>CM057453.1:0-2665000 GCA_016271365.2 Neoceratodus forsteri
CGGTCCCACCATCAGCTACCCGATCAAAGGTAGTAACACAAGGATGGCTGTAGGGTACCTGATCTTTTCCCCTCCTTGTGCTACTAGCTGGCATTTAGCACGGCTCTACAAACAGCCACGTCTGATGAATCCTGGCCAACAAAATCTGGACAGGATTCTCTGAGCAGTTTATCCCTCATGCAGCCAGCCATTGGGATGTCATGGGCAAGAAACATCACCTGTTCTCTGTACTTCTAGGCACATCAATTGATCAGTTCTAAATCATTTTTGGTCAACAGGTATTCTATATAGTATTTTATTTCTCTGTACAAAATAAGTTGTCCCAGTTGTTCTCTTCGACACCTGTGAAAAAAGGTTTCAAAGATCATCTGCATTTGATCTTCAATATGGTTACAGACAACCGTGGTCCTATCTCTGTCCTTTTGGTGTTATTCTTTCAACCCTTCTCTCTTCTTCTTTCTTTCAGGACTTCCTATCTTTGCTCCTACTTTCAAAATAATCTTCTTGAGAGAAACACAGAGTCTAATTGGGCTTTAGTTTGAGATCTGGTAAACAGTAACAGTCTCCATAAAGTCTAGCGATTACTCATCAGTGTTGAAAAGTGGAAAATCTTGTCCAATAATGAGTGCTGGTAACGGGTACTAGACCAACTAGTACTACAACATCATTATTGTTTAATATCAGATGGGCAGTTTCATACTGGTGTCCCATGCACACATGACAGTAGTATCCTGCTGGTTTACAAAACAATCGGGGCAAGATCAGTTCATACTAATGTTTGCCTGCTCCGGACTCCAATAATCAGGGTTTGCAGGTCTCAATCCACTATCTCATAGCCAAAATTGGCAGATCAATGACAGGCTCTTGTCTTTTACAGGAAAATTCCTCACAATGGCCAAAGGCAACATGGCATATCAGTTCAGAATAACGATTCTAACTCTATCCTCCTGTTATACCATGATTATCTCTGATTCTGCAAATTTTTGGAATAAAAGGGTCTTCACAAGGGGCAGGTGGTCCTTGGTTACCTGGTTGTCCTCTGGTCTAGTTAACCTAGCTGCTAGGTAATCCTCAGCTAGCTTAATGGTTTCTTCTGCAGTTTCAGGTTGTGCTCAGCCACCCATACTTGCGCATCAGGGCCAAACCTGGATAAATTGATGATGATAAGTTCCATAATCTGGTCAATAGACTTTGTGGTGGTTGTAGCAATTTTATACAGTAATCCCTTAAGTCTGGAGTAGGTCTCCTTGGTGTCATAATGAACACTTAATGACCTAAAGCGATGAAGTAAGTCTCTGTGCTGATATTTCATCTTCTTAAAATCTCTTCTTTACTTTAGCACAAGTGGCAGCATCAGTCATTTAATTGACTATACAAACTGAGCCCTCCCAGACAAGTAGATACAATCTGTACCCACTGATCTTGGGGCCAGTTACAAATCTGATATTCACTCAAAGTCATTAGATAAGCCTATATCATCACTTTCAGTTAATTTAGTCAACAATATCTCTTGGCACAGTCTGTTCTACACACCTTTGTGACATCTCCTGTATACTTCAGAGTGTCAGTCCATTTTAGTCCTATCTTCTCCTTTCTTCAACTTGGAGTCTTGATCCTCATCCCTCAGTTGCGATCTTCATCCTCTGGTTCTCCATCTCGATCCACGCATAGCCACCCCAACAATTCACTAGGATCATCAGCAGCTGGCGGTACCGGCACGCATGCTTTGCTGCCATCTAATATCTTCTTCCTCTGCCTTCTTCATTTGGGTCTGGTGCCAGGTTTACAGACAACAAAACTCCCAATCCTTCCTCACAGCCTGGTGAGATGCAATACACTTTGTCTACTGTTCCCCTTCGTACATCTATTAGAATGTTTATGCTGCAACACCCCTGGTATACCTCAGGCAGCCTCAACACACCAGGTTGATCCCTTCTCTGTTAGCAAGTGTATAAGTTCAATAAACACCAATCACAAAAACAAAGTACATAAAACACTGGCATAATCTTTAACATTTATTCAGAAAAAAATATTTACAGAAAGAAATAGGTTTACTTCCACCGCAAAAGTAAACAAAACCAGCCAAGTCTTGCAGTCAGCCTCCTGTCTTCTCAGTATCCAATACTTCCAAGCTAGGTGTGGCGTCACTTCTGTTCCTTCACCTCATCAGAAGGTACTGATCAGTCCTCCTCTCTATCAGCAAGGTCTTCTGGAACTATAAGTACTCAAAAGTACGGAGTTTGAATGGCTCCACCTATCTCTGGCCTACCTCCATTTAGTTGCTATAAAGGCAGCCATTTGTGAGCTGCCAACCAGGGGCGTCATTGAGGTCGCCGGGGTGCGTCGCGACCTATGAAATGCGACCCTATGACAGAACGACCTGCCTGGCAGTAGTCAGCGACCATCAGTGCCAGTGTAGGGAGACGAGAGACTCGGGAGATGAGAATGGGATGATCACGTATTCACGTTCTGTTCTGTTTTGAATAGGAGTCTGGGTGGGATGGTCCGGATGACGCTTGGCTGGCGCCGACTGTCTACAGGCTGTGCAGCAGGCTAAGCCAGTCCCCCCTTGGAATGTGTTGGCATTGGCGACTCGGCTGCTGTGATTGGCTGCTGGGAGGGGGACTGGGAGGAACCAAGCGTGAATCCGCGTCGGCGTCGTGGGGATTGGCGGTTGGCGGGGATTTGACACATTTCATCGTGGACAGCAAGCCAAATCCATCCATTCATTTGAAGTTGAAAGCGGAATCAGTGGATGGCGGATAAGGTCATTACTACTTACTAGTGTGTGGTGTTAGTACTGGCGAAGCCAAGCAAAATGACAGTGCCAGCTAGCCAGTAGGTTGTGGTTTACTTATCAGTGCTTCGGTTTAAAGAAGAGACGTGGCCGGCTGTTGTTGCGGCGGCAGCGGCAGGCGGGAGGCGGGCACAGCCGGGCAACCTCAGGCAGTCGGTAGGTCACGGTCGGTGAAGTGAGCTGAGCAGCAGCTGAACTGTGCAAGAACTTGAACCGTGGGGCCTTGGTGCCCAGGCCAGAGACAGTGCGTGGTGCAGCAGAGGACTCGGAGGTCGGTGGGGAAGTCAGTCGGGAGGAAGGGGCCAGGAGGACTCTAGAAGTAAAGTTGCAGGCGGCAGTGAGTGCACTGCAATCGGACTCCTGATGATCCAGGTAGAGTGGTTGGGCCACAGCCAAGGCCAGTCGGGACTCGGGAGTCCAGGAAACCAGTCACCAGGCACTCTGGTGTGCTGCTGCAGGCAGTGCAGGGGTCAGGACTCAAACGCAGGTCACCAGGTGACACTCAGACAGAGCCTGGGGAAGGAGAGTTAGAGCAAGTGGTGGGCCAGGCAGGACACTCAGGAGGAGGCAGCAGGCAGCGATCGCATCACTGGGGCACTGTGCAGTGCAGGTGGTGGGCCACCAGGTGGGGTCAGGGGTTGTTGCCTAAGGTCGGGTCGGGAAGGGCCAAAGGGGAGGTCAGGGCGGTACACTTTAGATAGCTATTCCAGCTAATAAGACAGGCTGAGTGAGCCTGAGGTGGCTGGTCAGACAGTCACTGACTTACTTAGGGGAGGGGCTTTGGCTTTCAGAAGACAAGTGAGCTGCAGTAGTGCTCAGTAGCAATTTGGAAGGAACTTCTCTTTTACTGTTGAGGGAGACCTGACCCCAGGTAGTCCCCATCCTTGCCCTTGCCCCTGAGGCCCCAATCTTGGTTAAGCCACACTTGCACGCAGCTGGGAGGGTGGCAGGGTGCCTAAGGAGTTAGGTGTCTGGTCCTGATGAGCAGCTCCATCAGCATCTACACCCACGGTTGCTGTTAAGGTTGGGTTGGGAAAAGAGGTTGGTTCAGGCAGCTAAGGCAGGCTGGGACCTACAACAGAAATAGCCTGAGACTCTCCGGGTGGCATTGCGGACGATGTAAGTTTTGTGTCCTCATAGTCCAGGCGGTGGCGCACTCAGCACTCAAAGCCAGTAGTTTTCTTCTGTTGGAGCCGGTGGAGACAGTGGAGGAAGCGAGTGAGAGGAGAAGCGGAAGCTGCAGTAGCAGAGGAGACTTTGGAGGAGCATCTGTCAGGACAGCCAGCCAGCATCGCCCAGCAAAGGTGGTAAGGTAAGTAGCTGCCTGCTGGCAGGCTAGGACATTTGTTCTCACTTGTGTTGTGTTTGTTTGGACTGAGATGTGGGAATGATGTGGGGGCCCACAAGCAACTGGCCGCTGCATAGCGCAACCTGAACCACTTTAGTTCTTTGTGGTACATATGTGACTTGCTCCAGGCAGAACTATAGGTGTAACCAGACAAAACATATGTACACCAGGACTGTGTGTGTGTGTGTGTGTGTGTGTGTGTGTGTGTGTGTGTGTGTTCTGTATGGCACAATCAATGTAATATTGTACTCCCTGATACTGAACACTTGCCCCCGTGCATGGGGTATATGCAGATGTCATGCATTGTTCATTGGGACACCAATATACCAGACCACCCAGACCCTGTAAGCTGTATAGCCCTGGGTTGCAAAAGACAGTAGCAGTGGCCAATCCTTCTGGTGCTGACATATAAACATACAGAGGTTCTGCTGCTGGTTCTGTTTTGTTGTGTCCATGGACTAGGAAGCTGTTCAGGACCTATATGCCCCCTTCAATACAAGTACACCATGGTGTACATAGGTATGCCACCCTACACCCATAGCCAGGATAGTAGTCAGCTATAAACATCACAACAACATTAGGAATCCCCTCCTTTCTGCCCAGTTTTACATCTAGGAGATTTAAATTTATAAGGAGGCCAATTGACCTGCTCAAGGGTTCACTCCAAGCTAGATGTTAGGTGAGTTGTAGGGATTTAGAACCTGAGTTTTTTTGCTCTTCTCTATACCATGAGGACAACAGTCAGTTTTCCTGCTTCAGCTAAATCTGCCTAAATAGAAATAAGCAAGCAGGACAAGTAAGCTTTTAGGTGTGTGTGTGTGTATCAGTGGTTTTCCGGGATGGGGACTAAAAAAAAAAAAAACTCGTCCTATGAAGAGCCTAGGTTCAAGGCTGCAGGACATTTCAGTTTTATTGATGGTTCAGACAGTGCTAAATGCTTACAGTTGATTACAGTCAACAGTTTATGTCTGCACAGGCTGGGCAGTGCAGCAGCTTACTCAATGTAATTGTCACTGTGAAAGAATGCAGACACAATTACCTTTTTATTTGTAACTGTACCATGCTTCACAAAAAGCCCAATGACATCATGATGCTTTCAGATGTTAGCAACGTGTTTGGACAAGTGAGAGAAGCCCTTTGTTGTACTGAGCACAGTCCGTTCAACATAACTAACAAGGCCTGACCAGGGTTATGTTAATGGTCTATTAATCACCCTCTAGTAGCTCTAGGGGCATAATGTGTCTGTACGAGGCATTGCAGTGCCAAGATGCTAAAGGTGATTAACAAGCATTAACTATAACACCTGGGAAGTCTGCTATTATTATAATAAAAAATTTTTTTGTAAACAGTGTTAAAACTTGTTCAATATATGGGTGGTGAGTACAAGTATGCTGATTAAACAAATTTATCCCTCAGGGTGTGGGTACACTGGAGGATTTACCACGACTGGTGTGATTCAGTCATGAGGTGCAGCCGGTGACCGAACTCACCCAGTGGGTATTAAATCCTCCAGTATGCGACACCCGATTAAATTATATTATACAATGGCAAATGTAGTTTTATTTAATTTTTAGATATTTTGTAAGTAACTGAAGTCTGTGCGGTTGGAAGGAGAATGTAATTTTTGTAATATTTACACTGGTGTTTTGAAGCTGAGACAGGACAAATGGCTGCAGTTCGATCAAAATGAAAAGCGACGGATTAGCGACATAAGACTGGCTGGTACTTTTCAGTAGGTGGGACACTGGAGAATTTGCCACACTGGAAAGGTACCAGCCAACCAATCAGAATTGCAGGATTTGCTCATTCGATTTACCATTGTATAATAAACAATATACCCCTTCAAGATTGGGTATACTGGTGGATTTACACAGCTGGTATGGTTCAAGTCACGAGTGTGCAGCAGGTGACACTCCTCGAAGAGTAAATCCACGCATATCCTGAAAGGAGTATACTACTAATACCAATAACGACATTAGGTGACTAAAAATACAAATACTTTTATTTCTCTTTTTAATCATCATTTTTATTTTATTGCTCCACCAAAGCAAAATAGTTCCTTGTTGCTAAGACAGAGTTAAAGTAGTGGTAATGTCCATTAGTTTTTTTATATCTATTTGTCGGCTCTGAACTGAATTGTGTGTGTGGGGGGGTTTGTTGTGAGCTGTGAGCGTAAGATTTGCAGTTTGATTTGTTTTCGTCGTCTTCCATCCTATAGTAGGAATTCTAAAGGGCAGCTGTCATCTGTGACCTCGTGCTTCGGTTACTGTGTGTAAAATTATTGCAGGACTGGAGAATATTTTGTTTAAGTGTTTTATGTGGGGTCTGGGGTCTAGACAGGAACTGCTGGTACTGTGAGCACTTATGGAAGTAAGCCTGAAGAATGACAATGTAATGTTTGCCACTGTCAGATCATGCCATCGCAGTGATTTTTGGCGAGGTTCCTGCAAGCCGACGGCGCTGGCACCTTTTCAGTGGGTGCACTGGAGGATTTACAATGCTGAAGGTGCCAGCCAGCCAATCAAAATGCAGGATTGTGTGAATTTTTTTTTTGGCCATTGTATAATAAAGATTAATATAAGGCTGTTAGAATGTTTACAGCCAATCAAGCTTAATTTCTCAGACCATTGTTATAATAAAGGAATAATGCTTGGTGTGTGTGGGCGCTGGGATAGCATCACACCTGGGGTGATTGGGCTTGCGGGCGGGCGGTCGATGTCACCCAAGGTGGCGATCCCAGCTGACCATTCTAGATGCGATATTCCTAATAAATGGGTGCGTTTAATGAAAAACAAAAAGATTAAAAAAATACTTGTAAAATAGATTTTTATTCTATTTTAATGGGTAGGTATACAGAGAAAAAAATAGTGCAGAATAGATTTACTGTTTTGTCCTGTAGGTGGGCTACTGCTTCTAATGCCTTCTCCACTGCCACAGTCTCTCTGCTTACAGTGGGTGTTAGTGTAATCTGTTTCCTTTGTCTCCCTCCCCATGACTGCATGTTTTACATACACACACACACACACACATAGGTGGTGTTTGGTAGCTGTTCAATGCTATGCTAATTCTGTGTGTGGAAAGGAAATGGAGCCACGAATCGGTAATTAGAATGCAGTGATTTGCTTTACTTTTACTGTCACAGCTTGTTCCCAGTACTGTTGGCAGGTGTTTGTACAGGATAAAAATGATTTACTGGTATCTGCACGGAAGGCAACAGTGGGTTACCAACAGAACCGGAACGAGTATCAGTAAGTGAAATATGGTGTGAGCAGCCCACGCAACACAGATCCATTAGACATGTCAGAAATAACAGTTTACAGCCTGGCTTTAACTATGTGTGTTTTTGGGGAGTGAGTAGTTTTATGTTAATCAGGTGTCAAATGTGGCGTTGTTGCAATGTGAGGCGGAGTCCGATACGTCACATTTGAACTCCGCTTACTGCTGCACAGTCCTACTAGGGAAATCAATAGTGCTGGAGTGAAGGCTTGCGGTTTGTTTTAGATCATTTTTTTTAAAGTTGCGATTAAGCTGGGATCTTGCTGGGGTTATGTGAGCACGGTTGTGGGCTTGGCCCATCTAGTCTGAGTGTCTGCCGAGGAATGACTGCTGGCACTGTGGTAGTAGCCGAGGGGTACAAGTTGGCTGTTGAGAGGAAATTTGAAGTATAGTAGCTTACCACAATGAAGCCGATCGCTTGTTGTGGCTGTGCTTCATTTGTCTTTTAATTATAAGTAGTGCAAGTAGTAGAAATTAGGGGTTTTCTAAGTTTTGTGATGCGTAGTTTAGGATTTTGTCATTTGGGGGCTGTATTTGTGAATGTGGGAGGAGGGTTTATTTGAAAAAAAAAGATGACGTTCTGGCAAACTGTAAAGTGGCCATTGCAAGTATGGGGCAGCTTGGACATGGCAAGTGCAGGATTCATTTTACTTTTGATGTGGTCTTGTTTGTGTTGGGAGTAGATCTGTGATGCTACAAGAATACATTAGTCGAGTCCCATATTGACTCAATCAGAGTGCAGGAAATTTTTGCTATTGTATAATTTTATTTAATAAAACTGAGGAATTAGCTTAATGGTGCTTCATGTACTCTTATCACATTACATGAACTATATTCTGAAAATGAAATTTCTTCAGAGTGATGCTGGTGAATCAAAAGTAACTTTTTGACAGATTTACAGCACTTTATACATCCACTTTTGTTTTATAACAGAAATGTTTTATCCTTGCATTTATAAGATTACTTTTAAATTCGAGTTATAATAGACCTTTTTAGGTTCATAGGTACAGTTAAATGTAAAATTTACACCCATATATTAATGTTTTAATTCCCTGATGTCATCACTGTTTGCAGATTTCGTGAAGCACACTGGTGATTTTTTAGACTTGTGCACATTTGAATTCATAGCTGTTTTTCACGGGTTTCAAAACTGATATCTGATTTGCTAATCACTGGGCATAGCTGCTGGCAGTCTGTACATTGCTAAATTTCTTCTTTAGTAGCCTTCGCTGATTGAAATTTCTTTGAAGTTGGCTGCTAAATAAGTATTACTGAAATGTCTCTGTCTAAGAAGAAGGCATCCAGTGATCCAAAGCAACCATCGGTGCTTCAGTTATTTGCTAAGAAAAGAATTACAGCAGATACTGCACATGCTGAACATACAGTGAAGAAATCAAGACCTGAAGATAGTGTTCTGTTAGCTGGCATGCATGAATCTGATGGTAGTAGTATAGTTTCAGAGCCTAGTTCTGCTGCTAGGCCCATTACTTGTTGCTCCCTCACCCTCTGATGCATGTGCAAGCACATCCTCTGATACATGTAAGCCGTCACTGCCATCTAGTGAAGGCCACTCATTTTCAGTGGGTGAGTGTGTTGATCACGATACTGTGCCAACTACAGCATCTGCTACCTTACAAGCCCAGTTCAGCCAAGTGTGTTTTTCCCTGTGACAAAATCACGAATTTAATGGTGATTACAAAACTCATAAGTGGGTAGAATATTCAGTACAGAGAGATGCTGTATACTGTTTTGCATGCAGGCATTTTACTAGACTCTCGTACTGCACCTGGAGGTGGAGGTCGTGAACGTGGAAACATTCCTTTTGTTGATATTGGTTTCTGTAAATGGGAAAAAATTGGTCGTGCCTTCAGAAAGCACAGCGAGTCTGAGAAACACAAAGCATCTGTTGTAGCATGGTGTGAATTTAACCATATACAGTCTTCATCAGGACATCAGTCAGTTGTGAGACGCTGGAAAAAATAGGACATTGAAAGTGAAGAAAACAGACGCCATGTTGAATTACTACTGCATGCAGTGTGTTACCTAGAGACGGCAAGGTCTTGCCTTCAGAGGTGGATGAGTCGACAAATTCCGATAACAAAAGCAATTTTATTGAGTTTCTGGAAACATTTTCTGCATGACTCAAAATTAAAAGAAAAAATGTCTAAGCGATATGGTCATTATACCTCTCCAGAGTATCAAAATGATTTGATTAACATAGTTGCAACATTACAGAGAGAAAATTGTAAGTAAAGTTACAAAATATTTCTCTGTTTTAATCGACGAAACTAAGGATGTATCACGCAAAGAACAGCTCAGCTTTGTAATCCGTTTGTTGGCGGAAATGGTAATATCTGTGAAAAACCACTTGGCTGCTACCACATGGATAAACTGGATGCTGGTAGTTTGGCTGGTGCCATCAATCAGGCAGAGTATGTCAGGCTGGACTGCAGTGGAAGCACTGTGTAGTACAGTGCTATGATGGAGCCTCTGTCATGAGTGGGTGCTTTAGTGGAGTACAAGCAAGAATAAGAGAGATTGCTCCTCAAGCTGTTTATATCCATTGTCATGCACATAGACTGAATCTTGTCTTGGTGCAAACAATTAATAATATATCAGAAGTGAAAGAATTTTTCAGCATCTTACAGGCTGTATATGTATTTATTTCTCAAAGTTCACCAAGACATGAGTTGTTTGTTAAAGCTCAGAAAGAAGAAGGTCTACAAGTTCTGGAACTGGATCGACTGTGTGGTACACGATGGTTTTACTGGTACAACTGTGTCAAGAAATTTCAGTTGCGTCTAGAGTCCATTATTATAACACTTCATGCTATTCAGTCACAAAACACTGACAAAGAGGCAAGTAGTGAAGCAAAAGGTCATCTGTTTAAAATTCAGAACTTCACCTTTGTAGTAACACTGTACAGCCTAGAAACTATTTTAAGGAAGATACAATCAGTGTCTGAGGAACTTCAGAGAAAAGATCTGGATTTGCCAAGTGCTTGTAATCTTGTTCAGTCTTCGAAAAGTGAGCTCTTGTCTCTACGTAATGATTCACAGTGGCAGAAGATTTACAAGGAGGCACAACAAGCTGCTGATCACTGTGGCATTGATTATGATGTACAAGCCACTTTGCACACAGGAAGGCCTCTCGCCAAACATCAGTTGAGCCGAAACTGACAAATTTTTGTTTCATCCACTTTGGGGAAACGGACTGCAAATATAGAAATTCAGGACATTTCTGCAAGATCTAGCAGTGATAGGCTTAAACAGGAAATATACCTGGCCTGCATTGACAGGTTTGTTACTGAACTTGATTCACGCTTCACAAGTAATTTGGACATCTTAAAAGCTGTTGCTGCTTTCAACCCAAAGGATGAGAGTTTTCTAAATTACTCTGTTTTAAAGGTCCTAGCAGAATCTTGCCCAGGAGCAAATATAGACACAATTGTATTAGAGTCACAGCTGGAATCAGCAAAGGCATACCTACAGAACAAAAGTATGCAAGTATTCATTGTGTCAGACAACAGTTGCAATGCCTTTGTAATGCATTTTCAGAAGTCCTGGAGATTTTGAACCTGGTGCTGGCACTCCTGTGACCACAGCTTCAAATGAACGTTTCTTCTCATGCATGAAAAGAGTGAAAACTTACTAAGAAACAGTTGTGGTGACAGACGACTCAGTGACTTAATGATGATGGCATGTGAGCCACTGGAGGTGAAGCAGCTAGACCTGTCAGTAGCAATAGACAGATTTGCTCAGATCGTTCAAGAAGATACCCATTACTGAAGTAACATTGCTATCACAGTCAGCCATCAGTCATGTATTGCTACCAGTGTCTCAGTCAGCCACCAGTCCTGTGTTCCAGTTCTGTCCCAGTAGCGCCAGCAGCAGGTCCGTTTGCAACTTGTGCCTCCAGTCAGCAACCAGTCAGTATGCCAGCAGTGTTACCACCAGTCAGCCAACCAGCAGTCCCATCTGCCAGTAGTGTCTCCAGTCAGCCAGCAGTCAGTGTGCCAGTTCTGTCCCAGTCAGCTCAGCAACGAGGTCCCGTTGCAACTTGTGCCTCAGTCAGCAACCAGTCCAGTATGCCAGCAGTGTTACCACCAGTCAGCCAACCAGCAGTCCCATCTGCCAGTAGTGTCTCCAGTCAGCCAGCAGTCAGTGTGCCAGTTCTGTCCCAGTCAGCTCAGCAACGAGTCCGTTTGCAACTTGTGCCTCAGTCAGCAACCAGTCCAGTATGCCAGCAGTGTTACCACCAGTCAGCCAATCAGCAGTCCCATCTGCCAGTAGTGTCTCCAGTCAGCCAGCAGTCAGTGTGCCAGTTCTGTCCTAGTCAGCTCAGCAATGAGTCCAGTTTGCAACTTGTGCCTCCAGTCAGCAACCAGTCCAGTATGCCAGCAGTGTTACCACCAGTCAGCCAACCAGCAGTCCCATCTGCCAGTAGTGTCTCCAGTCAGCCAGCAGTCAGTGTGCCAGTTCTGTCCTAGTCAGCTCAGCAAAGAGTCCAGTTTGCAACTTGTGCCTCCAGTCAGCAACCAGTCCAGTATGCCAGCAGTGTAACCACCAGTCAGCCAACCAGCAGTCCATCTGCCAGTAGTGTCTCCAGTCAGCCATCAGTCAGTGTGCCAGTTCTGTCCCAGTCAGCTCAGCAATGAGTCCCGTTTACAACTTGTGCCTCCAGTCAGCAACCAGTCCAGTATGCCAGCAGTGTTACCCCCAGTCAGCCAACCAGTGTCCCATCTGCCAGTAGTGTCTCCAGTCAGTCAGCAGTCAGTGTGCCAGTTCTGTCCCAGTCAGCTCAGCAACGAGTCCCGTTTGCAACTTGTGCCTCCAGTCAGCAACCAGTCCAGTATGCCAGCAGTGTTACCACCAGTCAGCCAACCAGCAGTCCCATCTGCCAGTAGTTCTCAGTCAGCCAGCAGTCAGTGTGCCAGTTCTGTCCTAGTCAGCTCCAGCAATGAGTCCGTTTGCAACTTGTACTCAGTCAGCAACCAGTCAGTATGCCAGCAGTGTTACCACCAGTCAGCCAACCAGCAGTCCCATCTGCCAGTAGTGTCTCCAGTCAGCCAGCAGTCAGTGTGCCAGTTCTGTCCTAGTCAGCTCAGCAATGAGTCCAGTTTGCAACTTGCCTCCAGTCAGCAACCAGTCCAGTATGCCAGCAGTGTTACCACCAGTCAGCCAACCAGCAGTCCCATCTGCCAGTAGTGTCTCCAGTCAGCCAGCAGTCAGTGTGCCAGTTCTGTCCTAGTCAGCTCAGCAAAGAGTCCAGTTTGCAACTTGTGCCTCCAGTCAGCAACCAGTCCAGTATGCCAGCAGTGTAACCACCAGTCAGCCAACCAGCAGTCCCATCTGCCAGTAGTGTCTCCAGTCAGCCATCAGTCAGTGTGCCAGTTCTGTCCCAGTCAGCTCAGCAATGAGTCCGTTTACAATTTGTGCCTCCAGTCAGCAACCAGTCCAGTATGCCAGCAGTGTTACCCCAGTCAGCCAACCAGCAGTCCCATCTGCCAGTAGTGTCTCCAGTCAGTCAGCAGTCAGTGTGCCAGTTCTGTCCCAGTCAGCTCAGCAGGTCCCATTGCAACCTTGCCTCCAGTCAGCAACCAGTCCAGTATGCCAGCAGTGTAACCACCAGTCAGCCAACCAGCAGGTCCCATCTGCCAGTAGTGTCTCCAGTCAGCCATCAGTCAGTGTGCCAGTTCTGTCCCAGTCAGCTCAGCAATGAGTCCGTTTACAACTTGTGCCTCCAGTCAGCAACCAGTCCAGTATGCCAGCAGTGTTACCCCAGTCAGCCAACCAGCAGTCCCATCTGCCAGTAGTGTCTCCAGTCAGTCAGCAGTCAGTGTGCCAGTTCTGTCCCAGTCAGCTCACAGCAGGTCCCGTTTGCAACTTGTGCCTCAGTCAGCAACCAGTCCAGTATGCCAGCAGTGTTACCACCAGTCAGCCAACCAGCAGTCCATCTGCCAGTAGTGTCTCCAGTCAGCCAGCAGTCAGTGTGCCAGTTCTGTCCCAGTCAGCTCAGCAACGAGGTCCGTTTGCAACTTGTGCCTCCAGTCAGCAACCAGTCCAGTATGCCAGCAGTGTTACCACCAGTCAGCCAACCAGCAGTCCCATCTGCCAGTAGTGTCTCCAGTCAGCCAGCAGTCAGTGTGCCAGTTCTGTCCTAGTCAGCTCAGCAATGAGTCCAGTTTGCAACTTGTGCCTCCAGTCAGCAACCAGTCCAGTATGCCAGCAGTGTTACCACCAGTCAGCCAACCAGCAGTCCCATCTGCCAGTAGTGTCTCCAGTCAGCCAGCAGTCAGTGTGCCAGTTCTGTCCTAGTCAGCTCAGCAAAGAGTCCAGTTTGCAACTTGTGCCTCCAGTCAGCAACCAGTCCAGTATGCCAGCAGTGTAACCACCAGTCAGCCAACCAGCAGTCCCATCTGCCAGTAGTGTCTCCAGTCAGCCATCAGTCAGTGTGCCAGTTCTGTCCCAGTCAGCTCAGCAATGAGTCCGTTTACAACTTGTGCCTCCAGTCAGCAACCAGTCAGTATGCCAGCAGTGTTACCCCAGTCAGCCAACCAGCAGTCCCATCTGCCAGTAGTGTCTCAGTCAGTCAGCAGTCAGTGTGCCAGTTCTGTCCCAGTCAGCTCAACAAGCGAGTCCCCGTTTGCAACTTGTGCCTCCTGTCAGCCAGCCTTTCCTCCAGTCAGATACCAGTCCAGTGTGCTAGCAGTGTCTCCAGTCAGCCAGCAGTCTCAACTCAGATACCAGTCCAGTTAGCCAGCAATTCATTGTGCTAGCAGAGTCTGCAGTCAGATATCAGTGTGCCAGCAGTGTCACCAGTCAGCCAGCAGTCCAGTGTGCCAGCAGCCAGTGTCTCCAGTCAGCTTAGCTACCAGTCCAGACACAGTTTGCCAGTTTTGTCTCAGTCAGCTACCAGTCCAGTTTGCCAGCAGTGTCCCCGACTAGTCAGCAGTCTAGTGTGCCAGCAGTCACCAGTCAGCTTTCAGCACTTCCAGTCACCTACCATCCCAATCTCCAGTGTGCCAGCAGTGTCTCCAGCCTCCAGGCAGGTAATAACACTCCTATGTCCTTTGCTTTACCACTTTCATGGGTGTTTGGGAGGGAGTTTATGCTCTTTTAAATTATTGTAAGAGGGGGTAGTAGCCTTGGTGTGGAGAGTTAAAGTGTACTTTCATTTGCTTTGCTGCAGTAATTGGAAGTCTGGAAGACTTTCTTTTGTGTAACCCTGGGACTCAGTTCTTTTTCCTTTTATTACAGTTTTTCTTTACAGGTTTTTTGGTGTACAATTGGCTAGGATCTTTTCTTTTCTTTCTTTCTTTACAGGTTTTTGGTCGGTGAGTTTTAAGCATTTTTTTCCTTTTATTTTTTTTCTTTACAGGTTTTTGGTGTGATTTTTTTTTTTTTCATCAGTTCATTTTCCTTTTATTACTTCTTTTACAAGTTTCATTGTGTCATTTCTTTTACTAAGCTCTTGTTTCAACAGAGAAGAAGTAAAGTTCTCTCCATGGTTCAAGGTTCAGAGTATGCTTTCATAACAGTATTATTTCTCTCATGTTTTGATGTGTGTTTTTTATGTACTGTAAGGTATTGGTTTAGAGACGGCTCTTTATTTTTAGCAATGTGTGCCTTAGCTTGTATAGTACCAGTCATTTGACATGAACAGTGTGGTAATATTTTTTTTTTTTTTTGGAAACAGTGTGGTAATATACAAAGGATAATGCCTGATGTACAGGTGATAACCATGGTATAATCACTTCAGGTGGTGTCTAAGGCATCAGTAAACCTAGAATGCACAGCTTGAGAGGTTTACAATTGCCCTAGCAACCACGAGAGGATTACACCTGGTTATCACCTGTACATCATGCATTGTCATTTATAGTGTATAGGACTCAAACATGAAAAGTCCCCCCAACATAAGTAATTTAGCATTACCTTATTAATGGATCTGCACTACACCCACATGATTGTTTAGGAAAATAATTTATTAGTATACACGGACTGAATGACAGTGGGCCAAAATAGCACCAGAGTTAAAATCTCTATCAGACATAGTGATTGCTAGACAATAAACTGTGACAATTGGAATGTTGTTTGAATACTGTACTGAGACTAACAATCACATTCTAGGTATGTAGAATACTGAATGACACTAGCATTCCATTTTGTAAACCCACTGCTATGACATAGAGAGATAGGTTTATAAGGTTCTGACATCACAACAGTGGGATTACAAGGTTGCAATCTGTTTGATTTCAATGGGTAATAAGGCTACCCATGCATTAATATTGTTTAATATTTGTACAGTTGAGGAATGGGACTTTCACTATGCTGATGATTCCATAATTTGATGAAAACTAGCTATTTAAGTTGAATCAACATCTGTAATGCCCATTTCAGATTTATACTCAGACTTTACTATCAATTCATACCCATTTTTAAATTACTTGGTAACTAGCTCTATGTCACATTGACAAATGCCACCCTCTCTGGCCCCGCCCACTTGGCCCCACCACACCTTGGCCCCACACCACACCGTACCACCCCATGTCATGCCCACCCACACTTGCTACCCCTATGATTTTGCTGAAATGACGCCTGCTGCCAACCCTATGAGAAGGGCTTCCCAGATAACTTTACAGATAAGTTAACCATAATAGAGAAAAGAAAGTAACCTAAATATTAAATACAAAGAATCTAGAATCTTTAACCAAGGGCAACAGATGAGGGCACACTCCCTATCTTGTTTCCTTGGAGTTCTAGATTCTTTATCATCTGATTTAATGTTTTAGTGCAAAACCCAAAGAAAAAAACAGTTTTTATCTATAAAACACATTGATCTCCTATTTACATACTATAACTCTAGCTAACAGAGTTTTTACTGTGTTTAGTTAACAAATATTGGGATTCCCCAATGGCTGCAATTCTCAGCCAACAGCTGTTTATTTTTCAGCCTTTTATCAGAAAGGCAGCACCTTCTTTAAACAATTACAGCCCCTTTTTAATGAATATAGACACTGCAGGGCTTACTTCTTTATGCCGTCAGTGTCCTTGCATAAATTCAGCTCCTTTTTATTTCCTTGGAGCGAGCACCAGAACAGGACTTCAGAGTTACTTGCTAGGGAGTGTAGCACTGCTCCTTAGCAACCTTTTCTTTACTGTTATAAACCATCTGCATAGAAAGTGGGGGGGGGCGCCTTTAACAACATACTTTTGATTTATCTGAATTTTCTAACAAATGCTTGTAAGGGCAGTTACACTTTATATTAAAACCCATTACCATAACTACTATAAAGATGTACAAACTAGAATTGGATAACAGGCATAGTAAAGCTTTAAGAATTGCCAGGTTGGCCACCCTGACAAGAAAATTAGTATAGATAAGAAGTTAGAGGAGTAGACAGGAGAGAGTGAAAATGAAAACAAAAGGGGGACATCTTGAATTTCTCTTCTTTTTGAAACTTTATTTTCTCCATAACAGGACCCTGTTACAGGTGGGGAGGGTGATGGGTAGGACAGGAGGGATTTCAGTAACTCAGTGGTACAGGAGGTATAGTAGGAGTTAAATTCTGCAGCTACAGCTGGTGGGTCAGACACTTGTGAACTATTTACTTTAAGTACCAGGGGACGGGCGAGATGAGGGGGTAAATAGGGCATGGCTCCCCTTCCAGAACTTTGAAGGGGTATTTATGTTGGTGATGAAGGCAGATTTGAAATATTCGGACTTAGCTAACCTTGTAGCCCTGGTGCAAGCATTTTGGAGCATGCGGTAGTTTGCAAGGTCACTAGGATGCTGGGTAGCTTTATGACGCTTCCAGGCTTGATCTCTAGCCCTGAGGTAGGCCAGAAGTTCAGGGGTTATCCAAGGTAAGTGGTTACCTCTGATTCTGGTTTGTTTGAGTGGGGTAAAGACATTCCAGTTTATAAGAAAGATTTATTTTATTTGAAGTAGGCAAGGGCCTCATCATCTGAGGGGAAGGAGGTTAGGGGGGACAAGTCAGAAGTAGCAAGGTTACTCAGGAGAGGTTTAAGGTCAAGAGGCTTGAAATAGCGTAGTTGTATGGTTTTGTGTGGTGATTTAGTTCTGTGGACTTTCCTAACTATGAATACTGGGTTATGGTCACTAAGAGTGTCAGGGAGGATGCCAGAGATGATGACACGGTGGGGGGTGGGAGGTAAGGGCCCAGTTAAGTAAGGAGTGTTGTTGTGTCCTGTGGTTTGTGCGGGTGGGTTCGGAGATCAGTTGGGAGAGGTTTAGGGCTCTGATTTCATTTTTAGTTTTAGTAGTTTTAGGTGACAACCAATTTATATTGAAATTGCCTAGGATGAATAATTCCCCAAAGCAAACAAGGGAAGTGATGGAAGTCTGGCGCGACTGAAGGATGGATATTTGGGCAGCAGTAAATGCCGGCTATGAAGTTTGGGAGAGTGAAGGGAAGGGTCACATGGATAACTAGGGCATCATGGGTCTCAGGATTCGAGGATGAGTAGATGATGGAATATTGGATGGAGGATAGGACATAAATGGCCACACCACCACCCCTGCCAGCACAGTCTTGCCTTAGCAGTAAGTAGGCAGGAATGACCGAGTGGTCGGGGTAGTGCCCTTTAGCCAAGTTTCTGAGATGATCAGAATGTCTGTCTTTAGTTGTGATGCATGAGGCCACAGGCCAAGTATCTTAACAGCACCCAAGTTGTGCATTAAATCCCCATAACCCCATACCCTGGAGTGGGTTACTGCACTTATAACATGAGTTATGTCAAAAGCATGAGAAAACCCACAAAAGGTTTTTTTTTTTTGTTTAAATCTTTTTAATGAGTTTTCAACAATGTAACATAACTACATATCATCAATTTAAGAGTGACATCACAAATCACATTTCAAACAATCCATCCATACTTATAGAACCATATTCTCTCCCATATTACTAACTCATTTCTTTTTTTTTTTAAATACCCACCTTACCTGTAAAATAAAATATTAGTACAATAAAAATCATACCGTTCACTACATTATTTAACCTATGTACAAATCTACCAAGGTCGTTCAGCTTACTTTTCCTCTGTCCATTCCTCCCATTTAGCATCCTCTCTCTAGCCATCAACGTATTCCCATTCTCCCCCACCTCCTTACTGTCCCTTCCTTCTAGCTTATCCCGCATTCAGTATCATAACTTCATCCACTGAGAGTGTTCCCATGAAATGGGTGCATTGACTCGCAAATTTCTCTAGCCTATCCTGTAGCTGATAAGATCTTTGTTCCAGCCCCAATGCCCAAATGGACAGCGATCGCCATTGTGCTATTGTAGGGGATCTCCCGAGACCCAAGTGTTTAGGATCACCTGTCTAGCCTGTGCTAGCAATATTCTAATCCACCTCTGGTATGGCATCCATACCCCTCCGTCTCCTTCCTCCACACCGAAGAGTAGGATGAGGGGCGTAACTAGAATCTCCCTCCCCAGCATGGTACCCAGCTGTCGCCCCACCACCTGCCAGTATGTCTTCAAAAAGGGGCAGTCCCAAAAGCAATGGAAATATGTACCCCTATACTTCTTACATCTTCCACAAGTCTCAGGGATCTCTCGATGCATCCGATGACTCATCACTGGGGGACAATAAAGTCTGTGGACAAATTTATATGTGCTCTCTTTATATTTATTGCAGGTCAAAAGCCCCATGCGTGATCCCAGTATTAGTCCCCAGTTATCCCAGGATATAGCTATGCATAAGTCCCTCTCCCATAGTTGCCTCAGTTGATCCGACAGATCCTTAAAACTTAGTCTTAAGAGGTGTACCGCCTTCCTCAGGATCCCAGATGGGTTCCTCCTTGCCACTCCAATTAACCCCTCCAGCTGTTCCATCCCCGGACTCCCCATTCGCTGCCTGTCCACTACCTTGATCAGATTCCTAACCTGAAAAAATCTATAAAGGTGGGTTGTCGGTATTCTTAGCCTCTCCTGGATCTCCTGGAAGGGCAACACCATGCTCTCTCTACACACATTTCCTAGACAACGCACCCCTTTCTTCTCCCATTCCAGAAAACTCATATCCTCTAAGCAAGGTCTAAAAAAGGGGTTCCTTGCTATAGGTAGCAATAATGTATCTCCCTCTCTACAGCCTAGGACTCTCGTTATTCTAACCCAACTCTCTAGTACTGTCCAAACCATGGGGTTAGTGTATCTCATGGAGGCATATCCCTTTCTGCCTCTTTCCGATAAGTAAGCAGTCAACCGACCTGCTGCCTCCTCCTCCTCCTCGAACTCTAACCAGCTAGCTGAATCCACCCCATTGAGCCAGTCCATAACAATCCTGATCTGTGCCGCCAGAAAATAATGCTTCAAATCTGGGAAGTTCAGACCTCCATTCTCCGTTGACGCCTTCAACCTCCGCAAAGCTATCCTCGTCCACTTCCCCCTCCACAGGAACTCTCCAAACCCTCTCTCCAAAGTTTTTGTATCCCTATTATTAAGACCAGTTGGTAGCATCTGTAATAAGTGTAAGATTCAGGGCAGAATGTTCATTTTAATTAAGTTATTACGTCCTTGCCAAGATAGGGGTACAGCCCGCCATCTCTTCATCTCCTCCAATATCCCCTTAATCATGGGGGTGTAATTCAGCCGGTAGAGGTCCTCCCATTTCTGCCCAATCACTACTCCCAAGTATTTAAACGAGGAGGACACCCAGCGTAGGCCCCATTCCCTTTTCTCCTCCTGCAGCCCAGTGCTCCCCACTAAAAGGATCTCTGATTTATCAATATTGATCTTATATCCAGAAAATTCCGCAAAGTCGGTTATTGCCTGCAATAAGGCCGGTACCGAACCTGCTGGATCTCTGAGGTATAGAATCATGTCATCCACGTACAAGGACAATTTGTGGTGTCCCCCCTCTCTCCCAACCACTCCCTTAATCTCAGGGTTTTGCCTAATTGCAATAGCCAGGGGCTCTATTGCCAGGGCAAACAGGGGGGAGACAGAGGGCACCCCTGCCTCGTTCCCCTACACAGAGACACCCACACAGAGAGGCCTCCATTCACTAGAATCGAAGCCCATGGAGAGGTATACAAGGCTCGAACCATCCCCATAAAATCGTTCCCAAACCCATATCTCTCCAATACCTCAAACAGATATTCCCACTCTATGCGGTCAAAGGCCTTTTCAGCATCTAGAGAAATAATCGCCGTAGGTCTCTTTGTCCTACATGCATTCTGTATTACATTTAGAACCTTTCTTACATTATGGTATGAGTGTCTACCTCGGATAAATCCTCTCTGATCTACATGTATCAGTTCCGGGAGAAGCTCATCCAATCTAGAGGCAGTATCTTAGCATAAATCTTTGCATCGGCATTGAGGAGAGACATGGGTCTGTAAGCAGCACAGTCCCTTTGATCCCTACCAGGCTTCGGGATAACACATATAGTCACCTCACCCATAGAACAAGGCAGGGTTCCCCCCTCCCTAATCTCCTTAAAAAGGATCCA
Organism: Neoceratodus forsteri; assembly: GCA_016271365.2. Lineage (NCBI taxonomy): Eukaryota > Metazoa > Chordata > Ceratodontiformes > Ceratodontidae > Neoceratodus > Neoceratodus forsteri. The sequence continues at coordinate 20,900 of CM057453.1, forward strand.
CAGATGTTCTATCACCTCCTTTCCCAATGCTTTATAAGATTCCACAGGTAGTCTGTCTGACCCGCATGCTTTACCTGGTTTTAAGCAAGCAATGGCCCTGGCAATCTCTTCCCTTGAGATCTCCTTGTCCATCCTATCCCTCCAAGCTTCCAAGACCCTCGGCATTGCAATCTGATGCAAAAACTGGCTCATCTTGTTCCTCCCTCCTCCCCTTCCTCTTTATAGCGCTCCCAATAGAACTCAGCAAAGCTGTTTAGAATGCCTTGTGCATTCCTATGCAGCACTCCATTTCTATCCTTCACTTCGTTGACCCTACTCCCTTTCCTCCCCTTGATCAGATTAACCAGCAGGAGGCCTGGTTTATTACCCCATTCATAAAATTTGTGCTTCCAGAAAAACAATTGTGTGCGGACCTCATCCATTAAAGATTTGTTAAGTGCTTCCCTGCTAGCTGCCAAATGCTGAGAAACCTCCCTTCCCCCCTTCTTCGCCATCTGACACTCCAGCTCTCTAACTCGATTTCGTAGCTCCATCTGCTTCTGATGCTTACCTTTTTTATACCTAATAACAAATCCCATAATAGCACCTCTCATGAATGCCTTCCTGGCATCCCAAAACCCCTGGATGAAGGAGCAGACAGCAAATTTGTCGAGGTATACAAATCCCATTGAGCCTTCATGTATTCCTGAAAATCCTGGGAGTCCAGAAGGTAGGATGGGAAATGCTAGTTAATAGTTTTCAACTGTTGGGGGGACTATCTCTATGGAGGCAACAACCATTGTATGGTCAGAGACATATATGGGGCCATGCTTAATAGCTATCAATCTGGAATACCACGCTCCTACAATATACATGTGGTCTATGTGTGACCATGTTTTGTGCAGTGGGGAGTAAAAGGTGAATTCCTTTTCATGGGGGTTCGCCATTCTCCAAGCATCTAAAATATCTAACTCACTGAGCCCCTCACACCATTTACGCATGCAATGCCCCCCTCTCCCTTTGCCTTCAGAGTGATCTAGATTTCGATCTGGGGTGCAGTTAAAATCTCCCCCCATCACTAGACCTTGAAACTGTTCATGGATCAACAAGTCCAAGAACCTCTGATAGAATAGTGGCTCAAACACAGCAGGTGAATACACGCTCCCAAACATTACAGGCTCTTCTTGTAGCATTCCCTCCACAAAAATGCATCTCCCCTCCTTCCCATCCCTCAGCACTCTGGTAACCTTGAATGGCAGCCCTCTGTGCAGCAGAACCGCTACTCCTCTCTTATGGGACATGCAGGAAGCAGCATAACAAGCTCCCACCCAGCCCTTCACCAGTTTCTGATGTTCCGACTGCGTTAAGTGGATTTCTTGTAGAAGAGCGACCTGTGCTCCTGCCTTTCTTAACGCAGTCAGAACAGACGTCCTCTTAATCGGAGTAGAGATCCCCCTAATATTCCAAGAAACAATGTTTACCTTATTTCTAGCTATTCTAGCCATTTATTTTCTCTTTTAAGTGCCCCTTTGTCTTCTCCCTCCATTCAACCCACTTTCCCTCATGCTGCCAACCCTCTCCTTTTACTAAAATACAGACCTTACGACCTTGGTATTAAAAACAGCTAATATAACAAACATACAAGAAAACATTGGAACAAGTAAACAACTTATTTACAGATATTTTCCCGGGCCCCCCCCTTTCAGCGCTCAGCATTCTACAAAAGCGAATTAGTGTCCTCCCCCCACCTCAACTGACACTGTTACCCTTGGGCTTGGATTAAATATCCAATCTTCTCTCCCCCCCCTTCCCCAGTCCAACTTTAGATTCTTTTATTTTCTCTCCAACTAGCCAACCTATTCATCCCACCTCTTTTGAAAAAAAAATTATTTGCATATATCTCTTATTATCAATCGACTCCCCTCAATCTTCTCATAGCCCTTGATTAAGTGCTCCGTGGCTTATAGTCCAACTAGTCCCTCCCTCGTTGCAATTTGACCCACTACGTCAAATATTGTTCTAAATCGCAGCACTTCTCTCTCACAGACCCCACTTCTCTGCACTATACCTCTCCTACCTCATCCCTCCCTGGAATCATCCCAGAAATGTTCTCGAGTGTCTATGCCTGCAGCCATCCTGCAATGTGGGAATAGTAGGCTTTCAACCCCTTAGGAATATTCCCTTCCCCCCCATTCCAGCACAGCACTACGGGTGACCCAGCGAGTCAAATCCAACGCCTGGGTCACCCGTAGACCGCTATTCACAGCACCATCTCAGAGCAGGGATTTTATCTAACACTCCTCTCCTCCATCCGTTTATCTCAGATGAGTTATCGTCCCTTGTATTATCACATTTCTCGGATCATGTTTTGCTTTACCCTCTCCACCATGGGGAACCAGAAGGGGACATGGCAATGGAAAATCCCGCTCCAACGAGCCCTCCCTCTCGAATCCTTTCCTGCCAGTTTAGTTGCAGCCTCTATCCCCAGTCTCTTGGTACCAGATTACCTCATCGCCCCTCAGGCCCAGAGGCACGACATCAAAGAGGAGGTTATCAAATGTCTAGTCCCGTAACAATCCAGCAGTAAGAGGATATCTAAATTTAAATGATCATCAGGAGTACTCCCTTCCCTCCCCCATCCCATTGCAGCTCCACAGGAGGCCCAGCGAATCAAATCCAACGCCTGGGTCTCCCATAGGCCACTACTCACAGCACCAGCGCAAAGCAGGGATTCCATCCATGGCTCCTCTTCTCCGTCTTCAAATTTCCAGGTGATCTGCTACCTTTTATACATTCACAGTTCTCTTTTCACCCCCCGCTCTCACCATCAGAAAAGTTCAGAAGGGGTCACAGCAGGGGAAGATCCCGGATCTGAAAGTTCTCCTTCTCAAATCCTCCTCTGCTGCTTCAAATAAAGCCTCTATTCCAGTTCTCTCGGTGCCACACCAGCTGACCTCTTCTCAGGCCCAGACCCACTACGTCCAAACACAGGATTTCACCTATGTTCAAGTCTTTCTGGCAACATCACATCAACATTCACCCCATTTTCTTAAGCTCTGACACAAAAGCTGCTGCCTTCTCAGCCTCCCAAAAGCTATAAGAGGCTCCTTTGTATTTAATTCGTAACGTGGCTGGAAAGATCATATACCACTCCACCTTCAGTTGTTGGCACAACACGATCACATCATTGAAGGCCCTTCTCTTCCTCCCAATCCTGGTCGAGTGATCTTGAGCTAGTTGCAGCTTACATCCATCATATTGCAATTCCTGCATTGCCCGAAACTTGTTCCACATTTCCTGGCGATCTTGAAAATTGTGGAACCTAAACACAATCTGACGTGGGGGTTGACCTGGTGGTGGGCGCAGGAGTACAGCTCGATGGGCTCGCTCTAACTTGTACCTTCCTCCTTTAGGCTTCAGGCCCATAATGGCAGGCAGAGTACTAGCACAGAATTCTAATATGTTGGCTCCTTCTCATCCCTCAGGAAGGCCCTTTAGCCTAAGATTCAATCTTCAATGATAGTTTTCTTGGTAATCTAGGGCTTCTCGCAACTCAGCAATTTATTTTTCTAATTTCTCTATACGCCGTGGGAGTGGGGCCACGAGATCTTCCATGTTCAAGATACGGCTCTCAAATTCCTCTGTTCTCTCTTGTTGTTGGACAATCTGAGCATCCACATTTTCTAAGCGGCGATCTATCTTTTCCTCAACCCGGTTCAACTGCGGGGTGAGGACCTCTGTTAACTGCTCCCATAACTCTCTCCCAATAGCCGACATTTCTGAGGCGGACAACGAGATAGGCCCCGCCGCATTGCCTGGGAGCACCGCCGGCTGTTTCTTGTTACCTTTTGTGCCCGCTCGTTGCGATTTCCCTCCAGCATTCACAATATAATCATCCATTGTTTCCACACTCTATAAACCTTCAAATCATTTCTTGTTTCAGCTGGGATATACCGAAATTTAGCTTTATAGTTGTACCAGGGTCAGAGCTCATAGAAGACACGTCTCTACACCATGAAGCAGTCATGTGACCCCCCAAAAAGGATTTTTATTGTGTTTAAAAACCAAAAAAGGTCCTGTATCCTGCCACCTTGCAAAGCAGTCCCTAACAAAGAATGCACATGTCCTTCCTGTTATGCACAGAGAAATGTCACACATACAATATTGACATGATCTGTGACATTTCTCATGCATACTAAGCTTTGGTAACATGACTACAACTGTTGTATTTGGTGGCCGAAAATAAGTACCTTAAACACATCAGGGTCTTGGTAGTAAGGAAAATGCATCACACAGAAATTTAGTCCTTCTCTGTTTACTTGCATTCAGCACAGACACAAGGGGAACACTGATCTCAACACGCACACAGGAAGACTCACAGGCTCACAGGAAGTACATTTCTTTAAGCTGTACTGTCTAACATTTCTTAAAGCTGCACTACACAAAACAATCCCTCCTGACTTAGCTAGAAAGTATGTAAGTCAATAATTCAGAAAATAGTATGAAACTATCAGTTATTACTGCAATGTCCCTTGTGCATCTGTCCAGGAGGGGAACCAGGATCCTAGGTGATAGGTTTAAATGCTTCACTGGCAAGCATTTAAACTAGCCAAGGGGGGGGGAGGCACTGGAAAGGAGCAGGGCACTCGTAGCCCCCTCCAAAAAGTCTCGGTAGTAAGTGCAGTAAACAGCAACATAGAGATGTCAAAAGGGAGAAGCGCTGGGATAAATGGAGAAAGTGGCAAATGCAATAAGAACAGGGATGGGTCAGAAAGGGGTAAGGCCATCAAGAAATGGAGGATAATGAGTACCAATGCCCGTAGTCCAGGCAACAAGCTCTCTGAGCTGGTGGCCTTGATGGAAGAGGGATACCTGGATATTGTAGCAGTCACATAAACATGGTAACCAGAGAACCATGACTGGGATGTTAACATACCAGGGTACATAACCTACAGGAGAGACAGGCAGGGGAGAAGAGGGGAGGAGTAGCTCTCTATGTAAAGGAAGGAATAAAAGTAACTGAACAAAAGAGTAAACAGGCAGGAGAGGAGGCACTGTGGGTCACCTTGGAGACTGGAAAGGGCACCACAATCCGCACAGGGGTTGTGTACAGTCCCCCATGTCAGGGGGAGGGAATGGACAAGGATATGATAGAAGGCATTCCTAGGATGGCATAGAAAGGGGAGATACTGTTGATGGGAGACCTGAATATGCCAGATGTTAACTGGAGCACATTTTCTGCAGCCACATCCAAGAGCAGGGCCATTCTTGATGCCCTACAAGTGGCAGGCCTCAGACAGCTAGTTTCGGAACCCACTCATGGGGGAGCAATCTTAGACCTCATACTCTCAAACGGGGCAGTGAGAGGATCTCAGATCTAGAAGTGGGTTGCCATCTGGGAACAAGTGACCATCAAACAGTGTGGTTCACGTTAAACTCAGCTACAGAGTCAAGCCATACAAAAGTGAGGGTACTGGACTTCAGGAGGGCTGACTTTGGTAAGATGGGAGAGTGCCTCAGAAAAGCACTAGCAAACAGGCTAGAAGGAGGTGTGGAGCAACAATGGGGAATCATCAAAACTGCCATCACAGAGGCAACAAGCCTTTGTGTGAAGCAAATAAACAAATCAAAATGAAAGAAAAAGCCACTATGGTTCTCAAAAGAGGTGGCTGTGACAGTCAGGAAGAAAAAGATAGCATTCCGGAAGTATAAGGAGACACAGAAGGAGCAGGACAGAGAGCTGTACCAGTTAAGGCAGAAGAAAGCAGGGAGTGAATTCAGAATAGCAAAGGCCAAAACTGAGGAAAAGATAGCCAACTCGGTTAAGAAGGGGGATAAAACCTTTTATAGGTACATCAGCGAGCGTCGAAAGACAAAGGGAGGGATAGTGAGGCTGAACAGAATGAACGGTGGGTGGGCAGAGGGGGACAGTGAAAAAGCAGGGATACTGAATGAATATTTCTGCTCAGTGTTCATAAAAGAGGAGGGGGAAGTGCCTAATCCAATTAACAGAAGCACTCTTGATAGGGAGGTCAATCCCAGTCCTTTCACAGAAGAAAGGGTTCTGCAAGCACTCCTAAAACTGAAGGTAGACAAAGCAGTGGGGCCTGATGGAATTCACCCCAGAATTCTAAAAGAATTAAGGGGGGAACTAGTGAAACCACTGGCTACTCTTTTTAATAAATCATGGGAGGATGGTGTGGTACCCAAGGACTGGAGGAAGGTGGATGTGATTCCCCTTCATAAAAGTGGGACCAAGACAGAGGCAGGAAACTATAGACCTGTCAGTTTGACCTCTGTGGTAGGGATAGTGACGGAGTCACTTCTGAAGGAAAGAATTGTTGAGTACCTAGAGGCCAGTGGGGCACAGGACCCAAGGCAACATGGGTTCACAGCGGGAAGGTCATGTCAGATGAATCTAATAGATTTCTTTGACTGGGTGACCAAAGTAGTAGACCAGGGAGGGGCTGTGGACATGGCCTACCTAGACTTTAGCAAGGCATTTGACACAGTCCCACACACAAGATTAATAGTCAAATTAACCAGCCTGAGAGTGGGTCCCAGGGTGGCTGCCTGGGTAAAACATTGGCTGGACAACAGGATACAGAAGGTAATTGTAAATGGAGCCCACTATGAAGAAAAAGGGGTTACTAGTGGGGTACCGCAGGGTTCAGTACTGGGTCCAGTCCTTTTTAATGTCTTCATAAGTGACATTGCAGAGGGACTGGAAGGAAAAGTATGCCTCTTTGCAGATGACACAAAGATCTGCAACAGGGTTGATACACAAGGAGGTGTGGAAAGGATGAGAAGGGACTTGGCAAGGTTGGAGGAATGGTTAGAAGTATGGCAGCTTGGATTCAATGCAAAGAAGTGCAAAATAATGCACCTGGGAAGCAAGAACCCAGGGGAAGAATACACAGTTGGGGGGAGGTAGTAACAACAACAAAAGGAAAGGGACCTGGGGGTAATCATATCAGATGACCTTAAGGTTAGCAAGCAATGTGAGAAGGCAGTAGGGAGGGCTGGGGGTATACTGGGATGCATAGGGAGAAGCATCACCAGCAGAAAACAGGAAGTTGTTATCCCTCTGTACAGACAATTGGTGAGACCCCATCTGAAGTACTGCGTCCAGTTTTGGAGACCCCATCTCCGCAAGGACATAGACAGGATAGAGGCAGTCCAGATGAGGGCAACTAAAAGGGTGCAGGGTCTGCAAGAGAAGCCGTACGAGGAGAGACTAAAGGAGCTTAATATGTATACCCTTGAGGAAAGAAGGGAGGGGGACATGATAGAAACTTTTAAGTACCTCAGTGGAATCAACAAAGTCCAAGAGGTAGCATCTTTCAGAAAAGAGGCGTGCAAGAACAAGGGGACACAATTTAAAGATGGGGAGGTTCAGGGCAATGTGAGGAAGTATTATTTCACAGAGAGGGTAGTGGATGCATGGAACAGCCTTCCTGAGGAGGTTGTGGGGTCTAAAACTGTGGGAGAATTCAAAAATGCATGGGACAGACATAAGGCAATTCTTGTGGGGTGTAAGAAGAAATAGGCTGTTGGTTAACTAGGATCTGCGGCCTATCCTGTAGGTTGGGAAATGGGCAGACTAGATGGGCCAAGCGGCCCTTATCTGCCATCAAAGTCTATGTTTCTATGTCTCTATGTTTAGTTAGTAATGTCATTAGGCTATATCTCTACAAGTCCATTCTCTTTGGTGGACATCTTATACGTCCTGAATGACATAGTAGGACTGGAGGCTGTTGCTCTGGAATCTGATTAACATCAGCCACATCTTGTCTCAAATGCTGTGGTTCCACTGTCTGTTCCTGTTCTTGTTCTGGAACAATTAATGCTGGATAACTACCCAACTCTGGGTATCCCTTTTTTGTTCTGTCTCAGTTCTAGTACATAATTGGTCCACATGTTTCTTCACTCTCCTCTGGTTAGTCAGTCAAACAGTAGACAACATTTTCAAACTTCTTTTCTACCATGCCTTCTAGCCATCTCTGTGGGCCTGCATACATCCTGACCCATACAAGATCATTGGGTTTGAAGGATCTGGTCTTAGGAAGCATTTCAGTTACTGACTTATAGCCCAGAGGGTGAAGAAGGTCCAACTGAGTTTGAATCTGACATCCAAACAATAATTCTGCAGGGAATAGTACCGTGACACAATGTGGTGGTGTTCGATACATCGCAAAAAAGTCCAAAAGGGCTATTTGTATTGCTGTTGGTGTAGTAGGATTAGCTTTTTCCATACTCTTTTTAAAAGTCTGAACCAGGAGTTCCGCATCGCCATTTGAACTTGGATGGTGGGGAGGTAAGAAAAGAAAAAATTACTCACCATAGTAATGTTGTTTCTTCTAATGGAGTTTTGCTGTATTCTGATTATATTCAGTTAGCCCCAGCAGTTGAACTGCTCCAGAGAGTAAAGGGTTAACTATATGCCAAGGCATAGAACATTGAGCTCAAGCTCGGTTTTCAAACCTCTGTCTGTGGTACTCTGAAGTCTAACCATCAGATTCTTACGAGCACTAAACTAACTAACTTTCTAGTTAGAAATGATTTATAAAATTTTTTAATGCTAACAGGCACCAAATAGATTTTTAGGGTCAAAAGACTCAAGTCTAGAACCCCAAAAACAATATAAGCAGGTAGTGAAAACAAAACATTAATATTAAAACTCCCTAGTAAGATAGGGCATGCCAAGTACATCTCTGGGGTGCAGCACTGTGCCTGCCAGACCACATCCCAAAATTATTAGGTTGCAGGAGGGGAGGCAAGGATGGAGGTCAGAATACAAGACTCCATTAGAAGAAACAACATTACTATGGTGAGTATTTTTTTCTTCAGATATGAAGTCTTGCTGTATTCTGACTATATGCAGACTACCAAGCAGTACCCCCTTGGAGGAGAGAGTCACATAACCTATTTTGGGAACAAGCTCTGCAGCACAGCTGTGCCCAAACCTATTATCACTTCTTGACTGAATGTTCAAAGAATAGTGCTTGGTGAATGTGTAAACAGTTTTCCAGGTGGCTGCTTTACAGATTTCCACTAATGGTATGTCTCTAGCTGCTGCGACTGAAACAGCTGTACCTCTAGTGGAGTGAGCCCTCAGGCTTGAGGGAGGCTCTTTCCCCAACTTTGAAATGCAGAACTGGATACAGGAGACAATCCACCTGGCAATAGTTCTCTTAGTGATAGGTTTGCCCTTTCCCACTTCCCCATAAGTGAGAAACAACTGAGAACAGCCATTTCTATAGGCCTTAGTGTGTTCCACATAGTAACTAAGAGCCCTCTTTACATCAAGACTGTATAATCTTCTCTCCCCAGAGGAAGAATGGTCAGTGAAAAATGCAAGCAATGACATAGACTGATTCAAATGAAAGTCTGATACCACCTTGAGAAGAAACTTTCTGTTGGTTTGAAGGACCACCTTATCCCTGTGAAATGAAATTGTCAGGTTCCACTGATAAAGCCTGTAATTCACGGATTCTCTTGGCAGAGGTAATGGCTACCAGGAATAGTTTTCCAAGTCAATTACTTTAGCTCAGCTGAAGATAGAAGCTCAAAAGAGGGCTGCATAAGCTGAGCAATACAGATATTCAGTTCCCAAGAAGGGGTATGTTCCCGAAAGGGAGGATTAACATGTACCAGGCCCTTGAAAAATTTCTTGAAAACTGGATGGGATGCAGGGAAGAGTCCTTACCAGCAGAAAGGAAGGCAGACACAGCTGCCAAATGTACCTTGAGAGTAGAAGGCTGGAGGCCTAAACTGTTAAGATGCACCAAATAGTCCAACACAATAGCAATAGCAGCCAGCTCTGGCAATACATGCTTCTGGGAACGCCAAAACACAAATATTTCCCATTTGGAGTTGTAAGACTTTCTAGTAGCAGGTTTCCTGCTAACCTTTAAAATGTCCAAGACTAACTGAGAAAGACGCAGGCTTGCATATTCTAACTCTTCAAGAGCCAGACTTTGAGCCTGGGAGTCTGACGGTTGGGGTAAAGAAGCCTCCCCTGAGAGGAGGTAAGGTGATTGAACTGTCTGGGAAGACACAGAGGCATTGTCACTGACAGTGACAACAGAAGGGAGTACCAAGGCTGTCTGGCCCAGTCTGGATCCATTAGAATTATCTTGCAAGGCTGAGATCTGATCTTGATCAGGACCTTGAATATCAGAGGAAAAGGAGGAAATGCATAGAGAAACCTGCTTGTCCAATCCAACAAAAGAGCATCCTGCGGGACAGGACCCAGAAGAGGTGGTCTGCAGCAAAAAAGAGAAAGTTGGTGATTGTCCGGGGCTGCAAAAAGATCTATCTCTGGAGTGCCCTACCTCTTGAAGATGACCTGAAAAATTAGAGGATTCAGGATCTATTCGTGGTGACCCTCAGAAATCCTGCTGAGAGCTTCTGCTAGAATGTTGTCCTTCCCTGACAGATGCACAGCCATCAGAGAAGCCTGAAGGGAATAAGCTAGAGACCATATTTTCATGGCCTCTGTGCACAAAGCCGAGGACCGAGTGCCTCCCTGCTTGTTGATGTACCACATTTTTGTGATATTGTCTGTTCTGATCTGCACCACTTTTCCCTGAACAGCAGTTGAGAATGTCTGAAGTGCTAGAGACAGCTCTCAGTTCGAGAAGAGTTATGTGTAGAAGAGACTCCTGGTGAGACCAGGTTCCCTGAGCTGTAAACTGATCTAGGTGAGCCCCCCCCACCCCAATAAAGAGGTATCTGTGGTGAGAATCACTGAAGGTGCCTGACTGATAAAGGGGACACCTTGTCAGAGATTGTACTCCTCCAGCCACCACTGGAGGACCTGAACTGGGGTTCAAGACACAGGAACCAATTTGGAGAGAGGGTCTTTTTTCTGAGACCAATAAGATGAAATGAGATGAAACTGAATATCTTCCATCTGAAACCTTGCTCCCTGGACCACTGCTGTGGATGCTGCCATGTGACTCGGCAACTGTAGAAAGTGTCTGGCTGGATAAGAAACTAGAGGATGAAAACAGGAAGCTAGAGTGACATGGGACTGAACTCTTGAGAGAAGGAGAAATGTTCTTGCCTGAATAGTGTCTAGTTCCACCCCTATGAAAGTGAGAAGCTAGGCTGGTTCCAGAACAGACTTTTCTAGGTTCAGAATTAAGCCCAAGGAGTCTAGAAGCTTTTGAGTGACCTCTAAGACTGACTTGACTTGGTCTGAGGACTGGCCCGCTAGGAGCCAGTCGTCCAGGTATGGGAACAGAAGGATACCCTGTCTCTTGAGGAATGCCACCACTACTGCAAGACACTTGGTGAACACCCTTGGAGCAGATGTTAGGCCAAAAGGCATAGCTCTGAATTGGTAATAGCCTGAGAGCAACTTGAACCTGAGGTACTTTTTGTAGGAATGTTTGATAGGTATGTGGAGGTAGGCATCCTTGAGATCCAGAGAGGCTAGCCAGTCTCCTGGTCTCAGAGAGAGAAGAATTACTCCCAGAGTCACCATTTTGACTTTTGGTTTTGTTAAGTGTTTGTTCAGGTACATTAAATCTAGAATGGGTCACCACTCCCCTGTCTTTTTTGGGGTAAGGAAGTATCTGGAGTACAGTCCTTGTCCCCTGTGACAATGAGGTACCTTCTCTACTGCTTGCAGAAGCAGAAGACAGGAGACTTCTGCCTCTAAGGCCTTTGTCTCCAAGGGAGAGGGAGGACTGAAGGACCTTGCTCTCATTTTTGGGAACCTTCTGAAACTGAGAGCAAGCCCCTGACTCACTACTTCCTGGACCCATTTGTCTAAAGTAATAGACTCCCAGACCTGGGAGTAGTGAGCCAACCTGCCACCTGTTGGAACTAGGAGGTGACCTTGACTGACACCTCAGGGTGTCAGTTTGGCAGGGGGTTTAGACTGTGTGGATGATGGGATCCTGGTCATCCCACACCTGCATCTTACCTTAAAGAACCCCCTCTGCTGGAAAGAAGAGGAGGAGGCCTGGGCTTGGTAGAAAGGCCTATGAAAAGGCCTACTTCTGAGGAGTGCCCTGCTTTTCCTTGGCTGCAGCACTCCAATAGGTGGTCCTATACTCATCCATCTTCTCCATGTCGTTCTTTGTTTGCTCCCCAAACAGAGAATTACCAGTTACAGGGAAATCCATAGCCTTAGTCTGGGTATCCTGCAAAAGATTGGTACATCTAAGCCAAGCAAACCTCCTCATGGAGATAGATGTAGCCAAGACTCTAGAATGCACATCATGCAAGTCCACAGCAGCATGAAATTGCACTTTGGATGCCTCTATACCATCTACAGCCATCTGCTCCAGCTCCTTGGCTAGCTGGGAAGGGGCATTCTTAGCCAGCTCCAGAACCGCATCCCATATAGACTTCTGGTACCTGGCTGTATATGCATATAATTTGATTGCCTGGGCCCCAAAGAGGATGCCAAGTACTGCTTCTTGGCTGTGGCATCCACTTTCCTGGAATCCTTATCGGGGGGGTGAGATGCCAGGCTGCAGCTTGCACTACCCCAACATGGCTGCAATGTGCTGAAAGGAATTCCATGCCATGGCCTGACAAAGCATACCTCCTGTCCATTTTTTTAGCTACAAGAGGAATGGATGTGGGAAATTGCATGATTGTCTGTCTGTTTCCCCAGGGATTTGTGCAAAGGGACAGACACTCTCTTTGACTCTGGAACATCCATCATTTCCACATAATCAGGCTCCTCCTGATCCTGACCAGCCTCTTCCATAGGAAGCTGAAGAGTCTCAGCCACCTTCTTGTAGAACAAGAAGTGGGAGGGGGACTCAGAAAGCCTGGGAGGGGAAACATTGGAAGGCCTGTCTGGGGAGACGTCAGGCTCTACTGGCTCATCTAGGCCTTCAAACTCGTCTTCTTCATCCTCTTCCTCTTCCTCCTCCTCACTCACCCTAATAGTATGCCTCCAGATCAATATCTGAGGCAAAAACTTCCAACCGAACTGATCGCCTTTGAACTGATGTCGGTTCGGTCGGAACCAGGCAAAGCAATTGCACTACAGAGATCGCTTTTGCTATTTCCTCAGCGGTCAGAACATGAGTTGTTGGATCTGAACCAGCTGATTTTCTCTTTCTCTTTGACGGAACCAACTCCACAGAGTCGGCTCTCCTTTTGCCTGAAGAGGCATTGCCCAGGTCAGTAGGCACCTCTTCAGGTTCGGTAGCAACCGAACCGGGCTGGCCATCTGGATCAACGGACTTCTTGGCCTCCCTTTCCTTCAGCCTACTCAAACGTTTTTCAAGAGAGGCCTAAGAAAAGTTCTTACAAATTTGGCAGTCTACCTTGAGGTGTTCAAACCCCAGACAAAAAACACATATGAGATGTGGATCAGCCTTAGCAAAGGCCTCCCCACACTCGATACAGTGCTAAAACCCAGTGGGACTGGTTTTCTTTTTGGGTTTCTAAGACATGCCACAAATCAGAAAAAGTCACCCTTCTCAGCTTTCAATCCAGGTAACTAAAACCAATCGGTTCCAACCGTGTCACGGGTCGATTAAAAAAAATCCTATAAAATCCGGATTTTCTTAGAAGCCGATAAGTACCAGAAAACCATAAATATTTTACAACAGAACAGAAAAAAAAATAGGTTTTGGTTCTGAACCAGACCAACCATTCAAGAACCAAAGACAAAACAATTTCTAACAATGTCACAAAATACCATTGCCTACTACTACCACTTACTGTTACCAAACAGAAGTAAGAATACCAAAGAAGTTACGAACTGCGGTTGAAAAAAATGACTGATTTGAACTTTTACCGAACTGAAGTGCAGGAGAGATCTCCAGAGCAACTTCACAGTTAGAGTAAGAAATCTGATGGTTAGACTTCGGAGTACCACAAACAGGTTTGAAAACCGAGCTCAAGCTCAAAGTTCTGTGCCTTGGCATAGAGTTATCCCTTTACTCTCCAGAGCAGTTCAAGTGCTGAGGCTAACTGCACATAGTCAGAATACAGCAAGACTTCATGTTGTTTCAATATGGTGGATACAACGTTGCTGGCAAAATGCTTGGAATTTAACAGACGTGAACTGTGGTCCGTTATCCGAGATAATCACTTCCAGAAATCCATAGGTAGCAAAGATAGATTTCAACACTCTGATGGTACTCTCGGTAGTTGTCGAAGACATTTGATGAATCTCTGGCCATTTACTATAAGCATCAGTTAACAGTAACCACTTGGAATTTAAATAAGGTCCTGCAAAATCAATATGCAACCTTGTCAGGGTTTGTCAGGTCATTCCCAATGGTGAACTGGAGCTCTTGCCGGATTTCTCATCGATACAGCACAAACTTCACATATTTGCACAAGCTGGTATATGTCTCTGTCAATGGAAGGCCACCATACATGAAGTATAGCTAGGGATTTCATTTTAGCAATGCCTGGATGGCCCACATGCAAAAGAGTCAACACATTTGAGTGATAATATTGGGGTACTATGACACGCAATCTTCATAGAAGACACCCCTCAGCAATGGACAACTGCTGTCTCTTTGTATAGTAGGGTTGTAGTTTAGCTGAACAAGTAGTGCCCTACAACCAACCTTCAAGCGTATACTGATGCACTCATTTCAAAATTGCATCTAGACCAGTCGATTTTGCAATGTCCTTGGCTAGTACTGGAAGTTGATCTAACTGTTGTAGCTCCACTGCAGACTCAACTGTACAGTCTTCCATATCTTTTGAACTGCACTGGAAAACTATGTGGCCCCACCTGGCATACTAATGGCTCCTCTTTAAGTACCACATTGAACTCCATTTCTCTGGATATTGGTAACTTCAACAAGGCATCCGCATTTCCATGCTGGTCCATTTTTTGGTATGTAATTTCGAAATTATAGGCAGACAAAATTAATGCCCATCGTTGAAGTCAGCTAGCAACTATTTCTGGAATTCCTTTTTCTGGACTGAAAATTGTCATTAGTGGCTTGTGATATGTTTTCAGGTGAAACTTGCAACCTAGCAAGTATTGGAGAAATTTTTGGACTCCAAACACAATTGCTAATGCCTCTCTTTGAATCTGGGCATAATTCCTTTCAGCTGCAGTAAGTTTGTGTGAAGCATGGGCTATCAGCTTCTCCACTCCTTCTGGATCTGTATGGAAAAGGACAGCTCATATACCCACAGGACTAGCATCACAGGCCAATGTGATAAGTAAGTTAGGGTCATAATGAGTTAAATTAGTCATATCAGTTAGAGAGAGCTTGATGGCTTAACTGCCTTACTGTGGCCCTTGGCCCACTTCCACGGAGTACCTTTATGTAACTGTTCATTTTGGATAGCACATTTAGTGGCTAAACCAGGTATGAAATGGTCACAGTAGCACACCATACCCAAGAATGAGCGCAACTCTGAAACATTCAGTGGTTCAGGCATGTGCACAAAGGTTTCCACTTTTTCATCAGACGAATTCCATCTTTGTCAATAGTGTGACCTAAGTACTTGACACTTGGTTGACAAAACTGGCATTTTTTCTCTCCTGAGTCTGAATCCACTCTGTTGCAATCTCTCTAATGTCTTTTGTAAGTTAAGTAAATGCTCTGTTTCTGTCTTGCCTGTGACAATGATGTTATCCAAATAACAAGCAAAACCTGGTATATCACCCACTGTTTGCTCAATCACTTTTTGAAAAATAGCCGGTGCAGAACTAAGGCTAAAACATAACCATTTGTACTTGTACAGTCCTTGGCGTGCATTAATCACTTCCAATTTCTGAGGGTCTGTATCCAGCTCCACTCGAAGGTATGCATCAGCAAGGTCCAGTTTGGAGAACCCCACACCACCATTCAGTCTGTGAAAAAGTTCCTCTGGTAAGGGTAAAGGAAATACATCTGTGCTAAGTACTGGATTAAGTGTCACCTTAAAATCTCCACATATCTAAACCTTACCACCTTGTTTAGACACAACCACAATTGGTGTGTCCCAATCTGAGCTTGAAACCTTTTCCAGCATATCTGCTTTTTCCAAACTGTCCAATTCTGCCCCAACCACCGCTTTTAAGGCAAAAGGAAGTTTCCGTGGTTTACAAAATTTAGGGACTGCATTAGGATTTGTAACTAGCTTAGCTTTAGCTGTTCAACATCCCAGGCCTTTCCATAGCTCTGGATACATGTCTAAAATCTCCCCAAGTTTGGGCGGGTTACTACTTTGTGTTACTGTACCTGGACAGCAGCAAGTAGGTCAAAATGTAGTGGATCCATATGAATGCATAGAAGAACCTGAGCGTCTCTGCCCAAAATGTTGACACCCTTTTTTGAAACAAGAAAAGTTAAAGGTGTACTAGAAGAATCAGTCCTGTGTACTAAAGTGGTAATGAGCCCAGTGGCTGAATTGGTTGCCCTTCAAATGCACGCTGCAACTTATTACAAGGAGACAATGGTGGCTTATCCCATCCGACCATGTTTGATGGTTAATAAAAGTAACTGGGGAAGCAGAGTCTACCATTAAATGCAACTGATGCCTCAGTTGTGGCAAATGAAGTAACACATAGAAAGGAGGAACATTTTTAGTCTATTTGGGGTGCAATAGGAACCACTGCACTGTCTGTGCTCTCTGAACTGATCACTGCAGTCCTCCTGCTTCTGCAAACCTCAGCAATATACCCCTGACGTTTACATGCATGACACTGAACTTCTCTGAATTTACACTGGTCCTTGCTATGCTGAGACAACCCACATGATGCACATTTGTACTAGCCAAGCAGTTTGGGTAGTGTCATTAAATCTTTCTTTGAAAACAGTGGTTTAGACTTAGGTTTGAGCTGTTTCAATTTGGAGTTTACTGCAGATACTTGTACCTCATTTTTAGTGTTCATCTTAGCATGTGCTTCATTTTCTGCAGCCTCATACATTTGTGTCACCTGTAAAAGTTCTTCAGTATACTTCTTGACACTTACAGAAAGTAATTGCTGAATACAATGTTCATTATTCAACCCCATACCAAACTTATCAGCCAAATTAGATTCAAGATGCTCCCTGCTCCACTCACATGTGAGAGCTAAGCGTTTGATGTATGCCAAATAGGATTGTACTGACTGACCTGGTTTCTGCTGGTAACTGTAGAATTTATAAAATTCAGTCCTTGGGAAAGCTGTTAAACTGTATTGTGTATTCAATTTAGCCTTTAGCTCTTGATATGACAAATCCTCCGGCCAGTCTGGTGCACACAGACTGCATAAAAGTTTGAAGGTGTCACTCCCCAAGAAAGTACAAAAAGCAGCTCGAATAAGTATATCCTGTAGCTCAACATTTGCAGATTGTATGGCAGGATTAAGTAATAACCACTGATCAAACCATCTGGACCATGTATCCCAGTCTGTTCCTGTAAAAATCTCAAAACTAGCTGAAGTCTCCATAATACTGTACAGTTCCAAATTGCTTACTTGTCTCCAATGCAGAAAGTCACAAAATCATGCAATTCAGTAAGCTGGAACTATGAACATTTTCACCATCCTTGTTTCCAGTTTGTTGTATTTGGTGACTGAAAATAAGTACCTTAAACACATCAGGGTCTTAGTAGAAAGGAAAATGCATCACACAGGAATGTAGGCCTTCTCTGTTTACTTCCATTCAACACAGACACAAGGGGAACAGTGGTCTCAGCATACACACAGGAAGACTCACAAGTTCACAGGAAGTACATTTCCTAAAGCTGTACTGTCTAACATTTCTTAAAGCTGCACTACACATAACATTTCATGCCCCCCACCACACACACATATGCTGTTTCTGTGTTTCTCTCTCTCTCTCTTTGCAGAATTAATTTCCTTGGCTACTGCAGGAGTTGCACAGAGAGAGAGAGACAAGAGATAGACCAGCACACCACGGTGCTGTAAAACTGATCAGACCACTCACAGGACACTGTGTTTTATGACGGTGTCAATGGGTCTTTGTCTCTCTCACTTCTTGGACAGCCTGTGAGGTATCGATTGGGGGAGTGTTGTCATTCCCATTTCGCACTGCACTGACATAGACAGAAATAGCGAGACAGAGCCCTGAACAGTGGCACTGTGATCAGGAACTTTACCTTCTGTTTGTGTCCACCTGCTATCCCTCTTGCACTCCTTCTATGGGTGGGGGCCACCACACTATCCTTTCCCAGTGCTGGGCTACATGTCACACCTCATTATGTTGCCAGAAAACACAAGGACACTCGGGAATGTACTTGCGGGGGTGGAGGGGGTTCTTCCATCATGCTCAGCTGCAGCCTCACACTCTCTGTCTCACTGTTGCTGAGACAAGTGCTGGCACTGCTGTCTCTCTCCCTTTGACTGTACCTGGCACGGAGGGGGAAGAACAGTCACAGCACCTTGGACTAGGGCACAGATATGAGACATAGTCACAGCTGAAATGCTTAACACATGAGATACATGTGTCTCACACTGTCTTTCCCTCACTGTACCACTTCCAGCACTGGTGACACCTGCTTCAGGAGGGCTTGAAATGGTGCTGAATGTCTGCCCTGCATATTTAAAAACAGGGGTTCAGATGTGGGCAGACAGGCAAGCAAGGGTGGGTCACTGCACTGCTTCAGAAGGGGATGCCAGGAACCACAGAAGCTAATGGTGTATGGTTGCATGGTTCAGGCAGCAGGTGAACATCACCTCCTGATGCACAGTGCTGCAGTTCATGTCTGCAAGTGTTCTTTGCTTTTGCTTTTTGCCACCACTCTCCCAAATGATCATGGCACTGCAGGATGGGTGGGTGGGAGGACATCACACTCACTCTCTCTCTCCCCCATCACACAGTACTTCACGCTGCAGGATAACAGCAATTTATAACATGGGTTGCATGTTGCATTGGGCAGACAACCAAAACTGACAACAGTGCACCAGGACTATTCCTCTCTGATCACTTACATAGTATGCTGACAGCTGGTATGCCTCACTTCCCCACATGCTTCAATGGCTGCCACACTCATTTGACTTTCTCAAGTCAGGAACAAGTGCCGACAGCCCTTGCCCTAAGTCGCTCTGCTGAACTGTGCATTAAAAAGGGAATTTGATGTCTAGCCATGTCGAGGGACTCCACCAACAGCATTGCACGTTTGTAGCAACACGTTATAATCTGCATTGAGCAGCTGCTGCCCAGGCAAACTCTACCTTTTAGGTTTGTCTCAAGGACTTTGGGGGCTTTCCTCTGTATTATAAAACTGAGAATAAGGCCTGAACAGCAAGCAAGTGATGTGTGATTTGACACTGTACACTCCACGTCAATGTCATTGTAGTGATTAAAGTTTATATTTTACTTTGAATAAAGCTGAGTTTTAAAGAATTAGTATGATTTGTAATTTGGCGTTGGAATGATACCACTGAAAGCAGAACTTCTGTGTGTAGTCACAAGTCAGAAAATACTCCACCAGTGTACCCTAGCCCCCACCTAAATCAACCTTTGCACTTACTTGGTTTGGGGCTTCATTTGAACAAGCTGTGTTTAATTGTGCCACACATCTTTAATAGTTGACATGATTGTTATAATTTCTCTTCTTTATACTTTATGCCCGGCTTAGTGTATGGTCTGTTATTCCTGCCATCTGCTTTAAATCAGTTGGGAAGTGAAGCATGCAAAAAATTTGACCGTAAAAGTTTTTTTTATTGTAATAGATTTCAGACATTTTTCACTTTCATTTACTTTTGTTTCTTTCACTGAACCGGCATTTAAGAATCTGTTTTATGTTTTACATTTTTTCACAAGGAAATCATTATACCCATTTATTGCTAAATGTTCCACTTTTACAGTATAAGCTATTTCTCATTTCGCTTCTTGCTATCCTTCAAGTCATGGTGACAGCAGGGGTAGTGAGAATATGCCTTTCAAAGAGACTAAGTGTATAAGTATCTGGAGAAACCTATTGCAGTGTGAGGTCACAAGCCAGGAAAAGGGCCATTAGGGGCTAGGCAGAGAGTTAAGGAATGTATGGGAGCTGTTGCTTTGGCAGACACCGACAGTCCCATTTAGCTTTCTCTTCAATGGGAAAATGTTAGAAAGCTGCTTCTTTTGGAACAAACATATAAAGGAAGATGATGTGAAAACATTAGGGCATTTGATGCCTGGAACAAAAACAAAGAGGATTACCTCTTTGGTTTGGAGTTTTTACCACCTTGACCTAAACCACACTTTATAACAAATATGCGCACTTTTTGTGTAAGGCCTTATTAGCAGAAGTATCCTTCTGGATGTATGCAACAACTTTGCCTGGGTAATGCCCAATCAGGACCACAGCACGTCTCATATGGTGTCTCCCAGTAGGTCTGACTTGGGTTCCTGCTGTTCTTCCTATTTACATCTCCCTTCCTTCAGCATGCCTGCAAAGCAGTACCCTACAACATACTGATGACTTCACAATCTACTACTGTACAGAGCTAAATCCCACACTGCTGTGACCCTTTGCCTGAGTCAAGGGGGCTCACCATGGGAAGGACTATGAGAAGGGTTGATTATTGTGCATTGTGGAGGTCAGTCTGTATAGTAGCAGAAGCAGAATGAGCTTTTGCAGCACACATCACCATACATTCTATCTGAACCTGGCATGCCTAGACAATATGAAGTGTAATGGAAGTTTACTCACCAGGTAAAGAAGAAGAATATAGCAGCACCTTTTTACAGCACTCTGAGTCTCAACAAATGGGTTATTCAGTATCTCTTCATAGGCTGATGCACAAAAACCCTTGAATTTGAAATCCAGTCTGTCTCCTTCTTCTTTGCTCACCCATTCCTCAGTATGACATCTTCCATAGCTTTGGTTAGTCCTGAAAAAAGTAATGATTACCAGAAAAAACAACCTAACAGCCCCATGTGAGATGCTAGAGTGAATGAACCACTTGACAGAATGATATATAACTTTTTTTAGAATTTAATTAAATCTAAACATGATATGAAGTACAAAGTACACCTAGGGTAAAATCAACTTAAGGCACACATATAGCACCTGCAGAGTAAATAATTTCTAAAAAGATTAAAAATACACAATACATGAGACATTTTCTCTGTCATCTGTCCTCCATGAATAGGATGTGGAGTGCTGTAAAAAGGTGCTCCTATAATCACCTTTACCAGGTGAGTAAACTTACACTATCTATCACACATTTTTACGGCACTCCATGTCTCAACAGATGGGTGATTGCACAGCAGTATCCAACCTCTACAGGGTGGGAGAAGAAAGAGGACTGAACACAGCTTGTAATGCCTTTTGGCCAAATTCTGATTTGTTGGTCAGGCTGGTATCTAATCTGTAGAACCTGGTGAAGGTATGGGGTGAGGCCCAAGTAGCTGCCTGGCAGATTTCAGCTATAGATGCTGAGTTGCATTCTGCCCATGAAGTGGCAACTGCCCTGGTGGAATGGGCCTAATTTGCATGGGCATGGATGAATCCTATGCTCTATAGGCCTTAGAAATAGTGGATCATAGCTATGGTGGACTTGGATGCAGGGAGGCCCTGTTTTGGGCCTTGTGGGATAATGACAATTTTATCTGAACATCTTATCCCAGCTGTTTGTTCGACATAGGCCTTAAGAACCTGTCCTGGGTCTAGTAGGGTGAGTGTATCCCTGTGGGGATAATCTTCCCCTGGATTAAATGTCGGGATCGAAATCTCTTGTGAGAGATGAAAATGGGTAGCTACCTTGGGTAAAAAGGAGGGTACCATCCTGAGGACAGCCCGTCAGAATAGAAAGTAGTAAAGGGCTCTCTACATGAAAGGGTTTGAATTTTGCTGGTCCTCTGGGCTGAGGATATAGCAACTAAGAACACAGTTTTCAGTGTATTGGCAAGGCTAGGGTATTGAGTGGTTTGAACGGTGATTTGGTTATGGCGTCTAGCACCAAGCTGAGGTGCCACAGAGCTGTTGTCACTCTCAGGCAGTGCTTGATGTTGGTGGCAGCCTTCAAGAACATCTGGACCAGGGGATGTGCTCCTGGTAAGTGTCCATCTGTCTCACCGCAGATTGCTCCAATTGCTGCCGCTTGCACCCAGCGGGATACTGAAGCCAGACCCACGTCTAATCCATCTTGTAAGAAATTTAAGACGTGAAAGATAGAACAGGCTGAGGCTTCTAGTTCTCTTGCCTCACAAAACGTGGAAAAAACAAACCAATGCCTGCTGTACATTTGTTGGTGGAGAGGCTCCAAGTCTTTAGCATTGTTTTGGCTACCTTGTTGGAAATGCCCACATTCAACAGTCTAGACCTCTGAGTGGCCAAATCGTCAGTTTTAGTGATCGCGGATCCTCATGAAAAATGTTACCTTGCATGAGAAGATCCAGATGTGGCATTAATGTCATTGGACTTTCTACTAACATTCTCCTGATGAGAGCATACCAAGTCCATTTCACCCTGTCTGGTACGATCAAGTAGAACAGTGCTGCCAGTGTCTCAAATCTTTTGTAGCACTTTCCCTATCATTGATAGGGGTAGGAACACACAGGCTTTTTGAAAGTGCCAGGGGGTTGACATGGCATCCACCCCTGCCATTCCCTTCTCCCTGTATCTGGATAGGGTCTTTGGCAGTTTAGTGTTCTTCGCTGAAGCAATGAGGTCTATCTGAAAGGGACACCATTTCCTCTGGATCATCTAGAACACCTTGGGGTTGAGTTACCACTCTCCTGGTTGAAGAGATTGTCTGCTGAGCCAGTCTGCGTTGGTGTTGAGATTTCCAGCAAGGTGAACTGCCATAAGGCTGAGCAAGTTTCTTTCTACCCATATCATTAAGCCATCTGTTCTTTGAGCCATTGACTTGCTCTCTGTTCCTCCTTGTTTTTTAATGTATGCCATTGCTACTCTGCTGTCTGTGCGTACATTCACATGTAATTTCTTGATCTGCATCTTGAAGTGCTTAAAGGTCAAGCATACAGCTCTGGTTTACAGAATGTTGATTGGGAGGCATGTCTCTGCTTGGGATCACCTCCCTTGAACAGACTGTTTGTCCAAAACTGTGCCCCAGCCGAGTAGGCTGGCATCTGTCTCCAACGTTCTTGACATGTGTTTTGCTAGTATGGTCCCTTAATGTAAGTTGTGTAGGTCTGTCCACCATTTCAGAGTTCTTTTGACTACTGGTGAGATGATCACCTGTGTACTGTAGTTTTGGGTGTCATAATCACAACTGTCTAGAAGAAGATGCTGTAGCTGTCTCATGTGAGCTCTTGCCCAGTTGTGCAGGTCTATGCATGCGGCAATTAGGATGAAGAGCTGCATTAACTGCAAGACAACAGCAGATCGTTGTTGTAGCACATGTTTGCAGTGTGCAACCAGGTTCCATATTCAAGTCTCTGATGGTCTGACAGTTCCCCTTTTTTGTTGAATATTGCTGCCAAATGTTTGATTGTCGTAGTCAGTGATGTGACCTTTGCTTGGTTGACATTCCATCCTTGCTCTGTTAGCAACTCTTGTGCCCATTTGGTGGCTTTCTGTGCCTCTTCAATTGACCTGGCTCTGCTTAGCCAATTGTCTAGGTATGGGATCACATGCACTTCCTCGGCCCGTAAGGAGGTAGCTAGAGGTGCCATCACCTTTGTGAAAATGTATGGGGCTGATGCTAGGCCAAATGGTAGACACAGATATTGGAGCTGGTGGCCCAGGAGAAAGAACTGGAGGAATCTCTGGTGGCTGGGTTAGATAGGGATGTGGCGGTACGCATCTTTCAGGTCTATGGACATGATCTGACTCCCCGTGGAATGCCGCAATGGTGGAACACAAGGTCTCCATTTTGAATTACTGGTAACAGATGCAAATTTCAGATCCAGAATGGGTCTTAGGTCTCCTGTCTTTTTTGGAACCAAAAAGAATACAGAGTAGATGCCTGAATGTCATTCTTTTTCTGGTACTGGTATTATGGTTTTGCTGCGGACCAGTTGCTTGAGAATGCACCTGTCTTGGTTTATAGTCCCTGTGCCTGTTGAAATATGAGATTTTACAAATCTTTCTCTCCTTGACATGGAGTTGAATTCTATTGTGTAGCCCTGAGATACAATTTCCTTGACCCACCTGTCCGAGATTGAGGCAGCACAGGTTGGGGCAAAATGCTGTATTCTTCCCCTCACTGTGCTTGTCACATCCTGGGCCTGGGTCTTCTCATTGGCAGTAGCCCTTGTTGGTTGTATTGGGCTTATACCCCGGTTTACCACTGTAGCAACCTCTTCATCCTCTGTTGTTTTTGTAGTTCTGTTTACAGTTGAAGTAATTCAGCTTGAAACTGAATGTTCTCCTATCCTGGCCTTGGTGACCTTCACCTCTCTTATTCTTGTTGGCATAATTCCAGACCCTGTTATTTCAAAAGATGGCAGGACTTCCTGTTTCCCTTGATTGTCCATATCGTTCCCTTGTTTTACTGTGAACTCCTCGATTCCTGGGCCCAATACCCTGTCCACTGAGAAGTTCAACTTTATTACCCTGCTTTTTGATTCTTGGTCCGCATACCACAACTTAAGCCAGATATGTCCTCGGGCTCTGCTGATGGATGCTGTGGACCTGGATGCCATCTTAAAATTGTCAACTGTGACATCGGCTACGTACTTTATAGCCTGTATGGCATAGTCCATTGTTGTGCCATGAGAGCTTGTTGTAGAGATGGCTTGTCAGGCAGCCTCCAGCCACCAAAGCACCACCCAGGAGGAGTAAATAGCCACTATGGAACGTCTCATGGACATTGTCAGCATTTCATGTACTTTTCTGATAATGTTGTCCACTTTTCTGTCCATCGGGTCTCTCAAAGCTGATGAGGACTCTGACTGTAGCACCATCCCACTGCTGAGCGAGGATACTTTGGAATCAACCTTAGGTGGTATTGTCCATACCTTTTCTTTCTCTTGTGTTATTATTGTCTTTCAAAGGTCCCCTTCTCTTGAGTTTTGATAGGGTCAGTTGCTTCCCATTCTTTCACTAGAATGCTTTCTAGGGCTTTACAGATGGAGAAGAAGGTGTTGGACTTCTTCCATTCCTGTACCAGGGGATCCAGCCTGCTGTCAAGCTGTTCACTGGGCTCGTCAATACATAATGTTTCACAGACTACTCTGATGATCTCAAGGATAAGGTCGAATGGGCATAACCTTGCTGACATATGTTTCCCGAATTCTTCCTCCTCCTTGTAATGCCCTTCATCCTCAGATTCTGAGGAGTCAGAGTGATCATCTGGGTCTGGGTTATCGGAACCCCTTGGTTTCTTAGGTTTAGGAGCTCCATTGTCAGGGTCTTTAGGGCACTTGCTATCCTGCAGTGAATCCATTTTGTCCAGCAGCTTTTGAAATAAATCCACCGTGATGTTTTGCAAGATGGTGGAAACACTGTCATCAATGGCATCATCCTCTGTGGACCCCAATGCTTGTGTGCTTGCCTGAGGCTCTATGTCCACCATGCACAGGGAGCAGAGGTTTCTTGGGGCCTTTGTAAAGTAGCAGGTTGGGGCATTTTCAGCACATTCTGCGTGACTTGCCCATGTTGCACTGTAGAAGACACAAGGGGATAGGGCTGGAATAAGGGTTATTTTATTTGTTTTTTTATGATCTATTCCTTTTCAGGGGCCCTTGACACTTAGCCCTGCAAAAATCTGCCAGTAGCTTACAGATGCCCCTGTGCTGTTCAAGTAATCCCCACTGTATGTAATTTCCCTTTAATTTGAGATTGGGGTATGCCCCTTTAACTTTTCAGGTCATGGTGAACTTACAGATGCCTCATTGCTCCAAATATAGCTGCCGATGGGCAACACAGTCGCCATTGTATGCGTGGCATTGCTTGGAGAGGTAAGCAACCTCAAAATGGCCGCAGACAAAGAAGAAAGTTGCCATCTTATGAGTGGCATAGAGATAATGTGCCTGCATTATGTGACCTCATGGCTGCTTTAGAGGGTCATGGTCACCATTAGCTGCATTTTCTCTTGCTCCACACAAGTATAAAAAGGGGACACTGGGATTAAAAATGGCCGCACTGATCCCCAGCATAGAGGAGACCTTGTGGCGTGAAAAGACTCTGGGAGGGGGGAGGCCGTGCTGATGGGCCGATTTTCCCTTTATTTGGTATAGCGAGTGGGTAGAAACAATGTGGAGTCATTCAACAAATACTCAGGCATCCTCGACCTTGTACCTGTTCCAGTGCAGTGACTTAGCAAGGAGGATCACAGCGGGGCTGGCAGAGATTGCCCTTCACTCTGACTCTCTCTACAGATAATCCAGGTAAGCTGGAGCTAAGGCGGGCAGGGATCAGAGTCTGTGGCCCATGAAAGAGTAATGGTGCTCCTGCTATAAACAACCCTGCCACATCACAGCACACGTCCTGGCTGAACAAGGTGAGCTGGGGGGCACTGTGGCTTAGCCATGCCATTTAATTGACAGCCTCTCCATCCATGCAAAAAACAGCCCTTTGATCTAGCACTTTCACCCTGGCTGAACAAGGTAAGCTGCAGGATGTGCGATCATATGCTGGATTACCATCTGCCATTGCTTATCTTGCAACTCTCAGCAGAGTAAGGTAAACTGAGGGGGAAGTGGATGTTTATTTATTGCCATTGTTAAAATATTGTTTCTCTCTGTGCCTGATGCCTCAAGGAGCTAAACTTGCAGGATTAAACTAGATTAAAAAAGCAGCTGGGGGCACCAAGCATGGGAGTCTAATTGATGCTATAGCCAGCTGGGATAAATAATAAAAATAAGGAGGTAAATCATTGAACAGACAAGTAATGGCTCTTACCTTATATCCTGTTGGCACAGAGCCAAGTTAAAACATGACCTACCTGGTGAGATGCACAGAAACAACTGGGGATTGGGTGAGCAAAGAGAGAGATGACAGATCGGAATTCGAATTCAAGGGGTTTTGTGTATCAGCTTATGAGGAGATACTGAAAAACCCATTTGTTGAGACTCGGAGTACTGTAAAAAGGTGCACTAGATAATGGAATATTATATTTGTGCTTAAAGATCAACTACAAATATGTAAATATAAATATTGATGTCTTTATCTTTAAACATACTGTCTGAATTAAAAATATTTTATTTCACGTTATTCCACATTTCAAAACATGTCTGATGTGTTTTTTTACTGTCAGTTTTGCTCATTACAGAGTTTTGTCTCAGTACCTTATGCTCGCGTTTCACTGTCTCTGTGCTGGTCTGGACTCCAGAATCAGTAACTGCATCAACGTCACTGCAGTCATGACGAAAGTCCTGTCGCACCACGCACTACTCCATATGGGGTCTCAGTAACTGTCTGTTCAGAGAGATAACTTCCTGTTTACTACTGGTGATGCTTCTCCCATATGCATCCCAGTAACCCCACAGCCATCCTTAATGCCTTCTCACGTTGCTTGCATACTTTCACAAGTAGATTAGAATTACTATTATTAGTTACCCATCAGTGATAAGGGCATACATTCTGATAAGCATACAAACTAATCTAACACTGTCTTAATTAATCCCCTGCATACCACCCAAAACTATCAGTTAAGAAAAACATATTGCCAAGAGAATATAATGAATTTCTAAATTAAAGTATTAACAACTATAAATTTCAACATACCAATCTAAATCAACCTCTTCTTGGGTATCATCCTCCTCTTCAGATGTATCTGATGATTTATCAGCATCTGCTGCCTCACTAGAGGAATCATCAACAGTAGGCTCAAATGAACATGGAACTACAGTATAAGGGGTAACCAAGGCCCCATCAAGGATAGTCTCCTCATCTGACATTCTGAATATGCAGATTTGACTTTACAGGTATGAGAAAACAGACTCCAAGGAAGGAAATAACCAGAACACAATTAAGTTCATCAGTTTAGTTACATTGTGAACATTATACATTATTTACTATGAACATCATTAGACAAACATAATAGGGATCTTTGATAGACTGAGAAAGGTGGTTGATCAGGTTGGGCGTTAGATATGGCCTATCTGGACTTCAGAAATTTGGCATATAAAATTCAATGCCAAACAGTGTGCAGTGATGTACATGTGGTGTTAAAACCCGAAATCAGCTTACAGTCTGGGCAGAGGAAGGGGGCAGCTAGATTAGCTGGCATTGTCCCATTTTCACAAATTAAGATAGCTACACATTTCAGTTTTGCATTGTTAGTCAGTCAGTGGAGGACAGCAGAAGCCAGACAGCTTTCACAGCAGAGATTTCTAAACTGAAACTATTTTTCACCACTTTCTCTGCATTTTTTCATTGTCTATCAATGCTTTGTGTTCTTACTAGTAAATTAAAAGTTGTACTTTCTGATCTTTCTTTGCTACATTTTTTTAAGTTAAGGTCTCCTTACCTTTCCCTCATCTAATCTGTCTCTTTCTTTGTCTCTTTAAAATGGAGTCCCACTTTCAAGTGAGTCGTATCAGAGAGTCGTGGTGGTGGACAGGGTGCCATAAGCCTTCAGTTTACATTGTTCTGAGGTAATCCAGCAGCGTCCCCACTCCCCCATAGCAGCCAGAGATAGAGAATCCTCCATCTCCCCCTGCTCCTACTCTGACTCCACCAACTTTGCCAGCTGTGCAGCATCTCCCTGTCCCTCCCAGCCAGCAGAAGCCTGATCTTCCACATCCTCCATCTCCCTCTCCTCCCCCTCCAGATCCCCTAGGTGAGCAGCAGCTCCTCATTCCACCCACTCCAACTCCACAGTAGCTTGCAGCCCCTGTGCCCCGCCCCGTGAAACCATCACCACCACAAGCTGACCCTCCTGATGATCCCCACCTATATTCCTCTGGCTCCGTACATCCCAGGCCAAGGCAGACATGTTCCCCTCTGGTCTGGAGTAATAGCCTGGTGAGATGTAATATATGTCAGGCAGCGGTCAACCATGGGAAAAGGGGGAGCCACCTTGGTACAGGTGGCCAATACATGCACCTCACCATCAATCACCAGCAGCAATTTGAAAGCAACAGGCAGGACACAGCAAGTGGTGGTGCTCCATCTATACCATCTAGTGGTTAGCCTCCTCAAACTAAGCGGCACACGAAACAGGCACCAGCCCCAGTACTGTTACCTGCATCAGCCCCTGCATCGTACCACTGCAACGCAACATGGCAGCGATAGAACTGTGGGAGGTACTTGGGGACCTTCATCGCAGAGTGGCAAATTAGAGAACATGATGAGCAAGCTCTTAGACAGCCAGCAGCTGATGCTCACTGGTATGGCAGAGCTTCATCACAGCAGTGCAAGTGTTGCTGGTCCATAAAAATAAAAAAAAACATATGGGCAATGCCCATTCCTGAATCCTGTTATTGCTGTATGTTTGTAACCCTTTTGCTTCAGTCTTCATTCCTCCCTCTTTCATACTACCTCTGCTCTTATTCTTTGCTCTTCTGTTTGTTATGCCCCCCAAAATAGAAGCAAAAAACTCTTTTTAAAAATACAAAAAATGTAAGTTTTTTCGTCTTTCTCATTCACTGTTTCACTCTGTTCTTTCTCTTCTGTATCTCTCTTTCAGTTTTCTCTCTCCTAAAAAATAAATCTGTGTTCTAGCTATCTTTTTTATATCTATATTTTCTCTTTATGGTGCTGTTTATGTGCCATATTATTCTCTTCTCTTTCACTGCTGTGTTTGTTGAAGCACTGGTGTTTTACAAGTGCATTTGAAAACACTATATCCCCTGTTTCTTGTCCTGAATATTTTATTTCAGTCCAACAGCTGATGATGCAATTTATCTCTTGCACATTTGTAGTGTGCGACTTGTTCCCTCATGCAATATAGTCTAATTTCTCCGTTCTTATTTTGCTAAAATATATCCCACTCCCAAACATAAAAATTACAAAATGGTGGTAGATACTGCTGTGATGTTTAAATCTACCTCTTATACTGGATTTAACTGTAAGCACATTAGGCAAGTCTACACAATTGCTCAAATCTAATATATAATGTTCTCCCTTTTTGAAATTATGTCACAAACAAGAAAGTATGAAATAGTAGTAATGTCATACTGATGCTACTGCCAATGCTAGTGTACTACTGAGCTGCTGCGTGTCACCCCCCCCCCACACACACACACCACCCAACATTTCTTGTAAGGCATGTTCTGCTAATTCAGAGTGAAAAGCTTTTCACCAGTAACACCCTACATGAGTCTGTCACACTGGCACAGTTATTGTATAATGCGCAACATACATAAATTTTGTGCTCCCAGAATTTTTCTCAACTACATAGGAAACATAGAAACAGAGAATTTGATGGCAGATAAGGACCACTTGGCCCATCTAGTCTGCTTATTTTCCTACCTAACAGATAAGCTGCAGATCCTAGTTAACCAACAGCTTACTTCCTCCTACCCCCCACTAGGACTGCCTTATGCGTGTTCCATGCATTCTTGAAGTCCTCCACTGTTCTTGACTCCACGACCTCCTCAGGGAGGCTGTTCCATGCATCCACAACCCTCTCAGTGAAAAAATACTTCCTCACATTACCTCTGAGCCACCCCCATCTTCAAATTGTGCCCCCTTGTTCTTGCACATCTCTTTTTCTGGAAGATACTACCCTCTTGGACTTTGTTAATTCCCTTGAGGTACTTGAAAGTTTCTATCATGTCCCCTCTCTCCCTTCTTTCCTCAAGGGTATACATATTAAGCTCCTTTAGTCTTTCTTCGTATGTCTTCTGGTGCAGACCCTGCACCATTTTGGTTGCCCTCCTCTGACAGCCCACTCTGTCTATGTCTTTATGGAGATGGGGTCTCCAGAACTGCACACAGTACTCCAGATGGAGTCTCACCAACTGTCTGTACAGAGGGATAACAAGTTCCTGTTTTCTACTATTGATGCCTCTTCCTATGCATCCCAGTATCCCCAGCCTTCCTACTGCCTTCTCACATTGCTTGCCCACCTTTTGGTCATCTGATATAATTACCCCCAGGTCCCTTTCTATTTTTACTGTTGTCAGTATCTCACCCCCCATTGTGCACGCTTCCCCTGGGTTTTTGTTTCCCATGTGCATTACCTTGCACTTCTTTGCATTGAATCTGAGCTGCCATACATTTGACCATTCCTCCAACCTTGCCAAGTCCCTTCTCATCCTTTCCACTCCATCTAGTGGATCAACCCTGTTGCAGATCTTTGTGTCATCTGCAAAGAGACATACTTTTCCTTCCAGTTCCTCTGCAATGTCACTTATAAAGACATTAAAAAGGACTGGTCCCAGTACTGAACCCTTCGGTACCCCACTAGTAACCCTCCTTTCTTCACTGTGTACTCCATTTACTACTACCCTTTGCGTCCTGTTGTCTAGCCAATTTTTTATCCAGGCTACCACCTTGGGACCCACTCCAAGGCTGGCTATCGTGTGTATTAATCTTTTGTGTGGGACTGTATCAAATGCCTTGCTAAAATCTAGGTAGGCCAAGTCCACAGCCCCTCCCTGGTCTACTACTTTGGTCACCCAGTCAAAGAAATCTATTAGATTCATCTGACACGACCTTCCCATTGTGAATCCATGCTGCCTTGGGTCCTGTGCCCCACTGGCCTCTAGGTTCTCAACAATTCTTTCCTTCAGAAGTGATTCCATCATTTTCCCTACAACTTAGGTCAAACTAACTGGTCTGTAGTTTCCTGCCTTTGTCCTGCTCCCACTTTTGTGAAGAGGAATCACATGTGCCCTCCTCCAGTCCTCAGGTACCACCCCATCCTCCCATGATTTGTTAGAGAGTAGTCAGCGGTGTCACTAGTTCTACTCTTAGTTCTTTTAGAATTCTTGGGTGAATCCCATCAGGCCCCACTGCTTTGTCCACCTTCAATTTTATTAGTTCTTTCAGAACCCTTTCTTCTATAAATGGACTGGTATCGACCCCCGTCTTCAGAGTGTTTCTCTTGTTTGGTTTAGGTAACTCCCCCTCCTCTTCCTTTGTGAATACTGAGCAGAAATATTCGTTCAGTATCCCTGCTTTTTCACTGTCACCCTCTACCCACAATCCCTCCACTTTATTAAGCTTCAGTATCCCTCCTTTGGTCTTTCTTTGCTCCCTAATGTACCTATAAAAGGTCTTATCCCCCTTCTTAACAGAATTAGCTATCCTTTCCTCGGTTTGGGCCTTTGCTATTCTGACTGCCTTCCCAGCCTCTTTCTGCTTTAACTGATAAAGTTCTCTGTCCTGCTCCTTCTGTGTTTCCTTATATTTCCTGAATGCTGTCCTTTTCTCCTTAACCTTCCTGCCACCTCTTTTGAGAACCATAGCGTTTTTTCCTTCGTTGTTTTTATTGATTTGCTTTACACAAAGGCTTGTTGCCTCTGTGATGGCTGTTTGGATCACTCCCATTGTTCCTCCACCCTCCTTCTTACCTGTTTGCTAGTGCTTTTCTGAGGCACTCTCTCATTTCCCAAAGTCAGCCCTCCTAAAGTCCAGTACTCTTGCTTTTGTATGGCTTGATTGTATGGCTGTGTTTATCATGAACCACACTGTTTGGTGGTCGCTTGTTCCCAGATGGCTACCCACTTCTAAATCTGACATTCTTTCTCCAACCCCATTTGAGAGCACCAGGTCTAAGACTGCTCCCTCCCAAGTGGGTTCCAATACTAGCTGTCTGAGGCATGCCCGCTGTAGGGCATCAAGAATGACCCTGCTCTTGGATGTACATACAGCAAAGGTGCTCCAGTTAACATTTGGCATATTCAGTTCCCCCATCAACAATATCTCCCCTTTTTCTGCTATTCTAAGAAAGCCTTCTATAATTTCCTTGTCCATTCCCTCCCCCTGAGATGGGGGTATGTATACAACCCCCATGCAGATTGTGGTGCCATTTCCTGTCCTGGGCCTGTGTATACTACCAGAATACTTCAGGCTGCTGGATGCTGCTACAAGTGGGTGCACTGTGCCTCAGTACCCATACCACAGTTCTTGTAAAGCACTTTGTAGGACACTGTGAGAAAAGCACAACATACAGGAATTCTATGCTCCGAGAATTTTTCTTAACTAATGGAAAAAATACTTCAGGATGCTAGATGCTGCTACATGGTGGTGCGCTGTGTCTCAGTCCCCACAACACCAGTCATGGAAAGCAGTGACCAGAAATTGTGAGTGTTTTTGCATAAAATGATAACTTAACTTGGATTAACTTGGTTTAGTGAGACAAAATAGGCAACAGTGCCCATTGAATTGTCTCCCATTCATAGTGGGTTTATTTTTCAGTTTCATTGGCCAATAGGAATTCATCTAATACCTTTTTAGAACTTTCCAGCGATGCTGCGTTTATTATATGCTAGGACAGGACATTCCATTTTCTGGAAGTACGTATATTGTAATAGTGAAATCATTTAACTGTATTCACTTGTGGTATCCTAATCTGTTTGTTGTACGATCTGAAATTGTTATTTCTAAGCATGGTGTGTATACTGTATTGATTCATCAACAAAGTATCCTGCCTAATTTTGTACATGAATAGTAAATCTCCTTGAATTCATCTGGTCTCCAGTGAGAACAGTTTGAGTTTACCCAAACTAGCACCATAATCCAGGTTTTTTAGACCATGCATGGATTTGGTTAATCTCCTCTGAATTTTTTTCAATTAATATAATGTCCTGTTTAAGATGGGGTTCCATAACGGTGACCCATAATCTAAATGGCATAATGTATGTTTTGTAAAGTTTTAGAATACAGTCCTTGTCCCTGGAAAGAAAGGATTTTTTTTTATTATTGAAAGGATGAGACGATTCATTTTCCAAGCTATATTACGACAGTGAGTAGAAGCAGTCAAGTTGGAGTTGACCCATATGATGTCCTTTTCGTTTGTAATGGATTTAAGAACCTTTCCATTGAGATAGTACTTGTAGCCTGGGTTATTTTTGCCTAAATACATCACAGAGCATTTTTGCACATTAAATTTCATTTTGTTGTCTATTCCCCATTGCTCGACAGCCTCAAAATATTTAGAAAGTGTTTGATGTTTATGGTAGGGGAATATGTCGCCACCAATTTTTGTGTCATCCACAAATTTTGAGACAACACTACTTAGCCCTTCACCCATATCATTTCTGTAAAGTCCAAGCAACACCAGTCCCAGAACTGATCCATGGGGTGCTCCACTCAAGACATTACTATCTTGTGAGTAAACTGAGTTAATTCTCACAGATTGTTTTCTATCTGTTAACCAGTTGCTTATCCATCTAACAATATATTTGTTTAATCCCAAATAGCCTAGTTTCACTATGAGTTGGTCATGGGGGACTGTGTCAAATGCCTTTCCAATGTCTAGGAATATTACATCTGTAGGTACTCCCCTATCTGTAAGGTCACTTACAAAATTATAAAATGAAACGAGGCTGGTGACACAGGAGAGGCCCTTTTTAAAGCCATGCTGTGTTCGATCTTGAAGCCCTAAGCTAGCTACCTCAGTGTCGATGATGTTTTTTAATTACCTTTCCATAAGTTTGCAACAGACAGATGTAAGGCTAATTGGCCTATAGTTGGTAACATTAACTCTGTTGACCTTTTTATGAATGGGAATGACCGTGGCCTTTTTCCAGGCTAGTGGAACTGAGCCACTCACAAGTGACTTATTAAATGAAATGGTTAAAGGTTGTATATGGCTATGTGCAAGTTCTTTCAGGATGATATAACTTACTTTTCAGCCAGGTTGGGAGGGGTGTCTTTCTAACCATCTGTTTTTCCTGTTTCTCCCTTTGCAGGTTTTTATCCTTAGGGTAATGAAATTCTGCTGCTGCTTGGGTCCAGTCCGGATCAGGTTATTTAATTTAACCTTTTTTTTTATTCTGAAAAGTTATTTACAGCATGTCGGACTCTAATTGTTTTCAGCTCCTATCTTTGTCATTTCAGGTCATTTTCAGCGATATGACAAAGAATTTGGCATCACCATCATCAAGTGGATGACTGAATACAGAGAACGTGTTTACCTTAATAAGACCATACACAGTAGTGAAGAAGCTGGATGAGGAGGAGGACATATGAGACTGAGTTTGTAACACTGATGAAAGATTCTGTGATCCCAGCATTTTGTACTGTACTTTAGGGGAAATGGTGCAAAATACTAAACAGATAAAATTGGAGCTCCTGAATTTTCCTGAGGTCCCTGAAAAAAATATAGCAGGCAGCTGTATGGTGCCACACTGTGTTTGAGTAACCACGACACAGTTCTTGTTCTGCACTTTAGGAGAAACTGTGCAATATGCTAAATAGAGATAAAATCGGAGTGCCTGAATTTTCCTGTGAAATTGGCCTCAACTGCATGAGCTGGCATCCCACACATGCTACAGTGAAGCATGATTCAGAAACCATGCTTGAGGATGGAATGAGGAGGAAGATGCTCTGTCACCTCATGTTGAATGAAGTAGATGTGTTATAATTAATGGAAATTAATGTATATCTCTCTGAATGACTACTGAAAATTAAATTTATTTTAATGTGACCATAAAAGTAAAAACAGGGTGAGACTCTATCACATTACTTTTGAAGAGGTAGATGTGTTAGAGTTGACAAAAGTAAATGTATATTTCTTTAAATGATTAATACAAACATACAAACATACAAAAATGCCAGCAGAAACAGGCCTCATGTTCTATCGGGTCTGCTCGAGTGCGTAGCTAGCATCTTTTAATGCAGCTGCCCCTCCCTCTCCCTATCCTATTACCCCTTCCCCTATCCCAACTGCTTTTGAAGCTGTCTACCATCTTGCAAGCCACTACCTCACCCAGCAAGGAGTTCCACTTGTCCACCACTCTGTCTGTGAAAAAATGTCTCATCTCTCTCCTGAATCTACCCATCCCCCACCAATCTCAGGTGAAATGTGTCTAGTGCACAAAGCATGGACAAATAATGATTTATGGGAAAATTTGGGCTTAGAAGCAACAAATAAATTATATACTAGGTCACACTCATTACAGTTAAAAGCTAGACAATCGAGGCCTTTGAGAACAAGAAATTGGTTTAACCAAAGGGTGGTGTATGATTAGAACAGATTACCCACTGAGGTAGTGGCTAGTGGCACCACACATTCCTTCAAAAAAAGTTTGAATAAATTCTATATATGCTGAGCAAATGGACGCAAGTCTTTAGGCCCCATAAATTCCTATGATCTTACGAGCCAACACTGCACCCACTGCTCTAAAGAGCTACCCAAAGATAAAACTGTCCACTGGAACTCCTCAAGAGACAGAGAAGGGCCCTGGTGACGAGAGTCCAGGTCATCGAGAGCAGAAGCCACCAGAAAACCCGGAGGGCTCTTGACCACCAGAGACTCCCTGACAGACATACCAGTGGGCGACCTCGAGGTGTATCATTTCTTCCTCTTCTGACAGGAAAAGGAAGAGTTCGAGGTCAAGCAGCACTGGGTTCCCAACCTGGATCAAGAATGGGCCCCACTTCTTTGCATCTACGGGAGGACTGTCCTCCCTCCCAGACACCGGACTTCCCATGGTCAGACCCCCCGCCCAGAGAGAGCAGCAGACTGGACAGCAGCCTTCTGAAAAAAGAATCCCTACCATCACCGAGACCGTCCAAGGCCGACTCTGTCAATAGCAGGGCTGAGTGGAATCTTCTTTCTTCTTCTTCGTTTTTTTAAAACAATAAACAAGAAAAGCATTTAAAATTAATGAACTGAACAACTAAAAGCTAACATACTAAAATGCCAGCAGAATAGGCCTAATGGTCTTTCATGTCTGCTTGTTTGGTCAGCCCCAACCCTGGGTGCTGACCTTGCTGCCCCCCTCGCCTTCTCTGGCTACTCCCTTCCCAGTTCCGGATATTCTTGCTGCATTGGATTTTGCTTCCAGAACCCTTCCCCTGTACTTGTCCCACCCCCTCTTGAACCCCTCCACCGTCTCTGCCTCCACCAGCCCCCTAGGCAGTGCATTCCATGGCTCCACCACCCTCTCAGTGAAGTAGCACCTCCTTCTTTCACCCCTGAATCTTCACCCCTCCAGCTTCCACCCATGCCCTCTAGTGACCCCCTCCTCCTTCCTTCGAAGCATCCTGACTGTTCCTCCCCTATATACCCTCTTCATATACCTGAAAACCTCTATCATGTCCCCCCAGTCCCTTCTCTCTTCCAATGTGTACATATTTAGCTCTTCGAGCCTCTCCTCATAGGTCCTGTCCCCCAAAGCCCCAAATCATTTTGGTTGCCCTCCTCTGGACCCTCTCCAGGAGTTTAATGTCCCTCTTTAAATGTGGCCTCCAAAACTGCATGCAGTACTCAAGGTGCGGCCTCACCAAGCAGTTATACAGAGGGAGTATCACTTCCCTCCTTCTGGAGGTGATCCCCCTAGCGATGCATCCCAGCATCCTCTTGGCTTTGGCTGCTTCCCTCCTACAAATCTCAGAGTTATTCATCTTGACATCCACCACCACCCCCAGGTCCCTCTCAGCCATCGAGACTTGTAGCATTCCCCCCCAGGGTGTACACTTGGCCTGGGTTTCTGGCCCCCAGGTGGAGTACCTTGCATTTCCCTGCATTGAACCTCAGCTTCCACTTTCTAGACCACCTTTCCAGAGCCTCCAGGTCCCCGTGTAGCGCCACCTTCCCCTCCTCCCCATCCACCACGCCCCCAGTTTTGAGTCATCCACAAAGAGACTCATCGCACTCCTGATTCCTGTCCTTATGTCAGAGACGTAGGCGTTGAACAGGAGGGGCCCAAGGACTGATCCCTGTGGGACCCCACTAATGACCCTCCTTGGGGATGATACTGTCCCGCCAACTACGATCCTCTGGGTCTGGTCCTGGAGCCAATTGCCTATCCATCTGATCATCTGGTTCCCCACCCCCATTTCTCTCAGCTTATCCAACAGGCCCATGTGAGGAACAGAGTCAAATGCCTTGCTGAAGTCTAGAAAGAGGACATCCACTGATCTACCCAGGTCCAAGGCACTTGTCACCCAGTCATAGAACTCCACAAGGTTTGTCTGACACAATTTCCCTGGGACAAATCCATGCTGTCTATCATCCAGGCACCCTGACTTTTCCAGGTCCCCCCCAGCCTCTCCTTGACAATGCCCTCCATCACCTTATTTATTTAGTTAGTTTTTGTTGACTGGGTAAGTGCACTAGACAAATCCTGCCTATTTTCAGGCACGACCCGGGGGAGGGGGATATAGATGAATGCCAACTGACCTTGAACCAGATTAAGCTGTTGGTGGTATTTTTAGTGAATGAGGGAAATTTGGCCAGGACACCGGGGAAATTCCCCTACTCTTTTCGATAAGTGCCATGGGATCTTTAACATCCACCTGAACTACCACCAATCCAGGCAGATGGGACCTTGGTTTTAACGTCTCATCTGAAAGACAGCACCTCACAAGTGCAGCACCCCTCTCATGCTGCACTACAGTGTCAGTACTGGGATATTAACCCAAGTGCCAGATGTGGGAACTGAACCCACAGCCCTCTGATCTCCCGGCCTCAGAGGCGAGTGTGCTACCTACTGAGCCACTGACACTGACCTTGCCCACCACCGTTGTCAAGCTGACAGGCCTCTAGTTCCCTGCCACCTCCCTTGATCCCCCCCCTTGTGGATAGGCACTATATGCGCCACCTTCCAGTCCTGGGGCACCCACCCTGTCCTCAGAGAGATGGTGAAAAGCTCCGCTAGGGGTTTCGCCAGGACATCCGCAAGTTCCTTCAGCACTCTGGGATGTAATTTAGCCAGCCCCGTGCTTTCTCTGTCTTAAGGGAGCTGAGGGCTTCCTCACTCTCTCTGCTGTGATTTCCACTTCCGGTACCTCTTCTCCCTGCTTAGCCTTCCCCCCTCCTGCCAGTGATGCCTCCCCCTCTCCCCAGACCCGCCGATCGGTAAGGGTCACCCCCAGTATCTCTGTCTCCTCCCATGTATGATGCAGCACCCCCATTTTCCTTGGTGAAAACTGAGGTGAAGTACTCATTTAGTACCTCAGCCTGCTCCCCCAGGTCTTGTGCCCATCTCTCCCCTGATTTAATCCTGCTAATCTGCCCCTTCACCCTTCGTTTTTCCCCAATGTATCTAAAGAACCCCTTGTTCCCTCTCCTAATTTCCCTGGCCAGGTTCTGCTCCTTCCTTGCCTTAGCCACCCTCACCACCCTAGTGGCCCTTCTAGCCATCAGCTCATACTCCCCTCGATCCCTTTCACTCCTTGAGCACTTGATATGCTTATAGGCTGCCTTCTTTCCCTGCACCACCTCCTGGACCTCCCTGGTCCACCAGCAGAGTTTTCAGGCCCTACCGCATTTTCGTCTTACTCTTGCACAGGTGCTGGTAGCATGCTGCACCCCTCTCCTGATGATTTCCCACCTACTATCAGCATCCATTTCTGACCCAAACTCATCCAAATGCTCCTTTAGGATCCTTCCCATTTCCTAAAATCCGTCCCCCTGAAGTCAGTTACCTCCGTCTTTGTGCAGCCTTCTAGCCCTCCTAGGTCCAGGCAGAACCAGACCGTGGCATGGTCACTCCCCGCCAATGGGTCCCTTACCTCCAGACCCCCAATCTGGTCACTGTCTGCTAGGACCACATACAGAACTCGCACCTCCCTGGTTGTTTCCCCCACCTGCTGAGTTAGGAATGCATCTTGAAAGACATCCAACAACCTCTGTTCCCTGGTCACAGAGGATGTCATAGTCTCCCAGTCTGTTCCTGGCATGTTTAAGTCCCCCAACACCACCACCATTCCTCTGCCCAGTCTGCAGTGTCTCCCAACATCTGCCACCAGACTCTCCTCCAGCTCCTCCGCCAGGGCAGGGGGTCTATACACCACTCCGATTTTTACTCTCTTGCCCCCCCCTTGTTATCAGGGTGACCCAAATTGCCTCCACGGTTCCCTCTGCCTCCTCTACTCCCCCTATGTCAATGCAGTTTTTGACTATCATTGCTACCCCTCCTCCCCTTCCCTCCCCCTGTCCTTCCAGAACATAGTGTAACCTTCCAGCTTCAGGTCCCAGTCATGTCCTGTAGTGGCCCAGGTCTCAGTGACCACTGCCACATCCACTGCTCCCTCAGTTAGCATCGCCTGGAGCTCAGGCATTTTATTGCCCAAGCTCCTGGCATTTAGCAGGACTACCTTCCACCCTTTCCCTATACTTCCATTTCCCCTGCTCGTGTTCCCATGGGGATTCTGTTTTCCCCTGGTCTGCACTTTACCAGTCGGCCTTTTTCCCCAATCCTCCAGCTCCCCGGGGTGGAGACAGAGTCCCTCCTTTATAGGCACCCCCTTGGCAGCATTTTCTCCCATCCCTCCCCCCTTCACAAGTTTAAACCCCACTTTTCACCAATGAACCCCTCTATTTTCAACTTAAGGATTCCTCTCCCCTCCAAATTGAGATGGAGTCTATCTCTAGCATACAGCTCCTTTTCCTCCCAGGTCTCCCCCCATTCCCCCATCAACCCCTACCATCTGGCCTCATACCACTCCCTGGACCACTGGTTTATCTCCCTAATCTTCCTTTTGTGTTCTCCACTAGCTCTTGGCACCAGCAGGATTTCTGAGAAGGAAACTGTGCATCCTATGTCATGACAGACCCTGGCAAGCTCCCTGAATCTTGCCTGTATCTCTAGCTCGTTATTTCCCTCAATGTCATTTGTACCCAGGTGGACCAGTATGTCCAGGGAACCCCCACAATCCTTTGCCAGCTGATATACCTCATGCTTAGCCCTGTGCACCGTTAGTCCAGGGAAGCATTTTGTTCTAACTGGCCAGGCTTCTCCCTCCCTATCCCATTTGATACCCCTGATCATAGAATCCCCCAACAGGAGCACTCTGACCGCTCCTTTTCCTCCATTCCCCCTTCCATGTCCCTCATCCTTTCTACTGGGCCCTCCACCCAGCCGGCTCCTTGTTCCTCCCCCTATCTGGGTGCCACATGCCACCCCCTCCTTATTTACCCTGGCCACCCTTCCCCTCCAATCCTATGCCTCTCCTCCTCCTGAGCATCCTTCTGTACCTTGCTAACTTCCCCCTCACTGCTCACGATTGGTCCTTCTCCCCCATCTGCTAAACTAGCTTGGCCCGTCCTCCCTTCCTTCCTGTCTCCATTTAGTTCCTCCTTGCTTGTCGTGCTCCCCTGGCCTAAACCCTCAGCTTTCTTTACTGAATCCTCCTTGTACTTCTGGTCCTTCTCATTTACCTTTCCTCCCAACTGGTCCTTCTCCTTGTGCTTTCCTCCCTCTTCCCCCTGCCCCTCCTGCTCTGATTCACTGCCTCCCCATTTTCCTGCATTCCCAGTTCTCCCCTGTTCTTCCTGCTATCCGGCCCCTGCCTCCTGCCCCCCACTCCTTTTCCATCTCTAACCACCCCTATTATGGCTACATCACCCCCCTCATCCTCGAGCAGAAGAAGAAAATTGAAGCGGTTACGGAGTGTAAGGTCTGATCCACCTCCCCGCCTTGCTTCCTTCTGTCCAGCCCTGGCCATCTGCCTACTTCCCTGATAATGTTGTCCCTCCTTTGTGAGGGACCAGTTACCTGCCTGCTTCCTTGGTAGTGTCCTTTTGGACCCCCTCTGCCAGAGTCCCTATGTGACCCTTGAGTATTCTCCTGCACTCCTTTCCCTATGCCCATGCCCCCAGTGCTTGGTGCAACCCCGTGGGAGATACCCTGCCCCCTTCCCCAACCATACCTCCCCCCTTCCCCCAGCTGTCTCCTAATCCCCGCAACCTCCTCCCTAAGCTGTGCTAGCTGGTAGCACACTGGGCAACCACCGAACTTCCAAGCCCAGTCCAGTATCATGGCTGCTCCACACCCTGTGCACCCCACCACCCTCCCAAAGATGCCGGCCCTAATGACGTGTAGTTCCATCCCCGTCCAAGTAGGTTTCCTTGGGTGAGCCACCAGGTTCCCCCCAGTCCAAGATACACCCCTACTGCCTAATAAGGTCTCCCACTAATCTTAGATACAGTCCCACAGTACACCGTAACCCTGTTACTAGTTGCAGTACAACACAGTAAACTTATAAGGGAAATGAACAACTCCCTAAGCTCCTCTCTCCCAGCCTTTAAATCCAACCCCCAGTGGCTAGAACTACATGAGCTGCACCTGCAGCCTTTTCCTTCAACTGCAGGGCAGGTGTTCCCCTATAAATTAGCAGAACTCTGCGGAGGGAGGGGTGGGTTTTGGGCAGACACCTGACTAGAGAGAGAGAGTGTATCAGCCCTGTGTCTCCCCTCCAAGCCCAGCAGCCAAAGAACCAGGCCCCAGCAACTCCCACCAAATAGGTTTTAAATCAGAAGAAATAGGCCTCCACCAGCGCAGCCTGTTACACAGTAAAACATCCAACAAATGAGCCAACTTACAGCCACCAAACCAGTTTTCAAACTTCCAACAGCCCCCAAAACAATACCCTGCTAGCCCCTTAGAAGTAAGAAAGAAAAGAAATAACCTTCTACCAAGTAAAATCCACAAGAACCCTGTGAAAACAATAAGAAGCAGCTACTGTCCTGGAACACAACTGATCCTGTCCCCTTCCAGTTCCTTCTGAGAAGACAAAGCAGCCAACACCACAAACCTGATTCAGCTCTGCCTCCAGTCAATTAGCTGAGTAAGACCTGGCCAGACCATTAACACCGTTCTCCCACTATGCAGTAATCTTTGCAGCTACTGAAGTCAGCAACAAGGAATCAAAATTCAACTCAAAGCCCCCAAAATATGTGAGCTGCCAAAGGAAGCAGGTCTCCAATTTAATCAGCTTCACTAACAACACATCAAAATAGGTTTGAAATTAACAGATAGAGGTCTCCAATTCAAATAACCAGGCCCAAGCAACTCCCACCAAATAGGTTTTAAATCAGAAGAAATAGGCATCCACTAGTGCAGCCTGTTACACAGTGAAACATCCAACAAATGAGCCCACTTACAGCCACCAAACCAGTTTTCAAACTTACAACATCCCCCAAAACAATACCCTGCTAGCCCCTTAGAAGTAAGAAAGAAAAGAAATAACCTTCTACCAAGTA
Source organism: Neoceratodus forsteri (assembly GCA_016271365.2). NCBI lineage: Eukaryota > Metazoa > Chordata > Ceratodontiformes > Ceratodontidae > Neoceratodus > Neoceratodus forsteri. Next base: position 63,714 of record CM057453.1, read on the forward strand.
AAATCCACAAGAACCCTGTGAAAACAACAAGAAGCAGCTACTGTCCTGGAACACAACTGATCCTTTCCCCTTCCAGTTCCTTCTGCTGTCATATAGATGAGAAATTTGACTCCTGGCAGGCGAGCGACATCATCACTGAAGCGCACTCAGTGGGGAGAAAAGGAAGCCACACTTGTGCAATCCTACCTCAGTGCTGGCCCTTCTCAAGATTTTTGGCTTCTGCTGGGCCCTAGCACCTCCGGTGTAGTCCCATTAGTGTGACTGAATAGTGAAGACTTTTAGTACAGGAAGATTCGTGTTTTCACCACTTAAGAGAAGGCTACAGTTATCACACATTGCATCTAAAGTAAGCATGCTCTCAGATTTGACAGAGGGGGTGGGTCATTTGTCCTTGGGCGTGGAGCACTGTACTGTGTCAGCAGTGGCTCTGGAGGGATTCAGACATAGAGATGCCCCAAGAGAGTCTTCTATACTGAGTGGTAGGAGCTACTAAAGGGTTGAGAAAACTGATAACAGTTGTAGGCTGAGTCTGGGAGTGACCAGTCTGTTACAGACATATTGGAGTTGATGCAAGTAAATGTGTATTTCTTTCAGTGATTATGGAAAATCGGGCTTATTTTAAAGTGACTGTGATCACATGTATGATATGAATGAAGACATGAGCATGTGTTCCATTAAGGTACAGCTTCCCATATCACCCCCTGCCTCCATCACCTGCTGTACATTTAACTGCGCCTCCCTCAGCACCTGTATAAGTGGAATCACCTGATATGGATAGATACTCAGCTGCTGATTGTGTAACCCTTGATTTTACATAGTGGTGGTGCTGGGATAGTGGAGGGTTGGTAACAAGATGCTTTATACACTGTGACAGTGGGTGACTCATGCAGTGTGATTGGATCAACAGTCTTAACAGGAAAACATGACTGAGGTGGGATGGAGGGAGGAGAAGGATGCTCTTGTCATCTCATTTTGGATTAAACAGATGTGTCAGCATCCATGCAAGTAAATGTATATATTTTACATGATTTATAAAAATGTAATTTATTTTAACACGACCATGAAGCAAGGAAGCAGCTACCAAATAAGTATAAAAATAATCTAAATAAATATTAGCTATAGCAAGAAGTTTCCCTCACTAAAGTAACAAAAGAGAGAGAGAGAAAAAAAACAGTAATTGCTGGAAAGTATAGTTTTTAAGCAGGTAAGCAGTCTTCTAGTAGGCACTCTTCTCCTCTTCTGTCACCCAGTCTTGGATGAGGTAGATGTGTGATTAACAAGACACACAACAACAAGACACGGGTCATTCTAAACAAGTGACAGCAGATATTAAAGTAACACATTTCCTTAATTAACTAAACAAAAGAACTACACTCAATATAGTAACAGACTGAGAGAAATGATTCACTTAAACACACAAACTGTATGACAGAAATAAAATAACAAACCACAGACAAAAATAATTAAGAAAAAAGGCTGGGGAAAACAGATTAGTGCTCAAACTGCTCACAGGCCTGCCTGGCTTGCTAGTTAAAGCAAGGCAAGGCAAATTTTATTTAAGAGACGCCCATCCCAGAAGCTCTGGGCGCTAAACATTTAAATAAGAATAAATACTATACATTCCAAATAAACCAAAACATAGCAATATATCAAAAATAAACCTAATAAATATATACAGTAACTTAGGCAATGGAGACCAGTGCCTAAAAGGCAATACTTGCCTGACAAATTTCTAAAACAGCAAGGACTATAGTACAGAAGGCCTGATTATACAGGAAACAGCTTCCCTACCCCACACAGGACTGCCTCAATACACAAAACAAAACCTCTACCTTAAACTAAACAAACCTATGAAACTACAAAATAAAATATTTGCTTTCAAAGTACTTTTAAAGGTGTTTCTTGATCAGGCAATCCAGGATAGACTTCTATCCAACTCTCTTTACATTTGATTGCACTGAACCCAGCCTCTGCATAGCACAGAGCTCGTTTCAGTACCATGTGACCTCCAATTCCATAGCACCTTGCAAACTTCATCTGTGGGACCCACTCCACCAATGAACTTGCCAAATTCGTCAGCCACAAAGTTAGCCTGGACTGTGGACTGGAATTTGCTGGGCATATTAAATTTGTGACTTTGGGCATATTTCCAAAATTATCCACGAAGCAAAGTTGGGCAACTTTGCATGACCCTAAGGACGAGGAATGTGCAATCCACAATGGAGGGTGGAGGAGCAGGAGGATGATAATAAAGAGGATGCTTTCTAGTCTAAATCCAAAATCCTTTTATGGTTTTTATTTACTTAATAAATTTCATTTATTTTTTATTTTCATTTTTTTCACTAGGTAGAAGTACTGGACCAAGATCCTTTTTCAGGCCTGACTGGGAGATAAGGTGCAATACATGCAAGGTAAAAAATAAATAAACACAAATGCAAAAAAAAAATACAAGACTTAAACACAAGAACACTCAGATCATCCAACAAATAATTACAAAGATGATACTTACAACTGGATATGGAACCAACCTTATCAATAGCATCAGGTAAATGATTCCAAAAACATGGGTGCAGCTATATAAAATGCACTGGAATCCACTTCAGTTCTACACAATTTGGCATCCAGCAGACACTATTTGCCAAATGCAAATGACCATTTAGATGCCTTACAGTATCAAAATCCTCTAGAACAGAGATGCCTTACAGTAACAAAATTCTCTAGAACAGAGATGCCTTATAGTAACAAAATCCTCTAGAACAGAGAAGCCTTACAGTAACAAAATCCTCTAGAACAGAGATGCCTTATAGTAACAAAATCCTCTAGAACAGAGATGCCTTATAGTAACAAAATCCTCTAGAACAGAGATGTTTGTGGAAAAAACAGCCCTAGGAATAGTACAGCCCAAAGGTATTTCATTCTACAAAGTGGAGATAACCAACCCTTTTGTGAGTATAGATCGCAGTGGTGTGTACAATATGGGACCAGGGGAACCAAATGACATATGTTGTCATACACAACAGAAGGACGATGAAGTTCTTTTGCTCTAAAGTCCCAAATTAGTTTGAAACATAATCAAAATATGGCAATAATGATCCTACAGCAACTGCCTTTCTTGAATCAAAAGAAAACAGATCATCAGTTTAAAAGCTGCAGTAATTTTCTGATTTATGTTTTTTGAAATGGGAGACTAGCTCAATTTCAGAACCATTTGGATTCATTTAATTTAGATGTAAACTAGCATTTATAGCAGAGTTTGTTCTAAATAGCATGGGTTTGTTTTCTCTTAATTCAAAACAAGATGATTTACTGTAAACCAATCACAAATAGCATGAAAATCTAACATAAGAGAGTCTATAATTTCAAAAGAATCAAATCATCCATGTAAATGAGGGGAGAGATTCACACCTCTGACAAGTCTTAGAGACTGAATTTATAAAAAGAGAAAATAACAGGAGCCTCAAAATGTACCACTGTGGCACTCCCCTCCAAACCTGTAAGGACTAGGACATAACAGATCCATGACCTACAAATTGGAAACTTTCAGATAAATAATACTAAAAAACATGAATCACATATTGGGAGAAGCCAAGTGGGGTTAGTTTATCAAGGAGAATTTAGTGATGAGTTAGATTAAATGCCTTGTTCAGGTCTACAAATAGGACCTCCGTGAGGAAGGCATGCTCTGTATCACTGAGGACCGCCTCTGTGAACTTGACCAAGGAAGTTCGAGTTCCACAGCCCTTCTGAAAAGCATCCAGCTGAAAGAAAGCAATATGAAAAAAATTACTCTTAAGTAATCATCTTTCTTCCATGGTGTCCTTTAGCATCAGTAACTTTATGCACTTAGCTGGCTAGGTGCAATTGCCCTGGAGGTGTGAATTTAAGAGATTTTTTAATGAGCATAGGGCCAGCCAATCAAAAGACAGGAGGGGATGTGAACTGACTGAGAGCTGTTGACTGTTTCAGAATTTTTTTTAAGAAAAACTAGGGCAAATGCCCTGAAAAAGAAGTAACAGGATTCAAAAAATAAGCAAATGTTAAAAAAAAGTGGAAATAGAAACAGCAACATGAGGTAAAAACTCATCAATAACAAATGCCACATTTGGTAAAAGGTGACTTAAGAGCCCTTCTCCAACAGGTGAGCCGGGGAAGAAGGGTGGGAGCTTACTGATGCTAAAGGACCCCAAAGAAGAAAGAAGATTACTGCGGTGAGTAATTTTTTTCTTCCTACCCCAGGAGTCCTTTAGCATCAGTAACATTTTGCAGACTACCAAGCAGTACTAAGTGGGAGGCAAGCAGAGAACCTACTTAGGAAAGAGGCTCTGCAGAACTGCCCTACTAAATTTGGCATCAGATCTGGTCTGCACATCCAAACTGCAGTGTTTCACAAAGGTGTGCACAGATTTCCAGGTAGCTGCTTTGCAGACATCCAGTAGGAGAATGTCCCTTGCTGCTGCAAGTGAGGCTGCAGTGCCCCTGGTGGAGTGGGCCCTGAGCCCCACTCGAGATTGCTGACCAGCTTTCTCATAGCAGAATCTAATACAAGAGACCAACCAACGAGAAATAGTTCTCTTGGTAGTTAGTCTTCCTCTGCCTACATACCCACAGGTGAGGAACAACTGAGTGGAAGAGCCTCTGGACAGTCTAGTATGCTCTAGGTAGTGAAAGATGGCTCTTTTGACATCCAAGCTGTGGAGCTTTTGCTCACCAGGAGTGGATGGCCCAGTAAAGAAAACAGGCAGAGTAATGGATTGGTTCAAGTGAATCTCTGAAACCACCTTTGGCAGAAATTTCATATTTGACCTGAGCTCAACTCTATCGTTGTGAGGGATGATGTTATTCGGCTCAGTGCACAGGGCCTGTAGCTCTGAAATCATCCTGGTAGACATAATGGCTACCAGGAAGATGGTCTTCCAGCTTACAAACTTGATGTGGGCCGTGGACATAGGCTTGAAAGGTGGATTCATGAGTCCATCTATGCAAAGGTTCAGGCTCCAAGGAGGAACAGGCTCCCTGGTTGGAGGCTAGAGGTGCAAGAGGCCTTTGAAAAACTGTTTAGAAATGTCATGGGAAAAAAACTGATTTCTTCTTTCCCACCGAAAGGTAGGCTGAAATTGCTGCCAGGTGTAGCGAGAGTGAAGATGGTTTCAAGCCTGATGCCTGTAGGTGTACAAGGTAGTCTAGCACCTGAGGGTCTGAAGCTGATAAGGGTTCAACCTTTTTGCTTCTGCACCAGAGGGAAAACCTTTTCCATTTGGCTACATAAGTTTTGTTAGTGCTCGGTTTTTTAGCCATCCTCAGTATCTTAAGGACCTGTTCAGAGTACTGTGAGGATGGAAACTCTAACTCCTCAAGAACCAGGCTTTGAGGTGAAGAGAGTGTACGTCTGGGTACTGCACTCCCATCTGAGGAAGGGTCAGCAGGGAGCGAGCTGGAGGCAGGCAAATGGGCCTGTTGCAGGACACTGAGAGAAGGAGAGGGTACCAGGCTTGCCTGGGCCAGTTCGGAGCCACTAGGATCATGGATGCAGGCTGTTGCCTGAGTTTCAGCAAAACCCTGAATATCAGGGGAAAGGGAGGAAATGCGTATAGGAACCTCCCTGACCAGTCCAGGATCAGGGCATCCAGAGGAAGTGTTCCCAGAACTTGGGGCCTGCAACAGTACTGAGGAAGCTGAAAATTGAGAGGCAAGGCAAACAGATCCATGGCTGGTGTGCCCCACTGCCTGAACACTGTGGCTAGTACTTGCTTGTTCAGTGTCCATTCGCTCTGACCTTGACTGATGCGGCTTAGAGCATCTGCCAAAGTATTGAGTTTGCCTGGGAGGTGAATAGCTGAGAGGCAGACTACCAGGGAGAATGCTAGAGACCAGAGCTTCAGAGCTTCCAAACAGAGTATTCCTGATCTGGTACCACCCCTGCTTGTTTATGTAGAACACTGCAGTGGTGCTGTCCGTTTGAATTTGAACCGCCTGCCCTTCTATGCTGGGAGTGAAAGCTTTGAGATCTAGTAAGACTGCTCTGAGTTTCAAAAGATTTATGTGTAACTGTGACTCTTCGGAAGTCCAGTTGCCGCTTAATGAGGCACAGTCTAGATGAGCTCTCCAGCACAACAGGGAGGCATCTGTGGTGATCGCCTTTGTGGGAAGAGGAGCTTGAAATGGAACCTCTGCCTGCAAATTTGCAGGGTCCTTCCACCACAGCAAATTTTGGAGGAATTGCTCTGACATCAGTATTAACTTTGAAAATTTGTTGCTTCTCTGAGACCAGCAAACTCTGAGGTAATCTTGCAGGAGTCTCATCCTGTACCTGACCCCTAGGACTACTGCAGTCATAGAGGCCATATGTCCCAGAAGTTTGAGGTAATGTCTGGCTGGTCTTGGCTGTCCCTGGGCAAAAGAATCTGCCACTGAAAGGAAACTCTGAATTCTTCCTGTAGGAGAAAAGCATAACCCTTCCGAGTGTCCAGCTGGGCCCCTATGAAAGTGAGCAGCTGGGTGGGTTCCACGTGAGACTTCTTGAGATTTACCAGGAAACCTACAGACTTCAGAATGCATTCTGTGAGGGAAAGAGACTCCTTGACTTGACAAGGAGACTTTGCTACTATGAGCCAGTCATCCAGATAGGGGTAGAGAGCGACATCCAGTCTCCTGAGATGTGCTGCTACCACTGCGAGACACTTGGTAAAGACGCTAAGGGCTGAGGACAGACCGAAGGGCATTGCAGTGAACTGATAGTGACCTGAAGGAAGTTTGAACATGAGAAATTTCTTGTGAGATCTCTTTATGGGTATGTGGAAGTAGGCATCCTTTAAGTCGAGGGAGGCTAACCAGTGGCCCTGCTGTAAGGACTGTATGATCAGTGACAGAGTGACCATTTTTAGTTTTTTTTTTCAGATGTTTGTTTAAATATCTGAGATCTAAGATAGATCACCACTCCCCAGTTTTCTTTCGTGTCAGAAAATACCTGGAGTAGAGGCCCTTGCCCTTGTCATGGGTGGGGACCCTCTCCACTGCTCGTAAAGCCAGAAGATTGTGTACCTCCATTTCCAACAGCGGTATCTGTGATTGTGACAGAGGTCTTGACACCTGGGTATGCTTGAGGTCTGGCACCTGCTTGAACTGTAATGACAGACCCTTCTCCACTATCTCCAGCACCCACTTGTCCGACATGATGAGGGACCAGTGCTGAAGACAGTGAAAGAGTCTGCCTCCAACTGGAAACGGGGAGGTGACCTGGACACTCCCATCAGGACTTAGACTGAGAGGCAGGTGGCTGGGTAGAGGTGAATCTTCTTTGGCCCTTTCTGCCCCTGCCTCTGAAAGACCCCCTGTACTGGCTAAAGTCAGATTGGGGATAGGTACTGTAAGGCCTGGGGAAAAAAACTTCTGCCCCTACTACCCCTAGGATGGGATCTCCAAGGGACTGTGGGTTTAGGCTTTGATGAATGGCTCTGCCAGGAGGCCTTGTACTCATCAACCTTTTTCATGCAGTTAGTGGTTTTGTAATCAAGCAACTTTTTTTGATCGCAGGGAAAATCCATGGCCTTGTTCTGAGTGTCTGTGGTCAGAATGGTTGCCCTAGAGGCTGCATCATTATTGTCATTTGCCATGTGGAATTGGTACATAGTAGCTTCCAAGGCAGTTTTTGATGTATCCACCAGTTCCTGTACCACAGAATCTGATCCGTTGTGGGCGACAGCCTGGACAGATTTCCAAAGGGCTTTCTGATATTTGGCTGTGAACGCCATGTAAGAAGAAAGCCTGAGAAGCAGGGAAGCTGTGGCATACATTTTCTTTGCTATAAAGTCAATTTTCTTGGAATCCTTGTCAGGGGGAGAGGGCGACAAGGATACTCCAGCTTTCTCACAAACTGCCTGCTGCATTATACTCTTGTGGCTAGGGTGTGCTGACAGGAACTCTGTACCATTTTTAGACCATTTATATTTTCTCTCAAGCCGCTTATCAACCCCTAGTACTGAAGTGGGGTGTTGAAGCACCTTCATGGTATTTTTTCTAAATGCATTATAGATAGGGATGATCAGGGTCTTTGAAGATGAAAGACCCTTCATCTCCCTATAATCTTCATCTTCATCGACATCCTGGTTGGGCTCCTGTGTAGGGAGGTCCAGGGTATCCAGCATATTTTGTATAAATGAAAACATAGAGGAAGGATCCTCATGGTCACCCGGTGATCCCCAAGGCGAGGGTCCAGGGACTCCTGGGGCTCAAGGCCCTCAAAATCCATGTCAGGGGCATCACAGAATTGATCATCATCTGCGTCACCCTCACAGTCTACTGAACAGAGAAAGGAAAATTACGTACCTACCGTAATTCTTGATCTTCTCTTGTATCTTCACCATTCATTACTTCCACTAGGTGTAAGCTTGGGCGGCCTTTTCCGTCACGAGCTTTTTTTTTTTTAAATGCCTAACGGCCCCGCCCTCGAGAGCGACGTCATGCGTCATGCGCGAGGGGCGGCCGTTAGTAGCGACCGACTCCTCCTCCAACTCAGTTCTGTGAGCCGGAGAGGCAAAAGAGAAAGCAGAAAATATAGATAGCGAGGCAAGATAGCCGAGGGATAGCAAAGCAAGGAAGAATGAACTGAAAAAGGAATAAGCCGATGGAGGAAGGACAGAGGAGATAAGAACATCCCTAGTCTAGGGACTGCAGAGCCTCCTTACCTGGGCGACTCTAGGAGGAGAGATGAGTAAGGAAATGAGAAAATAGAAGAAGAAGAAGAAAGAGAAGAGAGAGATGGGATGTTGAAGGGACCAGAATGCCCCACTGAGCATAGTTAGCTTGTAGCTGAAGGCTCGGACTAAAGGGGAAGCAAGAATCCCGTGAGATAGAGTTGAAGAGAAGGTTCACCGAACCCACTAGACAGACTCAGGAGGGCATAGTCCTCATCTTCAACATGCCATTGTTCATGACACCCGCCTCGGGCTCCTGGCCGCGGAAGGCCTTTAACTGGAGGACACTCGAGGAGGGAAGAATAAAACCCCAGCAGCATGAGAGTGCTGCTCAGGGGTTTAGAAATGGAAAATGCAAGCCTTTCAGGCGTTTCAAGACAGAAATGGGACTCAGACTGACTGGCTAAGGCAGGCCAAGGCTTAGGCTGGTTAGGATTGGATATGGTCAGCAGAGCTCTATTGTAAAAATTGCCCAGGAGGACACTTAAAGGGAGAAACCAATAGCAAAACAGCGAGAAGGAAAGCCTACCTTCTCATTTGCTTTCTGTTTGATTTCTCCTTTTTGACTAGATGCATGACCCAGATACCAAGATGCCTATAGCAGTCGGAGAGAGTTCCCTCACCATTTTTTTTTTTTTTTTTAAAAAGAAGAAAGGAACAGACGTACTCGTTCCTCTGCTCTGCAAGGCAAGAATAGAGGGGGGGGAAGATTTCAGGGCAACTAACTGAACACGGGATGGGATTGCAGGATCAAAACTGAATAGCCTGAGCCAGACCAAAAAACCCCAGAGGTATCTTGCCAGAAGAATAGCAAGAGAAGTAGTGCAGTCTGATCGCCAATGCAATCCACAGATGGCCCATGAATCTTAGAGTAAGTAATTTTTCTGGGTGTAGGACCCTCCCCTTAAGAAAGAACTTTTTATATATATATATATATATATTTTTTTTTTTTTTGGAAAATTAAGGAATTTTCCCTATATTTTATAAACAAAAGAGAAATGCAGAGAGAGGAAGGAGACGGAGGTGGAGAAGCCACAGGAGGAGGCCACTGAGGGATGGTGGGTGGAGGGTAATGAATGGTGAAGATACAAGAGAAGATCAAGAATTCACGGTAGGTAATGCAATTTTCCTATCTTCCCTTGTCAATCTTCACCATTCATTACTTCCTGGTGAGTACAAGCTCCTCTTCCCAGGAGGGGAAGAGGCCATACCTGAGGGAACAAGACCCCCAGCCTTCTGCTGGTGAGAAACAGAAGGAGAAGACCCTGGCTTATTCAGAAAGCCTAAGTGGAGAAGAGCTAGAGGTGCCTCCCGAGGACGAGGAGACGGATGGAGCCCTGTTAAAGTCTCCTAGCTCTGGATGAGAAAAGACGGTCCCCGGAAGGCGGAGCGCATCACCCCACGGGCCAGGGTGACAACCTGGAGAGACGGGCCATGCCGTCCCGCCTGATGCAGATCGCTGTTCCCGCAAGCCTGGAAGCCACCTCATTGGCGCTATAAGATGCCCTTGCTTGGTGTCTTGCCAGCTCCAGGCCTACCGCGAGAGGGCAACGGCTTGTCTGGTTTGCTCCATGTCAGGCATAGATGCCAGCAGCTGGGACATCATCGACCACAGATGCCGGTTGTAGGCAGCGCGTGAGCCTGATGATGCAATACATGCACTCGCGAGAAGAAGAGAACACTTTCGCCCCAACGGTCGAACTGGAGAGATCCGAACCGTGGGCGGTCGTGGCGCCAGGCAACGGCGCCCAGGAGTATCCAGGTATACCAAACCTGAGGACGGGTTGGGAAGGAACCTAGAGACTCAGAGGGGCACAATACCACGCTGGCAGTCCGCCGGGCTGGGAAGAAACGGCAGGGAACTGCACAGGACCGGATAGACGCCTCCTGGAAGGGATAGGCCAGGAAGGTACCACCAGATGCTGGGCACTGAATTCACCAAGGAATTCACGCACACCCATTCGGTATTGTCTCTCCAACGAGGGAATCAAGATCCTCACCATCCTCAGAGGAAACGCTGATATTCTGTGAAACAGCATCGGAGTACAGATGAGTAGGTTCCTCTCCTCAGAGGAGGGAGACGAGGATGATGGGGAACTGAATGTCCAGAGGATTCCTGCGGCGGTGGGAGAGTCGAAGACCCGCCATGCATGTAACTAACATATGAGGGGAAGGTCACAGAGAACCTTGAACTGCTCCCAGGATAACGGACCCAGAGGGACCGATATAGCCTGGGAGCGGTGGTGAAGGCAGAGAGATGGGAGAGGGCACCTCCAAGGAGGCAACTGTTTCGCGAGGGCTCTGGAACCGGGAAGGAGCCTCTAGTAGGAGGGATCCCGGATATCAAACCAGGCCGCAGGAACGGAACTCTGGGAAGCGAACCTGGAAGAGCCCTGATGAGAAACTCCTGTGACGACGCCTGGACTGTATGGATCCAGAAGGGCAGTCCGCACAAACGCCGCCAGAGGACACCCTAGAACTCCTGGGGAGGGGCAGGGCTCTGCGCTTACGGCTCCCTGGCCACCTCCTGAGGTGGCTAAAGAAGACCGAGCAGCAGGACGCTTGCCCTCAACCCTCGGATTCTGAGAGGGCCTCCTCCCGACTGCAACGCTCCCCAACCCCAGAGGAGGTAACAGCACCTGGGGTAGCTGTCACTGGCCTCCAGAGAGGGAGCCCCTCCGTCACCCCCACGCCTGCCCCCAGGACTTTGCCACCCCCAGCCGAGGAACCCCAGGAGACGACGGCAAGGGGGACAGAGGAGGGGCTCATGCGCCGCCTGGTACCCTAGCCACCGAGGACCCAGATTCAAGAATGGGGTGCCAGGATGGGTCCACATCTGAGTCATCGCCCTCCGAGGAGGACGGACCAGCAGGACCTCGATGCTGGCCACCCCAGGGGTCCCGGGGCCACAGGGCCGCGAATGGCCCCCGACCGAAAGTGCGCACGCCGGCCGCCCCCACCACGCCGGGCAGCATGAAGGCCCAACCCTCACACCCCCAGCGCCTCCGCAGACCCGCACCGCCCGGAGGAGGGGAAGTCACGCCGCCACCGCGGCGCCGGGAGGCGAGCGGCACCGCTGCCGCGCCGCTGGTTTCATCGGCACCGTGAACGCGCCGACAAAACGGCACCGCTTAACGGCGCCGCTTCTATCACCGCGCGCCAACGGGCGCTGATCCAAAGCGGCGCGATCGAACGGGCGCCGCCCGATCACCGGGATCTGAACGGTGCTAGGAACGGTGTCTGCCATCACCGCACCGCGAACGGCCGATTCTGAAACGGCGCCAGCGAGGCTACGCCAGGGTCCACCCGAGCCAGGCCCAGCCAGGCCTCGACACGGGGGAGCCTGCACCAAGAGGTGACTGCCGAGGCGGTAAGCGCGCTGCCCGAGGGGCTACGACGCCCTCAACACCGCTGAAGGGCCCCTCGGCAAGAAGGGAAGAGGAGACCCCCTCCTCCTCGGACCGTATAGGCCCGGGAGGGGACCCGGGGGAAAGGCCTAAGGATCTCGCCCGAGATTCCCGCGAGCGTCGCCGTCCCCCGAAAGTCGGCGGGGCCTTGCCGAGCTTGTACGCGCGGACTTCGAGGACGCGACGGTCCATCGAGAAACAAGCGTCGCACGAATCCATATTATGGTTGGGTCCCAGGCAACGAAGACAGACGTCATGCCGGTCCGAGACGGAGAAATGCCGGCCGCAGGAGCACCGACGCATAGGGGCACGGCCCGTCTTAGAAGAACGTTTCGCTCCAGAACCGGACATAACGCGAAATAAACAAGATTAAACACAGTCGAAATACACACCGCGCCTGCATAAAGGAAAGAAAAAGGAACAGTCTTACCGTAGGCGCCGAGTGTAGAAGGAGTCGGATACGACTTTTCGTTAGCTACCGCGTAACAGGTGCTGCCTCGATGGCGGGAGAAACAGAACTGAGTTGGAGGAGGAGTTGGTTGTTATTAACGGGCCGCCTCGCCGCATGACGCATGACGCCGCTTCTGAGGGCGGGCCGCAGGGCATTTAAAAAAAAAAAAAAGTTCCGTGACGGGTGCGCGCCCCCGGCTTACACCCAGGAAGTAATGAATGGTGAAGATTGACAAGGGAAGATCTGTGGAAGAGTGCTTGCCAGCCCCAGTAAATAGAGGACCCATCTTTTGAAGGGTCTGAAACAGTTGCCATGCTTTTTCCATATCTTGCACTGATGGAAGAACCTGTGCAGTTTGTAAGTGCTTTGTTTTTTCTGAATGCTTTAAGCTGCCTGTTGTCTCACTATTGGCTTTCCCAGGAGCAATGGAAGCATATCTGTCTTGACAGAGTTTCTTTTAGCCACTTCATCAGAGGCTTGATCAAGCTTCCTTTTTTTATCACTCTTATTATTTTTCAATTTGTGAGGAACTTCATCTCTGGAAGCTTTATTTTTTGACTGGGATCTGGAGGGTTCCTCAGCACCTCTGCTTTTGGTATTAGTATTTTTCAATGGCCCCTCGTTGGAAACCTTTGATTTATCCTCAGCCATAATTATATCTCACCTGGCTAAACAACTAAATAAATAAAAATAAAAAAAATAATTATCCAAGGTTTGTCTGCTATGTTTGTCAATTTAAGCAAAGCAAACCAGTTCTGGACCTATGAACTGAGTGCAGGGTTCTGTGAAAATGCCACCGGCCAGTCCTGCCCCAGTTAATAAACTCTGTCTATTACCAGTGCCTTTTCTTTTTTGGTTGTAAAACTGGGATCTATACCAGTGCCAATCTTAATAGAAAACCAGTAATACTCAACTGCGCACAGGTGGCTGCTGGACCTTTACGGACAGTCCTGACACAGATGATACCAAGGTCCAGTAATATAACAAAAAAGGTTTCCTTGTAATTGCCAATCAAGAGAGAAAAGCCCCAGGCACTGTTTAAGTTTGAAATCTACTGCAGATGCCTCGTGGTAAACCCTGCAAGGTCTGAGGTAAAAAACAAGGTAACTCTCCCCAATTCGATGGTTCCCACAAGAAATTAGTCAAAAATGAAGGAAAACCATCGAAAATTACCACCCGTGATAAAATTAGGCTTTAAAGTAAATAGTCGCGGTAAATATAGTCTAAATAGCGCCGTCGCACTAAAAATAAAAAATTTTTGAAGCGCTAATGAAAAAGTAAAACTTGTCACTCAGTACACTAAAGGAAATGATTTATGATGAAAACTTTACCCAGATAAGCACTAGGAGGCTGTCAACAAGAAAGGTTGGGAGACACCTCAGTAAGCAATAATACCCAACAAGGTGGGCGGTATTGTGCTATACCGGACCACCCAGGGCCTTATAGCCCCTGGAAGGTCCAGTATAGCACAATACCGCCCACCCTGGAGGGTATTATTGTGCTTAGAAAATGGGTACTGTAAAAAAAAAAATAGTTAAAAAATGTTAATGAAAAATAAGTTTACAGTAAGTTTTTAAATAAAATAGTTCCTCCGCCTGCAGATGACTATTGTTATGTCTGAAGACAGTACTTAAAAACTGCCTCTTTTTTTCTGCAGTATCTTTTCATTCCCTGCTCCGCTTCTCCAACCCCAACAGAAAAACACAGGCACAGAGACTGTCAATTTAATTTGTCTTCCTGTGAGATTATAGTGTTTTGTTTATGAGCGGGTTTGAGCTGGGATACTTAGCAGGGCTAGAGTTTTTAAACTGAGGAGAACAGCAGAATGGGGTTGGGGAATGATGGTGGCAGTTAGTTAAGTTGCAGTAGCCAGAGATGGAAAGGCGCTGCCGGTGTGTAGCAGGCACTGGATCGGCTGGTTTTTGGGGTACCGGAAGCGTCACTAGAGCTTTCATATTACAGCATTGTGCTGTAGGTAAGACATTTTTATTCTACATAAACAAATGTATTTTGTTTGCCACTGACAGTTTTGTGACATGGGGGTGGGTGGAGGGTGGGACTGTCTAATATTTGTTTATGGGCCAGTCTCGGTTACCAAAGCAAAACAAATGGTGGACATTTGAAATGGAAATGTGTTTTTTGCCAATTAGAAGGCAGATTGGGCACCAGGATTTATGTGATCAGGCTGGCTGGGCTGGTACTTTTAATAGCTGGGCATCTGTTGCCTGTTAGATGCCCAGCTAGACTAGTCCCTCAGCCAATCAGAAGACTCAAATAGTTTAACCCATTTTCTAAGAGGCAATATGCTCAGTCCAACAGAGAAAAAATTCTGAAGCAGTCAACAGCTCTCACTCAGTTCACACCCCCTCCTATCTTTTGATTGGCTGGCTCTATGCTCATTAAAAAATCTCTTAAAGGCACACCTCTGGGGCAATTGCACCTAGCCAGCTAAGTGCAAAAAGTTACTGATGCTAAAGGACTTCTGAGGTAAGAAGTTTTGTTCCCAATAAAGATTTAACTGATTTGCCACAATGCATTCAAGCATTTGACTGATGGGATTTAGTATAGACATGGGTCGAAAATCATCACGCAGCAATGAGTTATCTTTCTTTGACACAGGAACCACTCGTGCACATTTGCAGACAGTAGGAAAGGACTAAATAACCCAAAGATAGTTTAAAAATAGTTCTGAGCTAGGCAGTAATTATTATTATAGAACATTATTGTTCTTAAATATTCTGTATTTGTATGCGGAGAAGAAAGTGATTTCAGTGGATTTGTGGTGTTATCTGTAAAATACTCTCACAATACAATAAATCCATTTGTTTTTTTTAGGTACAGTGGACAGATGGTGGTAGAGGCTGAGGGGGTACTTCAGGAAAGGAATTGAGCAGTCATAGTGAGATTTCTTTTTTTTTGCTATTGTGGAGTTAGGTGCCTTCAGATGGTATTTGGCAGGGCAGCAGTTCTGATATATGAGCAGATAATGTAGTATGATATGACACTATAATCTGATATTTACGTAATGCCCCAAAGTTGGGGCACCACAGTAAAAAATTGGAAGCAATAGACCTATAGGGGGTTTACAGGTGCCCGGGTGCCTGCTGTAGGTGTGTGCTGCAGGGTACAGTACTAAGGGGCTCCTCATCAGTAAAATGCCCCCTCCTTGTATGGGAAATGCTGGCAAGATGGAATGTTGTGCTGAGCTGCTCATGCACAGCATTCCACTACAGCCATTCCAGAACTAGAACGGTTTAGTTTTAAAATTACAATTCAGTTAGTGTCAGTTCCTGGGCAGCAGTTGAGGAGAGAGGACACAGTAAGTCAAAGGGACAGAAAAGGCTTACCTGGCTGTTGAAGCTGTCCCTGAGGACTTAGCTGTGTGCCTGCTCTGCCTCCACTGCCTGAAAATCCCTCCTGCTGCCGTGTAATGAGGTCGGTGGCGGCATTGGGGCACCATGAAGAAGAAAGTGTTCAGTTCATCTGATTTGGGCTTGTGAGCCCATCCATTTATTTATTTTGCCCCTTATTTAATTTTTAAAGTATCTCCCAGTCCCCTGTCGGCAGCTTGCAAGTGCTGCATCGCCGGTCATCCTCTCGGCCATCTGAGGCCCTCCAGGTTGTCCCTCGCATTGCCCACTGCTCCTTTCACTCCCTCCCACTTCCAGAGCACCTCCCACCTCCTGTTTGCCTCCTCGATCCTCTGCTGGTGTGGTGAGTCGGTGGCAGCACGCTGATTCATGCTGTCCGCCTTGAATACTGGACAAGAGAGAATGTTTTATTTAAAAGAAAAAAAATTCACCTTAGCAATGTTGTTTCTTCTAATGGAGTCGTGCTGTATTCTGACATATGCAGCTAGGTCCTGCCTTTCAACTGCCCCGGAGAACAAAGAGTTAAACTTTCCATGGCCAGCATGAAATGTTCACCGCGAGCTCGGTTGAAGCCCCTGTCTGCTGTTGTTTAAACTCCAACCGTCAGATCTTTACAAGCAATACTCCTAGAAGTTCTGTGTGGAAACTGTAAAACTCAAAACTAGCCAACTGGCAACTGTATCTATATAAAAGGGTTTTGGGTTTCAAAAGAGACTCAAGTCAGGAAACCCAAAACAAAACCTAATCACTCACCCAAAATAAAGAGGGTGAATAAAGGACACCCTAGGGTGCCAACACTGCTCCTGCCCACCCACATCCAAAAACTAGGTTCTGAGAGGGAGGTGGGGGTCAGAAACAACAAGACTCCATTAGAAGAAACAACATTACTAAGGTGAGTAATTTTTTCTTCAAACAACATGAAGTCTTGCTGTATTCTGACATATGCAGACTACCAAGCAGTACCTCCATGGAGTAGGGACAGAACCTACTTTGGAAACAGGCTCTGAAGTACTGTGCCAAACCGAGCATCACTCCTAGCCTGGATATCCAGAGAGTAATGCTTGGTGAATGTATGGACTGTTTTCCAGGTGGCTGTTTGACAAATTTCTAAGACAGGAATATCCCTGGCAGCAACCAAGGAAGCAGCTGTACCTCTAGTGGAATGAGCCCTCAGGCCTGAGGGCGGAGTTCTACCCAGTTTCTCATAGCAGAACTTTATACAAGAAACAATCCACCTGGCAATAGATCTCTTAGTGGCAGGTTTGCCCTTAACAACCTCTCCATATGTGAGGAACAGCTGGAGGGATTCAAACCTGTGACTCTTGGTGCGCTCTATGTAGTAGCTCAGGGCCCTTTTAACATCTAAGCTGTGTAGCCTCCTCTCTCCACAGGAGGAATGGTCAGTGAAGAAAACAGGGAGAGACATAGACTGGTCGAGGTGGAACTCTGAAACCACTTTAGGCAAAAACTTTCTGTTAGTTCTTAGGACCACTTTATCTCTATGGAAAGAGATGAAATCAGGTTCCACTGACAGGGCTTGCAATTAACTGATACGCTTGGCAGAGGTAATGGCCACTAAAAACACAGTTTTCCAAGTCAAGTACTTAAGCTCTGCAGAGGACAAAGGCTCGGGGGGGGGGGGCTGCATAAGCTGAGCAATGCAAACATTAAGGTCCCAAGCAGGAGCAGGATCCCAAAAGGGGGGATTGGTGTGAAGCAATCCCTTGAAAAACTTAAAAAACACAGGAAGGGCTGACAGAGGAGGTGGCTTGTCTACTGACAGGAAAGCAGAAACAGCTGCCAAATGTACTTTAAGGGTAGCTGGCCTAAGGTCTAGGCCATTAAGATGGACCATATAGTCCAGAACTGTAAGCAACTCAGCAGAGTCTGGAGAAATATTTTTCTTAGAACACCAAATGCTGAATCTTTTCCATTTGGAGCTGCAAGTTTTTCTGGTGGAAGGCTTTTGAGAAGCCTTAAGAATATCCAGAACTCCTTGGGAAATATGCAGATTAGCAAACTCTAACTCTTCAAGAGCCATGCCTTGAGATTGAGAGATCAAATATTCGGGTACCAAATCCTCCCCTGAGAGGATCTCAACAAGTTGTAATTCCTGGGAAGGGACAGGGGAAGGTGGACTGCTAGGGACAGCAACAGGGGATACCAGGGCTGTCTGGCCCAGACTGGAGCAATCAGAATCACTTTGCATGGTTGTGACCTTATCTTGGCTAACACTTTGAACAGGACAGGGAAGAGTGGAAAAGCATACAGAAATTTCCCTTCCCAATTCAGGATCAGAGCGTCCAGGGGCACTGAGCCCAAGACTGGGGGAACAAAAGAGAGGAAGTTGGTGATTGTCTGGGGCTGCAAAAAGATCCATCTCTGGAGTGCCCAATCTCGGGAAAATCACTTTCAAAACTAGAGGATCTAGGGTCCATTTGTGATGGCCCTGGGATATTCTACTCAGAGCACCTGGTAGGACATTGTCCTTCCCTGGGAGGTGAACTGCTATCAGAGAGGTTTGCAGGGAATAGGCCAAGGACCACAATTTCATTGCTTCTGTACACAAGGCCATAGACCGAGTGCCTCCCTGCTTGTTGACATACCACATGGCAGTGGTGTTGTCTGTTCTGACCTGGACCACCTTGTTCTGCACAGATTTGGAAAAAGTTTGCAGTGCCAAAAACACTGCTCTGCGTTCTAAGAGATTGATGTGTAGCAGAGATTCCTGAGGTGAGCATAGTCCTTGGGTGGTAAGATCCCCCAGATGGGCTCCCAAGCCCAGCAGGGAAGCATCTGTGGTGAGTATCACTGAATGAGACTGAGTGACAAAAGGAACCCCTTGTCTCAAATTGTCCTGATCCTGCCACCATTGCAAGGCCTGGATCAGGGTTCGAGTCACTGGGAGTAGTTTGGTAATGGAATCCTTTCTTTGGGAGAAGGCTCTTAAGTGGAACTGAATGTCCCTCATCTGGAATCTTGCTCCTTGGACTGCTGCCATGTGGCCCAGAAGCTGAAGGAAATGCCTTGCTGGTTGAGACACCTGCAGGGTGAATAAAGAGGCCAGTTCCATAAGGGTCCTTGCCCTTTTCAGGGGAAGGAAGGCTCTTGCCTTTACTGTATCCAGCTCTGCCCCTATGAAGGTGAGGAGCTGTACTGGTTCAAGAACTGACTCTGGAAGGTTGAGAAGGAATCCTAAGGAAGTGAGCACTTGCTGAGTCATTTGCAAATGTGACTTGACTTGGTCTGGAAACTGACCTACTATGAGCCAGTCATCCAAGTATGGGAAGATGGAGATCTTTTTTCTCCTTAGGAAAGCAACCACTACTGCCAGGCACTTTGAGAAAACCCTTGGGGCTGATGTTAGGCCAAAGGGCATTGCTCTGAATCGATAGTGCCTGAGAGCAACTCGAACCTGAGGTACTTTCTGTGGGAGCACCTGATGGGAATGTGAAAATAGGCATCTTTGAGGTCCAGGGGTGCTAGCCAGTCCCCTGGCCTTAGACAGGGAAGGATTATTCCCAGATTCACCATTTTGAACTTTGGTTTTAAAAGGTGTTTGTTCAGATATCTTAGGTCCAGGATGGGCCGCCATTCTCCTGTCTTTTTGGAGGTTAGGAAGTACCTGGAGTACAATCCTTTGCCCTTGTGTAGGATGGGAACCCTGTCTATAGCTCTGAGAGCTGGGAGGGAAGAAACCTCTGCCTCTAAGGTAAGGGTCTCTGATGGATTTGTGGGTGGAAAGGATCTGGTTCTCATCTTGGGAAATTTTTGGAAGCTGAGAACCAGTCCCTGGCTTACTACTTCCAGGACCCACTTGTCTGATGTTAGAGACTTCCAGTCCTGGACAAAGTAAGCCAGCCTGCCCCCTACTGGTATGGGAGAATCGACCCAGGCAGACCCATCAGGGTGTCTGCTTGGCAGGGGCTTTAGGCTGAGGGGTGGATGCAGGCCTGCTCATCCCCATCTGCCTCTCCCTCTAAAGAACCCCCTCTGAGAGTAAGAAGAAGAGGCCTAAGCTTGGTAAAAAGGGCTTTGGAAAGGCCTGCCCCTGCCCCTGGACTGCTGCCTTAGAGGAGTTGCTTGCCTTTCTTTTGCCTGAGCACTCCTGTAAGTGGTCCTGTACTCGTCCATCTTTTTCATGTAGTTCTCTGTCTGCTCCCCAAACAGAGAATTACCAATAACAGGGAAATCCATGGCCTTAGCCTGGGTATCCTGTGATAGGCTAGTACAACTGAGCCAAGACATCCTCCGAAGAGCCACAGATGTAGCCATGACTCTTGATGAAACATCATTGGAGTCCACAGCAGCATGAAATTGTACTTTAGATACCTCAATCCCATCTGCAGCCACCTGCTCCAGCTCCTTGGCAAGCTGGTCAGGGGCCTGTTTAGCCAGAGCCAGCACAGTGTCCCACCTGGACTTCTGGTATCTAGCTGTATAGGAAATATAGTTAGCCTGCCTGAGTCCCAAAGATGCTGCCATGTACTGTTTCTTTGCCATGGCATCAATCTTCCTGGAGTCCTTGTCTGGGGGGGGGTGATGCCAAGGGGATATCTGCCTTATCACAGGCAGCAGCCTGCACTACAACAACATTGCTGCATTGCTGGGAAAAGAACTCTGTGTCTGACCCTGAAAGAGTATACCTCTTGTCCATTCGTCTGTCCATAGGAGGTATGGATTAGGAGTCTTAAGAATTTTATGTGTCTGTTTCCCAAAGGATTTATGGAGGGGAATAGACAGTCTCCTGGACTCTGGGATGTCCATCATCTCAACAAAATCAGGCTCCTCCTGATCCTCTACTGCTTCCTCCACAGGAAGCTGGAGGGTCTCAGCCACTTTTTTGTAAAACATAAAGTGAGAAGGGGATTCAGAAAGCCTAAGAGGAGAAACACCTGAAGGTATGTCTGGGGAGATGTCCAGGTCAATAGGCACATACAGACTTTCATAATCACCATCATCATCCTCATACTCTCCTTCCTCCTCCTCCGGTTCATAAAATTCTTCCAAAGTGTAATCCGGAACCGGGGGAACTGACCGAACCAAACCCCTGCCAGATGGTGCCAGTTCGGTCAGAACCGAAGTAAGCGACTGCACTATCCTTACCGCCTTGGCTATCTCATCGGCGGTCGGAGTATGAATTTCTGGGTCCGAACTGGATGATTTATCTTTTCTTTTTACCTGAACTGACTCCTCAGAATCGGCTCTCCTTTTGCCCGAAGTATCGCACTGGTCAGAGGGCACTCCTTCTGGTTTGGTCAGAACTGAACTAGGCTGGCCATCCGGAACAGCGGACTTCTCGGCCTCCCATTCCCTCAGTCTACCTAATCTCTTTTCCAGGGTAGATTTGGGAAAATTCTTACAAATTTGGCAGTCTGAATCGAGGTGGTCAAACCCCAGACAATAACACAGGTGGTGTGGGGATCAGCCTTGGCAAAGACTTCCCCACGCACACTGCAGTGTTGGAACCCAGTGGGCCCAGTTTTTTTCTTGGGTTTCTCAGACATGGCCAATCCTAACCAAAACTTACCCTCTTTTCGGCAATCCGCCAGGCAAGACTCCCCTATCGGTTCCTAACAGTGTCACGGGTCTTGGAAAAAAACGTAATAAAATCAGTTTTTTTTAGAACTGATATGGACCAGTTACCACACTCTAAGTAAATCACAAACTTTTTTACCTGAAACTGATCGGTTCAGCCGAACCGATCCACAATTTACAAGTTCCACACAGAAACTACACAGAAAACCTATCTAGTACTCATGGTACCACAGACAAAGACTTGAACTGACTGATCGGTAACAGCAATTCGGTAGAAACCGTGTGAAAAAACGACACTTCAACCAACTTTTTTGAACCGAGCAAAGGAGAAATCTCCGGAGCAACTGTTCAGTGAGGCGGAGTAAAGAATCTGAAGGTTGGAGTTTAAACAACAGCAGACAGGGGCTTCAACCGAGCTTTCGGTGAACATTCCATGCTGGCCATGGAATGTTTAACTCTTTGTTCTCCAGGGCAGTTCAAAGGCAGGACCTAACTGCATATGTCAGAATACAGCAAGACTTCATGTTGTTTGAATAAACTGTTTGCACTAGATGCACAAGAAGCTGAAGAGCGCCATGGGAGGGTTGGGTGCAAGGACCCTTAATTTACTATTCAAGAGTGTGCGGAGTGAAGCGACCCCCATGGGGAGGGGCCAGGGAAATAAGGGCTATAATAGGGCCTTATAAATATACATGAGGGGTTGGACCAGGGGAGCTGACATGGACCCAGTGACAGCAGGCTCCTTGAACCAAATAATTAAAAAGGCCCTGCCTCCTAGAGAATAAAAGGGGCAATGTCAGGCCCACAGTTAAAAGGGCACCAGGCCCACAGTTTAAGAAGAGCACCAGGTCCATTTCAGGGAGGGCAGCCAGGCCCAGTTTAAGGAGGGCACCAGGCACATTTCAGAGAGGGCAGCCAGGCCCAGTTTAAGGAGGGCACAAGGCCCAGTTTAAAAAGGGCACCAGGCCCAGTCCAGTAAAGGGTACTAGGCCCATTTCAGAGAGGGAAGCCAGGCCTGTGGTAATAAAGGGCACCAGGCCCAGTACATTAAAGGGCACCAAGTCCAGTTCAGTAAAGGGCAGCCAGGCCTGTAGTAGTAGAGAGGCACCAGGCACAGTAAAGATAGGGCATCCCAGCCCATTGGGAAGAGGGCAGCAGGCTTACTGGCCATTAGTGTAACCAGGTTAAGCAGCTGGGGTAATTACCTTAAAGTGCTCAGGGGTAGCCAATCCTAATGAAGACAGACCCCAAGAGGAAAAGGGTACAACTAAGGGGTCCTTAAGCACACAACCTGTTAGGAAGTGATTATCAGCTGTTGTACTGTTTCTACGAACTGTTTATTCCTCTAGCATTTCAAGTGTTGCGTTTATTGAATGAAGCACCGAGACTGTGTTGTAAAATATTAGGATTGTAGTCATTTGCCCTTGGAAGTGAACAATTGCACTGGATTGTTGCAATTTGCCCCTGCTTCAGGCAAGTTGCCCTTGCCCCTACTCCAGGCAAGTTGCCCCTGCCAGTGAACAACTGTCCCAAATTGTTGCAGTTTGCCCCTGCTCCAGGCAAGTTGCCCCTGAAAATGAACATTCCAGTGTATTGTGCTAAAAGAAGTACCATTGTGCAGCATCAGGTCTGTGATTCAGTCTTCAGCCTCAATCGAATCTTCACCATAGCAATCTTTAGCCTCCATCAACTCTTCACCATAGCCATCTTCGGCCAGCAGAAGACTTCAGCATCTTCTTGCCCTTTCATCCGCCGTTCTCAAAATTGACATCTTTGAAGAGTCGCGACTGCTGGTTCCTGAGCATCTTGGAAGAAAGATGACTGGAAAGTGCCTCGTCGGTCCCTCCCAGATGCCCGATGGTAGACAAGTCCATCGTAGCCAAGTGTGGTCGTGGCTGCCATTTCTTATTTTGTTCTTCATCTTTGTGGAATCCTGATCTTCATCTTCTACTCCTTCTTGCTTGTTTCATCCTGCATTGCCAGTGTAATCCTCAGGGTAGCAGCTCAAGTTTGGTGGTCCTCCACGCGGATC
Organism: Neoceratodus forsteri; assembly: GCA_016271365.2. Lineage (NCBI taxonomy): Eukaryota > Metazoa > Chordata > Ceratodontiformes > Ceratodontidae > Neoceratodus > Neoceratodus forsteri. The sequence continues at coordinate 87,203 of CM057453.1, forward strand.
TGTCGCCAAAGCATCTCAGTAGTCTCTTCTTCGTCCTTGGTAGTCCTCCTAGTGAATTCTTCACCAAGTACGGTGTTCGTCTGGCAGCCCTAGTCAAGGGTAGGTGCCAGGAAAACCTGCAGTTCTTTGTCCTTGGCAGCCCTGATTGTGGGTTTGTGCTGAGGAGAAAGCAGCAGATTCCTTCTCCTGTGGCAATCCTGCAGGTGGATTCCTTGCCACATTTTGGTTCTTCACCCTTGGCAGCCCAGTTCAAGGGTTTTGTGCCAAGAAGGAGCATTACCCCAAGTCAGTTAGTTCATGCTCTTGTATTCTGGCAACCCTGGAGAGTGGGTTGGCCGACACCTATGATCTGTTTACCAATCTTTCCATTCCCTTTTGCAACCTCTCATAGGTTTTCTGGTGAGCTTGGCGCCAAACAGGAGTTCCCCTTTCTCTTGACCCCTACTCTTCAACTGCGCATGAAGACGACGGACATCTGTATCTAATAGACTGGAGAGTGTGATACTGTTTGATGGTTGCACACTGAATGCTGGTTACATGGTATGATACAGTTTAATAGGTTTTACACTTGGTGCACAGGCCTTTTAGTAGGGTATTGTAAGAGTGATAAGAATCTGATAACGTGGCCTTAAGCCAAGGTGAATATTATAGAGTGGCCTTAAGCCGAGGTGAGTATTATAGAGTGGCCTCAGGCCAAAGTACCTATAGAGTGATAGGCTGAAGTACCTATAGAGTGATAACAGAGTAGAGTGATTAGAATGTTAGTTGCTAATTGCTGCTTATAAGAGTTATTCCCGACTTTCCCTTGTGACCGTGTCTACCTTCCCTGGTACAAATAAAAGCCTGCTGGGCATCAAATTTCAGATTATCTCCTGCCTCTCCTTAAAGGGTGTTTCTTTTCACCCAACCTTATTTGAACCACAGCATTGTCTCGCCAGTCCACCTGCCTGAGGCAACACTGGGTGTGCAACTGGGACAGGCGATCTTCGAGGTCAGCACCCCATTGATAAGATCACCACACTTATTTCTTTGAAACTTCTCTGACTGGATAATCCCATGAGATGCAGCCTCTCATTTACATTGGGGTCCTAATGACAGCAGCAGCAGTCAACTGGCTAACATAGCAAGCAGGAATACATACACACAGACTGACATATGCAAGGCGGGAACAAATAAAGGTAAATCTATCCAACAGTAAGCAAAGCAAGCTAACGAAGTGGGGTCATGGCAAGCATAGAGCATGAACATTGTTATGCAACATTATGGTTGAGAACAGGGGAACACTGGACTAAAACAAACACAGGGTTTTATTGGGCCGGAAACACTGGATTTGAACATTTGAAAGCTAGAAGCATTCCTTAACTGGAGAAGGTATTTGATCCTGGTGTCTGGTGCTGCAAATACATTTCTACCAAATTCACAATATTGCTATTCAACAGTTATTTAATAAATTAAATATATTAGACCAAGTGCATCCCTTGGAGAAAAAGGTTTTGCACTGACCATTCTGTAGTTCACAAAAAATTCAAAAATAATCTTATACATCTTGTACATTTTCTAGATTATATGCTAACCCATCCTGAGAAAGTTGCTATAGTCCATAAAATGTCAGCGTGTTTTTTTGTTATATTTTATTTAGTGCAATAGAGAGACTCAAAATAAAATCATTAATTATTTTTAACATTTCAGTGTGAGTGAGTTACTTTATTTGAATGTTTCATACTTCGCCTGTTTCATATGAGTGGACTCCTCCCCAATTTTCTCAGATCATTCCAGGGTCACTTGATGCCATACAGCTGTTTCCAGTTACAAAATATACATCCATTTAAACAAAGACTACAGCACTGTAACAAAGTGTATGTAAGCATGATGACCCAAAGGATGTAAGCTGTTACAGTGATAACTGGAGACATCAGTGGGTGTACAAGGGGCTAATGGCACTGTGAACCAAACCAAGTACGAGGTCATGATCCACAGTGCCCAGTATCATTATTCCTGAGGAATGACCTGCCGATGCCCACAACTATAGCTATTATATCAAGGTCTGTTAAATGGGGGAAGATTGCCATTGATGATTCATGCCTGGGTTTCAGACAGAAAGTTCAGGAGTTGAATGTTAGGACAGAAACTGTTTGAATCATTGGAATGTCTCACTGCTCATTTGCATATTCAAAAGGCAACACTGCATGGTTTGCATGTTCCAATTTTACTACCTAGTTTGCATGTTCCAAAAGCTTTAGCTGTTTTTTAACTTTTAGTTACAGGTCAGGTTGCCACACAATTCCCTGTTAAAAAAAAAACGGATTGCTAAAAGGCATTTCACCGCAATACTATATGTGATAACAACATGCCAAGGAATGTTATGAGGCATTTATGCCAATGCTTTCCGCACCTGGAAGTGCAGCTATCACATGACAACCCTCACCCTGGTGTGTCTTACCATGCATATGAAATGATTAAACTGAGAAAATTAAAAAAATAGATAAATAAATGCCAACTCTTATTTCATGATAAACTGATATTTTCTTTTGTTAAAAGTAACTACTGTCCACCCTCAATTATTTGCATGTTATAAACTGTCTCCCTCAGTTATCTATTGGCCTGCTAACTGTGTTATTTTCCTCACATGCAATTTCCTCCATTTCTCTGCCACACCCACTTGTTGCCATCTTTCAATTTCCTGTTGGTTTTCTCCAGGTATGTTGCAAGGTTTGGTCAAGTAAACTGCTAGGTCACTGATTATGATAACTGCTTAGCACAAGGGATACAGAATAATAAGCGATATAGAATGCGAGCGCTTACTGCCAGCAGTTGACACCAGCCCACACCATTACATGTGTGGAGCCCAAGCGTTGGTTTGCTTACAGTCATTTGAAAATCCAAGCACTATCTGCATGTACATTTGTAAACTCCAGGGCCAGTCATGTAGACATAGTAGCCTACTTCAATGCTCTGGATTGGGGGGGGACTATAGCTTGAAGGATGGTTGGCGACATTCTCCAAAGGAGATGTAAGCAGAAGGATGAAAGCTGCGTCTCTAAAACAAAATACCTTCCAAACACCCAGACCTGGAAGAAGCACTTTTTCTCTGATTTGTAAAAATGCCAGAACATGCTGGTGACAGATGATCTGTGCCAGAAGAAACCAAGTTCAGAGAACTCAATGTAAGTGGTTTGCAGTTTCTGTTACACTAATGGGTGTCAACAATTATTATCAGCTGAGGTACAACTTATTTTTTTAATTTACTGTACTTCTTCCCATTGTCCTGACCTGCCCATTTTTAGCCCTACCAAATACCCACCCCATCACCCTCCTTCTCCAGGACTTACCTCTCCTGTGTTCCTCCCTGGTTTATCCCCCAGGCCACTGGGGGTGGGATCCCACAAATGGGGGAGTGAAGAGTCTGGTATCAGGAAAGCACCTCAGTCAGCGGTGTGGGACCTACTGTGTGATGCAGGCATCATTCTACTCAGGTAAGGGTGTTTCCAGTTTTTTGTTTCTGCTCCAAATCCCTCTGATTCCCATGAAGCATTCTTCTGAGTATGCTAATGCATAACATGTGATTCAAGTACACCAGAGTCTACCTTCCTGATCCTTGGCTCCTCCCTGCACAACCACTTGCGGGCACCCAAGTGGCAGTACTGCAGCGAAGACCAGAGCCCTCCCTCTCTGAGGTGGAAAGCATCCCTCTGGGATGTTCAACCAACCTCACCCAGCTGGCCCTCTGACAATCGATCCTGAATCCAGGTTGTGAGCACTGCAAGTGGTACCAGTATCACTGCACCTGTGGGCCGGCTCACTTCTTGTCATATTTCTATAGTGAATGCTGGTGTTAGCTAACAGCTAATTAGTAATAGTCTGGTGAACACTGTTAAAGCTGCACTGGAGTTGGCCACCAAAAATATATATTTTTTTTATACTTTATTTTCATTTGCAGAATCATAGGACAGTTTTTACAGTGTATAAGTTAAGACAGCACATAATCACATCAGTCAGATACGTAGCAATACATTAGTCAAAGGTCTCAGGACGACTTACATATTTTACAAAGCAATTCACATAATGAGCACTAAGATATTTACAGAAACCATCATCTGGGTTGATATATTTCAAAGGTATAAAAGTAGGATCTAAAGATGAAATATATAGAATCCATTTCCTCCATTTAAGCTCAAATGCAGATCATTTATCTGTGATTTTAGCTATTAATCTCTCTAATACATAAATTTCTCCCATTATTCCCCGCCAGCTCTGTATGTTTGGAGACAGCTTCTTCCCCCAGTTTCTAGTAATTGTTTTTTTAGTTGCCAGCATATAAGTGATTAACAGTGATCCTTTGTGTATTGGGAGACCCTCTGGCGGAACTGAGAGCAATACTAGCTCAGGGGTCAACACAGCTTCCGCATCTACCAATTCTTTTAATGCCTCAAAAATATCTCTCCAGTAACCTGCTAACTGCGGGCATGCCCAAAAAACATAGAACTGATCCGCAGATATTTCTCCACGATCTCTCCAGCAATTGCTTGGTGTCCCTGATAAGAACCTGGCCAGTCTTGCCGGTTTATAGAAAAATCTATTTCTAGCTTTCCAGGCAAATTCTCACCAACAGGGGGCTCCCAAAAGTCCCATTGAGAATTTAGTATATTTTTCCCAATCCTCCTTTGATACCTGGAGTGGAAGCTCTTTATTCCAGGCATTCAGAATTCCCTGAGTTGAATTTTTTGATTATTACCTCAAACCCCTATATATTAGTCCCACAAAGTGGGGCCACATCTGACCTCTCACCGTGGTCATGGCTAAAGTAAGCAATGAAGGGGGCAGATCTGGGAGCCTACTAAAGGCTGGTCCTTTATGTTCAATGCCCTCTCTTCAACTTGTATAAATTGGAAAGTGTTGTTGTGGAAGACTGTAAGTTTCTTGAAGTTTAGTAAATGAGAAGACCTCCCTGGCATCCACCAAATGGAACATAAATCTAAAACCTTTTTGTCTCCATTGAGCCAAAGTACCCTCCTGTTCCAGAGTAAGAGATTGGGTTCTGAAATGTAATAGATTAAGATAGGGACCTACTGGTTCTTGCTCTCTTAAATGGATGAGTCTCCTCCAAGTCTCCATAGTAGAATCTGTACTATAAATAAGTCTAGGTCTTTTATTTACTGGGGCATATAGCAATTGTAAAAGTTCACTTCCCTCCCTCACTCCATTAAGGGTGAATTCCAAATTCTTCCAGGGTATGTCATACATTGGATTATTCCAATTGAAAACTCAAGCTATCACAGTGGTGTATGCATACATCTGAATATCAGACAAATTTAAGCCTCCCTTATTTTTTGGTAACATTAATGTGGACCACTTGATTCGAGGTTTTTTTCCCAGTTCAGACAAATCTCGCCAAAGACTTATTCCAGGAGGGAAAGTACATTCCATCTGGCATCATCGGTATGGTCTGAAAAAGATATAGCAGCCTTGGAAGAATATTCATCCTACTAAGATCCACCTTAGAATATAATGATAAATGAAGCTGAGACCACTGATGTAGATCAGACTCTATTTTTTGTGTTAGAGGTTCATAGTTTACCATAGTGAGATGCATTAACTGATTTGGTAACTGTATGCCTAGATAGCCTAGATATTTTTTATCCTGATGCTGTTCCAGCGCAGAGGCAAACTACCCTTCAGTGTCTGCAGGGGGGGGGGGAATGAAAAGGGAGAACTTCCATTTTAGAAGAATTTATTTTATATCCAGAGAATTGATCAAATTGCTCAAGTACCTTCCATATTGCTGGAATAGAGGACTCTGGATTCGATACTGACAGTTAAATGTCATCCACATATAAAGCCAACTTCCATGATTAATTGCCCAGCTGAATGCCCTGAATTTTTTCTGATTTTCTAAGCATCACAGCCAAAGGTTCAATATAGATGGCGAATAACAAAGGTGATGGGGGCATCCATGTCTAGTGCCTCGCTGAAACTTGATATGGGGTGTAATACCGCCATTAAGTTTTATATAAGCCCTTGGTTCAGAATATATTTGCTCCAGCCAATTCACAAATTCATTCAGAAACCCAAATGACATTAGTGTTCCCCATAAAAATCTCCAGACCACCCTATCGAAAGCCTTACAGGCATCTAAACTAAGTAAAGCTGAGGCGGTAGCTGAGTTAGCCATATAATCCATCAAGTGGATTATTCTTTGTACATTATCTGCAGTCTGACACATGCATGGAGATCCTGCTTGATCTGGATGTATAAGGGTAGGCAGTATAGTCTCTAACCTATGGGCCCATATTGCTGTGTATATCTTATAATCATTATTTAAAACCAAAATGGGTCTGTATGACTCTAAATTTAATGGATCTTTACCTGGTTTCAGTATAGCTGAGATGGCCGCATATGACCATGAGGGTGGGTGGGGGGCACCTCCATCCTGCACCTCTAAAAAGGTTTTTTGCATTGGCTGGATCAATTTTGAAAGAAATGTCTTATACCATTCAGCTCCAAAGTCATCTGGGTCTGGGCTTTTTAATGTTTTAGAATTTTTATCTGCTTTCTAGATCTCTATAGTGGAGATAGGGCGTAGAAGTGAAGACTGCTGGGATTCAGACAAGTGTGGGAAGTTAAGGGGGTACAAGACATTTTGTATATCCTCCAGGGAGGGGGGTGTAGGATCAGAGTACAAATCTGCATAATATTTTTGGAATGCTTTCAGAACTGCAGGGGTTTTATTAAGAATATCTCCTGTTAAGGGGTCTCTAATCTTTGTAATAGTGGCAGTCTGCTTAAATCCTCTAGTATGCCTAGCTAAATTTCTGGCACCTTTAGGACCTCCCTCATAATAGTATCTTTTAAGATATAATAAAGACATTTGCATCTTATAATCTAAGATGGATTGTAATTTAAATTTAATTTGTCTAAACTCAAGTTGTGAAACTCGTTCCCCTTTGTCTCTCTTCTGCCGTAATTCTTGTAGCTTATCTTGTAATATTTTGTATCTGGATTCCCTCTGTTTATTTAGTCTGGAGGAATAAGAGATAATCTCTCCTCTAATCACAACATTCAGAGTATCCCATAGGATAGTAGCTGAAATAGCAGGGTCTGCGTTCTCCTCTAAGATTTGTGTGATGCTATCTACTATTCTGGCCTTAAACACTGGATCCTTCAAAAGAGAAAGATTCAGTCTCCATAAAGTTGTTTTATGAGTTTTGTTTAATCCCACCTTAATTAAGAAAGGTATATGGTCTGAGAGGAGGCGAGCTTCCAGGGATATAGCTTGGATCATATCTAAGTGCTCTGTAGAAGTAAAAAAGTAAGTAATTATAGCTGATGCGTGAAATCTAGGAGAGACAAAAGTGTGTCCATCCACAGAGGGGTAGAAATGGTGCCATATATCTGTAAGTCCCATCTTAGGTATCTGGATTTTTTTTTTAAGTTTTTGAGTGGGAGTAAACCTATGTTGCTAAGGGAAAGTGGAATCTTTTTGTGAAGACATTATTAAGTTGAAGTCGCCTTCTATAAGCATTATCCCTTTGGTTTTTCGAGCAGTCTATTAAAGAACTGTCTCAGTAGTGAGGGAGATGCTCCTGGTGGCAGATAAATACTCGCCATTGTCACGTCAGTCTCATACAACCGCCCTTGTTCTATGACAAAATGCCCATTATTATCTGAATAGACCTCCCCTTTAGTGAATGAAGTAGTAGTTGGAATCAAAATAGTCACTCCATGCCTTTTCCCCAACTTACTAGATGAAGAAAAAACAGTGAATCTGCCATCTGCAGCAAGCTTAGCATGTTCCCCTTGCGACAAATGTGTCTCCTGTAAATAAATGCAGTTTGCGTTCTGTTTCCGCAGATACTGTTGTAGTCTAGCTCTTTTTATGGGATGATTAATGCCATTAATATTTAATGACAATATCTTAGTTGTTTCTAATACCAAATTATGTTTTCATTTGATAAAGCATTACTGATTATTGTAATTTCTCCCTTCCACCACTCCCCCTCCAATCTCCACAAGGATCCACAAAGTCTCCGGGATGTCCTAACAATGGTTCCAGCAAAAAATATCCTATCTTGTCTAAGATATCCTGTCATCTGACCAGTGCCACGTAATCTAACTAAAATGTTCTTACTGTCCCTTATCAACCAAGAATAACTTATTATCACATATATAACTGTAACTAGCCATTGTAAAATGCTAATGTAAGTGGTGCATCCAGTAATCTGGAAGGATAGCTGTCCAATAATGATTGACAATAAATCAAAAACATATATATATAAATATTGCTTTTAGTATTATTCTATGCTGTAGAAGCTTTAGGACTTCCAAATGTGGGGAGAGAAATAAAAAACTCAAAATTTCCAGTAGAAACTGCTCCTGAAGCATTTGAACTCTCCCTAAAAGTGAAGGGAATCCCTTAACATTGTTGTTAGGGGCCTTCAAAGAGCCAGTAAACTGTTCCCCTTTAAATAAGGCAAAAACAACAAAGGAAAGGAGCAGATAACTCCAAAAAAAATCTTAAGGGATGTCCCACAAAAGCAGCATAGAGCTCAAAAACTGCTCCCTTCCCTATTCCCTGCTCCCCAAGCTTTCTGAAAAATGTTCCCCCTTATGTTACTTTGATTATCGATGGAAGAAGAAAGAGCCTACAATTAGCATAAACAAATAATTATATCTATATCTTCTAGTCCACCATTAGAAGGCATTTAGGTTATTTAGTTACTGGCTATTACTTATCTAGCAGATTGTGTAAGGTAGTGTCTGTTCATCGTGCAGTCGTCTATTCCAGGCTCAGAACAGCTAATTAATATAGAGAGCACGCTTCAGGCCCAAAAAACAGATGTCGCAGCACATATTTTTCAAACTCTCTCTCCTGCTCACTCAGCCGAATGAGCTTCTCTGTAAGTTTCAAGTGTTGTCACTTTTTGCTTTCCTCCTGTAAACTGCTAGGGTAGATTTGATTGTTCCCAGTTCTTGTTGTTTTCCGTGTCTTCTATTAGAATTAGACTGCCAGCTAACTTGGCATTTTTCTGGACTGTTGCCACCCAAACTTCATTCGGGAAAGTGCAGGCCCACTTTTGTAAATTCTTCTTTTGCTTCCTGAGCTGTGGAGAACTCCCTCTTTCTGGTAGGCAGATGAACAATTAACCACGCTGGATATGGGGTTGTAAATTTGTGTCCTGCTGCTTTCAGTCCTGGGAGTAATGGTAAATAGGCATGTGCAAGCGAGTAGTTTTTGGTGCATAGTCATGATCAAGATATATGTGAGTTGGGCCATAGTAAACTTTCTGGTGCCACCATGCTGTAAGCAGAATATGTTCTTTTGTTGCACAGCAGTTTAAACGAAGAAATACTGACCTTGGTGGAATATTTGTAGAGGTATGTTTAGGTGCCAGTGCCCTATGCACTTGCTGTAGTTGGAGGCTGAAATCTTTTGGCAGTTCTAAGGCTGTATGTAGCAAAGCTTCAACAAATTTCTTAATGTTAGTTCCCTCAGAGTCCTCAGGCAGACAAAAAAATTCTAATATTTTTGCGGCATGCTCTGTTCTCAAAATCTTCTTGGCGATCAATTATTTGTTTTTGCATCTCTTTTATCTGCTGTGCCGTTTGTTCCAGATCATCCATTCTATTCTCAGTTGCCGTCGCAGTTGTCTCTTGTTTGTCTACTCTCTGCTCTAATTGTATCACATCTCTTCGTAACTCACCGTACATTTCTTTGATTTCTGTATGAAAAGTAAGTATCTCCTGGTAAATTAGGTCAAGTTTTGCCTTCTTCGCTTGGGCTTTTAGTTGTTTTCTCTGAGATTTAACCAGGCCTCTTTTAAGATCTGCAGAGTCATGGTTATCTGATGCGACTGAGGCCTCCGATTCAGTTCCATCAGCTATCTCCTCCATCGTGCTGTGTTTTGTTATTAAATTCAATCTCTCCAATTCTGTACACTTTCCACTGATTTTGTAATGCAAAATCTATTTAAGAAATATGCAGAATTACAGCCGAAGTGTAGTTTTTTTAGCTCGGGGTAGACGCAGTTCTCTTTCTAGGCTGCCATTACTCGGAGGGCGGAACTGGAAGTCCACCAAAATATTTTTAACATGGAAGACAGAGGGCTCGTCATCAAAATGCTGCCATACAAATCACTAACTGCTGATTTCAGAAAGGGAATTAAAGGACAATTAAACAGGCTGTCATGCAAATCAAAATAGTAAAATTGCAAAACATAGGGCTGTAGGTTAAAATCTTACCTGTGTCATGTTATGCTCCGTTTTGTGAGAAGATCCTGTTTAATATAATTTTGTCAGGTTTTAAAATGTAAACAAACCAGGTCTGCATTCAAAAGCCACATTCCCAAATCAGTCTATAATGGCCGCAATATCCTTGCCCAATGATGTTATCAGAGCAACAGCGCTCTGGAAAGATCACTGAATGTGTATGGGGACCTGTTAAATATCTTATCACCTGTAGATTGAGTTTATCAGCAACACCCTGCTTGTGTTGCTGATAAATGCAACCTAAAAGTGATAAGATATTTAACAGGTCCTCATTCACATTCAATGATTGCTCACGAGAGCTGTCGCTCTGATAACATCATTGTGCAAAGCTGTGGCAGCCATTTTAGGCTGATTCTGGAACCTGACTTTTGAGCACAAACCCAGTTTATTTACATTTTTAAAACCTGACAAAACAGTATTAAAAAGAATTTTCCTACAAAACAGAGCACACAGCATAACACGGTAATGTTTTAACCTACAGCCCTGTGTTTTGCAATTTTGATTTGCAAAAGATGTCTTGTTTAGATGTCCTTTAAGAGGTGTCAGGACTACATTACAATAGCACTTTGCTGTAATAACCTGTTGCACAATTATAAAACAATGCAGAGGCAGGTGATATGAATTATTTTTAACACACCTGGGGTGTGTAATAACCCATGAACCTCAAGAGCAAGCACATCAAAAGCGTGTAATGTAAAAAAAAAGAAAAAAAACTCCTAGACACATGCACTTGTCTATATTTAATTTTATTTTTTGGAATTCTGACAGTGTGGTTTCTGTTCATCTGCAGCATAAAAAAAAATACTGGAGAAGCCAGTTCCAACTGCATATCGACAATCTCAGAACAATTGTTGGAAATGAGGATTACTCACCACAAATCCAATATCAACAATTTTCTTTTAATTTTCAGCTGTCAGTGTGACAAAACCAATATTTTGTGCAGACACACTTAATCAGGGATTACTGTACATTTTATAAATTCACTATAAAAATATATCCATTTATAATCAATGCCTGATATGTACTTATTAAAATTATATTTCTTATTCGGTGCACAACACAGATTCAGTTAAATCTCATTTTTGCATGTTTAATAAAGCTAATTACTCAAACTCGGGCATGGTGCCTCTATACATATGCTCATTAATTCAAGATTGTACTGATTTAGCTACATCAAAATTATATAATGTCATAATGTCCCTTGCCCCATATCCCTTGCCAGACAGGACACCCTTCTAAATGCCTTCTGTTATTTTGCCACAAACTGCCCTTTTCACACACACATCACTACTCTTTTTACTTCTCTCTATCACACCTCTATTCCACCATCGACAGGCTCACTACTTAGCCTTCATCACCAAGTACTGGTCTGGGACCCTTCCATCATACCGCTCCTTTCTCCTATCCCAGCTATCCCTACATCCTACTCACTGCACTCCAGGGAATCCCGCTCCTTCTCCCTTCCCCATCTCCTTTCAACTGCCGGTCATTCTGCCTTCTCCTACCACCTCCCCACCCTCTGGAATCAACTCTCCTCTACCATTCATCTAACCCCCTCGCTACCTGCCCTTAAGCATCAGCTCAGACTCATACCCATTGCTCCATGATGCTTTCCTTCAACCTCCGAGCCTCCTTGCCGCTTAATGATCTTGAAAAACCATGTTAAGGCATATATTGCCTGCATGTAATTTTTTTTTAAACAGTTTATTTAATATTGCAGAGATAATCAGGTGCACAGCATACCTAGTGAAATACAGACCAGGCATACAATCAACAGACTTAGTCTTAAATAAATAAATTATATATTGATTGTAATCAACTATCCCTTCACAAATATCCTATAATTAAGGCAAATTATAAAAAGGGTCTGAGAAATGGAGCTTTCTGATTGGTTGTAAACATTCTATCAGCCCTATGTTAATCTTTGATTAACATACTTGTACAGCCTAATCAATGCTGAACAAGGTTTAACACTATTTAAAAAAAAACATACATTTTTATTATAATAGCAACAAGGCACTCCCAGGGGTTATATTAATGGTCAGTTAATCACCCTCTAGGGGCATGTAGCACTCGGCTACACCTCGTACCACATTAACCCCTATAAGGTGACTAACAGACCATTAACATAACCTCTGGTCATGCCTTATTGCTTAATAAAAGAATGGAGAGGGCGGTGGGTCACAGCAACCCTTCAGATCATTACTCCCCCAAGTACATGGATTAATACCCCCAAAAGCAAGTAATTTGGTTAGTCCAGAAAGAAAGGGGAAAAAAAGGGGGGGGGTGGCCTAATCAACATCTTGATGTCCAATCTCTGCCTCACTCCTCTCTAGGTTTAATACCCATAAATTCAAAAATCATGGGACGAATGTATCATCTTCCTGTGAAATATAAAATAAAGGCCTCCAGCATAGCTCAAAGCGAGTAACCTGTCCCCTGCACTGTGCTATTAATTACTCCAAGTAATGGACTTCATTCACAATAGTATGCCATTGGGCAAGCACAGGAGGAGTACAGCTATGTCATAAACGGGTGATGGCTTTTTTTTTTTGCAGCCGCTAAGTATGTATAAAGCATATTACAGGGAGGGTGAGATCTATCCAGAGTTACACTATATACAAAAGTACCAGTTCTGGGGATAAAATCACCTCAGGTCCCACCAATTGTGACAATCCAGCCCCAATCTCCCGCCAAAAAGAACCAATCACCAGGCAATGCCAAAACATACTGTATGGGTGAGATTAACCAGAGACTCCCCACAAGCCCTCCAACAGGCTCCATATGAAATTGGGAGGTATTTTACTAATTTATCTGGAGGGTTAAAATATTGAATACAACATTTCCAAATAAATTCTTGACAGTAGAGGGCCTGAGACATTTTCATCGAGGGCAGAAGGGACTCTAACCATTTCTCATATGGTATGTTCGTGGATAGTTTGACATACCAAGCCCTCAAAGTGGAGTGGGTCGTCTCATTCCAATAATCTTGAAGGCCCTTGTAAGTGTGACCAATTAAGTGTGGGAAGGCCCGACCCCCTAATGAGTCAAAAATTCACTTCAAAAGCTGGGGTATTGGGTAAGGGAGGGTATTCCAAGAAGGGGCATTGTGCAGTAAAAAAGTCCACACTTGTAAATATCAGAAATGTTCCCAACTGGTTAAGTGATGTGAGGCTTGTAGGTAGGCAAAGGAGACTACTCTTTGGGAGTAGAGAAACTGAAAAATGTAAGATAATCTTGACCAGTGCTACCTTTGAAAGGTAAGATCAAAGTGACCTGGCAAAAAATCTGCATTGGCCGATAACAGGCACACATAATAAAAGATTGAAACTAGCGAGGGAAGGCCTCGTATTTTAAACCAACTCTGTAAGGTGTCCGTTGTGCCAAACATAAAGGCCTTAAAGTCTGGGTGGGGAGGTTAAAGGAACAAAGATTACTGTGCCTACGTCAAACAAATCATTCAGCACGAATTCTAGCCTGTGTAACATTTGTGTTTTGTCTGTATACTACATTAGATTACTGTAATTATATAATTTCCCTTTATTTGTTTTGTTTTCCCTTCCCAGTCGCACCTGGAAATGAGCCTTGTCTCAGTGTGCCTTTCCCAGTTACCACATTTTAAATAAAGAAATACAGCAATTACATGTTCCTTTAAATAAAGGAGCTTAAAAATTAATACATTTTATAATTTCAAATGTCAGCTTAAGTTTATTGCTGTTGCCCCTCACAGCTAACCAGATCCAGAAGAACTAAAAAGACAATAAATATTTATTAGGATGCTCACTCACGTATAATGGTTTATAACTTTCCTATGTGTAAGCTTACCAATACAACAAAAGCTGTCTCTTTAAATATTCATGGATCAGCTTATCTATTAGATGTAGAACAGGAAAGTTTTAGAATATTCATGTTCCACAGTTCAAGATATAAATATTTAAATGTCCATTTTTAATCAGCTGATTCAATAAGTATAGCTGTATGTAACCCCCTTGTTACCTGGGGTTACTAGAATCCCAGTTAAACCTAGTGGTAGGCAGGGAAGGCAGCTTGTGAAACTCCAGTTAAATGGGTTTCACACTGTCTCACTCTGTTCTCAGTCTCAGCTGAGACTGAGGGATGACATCACCAATAGAACTTTCGCAGCTGCATGAGCCACATTGGAATCTGCAGCAAAGGGAGTTAGATAGAACGTTGGGAGTTTTGAAGAGAGTGTCTTCAGTTTGTCTTTAGTGAGTGAGTATGAAGTAGGGAGCTTGCTGTTAAAGCAGCTCAGTGAAGGCTCTAGGAGCCTCAGCCCTGACAGAGGGCTACTTTTAAGTAGAAGGGTGTGTGTCTCCACCTTAAAGAGACATAGAAGATTATTGAAGTGGTGGAGACCTCTATTTTTGGGTCTTAGTGCCCCTTCCCTCCAGGGGGGGGATGAGAAGGATTCCCTGCAGATTCCTGGGGCAAACCCCTAGTTCTACTTGTGGAGGAAAAGCTGCCTGTTCGTTCCAGTATTTATTTGGGAGAAAAGAAGATTTGTGAGTCGCCTGTGGGGCACCTGCAGCGATAGGGTTAGTGTCTGCTCTGGCTAAAAGGGATTATGTTTTTTTACCCAGGGACTTGTGTGACAATGCGGGGATTGAACTACTAAATATTGGGAAGCCTAGAGTAATGGGCTAAGCAAAGTAAAAATAAGTTCAAGTTCCAGAGTTTGTTGGGATGCAAATAATATGTAGAGGTGATGTGACAGACATCTACCCATAATCTACATTTAAAAGTTCAGTACAGGAATTGTTCAGTTTCCAGAGAAATGGCTGGGTATGGGCTGTGGTTGCTGGAGGTGGGTGGCCCCCCATCTTTAGTGACCAGGTCCATCTCTATTGATTTCTTCTGTGGATTTCTACTTTGCCTCAGGCACTTGGCCAGTGATGAGGGAAGTACCCAGACGTGGGATTGTAAAGAAAATTCTCTCTAGGAGTCGCAGACTCTAGTATGGTTTGGGGAGCCACGACAGGATAATCGGTTCATTCTTCCAGTGGACCGTGAATGGGATAATTGGTTCATTCTTCCAATGGACCGTGAACAGGACAATTGGTTCATTCTTCCAATGGACTGTGGATCAAGTGGCCGGCGGGGGAGCCGGGCCAGTGGTGAAAACCCAAGTGTGTACAAGTCGGGCTGTTTACCCAAAGCTGCATGCAAGTCCGGGCTGTGTGCCTGGTGGGTTTAGAACCTCAGGGCTGGAAGTAGTGATAAAGTGTTCTGTTGTCTCTAATCTGCATTACCAGGAAATGTAGCCCCATGGGGGTCCGTCTATGCTTTGTTTGTTCAGCTAGGATGTGAATAAAAGCCACACTGAAGAATCCCATTCCTGGTTCTGGACATTACAGTTATTGCTTCCTGTGTTCGGATTTACTTGGGTGCCCCTGTGCAGAGTAGCCAAACCTAGGTCCCCCTGTGCCGAGAAAACTCATCCTCCCCGAACCCAGTCCCCACCAGGTACTGCTGTCAGTTTCAACAGCATGCCACCTGTCGTTTTGCTAAAAAGGCAGGGGTGAGGGGTTACATGTACATTAAAAACCAATCCTAATTTAAGAAGTTCAAACTATAATTTATTTTTTATTGAGCCAAGTAATTAGGAGGGGGTTGTACTGCTCTGACACCAGGCAGCCCTAATCTCTCAGTGGAGGCACCTGGCAAATCAATTGGAAAATGAACCCATAATCAGGAAATAAAAGATCAAGGCCCATCAACCTTGTCTGAACCCACCTGGCAAGGGTAGTAACCACAACATCTGTGGTGGCTTGATTACAATAACAACTGGTGTAGGCAGTCAAAGAAAAAAAAAACAGAGTTTTGATCTGCATTCTTTGTAGCCAGGCAACTAGGTCTGTGTTTTACTGTTTTGGTGCAGCAATACTGGCTAGTCAAGATTTCATCTACGGTGAGGGTATGGGTGAAATCCAGACTGCAGGACCCGGATGGAACCTTTTAATGTTTTGGTCAGGTCTGACTGTCCCGATTTCACCCATACTGTCCTAGATGAAACCTGGACCAGATGGAACAGACAGACCAAAATGGTAAAAACCAAACTGACTGATCCAGATGGAACAGATTGACTGTGCAAACTGCACCTGGTCTGGCTTTTACTGTGTTGGTCCTGTCTGGGTCAATATCTCACCCATTTCCCTGCCAGACTACCACCATTCACTTCTCTGGAAATGCTGCAAATACTAGGGAGGCAGTATAGTGTAGTGGTAAACAGCAATGAGCTGCAAACCTGGAGAACTAGGTTTGAATCCCACAGCCACCACGTCAAGTTCGAACCTCCCCACATTCAGTTAAAACATTTACCTTTTCCATTTCCTTCAATGAACAGCTCACTAAAATTAAGCTCTAGATTCATCTTCTGCTGCAAAACAATAATTCCATAGGTTATTTACACGGGAAGAGGGTTTAGGATGGGGGAAGAGGAATGGAGCTCAAATAAGCATTTTAAAGATTTACATTTCCCCAAATTAACATTTCCCTTTGATTCAAACCCAGATCCCAATCAATGCAGCCATCCAATCTGTCTAACCAGCTAACTGCTGCAGGTGTGTTCAAACTAAGACCCACAGGTCCCAGTCCATTCAACCCCAAAGTCCAGTACCTGGGTACCCAGATTTAAGTCGCAGGCCTGAGTTGCAGCTGGTAGCCAGTGTTGGTGCGCTTACTTGAATTAACTTTTTACATTTCTCTCTTTTTGGTTAGAGCTAAACCTTTATCTTTTCCCTCTAATCCTTAGCTCTACCTCCTGCCCTAGTGGGCAAACATATTTACAGTTCCCAGGTGCAGGACAATTCGTGCAATTTACTCATGGCTGCAGAATCAATCCTAGGATGGCACAGTTTACTGAAGTCCTGGGGATGGATGGCAGCACAGGCAGAACCGGGCACAGTACTTGAACACGGGCACAGAGGCTGCAGCTTGCTCTCTCTTTCTCTTGCTAGCAGATCTTGCAGCTTGTCCCCTTCAGCCCATTACAGGGCATGTACGCAAGGCCTGCCAACTACACAGGACCCAGACCATGGAGTGGCCCCACGGCCCGGCTCCCTCCAATCAGAGCACCCTAGCACTCAGGTGCAAGACCCGTGATCCCCTGCAGCGGCAGATTCCACTTGATGAGGGTTACTGAGTTCCCCACCTGACCCTGGGTGTCAGCAGAAACATTCAGCACATTCTCTTCTGCTTCTCTTTCTTTCTCATTACTGCCACGATCTGTAGCCACAGCAATCTGTTTCTCTCTTTTCCTTGCTGCATACCAGGAGCAGACAACAGATATGCATCTCTGAAAAGCACCTGTCTATACTTCTGCTTTCACAGTCTCTCAACTTTAACACAGCCACATTCTCGCTCTGGTTTACACCTATCACCTGCACAGCTCAAAGTCCCTGTTCTCACCATGCAGGCACTTAGCAATTCTCCGGGTTGAAGAGGCTCATTCTTCCTTTTCTTCTCTCAGCACATTTATATTCTCTTGTTCCTCATCATTCCTCAGCGTTCCCATTTTTCTCAGGCTTAGATGCAACCTTTGTCCTTTTACCCGGCTCAAGACACAACCGCCATTCTTTTACCAGGCTCAGAATGCAACCTTTGTCTTTTTGCAGGATCGAGATGCAACCTTTGCCATTTTTCCAGGTTCAGAACACAATCTCTTTCTTGCAATCTGCAGCTTTCCCTTTTCCATTTGAGCTGCACTTCTCTCACCGCTGTGGAGCAACTTTTGAACGACGCAGAAAATTCAGCAAACTGCAAATTTACCTTTTTTCTCTTCCCAGCTTCTCCTTCATTACTTCTACTTCCTTTTCCCTGATGAGGCAGGCACTCCCTGCCCTGTGGAATGAATTGCTGGCAGCCCCCAGGCAAGCCTATCTCACAGCCCATTCAGTCCAGGGGCAAGAGCCCCCCCCTTCCTGAAGGAGCACCCACCGAACTGACTCAGACGCCAACTGTCCTTGCTTTATTTGGAGCCCTTTCCTCACTCCCCATTGGCTGGAGCCACTGCACTTAGCTAGCGCTACTATTGTGTTCCAGCGCTAGATAGGCTCCTGCTACTTCAGAGGGATGCTGCCTCATGAATATTAATGAGGTGGCTCCCAGATGCCTGAGCATGATTGGCACTCACAAATTTTCCTCCTTCTGCTTCTCCTCCACCTCTCCAGTTGCCCCAAGGTCTCTGGTCCCTCTTTTATTTCCCAATGGAACCGGGACCAGCAGAGAGGCACACTGAAAGGCCACCAAACAGCTGAATAAAAATGCCCTTCTGCGCATGCACAGAGCTTGCTGGCACTGCAGTGCCAATTTCAAAGCTGCTGGCTCCACAGACTTGCTTGTCTGGCCCCGCTCTCTGCAAAAACCATGTGGGGGCTGACAGGAGAAGACCAGGACCCAGGCCAAAAATGAATGGGGTGTGGAAGCAAAACCCTGGGGAAATTAGCCTTTGGGGCCCACAAAGAAGCCTCCAAGCGAAGTTACATGTAGTAGTGGTAATACAGTAGTGGTAGGTGAGGGGGGGGCTCTGCCCTGAAATGAAATGATCTGCTATCTGTTGTGTGTATGGGGGTGGGGGCACAGCCCCTGACTATCTACATTCAGTTACTGCCTGAGACTGGTATACTGTTGACTGTTGCCTGGCAACAGTCCACTCTCGTGAGGAAATCTTGTCTGCCATATTGGATCAGACCCAGAAACTGCAGTCGCTCTGTTTTTTTTTTTTAATCAATTTATTTTAGTTGGAGGGCTTTGCCCCCACACACACAACCCGTGTTAAAGGGGGGAAGCTCCCCAACTCAAATATACTGACGTCTACTAGCTGCCAGACCAAATAACCAAAACCAAATAACCAAACACTAAAATAAAATTGTACAAATTAACATTCTGCAGTTTTTTTATCAGTGTATTTGAGTCAGAAGGGGCTTCACCCCAACCCCGTGTTAAAAAAGGAGGGTTTGTGGGGGGCAGAGCCCCATGACATAAACTGACAAAAAAAAATAAAAACAAAACTGCCATCAGTCATGATAATGTGCAGTTAAATTACAAAGCGATGCATTTAACGTAGCAAAAATATAACATAATGAATGCAATTTCCATGACACACTGCTACGCTACCTGTGGAAGTTTGGAGTAGGGTTACCACCTGTACTGATTTTCACAGGACAGTCCTGATTTGGGCAACTGTGTTCTGCAAAAAACACAAAAAAACTTGTTCTGTTATAGTAGAAAAAAATATTTTCTAACTGTCCTCTAAATGTTGCAGAATGCTATAATATCTTAAAGAACTACTGATGCCTCAAAGAAAACTTTAAAAAACATAATAATTAGGTACAATTCTTCTTGCATTCCATTTATATTTTATATATTTCTCCTCCCCATAATGTACTACTAAGGAAAGGGGATTGAGTAAATGATTGTTGTCCCTTAGGGTTCATTTTGAGTTCATCTGCCTCTATAGCTTATTCCCTACTCTAAGTCCTAATCCTCTGCTGTGACATCACAGACTGTTGCCATGGGAGCAACTATGATGTCACAAGCAATCCCTTTATGACTTCAAGTAGAGAGAAAGCTAGGGCTGACCTTAGCATTGTGCAAGCCGTGCCCCTGCATGTTGGGGGCCCCCCCCCCGGCAGTCGACCGCGTAAACCAGTAACTACCTTTTAACAATTTTTTTTTTTAATAAGCAGCATGTGTCCATATTGAATGTGATAAAGCCTCCTCTGCTTCTTTGACAAGAGCCTGCATTGATTAATTCATTCCCGAGGACCCCCGCCCCATCACCATCGGAACTGACAGTAGGTGATAATCTTTTATTTTCGAGTGAATGCTGGCCTGGCTGCATAAGATGAAGCACTTAATCGGACACTCAATCAGGTGGCATCCTGTCCTTTATTTGTCTTCTTTTTGCCACATTTCTGCGAATGAGTGTCCGATTAAGTTAGGTGCCCCATCTTGTACCTGCAACTTGTTTTTGCAGCTTTAACAAAAGAGCTAAATCGGACCGCTCACTGACACCACTGCTGCTAGGGCAAATTACTGCTTCATTAAGTACTCTTTGATAATGATCTCTATTCTCTCTCACTCACACCTCCAAAAAAAGTTAAGATGTTTCCAAATCAGATTATCAAAGGTGTCCTATGATGTCCCTGTTCTTACAGACATTATTACAGTAGTACCATACTTACTTCTCTTCTGGTTCGAGGCTCAGTCAGAATGGTGAAGTCAATGATCACCACTCACAGCTGATGAGTGAATGAAAGAAACTGCACAGCAGCCCTGCCAGTCTCCCCTTCCCTGGTGATCAGGAGTCAGCAGCGTGGACTGTGGGGTGTCTGATAATATAACTGATGATGTCCCATCACGCCTGGCTGGCTAGTTGGCTGCAGTGGGTGACGATATCTTTTTAAAAATAAATCCCTTGGACTTCCTAATCCTTTTAAAAAGAAAACAAACACTTCCTAGTGTCCCTCTTGTTCTGTATTAATAAAGTAGTACCAGGTGGACATGTGGTCTACTAGTTTTACCCAGAATTTGCTGCCATCTTATCCTTTTTAAAAGAAACCACTTCCTTGTCCCTCCTGTCCTATATTAATAAAGCAGCACCAGGTCTACTAGTTTTACCCAGAATTTGCTGCACTCTCATCCTTTTTAAAAGAAAACTCTTGACTTCCTTCTCCTTCTTGTTCTCTATTAATAAAGCAGTACTGTACCATGTCTACTAGCCTTACTCAACCCATAATAAAATGTGCTGCACTCTCAGTGCCTTATCTTTCACTCAATTAAATTCATCACTATGGGGAAGTTAGTCTGCAGTGTATGGGCTGGTTTTTAAGCAGATAAGATATAACAACATATAAAGGAATCTTTTCAAGGGTTTTTCAAGGGTCTGTGTACAAGAAACAGAATGCAGCATTGGCAACAAATAAAATCTGTAAAACAACAGTTAAATGACAGTCTATTTGACGTGCATATTTATATATTTTTCTACCAAGTGACTAAAAAATCATAAGTTATTACTGCTATTATTTAAAACTGCGTGCCAATGCATCAATAAAGAGCCAGGACACTGCTCTGTACACAGGTGATAGGTCTGTCTACAGTGAGGAGTTTGTGAACAAACAGTGGTCACCCACCAAGAGAACCAGCATGCTTGGCATCCCATCTCGTGCCAGGACTCACTGTAAAACATCTGCTGATGTAGTTAGCAGCACCTTTTGTAAATAATTACGTGTCTGTGTTGACACTTAAAAGAGTTAAATTGTGCATAGCTCTATAGACCAGAACATTAAAACACTTTATTTACAGCAGATAACTAAATTAGAACATTTTGTTTCAGAAAGGACAACTAGCACAATAATTAAATGCTATATTGGAATAATATATGTAGTATGTAGTAAGTAACTGCAATGACGAAGTTTTGTGTAATTTTTGAACTGTCTGTAAAATAACAGCCCATGGTAATTTGCTGTAGTATATATCCTTACAAATCAGTTCTTTATTAATTCCTGCTTTTGAAGGGGAAGGGGGTGCTGATGTTACTAGAGTCCCTTCTGACCATTCCTGTGTATTTTCGCAACTTGTGATCGATGTTGCATAATAAATACAATAAATTATAACAACATTTTGGAATTGCTTTCTCTTTATGTATAAAACAATAAATTATACTTAAAAATACATATCTTAATACGATATGGTACAGAACTGTGGTGCAGGAGAGGTGTAAACATTGTATGTGGGGGTGACACAGGGAATGGAGTGGTGGGGCCCGACAGAGGGGGCTTGCACAGGGCCCCAGAATGGTTAAGACTGGCCTTGGAGAAAGCAGAAGGAATAGAAGAGCACTTCAGGAACAGAAATCCTGTTTTCATACAAATGACCTCAGTAATAAATACTGGTAACAAGAAATACAAAACTAATGGGAAATACAAGCTGCCTGTATCTAACTATTATGTTTTGTTAAAGTTCACCTAAACGTGTCACCAGCTCTTCAACTAAAATAACTTAAAATGATAAGGAACAATAGAAACAACTAAAAAACTACAACACATAGGCCCAGATATTCAAAAGAGTTGAGCCATGCGCAATAGGGTTGTGCCTGCGCAAGTCCGAATTTGCGCCGTTCTGCGATATTCAGCAGGAGGCAGTTGCGCCCCCGAAATCATGCTGCGAAACAGCGCAAAGATAATGAAGGCATGCGCAACCGAAGTGGGAGGAACCATGCATAAATAGCACAGTGTGATATTCAAAGACTTGCGCAATGCGCAACAGTGGAGCAAGCGGAAGTTGCGCCATAGCGGAAATGAGCCAAAATAAAAAGGAGCAAGGAAGAGGCGCAAGAACGCTACAGGGAAGCCACATGAGACAGAGGCAGAGGCACAGACAGGGCAAGTGGCAGGAACAGGGCAGGTCAGGAAACGCCACAGCAAAAGACAGGCACAGGGAAGGTGTGGGGCCACACACAACTCAGAGGCCAGCACAGAAAGCAGTGCCCGGTGCAGGGGGGTAGCAGCCAGGACGGCAGGGGAATAAAGCAACAGCTGCAGGCGCAAGCCAGGGACATAGCCAGTGCCACCTTCCACATGGAGGCCGTAATGAGGGGTGAGAAGGCGGGCGGCAGGGGGACGTGGCCATGGAAGGGCCCTTCGGTGGTATGCCCCCAACAGGCGGTACCGAGCCCACACCAGCTTTGAGATGTACATAGATACCGAGATTGTGGGCCAGTACCACCTGAACAAGGCAATACTGAGGCGGCTCTGTGAGCTGTGCAGTGATGTGATGCAGGCACCCACACGATGGAGTCATGCCCTGTCAGTGGAGACCAAGGTAACAGCCTGCATGTGCTTGCTCGACATGGGTATTTTCCAGAGACCAACTGGGGACACCACAGGCATAACCCAGTCGGCCACATCACGCCACCTCACCCAATTCCTCAGCGCACTGCTGCCACATGCTGAAGAGTACATCCATTTCCCCAGCACAGCAAACATACAGGAGTTCTACAGGGTATCACGTATACCTCACGTGCTAGGGGCAATAAACTGCACCCATGTGGCCATACGCACACCACCTGGCCACGAGATGGTCGCATACATGAACCACAAGGGCTATTCCAGCATCAACTGCCAGGTGGTGTGCAATGCCAGGGGATGCATCATCAATGTCTGTGCCACGCACCCTGGGGGAGCACATGATTCATACATCTGGCACCAGTTGGCACTGTGCCACTGATTTGAGAGTGGGGACATCCCCACAGGACACCTAGTGGGTGAGTATGCAAACCAAATGGACATATCGAGGGCCTGGGGGGGCATGGCCAGAGGTGTCATGGGTAGTGGCCTACATGGCTTGGGGCAGGGTGATGCTGATCACTAAACTAACCTCCACCCTCTACACACAGGTGACAGTGGATACCCACTCCGTCCCTGGCTGCTCACACCCTACCGGTGGCCCACAACTCCATCGCAGCAACGCTACAATGAGGCACATGCCTCCACACGCAATGTCATCGAGCGGGTGTTCGGGATGCTGAATGCACGTTTCCGTTGCCTGGACACCTTTGGCGGTGCCCTACAGTACAGCCCCTCAAAGGCCTGTGAGATATTCCTGGCCTGTTGCATCCTGCACAACATGGCCAACGAATGTGGGATAGCCGTACAGGTCGAAGAGGGGGACAGCAATGGGAACGATGAGGATGCTAGTGACGATGGTGATGGGCAGCTCCCCCCCTTGGCTGACGGGACCCCACAACTGATCCGGCTGGCACAGCTGCACCGGGACACCATCATGGAGGAGCACTTCAGCCAGCCCAGGTAAGTCATGGGGACATGTGCAACCACCAGTGGCTAAGGCACAACCCACAAACACGCATGGACACACACCAGGGGTGCATGCCGTCAAGGGAAGTGGCAGGGCACAGAAGCACACACACAACCAGGGATGGGTGAGGATTAACACGCCACATGGACGGACACACACACATGCACACACACAATGCACCAAATGTGCACAGACGGCAGGAGGCACACCGACCCAGAACGTCAACCCTAGCAACACACATGTCCACAGGCCACCACCCCCACTGCCTGTCCATGTGCGTGTGTCAGATGCTGGGCACCATTGCACTTTGGTGTACAGCACAATGCAGGCATCATCATGCACACGTAACTGCGGACAGCAGCTGGGAAGAGTGTGCAGGTGAACTGTGTCCGTGTCTGGGGCGGGTACCCACCGTGCACTGCCCACCGAAACACAAAATGCACACAGGGCAGCACCAGACAGTAGCCGCGCTGGGAGACAGGTCAGTCTCGTGACACAGTGCCACGGCCACCATGGATGCGTGGGTGGCCCCGCCGAGACCCACCAGCACTGGCAGGCTGACCACTGGCCTCATGGGGTGACACCGATGGTCCCCAAGGGGTTCCATTGCGTGAATGCGACTGTGCCAGGGCAGGGGTCTGCAGCACACCGAACATGCCTGCACCAGGAGTGCTCAGGATGCCCACAGCTGAACCCAGCGTCGACAGGGTGGGAGTCGCACGACGCCGGGAACGGGGTGTGGAGAGTGCACTGCGTGGTGTGAGCGACGCTTGGGCACCTGGCTGTGTGCCCATTGTGGCCATGACAGCAATGAACGCCTGTGCATGCCTGTCAATGCCAGCGGGCACATCCTCCCTCAAACGGTCCATCCGTGCCAGGATCCGGTCGGTGTCCCTTCTGCGACGCTCCTCTGCCTGCTCCATAGCCACACACAGTGCTTCCACGTACATTGCAAGGCGCATCTGCTGCTGGACCGATGCTTGCAGTAAGCGGGTGTGCTTGTCCAAGAGGTCATCAGCCTCCTCAGCATCCTGTCCCTCAGGGTGTGCAAGGGCCTGATGTTCAGCACCCCTTGAGGGTGGGCGCTGCGCACCAGGACCAAGTCTGGGCATGTCCACAGGCGGTGCACAGACGCCGCCGCTGAACCTTGTACCCTCAGGCCCCGTGGGCGACTGCTGATGCTGCCCCTCCGGCTGCCGCACACCAGGGCTCAGTGGTGCTGCCGCAGTGGCCGCAACAGTCCCACTGTACTGAACAACTACCAGTGCTGCCCCACTGGTGCTGACAGGCACAGCCTGGGACTGTGCTGACACGCAGGCCCCCACGGCGGCACCAGCCACAGCCATGGGCGTGAATTGCTCTGCTGTGTGTCCATCTTGTGGCACACACGTGTCACTGCCCATGACGGTCATGTCATCATCACTGGTGCCGGACTCTGCCCCAGCCGCAGCCACAGTGTGCTGGCATCCATGGACGCCAGCACGCTGGGACACAGGCAGGGCTTCCTCCACACCTGTCTCAACGACATCAGTGTGGACAGACAGGCGGCCCCCACTGTCGTATAGACCCACACATACCTGTGGAGGTGGATGGTCCCACTTCCGACTCTGTCCCACTGTCCGCAGTGGACAGGCCCACCACCGCTGACCCATGCAGATGCTCAGGATCTGTAAGGGAAAGCAAAGTCGCATTACTGCGTGTGACCTACCCGGCCTCCCCCCCCCCGAGGCAGACCATGACTTACCATGCAGAGATGGGCCACCATCCGTCTGGAAGCCACCGCCCGGAACTCCCTCTATGGCACTTCGGTGCATGCTTGCAGCAAGCCTGTCCTCCGCTGGGGTGAGCTGTACTACCTCCGGCTGTCCCCCACCTGTTGCAGCATGTGCCGCCCTGATGGCAGCCACCTTCTCCTTTACCCTCCTCCTGTCTGTACCCATCTTCTTCTTACACTCCTGCACGGAGCGCTGGTGGCTGCCATGCAGGTTCACGGCACATGCCACCTCCTCCCATGCAGCAGCACAGGCCTGAGAGGTGTCCCACCGTCCACTGAGCAGTGGCTCCTGATCCAGGTAGGCATTGAAAAGGGCCTCGGTTTCGGACTTAGTAAAATTCGGCCTCCTCCTCCTCCTCCCACCACCGTTGTCCTCCTCTTCAAGAACGTGCTCGGTCATTATTTAGCCTATAAGGATGGCAGTTGTTATCTGTGACTGTGCAGTCCCATGCATGTCCCTGAATCCACAGTCCACTCTCCCACACAGCATGCAACTCACCAATAAACTGCAGTAACCGACCATGGCCACTGCAGCACTTTGTCGCACCTTTATAGCGCGATCCATACAAATTAGTTGAGGAGCAACTTCAATTAGATGCAAATCACGTTGCTGCGCCATTGAATCGCTGATCGGATGATTAGCATATGACGGATGAATATCGCGCTGTTGCGCTTTGCGCAATTGTGTTGAACGTGCTGAGCCAATGGCGCAGTTCTGTGGCATGCGTAGTACACCTCACTGCGCATGCCCAGACTGCTGACGCAGGTGTCTGCTGCGCTGATGACATGCTGTGCGCGGTAGGCAATGCAGGGCATGGCCACCATTGTGCCAGTGGCGCTATAGCGAAGGTCACTACATGGCGCTGTGACAATGGGCCTTCATAGGCGCAATAGCAAGACTGCCCGATAGTCTGCTATGGCGCTGGCACAGAGGCAGCCAATCGCGCTACACGCATTGTCGTCCGATGGTGCTGTGCGTAGCCTTGCGCCACGGACCCTTGATCCCGTGCTCGACCTTTGCCCCCTTGGCGCCATGTGTCAGGCATAGGTGCATCTCTACTCGGCGCTGTTCGCAACAGCAGCGATGAGAATGGCAGCGCTGTACCGCTGCAGCATCTGCACGTGGGGTACTATATGCACAGCGCATATTGCTACTATAGTATTCAGCAATGGCGCGGAGAAGGGCTCCATGGTCTGCTGTCGAGCTTCGAACTTGGTGGCACAGTGGAGCCACACCATGGGCCTCTGTTTGGGGACCCCTGCATGAGGCTAGGTCCCAGGTGTGGCAAGAGGTGGCCACAGCCCTGGTGGTGACGGCAGGGGCAGGGCGGCAGAGCAGTGCAGGCACCATTATGGTGACCTGCAAAGGAGGAGAACGGATTTATTGGCAAGACTGAGGTCACGTGCTAGGAGACGCGGTACCACGACCAGGTAGGGGTTCCGTCAACACACTGTTATCGCCCATATGAGTCACATTGTTGTTTGTGTCCAGCACATAGGGGAGGGACTGTTTGGGTTTGGCCGTGGTGGTGTGCACAGGGTGTGTGGAGGGTGGGTCTGGCTGGTTGGGGGGGCACACTCCTTGGGGCAGGGGTGCTTTGCTTTGGGAGTGCACTGATGTTCTTCTCTCTTTTTTGTCCCCACAGGCCTGGAGGAGGTACACCGCTTGCAGGCAGCACGGAGGGCAGTGGAGGCCACAGCCGGGTGGGCCGAGGGTCCACAATGGCCACCCGACCGTCCCGATGATGGTGACAGACATCCTTGATTAATATTGCATGCTGTGTGACAGGGTGGGCAGCGGGGCATGGCCACCATTCATTGACGTCACTGCCATGCACGCCACTGGTTACGGTCAACACTGTCCAGTAGCAATGCATGTCTGGGTGTGCGTCACTGGTGGTGCATGGCTGTGCCACTGCCTTTGCACCACATAGCCATGTCACTGGACCGGCACGGTAGTGCTGTGCGTGACTTAGCTGGTGGGTGTGTGCAGCGTTCCACATGGCTGTATGCACCTGGGTAGGCATGTCCTGTGGATGTGATCACTGTGGCTGGTCACACACCATCACAGTGGTATGTCCCATGGCCGTATGCCATGCACAGTGGGCGGGCTGTATGGGGCTGTGCATTCACACGTGTTGACTGTGCTCCCTTGTCCTAGGTGTGAGACATCTGAGGGAGATAAGAGACACCCTGAGGGATCTAATCGCCCTGGCCCGGGAGACAGTGGCCATCCTCCGGAGGACAGATGAGGCAGGGGTATTGAGGAGGTGACGTGCGAGGTGGAGCCAGAGCCTGGACCAGCACGGGCAACAGTAGTCCCTTGTCCCTGACCTCCCATCTCCCTCAGAACAACCCTCCCACCCCTCCTATCCCATCCCAGTTGTCCACTCCTTCCCCCTGCCCGCCCCCACCTTATTTGTGTCCCCTACCACCTGTATATAGTTCTTGTTGATTTTGTAAATAGTTTATATATATTTTATAATACATTTGACTTTTGTATGAATACTGTGGTGGTCTCTGATTTGCAGCGGGCTATAGGTGCTCAGCTGCAGTGGTGTGCATGGCATCAGGGGTGGTGCAGTCATGGGTATGTGTGTGTCTCCATGTGGAGGTGTCTATGGTGTGGGGGTGGATATCAGTCAGTGTCTGTGTTGTGTGTGTTGTGCCCAGTGCACTGGATGACTATGTGCAGAGGTCCATGGCGCGTGCTCTGTGTCCATGGCGCACCCATCGGCCCGTCCATGGCCTGAGCAGCCGACAATCATGCCTGTCTGTGACCTGCTGGCATGTCAGTGGTGGCATTCCCTGCATGGCGGACACTGTACCCGTCGCTTTGCTGGGTTGCCCATGTCACTGGTGTGGTGCATGCCTGGCTCAGGTGGCACTGTGGGCAACACAGTCATTGTCCCACCTCCATGCTGTGGCTTGTGCGTGTTGCAGGGGATGTGCCCCACTGTCTGTGGCTTGTGCTCCCGGGTGACTCATGGTGAGGTATTGGTCCATGGTGCCAGCGCAGGGTGGTTGGCACTCCAATGCCATGGTGGACTGCAGGTTGTGTGTACACGGATTACATGGGCCCATGATGGGGGCTTGGTTGCCCCACCACTGCATCCCTGTGTTGTTATGCCCTTGGGTATGGGTGGGTGTCTGTCCAGACCCTGTGTGGCATCTTGTGTGGTGCATGCTTCCACACACCACTGTGGGTGTCTGTGCTGGCTGTTGTGGCCAGTGGTGGGCCAGGTGTGTTACTGGTATACTGTGCGGAGCGCTGCACCACTGGGGGGAGGTGTCACTTACACGACCATCCGATATGGGGTCACTCTTGTGCCAACGCATGGTCAGTGTCTCAGCAGTACCTCGGGGGACTGTGCGTGGTGGCACTTTGTCTGCCGTTGTTGCATTGCCATGTGCTGCAGCCTGCTGATGGGTGCTCATGGTGGGGCTGGCTTGCATGGTTATGTGGTGCACAGGGTTGCATTGCCACTGTGGGGGTGGTGGCATGCATGGGGATTCCTGTAGTGGTGTTCACTGCTCATGGGGTGTTGTCTGGGGGTTGCTGTGCAGGGTGCGCTGTGCACTGGGAGGGATGGTGTGGCACAGGGTGGTCCGCCTCCTTGTGTGCCAGTCACAGCTTGCCGGTAGGTGTGATGGGGCACCATGGCCAGGCTGTGGGTTGGTTGCTTGACTCCATGGACCAGTGGTTATTCCAGCCCTCCCCTGGTTGTGCAGTGCTTGGGGTGTGGGGGGACGATATCTGTTCTGCTGTGTGTTCCTGTGCCTATCTGTGGCATGGGTGGTGGGCCCCTACCTCCCTGGTTGTGCAGTTACATTGCTCTGCAGCTGGGGGGCTCCCTGCTTGTGCTATGGCTCCTCTGGACTGCTCAGCTGAACATCCCTTGTTGCGCCATAGCGCATATCTGCTCAGCTTCCCTTCCCTAGTTGCGCTATGGCGCAGGTTGTGCAATGTTCAGATGTTGGTTGTAGGCACAATTTGGCCTGCTCCTTTTTTGAATATCGCATCTGTTGCGTATGGGTGCAATAGACTTGCGCTTGCTCCTGCTATTGCGCACTTTTTGGGCGCAGTTTGAATATCTGGGCCATAGTCTTAACCCTTAGGCTGCTGACAGAATTAGAACATATAGGAATTCTAGACTGATATACCAGTCCACAGCACAGCAAGGGTTAATTCTGAAGGTACAGAGAAAATAGGTCTGTTGCACTGGTTAAGGTTACATATTGTCCTATGAAAAATGATGTTCCATAAGAAATGTTCCACAATGGGCTTCTTAAAAGGTTACCTAGTCTGGAGAGTGCTACAGTATCGCCAGCATATTAACCATTTGTCATAATCAACAGTAGCCACCCGATTCACAGTGAAACCCTGAAACAAATTCATGGAGCTGAATTATTCCCTTTTAATCACACAACACAGTGATTCTCTAATGTACCTCAGTGTTTACCACTTAGTTATTCGAGTGGTTAATTTGTCATTTGTGATCTATTCACTGTTCCACAGCTGCTCAATCCAGGGTTTTATTTATTTTTACTTAACTGCATATACTAAAAATGGTGGATATTCCCTTTTTCAAATTCACCTCATAGTTTGGGCTACCAATCCTAATCCTGATCTAGAGCAGTGTTTCTCATATCCTAACAGCTTATGAGTGGTGTAGTTACTCCTCCTAAATTTTGTGTAATAAGTATGTGTATTAGTGGTCACCGCTGGAGCCCAGGCTATGCTCTTAGGGGTAGCTAAAGTATAGTCTTCACTGTTGTTTAGTGTTTCGTTATGGCTAAAGTCCTAGTTAGATAATGGAAGCATGCAGGGAGGGGGAAGGGGCCATATGTTTGAAGCCTAACCAATCTCTAGGTTTTTACCTACTGTTAACTAGGATGGGGACACAGTAACATACTAGGTTACTTAAAGTTTCCCTTATATCTTGTATTTTGATATTAGCCCACATATCTTGCGAGGCTCAGCTTATTTATTTATTAATTTATTGAATTTTGATGTCTGGGTTGGCCCACGAAGGTCCCTTTTTTACAGGCGACCTGGGGAACAGAAGCAATACAAGACATACACTCAGGTGACCCAGAAGCAATTCCAACATACAGTCCGGTAATACAGGGTTTACGAGAGGTATATTATATGTATATTAATCCTCAGAATTTACTTCTGTTTTTTTAATTTTAGATAACTCTCCTCCCCCCCTTACCACCTGTCTCGATTTTCACCAGACAGTCCTGATTTGGGCAGCTGTGTCCTGCGGGGGGGGGGGACATGAATAATAGTGTCCTTACATTATAGTAGAACACATTTTCTGACTTTCCTCTGAATGTTGCAAAAAGCTATAATACCTTAAAATAAGAAACACTAAAAACAACTAAAAGACTACGACACTTCATCTTACGTCTGATTATTTTGAGAAAACAAGTCTGTTACATTGGTCGAGGTTACATATTGTCCTGTAAAAATTCATGCTTCAGTAAGAGATGTCCCACTTTGGGCTTCTTAAAAGGTGGTAATCCTACCCCCAATGATGTATCAACTCTGTAAATTAATAACTCCTGATGCTAAAATTAGTGTTTTACTGTACTGGATATATTTACAGACGCACCTGGCTGTATGACGTGTTTATTGAAAACGCAATAAAAATAAATGACACAAACAAAAACAGCTCTCAAACCTCCTGCTATGAGATACTACGCTGGAACACCAGCATTACAGGGTTAGTTCGCCCAGTATATCAGCAAACTCGTTTCCGAAAACTGATGGCAAGCAAAACTGCATATGACCGTAGTGAATGTTGCAGCAAGGTCAAGACAGACAGTGACATCCCATAGCAACTCTTGACACGCGATCCTCATCCGCCCTACTTCTGTCCTAGAAGCCGTCGGTGCGCATGCTCGCTTTTGAAACGGTGGCGGCTTCCTAGTTTGCGCCAGCTGTGTTTATGTCAGCGCGCGGAGTACAAACACAATCATGGTAGAAGGGCCAAGCTGCATGCTGAACGGAGAGAAGATCCGCGGCCGGGTGCAGAAAGGGCAAACAGTAAAGGAGGTCAGAGGCACAGCAGTCGTTGCTCGGGTGAGTTCAGCAATCGGGTTGCTGTAGAAGGCCTCATCTACTGGGATTGCCAGTGGGTTGTGGGTGACTCGGCTGCTGGGTTGTACAACAACCAAGCGGGATCACGTGACGTTTCTCTAACATTTGCCTTACAGATGAAAGTAAAAAACCAAAAAAATAGGGTGGTCTTAATCAAGGACAATAGTCGCATCAGCTCAAGCAGCAGTTATAGCATTTGGCGTGTTTACTAAACAAAACTTTCCAAAGGAGAGCTGCACTGCAGCCACACGTTTGGCATCCAGGGGTTAAACTGGGCAAGAGTCCACAGCAACACAATTCCACCACCTCTTAAAAAAATGTTGACAGTTCCACCACCTCTGTCATCTTTTTTCATTGACTACTTTAGGAGAGTTCCACCACTTAGAAATGACAGTTTTTCACCACTTAGAAATCTAGATGTGAGAGTTATCCCACTCCCACCTAAACATTATATTATTAGACTGATATCTACCTTTTAGTGACAGTAAGTCAACATTTAGGAGGGTTTTCAGATACAGTTTTGAGGTACATCCAGGACACTTGATAAATATGAAAATTTGTGAACAAACTGAGATATGTTAGTGTCTTTTATACAAATTCGTCCCAAAACACTTTACATTCTAAAAGTTACAGTTATATCAAACTATCACAGATGATGATCAGGAGGTTGTGAGGCTGGTGCAGCAGTTCCCTCCCACCCCACCTCGAGTCAGGCTGACGATCAGGAGGTCGCGAGGCTAGTGCAACAGTGCCCTCCCCCACCCCGAATCCAGACGTTGATCAGGAGGTCGCGAGGGCTAGTGCAACGCGCCTCCCCCACCCCCAACCCCCAAATCCAGGTAACGGAATAAAACCCAGGAACCACTGTGTGCTGTGCTGCCCAGCCAAGACTTTGCTTTGCAGTTTTTGTGCTGCTTCAACTAAGACCTAGCTAAGACTGTGCTCTGCAGCTTGAATATTTGAATATTGGTGCCATTTAACAGTCGGCGCAGATGTGGAGATAGTCTCCTCCAGGGCCTTTTTTTAACTGCTTGTTCTGATATTAACTCTAAACTGTGTGGTACCTTAAGACCTGCCCTGGCACATTTATAAATATTTCCTGTGATTTCTACAGAAACGGAGGGATGCTTTAAGTCCGACGCTATTTAAATATGGAGCACTTTTGAAGCGCCATAGCAGCAGTATCTGCCTATGAGAGCAATTGCTAGTGGCTAACCAGATTTTATTTTCTGTGCTTTTCTGAGCCATACTACCCTAGATCTTGTAATACCTCGCTTTAAGCTTGACCAACTGAACGCTCCCCTGCTGTACCCCCCTTTTGGTTCCCCAACAAACGATCGCATATAACTCCTACCTGTCTTGCTTTCTCCACAGACGACGATCAGGAGGTCGCGAGGGCTAGTGCAACGGCGCCCTCCCCCACCCCAACCCTCGAATCCAGGTATGGAATAAAATGCAGGGAACCACCGCGTGTGCTGTGCTGCCTCCAGCTAAGACTTTGCTCTGCAGTTTTTGTGCTGCTTCAACTAAGACCCAGCTAAGACTGTGCTCTGCAGCTTGGCCCCGCCGACGCAGGGCGTCGGCTCCCCACCACCACCCTTGGTGAGCGCTCCCTATTACAGGGAGCTTTAACCAATCAGCCAAGTTCTCCATTAGCGGCTTATATTGTTCTACCACTAGAGGCTGCACTACTGCTTGTACTCTTGTTTCATCGTAGTGACCGGATGTTTACTACAATCCTGCTGCTTTGCCATTTGCTCCCCCGGCCCAGTTCCCCTCCCTGTCATACCCTGTTACCCCCCCACCCCCCTCCTCTGCAGTTGGCAGCAGTCTGAATGCTTGGCAGCTAGTTATACTTTGGGTAAACCTGAGCCCCACCCTATGACCCTGTTATAGGAGATTGGCAGACTACTTACAGTCCATGTTCTCACTATGACTGCCTGTCTAGTCACTGTACACTGGCCGCCCCCCCCCCCGGGGCTGTCCTGACTCAGAAACCTCAACTTGTAACACCGTCGGCCTCCCTGGACTTTCGCTACTTCCTTCAGGCCTATCTTAAGGCCCATGCACTACCCATCCCGACCGTCAGCACCACTATACCACATACCCTGTTAGCTTTCTCTGTTAAGAGGAAGTGTTACTGGTACCCCTCCTCAAGGTTCCTGCTGCTCCTCCTCCTCCTATCGGGAAATATTCATCCTAATCCTGGACCACCAGTTGGCCTGACACCTCCCCAACGTACTCATGGTCAGCTGCACATTGCTTCTCTCAATATCTGTAGTATCCTAAAATAGTGGGACTCCTTCCAGGGTTGGTACTACAGCACCAACCGGATGTCATAACAGTGTTTGAAACCTGGCTCACCCCTCAGACCCTGGATTCCGCTGTATCTCTGCCTGGGTTTATCCTTTACCGTGCTGATCGGCATGGTAAGCGAGGGGGTGGCTGCGCCCTCTACACTAAGGATACCTTACAAGGGCACCTACTCCACTCCCCTCAACTGGGGCCGGGCACATAGGCCCTAACAGTCAAATTGGCACTGGGAAGAGCCCAAAACCCTTTATACATAACAACAGTATACATTCCCCCAAGGGACCAAAAATCAGCTTTCCAAGCATTACTGTCGCATCTGGACACACTACCATCACAATCATAACTACTAGTACTTGGTGATTTTAATATCAACTGGCTAAGTAAGGATTCCACCCCACACATTGATCTCGCCACAGCCCAAGACCTAACTCAATTGGTCACTTCCCCCACTCGTTTGGATCCGCATACTGGCTCCTCCTCCCTATTGGACCTCATCTTCTCCAATCGCCGGGCAAGATCACCAATGTTTCCATCCTGCCATAAGCCCTCAGCGACCACTCCCCAGTTAGCTGCTCCTGGTCCTGCAAAATCCCTAGGTCCCCTCCCAAAATTATTGTGCAATGTAAACTTGGTCCTGGTAAATTGGCACAACTAAAAGCGCACCTCAGGGTCATGGACTGGTCCCTCATTTTGAACACTGTTAACGTTGACAGTGCCCTGGACCTATTTACCCGGTCCTTCAATAATATATGTGACCTCTATGCACCTTTCATGAAAAGAATGGTTAAAGGCAATCACGTACCCTGGTTCACCGAGCGGCTCAAGACTTTAATGCGAACCGGAGACTCACTATGGCAGCTCTCCATTGAATCCAGCCTCCCCCTTGATAGACAGAATTATAGAATGGCTCGGAACAAGTGCACTTGGGCCATTCGCAGGGCAAAAGCGGATTACTATAAATCCGCCCTAACCTCGCCCTGGGGTTCAGGCCGCAAGTTTTGGAACAACATTAAGGAAATTTGTGGTAAGGTCCCCAACCTGGTCCCCTCCCAAGTCATGTCAAATGGGTCCTTGACCTCTGACCCTACACACATTGCTGCAGTTTTAAGTGATGCCTTCTCCAACCTTAGCCATGTTCTCCCCCCTAACTTTTATGATCCACCAGCTCCTAGCACACCCGCACCTCATCTCTGTGCCCCCCCCTTTTACTTCCGCCACATCTCTCCCAAGTCAGCTGAATCATACCTTACCGCTGCCCTTAGTAATGCCTCTCCCAACGCCGATTCCCTTGATCTCAGAATTCTTAGGCTCTACCTTAAGGAAGTCCTTGTTCCTCTCACCCACATTCTAAACCTCTCCCTATCACTAGGTAAATTCCCTACCATCTGGAAATCCACCTCTATCACGCCTATATTTAAAGGGGGTGACCGCTCCTCTGCTAACAATTACTGCCCTATCTCCATACTTCCCACCCTCTCCAAGGCCTTAGAGAGGATAGTTTCGGATCAGCTCACCGACCACCTCAATAAATATGACCTACTCTGCAAACAACAGCATTGTTTCCGTAAAGATCACAGCACAACTACGGCCTTGCTTGAGCTAACATCACACATCCATTCTGCATTGGATAAAGGCTACATCACAGGTGCGGTTATCATTGACCTCACTAAGGCCTTTGATACCGTCCACCACTCACTACTCCTAACCTCCTTGCTCAACCTGGGTGTCTCACAGGATGCTGTGGGATGGTTTTCTGACTATCTTACCAACCGGACCCTTCAAGTTAAAATTGGCAATACACTATCCTCCAAATCTCCAGTCCTCTCAGGGGTCCCACAAGGTTCCCCTCCTTTTCAGCCTCTTCCTAAACTCCCTCCCCGCATCCTGCACCTCCAACATATTACTCTATGCAGCTGATGCAGTCATCTTCTCTTCCAGCCCAGACCCGTCTCAACTCCACCACTCCTCCTTCAACGCTGTCGAAAGCTGGTTCGCCTCACAACGCCTTATTATTAACTATAAAAAAAACACTAAAGGTATGCTCTTTGCACATCCGCAGAACTCCAGGAAAGGGATTTTTCCCCAAATACTGTCAGTGTCCTTGACCCCCCCCCTGGAATTTGTGCACACCTTTAAATACCTGGGCATCACTTTGGACACTGGCTTCACCTATCATGAGCATATACATCAATTATCCAAGGCCCTAAACATCAGGCTAGGACTCTTGCACCACTATAAACATTGCCTTACCCCGGAGGCCCTTAAACTTGCTATCTTCTCCTCGGTTCTCTCCCTACTTGACTATGGCCTTCTGACTTTTGGAGGGGCAAGCCCCTCAGCCCTTGATAGTCTTAGACTTGTGCTAAACAAAGCTTGTCGTCTGATATTAGGGTGTGACAGACTCACCCATACCTGTGTGCTATATAAGGACACTAATTGGCTTAACTTTGATAACAGAATCAAATTCCACATTTGTGTCTTAGCTAAAAAAATTCCCCTTGGCCTCTCCCCCGCATCCCTCGCCTCCTTAATCACCTTGGACCCTAAAGTTGAACATACCCGTAGCTCTGATACCCTTTGTTTCTCCATCGGTCCCTGTCGTACTACTCAAGTTCAAAGATCCTTTTGCTACAGGGCACCCTTGTGGATGAATAACCTACCCTCCTCCTTGCGTCTAGATCAAAGAATTGGTAATTTCAAAACGCACCTCAGGGCCCATCTTCGCTCCTCAAGTGACTGCGACTGCATATGAACTAGTGCCCCTGTCCCTCTATTACTGACAATGGCCTCTGGCTTGCCTCTGCATACTGCTTTCCGCTCCACTTACTCAGGGATGTTAAGTTTCCAGTCTCTTTTAACTGTCTCAAACTGCACTAAGATCCTGAATGCTAGCTTAGCATTCCTGTTGTAACTTAACCTTACTCTGTAATAATCATTGTATTTTTATCTGTATCTGTACGGAACTGTATTTGTGTAACTGATTTGTTATATGTGACGTGGAACCTTTGTAAAGGAGTCTAAGATTCAAAGGTATTTCTGATTCTTCTGAAATAAAAATAAAATGTACAGATAAAAAAAAAAAATAAGGGGGCTTGTAGAATGTGAATAACACATCATTAAGATCAGGGGCGTCGGCAGGCACACGTACTGTACTCAACATAGTACAGTAAAAAAACAAGCATTTGTCAATGCCGAATGTTGATTGCGTTAGTCTGTTGAGCTCGTTCAGTGGCCCTCTGTCACTGGCTCAGTCTGTTTGTCCCGGTGCTGCAGGCTGCTCTTTTGTACTGGGCTGCTGCCTGCATTGGCACCTTGTTCTGCTGAGGAAGAAATCCACAGCTGTCATGACAGAGCTCCATTGAGGTGGCTCACTCCCCCTCTCTCACTCGCTCATTCTGTTTCTCCTGGCACTGCAGGCTGCACTTTTGGACTGGGCTCCACTCTGTGTTGGTGGCTTTTTCTACCCACAAAGATATCCACAGCTGTCCCGACAGAGCTCCGTTGAGGTTGCTCACTCCCCCTGTCTCACTCACTCAGTCTGGTTCTCCTGGTGCTGCATGCTGCCCTTTTGTACTGGGCTCCTGCCTCTATTGACGCCTTTTTTTGCCCACCAAGAAATCTGCAGCAGTCCTGACAAAGCTGCGTTGAGCTCGCTCACTGCCCTTCTCTCACTCGCTCATTCTGTTCTGCCGGCACTGCAGGCTGCCCTTTTCTACTGGGCTCCTGCCTGCGTTGCTGCCTTCTTATGCCCACAAAGAAATTTGCAGCAGTTACAATAGAGCTCCGTTGAGCTCACCCACTCACTCACTCATTCTGATTTTCCTGCCACTGCAGGCTGCCCTTTTGTACTGGGCCCCTGCATGCATTGCTGCCTTTTTCTGCCCACAAACAAATCTGCAGCAGTCCCAACAGAGCCCCGTTGAGCTCACTGACTCCCCCTCCCTCACTCGCTCATTCTGTGTCTCCTGGCGCTGCAGGCTGCCCTTTTGTACTGGGCTCCTGCCTGCATTGGCAGCTTTTTCTGGCCAGAAAGAAGTCTGAAGCAGTCCCGACACAGCTCCACTGAGCTCGCTCACTCCCCCTCTTTCACTTTCGCATTCCAATTCTGCCGGTGGTGCAAGCTGGCCTTTTGTACTGGGCTCCTGCCTGCATTGCTGCATTTTCTGCCCATAAAGAAATCTGCAGCAGTCACACTAGAGCTCCGTTGAGGTCGCTCACTACCACTCTGTCATTCGCTCATTCTGTTTCTCTTGGTGCCGCAGACTGTGCTTTTGTGTGGGGCTCCTAGCTGTGTTGGCACCTTTGTCTGTCCACAAAGAAATCTGCAGCTGCCCTGACAGAGCTCCGTTGAGGTCGCTCAGTCTCCCTCTCTCATCGCTCATTCTATTTGTCCTGGCGCTGCAAGCTACCCTTTTGTACGGGGCTCCTGCCTGCATTGGCACCTTTTTCTGCCCACAAAGAAATTCCAGCAGTCCTGATAG
Organism: Neoceratodus forsteri; assembly: GCA_016271365.2. Lineage (NCBI taxonomy): Eukaryota > Metazoa > Chordata > Ceratodontiformes > Ceratodontidae > Neoceratodus > Neoceratodus forsteri. The sequence goes on from CM057453.1 coordinate 125,979, forward strand.
AGCTCCATTGAGCTCTTTAAGTTCCCTTGTCTCACTCGCTCGTACTGTTTCTCCCGCCGCTGCAGGCTGACCTTTTGTACTGGGTCCCTGCCTGTATTGATGCCTTTTTCTGCCCACAAAGAAATCCGCAGCAGTCCTGACAGCACTCCGGTGAGTTTGCTCACTCCCCCCTCCCTCACTCATTCTGTTTCTCCCAGTGCTGCAGGCTGCCCTTTTGTACTGGGCTCTTGTGTTGGGGCCTTTGTCTGTCCACAAACAAATCTGCAGCAGTCCCAACAGAGCTCACTTGAACTCGGTCACCCCCCCATCACTCAGTCGATCTTAATCTGTCCCAAACACTGATTTCCCAGAGTGACCGTACTATTGTCCGGCAGGAGTGCAAAAACATATTTTAGCCAGGATGCGAAAAATGACAGCTGTAGTGTTCATAGGGAGTTGTGAAAAAATGCCACTGTTGAAAATGTGGCGTGACAGTATTACAAATTTGCGAAGTTACAAGGGTGCATGGAAACAGTTCAATGCACGCTTGTAACACAGTCATGTTATGGAGTTTCGTCACCAAATTTTCAACATAGGGATTTTAGGACCTCTGCTCATGAACAGTGCCACTGTCATTTTCTTAATCTGTCCTGAACACTGACTTCCCACAGTGACCACGTTATTCTGCGCCGGAACTGTGAAAACACATTTCGGTCAGGATGTGAAAATGACAGCTGTACTGCTTATAAAGAGGTGGGAAATGGCACTGTTGAAAATCTGGTGTGACAATATTACAAATCAGCGGTTACAAGGCGTGGTGGAAATGCAGACACTGGTATCACAGTCAACTGATGAGCTATCATCACCAAATTTTCAACATAGGCATTTTAGGACTTCTGCTCATGAACAGTGTCATTGTAATTTTCTTAATCTGTCGAATAGTGATTTCCCATAGCGACGCTCTATTCTGCACCAGGAGTGCGAAAACACATTTCGGCCAGGATGGGAAACATGACAGCTGCACTGTTCATAAGTAGGTCTAGGAAAATGGCAATGTTGAAAATCTGGAGTGAAAATATTATAAATTCGCGAAGCTACGAGCATGCGTACCAGCTGCGCAACGCACACTCGTAACACAGTCATTTTATGGAATATTATTACCATATTTTCAACATAGGCATTTTAGGACCTCTACTCTTGAACAGTGTCACTGTCATTTTCTTAATCTGTCCTGAACACTGATTTCCCACAGCGACCGCACTATTCTGCGCCAGGAGTGCGAAAACACATTTCGGCCAGGGTGTCAACAATGACAGCTATACTGCTCACAAGGAGGTGTGACAAAATGCCAATGTTGAAAATCTGGTGAAAATATTGTAAATTTCTTGAAGTTGATGCGCGGCAATATGCGCGCAACGCGTATAAAAAGAGTCATTTTAGAGTTTCCACCAAATTTGCAACATAGGCTTTTTGAGAGCCCACCTATGAACACTGGCACTGTCGCTTTCGTTAATCGCCCCGGCAGATTCGCTGCAGTGACCGCCAAAACCACCTTTCGGGCGGATTAACGCCATGACAGTTCAAGAATTCATAAGGAGGGGTCCCAAAAACCCCATGTTGAAAATTTGGTGAAAAATTTTCCAAAAATGCCCGAGATATGCACTAAAGTCGAAAAAACCCTATTCATTACAGTATACAGCTTACCGGCATTTCCTCAGTTCGCGGTTGGCTCTGAAGAGTGCAGACGTGTTCCCGGTCCACAGAAGATCGTCGCGCCGAGCTCCGGAGGTAAGTATGGGGTGAGGGAGGGTGTGGGGAGGCAGGGTGCGCAGTGGGTGGGTGCGGGTTATGGGAGGGGTCCCGGAGACTACGAGGGACTGTTTCCTTTTTCAGGTAAAAAAAACAAAAACAAACGTCGTGGGACCGTTTTAACTTTCTAGGGCATCGTGCCACGGTCTTGCTTGGGGGCAGCTGTAGCTGACGGGGTTGGGCACCCGCCGACAAACAACAGAAGGGGATTCGTTTCTGCCGACTGGGATTGGGCACCCAGCCGGCAAACAACAAAGGGGGATTTGTTTCTGCGGCCGAAGTTAGGGCACCCCGTCGGCAAACAGAATTCCTTTCTGCTGGCGAGGATTGGGCACCCTGTCGGCAGACAATAAAACGGGTTACAGTATGCCGACGGGAGTGGGCCCCTGTCCGCAAACAAACATGGGGGGTAGATATTGTTTATGAATATGGCGGTAAGCCACCGCCATGTTCACAAACAATATCAGACATCCTACATCCCGCCCTGCAATGACGGGTTGCTCCCTCATTGCAGCGGATGGCTGACGTTGCAATGACGAGGCATCCCCTGATTGCAGCGACTGATTTTTCAGAAAGTTGTGGCACGCTGGCTGAACTAGTGTCAGCAGCAGCAGCCACGGCATTGAAGGACAGGGGACAAGCCTTTGCAGGCTGTGGGGGCATTGGATACAACAGTGCCACGCCTCCACAACCTGCTTGTGGAGAAAGCTGACGCAACACGTTTCTTGCGCATGTGCGCAATCAACATAAAAATTAGGCAGGGGCAACAAAAAGAGGAAAGCAAAGACATTGTGAGTCACATTGTATCTGTGTCGCACTGAGCCCTTCTGCCTTTGTGGTTTGCTATGGGGTACTGATGCCACCAGCCAAATACACAAACAAGAACAACTTACCAGGTAAGCAGAAAAACAAAGGAAGGAGGATTACAGGAAGAAACTTATTGCCATGTCTTAGTTCAAGTAAATGGGGGGCGGACGTCCTATCGGAGTGACATGGCAGTGCATATTTTGGTTTATGTTTACATAAGGGGGGGCATCAGTTCTGAGTACAAGTTTAAAATTCCTGGCTACACCCCTGATTCAGATGCCCAAGCAAACAACTGGTTGGCAAAAAGACTGTTAGTTTCAGTGGAGCAGGAGCAGAGATGTAGCCAGAATTTTAAACTTGTACTCAGAACTGATGACTGCCCCCCGCCTATTACGTAAACATAAACAAAATATGCGTTGTCACGTCACACCAACAATAGCCCCCGGTTTGCAATGTCTGAGTTCAAGTAATCAGTTTCTTCCTGTAATCCTCCTTCCTTTGTTTTCTGCCTGCCTGGTAAGTTGTTCTTGTTTGTGTATGTAACCCCCCTGTTACCCGGGGTTACTAGAATCCCAGTAAGACCGAGTGGTAGGCAGGGAAGGCAGCTTGTGAAACTCCAGTTAAATGGATTTCACACTGTCTCACTCTGTTCTCAGTCTCAGCTGAGACGACTGAGGGATGACATCACCATAGAACTCTCACAGCTGCATGAGCCACATTGGAATGCTGCAGTTGGAAGTTAGGATAGAATGTTGAGGATTTTGAACAGAGTCTGTGTGCAGTCTGAGTGAGAGACAGTAGTACAGCTGAGTGTCTGCAGGCTCTCAGAGCTTTAAGCTCTGTTTTAGAGCTACTTTGGGAAGGTGTGTGTTTCCACCATAAGAGGAACACAGGAACTGGTAATTGAAGTGGTGGAGACCACTTTCAATGGTTCAGCAGCCCCATCCCTGAGGGGATGGGGGAAAGGTATTTGCCTGTTTTCTAGGGGCAACCCTCCTGTGTCCGGCTAAGGGAAAGACGCCGCCTATTCAGGTTGTGCTGAGGCACCAGAAGCCCTGAGAAAGAAAATTCCTTGTGAAGAAAGTGCCCGTGAGGCACCTGCAACCAAAGGGTGAGTTCGCTCTGAAAAAGAGCAAAGTGTTTTTTCACCTGAACAGTTGGAAAGTGGGGATTGGACTGCTTAACTCAGTGGGGGGTCTAGAGAAATGGACAATGCCACTTAAAAGTACGTTCAAGTCCAGCACAAATGGGAAGCAAGACAAGTAGATGGAATGTGATATACATTTAGCAAGAATCTACATTGCAAAGCTTTACAGGATGAGGTGTTTACTGTCCAGAGAAATGGCAGGTATGAATTGTGGGAGAGAGAGGTGGGAGACCCCCCATCAGTAGTAACCAAATTCACCTCTACAGATTTGCTCTGAGACACCTTTTACTTTCTCTCAGGTACTTGGCCAGTGCCTGAGGAAAGTACCCAGATGTGGGATTGAAAGGAAGAATTCCCTGATGGAGCCGTGGTGCTCTTAGGTGGTTTAGAGAGCCACCAGAAAATGTTTCCATGAAATATGGAAGGTGTGCGAGTGGCCGGCAAGGGAGCCAAGCCAGGGAAAACCCAGAACAGTGTACAAGTTCGGGCTGTGTAACCCAAAGCAGCGTGCAAGTCTGGGCTGTGTGCCCAGTGGGTTCAGAGCCTGAGGGCTAAAGTGTTGAGGAAGTGTTCTTGTTTCTTTTAATCTGCATTACCAGGAGTGTAGCCCTGTGTGGGTCCATCTATGCTTTGTTTATTCTGTTTGGATGTGAATAAAAACCCACACTTTAGAATCCCACTTCTGGTATTGGACATTACAGTTATTGCTTCCTGTGTTCGGAATTACTTGGGTGCCCCTGTGCAGAGTAGCCAAACCTAGCCTTTGTGCCGTGTGACCTGTTTCTCCCCGAACCCAGCCCACCTGGTATGGCTATCAGATTCAAACGGCATACCACCTGGGGTTACATGTATTTGCCTGGTGGCATCAGTGCCCCATAGCGAACAACAAAGGCAGAAGGGCTCAGAGCAACACTGACACAGCATGACTCATAGTGTCCTTGCTTTCCTCTCTTTGTTGCCTCTGCCTGATTTTTTTTTTTCACTGTACTCTGCTGAGTACAGTGCATATGTCTGCTGACGCCCCTGAGCAGGAGTGTTTATTTTCCCACAACCTGTTACAATAGTTTCGTTCAGTAACTCGCGCTCCAGTGAAGTCAGCTTGATTGCTTCTAACAATATGGGAATGGGTTAAAGCCAAAATAAGGTTGGAAATGGAATGTGTCTGGAACTACATTAGGCAAGTTCCAGAGTGCTCTCCCAGCCTGACTAAATGCCCCCCACCCTTCAATCCCGGTAGTGTAAATATACGTCCCTGATGTCCAGTGGTCCCTCTCCTGTTCTCCATTCGCCATCCCTGTATAAAATAATATGTTCCCTGGTGGTTCAGTGGTCCCTCCCCCATTCTCTAATCACTGTCTCCGTATAAAATAATATGTTTCCTGGTAGTCAAGTGGTCTCTCCCCCGTTCTCCAATCGGCGTTCTCGTATAGAATACTATATTCCCTGGTACAGGGGAGAGGGAAGGGACCACTGGACTACCAGTGAATATAGTATTCTATATGGTGATGGTGATTGGAGAACGGGGTGGACCACTGTACTACCAGGGAATATGTTATTTTGTATGGGACAGCAACCAGAGAATGGGGGAGGGACCACTGGACACCGGGACTGGGATCGGAGGGAGGGGGTCGCCACTAGACACCGATGCCTACTGTGTTGGGGGGATGGCATTGATGCACTACTTCCAACGGCCACTAGGGTTGCACCAGGCTAAGACCTGGTTTTGTTTGGCGGTATTTACTCCGTGCAAGGGGGCCACGCTAGGCGCCATTGTGCGAGGCAAATAGTCTCAATACTGGACTGCACCAATATTCAGGTCCCTGCCCCCATTTGCATAATTTGCCTTGTGCTCCCCTCCACTCTTTGCCCCAGCGCAAGCCCAGTGCACCTGCAATATCTGGGCTTTTGAATGTGGTGCATCCATGCAAAACCTGGTTTACTCGCGCAAACTAGGTTTTGCGCTGGGGCAAAGTTTTGAATATCTGGCCCATGTTGCACAGCATAGGTGGACCTAGAAGAGTAGATTTGATGGTGTGCTAATATTTTCGTTAACTGGAAATGAAACTAACTTTTTGGGGAAAACATTTTTCATTGCACTGCTGCTAGAGCTACAGCAGTGGGAGGGGGAGAGCACACGTGATGACAAACTCATTGACGTGAGCAGCAGCAGAGGCTGGGTCAGACACCAGTGAACCTTTAATCATGAGGACTGGAGGAGCACACTGATGGGGGGGGTCAAAAAAGGAGTGGGTTGCCCCTTAATTTAGTAGGAGAGGTGAGGTTATTCTGGAGATTTGCATTGAAATTAAGGAATTTCACAGCCCAGATGGCTGTTGTGCATCTGTTTCTCAGGGTTCTGTAGCAGAGAACATCAGGAAGGGAGTGGGATAGTTTATAGCGTGCCTGCTAGACTGCAGGATTTGCCTTGATCAATGATTTCAGTGCAGATCCAGAGGAGGTGGGTAGATTTGACCTTGGTTTTCCTGAGGGTGGCATGCAAGTCCCAGACTGTGGAAAAGTTGGAATGTAAAAGAGAAAGGGTCACATCAATGTCGGAGGCCAGTGGGATGGCTGACCAGTCTGTAGCAGCTGGGTCACTCGAGAGCATTTATGTTCAGTAGCTGGAGGCACCTGGACCAGACATATTCCAGGGCTGAGGGGGGATGCCGGATTTTCCTGACACAATACGTCATGCAGTGGCGCTGAAGGAATCCAGCAAAAATACCTGCTGCCACAATGCAGTGGGTGTGGGAGGAGAGAACCCAGTCCAACAGGGAGTGGTTGGAGGAATGGGAATTGAGTCGTGTGGGTTCATAGATAACCTGTGACAAATTTAAGGATTCAGTCCTCTGGGTGGTTGATCTTGAGGAAGGGGAGAGCCAGTTTATGTTGAAGTCCCCAAGGAGAATGAGTTCACCAGTGGAGGAACGATAGGTAATGTTAGAGAGAGAGTCATTCAGAGAGGTGAGTGAGATCTTGGGTGAAGCATAGAAAACCCCAATAAAGATAGAGACAGACAAGAGGAATGATACCCTGATGAGGAGAAATAAATGGGAGGAGGGTGCAGCTGTCCTGCTGTCCAGGGTGCAGTAGAGGCATTGGCGGACATAAATGGCTACTTCTCCACCACATTTTCCTCTGTCCTGCCTGAAAAGACGGAAGTCAGGAAGGGTCAGACCAGTGCCTGGGATCCTGGAGTGTATCCTGTTGCACACCCAGCAGCAGAGTGGCCTTGTGTGTTTTGCTATCCTTGAGGAGAGCCAGGATTCAGTGATGCAGAGGATGTCTGGAGAGTGGTGGAGGGCCTAAACAGAGAGGAGATTGAGCTTAGGGAGGAGGCTGCTAGCATTAAAGTGAAAAATGCTAAGGCCCTTAACTGTAGCAGAGGCAAAGGGGACATGAGAGAAGAGACCTGGGTTGAGATCCACGTTGCTATCCAGAAGGAGGAGATGGATGGAGTGGGACTTCTTCCCATTGGACTGAGTTAGAGAACTGGAGGTGGGGGAGGATGAGTGGAGCAGAGGGCACGGTGCAGAAACTGCAGATTGAGGGAGGGAGGGAGAGAAGCACAGGTTAGGTGGTGGAGGAGGATGACAAGAGGGGAGGAGGAGGGACAGGAGAGAGGACGGGAGAGGGGGGGAGGATAGCTGGGTTGTGGGAGTGGGGTAGTGGCAGGTGTGTAGTAGGGGCACATGAGGGAGGTAGAAGAAGGTAATAAGCATGATAGTGGAATGAGAAACCAGCAGCAATACAATAGCACCACACAGAAAAAAAGTGTAAAAACCGGTTTAATATAACTCTGACTGTAACAGATCTAATCAGAAATCAGCAGTAAAGCCAAAATAATAGCTTGTGGATAAGTCGAAAATTAAAACCAGGAAGATGTACAACTATAACAGAACTTAGACCAAATGCAGGGAACATCAACCAAGAGAGAAACAAGATTAATGCAAAAATAACCGGTAACCCAAAACCTGTGGTGTTTCAAGAAGCAGTGGAGAAAAAATAATAAATAATGTTCGAGTCAGCTTTGCAGAGCTAAGCAGATCAAGAAATCACAAATCCCAGTCTTATTTTGTTGGGAGACTGCTAGAAATAATGATAGCGGTTATGCAGGTTGACTGGTGCTTCTAAAGGTAAAAATAGAAATGGTACTGTAGGGAATTAAACGGCAGTAGACTTATTTTATTTATTCTTTGGTAACTCAGTAAGGCCCACTAGGCACAAGTACCCATTTTCAGGGGAGACATGGCAGCACTGGGGAGGTTAAGTGATTTGCTCAAAGTCCCACAGTATGCAAGTAGAGATTGTGGGAATCAAACCCAGGTCTGGGTGCTGAAACATAGAATTTGACGGCAGATAAGGACTGCTTGGCCCACCCAGTCTGCCCATTTCCCTGCCTACTGGATAAGCTGCAGATCCTAGTTAACCAGCAGCCTACTTCTTCCTACCCCTATCCCCTAGAATTGCCTTATGACTGTCCCATGCATGCTTGAATTCCACCACTGTTTTTGACTCCACGACCTCCTCCTCGGAAGGCCGCTCCATGCATCCACAACCCTCTGTAGAAAAATACTTCCTTAAATTACCTCTCTGAGCCCCCCATCTTCAAATTGTGCCCCTTGTTCTTGCATACCTCTTTTTGAAAGATGCTACCCTCTTGGACTTTGTTGATTCCCTTGAGGTACTGGAACTGTACCAGGCTCATTCACAGCTCCTTACTCTAACGTCTAGGCTATATAGCCTACTATGACAACAGTAGAACAGTACTAGTAAAGTAAACGTGAACTAAACAAGCCCAGTGGCATGGCTTGATTTACCAATATTAATCAAAATGAGAGCGTCTAAATCCCCCCTCCCCCATAACTACATTCTCGATACCAGGGCTAGAAACATTTTTGGGGGAGTAGCTGTCCAAGGGACAGGTCCGATGCAAAATTTACCTGTCCCACAGAATATATACGTGTCCAGTAAAATTTTAAGTAATTAAAAAATGTTCTTAATAAAATTGGGCTTGGAAACTGGTGCCCCCTGGAATGGCAGACTTGTTCCCTTAATAGGGCTAAGTAGCTGGTGCCTGCTGACAGGATAGATTTGAGCCCTATGTAGAGCTGATTAACTGGCAACTGTGACAAGACGGACTAGTGCCATTAATATTTTTTTAATTGATCCCCCTCCCACACACACACACTTTCAGCCCCATTGCTTTAATATTTGTTGGCTGCATTGGGGGGATAATGAGCCCCCCACACACACACACGCTCACAACATGTCTGCTTGATCAGTCCTGAAGTGATCTTTTATTGCTTCCTCTCCTTGTCTGCCTGCCCCTTCTGCTTAGCCCCACAAGGGCTTTTAAATTTATCCTTTTTCTGGATTGAATTATGACTAGTCTGTCATCCACTACTGTTCAGGCAGCCCGTTAAAGTTTTTCTTAAGTTGCTCCCACCCCCCTGTATCAAAACACTCTGAATTCAGTCCTCACCTGCCTTACACACCAATCCCAAGAGAGCCTGCACTTGATAGTAAAACAAATCACGCTCCACTGAGAATTCAGTTCAAGTGCTCGTTTAAAGTGGACAGGACATTTAGTCTAATTGGCAGCTGTTTATAAAGTTCTTATTCTCAGAAATGATATGCATTCTCCGAAAGTATCCATATTTAACTGTATCTGAATAAAAAGTGATAGGTAAAACTGTAGTTTGCATTGTTGTGTTTTTATGGGCAGCATTCTGTTACAGTTTGCTTCATGGAACCACTTATGTGGAGATTTTACTATGTCACGATTTGTGTACAGAATGCTAATAATGAGCTGCTGACCTATCAGAACCCTGTTTAGAGTTCTGTGCACAAACCATTACATAGTTAAAACTCCAAATTATTGGTTCCTTGAAGAGAACTGTAACAGAATGCTGCCTCTAAACACAATACAATGCAAAATACAGCTTTTTATATCACTTTTTATTCAAGTACAGTTAAATATGGATAATTTAGGTGAATGCATACCATTTCTGAGAATAAGAACTTTATAAACAGCTGCCAGTTAGAATTGATTTCCTGTCCTCTTTAAAGTGAAATTTGTGAACAGACACAAAACCACAGGCTCTTTTGGATTTTGTGTATGCAGCTGGACTGGCTGCCCGTAATTCCTGCACTGAGGTAATCATGATCTATTGAGACTGCTGCCTTACACACCCCTTCTTAGCCCAGAAAAGGACTTTCTTAATTTCTCCCCAAGCCCTTACAAGGGATTTTAAAATGTAAATAAAAGTGTTTTCTAGGAGCTTACCTCCCACTGCTACTCTCCTCATTGCAGTGTGACAAACGCAGCAGAAGCAAGCATAAACTGGCAACTGTGCTTACGGGACAAGATCAGTATGTGTTTTGCGGTTGCAAGTCCTCCTGAATCTACACCCGCCAAAACACAAAGTGAGGGCGGAGCTGGAGAAGATCATGTGAATTCTTCAGGTTACACAGGGATGACATGCACAATGTGATGTCCTGACACAGTGCATCCTTCACTACCCAACCTCAAAGATGCTGGCAGACTAACTTTTTTTTTTAGCTCCGAGGCCCTAAATTATGCCACTGCTCACCGACCTGTCCTTAGTGAAAACTAGTTGTCTGGGATGGGCGGACAGCCAGTTATTTTGAGCCCTGTCAATACCACAGATAGTAAACACATCCTTAGAAAGGGCAAGTGATGTAGAAATCTGTTACGAGGTATTGTATGTCCTCATTACTGATGTCCCCAGTTAAAATTTTAAAGCAGGTGTAACCCCTAGATGGCGCTATCCCAGGGGCTACTACCCCTGCCTGATTTGCCACTAACAGGTTGAGGGGCCTGGATCCGATGGCGGGTGCCTCCACCCAGAGGTCAGGGTTTGCAATAGTTAAACTAACTTGGTCACAGCCCTCTGGGACACTGCAACCCCCCTTTCTTCCCACTAGTGGCCCACACAGTATATCAGAATTACCTTCACAGTATACACTTACCCCCAGGACTGGTTCAGGCACTGGAACCCCCTGTAAAATAAGAAGATACAGTGCAACAATCACAGTACAATACTTTAACGTAGACAAATACCTCAGGCAGTATAACTTTGCTAATACAAGCAGCTCTGATTTATTTAGGGGGATATAACAAGGACAGGGGAAATCACGTTAATTAGCTTATCACTTTACTCATCTACCTATGGCTCTGTGCACAGGCCTATCCCTACCAGTTACTGTCCCTGGGTACCCAAGCCCTAGTGGCTAGTCCAAACCGTGGCAGCTGGTAGGGGCCCTTTCACACAGAGAAAAGAAAAATTAGTTAAACAGTCAGCAGTACAGTAATTCCATTTGGATTCAATGTGGCAATTCAACAGGGAGTGACCCTGAATTAGTACTCACGACCTCCAAACAAGATAGGGTCCTTCAACGTCAGCAGGGCTACTCTTGAGCTCCACGAGACTCCTCACACATTTATATGACAAACTGCAACAGGCAAAAGTCCTTTAATGGCAGCAGGATTCACTTGAGCTACACAAACCTCCTCACACATTTATATGGTAAACAGTAACAGGCAAAAGTCCTTTAATGGCAGCAGGATTCACTTGAGCTACACAAGCCTCCTCACACATTTATATGGTAAAAAGAAAGTACTATACCAGGCAGGCTGCTTCTCTATCCCGATCGCAATTACTGCACAATACCCGGGAGAACACACAGCAGATTCAGTTCCTGACAGACCGAGCGCAATTCAGCAATTTCTCCAGTCTTCTACAGGGTGAGCCTGGTTTCTACTCTTCAGATATCCTTTGATTCTCTTCACAGGACGGATTCAGTCCTAACAAGCAGTTACACAAGCTGCAGACCGGAACTCTGGGCCTTACATGCGTTTCCTGACTAAAACTGCACACCGAAAAAGCACAGGGCTCCTTCCCTCTTCACTGCCAGCGCTCAACTGAAACTCCAGCAGACAAAACCTGGCACTTCCTTTGAGTTCCTCCCAGTTCTTGGCTGGATTGGCTGTCACTCACAATAGACTGCCCCTGTTGGTCCAAAAAGGCGCCGAAGTCAAACTACATCTCCCAGAGTCACTGCCATACAATCCTCTTGTGGTTGGCTCAGATTCGAGTCAAAGTTCTGATTCGTCCAAGGCACCATTTTAGAGCTACCTTAACCCACACTCATTGGTCCAGTTCAGCAGTTCAAAACTAGAATGGGGAACTAGGCAAACACAGTTCTGACTGCAAAGCAGAGTTAGACAAACTGTGTTTTCATTATTACTCTAAATGATTTCTGGCAGTTACATCTTTCAGATAGGTTCCCTTTGCACTCCTAGTGACTGCAAAAATGGAGTGAATTGGCAGCAGCTCGAGTGGTACTCAAACAAAGAAACACACAGTCCCCCCCAAACAAACTAATTATGTCTGCAAGCAGACAGCTCTTAAAGAGACAGTACCAGAGGCTCTAAAAACACTCACAGATAAATGGCTTAAAGGCCAAATACCATTCAGGCTTGGAGCATTCAAGCAAGCTCCTGGAAGTCTTTTGGGAACCCCCATTTGCAGGGGGGTTACACCGGGTTTTAAATAATTGATTAGCAGTTTTTTTCTTGGGACAATGCTAACTGTACAGAGAGTATTTATATAGGTTTTCTAGAAGTGTTATGTTTGTTAAACACAGTGAAGCAAGTGTTATGCATTTTCACAATGTTTTAGCACTTTTATGTGCAAAACACTAATCAATTTTTGGAGTTAAATAAATCCCTGTAAAGGCATGATTTGTTTCTTACCCAGGAGTCCTTTAGCATCAGTAACTTTTTTACACTTAGCTGGCTAGGTGCAACTCCCCCGGAGGTGTGCCTTTAAGAGATATCTAAATGAGTTGAGGGCCAAGCCACTCAAAAGACAGGAGGGGGTGTGAGCTGAGTAAGAGCTGTTGAAGGCTTCAGAATTTTTTCTCCACTAGACTGAGCAATATGTCTCTGAGGTGTCTTCCCAACTTTCCTTGTTGACAGCCTCCTAGTGTTTATCTGGGTAAAGTTTTCCTCATAAATTATTCTCTTTAGTGTGCTGAGTGAAAGTTTTACTTTTTCATTAGCGCCACTAACGATTTTTATTTTGAGTGCGATCGCACTATTTTGACTTTATTTTTACTGCAGCTATTTAGTTTAAAGCCTAATTTTATTGCGGGTGCTTATTTTTTGATGGTTTCCTTCATTTTTGGGCAAATTCTTGTGGGAACCGTCGAATTAGGGACAGTTGCCTTGTTTTTTTACCTCAAACCTTGCGGGGTTTACCACGAGGCACCTGCAGTGGATTTCAAATTTAAACAGTGCCTGGGGGTTTTCTCTCTAGATTGGCAAATACGAGGAAACCTTTTTTGTTATATTACTTGAGTTGGTATCATCTGTGTCAGGACTGTCCGTAAGGGTCCAGCAGCCACCTGTGTGCAGTTGAATATTACTGGTTTTCTATTAAGATTGGCACTGGTATAGATCCCAGTTCTACAACAACAACAAAAAATGGCACTAGTAATAGAGTTTCACTTGGGCAGGACTGGCCAGTGGCATTTTCACAGAAACCTGAACTCAGTTCGTCGGTCAAGGACTGGTTTGCTTTGCTTAAATTGGCAAACATTGCTGACAAACCTTTGCTTATTATGGCTGAGGGTAAATCAAAGGCTTCCGATGAGGCGTCATTCAAAAGTACTAATACCAAAAGCAGAGGTGCTGAGTGTCACAAACCCACTCAACAGGTCAGGCCCTCTACTCCCAAAGTGCCAACCTCCGAGCGCCGTCTTGTGAACAGTGTAACAGACAAGGTAATCCTCTTGTCTGTTTTGTGAGTTTGGATCAACCTTTGGTCTCAAGTTCTGGAGGGATTCAAACTGTTAACCTCTTGTTAGCGTACTCAATGCACAGGCTCAGATATATCTGTCTTCGCGGGGGCCAGATATCTTTCCCTATGGGCACCTAACCAGGTAATACAGAGATGAGCCCTTTACAACTTTAATAAAGACCTCAGATTTAAAAGACTTCTCTTTCCAGTTTGGTATCACCATTCAAGCTTATGTCTATTGTCTGCTATAACCATGTACTTTTCTTACAAATAAGAAAAAGAAGTCAAAGACAGACCAAGTGAGTTCTAAAAAGAATTTTACTTTAATAGCTAAGAATATGTAAAACACAATAATACAGAACTGCTATGTCACAAGACATACAAATCTATTAAAAGAACAAGGTTTTAAACAGTGCAATTCCTACTACAGTACTTAGTCTCTAAGTACTTGCTTAGAAGTGCTCCCAAGATGTTTCGTGGTCAGAGTCTAGTTAAAAATGTGTCTCTGTGAAGTAAAACAGACTAAACTGAATGCTGGCTTTAACCCCGCCTCTTTTCAGCAGGTCACCTAGCTCCTCCCTGGCAGGATATATGAAAATATATGTCTTATACAAAGTATTACATTCTGCAACTTCAGCATAATTCATGTCCTTCAAATGACACTTTGATCTTAGGCTGTATCCTTCCTCACACAGGCTTCACAGGAGCATTTACAACCTTGCACCCCTGTGTAACAACCTAGGTTCCTCTCCAATGTCATAAACCTTCTTTATGATTTCTCTCTTAACAGAATTACCTTAAACAAGTCTGTAATTAACTCAGAGAAGCAGGATCCTTGATTAAAGTCATCCATGTAACACATTGTCTCTAAAAAGTGAGTGTGTGTGAACTCACATGCTGTCAGCACTTCCTCATGGCTTCATCTCTCAGATGAAATCTGGGGGGCGGGGGATGAGTGAGGTCACTCCTAGATCATTTGCTTTTCAGCAGGATACATTCAGTAATACATTTTATATTAAAAAGAAATTATACAGCACTCAGAACTGGCTGTCTACATCACACTGAGGAACCCTCCTTATCCCAGCCAAAAAATAAAGTTTTCAAAGATGAAGTTCCTCACAAATTGAAAAATAATAGGAGTGACGAAAAAAAGAAGGCTGATCAAGCCTCTGATGAAGTGGCAAAAAAGAAAGTCTGTCAAGACAAAAATGCTCCCGTTGCTCCTGGGAAAGCCAATAGCGAGAAAACAGGCAGCTTAAAAGCATACAGAAAAAACAAAACACAAACTGTGCAAGTTCTTCCATCAGTGCAAGATATGGAAAAAGCTTGGCAACTGTTTCAGACCCTTCAAAAGATGGGTCCTCGATTTTACTGGGGCTGCTAAACACTCTTCCACAGTTCTCTTTTTCTGTAGACTGTTGAGGGTGACGCAGATGATGATCAATTTTATGATGCCCCTGACATGGATTTTGAGGGCCTTGAGCCCCAGGAGTCCCTGGACCCTCAGCTTGGGGATCCCCCGAGTGACCACGAGGATCCTTCCTCTGTGTTTACATTTATACAAAACATGCTGGACACCCTGGACCTCCCTACGCAGCAGCCCAACCAGGATGTCGATGAAGACGAAGATTATAGGGAGATGAAGGGTCTTTCATCTTCAAAGACCCTGGTTGTCCCTGTCTATAATCTGTTTGCCTCTCCTCTCAATTTTCAGCTTCCTCAGTACTGTTGCAGGCCCCCAGTTCTGGGAACACGTCCTCTGGATGCCCTGAACCTGGACTGGTCAGGGAGGTTCCTATATGCATTTCATCCCTTTCTCCTGATATTCAGGGTTTTGCTGAAACTCAGACAGCAGCCTGCATCGATGATCCTAGTGGCTCCGGACTGGCTCAGGCAAGCCTGATACCTTCTCCTTCTCTCTGTCCTACAACTGGCCCATTCACCTGCCTCCAACTCACTCCCTACTGACCCTTCCTCAGACAGGAGTGTAGTACCCAGACATACACTCCCCTCACCTCAAGGCCTGGTTCTTGAGGAGTTAGTTTCCATCCTCGCAGTAATCTGAACAGGTCCTTAAGATACTGAGGATGGCTAAAAAATCGAACGCTAAGAAGACTTATACAGACAAATTGGAAAGGTTTTCCCTCTGGTGCAAGAGCAAAAAGGTCGAACTCTATCATCTTCAGACCCTCAGCTGCTAGACTGCCTAGAACAACTACAGGCATCAGGCTTGAAACCATCTTCACTCAGGCCACACCTGGCAGCAATTTCGGCCTACCTTTCGGTGGGAAAGAAGAAAATCACTTTTTTTCCATGACATTTTTAAACAGTTTTTCAAAGGCCTCTTGCACCTCCAGCCTCCAACCAGGGAGCCCGTTCCTCCTTGGAGCCTGAACTTTTGCACAGATGGACTTGTGAATCCACCCTTTGAGCCTATGTCCATGGCCCACATCAAGTCTGTAACTTGGAAGACCGTCTTCCTGGCAGCCATTATGTCTGCCAGGAGGATTTCAGAGCTACAGGCCCTGTGCACTGAGCCGAATTACATCATCCCTCACAACGATAAAGTTGAGCTTAGGACAATTAGGAAATTTCTGCCAAAGGTGGTTTCAGAGTTTCATTTAAACCAGTGCATTACTCTGTCTGTCTTCTTTACTGAGCCAGATAACTGCTAAAGTTACTGATAGACTTAAGGTATCATCTGAAACAGGACTGTCCGTAAGGTTCCAACAGCAACCTGTGCACAGTTGACCAGTATTACTGGGTTTTCTATTAAGATTGGCACTGGTATAGAACCCAGTACTACAACCAAAAAAAAGAAAAAAGGCACAAGAGACAGAGTTAATTAACTGGGGTAGGACTGACTGGTGGCATTTCACAGAAACCTGCACTCAGTTTGTAAGGTCCAGGACTGGTTTGCATTGCTTTAATTGGCTATATAGCAGACAAACCTTTTATTATGGCTAATGATAAATCAAAGACTTCCGACTAGGAGCCATCTAACAGTACTAATAATAAAAATTTAAGCAGAGGTCCTGAGGAATCCTCCAGATCACAGCCAAAAAATAAAACTTCCAAAGATGCTGTTCCTCACAGATTCAAAAAAGGAAGCTTGATCAAGCCACCTACAAAGTGGCTAAAAGAAACTTTGTCAAGACAAAAATGCTCCCGTTGCTCCTGGGAAAGACAATAGCAAGACAACAGGCAACTTAAAGCATACAGAAAAAATAAAATTTTTACAAAGTCTGCGCAGGATCTCCATCTGGGCAAGATTGAAAAAAGCATGGCAACTGTTTCAGACACTACAAAAGATGGGTGCTTTATTTACTGAGGCTAGTATGCACTTTTCCACAGTTCTTTTTTCCGCAGACTGTGAAAGTCATTCAGTTGATGATAACTACGATGCCCCTGCTTACAGGGGCTGCTAACACTCTTCCATAGTTCTTGCTCCAGAGACTGTGAGGGTGATATAAATGATATGTGTATTTTTATGATGCCCCTGACATGACTTTGGAGGGCCTAGAACCTTATGTAGCCACTCCCTCTTCTTGGAGCTTTCTCGGCTATCCAGGAGGATTTCCCCTCTATGTTTTCATTTATCCAAATCATTTTGGACATCCTGGACCTCTTTTTCTCAGGAGTCCATCCAAGGTGAGGATGAGGATAAAAAAGGTTTATAGGGAGATGAAAGGTCTTCCACCTCCTAAAAGTCTGGTTGTGCCTATCTATAGTAAAAAAATATATAAAAAAAAACACCACGAAACTGCTTCAAACCCCCACTTCTGTGACGGAGGTTTACAGGCGGTCTGGAAATGTTAATAAATAAAAACTTAAATATATCAATTGTTAACACCAATTCTGAGTGCCTGTCTGTACATCCCAGTCATGTGAGTATAGTGCAACAGGCAGCTTGTGAGAAAGCTGGGGTCTCCTTGTCCTCCCTAACCCCGGACAAGGACTTCAGAAAATAGACTTCATAGCTAACCGCAGATGCTTGTCAAAATCTTTTCCTACTTGGCTTTTCAGCCAAATGTCAAGCAAAAAAAAAAAAAACAAGCACTGCAGAACTCAGTCCTGGTTCTGTGGTGCAGGAGCTGGTGGATACTGCAAACCTGCCCTGGAAGCTATGTAGTACCCATTCCACAGGGCATATGACAACAAGGATGCCACCTCCAGAGCCATGGCCCATGCCATCCCTCTGAGGCCCTTTGTCTGGCTTAGAACTTCTGGTCTACCCTCTGACTCCCAGTTTAAGGCCATGGACTTTCCCTGTGATCAAATCATACTGTTCGATTCCAGAACATCTGACTGCAGCAAGGCCTCCTGTCCCACAGAAATTCCTCCTGAGGGCATCGGGGCAGAGGTTATTTTCCCAGCTACCCCCTTCTCTCAGTACAGGGGTGCTTTCTGAGGGAGGGGCAGAAGGGGCCAAAGGTGGCCACCTGTACCCAGCCAACAGCTTTGCAGTCTAAGCCCTGACATTAGTGGGCAGACCTCATGTGTACCCAGGTGTTTAAGCCTCTATCCCCAACACAGGTGTCACTATTGTAGTAGGAACTAAAAACCTTCTAGCTTTGCGAATGGTATACAGAGTCCTGGCTTATGAAAAGAAGAAAGGGCCTGTACTCCAGGTATTTTCTGACACAAAAAGAAAACTGGGGAGTGGTGACCTATCTTGCTGTTAAAATCCCAATTTCAAGATGGTCACTCTGTTACTAATCATACATTCCTTACAGTAGGGAGACTGGCTGGTCTCCCTGGTCCTAAAGGGCTTCTTTTTTCCTTTACCCATAATGAGGTCTCACAGAGGGCTGTCTGCTGCCCTTTGGCCTTCCTCGGCCCCAAGAGTCTTTACAAAGTGCTTGGCAGTGGTAGCAGCACACCTCAGGAGTCTGGGCATCTCTTTAGCTACACCTAACTTGCCAATTGGCTAATAGTGCCAAAGTCTCCTTGTCAGGTTCAAGGAGTCCTTTTTTCCCTTACAGGGCTCACTCTGGAGTCTCGGGGTTCCCTGGTGGATCTAAACAAAGTCTCCCCTGGGACTATCCTTCCTGAGGTGAGAATTCCAGCTTTCCCTCATTGGCAGGTTTCTTCATCCAGGGACAGCAAGACCAGCAAGCGCTTGACTGGATTTGAATCACTAACCGTCACTGGGTCAATATATGATTCAGTCCTGAGCAAATCACATAACTTTGACATTTCCTCAGGCTATTGGGACACATGGCTTCAATGCCATCAGTGGTCCCAGGGTTCAGATACAAGATGCGACGCCGGCAAGCTTCGTTTTAGCTTGCTGATCTCTGAAAGCAATAATTTTTCAAAGCTGAGACCTCTGATGGAGCAGTGGTGGTGGGGAGCACATATAGACAGTGCCTCAGTAAACAGCACCTGGACTCTGCTAGAGTCACAGTTACACATAATTCTTTTGGAACTCAGAACAATCTTTCTGGCTCAAAGCATTTGCTCTTGTCGAACGGACACCACTGCAATGTTTTCACAAACAAACAGGGTGGACCAGATCAGGAGTACTCTGTTAGCAGGCTCTATAAATCCGGTCTCTCGCCTTCCCCTGGGAGTCATCCTTTCAGCTATTCACCTCCCAGGTGAACACAGTACTCTAGCAGATGCTCTAGTCACATCAGTCAAGGCCAGAACGAATGGACCTTGAACAAGCAAGTACTAGCCACAGTGTTCAGGTGGTTGAGCACTCCAGAAGTTAATCTGTTTGCCTGCTCCCTCAGCTTCCAGTTTCCTCAGTTCTGTTGCAGGCCCCAGCCCCGGGATCGCTTCCACTGGATGCCTTTATCCTGGTCTGGTTGGAGAGATCCCTATATGCTTTCCTCCTTTTTTCTGATTCTCAGGGTATATCTGAAACTTAGACAACAGCCTGCATCAATGATCCTGGTGACTCTGGATTGGCCCAGGCAAGCCTGGTACCCTCTCCTTCTCTCAGTGTCCTGCAGCAGGCCCATTCTCCTGCCTCCAAATCACTCCCTGCTGACCCTTCCTCAGACAGGAGTGCAGTATCCAGATATTCACTCTCTTCACCTCAAGGCCTGGTTCTTGAGGAGTTAGTTTCCATCCTCACATTACTCTGAACAGGTCCTTAAGATACTAAGGATGGCTAAAAAAACCGAACACTAAGAGCAGCCAAATGAAAAGCTTTCCCCTCTGGTGCAAGAGTAAAAAGGTCAACCCCTTTCAGCTTCAGACCCTCAGCTGCTAGACTACCTGATATACTTACAGGCATCAGGCTTGACACCATCCTCCCTCAAGCTAAATATGGTGGCAATTTTGGCCTTCTTTCGGTGGGAAAGACAAAATCACTTTTTTCCCATGCCATATTTAAACAGTTTTTCAAAGGTCTCTTGCACCTCCAGCCTCCAATCAGGAAGCTGGTCCCTCCTTGGAGCCTGAATCTTTGCATAGACAGGCTCATGAAGCCACCCTTCGAGCCTATGTTCACCGCTCACATCAAGTTTGTAACTTGGAAGACAGTCTTCCTGGTAGCCATCTCCTCTGCCAGGAGGATTTCAGAGCTACAGGCCCAGTGCACTGAGCCAAATTACATCATCCCTTATAACGATAAAGTTGATTTCACGACAAATGTGAGATTTCTGCCAAAGGTGGTTTCAGAGTTTCACTTGAACCAGTCCATTACTCTGCCTGTCTTCTTTACTGAGCCATCCATTCCTGGCGAGCAAAAGCTCCGCAGCTTGGATGTCAAAAGAGCCATCTTTCCCTACCTAGAGCATACTAGACAGTCCAGAGGCTCTTCCACTCGGTTGCTCCTCACCTACGTGGATGTAGGCAGAGGAAGACCAGCTACCAAGAGAACTATTCCTCATTGGTTGGTCTCTTGTGTTACATTCTGCTATGAGAAAGCTGGTCAACAACCTCCAGTGGGGCTCAGGGCCCCACTCCACCAGGGGCACTGCAGCCTCACTTGCAGCAGCAAGGGACATTCCTCTACTGGATGTCTGCAAAGCAGCTACCTGGAAATCTGTGCACACCTTTGTGAAACACTACAGTCTGGATGTGCATACCAGTTTTGATGCCAAATTTGGCAGGGCGGTTCTGCAGAGCCACTTTCCTAAGTAGGTCCCCCCCCCCCCCACTTGGTACTTCTCGGTAGTCTGCTAAAGTTACTGATGCTAAACGACTCCTGGGGTAAGAAGAAAAAATGACACTGCAGTAATCTTCTTTCTTCCAAGGGGTCCTTTAGCATCAGTAAGCTCCCACCCTTCATCCCCGGTTCACCTATCAGAGAAGGGCTGTATATTACATCTCTTACCAAATTTGGAGTTTCTTATTGATGAGCTTTAGCTTGTGTTGTTGTTGTTGTTGTTTCCATTTCTACTTTGTGAACATTTGCATGTTTTTTTAATCCTGTTGATTCTTTTGTTGGGGCATGTGCCCTCGTTTTCCTTCGAAAAAATTCTGAAGCCTTCAGGCAGCTCTCACTCGGCTCACTCCCCCTCCTGGTTTTGATTGGTTATTGTCCAAAGCTCATTTAAATTTCTCTTAAAGGCATACCTCTGTGGCAGCTGTGCCTAGCCAGCTAACTGCTAAAGTTACCGATGATAAAGGACCCCTTAGAAGAAAGAAGAGTACTGCAGTGAGTAATTTTTCCTTTTTTCCTACAGTGACCTCCTCCCTGGGGATAGTACTAGTATTGTCCCTAACCTGGGTTATAAGATGCTGACTATAACCCCTCTTAATAAACCTAATGCAACTCCTGGGATCTGCATTCAAGATCAGAGCTTTCTGATGAGGTTCCTCTTTAAATGGAGGAACTTTGATTTGGGTATGTTTCTGATGGTGTGTTGGAGATGAAAACTGGAGGTGTGGAAAAGTGTATTCCTGTCTGTCTTTGTCCAGAGTAAGTTCATCACTATCAAACCATCTTCCATTTTGTATATGTTCAAATCTGCAAATCAAATTGTTGTGTATGATAGTTGACAGTGTACTGATATTTGGATCAGACTCTTGCAAGTAGTGTACAAACTGAAGCAACTCCACCAGCCTTTCACGTCACACCATCAGGACATCGTCAATATAGCGATGTCAAAGATTTGTTATACTGTAGAATGGATTTTTGTCCAAATCATAGATTACCTGTCTTCCAGAGGCCTAGATATCATGGTGCCCTTACATTTGTAAGTAAAATTGGCTATGAAGGAGGAAGATGTTGCTGTTGCACTGAAAGACAAATTCCATTAATTCCACCAAAACAGTCTTTAGTTGTTTACTGTAGGAGGTGCTATAATCCAGCTATTTAAGCACTGCTGAAAGTCCACCATGATGTGGTACATTAGTGTAGAGGGAACTCTACATCCAAGGTGCTAAAAAGCCAATCTTGGGCTAGCTGCAAATCCCACAGGATGTTCAGGATTTTTGTAGTGTCCCTCACAAGTGAAGGTAGGGTCATCCATGCTAAATCCTTGATGAACGAATCAACATATTGGGACTGCTTCAGAAAGGCCCTGTCCACACTACAGCACTCGCACCCGGTAGCAGATGCAATCTGTTACGGCTGGGGAGCGGTGCAGTGCATCCACACCTCGGTGGTGTCCATTACAGGACCGCGCCGGGGCAGGCGTCTTTACGGCAGCGCCCCATCCCACAATGCAGCTCGCTGGCTTCCTGCCCTGCAGGAACCGTTCACGGATGTCCACACTACCGCCGATAATGTTACTAGGGTGGGACCGGTATCATAACCGTTGTTGAAACCACCTCATATGTGGTTTCAACAACGGTTACGAAAACGCCTCCTGTAACGTTACAGGTGTAAACGCGACCTGTTATGGTAACGTTTTACACCCTCTGTAACGTTACAGAGGTGTAGTGTAGACAGGGCCTAAGAGATCCTATACCAGATACAATAGATTGTCCTGCGGGGATTGTTAAGTTTCTTGTGAACCTTCAACAGTGCGTAGTAGATGGTTGCCTTCAGTGGATGTGCAACAGTGAGGAAATCAAATGTTTATTTAGAGATGGTGCCTTGAATTAAGGAGGACTGTAAATAGGCATCTGTGTCTTTTTTTTGTTTTGTTAAGAACATTATATAGGATCAGATTTGTTGAGAACATTATAGGATTAGTGTTCAGTGTAACATAAAAGTATGTGTTGGTCTTTTGGTGATGGATTTTTTCCTATATGCTGGTGGGTGTTCGTAAGTACCACAGATCTGCTTTTTCCGCTAGTTTTATGGTATTCAGTTTTGAGACCACTATTTTGTATTGTGTTACTTTTAAAAACTGCTGTGTATTTGGTTGTTGGGTGCCACTCTGTGTATGGGCAGTGTGCTTAACAAATTGCATTGCCGCCAGCAAAAGGACTCCGCTTGTCTACTTACTAGTTCTAATATTTCTATTTTCAGTAGTTCAAGCAGGTGCTGGACGCCCTTTAGTAGTATCTTCCTACTACTGTAGTTCGGCCTCCCTGTTTGTTGTTTTGCAGCTATGTGGTGGTAGCATTGAAATACAAGGAGACCTCCGGTTGGTCCTGTGTGTGAGTGAGACAGACTTGTGGCAGCAGGACAGAAGTTTGGCCCACTGTGTTTTTTCACAGTGCTGAATTGGCATAATTTGGAAATATCATAACGTATTCACATACAGCTATTACTGACATTGTCCATTCCGTGTAGTAAGAGTGCTGTTCCTTTTTTCCATACTGAGAGTTAAAAGACTGAACTCTGTTCTTTCCTCCATCTTCATCAGTCATACAGTAAACTAACATTTGGCAAAATCAATCATTTGGCTATGCTCTTCAGAGTTTGTGCTAGGCAAGTTTGTTTTCAGATATTTGAGTCCACAGCCTCCTAGATTTTTCAGGGGTCTCTGTCCTCCTAAATTTTCAGGAGTCTCAGTCCTGTAAACTTTAGGAGTGGCACCTAAGGGTGTTTCTATTAAAATTATGCTTTGGCACATGACCAAGATGCTTGATGTGTAATAATATGGTGCATTGCTGGCCCTCTGATTGTTTGCTCATGAATCTCAGACACAAAACAGGGTCCCAGGGTACCTTTCCTGTCAGGTTTTCGGGTATGCCACAGCACTGAGACTGCCCTCATCAGAGTTACGAATTATCTCCTTATGGTGAGGGATTGGGGGCTTTGTACCATCTTGGTCCTGTTGGATCTTGGCAGCATTTGACACTGTTGGCCGTGGTGAGAAACTCTGTGGCACTCATCGGCACTGTATTACGCTGGCTTGAATCCTGCTTACTTGGTAGAACACAGCGGGTGGCACTGGGAAGTTTCCTTTCCAGGCCCTTGATGCTCTCTGGTGGTGTTCCTCAAGGCTCGATCCTTTCTCCTGTGTTATTTTCAGTGTATATGTTGCCTTTGGGTGAGATCTTTAGATGCTACAGCGCTGAGTTTCACTGCTATGTGGCTGATACTCAGCTTTACCTGTTTGGGACTTCTGGTAGATCCGATGCAGTCTTGGTGCTGGAGAGCTGTTTGACTGAAATTAATGACTGGATGTTTTCAAACTGGCTATGTCTTAACCCGAGTAAGATGGAGGACATGATTGTCGAGCCTGGTAGGCAGGGCCCAGCTATGATGGGTAGACTGACCTTGTGTCCTTAGCAGGGCAGTCAGCTGCTCAGAGCTGTAGATGCAGTTAAGAATCTTGGGGTCATCCTGGATAGAAACTTAACACTTTATCAACAGGTGTCCTCTGATGTCGGCAGTTGTCTGGGATGGCTTTTTACCACCTTGGTAACATCATCAGGCTTAACGGACACCTAACCCCTGCTGACCTGGTGATGATAGGGCATGCCTTTGTCACCTCTAGGCTCAGTTATTGCAATGCCTTATACCTAGGGTTATGGTTAGGGTTTGTGATGCCTGCAGCTAGTCCAGAATGCTGCAGCCTAGCTGATTGTGGGCTTCTCTCATAGGGACCACATTATGCTGGTGCTTCATGCGCTGCACTGGCTGCCTATATGGTGGCGCATAACTTTCAAAATATGCTTGATAACTTTCAAGGCCATACACGGTATGGGACTAGTCTATGTAAAAGACCTCCTAGTACCCTACCTCCCTACTCACTCACTCCATGCTTCCGATGCTGGCCTGCTTTCTGCCCCTATTTCTGAACTTTTTGAATTTGGGGACAGGCATTCTATGTGAGAGCACCCACTTCATGGAATGCTTTGCCCGAATAAGTTAGATCTGCCCACATGGTGGAGGCCTTTAAGTCTTATTTAGAAACCTTCCTCTGTACTGAGGCTTTTCCTTAAATTTTAACAATGCTTAATTACGATTTTCTACACTGCCTGTTTTAATTGAGGGTTTGTAGTTACTTTTATCATAAGCGCCCTGAGCCTTCGGGAAAGGGCACGATAGAAATAAAGTTGCCTTGCTTTGCCTTATGGTGCTAGAGGAAGCGCAACATCAAATTATGTTGTCTAATGATTATGAGATGTTGTTGACAATTTAATTACCCATGATAACCCAGCTAAGTTGTCATATCCCCTTTTCAGTGCAGGCCTTCTTTTACCCCTTTTTTTTCCCTTTTAGCAGCTGAGTGGACTGAGGCATAGGGGCAAAGTGACAGGATCAGGGTCACACATAGATTAAGTGACTTTGGTGGGATTTGAACCTGTCTCCTTGTTCCCCAAATCTGAGTTTTAGCCACTAGACTTTGATCTGATTTGTTCACATCTAATTGTTTATGTACCACTTAAAAAAATCTATAATCTTAATAACCAATCTTCATATTTAGTATGAATTATTCATTATTGTTTTCAGTATTTGTGCGATAATTGAATGTTATTTAACTTTAACCATCATGCTGCTTTGTCTAATGTTCATATAGAATGAAAACTGATGAAGCAATGTATTATTCGCTCTAAGAAGCCAGAGATCTGTAATATCCTCTCACGGCAATTGATTTCTATGCTGTTCTGCCAAATCCTGAGTTATGCTTATTTTTTTTTTATTTTTTTTACCAACTTTGTAATTGAGAAAACTAACGTGTGTTAATTCTGCAAAAACAATACTGTAAGTACTGCCTGGACAGGTCCCTCTAATAAGGAATATGTGAATTATGCTTTACTGGGCATGGAACTCTGGAAAAAAATAAGAGTTTATTCAGTGAAAAGCAGCCTGCATTTAAACAATTGTTCTGAGCCCTAATGATTTGATCAAAGTACATATTTACTTGGCAGCTACAGGGAAAGAAGTGTTCCTACACAGTCCCCCTTACAATTTACAAGCTACATTTGCTTACTTGAATCTGTAATGTTTTGCACTTAGACTACTCCGGTGAATGGACAAAAGGTTGGCTGCCCGGATTCTCTCAGACTGCTCCAAGGATGTGCATACTGTGGTGTGGAAACCCTTGGGAAAGAGCTTTTTATGTACTTTGGGAACATTGCTCTAAGGTAAGATGCCATGAAGCCTAAAGGATGGCTCTCACTTGTTTTATGCTGTACGTAGATTTGAAACAATTTGTTGAACACGTGCAGACATAGTGGTGCAGCATGCATTTCTGATTTTGTTCCTATTCCTTTCTTTAATGTACTGCCGTACAGAGAGGAATGCTGTGTGAGTGGTAATGTTTTTGCTCAGATTCCATTCTAGTTGCATCTTGTAGATCAGCTGACAGGCTGTTAAAACAGCTGGTATAGCGTAGCAAAAGTCTGTGCAAAATGGGGATTATTGCTTAGCATTTCTAGAAACGCGTAACAGTTTCTGAGTGATCCATGGCAAGGGAGACCAAATAAGTAAGACTAAATGTTTTTATTTTGAACGTTTTTGACTGCTGTTCATTCCTTAATAACTGCAATGCATTTCCTGAATTGAGCTGCTGTGTACCGGTAAAAAGTAGTGCCACTAGTAGCAGTTGCCACTTTAGTGCTTGCCAGTGAGACTCCACCTGGAGTACTGTGCCCACTTCTGGAGGCTGCACTTAAGAAATAGATAAGGTGGAGGCAGTCTAGAGGAGGACAACTAAAATGATGCAGGGGTTGCTCCAGAAGCCCTACGAAGAGAAGCTGAGAAAGCTCAACATGCACACCATGGGACGGAGAGAGAGAGAGGAGAGGAGGAGAGAGAGAGAGAGAGAGAGAGAGAGAGAGAGTCCTACAAGTACTTTACAGTAACAGAGGTGAACAGGGTGCAGGAGGGAGTCTCTTCCTATGATAAAGAGCACCAAGACCAGAGGGGTTGTGGTGGTGGGGGGGGGGGTAGGAGGGATGTGAGAAGTACTACTTCACTGAAAGAGTGGTAGATGCCTGGAACAGATTGTCAGTGGAAGTTGTGGAGGCAAAAACAGTAGGGGGCTTCTAGCATGCGTAGGATACACATAGGGGAATATTAGTACACAGGCAGGGTTGCCAGAGACCAGTTAGGGTGTGCAGAGACAGACAAGGCAGAGATCATCTGGGCAGACTGGGTGGGCCAAATAGTCCTTTTCTGCCAGCAAATTCTAAAGTGCCAATCATTTTTTTCTGGTTTATGTAACATCCTGAAGTGGTTAAGAAATTAAGTTGCAAATTTTGTGTTTTTTGTGGAAATTGTTATTGGTTTTCACTATGGTATTATAACCAAGGTCCTTCGAATTCTGCAAGTCCACAGCTGTGGGATTTTCTGCAGAATTTGCACCAGAATATGTATATATAGTGGCACAGAATTCATTGCTGTTGGTGAATTTTCATTCAAATATAGTTTTTCCATAGTGCCTGGCTTCCATCTAGTTTATCCTGAAGCCTCCCACTTTGCTCTGTATGTGATGTCATTGAGACATCACATCCTATTTTAGCCAATGGCATGGCTGCAGTCTGCCATATAAATGACTAAATCATGCCACAGAGTTCATGAAATGCTCCCGCAGAAGCCTAGGAGCACTGCCTCAGAAATCGGGACTGAGCGCCACAGAGAACTAGGGATCCTGATTATGCCTTTACTGGCCTTTTAGTAAATTTTCTGGGTGTACCCAAGTTACACATTACAAGGCTTAAACTTGGGGAATTGCAGGATTCACACATTTTAACCCAATCTCAAATTTTGGGAACAGTGACGGTCAGGTTCCTTGTACAGAATCAGCCGAACATTACTTTTCTACCCACAACTGAATTATACATGTAACTCCCAGGTGGCACTATCCCAAAAGCTACTACCCCTGCCTGCGTGGCTAGTTGCAGGTTAAGGGGCCTGCTTACTGAAACGGGTGCCTCCACCCGAAGGCCAGGGTTGTTAGTGGTCAAGCTAACCCGGGCACAGCCCTCCGGGACACTGTAATCCCCCTCTTTCACGTCTGGTGGCCTGAACAATACACAGTAATCACTTTCACAATGACCCTTATTCACCAGGCAACTACCCACACTGTTTGCACTTACCAGTAGGGCTGGTTCCTCTAGCTAGACCCTGGGGACCCCCTGTAAAACAAGGTCATGCACAGCAAATAGCAACAGTACAGTACGTTTGGCACAAACTGGAACCACAGTCAGGTTAAATGCAAAAAGAGATGGATCTGATTTATTCAGGGGACTTGAACAAGGGAGGGGCTTAATAAGGTTGATTTGCTTAAAGGCTATATCAATCAGACAGTTATGCATGCACTTCAGTCCCCCTACATAGTCACACACACTGGCTACCCAGGTAGAAAAACGGTGGGCTAGCCAGCCAGGAACGTTGCCCCGGGTAGGCCGGCGTCGCAGCTGGTTGGGGCCCTGTGATGGAAGAAAGCAACATATGCAACACACTGTTTGTAATCTGGAGCCGGAGGACTCAGTTCGTGACAGAAAAGACAACAAAGCAATCAGATGTCAGCACTCTAGATTTAGCTGTTGTTGCAGGGAGCTACCCTGATGTTTACTTACGACACCCAGTACAGGACACAGGCAGGACGAAATCAAGACTGCAGGTTGTTGAGCTGGAGTGCCGGAGAAGCAGGGCCCACACGACTCACTGAGGCATCGTTCCTGTTCAAGGCATTGAGCAGAGGACTGAGCCCCAATCAGGTCTCTCGTCGATGACTTTCTCTGTATAGCAGGTATTCTGGCTGGGCCAGTGTGGCAAGGCCCAGGCCAAATAGAAATGCAATACAGATTCAGTCTGTGGGAGCTGGATGCAGGCTCCAGCAAGCAAAACACAGTTCAGCACACAGTGGGGAAACAAATCACGACCCACTAACAGCACACAGCACATTTACATGTAAGAAATTTTACTGTACCAGGCAAATGGCTCTCCGGTCACAATTACAGAGTCTCTGCACAATCCGAAAGTTCAGAGGTGGCTGGAAATGTTGACAGGCCGATCGCATTCAGCAAATCTTTGGTCTTCTTCAGATAGGAGCCTGGTCACAATTCAGTGGTTTAACTCGCTCTCCAAATTCAGATTCAGTCCGAAAAAAGGCACAGGTTCCCTCTCAGGGACTGCAGGCAGGCATGCAGGGCAAAACTCAGGCCTTTCCACAGTTCTCCCACGCGAAACTACGCAGGTCTGCTGCTCGACTATCTCGAGCTGTTACTCCTTCACTTCCCAACTCAGATCTGACTGAAACTTCAAGCAGTCTGGGACTTTTCCGAGAATCCAAAAGGTTCGTTGGCTAGTCTGTCTCAGTCACAACAGGGGCTCCCCCTTCAGGTTCATTTAGGCGCCAAAAGCCCCAAACTGCAACTCCTATAGAATTTTGCTCCCACAAAGCCCCTGGGGACAGGCTCCATTTTAGAGTCGCCAAAGGTACTGATTGGCCCATTTCAGCAGTCCAGGACCAAGATGGTGGAGACAAACAGAAATGTCCATGCTGAAAAGAAGGCAGCTAAGACAAACTGCAGTATTATTACTATTATAATAAATGATTAGCAAACAAGTACATCTTCTAACAGAGCTCCCTCTGTGCTAATAGCGATGGCAGAACGGAGCGATTATTTGGCAGAATAGAAATACTCAGCCCCCTCCCAGATTAATTATAACTACAATCTAGGCAGCTCTTAAAGAGACAGTACACAGAGGCTATACAGGTACTCTCTGGCAATAACGTTTAAACTGCTAAAACGCAGGACACCAGCCTGGCAGTGAGCACTTAGGCAAGCTCAAGGAAGACTTTTTGGGAACCCCCATTTGTAGGGGGGTTACATACACAACACTTCAGTTTCCTGAACCAATGCTAATACTGTGAAGGTGACTAGCTTCTGTTGTCTGAATCATGAAGTTGTCATTTCAAAAAAAAAATAAACTTCAGAGTTCTGGAAACAATAGCACTGTGAATAGTGCCGCACTGGAATAGAGAATCTAAAATAAGACAAAACAAGAGGAAAGCCAGAAAAGAAACTAGAGCAGCAAGAATGAAAAACAAGCATTGGCCAACGCCAGTCATGGTTGCTTGAGTGTATTTGCTGTGTAGTTGTTGGGTGTATATTGCCTATCTGTTAAAACTGACAGATTAAAAGCACTAGTTTTAAAACTGCTCCATACTCGTGATTGGGAAATAAAGAGGTTCACACGCAGTGTTGTTGTTCTTTCTTAGACTGCGAGCCCAAATTTTCAAGATAGTGTTTTTATTACCCCAGCATATGAACATGTGAATCTGCCAGCAGAAACCGGCCTTACAGTCTATCAAGTTAGTCTGCTTGAATGCGCAGCTAGCACCCTTATATTGCAGCTGCCCCACCCTCCTCACCTTTACCCCCCTTCACACCCTGTCCCATGCTCTTTTAAAATTGCCCACTGTGCTACAGGATACCACCTCCTCGGGTAAAGTATTCCAGTTTTCCACTACCCTCTCTGTGAAAAAATGCCTCCTCCTCTCTCTCCAATATCTTCCACCCTCCAACCTGAGAACATGCCCTCTAGTGTCCCTTCCTCTCCTCAGCTTAAACATCCCTTCTGTGCCTGTTCTGTTAATCCCCTTCAAATATTTGAAGGTCCCAATCATATCCCCCTGATCCCTCCTCTCCTCCAGGATGTACATATTCAACTCAGTCAGCCTGTCCTCATAGGTTTTACCCTCCAGCCCCTGGATCATCTTAGTTATCCTTCGCTGCACCCCTCCAGCAATCTATCCTTCATTAGAAAGGGACACCAGAACAACACGCAGTACTTCAAATGTGGCCTGACTAGTTACCTGTACAGTGGCAGGATCACATTCCAATTTCTGGATGAGATTCCTCTCGCAACACACCCCAGCATCTTCTTGGCCTTAGCTGCAGCCTTCCTGCACTGAACTGAGTTGTTCATGTTACCCATTATGATCACCCCTAGGTACTTCTCCTCTGTGACCTCTATCTGAACCCCTCCCAACTAGTAGTTCCTCCCTGGGTTCCTTGCTCCAAAGTGCAAAATCTTGCACTTCCTCGCACTGAAGCTCAGTTGCCACTTTTCTGATCACTCTTCCAGTTTGATCAGTTCCTCCTGTAGCCCCTTCCACTCCTCTATGTTGTCCGCCGCTGCCCCTATCTTGGTATCATCTGCAAACAGACTGATCTTGCTCCTAATGCCTTGTGAGGTATCCGATATGAATAACCCAAACACCGGACCCAGGACTGAGCCCTGCTACACCCCACTTGTCTCTGCCTTTGGGAAGGAGAGTGCCCACCACCACCACTTGTTGCTGCCTCCCCTTCAGCCAGTTCACAATCCAGCTTACCATCTTTGTCCCTGCTCCCACATATTGCAATTTACCTTCCCCCCCAGCTTCTCATGTGGCACTGAATCAAAGGCCTTGCTGAAGTCTAAATACAGCACATCCACTGCATGGCCTTTATCCAGTTCCCTCATTTCCTATGCATAGTATTCAGTTAGGCTGGTCTGGCAGGATCTTCCAGAGATGAATCCATGGTGCTGACTGTCCAGGATTCCATTTTCCTCCAAAAAGTTCACCAGCCTCTCTTTCAGGATTGCTTCCATAAGTTTTCCTACAATGGATATGAGGCTTACAGGTCTGTAATTGCCTGGTTCATCCTTTGGGCCACTCTTGTGGAGGGGCACCATGTGAGCCATCCTCCAATCCTGTGGTACACAACCTGTGTCAAGGGAGGTACTGAACAGGTCTGCCAGAGGCCAGCCAATACCCCTGCCAGTTCTTTCAGCACCCTGGGATGAATGCCATCCAGACCTGGTGCCTTATCCACCCTTAGTGCCTTCAGATCCTCCAGCACCTTACCCTCCATAATTACCCCATCTGTCACCCCTTCCCCCACCTTGCCCACTTCCCCATCTTCTGAGGTAGCCGTCCACCCTTCTCCTTCATGATCACAGAACAGAAGTACTCATTTAGTGCTTCTGCCTGTTCTGCCCCCTTCTTCACCCACTCGCCATCCTTCCTAATCCTTATTATCTGGTCCTTGCAGCTCCTTCTCTCCCTTATGTAGCTGAAAAAGTCTTTATCCCTTTCTCTGATGCCCTGTGCCAGCCTCAGCTGTCTGGAAACCTTGGCTGCCCTGACCAGTCTGGTTACCTCCTTGGACGACTTTGCATACAGTTCCCTGTCCTCCTCCCTCCCCGGACTTCTTGAACCTCCAAAAAGCTGCTTTTTTTGCCCTTACCCCTTCCAAAACCTCCTTGTTCAGCCAGCTTGACTTCTTGGCCCTACTCTTCTTGCTCAGCATCTTGGTCCATGACCCAGTAGCCTCAATCAGCACAAGTTTGATAATATCCCACTTCTGATTTGCATCCATAACAGGCCTAATTCCTACCAGGTGCCTTCCCAGAATTCCCCCATCTTGATAAAGTCTGCCTGCCTGAAGTCAACCACTCTAGTTCCTATACCTACAGTCTCCCTGCCCATGCTGAGTGTGAACCACACTGATTGATGGTCACTGCCAGCTAGCAGATCCTCCACACTCTGATCCCTCACAGCCTCCCTGTTAGTTAGCACTAGGTCCAGAGTGTTTTCCAACCGAGTTGGCCCACTGACAGTCTGCACCAGGAAGCTATCATGGAATGCATCCAGTAACATCTGCTCCCTTGTGCTTGAGGTGGCTGGGGTTCCCCAGTCCACTCCTGGTAGATTGAAGTCCCCCACAATCACCGTGTTCCCTTTCCTGCATACCCTTCTAATCTGCTCCGCTAACTCCTTGTCCAAGTCATCTGTCTGAACTGGTGGTCTGCACACCACCCCCATCCGCAGTATCCTACTTTTATAATCAAGGAACTGCATCCATAATGCCTCTGTTTTACCCTCCCCCCTATCCCTTGTACACCTTATTCCTTTTTTAACATAAATTGCCACTCCTCCCCCTCTCCACATTCCTCTGTTTTTTCTCTATAACCTATACCCTGGGATCATCAGATCCCAGTCCTGGCATTGTGTGGCCCAAGTCTTCTGAAGTGTGATTTTTCTGAATGAATGCAAAAACAATTTTTTTCTTTTTTTGGGAGGCGGGAGATTTGAAAATGAGATGAGTTTGAAAAAATACCATGTTGAAAATGTTGGTTCAAAAATGTAAAAAAAAAAATAAATAAATAAAATATTCAGTGTTATAAGTAAACATTGAAAAATTCTTCATAACTTTGTTTTTTGAGATTTTGACCAAAAATTTTCAATATAGTGTTTCAAACAACATGAAGTCTTGCTGTATTCTGACTATGGCAGTTAGGTCCTGCCTTTCAACTGCTCCGGAGAACAAAGAGTTAACTTTCCATGGCCAGCATGGAATGTTCAGCGCGAGGTCGGTTGAAGCCCCTGTCTGCTGTTGTTTAAACTGCAACCATCAGATTCTTTACTCCGCCTCACTGAACAGTCGCTCCGGAGATTTCTCCTTTGCTCGGTTCAAAAAAGTCGGTTAAAGTGTAGTTTTTTCGCTTGGTTTCTACCGAATTTTTACTACTGAACCTGTCGGTTCAAGTCTCTGTCTGTGGTACCGTGAGTACTAGATAGGTTTTGCATTTAGTTTCTGTGTGGAACTTGTAAACATTGGATCGGTTCGGTTTGAACTGATCAGATTGGTTTTAAAAAACTTTTGAATTTATTAGAGTGTGGTAACCGGTCCCTATCGGTTCTAAAAAAAATGGATTTAATTACGTTTTTTTCCAAGACCCGTAACACGGTCAGGAACCGATAGGGGTGTCTTGCCTGGTGGATTGCTGAAAAAAGGGTAAGTTTTGGATAGGATTGGCCATGTCTGAGAAACCCAAGGAAAAAACTGGGCCCACTGGGTTTCAACACTGTAGTGTGTGTGGGGAAGCCTTTGCTAAGGCTGATCCCCACACCACCTGTGTTTATTGTCTGGGGTTTGACCACCTCGATTCAGACTGTCAAATTTGTAAAAGTTTTCCCAAAGCTACCCTGGATAAGAGAGTAGGTAGACTGAGGGAAAGGGAGGCCGAGAAGTTCGCTGACCCGGATGGCCAGCCCGGTTCGGTTCCAACCGAACCAGAAGAAGTGCCCTCTGACCAGGGCGAAACTTATCTGGGCAAAAGGAGAGTCGATTATGAGGAGTCGGTTCTGGTTAAAAGAAAGAGAAGGGAAAAATCATCTGGTTCAGATCCACAAATTCTTTCTCCGACTGCTGATGAAATAGCCAAAGTGATAAGGATAGTTCAATCACTAACTTTGGTTCCGGCCGAACCGGCACCATCTGTCAGGGGCTCGGTTCAGTCGGTTCCAACGGTTCCGGATTATACTTTAGAAGATTTTTATGAACTGGAGGAGGAGGAGGAGTATGAGGATGGAAGTATGAGGATAATGATGATGATGGTGATTATGAAAGTCTGGATGTGCCTATTGACCGGACATCTCCCCAGACAGACATTCAGGTGTTTCTCCTCCTAGGCTTTCTGAGTCCCCTTCCCACTTTATGTTTTACAAGAAAGTGGCTGAAACCCTCCAGCTTCCAATGGAAGAAGCAGTAGAGGATCAGGAGGAGCCTGATTTTTGTTGAGATGATGGACATCCCAGAGTCCAGGAGATTGTCTATTCCACTCCATAAATCTTTTGGGAAACAGACATTTAAAATTCTAAAGACTCCTAATTCCATACCTCCTGTGGACAGAAGAATGGACAAGAGGTATACCCTTTCAGGCTCGGACATGGAGTTCCTTTCCCAGCAATGCAGCCATGTTGGGGTAGTGCAGGCTGCTGCCTGTGTAAAGGCAAATATTCCCTTGGCTTCACACCCCCCAGATTAGGACTCCAGGAGGATTGATGCCATGGCAAAAAAGCAGTACATGGCAGCATCTTTGGGACTCAGGCAGGCTAACTATATGGCCTACACAGCTAGATACCAGAAGTCCAGGTGGGACACTGTGCTGGCTCTGGCTAAACAGGCCCCTGACCAGCTTGCCAAGGAGCTGGAGCAGGTGGCTGCGGATGGGATTGAGGCATCCAAGGTGCAATTTCATGCTGCTGTAGACTCAATGATGTTTCATCTAGAGTCATGGCTACATCTGTGGCCTTCGGAGGATGGCTGGCTCAGATGTACTAGCCTATCACAAGATACCCAGGCTAAGGTCATGGATTTCCCTGTCATTGGTAATTCTCTGTTTGGGTAGCAGACAGAGAACTACATGAAGAAGATGGATGAGTACAGGACCACCTACAGGAGTGCTCAGGCCAAAGAAAGGCAAGCCACTCCTCAGAGGCAGCATTCCAGGGGCAGGGGCAGGCCCTTTCAAAGGCCTTTTTACCAAGCCCAGGCCTCCTCTTCTGCTTATGCTCAGAAGGGGTTCTTCAGAGGGAGAGGCAGACAGGGAATGGCAGGCCTGCTTCCACCCCTCAGCCTAAAGCCCCTGCCAAGCAGATACCCTGATGGGTCTGCCCGGGCCGATTCTCCAATACCTGTAGGGGACAGGCTGGCTTACTTTGTCCAGGACTGGAAGTCTTTGACATCAGACAAGTGGGTCCTGGAAGTAGTAAGCCAGGGACTGGTTCTCGGCTTCAAAAAATTTCCCAAGATGAGAACCAGATCCTTTCCACCTGCAAATCCATCAGAGACCCTTGTCCTAGAGGCAGAGGTTTCTTCCTCCTGGCTCTCAGAGCCATAGAAGGGTTCCTACCTCACAGGGGCAAAGGATTGTACTCCAGGTACTTCCTAACCCCCAAAAGACAGGAGAATGGCGGCCCATCCTGGATCTAAGATATCTGAACAAGCACCTTTAAAACCCAAATTCAAAATGGTGACTCTGGGAATAATTCTGCCCTCTCTAAGGCCAGAGGACTGGCTAGCCTCCCTGGACCTCAAAGATGCCTATTTTCACATTCCCATCAGGTGCTCCCACATAAAGTACCTCAGGTTCGAGTTGCCCTCAGGCCACTATCAATTCAGAGCAATACCCTTTGGCCTAACATCAGCCCCAAGGGTGTTCACAAAGTACCTGGCAGTAGTGGTTGCTTTCCTAAGGAGAAAAAAGATCTCCATCTTTCCATACTTGGACGACTGGCTCATAGTGGGTCAGTCTCCAGACCAAGTCAAGTCACATCTGCAAATAACTCAGCAAGTGCTCACTTCCTTAGGATTCATCCTCAACCTTCCAAAGTCTATTCTCGAGCCAGTACAGCTCCTCACCTTTATAGGGGCAGAGCTGGATACAATAAGAGCAAAAGCTTTCCTTCCCCTGGACAGGGCAAGGACCCTTATAGAACTGGCCTCTTCATTCACCCTTCAGGTGTCTCGACCAGCAGGGCATTTCTTGCAGCTCCTGGGCCACATGGCAGCCTCTACAGCAGTGGTCCAAGGGGCAAGATTCCAGATGAGGGACATTCAGTTCCACTTAAGAGGCTTCTGGTCCCAAAGAAAGTATTCCCTTACCAAACTAGTTCCAGTGACTCGAACCCTGATCCAGACTTTGCAATGGTGGCAGGATCAGGACAATTTGAGACAAGGAGTTCCTTTTGTCACTCCGTCTCATTCAGTGATACTCACCACAGATGCCTCCCTGCTGGGCTGGGGAGCCCACTTGGGGGATCTTACCACCCAAGGGTTGTGGTCACCTCAAGAATCTCTGCTTCACATCAGTCTCTTGGAACTCAGAGCAGTATTTCTGGCACTGCAAGCCTTTTCCAAATCTGTACAGAACAAGGTGGTCCAGATCACAACAGACAAGACCACCACAATGTGGTACATCAACAAGCAAGGAGGCCTCGGTCTACGGTCTTGTGCACAGAAGCAATGAAGGTGTGGTCTCTGGCCTGTTCCCTGCAAACCTCTCTGATAGCAGTTCACCTCCCAGGGAAGGACAATGTCCTGGCAGATCCTCTCAGCAGAATATCCCAGGGCCATCACGAATGGACCCTAGATCCCCTAGTTTTGGAAGTGATTTTCTCGAGATGGGGCACTCCACAGATAGATCTTTTTGCAGCCCCAGACAATCACCAACTTCCTCTCTTTTGTTGCAGACCCCCAGTCTTGGGCTCAGTCCCCCTGGATGCTCTGATTCTGAATTGGGAAGGGAAGTTCCTGTATGCTTTTCCCCCTTCCCTCTCCTGTTCAAAGTGCTAGTCAAGATCAGGTCTCAACCATGCAAAGTGATTCTGATTGCTCCAGACTGGGCCAGACAGCCCTGGTACCCACTGTTGCTGTCCCTAACAGTCCACCTCCCCCTGTCTCTTCCAAGGAATTTCAACCTGTTGACATGCTCTCAGGGGAGGATTTGGTATCCAAATCTCAAATCTCTCAATCTCAAGGCATGGCTCTTGAAGAGTTAGTTTGCTGATCTACACCTTTCTCAAGGAGTTCTGGATATCCTTAAGGCTTCTCGAAAGCCTTCCACCAGAAAGACTTACAACTCCAAATGGAAAAGGTTCACTATTTGGTGCACTAATAAGCATACTTCTCCAGAATCTGCTGGGTTGCCTACAGTCCTGGACTATATGGTTCATCTTAATGGCTTGGGACTTAGGCCAGCTACACTAAAGTGCATCTGGCAGCTGTTTCTGCCTTCTTGTCAGTAGGCAAGCCCTCCTCTGTCAGCCCATCCTGTGTTTTGTAAGTTCTTCAAGGGATTGCTGCACACAATCCCCTTTAGGGACCCTGCTCCTGCTTGGGACCTTAATGTTTGCATTGCTCAGCTTATGCAACCACCCTTTGAGCCTTTGTCCTCTGCAGAGCTTAAGTACTTGACTTGGAAAACTATGTTTTTGGTAGCCATTACTTCTGCCAGGCGTATCAGTGAATTGCAAGCCCTGTCAGTGGAGCCTGATTTCATCTCTTTCCATAGAGATAAAGTGATCCTAAGAACTAACAGGAAGTTTTTGCCTAAGGTGGTTTCAGATTTCCACCTTAATCAGTCTATGTCTCTCCCTGTTTTCTTTACTGACCACTCCTCCTCTGGAGAGGAGGTTGCACAGCTTGGATGTTAAAAGGGCCCTCAGCTACTATATAGAGTGCACCAAGGGTCACAGGTTTGAGTCCTCCAGTTGTTCCTCACATATGGAGAGGTCGGGAGGCAAACCTGCCACTAAAAGATCTATTGCCAGGTGGATTGTCTCTGTATACAATTCTGCTATGAAAACTGGTAGAACACCACCCTCAGGCCTGAGGGCTCACTCTACTAGAGGTATAGCTGCTTCCCTGGCTGCTGCCAGGATATTCCTATCTTAGAAATTTGTCAAGCAGCCACCTGGAAAACAGTCCATACATTCACCAAGCATTACTCTCTGATATCCAGGCTAGGAGTGATGCTGGGTTTAACACAACAGTACTTCAAAGCCTATTCCCAAAGTAGGTTCTGTCCTCCTCCATGGAGGTACTGCTTGGTAGTCTGCAATAGTCAGAATACAGCAAGACTTCATGTTGTTTGAAGAAAAAATTACTCACCTTAGTAATGTTGTTTCTTCTAATGGAGTCTTGCTGTATTCTGACCTCCCCCTCTCCTCTCAGAACCTGTTTTTGGGATGTGGGTGGGCAGGAGCAGTGTTGGCACCCTAGAGGTGTCCCTTTTTCACCCTCCTTTATTTTGGGTGTGTGTTGTTTTTTGGGTTTCCTGACTTGAGTCTTTGCTTTGAAAGAAAACCTTATTTAATAAATTTAGTTGCCAGTTGGCTAGCGTGAGTCTTAGTTTCCACACAGAACTTCTAGTGAGTATTGCTCGTAAAGATCTGACGGTTGGAGTTTAAACAACAGCAGACAGAGGCTTCAACCGAGCTCGAGCTGAACGTTCCATGCTGGCCATGGAAAGTTAACTCTTTGTTCTCTGGGGCAGTTGAAAGGCAGGACCTAACTGCCATAGTCAGAATACAGCAAGACTCCATTAAAAGAAACAACATTACTAAGGTGAGTAATTTATTCTTTTATCACCTTATGAACGTGACAGATGTCATTTATTAAATCCTGCATAAAGTGTAACTTTTGTGGCATGACCATGAATACACGTTTTGGGCAGGATTTGAAAAATACTACCTTTCATGTTCATGAGATATTGGCTTTGTTGAAAATTTGGGGTCAAAAATCTTAGAAAACAAATCTAAGTTCTGAGCAAACAGAGAACATTTTCAGAATTTCTTCATAATGTTTTTTTACAGAAATGTTCAGCAGAAATGTTCAACATATTATCATCTCACATTGTGATCAAGACAGTTGTAAGTTTTGTAATCCTGTCTGAAAAGTGATTTCACTAGGTAACTTCAAAAACATGTTTCAGAGGGGAGCTGAAAAATTGCAGCTGTCTTGTTCATGAGGAGGGATAAAAAAGGCATGTTGAAGATTTGGGGCAAAAATGTTAAATAATAAAAAAAAGTTATGAGTTAAAGTTCAAAAAAAGCATTAACTGGACTTATTTGTTTGTCAGTTCATGGTCAGGCTTGAGGCCAATTTGGCCTTGGGAAGACAATAAAGTCCCATTAGCAGTATTGGTTGTATGAGGGGCAGTCTAATGCCTGGACTCAAGGGGCTCGATTTTCCAATGACTGCACAGTATGCTGCGCACCGCCACCTGTAGCAAACTCGGGTATGCTAGGGACCTTGCTTCGTATTTTAAAAGAATAGGAATCCTGTTACCAATGTCCCCGAGTTTGCCACAAATTGACCAATGTGCCAACCAAAAGGCACATAGATGGGGACTGCAGCAAGTTGTGGCACAGGCTTGTGATATCTGTGGCTAGTGATGATGACCCACAAGCCGGTCACCCTGGTGGCTGGCGGGTTGCCCAGAGGATGCCCTGACTCGGGGAGGAATGTTTCTGGCTGGGTGGGGTGGGGTTTGTGGGCTTTCACCTGCCATGGATCACCGACCACTTCAGCGGTAATCTGGCAGGTATCGTGGGCTGTCTAGGTGCCTTTCCTGGGAGGCACAGGGTCACCCCCCCCCACCCAGTGAGGGTTGCAGCAGTGGGACACAGTGACTTAGACCATTAACTGCAAGGTCCCTGAGCCCCTTGGGGGGGATTGCAAAATCCCAAAGTAGGGGATATTGCAGTCCTGCTCTGGTGCAATCCCCCTCCACCATGCTGCACCATGTGCAGGTGGTCTCCCCAGTGGCACGCGGTCCCTTAGAAAATCTGGACTGGCTCAAGGAGCCCCTTGCCTCATTTCTCCTTGTCACAAGCCCCCTTCCACCAGTCCGGACCATTGAAAACTGAGCTGAAGGTTTCTAAGCCCTCAGTCCCCTTAGGAAGTTTAATCTCCGAGGCTGCTAAATTGTTTTTCTATAGATCATTAAGCCCCCACCTTTTTTATTATGATCGCTATGCTACATCAAGTAACTTTCCATACCAATAATAGAGTCCAATACTTTTGAATGTAACCATATTTTCAGTAGTGTTAGTATGTCTGCTTTGTACTGCAATATCTCATTACCTGGCTTGATCTTATTGTGGCATAAGACTTCTAATATTTAATTGTGCTATACTAAATTCTTTACCAGCAAGTGTGTCAGCAGTTAAGTCATTGCAATTTAAAGGGTCAGGGTTACGTGAATGTCCTCACGTACTGTAAGAGCAGGAACATAACACAAGGCTGTCTTATAGACTCCAAATTTGTTACGCTTACGTTTTCAGAGAAATAAATGGCAATATATGTCGCTTGCCCTGATTTATCTGATTTAAATCCTACTCTAAGTACGTGGAACAATAAGACCCCATGGCTGCTGACTTCATAAAATTGCATCTTATATCATATTTCAGCTAACTGTGATTTATAATCATCCTCAGTCCTGACGATTAAAAAGTGTGAGTCCCATCCTTGTATGGTCACATCATGCTTCCCCTGTGGTATGATAGCTAGTTTAGTCTCCCCACTCCCGCGTACAAACAATAACCCCTCCCAGCACAGCCCTTATTTAACATGATGTGGGTTGTTTGATGGATTGTACTAGAAGAGGGTTAAATGCACCTAGCCAGTGCCACCTATTCTAAGAAGACAGTTGCAATGCTAAATAGGTACAAAATTAATTCAGATAGAAGGTCTAAAAGCAAATAAACACAGTAAATTGCTACATGTAACCCCCCCTGCAACTTGGGGTTCCCAAAAGTCTTCCAGGAGCTTGCCCGAATGCTCCAAGTCTGGGTGGTGTTTGGCGTCTGAGCTGTTTAAATATGGTTCCAAGTGAGTGCTATTTGAACCTCCACGTACTGTCTCTTTAAGAGCTGTCTGATTGCAGACTTAATGAGTTTGTATGGGGGGATTGTGTATTTAACGCTGAAATCCCTCCCGAACTGCTGTCAATTCGCTCCGTCTCTACCATCGCTACATGTGCAGAGGGAGCCTTGTTGAAAGATATAACTGTTTGCCAGAAATCATTTAGAGTGACCAAGAAAATGTAGTTTGTCTAACCTGTTTTCATTTCAGTATGAACTGTTTCAGTGTAGCTCTTTCATTTTGGTCCTGAATTGCTGACTTGGACCAATCAGGATGATAGGGAGACCTTAAGATGGAGCCTGTGGACAAATTGGAACTTGGACTCTCAATTTTGAGCCAGCCACAAGGGGATTGTATGGGCAGTGACTCTGGGAAATGTAGTTTTAACCTTGGCACCTTTTTTCACCAACAGAGGGAGTCTTATTGTGAGTGACAACCGAACTAGCCAACAGAATGGTGTGGAGCTAAAGGAAATGCCCTGCTGTGTTACTGGAAAGCTCAGATCAGTTGTGACAGTGAAGAGAGAAGGAGCTCTGTGCTTCTGCGGTGTATAGTTTCATGTGGGAAGTGCGTGTGAGGCCCTGAGTTTCGGCCTGCAGCCACTGTGAGTGCCAGTTTGGACTGAATCCAAGTTGTGAGGAGAAAGAAGCACCAGAAGTGTGGAAACCAGGCTCACCCTGTAGAAGACTGGAGAAATTGCTGAATCGCTCTCGGTCTGTCAGGAACTGAAGCTGCTGTGTGTGCTCCCGGGTATTTTGCAGTAATTGCGTTTGGGATCGAGGAGCAGCCTGCCTGGTATAGTACTTTCCTTTTACATATGAATGTGCGTAGTGCTTGTGGGGAATCGTTATTTCCAATCCCCCGTACTGTGTGCTGTGTGTTGAAGCTGAAAGCAAACCCCAGCTTGTCTCGGACTAAATCCGTTTGCTATCAACTGCAGTGGGATCCAGTTACAAGGACTTTGTTTCTGGCAATCCAGAAGAACATCCACCATCCGGTTCTCAGTGTAACCCCCCTGCAAATGGGGGTTCCCAAAAGACTTCCAGGAGCTTGCTTGAATGCTCCAAGCCTGAATGGTGTTTGGCGTTTAAGCCATTTATCAGTGAGTGTTTTTAGAACCTCTGGTACTGTCTCTTTAAGAGCTGTCTGCTTGCAGACATAATTAGTTTATATGGGGACTGTGTGTTCTTTGATTGAGTACCACTCGAGCTGCTGTAATTCACTCCATTTTTGCAGTCACTAGGGTGCAAGGAACCTATCTGAAAGATGTAACTGTTGCCAGAAACCATTTAGAGTAATAATGAAATTACAGTTTGTCTAACCTGCTTTCTTTGCAGTCAGAACTGTGTCTGCCTAGTTCCCCATTCTGGTTTTGAACTGCTGAACTGGACCAATCAGTGTGGGGTAAGCTAGCTCTAAAATGGTGCCTTGGACGAATTAGAACTTGGACTCATAATCTGAGCCAGCCACAAGAGGATTGTAGGCAGTGACTCTGGGAGATGTAGTTTAGATTTGGGCCTTTTTGGACCAACAGGAGCAGTCTATTGTGAGTGACAGCCAATCCAGTCAAGAACTGGGAGGAACTCAAAGGAAGTGCTCGGTTTTGTCTGTTGAGTTTCAGTTTTAGCTCTGGCAGTGAAGGGAAAGGAACCCTGTGCTCCTTCAGTGCAGTTTTAGTCGAAACGTGTAAGGCCAGAGTTCCGGTCTGCAGCTTGTGTAACTGCTTGTTAGGACTGAATCCGTTCTGTGAAGAGAATCAAGGATATCTGAAGAGTAGAAAACAGGCTCACCTGAAGACTGGAGAAATTGCTGAATTGCACTCGGTCTGTCAGGAACTGAATCTGCTGTGTGTTCTCCGGTATTGTGCAGTAATTGCGATCGGGATAGAGAAGCAGCCTGCCTGGTATAGTACTTTCTTTTGCCATATAAATGTGTGAGGAGACTCGTGGAGCTCAAGAGTAGCCCTGCTGACATTGAAGGACCCTATCTTGTTTGGAGGTCGTGAGTACTAATTCGAGTCGCCCTGTTGAATTGCCACAATAAATCCAAATGGAATCACTGTACTGCTGACTGTTTAAACTAATTTTCTTTTCTCTGTGGGAAAGGGCCCCTACCAGCTGCCACGGTTTGGACTAGCCACTAGGGCGTGGGTACCCAGGGACAGTAACTGGTAGGGATAGGCCTGTTCACAGAGCCATAGGTTGATAGTAAAGTGATAAGCTAATTAACCTGATTTCCCCCTGTCCTTGTTATATTCCCCCTAAATAAATCAGAGCTGCTTGTTTCAGCAAAGTTATACTGCCTGAGGTATTTGTCTATGTTAA
Source organism: Neoceratodus forsteri (assembly GCA_016271365.2). NCBI lineage: Eukaryota > Metazoa > Chordata > Ceratodontiformes > Ceratodontidae > Neoceratodus > Neoceratodus forsteri. The sequence goes on from CM057453.1 coordinate 169,343, forward strand.
AGTATTGTACTGTGATTGTTGCACTGTATCTTATTTTACAGGAGGTCCCGGTGCCTGAACCAGCCCTGGGGGTAAGTGTATACTGTGAAGGTAATTCTGATATATTGTGTGGGCCACTAGTGGGAAGAAAGGGGGGTTGCAGTGTCCCAGAGGGCTGTGACCAAGTAAGTTTAACTATTGCAAACCCTGACCTCTGGGTGGAGGCACCCGCCATTGGATCCAGGCCCCTCAACCTGTTAGTGGCAAATCAGGCAGGGGTAGTAGCCCCTGGGATAGCGCCATCTAGGGGTTACATCAGCTTGGGTATTGTGAGTACAAATCAGGATATTCTCCTGCAGCCTGCTATCAATTACAAGTGTGTCATCTAATTGTTGTTGTTTCACTTCTTCATGGACTGAGCTATCCAGCTTCGAATTACAATTGGGAGTTGTGCATATATTTTCTTCTACAGGGCTCTATCCATCTGCATCTGCCGGCCAACCCAGGGCAACAGACCTGGCTAGCCCCCCCCCCAACCTGGGTACCCAGAGTGTGACTTTTCAGACCCTGTATGTGTGCACAGTACTATGATTTAATGCCACCAATTAACCTGATTTCCCCCTCCTGTGTTACTGTCCCCTAAATAAATCAAATTTGTTGTTATACTATCTGTGGTGTTGGTACTTTTGGAAACAGTATTGTATTTCGCTGTGTATGTTGTTTAACCTTATTTTACAAGGGGTCCTCAGAGACGTGCTGCAGAATCAGTCTCGAGGGTAAGTGGTGCTTTATGAGTGAACAGTGTGTATACGTGGGGTATTGGGGCTGTAACTCCTGTGTACTGTGTGAGCCGCTAGAGGGAACCAAAGGAGGTCACGGTGTTCCAGAGAGCTGTGATCAAGCTAGTCTAACCACTACAAACCCTGACCTCTGGGTGGAAGCACCTGCCATAGAACCTAGGCCCCTTAACTTGTCAGTAGTCAAGCAGGCAGGGTAGTAGCCCTTGGGATAGCTCCACCTGGGGGTTACATACAAAATAAAAGAAAATTGCTTCCTCGCAAGCCTTTCCTAAGCGACTCCTGCCGGAGCCATTCATATGGAGAGCCACTTGAGCAACTTGGCTTTTAACTGCTGTGGGTAGCCCTGTCCCCTGATGACACTTACACACCTGCTGGTGCTGATAGCAATCTCCCTAGCTTACTTGACCCTGAGCGGTGGCAGGACGTAAATGGCAGTAGGGGACAGAACTTTGGTGCAAGCAGAACAGTTTGTGGCTTCAGGACACTAATGGAAACTCTCCTCACAGGATCGTCTCTCTACTCTTGCAGCTATGTGTCTGTGAGAAATGGGAATGGGCTTCTGTAGGTTGGGAATGTATTCAGATTTAAATGGCTGATTTATTTGTTTTTTTAACCTTTTTATATGTTCAGGTTGTAATTTTTAGTCTGTGTAAGACTTGACTGGTTAAAGAGGTTTTGTATTTTGTTAGGCATGTTGTTCATGTGTTTATAAAGTATTTTTTGCCATGTGTTAATGTATTAGGTAGTTACATGTGTCAAGGTTGTACTGTATTACAGTGCTATTAGTGCGTCTGTGGTGCATTAATGTGTTCCACTGCAGCCCACTTAAATTCACACCTGTTTAGCATGAGAAAAATGCACATTTAAGTGGGCTGTGCACTTATCTGGACTTGTATGTTTATAATGGAAAGGACTGATGCATTTCAGCTTTATTTCACTCAAGTGTTAAAAGTCATTCAAAAAGTGTCAGAGCTAATAAATTGCAGCTGTTTTTTTTTAATCAGTTTTAAACGTTATCAGAGCAATTTTCAGAGCTGAAAAAGGACATGATTTTTGTCTGTTTCCTTGTTTTTAGGGCTAGCTGCATTAGACGGTGCTCACACTGGAATAGATGAGTTAGAGCATTTCTTCTCTTGCATGGAAGAGTGCACTTATTTTTTCTGTGCATTAAAGTGCTTTGAACATTGAGAACTCTGGTTCGTCTAGGTTGTGCTCAGGGTCAGTAGACTCATTATCTTCCTCTGTTCGGCTGAGAATTTCATTGCGGATTTCTGAGTCTCCTGAATCATCCTGCCTGTCAGAAGCATTTCGTTCTGGTAAACCTCAAAGTCTGCTGTGCTCACATTTGTTGGTAGGGCAGGTATGGGCCCCTCCTCAACCACCTTCTCTATGCCAGAAAAGTCAACAGATCCTGCTTTTCAATAGTAATTTCTAATTGTTTCTGGCTTTACAAGACACCAAACTTGATGTTACCTTTTTATTGCGTCTAGTATACTAACCTTTTTTTGTCTTATCACTAACAATGTTTAGTGTGCCTCCATCTAAGCACGGGATTAGCTTCTCCCGCATCTGCTGGGAAATATAAAAAGAACCTACTGGATTTGGTAACACAAAACTCTACAAAATTCTTCTATCAGCCAAAACTCATCTTAAGTGACAGTATAACTCCCCTCTTACCTGATCACGATAAAGGTGTTTTACATACCTTGTTATGATCCCCGTATCTATTGGTTGGATTAGCATGGCCTACCCAGTTAGAACAGTGCTACAATAATAGCGTCGCACAGAACAGTGTGGTCTATACAGCACTAACACGGACACCAATAGGGGAATAACAATGCTATGTAGGAAGTGCTTCTCGGGTCGCTATCTGTGATACTAGCAGAGACCACAAGGGGAGAGGAAATCAGGAGGCAGGCCGAGCTGCTCATGTGGCATGGAGGACTGTAGCGTGAGCAGCTCGACTGAAATGGTGGTGGAGACCAGGGTTCTAATCCTGGTCTCCCAAATTTTATTTTTCCCCCCCGTAATCCAACTGCGACTCAGAGTTGATTATTTTAATTACAGGTGTGTGTGTGTGTGTGTGTGTGTGTGTGTGTGTGTGCAGGGCCCCCCGAATACATACAGTTTAGGAGTGGTAGCGTTTGCAAACCAGACTTGCGATCACTACTAGTGGCGCTATCTTTGCCAGCAGCATTTGTTCCTGTCGCTTTTCTGATCAGCGCTGTTTGGATGGCGCTGCTGTTGACAGCACTGTCCATACAGTCGCTGTTCCTACCAGTTGGGTGGCAAGAAAATTAATTTGATGTGACTTAAAGGGATGTCCAAATGGGCAGCGCAGTTGTCCAGGAACATTGCTGTCCTTTTTCTTTTGCAACACATCAGGACATTAATCTTTTCCAGACATCCATGCACTAGCATTGGCCTCATAATCCACTAGAAGTGCATCTGGAGACAGCGCTGAAAATGAGTTTTTTTAAGCTTTCCCCACAACAGTCACAGTAAGGTTGCAACACAGCAGGACCGAGATACACACTCTTGCCTTCTTGTAACCGCATGCTGTATCAGAGTTAATGAACAGGATACCTTCAGGTGTTGCTATGAAATGCAACCTGTTTCATCGCAGTAAAAGTATGTTCAGGAAGGTAATCGTTTAAAATTTGGGGTAGCACTGTTGTTAGCCAAGAATCATTAGACTCCGAGTTAGCATCTTTTTTTTTTTTCACCGTGGCATCGTGTGAAGAGTAACCCTTTACGCTCTTTCCAATGGCATAACCAAACATCTGTGGCTGTGAACTGTATTCCACGTGGTGTCTGCGAACCGCAGAGCTTTTTTTAAGCATAATGGGACCATTCACTGGGGTATCTGAGAACCACCTTAAAGAGCGACTTCTACCTTGTCGCGCTTCCCGCTATGCTGGCGTTTTCTTTCCTGTTTTTCTGAACGCCCTCATTCAGTGATCAGCCTTTCTTTATTAGCCACGACCTGGGAAATGGTAGAAACATCTACTCCATTCTCAGCTGCCACATCACTTCTTGTAACATTAGGCAGCCCTAAACACTGTAGCAGAGCTACTTTTTGCCCGAGAGACAGAGTGACGTTTTTTCAATCCATAATTCAGTTCACTGTAGTTAGGCATTACAGCTTCTCGTTACAGGCAGGATGTTAAATGCTGTCACACCTGCTCATAATCAGCTATGTATTTATGAGGTGCTAATTACCCGAGAAGAGATGTGCTGGAGAACTGAGAAACTATGCATTTATCTAAAGTGTACGCTTAACTGATCTTTTTTTTTTTTTTTTACATTGCACAAATAGCAAAAAAAATGTGCATTTATCAAGAATGTGCACTTAACAAAAGAAACATAGAAATTGTCAGCAGATAAGGACCGCCTGGCCCATCCATTCTGCCCGTAAGCCCTGGTACTGGATTACTGCTTCTGACCCACCCGCTGCTGTACCTTTATGGTTCCCCATGCCTGTCCCAAGCATGCTTGAATCCATCCACAGTGATCGCTCCCACCACCTCCTGAGGCAGACCATTCCATGCATCCACCACCCTCTCTGTGAAAAAGAACTTCCTTACAATCCCTCTTAAACTCCCACCTTCCAATTTCTTGTCATGCCTTTTCGTTGTTGTGCTCCTCCTGTATTTGAAAATGTCTCCCCCTGCACCTTGTTTATACCCTTGAGGTCCTTGAATGTTTTTATCCTGTCCCCTCTTTCTCTCATCTCTTACAGCGAGTACATATTAAGATCCCTTAATCTCTCCTCATGAGGCTTGTGTTACAAGCCCTGTACCATCTTAGTCACCCTTCTCTGGACTGTCTCCAGCCTGTTAATATCCTTATGAAGGTGCGGCCTCCAGAATTGCACACAGTACGCCATGTGAGGCCTGAATATGGTTTTATGTAATGGCATCACTACCTCCCTCCTTCTGCTGGTGATACCCTTGCCTATGCACCCCGGCATGCCACTGACCCTCTCAGCTGCCTTAGCACCCTGCTTTGACACTTTCAGGTAATCTGAAATAATAACCCCCAGGTCCTTTTCCTCCTTTGTGACTGTCAGCAGCCCCCCCCCCTCCCAATCTTGTCGCTTTCCCCTGGGTTTCTGTGCCCCAGGTGCATAATTTTGCACTTTATTGAATTAAGCTTCAGTTGCCAGTCCTCAGACCATTTTTCAAGCTTCCCCAGGTCCCTCCTCATTTTCTCCACTCCCTCTGGGATATTTACTCTGTTACAGATCTAGTCATCTGCAAACAGGCAGACCTTTCCCTCCAGCCCTTTTGCAATGTTGCTAATGAAGACATTGAACAGGACTGGCCCCAGGACCAATTCCTGAGGCACAACACTGATCGCCCCCTCTCTTCCTAGACTGCACCCCATTTACCACCACCATCTGCCTCTTGTCTGTTAGCCAGTTTCTAACTCAGTTTACCACCCTGTCCCCCATGCCCAGCCTACCCAGCTTGTTTATCAGCCTCCTATGTAGGACGGTGTCAGAGGCTTTGCTAAAATCAAGGTAAGCGACGTCCACTCCCCACCCTGATTTATTTATTTTGTCACTCAGTTGAAGAAATCAACCAGATTGTCTGACATGACCGCCTCACTGTGAATCCCTGTTGCCTATGGTCCTGGACTTCGATGGCTTCTAGATGCCCCACTATCCTTTCTTTAAGCAAGGTCTCTGTGATGTTCTCCTCTACTAAGGTGAAGCTGACCGGCTTATAGTCCCCTGCCTCATCCCTGCTGCCAGATTTGTGTAGAGGGACCACATGTGCCCTCCTCCAATCCTCTAGTACCACCCCTGTGTTGAATATGGTGAACATGGCTGCCAGAGGTTCTGCTGTTTCCCTTCGCAGTTCTCTTAATATCCTTGGGTGTATACCATCTGATCCCATCACTTTGTCTACCTTCAATTTAGTACGCTCCTGCAGGACTCTTTCCTGTGTGAATGGACTATTGTCCACCTCTTCACCCCCTTGGCAACTGCTGTACTGCTGTGGCCATTGTCCTTCCCTCCTCTTTTGTGAATACATAACAGAAATATTTATTCAATATTTCTGCCTTTTCCATGTAACTCTCCTTGGATTCCCCTCCCTCTCCCTTGAGCCTTGCAATCCCCCCCTTGTTTTTTCTCCTTTCACTGATGTACCTGAAGAATGTCTTGTCCCCTTTCTTAACTGACTGTACTAAACCTTCCTCAGTCCATGCCTTCGCTCAGCTTACTGCCTTTCCCACTTCCCTTAAACACTCTAGGTACTCCTCCCTGTCCTCCTCCCATTGGGTCTCCTTATATTTCCTGAACCCTTTCCTTTTTGCCCTGACCTTTACCGCCACCTCTCTCGAGAACCACAGTAGCTTTCTCCTTCTCTTGCCTTTGGATACCAATCTGATGCACTGGTTTGTTACTTCCAGTAAGGCTTCCTTTAGACGCTTCCACTGTTCTTCCACTCCCCCTCCTGCCCCTCCGCTCTCTCCAGGGCTCTTTTGATACCCCTTCTCATTTCAGCGAAGTCAGCATTTTTGAAATCTAAAACCTTTGTCCTAGTATGACTTGAGTGAGTCTCTGTCCCTGTGCTGAACCAATCAATGCTGTGATTGCTGGATCCCAGTTGCCCTTCCACCTGGACATCTGCGATTCAGTCCCCGTTGGTAAATACTAGATCTGAGATTGCCCCATCTCTGGTTGGATCAAGCACAAGCTGCCTGAGTCCAGCCTCCTGGTGTGAATCAAGGATGCCTCTGCTTCTGGCTGAAGCAGCTACACTGGTGTTCCAGTCCACGTCCGGCATATTGAAATTCCACATCAGTAGAATTTCACCTTTCATTGCCATCTTGTGTATTTCCTCTACTAGCTCCTGTCCAGTTCATCTCCCGGTCCTGGAGGCCTGTATATCATCCTTGTGCATATTGCTGTGCCATTTCCTGGTTGAAGGGTGACCAACAGTGCATTGGCCTCTCCCTGCCTACCCTGTACCTGTGTTGCCATTATTACAGGGCTACTCTCCCTCCCTTTTTGCCCTCCTTATCCCTCCTAAATAGAACATATTCTGGTACATTTGTTTCCCACTCATGAGTAGCTGTGTACCAGGTTTCAGTTATTGTTTCTATGTCCAGGTCTCCTTCAATTATTAAGGCCTCCATGTCTGGGACTTTATTTCCCAGGCTGCGTGCATTTGTTAACATGACCTTCCAGATTTTACTGCCTGACCTATTTCTCTCTCTCTCTCTTTCTCTGTTTTTTTGGTCCCCTGCTTCATCTGCCCCTTTCCTGATATTTTTCTCTTGTGTTCCCAATTCCTTTCCTATTCCATTTCTGCCCAACTCTGATGACCTTGATATCAACTCCTCTTCCTGCTCCATTGTTCTACCTTCTCTACCATGTGGGGGTGGGTTGCCTGAGTATTCCTGCTCCTGTTGCCCTCCCCCCCCCCGGATAGTTTAAACGCTCGTCAGCAAAGCATTTAAACCGTCCATTGAGGGCTGCCTTCCCCTTGCTCAGTCCCCAATGAAGCCATATCTATTCTCGTTGCACCAGCCTTTCAACCATGTGTTGAAGTTACTAATGCGGAGATTCCTCTCTCGCCTCCCCCTCCCCGCCGTGGACTGGCAGCACCTCCGAAAATGTCACTGGGCTTGCTACCTTCCCCAGGCACCCTCCCAACACTGTAAAGTCCTCCATCACCTGCTACAAGCTTGCCTTGTCCTTGGGATAGGTCATTTGTCCCCAAGTGGATAATGACCTCCAGCCCTCTCCTCCTTGCCCCAGCTTCAGCGATCCTCTGGATACACTTCCCCTCCTTCCGAGCTGTGCCTTCTGGAAGGCACTTTACCTCCCATTCCTCTCCACTATCTGTGCCCAAATCCATTACTCGGACAATTGAGTCCACCAACAGTAGTAACTTCTTCTTCCTGTGGGGTTCTCTTCCTCCTGCCACTTGGTCTCCCTGCTGGAGGACCCTCACCTCCTCCCTGGTCTCAGCCTCAGGTTCCTTTGCAGGAACGTATGCACTTAATGTGCACTTAAGTGTGCTTCACAATGTTCCTAGGTTGTTTATTAAGTGTTAGCGGTTAATTGCGTGGGTATGTGCAACTTAGTTGAGTAGGTATATGGGAACATACTGTAACTGATTATTTTTCCTATGTTGAAAAGGATCCATCCATGATATGGCTCTCTGTCTATCTTTCTATCCACCTAGTGGGACACTATCATTCCCTGGGGTTTCCAAACAAGGCTGTTTCCAGGAAAGATTTACAACTACTCCAGGAAAGATTTGCAATCACTCAATGGCATCCTTTGCTGACAGATAGAAAGGAAGGACCTGAACCAATCAATGATAGTTCCAGCCAGACAGCACAACTTTCTTAAGTTATCTTTCAGTGCCTAGTGATCAATGGTATCAAATGCCACCAAAGGGTGCTGGAGAACTGCAGTAGATGCATTCCCCTAACCTTGACTAGATAGAGATTTCATCACCTTAACTAGAGGTTTATGTGTTAGGACTAAAAAGCAGAGTATAATGGCTCATAGAAGTCGTGTTCCTCCAGGTTAACTCCCAAAGTCAGCGACAGTGGCAACTACTTTCTCAGCAGGGTAGATGACAGATTGTTCTGTAGTTCAAGAGAACAAGAAGAAGAGAACATCGGCATCTAAAGATTGTATCTTCAGGAGATGTCTCACAGCAAGTTTTTCCAAGGCTTCCAGAAAGACACCTCTCCTCCCACAAAGAAGCAGAGTCAGTCTTTACTAACACTGGAGCTAACATCCCTGCACCCAGCATACACTGAGTATGAAGGAACCAGATCCTGGACAAATAAAACCACAAGCCCAAGAGCACCTGGAGGATCTCCACACAACCAGCCAGTGGTAAGTCTTCCCAGACAACTGAAAATTCGGTCACAGGCTTAGAATTACCTCTCCAAGTATGCAGCGCATCAGTGGAAGCTATATTGGCCCTATTACCTGCAACCGTATATTCCTTCATTCTTTACACTGCCTGCAACAGTTGGGTCTTTGATATTGAAACACTTTCTTTACTTTAACTTTGCCAAAATACTTATGTCCCTTCACTCTCAAAATATTGCAATCAAAACCATTTTTCTCTCATCCGAAAAAAAATTCTAATGGCCTGGTTCATGGTGTTCTAACCACTGGCTCACAAAGTGCACATACTGTGGTGACTGTGCCATTATGATTTGTCCAAACCATTGTGTTCTCACCGTGTTACAATTGGAACCTTTGCCCCCAGTACAGTTAAAACACCAGAGGGCCAAAAAGAAGAAAAAGGAGAGCCGGTAAAAGTGCTAAGAGAAAGAATGAGGGGAAGAATAATTTCAGAACAGGCCATGAGAAGATGTGTCTGGTGCCTTTTGATACTTGCCCTACTGTCTCAGTTTCCATTTTTTTGTGTGGAGACAACACTGACACATGGATTGACCATTAGGGGAAGACAAAGGGGAGGGAGTGAGGGGATAATTAACACACATTTGTAGAGCCAGAGTGCCTGTGCTGCTACTACTTATGTTATGATTTAAAAATATTGTACTGCACCATTGTATTCTGAAACAGGCAGCTTTTGTTCAGTATCACTTAGCTATTACGTAATTAAACTGTTAGAAAAATGTCAGTACTGTAAAATACTGCTTGCCTCAACTGTCATTCATGAAACATGTGGATGGGATTTGCCCGATTCCTTCAGTGGTGGCCTGATGTTTTATGAAACACAACCAGTTTTGAACATCCATGTTACCTTCTCAAGCGCACGCATGTATGTGTCTTGTTTTCATTTTAAATAGTAAATTACTCAGTGATGATGGATACAGCAAATATGCAACCCCCTTGCCTGCTTGTGTTTTTCTTAACAAATTTACTTTAGCAACTAAAGAGAGGCATGTGCATCTTGTAAAGCTGCCACATTTATAGTTTACAAAGGGGATGCTGAAAAACTAAAAATGAAGCTGTGGAGCATGCCTAAGAATTATATACTGGTTTAATTTCCAGCTGTACTGTAGTGTTTTGCTGAATATGCCACTGAGATTTACATAACAGCTTTAATTAAAGAATCATTTTCTTGCCCAGCTGGTCATAAACCAGTGGGTTTTGCTTTCTTGGTGTGCTGCAGCAATAAATGTTGAGCTGATCCGATGTGCAATGCACGTTAGGTTACCCTTTGACTTGCTTTAGTTAGCCCATATAGTTAACATTACTTTCATTTAAAGTTGATAAGAAACACTTTTAATCATCATAAACAACTTCTTGTTTCTTATTTTTAATGGTATTCACCATTCTGATATGGCTGACTTTTGTCTGAGGTATGCTGCCAACCCCTTATGACTCAAATTGTTGGAATGTTGACCTAATGTAGAATTTGCTGATACAGCTGGTTGTTTATTTGCTTTCTCTTTTGGACTAAAAGTGAACTACAAATTAACAGTATAATCATACCAACACTTCTTTGTTTGTAGTCCTTCTCAGGCTGCATCCTCCCTGAAGGTTAGCAGTGCCCTAAAAAGGCCAGCCATTCATGACACAGCAGTCTTTTCCCACTACATAATGTGTGGCTAGAGTGCATGGGGTGTCGCCAGTATTAATAGGTGGATATGGTGGAAGTTTTTATACTGTTACACCAATATGGTAGTTAGATTTTCCCATTTATTTTAAGGGGCATGTTAATTATTGTAACCGCATACCTAATGTGTGTGTGCTGCCCCCAATTTGCACATGAAGTGCACAGTTACCATTTTTACTTTGAGTACAGGGTTTTTATTAACTTGTTTCTGGTTGATCCTCCTAGCTGTCAAATGTCCACAAGCCACTCTAGCAGTGACTCTGTGTCCAACATGACTGAAACTGGCGAAGGATGTGACTAGAGCCTCAAGGGAGGTTTTAGTGGATGGCAGTCTATAGGTGCAGCTTATCAGCAGAGTGTTGGCTTGATTAACAGTATAGAACAGAGACTGTATGCTCCATGGGGAAGGGGGGAGGATGGCTTGTAGGTGTGAAGAGGCATAAATAGTAGATTGTTAACCTGATTCCCCTTTGCACATTTGTCTACCATGTGGAGGGTATAGCCCAAAACCAAAAGATGGGCATCTGGAATGAAGTTATGTTTAGCTGACAGCAAAGACATCTGGAATGTGTGGACCCAGATTCAAATTTCATCCTTCTTGGGAGGGAGGCTGTGGGCATTGATATGGACCTCTTTTGATGAATGCTAGCTTGTTCTGCTTGGATTGTGTTGGGGTGTAGTTCATACCTGGAGCTGGACTGAGGTCTTCATCACCACTTACGAGAAATGGGTATAAGATGAAAAGCCTTAGAAGGATGGATATTTTAGAACAGTGCTTCCTTGATCTGATGGTGCCAACAAGGAAGCAGGCCAGCTTCCATATCCAGACCTCAGCCAGGCGTGTGCAGCAGGAAGGGAGCAAGTGGACAGAGGAGGAACCTCACTGTGGGCACAGAAGTTAAGCAGGATGATGTGACCGTATGGTGTGGAGAATTTTCCCATAACCCATCGGCCCTCAAAATCTGACTTGGTATTCAGAACCTGCCATGGCAGGGATTTATGCTAGAGGATTGATACCCTGCACTGTGTAGATGGGGCAAAACTGTGAATCTCCCCCACCCACTCCCTTTTCAGCTTTTACGATTCCTTATTCAATATTTTGGTTTCCTGGAGGAATGCTACCCTAGCTTCCAGCCTTTTAATGTGTGTGAGGACCTTTTGTCTCTTGATCAGCGAATTGAGGCCCCGGACATTCCACATGATGAAAGTGGCATTGGCCATTTACAAGACGGCCAGGTGCATTATAGATCAGTAGGATAGTAGGAGGGCTGTCTCCCCCACCTCCATTGGGGAGTGTGTTCCTTGTTACCCTGCCCAGGGTCTGACCATTGGAAGCATAGGTGGGAGTCCTCTAGGAACTGATAGTAACAGTAACAAACAGACATATTTTCAGTTTCAGGTGCCCAGCACAGTGAAGTACCAGGTGCATACAAATGCCCAGTGGGGCGAACAACAAAAGTAACCGCAGTTCAAACATGAATCAAAGATTCACCATGGATACCAACCCTTCTCCAATAGAACTTGCAACAAGTAGATCTTCCCTTGTCAATCTTCACCATTCATTACTGCTTGGGTTAAGCCGGAGGCGCGCACCCGCTACGGGAGTTTTTTTTTTTGGGTGGGCTCTCCCAGCGGTGCCGCCCTCGAAAGGATGGCGATACGCGTCATGCGGCCCGGCTTAGATAGATGCCGTGACTCCTCCTCCATCTTAGTTCTGTTTCTCCCGCCGTCGAGGCTGCACCTGCTGCGCGGTAGCGATAGTTTATCGGGTTTTTACTCTCAGCTGAAGACTCCTCGTGTTCCTCTCAGACATCCACTCGACGCCGTATACCGGTAAGACCGTTCCTTTTATTTCTATATTGCAGCGCCGAGTGCTTTATCTCTTTTTTACCTCGTTTAGTTTGCATCATGTCCGGTTCGTAGAGCAAGGCATAAATCGAAGGTGGGCAGTGCCCATATGCGTCGGTGCTCCTGTGGCTGGCATTTCTCCGTCTCGGACCGGCATGATGTCTGTCTCCGTTGCCTGGGACCCAGCCACGACATGGACGTGTGTGACGCTTGTTTCTCCATGGACCGCCGTGTCCTCGAAGTCCACGCGTTCAAGCTCGGCAAGACCCCGCCGACCTTCGGGGGACGGCGTCGCTCAAGGGATTCCCAGGTAAGGCCTCTAGGCCCTTCCCCCGGGTCCCCTCCCAGGCCTATACGGTCCGCGTAGGAGGGAGCTTCCTCCTCTTCTCTTGCCGAAGAGGAAGCTTCTTTTGCGGTGTCGGGGGAACGTTGTGGTCCCGGGGCACGGAGGGGACACTGCATCGGCAGTCACCTCCTCGGAGGTGCAGGCTCCCCCAGTGTCGAGGCCCATGATTTCTGGGCCTGGCACCGGTGGACCCTCGACGCCACCCTCCGGCGCAGTTTCGGATCCCGGCGCGCGGGCCCAGTCTCTGCTCCCGGCGGCGCCGGGTTGGGTTCCGACGCCGGGAGCGGCGCCATGGGCCTAACTGGTGCGTCGGGGGAGCCAGGACCGGGCCTGGCTGTCGCGAGTGGGCGGGGGTCGTCCGGTGCCGTCCCTGGCACTGGCGATCCCTGGGGTTGCCAGCATTGAGGTTCTGCTGGTCTCGTCCTCTTCGGAGGCCGATGACACGGATGTGGACCCATCCTGGCACCCTGACTCTTCGGGGTCGGGGTCCCCGGTGGCACTGGGTGCTAGGCGGCGCAGTGGGCCCCTTTCACTGTCCCCACTCCCGTCCTCCCCTGAGGGTCCTCAGGCTAGGGGTGGCCCTGGGTCCCAGGGGGGTGATGTGGTGGAGACTGAGGAGGCTCCCTTCCTGGGGTCCTGTGACAGCTGACCTCCCGGTGCTGTTGCCTCCTCTCGGGATGGGAGAACACTGCAGTCGGGAGGAGGGCTCTCAGTCCGAGGTCAAGGGGCAGGGGCGGGTGCCCGGTCTCCCCCGGCCACCCCTCATGGGGTGGCTAGGAGCCGTAGTGCCGAACCCCGTCCTTCCCTCTTGGGCCCCGGGTTCCCTCCGGTGGCGTTGCTGTGGACTGCCCTTCTGGACCCATGCAGTCCCGGGTTCGTCACAGGTGAAGTTCCCCCCCTGGGCTGTTCCGGGCATCGCATCCTCAGGGTCTCGTCTTGCGGCCTGGTTTGTTGTCCGGGATCCCACCAGCTTGAGCTCCGTTCCCGGGATTTCAGAGCCCTGGCAGAGGTCAGTTGCCTCTTCGTAGGTGCCCTTCTCCAGTACCTCTGCATCCACCCCTGCTCTTCCAGGCCATGTCGGTCCTACGGGGCCGTTATCCTGGGAGCAGTTCAGAGGTTCTGCGGCGGCCTTCCCCTCATACGTTAGATACATGCATGAGCGGGTCTTTCGACTCTCCCCACCGCCGCAGGAATCTTCTGGACATTCGAGCTCTCCATCATCCTCGTCTTCCTCCTCTGAGGAAGAGGAACCCCTTGCTCATCTTTCTTCGGACGCTGATTTCACTGAATAGCAGTGATTCCTCTTGAGGATGGTGGCAGATCTTCAAATCTCTTACGTTCGACGAGACAATACCGAACGGGAGACACGTGAATTCCTTGGAGAATTCAGTGCCCAGCACCTGGTGGTACCTTCCTGGCCTATCCCCTTCCAGGAGGCGTCTATCCGTTCCTGGCAGTCGCCAGCCGCCCTTTCTTCAGCCCCGGCAGACTGTCGTCAAAGGTATTGTGCCCCCTCGGAATCCCTGGGTACCCTTCCCAACCCGTCCTCGGGTTTGGTGTACCTAGAGACTCCTTCCGGGCGCCACCGCCTGGCGCATGACCGCCCACCAGATTCGGATTCCCTACAATTCGACCGGTGGGGGCGAAGAGTGTTCTCTTCTTCTCGTGCGGTGGCTTGCATTGCATCACATCAGGCTCACCACGCTGCCTACAATCGGCATCTGTGGTCGATGCTCTCCCAGCTCCTAGCACCAATGCCTGATACGGAGCAAACCAGACAGGCTATTGCCCTCTCCGCTATAGGCCTGGAGCTGGCAAGACACTAAGCAAGGGCATCTTATGACGCCAATGAGGTGGCTTCCAGGCTTGCGGGACAGCGATCTGCATTAGGTGGGCGGCATAGCTTAGGTCTATCAAGGTTGTCACCCTGGCCGGCGTAGGGTGATGCGCTCCGCTTTCCGGGGGACCCGTCTTTTTTCCTCCAGAGCTAGGAGACTTTTGCAGGGGTTTTCTCCGTCTCCCCGTCCTCGGGGGACACCTCCTAGCTCTTCTCCCACTTAGGCTTCCCTTGTGTTAGCCAGGGTCTTCCCCTTCTATTCCTCACCAACAGGAGGCTGGGGGTCTTGTTCCCTCAGGGTTCTACCCCCCTTTTTTGTCAAGGGGAGAGGGCTTGTACTCACCCAAGCAGTAATGAATGGTGAAGATTGACAAGGGAAGATATGAAAATTGCGTACCTACCGTAATTCTTGATCTTCTCTTGTATCTTCACCATTCATTACTGATACCCACCCACCTTCCCCTCAGTGGCCTCCTTCTGTGGCGTCTCCCCTCCCATCCGTTCCTCTCTCTCCCCTTGGCCTTTATGCCAAAGAAATCTATTTTTCCCCATTCTCTTGAATGGATTCTCTTTTTCCTCAAGGTAGAGAGAGGCAGATGCAGTTGCAAAATTCTTTAATTCTGAGGGAACTCTTTCTGACTGCCCTATGGTGCGATTCCTTACCTTCTTCAGGTCATGTAGTTTCACAGCCTGGTGGCCATGCCCTGTCTTGGCCTCCTCAAAGTTTGGAATCCCCCTGGCAGGCATTATTTTTCAAAAGCCTCTGCCTGCCTTATCTTAGCAAGTCAGATCGAGTTCCTCTCTATTTTTCTTACCAACTGCCTCCGAGAACGCATGTTTTTTTTCCCATATTTTTCTGTGGTAGCACTTAACAAGGTGCTAAGGAACTTAGTCCTCTTCCTGGATGGGCACTCTTCCGGAACAGGTTCTGCTCGGACAGTCTAGGAGCCCTCAACTAGGATGAAGGGACTTGGCATGTTGAGAATTCAGAGAGTCTGCCCTCTCTTGGGTCTGTTCGGAAGGTTCGGTGGAACCTCTCCTCAGTCCTAACAACTGGGATTCTTGCTCCCTTATTAGTTTCGAGCCTATAAGCCTCTCAACCAACAATGCTCGATGGGCACTGTTCTCCTTCTCAACATGCCTCTTTCTTTCTTCTTCTTCTTCTTCTGCTTCCTCTCCCTCTCTCTGTTCCTCTCCTAGGGCCGCCCCGGAAAGGAGGCCCTGCGGTCCCTAAGGGTAGGAATTCTCTCTCCTCTGTCTATTCTCCATCGGCTTATTCCTTTTTCAGTTTATTTCATTTCCTTTTTTCTATCCCTCGGCTCTCTTGCCTCACTTTCTCTTTTCTTGCACTTTATTTCGCCTCTCGGCTAACAGAACTGAGATGGAGGAGGTCTCTGACACCTAACGGCCGCCCCTCGCGCGCCAATACGTCATCCTCGGTAGCCCCGTGAAACCGACTCAAAAAAAAAAACTCCCGTAGCGGGTGCGCGCCTCTGGCTTAACCCAAGCAGTAATGAATGGTGAAGATACAAGAGAAGATCAAGAATTACGGTAGGTACGTAATTTTCATTTCGAGTGGCCAATGTGAGCGACCACCCAAATAGAGGTAGCTAGTTCTGGGATTGGAGTTGATCCCCTTACATACCTCTCAACTATCCGACATAACGAGGAACATTTACTCGTTTTACATCAAGGTGACGTGCAAATAAGCTGTGTAGTCCGCTCCCATCCCTAGATACCTTGCAATGCGGCTGCAGAAGTCCAGGGCTTCAAAGATCTTTATTTTCAATGTCAGAGTTATATTTTAATAAAAAGCTGAAAGAAGCCGACCCGGTGGCTCTGAGGGTTGAAGCGCTGGACGCCACACCTTGCGCCATGCCGGTGATCTGGGTTTGGGAACAAGCTTGGGCCACCATGGGGTCGGCAGGAAGAGAGAGGATTGGGCGTCCGGAGGACTGCTGTCCTCTCTCAGGGGAAGGGAGACTAGTCATTCCGCCTGCTGACTATCCTGTGGCGGTGGCTGGAAGGCAGTATGGCTCAGGAGACTTGGAGGGGCAGGCAAAATAGAGGAAAATCGAGCCTGGCAGGCTCAGTGATGGTCCATGGCTCCCAGGAGCGGTCCTGGATTCTGGATTTGGTCTCTGGGGAATGAAGAAGCTGGCCACCTCCTCCTGGCCCTACTGTGGAGGGCAATCCATGGGGAACTACCATGGCCGCCTAGCACGGGAGCCGCGGGACCAGAGAGAGAGTCCCTTCATCTGGAGGGCCGTAGCCACCTGCCAGAGCTAGGGGTGGAAAAAATGTGTATGTTGAGGAAAAAAGAGCCGAAACGTGCATCTAAACGTGGAAGCACCACGCGGGTCCAAATTGAGTGGGTGCAGTTGCTCATGGGTATTACACCCATTTAGTGACATCGCTAACATCACTGCTCTTATTGTAGCAGCAGTGGCGGTAGTTTATTATACTTATTTTAATGCTTCCACGGGGGTCTTAATACCTGAAATATTACTTACAGCAACACCTGGACAGGCTGTTACTGTAGTAATATTCTAATAAACCCCAAACCTAGGAGCACTTACGAGTTCAAGCCATGCCTTTCAGCCTCTCCTTGGCCCCCAGGGTCTTCACCAAATGCATAGCAGTGGTGGCAGCCTTCTTGAGGCGCCGAGAGGTCTGGGTGTACCGCTGCCTGGATGACTGGCTGATAGCAGGTTCCTCCAGGCAGGAGGTGGAGCAGTCCAGGGACTTGGCCCTCCAGACCTGCATCGACCTTGGCTTCTAGGTCAACGAGGCCAAGTCAGAACTTGTGCCCTTGCAAGTGATCAGCTTCATTGGAGCAGAGCTCGGCTCTTGCCGTGCCAGAGCTCACCTCCCGGTGGACAGGGCAGAGGTTCTCTCCTCCTTTGCCCAATTATTTCTGGTTGAGCACATGCGCCCTGCCCAGGACTTTCTGCGCCTTGTGGGTTAAATGGTGGCCTGTACCAATGTTGTCCGATTGGCCCGTTGGCATATGCACTCCCTGCAATGGGAGCTGGCCAGCCAGTGGTCTCAACGCAAAGGTCACTTCGGCCAGCTGGTCACTGTGACCCAGAGGATGTAGGATGCCCTCCAGTGGTGGCTTGTCCCAGACCATCTGCAGGAAGGGATCCCATTTGTCTGCTATGAGCCGACGGTCATCCTGACGACTGATGCCGCTCTCATGGGCTGGGGTGCCCACCTGGGGGAACACAGAGTCCATGGGCTCTGGACCCACCCCCTGGAGTCCTGATGCCACATCAACCTGCCAGAACTCCGAGTGGTTTGGCTAGCCATGACCGCATTTGCTCCGTTTGTCCGGGATCAAGTCCAGACGGACAACACCATGACCATATACTACCTCAACAAGCAGGGTGGGATGCACTCCTCACCTCTGTGCAAGGAAGCTTTCTGCATCTGGACCCTTGTGCGCAGCCTGGAGGCAGATCTTCTGGTCATCCATGTGGCAGGAGCCTCCAACTAGCTGGTGGATGCCTTCAGCCGGGTGGGCGAGGCATCTCACGAGTGGTCCCTCCACCTGGAGGTAGTTCAGTCTGTTCTCCCAGTGGGGCACCCCTCAGGTGGACCTGTTCGCCTCAAGGGAGAGCACAAAGCTGAGGCTGTTTTGTGCCTGCCCCCCTCAGCAGAGCTCGCGGCTGTGGACCCCAGGCCTCTTCTGTGCCTTCCTTCTACTTTCTTTGATCCACAAAGTGTTCCTCAAGATCAGGAAGGACAAGGCACAGGTGATCCTGGTTGCTCCAGACTGGCCCCGCCAGTTTTGATACCTTGATCTCCCCAGCCTCAGCAGCAGGCTCCCGAGGCATCTTCCAGCATGCCCGGACCGGCTTTGTCAAAAATGCACCCCGCAGGTCAGGTCTTGTGCTCCCACAGTGCCAAACCTCGAAGTGCAATATGTGAACAGGAGACAAACAGGGTAACCCCTCCTGTCTGTTTTGGGTCCGAATCACATACTAGCCTCGAGTCCTGATGTTAAATATGAACCTTTTCTGCTAGCACACCCAGTTAACAGGCTCAGATATGTACTCTCTTCAGGGGATGCAGTACAATACTTCACCCAGTGGGCACCAACCTGGTTCACAAGTCTACTCTTATGACTCAATTTGATACCTAGGTAATTTCTTAACTTAGCAAGACAGTAGTACACTTTTTAAGCCCTTAACAGTTTTTGTCAGATCTATCCAATACTGTTTCAACCTCCACATGTAAAAGAAAAGACTCGAGCAGGATTAAGGAAACCAAAAAGTTTACTGGAATAAAAAATTAAAAAAAAATATCAGTGTCAGTGGCTCAGTAGGTAGCACACTCTCCTCTGAGGCCGGGACATCAGAGGGCTGTGGGGTTCAGTTCCCACATATGGTACTTGGGTTACTGTCCCAATACTGACACTGTGGTGCAGCATGAGAGGGGTGCTGCACTTCTGAGGTGCCATCTTTTGCATGAGACGTTAAACCGTGGTCCCATCTGCCTGGATTAGTGGTAGTTCAGGTGGATGTTAAAGATCCCATGGCACTTATCGAAAAGAGTAGGGGAAGTTTATTGAAAAGAAATCATAACATCACAAAAGGAACAATAAAGCATCAGAATTATTCAGGTGTACAAAAGAAAATAAATCCATAAGGAACAAAAACAGTCCATATAACATATTTCAAAAGAAAAAAATGTTTCCATAAAGTATCTACTTTAGCTTTAGAGAATCTACGAACATCATTGTCTTTAACAGATAGTAAACCATCTTCAATCTGTGAAAAAATGTTACTGTTTAAAACTAACTGTTGCTGTAATACAAAGTGACAACAAGCCTGCCATAAAAAATACTGAACAAAGGAAAAAAAAACATTCAGAGTATTTTTATGATAAGATCTCCAGATCCCCGTATAATCCCCTAAAACAATGGTGTGATAAGAAATATGATTTAGAAAAGGTAAGTGCCAATGTGTAGCAGCGTTCTGCCAAAAAACCTGACTATGGAGGCAATTAATGAAAAAATGAAACAGATTCCTCACTATTAATACATGTAGGTCTCAGATAGACTCTCTCAGTCAGGTGTTTATATTTTAAATTACCCCGAACTCCCAGTCTCCCCTGAATAGAGATCCACACAACATCCCAAATAGGAGGAATCCTAAAATCCGTCAACTTGTGTAAAGAAAACATCATTTTAGTGGGTACACATTCAGGAAATAATAAAACAATTTTCTGTACATCATACACAATAAAGTTATAAAGTGATTTTCTATGTAAAGTCAGTAAAGTAGGAAAAGAAACCTTCCATTATTGCATTTTTTTTTGAGACTGGACAGACCATAAGCTGGTAAAAAATCTGAGGATAGAATTTTAGGGGGTAATAACGTCCATTCATCAAAATACTGTGACCAAAGAAATTGCGACCATAACTGCCAAGAAAGGGTAGCAGGAGCCCATAAATAAGTAAATGAACCAAAAAAAAACAGGGAATGATAAAAACAATAGGGTTGATCATAGCTAAACCGCCTTTATTAATAGGCAAATAGGTAATATCTCTTCTCACAGGATTTAATCTATTGCCCCAAAGCATCTGAAAGAAGAGGCTAAGAATTCTAGTTTCAAGATGCACTGGAGAGGGGAAAACATAACATAAAAATAAAAATATAGGGAGTAAGAACTGTTTAATAATCATAATTTGTTTCTTTTTCCCAAATGTCCAACCTTTCTGTCTATGAATCTTATTCTCTCCTATATGTAACTGCTTTTCCCAATTGTAAGTAGCCAAATCACCCGGACCAAACCAAATACCCAAAATCTTGTGAGGGGAAGAAACCACTGGAATCCCTAAGGTGTCTAAAGATGCTGGGCATATAGAATTCAAAGAAAAAATAAAACTCTTATCCATATTGAGCATAGCTCCAGATAGAGAGCCAAAATGAGAAAAAATCTGCAAAGCCTTCGTTAAGGAGGAAACATCCTGACTAATAAAGTAATATCATCTGCATAGGCAGTAATTTTTTCATGCGGCAAAAAAAGGGGAGGGAGCCACACCTATAATATTAGTATCCCAAATTATCTGTCGGATCGCAGGATCCAAAACAAAGGAGTGTAAGAGAGGGCTTAAGGGGCAACCTTGTCTCACCCCAATAGTGGGAGGAATATCAGTGCCAAAAAGTCCATTAACCATAGGGATAATAGTTGCCCCAGCATAAAGCAAAGATATCCAAAACACAAAGGGTTCAGGAATACGATACTTAACTAAAAGGGGAAAAAGATAATCATGTCGTACTTTATCAAAGGCTTTAGCCTGGTCTAAGGCCACCACAAACCCAGAGAAATGATGTCTATGACTGGCTTCAAATAGATCCTGTAAAAGATATAAACTGTGTTGTATGCGTCTGTTGGGGATAGCACAAGTCTGAGCCGGGTGAATAAGGAGATCAGCAACCATCAATAATCAATTATTAAGAATTTTAGCTAGGGTCTTATAATCACTATTTAGTAGACTTAAAGGCCTACAATTAGTCAACAGGGTCTTATCCCCCGATTTTATATAAAAAATATAACAGAGAGGTATTGAAACCAAAATAAGAAGAAGAGGAAGTCAACATAAAGTTGAAAACCAAGGGCAAAAAATAGGTCATATGGGACAAAACCTTTTATAAAAGTCATTGGGGATACCAACCAATCCGGGTGAGGTACCCATACTTAATTGAGATATAGCGGCCTCGACCTCTTTGGGTAGTATAGGTTGTACTAGAGATTGTACCATGGCTGTAGGAACCTGGGGCAATGGTGTAGTAAATCCAGACAGTAAGGGAGAAGAAGTAACAGGAATGGGATGAAACGTGGAACTAACAAACTGTTGCACTACTGCTAGCATTTCTAAGTCCGTGGTTACCACATTGCCATTTGCTGTGGTAAGATGAGTCATCAAAGTATTATCTAATCGCTGTTTGCATGCCGCATATGTATCTGATGCAAGTGTCTTCTGTGTACTAAATCTAAATTGCATCTCCAAAGATTTAGCCCTATCATATTGTAGTTCTTCATCTGTTTCTTAATTTAAAAAATTTGAGAAGCAAATCCTTTCTTAGCATGCGGGGGAAAAGACATTAACTTACATAATTATTTCTTTAAAGAAGATAGTTTAAATAATTGGAGTTAGCCCGGTGTCTATTAAAGGAGAGCATAAGTTGTTTAAGCTCCATTTTGGTATCCAGCCACCAATTCAACAAAGAATCATAGGAGCACATACTAGAGTCCCGACTTGCAAAGAAAATCTCAATACGAGAGAAAAGGGAAGGGGAGTCCAAAAGGGACATATTAAACCGTCAGCGATTATGTGGGGAAAATTTTTTGGGAGGAATAGTAGATAAACTTAAGGTACAAAATAAAATATTATGATCTGAAAATTCCGAGGGCTGAGATGTACACCAAATAGGAATCAAATACTTAGAGACAAAAAACATATCAATACGGGTAGCGTGTATGTGCCTATGGTAAGTAGCTCTAGTGCCTGTGGTATGTAAACTGCAGAAAGCATCTCGTATACTGGCCCCAGAAATAATATGTAGTAGGGCATTGGAATCGCAATACATCTTCTTCTGTGTGACCCCTGTAAGCTTAGTGTCCAAGATACAATTAAAGTCTCCTCCCCAAATAATATGTTTTCTTGTAGATAATAAGGGCTTAATTTCATCAAATAGCTCAGTTCTAGCTGTTTTAAGCTGAGGGGCATAAAGATTAATAAAGCGAAATGAGAAGTCCCCAAGGGAGCAGTCAAGCACCAAAGCCCTCCCTGGCTTAACATCAATAAGCCTGGTAACATGAAATTTAGTGGATTTAAAGAGAATGCCAGTCCCATCTGCAGCTTCTAAACCAAGAGTCCAAAAGGAAGGACCCCAATGCCATCGTCTTTTTATTTGTTCTACCTCAGCGAGAGAGTAGAGGTGTGTTTCTTGAACAAAAAAATATCAACATCAAGGGAGTCAAAAAAAGAAAACAGGGATATCTGTTTTTTATAGGTCTTTAAGCTACAGACATTGAAAGACACCAGTTTCAAAGTAGCCATCTATTACATAGAAATGTTTAAGGCCCTCCCTTTAAGCTGCTACTAGCTTTTCTTTTCTTCTCTTTTTCCCTTTTTTTTCTTTAGAAAGTTCAGTAGATCTGCTTTCTTCATCTTCAGTAGCCAGCTCAGACCTGTGCAAGGTGTCTGACTCCAAATCAGAGCCCCCAGGTCTTCCTGGGGGAATGTTTGTCATAGAGATAGGGCAAGGAGAGGATTTTTAAGAGTGGACCTGGTAAATCTATGTCCTTAACAGTTTCAAATGGGGGATGGCAGTCTCAATAGGTAAAGCAGGCACATTGACAGCAGGATCAGGGCCTAGGTTTGAAGTAGGAGCAGGGCCTTGCTCGGGGGGGGGGGGGGCAGAGAAGGCCGAGCTCTAGGGGAGAGAGAATCAGAAGTGGGTACCTAAGGAAGGCCTCTAGATTGATTGATTGATTGATTGATTAAAAGTTTATTTTTTCACAGGAAATTCATTTGTTAGGACAAAGTCCCATTTACAACAAAGTCCTGCATGTAGATTCTAATACAATTACCAATTAACAATTGACATTTAACATAACTAATACAAACAAAACTAATACAAACAAACATAATCGCACTCTACATACATACATACATACATTATTTAAAACACGTACATAAAAAATACAAACTATTAAACAATTCATTTTTAAATTTTAAAAAATCTAAATTTGTTTTCTGTGATTCAGTCAAACCATTCCAACTTAATGCTACTCTATTCTGGAGCATACTGTCCCCATGTCTATTAAAGCTTCTATACATTGGGATATTGCTTAATGGATTCCTAGTCTTTATATATGATTAGTTATTTATCTTTCTTTTTAATTGCTTATACAAAGGATGGTTATACTTTTTGTGAATTATCTTATGACATATAGTAAGCCAGAGATAGTTTCTTTTTGCTTCAGGTTGAAGCCAATTTAACTTATTATAAATTATACAATGAAGCAAATTTACCTATCCTATAATAAATTTGATTAACCAAATTTAAAGCAGTTTTAGTCGAATTCATATAAATTATAGAACCATACTCCAATATGGGTAACAGCATCTGTTTTGCCAATCTCTCCTTTGCCACCAAAGGTAAAGGTAGAAGGGGTAGACTTAGAGCGTGAATTAGAAGGATCAGAAGGAGGAAAATCCTGGCGCTTTTCTTGAGCCTTATAAACGAAATCATCATGATCCCAACCATCAGCCCTATTTCATTTGGCCCATGGGCATTGATGAAAAGCATGCCCCTTCTCATCGCACAGGTCACACTGAAAAATGTTCTCACATAAATCCACGGAGTGGCCATAGCCCCCATACACAGAGCATTTTAACATGTCACAAGAACTGCTGATATGCATCCGTGAGCCACATTTATAGCAGGCCCTGGGTTGCCCACTGTAAAAACAAACACCTCTGTCTTTACCCAAAAAGAAACTATTGGGTAGATGAATAATATCAGAGTTAACCTAAAACAACTTTATTTTAAATTTCCAACCCCCAGTCCAGATACCTTCTAAATCCAGAAGAGCCTCAGGAGGGCGGAGAGTGTCACATCGGTTTTGTAACCAGTGATAAATATCACTGATGTTCACCCCTTCATTACGGAACATGACAGTTACATACCGAATCTGTGGTCTAGTGAGGGGGATAGCAAAAAAGGGGGTCCATAAAGGAGTACTCTTAAGGGTAGAATATTTTTCCCAAAACTTTTCCAAGCTACTATTAAGTTGAAAACTGACATCAAAAGAGTCCTCCCCGATACATGAATTAAAGCATATAGGTCAGAGGGAAAAAAATGCATAGAGCCTCTAAGCAAATGATTAGCAATATAATATCTGTCAGGATAAGTAAAGAGCCCACCCTTGTAACGCAATCTCACAGCATTTCTCCTAGGAGCTTGTTCTAATTTATTTTTAAATAAGCCATAGGAATACATTTGTTGCTGTCTGAAGCTCCTGTTTTTGTAGATTTTTGACCAGAGCTCCCCCCCGAGGATGTGCTAGGGCCAGAAATGGCCTCAGAATCCTCTTGAATAAGGTATGCACCATTTTTATTATTAATAGAAAAAGAAGTATGTCCAGATTGTGTACTTGAGCTCAGTTTGTTGGCATGCATAGGAGCAGACGGTGTAGGCCCGCTGTCTTCCCAGTCAGGGTCAGGAATCCATGTCCCTGAAGCTGTACGAAGCCATCCAGATCTAGAAAGTGAGGCATCAGCCGACCAGTCCCCAAAAAAAGTCAGTGGAAGCTGAATGTAATACAAATTGTCGCTGAACAACTTGGGAGGTAGAAGGAGCTGTCTTTGCTGCCGAAATTCCGACTGGCCCCTCAATGCTACTAGACTCCACACCCGGAAGTTCCGCTGATGAAAACGGGTCCGTGCTGACAATCAGCCTCGAACCAGAAGAAACGCTCAGGTTGCAAATTGCAGATACAGGGAGAACAGGGCAAGCCATAGAATGGGCACATTCATTCACAATCTCCCGAGCTGGCATCCTGCCAGTATCTTCTCCGTCGAAACCTGAAAGAGCGTAGTCAGACGTCCCACTCATAGGGACAACGATCAATCCTGCTAGCGGTAAAGCTGTATCACAAACAGGAGCCTCCAAACAAACGTCCTGCTCCATACTAGGCTGCACTTCATCTGCCATCCTGCAGACACAGCACAGCCCTCTACTGGCCACAGAGCACCAGCACAGTAGGGGAATTTCCCCAGTGTCCTGGCCAAATTTCCCTCATTCACTAAAAATACCACCAACAGCTTAATCTGGTTCAATTTAAGTTGCTTACCATCTGTATCCCCCCTTCCACCCTGGTCGCCCCTGAAAAAGGGACTTCTAGGCCCAGTGGGCTTACCAGGTCAACAAAACAACAAAACAAACAAATACATACAAAATATAAAACATGAACGTAAGTACTTACAGTCAGAGCTAAATTGGAATTTTACAGAAACAAATGCCTGATACTTAAATTTCTAGCTTAGCTAAGTTCCAGTTGGGGTGTTACTTATTTTTAACAGAGGTGACTTTTAGAGTTCAGAGATGAAGTGTCCCACTCTTTTCAGCCAGAGTGATAATCCAGCATGTACCTCCTATCCTGTGAGGTCACCGTTAGTCCTGTAATTAATTTGTAATCTGAGTAGGAATATCTAAAAGGATGTTATTTTACTGCTGGCTGGAAATCAGCAAGATAGCAATATTAAAATATGACACACTCTCTGATCAGAGCATCTCCTTTGATCTCTCTACCAGTTTCCTGGCCTTCCAAGTAATTTCAGGTTTACAAGTTAACAGGAATCTGTTAAAATGTCCTTTTTCTCAAGGGTTATAAAATGCATACTTCTCTCAGGTCTTCAAAGCAGAAATATTTTACAATGTGTTATGACTCAGCCAATTGGAATTTCAGCAGCTAGGTGTTAAAGCAGGAAACCAGCCATCCGCTGCTGCAGTGACTGTGCTGGGGTCAAAGGTCAAGCCTCTAGCAGCTGATGACTACGTTTTTGCTAAACATTGCACCAACTGGGTAATGGTTATCTTTTCTCACCCCCTTAAATGAAGGTATAAACTAATATCAATATCTTTATATGAACTGGGGGTAATCACTTTATATAGCAAAATAAATCACTTCTAATGCAGCTTTCACTTCTTTTTTTCTTTTATTCACCCCTACGTTTCACTCCTCAGAGCTTGTTCACGGGGCATATTTCAATCTAATTTCCATCTGTTTAAAACAGAAATAACATCTTTAGTTTTACATCTTTAAATCCATGTATATTACAAATACATTAATTATCATTGCAGAATGTTATGTACTAATTACCATTCAAACTTTGGTTGTTTGAAGTTCTTTTAATACTCATCAGCTCCTATAACACATCAAACAACCATCATTAGCGCATAATGTCTTGTCTTAAATGCCTAACAGAAAAAACATTTATGTCTGCAACAGCCTGTTTTCCCCATAACTTTTGGCCCCAACCTCTTATTCTATACTTTAAACTTACTACCCACTTAATTATCACTAATATTGTCATTTAATCAAATATTCAATTGAATTTTATATAATTCCACATTATTACAAGAATTAATTTATATTTCTACTTACTATTCCCTTACCTCAACAAGCCAGAACCTGCCTTTATTTTTATCTCAAGTCACCACTAACCATCACATTCAACAACAATGTCACTCTCCAAATCTGTCCGTGGCTCTTATTCAGCGTCTAAATATTATCAAAACAACATTTATTAGTATTTACTTAAATTCTCTAAAGTTTACATTTTCGTGTATCTTATTTCATAATTTAATTTACCGTAAGAGATTCTTTGTTCTCCACAGGAAATGAATCCTTTTCTGGATAATAGAACTTTTTACTTGGCGTCCTGCTTGTTAGATCCAAACTGTCTCATGCTCTAAGAGGTGCGGTATCCTCGTTGTTCCCGCCAAAGTGACATATCACTTCGTGTATTTTCGGAAATTATATGGGCCTGTTCGTTGTAACCGATTCTCTCCCGCACTAGGAGAGAATGTATGGTTGCTTAGCAACAACATCGGAAATTTGATGGTTAGTGGTGACTTGAGATAAAAATAAAGGCAGGTTCTTGCTTGTTGAGGTAAGGGAATAGTAATTAAAAATATAAATTAATTCTTGTAATAATGTGGAATTATATAAAATTCAATTGAATATTTGATTAAATGACAATATTAGTGATAATTAAGTGGGTAGTAAGTTTAAAGTATAGAATAAGAGGTTGGGGCAAAAAGTTATGGGGAAAACAGGCTGTTGCAGACATAAATGTTTTTTCTGTTAGGCATTTAAGACGAGACATTATGCGCTAATGATGGTTGTTTGATGTGTTATAGGAGCTGATGAGTATTAAAAGGAACTTCAAACAACCAAAGTTTGAATGGTAATTAGTACATAACATTCTGTAATGATAATTAATGTATTTGTAATATACATGGATTTAAAGATGTAAAAACTAAAGATGTTATTTCTATTTTAAACAGATGGAAATTGTATTATGAAATATGCCCCATGAACAAGCTCTGAGGAGCAAAACGTAGGGCTGAATAAAAGAAAAAAAGAAGTGAAAGCTGCATTAGAAGTGATTTATTTTGCTATATAAAGTGATTACCCCCAGTTCATATAAAGATATTGATATTACCTTTTTGCTAAGCAGACGTACACATAACATATACTTATATCACAAATATAAATCTAATGTAATGACAAGTAGATGGCAGAATGTCACACTCTCCATCAGTCGGGATGGTATACCTTCAATCCCCGCACCTGACAGACTGGTT
This sequence comes from Neoceratodus forsteri, assembly GCA_016271365.2. Taxonomy (NCBI): domain Eukaryota; kingdom Metazoa; phylum Chordata; order Ceratodontiformes; family Ceratodontidae; genus Neoceratodus; species Neoceratodus forsteri. The sequence goes on from CM057453.1 coordinate 197,122, forward strand.
CCTGAGCAGCTAGTGTTCCAGGCTTTGGGACTTTCTGAAGATGTCCTCATTGTCGTGGAGGCATCTAGAAAGGAATCAACCAGAAAATGCTATGCCTTCAAATAGAAGAGATTTTCCATTTGGTGCCAGGGCAAGGGGTTGGACTCTTCGACCTGTCCTGTGATTAGCATTTTGGGCTATTTGTAGTCTCTTTCCCAAGGGGGAATTCGGTCGACAACCCTTAAGGTTCACCTGGCAACCATCTTTGCTTACCGGGCCCAGGCTGGTCAGCAGTCAGTGGCACAGGAGAAGGTGGTCTGGTCCTTTTTCAAAGGCCTTGACCACATTTCCCCTCTGATGCGCAAACCACCACCACCACCACCATGGGACTTGTTGGTTTTGGCAAAGCTCAAGGGCAAGTCATTCGAATCGATGCACAGGTGTGAGATGTCTCACCTGTTGTGGAAGACCGCCTTCCCAGTAGCTATCACACCAATCAGAAGGATCAGTGAGCTCCAAGCGCTCTCCGTGGAGTCTACTTACCTGGTCTTCCACAGGGATAAGGTTGTCCTGCGCCCCAACCTGAAGTTCCTACTGAAGGTTGTGTTGGAGTTTCACCTGAATCAGGCGATGACTCTGCCAGTGTTCTTCCCGAATCACACCTCAGATGCTGAACACAGGCTCCATACTTTGGACCTGAATTGAGCGCTTGCTTACTATAAAGAGTGCACAGCTGTAGTTTGGGGAGAGGTTCACCAGCTGTTTGTCACCTACGCTGAAGCCACATCTGGCAGACCTGCAGCTAAGTGGACGACTGGCAGGTGGATCACTTCCTTCATTGAGCTCTGCTATAGGTTGTTGGGTAGGGAGCCTCCCGGAGGGCTAAGGGCTCATTCCACTCGCCATACCACTGCGTCGGTGGCTGCTTGTAGGGACGTCCGTATCCAGAAAATCTGCAGGGCTGCTACCTGGAAGTCCGCACACACTTTCATTTACCATTACCACATTGATTAGAGTCACGCCGGGATGCTGGTTTTGTGGCCTCAGTTCTCCAGTCTCTGTTCCCTAAGTGGGGGTGTGCACCTTGCCTCCCTCCACCCGGAGAATGGCTAGGAGTCTGCCAGACAGTGTGGATAGAACATCATATCCATGTCCCTAGAAACACAGGTTACTCACCTGTAACAATAGATCTTACTTCGAGAGGGCTCTTGCAGTAGGTAATTACATATAGGACTGAAGCCGCCATCTCTGGCGGGGGACCACCCCCATGTCAGGTGACTGGCGTCGGGCAACGTCGGTATAAAGGGGTGGTCCCCACGCCCGCCTTCCAGTTCTTTCCCGCCGTTCGCTCGTGTAAGCGCCTCATGGTTAAGTTCATACTGCTTCGTCAGTTTTATTACTGAATTTTTTCTCATTTTTCCTCAATAATTCTCTACATTTGCCGTGTATTTTGTCCCCTACTCCTTCCGATTCGCATAAAAATAAGTGCGAGTCCTGCAGCGCCCAGCTGCTGCATAAGGACGGTAATTCCCTCTGACTCTTCTGTCTAGGCCCGGAACACCCCATGGAGAAGTGCCAGTGCTGCCAACAATTTAATGCCGCAATCCGTAAATGGAGGCAGCAGTCCTTGGAGGCCCACATTTTAATGAAAAAGATGTCCTCCGTGGAGAAGGAGCTGAAGAAGCTCCGGCAGGCCTCAACTTCCCCCGAGGGACACCGCAAGAAGAAGGAGAAGGACCGGGATGCCACTTCCATGGCCACCAAGACTCCGGCCGAATTAATCGTGTTAAAGGTAACATTCCCCCCCCCCCGGGGCACCGATCCTCAACGGCCATCTTGGAGGTTTCCAAGGCGGCGGCGGCCCTCCCGTCGGGCTCACGCTCGGGCCCATCGGGAGCCTCTGGGACAAAGGAGGCGACTGCTCCTGGGAAGGCTGCCACCATGCGGCTTTCCAGGTCAAGTGGGTCCGGTGAGTTGTACGCCTGTGCCGCCGACGTCCGCTTGGACAAGGCCGCTAAGACGCCTGACCCCTTCGGGGCAGCGCATGGCCTCAAAGATGCCCGCCAAGGCCGCTCCTCCTTTGTGGCCTTCGGGTGTCGGATCCGGTAAGTTGGACGCTGGCTCCTCCGACGCCCGCCCGGATCCCGCTGGTAAGGCGGATGTCTGCTTCTCCGATGGACACATGGCATTAGAGCAGACGCCAGACCCTCTTGACCAGTCCACCGTCCCCGGCTCGTCGCAGTGCTTGCCGCTGCGGACCGAGGTTCCATCGTCTTCTCTGCTGGATCCCGGAGATTTTAGTCTTCCTTCTCCGGGCGACACAGAGGACGCCGGTACGCGTCCGTCAGGTCTCCCTCCTGTTAGGCCGGATCCCCTGACGTCAGACCCTCAAATGCCGGCTCCAACGCAGGCCTACCCGATGCCGGACGAGAGCACTTCACCGGGCGCCGTCCTAATGCTGGACCTGCTGCCCACCGGACCACCTGGCCCACCCGCTGGTCCTCTCCCAGGGCCTTCAGCTCTGTCAGAGCCACTTGGTTCCTGGGTATCCAACCCCGTCTTCTCTGACGCTGTCCTACCCGGGACTGCAGTATCCTGCACCACTGTACCCGACGCCGTCCTATCTGACGCTGCAGTACACAGCGCCTCAGTACCCGACACTGGGCTTCCTGCCACTGGGCTACGCATACTCACCCTACGGATACCCCCAGTATCTGTATCCCCCTCCTCCTCCTCCACCGTCCCCTCAGCCGCTGGTGGATTTGAAGGAGACTCTGGCTGCCTGGTGGGCTGAGGCTAAGGCTCAACTCACCAGGGAGGTGGAGAGGCGTATACTGACAACGGTCCCGCTACCCCTTCACTGGAGATGAGAGACTCCCTCCCCCCCCTCCCGACACCAGAGGTGAACCCTCTGGTGCCAGGGCCGGGGAGGACACGCTTCCCCGAGGGTTGCCCAAGGGGTCCGTTCCTCCCCTGCAGGGGGTGGAGTCTTCTTCTCATACTTCTTTGGAGACCTCCGACTCAGATTCCGGCGGGTACTCCGATCCTGACGATGAGCCTCGCTCTCCAGACCGTCCCAGGCCAAGGACTCCTCCAAAGTCTCCTCTGAAAGATCCTTCCTTTCTGGAGCTGCTGAGAAAGATCCAGGAGGTCCGCCAGTGGCAATCTCTGGAGCCAGAACCACAGTGGAAGAAGCTCACTGCCCATTTGGATCTGCCCGAAAGAGCTCCAGCATTGATTCCACCCTGGATCGAGCCTCACGCAGACCTTGTTTCCACTATTTGGAAACAACTGTCCTCGGTAGCCCCCCTTCTGAGGAAGGCAGATAGGCTATACCAGGCTCTCGAGGGTGTGGATTAATTGAATACACACCCGAAAGCTGATTCTGTTGCGATTAGCGCCGCTCATGGCTGGTCGGCTAACCCAAAGCACCTTAGCTCGTCTCCACCAGACAAGGAATCCCATCTTCTGGACCAGTACGGGAAGAAGGTGTATGCTTCTTCCATGCTGGGAATCAGGGCCCTGAATTATGTCACTCATATGGGGGATTGCCAGAAGGCTATCCTGAGTCAGGTGGAATCCAAATTAGACTCCCTTCCTCAATCTCAAACCAAGCAGGAAGTGGCTGATCTAGTCTGATCTGCTCGTTCGGCCAGTAAGCACATGCTACGTGCCACGTAAGATGCAGTGGACACTGCTGGTAGGAGTTCAGCTTTCGCCGTGGGCCTTCGGCATAATGCCTGGCTCCAGGTGTCAGGATTGGTCCCTGAAGTGCAATCTGCTATTCAGGATGCGCCCTTCAGTGGTTTGGTGGCGATGTCAAGGACATCATCACCAACCTGCAAGAGAAGGGCACTGCACTTAAGTCTGTTGACTCTTTGTACAGGCCCCCTCAGGGACAGCGTCGTCCCTTTCGCAGACTTTCTCGACCAAAAGCAAAACCTCAGGCCAAGCGGGCCAATAAGTGTCAGGCCCCTACGGCAGCCAAGACTCTGCCACCCAAAAATGCTGTAGAAGCCTCGGCCGCCACACTGCCTCACACCTCCTGACTCCTTTCCTCTCCCACAGCCTCTGAACACTCCAGAGTAACCGCTAGGAGGGAGCTTCTCCTTCCATGTGCCGGGCTGGGAGAGGATTACTTCAGATGCTTGGGTGCTCCAGCTGATAGCAAAAGGACACTCAATCGAGTTTCTTCAGAAACCACCAAGAAGACCACCCCCCAAGTCATCTTACTCCCTGGAGCATCTTCCTCTGGTTCGGGAAGAAATATCCTCCCTTCTCTTGAAGGCGGCGATAGAACCGGCCCCCACTCACCTTTGGGGGACTGGGTACTATTCCCATTTCTTCCCAGTTCTAAAGAAAATGGGAGATGTGAGACCTGTTCTAGACCTCAGCTCCCTGAAGTTCGCGGAGTACAAGCGCTTCAGAATGCTCTCCCTGCAGAGCCTTCTGCCGCTCCTTCGGCTGGGACTGTGGCTATGTGTATTGGATATGCAGGATGCCTACCTGCACATCCCCATCTACCCTTCCCACCGCAAATTCCTCCAGTTTTATTTTCAGGGGTGCCACTACCTATTCAGGGCCCTCCCATTTGGTCTTTCCTCGCCCCCCCAGTGTTCACCAAATGCCTTTCAGTGGTAGCGGCCCACCTGCGTATCCAGGGGTACTGGTTTTCCCGTACCTGGATAATTGGCTTCTGGTGGCCTCGTCCAAGGAGGAACTCCAGCACTCCCTTTCCCTTACCCGGCAGGTTTTCACCAGCCTGGGTATCATCATCAACCAGGTCAAGTCTCATCTGGTCCCTTGTCAAAGACTTCAGTTCACTGGGGTGATCCTGGACATGACCATTGGCAAAGCCTTTCTGCTACTGGACAGGGTAGACATCCTTCAGGCGCAAGCAAGTCTGTTGTCGAGCCACAGAAGGGTTGGCGCCCAGTCAGTCCTTCGCCTTCTTGGGCTCATGGCGGCTGCAATCGCGGCAGTCCCTCGCGCTCGGCTCCATATGAGAATCTCTCAATGGACGCTTCGGTCTCAATGGGACCAGACTTTGGACAACTTGGACCAGGAGGTTCTGGTCTCTGACCCCATGATCTGGGACTTGCATTGGTGGGTGGTGCAGGAGAACCTTCGCTGGGGAGTTCCGTTCTGTCTGGAACCTCCCTCCCAAACGTTGACGACAGATGCCTCAGGAGATGGTTGTGGAGCCCACCTGGGACCTCACAGGACTCAAGGCTCTTGGTCCAGTATCGAGCGCACTCTACACGTCAGCGTGCATGAGCTCAGAGCTGTTCTGTAGGCTCTTCAAGCTCTCTACTCTTGTATTCTTCCCGGTCATCTAGCAGTCCAGACGGACAGTATGTGCGTGGTCTAGTACATCGACAATCAGGGAGGAACTCGTTCCTACCCTTTATGCAGGGAAGCAATGAGAGTTTGGGGTTGGGCAGCTTAGCACAATCTTCACCTGACAGCAGTGCACATTCCGGGAGTAAACAATACGCTGGCAGACTACCTCAGTTGGTCATCCACCGATGCCCACGAATGGGAACTAGATCAAGAGGTACTAGACAAAGTCTTCCTGCATTGGGGAACCCCTCAGTTACACCTGTTCACGTCTCCTAGAAATGCAAAACTTCCCGCCTTCTGCTCGCTCGCTCCAGGGCAAGGCATTTTTTGCCGGGACGCTGTATCTCTTGATTGGAAGGATAGATTCGTCTGTGCCTTCCCTCCGATTCCTTTAATCTTGAGGGTCTTACACAAACGCCAATCAGAAGGAGCTCGAATGATGCTCATCGCTCCATTCTGGCCCAGGCAAGTTTGGTTCTCTCTTCTGCAGCAGTTTTCGGAGGAACCTCTACTTCCTCTTCCTCTGTCGCAGCACTTGCTGACCCAGGATCAGGGGCCCCTAGTTCATCCAGGTCTCAAATCCCTTCAGTTGCACACGTGGCTCCTGCAGACATAGTCCAAGCCCATTTTTGGGGTTTCTTCGCTCATCGCAGACATTTTGGTGGAGGCCAGAAAGCCTTCTACCTGAGCCACCTACGCTATGAAGTGGAAGCTGTTCTCGGTATGGGCCATTTCGAAGGATCTGGAACCCTTTGACCTGGGTCTCAGTCATTCCTCTTTGAAGGTCCATATGTCTGCCATTTCGGCCTACCACGTCCCTTTTGGTGACAGGACTTTAGCGCAGTTGGAAGTCTCCAAGACCTTCCTCAGAGGGGCTCTTCATTTAAGACCCCCCATCCGTATTCCTGCGCCTCCTTGGGATTTGAACTTTGTCCTAGAGAAGCATACTCTGCCTCCCTTTGAACCGACGGCTTTAGAAGACTTGAAGTTCCTCTCTTGGAAGACTCTCTTCCTAGTGGCCGTTACTTCAGCTCGACGAATTTCAGAGCTTCAGGCCTTGATGTGCAAAATCCCTTATTTGAATTTTCCACAAGGAACATGAGGCTTTGTGCACCAACCCTAAGTTTCTCGCTAAGGTGGTAGCGGAATCAACGCTGAACCAATCCATTGAGCTGCCTGCTTTCTTTACGCAACACTCCAATCAAGGGGAATTCCTCTTGCATACTCTGGATGTTCACAGGATCCTGAGATACTATACCACTAGGACTAAGGATCTCAGGAAGTTGGATCAGCTCTTTGTCTCTTTTGCCCACAAAAGAGAGGGCAATGCGGTTTCTAAGCAATGCCTATCGAAGTGGTTGGCTCACTGTATCACTTTCTCTTATGACAAGTACCACAAGACCCTGCCGGGTCAAGTCAGAGGTCACTCCACCAGTGGAGTAGCTGCCTCTGCTGCTTGTTTCAAAAATGTGTCAGCGGCTGACATCTGTGCAGCCGCATCTTGGACTTCAGTCCATACCTTTACGAAACACTACAGTTTGGACATTGCCTCTCGCCGTAGAGCAGGCTTCGGGTTGGCTGTTTTGCAAGGTCTTCTTTCTTAAGACCCTCACAGCCTGAGGTTTATTTGTTGGTAGTTTTCCTCCTCCCAAGTGCTTCTCCTTGTTTCAGACTGCTTGGGACTCAGCCTTGTATGTAATTACCTACTGCAAGAGCCCTCTTGAAGTAAGATAGTACAGTTATGTAAGAACTTACCGTAACAGTAGATCTTCGAGAGAGGCTCTTGCAGTAGGTAATGCCTTCCCGCCCTCCACCCCCCTTAGCTGTTTCAGCTCCTTTTCCAGGGAAGGAAATATCCACTTCTGTCTCGTCTTGCCTTTCTAGGCCTTTGGCGGGAAAGAACTGGAAGGCGGACGTGGGGGACCGCCTCTATATACCGATGTCGCCTGACGCTGGTCACCTGATGTCGGGGCGGTCCCCTGCAGAGACTGCTATCTAGAAATATTTCCGTGGGGTCCTGACACCTGCCGGCTTCAATCCTATATGTAGTTACCTACTGCAAGAGCCTCTCTCAAAGATCTACTGTTATGCTAAGTTCTTACGTAACTGTACTATCTTCCATGGAGTGGTCTCTTGCAGTAGGTAATACCTTTGGGTTACCAGCAGAGGTTGCTGTGGCGCATGGCAGCTCTTCTAGCAGTTTTTCACCAGGGACTGCCCACACATGACATCAGCTCCCTGTTTCCTGTATAAGTGTGGGTGGTCCGTGGTATCCTCAGTTCATTTTCCCGCTGTCTTCAGCTCGTGCAGCAGCTAGTGCAACTTCTGTATAGCAGTCATCGATGAGAAATTTGGAACTAAGACAAATGTTTACAGATTCTTCAAACGAACAAACACTATTTCATTCCTGCCGTTGCGGTAAGAAGATGTACTGCTTCGACAGCCACACACTTTGTGTAAGTTGTCTGGAACCCACATGACACCAATTCCTGCAGTTTATGTCAGGAATTTAATCGGGCAACTCATTGACGACGGTTGCTTGAAACTAAACAGCTTTTGATGGAACAGAAAATGTCTCTCTTGGAGAACCAGGGGGCTCGTACCAAATGCCCACCCTGTACTGGTTCTCGTGCCAGGCAGAAAAAGAAGGAGAAGCCCTCCTCACACTCCCTGCCTCGTTGTCCGCCACCATTTCAGGTGTCCCTCTATCGATGGCCGTCCTCTAACCACTTCTTCATCAACGGGGGCTCATACCGTCTCATCGACAGTGCTTTCCAGCACTTTAAATGCAGTTCAAACTGTAACTGCACTGTTGACGGAGGCTTATACCCTCTCGTCGATGACGCTTTCCACTGCTTTACATGCAGCTAAATATACAGCTGCTCCGTCAACGGGGGCTTCTCTCCCGTCTACGGCATCTGACAATTTAAGTGAAAATAACTCCTTTTCCCTCACAGGCCCATCGATGAGACCCCGCATTCCTCAGGGAAAACCTATGCCTCATGCCTTACTAACTGCCCCTCTACCTTCACAGGTGGCTTCCTATAGGGGTCAAGCAGACAGAGATCGGGACCCTGGTCTTTATCACCCAGGTGCACGACCTGCTCATACTACACATCCCATCCCCTTTATTACCCCTCTTGTTTCCCAACATTCCCCTCTCCCCCCCCCCCTTCATCCCAAGAAAGGGACATCACCAACATAGTCTGACAGGTCTTACATGCCATGCGGCACTCTCAGCCCTCCGACTCAGGAGAGCTGGGTGATCCTCCCTGATCTCCTCCTCCTCTGCCTAAAAGATTCCATTGTGACAGGGATACCTTGCCACCCTGGTCCTCTCCTCCTTTCATGGAGGACTATTTGTCGGATGAGCAAGAATTACCAGCTGACTTTGCCAGTGATCTTGAAGATGAAGAGTTTCAAGATTTGGATTTTCCCAATCTCGACTCCCCTTATTCGGAAATCTCTTCCCTCTACATGGACCTGCCTATACCTTCCGCAGCCTCTCCCCCAGATGACCCAATCTTTAGTGAAATGATGGCTCAAATACAAATGGTCATGGGATTCTTGACTACTGAACATGAACAATGTAAGGATATGGCAGAATACCTTGAATTACCTGAGGAGCCCGTTTTAGTGGTTCCCCCACTAATACCAACCTACCAGAATGCCATGCTGGCTGCTTGGCATCAGCCTTCAGCTATTACAGCGGTTTCCTGCAAAGCGGATCATCTATATCAAGCTCCTCGGGACCTTCCCTTTCTGTCCAGCATTCCTGAGGCAGATTCTTTGGTCATTACTGCCACTCATGACTGTACCAAAAAACCCAAACACATGAGCTCCTTACCCCCTGATAAGTAATCTGAAGAACTGGCTATCTGGGGGAAAAAGTTTTTTTTCCTTAGGTGCTATGAATATCAGAACCTTAAACTATATGGGTCATATGATTAAATATCAGTGTACTCTTGGGTCCTCTACCATTGAGCTTATCAATAAACTCCCCTCCCTCACAGGACAGGGATAAATTATTGGCTACAGTGATACCTAGTAATTCTGTTTCTTGTCACCTTCTCAGGTTGGGATATGATGCTGTAGATACCTCAGCCAGACTATCAGCCACTGGTATCACCTTGCGTCGCCATGCCCGACTTCACGTTTCAGGCTTTGCACCTGATATACGACATAAAGTAGCCAATTCCCCCTTTAATGGGTCCAAGCTGTTTGGGCCAGGTACTCACACTTTACTGGATGACTTACAGGCATCAGGCAAAACCCTCAATATGGTCCATAGCATGTATTATACTCCATCTATAACCTACCGCACTCAACACTCCTCTTATTCCAAAAGAGGTGGAAGATACAGAGGTAATAAAGGCGGTTTCAGAGGTCGTGCTCAATCCACCAGAGGCAATGCCTCTGCTGCCAGGGGTGCCTGCTCCTGCCCTTCAGGTGGGGCTGGACAGCCCGTCTTCCAGTGACCCACTAGAGCTCCCCCACCGCCGAACAGGCCTCTGAGGCTGTGGGGGGTAATTTTTGCCCTCCATCTGGAGGCCTGGCAAATGACCACTTCAGACAAATGGGTACTTCAGATTATACAGAAGGGTCATACTCCGGAGTTCCTCTCCACACCATGCCCTTGCCCTCTGCAGAAGATTCTTTGTACTCCAGATCTTATACGCATCTTACAGGAGGAATTGAGGGCCCTTTTGACCAAAAAGGCCATTTTACCAGTGCCCCTTCTAGAACATAAAACAGGATTTTACTCCCACTTCTTTCTGGTGCCCAAACGAACGGGAGACCTCAGACCAATACTGGATCTCAGACCACTGAGTCTTTACATTCAGTACAAACATTTTCACATGATCACCCTACATGCTATCATGCCGATCCTGAAGCAAGGTGATTGGCTTTGTGCCCTAGACATGAGAGATGCCTACTTACATATCCCAATCCACCCTGCGTACCAAATAGTTTTGCGCTTCCATCTACTTGGTCCAATTTACCAGCCCCCAGAGTGTTCAACAAGTGCCTAGCAGTATTGGCAGCAGCCTTATGAAGAAAAGGGCACTTCATCTTTTCATATCTAGATGATTAGCTAATCAAAGCAGACTCCAAAGTAGCTCTGCTTGCCTTCCTAGATGCTACCCTGAAAATGTTCACAGATCTGGGCATTACAGTCATTTGGGCAAAGTCTAGCCCAAATCCGACACAGTCCCTCTAATACATTGGAGCTGTCCTAGATACAGTCACAGCCAGGGCTTACCTCCCGCCTGCCCGGCAGTGCACACTTACAGTATATCTCTGGCGTCACACATACAGACTCAGAAAATAGTCACAGCCAGGCAAATGCTGTGCCTTCTGGGTCACTTGTCTGCTGCCATCCCTGTGGTGGCACTCACCTGTCTCCTCATGAGACCTGTCCAGTGGACCCTCCAGAATCAGTGGTCCTAAAAAAACAGGACAGTTCGAAGACAAAATCGGGGTCACTCACTCTCTAAAGTCAACCCTGACATGGTGGACAACCAGAATCAATCTGGATCAAGGAATACCTTTGCGGTCCCCACTCCCATACAAACGTTAACCACGGATGCTTCCCTAAAGGGCTGGGGCACACACTTTGGTCCTTACCAGATACAAGGCCGGTGGCCCGCTTCTCCCCATCATTCTCATATCAGTCTCCTAGAGATGAAAGCAGTCCGTCTAGCCCTTCAGGCGTTCCGGACCTACCTCATAGAAACATGGAATTTGACAGCAGATAAGGACTGCTTGGCCCACCCAGTCTGCTCATTTCCCTACCCAATGGATAAGCTGCAGATCCTAGTTCCAACAGCCTACTTCCTCCTACCCCCACCCCTAAAATTGCCTTATGACTGTCCCATGCATTCTTGAATTCCATCACTATTTTTGACTCCACAACCTCCTCAGGAAGGCTGTTCCATGCATCCACAACCCTCTCCATGAAAAAATACTTCCTCACATTACCTCTGAGCTGTCCTGCCTCTGTCTTCAAACTGTGCCCCCTTGTTCTTGCACACCTCTTTTTCTGAAAGATGCTACCCTCTTGGTCTTTGTCGATTCCCTTGAGGTACTTGAAAGTTTCTATCATGTCCCCCCTCTCCCTCCTTTCTTTGAGGCTATACATATTAAGCTCCTTAAGTCTCTCTTCATATGTCTTCCGGTGCAGATCCTGCACCATTTTAGTTGCCCTCCTCTGGACTGCCTCCATCCTGTATGTCTTTGCGGAGATTGGGTCTCCAGAACTGCACTGGTTACTGATCCAATCAGACAACACTGCAGTAGTATTCTACCTCAACAAGCCAGGGGTTACGAAATCCCGCACCCTATGCATGGAGACTCACACAGTTTGGCAAGAAGCCATCCAACAACAGTTGACACTAACAGCTGTCCACTTACCGGGACATGCAACCAGTTAGCGGACCGGCTGAGTCACCAGTCCCCCGCTCACGAATGGACACTTCACGAGCAAGTACTCCAAGAAATCATCAACCTATGGGGCACCCCACAGCTGGATCTGTTTGCCACCCCAGTGAATTACCGTCTTCCCAAGTATTTTTCCATTATCCCGAACAAAAAGCGAAAGTCTGTAGATGCCCTTTCCCAACCATGGACAGGACTCTTCTTATATGCCCCCCCCCAGTCCCTCTCCTACAACGGACTCTACTGAAACTACAACTAGAACCAGCCACAATCATATTAATAGCCCCAGTGTGGCCTCGCCAGATGTGGTTTCCCCATCTCCTACAACTGTCAGTACACACCCCGTTCCATTGCCATTCAAGTCGGACCTTTTGACTCAGTATCAAGGGTCTATCCTACATCACAACCTGAAGGCTTTACACCTTCACGCTTGGCTCCTGAGGATGCTTTCATAACTAGTTTACAAGTGTCCTCTCCTGTTGCCAATATTCTCTTGGCCTCCCGTAAGCCAGCAACAAGAGCAACATACAATTCCAAATGGAAACGCTTTTCCCTATGGTCTGCCTCTCGATCTTTGGACCCTTACTTCAGTTGAAGGTTCTGGACTACCTGGCCTCACTATCTGAGTCCGGTTTGTTACTCTTCCATCGAAGTCCACTTGGCTTCCATCTCGGCTTTCCATGAACCTCTAGATGGCAGGTTACTGTGCCAACATCATCTAGCTAAGATGTTTTTGAAAGGAATGTTACATATTAAACCACCTATTAGAAGACCCACTCCTCCATGGGATGTCAATTTTATGATAGGAAAATTGACCCTTGAACCTTTTGAGCCAGCAGCCACTTGTGAACTTTGTTTTCTTTCATGGAAAACCCTATTTCTGGAGGCTGTCACCTCTGCTCGACGTATTTCTGAGCTTTATGCCCTCATGTGTAGGGAACCTTACTTGATTTTCCATAAAGACAGGGTGGTCCTTCATACCAACCCTTCCTTCCTTCCTTCCTAAAGTAGTCTCTGAACATACTTTTAATCAGTCCTTGGAGCTTCGGGTGTACTATCCTGACTACTCCAATCAGGGTGAACAACTACTACATACTTTAGATGTCCATCGTATACTACACTATTATACTAATCGGACACAATCGCTTAGAAAGACGTCTCAAGTGTTCATCTCTTTTGCTCTGGGTTGCGACGGCCTCCCGGTTGCTAAACGAACTCTTTCATCCTGGTTGGCAAATTGTATTACATTTTGTTACAAAAAATACAAGCCTTTACCTGGACCTGTCCAAGCCCATTCCACTGGAGCCATGGCCACTACTGTGGCTTGCTTTAAAGGAGCCTCCATTTCAGATATCTGCAATGCAGCTACCTGGTCTGCAATCCATACATTCACAAGGCATTACAATCTGGATATTGCCTCACGACGTAGAGTGGCCTTCGGCCGTGCAGTCCTACAAGGTCTTCTGTCATAACTGTCCTCCCACATGGACATTACTGCTTGGGCTTCATCCCAAAGGTATTACTTACTGCAAGAGACTACTCCTTGGAAGATAGCACAGATACATAAAAACTTACCGTAACAGTAGATCTTTGAGGAAGTATCTCTTGCAGTAGGTTTTTTCCATCCTCCGTTCCCCTCCTTCTCTAAGAGAGAAAATTCTGGTCCAGTGACTATGGTTTGAGACTCCTTTGGTACCTCGGCTTCCCCTTGGTCCTCGCTTTGCAAGCTGAATCTGTCTGGGAACTGAGGATACCAGGGACCGCCCACACTTTTTTATATAGGAAACAGGAAGCTGATGTCGTGTGGGCGGGCCCTGGTGAAAAACTGCTAGAGCAGCTGCCATGCGCCACAGTAACCTCTGCTGGTAACCCTGTGGTATTACCTACTGCAAGAGACACTCCTCAAAGATCTACTATTACGGTAATTTTTTACGTAACTGTACTTTCTAGGAATGGTATATGATGTTTTTCCACACGGACCCACCCGATCTCCCCAGCTTCGGCGCACACTCTCTTCTACCAGCGGGCAAGATCTGGCATCATGGGGCGGAGAAAAGGGAGTTACCACTCAGGTGGGTGGGAGAAGCCAGCTTGAAGACATTCCCGGCAAATCTTAAAGGGAAAGGCAGCTGCCAGACAGTGTGAACATCATATACCACTCCTAGAACTACTCTTACAGGTGAGTAACCTGTGTTTTATGCCAGTCATAGGATGACTGGGTACTCAAGCTGTAGGGGATTTGTAACTTCTGCAGGGTCTTTCGTATTTGAAGTGAAGGCCATCAGTTTCTCTGAGTGCCTGAGAGAAGTCGAGGAAAATCTGGATTAGGTGATCCTTCCTGTGCAGTAGCCTCCTCTACCTTGCCAGAGTCATTATGCATTCCTTCACTGAGAACCGCAAGAACTTTACAAGTATGGTGTCCAGGCTTGGGTGATGGGGCAAGAGAGTGGTGGGTTTACTCAATTTCAAGAGGTGCTGGCCAGTGGTGTATAAGACGACTTGGGGGGTAGTATAATCCTACCACTTTATAAGGTCCTGGTCAGGCCCCATCTGGAGTGCTGTGTCCAATTCTGGGCTCTCCAATACAAAAATGACAAAAAGATTGTACAGAGAGTGCAACACAGGACCTCCAAAATGATCATGGCTATGGAGAATAACAGCTATGAGGAGAGACTGGCGATCCTTAACATGTTCACCCTGGAGAAAAGGAGGCTAAGGAGTACGACAGGAATTTAGTCTTCCCTATACCGAAGGGTATGAGCCAGAGTGGGACACATCAGTTTGTAACTAGCTGCTTTCAAAATCTGGTAGCCAAATTCATATTTTTAGTGTCCATCAGTTTTAAAGGCTCAAAAAACAATTTATGGGCAGATGGCTAGCTGGCTGGTAACTTTCAAAATCTGGTAGTGAATCCAGTTTTTTTTTTTTGTAAAGGCCATTGGTCACCTGGCTACCCAGTTAGTTTGTCCTACTCTAGTATGAACAAAGTTGAACAGATTTAAATGTTTAATGTGTGCTCCTGCAGGATGCAGTAACATGTGCTGAAGCTCAGAGGTAATAAACTCAGGTATAATATTGGGAGGCATGCCTTCCAGAGCATGGTGAACCTTTTTGAACAGCTTACCAGTGGAGACAGTGGACGTGCAGACAGTACAGGCTTTCAAGGTACACCTGGACAGATTTCTATTTACCAAGAAAATCACGGTATTGTGGGTAGTATGATGGGTTGGAAATCTATATACATTAGTATATGCTCGACTAAGACTTGTTTTTTGACTAAAATGTTCTGACAACAGTTACCCAAAAGTAATGTATGATTCTAAATACTGGCTGGAACTGTGGGCTGGATTTTCAGTGCCCTGCTCCTGAGTAAGTTTTCAAATGGGCTACGATGGTCTAATGTGTCCTGGTGTAATTTTTAGATTGTCCGATAGTGAACTGCCAGGACAACTAGGTGTGTCCATCATTGGTGACAAGGGACTAAGAACTAATTAGTTAGACCATTTTTCAGTGATCTGGCCTGCCTGTTGTGTCCCCCAATGGCAGATGCATCTGAAGTTGAACGCATGCTCCCTTAAACCACGAGCAGCTATTGCAGTCAAACTCTGTTTTGAAAATGGTACCCATTGCATCTAGTTGGGCAGCAGACTCCATCAGCGCCACCAGATGCTGACATATATTTTAGATGTGCCTGTGTTCGGACTTTTGAAAATCTGACCCCTTGAATTAGGGTCAACAGGGTTGTATTTTCTTATGAGAAGTAATGTTTATAAATCACAGTTTGTTTTTGTGAATTCCAGAGTTCATTTTGGCATGAATGGCTTCATACGTATTAACCAAGTTGAAAACAGAAGTAGAGGTGGGGCACCAGCTGTTTTAGAAGTCCAGCTTACCAAAGACATGATTTGCTTCTTTGAATCAACAGTAGAGATCAGGTAAAAAAAATTTCTCAGTCATGTGCATTCCATATGGTTCAAAACACAGTTTACTTTTTATTGTATATTCATTTAAACAGGAAAAAAGTTAATATTCTGTTAAGAAGTTGGTGATTAATCATCTTTCAGCTTTATTTAAAAATTGCTGCCTTCCCCCCTCCTTCCTGTGCACCCCTGACCTGACAGTCCTTCTAGCTGCTCATTGTTCCATTCTGTCCACCAGTGTCACCCTTCGCTGCCACTTTCCTCCACCTGGCTCCCCAGGCTGTCCTATGTCTTGGAGGGTCCAGCTTTTCCCTGCTGGGGTGCCTCCCTCCCCGGGGGGGGGAAGGGGAGTAACATTCCTGGGGGATCCTCTGAGGTGTGCAGGGCTGTGGGGGCAGAAGTGGTGCTCTAGGAGGACTGTGGTGGGGGGACTAGTCAGCCATCATCCTGCAGGTTGAGACGGCGCCATTTCCATTTTCTGGGCCCACCCCACACCCCAGCGGCGTGCACCACAGTGATGCCCTGGAGGCGGAGTCAGCCTACGTGTGGTCACTCATGCTGGCAAGCATGCTACACAACACCTGCTGACCAGTTGTCTCTGTCCAAGTGGTGCTCTGCAGCAGCCTCCCCTGAGAGAAGAGTGTCCTCACGGATGCTTTACCACCCTCTCTGCTGGCCTCACCTACTAATGTCCTGGGCTCAGGGCTTGCACCCAGGTTGCCAGCATACCACACAGATGCCCCACCGCTTGGGTCAGGGCTCGAGCCCGGGTCGCCGATGTGCCAAATGGGTGCCCCCACCACTTGGTGACTTGGAGCTGGCACCACATTTTTAAAAGAAATAAATTATTTTACTGATCCAAACTAGAAAAGTAAACACAATACATAAAAGATGCACTACCACATACAAATATTGCCATGTGCACTTTTATTTCCTTTTTTTGGCACTCGTTTATTGCGCTGCAGCAAAAAAACACAAACCTTGCTCCATGCAGTATTCTCTTCCATATACTCATCAGTATGCCTGTGGTAACCATGGACAGGGTGAAGAATCTGGGAGTCATTTTGGACTCCAGCTTGACACTTGAACATCATGTGATAGCTGTGGTACGCAGAGGATTTTTTTCAGCTTAGCAGTATCTCCCAGATTAAACTATCTAGGGCAAGAAGACCTGGTGGCCATGGTACACACATTCATGACCTGAAGACTGGACTACTGTAATGCTCTTTCTAGGAGCGTGGATAGGTTGTTCATCCATACTTCTTGGCATGTCCCCTTCCACTTTAAATCTTGCCGGAAGTCTTCAAGCTGGCTCCTCCCACCCACCCGGGTGGTATATACCTCAGCTCCGCCTCATGATGCCAGATCTTCCTTTCGCTGAAGATACAGGTTCCCTCGTGTTTCAGCATATCGTAGGGCCCTGGATTGTAACCGCTGCTTTTACTGAAAATTAAACTCGTCGAAAGTTAGCGATTGGGCTTTCGCCGCTTACTCATGGAGGAAAAATCTTCCCAGATTTTGCCGGTGCTCCTCATGTGCCAGAAGATGTTGCACACCGATCCTCACCTCACGTGCGTTTACTGCCTATGTGTCGGCCATGACACCTTGTCCTGCAGTTATTGCTTGGCCTTTCAGCCCAACGTCCTGGACGACTGCAAGGCATGCTTGAAGCTGGGAAGACCAGAGAAAAGGAACCCACTGGTGAAATTGAAGGAGGCGAAGTGGACGATTTCCACGGCCACGGGATCCGCCGAACAGCTGGAGCAGATGAAGGCATTCGAGGAGGAAGCAGCTCATGCTTTGGCCAATCGAAGCTTCTTTGTTCCACTGAACCTTGGCTCCACTTTTACGGGCTCCTTCAAGGAGTCGTGCCAGTCTCTCCCCACTTGAGGTGAGGCACCCTCGGTCTCGCACTCCTCATGCTTTCAGAAGAGAGATAAGGACCCCGTGTCTTCATCTCGGCGAAGACGTTCTTAGGACAGAGAGAGGTCCGAGTCCCAGGAACATGCGGTCTCGACTTCGGTCGAGATTGCATCCTTGGCCGCTGGCTTCATGGATCTTCGGTCTGGCCAGGGGACCGATGAAGTGGCCGACAAGGTCAAAATTATCCTTGACCTGATCGACCCCTTGTCGCTGATTATGCCAGATGACTCCTTGGAAAGGACTCTGGTCCTTGTATTCCCTGATGAGGAGACCCATTGTCCCCATCAAGGACCCGGTTCCGGACCCTCGGTTTTCACCGACCCCGGTGTCTCCTGACTGACCAAGTCGGCCTCCCCGATCTTGGTTGAGGTCCACAACCCCCTCGGCCGAATGACCGAGAAAGAGCCACAAGGCACTAACACAGGTCCTTATCCTCCTCGGACGAGGAGAGGCTCCGGTAGGAACTCCGGCACTAGGAAGACCTCATGTGGCAGCAGCTGATCCTGACCGAGCAGAAGCCGGCTCTGCCACCTACCCCGGCCATAACTTGGCTCCCACCTCCTAGGCCGATGTCGACCCCTCCGGAACTGAAGCCACTGGTTCCTCTGCCCATGGGGCCGGCCTGTATCCTGGTTCTGCCTATCCCGGTCTCTCCACCGATTCAGGTGGAACCACTGCCTAAACAGCCCGAGGGAGGGGCACCCTCGAAAGAGGACCGACAGGACACGGGGCTTCCCCGACGCTTGTCAATAACAGTCATCCTGGATCGCCCTCAGCGCATCAAGAGTGACTTAGGTGGAAGACTGTTGTACCACGATTCTTCAGACTCAGACGTCACCGGACTGCACTCAGACCCCGGGGATGATGAGTCGTCTGTGGCAGGGTTGGAGGAAGGCCCTTCCTCCTTCCAGGGCATTCTCCGACTGTACTAGAATGCCCCTGGAGTCCATCCAGAAAAAGGCGGAGTACCCTGTCACTGACATCCTCAAGAGAGGGGATGCCCCAATGGAGGCCTTTCCAGTGGCCGAGGCCATTGTTGGCCTGGCCCTAGAACTTTGGCAGCGTCCTGCTTCATGCCCAGCATCATCTGCCTGCATGGCCCGCAAGTACGCGGTGCCCATG
Organism: Neoceratodus forsteri; assembly: GCA_016271365.2. NCBI lineage: Eukaryota > Metazoa > Chordata > Ceratodontiformes > Ceratodontidae > Neoceratodus > Neoceratodus forsteri. The sequence continues at coordinate 215,847 of CM057453.1, forward strand.
GGGTCCCTTGCGGGGTTCACAGATCACCCTTCAGCCGAGAGCCTGGTGACCACCTCTGTGTTCAGGCGTACTGATAGTTTGGCTGACACTGACCGACCTCCAGGCAAGGAGTCCAAAAATATGGACCACTCTGCCCATAAGGTCTATGCGGCCTCTTCTCTGGGTCTTCGTCAGGCCAGCTCAGCTGTTGTTATGGCACACTTCTTTGATGCCCTTCTTGGGTCATTGGATGAGGTCCTTCCTCATCTCCCAGCGGACATGCAGACCACGGTCAAGCAAGTCCATGACCAGGGCCGTGCTGTCACAAAACAGCAGCTCCAGACGGTCCTGGACATAGGAGATTCCTGTGCCCGCTGTTTAGCAGCTGCAGTGGCCACTCGCCGCAGGGCTTGGCTGAGGCTTTCCTCCTTCCCGGTGGATACTTAGCATAAGCTTGCTGACATGCCCTTCCTAGGCACCCGACTTGTTCGGTCCAAGGAGTGGCAGTCACCTTCAGCGTATAGCGCAGTCCAGTGCCACCTTGGATGCTACTTCGCCAAGGGTTCTTCGGGCAAGGACCAGCAGAAGAGGAAGAAGAAGCCATTTCGGCACTCTTCCCCAGCGGTCTGGCAGCCCTTCTATCAAGGGAGACAGCAGCATCAACAGCAGGCTCAAGCTTAGCACCCTCGGCTCAAGCAAGGTCCTCAGCAGCCCCGAAAAGGAGGCCGTGGCTTAGGTCCTGGAGCCTCCTTCTCCTCTTCTAAGCCTGCCCAGTGACAGGTTGGGGGTGGCCACCCCTACACCCGTCATGCCAGCTCTGGGTCCTCCCTGGGGGTCGGCTCCACCACTTCCTTTCTGCCTGGTCTGCTATCGCTTCGGACAGGTGGGTTCTTGAAGTGGTCAGTCAGGGACTGCCTCTGGAATTCCAGCAGTACCCTCCCAGCCGAGCCCATGCCCCTTGGAAGGAACGGATCTCCGCATGCACCCAGTCGGCTCTTCAAGATGACATGGCTCTGCTCCTCCGCAAGGAGGCAGTAGCTCCGGTGCCTGATCCTCTGAAAGACCCAGGCTTTGTTTCCAGGTACTTCATGGTGCCCAAGCGGATGGGGGGTTGACGCCCCATCTTAGATCTTCATGACCTGAATCAATATCTCAGGTCCCGCACCTTTTGGATGGTCACTCTGAACCAGATCATACCATCCCTGGAGCGAAACATGGTTCTGTTCACTGGATCTACAGGATGCGTTCTTTCACATCCCAATCTGTCGTCCCATCGGCGGTTCCTCCACTTCAGGGTCGAAGGGACCCTGTACGAGTTCTGAGCCATGCTGTTCAGCCTGTCATCGGTCCCACAGGTCTTCACCAAATGCATCACAGTGGTGGCGGCCCACCTTTGGTATCGAGTCAGAATCTTCCCTTATCTCGACGATTGGTTCTTGGCAGGCTCCTCCCTTCAGGTGGTGGAGAGGTCCAGGGATCTGGCTCTCCAAACCTGCTCCCAACTCGGCCTCCTGATCAACAAGGCCAAGTCGAAACTCGTGCTGCCTCAGGTGATGGGCTTCATCAGGGCAGAACTCGACTCTTGTCAAGCCAGAGCTCGGCTCCCAGTGGACAGGGCAGAGGTTCTCTCCTCCTTTGCCCAGTCACTTCTGGTTGGGCACTTGCACCCTGCCCAGGACTTTTGGTGCCTTCTGGGTTGCATGGCGGTGTGCACCTCAGTGGTCCGTTGGGCCCGGTGGCTCACGCTCCCCTTCCAGTGGGAGCTGGCTACCCAGTGGACTCAGCGATATGGTCACTTCGACCAGTTGATCACTGTAACCCAGAAGATGTGGGACACTCTCAAATGGTGGACCGCCCCAGACCGGTTGAAGGAAGGGATCCCGTTTGTCCGCCCGAGCCGATGGTCGTCCTTACGACCGATGCCTCTCTCATGGGCTGGGAAGTCCATATGGGGGACAACAAGGCACATGGGTTCTGGACCCCCGAGGAGTCCCGATACCACATCAACCTGCTGGAGCTCAGAGCAGTCAGACTGGCGCTGTCAGCTTTCGCTCCTCAGCGCCGGGGTCAAGTGGTCCAAGTCCAGACGGACAATACCACAACGATGTACTACCTCAACAAACAGGGCGGCATGCACTCCCGTCTGCTGTGCAAGGAGGCACTCCGCATCTGGACCCTCGTAAGCCAGTTGGAGGCAGATCTCCTAGCCATCCACGTGGCAGGAGCCACGAACCAGCTGGCAGATGCTTTCAGCCGCATAGGCCAGACATCCCATGAGTGGTCTCTCCATCCAGAGGTAGCTTACAGTCTGTTCTCCCTTTGGGGCAAACTGATGGTGGGACCTGTTTGCCTCAAGGGAGAATACCAAGCTGAGGCTGTTTCATGCCCACCCCCCTCAGCAGGGCTCACTGCAGGGGGATGCCTTCTCGAGGCCGTGGACCCCAGGCCTTCTCTACGCCTTCCCTCCATTTCCCTTGATCCACAAGATGTTACTCAAGGTGAGGAGGGACAAGGCGAAGGTGATCCTGGTAGCCACAGATTGGCCGCACCAGTTCTGGTACCCAGATCTCCTCAGCCTCAGCTGCAGGCCCCCAGAGTGGATTTGCACGCGCCTGTACCTGATATCTCTGAAGTAGGGGAAGGTATTCCATCCGGACCTTCAATCTCTACTCGGCACAGCCTGGTACCCGAGTGGCTAGAGTTCCAGGCTCTGGGTCTTTCCAAAGATGTCTACACCGTGGTGGAGGCATCTAGAAAGGAATCGACCAGGAAATGTTATGCCTTCAAATGGAAACGATTTTCTATTTGGTGTCAGGGTAAGGGTCTGGACCCCTTATCCTGTTCTGTGGTTAACATTCTCGACTACCTTTGGTTTCTCTCTAAAGGGGGTCTGCGGTCATCGACCCTTAGGGTGCACCTGGCAGCCATTTCTGCTTACCGGGCGCGAGCTGGTCAGCCGACATTGGCACGGGAGACGGTGGTCGGGTGCTTTTTCAAAGGCCTGGATCACATATCCGCTCCGGTGCGTGAACCTCCACCTCCGTGGGATCTGTTGCTGGTTTTGGCAAAGCTCATGGGCAAGCTATTCGAACCCATGCACAAATGTGAGCTTTCACACTTGTAGTGGAAGACGGCCTTCCTGGTGGCTGTCACGTCTGCCAGAAAGGACATGGGAGCTCCAGGCACTTTCGGTGGACTCCCCTTTTCTGGTCTTTCACAGGGACAAAGTTGTCCTGCAACCCCACCCGAAATTCCTTCTGAGGGTGGTGTCAGAGTTTCACCTTAACCAGGTGTTGACTCGCCCGGTTTACTACCCTAATTACACCTCGGACGCTGAGTACAGGCTCCATACCTTGGACCTGAGACGTGCTGTCTCCTGCTACAAGAAGAGGACGGCGGAAATTCGTGGAGAGGTTCTCCAGCTGTTTGTCACCTACGCTGAAGCCACTTCTGGCAGACCTGCAGCCAAATGGACCATAGCAAAATGGATTACATCATGCATAGGTCTGTGCTATGAGTTGGCGGGCAAGGAGCCTCCCAGAGGGATAAGAGCTCATTCTACCCGCTATACTGCTGCATTGGTGGCTGCTTCCAAGGGCATTCCTATCCAGGAAATCTGCCGGGCTGCTACCTGGAAGTCAGCAAACACCTTCATTACCCACTACCACATCAACCTTGAGTCACGCCGGGATGCTGGTTTTGGAGCCTCGGTTCTCTAATCTTTATTTCCTAAGTACGGGGTGTGCGCCTTGCCTCCCTCCTCTTTGAGAACTGCTTGGAGTCTGCCAAGAAGTGTGGATGAACAACATATACATGCTCCTAGAAGAACAGGGTACTCACCTGTAACAGTAGTTCTAGGAGTGGTATATGTTGTTCATCCACACACGCACACCCGACGGCTTCGGGCGCACACCCTTGCTTCCAGCAGGCTAAGATCTGGCCATCATACGGAGTTGCAGGTATATACCACCCTGTGGGTGGGAGGAGCCAGCTTGAAGACTTCCGGCAAGATTTAAAGGGGAAAGGGACATGCCAAGAAGTGTGGATGAACAGCATATATCACTCCTAGAACTACTGTTACAGGCGAGTAACCAGTTCTTACTGAGGGCTATCAGGGAGGTTGGTGTGCCACCTGAGCTTATGCAGAATGCTGATCTCTGGGTCAGCATATATGGAACATATTACGCCTGTGCTGCGGCAGCTGCACTGGCTTCCCATCGGATGGTGTACCACCTTCAAGATCCTGTTGTTAACTTACAGAGCCCTACATAGGTTGGGACCTGACTACCTCAAAGACCTCTTAACCTTCTGATTTACCGCTCCGTTCGGTTGTCTCAAGGGTGAATCTGAAGCTTTCAGATGGTACAGCATTCTCGGTTTTGCCCCCAGTTTGGGGGAACTCCCTTCCTTATCATCTGAGGAGTTCTTTCTTAGTGGAGAGGTTACAGTTGGGTTGAGATATATTATTTAGATCTCCATTAATGATGCAGTCTGTATGGTTTAAATAATTGTGTTCGCTTTAATTACTGTTTCATTCTTTGATTTGAATGCATATTTAAAACTGTTCATGTATATTTGCTTTGTGAAGCAGTCCAATCCTTTTGGATGGGCACGGTATAAAAATAAATATGTTGCCTAAATGCACCACCTGCTTCCCATGTACAGGCCTACCCCAGATTGGGTGTAGTGCCTGATCTTCATCAAGGGTATCTCTTGCAAAAGGTGATTCTCTTGGGATATACCAATGGAGAGCGCTTTGTGCACAGTGGCTTTCTCAAGCAGTGTATCTTGGGGTCACCAGCAGTGATGTCAGCATAGGGACGGGTATAAATACAGTATGTGGGTAGCCCTGAGGACTCCTCAGTTCTTTTCCTGCCATCGACAAGTTCGCTCCTACTGCATGCATCTCATTGCAACAGTATTTTACATCATTAGGTTTCAAACAAACTTTTCGAAGTACTCGCAGGAGTTTTCTCTCTTTCTCTTTCACCTTTACTAGGTTATGCTTTATGTCAACTTATGAATCTCTTTTTCGCAAGTATCAGTGTGGACATAGGATCTACCACTACGACCAACACTCTCTCTTTGCGCTCAGTGTCTGGGGGCAGCTCATATTCTCGCTTCCTGTGGCCATTGTCAGGAGTTCAACAAGGCCACCTGATGGTGAAGATTGAAAGATTTGGAAAATCATGGAGCAGTAGATGTCTCTCTTAGAAAAGGAGCTCAAGTCCAGGACATCATCCTCTTTCCCCCTCACTGTCAAAAAGCTCCCAGTCACCACAAGTGAAAGAGAAGCATCATGCAGATACAGAGCCAGGGAGAAGGCTGCCAGAGACAGCAGTAGGTCTCCACGTTCATCAACAGTTTCGGCTGCTAGCACTCTGTTGACGATTGTGGCCTTTCCCACTCAGAGAAAATGTACAGGGTTCTCACTGCACTGGCACAAGGACTGCAGCAAGTAAAGACTCTGCCTCAAGGACAGCCACCGACAAGCACTCTTCCTGTCCTCTCCACTCCTGCTCTGTCCTTGGCTTTATCTGCCCTTGAGTTGCCTTCGCACCGCCTGTCAACGTCTACACTTCTGTCTATGCCTTTGGTGCTGCCGCCTGTCCAAATACATAAAATGGACATGGTTTTTGCTACACCCAGGACCTCTAGCATGGGAACGGGTTTTCCATTGACGGGCTGTTCTGTCAATGCTGCCTCTGAAGAGACCACAGTCTACCACACCCCGGCGATGCAGGCTCAGTTGACACTCTTCCTGTTGATGACTTGGACCTCTTTGGGCTCGGCAACCTCTCTAACACTGTACACTCAGCCAAAGCCAATCTCCTCAGTCTTGCCGCCATCCTTCTGGCGACAATCAGAACATCTCTGACTCCTTGTCCACCCCCATTGATGGCACCTTCTGTTGATGTTTCTGCCATTGTCAAAACAGTTTTGGAGGTAGTACAATCACTGGCGACCAGCACCTTCTTCCTGGCCAGCCGTCGTGGCACCAGCGAAGTGCCCACGTTCTGCTTCCCTTCCACCTGTCCATACTCCCCCTCTTGTGGACGAGGATAAGGACATGGATTATGTAGAGGATGAGGAACAGGATGATGAAGAAGAAGAAAAAAGAACTCTGTCCAGTACCTCCAGTGTGTGTGTGGGTGAGGACCCCACCATTTATACCCTTGATCCCCACATGATGATCCTACCTTCCTGGAAGTCCTGGGCTTCACTACCACTGAACAGGATCAACAGAGGAGGAACTTGGCTGACTACCTTAACCTTCCAGAGGCACCAGCCACCATGGTACCTCCCATTATATAGGCCTATAATGATGCCATCACAGTAGCATGACACAAGCCACATACTATTCCACCAGTTTCCAAGAAAGCTAATAGGCTGTACCAACCTTTTCCAGATCAGCCATACTTTGCCTCGGCGCCACAGGCAGATTCCGTGGTCATCAGTGCGGCCCATGACAGAAGTAAAAGACCAAAGCATCTTCGTTTTCTTCCTCCAGATGAAGAATCGAGGAAGATAGACCTCATGGGGAAAAAGGGCCTATGGATCCTCCACCTTAGCCTTGAGTATTTTGAACTATACGGGACATATGCTAAAATATCAGAAGACTCTCTTTGGACAGCTGCCTTGGAAACAACTGGGAAATTACCACAGTGCTCATATAAGCATCAGCTGATGGCAACCCTCCAAGCAGGGGCCAGTATGAGTAGGCACCTTCTACGTGCGGGACATGATGCAGTGAATGCTTCAGCCCACTTGTCTGTCTGCCACTGTCGTCTCTAGTAGAATACAGGCCTGGCTCAGGGTGTCAGACTTCAGAGTAGATGTCCAATAGTCTCTCCTGAATCCTCCATTCAGAGAGCAAAAGCTATTTGGCGGAAACATTCAAGACCTATTGAGTGAATTACAAGTCTCCAGCAGGACCCTCCACTTGGTGCATGCCATTTACTGTACTACTGACAGTCTCAGTGTCCCCAACGCAGTCCTTTTTCGACGGGCATTGCATAGGCCAAAAGCTGGTGCCAGACAACCAGCCAAGAGAAAGCCCACCCTGCCTCTGCCGACTTCTTCTGCCGCCACCACTAAGTCCAGCAGGGTTGCCATCCCTGGCACCCTCAAGCCCCCACCCCCAGTCTGACTCCTTCAAGGGTCTTCTGCTGCTCCCTCCTACCACCGAAGCAGTGGAAAGATGCTTTTCCTTACATCTGGAGACATGGAAGACTATCACTATGGATGACTGGGTGCTCTAGATTATACACACGAGGCACACCCTAGAACTGATAGCATACCCTCCTCAAAAACCCTCGAAGCCAACCCAGTATTTGTCGGAACACCTGCCCGTCCTTCTGGAAGAACTTTCCTCACTCCTGCAACAGAAGGCGGTACAACCCATTCCCCTCGACTCTGTAGGCATGAGATTCTACTCTCACTTCTTCCTGATACTAAAGCATACCAGAGACCTTCGCCCGATTCTAGGCCTCAGAAGTCTTAACCTTTACACAGTACATAAAGCTCTGCATGGTAACTCTACAAAGCCTGCTCCTACAACAGGGTGACTGGCTGTGCTCCTTGGACATGAAGGATGCCTATCTTCATATAAAGATTCACAAAGTTCACCGCAAGTACCTGTGCTTTCAGCTGTTGGGCGAACACTACCAGTTCCGGGCTCTTCCATTCGGCCTCTCGTCTGCACCATAAGTATTCACCAAATGCCTGGCTGTTGTAGCAGTGACTCTCTGCCACCAGTGTCACTATGTTTTCCCCTGCCTAGACGATTGACTCTTCAAGGCCTCATCCAGGGACAGTCTACTGCAGTCATTACATCACACCTTGCACCTCTTCTCCCAACTTGGCATAACAGTCAACTAGGCCTAGTCACATATAATGCTCTCTCAGCGCCTGCAATATATAGGAGTTGTCCTGGACACCTCCCTGGGCAGAGGCGTTTCTTCCCGAGGACAGGGCACAAAAGTTGAGAGTTCAGGTGCATCACTGTTTACTCAATACTCATGTCACTGCCAAACAGTACCTACAACTGTTTGGTCAAATGGCGGCGACCATTGCTGCGGTCCCATATGCCAGGCTACATATGAGACCAGTCCAGTGGACAGTGAGAGCTCAGTGGAACCAAAAGACAAATGACCTAGAGGCCACTGTCTGCATAACCCCATCTTTGTGGAAAGCGCTAACATTGTGGCTCGACCCACTCAACCTGCTTGGGTCTACCATTCCACTCCACACCACCGAGGCAAGTTCTGACCACTGACACCTCCAAATCGGGTTGCGGTGCCCATCTTGGCGATAACCAGATCCACAGTCGCTGGACACCCCTCCAGTCAACGCTCTATATCAACATATTGGAGATGCAAGCGGTTTACAACACTCTGGAGGCATTCCAGCCTTTTCTTACGCTGAAGCCATTGCTCATTCAGTCAGACACCACCACATTGGTCTACTATGTAAACGAGCAAGGAGGGACCAAATCACATGCCCTGTGTTGAGGGTGTGGCGGAGAGCACTGTCATTCCACATACATCTTGTGGCAATCCATGTTCCAGGAGAACACAACACAATAGCAGATCATTTCAGCCGCCATTCAGAATCCAATGAATGGGAGCTAGCCTACGAGATTCTCCAAGACATATTTCACATCTGGGGCATGCCAGAGATCGATCTCTTTGCAACACCTGACAATGCCAAGCTCCCGAGTTTTGTTCAATTCACCCGGACCAGGAAGGCTACTGCAAGGACACCTTATCCCTCTCCTAGAGAGGATGCGTTGTCTGTGCCTTTCCTCCTCCTCCTCCTTCTCCCCTCATCCAGAGAGTTTTAATAAAATTACAGTTGGAGGGAGCAGCCATGATTCTGATCGCCCCTTACTGGCCTCGTCAAATCTGGTTTCCTCTCCTCTAGCATCCATCAGTTGCAGACCCGGTTCTCCTGCCCATTTGCCCACATCTCCTGACACAGAGGAACGGGAAACTTCTGCACCCCAACCTCAGGTCCCTTCACCTTCACGCCTGGCTCCTGAAGACGTGGTGATTGCCAGACATAAGGTAACGCCATCCATCCTGAGAGTCTTACTTGCCACCAGAAAACCATCTACAAGGAAAACCTACACTTCCAAATGGAAAAGGTTTGCTTATTGGGCAGCGGAAAAGAACATAAATACCTATTTCTGCCAGGTGGTGGAGATCCTAGATTGCCTTTGTGACCTATGAAAAAAAGGTCTAGGATATTCCTCCATTAAGCATCCATATCGACCTTCCACAAACAAATTGGCGACCAGCAGGTTGCTCAGCTTGATATCTCGAATGTTTCTGTGAGGCTTATTGCACTTGAAGCCTCTAGTGTGTAACTTGTTCCCTACTTGGGATCTTGGCTTCATGTTAGAAAAATTGACCCCTATCCCCTTTTGAGCAAGCCCGTGACTGGCGAGCTAAACTCTTAGTAAATGAAAGTGTTTTTTTAATTGCGTTACTTCCGCTCAAAGATTTTCCTAGCTTCAGGCTCTTGTGTGCAACAAGCCTTATTTAATTTTCCATAAGGATAGGGTCTCACTAAAAACAAACCCTAAATTTCTACTGAAGGTGGTATCAGAATTTACCCTGACTCAATCCATTAATCTTCCCGGCTTGTACGCAGAGCATGCCAATCCAGGGAAGCATTGCTCCACACTTTAGATGTACATAGAATATTAAGGGGATATGTGATGTCCTAGCATATGATACCGTGTGAATTACAACGAGTGGACAGTGACCTTGGCTCACGAGTGGTGGAGTATAGAGGAGCCACGAGTGAGGTTTCCTTAGGTCATTGTCCATGAGTTATATCATACAATGAGACATCATGTATCCGTTTTATACAATAGGGCTCCTTTTTTTGTTTGTTTTCTTTTATTTTTTTGTTTTAGCGGTGTGAGGAGGGAGGAAGTGACGTGTACATTGTGGTGATGACGTGTACACTGTGCTTGATATCTTCACAGTGTACACGTCACAATCTACTGTGCTTTATAGCTTCACAGTGTACACGTCACAATCTATTTATCACACTGTGTTTGTGATGCAGCTTTTTATTTGATGCCATATCACTTTACCCCTATTGTATAATAAGATATCACATGGCATGAACCAAGGACAGCCACAAAACAAAGCCGCTCTTTATCTCTGTCTTAGGAAAAGAGGGTCTGCCGGTCTCTAAACAGACCTTGTCAAAATGTCTGGTCAACTGTATCACGTACTACTACAACAAGAAAAAAATTACATAACATAGTAATATTGTTTTTTCTAATGGAGTCTTGCTGTATTCTGACAAATGCAGTATGACCAACCGGTTCAGCTGTCCCGGAGAACAAAGAGTTAAACTCTATGCAAATGCATAGAATGTTGAGCTTGAGCTCGGTTTCCAAACCAGCATTCTCGGTACTTTCTAGTAACTGATCAGATTCTTACGATGCTAATAATAGCAAAAACTTGAAAACTACTAACTGGACCTAAATGCCACCAGGAGCAACACAACAAGTAAATTAGGCAGTGAGAAGACTCAAGTCACTGATGCCCAGGAAAAACAGCTACCCACTGGTGGGAGAAGAATTAACAGAGAACTCAGAACCCACTTTTTCCACCCCTTGGTTCTGTAGGGGAGGCTGGGTGGAAGGTCAGAATGCAGCAAGACTCCATTAGAAAAAAACAATATTACTATGATAAGTAGTTTTTTCTTCAAACAACATGAAGTCTTGCTGTATTTTGACAAATGCAGATTACCAAGCAGTGCCTCTTGGAGGTGGGCACAGAACCTACTTGGAAAATAGGCTTTGCAACACTGCTGTGCTGAACCTGGCATCACTCCTAGCCTGAATATCCAGGCAGTAGTGCTTAGTGAATGCGTGAACAGTCTTCCAGGTGGCTGCGTTACATATATCCAGCAAGGGGATATCTCTGGCTACTGCTACTGAGGCAGCAGTACCTCTAGTGGAATGGGCCCTAAGACCGGAAGGGGGGGTCCTTCCTTAGTTTGCCATAGTAGAACTGCATGCAAGCCACAATCCATCTGGCTATAGACCTTTTTGTGGCTGGCTTGCCCTTACCTACTTCCCCATAGGTAAGGAGCAGCTGGGAACAACCCTGTCTGTGTTCCTTAGTCCTGTCCATGTAATAGCTGATGGCCCTCTTACATCCAGATTGTGTAGCCTGCATTCGCCTGAGCTGGAATGGTCTGTAAAGAACACAGGTAAAGTGATAGATTGATTAAGATGAAAATCAGAGACTACCTTGGGAAGAAACTTCCTATTAGTCCGGAGAACCATCTTATCCCTATGAGGACCAATGTAGTTGAAGACATGGGCTCAAAGGGAGGCTGCATAAGCTGACCTATGCAAATATTGAGATCCTAAGCTGGAGTGGGCTCTCTGTGAGGGGGATGGAGATGTAACAGCCCCTTAAAGAACTTTTTGAAGATGGGATGTCCAGCTAGGGAAAGGCCCTTCCCTGCCAACAGATATGCAGAGACAGCCACCAAATGTACCTTTAAGATAGAAGGCTCCAAATGAAGGGACTGCAGATGTACCAGATAGTCCAGTAGCACTGGAAGCCCAGCCTGCTGAGGGTCCAGACTCTTCTGGGAACACCAGATGGAGAACCTCTTCCATTTAGAGGAATAGGTTTTCCTAGTGGAAGGCTTTCTGAACACCCTTAGAATGTCCAGGACACTCACTGAGAGATGCAGGCATGCATACTCTAGGTCTCCAAGAGCCAAGCCCCAAGGCGGAGAGACTGGAGATTAGGTTAGAGGATCCTCCCCTGAGCTGATGTCAGCAAGTTGTGCCTCCTGGGGAGATGAGTGGGACTGGCCACTGACAGGGACAGGAGCATAGGATACCAAGGTCTGGCCCAGTCTGGAGCTATGAGGATCATGGTCACAGGCTGAGATCTGAGCTTGACTAAGACCCTGAGGACCGGGGAAAGGGAGGAAAAGCATACAGAATCCTGTTTGTCCAATCCAGAAGCAGAGCCTCCAGGGGCACTGAGCCCCGAACAGGAGGCCTGCAACAGTACAGAGGCAACTGATGATTGTCTTGGGCTGCAAAGAGGTCTATCTCTCGAACCCACCACCTCCTGAATACTGACAGGAGGACTTGCCTGTTCAGGGACCACTTGAGATGGCCCTGGCTGATCTTGCTGAGAGCATCTGCTAGGACATTGTCCTTCCCTGGTAAGTGGACTGCTGACAGTGAGATGTCCAAGGAGTAGGCCAGGCTCCAAATTTTCATGGACTCTGTGCAGAGAAGAGAGGACCTTGTTCCCCCCTGCTTGTTGTAGTACATTGTAGTGGTGTTGTCTGTTCTGACTTGAACCACCTTCCCTGCAAGCGGTTGGCAAATGCCTGAACTGCCAGGAAAACTGCCTGAGCTCCAGGAGATTGATGTGCAACAGAGACTTCTGAAGTAGCCAGTTCCATGAGCTGTGTGCTCCCCAGGCGTGCACCCCAGCCCAGCAGGGAAGCATCTGTTGTCAGCACCAGAGTGGGAAACCTGCTGAAGAAAGGGTACTCCCACTGAAATTGTCCATGTCCTGCCACCACTGGAGGGCCTGCAGGAGGGTGGAGGATACAGGGATTAGTTTTGACAGGGAATCCTTCCTTTGGGACCGAAAGGATCTGAAATGGAACTGAGTGTCCCTCATCTGAAACCTTGCTCTTGGGACCACAGCTGTGGTAGAGGCCATGTGACCCAGGAGTTGCAGGAAATGCCTTGCTGGGCGAGGAACTAGAAAGTGGAAGGAATCTGCCAGCCGAATTAGAGCCTGAGCTCTTCCTGGAGGCAGGAAGGCCTTTGCCTGGATAGTGTCCAGTTCTGCCCCCATGACATCTAGGACCTGGACAGGAGTCAGCACTGACTTTTTGAGGTTTATTAAGAAAATCAGGGACTGGAGAGTTACCTGTGTGAGTTCCAGAAACTGTTCTGCTTGCTGGGAGGACTGGCCAACTAGTAGCCAGTCGTCCAGGTAAGGGTAAACAGAAACCGCTTGCTTTCTGAGAAATGCCACTACCACTGCTAGGCACTTTGTGAATACCCTTGGTGCAGAGGTCAGCCCAAAGGGCATGGCCCTGAATTGGTAGTGTCCTGAAGGTAGCTGAAATCTGAGGTACTTTCTGTGGGACTGCATGATTGGTATGTGAAAGTAGGCATCCTTGAGGTCCAGGGATGCCAGCCAGTCCTCTTGTCTTAGGATGGGTAGGATTGTAGCCAAGGTTGTCATCCTGAACTTTGGCTTTGAAAGATGCCTGTTCAGTATCTGAGATCTAGGATGGGCCGCCAGCCACTCTCCATTTTCTTTAAGGTGAGGAAGTACCTGGGATACAACCCTTTCCCCTGTGCTGAGGTGGCACAGTCTCCACTGTCCTCGAATGAAGGAGGGTGGAAACCTCTGCCTCCAGCAGAGTTGTTTCTGAAGGGCTGGGAGGCCTGAAGGATCTTGCCCCGAGCTTGGGGAAGAACTTGAAGTTGAGGGCAAGGCCCTGACCCACTATCTCCAGGACTCACTTGTCTGAAGTGATGGATTGCCAGGCCTGGAGATAGTAGACCAGCCTTCCCCTACTGGGGTAGGAGAGGCAGCCCAAGCAGACCGCTCAGGGTGTCTGATTGGCAGGAGTAGAGGGGTATGAGGTGGGAGCAGCTCAGCCTGCACCCCTCCTTCCTCAACCCCTGAAGAACCCCCTGGGTTTCTGAAAGGAAGGGAAAGCTTGGGCCTGATGGAAGGGCCTAGGGTAAGGTCTTCCCCTGCCCCCTCTGGCCTGTTGCCTCTAAGGAGTGGCAGACTTCTTTGCAGAGGCACTGTTGTATGGCACCCTGCAATCATTCATCTTCTTCATGTATGCTTCTGTCTGTTCCCCAAACAGCAAATACTATGTTAGGGAAAAGCCCAGAGCATTGTTCTGGGCATCCTAGGAGAGGTTGGTACATCTCAACCAGGAAAACCGCCTGAGGTAAATGGCAGATGCCATAGCCTGAGAGGCTGTATCATTGGAGTCCACAGCCATATGAAACTGGGACTTGGATGCTTGGATTCTCTTGGTGGCCAGCTCCTGAAGGACTACTGCAAATTCAGGAGAGTCTTTCTGAGCCAACTGTTGTACTGATTCCCACAGTGACTTCTTGTATCTGGAGGCATAGGCCAGATAGGAGGCCTGCCTTATACCCAGGGAGGAAGCCAAATAGGTTTTCTTAGCCAGGGAGTCAATCTTCCTGGAATCCTTATCTGGAGGATGGGAAGCCAGGGGAATACCGGGCTGCAGTCTGCACAACCCCCACATGGCTGCAATGGGAGGAGAGGAATTCAGTGCCTTTCCCAGCCAGGACATACTTCCTGTCCGCCTTTTTATCCAGGGGAGGGACAGAGGAAGGGGTCTGAAGGACCTTGAGGGTTTGCCTCTTCCGGGATTTGTGTACAGGGATGGAAAGCCTCTGGGAAACAGGGAGGTCCATCATTTCCCTGTAGTTCTCCTCATCTTCCTCCTGAATGGCCTCCTGGACAGAGAGCTGCAGGTTCTGTGCTACCTGCCTCATGAAAGCAAAATAGGAGGTAGCTTCTGAAGGGGCCTGAGGAGGAGACTCATACTCAGGATGATATGGGGAAACATCAGGTTCAGCAGGTACCCCTTCATCCTCATCTTCAGCATCATACTCCTAATCTGACTCATAGTACTCCTCAGGTTCTGAGGGACCAGAAGGAGTTGAACCAGCAGGCACCTGAACCGTGACTGCCCAACCGTCACTGAGTAGGTTCACCAAACTGGACTGCAGTGACTGAACAATCCTAATCGCTTTAGCGATTTCTCATGGTTGGAACTGCAAACCGCTTGTTGTGTGGTTCTGAACCAGAACTTTTGGATGGTACGGTATCTAGGGTTGAGTCCGACTGTCTTTAGTGGACCGGAGGCCTCGCCTAATCGGTAGTCTCAGTAACCGGACCCAACATCCTGGGATGACTTCTCATCCTTTCCGTAGCTTACCCAGTCTTCTATCGAGGTAGATTGGGGAAAGTTGTTGCAGATTTCGCAGTCTGACCGCAGGTGGTTGAAACCCAAGCAGTACAGACAAATTAAGTGCGGTCAGCTTTAGCAAATTGCTCACTGCATTCGCAACGTTGAAACCCAGTGGGACCATTTTTTCTCTTGGGTTTCTGTGACATAACCTCTCAAATTTAGTGCTCAACCCACGGCTTATTTAGGCCGTTAAGCGGTGCCCAAACAGAAATTTTTATCCGAATTGGCTTTAGGGCCCAGATAAACAAAATAAACGATCTACCCTGGTGACTTAGTTAGGCCAGGTGAGAGAAGATCGAAGCCTGACGACTGGCGGTTCAGCGTCGGTTGAAAAACCGAGAAAAAACTTGGTTAGTCAGGACTTTGCATTGGTACCCAGCTAAAGAAAAAGTAGAAATAAGCGTTACTTTTAGGAAGAAAAATAATGGTTCGGTCTCCTCACTGTCGGCGGAACCGATTGGAAACTGACCCTCTTACCCAACGGGAAACTATGCTATACCAAGGACAGCGGTTTGAAAAAGCACTAGAAACACACTAGAAAAAATAAAATGGACGAATAAAAAAATGACGATTTATACTCTTGAACTGAGAAGAAGAGGAGCAATCTCTGAGGCGTCTTCACTGGCAGGCAGAGTAAAGAATCTGATCAGTTACTAGAATGTACCGAGGATGGTGATTTGAAAATCGAGCTCGAGCTCAACATTCTATGCATTTGCATAGAGTTTAACTTTGTTCTCCAGGGTATCTGAACCGTTGGTCATACTGCATTTGTCAGAATACAGCAAGACTTCATGTTTGAAATACAACAGGCCTCTAGCAGGGAATGTCAAAGTCCATTCCAGCTTGCTTCAGAGGTGTCTCCATTACAGAAATCTGTGACGTCACTATGGTCGACAGTACACATTTACTAAACATTACAGCCTGGACCTAGTCTCCAAAAGGACGTTAACTTTGGCAGAGCTGTCCTGCAAGGGCTCTCATAACAATCCATGTGTGTCACCCACATCAACCAACAACTGCTTGGGAATCTTCCCAAGAGTATGACCTGCTGCAAGAGATACCCTCGATGAAGATAGTACAGTTACGTACTTACCGTAACAGATCTTGAAGAGGATCTCTTGCAGCAGGTTCTGCGTCCTACCCGCCATCCCCCTCCTCCTCTATCAGAGCCAACTTTCTGTTCCACTCTTGCAGGGCGAGTCGGTCCCTCTTGGAGTGCATAGTTGTGACCTGGTCTCTGGCGGGGAACTGAGGAGTCCTGAGGGCTACCCACACATTTATTCCCATCGCTATGCTGACATTGCCATGGGCAGCCACCAGACACACTGCTTGTGAAAGCTACCGTGCACAGAACACCCTCCGGTGGTATATCCCAAGAGTATGACCTGCTGCAAGAGATCCTCTCGAAGATCTACTCTTACGGTAAGTACTTAACTGTCCTTTTTTTTTATCCCTACTTTACTACTAATCCCTACATAGGTGTACCCCAGATAGGGTGGAATGCCTACCATGTAGTTTTTTGCTGTCCCCACTTCCTCTTGCTTAGACAGTCCTCTCTTTTTCGTTCAGAATTCCCAGTGGACTTGCAGCCTACTCTGCAGATGCCCTGCAGACCTAGAAACATGGAAATGTTGGGTGAAAAAGACCATAAGTCTATCTAGTCTACCCTATCCCACCCTGGGATCTAATGTCTAGTCAGGACTGTTGCCCTCACGTCCCCTTCCCTCACCCCCTGCCCTACTGTTTTTCCCCGTGTAACTATTAAAGGAGTACTTCAGTCAGAAATTGCAAAAACATTTTGTTGTGCAGAGTGCTCTGATTTGTGTGTGTAGTCCTAGTGTTACCTTGCCTTTTTCTGCTATTAGGAGTTTTTTTTCTAAATTAGCCTGCTAGTTTTACAGTAGTTTTATGGCCTCTGGGGCTCTCCATCTTAGCATGATTTATTGCTCTTCTTGTTTCAACAATGATTCCTGTCCTATATGACAGTGATGTATCTGGGACTATGGATTCAGCAAGCAATAGTTTCGTCAATTTTACAACATCAGAACTGTGATATTAAGTAACTTTCAGTGTTCATTCAGGATGTGGGATTGCACCAATGCACGCCTGACCCCCATGACACCGTTGTATGGTTTTCAGCCACGCCTGCAACTTTCAGAAACAGAAGCACGCAGCATTACAACCTCAATTGAAAACCAGTTTTCTTCATCCCCGGAGGCGTGTTCTAATGCTGGACTGATGATAAGAAAGCCCCTTGGGAGTGTGTCCTACAGAGTGGAACTGCATTTGCCTCATTGGCTGCCGAGAACTGCCCAAAATACAGACACACAAACACTGGTTGTCTTTATCTTTCAGTTTAAGCAACAAATGATTTTAAATAAATTCTAATCTCACCTCTGCTTACAAGTCTGAAAGTGGCTCTCCTTGATGGTTCAAACAGCTAGCTGGCACTGTAATACTCTCTTTAGAGACAGACACCGGAAGCAGTATTTGTGTTATGCTGAAGCTGATGTGTATATTATTGGCTAGCTGTTACATGTGTTAGGCAGCACTGAGCCTGTTCTTCCCTAAGTGAGCCACAAGATTCTAAATATTTATCTGATAGCCTTTGTATGAATGCACGGACTACTACAGGTACAGGAGCTCAGCAAGAGGAAGTGCAGTCGCGATCTATTCCCTCAATCGGGAGAAATATGAGAAACTGTCTAGTCTCATTCATCAAGCCACTGACAAATGTTGTATACATTTCTGTGAAGACGGCAGGGAGAGTACAGATCATGATCACGCTTCCTCTAGTTCCTGTACCTGTAATAAAGTCAGAGAGCTCATACAGCCTATCTGATAAATATTGAGAATCTTGTGGCCACCTATGAAGAATAGAGTGCTGCCTAACACACGTAACAGCTAGCCAATAATGCACATCAGCCTCAGCACAACACAAATACAGCTTTCCGGTGTCTGTTTCTAAGGAGAGTATTACACTACCAGCTAGCTGTTTGAACCATCAAGGAGAGCCACTAGCAGACTTATAAGTAGAGGAGATCAGGCATTTATTTTAAATCATTTGAGGCTAAACCAAGCAATGAAGACAATTGCTTTGTGTTTATTTTTCTGTGTATTTGTAAAGAGGTAAACGTATATCTTTTTTGGTAAAATCGGTGCATGACCCACATTTATCAGTAAATGATCTAGCTTTTCAGTGGCCAGTGGGTCATTTGACCAACCAAGTTTCATTTCTAGAATGAACGCTGAACTTTACTTTCTAGTGAGTACTAATAGCTATATTTACAGTTTAGCAAATACTTGAGGGCTGACTTGAATGGGTTGTTGTGTATGAAAGCAGCTAGAGTATTTAGTAATTGTGGCATTGATGATCTGGGGTGATTTATGTGCTTTTTTATGGCTGTTTGCAGTTTGATGAAATGAAAAGTTCTAAAAGCAAAACATTTACTCTGGCTAATTAGAATTGACACTCGTATAAAACAAAAGTGTTGAATTAGAGCTATTTAGAGGAGGCCAAAACATCAGGCTTCTGTCCCTAGTACTTGCTGAATCAGTGGTCCTGTATGCATCACTGTCACGATATACCAGCCCCACAGTGACGGGAACACAGCGAAGACCATCATAATGACAAAATCAACAATTCGCTGTGATGGTCTGCTGGTTTCCCAATGCTACTGTCTCTGGGGAGGTCGCCCCTTACCCTGAACCAACTCCGACTCATAGTTGGTTATCTAAAGTGCAGGGGGTGTTGGGGGCAAAGCCCCTTATAGCACTTTTGTACAGCGATGGCCCAATGCCAGTTGGTGGCGTTGTGCCATTGCTGTAATGACGGTCAGCGAATTTCCTGTCGCTGGGCGATGGAACCCACTGTCACATGGGACAGTGGGCATCAGAGAAAAGATGAGCAAAAAACTTTGCTAAGATGGAGATCCCCAGGGCCATAAAACTACCATATACTGTAGCTAGCAGGCCAATTTAGGAATATAAATCTCTGAATAGCAAACAAGGGAAGGACACGGGACTACACACACACACATCAAAATGCTCTGCACAACATATGTTTCTGCAGATTTTGACTGTAGTGCTCTGCTACATTTCACCTCAGTCCTTGCTGTGTTTGAAACATTAATAGTTCTTACACCCACTGTATGTGCTGGTAGGCTGTTCCACAGCTGAACTACTCTCTCTGTAAAATAAATCTTTTACATCCCATCTGAATCTTCCCCTGTCAGCTTGCACTCATGTCTCTGTGTTCTTGATTTGCCAGTTCTGCTGACTGTTTTCCACAATCTGCCTTGTTTATTCCTTTATAGAACTTGAATCTCTATCATATCACTCTTTTCTGGTCTTTGGCCAGTACATGTTCAGGGCCTTAAGCCGATGTTCATTGTATCAGCCCTGCAGGTCTGAGATCATTTTGGTTACCCTATGCTGCACTGTCTCAGTCTGTCTTTGTGTCTTATTATGTGAGCTCAGATCTGGGGCAGTATTCCAGATGATGCCTCCCCAATGATCTATAAGAGGAAGTATCACCTCCTTCCACTTGCTGTCAACCCCTCCTCTCACAGCCCAACATCCTCATTGCCTTGCTATAGGCTTTGTCACAATGACTAGATTGCTTTAGGGAGTCATTTATGATGACTTCTCCGTTCCTCAGTGTTAGTGTCCAGTTTAACCACTCCCATCCAGTATTTTGTCCTTGGGTTCATATTTCAACTTCCAAATTTTGGACCACCTTTTTATTCTTTGCAGTTCTCTCTGCAGCTCCCTATCACTTTCTCACTGTCTACCCTGCCGCAGAACTTAGTGTCATTTGTAATGAGACGCATCTTGCCTTGTATTCCTTCTCCTACAGTATGTCACTAATGAACATGTTGAAAAGGACTGGACCCAGGACTGAACCCTGTGGCACCCCACTGTGATCTCCTCTCCTGCCCATTTACCACTACCTCTGCTGTCTTACCCCCAGCCAGTGTTCCACCCATCTAACTAGATCCTTCACTTTTCCTGGCTCCTCAACTTTGTCAGCAACCTTCTGTGTGGCACAGAGTCAAATGCCTTGCTGAAGTCGAAGAAGAGCAATCCACTGCTTGTCCATTATCCACTGCCCTAGTTACCCAGTAAAAGAATACTATTAGGTTGGCCTGACAAGACCTACCTGCAACCAGCCTATGTTGCTTACTATCCTGGAGCCCATTTCTCTTCAGGTAATCCACTAGGTCCTCTTTGATTAATGTCTCCTTTAGCTTACCTGCTATGAAGGTAGGACTAACTCTGTTTGCACTTTGTCTCCAGTCTTGTGTAGCGCAGCTACGCTACTCTCCAGTCTTTGGGAACCACCACTGACTATAGGTAACTATTGAATAGCCCTGCCATGGGTTCAGCCAGCTCTAATGCCAATTCCCTGAGTACTCCTAGGTGCATCCTATCAAGCACTGGCACCTTATCTGTTTTCAGGGCTGCTAACACTTTTCTGACCCTTTCTCTCATAATTAACACCATCCACATGTCTGGGATCCTCCCTTTCAGGCAAGGGCCCTCTATGCTGTTATGTGAATACAGGCAAAAGTAGTCATTAAGAACAGCTGTCTTCTGCTGTCCTCCTCTATTACTCTGCCCCCCGTCCAGCTGAAAATTATCCCTCTTGTCTTTGTTTTTTCCGTAAATATTCAAAGAACTATTACCCCTTGACCTCTCCATAATATGCAGTTCCATGTCTGCTTTTGCATTCCTGACTGCCTTCTTGGCCTCCCTCTGGTAATCACTCCTTTCCTTGTCTCTCTGTATATAATGAAGGCCCTTTTTGTAGCCCTCACTGCCTCCCTGACCTTCTTTGAGAACCTGATTGGTCTCTTGTGCATCTTACTTTTGGTAGCCATTCTCCTGCATGGCTTAGTTGCCTCTAGGATGGTCCCTTTAATTACTAGTTTCCTCTCCTCCAATCCCCTGATTTTGTCCATTCCCCTAAACTTATCCTTGACTAGTTCCCTCATCTGGTCAAAGTCTATTTTTCTAAAATGCAGAACCAAAATCTTCAAAGAGGGTACAGTAGCACTCAATGTCAGTTTGAACCATATGGTGTTATGGTCACTGGACGACTGCCTACCATTTTCAAGTTGGCGGAACATCATGTCAAGAATAGAAGTTTGCCTTGTGGGTTCTCTGACCTGCTGCACAAGCAGGCAGTCCTTCAATGTATTTAGCAGGGCTCAACTTCTGGTGCTCTTTGTTGTCAGAATGTCCCAATCTACATCGTAGATTGAGACCTCCACCACCACTGACTCCCTTTACTGCCTCTTCTGAATCTCAGTCCCTAGTTCCCCACCTTCCTTGTCCCTGTCCTGGTGGTCTGTAGACCACCCCATGTGCAGCTTCTTATCTGATGTAGTCATGAGCTGTGAACTCAGCTTCTGTCTTCCCCATTCCTCCTCTGATGTATGCATCCTCTACCTTCCCTATTTCATCTACACATGATGTATCCTGGTATTGCTAAGTCTCATTCATTTTTTCCAGTGGCTCCTGTTTCTGTGATGGCTATGAGGTCTAATCCCAGACTGACCACCATAGCCTGGAGCTCACCAGTTTTGAAGTTCATGCTCGTGGCATTTAGTCAGACCACCTTTCAGCATGCACCTGTACTCCTCCTCTTGTTAGCACCTCTCCCTTTGTCTAATTTCCTGCCCTTTGCTTGTTCTGTGTACTCCTTCCATCTGACTCCTTTTTTGTTACATTTATCATGGACTCCTGTTCAGATTCCTACATGCCCACTGCTTCTAGCCCCAACTGGCGGAATCCTACTAGGTTCCCCAAGTCTCTTTCCTCAGTGGTTCCCTCAACCTCACGCTCCCCCCACTTAGTTTAAATGTCCATCAACATAAACAACAAACTTCTGTCTACAGCACTAGCCCTCTTTCTCTCTCTCTCTCTCTCTCGTGTCAGGTGAAGGCCATCACCTTTGAAGAGCCTCCTGTCACAGAAGCCTCTTCAGTTTCCCACAAAAGCTTACCCCTTCTCTCAACACTATCCCTCCAGCCACCTGTCCAACTTCTCAGTCTTCCTTCCTCACTGTTCCTTCTCCTTCCCTTCCCTCTCCCCATTACAGGGAGGTTCTTGGAAAAGGATAGGAAGTTGAGACACCCTGCAGATGCAGGGATTGAATCACTTTCTGCAGTGTTACCATTCTGAAATTCTCTTTGACATTCCTGTTTGAGAACTTTAGGTCCAGAATGGGCCACTGCTCTCATTTTCTGTAGTGTGAGAAAGCACCTAGAAAGGAATCCTTTTCCCATTTCAAATGTGAACCTTTCCTCTGTATTTTGATGCAGTAATATTGTTATTTCCATTTTCAGTAGGCTTTTGTGCTCTGAAGTTTGATCTGGAAATAGTTTGACTTTGCTTAACATAGAGCATAGAATTTGTTGACAGACTTGGGAGCTTAAGCAGCAGGCAGGTAGGAAAGAGAGCTGGAGTTATAATCTGTTTTAACTGAAATATTTGAATAGTTTGTAAGTGAAATTAGTTTTATGTGGTAAAATTATTACCTTGAATTAGAATTGTTACATTGTAACTTTGGTGGCTTAGGGATAGTTGTTTAGCAGGATATTTAGAGGAAATTTAAAAGTGTTGTTTGCCTGGTGTTTGGGGGAAGGGACATTAGCTGCAATTACCTTGTCTCTAAACAGGAATTAACTTGGCTTTCATTGTTCACTTGGGAGCTTAAGCAGCAGGCAGGTAGGAAGAGAGCTGGAGTTATAATCTGTTTTAACTGAAATATTTGAATAGTTTGTAAGTGAAATTAGTTTTATGTGGTAAAATTATTACCTTGAATTAGAATTGTTACATTGTAACTTTTGTGGCTTTGGGGATAGTTGTCTAGCAGGGATATTTAGAGGGAAATTTAAAAGTGTTGTTTGCCTGGTGTTTGGGGGAAGGGACATTAGCTGCAATTACCTTGTCTCTAAACAGGAATTAACTTGCTTTCATTGTTCACTTGGGAGCTTAAGCAGCAGGCAGGTAGGAAGAGAGCTGGAGTTATAATCTGTTTTAACTGAAATATTTGAATAGTTTGTAAGTGAAATTAGTTTTATGTGGTAAAAATTATTACCTTGAATTAGAATTGTTACATTGTAACTTTGGTGGCTTGGGGATAGTTGTCTAGCAGGGATATTTAGAGGGAAATTTAAAAGTGTTGTTTGCCTGGTGTTTGGTAAGAGTCCTCCCACCCAGCCTGTTTTGTATGCCTTCTTAAATACTGAAAAGCCACTGGGGGTTGGGATTGAAGGGCTGAGTATTTCTGTTTGGGACTGAAATTCGAAGCAACAGGAGCTGGTGGGCCTGTGACATCTTATGGTACCTGATGTCTGCTTACATACATTGTTAGTGTGACCGAACACACACTGGACTGTATGTGTTTGTGAGACTTGGGAACGTTATTGGTGGGGCTGAAATTGGGTTTGTAAATAACTACAGTCAGTATAGAGAGAAACTGCACTTCAGGGGAAAGGGACTGAGAAAAGGGGGTGTGCTATTATAAACAGAGGGGGATAATCAGGGTGGCCATATTCCACCATGGCAGGCATCTTCGGAAGGGTTGTAGGCTGCACAGGCTGTGGGATGGCAATAATTCTAAATTGGGCCTGGAGAGAGGGAGGCTGCCCACTCTGTAGACAGCTATCTTGTATCAGGAGTGAGGTATATTGGTTAAGGAGTAAGCTGTGGGAGCTGGGGGAGTGTCCAAGGATAAGGGGTGTGGATATGGGCAGCAGAAGGGTGGGGCTGAGGGGAGGCTGGGGCAACGCTCTGAAATTACAGGACGTTATGTTACAGCAAGCAGGAGGGGGGATATTAGGGACAGAGGACCCTTAGATAGGGAAGTTGATGCTAAGGGAAAGCGACGGGTGAACATTCTGAATACAAAGAGACTGGAAAAAGAGTCAGGAAGGGCTGTTGTGCGAAGCCTAAAACAGCAGACTGTGGGAAGGAGCCCTAAGGTGAATAGTGCAAGAGAGGAAGAAGAGGGTCAGTTTAGAGATGCAGTCAGGGAAACTCGGGTTACTTGATGGAGGCTGATATAGACTGTCACAATAAATTTGAGCTACTAAGCAACCTAGAGGGGAGGAAGGTGGTTGGAAATGAGGAAACTTATATAGAGGCCGGGGAGGGAGTTGGATACCCATAGGGCATCACAGACCAGCTATGGAAAGGATAGACATAGTCCCAGAGAGAGAAGGGGAAACATATATGTTAAGCAAATGGGGGAGATGCAACATATTCCAGACATGAGGGAGGAGAGCATGATTGGAGAGAAACTGGGAGACAAGGAGGTGGGAGAGAAGCCCCCCTTCAGCTGGGAGGTCAGTACCAAGGATGGTGCCCAAAGGGGACCCACAGAGAGCCTCTGGAAGCAGGGGTACTATTACAAGGGGGGAGGATGGTGGTGTGGGGGAAGGGGAAACCATCAGGGCCAGGATAAATGGTTCAGATATGAGAGGGTTAAAGGGGACACCTATTCAGAGGGGGTTTGAGTTAAGTGGGAAAAATAGCAAGGAAGGCAGAAAGGGGAGGGTGACAAGGGGTCTCTAATAAGGCAGGATTCCCATGAAATTCAGATCATGAATAAAGGGGAAGGGGGCTGAGAGGCATAGTGGAGGTAACCATAAGGATGATGGAGGTGTTAAGGTTCTGTTACTGGGAGACTGGATGATTAGGGGTATCCATTGGGAGGGACAGGGGGTGGATGCCATAGCCAGGTGAAGGTAGTGAGTATCTCTGCTGACAGTGCACAGAGCAAAGTTCATGGTGTATGAAATGGTTAGGGATTGTGGAGGAACCGATTCTGGTGCATTTGGGAACTAATGATCTAGATGGAAATAGCATTTTGGAAATCCAAGCAAGGTTCCAAGAACTTGCCAGAGTCTGTCGGGATAATGGATGCAACATTTCCTTTCAGAGATATTGCCAGTACCAAAGGCCTCAGTGGACAAAAAAAGAAGCATAGAGGTTAATGACTGGCTCAGGAAGTGGGTGAAGAGAATGGGTTGGGGTGTTAGGAACTGGAATGGAGTTTGGGAGGATAAGGGACTATATGCCAAGGACAGGTTTCATCTTGCCCCATTAGGGAAGGAAGTCCTTAAACAGGGATGGCTGACTACATACAAGAAAGGTGGGGTTTAAACTTGTAAGGGGGAAGGGATGAGGAGGCTGACTAGAAGCCCTGTCCTCCAGATGAGGGAGAGCCGCCGCCAAGAGGGGGAGGGGAAACAGACTGGAGGTGGAGGTTTCAGGAGGAGCAGGGGAGGATGGAAGTATAAGGAATCTGGGTGGGTTCGAAAGAGGATCAGGGAAAGGGGTAGGGTTGATGTTAGCAAATGCCAGGAGCTTGGAAAACAAGTTGCCGGAGTTCCAGGCCATGCTGTTCGAGGGGGTGGATGTGGCGGCGTCACAGAGACGTACAACAAAACCATGACTGGGACCTAAATGTACAGGGGCACACTATGCTTAGGAAGGATAGAAAGGAGGTCAGAGGGGTGGAGGGCTATGTTCATTAGAGATGATATAGAAATTACTATGGTAGAAGAGGCAGAGGGAAACGTGGAGGCCTTATGGGTCACCTTACGATCCCCAGCAGGAGATAAGGTCAAGCTGGGAGTAGCATATAGGCCCCCGGGATGAGTGATGTTCTAGAGGATGGTTTGCTGGACAACATCATTGCCCAGTGTGGTCCAAAAGGGGAAGGAGTGGTGTTGATGGGGGACCTTAATATGCCAGGTACAAACTGGGGAACCATGTCCTCTAGGGTGGCCAAGGAGCAGAGGCTGCTAGATGGCTTCCAGGATGTGTTCTAACACAGCATGTGATGGAGCCCACAAGGGAGGGGCATGTCCTGGATGTGGTTCTGGCAGATGGGGATCTGGTAAGGACATAGTTGTACAGGACCCCTGACTGGGAGTGACCACAATACTGTCTGGTTTCAAATAAGCATGGGGAGTGGGTGAGATCTAGGACACTGGCAGTGGACTTCAGGGGCAGACTTTTATGGGCATGGGAAATATTCTCAAGGATCACTTGAAGGGATTACCTCAACGACAAGTGTGGAAAGGAGATGGAGGTCATAAACGGGACTCTATGAGGCAGTCAGGATCTGCGCTAGTTGAAACGTATGGAGCAAGGTCACGAAACCATGCTGGTGGTCCAGTGAGGTACAGGTAGCAGCAGAGAAAGAAGGCGCTACAAAAATATAAAACAACAAGAGGATAGGGATAAGGAAATGTACCAGCTTGCATCTAGAAAAGTCATCCGTATGGTGAGGGGAGCAAAGTCCAGTAAAGAGCAGCGGCTGGCACAGGGGATACATGGAGGGGAAAAGGGGTTCTTCCGGTACATTGGGGAGCAGAGAAAAACTAAGGGCCATCTCAGCAGATTGAGATCAGAAGGAGGGTGGGTGGAAGAGGCGAGGACCAGGCAGAGGTATTTAACGAGTACTTTGCCTCTGTGTTCGTAGGGAGGGATGGGATATCTACAAAGCAAGGCATGAAGGGAGAAGCGGCAGGGAGTGGGATCAGGGAGCAACAGAAATGGAGCAAGAGGGAGGAAAGGTACCCCAGGGTGTCACATCTGGATAAGGATAAAAAGACCAGTAAGGGAGGGATGGATGATGCTATCTCCACCAAAGGGTGGTTAGCCCTCAAGGCCCTAAAGAAAAACAAATCTCCAGGCGGATGGCATTCATCCCAGAGTACTATGGGAATTGGCGGACATACTGGCTGCACCCTGGTGGGCTTTTCAGCAGGTCACTTGAGACAGGAGGGTACCTAGTGATTGTGCAGAGGCACATGTGGTACCAACTACAAAGGGGGTCAAGGGAAGTACCAGGTAACTATAGACCCATCAGTTTGACCTCGTGGTGGGAAAATTAATGGAGAGTATACTAAAGGAACGATTGGGGGTGTACTTGGAGGAGGTGGGAGGTCTGGATAGTCGGCAACATGGGTTTGTGCTAGGTAGAGCATGTCAAACCAACCTTGTGGAGTTCTATGAATGGGTAACATCAGAACTGGACAGGGGTAAGCCTGTGGATGTATTATTCTTGGACTTCAGCAAGGTGTTTGACTCTGTCCCCCACAATGGTCTGGTGGAGAAACTGATGGGGTTAGGAGTAGGCCCTTTGATGGTCAGATGGATTGAAAACTGGCTAACTGGACGCACTCAGAGAGTAGTGGTCTGTGGGGAGCTCTCAAACCCTAGAGAGGTTGGTAGTGGGGTACCACAGGGCTCGGTCCTGGATCCGATCCTGTTTAATGCATACATATCGGACATCAGGGAGGGTATAGGGTGTGAAATGAGTCTCTTCGCGGATGACTCCAAGATGGGAGCAGTAGTTGAGGGAGAAGAGGGGAGGGTGGCCCTGCAAGGGGACCTGGACACCCTGGAAAGCTGGGCTCACACATGGAAATTAAATTCAATATCACCAAGTGCAAGGTGTTGCATCTTGGTCGGGAAACCCTAAACACAGGTACACCCTGGGAGGAGGCGCTGGAGGCCCTGAGAGGGAAAAAGACCTAGGGGTCATGGTGGATACATGTATGAATAACTCTGAGCAGTGCAGGAGAGCAGCTAGCAAGGCAAACAGGATGTTGGGATGCATTGTAAGGGGGATCACCTGTAGGAGCAAGGAAGTGATTCTGCTGCTGTACAATGGACTGGTTAGACCACACCTTGAGTACTGTGTACAGTACTGGAGACCACATTTGAAGAGGGACATACAGCTCCTGGAGAGGGTACAGAGGAGGGCAACAAAGATGATACGAGGGCTAGGGGATTTGACTTATGAGGACAGACTTGAGGAGCTCTGCCTGTTTTCATTGGAGGAGAGGAGAGGAGAGACAGGGGGGACATGATTGAGGTCTTCAAGTACCTCAAGGGAATAAATAGGGTAAACATGGAGGGGATCTTTAGGCTAAAGCAGGGAGGTATCACCAGAGGGCATGGTTTGAAGTTGGAAGGTGGAAGGGTGAGGGGGGAAAAGAGGAGGAGGTTTTTCACCGAGAGGGTGGTGGACCCTTGGAATGCACTGCCTGGTGAGCTGGTTCAGAGATCCACAGTGGAGGGCTTCAAGAGAGGGTGGGACAGACACAGAAAGTGGATGTATCAGATGATGGCCTGTCCCGAGGGGGTGGGGATGGATGATAGGGGTTTCTAGAGAACAAGGGATGGGAGGGTCTCGGCACCCAATTAACGATCTAGGTTCGAGCAGACTCGATAGACCGTAAGGCCTAATCTGCTGGCAAATAGTATGTTAGTATGTAAAATGACTGCTTGGCCCCGTAAGTCTACCAAGATGGTCCCTGCCTAGTGTGGTCTTCCTAACTGGTCTCTGACAACCCTCCCTCATCCTTGCCTATTTACTAATAGTCCCTATTTCTATCCCATACATGCTTGAAACCCCTACTATCTTCATCTCCACAACTTCCTCTGGCAGTCTGTTCTAGGTGTCCACCACTCTTTCAGTGAAGAAGTCTACTTTACATCCCTCTTAAACTCCCTCCAGCTTTATTGCATACCATCTGGTCTTGGTGCTCATTCTCATCAGAAAGAGACTTCCTCCTGCACCTTATTCACCTCTGTGAGGTACTTGTAGGTCTCTATCATGTCCCCTCTTGCTCTCCTCCCTTCCAGGATATACAAGTTGAGATCACTCAGTTTCTCCTCCTGGGCTTTTGATGTAACCCTTGCACAGTTTTAGTTGCCGCCCCTCTGACTGCCTCCACCCTGTCTGTGTCTTTTTGAGGCATGGTCTCCAGAACTGGACATACTACTTCAGGCGTGCTCACCAGCATGCAATACAGTGGAACACCACCTCCTCCTCCTGTTGGAGATGCCGCTTCTGTGTATCACAGCATTCCACTGGCCCAACCCATTGATTTGTCATGCTGCCCTGACACTTTGAGGTCATCAGATATGATATCCCCAAGGTGTCACGTGATGGCAGCTTGCTGAATGGCAGCAGGGGCTTAGAGCGCTCTCCTCCAGCCGTCCTAACCGCCACAATCTGCGATCTCTAGACCACTAATTTAGCCAAACTACCATTACTGGCTCGCCCCCGCTCTGCCTGCCGACCCTCGGGTGTGTTTCCTGCCAGTTCTCTTATTTTCACAGGGAGATGGAGGTGGATAAAAAGCAGGCCGCGGTCAAGCACACACCGCCTATGACTCCTGAAAAACTACCAAAGAAGCCACGAAATCGCGGGTACGGGGTCGGAGAGAACCAGAGAGAAGCCTCAGTCGTCTGGTCTTCTTACGGAGGATACATTTTTGCAAGAGCTGGCCCCACTGAAGACTATCCACCAGGACATTACTGCTGAGCTGAAGTCTTTACGGGGGGATCTCTCCTCCCTCACTACGAGGGTTTCAGATTCAGAGGTCAGGATCTCCTCGTTGGAGCAGTGGAGGACGAATGCTGAGTCGGAGAGGTCTGGGCTGGCCCAACAAGTTCGGAAACTCCAGCTGAAAACCGAGGATCTGGAAGGCCGCAACCGAAGAAACAACCTCCTTATTCTGGGCCTTCCGGAGCTGGAAGAGGGGCCGGACCTGATGGCTTTCCTGCAGAGGTTCCTCAACAAAATAGTGGGCCCTTCACCACTTAGCCCAAGTTACCACCTTGAGAGAGCGCACAGGTCGCTGAGGCCTAGACCACCACCGGGCTCCCCCCGACCCATAATTATGAAGTTTTTAAGCTATATTGAGAGACAGCATGTCTACAGTAAATCCCGAGAGCTACAAGCGATTACATGGGGGTCAGCCAGGCTACGTGTTGCCCAAGATCTTCCCAAGGAAATGAGAGTGAGAAGAGCTGCTTTCCTCCCAACGGTTCAGAAACTGATTGCGGCGTCTGTTCCCTTCAGGATGGTGTACCCCGCTACCCTCAAGGTCTCTGTTGGCAGTACCACCCACAGCTTTGACTCTCCAGAAGCGGCTCACAAGGACCTTGCCACCAGGCTCCCTGATCTGTTTAAGCTAAATGGCTGAGAGCTTTACTGGACACTATGTCTGAGGGGTGTTCCGATCCTATTTAGGTTGTTGAAAAGGGTTTTTTTTCTTTCTTTTTGCTGAGTTCCCTTATACGCCTTGAATGTGTCCTGGCTACCTTTCCCCGGACTGCTCCCCGATGCTCTTACCTGGTTTGGTCATCCCTCGGGTTGCTGTGTGGAGTGACATCCTGGGTGGTTGGGCAGAGGTGGAGCTAGGCCACGACAGTGTGACCTTCGGTCTCTTCCCGGAACTGGTTTTTAGGGGTAGGGATTCCCGGGTAGCAGGTTGGGTGTAGGACCTTATTAGGTCCCGCTGTCAAATAGTGCTCCCCGAAACAAGAGGGCCTGACCGGAGATAAGCGCCTCACTTTCTGGCCTAATCTGCCGTTTGGAGCCCTCTTCTCCGTTTGCCCCAGGGGTGAGTAAAACTTCTTTTAAAGATGCATTCTCCTCGATAATTAAATGGATAAGGAGGATATATCTGAATGGGATCGCTAACTGTTATGGCTTGTTTGCCAGATAAGTGATTGGCTGGTGGTGGGGCGACTCTTGGGCCCTAGTCTTGATGCTGAGTCAGCGAGCCAATGGAAGGGTTTGCCAATCCAGCCCCACTCACCGGGTTCCTGCTTTTTTCCCTACTTGGGTGAGGAATAGCCTTCTTTCTGGTGGGATAGGGTTTGGGTATCCTCTTTTAGTTGATTCCGTGAGTTGGGATGTTCTGGATTCGCATGGAGGGTCTGGCTCCCAGGACTTAGGTTTTCTCATGTTAGTCTTGATGTTTTTCAGTCCTGGTACTATGCTGTAAATAGTTGGCTTGGGTGGGTTTAGGAGGGTATTTGGGTGAGGGGTGGAGGGTGGATCTGCCAAGTTTTATATCTGCAAGATTGTTTTTCAGACGCAGTTATCCTTTCCAAGTTACTGTTATCTTTAGTGAACCTTTGCTGGCAGGCTGCAGGGGAGAGGGATTTTGGGGTTCGAGTGTGCCTCTACCTATGTTTTGCTTCTGGATGTCTCAATGCCTGCCTCCCTGTCATACTGTTCTTAAAATGGCTACAGGTACTATTAAAATAGCGTCATGGAATGTGCGTGGGCTCAGAGAGAAGGTCAAAAGGACTCAGGTCTTCAACCACTGCACTCTGCTTCAAATAGATATATTATTTTTTCAAGAAACCCACTTAAGCAGTGCAGAGGTTAGGTGGTTATCTCGATCCAGCTTTTCGCAGATCTATGTTGCAGGTGGATCTAATTTTAGTAAAGGGGTAGCTGTACTCATCAAAAAGCATATCTTGTTCCTGAGAGAATCAGTAGTGGAGGACCCAGATGGGAGGTTTGTTTTGGTCAAAGGCTCCCTTAATGGGAATACTGTAGTTTTAGGTTCAGTTTATGGTCCCGTTGGGGGAAATCCTGATTTTTTTCATGGCTCTGGCAGACAAAATTAGTGCCTTGCTTCCTTCGCAACTTATCCTGGGGGACTGAATGTTTCGCTTCCTCACTCCCTGGATAGAGACCCCAAAGCAATCGACCTCTTACATCCACGAGAGGGCCTTACATGACTTTTCACATATGTTGGGATTGTGTGATCCCTGGAGACTCATCTAATCTCTCTTCGGGCCTTCTCGTTTTTTTCCCAACCCCATAAGTCATGGTCCAGGATAGATTATATCCTGCTTAGTACGACCCTTCTTCCGGGCTTCCTCCAGTCCAGCATTGAGCCGATTATTCTTTCTGATCATGCGATTGTCTGGATTAATGTTTCCCCGGACCCTGAATTCCACCGGGACACTACCTGGAGGTTCAATACCCAGCTACTTAAAGATCCCCATATGGTGACGCAAATAAGATCCCTAATTTCTCTCTTTTTGGCAGACAACCTTGGGTCTACCTCAAGATTTGATATTATCTGGTGTTCCCTAAAATGTTATCTCAGGGAGAGCTAATTAGTTAGCCTCATATGAAAAAGCCCGAGCTGGCTTTCTCCTTAATGAATAAAATCAAAGAATTAGAAGCTGTCCACTCTCTCGCTTCTCCGCTATCTTCTTTGGAAGCCCTTAGCGCTTAAAAATGAATACACTGACCTCCTTAAAGAAAAGGCCGAATATTGTCTTGTTAAAACTCAGGCTAAATATATTGACCACGGCGAAAAGGCTGGGAGGCTTTTAGCTCCATGCCTCCGCATATTAGAGGGCTCCAGAATAATCCCTGCCTTGCAAACGTCCGAGGCTCCATTAAAACCTCCCAGAGAAATTGTGCGGATTTTTGAGAGCTACTATAAGGATCGTATAGTCTGCCCCTGCCCCTGCCTCCCTCAGATATTACAGCGTATTTAGCGATATTGATATTCCCCAACTTTCGCCCCTAAGGAGACCTTGACTGCCTCTATCTCTGGCTGAAATAGAAGGGTTATTGCTTCTATGACTCGGATAAGGCACCCGTCCGGATGGGTTCCTGCCAATTTCTACAAGGTTTTTCTAAAGATCTTGCCCATACTTCTTAAACTCTATGAGTACTCTTCTCTTCTCGTATTATAGATTCTACTCTTCTTGAAGCCACCATTATTTTAATTCTCAAGCCAGGTAAAACCCTACTGACCAAGTAGCTATCGACCCATATCTCTTCAGAATTATGATATGAAGATTCTCTCTAAAATCTTGGCTGAAAGGGTCAAGAGAGTCTGGACCCACCTCCTTAGTCCAGAGCAGGTTGGTTTTGTGCATTCTCGATCCCCATCAGACCATTTAAGAACTCTTTCTCACATTTCTCAACATGCTCGTATATCTCAATTACCTATGGTCTTAGTTTCGCTAGATGCAGAGAAGGCTTTTGACCGTGTGGATTGGTCCTTTTCTGGGCTGTGATGGCTAGGATGGATTTTCCGGCTCCTTTCTTAAAGTGGGTCCAGATTCTATATAACTTTTCCTCGCCAGGATTTATTGTAACGGAGTTTCTCGCTGTTTTATTTACATACTGGTACTCGCAAGGCTGCCTCTTTCACCCTTTTATTTAATCTGTATTTGGAGCCCTTCTTATTAAGCTCAAGTCCTCCTCACTCATCAAAGGTTGTTTAGTGCGTCAACAGGAGCTAGTTCTCTCTGCTTATGCAGACGATATACTCCTGCATGTTGTACATCCTGCTGACTCCCTGAAATATGCATTAGACATTATTAGACAATATGGTGCCCTTTCTCATTACAAACTGAATATTTCTAAATCTGAAGTTTTCCCATTAAACACCCGTACATATAAGTAGGATCTCGCCAACTTTGGTATGAGATGGTCCCCTAGGTCGATCAAATATCTAGGGATTCACTTCTGAACGGATTCTTCTTTACTTAAGAAACTCAATCTTGATGATCTTAAAACCCTTATCCAGCAGGATCTGTTGCGTGGTCTACCTTCCTATCTCTCTTTGGGGCGGATCAATATTGTTAAAATGAGCGTTCTTCCCCGCATCTTCTATCCCCTCAATTTATTAAATCTTTGGCTGCCTGTCTCTTATTTGCAACAGTTCCATGTGATGTTCTCAAATTTTATCTGGCGAGGTAAAGGAGTTCGGCGTTCATTTCTTAAACTATCCCTTCCTAAGGACAAGGGCGGACTTCGGCTTCCCAACCTTTTGCTTTATCACTGGGCGGCCCATCTCGCTAAGTTGGGGAGATGGTTCCCTACTAATCCGGACTCTTCTCAACCGGTTTGGCTTCAAATTGAGAAGTCGATCCTCTCAGAATCCAGGATAGATCCCTATGCTATCTTCTATGCTCCTCCCTCCGTGCTGTCCAGTGGATAACTGACCATACAATTCTGGTATCTCTTAAGTCTCTCTTCCAATGTTTACGCTTTGTAAATATTTTCCCGGAAGGATCTAGGCCAACCGATTACGCTTGAATCCTAATATTTGCTTGGTAACTGACGATTACTCCCGACTGGCTTCCGCAAATTAAAGAAGCCAATCTGGAGCATTTCTATGATCAAGGATTTCTTCTTTCTTCCGTGGACATACTCGGTAAGCATCTCATTCCCAATGCCAAGATTTTCAAAGTTTACCAGCTAAGGCATCTCATAGCTGAGAAGTTTGGCACTTATTTTAAGGAGCCGACAGTCTACCCCTTTCTTTCTCAAATATTAACCCTTGCTTCCAAACCGCATTCTATTTCGTCAATATACTCCTTTCTGTTAAATTACAAATTCTCGGAACTGTTATGGGCTCCAGTATCTGGCCTTCTGTTTCCTGAGTCCACTCTGAATTGGCCTCCTCGGATCTGGAGGATCTCCATAAATACCATACTCAGGACAGATTTAGGCTTACCCAATACTATATCGTAAATAACATGTATTATACCCCTAAGAAGCTTTTCCAACTCAAAAGGCTTCCCCTTTCCCTTTGCTCCAGGTGCATGCAAGGTGAAGGGGATCCTCTACATATTTTCTGGTTTTGTAATAAAGTTGCTGCCCTGTGGTCCTCTATTCGGGACAACTTAGATCCCTTATTAGGGCTCTCTGGTTTTTTCATTCCCGAGATCTGTATTCTGGGAGACTATGCTAGCATAGATAGTGTGGAACGCCGGTATCACATGGCCATGGTGTCCATTGCGGTTAAGAAACTGGTCCTTAGACATTGGACCGATCAATTGGCATTGTCTTATACTGAATGGCTGACCGAGCTCTCTGCCTACCTCAATGCTGAAAGGTTGGTAGCCAGCTCGCGTAGTCGTATGGATCTGTTTCAGAAAGGTGGGGTAAACTGCATGCATTATATCTGCACCAGTGAGTTCCTGACCTTCCACCTGATGCCTGCGATGGTCTTCTTTGTCTCCTATACCCTGTTACCTGCATCTCCTGATCTGAGAGGTGGGACTATTTCCTGATTTGCCACTTGCTTAAATATCCAGTTCAGATATAATGTTTACCTAGCACACTCAATCTGGGTGGGTGGTGGGAGGTGGGAGGTGGAGGTCTGTTTTTTCTTTATTTTTCTTTTTGGTTGGGGGATGGGGAAGGGGGGAGAGGGTGGGGGTAGGGGAGTGGGATGGGGGATTTGTTTTGTTTGT
This sequence comes from Neoceratodus forsteri, assembly GCA_016271365.2. Taxonomy (NCBI): domain Eukaryota; kingdom Metazoa; phylum Chordata; order Ceratodontiformes; family Ceratodontidae; genus Neoceratodus; species Neoceratodus forsteri. The sequence goes on from CM057453.1 coordinate 250,953, forward strand.
TGAAGGGGTTGGGGTTACTCCTTCTTCTGTTATACCATGTATTTCTGTAATTGTATCTCTGCTGTGTTTTGTGGGTTGTCTTCTGTAAAATCAATAAACTTTAATTTAAAAAAAATGATATCCCCAAGGTCCCTTTCCTTCTTAGTGATTGTCAGTAACCCTCATCCTGTACTCTGCTCCTGTGTTCCTATGCATTAGGTGCATGATTTTGCACTTTTGGCAATGAACCCAACTGCAATGCTCTTTACCACTCCTTGAGTTTCCCAAGGTCCTTATGCATTCTCTCCACCTCTCCTGAGTGTCCACTTGTTACAGATTTTGTGTAATTTGCAAAAGGCATACCATCTCTTTTAGTTCTTCTGCAGAGCCACTTATTAAGACTCTGAAGAGGACTGGTCCCTGTACTGAGCACTGCGGTAGCTTTGGAAATTGCACAGATTGAAGGGTTAAGCTCTGTCTTACCATCCCCAGGACCAACTTGTCTGTGGTAATTCTTATTCCTGGAGGTAATAAAATGGGCGCTATCCCACTGGCAGTGAGTCAGTGGTGATGTGGGGAGAATGGGCAGGGGTTAGGCTTAGCTTCAGCTGGAGGAGTTGAGACAGACTTCTTCCTTGCTCTTCTCTGACTTTGCACTTTTCCTGTGCCCTTCTGAATAAAGTTTTCATGGTACACATAGGGCCTGTTATAGTAAGCCCTATTCATAGTACCTCCTTTTCTAGGGTTCGTAGGAAGTGACAACCTTTTTCAGTCAAATGTTTTTAAAGTTGCTTTTTGCTTATCATCTTTTCATGCATACCCCAGTTTTGCCACCAACAAAGTGGTACCTTCGGCTACGGTCAGTTGCTTTTTCTGCATATCTTGTGACAACTCAGTTGTCCTGAGCCATGCAAATCTGGCAGATAGTTTGCTAGAGCCCTAAGAACAGTGTCATTCATCAACAGCCATTTGACATCAGTATTTAGTAGATTCTAGACCAGCTTTCTCTGTATGAGCAAGGTGCGGTTTATGAAGAAGTGGACCATCACATATGGGGAGGACTGCATTCCACAGTGCCTTCTGACAGTGTGCAGTATAATTAAGATAGGCTGCCTCCCTCAGTAACAAAGTGGAGAGTAGTGTTTGCCCTTTCTTGCCAATGCCTCTATGCTGTGGAGTTCTGCAGGGTTTGGTCCTTTCGCCTTTCCTGTTCACGGTGTATATGCTGCCCTTGGGAGACGTTATCAGGTGGTATGGCTTGGGTTTTCATTGCTATGCTGATGATACCCAGCTGTACCTGCCCTGTGCACCTGAAAACCAGATAGCGGTCTCCTGTGTTTAACACCTGCCTTTCCAAGATTCAGGACTGGATGATGCGAAACTGATTGTGGCTCTATCCAGACAAGACTGAGGCATTGGTGGAGGAGCCAGCGGTGAGGTGGAGGGGTACAAGGTAGCAACCTGGGTTTAAAACTGGTGGCTTTCCTTGATTTTCTCTGCTTGTTAGGGATTTGGGCATTGTTCTCTATGACTGCTTGACACTTGATTCACATATGTCATCCGTTGTACAAAGTGGCTTTTACCAGCTGAGAAACATTGCACAGATCTGTGCCCTGATTCTGCCTGATGACCTGATCACTCTAATACATGCCTTTGTCACGTCGAGGGCTTGGCTACTATAATGCCTTATGCCTGGGGCTTTCGTGGAAGCAACCTCCGCCGTCTGTAGCTGGTGCAGAACACAGTGCCAGGCTACTGACGGTGTTTCTAGGATTCAAACATATTATGCTGGTTCTCCGTGGGCTGTACTGGCTGCCGGTAAGGTGCTGGATTGCCTTCAAGGTAGGTTTGATGACCTACAATGCCCTGCATAGTCGGGGACCTGACTACCTGCAAGATCTCCTGGTTCCTCACTGCCCATCCCACACCTTTGCTCCTCCGAGGTGGCCTCTTGACTGTTCCCAGGATGAAGGTGCGGCTATCAGGTGATCAGGCTTTTCAGTGGCCGCACTTTCCGTGGAACCTTCAAGTGTCACATCTTAGGGAGAGGCTCTTGTTGGAAACCTTTAAGAGGGGGCTAAAGACACTACGATTTGAACAAGCATATATCCTTATATAATTTTATATATTAGGGCTAGTAGCTGCTACTGATAAAGAATAGTGAATTGTAGTAGATGATTTTGTTGGGGGTGGGGAGTAATGCTGTGAAATATGTATATGAATAATGTTTTTATGAATAATCTGTGATATTTCATATGTGTGAATTGTATTGTACAGCACTCCGAGCACCCAGGAAGGGGCACTTTAGAAATAAAAATGTGATTGATTTGATTGATTGATATGGTCCAGCTTTTTGGAATCCTTATCAAGAGGTGCATTTGCCAGAGTAACCACAGCTTATTAAGGAAGCTGCCTGAATCACTCGCTGAGGATCGGGTGGGAATAAATAAACTCCAGCCCTTCCCTGCCTACTGCATATCAACCCTGTTGCCCATAGCCGTTGCAGAGGAAAGCAAGGCAAGAATTGTCTTTGTGACCTTTTGGAATCTTTATGTATTGGAACCAGCATTCTTTTGTTTGAGGTTAGTCTTAGCATGCTCATAAATTTAGCTTCTTCTACATCCTGTTCACCTCTATGGGTATAGATTCAGCATACTGGCCATTTGCAGACGGTGAAATAGTCTTCATTGACTCTAGGAGGGGAACTAAAGTCTTTCTCAGAAGTTACAGTCTGACCCAGTTATAGCGGACAACGTCACAGAAGACAGCTACTTACAGTGGACATGTCTGCTTCACCACTTGACACTGTCTATACCAGTAATGTTAATTGGTCTGTATATACTGAATCTGGCAGACCCTTTATAGCGGATGGTCAGGCGGTTCATGAAGACAATTCTTGTTATTGGTTCTTGCAGCATACATTTCCTCAATTTCCTTCTAGACATCTTGTGCTCTTTACTGGCACTCGAGGATGATTTGCAGTCTTATCAGCTTCCTTTGGTAGAAACGATTACTTGTAGCATTCTTCAGTCCCATTTCAAGAGAGACCACTGGGAGAAAGCACAGTTTGAAGCATATTCTCCCCTCAGTGCAATCTTTCTCCATAACTGTGTTGGTGATTTTCACAGGAGAGCAACCTGGTGCAGATAATGATTGCCGTTTATCTGTTTTTCTTTTTGGGGGGGGGCAGAAAACTTTGCAGAGGTCACAGTTTCCAAAACTGTGATTAAATAACCCAGGAACAGGTTGTTGCCATCTGCTTTTGCCTACCAGTGCTGACAGGAATTACAGTGTTTAAATTCTGAGAGGCCTGTTTTCTTTTTTGGCCTTTCTGTCATGCCAGTCTGAGAGGAAAAGATGCCACAAACATTTTCAGTGGTTGTACTGAAGAAAAATGTACAACAGTTTTTATAAACTGTTTAAAAAGTGGAAACCCAAACAGGAACCACAGTAAACTGTAGTTTATTTTGACTAAAGGAACCATCTAGGAACTGGGAAAAATGCTAAAATAAACAGAACACTAACTAAGCTAACACAGAGTATCGAACAACTGAATAAAATAATAAGTGCTAGTAGACCTTTAAATAAAAATTGGTTACTAGGAGTGGAACAGTATTCTGGGGCATCTGATCTCTTCAGCAGAGAAGTAAATCTACAGTTAGATGCTAGAGGGAGAGTGATCACTGAGCAGAGTTTGAACTTTAACATTCTAAAATTCTGAATCTTCAAAAGAATCCATCTTCATCATTGATTCCCACTTATGGGTCTGGGCCTGAGGCACTAAGACTCTGCAGGAGCAAAGCTTTTGACCAGAGAGCCAGCAGTGGTTACTGGGCATGGCACTTGTGTACCTCCCTATGTGGTGCCATGCACCATCCAGTAACCGTTGCTGACTCCCTCACCAACCTCAGTTCTATTCTTTCTGCGATTGAATGCACACTGTGAAAGTGTAGCACTTAAGTTTGCTTTGTCACCGCTGAACTTTTTCTGTCTGTGTCATCATATTTTCTTGGTATATTCACGGCCCTGTCTTCCACTGTGCTGAAATCAAAAAAGAAAGGGGCCACATCAAAGAAGTCCAAAAGCCACTCATTGTGCGTTGTTGCACCTGAGGAAAATTTATGGCTTCAACAGGCCGGCATTAATCCTGTGTAGAATGCCTTGGATGAGAGCACAGTACGGAAGCCTGGGATGCCTGCATCTATGTGGACCATCATACTTAAAAAAAAAAAAAAAAAGTGTTGAGGTGGGGTTGCTCAGTCCACACGCTCAAGGCAGGTGTTGAAAGTGTCGTCCAAGGCTGGGTCTCTGGCCCTTCCCTGGTCTCTATTCAGGACCTCTGGTTCCGTGGAAGTATGATGTTCTCCTCAGCCTACCATGCTGAGATATAGGAGACTCTGGTGGATGGGTCCGGTGGACAGTCAACTTCTGCTGGGCGATCGAGTGCAGACTTCAGCAGTCTGCCTGCCTTGAGCAGCAAACATTCCTCTTGACAAGGCATCGGCTGTATACACTGCCTTCACCAGTAGACACCTTCAGGTCATTTTCTGGAGCCACCTGTGCTGTTGTCATCATTCGTGGTGAAAACATGGTGGGTGGCACCAAGGACCACACTGGGCCTCCTTCTGACAACGCTTGCAGTGTTGAGGTCCGGCACAGAGGCTGTTGCCCATTCCATTGCCAGTTTGGATGTTGTCATCATCCCATGGTGTCACTAGGGACACTGGGAAGGGTGGCGGCTCCAGACATGGTGACTGTGATGGCAATGGAAGTGGTGCTGATCCTGGGTCAGGCTCCAAGGGAAGTGTTGACGATATAGTCTTGTGGCTGTCCACAACTCTGGTGTCATCCATGACACCGAGGATGGTGACTGCACTGAGGATGATGTCGAAGTTGACACTGAGGGAGGGATTGAGAATGGTGCTGCCCAGTGATCTGGAGAACCTTATCTCTGAGGGCGCTGCCGATTCTGAGCCTGGTATGGGAGGTGGTGCCAACTTGGGGTCAGAGGATGGCCTTAAGGAGGAGTTTTATCCTGAGCTGTTGGACATCACCATCAATGGTGAGGACTGGAGTACACGCTGAGCCCAGGCTGTCCGCATGCCCCCTTGCAGTTAAAAAAATAAACAAACTGGAGGTGCCTAATCCCCCTGTCGGCATGCCCCCTCCCAGTTCGTTTGCCAACGGGTGAGCCCACTCCCTGTCAACATAATATCCTTCCCCCCACAGTTTGTTGTGAGCTGAGGGGGATGCCAATCCCCCTTGGCTCTTGCCCCCCTCAACACTCAGTATATGCCGACGGGGGTGCCCAATCCCCATCAGCTATAGCACCCCCCAACAAACACTCAGGTGGCATGCTGGAGCCCACCCCAGCGCCAAAAGTTCCTGTAGAAAGAAACCCTTCCCAACGCTTTTACATTTTTTTTAAATCTGTAAACTAGAAAATGGTCCTCGCTGGAGTCCAGGGCACCTCCCAACCCGCACTCCACCCACTGTGCTCCCACCTCCCACACACCCCCATCACCTCATACTTGCCTCCGGAGCCGGCGTGATGATCTTCGTAGACCAGGAACACGCCTGCACTTTTCAAAGCCGACTGTGAACTGAAGAAATGCTGGTAAGCTGTATAATGACATAAATGGGGTTTTCAACTTTGGTGCATATCTTGGCCATTTTGTGAATTATAGCACCAGATTTTCAACATGGGGTTCTTGGACCCCACCTCATGTCATCTGGTTATTCGGTCTTGAAGGTGATTTTTGCGGTCACTGCGCGTAATCACCTTTCGGGAACAATTACCGAAACAACAGTGTCACCATTCATGAGATGAGCTCCCAAAAAGCCTATGTTGAAAATTTGGTGAAAAAATTCAAAAAAATGACTGTTGCGAACGTGTGTTGTGCAGTTTTAACGCACACTTGTAACGTCGCTAATATGTAATATTTTCACTCCAGATTTTCAACATTTGTATTTTTTTTACACCTTCTCATGAACAATACAGCTATCATTTTTCACATCCTGGCCGAAAAGTGTTTTCGGACTTCCAGCGCAGAATAGCGCCGGTTGTTGGAAATCAGTGTTTGGGACAGATTAAGAAAACAGTGACACTGTTCATGAGCGGAGGTCCCAAAATGCCTGTGTTGAAAAGTTGGTGACGCCCATAAATTATTATTTTAGCGCATGCTATGCAGTTTCCACGCACACTCATAATGTTGAGGATTTGTAATATTTTCACCAAGAGTTTCAACATTGTCAGTTTTGCACACCTCCTATGAACAGTACAGCTGTCATTGTTCACATCCTGCCCAAATGTGTTTTCGCACACCTGGCGATAATGTTGCAGTCACTGGGAAATCAACGCTCGGGACAGAGTAAGAAAATCATAGTGACAGTGTTCATGAGCAGAGGTCACAAAATGCCTCTGGTGAAATTTTGGTGAAATTATTCCAATAAATGACTGTTACAAGCGCATGCTAGCAGTTTCCACATATGCTCGAGCATTTTTAATATTTTCACCCAGACGCTCAGCACTGTCATCTCTTCACACCTCCTCTGAATGGTACAGCTGTAATTTTTCACATCCTGCCCGAACTGTGTTTTTCGATGTCTGGTGCAGAATAGTGCGGTTCTGTGAGAAATGAACGCTTGGGACAGATTAACAAAATCACAGTGCCACTGTTCATGAGCAGAGGTCCCAAATGCTTTCATGAGGTGGGGTCAAAAAGGCTATGTTGAAAATTGTAGTGCAAATACCAACAGATGCCCAGGGTGTTAGGGTTTCTCAATAACGCCCCCAACCCATGGTGGGGCTCCAATACCCTCATCTTCTCTGAACCACAGACACATTGTCACACTTCAAAGCCAGATCATGAATTGAGGAAACAGGCATGCACTTCACTGTATTTCAACGGGAATGTGAACTTGTGGCATAACTTGTTTTTTCTGCTGGGAACTGTAGTTCTGCCAATCAGTGCATACCAGCAGCAGTCCCAACGACGAACTCCGGCATTGACAAATGTTTGTCTTAGCTTGTCCTCCTTCTACCTGCCCAGGTATATTCCTTTTTTTGTGTGGGTATATCCTTGTTAGTTGCTAAATGCAACCTGTGCCTCTGAACACTGTCCAAATCTACCTCCACTTGGCAGCAGCACTGCCTGTGGAATGGTGTTGTACACTAGATTGGATCAAGTTATGCTAGCCTTGCTCAGCGTACATCCCCATTTTTGCAAGAGAAGCAGGTCACTTTCTCCGTTTTTTTTTTTTTTTTTTCCTTCTGGCTATGTTAGGCTAAGCCTATTGATTGGTATGCCCTTTTTTTCTCCTGTGCTTATTGGGCTATTAGCCCACTACCCTTAGGAGTAACTGGGGAGATGGACACATCTCGAGACCCTTGGGCTGTTCAGCCCTGCAACTTCACAAGCTCCAGAAATCCATTCCTTTTTTTCTCTGGCGGACACAGGGGGCATAAATTAACTGATTTTCAGTTGGTTCTCAGTCTGTTGGCATGAGGTTGCCATTTAGGAGGCTGTGTGGTTCATTTCTGCTTAGGACACATGGATGCCATCTCATTTGCAAGGGTGTCTCAATTTGGGGTGTACCACCTTAGTTTATCTGCCAGAGCCACGTGCTTCAGGGCAGCTGCCTTAGTATCTTACTCACCTGCTGTCTAGCTAGTGGTGTTGAGGCCTTAGTTCCATACTCTACTACATTTTTGTGCCACCTAGTGTGTCCTGCTCTCAGTCGAGAGGTTAGTAGTTGGGTTTTATTTTGTTGTTTATTTCTTCCTCTCTCCATTCCCTGTCTCTTTGGGCTAAGAAATTTCTTTAGCCCTCTCGTTATTTTTCCTCACTCTGTTTCTCTGCTGGTGAACAGAACTAAGGTTGGTGAGAGAGATGGTAACAGTTATTGGCTAGCACATGGCACCATGTGGGGAGGTGCACTAACCCATGCCCAGTAGCTGTTACTGGCTCCTCAGCCAAAGCTTTGCTCCCACTGAGTTCTTGTGCCTCTGGCCCAGACCCATAAATAATACAGTGGTGAAGATATTCTGGAAGATAAGCAGTTACGTAACTTTCATCCCCGGGGCACGAGTTCAGGTCTGAGATGATGCAGTTTTATGACATCACTAATACATTCTCATTGTTAAAAGATCTTCCTTACTTTGTACTTCTCTTCTTAAAAGATGCACAATATAAGTATGAAATATGTAACTATCAAAAGAACTTCAGATCTGGTATGTCTCTTTTATCTGCTCCTGTGTTAGAAAGTATCTCCCTGTATAAATTTGTCATACTTCTCCTCTCTAACCTTCTACGGTATATCCAATGTTTTATTTTACTGGGCCCAAATTTGTGATCCCCGTAGAACCACTTAAGGTCCTAGAGCATGTGTTCAGCACCATACTAGGCCTTCATCCTAGTTGTATGTAAGATCCTTCTGTGTGGATTGTAATACAGTACTGTAAGTTCACTTTCCTAGTGATTACAGGCTGTGTTCTGTTAAATACTATACCTATAGAAGTGGAGTTGTGATTGTTCCGTTAATGGTGTATATTTCAAGCTGGATAGCTGTGGAACTCTCACAGTCTATCACCAAGGTCTTTAGTGCCACCATGAGGAAGAAAAGGAGAATGTCTCTCAGCCATTTGGCATGTTCACTTTCATTAAAATGTCCATCAAACGTACCCTAGTCCCCTCCCAGCATAGAACTAATATTTCAACCTGCTGGCAGGACCCTTTCTTGGCATACTAATTATGTCATTTTAGTACCCCCACATCCTGGAAAAGGCATTCTAAATGAGAAGCCAACAAAGGGCATTTTGTTTGTCATGTTTACCTTTGTAGATATGCATTTAATACCTGTTATACTTAACATCACTGCATGTTATTGTGAACATTTTGATGTACGTTTTTTTTTTTGTTAGTTTGTTTTTTATTCCGTCTAGGATTGCCCTTACCTCCTGTCTTGCACGGTACACTTCTTCCCATTTTGAGTCTGCTTTGGCACTTTTTTTGCACATCTGTAATAATATAAGGAGTGCTCCTTGTAATATGGTTCAGACCAAGTTTTCATCACTGTTCTTAGCCGTTTTTGTGTGCCTATTTTATTTATTTATCTCAAATGTTTTGCCAGGAAAGACTTACTGAGCTGGTAACAGCTCATTCTCGGATGCATCCTGGGGGAAGGGGATAAAGAACATCATATGCAGCATTTACAGTATACACGTGGAGAATACAGCAATACAATATAAATGAACTAGTCAATCTTTAAATACAAATCAGAATAACTTATGCACAGGTAAGGGGAAACAGATTGCCAGGACAAAGCTACTGCAGGGGTAAAAGAAGAGGGTCAGGGACAGTTGCATGAGGGAGAAGAAAAGTCATGAACGAGAGACTTTAAGGAGAAAGTCAAAAAGGCAAAGCAAATAGACAAGGGAAGGACCCATAAGGTCAGGGAGCACAGTCTGGTATACACTAGTTCGAATTAGTCACAGGAAAAGTGATGCTAAACAATGGTTGTTTAAAAACAACAGAGAAGCCGACTCAGTGGCCGTAAGCGCCTCATCTCTTGCCACACCGGCAACCCATGTTTGGCAGTGAGCGTGGGTTGCTGGGGTAGGCAGGAGTGGGAGAGGACTGAGTGCCTGATGGCGTTCTCTCTCCGGGGGTAGGGATCTGCATGCTCTACCAAATGACTGCCACCCAGTGGAGGCCAAGTGGTAGGGCAGGTGGAGGAGGGCAGAAGAAGAGAAGGCTGTGGGGTTCCATAGCATGCGCATGCCTCCATGTGCATACGCCTACAAGCGCACCCCAGCATGGACCAGGGACCTAAAAAATTAGGGAGGAAAATGATGGCAGGACAGGCGTAAATGATGCCTGCCCACCGATCTCCGCCCATTGCATCTCCTGACCACTGAGGTAGGCTAGATGTGCTACTCAGGGGAGAGGATGGGCCCTCCCTCCTGATCCCACCACAATGGGCAATCCGTGGTACCAGGCTCTAGGTGTGTACCGGGAGGTGTTGGATGGTGGCTTGGTGGGTGGAGCAGAGGGGAGCCCAGCTTGTCCTGGGCAAGGTGAATGAACAGTGGATGAGGGGGAAAAAGGCAAAACCAAGAATACTGATGAAAACCTTGTCCGAGCCATATTAAAAGGAGTGCTCATTTTATTATTTCAAATGTAAACAGAATGCTAAAGCAGTCTCAAATGGAGAAAATGGTGACAAGATAGGAGATGAGGAGAAACCAAAATAGAATGAAGTATAGGTTAACCACTAACATGTACTGCTGCTTTAATTACCTTTTTCAAAGTATGGTTACCTCTTCGAAAGCGCTAAATGCTGATGTTTTCTAAAAATAATTGCATGTTGATTTGTAGGAAAACTCTTCCAGTTATAATAAAGGCTACTGGTTTTCATTTTTTTACCAGAAAACCTGGTAAAATTCCAGAATTTGGACTGTTTACACACTGGTTAAAACAAAGAATTTCTATGAATTTGGCACTTTACTCTAGCTCAGTAGATTTACAGAACTTATATTTTTCTTCTAATTGCTTTCTGTACTATTTTCATTTTGCCTCATTCAATGCTCTGTATATTAAGCCTTCTTTTATTCAGATTATTTATTCACATACTAAAAGAATGACAGTAGAATCCAGTCAAATTTGAAAATTAGACTTAGTCACCGGTGCACTTCCCAGAATTTCTAGTCTTGAAAACAAAATGTCATTACTTTAATCACCGTAAATCAGTGGCCTTGGTTATAAGTAGTCCTTGTATGGCCACAACTATTTTGGTGCTTTAACTAGGACTTTCTCTACAACAAGAAGGGAACGCAATTTAAATATATTCTTTCAGACCGGTTCCATACATTTTGGAATCTTACCTTTGATATATAGTACCACATTTTCTCAAAGGCTATATCATACAGTTCAGACCTCTAGGAGAACATTCATTTTAGTTGAAACCAATTCTTTAAAAAGTGGTGTTTCACAATATTTAGAGTATTCTTTTATTTAAATTTGTATGGTCTTTTACAATGGCAATACATCAGTTGACTACCAGTGAGGTTCATACAGACAAAAGAGCAACCTGCCCAGGGGGACCACCTTGTAAACTGGCCTTGAAACTGAAATGAGAGTTACAACAAAGTCAGTTTTATGCTCAAGTTAAACGTGAAAATTGTTTTCTGTGAATGAGAGAACAAACACTCTTGTATCAAACAGTTCTACTATGAGAGGGTCAACAGCAAGTATTGTATGTAACCTGTAACATTAACCCTTAAACCTACAGCAGTGCCTGTAGCCCAGAGGATGCTGCTGTTCGGTAGAGACAACTGTGGATGACCCAAGTGCTTGTAAAGTGATCTTGACTGCAAGAAAGGGGGGGGGGGTGAGGTTAGATCTAGCAGTCAAGGCCAGCTCTGTCCTCATGCACACGCTCAATAAGGTACTGAGGCACGTAGCAGCCCTGTGGGATTTTGCAGTAGTTGGAGGCCAGGTAAGAGCCCCATACCTTAATGTATGAATTCACTGCAGTGGCATATATGACCCTCTCAAAGATAGCTGCCTAACCCAGTTCCATTGCCCATTCTGACACCATAGGAAGGATTTCACAAGCAGAAGAAGGGAGGTGGTGATGCCACTGTACAAAACGCTGGTGAGGCCTCATCTGGAGTACGGTGTACAGTTCTGGAGGCCACATCTTCGCAAGGACATAGACAGGGTGGAGGCGGTCCAGAGAAGGGCGACTAAGAATGTATAGGACTTGCACCTGAAGACATATGAGGAGAGATTAAAAGACCTCAATATGTATACACAGGAAAATATGAGGGAACGGGAGGGATATGATAGAAACCTTCAAGTACCTTAAGGGCTTGAACAAAGTGCAAGTGGGTGACATCTTTCAGTACAGGAGTTGTACACGGACAAGGGGCACAATATGAGATTGAAGGGGAGCAGGATAAGGGGGAATGTCAGGAAGTTTTCCTTCACAGAAAGGGTGATGGATGCTTGAAATAGCCTACCCCAGGCAGTGGTGGCAGCAAGCACGTTGGGGGTTATTTAAGCATTCTTGGGGTAGGAAGGAGAGGCGAAAGCCAATGATCAGGTAAGGTCAGTGTCCGCTAATGCAGTCAGGGAATATGGGCAGACTAGGTGGACCTAGGGGTCCTTATCTGCTGTCAATTACTATGTTACCATGGGAGGGGAGGTGTCTCTTTAGTGACAGAGGATGATCCTTTTCACTGTGATCTGAGCTCCTTGCAACCACCTCTTGGTGCTTAGGGTGGGAGGAGGGGCATCTGTGTGATCGGGTCTGTGCTGTCTAGCATGCCCAGCATTATCATACTGGCATTAAAGGGAAACGTCCTTCTTGGATTAAATTAATCAGTATTGTTACCAATGGAAATCTGCTTTACATAAGCTATTGACCAAACCTGTAGCACTTTTAGGGCCAGAATCATAACCCATTCAGTTGCCTCTCCCTTTGTAGCTGCAGGCATCCATTTTCTAAATCACAGGCACAGGAAATGACATCACATCAGGGGAAACACATATAGTCAATAAATATTTTAACCAGAAGAGACACACTAAGCTGAAGTTTGAGTCCAGGTGCGACCTGAGAGCACAAGAAAGTTAAGTGACTTGCTCAGGATCATACAGTAATTCAAGTGGGGACTGTGGGATTCAAACCTAGGTCTCTAGGTTTGTAGCTCAGAGCCTTAAACCACCGCACTATATTGCCTCTTTCAAGGTAAGAGGAAAAGAAGAGTTAGGCCTCTTGATGAGCTGTCACAACCAGCCACTTAATAGTTTAGTGACTGTACCTGGGAGCATCAGGGAAGTGAAAAGGTTTTATGTCAAAAAGAAGGGGCTACTAGAGATTTCCTGCTGGAAAAAGAGTGAAACAGTTGGTATCATGAAATAAAAAAATGAATATGCTGTTGTTAGTTTTTTTTTACTTTGGCGAAAGGAAACCTATTTTTTGGATGGTGTTCAAATAAAGATTTTTTTTTATGTTGCAACCTTCAGAAGGAGTAGTGCTGGAACATGGGGAAAAGTGAGTGTGTATGTGTGTATGGGGGCACTGTAGTAATAAGAGACCATGATTGCTTCTCTTCTGACATTGCATGCATTTAGGGGCACTTTGAATGCTCATGGGCAGATGTGGAGGGTGTCCTCCCCCTACATGCACCTGTAGGTTCTGGGGCCTATGTTCAGAAGGGTTCTGTATTGACAGCCATCTATCCTATCACACACCAACACAAAACAATTATTTTGTTACAACTTGTTTACCCAGGATAGTCCATCTGAGATGCGCCACCTCATTTCCAGTGGGGCCCTGCTGCTATTTATGTCTGCTGCTAGGTGGACAGGAGCACTGGGGGGTTATGTGACTTACTCAAGGTCGCACAGTTAGTATTTGACTTTACTGAGGTTTGAAACTCCATCTCCTGGGCCCCTAGCTTGTGCTCTAGCCACTAGATCACACTCCTACAAATGAAAGAGCATAATGCCAGCAAAAAAAAAAATTAAACACAACTACTTCAGTGCTAACAAATACTGTCACTAAATAGGTACAGGAATAAAAATTATGTACAGTGTTACCACAGAAGCAGAATTTTGTGCAGATCACACTGGCACTAAACATTTTACTAAACTGAAATGTCACAAAACATTGTACAAAGCAATATAAACCCCAAAGGAGCTCAGAAACTGTTGGCACTGGCAGTACACAGCGTTTGTTTGTAGCAACCCCTTCAAGATTGGAGACAAGTTCACATCCCCGTGGACTGAGTAAAAGCATTTTTTGTTTCATTTCCTCTGCCCTGCAAGGAGGCAGTATAGCACAGTGTTTTAAGGCTCTGAGCTGCAAACATGGAGACCTGGGTTTGAATCCCACAGTCCCCACTTGCATTACTGTACGACCCTGAGCTAGTCACTTAACTTTCTTGTGCTCTCAGGTCACACCTGGACTCAGGCTTCAGCTTAGTGTGCCTCTCCTGATTAAAATATTTATCGACTATATGTGTTTTCCCTGATGTGATGTCATTTCCTGTGCCTGTGATTTAGAAAATGGATGCCTGCAGCTATAAAGGGAGGGGGAAACTGAATGGGTATAATTCTGGCCCTAAAAGTGTTACGGGTTCGGTCAATAGCTTATGTAAAGCAGATTTTCATTGGTAACAATATTGATTAATTTAATCCTAGATGGACGTTTCCCTTTAAAGGAGAGGTTGGGGGAGATTATTGATCGACAGGCCCTCAGGTCCTCTGTCCAGTAGGTATTCAGCCTGGTACAAGTTCATAGTAGGTGAGTGATGGACCCGGAGACTGAGATGCAATGCCATCATTGATCACTAAGTGCTAAGCCTCAGTTGTGCAGCTTCTGGGATGTTCTGTGCCACATATGTAGAATTTTGAATTGAGTAAACCGGTTCCTAGTGTCTTTGTCTACCATTCCTAGGCTCATCCAACATCCCTGCCAGATCTGTGGGGTAATATCCGTGCCCAGTTCTTTACATGCTTCTCAAAGCTGTCTGGGGTGTCACTTTCCATTGCCATCAGTTTTTGTATATGTGACTGGCCTTGGGGAGGAATCTCTGGCTGGGATGAAATAACTCATCATGACATTCCAGCTACCAGTCTTGTATTGTGGGCCTGGAATGAGGGTGAGCGATATCTGAGCTGTAGAAACTGCTAGTGATGGTGTTCTTCCAGGGCTTAACTCTGCTTGAAGCTGTCCGGAGGCTTTGAAATGTCCTGAGGCCTGGGGTATGAGATGGGCTAGTGACAAGAGTGCATATTCCTGTAGATGCCCACCCATGCCAGAATACTGGGCAAACACCAATTTTAAGGACCAGGTTATGCCAAAGGGAATGTCAGGGGATGCCTAGGGTTCCAGTGAGCCTTTTGCATACAATTTCAAACTTTTGGCAGTGTGCAGAAGAGTGGAGTGCACAGCCAGTTCTGGGAGGATACCAAACATTACCACCTGTTGCAGAGTACTATACAAGAGGTGGGCTTAACACTGGGCCCACTTGTTTTGGGAGTCAGGTATAAGTAGGTGTTTGGGAGAGCTGTAGCAGTATATGGGCAGCATGCTGGCAGGTACAGTTATGGAAACCGAGGCCCCACCACTAAGAGGTTGGGTGAGCATCTTTTGACTGACATGTTTGGGCCCATTCCCATAAAAAAAACAGAGCATTTTCTGATGCATCATTTTGAACAGGGTCGTTGTACTTGATGGGGAAATTGTCAAAATATATATTGAGTTATAGGTGCTGCCATTATTTTGTACTTAATTTGTTTATTAAAACTGTTCAAGTACAACAGAATACGTGCAGCATAACAGTACATAGCAGTATAACAGTAGTATAACAAAAGAGATAATTGTCCATGTGGACCATGGAGAGTGCAATGGAAGGCCAAGCAGAAAACAAATTAGCCTCAGTCAGAGCATATCAGTTTGCGGTATCTAACCGGAAAGGAGAAGAGGAACTCCATGGCATTAAGGAACAACAAATTTAATAAATAGATGCTAACAATTTTTTCGTGCCTGTAGAAACTGGCAAATGCCAAGGACTATTACATTATTAAAAAAAATGAAAAACATGACTAAAAAGGAGAGGGGTATAACTAGGGAACTAAAGACTAAAGTATATTAGTTATAGTCTTGTAGCGTGGCAGAAATGGAAGGAAATACTTAAAACAGTTAATGTTGCCTATGCACTTGCCTTCATGGGGTGTTAGTCCGGGTATACGTACCAGCCTCTATGTGACCCTAACAATTTATGGACTCAAGTGACGTAGATACAGGAGATGCCATGCTTCAACAGATGCCAGTAGGTGGGATTGGTGTAAGAGGTAAGAGAGAGGATGCTGTACCCCTAAGAAGGTTTAGGAAAGGGGACCATATCTTTAGGAACTTCTCTGGAGTACTGGAGGCAAAATGGGACATCCTGTCAAATCTGACAAGTTGAGATAGATTGTTCACAAGTTCTGTCTAAGAAAGAAGGTCTTGAATCCTCGAGTGACGACGTAGGAGCTGTTTAGCTTCTATGCAAACAGCTTACACCTACTTATGCTCATTCGGAAGCAGTGCTGGGTAGGACATGAGGGTGCTGAGCATAATGACCATTGGAGAAGGCCGTTGATAAGGTCGGCAGTAGGCATAGAGTGGAATGCAGTGCCATAACATATGCAGAAGGTTCCCTCCTGCTTTCCCACACCTTCAGCAATGGTCATTCGGAAGTAAATGCACAGCATGCAGGGCAGCAGGCATGCGGTACCCTAGGAACAAAATTTTGTTCTGCGGGAGCCTACTTTTGGTATCTCTTAACAGCAGTATGCACCACCCTTAGACATTATTCCCATTATTCTTGAGGGATGGGATGGTTTAGGACAGTCCAAGTATATATGGCCTTGAGGGATTAGTTATGGAGACTGTCTCTTAATGCTTTATAGATTAGGCCGGCCCTCCCTTAAAGAGTCTTCAGCCAGTGGAGAAGGGGATGGGTTGACTCTAAAGGAGGCACAAGATTTATCTAGTGAGTGGGGATACCAGAACACTGCAGAGCTGGAGGTACTTCCAGAGATCATGAGGGTTTAAATTATATCTTTGTTGAATATTCGTGAATTTATCCAGGGTTCTGAGGTTGGGGATAAGAAGGTCACGCAGGGTATGAATACCTGCCGATGCCCAGGCATTCCAGCAGATGGTGCTGTTTCCTATCTTGATTTGGGAGTTGTTCCAAAGTAGAGTTAGAGCAGGGTGGGCCAGGTCCAGTGATAATTGTGCTTGAAGTTGCACCCATATGCGATTGGAGTGAGGGGCAAAGGGATAAGAGGACGAGTGGAATCCCTTATTGAAGAATGGGACAGAGGACGGGGATGTACCACCCTGGATTTGGGTCTCAACAGATACCCAAAGGTGGATGTGGTAAAGCAGCGTAATAGTTGTACTGTGTTAAAAGTCAGATTACCTTTTAACCATGGGAAGTTCCAGCTGCTCTTGGCCCATGGTACACTGAGCAAGGCCCTTCTGTACTGAGGCTTGGATTCACCCCATAAAAAGCCCCCTACCAGGGAATCCAGTTTACTGAACCATTGCTGAGCAATAAAGGTGGGGATCTGAGAGAACAGATGGAACACCTTGGGAGCAGACACAATATTTACAGCTTCCACCTTACCAGTCAGTGATAGTTGCAGTGGTTTCCATCAGTCACATTCAGTACCCAATTCTTTGTAATAATAAGGTGAAATTTAAAGCACATATTTTGTCTATTTTGGGAGACATTTGGATTCCCAAATATGTGATTTGATTTGGAGACCATCTGGGCATATGGGGTAGGCAAGAGGGATCAAGGGGAAGCACCTCTGTTTTGGAACAGTTGCATTTTAGCCTGGATACCCAAGAAAAACAGTTAGTAGTGAGATTAGAGATGGGAGAGCGGTAGATGTTTGCTCAATGAGCACCAGCAGGGCATCTGTGTAGAGTAGGACTTTGCAGCTCGAAGGACCAGTCTTGATTCCTAGGATGTCCTGGTTTTGTCAGCCGCTGAAAGTGTTTCCTTCACCAAAATGAATAGGTGAGGGGAAAGAGGGCAACCCCGCCCGGTGCCCTTCTCCAGGCAGAGTTTCTCTAACAGCATTTGTTTAGTGAGTATTTTGGCAGCAGGTTTTGTGTATAGGGTACAGATCAGACTTGAGAAACCTGGGTGAAATCCCATTTTATGAAGAATCTTGTATAAATATCCCCACTCCACTGAATCAAATGCTTTTTCAAAATCAATGACCACAGAAGGTGAAGAGGACTGTTTAGTGACATGTAGGAGATTTGCCACTGTATAAAAGTAATCAGAGCGGAGTCGACCCTTGACAAACCCCACTGCTGTAACTGGAGGGCTAAGATTTTGCATAGACCTTGCTGTCAGAAATTTGAGATGGGACGGTAGCTTGCTGGGGAAGAGGATCTTTGCCCTTCTTGGGGAGCACTGTGATAGTGGCAGTACGCACAGAGGTGGGAAGCTACCAGTGAGCACGGTTTCATTAAACAGCCTGTGGAGGTTTGGGCAGACAGGCGGGGGATAGCTTGTAGTAAGTCAACAGGGAGACTGTCCTCCCTGGAGCTTTGTGAGGGCTGAGGGCTGTAGGACTGTTTCTACTTCTAGAGAGATTGGGGCTCTAGGTATTCCTTCAGTTCTGGGTGGGGAGAGTAGTGGATGGAGTGGATTGAGAAAATCGCAGTGGCCAAGGGGCCAGGCAGGTTGGGGAACAGTAGAGGTTAGCATAGAACTGCACAGTCTGAGTAATATGTGAAGCAGAAATTCCAGACTCCTCTGGGATTTCTAAGCCCTGCTATGTGCATCTTGGCTTGTTGTTTTTTGAAGTGGTGTGCCAGGATCTTCTCACATTTCTCCCTCCCTGCCAATATTTGTGTTTGATCCTACATAGGGCTAACTCAGCTTTTCTGGTCAGAAACGTGTCAGTTTCAACATGGAGCTTTACAGTGGCTTTGTCCAGAGTGGAAATGATGGATACTCCGGGGTGGCCTTAAATGCTGCCTCTTTCGTTTTCAGTTGGCATTCCAAGTTTGCAAGGGCTCTCTCCTGTCACCAGTGCGCAGCATAGTTTATGACTTTCTCACAAATGGTCTCCTTATAGGCCTCCCAGAGGACAGCTACATTGGTCTCACTGTTATCATTGATTTTAAAAAATTCAGTAGCTTCTTGGGACAGCCACTTTTGGAAATCAAGGTCCCTCAGGAGCAAGGCATCCAGGTGAGAGGTTGGTGAACCCACAGACTGAGCCCCGCTAGATGTATCTAGCTGGACAGGGGTGTGGTCTGATTGTATGAGAGGGGTAATAGTTGTCGAGTGATTTTTTTTCCATGACTCTGCAGATGCCAGCCATAGGTTGGAGACAACTTGATGAGCTGTATGTAGCTGAGAAGAAGTATAATCACATTCTTGTGGGCAGAATGTGCACCAGGCATCTGTAAGGCCTTGTTCTTTGAGCCAGAGGGAGACCGCATTGCAGCCTTAGTGTGTGGTTCAGCCAACCTTGACTTCTTCCATAGCAGGATTAAGTTAAAATCCCTCCCAAGATCACTGGAGCCTATGTATCTTTAAATTGTACCAAGATATCGACCATCTTGTGGGTAAATGCGGAGAGTCAGAGTTTGAGCACAGAGGTTTCCTATGATCAGAGGGCCCGAGAGAGTGTCCAAGCACCCTAGTACCAATCTACCATCATTATCTGTGAAAACCTTTTAAGTTTTCAATTAAAGGATTTGTTTACTAAGATAGATGCCCTGTGTTTTTAACCTCAGCTAAGCTGTAAATCTGAGTGCCTACCATCCTCTCCATAACCTGTGAGAGTCTTTGTGCAGTAGTTTGTTCCCTTGTAAAATGGGGACTTGAGACTGAATGTGTTTTAAGTGAGATGGTACCTCCTCTTTGTTTCACTGGGGAGTTTAGACCCAAATATTCCATGTATGCATTCTCACATTAGCCATCATATTGCCAGGGGGTAACACAGGTAGTGTGATAGGATTGCTGAAATGTCAGGCAGGTACCATTGATAAGCTGTGAAAGGGACACTAGAGGCTGTATTGACAGGGCATAGGTAAGTGAACATTGGTAGCAGAGAGCAATAAACCACAACAGTAGTAGCAAAACAAATAACTGAAGTGAAACCCATCAAACATGACTAGGAACACGTATAGGAAGAGCATAAATTTGTAGTTTCTGAAGGGGGCTTTAAGGATGGACTGTTGCATGTCCTGGGCAAAGTCTGACACTCTGAGCCAAGAAATGCCTCCTAAGGCAAATGCCAGCTATGGCTACCAGAACTGAGGCATCCGCGGCAGCGTAAGCTGGTCTCAGCAGGTGCTTACCGACGTCAGCCCTGGACTGAAGGACCTGAAGCAGCTCCTGCAACTGAGGGTCCTCTGCAAGAGCCTTAACCGTCCCTTTGGCTTGTTTTGAAACTTGACCATATGGGCAATATAGTTTAAGACCCTAATGGTCAGAGTGGCTGAGGCAAAGGTCCTTTTGCCAATCAAGTCGAACTTCCTGGATTCCTTGTCCGGAGGAAGCGAGCTGTGATGTTTAGGCTTCTTAATCCAGTCGTGAGCAGTATTAATGACCACTGAGCTGACCTGTGGTTGCTCAGGAAAAATGGTTTCGCTGCAGGACCTGGTACAACTTGTCTGCCTTCCTGGGCGATGGGACCAGGTTGGGTTTATACCAGGTAGCCACTGTGCATCCTTGAAAGGCTCCATTGGGTGGTATGATGAGAGGAGAAGAGTCAAGCAACTCCAGGTAATGGGACAGATGGCATTGGTCAGTGTCTTGTTACTCTGCTTCGAACCCCATAGTGGCCTGCGACTGCCACATAACCGAGACAAAAGAAGGGTCATCAGGGGAGACCGAGGGATATATCTTAGGGTCTTTCTGCAGCTGGAGGACACCGTGGAATGGGAGGGTCTGGCATCCCCATCATCCCTGTCAATGCCTTCCTTGTTGTCAGCAGGAGGAAGAAGGTGGGTAGTACTTGTCGCCTTCACCCTGCCCAGGGATGAGGTAGAGTGGCATCGGGATAACAGTTTTTTTTTTTTTACATTTCCTGTACATGTTTCTATTCTTGGGGCAGATGTGCAGGACATATTTTTGACCTGCAGGCCTCTGGCCAGACCTTGTGGTCGATTCTTTGTATCACACCCAACCAAAAGTGGGCAGAGAGGGTGCTCCTTCCATCGCGCTACCCACAGACCCAAGCCTGTACCTAAGCCTCAGGGCAAATGCAGAGCAGCTTCTGTCCTGCCCATTCCTTCTTCTGCCTCTGGGAAGGCCCCCAGAGGAGGAGGGGCTCGGGGTGCTACTTCAGCCTGACTCCTTACCCAAACCCCCAGATTGCAGGAGGTGGCGGTAGGGGGTAATTTCTCCTCACACCTCAACAGGTGTCAGGAGCTCACCACAGATGCTTGGGCTCTGCAGCTCATAGAACATGGCCACACTCTAAAACATCTGGAGGACCTCCGAGCAACTTCCGGTTCAGTCCACTTACCCCCCCACCAACACCCAGGGATCCAAGCTCATTCCCAAACTTGGGTCGCTAGCATGGTGAGAGGTAAGGCGTTAGACTGTGCCTCAGCCACCTGTGTAACTGGGCCAGCATCTTCTTAAGTGACACTGCAGAAGAGCCAGAAGGGAAGGCACGCCTCTTTGTAGATGAAAACAAAATCTGCAATAAGGTAGACACTCCAGAAGGGGTGGAAAGAATGCACAGGACCTGAGAAGACTTGAGGAGTGGTCAAGGGCATGGCAGCTGGGTTTCAGTGTGAAAAAGTGCAAAATAATGAACCTATGGCACTGAAACCCAGCAGTGGAGAAATGAGAGAAGAGGTGTTGCTGGTCACCGAACTCGAAAGGGAACATTTATCTGATGACCTCAAGGTAGCAAGACAGTGTGACAAAGCAGTAGTTAGGGCCAGTGGGATGTTGGTGTATAGGGAGGCATCACCAGCAGAAGGAGGGAGATGGTGTTGCCACTGTATAGATCACTGGTGAGCCTTCATTTGGAGTACAGAGTCCAGTTCTGGAGACCACATCTCAGGAAGGACATAAACACGGTGGAGCTATCCAGAAGAGACAAAGTGATTAATACTGTACATTTTTTTTTTATTTGGCCTACAAATCTGCACCAAGTACTATGCATTTTCTCATCTGGTTATCACTTTCATGAGTAAACTTGCTAATCTTCTTTACTTGTTTAGTATTCTGAAGGAGGCATCAAAAGGAAGCCTCCTCCTGGTTGTGCCCTAGTGGACGCATCGAAGGCCTTGGTTCTCAGATCTGCTGTGTCTGTCAGGTCAGGGCCATTCAGACTCCTCTCTCACTGGGTCTTTCTGGATCATCTAAATCCAGAAAGACTACAGTTGGCAGTCTGGGCCCTGAGAGAAGGCTATTGAAGCTGGGATACTTGGCCAAGGTCATGGGCAGTCTCATATCCTCCAGGAAAATGTCTGTTTCTACTGCATACAAAGGGGTTTAGAACACTTTCTTCACCTGGGGAAAAACTCAGGACTGAAATTAAGAAAGGCTTCTGTGGTCCAAATCTTAGACTTCTTTCAGGCAGGCACGGACAAGGGCCTCGCCATGAGTACCCTTCGTGGTCAGGTTGTGACCTTGGGGATGGTTTCAGGGTCTATAGACTGCTCCACACTCATTTGGAAATCATTTAGTTTTATTTATGTGGTCAGTAGTGCTAGGTTCTCATATGGTGTTCTGTGCCCCCATGGGCTCTAAATGTGGTTCTTAGTTCTCTCTGCAAACCTCCTGTTGAGTCTTTATCCATCTTTTCCAAAGATTTCTTTCCAGCAAGGTGTGTTTCCTAAAAGCAGTCTGCTCTGCAAGATGGAATGGTGAGTTTCAGGCTGTATCTTGTAGAGAACTATATCTCATTTTCCGCTAGGACAGAGTTATCTTGTGGATTGTGTCCTCTTTTCTTCCAAAAGTGTCCCTTGCTTTCCATGTGAACCAAGAAGTGTGCTTTCCTTCTTTTTGCCCAAAGCTGATGAATTTTAAAGAAATATATTTGCATTTGCATTTCATAGCTAATATGATTAGAAGTTTTTTTTTAAGTTCGACTTTTTATTTTGTGCTATGTGGAGATACAGTGAAAGGGCTAAAAGGCTTCCAAGGCCACTTCGGCTAGGTGGGACAGAAACTGTGTAGCAAAGTCTTATATGGCTTTTGAACAAAATGGCCAGCTTTGATCAATTCACATTCAACCAGAGTGATGTGGTCTTCTGGGCTGAAAGAGCTGAGACCTCATTTCCAGCGGTTTGCAGAGTAACCACATGATCTTCTCCACAACTTCACCATTCACAACTATTTAAACAAAGGGAAGACACTGACAAAGGGTTTTAACTTCCTGCTTATACCCCAGGCCAGTGTTCCAGGAATTTAACACATCCTTTGTCTTGTGACTGTAGATCAAACAGTTCACTGGTCCTTTTCCTGTGGATTTGATTATTTTACATCATTTGGCAATGGGGCAAATCCTCCCCCCTGGAGGCACACCACTGAAATTGATCTGTCCCTGCTCATGTGTGAGCCTTGGGCTCATCTAGCCACATCGTATACAACTATTCCAATGTTGCATTTTCGACATTACCACCTGACATGCTACTGTTCAAAAAAGAAATGCAACCTCTCTCTGACTGAACTCTGCCTATTCACCCTGAAACTTGTGCTCCTCCTCCTGCTGCTATCAGGGACTGTTCATCCTAATCCCGACCAAACACCTCCAGCCAAAACAATCCAACAGGCACTCTCTCAATCACTCAACAGACTGGAACTTGTGTAGGGAGCGGGCAGCTCTTTCCCTCTGCATCCACGAGCCGCACAGCGGGTTGAGGCGCTGGGAAACAGGCGGACCTTCCTCCAGACAGAAAAGCAGTGTAATTGCTGGGACACTTTCTGCTGATTAGTCGGGGACGAAGGGGTTGTGGAGGGGCTGGAAGCTGCACACAGGAGCTCTACTGGACTTGATTTTGCCATTCTTTCCGAGTCGCTTACCTGATGTGTGACCCCCGGCCTGTCGTTGGTGACTTCAGATCGTACACCGCTGCTGCAGTTTGAATTCTGGTGCCATTTTCTGCCGAGCTGAAGGGCAAGCGCGTGATTAGCTAAAACGTTTGTTGACACTGGGCTAGGAGATTTAAAGCAGCGCAGACTGCGGCTGATTTTTACAACAGACTGGAACTTGTGTAGGGAGCGGGCGGCTCTTGCCCCCTGCATCCACGAAGCCGCACGCCGCAGGGTTGAGGTGCCGGGAAACCAGGCGGACCACCCTGCAGACAGAAAAACTAGTGTAATTGCTGGGACACTTTCTGCTGATTAGTCAGGGACCGAAGGGGTTGTGGAGGGGCTGGGAGCTGCACACAGGAGCTCTACTGGACTTGATTTATCAGCCCACCTACCCACCCCATTCCTCCTCCCATTAAATGCCAGGTAGCACATCCTCAGTTTAACATTGGCCAATTAAACTGAGTTAGGGCGTACGGAGCAGCTGTCAAAGGACCACCCTGTAGTCTCTTGGTGTTCCCTTTCTGGGTACAGTGCAGTGCCTACTCACCCAGACTGCTAACTGTCTGACAGTCTGAACCCTGTGATAAAATTCATAGTGGTGATCTCCTTTTGCCAGTGTAATCAACTTATAGCCGGTCTTATTGCATTATTCGTAACTGATATATTTCAATCCAGTTTGTCTGCTGTGTACCAGTATAACTACATCCTGTTCAGCCTAACTCATGCCTGTGGAAGTAATCACTGCCAGCATAATTTTATTCCTATCTGCCTATCTCATGCACACAAAATAAATCTAGTTGCCTCTAGACTGTTAACCTGCATGGTATCCTCTAGTCTCGTGGTGGGAAACCTGCAGGCTATTCTCTGGTCTCTGGTGGCAAACTGGACATGTGCCAGAAAGGTGGCACTGTACCTATTGTTCTGTTTACTTGCCTGCCCAAACCTATGTCTGACGTCTTCCATATGATTAATACTAGCACTATAGCTCTACTAGTCAGCTAACTGTCTTTATCACATAGTAATACACTAGTTGTTCTTGCGATAAGTGCCAGTAAGGTACAAATAATCTATTTTCCGCCATTTGCCAGGCTACTAAATACCCGTTTGACACTGTCCTGTGTCCACTGGTGACCTATGGCGGAAATCCCCTTCCTGTCTCAGCCAGACAACCGCATGGGCACCATGGGACTTCCTGAGCTCTCATCAAAGCTAGTCCTGTGCCAGTTACTCCTGGGCACTATCGCCACTGTGATCTTTACTGCATCGTGGATCCCTGGATCTCAAGGGCGGGTGACCTCTTGAAAAGAGACCCCTGGTGTACGTGTGTCCAGCCGGTGGAGTCTGACTTCACCTTCTCAAACATTCTAGCAGACGGCTCACCCTGACCGGGGTCCTCGTGGTCTTAACCTGAGGAACCTTCTGAGACCTGCCTAAAAGGTCAGGTGTTATGACCGCAAGTCACAGAACAAGGATAGATCTCCCCCATTAAGGCATCTATTCTGGCTCCTGCTGGTGACCCTTGTGCTAGCAGGGGACATAGAACTAAACCCAGGACCGTCACTCCAGTCCTCACCTACACTGGCGGGCTGGTCGGCGGTAAAAGGGCTGAAGATAGCCCATCTTAATATCAGAAGTCTGCTGCCAAACCTGACGGAACTTCGTGTCTGGGTAACTCGTCATAGTCCAGACATTCTTGGCATTGCAGAAACCTGGCTGAAACCTTCCACCCCAAACACTGTATGTGCCTTCCCTGGTTATGACCTCATCCGTCGCGATCGTCTGGGAAGAAAGAGAGGTGGTGGTATCCTGGTCTACTACAGGAGCCATCTTAACCTATCTGCCCTACCTCATCAACAGACAGTGCAGTCCCCCTGTGAGACACTGCACACGGTGCTGTTACTAGGGATGACAAAAAAGATACACATTGTATACACCTATAGTCCTCCGAAGGGAGGCATAGAGGGACTGACTGGCCTCCTTGACACAGTTGGCGCAGTAACACGGCAGAATGAGCTAATCATTCTGGGTGACCTCAACCTCAATGGGCTGGGTGTCAACACCAAAGCCTTTGAACCGTCACTTGCCGGTCTCTCACTGACACAGCTTGTCAAGGATCCTACCAGATGCTCTACAAATGGTGGTAAGAGCTCCCTCCTGGACTGGATCTTGACAAATAGACCTGATAGGATCAGCTCATCTGGTATCCTACCTGATTCTATCTCTGATCACTCCCCGGTGTACTGTGTCTGGCGGATCCCACTTCTGAAAATACCCCATAAAATTATCCAGATCAGAGACTACTCTAGGTTTGATCTGTCCTCCTTTCAAAATGACATCAAGTACACTGACTGGTCGGCAGTATGGAATGCTCAGGACTCCACATCCACTGTCAGTCACTTCCTCATCTCTAAGGGCCCTGCAGGAGAAACATGCCCCTCATCAGACGGAGGGTGAGGGAATGGCTACTAAATGGCTTCATGGTAGTCTTCTGGCCCTCCTCAACACCTGAGATAAGTGCTGGGCCAAGTTTAAGGCCATGGCTGACCAGGCTATCTTTCAGAGATACAGGAAACTCAGAAATGAGTACAAAAGAACATAAGGATAGCCAGCGTGAGTTCTGCAAATCTGCTTACTGAACTCGGCTAGGGATCCAAGGAGGTTCTGGAGGAATATTAAACACGCTAGAGTGGTACACAGAGCGCTGAGTCCACTGATATGATAATTGAAGGTTCCAGCTGCAACAGCTCGGAAACCATTGCCAACTCCTTCAATCATTATTTTTCTGATCTGTCCGAGTATACCTCGACATTCCCAATGGTGGTGGTGTCAGCGGCAACCAGCCCATAGCACCATCATCACCCGCCTCGCCCTTTCTGTTCAGGGCAGTGGTGGCTCAAGAGGTGCAGAAACTGCTAGCTAGACTCTCTCTCCCTTCTCAAGTGCTGGCCAAGATGGCTTGGAACCAAAGCTCCTCAGTCTCGGTGCCCCCTGGCTTGCCCCTCTGGTGGCACACATCTTCAATCTGTCCCTGTCAACTGGAGTTATCCAAGACATATGGAAGGTTGCCAGGGTAGTCCCAGTCCTTAAACAGGGGAACCCTAAACTGATAGAGAACTATCGCCCCATATCCATCCTATCCGCAGTTAGCAAACTTCTGGAGAAAGTTGTGGCAGGGCAACTCTCACAGTACTTACAGGCATATGACATAATGTCTCCTGTACAGCATGGATTCAGGAAGGGGCATGGTACCTTCTCAGCCCTAGTTACTGTTTCATCGTGGATTAGGGAGGCCATGGACCAAGGCAAACTCTTGGGGGCTATCTTTATAGACCTCTCGAAGGCGTTTGACCTGGTCGACCATGCCATGCTATCAACACAGCTTAGATCAATTGGACTATCCACTGCTGCTCTCAGTTGGTTCTCCAACTACCTACATGGTAGAACACAGTGGGTTAAATATGGCAAAGAGCTCTCGGGTCCCATCCCAGTAACAATGGGGTTCCCCCAAGCAGTGTTCCCACTTGCAGCATGCAACAGGGGGTACGGCGTACCCTCCTCAAAAATTTTCAGGGGTACAAACCATGTTTTGAGGGTACATTGCACCCCTTGCAGAAAATCATGGAGGTACACATTTTTTTTAAAGTGGTATACTGCAGAGCTGCAAACGGTGTCTCAAGTTCTCAACATTAGCAGAACACCATATTTTTCTTGAACTTATGTAATATTTTTATATTTTGCTGTTGTTATATAAAAAGACATAACATGTGTAATTGGTTGGTAATGGTATCTGCTGATATGTTTAATGATCTGTTCTGTTCTCAATTCTGTTATTGTCATTTTTACAGATAAGATAGTAGAATGCAGCAGGATATGATAATGATATACAACACTACATCCAAGAGTCATACAGATTGTAAATGATACTAAGCCTTACCAAACCCATTATTACAACATCTGTAATGTAACAGCAGCTGTGTTCCAGAAGATCCAAATAAAAAAGTGATGTGTTATGGGTACTTACTGGGCTCATGGGCTGGCTGGGTTTGTGTTACCAGCACAGTAATATCAATAATGTAATACTTACTATACTTCTACTTACTATAACCCTAAAACTCGAGTACCATATTACCAGCACCACTATAGCAAGCAAGCAATAGCAAATCTGCTGTGTCTCACACACTCAGTTGTTCTCTTGACTCTTGGTAACAAAACAGAGTAGTACATAAGTACAGTGAACAGTAACATTCATAATACAGACAGACAACCATTTTAATATGCATTCGGTACTTCAATAGATAAGTTAATGGTAATGGTGTTTATCCATGTAGGGTTACTTATCAATATTAAGTTGTTTAATGTGACAACAAGTCACAAAAGTAAAAGTAGTTGTTAGCAAAATGGCATTGGATGCCATCCGATCTGATCGATGCAACTGCATAGTGCATATAAATTATTATTATATAGTATACAGTTAGATATACAGATGTGTCAACAATTCATGTCATCACTCATCACAGTCATGACTCATGAGAGATGAGACCACCCACCTCATCACCAGTCACCTCATGTATCATTAATCTGTAATGCAAATATGGATGTGCTTTGTGGTGCTTGCTGTAACCTGTAGTACAGTCAGTGCAACAACCAAACAACACGTGCATTTGTAGTTGTAAATCATCTTGCATATATTTCAGGCATTAAATTTGTGGGCTTGCTTGCATTTTGCCAGTAATAAGCCCAATACCTTAGGCCAGTTTGAACTTGAAGCTTGTTTAGTTGAGAATGTAAATTTTTAGTCTATAAAGTTTTAGAAATGATTGCATCATGCCTTGGTGGTGGTCCCCCAACTAGCCATGCCAGTCGATCCCTTCCAGCTTCCTAGTTCATCTGCTGCGGCCCTGTCCCCCACGCTACAAGGTTTTCTTTGTAACATTTCCACATGCACGGTTGAGGAGAGCAGCCAGGTGGCCACCCATCACTTTTCCTACCCGTACTAGTCCTGCAGAGACGTCATAAAACCTCGATGCACAGGGCCGTAGCAGAGGAACTAGGAAACTGTCAAAGGATCAAGAGGCAGTGGCTGTGGAGAAGCCAGGTACGATTGCAGGCCCTTTTAAAACATCATAGATGGGTGGGTAGGCAAAACAAAAATTGTTCCTTTTCCCAAATCAGCTCACCATCACGTCGTGGTGGCATATGGTTTTGAAGAATCAGGCACCTGTGCTCTCAGATCACCATCAGGTACCACTCTTGGCTCTCATGAGCTGCCAAAACAACAAAGAACCAACTCCCAACTGAGAAAGACAGTAAAACTGACTGACTCTAAGAAGTATACAGGTAGTAGGTATGTGTAAGTAAGGGGCTATGAAAGTTTAGAAGTGACTGCATCATGCCTTGGTGGTGGTCCCCAACTAGCCATGCCAGTCGATCGCTCCAGCTTCCTAGTTCGCCTGCCGCGCCCTGTCCCCACGCTACAAGGTTTTCTTTGTAACATTTCCACATGCACGTTGAGGAGAGCAGCCAGGTGGCCACCCATCACTCTTCCTGCCCGTATCTGGCCCTGCAGAGATCTCACAAAACCTCGCAGCAGGGCCAAAGCAGAGGAACTAGGAAACTGTCAAAGGATCAAAGTGGCAGTGGCTATGGAGAAGCCAGGTACAATTGCAGGCCCTTATAAAACTTCATAGATGGGTGGGTAGGCAAAACAAAATTGTTCCTTTTCCCAAATCAGCTCACCATCACGTCGTGGTGGCATAGGTCGCTATGGTTTTGAAGAATCAGGCACCTGTGCTCTCAGATCACTATCAGGTACCGCTCTTGGCTCTCATGGGCTGCCAAAACAACAAAGAACCAACTCCTAACTGGGAGGGTGGCAGTCGTAGTAATTTGAATTACTATAATTTCCCAAAATTTTTCTGCTTATTTTTGTGCGAGCATTGCTCAAGAAAACGTTCTCTAGCTCTCTGTATCACCGTCATGGATTCTTTCTTGAAATCCTTTTTAGACACATGTGACGAATAAGAAGTTTGCTTTCAACAGCCTGTTGTGTTAGTTTATTCGTCCGAATGTTGGTACTAGATTCTGTGAAGAAAACCCTCTTTCATAGGGCACACTAGTCAGTGGTATGGAGAGTAGAATCTTTGCCAGTGTAGCAAAGTGAGGAAACGTTTCATTATGGTTGGAAATTAGGTTTTCACAGAATGCATGCAATGTACTGTCTTTGCAGTTACTAACTAAATATTTGAACTGGGTGAAACTTTCCCTAGCTTCCTGTCCGTCTATTAACGATGGTGAATGTTCTGTGGTAACACCATAAAAGTCAATCAGCCGGTTTAAGGCTTCAAGTCCATAATCGCACAAGCCCTGAACAGTTGCTGGCAACAATTTAGGATTTAGTACAGTGTTTAGATCAGTCAAAACCTGCATGTCACTTTCAATGAACCTCTTGTCTAGTTCTGTTAATCTGTCAATGTATTTGTTCTTGACTGAAAGGATCATCCTCAAACCCTCTTCGTTTACAGTACATGTCACTCCCTTGTACTGGTTGTCATTATCTTGTAACTGAGCAATCATTTCTTGACACAGTGGCAAATATTCTACTTCTCTCATGTCCTGAAGCTGTTGTTTTGTTGCATTCACCATGGCCACCATTTGCCCGATATCAATGTTATCTTTCTGGAAAATTAGGGACAATCTTGTCAGGAGTGCAAGAACTTCTTTCATAAGTAGACTATACCCAATGAACTTTACATTCTGCACTTTTGTGAGCAAACCCTTTGCCTTCATTTGTGTGTCCTTATTGCCACTAGCAACCTCATTTTCAAGGTCCATAACAACAGATGGCCATGATGAACAGAGAGAAACAACAGCATCGTTTAAACTTAGCCACCGCACACTGTTTGGTCTTTTGAAACGTTTAACGTGGCCAGTCATGACCTGTTGCAGTTCCCGTACTTTGATGTAACGGACAAGACTATCGTGATAGAAATTATAAACAGCTACCAGTGTATCCTGGTAAGCTGAGAGTTCTTTGATGTTTTGGCAGCCATGAGGACACCAGTGCTGCCGATGTGCGGACACCACACATGTACCAACTTTGGGTTGTCCCTTGCAGCTGCACACCAACACCATTTAACCTACCAACCATGACGTTGGCAACTGGCCTGTTCCAAAACCTGTCACTTAGAAATCGAGCAATCCACTGACTTAAGAAAATCTAACATAGCATTATAGTTTCTGCTCTGCCGTCTCTCACTATCACATTTGCACAAAATGTAACATTAACGTGTTCCTTGTGAAGTGTTTTGCAGTATATTACAAGTTTCTTGTTTACCACCACGTCTGTGCTTTCATCAACCATTATGCCTACAAATTCACTGGCATTAATTGCTGCCTGTATATCAGATTTACAAAACCTCAGCAATTGCTTTTTGAAAATCTGCAGCGGCCTGATGGTGTCTATAGGTGCCTGATTTTTCAAAAGCCATAGCCCCATTAGAAATCTGTAGGTCTATCAAGTCACAGAACTTTCTATCTACTATTGTGTGTTGAGCCATAAATAAGGCTGTACGAAGCTGTGCGTCTAAGACATCTGCACTTTTCCTATCATTAACATTTATTGTGGATGTTAAATGTCTCCTACCAGCCACTGTCTGCTTAGCTCTTTTATGATCATCAGATTCCATATGACGCACCAAGGCAGACCGCTGATAATTTTTTGATCCTTTTTACAAAAGCATTATGTCTACTTGTTCCTGTATCTATGCACACCTGGCAATGTAAAAACAACTCATTTTTAGCATTTTTTTTTGTCCGTAACCATAGAAATTCTGCTTTCCATTTCTCTTAGAAATGTTTAAGTCTAGAAATGTTAGAAAGGGTACTTGATGGCTTTGCAGCCGTTGCATTTTAGTCGGTGAAACAGTCCCTGATGCCTCAGGTTGTTCTTCTGTGCAGCTGTTGCCGCTGATGGTCCCTTCCACTTCACTGGATGAGTCACATACAACAATGTCATCAGGTCGTCCTAGAGTTCTTCGGGCATCTTCTTGATCCTGTGGATTGCATTTGATCCCGGTGGTCTCACTACTGTCATCGTCAAGTGGCAATGCTGGCAGCAGTTCACCTGCTGTGAAAAATACACAAAAAAAGAGAAAAAAATGTTAATGACAGGTAATAATAATAAAATAACATAATATAAATAATGATATTGTCATTGACTTCTGTCTTATTTTTCTTATTTAAGCAGTAAGGCATTACAGGCCAGGGTGTGTGTGTGACGTGTTATGGTGGGATAACAGCCCTCCTCATGCGGGTTGAACTTTGAAGCAGCCAGGCATACCACACTGCTTAAGTTAAACCACACAAGAATGGCAGGTAGCCTGCCTAAGCCCACCATAACGCACCCCTGGCCTGGACCTAGTCCTCATTGCAATTATTGAAATGGGTCCTTTTTTGTAAATTTATTGCATTTTTTTAAACATATTACTTTCAGCTAGGTCATTGTGCTGGCTGGCAATGGGTAACGACACAGATGTAAGCAGCTCTCTCGTCTCAGCCAGTCAGACTAACTGATGTGACATCAGCATTCTTTACACCCATTTCCATAACAAGTAACTGTACAGTTTGAGTCAACTTTCAGATTTCAACATCACACATTATTTCACTTTTCATGTCATATGTACTTATAATAAATCACTTGGCCTGCCCTGTACTCTCTCTCCTTTCCTTACTTCAATTATTTATACGTACGTCTTCTACTGCTTAGTAGTATATTATATACTGTAACTTTACTGTACCCTTCCTGCTTCCTCTCTGGCATGTTCATTCGATCACACCCAGACTAGTACTCCTCTCCCCTGTTGCACCTGGAGTGATGGTGACCCATCGCCTCCACAAAATAACTCAGAAATTAGGTTAAAATATTGTGAAGAGATTTTAATTGCTCTCACCAGATTTCTTTGTACAGAATTTAATAATGCTGTTACTACTGCTGTCATTCTTCTTATCAACTACCTTTCTTTTTCTTCCACCACCACTTGCCATTATTTTCTCAGTACTGTACTACTATGTTTATTTCTACTACTGTTGGGTGAGTCTACTCATGCAGAGTGAAGAACCCTACTGAAATAGTGGATGTACAGTGATGGCGCCACTGCAGAGTGCAGACACAACACACAGACACTACACGCAGCAGGCTGCACTGCTTGGAGGATATGAAGAAGAGGAACTTGGGGATAACCACCCTGACGGTTGACCCCAGTAGTCTTAAGAGAAGACAATCGTGGTGGGACGAATACGTGGTTCACTTGGTTGGACTTGTCACAGATTACAGCTGCAGCCCGATCATCAGTCCTCCAGAGGCTTGCTTGCAGAAGAAAGTGTGATACAGCTCATCAGTCACGCTCATGAAATGGATGCATGCATGGAGAAAGATGCACCATACGCCTGTGCTGCAATAAACAGTTTCTGTATTTACTTAATTACAGAGGTTGAGTTGACAGCATCAGGTTAGCAACACACACAGTCACTGTCACAGTCACACAATTTATAGATTAGAAATAATTCACAACACTTTGAGAAATAATAACTATTAATTTCTTATAGCTGAGAAGTGCAGTTGATGCAGAAAGATCACAAACCAGCCTAGCCCAGGTAAGTCAGTCAGTACATATGTCACACACACACACAGTAGTCAGGAAGCAGTTAGTATTAATTACTAGTCCATCCACTGTCCACTCCACTGCACTGATTCACTCTCCAGAGAGAGAGAGACAGAGTCAGACAGACAGCCAGAGTCTTCCAGTCCAGAAGACAGACAGAGACAGGGTTTTAAATAAAAAAAACTGACAACAGCAGCAGCACTGAGAGTTGGTGTACAAGAATACAATACACTCCATTCAACTCATCAGCAAGACAAATAGCAAGATTATTACTGCACTGTGCTCTGTTGCAGTTTCTGACCTACTAGCAGGGTGGACCAGAAGCAGAATCCAAAATCTACACACTCGATTATTGTTTTGAAGCCCCCCCCCCCCCAAAAACAATAAAACAAGTCATTCTCTGAGTGGGCTAGGATTCGGGAGTGGATGACTTGTGGAATCATGTGCACGCTGCTGCTCCTTGCACTTATTGCTATGCCCCTGGCCTGGAGCAGCTTGGCCCATCCCAAATCCCATCCTTTATTTCCACCACATTGTGGCATGACCGAATCTGTTCTTTCTGTGCTGCTGCTGCATGCAAATAATTACTAGAGAGCAGCACAGCAAACTGGTAGGATGATTAAGCTTGTGTCTTTCCATCAGATCCCATCTATCACATTGAAAATGAGCAAGGTAACAGTCTCAGACTCTCAGATAATGAGCAAGCACACATGGGGACACGCACACACACACACACACCACGCTAGAACAACATTATGAAGACATTGCCAGCAAAATTCCCTTCTTCAAACAATAATACAGCAATAATACTGGTTGGCTGTGACTGGGAGAGACCGTGTGGATTTGCATGCGCGGAGTCGGGATGGAAGACTCGGGAGGTGAGGCGTTGGTCTTGTGAAGAGCAAGCACGCAGTCTATGAGATATGCTGCTGCAGCAGGAGGATCATGGCCACATGTGCATGGCACGCTGCTGCCCGAATAGAAGAGAGAGAGAGGTCGCTGTCTCAGACAGTTAGTCTCTTCTCTTCTAAACACTCAGTCAGCCTTGAGAATGGACTAGATAGACCGTGAGGGAGTGACTGGAGGGTTTCAGGTTGCAATTGCACTATCGGGATCGGGACTTGTGAATGAACTGGGGTAGAGAACAGAAAGTTAGAAAGTCGAGGACTCTCATCCAGTGACAGCGGTAAGGGTCCAGAACCATAGGTCCAACTGGACCCACCACTGTCAGATATGTGGGTCCAAAAAAAGATTTGTGGGCCCAAAATGTGAAAACACTCTTAAATACTGCAGAAATGATTTAACGCTATGTGTATGTGAATAATGCAGTATTTCAAGCACTTTAGCACTGTCCCTAAATAAAATTTTGATATTTTGACTTTTTCGGATTATGCATCAGACACCTCAGCTTAGCTACGCAATACAGCTTCAGTTGTCTTACATTGTGCTCCCCCCAATATCCCCCCAACCATCACAAGCTAAAAACAGGCAATAACGACTGCCATTTCGATCAACTAATATATTCATAAATAATAAAACAAAGTTAACAAACATTAATGCATTGCATACATACACACACACTCACACCATCAACCTCCAAAAGCCAGGGACAGGCACAGGACGGAGCACAGAGCTACTGAGAAACTGGACACTCGGGTCAGGTGTAAGTAAGCAGTAAGCACAGCTGTAGTGTGCTTCAATGTGACAAATGTGCAGCTGACAGGTGGCGGCCTGGGCCTTTGTAGCTAGATACAGGCAGCAGCACAACAGAACAGCCAGCCAGGCTGCATCCTCCTCCATACAGAATTATCAGCAGTGGTGCAGTACCCCGACACTGCCCTGTCATAGGGTTTTTTCATTGCCTGCCAACCAGTCGTTATGTTCTGTACTACATAGTACTTTGCTGCTCACTGCTATTATTAAACAATCCCATAAGGGTGTGGTTGAACTAGGAAACAAGCTGAACTTAAAACCTCATACTTTTACTTTAAGTTTAAGTCAACTGTCTTCTCTTCCTGTTATCTGGCTACAGATGCTGATAGAAAAACATTCTTTTAATTCCACAACTGACTGACAGGAGTCTGAAGAACAGCCCCCCCCCCAAAAGAACTCAGTGCCCTACAAAACTTGTACCACTGCAACTGTACGTGACGATGGGTTCCATCACTCCGACCCTGTCACAGCCTCAGCTAGGTGAAGGCATTCAGCTGACCCTCCCAGACCCAGGCCCTCACAGAAAATCTCAGTCTTTCTAATCTAGCTGTCCTTTTCATTACAGGAGTGCATTCTGTGGGCAGCACCGCCACCTACCTCCTCCTAATGCTGGGCTGCCCAATGATTATTTGGACAGAATGACTGCTGTGGCTGTCCGTCCTCAACTTTTGCTCAGGGTGAGGGAGTTCATTCCACAGTCCTCGTCTCTCTGCTCGCTCGGCTAAGGCAGTACTGGATTCCTCCTCCGCTCCTCACACTTAGAAACTGGTGTCTTCAACTCAGACGCTTTGCCAGCATGACAGTGCGTGATTCGAAAGTATGGAGAAAGTACCACCGATCACATCATTTTTTTTTTTTTTGGCAAGATTTAACACAATTTTGGAAGACCTTCCCTCCCTCAACACCACAAGCCTCTGCTGGCTACAGGAAAACAAATATAAAAAAAAGGAGAATGGTGTAGAAGCCACAAAGCATAACGCGGTCTGTTTTGATGCACTGCCATATCGGGAACATGCCTAAAAATAGATTTAAGCCGCCTTTTCCGATGCACATTAGCGCAGTCACTGCTTCATGGACGGGCAAACATTGGGGCAGGTCGACATGCCAGCACTCATTACTGAGTCTCAGCCCATCTAGCAAATGAATACAGCATTAATTTTGGAGGGAGGAAGAAGTGTAGAAACCTCATGGCTGCTGCTGCTGCTGCTCCTTGGTCACACCATCCGTGGCTCTTAGTTTCAGTCGCTCACTCAGTACGTATGGGAGAAAAGGTAACCGTTAGATCAACCAAATTAAGTGATGCTTGCCTTCAATATACACTTACAGTGACTGTACCTACCTAATTGATTTTGGCCGTTGCATCCGACCTGCGGTAGGCCTCCGCCCAGTGTGCAAGTGCGACTGACTTTCCCTCCTGCAGTCACTTCAGGAAATCGGCTTCTTTACTCTCTGTCTCGGATTTTTATTCTGACATCTGAAAATACCGGGTTGAGTGCCCAGCAGCTGCCAGACAAAACCTTTCCTGTACGCTGAGAGTATGCACACGGTCTTTCTTCTCCTCAGTCAGCTCTCTTTTCCACGTGAAAGCCTGTGGTTCCCTCCTCTATAGGTTCACGCCCACAGTAGTGCTGGTGAGTAGGGATAGGTTAGTTTTACACATTTGAAGTGCACACCAATAGCAGGAAAAATAGAAAGATGACAGGCGTTGGACCAATCATTCACTATCTACGGGAAAGTGTTTTAGTAGCACAGTCTGCTGCGTAACTTGGTCATAAATGCCATTCACAAAACAATTCTGGTAGGCTTTTACGTGCAGTGCACCTCCTGGCGCGGTAGATGCAATGCTAATATTGATTCCTTTATGTGATTCACGTACATCTATGCGTGAATGGGAACACTGCCCCCAAGGCTCCGTCCTTGGACCAATGCTCTTCTCCATTTTCGTTAATAATCTCCCCGCAACCGCTGTTCACTGTAAATCAATCCTCTATGCAGATTATCTGGTCATCCTGTCTCACTCCCCAGAGGTGGGGGTTATTAACAACCACCTGAGTGATGACCTAAGAAACATCCAGACATGGATCCTGAACCATAAGCTAGTCCTTAATCTAAAAATAACCCAGGCCATGCTATTTGGGTCCTGGGCTAAGATTAAGGCCTCCCCTGTGCCATTCTGTGTTTCCGGTAAGGGAGAGTCCATTCCAATCACGGACAATTTCAAATACTTTGGTGTAACATTGGATCCACAGCTTGACCTTGCCACCATATCCAGAAGACATGCAAAACTGTCAACTGTAAATTGGGTCTGGCTTACAGAGCAAAATAACCTCACCTGGCTCGTGTATTGCTCTTGCTAGAGGTATGCTTCTCCTCACTATGTTATGGGGTCCTGTTGTTTGCCAGCACCACTAAGGCCCATCTCTAGGTGGTCGACTGCCTACAACAATGTTTGCCGCTTGCCTAGCGTGCCTCGCTCACCACCATTGTATTCTTACACAAGCAAATTTGGCTCCTCGCTGCTGTAAAGCACATTGACTTTGTCCTTGGTTGCCACAGGAAAGGTCCTCAACACAGGCACCCTCCAGGGTGGCAAGTTTGCTGGCCCAAACTGTTCCCTTGTCGTATCACCTTAGGTCTCAGGGATCTGCCACACTCAAGGTACCTGTGACTTGCACTCAAATGGGTGAAAGAGATTTTGCAGCATGTGCCCCAAACTTTGGAACACCTTCCTAGCCCAGGTCCGTGTTGCCCCCTCTCAGGGCAGCCTCATGCTCCTCCCTATGGAACCATTTCAAACTCGGATCAGCCTGCGGGTGCCAAAAACCCCTGTGACATATGTTAGCACTTAGCACTCATGCATAACAGCTGGCCCTTAAGATGATGGTTTTTTACTTGCTGCTACCAATTCTTACCTTGTACTGCTCCAAAACTGGCACACACCGCTTACTCTGCTGTACCTATTCTAACTAAATGTGCCTCATATGCCTTGTACTTTGTGTATTCTACATTATGATGTTCGCACGTGACATGCAAGGTTTTTTTTTCTAACTTGTACCTTGTTGTTTCATGACGTGTAATCTTTTCCTAATTATGTACCATGTTGTCCCAAGTGTGTAAGTATGTAATTTCCTGTACTCTCCCGGGTTGTACCTGAAAATAGGCAAATTGTCTTGTCTAGTGTACTTACCTGGTTAACAAAAGCTAAATAAATAAACATACCTTCGCCAAGCAGTACAGGTTTGAAACTCCTAGTTCCTCCGATGTAGCCTTTAGGTGCAAAATGTTACAAACGGCAGTCAGAAAGTAAAACTTTCACTTGAAGAAATTAAGCAGTATTCTCCCCCACCCAGAACGTGATGGGTACTGCTTATTAGGACTCAATTGTTATGACTTCCCAATGACAGCTAGAACCATTATAGAACTTAACAGACTTGACGTGTTTCTTTTTTCTTTTCTCTCCAGCGCTGTTAGTGGGATCACACCTGAGAGCTGTTTCAAACTCTCATAAAGAACACTGCCAAAACGATTCAGTAGACTGGCATTCTGTTCTTTTGTTTTTATTTTGTTCCTGGTTAAATATTGTTTTTTTGGAATCTATTCTGATACAAAAATTTGATTATTAAGGTATGCACAGTTCTATTAAGTTATCCCTAATACTTGTAGAGGCAAACTGGTAAGAGTTGCTGTTGCAGTAGTTTTCAACTCGTTTGACTCATCTTATTTTGATGGCTCCTGGGACCAGATAGAATACACACCAGGGTGCTGAAAGAATTAAGGGAGTTGCAAGCTGCCCATTGACAGCCTTGTTCAACAGCTTACTGAAAACAGATGTGGTTCCGGAGGATTGGTGAAGGGCTGACATGGTCCCCCTGCATAACAGTGGCAGCAGAGAAGAGACTAGCAACTTTGGATCACTCAGTCTGACTTCCATGGTGGGGAAATGAATGGAAACTCTTCTAAAAGAAACGCTGGTTGAGCATTTAGAGTTCAGTGAACTGTAGTATCATAGGCAGCACAGGTTCATGGTGGGGGGGAGGGGGGTTAAACCTAACAAATCTGAAATATTTCTTTGGGTGACCAGGGAGATTGGTCAGGGGAGGTCAGTGGATGTGGCCCATCTGGACTTCAGCAAGGCCTTTAACACTGTGCTGCACAAGAACTGACCAGCGTAGATTAATTTATTTATTTTCACTTTGTTCACTGGGTAAGCACACTGGGCTGAGGCCTGTTTTCAGGAACGACCCGGTGCTACTTAGTAAGCAGCTAAGATGTATATAAATTACAAAAGTGCAAAGAGTACACACAGTAAAACACAAAAGAATATAAAACAGCACTTGAAAATGCATAGTGGTAAATTGGGCTATAAACTAGTTTACAGATGGGAGACAGAGGGTAGTGTTTAACTGCACTCACTCTAAGGATGGGAGCATGACCAGCTGGGTACTACAAGGTTCGGTTCTGGGACCATTACTCTTCAGTGTCTTTATAGGGGCCATTGCAGAAGAACTGAGGAAATGCAGTTTTGCAGATAGCGCCAGATTCTGTGATAGGGGTCGACACTTCGGGAGAGGACTGAGAAAATCGCGGGGTCTTTGGAAACTCGAGGAGTGGTCCAAGACTTGTCAGTTGGGGTTCAATGCCAAAAAGTGCAAAGTCATGCACTTAAGGCATAGGAACCCCGGTGCTGAGTATAGGATGTAGGGGGAAGGGGGGGAGAAGGTACTGAGAGTTGCCAGGCAGGAAAGGGACCTTTGG
This sequence comes from Neoceratodus forsteri, assembly GCA_016271365.2. Classification (NCBI taxonomy): domain Eukaryota; kingdom Metazoa; phylum Chordata; order Ceratodontiformes; family Ceratodontidae; genus Neoceratodus; species Neoceratodus forsteri. Next base: position 290,658 of record CM057453.1, read on the forward strand.
GGTTATATTACAGGACTTCAAGGTGGTAGCACAGTGTGACAAGGCTGTGTGCAGTGCTAGTGGGATGCTAGGGTGCACAGGGAGGAGTGTCTTGAGTGAGAAGAGAGAGGCAGTTCTATCATTATACTCTCCATGCTATGCCCTCACCTGGAGTATATTGCCCAGCTTTGGAGACCACACCTCAGAAAGGACATAGACAGGGTGGATGCTGTCCAGAGAAGGGCAACTAAATGGTGCAGGTTTTGAACAAAAGTCTTGTAAGGAGTCCAGCCCAGTGGCGCTGAGGGCTGAGAGGCTGGACACCACACCTTGCGCCATGCCCGGCGGCCCAGGTTCAGGAACAAGCCTGGGTCATTGGGGGCTGAGCAGGGGAAGGAAGAGATTGAGCATTGAGAGACTGCTCTCTTCCCGTCTGGGAGGAGCTTAGGGAAGCAATGCGCTCTTAGGCGACCTCTGGCCGATGTCGGAGGCACACGACATAGCGACACCATGTACGTAAAGGGGGGGGTGCTGCAGCACAGTGATGCCTTGACGGCCATGCTCTGCATGGGGATAGTAAACTGTAAGGAAAAAAAAAAAACTCTGGAGCCAGTGAGATGACGGAGACCTCAGGAGTGCACCCACATCCCATCACCAGTTAAACGCATCCAGGACTCTCCATGGGCCACCCGATGACTGGTAGGTACCTCTGATTACAGAAAGTGCTGCCAAGGGAGTGCAGGCCCTCTCCCGGAGGGTGATCTGGGGGGCTGGACCTAACCAGTCATTCGGGGGAGAGCCTGGGAGATGCGAGGATTCAGGCTGGGAGTGAGAGACACAGCTGAGCAGGCACTCTTGAAGGATGCCCAGTCCCAAGGGAGAAAAAGAGTTGGGGAGGGGAGAAAAAATAGTCTTGTGAGGAGAGACTGGGAATCAACATGCACACTTTGGAAGAAAGGGAGAGAGAGTGAGAGAGAGAGAGATGACATGGTTGAGACCTACAAGTACCTCCTAGGGGTGAACAGGCATAGGTATGCAGTCTGTTTGTTTCAATGAGAATGAGCAACAGGGCTAGGGGCATGCAATGAAGCTGGAGAGGGGGAAGTTCAGCAGAGATATGAAAGAATATTTCTTCACTGAAAGGGTCATGGATGCCTGGAACAGACTGTCAGCTGAAGTGGTGGAGGTAAAATGGTGTGTGAGGGGCTTCAAGAATGCATGGGATAAACATAAGAGTAGAAAAGAGCCGGGGGGAGGGAAGGGTTGCTGGAGACCATATAGGGTCTGCTGAAGTGGGATAAGTAGTGAACACTTGGGCAGAGTAGTTGGGCCAGGTGATTCTTTTCTGCTGACAAATTCTATGTTTCTGCATGCTGATCTTTTTTATTTTTTTCTCTGTCCCACTCCTGGTCGACCCTTCTTCCGATGAGTGCCTCAGCCCTGTCACCCCGATGTCTGTGGAGACTTGCCGGGTTGTCTTCACAAGGGCTTGCACCTCCCCGGCGGGGTTCACCGCCGCGTTACAGAATGGATCCAGTTCAGGTCGACGTCCAGCTGGTCGGGTTTGGGGCCTGTGGGCACCTCGCCGTCATCCTGCCGATGGATTTTCTTCTGGTCTTCTGCCTCGGGAAACATAACGTGCACCAACATCTGCTACACCTCCTAACCTTCTTGGCCCAGGCTGCCTTTCTGCCTGGGGCCAGGCAAGCTTTGGGCTCTGCCTCCCCCAGAGGAGGAGAGCAGTCCTATGGACACTAATCCTCCTCCCCTGGCCGGTCCTCTGATACCCCGCATTCGCCTCCAAACCTGGGTTGTTGGCATTACAAGTGGTAACAGTACTGCTGCACCAGTGGGCCAGCTCTCTGTGTGCTAATCTGACAAGCCAGAAATGTCCTATTGGGAAGCCAGACAAGGTTCAACAGCATTTTATTTCATTCTCAAGGTGCTGTATTTTTTCTCTTAGTTTTTGTTATCCATGTTATAATGTTGGTGATGTGGTCTTTGTGGGGTTCCTGTTGTTCTTGTTTGTATGGCTATACTGCGTCACAAGAAATGGGAACTGTTCAGTTAGAGGCAGTGGCGCCTCATTTGCCACCACATCTCAGGCTTGATGTCACAGCTTTGAACTGTGACGCTTCCCTAGCAAGACTGCATACAACCTATTTCTCATGACTGCCCATGACCATGTTGGAGCTAACAAAATAGATAGTACAGTAAGTCTAATGAAAGTCTTTTGTTGCTGTTCAGATTCCTAAATTTCTTGGTTTAACCTTTACTTTAGATTTTACTGACTGTTGTCTTAAACAATGCAGTCCATTGGGCTTTTTAAAAGAACAAAATTAACTTTTCTGTAAAGTTTTATTTAGGCCCTCCTACCTCTTGTGGCTGCATAAGCTCATGCTAATGGTTGAATGAAGCCAAATTTGAGAAGCTATAGCCTAGAACATGGGTAGTTATACACAGTCTGAAGGAGATCTACAACAAAGAGTTTTAGCCCTCCTACCACAACAAAAGTTCAGTGGCACTTCGCAAGAACGGTTGAAGCCACTGCCCACATCACACACACCTAAAAAAATTGGTATCTTGCAGTTCACACTTGCTTGCAGAGGCCTACCAACTAGTAGGTAGAGCAGCATTATGGATATGACAGGAAGCCTCCCTCCCACCTAGTGATCTGAGTCAGGAACCCTTCCTTTGACTAGGTTGATGATACAGAAAAGCATCAGCAAGCTACAGTACCTGAACCCACTTTGGATCTGAGTCTGTTAGGTAAGGGTTTCCTAACATGTGTATATTTAAAGTCAGACTAGTTGACATTTAAAAAAAAAAAAAAAAGAATGGAAGTGTAAAGTTATTCATATTTCTATGGACCTCACTATGACTGCAGCCTTTGTAGTTCCCTGAGCATGGCTGTGATCTAAACATTCTTTCACCACATGCAGGGCCAGTGATTATCAATTCTTCATTAAAAAAAAAACAAAAAAACACTGGTAAAACATGTAATTTGTCAGTTTTAAACCAACACTTGGGAGTTCATTTTTCATGAGAAAACTCTGTTTACATCACTTGATGCAAATAACTCTATTTAGCACCAGCTTTCTGTGTTACCCCCACCACCATTTTGAGCAAGATTTGTGACAAAACATGCTGATTTGCCCTCTTTGTAGGAAATTGAAAAAAAAAAGATTTAACTTTTTTTTCTTCTTCTTTTATGGTACTGGCCATTTTGAAAATGGAAAATCACTGGCTCTCATGATGGGCCAGAAATGAAATGAGTTTGGTCAGCTTTGCTCCTTTCCAAAAAAATGGGACTCCGTAATCTGTTCCATCAGCTTCTTATCTATCATTAACATCAAACTACTTTCTTGGTGTAACCCCTGCAAATGGGGGTTCCAAAGACTTCCAGGAGCTTGCTTGAATGCTCCAGGCCTGAATGGTGTTTGGCTGCTAAGCCATTTATCAGTGAGTGTTTTAGAGCCTCTGGTACTGTCTCTTTAAGAGCTGTCTGCTTGCAGACATAATTAGTTTGTATGGGGGACTGTGCTTCTCTGTTTGAGTACCACTCGAGCTGCCAATTCACTCCATTTTTGCAGTCACTAGGAGTGCAAAGGAACCTATCTGAAAGATGTAACTGTTTGCCAGAAATCATTTACAGTAATAATGAAATTACAGTTTGTCTAACCTGCTTTCTTTGCAGTCAGAACTGTGTCTGCCTAGTTCCCCATTCTGGTTTTGAACTGCTGAACTGGACCAATCAGTGTGGGTAAGCTAGCTCTAAAATGGTGCCTTGACGAATCAGAACTTGGACTCATAATCTGAGCCAGCCACAAGAGGATTGTATGGGCAGTGACTCTGGGAGATGTAGTTTAGACTTCGCGCCTTTTTGGACCAACAGCAGCAGTCTATTGTGAGTGACAGCCAATCCAGTCAAGAACTGGGAGGAACTCAAAGGAAGTGCCCGGTTTTGTCTGTTGGAGTTTCAGTTTAGATCTGGCAGTGAAGGAAAGAAACCCTGTGCTCCTTCAGTGCACAGTTTCAGTCAAAAACGTGTCTAAGGCCCAGAGTTCCGGGTCTGCAGCTTGTGTAACTGCTTGTTAGGACTGAATCTGTCCTGTGAAAAGAATCAAAGGATCTCTGAAGAGTAGAAACCAGGCTCACCCTGTAGAAGACTGGAGAAATTGTTGAATTGCACTCGGTCTGTCAGGAACTGAATCTGCTGTGTGTTCTCCGGTATTGTGCAGTAATCAAGATCGATAGAGAAGCAGCCTGCCTGGTATAGTACTTTTTTTACCATATAAATGTGTGAAGAGTCTCGTGGAGCTCAAGAGTAGCCCTGCTTGACGCTGAAGGACCCTATCTTGTTTGGAAGTCGTGGAGTACTAATTCAGGGTCGCTTCCTGTTGAATTGCCACATTAAATCCAAATGGAATCACTGTACTGCTGACTGTTTAAACTAATTTTTCTTTTCACTGGTGAAAGGGCCCTCACCGCTGCCACGGTTTGACTAGCCACTAGGGCTTGGGTACCCAGGGACAGTAACTGGTAGGGATAGGCTCGTGCACAGAGCCATAGGTAGATAGTAAAGTGATAAGCTAATTAACCTGATTTCCTGCCCTGTTATATCCCCTAAATAAATCAGAGCTGCTTGTTTCAGCAAAGTTATACTGCCTGAGTGTATTTGTCTATGTTGAAGTACTGTACTGTGATTGTTGCACTGTATCTTATTTCACAGGAGGTCCCAGTGCTGAACCAGTCCTGGGGTAAGTGTATACTGTGAAGGTAATTTCTGATATATTATGTGGGCCACTAGTGGGAAGAAAGGGGGGTTGCAGTGTCCCAGAGGGCTGTGACCAAGTAAGTTTAACTATTGCAAACCCTGACCTCTGGGTGGAGGTACCAGCCATTGGATCCAGGCCCCTCAACCTGTTAGTGGCAAATCAGGCAGGGGTAGTAGCCCCTGGGATAGCGACATCTAGGGGTTACATTTAAAAAGTCCGATTCGTAACAAGCTAGCAGTGCTCTAAGAAGAGGTTTAGGTCATTACTGAAAGTTCTGTGATAAAATCCACTGCTAAGGAATGATTCCAGGTCCAGTTCTAGTTGAACAGTCTTTTTCATTTTTTTTTGTTAACATAATGCAGAAATGCACCTGAATGTGAGCAGAAAGTTCGAGCTATGGAAGATTTAGATGTCTGCTCTTCCAAATTCAGCTTCACAAGAGCCAAGGAGTTTGTTAGGAGACAAGGCGGACGCATGCTGTGTGATGTGCTACTGGATCAGATGGTGCTTCCAGGAGTGGAAACATCATTAAAAATGAAGCGCCTTCGACAGTGGCCTACATCCAGCTGTTCAGGTATTGTAAACATTTAAAGGAAATTTCCGATTAAGCAGCACCATCATAGTGGTAGCTACTCATCGGCCGTTATTCTATCCTGAGTTTTACTGAAGAAAGGTACTTGCACTTTATGATATGTTCATAATCTTCATTTACACAGATGAAGTCCTCTGTATTCTGAGTGTCGGGTTGCCAGCCATGCCACCATGCTCAAGCACATAATGGTGTGTTCTAGGAAGAGCGTTGAGTCTCACCCATTGAAATGAATGGGCTTGATTTCTCATTAATTTTAAGCTACAAAATGGTCATGGCGATTAATGAAGGACATAGCTCAACCAACAAGGGCCATGTTATCGAGTGGTGTCCTTCATTAATCGCCACGGACCATTTTATAACTTAAAACGAATGAGTAAAATCAAGCCCCACTCATTTCAATGGGCATGCTCCCGCAATTCTCCCTGGCCACACATCATTACGTGCTTGAGCGCTGGGGCGTTGCAACCCGACACTCAGAATACAGAGGGTTTCATCTGTGTAAATGAAAGTTACGAGGCATATTTTTAAGGTACGGGCTGCTTTTTCTTCAGTAAAATCATAGAAAACGGTCGATGAGGGTAGCTACCACTATGTGGAGTGGTAGCTGCTCTCAAATAGGTCAGAAATTCTCTTTGTTTTCCATTTCATTCCTTTCTTTTAGATCATTTTGATATTCTATATTACATATTAATTGCAAACTATGTTAATGTATCTATTATGGGTGAAGAATATTCAGTTGGAAACAAACTGTGTTAATCCATCTATTAAGGGTGAAGAACAAAGTGTACAAAACAGTGAAATTAAAAATTAGGTTGAAATGTCCCTGGAACCTTTGCAAATCAGTGGTGTGGTGATCTTCTTGATGACGTCTCCTCCATCGAGCCACGTCTTTGGAACTGTAAGCTGTTGGCATCAGGACCACTCAGAAACTTTTGCCAGCTGGGGCCACCTATGTTGATGTACATCAACACTGCATATATAACATGTGGCCATTCTCTCCCATTTTTTCTCCAATGCCAACCTCTCATGGGATCTTCTGAGAAACAAAGCTAGCCATCATTGCCTTTAGGTCTAAATCATTTTGTTTCGTTCTGTGTGAAGAATTATTCTGTGCAGCCATCAAAGAAATCTTTATTTCATTGTATGGTTGACATGCACACGGTTTGTGTTTACTACATGGGCCCTTGCATGACGTAAAGAACTGTGCCATTTACCTGGGCTTTAACCATGCCAAGAGGAGAAGGCCATCTAAAGGCCTTAAAAAGACATTCCTTTAGAAGATGGAGAGTATGTCCTATTTTTTTTTGCCACTTTTCTTGACATTGCTATCCTGCTCCACCGACTCTACTTTGGTGACCCATTGTTCATGCAGACTGTTAGTGGCACTGTCCCCAGTGCAGTCGTCGAAGACAGAAAATCCTCTACATCCACTAGTGGAGCCATCTAGAATGTTCTGTTCTAGCTAGCATGTTTTGGACACTGATTAAGTTCCAGCAGTACATGAATAGCCCAGAAAGAACATAGAACGACACAGAAAGAGGAAATTCTGTCAGACTTGCCTTAGCTTATTCCCTCCCATAGTGTATGAGTCGAAACGTTTTATGTTTAACCTTATTCAAAATGGGTACATTGAGCTGAATGATTCAGTTTCTTTTTATGTAGTTTCATCATTGTCACTTGGATATTCATTCGGGCAGGCACTGAGTCCAGTTTAATTGGTCAGTAATTACAATACGGTACATATAAACATAGAATCTGTCAGCAGATAAGGACCATACAGCCCACCTGGTCTGCCCATTTCCCTACTCACTGCTGCTGCCCCAGATCCTTTTTGATCTGCGGCTCTCCTGCTCTGCACATCTCCAGGGTACCCTTATGTCTATACCATGCACTCTTGAACCCCCGTATTGTTTTCACACTCACCACTTCAGCTGGAAGGCTGTTTCATCGCTCCACCACCCTTTCAGTGAAAAAGTACTTCCTAACATTACCCCTGAGCCTTCCACCCTTCAGTGTCATATCATGCCCTCTTGTTCTTGTGCAGAGTTTTCTCTGAAATATGTTTTCCATCTGAACCCTGTTTATTCCCCTAAGGTACTTGAAAGTCTCTATCATATCTCCCCTCTCCCTTCTTTCCTCCAGTGAATAGATATTAAGGTTCTTAAGTCTTGCCTTGTAGGGCTTCTGGTACACAGTCCATGTGCCATCTTCACTGCCCTTTTCTGAACTGCCTCTATTTTCTCAATGTCCTTTCGGAGATGTGGTCTCCAGAACGGGACAAAGTACTCCAGCTGCGGCCTCACCAGTGATCTGTACAGTGGCATCACCACCTCTTTCCTCCTGCTTGTTATGCCTTTCCCCATACACCCCAACATTCTGTTTGCTCTCCCCACTGCCTTTTCACACTGTTTGGTCACCTTTAGGTCGTCAGATATGATAACCCCCAGGCCTCTGTCCTGGCTTGTGGTGGCCAGAATTTCCCCAACTATCCTGTACTCCTCCCTTGGATTCCTGTGACCCAGGTGGGTGAGCTTGCACTTTTTAGCATTGAAATTCAATTGCCAGACACCCGACCACTCCTTTAATAGGCTTAGGTCCTTTCTCATTCTTTCCATCCCTCCAGTGTGTCCACTCTGCAGATCTTGCACAGTTTCTTTTTATATTTTGACTTTCATGCAGAATCATCACAAAATGTTTCACAGATGTCAATGAAGGAGGTATAAAATAAAAAGTACTGAAACGCCCAGCCTATTAGTAACACAGTGTTTACTGTTATGACAGTTTAGTAGGAAATAGGAACACCACTCATGGATACATACATAGATACATAGACAGTGTCGGCAGATAAGGGCCTATGGCCCACCCAGTCTGCCCATTTGAGCTTGTAAGTTCAGTTTGTTTTCCAAGAAGTCTGTTGCCCCTTACCCCTGACCTCCAGAATTCCTTTATGTCTGTCCCATGCATTCTTAAATCCTGTGATTGTTTCAGCCCCCACCACTTCCTCTGGCAGGGTGTTCCACTTGTCCACCACCCGTTCTGTGAAGAAATTCTTCCTCACGTTTCCTCTCAATTGTCCTCCCTCCAACTTCATCCCATGCCCTCTAGTCCTGGAACATCTTTTTCGCTTAATATGGAAGAAGAGGTTAATTCTTAAAAGCAAGAGAAAAAAGACAGTCTGGTGGCGTACAGTGCTGAGGCACTGAGCGCCTTACCCCTGACGTGCTGGTCACCTAGGTTCAAGAATGGACCAGGGTCACTCTGGGGATGGCCAGGCAAAAGGACTGAGCGTCCACGGATGACTCTCCTTCAGGAAGGGGGCCAGTGTGTGCCACTTCTTGACTACTGCCCAATGGAGGAAGAGTGGCATAGCATGCGGCCATTTTTCTGAGGGTCTGGTGCAGTCATTCGAGTGTGTGTGGCATCTTCACATCGTACGCACACACCAGTGCATGCACACCAACCTTGGAGCAGGGAAACAGAAAAATGGGAAAAGCAGGGGCTGTCTAACTAGGAAGTCCTGCCTGCCTGCCCTGACCTGTACCATCGCCCAGGGACCCTGCTGAACTGGTGGTGGGCTGCCCTCCCTCTCCCAGCCCTGCCACCAGGGGGCAAAGCCACTGGGAGCTAAGCAGGTGAGTCCTGGGGGGATATAGTGGCCGGCTGGGGTGGGGGAGAGAGATAGGGGCTGAAGAGCCAAACCAGCACTGTGAAAACAAGAAAACTGTATTGGGGTGGGGCAAGGGAAAGATTTAGATTTTAGATGAGATTTAAAGAGTGAGAGAGTACTGCAGTAGGTCAAGAGATGCAGGAGATTGCTCCAGCTACTGACACAGGTGTAGAGAAGGAACAAGAATGACTGCTAATGCTTAAAAGATGAGTGTCAAAGGAGCACAGTGAAATGAGTAGGAGAATACAGCTGAATAAGCACAGTGAGGCAAGTTGGTATAGTGCCATAAAAATTAAAAGAAAATCAGTAAGCGTGATTTTAAAATCTATTCTAAAATGAACTGGGGGCAGTGTCAGTTTTTGAGAATTGGGCTAATGTGACCGTATCTCATGGTCCAAGTGAGACAATGAGCAGAATTTTGGGGTTTTTGAAGTTTTAAGTAATTAAAACATTTTGACATCACAGAAGTTTTGTTAGCTTACACCAACTTGTGACTTACTAAGTCACAAGAAGCTACTATATTAATCGATTTCTAGTGATATTTGCATGCTTTGCTTTGTACATTTTTAGGGCTTGATAGTACCTTAAAAGTGAGCACACTGGTTACTAATCTGCCATTAAACTCTCTCTGCAAATGCACCTGTTTTGCCACTTTGGGGTTATGCAAACTGTGAGCACGCTGTGTGACGGGCACCAGATGCACAAACATTAGTGGCACGTAAAATCCTGTGGACACGCTTAACAGTGGGTTTTAATGATTCTTCATTAAACAAGCACAGATTCAGATTTTTCCTCACTAACTGAATTTTCTTTTTAAGTCATAATAAATTTGAGATGTGGTTGAAGGCACACATTTAACTTGCCACTGTATGACAGCTGGCTCTTTGGCGCCAGGTAGCAGGTGACTGCTTGACATGCTGACAGTTTGGTTTTGTGTTTGGAGCCTGGAACATCTGGAGCAGACTGGCAGGATGGAAATCAAACATCCAACTGGATGCCTCACCTCCACCGGGGCTTCTGGCTCCTTCAGCTGACTGCTTCCTGTGGTCCAGTAGCTTCGGGTCCCCACAAGACAAGACTGTACATTAATGGAGTGTCACTGAAGTGTTTAGAATTCACAAGTCTCTTCCTTGCTGGAATCCACGCAGCGATGCAAGGGGTAATAAAACAAGGGACACACAGAACACAGCCTTAGGCAGACGATGTCTCTCCACTGTTCCCTGCAAGTCCACCTGGCCTCCCGTTCCTCGACCCCTTCCCCTTCAGAGCAGTTCAGTCTCCCAGCAGGAATGGCCAACCAGCCAAGCCCTGCATTGGGGCATGAAGAGGGTGTCCAGCTGAGAACTGAGTTTGTGCCAGGGTGGTTTTCTTGCAGGGGAAAAGGGGATAGTGTAGGCGAGATGAAGGTCCTTGGGCAAAGGTCTCCAAAATGTGAAGCAGAATTTGTAAATTAAAAAGTCACAATATGACAAATTACACATTTTTATACAGCTACAGGAAACATCAGTAGCATGTACTGCAGTTTTATGATGGCCGAGATTTGTATTATAAATGAAGTTCATGGATATTTTTCTAGTGTTAATAAAACTGACTTGTTAAGCATGGCCAGCATAAAGATAAGAAAAACCTTACCCATCCATGTTAAAGTACCCTCTGAACTAACTGTGGCTTACGTGTTTCAAAGGCAAGGTTACACTTTAACATATAAATGTGTTTTAACACAGTCATTCCATCTATAAATATGCCATTAACACATTCACATCAGTCTCATGACTTCATTCCTACATTTTCTTCTGGTTCAGCAGTTTTGAAGTTTCTATAAATGACTACATGATCCCATAATTGTTAAACATTCACATTTTCAACTGCCTGAAAAGTCATACCACACTTCAGGATATTGCAAAAGAGGCTAGATTTATTTTAGTGGTAAAATAAACCCATGCTACATTAATAATACACAGTGGAAATACTTTACTGTAGTAAACTCTATTTTTGTAGACAAGATAAATGTAGCATGATATACTTTTTATAGGTCTGCCAGTTGACAGATGAACAGATCCATCACCTTGTGAAAATGACACGGACTTCACAATTTTCTTTACAAGGTATAGTAATGTGCTTAGTTTCTTGATACTGCCTTATTGATAGTGCAAAGAAAGGCATTGTCTCATGCAGCAGAGGAACACCCAAATGGAAGTAGGTGTTAATGATTAGTACTGGCAGCCATCAGTAAATATACTTTAAAAGATGTTCTGATGCCATCTAGTGGCAAAGATCAGTATTGAGTTGTATAGCATCCTTACTGCTTGATGATGGCACTGTAGAACAATGATAATGATACACATTGATGGTTTTCTAACAGCCAACTGATTATATATATTTACTTTCCAAGCTTATATAACAGGATTTGTTGAATTGTGAGGTTTTACTAGCCAGGATATAGACCATTGAGATACTGAGTTCCATTTACAAGTGAGTGCGGGGGCAAATGAGGTTGATAAGGGGAGTCTCTTTAAGCTGAGTGGCAACCATAACACGAGGGGGCACAGTCTTAAACTGGAGGGTAGGAGGTTTAGGAGGGAGGTCAAGAAGCACTTCTTCAAAGAGAGGGTAGTGGACACTCCGAATGCATTGCCGGAAGAGGTCATCTCATTGAAGACAGTGGGCAGCTTTAAGAGAGGCTGGGATAGGCATAGGGGGAAGATAAGAATCATGTGTAGGGACGATGAAAGGAGTGGGGAGGGAGGGCAGGGACATTAGCTGAAGCTGTGGACCCTGCAATACAAGGCAGACAGTGATAGACCTAATAGCCTTCTTTTGCTGGCTTGTTAAGTATGTAACACCAGCAATTTAGGCAGTACAAGTGAGGTAGATACAAGTACACTACTACTGCAGGATGTCATCTGACCGATAAAGGCAAAGGATTTTGGTGGCGACCTGCCTAGTTCTTACAATGAGCAGTGGCATCCTCATTCAGTTAATGATGTACTTAACCGCTTTCAGTTGTACTAATATGGAGCCAAGAACAGCTTGATCTTACTTCAAGAGGGTTCCTGCAGTAGGTCTTCACATATGGGACTGCCCCTGGTGTCAGGTCCAAACGGCAAACTTATAGATAGCAATCATCAGTGGGGACCGCCTCTCACGCCGGGCATCGTGGACGCCAGCCTGGCTATAAAGGAGGCGGTCCCATGCCCGCTCTCCAGTTCTTTCCCGCTGTCGCCTCAGTAAACGTTCGGCACATGATAGAACAGCAATCAGACGTCCGCCATTTTGTCAAAGTTTTCTTCGCCTCATAACTAGTTTTTCATAAATTGTTTCACATTATTTGATGTCTTCTAGACAGAAAAAGAAGTGCTTGAAGTGCGGCGCTCAAATCCCACATGGGGACAACCATTCCCTCTGCCTCCTCTGCCTTGGTTCTAAGCACAACTCCCAGGAGTGCTCCATCTGCCAAGTCTACAACCAGGAGACCCGAACCAGGCGTAAGCGGACCCTCGAGGCCCATCTCCTTACCCGACAACTGGCGTAGATGGAAAAGGAGCTCCAAGAACTGCGGGATAGGTCGTCGTTGCTGAACCCAAAAGAAGAAGAGCAAAGAGAAACGGGAACTGAGTCCTGCCACTACGCAGGAGGCCCTCCAAACTGTGAGTACTTCTGCCGGTGCCTCTGTCTGCTTATTTAGGCTGGGCACCTTTTCTCCTCCTGCCAAGGTGAGCGGCAGCCGTGGTCGCCTCTTTAGAGATTTCTATCAAGTCTACCTTCTCTGCCAATAAGACACCCCTCGACCCCGTCGAAGGGCGCATGGCTTCTGCCGATCAGTCTAGCGGTGGTCTCCGGACTTTCACTAGCCCGGCTCGGTCCGATCAGCCAGATGGCAGCTCCTCCGTCGCTCACCCGGATCTTTCCACTCTCCCGTCAGGCTCCAGTTTGGCCCCTGACGTCGGACAGAGTGAGGGGCTGAGTGACCCTTCGTCCTCTAGGGTGTTGCATCCCAGGGACTCACCACCTGATCCGCTGATTTTTCTACCAGCGAAATCACATTCGGACCTGCCGTCGGGGCTCCTTCCGGACCTTCCCTCGTTGCCAGGCCTTCCGCCGTCCCCGGACTTCAGTCCGCCGCCGGCTGGGGATCTATTCATGGATCCTCCTCCCTTGGGACCTTTGGGGGCCCTTCCAGATCCCGCGCCTCCACGAGGTGCCATGGCACTACCCCCTGCAGGACCACATGCTCTGGGTGGGTTTCCAGGCTCAGAACCCATTGTCCTGCCTCCGATGCTGGGACACTCGACGCCGGGACACCCAATGCTGGGATACCCTGGGTATTCATACATATCTCCAAATGGGTTATCATTACCCTTCTTGGCCTCAGTACCCAGGTTTTCCTTCCTACCAGCCTCCACCTCCTCCACCACCACCAGTGCCGGAAAAAGCACCCCACTGGTGGCAGGAGGCCAGAACCCAGTTACTGTCGGAGCTCAGGCAGTCGGTAGGGGAACCTCCTCAGCCTAGGGCCCCCCTTCCAGGCCTCCTGTGGGCAGAACCTCAGGTTCTCTTGCTGCGGGTACTGCAGGTATGGACCCTTCCATTCCTAGTGGCTCCAAACCCTCTGACACGGAGTCTGACACCAATCCGTCGGATCCCAGATCTTTGGTTGAGGTTTCCCCAAAGGAGTCTCCCAAGTCTCCTCCAGAGGACCCATCTTTAAAAACCTGTTGTGCTTCATACAGGCAGCTGGAGGCTGGCCCATGAAAGAGGTTGATCTGCAAAGCAAAAGGCTAGCGGAGCACCTGGACCTTACTATATCGGATCCCATCCCTATACCTCCGTGGATGGGACCCCATGAGGACTTGATCACCACAATATGCAGCAACCATCCTCCATTCCAGCGGTCTTCAGGAAGGCAGACCAGACCTGTTATCCTCGGAAGGATTCAACACCTTAACTCCCATCCTAAGGCTGACTCCATGGTCATTACTGCCACTCATGACTGGTCAGCCCAACCAAAACACCTGAGTTCCTCACTAACAGATAAGGACTCTCATCAGTTAGACCAGCTCGGGTGAAAAATCTATTCTTCTTCCTCCTGTGGCCTTAGATCTCTCAACTATGTCTCACACATGGTTGCTTTCCAAAAAGCTACTCTTTCGGAGCTGGAAAGGTACGTACTTGAGGTTCAGGATGAAAACCTTAGGAAGAAGCTCCTGGACAAGGTCAGGATGGGGCAGTCCTCATGTCATCATGCGCTCCGAGCAATATACGACTCGGTGGATTCTGTGGCTAGAGTGGCAGCCACCGGGATCTGTCTCCGCCGGCTCTCCTGGCTTTGGATAGCTGGTTTGGCACAGGATGTACAGACTTCCCTCTTGGACGCCCCTTTTAGGGGTTCTGTCCTCTTTGGCGGCGATGCTAAAGATGTCATTACAGGACTGCAAGAGAGTGGACGCTCCTTAAGAGATGTATGCTCTGTGTACAAGACAGGCCAGAAAAAGCAGCCCTTTCACCGCCAAAGAAGGTGGAACAAGAACCAGGCCAAACGTCAGGGAAAAAGACGAACCCCTGGCTCAGAAGCTCAAACCCTTCAGGCTAAATTCTTCCAAACCAGCCTCAAGGCCAAAGCTCCCTCGAGGCCCTGACTCTTTCCCTTCCTTCCGCCTCCTCCCTTAATTCAGGAGGAACTGGTCGGAGGGAGGTTTGGCCTCCACCTGGAAGGTTGGAGGCTCGCCACCGCAGAGTCTTGGGTGCTTCAGCTCATCCAGCGGGTCATTCGATTGAGTTCCTCAAGATTCCAGCCCTCTACCTCTGGAATGGTCTTTCTAACCTCGGGTCAGGTCCCCTGTCTCTCAAGAGATTCAGGCTCTTCTGTTAAAGGAGGCTGTAGAACCTGCCTCAAAACCAGACAGGAAGGGTATTTTACTCCCACTTCTTACTAGTCCCAAAGAAAACTGGCTACCTGAGACCGATCCTGGACCTCAGCACACTAAACATTCTGCGTCGAGTACAAGAAGATTCGTATGTTGACCCTTCAGGGGCTCCTTCCCCTGCTCCATCCCAACTCTTGGCTGTGCTCCCTGGATATGCAGGATGCCTACCTGCACATCCCTATATTCCTGGCCCACCACTGCTTCCTCCGTTTTACTTTTATGGAGGATCACTTCCAGTTTCAGGCACTCCCTTTTGGCCTTTCCTCAGCCCCCAGGTGTTCATGAAGTGTCTAGCGGTGGTGGCGGCGTTCTTACACGCCAGGGCATTTATGTCTTCCCGACATGGATGACTGGCTCCTCGCAGTACCCTCTCCTGCCAGCCTAAAAGAGTCTCTTTTTCACTCTGAACTTGTTCTCCCTTCTGGGGATCACGGTCAACTTACCCAAGTCCCAGCTAGTACCATCTCAACGACTCCAATTCATTGGAGCCGTACTAGATACTGTTCAGAACAAGGCTTTACTGCCATCAGATTGAGCCAAGACTTTGTTTGCTCAGGCCACTCTTGTGGCCCAGGCTCGATGGATTCCAGCACATGCTGTGCTCCGTCTTTTGGGACTGATGGCAGCGGCCATTTCCACAGTTCCCCTGGCCAGACTTCACATGAGGGTCCCCCAGTGGTCTCTCTGAGTCCAATGGGATCAGAGGACAGACGACATGAACCAAAAAGTCATGATCTCCACCAACCTTCAGAGAGATCTTTGCTGGTGGCAGGATCTCTCCAATCTTCGAGGAACCCTTTCCATTCCCAGTTCCTACCCAAATCCTCAACATGGGTGCCTCGGACTTGGGCTGGGGAGCCCATCTGGGGGCACACAAGCACTAGGGGTCTTGGTCCGATCAGGCGTGTATGCTCCACATCAACGTTCTGGAGACCAGGGCGGTCTCACGCTCCAGGCGTTTCAGTCCTTCTGGTACCAGGATCTCTTTTGGTCCAGTCAGACAATATGTCCACAGTCTGGTACATCAACAAACAGGGAGGAACCCGGTCGTAGCCTCTCTGAAGGGAAGCTATGAGGGTTTGGTACTGGGTGATCCAGCACTGCCTTTACTTGACAGCAGTCCATGTACCAGGAGAAAGCAACGCCTGGCGGACAGTCTCAGTTGATCAGGCCGGGGCCCATGAGTGGGAGCTAAAGTCAGGGGTGGTCGAAGAACTCTTTCTTCGATGGGGTCATCCAGACTTAGATCTGTTGCCTCCCCATCCAGCGCAAAACTACCCAACTTTTGCTCGCTCGTTCCCGAGCATGGTGCTTTTTGGCGAGATGCACTGTCTCTCTCTTGGACAGGGACGTTTCTTAACGCATTTCCTCCTTTTCCTCTCATTCAGAAGGTTCAGGTGAAACTTCAGCAGGAGGGAGCTCATATGATACTTATCGCTTCTCTCTGGCCACGCCAGATTTGGTATCCTCTTTTACAGTAACTGGTACTGGAACCTCTGGTCCCTCTGCTGTTTTCACACGACCTTCTGACACAGGAGCAGGGCACTCTGGTGCACCCGAGCCTTCAGTCTCTCCACCTTCATGCGTGGCACCTGTAGACATAGCGGTTTCCCGCTGTGGTGTCTCCTCACAGGTTGCACATATCTTAGTATTAGTGTCAGTGGCTCAGTAGGTAGCACACTTGCCTCTGAGGCAGGGAGATCAGAGGGCTGTGGGTTCAGTTCCCACATCTGGCACTTGGGTTAATATCCCAGTACTGACACTGTAGTGCAGCATGAGAGGGTGCTGCACTTCTAGGTGCTGTCTTTCAGATGAGACGTTAAATCGAGGTCCCATCTGCCTGGATTGTGGCAGTTCAGGTGGATGTTAAAGATCCCATGGCAGTTATTGAAAAGAGTAGGGGAATTTCCCCAGTGTCCTGGCCAAATTTCCCTCATTCACTAAAAATACCACCAACAGCTTACTCTGATTCAAGGTCAGTTGGCATTCATCTGTATCTGCCTCGCCCGGGTCGTGCCTGAATATAGGCAGGATTTGTCTAGTGCACTTACCCGGTCAACAAAAACTAACTAACTAGTAGAGGCCAGAAAACCCTCTACTAGATCCACTTACGCCATGAAGTGGAAAAGATTTTCGATCTGGGCCCTAGCAAGGAGCTGGGATCCCTTTTCGTGCTCGGCGGCCCAGGTGTTAGAGTACCTCACACATTTGTCTGAGACAGGCCATAGCTACTCCTCCATTAAGGTCCATCTCTCTGCGGTGTCGGCCTACCACCTCCCGTCGGAACCTTAACTCAGTTGGAGTTTGCGAAAACCTTTCTGAAAGGCATCATTTACTTGAAACCTCCTATCAGGAATCCCTGTCACCCCTGGGACCTGAATTTCATGCTTTCGAGGAAGCTGACTTTACCCCGTTTGAGCCAGCTTCTTCTTGGGCACTGCGGCTTCCTTTCCTGGAAGACTTTATTGTTAGTAGTCGTCTCTAGCTTCAGGCTTTTTGTTTGTAAAGAACCCTATTTAACTTTTCATAGAGACAGAGTAGTCCTGCAGACTAACCTTCTTTTCTCCCAAAGTGGTATCTGAAACCACTCTGAATCAGAGCGTGAATTACGGTTTACTATCCCCAGCATTTCAACAGGGGGGAATACCTTCTGCACACCCTAGATGTGCACCAGATTCTGAGGTACTACAGGAACCGGACTAAAGAGGTTCATAAATCTAACCAACTATTTGTAGCCTTTGCTCCCCAGTGCCAGAGCAAGGCTATTTCCAAACAAACCATCTCTAGATGGTTAGCCAACTGCATCCATTTTTCTTACATGAAATATGGGAAGGCCCTTCCGGGGGCAGTTAAAGGCCACTCCACCCGCAGTGTAGCTACCTCTGCTGCCTTCTTTAGGAATGTGTCCACTGCAGAGATTTGTGCAGCGGCCACTTAGTCGTCTGTTCATACTTTCACCAAACATTACAGTCTGGACATTGCCTCTAGGCGCAGAACAGGTTTTGGTCTCACAGTTCTGCAAGGCCTCCTGTCATAATTCCCTATGGTGACTTCTCCTCCTCCCGGATACACCTCTGCATAAGTTATTTTGGGAACTGCTTGGTATTCAGTCCTATATGTGAAGACCTACTGCAGGAACCCCCCCGAAGTAAGATATTTCAGTTACGTAAGAACTTACCATAACAGTAGATCATACTTGAGAGGGCTCTTCAGTAGGTATCATATATAGGACTGACGCCGGCCGGCAGGACCCCACAGAAAATTTGTAGCTAGTATGTCCTCGGGCGGGACCGCCTCATCGCTAGGTGATCGGCCATACGATCGCCTGTATAAAGGGGCGGTCCCGGTGCCCGCCTTCCAGTTCTTTCCGCCATCAGCTGCAGCGCCGCTGTTAAGTTCTTACCACTCAGTTCTGTTACTGTCGGTTTTTCCTAACAAGTTTTCAGTATAGAATTTTATTCTTCTTTCGTCAGGTGAACGCCGGTTTATGTCGTCCCTTCAAAGAATAAGTGCGACTGCGCGCGCCCAACTGCCTCACAAAGGCGGTCCACCCCTCTGCCTTTTCTGCTTAGGCCCGACCCACGCGGTCGACAAGTGTCCGCACTGCCTTCGATTCAACGCGGCCACCCGCAGACAACGCCAGCAGTCTCAAGCCCATCTCCTCAAAAAGAAGATGTCCGCGATGGAGAAGGAGTTGAAGAAACTTCGCAGGCGTCGACCTCCCTGAAGGGGCAAGAAGCGGGACAAGGAAAGGCACCGGAGAAGGGCCTCCTCCTCCGGCGACTCCGGCCGGAGTCGAGGGCAAATGCTTTATCCCCTCCGGGGGATCGCCCGGCCGGCAGCCTCAAGGTTTTGGAGGGCGTCGGCCGCCCGTCGGGTTGGCGTTCGAGAGCCCGCTGGGTGTCTCCGGGGAGAGGAGAGCTCCTAGCCCCGGTACGCCGCGCAGGCCTCGGCCTACTAGTCGCAGACACCTCCCTTAGCTAGACGTCGGCTCCTCTGGCGTATGCCGGGAAGAAGGCCGTGGGCAGCTCGACCTTTCGGGCTGCGCACGGCAGTGTCCCCCTCGACCGCTCATACTCAGCCTGCCTCCCGGCGTGGACCTCTGTCGGACGCCGCTCCTCTGGCGTCCGCTGGGATTCTGCCCATAAGCCACACGCCGGCTTCTGACGTGCACCAGGCCTCGAGCCTACGGCAGACCCTGCCAGCCTGTCGACCAGGCCCCCGCAGCTCGCTGCTGTCATCAGGGAGCCCCAGCCCCCTGCCCTGACCCCGGGATTTTCCCCGGCCCCGGATGAGGCTCGACCTTGGGCTACCGTCCGATCTCTTCCTGAAGAGCCGGATCTGACCGCGGCTCCTCCGGACGCTGGTTCTCGACACCGCCTCGCCGACACCGGTTCTGATACCGCCCTCCAACGCCGTGGGGATATTCTTCCATCGGGCCCTCTACCCCAAGGGCCTATCCCGACTGATCCGCCTCTGTGGAGTACCCAGCTGGGCCGCCTGCACCGGCAGCTTCCTCTAGTGCCTGGGCATCCACCGTCATATCCGACGCCCGGGTTTTCCCAGGTCCATAGTATCCTGCGCCGCAGTACCCGTCAGCCGACTCCTTCGACGTCAGCAGTACCCGGCTCCGTATACCCGCAGCCAGGTTGACAGATACTCCCCACGGATTTCCTCCGCACACCTATCCTCTCCTCCTCCACCGCCCCTAGGCCGTGTGGATCTTCAGGAAACTTGCCTCCTGGTGGGCTGAGGCCAAGGCTCAGCTCACCAAGGAAGTCGAGAGCTGCCTTACGGCGACGGTGCCACCCCTGCCCTCGACGCCTCGCAGACGGCACACTCTCCTCCGGATTCCCGTGTTTTACCTCGATCCTGAGAGGGGCAGGACACGCTCTGGGATCCCCCAAGGAACCCATTCTCCCCTAGTCGAGTTAGGGAGTCTTCTCGCTTCAGATTCTTCTCCCCTTCTCTCTTGGACTCCTTGAGGCTCTCGATGGATGTTCCAGGAAAGACGACACGAGCCACGCCCGTCCAAACCCCGGTCCGAGGATTCCTCCGGAGGACTTCTTCTCACGGAGTGCTCAGGAAGATCCAGGAGGTCCATCAGTGGCACTCCTAGAGCCAGATCTCAACGGGTTAAACTCGTCAACATCTGGACTTACCCTCACGGCTCCTATCCCTAGTGCCACCCTGGATCGAGCCTCCGCCCACCTTTGTTTCACGATTTGGAAGCAACCTTGGCTTTAGCCTCCTTCCCAGGAAGTCAAACAGGCTATACCAGGCCCTGGAGGGTGGACTTTTAGACTCTCACCCCATGCAGACTCGGTTGTGATTAGCAGCCACGCCGGTCAGCACCTGAAATGCCTTGAGCTGCTCTCCCGGATAAGGAATCTCGCCTTTTCGGGATCAGTATGGAAGGAAGATCTACTTCTTCCACACTGGGGATTAGGGCCCTGAACTATGTAGCACATATGGGGATTACCTGAGGCCGCCCTTACCCAGGCGGAATCTAAGATCGACTCTTGCCTGACCCCAAGTCACAGGAGTTGGCCGACCTGGTCCGCTCTGCTCGCCCGGCCAGTCGTCATATTTTGAGGATGACCCACGACGCAGTGGACACTGCAGGACGGAGTTCTGCCTTTGCCGTGAGTCTTCTGCATCATGCGTCGGCTCTGTGTCAGGTCTGGTCCCGAGGTGCAGTCAGCGATCCAAGAAGCACCTTCAAGGGTTCTGTGTTTTTACGGTGGTGATGTCAAGGACATCATTACTGATTTGCAGGAGAAGGGATGGCCCTCAAATCTGTTGATTCAATGTACCGTCCCCATCCCCCACAGCGCCGTCCCTTTGCAGACGCAGCGGCCTCATGCCGGAACCTCAGGGAAGGCGGCCACTAAACGCCGGGCCCCACAGCTGCCAGGCCCTGCCGCCCAAAAAGCAACGGTGTCCCAGCTTGCTCTGCCTCACACCACCTGATTCCTTCCCTCTCCACCGCCTCGGTAGCCCCGGGAGGAACAGGTAGGGGAGGTTCTCCTCCACCTTCCGGTTGGGAGAGGATAACATTGATTCATGGGTGCTTCAGATCATAACAGAGGGTACTCCATAGAGTTTCTACAGGAACCCTCTGCATCACCCCCAACTCCGCCACTCAAGGACCATCTTGCTTTGGTCAGGGAAGAAAATCTCAGCCCTTGTGAAACAGGTATTATAGTACCCATCCCCTCACCTCTACGGACGGGTTACTATTCCCACTTCTTCCTTGTACTAAAGAAGACAGGAGATCTCAGACCTATTCTCGATCTCAGCTCTCTGAACCTGTATGTGGAATACAAGAGGTTCGAGATGCTTTCCTTCAAACCCTTTTGCCCCTGCTTTCTGGGCCAGAATGGCTTGGGCACTAGATATGCAGGATGCGCACTCCACATCCCCATTCGCCCTTCGCACCGTAGCACCTCAGGTTTATGCTCCAGGGGGTCACTACCACCCGGGCGCCCCGCTTGGTCTTCCTCTGCCCCCAGTCTTAACTAAATGCCTGGGATGTAGTCAGCCCACCTGCATTCTTTGGGAGCTCAGGTTTTCCTCACCTGGACGACTGGCTCCTGGCGCCTCGCCAGGAGGAACTCCTGCATTTTCTCCCTCACCCAGCAGATTTTCACTGGCCTGGCATACCATCAACCATTCTGTGCTCACCTGGAGCCTCTGCTGTAGCTCCAGTTCATCGTACCTCAACACATCACTGTGCAAGGCCTTCTTGCCTCCCGGAGAAATGAAGCGCTCCAGTGAATATCCTCCTATCGAACGCAGGAGGGTCCCGGCTAGTCAGTGTCTGCCTCATCAGCTTATGGCGGCGGCCATTCTGACGTGTGTTCCGCCACAAGGCCTCCACATGAGAATCTCTCAGTGGACTCTCCGATCCAGTGGATCAACGGTAGATGATCTAGATCATCTAGTTCTGATCTCCTCGCCGATGGGTAAGAGACTTGTAATGGTGGATGGTTGCGAGAACCTATTGCGGGTCCCTTTTTCATCCTCCCCCAATCAGACTCTGACCACGGACGCCAGGCTAAGGTTGGGAGCCCATCTGGGTCCTCACCAACCCAAGGCCTATGGTCAAAGATGGAGGTAGTTCTCCATATCAACGCTCGAGCTCAGCAGTGCTGTATGCTCTCCAGGCCCTTCACCAATTATCCTTCCTGGTCACCTAGCTGTCCAAACGGACAACATGTGCATGGTGGTGGTACATCAACAGGGAGGGACTGGTCCTACCACGCTGTGGCAGGAAGCGATGAGGGTTTGGGATTGGGCAACGCCACAACCTTCACCTCAGGCGATCCATGTTCTGGGAGTCGACAATGTCCTGGCAGAGACTAAGTCGCTTGTCGGCTCTACCACACCTAGTGGGAATTGGACCAAAAGTTCTAAAAGCATCTTCCAGATTTGGGACCTCAGATAGACCTGTTCGCTTCCTCCAAACGCTAAAGCTTCCAGCTTTTGCTCGCTCGTTTCCAGAACCAGGCGCTTCTGGAATGACGCTGTATCTCTAAGCTGGAAGGACAGATTCGGCTCATGCTTTTCCCCAATTCCTCTGGTCCCTGTAGGTTACAGAAGCTGGCTTCAGAAGGAGCGAGAATGATTCTGATCAGCCCTTTCTGGCCCAGGCAAATCTGGTTCTCTCTTCTACAAAAATACTCAGAGGTCCTCCTCTCCTTTATCTCCAGGATTGCTGACCCAGGATCAGGGGACCTGGTCCATCCGGGACTCAAGTCCCTTCAACTTCATGCATGGCTCCTGCAGACCTAGCTCAATCTCGTTTTGGCATTTCTCCTAAGGTGGCCGAGATTCTGGTGGAGGCTAGAAAACCCTCCACTAGGTCCACCTACGCCATGAAATGGAAAAGATTTTCTATTTGGGCTACGGCCAGGAACGTGGAGCCCTTTTCCTGCCCTGCGACCATTCTGCTTGAGTACATGCGTCATCTTTTTGACCTGGGTCTCAGTCACTCCTCTTTGAAAGTCCATATGGCGGCTATTTCAGCCTACCATGTCCCTTTCACTGACAAGGCATTTTCCCAGCTGGAGGTATCCAAAACTTTCCTCAGAGGGGTCCTTCATCTCAGGCCCCCTGTCCGGACTCCAGCTCCACCTTGGGACTTAAACTTTGTCCCCGAGAAACTTACCCCCCCCTTTGAGCCTGCGGCTTCCGCAGACTTGAAGTTTTTATCGTGGAAGATGCTCTTCTTAGTGGCCATTACTTCTGCTTGCAGAATTTCCGAGCTCTAGAGCCCTGATTGCAAAAATCCTTTTTGATTTTTCACAAAGAATGAGTAGCTCGCACGTAATCCTAAGTTTCTTCCAAGATAGTAGCGAATCTACCTTAAATCAGTCTATTGAATTACCTGCTTTCTTCACGAGTACTCAATCAAGGAGAATACCTCCCATACCATGGATGTTCACAGGATTCTGAGATACTACACCAATAGGACGAAGGATCTCAAAAAGACTGATCAGTTGTTCGTCTCTTTCGCTCACAAAAGAGAAGGCAATGCTGTCTCTAAGCAATGCCTATCAAAATGGTTGGCCCATTGTATCACTTTCTGTTATGACAAGTACAACAAGACCCTCCCAGGTCAAATCAGAGGTCACTCCACTCGTGGAGTTGCTGCCTCTCTGGCTTGTTTCAAGAACGTGTCTGCGGCAGACATCTGTGCTGCCGCCACTTGGACTTCAGTCCATACCTTTACTAAACATTACAGTTTGGACATTGCCTCTCACCGTAGAGCAGGCTTCGGGTTAGCTGTCTTGCAAGGCCTCCTTTCTTGAGACCTGCCAGATTATTTAATACTTTTTGGAGTAGTTCCTCCTCCGGTGCCTTCCATTTGTTCCAGCCTGCTTGGATTCTGTCCTATATGTAATTACCTACTGCAAGAGCCCTCTCGAAGTAAGATAGTACAGTTACGTAAGAACTCTACTGTAACAATAGATCTTCGAGAGAGGCTCTTTCAGTAGGTAATACCTTCCCGCCCTCCATCCCCCTAGGCTTTTTCAGCTCCTTTTCCATTGAGGGAAATGTCTGCTTCTCTCTCGTCCGGGCCTTCCGGGCCTGTGGCGGGAAAGAACTGGAAGGCGGGCGTCCGGACTGCCCCTTTATACTGACGTGGATGATGCCGGTCACCTGCGATGGGGCGGTCCGCCAGGGACTGCTAGCTAGAAATTTTTCCGTGGGGTCCTGCCGCCGGCCGGCGTCAGTCCTATATGTAATTACCTACTGCAAGAGCCTCTCTCGAAGATCTACTGTTACGGTAAGTTCTTACGTAACTGTACTATCTTCAAGAGCTGCCTTATGTCTGTCCCATGCATTCTTGAATTCCCCCACTGTTCTTGACTCCACGACCTCCTCAGGGAGGCTGTTCCATGCATCCACAACCCTCTCCGTGAAAAAATACTTCCTCACATTACCTCTGAGCTGTCCCTCCCTCTATCTTCAAATTGTGCCCCCTTGTTCTTGCACATCTCTTTTTCTGAAAGATGCTACCGTCTTGGACTTTGTTGATTCCCTAGAGGTACTTGAAAGTTTCTATCATGTCCCCACTCTCCCTTCTTTCCTCAAGGGTATACATATTAAGCTCCGTTAGTCTTTTTTCATCTAGTCTTGGTGGCAGGGGGCACGGTCGGAGTTGGTCTCGGACCTGGAGACTAGGCTCCCACAACCGAGGTCTCCTTCCCTGAGCAGTTCTTCCATCACCACTGTCCACGTCTCGGGGAAGACTCAACAGGACGTTTCCCTTCCGGATACCAGACGTCGTCCTGTCGAGGAGGCGGACGACAATAGTTCAGAGGGGGCTGGCGATTCTTCAGAGGAGGTCCCGGAGGACCCCGAAGAGCCGAAAGGCAAGGTTTCCCTGAAGTCTGCACCAGAGGACCCTGCCTTTTCGGACCTGCTGAGGTCCATGAAGGATTACTTTGACTGGGAGTCAGAGGAACAGGACCCTATGAGACAGCGACTCGCGGACCATCTCGACCTAGAGTCTCTGTCTCCGGTCCCCATTCCTCCCTTAATGGCACCTCACTGAGACCTCACCACTACCATCTGGCAGATGCCTCATTCCCTCCCGGCTGTCCCCAAACGGGCGGACAGGCTTTACCAGGCGCCGAAGGATGCCCCGTTCTTAAAGGTTCATCCCAAGGCTGACTCTGTGATCATCTCTTGGGCTCATGATCGCTCCTCAACTCCAAAGCACATGAGCACCTCTCCTCCTGACAAAGAGTCGAGGCAGATGGACCAGTTTGGATAAAAGATATACTCATCGGCCACGTGTGCCCTTCGGTCGCTCAATTACATGACCCACATGGTGTCCCATCAAAAGGCTACCTTGGCCAGGCTGGAAGCGCGAGTCCAGTCCATGGACCCCTCGCCTATGAAGGAGTAACTTGCCAAGGATCTTCACCTCTCCAAAGTTTCATGTAGGCACGCCTTAAGTGCCACTTATGACTCCTTCGACTCAGTGGCTTATACCTCGGCAACTCCCGTTGCCTTCAGACAGCATTCCTGGCTTCGCCTTTCTGGACTCGCCAACGAAGTCCAGTCGGTGATTCAGGATGCCCCTTTCAGGGGCTTGGTACTTTTTGGTAGGGACACCAAAGACATTATCACAGACCTACAGGACAAGGGCCTTGCACTTTGGTCTGTGAGGTCAATGTACCGATCGGGATCCCAGCAGCAGCAGCAGCCCTTTCGGAAAAGGACCTGGAGGCAGGGAAAGAACACCCTGGCGCACCGCCAAGGAAAGCATAAGGCTACGGGTACAGCCACCCCTCCTGCCTCCAAAAATCAGAGATGTTCAGGAGGTCCTACCCCTGAACTTCTTGCTACTTCTTGACTCCCCAGCCCCACTGCCTACTCAGTCTCATAACGGGGAGCAGGTGGGGGGGGGAGGTTCACCCGCCACACGCAGGAGTGGAGGGCGATCACCGACGAATGGGTCCTGCAACTAGTGTCCGTCGGACACACCATAGAATTTCTGGAAATCCCTCCGGAAACTCTACCGCAGAAGTCCTCCTACTCTTGGGACCAGACCCTCCTAGTTTGCGAGGAGGTAAACTCGCCCTTGCTCAAAGAAGTAATCGAGCAGGTCCCTTTTGGGCAGAGGGGAAAGGGATTTTACTTCCACTTTTTCCTGGTTCCAAAAAAGACTGGGAACTTCAGACCCATACTCGACCTAAGGCAACTAAATCAGTTTGTCGAGTACAAAAAATTTTGAATACTGACACTCCAGAGCCGCCTCCCTCTCCTCATGTAGAACCACTGGCTCTGTGCCCTGGATATGCAGAATGCCTACCTGCACATCCCCATCTTCCCCAGCCACTGCCGATTCCTGCGCTTTCGCTTCCAAGGGGAACACTTTCAGTTTCAAGCGCTCCCTTTTGGCCTGCCTTCGGCACCACGGGTTTTTACCAAGTGCCTGGTGGTGGTCGCGGCGTTCCTACAACGCAGGGGTATTGCGGTCTTCCCTTACCTGGACGATTGTTTGATTTCATTCCCGTCCAGGGATTCTCTGTTGGTGGCTCTTACCTTTACCCTGGACCTCTTCAGGAGACTAGGGATCACAGTCAGTGTTCCTAAGTCAGCCCTTATCTCTGCCCAGAGACTTCAGTTCATTGGGGCAGTCCTGGATACGGTCCAGTGCAGAGCCTTCCTGCCTCCAGACAGGGTGGAGACCCTTATCTGTCAGGCCTCCAAAGTGGCCTCCCACTGGACCATCCCAGCTCGGGAGGTCCTATGCCTTCTCAGCCTGATGGCGGCCTCCATCACAACCGTTCCCCTAGCAAGACTTCACATGAGGGTCACTCAGTGGTCATTGCTGGTGCAGTGGGACCAGCTCCTAGACAACCTGGACCATCCGGTTCTGGTCTCCTCAGCGGTTCTGAAAGATTTGCAGTGGTGGAAAGATTCTCGCAATCTTTCTTTGGGACTTCCCTTTCGGAGTCCTGCACCACTAGCTACCCTCACCACGGATGCCTCGAATATGGGGGGGGGAGCTCATCTCGGGGAGTACCAAGCCCAGGGACTATGGTCCGGCTTGGAGACTTCTTTGCACATCAATGTTCTGGAGTTGAGGGTGGTCCTGTACACCTTACAGGCCTTTCAGACCCTCCTTCCAAAGGGATCACTGCTAATCCAAACGGACAACATGTTGGTAGTTTTGTATATCAACAAACAAGGAGGAACCCCGTCGTACCCCCTGTGCAGGGAGGCGACGCGTGTGTGGAACTGGGCAGTCCAGCACCATCTGGTCCTTGTGGCCATGCACTTTCCGGGCATTCTAAACGTCCTGGCGGACAGTCTCAGCAGATCTCGGACCCTAGCTCACGAGTGGGAACTGCATCAGAAAGTGGCGGAATCCATCTTCCGATGTTGGGTGCATCCGGAAATCGACCTCTTCGCCTCCAAATCCAAGCTAAACTTCCCAGCTTTTTCTCATTCGTTCCAGAGCATGGCGCTTTATGGAGCAACACATTATCTCTATCTTGGACAGGGACATTTTTGTACGCCTTCCCTCCGTTTCCCATTCTGCAGAGGGTCCTTTTCAAGCTTCAGGCAGAGAAGGCAAGGATGATTCTCATCGCTTCTCTCTGGCCAAAACAAATCTGGTTCCCGCTGCTGCAGCAACTTTTCAGGGAACCACCGGTTCCACCTCCAGTGACTCACGACCTCCTGACCCAGGATCAGGGTCGACTGTTGCACCCAGGGCTCAGGACCCTGCATCTCCATGCGTGGCTCCTGCAGACATAGCGATCTCCCATTCTGGGGTTTCCTCCAGGGTTGCTCAAGTTCTTATTGAGGCTAGAAAACCCTCTATCTGTTCCACTTATGCCATGAAGTGGAAGCGGTTTTCCATTTGGGCGACCACTAAGGGTTGGAACCCCTTCTCTTGCTCGGCCCCACAAGTCATGGAATACCTTCTTCACTTATCAGACTCTGGTCTGTCCTACTCTCCTTTGAAGGTCCATATCTCAGCTGTCTCTGCGTACCACGAGCTAGTGGATGGTAAACCCGTGGCTCAGTTGGAGGTCTCAGAAACCTTTCTGAAAGGGATTCTCCATCTGAAACCCCCCATCTGCAGCCCAACTCCACCTTAGGACTTGAACTTTGTCCTGGAAAAGCTTACCCTTCCTCCTTTTGAGCCGGCTATGAGCTGTGATTTGCGCTTCCTGCCCTAGAAGGCACTTTTTCTTGTGGCTATCATGTCAGCCCAAAGGATTTCGGAGTTTCATGCTCTAGTCTGCAAGGAGCCCTACCTGATTTTCCATAGGGACCGGCCGGTCCTCAGAACACATCCGAAGTTTCTTTCCAAGGTGGTGTCAGAAGCCATGCTGAATCAATCAGTAGAGCTTTCGATGTATTATCCATCCCCCTCTAACAGAGATGATGCACTCCTTCATACAATGGACGTCCATCAGATTCTCTGGTGTTACACCCACCGGACCAAAGAGTTCCGCTCTTGCGACCAGTTGTTTGTTTCCTTTGCCCTGAGATCGAAGGGCAAACCAGTTTCTAAGCAGGGCCTGTCCAAATGGTTAGGCAGCTGCATTAGATTCTGTTACCAGAAGTACGAAAAGCCTCTGCTGGGTTCCATCAGAGGTCATTCTACTAGGGGCATGGCTGCCTCTGCGGCCTTCCTATGGAATGTTTCTGCGGCCGACATTTGTGCTGCCGCTACTTGGAGTTCTGTCCATTCCTTTACCAAACATTACAGTCTGGACATTGCTTCTAGGCGTAGGGCCAGCTTTGGCCTAGCCATCCTGCAGGGCCTTCTGTCCTAAACTGGGTCCATTCTGGATTCCGTTTTTTTCCATTGGAGTTAGTTTTCCTCCTCCCTAGTGTCTCTCAGTCTCTCCTTGGAGGGACTGCTTGGGACTCTGTACTATATGTGATGACCTACTGAAGGAACCCTCTCGAACTAAGATGGTACAGTTACGTAGGAACTCACCGTAACAGTAGATCTTCGAGAGAGGTTCCTTCAGTAGGTCATATTTTTCCTTCCCTACTTACCCTCATTTTCTGTTTTTACAGGGACTCCAAATCCTGTTCGCTCCTGCTGTCAGGCCTCTTCCTGGCTCCGCCGGGAGAACTGGAGGGTGGGTGTGGGGACCACCCACTATATACAGTCACGCTGATGTCAGTCAAGTGACGGGTGGGTGGTCCCCCATCAGGTATTGCTAGAAAAGTCTGCCGTGTGGCCCAACGCCAGGTGGCGCCAGTCCTATATGTAATGACCTACTGAAGGAACCTCTCCCGAAGATCTAGTGTTACGGTAAGTTCCTACGTAACTGTACTGTTCTGCTCTCACCAGTCAGCTAGAAAGGGCAGTTGGCGCTCATCATCCTCCTTATCATTGAATGACGAGAGGCTCCACTGCAAGTTATGGTGGCGCTACGAAGAGTTCCTGTGGCAGCAATGGATCCTTGACCACAGTTGACCCACGCCTCGGTCACCGTTGCTTCCTTGGTCTCCACCGATGCAGCCCATCCTGGTCTTGCTTCGACTGGCCGGGCCAACACTGGCCTCCCCATCCATCTTGGTGGAGCCTCTACCGCCACAGCCCTTACACGGCTGCTCAGCCTGTGCATGGTCTCCCCAGATGGCTGTCCATTCAGATCACCCAGTCAGATGACTCCAAGGTGGTCCACGGGGAGCCCGGGTTGAAGGCGGTGTTCGAGGAGTCCTCAGATTCTGAGGGATCCTCCATGCATTCTGCTCAGACCTCGTGCTTCAACCACAAGTCAACCGAGGTGCTTACCACCAAGCATGGGCCAGTCTCCTTTGGGGCCTTGCTCCATCTCATCTCTGAGTCCATGGAAATTCCCCCTGGAGCCAGTCCAAAAGTGAGCTAAATACCCCTTAATGGAGATCCTTGATGAGGATGACTCCCTAAGGGTTGCCTTCCCAGTAGTGGAAGCCATTCTGGGTACCACCTTAGAGCTTTGGTAGCATCCAGCTTCTTGTCCTGTGCCCTCTGCCCATATGGTCCACAAGTATGCGACCTACCAGGTCCCTGCGTGGGTTCTCTGACCACCCTTCAGCCGAGGGGCTGGTGGCAGACTCTGTCTTCCGCTGGACAGGCAACGTCAGGGATCTTAACAGACCTCCCGACAAGGAGTCCAAGGAACTGGACCATGCAGTTAAAAAGGTTTATGCTGCTTCCTCCTTCAGTCTCCAGCAGGAGAACTCTGCTGTCATGATGGCCAACTTTAGTCACACCCTCATGGGGGTTCTGGACCATGTCCAGCCCTGTCTTCCGGTGTACTTACAGTCAGCAGTCAAGATGGTCCAGGACCAGGGATGTTCTGTTGCAAAGTACCAGCTTCAGACAGCCTTGGACATTGGCGACTCCTGTGCCTGGTCGGCTTGGTTGATGATTTCCACCTTTACGGCAGATACCCATCATAAGCTGGCGGATATTCCCTTCTTGGGTACCAACCTGTTTGGGCCGGGGGTGAATAGTCACTTCACCAGGACTGAGACGTCCAGTGCCACCCTGGACTCTGTTACGTCCTCTCAGAAGTACCTTAAGGGTCTGAAGCAGAAAAAGAAGTCCTTTCAGTTTCAGTCCATTCGCCTCAGCAGTCTAGGCCACTGCAGCCCCTGTCGGGGCAATCCAAGGTCGGGTAAGGTCTTAAGAAGCCCGGAGGCTGGGGCAGCGGCGCTTCACTGGCAGCAGGCACTAGAGCTTCCGCCAAGCCTGCCCAGTGTGTGGGGAAGGGGGTCACCCTCCAACCTGTCCTGACCGTGCCTCGGTTTCCTGTGGGGAGTCTGCTCTGCCATTTTTTGCACGCCTGGTCCATCATTACAATGGACAATGGGTGCTTGACATAGTGGGCCAGGGTTTGTCCCCCGACTTCGAGGCTTTCCCACCATACAGAGCCCATGTCCCACAGGAGTCCGTGGTGTCCCCTGACATGCTGTTCACCCTTGGGGAAGACATCTCTCAGCTCCTAGAGAAAGGAGCTGTGGCCTGTGTTCGGGGGCACCATGGCCAGCCAGGGCTTTGTGTCTGGGTACTTCTTGGTCCCCAAATGGACGGGGGGCTGGCACCCCATTCTGGATCTTCATGATGTCAATTAGTTCCTGCATAGGTGCAAGTTCTGAATGGTCACGCTAAACCAAATCATTCCATCTGTGGAGCAGGGCATGTGGTTCTGCCCCCTGAACCTCCAGGATGCCTTCTTCTATATTCCAGTCCATCTCTCCCGCTGATGGTTCCTTTGGTTCCACACGGACAGGGTGCTCTATGAGTTCTGAGTCAAGCCGTTTAGACTCTCCTCAGCCCCCAGGGTCTTCATAAAGTGCAGTGGCAGCATTTCTGTGGTGTCAAGGGTTCCGGGTGTACCCCTACTTGGACAGCTGGCTGATTGCTGGTTTGTCCTGAGAGGAAGTGGAGAGGTCCAGGTATCTGACCCTCTACACATGCTTGGTCTTGTCAACCGGCCAAGTCAGAATTCCACCCCTCACAGGTCATCCACTTCATCAGGGCGGAGCTCTACTCCCTTCTGGCCAAGACCCACTTCTCAGCAGACTGGGCAGAAGACCGTACCTCCTTATTTGTTTGTTTGTTTATTTATTTAATGAAAGAGATTTATCAGGAAATACATACTGAGCCATAAAGCTAATTTCCAGATGTGTCCTGGGGGAATGAGGGTGGGAATAAATACAAAGTATAAGCAAAGCTCAGTAATCTGCTAAGCAAACAGTACAGCTATGTACAGTATATACAGTAACGTAAATGGCAAATTGCTAAACAAGAAAGATAGATAGGAAAGGAGGAGAAGAAAGGAGGGGTTGTGAGCGAGGAGGAGGAGGGAGAGGATGAAAAGAGTGTGAATAGATTGGAGGTAGTAGTGAAGGGGAGAGGGGGAGATAGGGAGGAAGGGAGTGGAAGGAGGGAAGGGGAACGGGAAGAGTGTGGAGGTTGAAACATTTAGCAGTTGTAGTATAGTAGCTTAGGGACTGGCAGTGGATGGAGAAAGAGAAAGGAGGGGCAAGACATTAGACTAAGGGCAATTGCAGGTGGGAGATGTATGGGCTTGGAGTAACAAGGAGAGAGAGTGTTTGGAGGAGGCAGAGTGAATTGTAAGGGGAAGAGAGTTTCAGATTTTAGGAAAGTGATAAGAGAAGGCATTCTGTCCCACAAGGGATTTACAAGAAGAGAGCATTAGGAAGTGATAGTTTGAGTTACAGAGAGAGTAAGAGGAAGAAGGCATAGGACAGAGAAAAGAAATGAGATAAGGGTGGAGGGAGGACAGTCAGAATTTAGAGATGAAAGAGGCACAGTGCATTAGGCAGCAATCTACCAAGGAGAGGAGGGAGATATCAGAGTACAGAGAACAGTGGTGAGTACGGGAAGGACAGGACAAGGCAAACCAGTAGAAGGAGTGGAAGAGGGGATCCAGTCTGGCCAGAGTGGACTTGAGTGCAGCACCGTAAACTATGTCACCATAATCAAAGCTGGGAAGTATCTTCTTTGAAATGATTTCCCGGCGAGCAGGTAAAGGGATACCACTTTTGTTCCTATAAAGGTCATCAAGCATGGGGTGGAGTTTTTTATGAATAGTGTCTTATGTGCAGAGAGAAGCCAAGGTGCCTGTCAAGCCAGATGCCAAGGTACTGGGTACATCAACAATTGTACCTCCATCAAGGGTGTGGAAGGTGGGGAGGGAGGATAGCCTAGAAAGCCTCTGCCTGGTGCCAGAGCACATGGAGACAGTTTTTTTAGCATTTAATGTTAATTGATTTGAGCGGAACCAGTTCTGGATAGCGTCAAAATCAAGTTGAAGCCTGGATGATAACTCCAAGGAAGAAGACTGTGACAGGGTAGAATAGGACCCTGTCCCAGTTGTTATGGAGAAAGTGTTTAAATGCAAGGATCTATTCTGTTCTATTCCTTTCCTGTCTCATCTGTCTGGTTGCTCAACCAGATTTTCTCGTGAGACCTAGGATTTGATCACCTCGACAGTTTCACAATTCATTGCCTCTTGCTGTCTCTCAGTCTTCCCTTGCTGTTCTGTCTTTTTCCTCCCTTGCATATCTGCTGGTGTAAAAATATATGCACACCATGATGTGGAAGTGTAACTAATATTGGGATTCCTCTGTATAGAAATGATATAGTGTTACTGTTGAAATGTATATAATTATAGTTTGAGATGACTGCAAAAAGCTATTGGAAACTCAAGGGGATACCTGAGAGCAGTTTTTCAGCCTTTTGCAGAAGAGCTGTGGAAAAGGGGCCTCAGCTCTGGGACAATGTGCTCCTGCCTCCACCTGCCTGAAATATACAAGGACATTTAGAAAAAAAACAGGATGCTTGTTAAAAAGGAGGGGGTTGAGAAGACTTTATAAGAGAGAGAAAGCTGCAATTTTTCTGGCAAGATGGACACAGAGATTGAAGGAAAACTGATGGGTCTTCTCTATTTTATTTTGCCTTTGTAAAATAGTTAAACTGAACAAGTTTACTTTTTTATGTTACTGCTAGTACGAATAAATATTTTTGGTGAATTCTATAACTGATCTTGGTTTTTCCTATGCTTTCTGACCTGTGCCTCGACGACAAAGACCCAGATGCAAACAGGACTGTGTCATCTGCATACATATGGATGGAAGCAGAAGAACGGTCTGGGGGAAGGTCATTGAGGAATATGGAGAAAAGCAACAGGCCAAAGACGGAGCCTTGGGGTACTCCAGTATGGATAGGGAGGGGGGTGGACAAAGAATCTCCAATTCTAACAGATTTGAGACCTACCTACCAGATAGGAGCTGAACCAATTAGTTGCTGAGTCTGAGAAACCCACTGTTTTGAGTTTATCAAGCGGAAGAATGTGGGAGACAGCATCAGAAGCTTTTGCTACATCAACAAAGATGACGGCTGTGAGGTGGCCATGATCATACCTCTCAACCTTTTGTCTCCCAAATGTGGAACATTGCCTCGCAAAATGTGGAACACTTAATCAGATCTTTACCTAGGGGACTCAGAACACTGTTAAAATGTTTGCATTTATGTTTAGAAAGTCTGTTATTAATTGAGTAATATATTTTTTGCATCATTTACTATAGATTTTTGCTTTAAAATGTTAATACTGATGTGGAACAAGTCCTCACACTGTGGAACAGGGAGCTTTTATTGAGTAAAATGAGGAACATTCCACCTAATGTGGTACAGTTGAGAGGTATGGCCATGATCTATACCAGTAAGAATGGAGTCAGTGAACCGGTGGAATGACGTTTGAAAAAGCCAGACTGGAAGGGGGTAAAGAAGGAGAAGGAATCAAGGTAGGGGGATAGTTGAGAAAGAACATTGTGTTCTTGTAGTTTAGATAGGGTAGGAAGAAGGGATATAGGGTGGAAGTTGCCAGGAGAGGAGGAGTCGCCACCTTTATGGAGAGGGATGACTGTTGCATGCTTCCAAGACTCCGGGACTGAGGCGAGGGAGAATGAAAGATTGAGAAGGGAGGAGATGGGAGCTTGGGGTCAAACCCATCAGGGCTCCCACCTGTCTGAGTGTTAAGCGCCAAGAGGGTCTTTAGAGAAAAAGATGGGGTAACTGGCAAAAATTAGAAGGGAAGTGTAGGGGGCATCAGTGGGGATGTAGGGGGAGGTGAGGAGGCAGGGAAGGCAGACAGGAGAGAGGAAGCACAGGTGGTGAAGTAGGAGTTGAAAGCAGAAGCGACAGAAAAAGAGGTAGGAAATAGTGGAGTCACCCACCTTGAGGACCAGAGGGGGGAAATGGGTAGAGGGAGAGAAGAGGGCATGGATGACTTTCCAGAACTTAGAGGGGTGATTTATTTTTTTTCTGGAAAGATGAGGAAAAGAACTCCACCTTAGCTAAGCCTTGTAGCCCTAGTACAAGTATTCCTCAAGGCATGGTACTTGTTAAGATTTGCCAGAGTACCAGTGGACTTGTAGGACTTCCAAGCCAGGTCACGTACATGAAGGCAGGCCATAAGTTCAGTTGAGATCCAAGGGAGGTGAGAACCCCTGACCCTAGTTTTCCGGTTGGGGGCATGCCAATTCCAGATTTGTAAGAATTTGCCCAGTCATTTCAGCTTGGGCACTTGCACCCTGCCCAGGAATTCCTGTGGCTGCTGGGGTACATGGCATCCTGCACCACTGTGGTCCGGTAGGCCCACTGGTGGATTCGCCCCCTACTATGGGAGCTGGCCCACCAGTGGTCTCAGCACCTAGGTCACCTGGACTAGCTGGTCAAGGTGATGCAGCCAGTGTGGGATGCCATCCAGTGGTGGCTCAGCCTGGAACACCTGCAGGAAGGAGTCCTTTTCGTCCGCCCAGAACTGATTGTCACTCTGATGACCGACGCATCTCTGGGATGGGGAGCACACTTGGGGGACCACAGAGCCCACGAGCTCTGGACCCCAGAGGAGTCTTCGTATCACATCAGCCTGCTGGAGCTCCATACAGTGCGCCTTGCTGTGATGGCCTCTGCTCCATCTGTCCAGAGTCGGGTTGTACAGGTACAGACAGACAACACCATGACCATGTACTACCTCAGCAGGAGGGATGGAACACATTCCCTCCGAGTGTATTGGAAAGCCCTCCACACCTGGACCCTCACACGCAGCTTGGGTGCCGCTCTCCTGGCGATTCATGTGGCCAGTCTCCAGTCAGCTGGTGGACACCCTCGGCCAAGTGGATGAGGCATTTCATGAGTGGTCTTTTCACCAGGAGGTGGTGGATCACCTGTTCTCCCAGTTGGGTACTCTCCTGGTCGACCTGTTTGTCTCCTTGGAGAACGTAAAGCTGAGGGTGTTCTGTGCCCAGCCCCCCAAGATGGGGATGCCTTCATGATGCCCTGGATCTCAGGCCTCCTGTACGCCTTCCCTCCCTTTCCCTACATCCAAAAGGTGTTGGTCAAGCTGCAAAGGGACAAGGCGCAGATGATCCTGGTGGCCCCGGTCTGGCTGCACCAGTTCTGGTACCTAGATCTCCTCGACCTCAGCAGTAGGCCTCTGTTGTGCTTGCCTCTACACCAGGACCTGCTCTCTTGCCACCAGGGGAAGGTCTTGCACCTGGACCTTCTATCCTGCACCTGACAGCCTGGTTCCTGAGTGGCCAGAGTTTCAGGCTTCGGGTCTCTCCAGCCAGGGCCTTCATGTTGTAGAAGCCTCTCGGACGGAGTTGATTCGCCAGTGTTATGCCTTCAGATGGAAATGCTTTTCCATTTGGTGCCAGAGCAGGGAGCTAGACCCCCTGTCCTGCCCTGTGGCTAACATCCTGGACTATCTGTGGTCCCTTTCTCAGTTGGGCCTGAGATTAATGACCCTCAAGGTGCATGTGGCAGCCACCTCTGCATACCAGGTGCGAGCTGGTATGCCGACGGTGCCACAGGAAAAGGTAGTCGGGTGTTTCTTTAAAGGTCTTAACCACCTGTCCCTGCTGGTGCACGAGCCACCACCTTGGGACTTGCTGCTGGTATTGGCAATGCTCATGGGCAAGCCATTCGAATCAATGCAGAGGTGTGACATCTCCCACCTGTCGTGGAAAACCACCTTCTGGTGGCTATCACCTCCGCCAGAAGGATCAGTGAACTTTAGGCACTCTTGGTTGAGTCTCCTTACTTGGTGTTCCATGGGGACAAGGCTGTCCTCCACACCAACCCAAAATTCATTCCAAAGGTTGTTTCGGAGTTTCACTTTAACCAGGTGATGTGGTTAACCTCCTGGTGTACTTCACGAATTCAACCTTGGAAGCCGTGCACAGGCTCCACACATTGAACCTGCAGTGAATGCTCGCTTATTATAAGGAGTGCACAGAGTCCAGGAGAGATTTGCCATCTCTTTGTCACCTACACTGAAGGTACACCTGGCAAACTAGCAGCTAAGCGGACGATTGGCAGGTGGATTGTCGCCTGCATCAACTTCTGCTATAAGTTGGCTGGTAGGGAGCCTCCTTTTGGGCTAAGGGCTCATTCCATCAGACATACCACTGCCTCGATGGCTCCTTTCAGGGACATCCCTATCCAAGAGATCTGGAGAGCTGCTACCCGTAAGTCAGTACACACCTTCATCTTCCATTACCATATCAACCTTGAGTCACGCCAGGAT
The DNA here is from genome assembly GCA_016271365.2 of Neoceratodus forsteri. Classification (NCBI taxonomy): domain Eukaryota; kingdom Metazoa; phylum Chordata; order Ceratodontiformes; family Ceratodontidae; genus Neoceratodus; species Neoceratodus forsteri. The sequence continues at coordinate 327,704 of CM057453.1, forward strand.
GCTGCTTTTGGGGCCTCAGTTCTTCGCTCCCAGTTCTCTAAATAGAGATGTGCACCTTGCCCCCTCTTCCTGGATAACTGTTAAGAGTCTGTCAAAATGTGGATAAGGGCACCATATCCACATCCCTAGAAATGAGGGTTACTTGCCTGTAACCATAGTTCTAGGAGTGGTATATGATGCACATCCACATGACCCACCTGACTTCCCCTGGCAAGTGGCACATGGATCCCTGCTTCTAGTGTGAAAGATTTGATGTCACAGGGAGGAGCCGAGGAGGATACCTCTTAGGTAGGTGGGAGGAGCTTAACTTGAAGATGTTCCGGCTGAAATTAAAGGGAAAGGAAGACTACTAAAGTGTGGATGTGCACCATATACCACTCCTAGAACTACGGTTACAGGTGAGTAACCCTCAGTTCTATGGACATGGATGTATTGTTCATCCACACTGTCTGGCAGGTTCCTTGCCGCTTTAAATCTTACCAGAAGGTATTCAAGCTGGCTCCTCCCACCCACCGGGGTGGTAAAACTCTCGGCTCCGCCCCATGACGCCAGATCTTCTCACGCTGAAAGCTCAGGTTCCTCCTTAACGCCTGGGTGTAGACTGGATCCTAATTTCTTCGGTTCGCCTAAACTTATTTTAAAATTTTCAGACTTCGGTCAAGTTTCTCCCTCGCGGCTGTGATGGACAAATCGACTCCCGGATTTCGGCGGTGCCCTTGTAGGCAGAAAATGTTTAGGACGGACCCGCACTCCACGTGCGTCTACTGCCTCGGCCTAGAACATGACCCGCAGTCCTGCAAGTTATGCCGTTTGTTTTTGGCCAACATCCTGGAAGACCGTGCTGCTCGGTTACAGCTTGGGCGCCCCGAGAAGCGCTACCCACCGGTGAAGTCTAAGGAGGCCCATTGGGCGGTTAACACGGCGACTGGCTCGGCTGAGCAACTCGAGCAGATGATCGCCCTCGAGGAGGAGGCGGCACAGACCACATCATCCTCTTCCTCGGTCGCGGCATTTATCCCGCTCTCTCTGGGTACCTCATATTCAGCTTCTTTCAAGGAGCTTTGCCAATCCCTTTCCACGAAGGGAGAAGGGCCATCGGGACATTCCTCTCGGTCCAAAAAGAAGGACTCAAAAGGTAAGTCCCACCATCGGCGTCGAGGAGCGGAGAGTCCCTTCCCGACAGTCGACACTCGACTTTGGTCGAGGTTGGCGGCTAAGGCCACTGGCTTCACGGTGTCCCTGTCAGGTCAGCCGGCCGAGACACCCGTTGACGCGGTCGAGATTTTTCTCGACCCGTCGGATGGGCTCTCGACTGGTGAAGCCGACAACCCTTCTTCACCGGTTCCCCCGGTGGAGACCAAGGACCTGCCTGTGCCTCCGGTGCTGCAGTCCCCGGTTAAGGCTTCCGAGCCGAGGGAAGAGCGGGTGTCCCCTGCCCCTTCCCAGACCCATCCTCGGAAACACCGAGGATCTCAGTCTCGGTCTCGGACATCGTCTTGGTCCAGCTGATCCTGCCAACATCGGCGGTCTCGGCACCGAAGTAAGCAGCGCCGCCGCTCGTCCTCGTCTTCCTCCTCGGAAGAGGAGAGGCTTCAGCACAAGTTGCGTCGACGCTACAAGGACCTGATGTGGCAGCAGATACATCTGTCCGGGAACAAGCCGATGCCGTCCCCGGCCATCAAGTGGCTGTCACCCAAGCGGCTGAAACAACCCCTCGCTGTAGCTGAGGTGCCCAAGCCTGGGCTGGTTGTTTGTCCGAAACCAGCTGCCCCACCGATTGTGGTGGAACCTCCGCCTCCACAACCGAAATCAGGGGTGCCGACCAAGGACTCTCGGTCGGGTCAGGGCCTGCCCCACAGGTTGTCGGTCACCCTCACTCCCGACCTTCCTCGGCAGGTGGAGGGTGGCTCAGGCCCCAGGCAGCTCTTCGCGGACTCCTCGGAGTCCGACGACGACTCCTCCCTGTCCTCCAGGCCCATTGACCTGGAGTCCTCCGTGGGTCAGTCGATGGACGAAAGCCCATCGTCCTTCATGGGTTTGCTTCTGCTCATCTTGGAGTCCACCGGGATGCAGCTCGAACCCGTATCCAGGCGGGCCAAGTATCCCCTGACGGAGATACTGGACCGAGGGGATTCACCAATGGAGGCCTTTCCGGTGGCTGAAGCCATTGTTGGCCCAGCCTTGGAGCTCTGGCAGCGTCCTGCTTCCTGTCCTGCGCCTTCGGCCAGGATGGCCAGGAAGTATGCGGTCCCTACTGGCTCTTTGCCCGGTTTTTCAGAACACCCCTCCGCCGAGGGGTTGGTCATCGACAGTGTTTTCCAGCGTTCCGGGAATGCTAGGGATGTGGACAGGCCCCCCCCGGCAAGGAGTCCAAAAAGCTGGACTATGCCGGGAGCAAGGTGTATGCTGTGTCCTCCCTTGGGCTCCGCCAGGCCAGCTCGGCCGTGCTGATGGCACACTTCTCCCACGCCCTCATGGGCTCCCTGGATGAGGTGATCCCTCATCTCTCGGCCGACCTGCAGACCACAGTCTGGCAGGTATGGGACCAGGGTAGGGCGGTGGCTAAACAGCAGCTCCAAATGGCTCTGGACATTGGAGACTCCTGTGCCAGATTGGTTGCGGCCGCGGTGGGCATGCGCCGCAGAGCATGGCTGAGGATATCCACCTTCACGGCGGATACCCAGCACAAACTGGTGGATGTCCCCTTCCTGGGGACCGACCTCTTTGGCCCTGGAGTGGAAGGTCACCTCCAGCGGATCGAAATGTCCAGTGCCACTCTGGACTCGGTCACCTCTGCCCAGAAGGACAAAGGCCGCCGACAGCAACAGCACAAGTCCTTTCATCCTTCTGCGCCTGCGGCACGTCCGGCCCACAGCACCAGCACCAGGGCCAGCAGGCTCGCGCTTGGCATCCCAAACCCAAGCCAGCGGCTTCCTCCAATAGGAAGCAGGGAGGTAAAGGCCCAGGAGGTCCCTCGGCCGGTCCCTCCTTTGAGCCTGCCCAGTGACGGCTTGAGGGGTGTCGCCCCCAGCCTCGTCACTCCCCCCCTGGGATCCCCCCCATGGGAGGATGGCTCCGCCACTTCCTTTCCGCTTGGTCCGTTATCACCATGGACTGCTGGGTGTTGGAGGTGGTAGGAAAGGGCCTGCCCCTGGAATTCGAGCAGGCTCCGCCCTTCTGAGCAGTCTCCTCGTGGGCTACGGGTCCGGGAGTCTCTTGTCGGCTCGTGAGTCGATACATGCCTTGCTCCTCGAAAAAGAGGTGATCAGGAAGGTGGCGGATCCTTCTCCAGACCCGGGGTTTGTGTCCAGGTACTTCCTGGTCCCAAAACGGATGGGGGGCTGGCGCCCCGTTCTCGACCTGCATGACCTGAACAGGTTCCTAAGGTCTCGGACCTTCAGGATGGTCACTGTGGCTCAGATTATCCCATCCTTGGAACGGGGCATGTGGTTTTGTTCTCCGGACCTTCAGGATGCGTTCTTTCACGTCCCAATCTGTCCATCCCACCAGAGATTCCTCCGCTTGAGGGCGGAGGGATCCCTCTACGAGTTCCGGGCCATGCCCTTCGGCCTTTCCCTAGCTCCCAGGGTCTTCACCAAATGCATGGCAGTGGTGACTGCATTCCTGCGGCGCCGAAGGGTCCAGATGTACCCCTACCTGGACGACTGGCTGATTGCAACCCCCTCCAGAGCGGAGGTGGAGCGGTCCAGAGATCTGGCCCTCCAGGTTTGCTCTCAGGTTGGCCTCCTCATCAACGAGGCCAAGTTGGAACTCATGCCAAGGCAGGTGATACACTTCATCGAGGCAGAGCTCGACTCTGTACGAGCCAGAGCACGGCTCCCGGTAGACAGGGCCGAGGTTCTTTCCTCCTTGCCCAATCATTTCAGGTTGGGCAATCGCGCCTGCCTGGGACTTCCTGCGCCTCCTGGGCCTCATGGCGTGCCTGCACCAGGCGGTTCCGCTGGGGCCCACTGGTTACGTGTCCCTTCAGTGGGGGCTGGCCAGCCAATGGTCACAGCACTTTGATCCTCTGGATCAGCTAGTGACAGTGACCCAGGGGATGTGGAACGCTCTCCAGTGGTGGACCGTTCCAGCACATCTGCAGGAGGGCATCCCATTTGTCTGCCCCGAGCCGACGGTCTCTCTGTCGACCGATGCCTCTCTGATGGGTTGGGGTGCCCATCTGGGGGAGCACAGAGCGCACGGCCTCTGGTCCCCTCGGGAGTCCCGATGCCACATCAACCTGCTGGAGCTTTGAGTGGCTCGTCTTGCTCTCACCGCCCTCGCTCCGTTTCTACGGGGTCAAGTGGTTCAGGTCCAGACGGACAATACCATGACCATGTACTACCTAAACCACCAGGGCGGGACGCGCTCCATGCCTCTGTGCAGGAAAGCTCTCCGCATTTGGTCACTCTTGCGCAGCCTGGAGGCGGATCTCCTCGCCATTCATGTGGCAGGAGCCTCCAACACCCTGGCCGATGCCCTAAGCCGGATAGGGGCTGCATCCCACAAGTGGTCTCGCCTGCTGCAGGTAGTAAAATATCTGTTCTCCCACTGGGGCGCACCTCAGGCGGACCTGTTTGCCTCCAGGGAGAATGCGAAGCTGAGACTGTTTCATGCCCACCCCCCTCAGCAGGGCTTGCTGCAGGGGGATGCCTTCTTGAGGCCATGGACCCCGGGCCTCTTATACGCCTTTCCCCCATTTCCCTTGATCCACAAGGTGCTTCTCAAGGTGAGGAGGGACAAGGCGCAGGTGATTCTGATAGCCCCAGACTGGCCCCTCCAGTTCTGGTATCCAGATCTCCTCAGTCTCAGCTCCAGGCTCCCGAGGCGGCTTCCAGCCCGCCCGGACCTGATCTCAGTCAATCAGGGGAAGGTATTCCATCCGGACCTTCAATCCCTGCAACTGACGGCCTGGTTCCTGAGCGGCTAGAGTTCCAGGCCTTGGGTCTTTCCGACGAGGTCCTCAACGTCATTGAGGCGCCCCGTAAGGAGTCGACCAGAAAATGCTATGCCTTCAAATGGAAGAGATTCTCCATTTGGTGTCAGGGCAAGGGCCTGGACCCTTCCTCCTGTTCCTTGGCAAGCATTCTGGACTACCTGTGGTTCCTTTCTCAGCAAGGGCTTAGGTTTACGACCCTTAAAGTGCACCTGGCAGCCATCTCTGCTTACCGGGCACGGGCCGGGAAGCAGTCGGTGGCACAGGAGAAGGTGGTCGGGCACTTTTTCAAAGGCCTTGATCACATATCCCCTCCAGTGCGAGAACCTCCACCTCCATGGGATCTACTGCTGGTATTGGCTAAGCTCATGGGCAAGCCATTCAAACCGATGCACAGGTGTGACATCTCTCACCTGTCATGGAAGACTGCCTTCTTGGTGGCTATCACGTCAGCCAGAAGGATGGGAGAGCTTCAGGCTCTTTCCATCGAGTCTCCTTATCTGGTCTTCCACAGGGACAAGGTTGTCCTGCGCCCCCACCTGAAATTCCTTCCGAAGGTGGTGTCGGAGTTTCACTTTAACCAGGTGTTGACTCTGCCGGTGATCTACCCCAATCACACCTCAGAGGCCGAATATAGGCTCCATACTTTGGACCCTAGAAGAGCGCCTGCTTATTATAAGGAGCGGATGGCTGAAGTTCGGGGAGAGGTTCGCCAGCTGTTTGTCACCTACGCTGAAGCCGCACCTGGCAGACCTGCAGCCAAGCGGACGATAGGCAGATGGGTCACCTCCTGCATAGGTCTCTGCTATAGGTTGGCGGGCATGGAGCCTCCCAGAGGGATAAGAGCTCATTCTACCCGCCATACCACTGCATCGGTGGCTGCTTCCAGGGACGTCTCTATCCAGGAAATCTGCAGGGCTGCTACCTGGAAGTCAGCACACACCTTCATCACCCACTACTACATCGACCTTGAGTCATGCCGGGATGCTGGTTTTGGGGCCTCGGTTCTCCAGTCTTTATTTCCCAAGTAGGGGGTATGCGCCTTGCCTCCCTCCTCCCGGAGAACTGCTAGGAGTCTGCCAGACAGTGTGGATGAACAACATATCCATGTCCCTAGAAATACAGGTTGCTCACCTGTAACAGGAGTTCTAGAAGATGGTATATGTTGTTCATTCCTACGACCACCCGATCTCCCTGGCCCGGCGCACAACCCTGGCTTCCAGCGGCTAGATCTGGCTAGGCCATGGGTGAAGCAGGATTTACCACCCCGTGGGTGGGAGTGAGCCAGCTTGAAGACCTTCCGGCAAGATTTAAAGCGGCAAGGAACCTGCCAGACATTGTGTATGAACAACATATACCATTCCTAGAACTCCTGTTACAGGTGAGTAACCTGTATTTTTGGTTGCCATTACTTCTGCTTGAAGAATTTCAAAGCTACAGACTCTAATGTGCGAGTCTCCATACTTAATTCTTCTCAAAGGCAGGGTGTTTGCCAAAGATGGTGTCTGAGTTTACTTTAAATCAAACTATCCACCTTCCAATTTGTTTTCTAGAGTATGCCAATTCAGGGGAAGCATTGCTCTATACTTTAAATTTGCATGGAAGCTTCCGGTATTATGATAACTGCAAAAAAGACTGCAGAAAGTCCTCTCAGCTTTTTGTTTCATTCACCCCTGGGAAAGAGGGCATTCCTACATCTAAACAGTAAACATTGTCTGTCCAAATGGTTGACAAACAGTATTACTTTCTGTTACAGGAAGCACAGTAAGGAACTTCCTGGTGTAGTCCGTGGTCATTCTACCAGAGGCATAGCCACTTCTGTTGCTTGTTTTAAAAATGTCTCAGCTGCTGACATTTGCATGACTGCCACTTGGAGTACTGTCCACATCTTCATGTATCATTACAGTGTGGGCACTGCGTCTCGTAGATGAGCAGGCTTTGGCCTGGCTGTTACAAGGCCTGCTATCATGAGCATGCGTGTCTCTGTCTGCCCAAACTGTCAGTGTTAGTACTGGCTGGGACTTGTTCCAAAGATGTGGCCTGATGAAAGAGATATCCTTGATGAATATTGAACAGTTACACACTTACCGTAGCAGTAGATCTTCGAGAGAATCTCTTTCATTAAGCCATGCTGACCTACCCTCCTTCCCCATTCAGGAGTAGGTCACAGGATTTGTCCGCAGAGTTTTTTCCATCACTGCTTCTTCAACACCCCTTGTCGCCTAGTATGCAGGGTACTGCCTGTATCTCCTGGTTCCCCATAATGAGGTCCTCTGAGCATAATCTCCAGCTGGGAACTGAGGAGAGATGGTTCCGCCCCCGTTTATTTAGACGCTGAATCATGATGTTGTCGTGGACGTCCCATGGTTTGCAAAAGTTTCCATGTGGTCCTAGTGCTGACGTGGGTATAGTTCCAAAGGTGTGGCCTGATTAAAGAAATTATTTCAAAGATCTACTGTTATGATAAGTATGCAGCTGTTCTTTTCATTTATAGCACTCACAGCAGCTGCACAGTAGTCTGCAGAATAAAGATTTGAAATTAAAAATAGTTGGTAACATCTTGAATTTAGCAACATTCTGAATCTGCACTGAATCATTTTCATGTATTAATCTGAAAATAGTAACATAAGTTAAAAAAAATGTTACGATGTTATCTTTAATAGAGAATTTTTCCTTTTTTATAAATAACAGTATATTCAAAACATTAGTAACAGGGAAAACGACACATTTACAGTGACCTTTTATCTCTAATATACAGTACATTCTCTAAGTAAGCATCCTTTTTTTCAGTGTCGCAAGACAGGAACAGCACTGTACAAACATTACAAAGTTTACAAGCAACCTACTTGTGGTCAGTGCAAAGGACAGATCACGGTGTGCCGTCTGGGTGAGAACAATAGGATGACCTACTTTTGTTCTCATTGTCAAAAGATGGATCCTCATCAAGTTGATATAAGGTATACTGTTTATGTTGGAATCGGAAAATTAGTGTATACAGGGTAGTTTGACTTGATTACAGTAGTGCTCAGTAAATTGTGGAGAGAAACAAAAATAAAATAAAACAGATGTACAATATTCTAACTGCAGTTGGGGGGTGGTTGTGGTCAGAGAGGGAGGAAGCGCTTGAATCAACAATAGAAGAGGGAGGGAGGTATCGTGGCATTGTGGTAAAAGCAAGCTCAGATTCGCAGGTGCTTTTGAATTACTTTGATTTCCTTTAATTCTTTAACTTTTGATGTGATAACTGAATGGCAGTCAGGGAAGCTGGGTGATCTGAATGGCCAGACATGCTTTTTTTGTTGTTTTGTTTTGTTAAGCTTCCCTGATGTGACGAACAGGGAGCTACGGCAAACTATTCTCAGTTGCAGGCAGACCTGTATGAGGAGCACATCCAGAAAAATTGACAAGATTGGGAGTCTCCTGCACTTTGAGGGCCAGGACATAGTGGCACTTGCATAGCCCTGTTGGAGGGTAGGAAAAAAATGGTATACAAGGCTAGAGAGCTGCAGTCTATTCCAAAAGGATAGGAATCAAAGAAAAAGGGGTAGGGGTGACTCCCTATATAAGGGATGGAGTCACTTTTGGAGGACAAGGAGGACCGGAGGAGGGAAGACTGCCACAGTGTCCATCTGGGTCAAGTAGGAAAAGGGCCAAGAAGTGTCCCCTTGCTCAACAGACACCAAGGCAGTTGACCTTGCTAAAGAGGGTCTTTAACTGTTGGAAAGAGATGGGTTGCTTCCCAGAAAGTTTAATGAGGCCAAAGGCTGTCTAAAAAGCAGAATAGCAGTAGGAGCCACCGGTAACACCAAAGCCTTCTTCCAGTGCATTACTGGGAAGAGGTAGCTGATGGAGGGGATTGGGCCCTTTAAAACAAGGGGGTGGGGATTAGGAAACTGTGCATGAGCTAGAAGCAGTGGCTGAAAAGCTAAATGAATGTTGCTTCAGTGTTCAACCAGTTGACCCTAGGGGTAGGAGTGCTCATTGGAAGGGCCCACGTCATCAAGAGAACCACAGTGCAACCTGCAGACCTTACGCTCATCCTGGTAGCAGACTACCTGACAAAGATCAAGCCAGGTAAATCCCATGTGGCAGATGAGATACACTTGCAAAAAAAGGAGGTGTCCAGGGAATTTGCCTTCTTTGAATATTACTTAAGTTGATATGTCTTAGGTGGAGCTTGCTGATTTTCGCTACGTTCCAAATACAAACAGTGTTGGCATGCTTATTAGCAACAAAGGCTAGTACACCACTTTTTCTTCAAATAAATGATTTATTTTAGGTAAATAGTCCCAACGTTTCGCCTAGATGATTAGGCTTCTTCAGGGGAACTGTAAAAAAATTATAACATATATATATATATATATATATAATTATATTTCAAATAACAAGTTAAACTGTACACTTTTAAACCTGATCATTTTGCATTTAAGATACTTATTCATATATCTAAGCAGTGATGTTAATATAAAGATATATAATTCCTTAAGTTTTGAGAAACATCTGTGTAAATAAACATATATGTAAATATGCAAATTAACTCAACTTCTCCTATTATGAGAACCACCAAATTTCATACAAAACTATTTTTCTAACTTTTTAACACTACCTTTTGGAGCCAGAATATGTGTCATTTCCCTTTAAATTATATAATTCTTATACTATCATTTGAAAAATGATAAAATGTACATAATATTAATTATTGCTTCTTTAAAGTTCTACTTAAAAATCATTTTTTATTTCATCACCTCGTATCGTGTGTACATCTACTATTCATCTTCACAGCATTTTCTAGTTTTTATTTTTTAATTTATATAGGGGAGAAAAGCTAGAAGAAAACCAAAAAAAGTTTTTATTAAACTTAAAATAAATACACTTTCACTGTTTTTTAACTTGTTAAACATGACTAAATTCCTATTTTACTTGATTTATCATGTTTGTTTACTTCCAGTGTCCAATATGCCATTTTCTCTCATTTCTATTATAATTGTCACTCATTTACAGTAAATTCATAACCCAACATTTTGTGCTCATTTCTTTATGTTTCAAGATGTCCCACTTAAGTAGTACCTAATTCACTATTTAATTTATAAGGAGACACTCGCAGTCTCTCAGATATACTGTTTTTATTTAATTTTAATGTGTTTCCATTCCTCAGATATCGGGTAACATCTTTCACTTTGCTGAGTGCTGGGAGTTGAACCCGGAACCCTGTACCAATAAACCAAGTGCTCAAAGGCGTGCTCTCTCAAGGAGCTATGTTGTTCCCACTTTACTATGTTTTTACACTAGAAACGAGTGACTCTGGCTATTAGAAGTCGCTGCTGTTAAGGACACTGTAAGTGTTAAAGAACAGTCGTTTTCGTGTGTAAAAATCATGTAGATGCTCCCTAGAACATTTCAAACGCTCTTTAGAGCTTTTTTCAATTAAATTATATGATACATGCATTAGTGAACATTGGCACTGAGGTTTTTACTTGGTAGTATGACTGAAAATCTGATAACGATTTTGATATTTAAAGAGCTCCATGGAGCATCAGAAATGTTTAATTACACCAGCTTGACTAGGAATGCTGTAATAGATCAGAGAGATAAGCATTGGGATCTCACTTTTTAGTGAGCTTGAATGTACTGTAATGTTGAAATAACCAAAGAGCCTTATGGAGCGTTTGAAATGTATTAGGAAACATTGGTAATGAGTTTTTACATAAATGAACGTATCATGCAATTTAATTGAAAAAAGCTCTAAAGAGTGTTTGAAATGTTCTAGGGAGCATCTACATGATTTTTACACACGAAAACGACTGTTCTTTAACATTTACAGTGGGCGTAACAGCAGCGACTTCTAATAGCCAGAGTCACTCGTTTCTAGTGTACAAACATAGTAAAGTGGGAACAACATAGCTCCTTGAGAGAGCACGCCTTTGAGCACTTGGTTTATTGGTACAGGGTTCCGGGTTCAACTCCCGGCACTCAGCAAAGTGAAAGATGTTACCCGATATCTGGGGAATTAAAATTAAATAAAAATAGTATATCTGAGAGACTGTGTGTCTCCTTATAAATTAAATAGTGAATTTGGTACTACTTAAGTGGGACATCTTAAAACATAAAGAAATGAGTACAAAATGTTGGGTTATGAATTTAAATGAGTGACAATTATAATAGAAACGAGTGAAAATGGCATATTGGACACTGGAAGTAAACAAACATGATAGTAAAATAGGAATTTAGTAATGTTTAACAAGTTAAAAACAGTGAAAGTGTATTTATTGTAAGTTTAATAAAACTTTTTTCGTTTTTCTTCTAGCTTTTTCCCTATATAAATTTAAAAATAAAACTAGAAAATGCTGTGAAGATGAATAGTAGATGTACACACGATACAAGGTGATGAAATAAAAAATAATTTTAAGTAGAACTTTAAAAGAAGCAATAATTAATATTATGTACATTTTGTTTATCATTTTTCAAATGATAGTATAAGAATTATATAATTTAAAGGGAAATGACAAATATTCTGGCCCCAAAAGGTAGTGTTAAAAAGTTAGAAAAATAGTTTTGTATGAAATTTGGTGGTTCTCGTAATAGGAGAAGTTGAGTTAATTTGCATATTTACATATATGTTTATTTACACAGATGTTTCTCAAAACTTATGGAATTATATATCTTTATATTAACATCATTGCTTAGATGTATGAATAAGTATATTAAATGCAAAATGATCAAGTTTAAAAGTGTACAGTTTAACTTGTTATTTGAAATATAATTATATATATGTTATAATTTTTTACAGTTCCCCTGAAGAAGCCTAATTATCTAGGCGAAACGTTGGGACTATTTACCTAAAATAAATCATTTATTTGAAGAAAAAGTGGTGTACTAGCCTTTGTTGCTAATGAGCATGCCAACATTGTTTGTATTTGCAGATGAGATACAACCTAGGATTATAGTGGTGCTAAAGCAACAGTTGGGGCCTCTTGTGATAATCTTTCATGAGTCTGCCTGGACAGGTGTGATATCAGAGGACTGGAAAGTGGCCAGTGTGGTCCCCAACCTTAAGAAGGGAGAGGCAATGTTAGTCCAGGTAACTGTAGGCTGATCAGCCTGGCATCACTGTTGTGCAAGGTCTTGGAACCCCTCATGCAGCACAGAACAATCAAGCACTTGGTGAACCTTCCCAGCATGGCTTTATATGGAGTAGATAGTGCCAAACAAGCCTGATCACTTTCTTAAAATCCGTGATGAGTGAGGTAGAAATTATCAGGGCTATAGACATAGTCTGCTTGCCACACAGGAGACTGATTAAGAAATTGAGCAGCCTAGGGGTGGGATCAAAAGTGGTGAACTGGGTAAGGAACTGGTTAATGGATAGGTGACAGAGGGTGATGGTTAACGGCACACACTCTAATGAGGGGAGAATGACCAGCGGGGTAACTTAAGGCTCAGTACTGGGACCGATCCTTTTCAATGTCTTCATAAGTGACATTGCAGAAGAACTAGAAGGGAAGGTGTGCCTTTTTGCAGAGGACAGTAAAACCTGTATTAGGGTGGACACTCAGGAGGGGGTGGAGAGAATGCTTAGGGATCTTGGGAAATGTGAAGAGTGATCAGAAGCATGACAGTTGGGGTTCAATGCCGAAAAAGGGCAAAACCATGCACTTATAACATGAACTCAGGAGCAGATTACAGGATGGTGTGATGGTGCTGACAGTCAATAAGCAGAAAAAGGACCTTGAGGCTATCATATCTGATGATGTCAAAGTGGCAGGGCAGGGTGACAAAGCAGTGGGTAGGGACAGTGGGATGCTGGGGGGGGGGGCGCACAGGGAGAGGTATCTCCAGCAGGTGGAGGGAGGTAGTGTTGCCACTTTATCGCTCACTTGTAAGACCCTATCTGGAGTATTGTGTCCAGTTCTGGAGGCTGCACCTCAGAAAGGATATTGACAGGATTGTGGCAGTCCAGAGGAGGGCAGCTAAAATGATGCAGGGGTTGCATCAAAAGCCCTACAGAGGAAGACTGAAGGATCTCCACATGTATACCCTGGAAGAGAAGGGAGTGAGAGGGGACATAATAGAAACCTACAAGTACCTCACAAGGGTGAACAGAGTACCAGAGGGGAGCCCCTTTCAAATGAGAAAGAGCACCATGGCTAGAGGGCACGCGATAAAGCGGGGGGGGGGTAAGAGGGATGTGAGGAAGTACATGGGAAGGGTTTAAGAGGAATGCAAGGAAGTACTAAACTGAAAGAGTGGTGGACACCTGAAACAGACTGCCTGCAGAAGCGTTGAAGGTGAAAACAGGAGGCTTTAAGTCCTGTGCGACAGACATAGAGGAATATTAGTAAATAGGCAGAGAGGAGGGAGGGTCACTGGAGGCCTGTTATGGTCTGCAGAGACAGACTAGGCAGGTATCATCAGGGTAGACTGGGTGGACCAAGTGGTCCTTATCTGCCGACAAATTCTTTGTCTATAACTTCAAGTGCTTTGACACTGGCACAAGATAAACTTTTGGTTAAACTGCACCAGTGGAGAAAGTAGATTTCTTGTCTGGCTTGGGGCAGACAGCAGAGGGTTTTGATTGGTGGGCACTACTCCTGAGCTGAGAGGGGGCCCACAACAGCATTCCTCGGGGGGTCTATTCTGGGGCTACTAATTTTCAAAATTTTCATCAGTTTGGAAGCTGTTGTCTCCAGCAGGCTGCTTAAGTTTGCTTATGACACTAAACTGGCCAGGGTGGTGGTCTCCCTTGAGGATGGGGGACCAGAACAAGTTAGGTGACTGGTCAGACTCCTGGAGTTTTAGATTCAATGTAGTCAAATGCAAGTTGCTACACTTATGGAGGAGCAACAGAGGTAGGGCCTACATGCTTTGTGGTGCTTCAGTTGCTGCTGTGGAGCAGGAAAAGGACCTTGGGGGCTCATACTGTACTAGACAAGGGGCTGAAGTATGACAAACAGTGCACGTCGTCTGTCAAGAAGGCTGCAAGAATGTTGCGGTGCATGAAAAAGGGGGGAGTGATCAACAGAATAATATTGCAAGGCCCTGATCAGGCCCCACATGTAGTACTGTGTGCAGTTCTTGGCTGCCCAATACAAAAGGACATGGAGGCTGTAGAAAGTGTGCAACAAAGGGAAACCAAAATGATCAGGGGCATGGAGGATAAAAGCAATGGGGAGAGACTGGAGGCCCTTAACATGTTCAGCCTGGAGAAAAGGAGGCTGAAGCATCAAGATTTCAGTCTTTACCATACTAAAGGATGTCAAAAAGATGAAGATGTTTGATCTTGTGTGCTTTAGCAGCACAAGGGGAACCAACCTGAAGCTAAAAGGTGGTGAATTCAGGGGTAATGTTAGGAGGCACATCTGCCAGAGTGGTGAACCTATGCTAAAACAGTGGAACTGAACACAGTACAGACCTTCATAGTAAGTCTGGAAAATCTCCTGCTTACCAAGTGTATTATATGGTACTCTTGGTAGTAGGATGGGTGGGAAATCCCCCAAATTTAGTATGTTTCAAAAGCTTGCTTGCGGATTCCTGCTATGATGTGTGTGTTTGGGGGGGGGGGTGAGAGTTCGTGGATCTAAAGTACCCTTTGACCCTAAATTAACACTACTGTATGTTACTATGAAAAAGCAGCATCAAGTGATGTTATCATTGTCAGGTCATAGAGCCTGCTGAAAAAAATGGTCACACCCGTTTCTTCTGTATCTGCATGTTTGGTGATTCTGGATGTTACATTTCCAGGTATTGCTGTAATTGCGTTAGCTGCACTATTATGCATCGTTTCCATAGCCATAGAGTCTCTCCTTGTCTGAATGGCATTCCTTGATCAAACAGACTAGACTGGAATCCAAGTTTTAAAGCAGCAGTGCAACTAAATTGGGCAAAAAATGTGGACCTAGCCTTTCTTTCACTATAGAAGATTCTGGACATCTTCCAGTTTTATTTGGTGGTAAAATTTACCAGTGCCATCAAAATTTTAGTGTTTTTTTATAAATGTTATTATTTAGTTTTTTTCTCAAGATAAAAAGATGGGAGCCAGATTTTGCTCAGAAATAACATTGTAGATCTGGCAAGGATTAGGATCAAGAAAATAAATGTACTTTGCTCAGCACAGGAAGTACCTAGACAATAAGATTTGACAGGTGTGCTAATATTTTTATTGACAGTAGCTGAAACTAGCTTTTTGGAAAAACTTTTTTTGTTGCATTGCTGCTTTAAATTCAAAATAATGTGTTGTCCCTTAATTTAAAATTTTAGTAAATTGGCTCCTTTGGCTTCAATTCTTTATATATTCTAAACTACCTTTATGCCCCATGAGTGAATCTTAATTCTCAAGATGTGTCTGTGTTTATTGAGTTACAGTAAACTGCATATACATACCGTGTGTCTGTGGATGTATGCACTCAAGTTTCAACTACCCAATGTATTCCCATTTAATTAACATGTATAAGCAATAAGACTTGAGGGCAGGTGTAGGAATTTCATCCACTGTTCTCTGCGACATGGACAAAACCATGTTGAGAGAACTTCTAGCCTATGCTTCTAAAAAGCATAAGGAAAGACAAGTAAGATGTTGAGATTTGGAGGCACTGTGTATTTTCTCCAGATGCAACACAGAGTGGGTACCCTGGCAGATCCCACTAAGTTAGAACAGGAAAAAGGGGACTTGGATGCTTTGAAAACCTATTAAACCAAAATCATTTTCTGGTATCTCAAACATAAATATGATCATGCGTGCCCTAGAGCTGCCCATTTGTTAGCACATCGGCTTAGAGTCTTCAGAAAGCAATCTACAATTCAGAGGGTTCAAAAGTCAGAGGATGGAGGTATGGTATCCTCTATTGATCACATCTCCACAGCCTTTCAGTGCTTTTATAAGGAGTTATGTATACACCCTCCTGAATTTCCACAGGAGGAACAGACTACACTCCTTGCAAACCTTGGACTCCCTAAATTATCAAAGAAGCAGGCCTAGGGCCTTCTAATCCACATGGCAATAGAGGAAGTAGAATGCTTCCTTCAGAAAATGAAAACCAAGTCCCTGGCCCAGATGGTTACCTAGATGATTTCTTTAAAACCTTTAGAACCTCATCACTCCCATTTTTTTGCCGGGGTCTGTAACAATGTGTTTCATGATGAACCCCCTTCCCCCAATCTTGGCAATATGCTATTATAGCTGTTCTTCCTAAGCCTGGGAAGGACCCCAAGCTTTGTTCTTTCTACCACCTGATTTCTGTATTAAGTACAAATGGTTTGCTTTTGTCCTATCCAGCCATCTCAATGTTTTCCTCCTTTGAATGGTAGTGCTGGATCAAACAATGTTTGTACGGAACCAGCAAGCCTCTGGTAGCATTAAATGCACCCTTCATATCATGCACCATGCTTTCTCCATGATGATCCCCTTACTACTGGCCCATCTTGACATGGAGAAGGTCTTCAGCTGTGTGTCATGGGGATTTCTCTGTGCCTCTGTGTTAGAGTTTGGATTTGCATTCATCAGTTCTGTGACATCTTGGCATGCTTATATGATTCTTTCAAGTCTCAGGTCGAAATGAATGGTAACCTTGCCAAAGATTTTACCCTACAAAGGGGGACCTCATCAGAGCTGCTACCGTTCACTCCTTTTCACCCTCTGTTTGGAACCTGTTGCTTAATTCGTGCGTCAGGCTCCTGATTTACAGGGGATTCAAGCAGGTGGACAGGCACATTGTCTGCCCTTGTATGTGGATAAAATTTTACTATACCTGGGAGCCCTGGAGACTTCTTACCCCTGTGTTTTAGAGAAACTAGTCTTTCTAGGATCGTGGATATGTTGTTCATCCACACTTATTAGCATGTCCCTTTACCCTTTAAATCTTGCCGGAAGTCTTCAGGCTGGCTCCTACCACCCACCCAGGTGGTATATACCTCGGCTCCGCTCCGTGACGCCAGATCTTCCTTTCCTCTGGAACATACAGGTTGCCTCCCTCGTGCTCATGCATTTTGTAGGCCCTGTCTTTCAATACTTTGGTTTTACCAAAATTAAAACTTGTCCGAGTTAGCGATCGCGCCTTTGCGTCCTCGATCATGGAAGAAAAATCTTCCCCCAGATTTCGCTGGTGTCCTTGCGGCCAGAAGATGTCACGCACCGATCCCCATCTTACGTGCGTCTACTGCCTAGGTGTCGGCCATGACACCTCGTCCTGCAGCTTTTGCTTGGACTTCCATCCCAACGTTCTGGACAACTGCCTGGCACGCTTAAAGTTGGGGAGACCGGAGAAAAGGAATCCTCCGGTGAAGTCCAAGGAGGCTAGGTGGCCGGTGGCTGCGGGTTCCGCCGAGCAGCTGGAACGCATGAAGGCATTCGAAGAAGAAGCCACGCGTTTTCGTTCCACTCAACCTGGGCTCCACCTTCTCAGGTTCCTTCAAGGAGCTGTGCCAGTCTCTCCCCACCCAGGGAGAGTCGCCCACGGGCTCGCACTCCTCCCGATCTTGTAAAAGAGATAAGGAACTGAGCACGTCTTTGTCTCAGCGAAGACGCTCTTGAGACTGAGAGAGGTCTCAGTCTCAGGAGCATGCGGTCTCGACCTCGGTCGTGATCGCTTCCGCAGCCGCAGGCTTCATGGACCTTCCGTCAGGCCAGCCGACCGGGGACTCCGGTCCTTGTCTTCCCAGATGAGGAGACCCAACCCGCTGGTGTCCCCATCGAGGACCCGTTCGGTTCCTGTATCACTGGTCCCGCTGGTGTCTCCCAAGCGACCGAGTCAGCCTGTCCGATCTCAGTCGAGGTCCAGAACCCCTTCGTACGGACGGCCGAGGAAGAGCCAGAAGTTCTCCAAGAAGAGGCGATGCCACCGGTTGTCCTTGTCCTCCTCGGATGAGGAGAGGCTCCAACAAAAACTCTGGCGCTATGAGGACCTCATGTGGCAACAGCTGATTTTGTTCAGGCACAACCCGACTTCGACTCCTACCCTGGCCATTATATGACTTTCGCCTCCTAGGCTGGAGCCGGCCCCTGGTTGACCTTCGGTTTCCTCCGCCTCAGGGGCGGCCCGTCTTCTGAATTGACCCAGGGCCGTGCTGTTGCTAAACAGCAGCTCCAGACGCCCTGGACATCGGGACTCTTGTGCCCGCTCGATGGCCGCCGCAATTGCCTCTCGCCGCAGGGCTAACACTTCCCACCTCTAGCTGCTCACGGAGTGTAGCGTTTCTCTCTAATGACAGGCGCTCATAAAATGTCATGTATTTTGTTGTACTCCCTGTCATGGGTGTTTTCCTAGTGCTTACCCACCTCCCTACTGCCGATTTCTATCTTGTTTGCTGTATACCTTGCCTTACTATGTAATGACAGTGTACCTTATTGCTGTTCCACCCACTTGCACATGGGCCTGATTGTACCCTGTCCCTGTATTGTGTCGCCTATGTATTCTGTAACCTCCCGGGTCACACCTGAAAATAGGCATGTGCTGTCTAGTGTGCTAACCTGGTTAACAAAAGCAAATAAATAAATAAATACCGGTCTCTCCAACAATAGTGGTGGAGCCGCCACCTAAGCAGCCTGTGGGAGGGGCTCCTTCCAAAGAGGACCGACCAGATACTGGACTTCCCCGACGTCTGTCGGTCACGGTCACCCCGGACCGCCCTCGGCAGGTCGAGGGTGATTTGGGCGGCAGGCTGCTGTACCTACTCTTCGACTCTGATGTCACCGGGCTCCACTTTCATCCTGGGGATGATGAGTCATTCGTTGGCACAGGGATGGAGGAAGGTCCTTCCTCATTCCAAGGAATCCTTCGTCTCATCTCTGATTCCACAGGGATGCCCCTGGAACCCATCCAGAAAAAGGCGGAGAGTACCCTCTCATGAACATCCTCAAGAGAGGGTATCAGGCTGCCCTCACGCGCAGCGGTTGACTTTGGCTACGACGCCCAGCGACCCGGTTCGAGGAAGACCCGGGAGCTGGAGGGTTGCCGGAGGAGGACTTGAGCGCCCCAAGGACTGCTCGCCCTCTCCGGGGAAGGGTACTGAGCTCGGTGCTTGTCTGACCCCAGGTGGAGACCTGAGGTACAGCAAGCCCGATGCTCCAACAGAGGGGGAGCGATGCGGCCAGACGCCGGGCGCCGGGCGCCTTTGACGCCATCGGACCTGGCACGCCGAGAAACACCAGGAAAACCTTGCAGCCTCCTGGCAGACGGAGCACCAGGGCCCGACCTTCAATGCCTACCTGCCCGGAGACAGCATGCCGACAAAGATTAGCGAACGCCGGGTGGAAGGGTGTCCGCCTGCACCCGCCTGGGGGTATAGCCACGGCTCCATGGGGCATGGACTGCACCGCTCCAGGTAGGTGAGCTAGGCTGATAAGCCCATAGGTGTCTCCCGAAGAGGAGGGGGCTGCAAGTAGGGAGGAGGATAAAGAGAAAATTAAAAAAAAAAAAAAAAAAAAAAGAGAGGGGTACCCCGACAGAGGCCTTTCCTGTGGCCGAGGCCATTGTTGGTCTGGCACTCGAACTGTGGCAGCGTCCTGCCCCATGTCCAGCACTGTCTGCCCGCATGGCCCACAAGTACGCGGTTCCCATGGGGTCCCTTCTGGGGTTCACAGAGCACCCTTCAGCTGAGAGCCTGGTGACCGCCTCTGTGTTCAGGCGTACTGGCAGTTCTGCCGACACTGACTGACCTCCCGACAAAGAGTCCAAGCATTTGTACTATTCGGGGTGGAAGGTCAGTGCGGCATCTTCCTTGGGCCTTCGTCAGGCAAGTTCAGCCGTCATCATGGCACACTTCTCCCGTGCCCTTCTCGGGTCATTGGATGAAGTCCTCCCACATCTTCCCACGGATATGCAGACCACGGTTAAGCAGGTACGGGATCAGCGCCGTGCTGTTGCAAAACAGCAGCTCCAGACAGCCCTGGATATCAGGGACTCTTGTGCCCGCTCAATGGCCGCCACAGTTGCCTCCGGCCGCAGGGCTTGGCTGAGGCTCTCCTCCTTCCTGGTGGATACTCAGCACAAGTTAGCTGATGTGCCTTTCCTTGGGACCGACTTGTTCGGCCCAGGAGTGTCTGGTCACCTACAGCGCATGGAGCAGTCCAGTGCCATCTTGGATGCGACTTCTGCCAAGAGTTATTCGGGCAAGAACCAGCAGAAGAAAAAGAAGAAGCCTTTTCGGCACTCTTCCCCTGCGGTTCAGTAGTCCTCCTTTCAGGGAGGACAGCAGCAGGCTCAAACTTGGCGCCCTCAGCCCAAGCCTGAACCCCAACAGGCCCGCAGAGGAGGCAGAGGCTCAGGTACTGGAGCTTCCTCCTCCTCCAGGCCTGCTCAGTGACGGGTTGGGGTGGCCACCCCTATTCCCATCATGCTAACTCTGGGTCTTCCCGTGGGGGTCCGGCTCCTCCACTTCCTTTCCACCTGGTCTGCTATCACTACGGACAGGTGGGTTCTCGAAGTGGTTGGTCAGGGACTGCCTCTAGAATTCGAGCAGTACCCTCCCAGCTGAGCCCGGGCCCCTCGGGAAGAACGGATTTCCGCTTGCACCCAGTCGGCTCTTTGAGACGACATCGCTCAGCTCCTCCTTAAGGAGGCAGTAGCTCTTGTGGTGGATCCGTCTGCAGACCCAGGCTTTGTCTCCAGGTACTTCCTGGTGCCCAAGCGGATGGGGGGCTGGCGCCCCATTCTAGATCTCCACGACCTGAATCAGTATCTCGGGTCACACACCTTTCGGATGGTCACACTATCCCAGATCATACCATCCTTGGAGCGAAACATGTGGTTCTGTTCACTGGATCTGCAGGATGCGTTCTTTCACGTCCCAGTCAGTCAGTCCCATTGGCGGTTCCTCCACTTCAGGGTCGAAGTGGCCCTGTACGAGTTCCAAGCCATGCCGTTTGGCCTGTCATTGGCCCCACAGGTCTTCACCAAATGCATTGCAGTGGTGGTGGCCCATCTTCGGGGTCATGGGGGTCAGAATTTTACCCCTACCTCGATGATTGGCTCCTTGCAGGTTCCACCCAACAGGAGGTGGAGAGGTCCAGGGATCTGGCCCTCCAAACCTGCTCCCAGCTCGGCCTCCTGATCAATGAGGCCAAGTTGGAACTCGTGCCTTCTCAGCTGATGGGCTTCATCGGGGCAGAGCTCGACTCTTGTGAAGCCAGAGCTCAGCTCCCGGCAGACAGGGCAGAGGTTCTCTCCTCCTTTGCCCAGTCATTTCTGGTTGGGCACTTGCGCCCTACCCGGGACTTTCTGCGCCTTCTGGGTTGCATGGCGGCATGCACCTCAGTAGTCCGTTGGGCCCAGTTGCACATGCGCCCCCTTCAATGGGAGCTGGTCGCCCCGTAGACTCAGCGCCATGGTCAATTCGACCAGCTGATCACTGTAACCCAGAAGATGTAGGCCACTCTCCAATGGTGGACCGCCCCAGACCGGTTAAAGGAAGGGATACCGTTTGTCTGCCCGAGCTGACGGTCTTCCTCACGACCGATGCCTCTCTCATGGGCCGGGGAGCCCACATGGGGGACAACAGGGCCCATGGGCTCTGGACCCCCGAGGAGTCCCGATGCCACATCAACCTGTTGGAGCTCAGAGCAGTCAGACTGGCATTGTCAGCTTTCGTTCCTCAGCTCCGGGGTCCAGATGGACAATACCACGGCCATGTACTACGTCAACAAACAGGGCGGCACGCACTCCCATCTGCTATGCAAGGAGGCGCTCCGCATCTGGACCCTCGTGAGCCAGTTGGAGGCAGATCTCCTAGCCATCCGTGTGGCAGGAGCCTCGAACCAGCTGGCGGATGCTCTCAGACGCTTAAGCCAGACATCCCACGAGTGGTCTCTCCATCCAGAGGTAGCTTACAGCCTGTTCTCCTGTTGGGGCAAAATGATGGTGGACCTGTTTACCTCCAGGGAAAACACCAAGCTGAGGCTGATTCATGCCCACCCCCCTCAGCAGGGCTTGATGCAGGGGGATACCTTCTCAAGGCAGTGGACCCCAGGCCTCCACTATGCCTTCCCTCCATTTCCCTTGATCCACAAGGTCTTACTCAAGGTGAGGAGGGACAAGGAGAAGGTGATTCTGGTAGCCCCAGACTGGCCGTGCCAGTTCTGGTATCCATATCTCCTCAGCCTCAGCTGCAGGCCCCCGGAGCGGCTTTGTACACGCCCGGAACTGATATCTTTGAACCAGGGGAAGGTCTTCCATCCGGACCTTCAATCCCTGCACCTCACAGCCTGGTACCTGAGCGGCTAGAGTTCCAGGCTTTGGATCTTTCCGAAGATGTCTACACCGTGGTGGAGGCATCTGGAAAGGAATCGACCAGGAAATGTTATGCCTTCAAGTGGAAAAGGTTTTCCATTTGGTGTCAGGGTAAGGGTCTGGACCCCTTTTCCTGTTCTGTGGCTAATATTCTCGACTACCTTTGGTCTCTCTCCAAAGGTGGTGTTTGGTCATCGACCCTTAGGGTGCACCTGGCAGCCATTTCTGCTTACCGGGCGTGGGCTGGTCAGCTGACATTGGCGCAGGAGACAGTGGTCGGGCTCTTTTTCAAAGGCCTGGATCACATATCTCCTCAGGTGCGTGAACCTCCACCTCCGTGGGAGCTACTGCTGGTATTGGCAAAGTTCATGGGCAGGCCATTCGAACCGATGCACAAGTGTGAGCTGTCACACTTGTCATGGAAGACTGCCTTTCTGGTGGCTATCACATCTGCCAGAAAGACAGGGGAGCTCCAGGCACTTTTGGTGGACTCCCCTTATCTGGTCTTCCACAAGGACAAAGTTGTCCTGTGCCCCCACCCGAAATTCCTTCTGAAGGTGCTGTCAGCGTTTCACCTTAACCAGGTGTTGGCTCTGCCGGTATACTACCCTAATTACACCTCAGAGGCTGAGTACCGGCTCCATACTTTGGACCTGAGACATGCTTTCTCCTATTACAAGGAGAGGACGGCGGAAATTCGCGGAAAGGTTCGCCAGCTGTTTGTCACCTACGCTGAAGCCGCTTCTGGCAGACCTGCAGCCAAACGGACCATTGCAAGATGGATTACATCATGCATAGGTCTTTGCTATGAGTTGGCGGGCAAGGAACCTCCCAGAGGGATAAGAGCTCATTCTACCCGCCATACTGCTGCATCGGTGGCTGCTTCCAGGGCATCCCTATCCAGGAAATCTGTCGGGCTGCTACCTGGAAGTCAGCAAACACTACCACATCGACCTTGAGTCACACCAGGATGCTGGTTTTGGGACCTCAATTTTCCAGTATCTGTTCCCTAAGTAAGGGGTGTGCGCCTTGCCTCCCTCCTCCCCAAGAACTGCTAGGAGTCTGCCAGTAAGTGTGGATGAACAACATATTCACGATCCTAGAAGAACAGGTTACTCACCTGTAATAGTAGTTCTAGGAATGATATATGTTGTTCATCCACATGGACCACCCGGCCCCCCGCTGCGGACGCACACAACCTGGCTTCCAGCAGGCTAAGATCTGGCGTCACGGGGCAGAGCCGAGGTATATACCACCCGGGTGGGTGGGAGGAGCCAGCTTGAAGACTTCCGGCAAGATTTAAAGGGGAAAGGGACATGCCAATAAGTGTGGCTGAACAACATATACCATTCCTAGAACTACTGTTACAGGTGAGTAACCTATTCATTTTGGCTATGTCTCCAGCTATAAAATTAACCATACAGAAACGGATGTATTAGTCTTTAGTTGGTCATCCTTCACAATATTTACACAGCCCTATCCTATAAATTGGTCTTAAGGTTTCTATTAAATATTTGGGGGTCTAACTACCAGTAGATCTCAGTCAGCTTCTCAAAGTTAACTACACTCTTCTTACAGACCAACTGTTGTTAGACTTGGAATGGTGATGCTTGCTCCCAGTTTCACTAGCATGATGTTATTTCACCAGTTTCTCATTTATTTTCACTTTGTCCAAATTCCCATACCACAGCGAGAATGGAGCATTTAGTAGTGTCAGATTTCATGGTGTATTTGGCTAGGGTGTCCCCTCAAATTAAACTTTTTACGCTATAATAACCAAAAAATCAGAAAGGTTTTGGCCTCCCCAGTCTGGAAACTTATAATATTGCTGCCACACTCTCCTCTCTCCCCCACTGGTTCCGTTTATCTCCCCCGCACATATGGGTCTCCAGGGACCTTGACTTTCTCTCAGAGGTTCTTCTGGAAAGTTGGTTCTTTGACAGAGGAAGCTGACGTTCCTAGTGTAGACATCAGAACCCTATCCTGACTGCATTAGATGCTGCCTGGTGGTCCCTGGTGCAACTTATCTCTCAAGACTGCCTTCAGCTTCTTCTCTCCGGCCTTTCACCCTGCCTTTTTGCCTGCTCTTTTTAACAAATCATGGGAGGCTGGCGTGATACCTGAGGACTGGAGGAGGGCAGATGTTATTTCCCTTCACAAAAGTGGGAGCAAGACAGAGGCAGGAAACTACAGACCTGTCAGTTTGACCTCAGTGGTAGGGAAAATGATGGAATCACTTTTGAAGGAAAGAATTGTTGAGTACCTAGAGGCCAGCGGGGCACAGGACCCAAGGCAGCATGGATTCGCAGCTGGAAGGTCATATCAGACGAATCTAATCAATTTCTTTGACTGGGTGACCGAAGTAGTAGACCAGGGAGGGGCTGTGGACATGGCCTACCTAGACTTTAGCAAGGCATTTAACACAGTCCCACACAAAAGATTAATAAACAAATTAGCCAGCCTGAGAGTGGGTCCCAGGGTGTTAGCCTGGGTAAAACATTGGCTGGGACAACAGGATGCAGAGAGTAATAGTAAACAGAGTCCATAGTGAAGAAAGGGGGTTACTAGTGGGGTACCGCAGGGTTCAGAACTGGGTCCGGTCCTTTTTAATTTCTTTATAAGTGACATTGCAGAGGGATTGGAAGGAAAAGTATGTCTCTTTGCTGATGACACAAAGATCTGCAACTGGTTGATGCACAAGGTGGGGTGGAAAGGATGAGAAGGGACTTCGCAAGGTTGGAGGAACAGTGAAATGTATGGCAGCTTAGATTCAACACAAGGAAGTGCAAAGTAATGCACCTGGGAAACAAAAACCCATGGGAAGAGTACACAATGGGGGGGGTGAGATACTGACAACAACAAAAATGGAAAGGGACCTGGGGGTAGTTATATCAGATGACCTAAAGGTGGGCAAGCAATGTGAGAAGGCAGTAAGGAGGGCTGGGGGGGATACTGGGATGCATAGAGAGAGGCATCACCAGTAGAAAACAGGAAGTTGTTATCCTTCTGTACAGACAGTTGGTGAGACCGCATCTGGAATACTGCTTGCAGTTCTGGTGACCACACCTCCGCAAAGACACAGACAGGGTGGAGGCTGTCCAGAGGAGGGCAGTCAAAATGGTGCGGGGTCTGCACCAGAAGACATAAGAAAAAAGACTAAAGGAGCTTAATATGTATACCCTCAAGGAAAGGAGTAAGAGGGGGGACATGACAGAAACTTTCAATTACCTCAAGGGGATCCACTAAGTCCAAGAGGGTAGCATCTTCCAAAAAAAAAGAGATGTGCAAGAACAAGGGGGCACAATTTGAAGATAGAGGGGAGATGGCTCAGAGATAATGTGAGGAAGTATTTTTTCATGGAGAGGGTTGTAGATGCATGGAACAGCCTTCCTGAGGGGGTTGTGGAATCAAAAGTGGGGGTATTCAAGAATACATTGGACAGACATAAGGCAATTGTAGTGGGGGTAGGAGGAAGTCGGCTGTTGGTTAACTAGTATCTGCAGTTTATCCATTAGGTAGGGAAATGGGCAGACTAGGTGGGCCAAGCGGTCTTTCAAACAACGTGAAGTCTTGCTATATTATGACATATGCAGTGAGTCCCAACCTTCGAACTGCTCCGGAGGTGAAAGAGTTAACTTTCCATGCCAGGCATGAAATGCTGAGCTCGAGCTCGGTTGAAAACTCTGTGTGTTGTTATTCAAACTCAAACTGTCAGATTCTTTACTCCGCCTCACTGAACAGTCGCTCCGGAGATTTTCTCCTTCTGCTCGGTTCATTTTGTCGGTTAAAGTATTATTTTCTCGTTTTTTTGACCGAATTTAAACCGCAACCGGTCGGTTCAAGCTCTGTCTGTGGTATTGTAAGTACTAGATAGCGTTTACATTTAATTCTTATGTGTGGAACTTGTAAACAGTTATCGGTTCGGTTTGAACCGATCAGGTTGTTTTGAAATATATTAATCTGTCTTTTAGAGTGTGGTTACCGGTTCTTATCGGTTCTAAAAAACCCGGATTTTATTATGGTTTTTTCCACGACCCATGACACGGTTGGGAACCGATAAGAGGGTCTTGCTTGGCGGATTGCCATAAACGGGCAACTTTGGTTAGGACTGGCACTATGTCTGAGAAACCCAAAAGTAAAACCGGGCCCACTGGGTTTCAACACTGCAGTGTATGTGGGGAAGCCTTTGCCAAGGCTGACCCCCACACCACCTGTGTTTATTGTCTGGGGTTTGACCACCTCAATTCAGACTGCCAGATTTGCAAACATTTTCCTGCAGCTACCCTGGATAAGAGAGTTGGTAGGCTCAGGGAAAGGGAGGCCAATATGATCTAGAGGAATTTTATGAACCGGAGGAGGGGGAAGAGGAGTATGAGGAGAGTGAATGTGGATTTGAAAGTCTGGATATGCCCATTGAACCGGACATCTCCCCAGACAGACCTTTAGGAGTGTTTCCTCCTAGGCTTTCTGAGTCCCCTTCTCATTTTATTTTTTATAAAAAAGTGGCTGAAACCCTCCAGCTCCCTATGGAGGAAGCTGTGGATGATCAAGAGGAACCTGACTATGTGGAAATGATGGATATCCCAGAGTCCAGGAGACTGTCTATTCCTTTGCATAAATCTTTTGGAAAACAGACAGTAAAAATCTTAAAAACTCCTCACACTATACCTCCTGTTGATAAGAGAATGGACAAGAGGTACACATTGTCAGGCTCTGATACGGAGTTCCTTACACAACAATGCAGCCATGTTAGTAGTGCAGGCTGCAGCCTGTGACAAGGCAAATATTCCTTGGCCTCACACCCCCTGACAAGGACTCCAGGAGGATTGATGCCATGGCAAAGAAACAGTACATGGCAGCATCTTTGGGACTCGGGCAAATTATATGGCTTATGTTGCTAGATACCAGAAATCCAGATGGGATACTGTTATGGCTCTAGCAAAACAGGTCTCTGGCCAGCTTGCCAAGGAGCTGGAGCAGGTGGCCACTGATGGTATTGAGGCATCTAAGGTGCAATTCCATGCTGCAGTGGACTCTAATGATGTGTCATCAAGAGTCATGGCTACATCTGTGGCACTTCACAGAATGGCTTGGCTCAGATGTACTAGCCTGTCAGGATACCCAGACTAAGGCCATGGATTTTCCTGTTGTGGGTAATTCTCTGTTTGGGGAGCAGACAGAGAATTACATGAAGAAAATGGATGAGTATAGGACCACCTATAGGAGTGCACAGGCCAAGGAAAGGCAGGCCATTCCTCAAAGGCAGCGTTCCAGGGGGCAGGGGCAGGCCTTTTCATAGGCCTTTTTACCAAGCCCAGGCTTCCTCTTCAGCTTACGCCCAGAGGGGGTTCTTTAGAGGGAGAGGCAGACGGGGTACAAGCAGGCCTGCTTCCACCTCCAGCCTAAAGCCCCTGCCAAGCAGGCACCCTGATGGGGTGGCCAGGGCCGATTCTCCACTACCTGTAGGGGGCAGGCTGGCTTACTTTGTCCAGGACTAGAAGTCTCTCACATCAGACAAGTGGGTCCTGGAAGTAGTAAGCCAGGGACTGGTTCTCAGCTTCAAAAAAATTTCCAAAGATGAGAACCAGATCCTTTCCACCTGCAAATCCATCAGAGGCACTTGCCCTAGAGGCAGAAGTCTCTACCTTCCTGGCTCTCAGAGCCGTGGAAAGGGTTCCACCCCTACACCAGGGCAAAGGATTGTACTCCAGGTACTTCCTTACCCCAAAAAAGACAGGAGAATGGTGGCCCATCCTGGATCTCAGATACTTAAACAAGCACCTTTTAAAACCAAAATTCAAAATGGCGACTCTGGGAATTATTCTGCCTTCTCTAAGGCCAGGGGACAGGCTAGCATCCCTGGACCTCAAGGATGCCTACTTCCATATTCTCATCAGAAGCTCCCATCAAAGTACTCAGGTTCGAGCTGTCCTCGGCCATTACCAGTTCAGAGCAATGCCCTTTGGCCTCACCTCTGCTCCAAGGGTATTCACAAAATGCCTGGCAGTAGCAGTTGCCCACCTAAGAAGGCAAAAAATTGCCATCTTCCCTTACCTGGACGACTGGCTCATAGTAGGCCAGTCTCCAGACCAAGTCAAGTTACATCTTCAGATAACTCAGCAACTGCTTACCTCTCTAGGTTTCCTTCTGAATCTTCCAAAGTCAGTTCTAGAGCCTGTCCAGCTCCTCACCTTCATAGGTGCAGATCTGAACACAGAGGAAGCCAGAGCCTTCCTGCCTTTGGACAGGGCAAGGACCCTGGTCTCTCTGGCCTCCTCATTCACCCTGCAGGTCTCTCGATCAGCAAGGCATTTTCTACAGCTCCTAGGGCACATGGCTGCTTCTACAGCAGTAGTGCAAGGAGCCAGAGTTCAGATGAGGGACATCCAGTTCCATTTGAGAGCCTTTTGGTCTCAAAGAAAGGACCTTCTAACCAAATTGATCCCAGTGACTCGAACCCTGATCCAAGCCCTACAATGGTGGCAGGATCAGAGCAGTCTGAGACAGGGGGTTCCCTTTGTCACTCAGTCTCACTCTTTAATCTTTACTACAGATGCATCCCTCTTGGGGTGGGGAGCTCACATAGGCGACCTCACTACCCAGGGACTGTGGTCCCTCAGGAATCTGTGCTCCACATCAACCTGTTGGAGCTCAGAGTAGTTTTTCTAGCACTTCAAGCTTTTTCCAAATCTGTTCAGAACAAAGTTCTACAGGTCAGAACAGACAACACCACTACGATGTGGTACATCAACAAGCAAGGGGGCACTCGGTCTACGGCCTTGTGCACCGAAGCAATGAAGTTGTGGTCTCTGGCTTATTCCCTGAACACCTCCCTTATGGCAGTTCACCTCCCAGGCAAGGACAATGTCCTGGCAGATGCTCTCAGCAGGATTTTCCCAGGGCCATCACGAATGGTCGCTGGATCCCCTGGTCCTGGAGATAATATTTGCCAGGTGGAGCACCCTGCAGATAGAACTTTTTGCAGCCCCAGACAATCACCAACTTCCCCTTTTTTGCTGCAGGCCCCCAGTGTTGGGCTCAGTCCCTCTGGATGCCTTAGTTCTCAACTGGGAAGGAAAGTTTCTCTATGCTTTCCCCTTCCCTCTCCTGTTCAAAGTGTTAGTCAAAATCAGATCTCAGTCCTGCAAAGTGATTCTGATTGCTCCAGATTGGGCCAGACAACCCTGGTATCCACTCCTACTGTCCTTAGCAGTCCATCTTCCCCTGTGTCTTCCCAGGAATCACAGTCTGTTAACCTGTGCTCAGGGAAGGGTTTGGTACCCGAACCTCAAATCTCTCAATCTCAAGGCCTGGCTCTTGAAGAGTTAGAATTTGCTGATCTACACCTCTCCCAGGGTGTAATGGATATACTGAAGGTTTCTAGGAAGCCTTCCACCAGGGCTGCTTACAATTCCAGATGGAAGAGGTTTTCCATATGGTGCTCTGGGAGGCATATTTCCCCAGAATCTGCTGATTTACCCACAGTCCTGGATTATATGGTCCATTTGAACACTTTGGGGCTCAGACCAGCTACCCTAAAGGTGCATTTGGCAGCTGTGTCTGCTTTCATTTCAGCAGTTAAACCCTCTTCTCTTTCAGCTCATCCTGTATTCTCTAAGTTTTTTAAGGGATTGCTTCACACCAACCCTCCATTC
Organism: Neoceratodus forsteri; assembly: GCA_016271365.2. NCBI lineage: Eukaryota > Metazoa > Chordata > Ceratodontiformes > Ceratodontidae > Neoceratodus > Neoceratodus forsteri. The sequence goes on from CM057453.1 coordinate 357,514, forward strand.
AGGGACTCTGACCCTGCCTGGGATCTTAATGTTTGCATTGCTCAGCTTATGCAACCTCCCTTTGAGCCCTTGTCTTTGGTAGACCTCAAGTATTTGACTTGGAAGAATGTGTTTCTGGTAGCTATCACTTCTGCCAGACACATAAGCGAATTACAAGCTTTGTCAGTGGAGCCTGATTTTATCTCCTCTCATAGAGATAAGGTGGTCCTCAGGACTAACAGGAAGTTCTTGTCTAAGGTGGTTTCAGATTCCCACCTTAATCAATCTATTTCTCTTCCAGTGTACTTCACTGACCATTCCTCCTCTGGCGAGAGGAGGCTGCACAGCTTAGATGTGAAGAGAGCCCTTAGTTACTACATTGAGCGTACCAAGGGTCACAGGTTTGACTCTCTCCAACTGTTCCTCACTTATGGTGAGGTTGGTAAAGGGAAACCTGCTACTAAAAGATCCATTGCCAGGTGGATTGTCTCTTGTATCCAATTCTGTTATGAAAAGCTGGGTAAGGTTCCTCCCTCAGGCCTGAGGGCTCACTCTACCAGAGGTACAGCAGCTTCCCTGGCTGCTGCCAGGGACATCCTCATTCTAGAGATTTGTCAAGCAGCTACCTGGAAAACAGTTCACACTTTTACCAAGCATTACTCTCTGGACACCCAGGCTAGGAGTGATGCACGGTTTAAGCACAGCTGTCTCCAGAGCCTATTTCCTAAGTAGGTTCTGTCCCTCCTCCATGGAGGTACTGCTGTGTAGTCTGCATATGTCATAATATAGCAAGACTTCATGTTGTTTGAAGAAAAATTACTCACCTTAGTAGTGTTGTTTGTTCTAATGGAGTCTTGCTATATTATGACCTCCTGCCTGCCTCTCAGAACCTCTGCTTTTTGGGATGTGTGGGTGGGCAGTGCAGTGTTGGCACTTAGTAGATGCCCACCTTGTTTTTTCACCCCTCTCTTTTTCTGGGGTGACTGGGTGTTGTGTTTTTCATTTTTTGGGTCTCCTGACTTGAGTCTTGGTTTTGGGACCAAAAAATGTGTTGTTATATTTAGTAGCCAGTTGGCTAATGTAGGTTTACAGCTTCCACACAGGACCTTAGTGAGTTTAGCTCGTAAAGATCTGACAGTTTGAGTTTGAAGAACAACAGACAGAGTTTTCAACCGAGCTCGAGCTCGAGCTCAGCGTTCCATGCCTGGCATGGAAAGTTAACTCTTTCATCTCCGGAGCAGTTCGAAGGTTGGGACTCACTGCATATGTCACAATATAGCAAGACTCCATTAGAAGAAACAACATTACTAAGGTGAGTAATTTTTTCTTATCTGTTATCAAATTCTATGTTTCTATGCTGCAGTTGATTCTGTTTCTGCCTTTGGATGCAGCTAGGTCTCTGAATTCCAGCACAGTTTTTCTCTCGAGACTGCTTCCCCTCCATCCAGGAGAAGGACCATTTCTAAGGACATGGATGTGTTGTTCAATACACACTTCTTGGCAGGTATCTTGCCGCTTTAAATGTTGCCGGAAGGTCTTCAAGCTGGCTCCTCCCACCCACCCGGGTGGTAAAACTCTTGGCTCCGCCCCATGACGCCAGATCTTCCTTACTGCTTGGAAGCTCAGGTTCCCTCTTTAACGCTCTCCGTTTAGACTGGATCCAAACTCTTCGGTTTACCTGAAAATAATTCTGAAATTTTCAAGACTTCGGTCTGTTTCGTCCCTCGCAGCTGCGATGGATAATTCGACTTCGGTTTTGGCGGTGCCCATGCGGGCAGAAAATGTCTTGTGGATCCGCTCACGTGCGTTTGTATTGCCTCGGGTTGGACCACGATCCAGAGCCTGTGAGTTCGCAAGTCCTTCTCGTTAGCGTCCCGAAGACCGTGCTGCCAGACTCCAACTTGGGTGCCCCGAGAGCCGAATTTCGCTGGTGAAGTCAAAGGAGGCCCGTTGGGTGGTGTCCGCGGCGGCAGGCTCGGCTGAGCAACTGGAACAGATGATCGCCCTTGAGGAGGAGGCGGCCCAGGCTGCATCTTCTTTCTCCTCGGTTGCAGCATTTATCACGCTCTCCTTGGGCTCCTCCTACACGGCTTCTTTTAAGCAGCTTTGTCAATCCCTCTCTACAAAAGTGTAGGGTCCATCGGGACATTCTTCTTGGTCCAAGAAGAAGGTCTCAAAGGGTAAGTCCCACCGTCAAGTGCTTAGGAGCGAGAGGTCCCCTCCTGACAGCCGACACCGACTTCGGGTCGAGGTGTGGGCTAAGGCCACTGGTTTCAAGGTATCCCCGTCAGGTCAGCCAGCAGAGACACCCGTCGACGCGGTCGATATTTTTCTCGGCCCATCGGACGGTTGTCGACTGGAGAAGCCGACAACCTTACTTCACCGTTTCCCTCGGTGGAAACCGAGGACTTGCCTGTGCCTCCTGTGCCGGAGTCCCCGGTTAAGGTTCCCGAGCCGAGGGAGGAACGGGTTTCCTCCGCTCCGTCCTAGACCTGCCCTCGGAAAGTCCAACAGTCCCGGTCCCGGTCTTGGTCCTCCTCTCGGTCCAGCCGATCCCGCCGACACCGGCGGTCTCGGCGGCGCCACTCGTCCTCTTCCTCCTCCTCAGAGGAAAGGCTTCGGTGCAAGTTGCGTCGACGCTACGAGGACTTAATGTGGCAGAAGCTCCTCTTGACCGGGAACAAGCTGACCCCGTCGCCTTCCCCGGCCATTAAGTGGCTGTCACCTGAAAGGCCGAAGCAACCCCTCGTAGTTGTCGAGGAGCCCAAACCGGCGCCGGTTGTTCGGCCTAAACCAGCTGCTCCACCTATAGTGGTGGAACCCCGGCCTCCACAACCTAAATCTGGGGCTTTGACCAAGGATTCTCAGTCAGGTCGGGGCCGCCCCATCGGTTGTCGGTCACCCTCACTCCCGACCGTCCTCGACAGGTGGAGGGTGGCTCAGGCCGTAGGCAGCTGTTCGCAGGCTCCTCGGAGTCTGACGATGACTCTTCCCTGTTCTCCAGGCCTCTTGACCTGGAGTCCGCTGGGGGACAGTCAGTGGACGAGAGCCCATCCTCGTTCATGGGTCTGCTCCGGCTCATCTCAGAGTCTACTGGGATGCAGCTTGAACCCGTGTCCAAGCGGGCAAAGTATCCCGTCATGGAGATACTGGACCAAGGTGATTCTCCCACGGAGGCCTTTCCGGTGGCTGAATCCATTGTTGGCCCGGCCTTGGAGTTATGGCAGCAGCTGGCTTCTTGTCCTGCTCCTTCGGCCAGGATGGCCAGGAAGTACGCAGTCCCAACCGGTTCACTGTCCGGTTTTGCGGAGCACCCCTCTGCGAAGGGCTTGTTACTGATAGTGTTTTCCGGCGTTCCGGGAACACTAGGGATGTGGACAAGCCTCCCGACAAAGAGTCCAAAAAGCTGGAATACACTGGGCGTAAGGTGTACGCTGCGTCCTCCCTAGGCCTCCGTCAGGCCTGTTCGGCCGTACTGATGGCGCACTTCTCCCACGCCTTTATGGGCTCCCTGGATGAGGTGACCCCTCATCTCCCGACTGACCGCCAAACTACGGTCAAGCAGGTGCAGGATTAGGGAAGGGCGGTTGCGAAACAGCAGCTCCAAACTGCACTGGATATTGGAGACTCTTGTGCCTGGTCAGTAGCGGCCGCAGTGGCCATGCGCCGCAGAGCTTGGCTGCGGATCTCCACCTTTACGGCGGATACCCAGCACAAGCTGGCAGACATACCCTTCCTGGGTACCGACTTGTTTGGTCCCGGGGTGGAGGGTCATTTGCAAAGGAATGAGAAGTCCAGTGCCACCTTGGACTCGGTCACGTCTGCCCAGAAGGACAAAGGCCATCAGCAGCAGCATAAGCCCTTTCGGCCTTCTGCCCCTGCGGCACATCCGGCCCAGCAACACCAGTATCAGGGCCAGCGGGCTTGCACTTGGCACCCCAAAGCCAAGCCTGCAGCTTCCTCTAGCAGGAAGCCGGGAGGGAAAGGCCCCGGAGGTCCCTCATCCGGTCCCTCCTCCAAGCCTGCCCAGTGACGGGTTGAGGGGTGTCACCCCCAACCTTGTCGCTCCCCCATGGGGGGACAGCTCCACCACTTTCTTTCCGCCTGGTCCGCTATCACCATGGACCGCTGGGTGTTGGAAGTGGTAGGAAAGGGTCTGCCTCTGGAATTCAAGCAGGCCCCGCCTCTTCCGAGCCATCGCCCCACGGGGCTACGGGTCTGTAGCCTTCTGTCGGCCCTCGGACCCGACATTGCCCTGCTCCTCCAGAAGGAGGTGATCAGGAGGTGGTGGATCCTCCTCCAGACCCAGGGTTTGTGTCCAGGTATTTCCTGGTCCCAAAACGGACGGGGGGGCTGGCGCCCCATTCTCGACCTGCACAGGTTCCTAAGGTCTCGAACCTTCAGGATGGTCACTCTGGCTCAGATCATTCCATCCTTAGAACGAGGCGTGTGGTTCTGTTCTCTGGACCTTCAGGACGCATTCTTTCACGTCCCAATCTGTCTATCCCACCAGTGATTCCTCCACTTCAGAGCGGAGGGGTCCCTTTACGAGTTCCGGGCCATGCCCTTCGGCCTCTCTCCAGCTCCCAGGGTCTTCACCAAATGCATGGCAGTGGTGACAGCTTTCCTGTGGCACTGAAGGGTATGGGTGTACCCTTACCTGGACGACTGGCTGTTTGCAGCCCCCACCAGACTGGAGGTGGAGTGGTCCAGGGATCTGGCCCTCCAGGTTTGCTCTCAAGTTGGCCTCCTCATCAACAAGGCCAAATCGGAAGTCGTGCCAGCGCAGGCGATTCAATTCATCGGGGCAGAGCTCGACTCTCTTCGAGCCAGAGGACAGCTCCCGTCGGACAGGGCCGAGGTTCTTTCCTCCTTTGCCCAATCATTTCTGGTTGGGCAATTGCGTCCTGCCCGGGACTTCCTGCGCCTCCTGGGCCTCATGGCGGCCTGCACCAGCATGGTCCATTTTGCCCATTGGCACATGCGTCCCCTTCATTGGGGACTGGCCAGCCAGTTGTCACAGCGCTCCAGTCCTTTGGACCAGCCAGTGGCGGTGACCCAGGAGATGTGGAACGCTCTCCAGTGATGGATCGTTCCAGCTCATCTGCAGGAGGGCATCCCGTTTGTCCGCCCCAAGCTGACGGTCACTCTTATCGACCGACGCCTCTCTGATGGGTTGGGGTGCCCATCTGGGGGAGCACAGAGCACATGGCCTCTGGTCCCCTTGGGAGTCCCGATGCCACATCAACCTGCTGGAGCTTCGAGCGGTCTGACTAGCCCTCACCGCCTTCGCTCCATTTGTACGGGGTCAAGTGGTCCAGGTCCAGAGAGACAATACCACGACCATGTACTACCTAAACCACCAGGGCGGGACGCGCTCCTTGCCCCTGTGCAAGGAAGCTCTCCACACTTGGTCCCTCATGTGCAGATTGGAGGCGGATCTCCTAGCCATCCATGTGGCAGGAGCCTCCAATACTGTGGCCGATGCCCTAAGCTGGATAGGAGCTGCATCTCACGAGTGGTCTCTCCTGCCGGAGGTAGTACAAGATCTGTTCTCCCACTGGGGCATGCCTCAGGTGGACCTGTTTGCCTCCAGGGAGAATGCGAAGCTGAGGCTGTTTCATGCCCGCCCCCCTCAGCAGGGCTTGCTGCAGGGGGATGCCTTCTCGAGGCCGTGGACCCCGGGCCTCTTCTGCACCTTTCTCCCATTTCCCTTGATCCACAAGGTGCTTCTCAAGGCGAGGAGGGACAAGGCGCAGGTGATTCTGGTAGCCCCAGACTGTCCCCGCCAGTTCTGGTATCCAGATCTCCTCATCCTCAGCTCCAGGCTCCCGAGGTGACTTCCAGCCTGCCTGGACCTGATCTCAGTCAATCAGGGGAAGGTACTCAACCCGGACCTTCAATCCCTGCACCTGACGGCCTGGTTCCTGGCGGCTAGAGTTCCAGGCCTTGGGTCTTTTCCGGACGAGGTCCTCAACGTTGTTGAGGCATCCCGTAAGGAGTTGACCAGGAATGCTTACGCCCAAATGGAAGAGATTCTCCATTTGGTGTCAGGAAAGGGTTGGACCCTTCCTCCTGCTCCTTGGCCAGCATTCTGGACTACCTGTGGTCCCTTTCTCAGCTAGGGCTTGGTTCGGCGACCCTAAAGGTGCACCTGGCAGCCATCTCTGCTTACTGGGCGTGGGCCGGAAAGCAGTCGGTGGTGCAGGAGAAGGTGGTCGGGCGCTTTTTCAAAGGTCTTGATCACATATCCCTTCCGGTGTGAGAACCTCCACCTCCATGGGATCTGCTGCTGGTATTGGCTAAGCTCATGGGCAAGCCATTCGAACCGATACACAGGTGTGACATCTCTCACCTGTCATGGAAGACCGCCTTCTTAGTGGCTATCATGTCAGCCAGAAGGATAGGAGAGCTCCAGGAATTTTCCATCGAATCTCCCTATCTGGTCTTCCACAGGGACAAGGTTGTCCTTCGCACCCACCCGAAATTCCTTCCCAAGGTGGTGTCAGAGTTTCACCTTAACCAGGTGTTGACTCTGCCGGTGTTCTACCCCAATCACACCTCAGAGGCCGAATATAGGCTCCATACTTTGGACCCTAGAAGAGCACTCTCTTATTATAAGGAGCGAACGGCTGAAGTTCGGGGAGAGGTTCGCCAGCTGTTTTCACCTACGCTGAAGCCACACCTGGCAGACCTGCAGCCAAGCTGTACGATAGGCAGGTGGGTCACCTCCTGCATAGATCTCTGCTATAGGTTGGCGGGCGTGGAGCCTCCCAAAGGGATAAGAACTCATTCTACCCGCCATTCCGCTGCTTCAGTGGCTGCTTCCAGGGAAGTCCCTATCCAGGAAATCTGCAGGGCTGCTACCTGGAAGTCAGTACACACCTTTAATACCCACTACCACATCAACCTTGAGTCACGCCGGGATGCTGGTTTTGGGACCTCGGTTCTCCAGTCCTTGTTTCCTAAGTAGGGGGTGTGTGCCTTGCCTTCCTCTTCCCGGAGAACTGCTAGGAGTCTGCCCAGAAGTGTGGATTGAACAACATATCCTTGTCCCTAGAAATACAGGTTACTCACCTGTAACAGGAGTTCTAGGAATGGTATATGTTGTTCATCCACACGACCCACCCGGCCTCCCCGGCTTCGACACACAACTTGGCTTCCAGCGGGCTAGATCTGACGTCATGGGGCGGAGCCGAGTTTTACCACCCGGTGGGTGGGTGGAGGAGCCAGCTTGAAGACCTTCCGCAACATTTAAAGCGGCAAGGTACCTGCCAAGAAGTGTGGATGAACAACATATACCATTCCTAGAACTCCTGTTACAGGTGAGTGACCTGTATTTTTTTTGCTCAGTTGTACAGACCATTATAGATACCTCCAGACTTGGACATACTTATTATCTCTATACTTACTATATACTCAGGATTCCCCACTGTCTGAAAATGTAGGGTGGTGACAGCGGTGATGGGGTCAAAAGGTGCATTATTTTTCTGGACCTCCTGTATGCACTGTACATGTGCATAAGTGGATTTTAAGTAAAATATAGTGTGCTGGTATCAAAGCAAGGGTAGTAGTGTAATAAAGGATGGCAATGAAAGACAATTTTGAAGGATTTTTATAAAACAAATAAATCTGTAATGAATAAAAATATAGGGTGGAGGCAAAAAATATAGGGTGGTGGTAAAAAATATAGAGTGGTAGTAAAAAAAAATACATATAGTGGTGTCCCACCATGCTAAAACAATAAATGGGGAACACTGGCTATATACCTCCTTAGAACTGGCCTCTACAGTGTTACAACAGATGGGGAAATCTTGGGCTCCATGACCAGTATATGTAGTTACTGTTTTCTCCTAGTATCAAATACTGATTCTGTCAGGACCAGCAGACCCCCCCATGTCCCAAATGAAATGGTCCCAAGAACTGGGTCTTCCTGCAGTATAGCCCCTCAGCAATGGCATCATATTGCTTTTCAGTGCATAAGGTCTCCTCTTCCCCTTAGTGGAGGGAATATGCCCAGAAGTACCTCCACAGGTTCTTTATCTCTCCAGTGTTGCAGGTGCATAGGGACACTGCTCACATTTCAGCTTACTGGTGTGAGTGTGGAGAACACTACACTACACACACTCATATTTTCAGGAGGTGTCCTGTGATGCAACCCTTTCTGGTAGCCCTGGATACAGAACTCTCTGAGAGTTTCTCCCAACGGGGTTACCTCATCTGCTTCTTTATTCATCCTTCTACAATATTCATGTATTTTGAAAGATAAAATAGCTAGATATTTGCTGGGAATCATAATCCCAGCAGCTAAGAAATGTAAAACATGAAGGTGGCTCTCCCCCATGCTTACTATAGTTAGGGAATGGAGAAACCAGGTTCTTGAAATTTACCGGATGGAGCATATTTCTTATGACTTAGAAAACAAGGAGCAGCAAGGTCGAGAGAGGAAGACTAGATGGTTGCTCTATAGTGCAAGGGTGGACCCATCCCTTATCCCTTAATTGCCCCTTCCCCTTTCTGAATTTCACAGTCCCTGACGTTTCCTTCCTTCTTGGAGACACCGGCTAATTTTCCTAATTTCCATTAGTTCCTTGACCCTAGACCATTTCTAGATTTGTAATGTTCCTCCCCCTACTTTCTACCCAAGTTGCATCTTAGTGCCCTTGCCTACCGAAAGTTGGTTACCATGATTTGGTTCGTCTGTTTACATTTTTTGTTATATTGGATTTAGCAGTTATTGTTAACCCCGCAGTCTCATGTAACTTCTCTCAATATTTACTAGACCTTGGCATCCATGCACTGTTCTTTCAGGAGAGTTCTATCTGCACTGATCCTATAACCTGAATGGATGCCCATGTGGACTGTGTATACTTGTCCTGATTCATTGTAAGATCTACTGTATGTACTGTACATGGCTGTTTACTTTTAAACAATAAAAACTTCAATTATAGTAAAATAAAGAGACACAACATGATGTGCGTTGTGCTGAGATAACTACATGCTGAGGGGTGTAATAAAACAGGACGCCACAGGCGGTGGGCCTTCAGGCCCTGGAAGTGGTGGATTGTCAGATTTTTATAGGTAAACAAATTTTCTGAAAAGTTTGTTGAACCAACAGATGTGTTGATGGACTTGTACAGGTACATAAGTGAAAAAAGAAAGACAAAGGGAGGGATAGTGAGACTGAAGGGGGAGGATGGGGGCCGCGTGGAGGATGACAACAGTAAAGCTGACATATTGAACAGGTATTTCTGCTCAGTCTTTACTGAGGAAGAGGAGGGTAACGGGTCTGAAGGAGTACAAGGGTGAGAATGGTGCAGAAATGGACACAAGTCCCTTTCACAGGAAAGGGTCCTGAAGGAACTGGAAGTAATAAGAGTTGATAAAGCAATGGGGCCAGATTGGGTGCACCCCAAGGTCCTAAAGAACTAAGAGAGGGTGGCGGAACCTCTGGCTATCCTGTTTAGCCGATCACTGGAAACAGGGAGGTACCCAAAGACTGGAGGACAGCAGATGTAGTCCCCTTATACAAAAGTGGGAACAAAGAAGAAGCAGGGAACTACAGACCAGTCAGCCTCATCTGGTAGTGGGAAGATCATGGAAGCACTACTGCAGGAGAGATAGTTGGTGGAACATCTAGTTGTCAATGGACCACAGGACCTAAGGCAGCATGGTTTCACCAGGGGAGGTCATGTCAGACCAACCTCGTTGAATTTTGACTGGGTGACTAGGGAGGTGGATCAGGGAGGGCAGTGGACATGGCCTATCTGGACTTCAGCAAGGCCTTTGACACTGTGCCACATAGAAGACGTATTACACAAACTGGGGAATATGGGTGTGGGCAGGACAGTAGTGTGGTGGGTAGGTAACTGGTTGGGTGGCAGGACACAGAGGGTGGTGGTAAATGGCTGTCACTCCACAGAGGGAAGAGTGACCAGTGGGGTACCACAGGGATCAGTGCTGGGACCGGTCCTATTCAACATCTTCATCAGTGACATTGCGCAGGATCTAGAAGGCAGAATTTCACTGTTCGCTGGTGACACAAAGCTCTGTAACAGAGTAGACACACCAGAGGGTGTAGACAGAATGAGACGCGACCTGCAGAAACTTGAAGAATGTTCAGGGGCTTGGCAGTTGAAATTCAATGCAAAGAAGTGCAAGATAATGCATATGGGGCACAAAAACCCTGACACAATATATCAGTTGGGGGGTGAGGATATAGCATGCACCAAGCAGGAAAGGATCTTGGGGTTGTCATCTCTGATGACCTCAAGGTAGGGAAACAGTGTGACAAGGCAGCAGGTAAAGCAAATAGGATGCTGGGATGTATAGGCAGGGGCATCACCAGCAGGAAAAGGAGGTCATAATTCCGCTATACAAGACACTAGTGAGGCTCCCCTATAGTACAGTGTACAGTTCTGGAGACCATACCTACGTAGGGACATAGACAGGGTAGAGAAGGTTCAGAGGAGGGCAACAAAGATGGTGCATGGATTGCATCACAAGTCCTATGAAGACAGGTTGAGGGAACTGAACATGTACTCCCTGGAGGAGAGGAGGGAGAGAGGGGATATGATAGAGACATACAAGTATCTTACAGGGAGGAACAGGGTGCAGGAAAACACTATTTTTAAGCGAAAAAGATGTTCCAGACTAGAGGGCATGGGATGAAGTTGGAGGGAGGACGATTCAGAGGAAACATGAGAAAGAATTCTTCACAGAATGGGTGGTGGACAAGTGGAACACCCTGCCAGAGGAAGTGGTGGGGGCTGAAACAATCACGGGATTTAAGAATGCATGGGATAGACATAAAGGAATTCTGGAGGTCAGGGGTAAGAGGCAACAGAGTTCTAGGAAAACAAACTGAACTTACAAGCTCAAATGGGCAGACTGGGTGGGCCATAGGCCCTTATCTGCCGACACTGTCTATGTATCTATGTATCTTGTATTTATTTATGAAACTGATTGGAAACAATACAAGGCAAGGCAAATTTTATTTTTATGGTGCACAGTCCCGGAGGCTCTGGGCACCTAACAATAGAAACAATACAGAAAATATCAATTAAATGTGATAATAAAACAAGAACATTAATACACAGTTATAAAATCGTAAAATTCAGAATCAAAAATAGAGGTCAAAGGTGTTAAAACTCAGGCAGTTGGGTGGAAAAAATCTACTATGGTCAGGCCAAGGGAAAGAGGTGGGCTTTTTTGCCTCTGCTTGAGCACCTCAGTAGAAAGGGCCTCCCAAACTGCAGATGGAAGCAAGTTCCACAGGGTCAGCCCGACAACACTGAAAGCACGGTCGCCCAATGTCTTCAGCCAAACCCTGGGAACATCCAGGAGGCCTCTAGACAAGGAATGGAGGGAGCGGACAGGGGTTGCTGGCATCAGGAGCTCAGTCAGGTAGCCTGGGCCCAGTCTGTGTAGGGCTTTAAAGGTGAGCAGGCTCACATTGAAAAGGACCCTCCACCTGATAGGCAGCCAGTGCAGAGCCCGCAGGACTGGGATCACGTGACTGGACCTAGACAGGCCTTCCAGTAACTGAGCTGCTGCGTTTTGCACCAGCTGCAACCTGCGGAGGGTCCCTCTCATGACCCTGAAGTAAAGAGAGTTCCAGTAGTCGAGCCTAGAGGTGACAAAGGCGTGCACTAGCATTGGCAGGTCTTCGGGGGGGACGAGGGTCTTGATCCTGGCGATGTTCCTCAAGTGGTAAAACCCACTTTTGACAACAGAAGACACCTGATCCTCAAGTGTCGGTCTGCCATCCTGGATCACGCCAAGATCGCGCACCCTCTGGTAAACCACCAGTGGAGCCAACCCCACAGAAGTCCTGTGTCAGCTCCAGGTACCCTCCCATCATGCCCACAACCTGGCTCGATCACCAGCACCTGTCTTGTCTGGGTTCAGTCGCAACCAGCTGGAGGATATCCAGTCATTGATTTTTGCCAGCCAGGTGTTAAGCACTTCTACAGCATCGGATGTTCTGGGAGCAAATGACAAGTACAACTTGATGTCATCTGCATAGCAGTGAAACTCCACACTGAATTGCTGAATGATCTTGCCCAGGGGCAACATATACACTGCGAATAACATCAGTGACAAAATCGAGCCCTGGGGTACTCCACATGACGATGGCATTGGGAGGAAGAGAAATTCCTCATCACTACCTGTTGCACACTGTCAGAGAGAGAGGACTCAAACCATTTGATGACAACACCAGCGAGTCCACAGTACTTGCAGAGCTGATCCAGAAGCATGAAGTGATCCACAGTGTCAGAAGCTGATGAGAGGTTGAGGTGAACAAGAATTGCCTTGTCTCCTCTATCTCTAGTCCTGAGCAGATCATTATGCACCCTAACTAGTACTGTGTCTGGCCCTAAAACTTGACTGGAATGGCTCATAGATGTCAAAGGACACAAGGTGATCCTTGAGCTGCACCTCACCCCACCCACCCCAAGCGCATCATTTCCTTTATATCACGGGTTCTGACATCACTTTCCCAAAAGTACAAAGGACATACACCTGTGTATATCCTTAAAGCACAGCATACTGAATAGGGGGTAAACGCACTCACAAGCTTGCACACAGTAAAAAAAAAAAATAATTTAATCAGGAAGGGAGACAGACGTGGGGAGTGGTGCAATGCACTGGCTGTGGAGCGGCAGTCTTCTGAGAGATGTTCTGGAGGCTGCATTGGTGCCCTATTTGCAGGCACCTCTCTGGTCTGAGGGAGGAGGTTGCCCCGTCTCCATGCTGACCTTGTCGAGGATTCAGAAAACCTCCTCCCCCACTCAGGGACCACCCAGGCCACCACCACTGATCAGAGATTGCCAAGAAAGAGGAAAGGTTGGACCATGGTGGGCTTAGGGAGGGTGAGGGTGGTGGAACAAAGGTGCATTCCTCCAGTTGTGCCTGTCCACAGTTCATTCACCATTCTGGTGGAGCGTGGTTCCTCTATGGAGGCACCTGCAGTGGAGACCAAGGAGGATGCTGGGAACCTCCACAAAGGAGACCCACAGGAGGGTGGCATGAGACCCCACGAGGGAAGGAAGCAACTCCTGGTGGGGGACTCAATTGTTAGGGGGTAGAACTGAGGGAGGGGAGAGGGAGGTAAGGTGCCTGCCCGGCACAATGGCTTGGAGGGAGAAGAAGCAAATCCTCAGGATCATGGGAACAGCTGCATGGGGGAGGGAGCTGGATGTCATTGTCCACCTAGGAACAAATGACCTGGCTGGGAATGGGATCAGAGGAGTGCAGCAGGAGTCTGTGGAGTTGCGGAGGGACCTTAGACAAGTAGCATGCACGGTAATTTTCTCGGAAATGCTACCTGTATATGGCATGGGTGAGGCTAGGGTACTCCACACCATGGGATTCAGTGACTGGTTGAAAAACTGGTGCGGAGCTCAGGGATTTGGCTTCATTGGGGGCTGGGAGTCCACCTGGAGGGATACAGGCCTATACTGGTGTGATGATCTGCATCTGTCCGGAAGGGGAACCAGGATCCTAGGTGATGGGTTCAAATGCTTCATTGGCAAGCATTTAAACTAGCTAAGGGGGAGGCACTGAAGAGAAACAGGGAATCCCCCCCCTCACCCACACACACAAAACAGGATAGTTAACGAAGCAGACATAAAGTTAGAGAAGTCGATGGGGAGCAGGACAGGGGTAAATCCAGAAAAAGGCAAAGGCAGTAAGGACAGGGAAGGGCCTGAAAAGGGTAAGGCCATCAAAAAATGGAGGGCGATGAGTACCAATGCCCATAATCTGGGTAACAAGCTCCCTGAACTAGTGGCCTTGATGGAAGAGGGATGCCTGGATATTGTGGCAGTCACAGAAACATGGTACACAGAAAACCATGACTGGGATGTCAACATACCGGGGTACACAATCTACAGAAGGGACAGTGAGGGTAAAAGAGGAGGAGTAGCTCTCTACGTAAGGGAAGGAATTAAAGCAACAGAACTAAAGGGTAAACAGGGAGGGGAGCGGGCACTGTGGGTCACCCTGGAGACAGGAAATGGCACCACAATCTGCTCAGGGGTTGTGTACAGACCCCCATCTCAGGGGAGGCAATGGACAAGAAAATGATAGAAAGAATCCTTAGAATGGCAGAAAAAGGAGAGATATTGTTGATGGGGGACCTGAATATGCCAGATGTTAACTTGAGCACCTTTGCTGCAGCCACATCCAAGAGCAGGGTCTTTCTCGATGCCCTACAAGGGGAATGCCTCATCGGATAGCTAGTGTTGGAACCCACTCGGAGGGAGCAATCTTAGACCTGGTACTCTTAAATGGGAATGGAGAGAAGATCTCAGATTTAGAAGCGGGTAGCCATCTGGGAACAAGCGATCACCAAACAGTGTGGTCCACAATCAACACAGCTGTAGAGTCAAACCATACAAAAGCAAGGGTATTGGACTTCAGGAGGGCTGACTTTGGCAAAATGGGAGAGTGCCTCAGAAAAACACTGGCAAACAGACAAGAAGGAGGGGTGGAAGAACCATGGGGAAAAATCAAAACTGCCATCACAGAGACAACAAGCCTTCGTATAAAGCAAATCAACAAAACAAAATGAAGGAAAAAGCCACTATGGTTCTCAAAAGAGGTGGCAGGGAAAATTAAGTAGAAAAGGATACGATTCAGGAAATATAAGGAAACACAGTAAGGAGCAGGACAGAGAACTATATCAGTTAAAGCAGAAGGAGGCAGGGAAAGCAGTCAGAATAGCAAAGGCCCAAACTGAGGAAAAGATTGTCAAATCTGTTAAGGGGATATACAACCTTTTATAGGTACATTAGGGAGTGAAGAAAGACCAAGGGAAGGATACTGAGGCTTAAAAAGGGGAGGGAATGTGGGCAGAGGGTGACAATGAAAAAGCAGGGATACTGAACGAATACTTCTGCTTAGTATTCACAAAAGAAGAAGAGGGGGAGGTACCTAAACCAAACAGTAAAAACACTCTGGATAGGGGAGTCAATACCAGTCCTTTCACAGAAGAAAGGGTACTGAAAGAACTCTTAAAACTGAAGGTGGACAAAGCAATGGGGCTTGACGGAAATCGCTCAAGAATTCTAAAAGAACTAAGAGTAGAACTAGTGACACCACTGACTACCCTCTTTAACAAATCATGGGAGGATGGGGTGGTACCTGAGGACTGGAGGAGGGCAGATATGATTCCACTTCACAGAAGTGGGAGCAAGGCAGAGGCAGGAAACTACAGACCTGTTACTTTGACCTCAGTGGTATGGAAAATGATGGAATCACTTCTGAAGGAAAGAATTGTTGAGTGCCTAGAGGCCAGCGGGCCACAGAACCCAAGGCAGCATGGATTCACAGCGCGGGAAGGTCATTTCAGACAAATCTAATAGATTTCTTTGACTGGGTGACCAAAGTAGTAGACCAGGGAGGGGCTGTGGACATGGCCTACCTAGACATTAGCAAGGCATTTGACACAGTCCTACACAAAAGATTAATATACAAGCTAGCCAGCCTTAGAGTGGGTCCCAAGGTGGTAGCCTGGGTAAAAAATTGGCTGGACAACAGGACGCAGAGGGTGATAGTAAGCAGAGTCCACTCTGAAGAAAGGGGGGTTACTAGCGGAGTACTGCAGGGTTCAGTACTGGGACTGGTCCTCTTTAATGTCTTTATAAGTGACACTGCGGAGGGACTGGAAGGAAAAGTATGTCTCTTTGCAGATGACACAAAGATCTGCAACAGGGTTAATGCACATAATAGGGTGGAAAGGATGAGAAGGGACTTAGCAAGGTTGGACCAATGGTCAAATGTATGGCAGCTTAGATTCAACGCAAAGAAGTGCAAAGTAATGCACCTGGGAAACAAAAACCCAGGGGAAGAGTACACAATGTGGGAGGACATAATACTGACTTTCATGTACCTCAAGTAATCAGCAAAGTCCAAGAGGGTAGCATCTTTCAGAAAAAGAGATGTGCAAGAACAAGGGGGCACAATTTAAAGATAGAAAGGGGGACAGCTCAGAGGTAATGTGAGGAAGTATATTTACATGGAGAGAGTTGTGGATGCATGGAATGGCCTTCCTGAGGAGTTTGTGGAGTCAAAAACAGTGAGGTAGTTCATGAATGCATGGGACAGACATAAGGCAATTGTAGTGGGGGGTAGGAAGAAGTAGGCTGTTGGTTAACTAGTATCTGCAGTACCTACTAGTTAGATAGGGAAATGGGCAGACTAGGTGGGCCAAGTGGTCTTTAGCTGCCGACAAATTCTATGTTTCTGTTGTGCCACAAGTTTCTCAACAGCCTTACTCAAAAATGGCAGGTTGGAGATAGGATGATAATTCGCCAGGACGTCCGGGTCGAGTGATTGTTTCTTCAGGAGGGGTCTCACCAGGGCTTCTTCCAAGACCGCTGGGAAGACTCCCTCCGACATCGAGCACTGGGCGATTCTGGCGAACACTGGGTCAAGAGTCCAGGCACATCTCATTAGGAAACTCATCGGGCTGGGTCCAGATCACAATATATGTGCTATAGCACTGAGATCACCTCAGTGACTTTGGCCACCTCCACCAGTTTAAACTCCTCCCAGGCTGACAGAGTGACTCTGTTCCGCCTGGTCTGACTACTGTGAGGCGGTGATTACCTCACTGACGGAATTCCCGACTGTATAAAGGGTACTCTGTCAGAGAAAAACAGAGCAAACTCTTCACATAAAGTGGCTGAAAAAGTCTTTCCCGGCTGTAGACAGGCTGAATGAATAGCCTATCCACAGACCAAAAAAGATGAGAAGCTCTGTTTTTCCTTGCATCAATTTCCCTGGACAGGAATTCTGCCTTCTTATGGGAAATTGCCTCCTGGTACTCACCGTAGTGAGCACACAGGACCAGTTTGTCATCCTCTGACTGGGTCTTCTGCCAGCAAGGCTCCAGCTTCCAACCCCTGATCTTCATCACCTTGAGATCCCCATCAAACCAAGGGGATCTCAAGTGAGAGGATCTGGGTTGTATATGTACTGGAGCGACGGCATCAAACGCTTCGGATACCACCTTATTATAAGTGGCCACCACCTCGCTGGTGCTAATCGCACATGCAGCGTCCAGCCTAGATAAGTCAGCTAATGCAAGTAGTCCCTCTAGGGACAAACCCTTCAGAGGGCAGTAGCTGACCATCTCAACAGGGGAGGGACTTTTGGCGGCCCCCCCCCCCCGAGTGTGAACTTCACTGTGCAGTGGTCAGACCAAGATACCTGATCAATCTTGAGGTTCCCCACCTCAAGACCCTGCTGGAACACCAGATTGAGCATGCGACCATGTTGGTGGGTCACAGTAGTAATTACTTGTGTTAAGCCCAGTGATGACATTAACTGGAGGAGGTTGTAACTGAAGTGCGAGGATTCGTTGTTGACCCAGGCATTGAAATCCTCCAGGATTAAGCACCTGTGGAGCTTCAGCACCTGGTTGACCACGAAGTCCACAACCTCCTGCAGGAATCCCCCCCACCCAGGGGGTCAGTAAATAAGGTGAATCCTGCAGCCTGCACCTGGTCCCCCACGCAAAGCCACACACTCAAAAAATCTGGATGTTCCAACCAGGTGCACAGTGAAGCCCAGTCTGGATCTAAAAAAGACGCCCACTCCCCCACCCCTGCAATACCTCCTTGGACAGTGTACTATGGAATACCCAGAGGGGACAACCGCTTCTAAAACTGGGCCAGCATGGTCACCCAACCAGGTTTCCGTGATGCAAGCCAGGTCAATGGAGGAAATCAAGTCAGCAATAATTGCAGTCTAGTTCCCTATCAACTTGGCATTGCATAGCATTGTCGGAAGGGGATTAGTGGGCACTGCCGGCCCCTCAGCTGCCTGCCCACTCGATCTGGTGGGTCCCCTGGATCCGGAAACCATATACGTCTGGCCTCTCTCAAGGTTCCGTTTAAACCCAGGGTGTCTTCTGCACCTGACCACCTCAATGCTACTCACCTCCCCTACCCCAGCTGCTCCCTACAGTGCATAGCTGTGATGGAACGGACTGGGAGGTCAACAAAGGGGCGGAGGTCGCGTATCTGGGAGGCAGCATAGGTGACTCGTACAGGGCCACGATCCCAACACACCCTTCCCTAGCTTTCCTACTCTGACTGGAAGGGGCAACCAACTGAGCTTTGCCCTTTAACTGACAAGGACAGCTAACCTCCTAAACACAAGATTAAAATTCTTAACACTCACGCTATGCAGTCATTCCACTTTGCAAAAACGTTTCCTAACCATTCGCACACCACCATCCACTCACCACCTCCCAAACCATACACTATCCTTCACAACAATCCACCACCTCCCACAATCCCAACAAAAGCAAAAATTAAAATATTCCTTTAAATAAAAAGGGAGACCTCAACAGTGCAGTGTGCTGTACAGTTAGTCCTATTCACTGCTGGAAAAGGACAGTAGCTGTCAGATTTTGAAGAGTTAATGTCCAAAGAATAGTTGTCCATTCAGTCATTTGGTTGACTTCACAGAGGCAACCTCAGAACGTAGAGAAGAGAGGACAGAGGTGCTCACACCACCGCAGACCAAAAAAGTCCCTTCAGAACACCTGAAGTCAAACCAAATGGCAGTCTCATGAGTAGCAAAGTCTTTCAAGGCAAAGCAAGACTGCAGTATAACGCTCCTCTCACTAGCGCTAAACAGCAGAAAAGAATTAACTGTTTGTGCACTTACCCTCTCAGCACCAGTTCAAGAAACTCCACCAAGGTAGGAAAGGCTGCTCCCACCAGGTCCTCCACTTCCTAGACTGGCATTTCACCAGTGGAGTCAAGTTAATGTTCAGGACTCCAGGGCAGTGCTCTGCGTTTCCAGGGGTCTCTCGTGGAAACCCACCGCAGCAGTGGAGCAAGACTGCATGTCGCTCAGGAAGAGCAGTCTGAGAACAGTAACATGGTGTCCAGTTACTGTAGGACAATCTGGCCACTTGACTCTTGGGGCTGATTTTTCATTAAAATAAATTATTTTTTATTTATTCTTTTAAGACTATTTTATAACCACCGTAACACACTGCCAGGTGGCCGGCTGTGTAGAAATACAGTATAGAGACTTCTTGGGTGGTTCAAAACACGTAGTTTCATCTCGTGCCTCACAATACACCTACAGTGTCAGTCTACTTCAGCATGGCCGAACACCGCATTGATTATCATTGTTTACATGGAAATGTCTACATGTTTGAGTTGGTAGTCTTAATAACCTGTTGAAAACTGCTTTGTTAATGTTATGACCAGTCCAGATATTTTCTGTATCTTCTATAAATCCATTATGCCTACTCTACATTTCTGTGTATTTGTGCATGGTACAGTATGTAGAGTGTGTGTGTGTGGTGATTGCTTTGGTTGTTATGCTTGGAATAGTACTGTATTTAATTCACCATATGTTCAGCATTACTGCTTTTCTTAATACTGCTTTCTATCATACCTCAGCAAACTGCCATCTAGGAATAGTCTGACAGGCTGGGCATATGGTGGTGGGTCTCATAATCATGACCATGTTGCGAAGAAAGATGAAGAGGAGTGGACTTGCGCACTTTGCACATTGATCAATAACCCTTCAGCAAAATCGTGTGAGGCCTGCTTGACTCCAAGACCTGAA
The DNA here is from genome assembly GCA_016271365.2 of Neoceratodus forsteri. Taxonomy (NCBI): domain Eukaryota; kingdom Metazoa; phylum Chordata; order Ceratodontiformes; family Ceratodontidae; genus Neoceratodus; species Neoceratodus forsteri. Next base: position 377,098 of record CM057453.1, read on the forward strand.
GGTATTTAAACTGCAAGTATGGTAATAGCATTTTGTTTTCTAATCTAGCCTTTTTCCCCTTCACTAAAGTAGTGCTGATTTAGATGAGGAAACAATCATCTTCCAATTACGCATCACAACAGAAACCCATTGAATGCATAAACTGTCTGTAAAGAAAGTGTATTCCATGAGCAGACTTGTGCACTTAAGACTGCAGGAAAAATACAACAAGGCAGCACTGAATCTCAGTGTGGGATTCACATCCAATAGATGCAAAATGAAGTGTCCACACTACCCAGCATTAAAGGGGAACTGTGCTGTATACATGTCCAGTAGAATCTGTCTTTAAGCACTGGTTCAGATTCTGCTCTTGCTCCATCTATACAGGTCTTTTAGTAACCACAGTGACTATTTTTTTTTTCTCTCTCTGCCCCGGTCAGCCCTTGTTCAGGAAGGCGCCTCAGTCCCAGTCCGCTCTCCCCAGATGTCCACCAGGACTTACTAGCAGCTGTCTTCCCCAGGGCTTGCTCTCCTGGCGGGTCGTGGGGGCCCCACCGAGGACAGGATCCAGTTCGGGCTGGCGAGCCCAGCTAGTTGGGGAGCAGGACCTATGGGTGCCCACTAGCATCCAGCCACTGGTATTTTTCGATGTTCTGGTCCCCTGGAAGTGTGGCATGCAGTGACATTCAGGCGCACACCATGCACTCCCATGCAATGTGTGCCAACGTCTGCTCCATCTCTGTCTGCTGGCCCAAGCTGCTTTCCCCCCAGCTTTCGCAGGAGAAAGGCAAATGGCGAGCGCTACACAACCCTGCCCCCAGAGGAGGAGAAGGAGGAGAGCAGTTAATCGGACACTCGATCCTCCTCTCCCTGGCCAACCCCCAGTGCCCAGAGGTCGCTCCCGACCCCGGGTTGCGAGCATGGTGGCAGGTGAGGCTTGGTGCCTCAGTCCTCTTTGCCACCAGGCCGACTCACAATGGCTATTTCTGATTTACACTTTGGTGCTAAGCACCATTTTTGAACTGTATGATGTAGTTTATGTCCCTCTTAGCTACAAAGTTCTGTAGTGGAACTTTGATGCTTTGTGCCAACAGTAGGAGAGTGGAACAAGGGCATAAACTACATCACAGAGTTCTGAACTGGTCCTTACCAGCAGCATTTAAATCAAAAACACCCACTAGCTTAACTAAAAGGCTTCTATAGCTACAGCAATAATAGAATTTAAAACCGTTTAGAAAATGGGCTTTTTATTTCCTGGCATCTGATTGACTAGTACCCGTCACAGGGAGGTACATTAACTTTCAGTAGATGCCAGGAAATAAAAAGTACCAGCCTATAGTGCCCCTTCACCCACTAAAGTATCCTAGTACCCACCCTGCTTCCTAATTGGCTTAAACAACCTCATTTGAATTTCAAACCGCCACAGTTTTTTCCCTCACTTAGCGAGACATACTTTCCCCCCCAATGCTCACTAGTTCAGTGACACCTTCCTAACAAAAACACAGATCATCCTCCCCTGGGCTCACTCCTGGCTACCTTTTGTTTCCATTTTTTTTTGTATTTTTTTTATTTACTGTACCCTCTTATCTCATGTCTGTGATTGCACATAGCCCGACTCTCGGACAACTGACCCCAGTCTTGCTCCTCCCTCCTTCAGCCGGCTGCCCACTCGCTACTGAAAATGAAACTGCTTGACATGTGTAGCGGGTCCACACACTAGGCTTGCATGAACTGGCTCAGCCTTCACTGCCATCACACCCTGCTCCCGACAGCAAAGAGCAAGCCAGTCCCAGCACACACACTCACTGAGAACTCTTTTTTTTCTTGCCTTTTTTATTTGTATTTAAACAGTACCTTCCTTGCTGCCATAACAGTTGCATCTGCAATGCTGCCAAACACCTCCAGACACCATGCTGCAGCCAACCGCAAGTGCAGTTAAATCCCGCAGACCCATTCATCAGTTAAAAAGTTAAACCGGTCCCTCAAGTCTCATAGAGCTGTTTCTGCTGTCAAGCCCCCTCCAGTTGTGCCATTGAGCCACTGTTTATAGTGTTATTTATACATTTTCCTTCTTTATCACTCCAGTGTTGTATTTTGTTTTTAAACCAGGTTTTCGAGTAGAAAGCAGTAGCGCTGTGCTAAGCGCTGGTGTGAAAGTACCCTGCTCGCCAAGGAAACCAGATCAAAGGGTCTAAAATCATACAGTTTAACAAACAAGAAAATCACCTTTGTTTTGGCTCTCAATCACCTGATCATGCCACCATCCTCGCTACAGTCTACCCGAAATGCACCACCGCAAACTGCTGAACTCAACTAGGGGAGGAGACACAAATGAAAACAAAAAGTAGCACTGGCAAACTTGAAAACACAAAGTCTGACCTCACCATCAAGCCGCAAACTAAGCCGCCCCCTGTACAAACAAACCACCAAAACCATGGGGCAGCTAGGAATTTTAGTGAAACACTGTCTCCTAAACAGCAGAGCCCTGTACTGGCCAAGTGTAGCAGCAGAGGGACTACTTTACAAGAAAAATGTACTTTCATTTTTTTTTTTTTTTTTACTTTTATTATATTTCTTCATTTTCAGTTAATTTTATTACAAATGTTACTGTTAACCCATTTTCTAAGCGCAATAATACCCTCCAGGGTGGGCAGTACGGGCAATACCGGACCTTCCAGGGGCTATAAGGCCCAATACTGCCCACCCTGTCAGGTATTATTGCTTGCATAACCAAAAAAAAAAAAGCTTCTTCTGTTAAAAATTACTTGAGATTCAGCGAAGTTCTCCTTTAGTGAACTTCATCATTAACATCTTAAATTATAAGGCAGTGTAGCCTATGGGTCAGAGTGCTGAGCTGTGAACATGTAGACCCTGTTTTAAGAAGGCAGTGTGGTCTAGTGATTAAAGTGGTGGCTTAGAAACTAGGAGATCGCAGGTTCAAACCCCACTAAGGCTAAATACGTACTGTGTGAGTATAGGTAAGCTACTTAACCTCCAAGTGCTCCAGTTCATTCAGCCATGGAAATAGGTAGAAGCAGGACCCCACTAGAAGTGATATGTTATATCTCGGGTGGGCTGCACTGTACAACTAAATTGTAAACAAAGAAACAAAAAAAACTCACCAGTCAGTGCCAAGTAGTATGTATATGTGTGTGTGTGTGTGTGTGTGTGTGTGTGTGTGTGTCTTAAGTAAGTCACTTTACTTCTCTATGCTGTACTTCCACTCTCTAACTTCCCTATTCTTGTCTAATAACTGATTTAACAATTAATGGCTTGTAAAACACTTGGGGATACAGTGTATATAAAAGGAGTGTATAAAACCAAGTTTTATTCTCATACACTAATGTTAGTAAAAAGCCTGTAAACAGTTTTTGGGAACAGAAAGGGTTTAGTGGATGTATTTTCCTAACTTGCATGTTGTACCGGAGTTTGAGAATGTCTCCACTTAAACAGAAAACAACCAATAAAATTTAATTTAAAAGAAATCAAGTTTTATTATGGAGGAGAACACTGGATGCCAATGGCTCTTTTAAGAGGAATGTAGGTATGCAGGCCCCTCATAGTCTGAAAGTCCATGAAAAGTGTTTTCAAAATGAGGTATTGGATTTTCCTCTATCAGCAATCCAGAGATATTGCAGTCTAAATGTGTCCTCTATTAAATTAAGAGAGCAGCCATTTATTTGAAGTTTGAGACTGAAAAGGATGTCACAATTACCCAACTGTGATCGCTTTTTCTGTCTCAAAATTTCATGAAATGGCTGCTTCCTTAAATTATGACGAGAATTATCTGAACTAAATAAATACAGCGGACTAATGTTGGCTACAGGTAAGCCCAGTACCTTGTTTAAAGTACATTCCTTGGACTTTCAGACTGTGAGGCACCTTTGCACATCTACAGTCCCCATAAAAAGCAGCTGACACATTCTGGGAAGGCAACTCATGTCAAGGGGTTGCGTGCTTGAGGACTTGATTATGCCTAGTGGTTATTTTTTTTTTTTTGTGCAGGATTAAAAGCAGGGCTTTCATTTTAATGCCCAACTTGCAGCTTCCTAGTATGAGCCGAGCAGCTGGACAGCCCTGCAGTCCCACCCCTAAAAAAACATTTTGATGATGCAAAGTAGGGAACAGGGCAGCAGGTGCTCTGTATATAGATCAGTAGAATCAGGGTAGGGGGGGCTGTCTAAATGTACATTTAGTATCTTTGCTTGTAGTTATACATGTATGTTGGGGCTAACATATAATCTATGTTACAGCTAATATATAACACTTATAAAAATGGGCATCCAAATTAAAGAAGTCTCCATTGGTCAAAATATATCCTGTGACCATGCATGAAATTGGTTTCATGCACGGTCATCCTGGTCCTAAACCACATCACACAATGAGCAAATCAGTCCTCATACAACCAGAATTATCTTCCATCAGTCCCGCTTCAACCAGAACTGATCTTCCATTACATGGCTGCTGCCTTTACACTGTAAAAAAAACTTCAACTGGGCCCTAAAAATAAAACTACCTTAAATAAAAAATAAAACAAATTAATTAAATGTTGTTTCCCTGATCATCACACTTTCCTTACACATATAGTATAAACAAATCAGAAACATTAAGTATTGTTTATATTTTTCATTACAACTGTTTATTTGCTGAAAATGAAAATTCCCCCTTCTGTCTTTGCCTGCTCATCAGGGAAATCTCTTTTGCTTGCCCCGACAGTGAGAAAATTGAGTCTGTGGCTGTAGAAGAGGCCGTGTGTGTGTGTACACACTATGTTAGGAAAGAAACATTCTGCCAGGGGAACGGAGCAGAATTTTGAATCCGTGTATTCCATGGTAAACATTCCATGATAAACATTCCATATCTTGAACCTTGATGCCAGCAAAGGACAAACTTTCTCCAGCAGTAGTAATACAATGACATCATCAATCACATCATTTGCAGTGAGCAGAAGGACTATTTTATCATAAATGCTCACAAGCAAATCTGTTGTTTCTACATATAAACATACTTTTTCCAACTGTAAAAAGGTAAAATAGGAGCCCATTTTATAAGTGCAATAAGACATTCCAGGGGTGTGCATGGAACAGATTTTACCACACTTCCAGGGGCTGAAGGCACTCAGCCTGTGACCTTATGCCTCACTATGCCCCTGGGCATGCTGTAAAATCGGTTCCATGCACACCCCATCATGTCTTATTGCTTACTTATTACAGCCCCATATGTGTATGACTGCAAGTAAAGATACTACATATATAGTTAGACAGCCCCTCCCACAATTCTACTGATCTGTATATAGAGCTCCTGTAGCCCTATTTCCTATTTCTCGTCATCAATTTTTATTTGGGGGCAGGGCTGCAGCGCTATTTAGCCACTTAACTTGTAGGAAATTACAAGCTAGGCATTAAAATGCAAGTCCTGCTTTTAATCTTGCACAAAAAAAATTCACCACTGGGCATAATCAGCTCCTTAGGCAGGCAATTCCTTGGTATGAGTTGTCTGCCCGAGACTGCATATGGTGTCATCAGATCTTTAAAAGAGAGAGGTTCAGGGTCCTTAAAAGGCAGCATTTCTTTTTACTGTGTCAGGATATAGGAAGGTACCTTTAAGACATGCCACAGACATATCTTATTTTTTTTCATTTTTTTTTTTTATCCTTGTAAGCCTGATGAGCAAGGTGCTCGTTTTCTCAGGCAACAAGCTGGGTTACAAAAAACAAACAAAATACAGACTTAACAACAAATAACATTTAACAAAACCAATAAAATACATGTAATACAGTAAAGATGTAAACAAAATCGATTTACAAATACATTTCTGTAAATTTCTAAGGTGCATGAAAAGTTTGTGCTTGAAATTACAGATTGCTTTTAAATTGAAAAAATCAGAGGGAAAGAAATTAAAAGATTTGGGGGCCCTATACAATATTGATCTCTGACCAATAGCCCTACGGAAGAGTGGTAACTGAAATTAATATTTGTCCTGGGATCGGGTATCACACCGATTAATAGAAACGTAGACTTTGACAGCAGATAAGGACCACTTGGCCCACCTAGTCTGCCCAGTTACCTACCTACAGGATAAGCTTCAGATCCTAGTTAACCAATAGACTATTTCTTCCTACCCCCCACAAAAATTGCATTTTGTCTGTCCCATGCATTCTTGAATTCTCCCACAGTTGTAGACCCCACAACCACCTCAGGAAGGCTGTTCCATGCGTCCACCACCCTCTCTGTGAAAAAAATGCTTCCTCACATTGCCCCTGAACCGCCCCCCCATCTTCAAATTGTGTCCCCTTGTTCTTGCACATGGAAGCAATTTAGAAACAGAAGTAGGAAGATGGCCTTATGTGATTTTGAACAGAAACATGCATTGTTTATACTGAATCCTATGATCAAACGATAAACAATTGGACCACTGAAAATGAAGGCAGTGGTGAGTACGATATGGCACCTGCAACATAAACCTGAGAATTGATTTGTAAGTTACCCTGAGATGTTCCAGTATATTTTAACCTGCAGATGAATAAAATAATAAGCCATAATCCAGCTTGCTAAACAAAAAACTATGAGCTAACAGGAACCTGGATTCTTTTGTGAGGCATGTTTTAACACGGTAAAACTTATTAACCAGGAAATACATACTGACCTGAAAACGCCTCATTTTCAGTTGTGTCTTTGTGTGTGTGTGTGTGTGTGTGTGTGTGTGTGTGTGTGTGTGTGTGTGTGTGTGTGTGTGTGTTGGGGTGGGTGGGTATGGGAGATACTACAAAAGGAGAAAAAATACATAGTAATTACAGCATGTGACGGAGTGTGCGTCTGTTCCACTTCTTTCTGGCAGTATAGTCTAGAGGTTAGAGTAACGAGATGTGAACAAGCTTGGTACAGTACATCTAGGAGACCAGACCTGGGTTTGATTCTCATAACCTCCACTTGCATACTGTGTGACTCTGAGCAAGTCACTTAACCGCCCTGTGCTCCCAGGTCACCCCTCAAAACAGGCACTTGTGCCTAGTGGGCCTTTACCCGGTTACCAAAGACTAAAATAAAATATAAAAAAATAAAACCTCTTGACAACCCTGCAACATAGGTAACGCATGTTTTGGCAGGGGCTGTGGTGGGAGTTTACCAAACCCCTTTTGCTTCAAGGGTGGCCCTTTAAAGAGCTACTGACACCTCAAATAAAACTTTAAGAAGCACAATAATTAGGTACAATTCTGCCTGCATTCCATTTATATTTTAGATATTTCTTCTCCCCATTATTTAATACTAAGTACATTTCCATGAATATATGATCTTTATCCCTTAGAGTTTCTTAGAGTCCATCTGTTTCTATAGCTTACTCCCTACTTTCAAGTCATAAGCCTCTGTTGTGACATCACAATCGGTTGCCATAGGAGTAACTGTGATATCACAAACAGTGCTCTGTGACTTAAGGTTGGGAGAAAGGCAGGAATAGACAAACTGTTCAGGAGCAAAGATCCTGTTTTCATAGAGATTACCTAAGTAATATATAATGGGGGGGGCAGGAATATAGTACTAATGGGAAATGCAAGCTGGACTGTGTCTAAATATTAGGTTTTGTTGAAGTTGTCCTGAATATGTCACCAGCTCTTTAAGATCTCACTGCACTGCTTGTTCTGGGTGTTGGACATACCTCAGTGGGAGGGAGTTAACAAGCAACACTGGGACCCAATATGGGGAGAGAGGCAGAGGAAGCTGGGGATTTTATGTTACAGGAGAGTCTGAACTGAAAAAGTGGGGCAAAGAAAGGAGCCAGCCGGAGGGTCTTTTTTTTTAATCTAATTCTTTATTTTTGGAAATTATACTTTTATTGGCTTTTTCATAACCAAAACAACACATTTACAACATACAGTGTACAATCAGCCTACAAACATATCAAAAAAACAAAACAATCATAAAACAGAAATCAATAAATAGACATGAATCTAAATACACACAAAAAATGGACGTTGGCATTTCATTAAACAAATATTCATAATACATACAGTACATTCCATATTCCCTCAATCTAAACCAGCTCATATGAACTAAACAGTAGATAACAGAGAGTCTAGCCCTTTAATTTACGTAGTTTATTATGTCCCTCTACTTCCACCACTAATCTCAAAAGTCCATCCTCCTCCCTCTGTTTTCCCAGTTCTTATGGGTCAAGTATCAACAATACCGGGTGGTCAGCTATTGGTTTAGCGTATCTAGCAATAGTCTCCAGTACATTTGTTCCTTTTCTGTCTGATAGTGGAAGAACGGTAGCCAGTGTGCTTTGAATTTATCCTTATGTAACCTCAGTCTGGCTGTAAGCTCTTCCATATCCAGAATGGTTAAACAAATCTTATACCAGACCTCCAACGTTGGAGGTTCTGGGGTCAACCAACGTTGGGTAATAGTTTTGAGAGCTGAAGCCACCAAAATAGTATACAGATATTGTTGGGCCTTAGTCTTGATCTCCTGTGGATACCCCCCCCCCCGAACCCAGTGCTTAGGGTCTGCTGGAAGGGCCTCCCCCAAAATCTTCTCTAAGGTGTCTATAATCTGGTGCCAAAAAACCCTAAGTTTAGAGCAGGCCCAGAACATGTGGGTGTGGGACCCCACCTCACCACAATCCCTCCAGCACTTATCAGATGGAAAATGACCTTAGTGCTTGGTGATTACAGGGGTGGGGAAGTACCACACCACAGCTTTCCAGTGAAACTCCCTCCAAAAACTTGAGGCCGTAGTACAATGAATGGCCCTCCAGATTGCTGTCCAGACTGACTCTCCCAATTCCCTTCCCAGCTCGTGACTCCAGGTCCTTTTAATAAATTCCATTGAGTCCAGCTCTAGAACAGCCAACTGCAGAACCAGTCGTGGGATCAACTCTCTTGGAGCCTGGAGAGAAACCTCTTTAAGTATAAATTCCGCTAACTGGTTTGTACTAGATTCCCCCCATCCTTCTGTCTTTATCCAATAGAAAGTGTCTTAATTGGAGGTACCTAACTAAATCCTGAGTTGGAAGTCAGAAATCAACAGCAAACTGATGAAAACATTTAATGTTTGTCCCAGAGTACAACTGGCCCACTCTCACAAGACCCTTCCTAGTCCATCTCCCAAAACCTAGGTCCCAACTGAGAGGAGTGAAGTCCAGGCAAGCTTTAATGGGGGTATTGCTGCTGGAGACTAATTGTAAGCCCAGATTCCTATGTAACTCCAACCAAGTGGATTTAATAACCTCGGTCCAAGGATTATTCAAGCATAGGCAGTGCAGCCCTTGTCTGTCCATTTGAACCAAGTCCTCAATATCCCCCAAGAGGATTCGGGTCTCTCTATCTTCACCCATAATGGAGGCTCCCCCAGTGTCATAACAGTTACCAGAGGTCGTATCTGAACTGCCCAATCGTATTTTCTAAAATCTGGGAGGCCTATGCCGCCCTGTCCATTGACCTCTACCAAGGACTTCCATTTTAAATTAGGAAGTTTACCAGCCCAGATATATCTTAGTAGAGAAGACTTGAGGGATTTCCAAAAATAGCTGAGAGCCTCGGGGCAGAGTTTGAGAAACAAAACAAAACGTGGGAGCACATTCATTTTTACAATATCGATTCTGCCCATTAAAGAGAGAGGAGTTCTCTCCATCTCCCCAAGTCCTCTTGTACATCCTGCAGAAGCCTCCCATAATTAATGGAATACAATTTCTGTCTGTCTCTAGGGACCCAGACACCCAAGTACCTAATACTATCCTTGGCCCATTTATAATTACCAATGGTCGGCAGAGCCCCCTTCGGGGTCCAGCCCAAGGGCAACAATTCTGTTTTAGAGTCATTGGTTTTAAGCCCATATGCCCTACCAAATTCCTCCAACAAAGAGTCAGTCTGGGGCATTTGATTTACCGGGTCAGTAATATAGAGGAGGGTGTTGTTGGCATACAAAGATACCCTGATTTCTACCCCCTGGATCTGAATACCCCTGTACTCCTTAGACTACCAAGTGAGGGCTGCTAAGGGCTCCATAGAAAGGACAAACAGCAAGGGTGGGGGGGGCAGCCCTGTCTGGTCCCTCATTGTATTTTCATCCTTCCCGACATGACCCCATTAACCTTCACCCTTGCCCATGGATCCTTATACAAGTTTGCTATCCAGCTCCTAAACTTAGCTCCAAATCCAAACTTTTGCAATGTACATTCCAAAAACACCCAATCCAGGCGATCAAACACCTTCTCCGTGTCAAGAGCCATTACTGCCTCGGTAATTCCTGGCAGGGATGCTCCCGAGGCAGACAAGTCATTAAGCAGATGCCTAATATTATCCTGGATATGATGCCTAGGTATAAAGCCTGTCTGGTCCCTGTGGACTAAATCAGGAATGAGGCCCTGAAGACGAGTCCCTATTATTTTAGCAAAAATCTTTGCATCTTGATTAATTAAAGAGATGGGCCAGTAGCTCCCACATTCTGTTAGATCCTTACCAGGTTTAGGTATAAGGGTAATCATCGCCTCTACCCAAGAAGCCAGGGATTTTTAAGCTAATTCTGAATGCTCCACGTAATCTTATTTTGTTGAGCTGAACAGTTGCAAGCCAAACAATACCTTATGTTGTTGAACTAAACTTCGTTACATGCTCAAGAAAAGTGAATGTTTCTTTAAAATTGAACACTGGGTGTAGACTCCATCTTTTGATTATTCCCTACCAAACCAAGCTGACTTTGCTACCCTGTCACACATTGTTAAAAAATCATAGTCATACACAAGCAATACAGCGCAATCATAAACATTGCAAGGCGTAACAGTACAATAAAATACATGCAGTAGATAAAAAACTGAGTTTGGATGGGCAAGGGAAAATTACCACTACAGGCATAGTGGGAGAGAAGGGGATATCAAAATGATCAAGTCACGTTGAGTAGAAGGGAAGAAATCAAAAAGGTAAGGACAGTTGCAGGTGGGAGTAGAAAAGTCAGAAAGAAAAGACTGAAGGGAGAAGGGAGAAGACGAAGAGTGGATTGACTGTGGAAGTGTGGACCAGAGTTTAGGAAAGTGATATGAGAAGGCAGCTTGACCAACATTAGATTTTCTAGATGGCGTAGAAGAAAAAATTACTCACCTTAGTAATGTTGTTTCTTCTAATGGAGTCTTGCTATATTATGACTGATGCAGTTTGTCCCACCATTAGAACTGCTCCGGAGGTGAAAGAGTTAACTTCCATGCAGTGCATGGAACTTAGAGTGCGAGCTCGGTTAGAAAAGCTGTCAGGGATATTTCAAACCGAAACCATCAGATCTTTACAAGCAAAACTCACTAAGGCTCTGTGTGGAAGCTGTAACCTACACTAGCCAACTGGCTACTAAAATATTAACACATTTTTCTGGTCCCAACACCAAGACTCAAGTCAGGGGACCAGAAAAAATAAGATAAAAATAAAACAACACCCAAACACCCCAACAAGAAGGGGTGGAAAAACATAAAAGGGGGCATCAATAAGTGCCAACAGAGGACTGCCCACCCCATACCCAAAGTAGAAGTTCTGAGTGGGCAGGTTGGGGATGTAATATAAAGGCATCAGCCAGAAGAAACAACATTACTAAGGTGAGTAATTTTTCTTCCAAACAACATGAAGTCTTGCTATATTATGACTGATGCAGACTACACAGCAGTACCTCCATGGAGGAGGGACAGAACCTACTTAAGGAATAGGCTCTGAAGCATGGCTGTGCCAAACCGAGCATCCCTCCTGGCCTGGATATCCAGGGAGTAATGCTCATGAAAGCGTACTGTTTTCCAAGTAGTTGCTGACATATCTCTAAGATAGGGATGTCTCCTGGCAGCAGCTAGAGACGCAGCTGTACCTCTGGTAGAGTGAGCCCTCAGGCCTGAAGGGGAACCTACCCAGTTTTTGATAGCAAAATGGATACAAGAGACAATCCACCTGGCAATGGATCTCTTAGTGGCAGGTCTCCTTTCCCAACCTCACCATAAGTGAGAAATAGTTGGAGGAGTCAAACCTGTGACCCTTAGTACGCTCTATGTAGTAACTTAGGGCCCTCTTAACATCTAGCTGTGCAGCCTCCTCTCACCAGAGGAGGAATGGTCAGTGAAGAACACTGGAAGTGAAATAGATTGGTTAGGTGGAAATCTGAAACCACCTTAGGCAAAACTTCCTATTAGTCCCTGAGGACTACCTTATCCTGTGAAAGGAAATAAAGTCAGTCTCCACTGACAAAGCCTGTAACTCACTACTCGCCTGGCAGAAGTGATGGCTACTAGAAATACAGTTTTCCAAGTCAAATACTTAAGCTGTGCCGAAGACAGAGGTTCAAAGTGGGGTTGCATCAGCTGAGCAATGCAAACATTAAGATCCCAGGCAGGGGCAGGGTCCCTGAATGGAGGATTGATATGAAGCAATCCCTTAAAAAACTTGGAAAATACAGGGTGAGCAGAAAGAGAAGAGGGCTTCCCTGCTGAAATGAAAGCAGAGACAGCTGCCAAATGCACTTTCAGGGTAGCTGGTCTCAGTCCCAAAGAATTAAGATGGACCATATAGTCCAAAACAGTGGGCAAATCAGCAGATTCCGGGAAATATGCTTCCCAGAACACCATATGGAAAACCTTTTCCACTTGGAGTTATCGTAGCCCTGGTGGAAGGCTTCCTAGAAGCTTTCAAGATTTCGAGAACACCCTGAGAAAGTTGTAGATCAGCAATCTTAACTCCTCAAGAGCCAGGCCTTGAGGTTGAGGGATTTGAGATTCGGATACAGACTCTCCCTGGGCACAGGTTAACAGATTGTGGTTCCTGGGGAGACACAGGGAAGATGGACTGCTAAGGACAGAAGGAGTGGGTACCAGGGCTGCCTGGCCCAGTCTGGAGCAATCAGGATCATCTTGCAGGACTGAGACCTGATTTTGACTAGCACCTTGAACAGGAGAGGGAAGGGGGGGAAGGCATAGAGAAACTTCCCTTCCCAATCGAGGAGAAAGGCATCCAGGGGGACTGAGCCCAACACTGGGGGCCTGCAACAAAAAAGTGGAAGTTGATGATTGTCTGGGGCTGCAAAAAGATCTATCGGAGGGGCGCCCCATCTGGAAAAAAACTATCCCCAGTACTAGGGGATCCAGTGACCATTCGTGATGGCCCTGGGAAATCCTGCTGAGAGCATCTGCCAGGACATTGTCCTTGCCTGGGAGGTGAACTGCTATGAGGGAAGTGTTCAGGGAATAAGCCAGAGACCACAACTTCATCGCCTCGTTGCACAAGGCCGAAGACCGAGTGCCCCCTTGTTTGTTGATGTACCATATTGTAGTGGTGTTGTCTGTTCTGACCTGTACCACTTTGTTCTGAACAGATGGAGAAAAAACCTGAAGTACTAGAAAAACAGCTCTGAGTTCCAACAGATTGATGTGGAGCAGAGATTCCTGAGGGGACCACAACCCCTGGGTGGAGAGGTCGCCCATGTGAGCTCCCCATCCCAAGAGGGACGCATCTGTAGTAAGGGTCAAGGAGTGAGATAGAGGGATGAAGGGCACCCCTTGTCTCAGATTGCTCTTATCCTGCCACCACTGAAGGGCCTGGATCAGGGTTCGAGTCACTGGGATTAACTTGGATAGGGAATCTCTTCTTTGAGACCAGAAGGCTCTCAAATGGAACTGAATGTCCCTCATCTGAAATCTTGCTCCTTGCACTACAGCTGTGGAAGCAGCCATGTGTCCTAGGAGCTGCAGGAAATGCCTTGCTGGTCGAGAGACCTGCAGAGTGAAGGACGAGGCCAGGGCCACCAGGGTCCTTACCCTTTCCAGGGGAAGGAAGGCTCTGGCCTGCTTTGTGTCCAGTTCTGCACCTATAAAGGTGAGTACCTGGACAGGTTCCAGAACTGACTTTGGAAGATTGAGAAGAAAGCCCAGAGAGGTAAGCAGCTGCTGGGTAACTTGCAGGTGTGATTTGACTCTGGTCTGGAGACTGACCCACAATGAGCCAGTCGTCAGGTAGGGAAAGATGGCAATCTTTTGCCTTCTTAAATGAGCAACTGCTACTGCCAGACATTTTGTGAATACCTTGGGGCAGAGGTAAGGTCAAGGGCATTGCTCTGAACTGATAATGGCCTGAGGGCAGTTGAATCTGAGGCTTTCGGTGGAGCTTCTGATAAGAACATGGAAGTAGGCATCCTCGAGGTCCAGGAAGCTAGCCAGTCCCCTGGCCTTAGGGAGGTAAAATCATTCCCAGAGTCACCATTTTGAATTTTGGTTTTAAAAGGTGCTTGTTCAGATATCTTAGGTCCAGGATGGGCCGCCACTCTCCTGTCTTTTTTGGGGTAAGGAAGTACCTGGAGTACAGACCCTTGCCCTGGTGTAGGGGAGAAACCCTTTCTACGGCTCTGAGAGCCAGGTGGGTTAAGACTTCTGTTTCCAAGGCAAGAGTCTCTAAAGGGTTTGCAGGTGGAAAAGATCTGATTCTCATCTTTGGAAATTTTTTGAAGCTGAGAACCAGACCCTGGCTCACTACTTCCAGGACCCACTTGTCTGATGTTAAAGACTCCCAGTCCTGGACTAAGTAAGCCAGCCTGCCCCTACAGGTAATGGAGAACTGCCCTGGGCATCCCATCAGGGTGCCTGTTTGGCAGGGGCTTTAGGCTGAGGGGTGGGCGAGGCCTGCTTGTACCCGTCTGCCTCTCCCTCTGAAGAACCCCTCTGAACATAAGCTGAAGAGGAGGCCTGGGTCTGGTAAAAGGCCTGTGAAAAGGCCTGCCTCTACCCCTGGGGGCTGCTCTGAGGAGTGGCTTGCCGCCCTTGGCTTGTGCACCCTATAAGTGGTTCTATATTCATCCATTTTCTTCATATAATTCTCTGTCTGCTCCCCAAACAGAGAATTCCACCACAGGAAAATCCATAGCCCTAGACTGGGTATCCTGTGACAAAGTAGTACACCTGAGCCAAGCCAATCACTAAAAGCCACAGATGTAGCCATGACTCTAGAGGATACATCATTAGAATCCACTGCAGCATGAAATTGCACCTTAGATGCCTCAATACCATCAGCAGCCACCTGTTCCAGCTCCTTGGCAAGCTGGCCAGGGGTCTGTTTGACTAAAGCCATGACAGTATCCCATTTAGATTTTTGGTATCTCGCAACATAAGCCATATAGTTTGCTTGTCTGAGTCCCAAAGACGCTGCCATGTATTGTTTTTTGGCCACGGCATCAATGTTCCTGGAGTCCTTGTCAGGAGGATGTGAAGCCAGGGGAATATTAGCTTTATCACAGGCTGCAGCCTGAACTACCCCAACATGGCTGCATTGCTGTGAAAGAAATTCTGTATCAGGACCTGACAAAGTGTACCTCCTGTCCATCTTTTTATCCACAGGAGGCACAGAATTAGGAGCTTTTAAAATTTTTATTGTTTGTTTCCTAAAAGATTTATGTAAAGGAATAGACAATCTCAGGGACTCTGGGATATCCATCATCTCTACAAAGTCAGGCTCCTCTTGCTCATCCACAGCCTCCTCTAAAGGAAGCTGGAGGGTCTCAGCAACTTTTTTATAAAACAGAAAATGAGAAGGGGACTCAGCAAGCCTAGGGGGAGATTCACCTAAAGGTCTGTCTGGGGAGATGTCCGGTTCAATGGGCACATCCAGACTTTCAAAGTCACATTCACACTGATCATAATCATCCTCCCCCTCCTCTGGTTCATAAAGCTCTTCTATATCATATTCTTGAACCGGTGGAACCGACTGAACCGACCTTTTGCCAGATAGTGGCGGTTCGGACGGAACCAGGGAAAGTGACTGGACAATCTGTATTGCCCTGGCTATCTCTGCAGCAGTTGGAGAAGGAATTTTTGACTCCACACCTGCTGACTTTCTAGTTTTCTTTGCTGGAACTGGCTCCTCAGAGTCAGCTTTACGTTGGCCCGAGGAAGTCTGGCCCTGGTCAGAGGGCACTCGAACCAAACTGGGCTGGCCATCCGGGTCAGCGGACTTTTTGGCCTCTCGTTCCCTGAGCCTACCAACTCTCTTATCTAGGTAGCTGCAGGAAATTCTTGCAAATCTGGCAGTCTGCATTGAGGTGGTCAAACCCCAGACAATAAACATGTGGTGTGTGGGTCAGCCTTGGCAAAGGCTTCCCACAGACACTACAGTGTTGAAACCCAGTGGGCCAGTTTTTCTTTTGGGTTTCTCAGACATAATGCCAGCCTAACCAAAAACTTGCCCTTTTTTGGCAGTGCCAGGCAAGACACCCTTATCGGTTCCCAACCGTGTCACGGGTCGTGGAAAAAACCGTAATGAAATCCGTTTTTTTTAGAACTGATAAGAACCAGGAACCGCACTCTAACAAGCCTTAAAACGCTTCAGAATGAAGTTTAAATACAATCTGATCGGTTCAAACCGAACCGATAAACATTTACAAGTTCCACACAGAAAACCTATCTATTACTTACAATACCATAGACAGAGCTTGAACCGATCGGTTTGCGGTTAAAATAATGATAATCGTGGTTGAATTTAACCGAGAAAACCGAGAAAAACTCTTTAAACCGAGAAAATGAACCGAGCAGCAGGAGGACTCTCCGGAGTGACTGTTCAGTGAGGCGGAGTAAAGAATCTGACAGTTTCGGTTTGAAATATCCCTGACAGAGCTTTTCTAACCGAGCTCGCGCTCTAAGTTCCATGTACTGCATGGAAGTTAACTCTTTCACCTCCGGAGCAGTTCTAATGGTGGGACAAACTGCATCAGTCATAATATAGCAAGACTTCATGTTGTTTGAAAGGGAATGGAAAGCATTGCTGCAGAGAGGGTAGGAGGATAGGAGGGAGGTAAGGTAGGAGAGTAGAGAACCAAACCAGAATTTAGATATAAAGGATGCACAATGGGAAAGGCATCTGGCATCAAGAGAGGGGAGGGAGAGGGCAGAGTAAAACAAGCAGTGGTGGGTGCGGGGCGAGTGTCTAAGGCAATATGACAAAAGGAGTGAAAAATAGGATCCAGTCTGGCAGGGGAGGATTTGGGAGCTGCACTGTAAGACTGTCACCATAGTCAAATGTAACCCCCCTGCAAATGGGGGTTCCCAAAAGACTTCCAGGAGCTTGCTTGAATGCTCCAAGCCTGAATGGTGTTTGGCGTTTAAGCCATTTATCAGTGAGTGTTTTTAGAGCCTCTGGTACTGTCTCTTTAAGAGCTGTCTGCTTGCAGACATAATTAGTTTGTATGGGGGGACTGTGTGTTTCTCTGTTTGAGTACCACTCGAACTGCTGCCAATTCACTCCATTTTTGCAGTCACTAGGAGTACAAAGGGAACCTATCTGAAAGATGTAACTGTTTGCCAGAAATAATTTGGAGTAATAATGAAAATACAGTTTGTCTAACCTGCTTTCTTTGCAGTCAGAACTGTGTCTGCCTAGTTCCCCATTCTGGTTTTGAACTGCTGAACTGGACCAATCAGTGTGGGGTAAGCTAGCTCTAAAATGGTGCCTTGGATGAATCAGAACTTGGACTCATAATCTGAGCCAGCCACAAGAGGATTGTATGGGCAGTGACTCTGGAGATGTAGTTTAGACTTGCGCCTTTTGGACCAACAGCAGCAGTCTATTGTGAGTGACAGCCAATCCAGTCAAGAACTGGGAGGAACTCAAAGAAGTGCCGGTTTTGTCTGTTGGAGTTTCAGTTTAGCTCTGGCAGTGAAGGGAAAAGAACCCTGTGCTCTTCAGTGCACAGTTTAGTCAAAAAATGTGTAAGGCCCAGAGTTCCGGTCTGCAGCTTGTGTAACTGCTTGTTAGGACTGAATCCGTCCTGTGAAGAGAATCAAAGGATATCTGAAGAGTAGAAACCAGGCTCACCCTGTAGAAGACTGGAGAAATTGCTGAGTTGACTCTCGTTCTGTCAGGAACTGAATCTGCTGTGTGTTCTCCCGGGTATTGTGCAGTAATTGCGATCGGGATAGAGAAGCAGCCTGCCTATTTGCCATATAAATGTGTGAGGAGTCTCGTGGAGCTCAAGAGTAGCCCTGCTGACATTGAAGGACCCTATCTTGTTTGGAGGTCGTGAGTACTAATTCAGGGTCGCTCCCTGTTGAATTGCCACATTAAATCCAAATGGAATCACTGTACTGCTGACTGTTTAAACTAATTTTTCTTTTCTCTGTGGGAAAGGGCCCCTACCAGCTGCCACGGTTTGGACTAGCCACTAGGGCTTGGGTACCCAGGGACAGTAACTGGTAGGGATAGGCCTGTGCACAGAGCCATAGGTAGATGAGTAGAGTGATAAGCTAATTAACCTGATTTCCCCTGTCCTTGTTATATCCCTAAATAAATCAGAGCTGCTTGTTTCAGCAAAGTTATACTGCCTGAGGTATTTGTCTATGTTAAAGTACTGTACTGTGATTGTTGCACTGTATCTTATTTCACAGGAGGTCCCAGTGCGGAACCAGTCCTGGGGTAAGTGTATACTGTGGAGGTAATTCTGATATATTGTGGGCCACTAGTGGGAAGAAAGGGGTTGCAGTGTCCCAGAGGGCTGTGACCAAGTTAGTTTAACTATTGCAAACCCTGACCTCTGGGTGGAGGCACCGCCATTGGATCCAGGCCCCTCAACCTGTTAGTGGCAAATCAGGCAGGGTAGTAGCCCTGGGATAGCGCCATCTAGGGGTTACATCTTGGAGGCTCACCGCTGGGATTGTGTGTCCTCTAGTGGCCATATTTACTGAACCATTGTTAAGAAAAATAAAATGGGTACCCGACAGAAGTGGCTGTGCACCGGCTGGTGGAGTGGTGTGTACTGGGAGGAGACTGACCCCAAAATGCTATGCTTATCCTGGACATCCCCCTGGGTATCACTACGGACACTGTACAGGGAGTACTTTCCAAGGTGGAAGGTTTACAAAACCCTGTGGTGGTGGGTCGGCATACTAATCTGCTCACCCACACTTTCCTGGCCCTAGTAGAGTTTAAGGATCCCATAGATAGCTCCAAAGTGCCACAGACCATTACCCCAGAGGGAGCCCTCACTGCCTGGAGAGTGATAACTAAGTACAGTAAAGACCGGGGAAATGAGCCCCACCACTGTCTGAAACTTTGAGGAGAAATTTGCAATGGTTGCTGGGGAAGGAAAACTGTGGAGGACTTGAAGAAACTATTCTTGCCACCTGGGGGTGTTCCTCCCCAACACCTCTCGCCGCCAGTACCCGTAATGGTGCTGAACCAATGCAGACTCCTATTTCTGCACCTGCCATTAGTCACGACTCTTACTGAAGGTTGAGGATCTTCTCTGGCACCTCCCCACCCCCAAGGGAGGATGACTGGGAGACCTGGATAGACTATGTTGCCCCCAAGTGCTAGAATGGCAATGCTCGGAAGCCGAGCGAAAGAGGGTTAGTGAGCCTCGGAGGTCCTGCCCTGGCTACCATCCGTGCTAAACGGGCCAGTAACCCTGAAGTGACTGCACAGGCCTATCTTGAGGCCTTGGAGAATGTGTATGGGAGCCCAGATTCTGATGAGGATCTATGGTGGAGAGTAAGAAATGCACAACAGTACCAAGGGGAGTTGTCTGTGTATGTATCTCGGCTGGAAAAATTGTTGCAAGAATGCCTCAGAAAGGGTAGTTTGCCAGCGATTGAACTGGACCGAACCAGGCTGGACAGGATCCTTAAGTCTGCCCCTTCTCAGAACTGCTGTTGCTTCCAGTTAAGCCTGGCAAATCGACTGGGATCCCACCCTCCTATGATGAGTTAATGAGAGAAATTCGGGAGTTGAGAAAAGGCGACCTCGAGGGACCTGCACCAATAGCTGCGACTCACGACCCAAGTGACTGAGGTGACCCATCAAGTGGCGTTCAGGGGCAGAGGTTGACAGTCAATGAGTGCTCTGACAAGGAAAAGATATGCCACAATGGGGCGAACTGTTGAGAGAGATCCGGAATTCAAAAACAGTCCTTTATGAAGGCCACGCCTGCAATGCAGAGCCCTGACCTATATCCGACTGCATCTGCTATGGGGTGGGGTACCACCCATGTATCTCCTGCTGATAACAGCTCAAACTCAATTCCTTGACCATGGAAGTGGAGAAACTGACGAGATGTCTCCAAATGCTTATCACCGCCAGACAGAGATGGCACCCAGGTTTTCAGTTAGTAATACCCTACCTGGCTCCCACTGTGGTGCCTCGCCAGCTCAAACTCCAGAAAGTATGTTTTGCTATAATTGTGGGAAAGATGGGCACATGAAAGAGAATGCGGTCCCAAAAGACACTGACAAAGTTGCATATAGGTTACAAGGAGAGCTTCAGAGAACAAATCAGTGGTTAAGAGGTGCACAAAATGATCCCAGTGAGGACACCAAAAATGCTAACTCACGTCCTTTTGTGGCAAGATCAGTTGCCCAGGCCCCATTACCGCTCTCCAGACTGGTCCAGAATAGTGGGTCCCTCCATGGAGACCACTGTAAAGGTGAATGGAGTGTCTACAAGAGCTGTATTAGACAGTGGCTCCCAAGTGACAATTATGTTCCAGGATTGGTATCAGAAGCATTTGTCAGGCATACCCTTATAACCATTAGAAGGACTGCATGTATGGGGTTAAGTGAGAAGGCCTACCCTATTCGGGTATATCGAATTTGGCTGTCTTTCCCCACCTCCTTGGCTGGAGTGGCGAACAAGTAGAGACCCTAGCCTTAGTATGTCCCCACTGGACTGTATGATGGTGTCCTTTGTTGATTGGAACAAATGCTCATATGTTCGGAAGGCTGGCACAGTTGTGTTATGAAAACAGGGTCAAAGACTAGTAGAGCTTTAAGAGTTCCGCTTTAATTAAGAAGGCCTATGAGGCACAGAGAGATGCTGAAAAAATAGAACCAGAGGAACCGGTCGGAATTGTATGGAAGAAGGATCCTGAGTCGCTGATCCTGGCGCCAAATGCCCAGTGTACCTTACAGGAGAGGTCTGTATCAGAAAGGATG
The DNA here is from genome assembly GCA_016271365.2 of Neoceratodus forsteri. NCBI lineage: Eukaryota > Metazoa > Chordata > Ceratodontiformes > Ceratodontidae > Neoceratodus > Neoceratodus forsteri. The sequence goes on from CM057453.1 coordinate 397,996, forward strand.
TTAAGAATAAAATATTAATGTTGGATGCACCAGGCGATGGAAATTGCCAGAGGGACTGCTGGTCAAGCCTAGTATTTTGCCGCTAGAGCCCATGCTTATGCCAGAAGGGTAATGGTCCAAGTTCATAATGTGTCTGAAAGAGACATTCGAGTAAATAGAGGTTGCATCCTGGCTAATGTGCATTGTGCAGACACTGCAGTGCTACCCAGCAGCAAGAGTTCAAGGAAGAATGACAGAGTTGAGGGATTTGTTTGATTTCGGCGACTCCCCGCTGCCAGCTGAATGGAAAGTGAGGATCAGTGAGAAGCTTGCCCAGAGAGACCAGGTGTTTTCTTTAAAGGAATGGGATGTAGGATGCGTGCAAGGAGCTGAGCACAATATCCGGCACATAATCGAAAGACCATTTAGTGAGAGGTCTCGGCCTGGCACCTGCTGACATAGATGATGTGAGACGGCATCTGCAAGAGATGTTAGCTGCTGGTGTAATACAAGAATCCAGAAGCCCTTATGCTTCCCCATTGTGGTAGTGAGGAAAAAGAATGGGACAGTAAGGATGTGTGTGGATTATCGCACAGTAAACGGTGGACTATCCCTGATCAGTACACAATGCCCGCATTCAGGATGCTTTGGACTGCCTAAACGGGAGCAAGTGGTTCTCTGTGTTGGATCTCCGCAGTGGGTACTACCAGATCCCGATGGCCCCAGAGGACCATGAGAAGACAGCCTTTATCTGTCCGCATGGCTTCTATGAATTCATGAGGATGCCTCAAGGGATTTCAGGTGCCCCAGCCACTTTTCAACGATTGATGGAGCGTGCAGTGGGGGACATGAACTTACTAGAGTGCCTGGTATACCTAGATGATGTTATTGTGTTTGGCAGCTCACTGGAGGAACATGAGAGCAGATTATTTAAGGTATTGGACCGACTGGAGGACTTTGGCCTTAAACTGTCCATTGATAAGTGTCAATTCTTTCAAACATCAGTAAAGTATGTGGGACACATAGTATCCACCGAGGAATAGAGACCGACCCAAGTAAAGTTGAGGCCTTGACCACCTGGCCACAGCCCAAAAATCTAAAAGAACTGCAAAGATTCCTGGATTCTGTGGTTATTATCGGCGCTCATCAAGGACTATTCAAGAGTGATCCGCCCCTTTACTTAACCTTACTCAAGGGTATCCCCAACCCACAAAAAATACCAAAAGTCAGCGTCCTCAAGACTGAAAGAGTGTATTTTCATCCAGTGAAGTATTTGGGGCCGCTGGACTCCTGATTGTGAGACTGCTTTTCATGAGATCATATATCAACTTACCCATGCTCCAGCTGCTGGCCTATGCCGATCCAAGAAAACCTTACGTCCTGCACACTGATGCTAGCTTGCAAGGGTTGGGGGCTGTGTTGTACCAAGAGCACGAGAATGGCCTGAGACCAGTGGCCTTTGCCAGTAGAAGCCTGACCCCATCCGAAAAGAACTATCCTGTACATAAGTCAGAGTTCCTAGCTTTGAAGTTGGCTATTGTTGACCAATTCCATGAGTACTTGTATGGGGCTAAAATACTAGTAAAACTGACAATAATCCTTTGACCTATGTGCAGACCTCAGCTAAGTTGGATGCCACTGGCCATAGGTGGCTTTCTGCATTATCTACATATGACTATGCTCTCGAATACTGAGCAGGTCTGAACCACATAGATGCTGATGCTCTCTCCCGGAGGCCTGTTCCCCAGAATGATTGGGTCCGATTGGCAGAACCTGACATTCGGGCACTCTGCCGGAAGTTTGACATGGAGGAACAAATGTCCACGGACGCAGTGGACTGCATGGTGGATTGCTTGGGACCCTCTGAGAATTGCATACCTGCTGCTTATTGCCACTTTTCTGCAATAGACATTGGTGCACTGCCTCAGCTGGACAATGACAGTATTCGGCGGGCTCAATCCCATGATCAAAGCAGCTTTAGAAGCCCTCTATGCAGGAAAAGATGTGTCCAAATTACGCTCCACGGATTTGAGAACTGCACTGTTATACAAAGAAGGTCCTAAGTTGAAACTGATCAATAAACTGTTATACAGAGAAACAGTAGACAGAGGGGACAAGTAGACAAACAACAACTAGTGCTGCCCCTGCCTTTCAGAGACTCAGTACTGAGGTCCTTGCACAACCACATGGGGCACCTTGGTATAGACAGAACACTTGACTTGGTGAGATCCAGATTCTATTGGCCTAAGATGGGGGCTGATGTGGAGCAACACATTCGAACTTGTAGTCGCTGCTTACAGAGGAAAGCTTTGCCCCAGAGGGCTGCCCCCCTTGTTAACATCACCACCAGTGCACCCATGGAGCTGGTCTGTATTGATTTTCTGAGTTTGGAGTCAGATCAAAGAAATATCAGTAATGTGCTGGTGGTCACTGACCATTTCATGAGATATGCCCAGCTTTCCCACAAAGACCAGAAAGCATCCACTGTGGCCAAAGTACTTGTAGAAAACGTTTTTTGTTCACTATGGGGCTCCACAAAGAATCCATTCTGATCAAGTGAGAGACTTTGAGAGTCGTCTCATCAAAGAGATGCTTTCTCTGTGGGGACGAAGTCCAGAACCACTCCTTACCACCCCAGGGGACCCACAGCCTGAACGTTTCAACCGCACTTTGCTAGATATGCTAGGCACCCTGCACCCAAAGGACAAGCCTAGATGGAGCCAACAAATTAGCACCCTGGTACATGCTTATAACTGCACCAAAAGTGATGCCACTGGGTTCTCCCCTACACGCCTGATGTTTGGAAGAAAGCTCGACTACCGGTAGATGTGTGTTTGGGGTCTCTCTGATGGGGTTCAAGCTGACAACTATTTACAGTATGTGCAAAGTTAAGGCCCAGCTAACTCATGCGTACCAACTGGCTCAAACCATGGCTGCCAAAAGAAATCTGGCCAACAAAGAAAGGTATGATAAAAAGGTGAAAGCACAGGAACTCCAGGAGGGAGATCGGGTATTGCTAAGAAATCTGGGACTGCATGGCAAACACAAGATTGCTGACAGATGGCACCATCTCCCTCACATTGTAGTGGGCAAACTAGATGATCTGCCAGTGTACAAAGTAAGGCCTGAGAATAATTCAAAAGATGTAAAAACAATGCATAGAAATCATTTACTGCCCATTGGACAAATCTTGATTGAGTCTGAGCCCCCAGAAGATGCCCCCTCTGGACCAGTGACTAGAGCTGCTGCTAAGAAAAGATCAAAAAGTCTGCACCTACAGAAGCAGAGTTAAAGTGTTCCCCTGCACAAGTCCCAGTTGAGCATGACTGTCAGTCCATATCAGAAGAAAGTGAGGTGACTTTGAATACTATCCTTCTTACGAACTGAGTCAATTGTTTGGGCAATCCCTAGTCAATACTGGAGCGAAGCTGGGCCTTCTGGGCTGTCTAAGCCCCCAGCTTCATCCTGGAGCCAATGCTCCCAGAAAGTGAAGTGCAAAGCATCAGATCAGATGAAATGGAATCATTGTGCATGGTTGAACTGTTTGAGCTTTCAGGGGAGGAAAATGATAGATTGGGGCAGACTGGTGATACACCCGAACAAGAAGAGTATTTTGAGTGCCCTGACAGTCCACTGCCAGTGTCCGAAAGCTCTCCATGCGAGCCAAATGTTGTGGACTCCAGAAACTGTAACTCCTGGAGCTGAAAGTGCCCCAAGTTCTAGCCTCTCTACCCCATGGAACTCCCTGACAAGTGAGGACAATGCTGAAAATGAGGCTCAGAGTGCAGAGACTGTAACAGTTCCCCTAGAAAGACTGGTCGAGCTGTAAAGCCTGTGGTGCACCTCAGTTATGATTCACTTGGGAGGCCTGTGGACTTGCCTCTCAATGTTGTCCATAAAGGAGTGTATGTGTCCCAGAGCTCATTGCCCAAACTGAGCGTCAGTGCTAACTCCAAGTTACTTGTGTTGCCCTCTAAGTATGGTGCCCTTGCCCCGTCCAGCCCCAAGGTAACTGATAGGGAAGGGCCCCCTCTCTTCAGGTTTCATGTACAAGAGGTAATAACTTGAGTTATGGTACAATGTGTGTGTAATACTATGTAAAGAGTGACGTACTGCAATGTTTCAGAAATGTGTTCTTGGTAAAATGATGTATTGACTGATGATTACATGTGTGAGCCTAATGCAAATGTATATGGTTGCAGTTGAAACTTATGGAGTACTTGCTTGCTGTGGACGTCAAGCTTTCCCAAACCAGGAAGGTGTAACCCCTGCAAATGGGGGTTCCCAAAGACTTCAGGAGCTTGCTTGAATGCTCCAAGCCTGAATGGTGTTTGGCGTTTAAGCCATTTATCAGTGAGTGTTTTTAGAGCCTCTGGTACTGTCTCTTTAAGAGCTGTCTGCTTGCAGACATAATTAGTTTATATGGGGGGACTGTGTGTTTCTCTGTTTGAGTACCACTCGAACTGCTGCCAGTTCACTCCATTTTTGCAGTCACTAGGAGTACAAAGGGAACCTATCTGAAAGATGTAACTGTTTGCCAGAAATAATTTAGAGTAATAATGAAAATACAGTTTGTCTAACCTGCTTTCTTTGCAGTCAGAACTGTGTCTGCCTAGTTCCCCATTCTGGTTTTGAACTGCTGAACTGGACCAATCAGTGTGGGGTAAGCTAGCTCTAAAATGGTGCCTTGGACGAATCAGAACTTGGACTCATAATCTGAGCCAGCCACAAGAGGATTGTATGGGCAGTGACTCTGGGAGATGTAGTTTAGACTTGGCGCCTTTTGGACCAGCAGCAGCAGTCTGTTGTGAGTGACAGCCAATCCAGTCAAGAACTGGGAGGAACTCAAAGGAAGTGCCGGTTTTGTCTGTTGGAGTTTCAGTTTAGCTCTGGCAGTGAGGGGAAAAGAACCCTGTGCTCCTTCAGTGCACAGTTTTAGTCAAAAAACATGTGTAAGGCCCAGAGTTCCGGTCTGCAGCTTGTGTAACTGCTTGTTAGGACTGAATCCGTCCTGTGAAGAGAATCAAAGGATATCTGAAGAGTAGAAACCAGGCTCACCCTGTAGAAGACTGGAGAAATTGCTGAGTTGCACTCGTTCTGTTAGGAACTGAATCTGCTGTGTGTTCTCCCGGGTATTGTGCAGTAATTGCGATCGGGATAGAGAAGCAGCCTGCCTGTTTGCCATATAAATGTGTGAGGAGTCTCGTGGAGCTCAAGAGTAGCCCTGCTGACATTGAAGGACCCTATCTTGTTTGGAGGTCGTGAGTACTAATTCAGGGTCGCTCCCTGTTGAATTGCCACATTAAATCCAAATGGAATCACTGTACTGCTGACTGTTTAAACTAATTTTTCTTTTCTCTGTGGGAAAGGGCCCTACCAGCTCCCGCGGTTTGGACTAGCCACTAGGGCTTGGGTACCCAGGGACAGTAACTGGTAGGATAGGCCTGTGCACAGAGCCATAGGTAGATGAGTAGAGTGATAAGCTAATTAACCTGATTTCCCCTGTCCTTGTTATAGCCCCTAAATAAATCAGGAGCTGCTTGTTTCAGCAAAGTTATACTGCCTGAGGTATTTGTCTATGTTAAAGTACTGTACTGTGATTGTTGCACTGTATCTTATTTCACAGGAGGTCCCAGTGCGGAACCAGTCCTGGGGTAAGTGTATACTGTGGAGGTAATTCTGATATATTGTGTGGGCCACTAGTGGGAAGAAAGAGGTTGCAGTGTCCCAGAGGGCTGTGACTAAGTTAGTTTAACTATTGCAAACCCTGACCTCTGGGTGGAGGCACCCGCCATTGGATCCAGGCCCCTCAACCTGTTAGTGGCAAATCAGGCAGGGGTAGTAGCCCCTGGGATAGCGCCATCTAGGGGTTACACAAAAATAGGGAGAATCATCTTTAAAACAATCTCACGGCGGAGCGGCAAGTTGGATACTTGCTTTGTTCCTGTAGTAGTAGTACAATTTATTATTTAGCATAAAGCAGTTACAATATACTAAAATCAGAACAAAATACATGATAAATATAAATAGACAATAAGTAAATCAACGAGGAACTTAGTTGTTCCTTTGTATTATTAAATAAAATAAAAGATCTTCTAGGAGATCTCTTGCAGCAGGTCACACCTTAGGAACCTTCGCAGTCAGGCACCAGGATCACACAGAAGCCTTTTCGCTAGCAGTCTGTCCGGGGCGGCCCACGACAATCACCATGTCTGCGTTTCCCTATATAGTCATGTGTGGCCCCATGCCCTCCTCGGTTCTTTTACCACTTTCAACCATTGCATCGAACTCCATGGAGCACCATCGCCTCAGTCAACCGCCATTTTCTACAACAATTTTCCTGTTTATTTTCTCACCCTACTGCCCTTATCACTTTATTCCTAAAGTGATTTCACCTTTTCCTTCATATGTCCAGCTCAGACTCATTCCATCACTGTAGCTGCTGGCAGAAGATTTTTGATGAGGCCTTTCATGATTCCTGCATCCATTGCCTCGACACCGATCACGATGTCCGGGCCTGCAGGATCTGCAGTGACTTCAATCAAACCCATCCGACGACGTCGCTTGAAAGATCTCAAGGCGTTCCTTTTGGAGCAGAAGGTGACTATCTTGGAGAAGGAGTTTCAGGTTTAAGGCTCCTCGACTTCCCCAGCCCTGTCTTTGGGCTCTCATCCTACCAAAGCCCGGGACAAGTCATCAGGGAAGCATTGCCAACAGGAGAAGGATTTGTCTTTCTGGGAGTGTTTCCAGTTACTGCTCTCAGTGCTGACCAATTCGGGGGTCATTGACCAGGCCATTACTGCTCCCGCTACCTCCCATGCCCTACTTGTCTAGAGGGCAGGTTTTGGCAGCTCTCGCCACTGGGGCCACTCGCCACAAACAAATATATAAAAAGCTTCTAGGAACTGAGGTCCAGCAGGCCTCTATGTTTCTCTTAGCCACTTAAATTTATGTTACACAATGCAACCCTAATGCCCCCCACCCCCCCGCAGACACTTATCCCATATCCTTCAGATCTTCATATCATATCCCACTATATTACTAATAGGAACTTGTACCGGTTTACTTTAAAAGCCTCTGTGCTCCTTGTTTCTTCAGTGTGATCCAGCAGTTCATTCCATTGTTTCCTTATCCTCACCCCACTTAGTTTTTATGCCCACTATCTTTCTGTCTTTTACCAACATAGCTGGCCCTTATTAATGATTACCTGTTAGGATCATAAATACTATAATGTTGTCCCCCCTTCCTCTTCTCTTGTCTAGTGAGAACCTTCCTAGATGCCTTTCTGCCCTCATAAGTGCTCTTCCAGACCCAAAAATAATTTGGTTGCACTGCAGCGGCTCATTTCAGTTTTATTTATCTTTCTTTTATTGTGGAGATCAGAATTATATGCAGTACTCCAAAGTTTACTCACCAGTACCCTGTAGAGTACTAAAATCACTCCTTTGATCTACTTTCTACCCCCTTTTTATGCAACCTAGCATTAGGTGTGTCTTGATCACTGCCATAGCATGCTGATGGAAAAGTTTGAGTTTCTCATCTTTAATAAACACCAGGTCCCTTTTGTGTTCTGTTTTTTCCCATATAAGGGATACTGTAAAACTCAACATTTTTATTGCAAAATAATTTTTGCTGCTTTTGCTGAAGCACTGTGATAGGGTTGAATTAAAGCCCTTTTGCATTTGTTATGCAGTGAGAGTTAAAAGCAATGATCTGTTCTGTCCGTGGGTGTAGGCAGGCATACTCCAAGCACTCCATGGTGTACAATTTTATTTCAGGGGGGTAGCAAAAAGGCTCTGACCTGCTTCCTTTTTCCATGAAAACTAACAAAGAAAATACTGAACCTTTCTGTAATTTTATTCATAGGAGTCGAAAATGTACCCATGCATGGCAACAACAGCTGTCATGAGATACAAAAGTTGTATTGATTGTGCCAAATGAAGCAACAAACACGGTCCTGGTGTACATTTGTATATTGTCTGGCTATACCGGGGGCTCACCCTAATGGGGGGTAGCAGTGAGTCCACTTGGTGTGCAGGTCTGAAATCCCTGGCTACACCCCTGTCCTCTCCTTTTTCTGCCACTTCTCTGTCTTTTGCCTGTCTGATTGCGCGATCAGACTTTTTTGGGGCATCTAGGATCTGGTCAGTCTGACAGCCCCACAATTCCTTCCCCCGCTGTCTCCCTTCTTTCACTTGCCATTTCTGTCTTTTCTTTCCCCCTTGCTTCTCTGTAGTTGTTAAAAATATATGACTCTTTATATGAAACTGGCATCTCTTGGTTTGTAAATGTATATAGTTATGTTGTTTGGAATAAATTGCTGAAAGCTATGTGGGTTTCTTAAAAAAGTTAATCATGTGTACTGCAGAGAGCTGACCTTGAGAAACATTTTGACCTCCACAAGCTTGTTGACAGAAGCAGCCTCAGACAGAATGTACTATTTTGTTGCACCTGCAAGCTTGTCTCAAGAAAGAAATTGACTAAGAAACAGGATGCAAAATTAAAGCAGCGGTACTGGATAACCAGGAAGTGGTTATCAACACTGTAGTTTTCAGTTGTATTGATTCAGCCATAATTCTGGTTTTAGAATCAGTTTGTTTTTATGTCCCATGATTTGTAGTTTTAGAGAAATAAAGAAAAGTTTGCCATTCCTGTGGCGCTGCAAGAAAGATGGCCACTGCTCTATTTTACTGTGTTTTGGTTCTGTACGTCAGCTTGTGCATGCTCTGTTTACTTCCTTACCCCCTTAGCTGCACGCTTCCACTGCTGCTTTCAGGTTAGAAATGTCATGACACTTCAAAGGAGATTACCCACTGTAAGGCACTTGTGAATAAGCAGCGATTGTGATTGGTTGGCATCCATGGCACTCCAGACATTACCTCATGGGTTTCAGCCCACCTGATAGGCTAGTGATGCACTGACCCAGATCAAATTTCCAGCATATCCAGGTCCCAGAAACCCCTGCTCTCCAGTTTGAATCGTGCATCTGAACAAGGCAGTAGCACACCAGGACCCCCTGTCTGCTCCTCAAGGTAGGAACCTATTTAAAAGAAAAAGACTGAGTTTTTTGTTTTAGCATATAACATCTAGATACCATATTTCTAGCACCATTTATTGCTTAGGGCAGCTAATTGCCCTTTATTATGTTTTATTATGCTTTATTATGTTTATTGTATTGTGCCTAGAATGCCCCGCGTGGTGGAGCGCTTAAAATTCTTCCCCTGGCTGGCGTCTCTCCCAGCGTTTGTTTTTTCATGGGGAAAGGTCCCCCGCCTGCAGCGGGACCCAGCAGCTGTTATTTTCTCAGCCCTCGGCCTTCAGGCGTTCCGCTAGGCACGCGAGGCTGTTATAACATAACACGCCCGCGTACTTTCAGCCGCGTCTGCCTCGCTCCCCTTCCATCTTCCCCTCCTCTTCCATCCGCCGCCCGATGGCGTCGTCCCTCACCGGCGCCCGTTGCTACGGTCCTCAGCGTGGCGAGCGTAAGTGAGGGGCAGGAATCCGCTAGGCTTCGCTTGGGGCCTCGCCGCTCTCACACTGGCGCACCCGCTTAGGCTTCTGCTAGGTCTTCCGTGCGTCAGCCGGAATCCTCTCGCTGCCTCCCTGTTGTCCTCCCTCCACGGAAGCGCTGCTCCTAGCGGTTCCCTCACACCGCGAGGAGAGTCTCAGCCCTCTCTCCTCTCTCTCTCTCGCCGACCACCCGGTCGCGCTCGCTCTTCGCGTGCTGGGATGGCCAGCGGACGTCCTTCCTTACAGCTTGGAGAAAGAGAGTGTGAGAGAGAGAGTGAGAGAGAGTCAAAGCTCCTAGAGCGATGCTGAAGGCCTCAGAGGGATCGGGGGGGGGGGAGAAGGGGCTGGATGAGATCAGGCAAATGTTTAGGGTAGCATAGAGTGCTATGCATACCCAGGTTGGTCCTCTCTACCTCCTCAGTGGAGTTTAAAAAAAAAAAAAAAATAAGAAAAGGGGAGGCAGTACAGCATAGTGGTTTAAGGCTCTGAGCTGCAAACCTGGAGACCTGGGTTTGAATCCACAGTCCCACTTGAATATTGTGTCGCTGAGCAAGTCCTTAACTTTCTCCCAGAGGCAGTATGGCGTTCGAGGGAGAAAGGCTCATGAAAGTAAGTCCTAAGCCTTGCCTCGCCGGAAGGATCAGTTGTGACTACCCTCGATGGATTACTCAGAGGACGGCCTGGTGTAGTAAGGCCTGCATCTTTGACCCGTTTAGAATGAGTAGCGGTCAGAGTATCTTGAACTAGGTACTGCCTAGCCCTCTTTGGGTAATTAGAATATTGTTGTGTTCCTGAGGTTTAGGGGTGAGGCAAGGCCAGAACCTGGCCCCGGGAGAAGCCGACAGAGAAGGATCGGGCCCTTACTCCCTTCCACGCCAGGGTTCCATTCCACCACCCGGGTCCCTCACACAGCGACCCCGGCAGATATTTTCCTTCCTCGTATGGTCATCTTCGGTGTCTCGGCCACCTCACATAGCGGGCCCTGGCACCAGACCACCACCCGACGTTGCAGGGGTCCTCACCTAGCACCCCCCAACCTCGGGTACACCATCTGCAGCCTCTGTGATGCGGGATACCTTATCAAAAAAAAGGGAGGAGGGTGAAAAGCAGGGCGACCTCCTAAATCTACCTCTCTCTATTCCAGATGGTGAAAGCAAAGAAATGCACCGCGTGCAGCGCCATCCTGCTCCCCCAAACCCCGGGCCCCCGCTGCGCAGCCTGCCTTTTAGACGATGATGACTCATCCTTTGAACGGACACCACTTCTGGACCCCAGTAACCCTGGCCCTAGCAACTCTACATGGATGGATCCGGGCTCACTTCTGATCCAGAATCAACAGGCCACGGTGGCCATGATGGAAAGCCAGCAGAACTTTATGCTTAAGATCATGGAGAAGCTGGAGTCCCTTACCCAAAGTAGGACAAGACCATCCAACCCGGAACCTGAAAAGGCGGGGGGCCAGCCAGAAGAACTCCCGATTCTAGGGACATGGATATGTTGTTCATCCACACTCATTGGCAGTATCCTTGCCGCTTTAAATCTTGCCGGAAGGTCTTCAAGCTTGCTCCTCCCACCCACCCGGGTGGTATAACTCTCGGCTCCGCCCCATGACGCCAGATCTTCCTTACCGCTTGGAAGCTCAGGTTCCCTCCTTAACGCTCTACGTTTGTGACTAGTTCTATTTCTCCGTTTGCGGTTAAAATAATATTTTGCAAAAGACTTCGATCTTGATCCCCAGCGGCTACGATGGATAAATCGACTCAGTTTGGGAGATGCCCATGCGGGCAGAAGATGTCTCGGACGGATCCACACTCCACGTGTGTCTACTGCTTAGAGCCTTGAGCACGACCCGCCAGGCTTGCGACCTGTGCTCATCTTTCCGACTCGTCCTCGAGAACCGTGCTGCCCGGTGCAACTGGGCGTCCGAGCGTTCCCTCGGTGAGTCAGGAGGCCGGTTGGCGGTGTCAGCGGCGGCGAGCTCGGCGGATCAGCTCGGCGGATGGTATCCCTCTCCCGAGAGAGGCGGCCGCCAGGCGTATCTTCGACGTGGCATTTATCCGGCGCTCTCTGGGTTCTTCCTACAGCTTCCTTTAAGGGCTTTGTCTGTCCCTCTCCACTAAAGGAAAGGCCTGCGTCTGCTGGACCTTTTCTCGGTCCAAAAAGGACAAGGTAAGAGTCCCTCCGTCGGCGGCTCTTGGGAGGCGAGAAGGTCCCACTACTCGGGCCGTCGACCGTCGGCTTGATCCGACCCTTTCGGCTTGACCACCTGGCCTCACAGTGTCCCCGTCAGGTCAGTTGACCGAGACTCCCGCGATGAAGTCGAGATTTTCTCGACCCATTGAATGGGCTGTCGCCTTTGCAGCGAATTCCCCTCTCCCGGTTCCCCGGGAGGAGTTGAGATCCCGTGGGCTCGCCTGTGCCTCCGGTTCCGGAGCCCTCGGATGGACCTTCCGAGCCGAAGGGGTGTCGGTCCGGCCGACACCTCCTGCACCGACCCGGAAATTCCGGGACTCGGTCTCGGTCTCGGACCTCTTAGCGGTCAACCGTTCCCGTCATAGGCGGTCTCGGTCTCGGCACCCGCTGATGGCGGCGTCGCCGCTAAGTCCTCGTCCTCCCTCCTCGGGATGAGGGCTTGGCGTAAGTGCGTCGGCAGTGCGAGACCTTGTGTTGCAACAGCTCCTCCTGGCCGGGAATAAAGCCCGACTCCGAGCGCTTCGACCATTAAAAGAACTGTCACGGGCAGCCGACACAACCCCTCGACTTGCCCGAGGCCTATACCCAGGCGGTTGTTCGGCCAAACCAACTGCTCCACCGATTGCGGTGGAACCTCCGCCTCTGGCCACCAATTGGGAGCTCCGATAAGATTCTCGGTCGCTAAGGTTTACCATCGGCTGTCAGTTACCCTCACTCACGACCGACCTCGGCAGGTGAAGAAGGTGGCTCAGGCCAGAAGGCAGCTCTTCGAGGACTCTTCGAGGTCCGAAGATGATTCCTCCTTCTTCTCCAAGCGACTGGACTTGGGTCTTCAGGAGAGTCAGCCAATGGACGATAGCCGTCGTCCTTCCTAGGACTGCTTGGCTCATCTCGGGTCTACGGGATGGAGCTCGAACCCGTTCCAAAGCAGACCAGGTATCCCCTCACGGAGATTCTGGACCGAGGATTCTCGGCGCAGGCCTTTCCGGTGGCGAGGCCATAGTGGGTCCAACACTGGAACTTTGGCAGCGCCCTGCTTCCTGCCCTGCGCCCGGCCAGGATGGCCAGAAATGTCACGGTCGGTTCCTTGTCGGTTTGAACACCCCTCTGCCAGGGTTGGTTACCGACAGCGTTTTCGGCGCGCACGGCTGCGCCAGGGATGTGGACAAACCTCCTGACAAGGTCGAAAGTGGACTATGTGGGCGAAAAATTTCGCTGCGTCTCCTCTCAGCCGTCAGTGGATTCAGCCCGATCCTCATAGCACATTTTTCTCATGCCCTGTTGGGCTCCTGGATGAGGTCATCCCTCATCTTCGCCCGATCTGCAGACTACGGTTAAGCAGGTGCGGGACCAGGAGCAGAGCAGTGGCCAACAACAGCTCCAGACTGCTTTGGATGTAGGGACTCATGTGCCAGATCGGTGGCGACGCGGTGGCTGATCGTCGGCAGGCTTGGCTGAGGATATCCACCTTTACTGGATACCCAGCACAAGTTGGCGGATGTTCCTTTGGGGACTGACCTCTTGACCCTGGGGTGGAAGGTCACCTGCAGAGGATCGAAGTCAATGCCACCTTGGACTCGGTCTCTTCCGCTCAGAAGGACAAAGGCGCAAACCACAGCCTAAGCCCTTTCGTCCTTCTGTGCCCCGGCGGCCCATCCAACAGCGTCAGGGCCAGCAGGCTCGACCTTGGCATCCCAAACCCAAGCCGCGGCTTCCTCTAACAGGAGGCAGGGAGGAAAGGGCCCAGGAGGTCCCTCGGCCGGTCCCTCCTCAAGCCTGCCTGATGACCGGGCTGAGGGTGTCGCCCCATCCCCGTCACCTTACCCTAGGTCCCCCGTGGAGGCGGCTCCGGCACTTCCGTTCCGCCTGGTCGCTGTTACCACGGACAGGTGGGTCTTGAAGGTGGTGGGAAGAGGCCTGCCTCTGGAATTCGAGCAGGCACCACCCTTCAGAGCCGTCGCCCCTCGGGGGGCTTCGGGATCCCCAGCCTCACTGGCGGCTCGTCGAGCCGACATCACTCTCCTCCTCCAGAAGGAGGTGGTAAGAGAGGTGGTGGACCCTCCTTCAGACCCAGGGTTTGTGTCCAGGTACTTCCTGGTTCCGAAACGGACGGGGGGCTGGCGCCCCATTCTCGACCTACACGACCTAAACAAGTTCCTAAGGTCTCGAACCTTCAGGATGGTCACTCTGGCTCAGATAATACCATCCTTGGAGCGGCGTATGTGGTTCTGCTCTCTGGACTTGCAGGGCCAGCGTTTTTCACGTCCTATCCGTCCGTCTCACCAGAGATTCCTTCGCTTCCGGCGGAAGGATCTCTCTTGATTCAAGCCATGCCCTTGGCTTGTCTCCAGCTCCCAGGGTCTTCACCAAATGCATGGCAGTGGTGACAGCATTCCCTGCGGCGCCCGAGGGTCGGGTGTACCCTTACCTGGACGACTGGCTGATAGCAGCTCCCTCCAGGAAGGAGGCGGAGTGGTCAGAGATCTGGCCCTCAGGTCTGCTCTCAACTGGGCCTCCTTATCAAGGCCAAGTCGAACTCGAGGCGAAGCAGGTGATTTTATTCATGGCAGCAGCTCGACTCTCTTCGAGCCAGGGCGGCGGCTCCCGGCGGACAGGGCCGAGGTTCTTTCCTCCTTTGCCCGATCATTTCTGGTCGGGCATGCGCTGCTCCGGGACTCCTGCGCCTCCTGGGTCTCATGGCGAGCCTGTACCAGCGTGGTCCGTTGGGCCCGCTGGAACATCGTCCCCTTCAGTGAGGACTGGCCAGCCAGTGGTCTGGCGCTGCGATCCCTTGGACCAGCTTGTGCCGGTGACACAGGGGATGTGGAATGCTCTCCAGTGGTGGACCGTTCCAGATCATTTGCAGGAGGGCATCCCGTTCGTCCGCCCGAGCGGCGGTCTCTCTGTCGACCGATGCCTCTCTGATGGGTTGGGGTGCCCATCTGGGGAACACCGGGCTCATGGCCTCTGGTCCCAGCGGAGTCCCGATGCCACATCAACCTGCTGGAGCTCGGCGGTCCGCCTAGCTCTCACCGCCTTTGCTCCGTTCCTCGGGGTCAAGTGGTCCGAGTCCAGGCGGACAATACCACGACCATGTACTATCTAAACCGCCGGGGCGGGGCCAGCTCCATGCTTCTATGCAAGGAAGCTCTCCGCTTTGGTCACTGCGTGCGCAGCCTGGGCGGATCTCTAGCCATTCACGTGGCAGGAGCCTCCAACACCCTGGCCGATGCCCTGAGCCGGATAGGGGCTGCATCCACAGTGGTCTCTCCCTGCGAGGTAGTACAGCATCTGTTCTCCTTTGGGGCACACCTCAGGTGGACCTGTTTGCCTCCATGGAGACGTGAGCTGAGTCTGTTCCATGCCCGCCCCCTCAGCAGGGCTCGCTGCAGGGGATGCCTTCTCGGGCAATGGACCCCGGGCCTCTTTTCGCCTTTCCCCATTTCCCTTGATCCACAAGGTGCTTCTCAAGCGAGGAGGACAAGGCGCAGGTGATTCTGATAGCCCCAGACTGGCCTCGCCAGTTCTGGTACCAGATCTCCTCAGTCTCAGCTCCAGGACTCCAGCGGCAGCTTCAGCTCGCCCGGACCTGCTCTCAGTCAATCAGGGAAGGTGTTCCATCCGGACCTTCAATCCCTGCACCGACGGCCTGGTTCCTGGCTGCTAGAGTTCCAGGCTTTGGGTCTTTCCGTGAGGTCCTCAATGTAGTTGAGGCGTCCGTAGAGTCGACCAGAAAATGCTATGCCTTCAAATGGAAAAGGTTTTCCATTTGGTGTCAGAGCAAGGCTTGGACCCTTCCTCCTGTTCCTTGCAAGCATCTTGGACTATTTATGGTCCCTTTCTAGTCAAGGGCTTAGGTCGGCGACCTAAGGGTGCACCTGGCAGCCATCTCTGCTTGCGGTGGCGGCCGGAAGCAGTCGGTGCGCAGAGGAGAAGGTGGTCTGGGCGCTTTTCAAGGCCTTGATCACATTTCCTCCAGTGCGGGGAACCCCACCTCCGTGGGATCTACTGCTGGTACTGGCAAAGCTCATGGGCAAACCATTCGAACCTATGCACAGGTGTGCTCTCTCTCACCTGTAGTGGAAGACCGCCTTCTTGGTGGCTATCACGTCAGCCAGAAGGATGGGAGAGCTCCAGGCGGCTTCCATCGAGTCTCTTACCTGGTCTTCCACAGGGACAAGGTTGTCCTGCGCCCCCACCCGAAATTCCTTCCGAAGGTGGTGTCGGAGTTTCACCTTAACCAGGTGTTGACTCTGCCGGTGTTCTACCCCAATCACACCTCGGAGGCCGAATATAGGCTCCATACTCTGGATCCTAGAAGGGCCTCGCTTATTATAAGGAGCCTTACGGCTGAAATCGGGAGAGGTTGTAGCTGTGTTGTCACCTACGCTGAAGCCGCATCTGGCAGACCTGCAGCCAAGCGGACGATAAGCAGGTGGGTAACCTCCTGCATAGATCTCTGCTATAAGTTAGCGGGCATGGAGCCTCCCAGAGGATAAGAGCTCATTCTACCGCCATACTGCTGCGCGGTGGCTGCTTCAGGGGCGTCCCTATCCAGGAAATCTGCAGGGCTGCTACCTGGAAGTCAGCAAACACCTTCATTACCTACCACATCGACCTTGAGTCACGCCCGGGATGCTGGTTTTGGGGCCTCGGTTCTCAGTCTCTCTTTCCCAAGTAAGTATATGGGGTGTCGTCTTGCCTCCCTCCTCCCGGAGAACTGCTAGGAGTCTGCCAATGAGTGTGGATGAACAACATATCCATGTCCTAGAAATACAGGTTACTCACCTGTAACAGGAGTTCTAGGAATGGTATATGTTGTTCATCCACGACCACCCGACCTCCGGCCGGACGCACAACCTGAGCTTCCAGCGGGCCAGATCTGGCGTCATGGGGCGGAGCCGAGAGTTATACCACCGGGTGGGTGGGAGGAGCAAGCTTGAAGACCTTCGGCAAGATTTAAAGCGGCAAGGATACTGCCAATGAGTGTGGATGAACAACATATACCATTCCTAGAACTCTGTTACAGGTGAGTAACCTGTGTTCCTGAGGACCCTCTCCCGATCATCCCTGTCGACTGCTCACATGAGGGACGGAGAGAGATGGCGCTGGGGAGCGAGGAGGGCAGAGTCGGACACAGAGGACACCGAGCTACAGTCGGCCCCTTCACTAACCGAAGTTATGCCCCTTCGACACCATCCCAGGGCTCATGAAGGTGATCAAGGCCACGATGGGGTTTGACTCTGAATAACCCGAAGAAGACGGACCCGAATCAAAGCTCGACCCGATGATCCAGCTAAGACCAGCCACCACTGAGACTTTTCCTGTCTGCCCGGCCATTGAGAAAATGTTTAACACAGAATGGCAATCGTCGGACCCAGGCAGGATGCCAAACCGCAAGAACCTGGACAGGATGTACCCGGTGCAAGGGGTAAAATCGGACGCTTGGTGCAGGGCTCCCACTATCGAGCCCCAGGTGGCGGCACTCAGCAAGAAGACCGTGCTTCCTTGCGGCACGATAGCTCTCAAAGACCCTGCAGATAAAAAGGTTGAGGACATGTTGAAGAGGGCCTTTGAGATTGGGGGCATAGCTGCCAAGGCAGCTACCACAGCCATTTACACTTCTCGGGCACAAATCCGTTAGCTCGAAGAACTCCAGGAACAGGCTACCCCTAAGTCAAGGGAGGGCGAGCTATTGGAGTGCACCCTGGACGCAGCCAGGTATCTGGCCGACATGGCAGTGGACTCTCTGCGTCTCCAAGCTAGAGCCACCGCTATCACAAACCGGGCCCATAGGGCCCTGTGGCTGAAGCTTTGGGATGCAGACCATGAATCAAAATCGTTGTTGCAGAACCTGCCCCTACGGGGGAAGCATGTGTTCGGGGAGGGGTTGCAAGACTACTTAAAGCAGAAAGAGGAGGGTAGGGACCTTCTCAAGAATAGATACAGGCCTGCTTACCCAGCCACTTCTAGACGGAGATCTCGAGGGGGGAGCAAATCCTACCAACCCCGCCGAGACTCAACCCAGCGGTCTCAACCCTTTAGGAAAGCTCTTCCACAGGCTTCCGTGGCCCTTACGCTCAGAACTTCCAACCCTCAGCATTCCGAGCTGGGACCCAAAGACCAGGAGGGAGAGGTAGAGATTCAGGGAAACAGCAGTGACTGCTCCCACCCCTGGCACAAGGCCAAGATCCTTACCCACGGTGGGGCAAAGACTGGCCTCTTCGCCCACCGATGGATGACCACAACGTCCGGACAGATGGGTTCGGCGTGGTTTCAAAGGAGCTACTCCATAGAGTTGACCGCACCCATATACCTCACAGGTTACGTCCCTTCCCCGTAACCAGGAGGGCGTCCCCCACCAGGTCCAGCAACTATTATCAGAACTGATCCAGAACCAGGGCCATCCAACCCGTACCGATTCCGGAACAGGGAGAAGGAATCTACTCCATCTTTTTTCTCGTGCCCAGAAAGACTGGCGAGCTCAGGCCAATCCTAGACCTGAAGTTCCTAAATCAACACGTAGTCCAACACCGGTTCAAGATGGAGACCATAAGGTCCACTCTTCGTTGTATCCGGGTGAGCGACTTCCGGCGTCTATCGATTTGAAGGATGCCTATCTACACATCCCCATCATCGGGCTCAGACAATTCCTCCGTTTCCACGCACTGAGCCATCACTTCCAGTACAAGCGCTTCCCTTGGACTGTCGTCAGCCCCAAGAGTCTTCACCAAGGTCTCGATAACCCTAGTGGCCAGACTCAGGGAACAGGGACTGGACATCATCCGTACCTAGCGACTGGCTCATTCGTGCCCGATCCGAGGTCCAGGCCGGGCGCACAGAGATCGCCATCCAGGCACTAATGGACCACGGCTGGGTGGTGAATGTAGAAAAGAGCCATCTCAGCCCCACGCAACAGATCGAACATCTGGGGGCGATCATCAACTCGGCCGAAGGATGGGCAAAGCCGGCCCCAGCGCGAGTCCACAACCTCAAGGAACTAGCATGCAAGATGAAGACCAGTCCATACTCCACAATGGGAAAGATCGCCCAATTGCTCAGCTGTATGGCCTCCTGCATAGACCTCGTGCCCTGGGCCAGGTGGCACATGCGCCCGCTCCAAACCCACGTCCTATCCAGAGGAGCGCCGGGCGAGCACAACCTCCATTGCGTGGTACCTCTACCCCAGGCAGTAAGATCCTCCCTAGCCTGGTGGACACTGGAAAGAAATCTATCCAGGGGAGTTCCCCTCGAACCACCCCGCCCAGTCGCCATAGAGACGGACGCGAGCCTTTCAGGATGGGGAGCCTGCCTGGGAGAGTCAGCGCGGGGCCGATGGTCACCAGCGGGCGCAGTCTCCATCAACATCCTGGAGATGAGGGCGTGTTCCATGCGCTGAGGACATTCAGGCACCTGATAACTGGTGGGCGGTCTTAATCCGTTCCGACAACCGCGTGACGGTAGCCTCATATCGAAACAGGGGCGGGACCAGGAGCAGGGCCATGATGAGGGAGGCGGCAGTCCTCAACTGGGCACAAACTCATCTCATCCACCTGGGCGCAGTTCACCTCAAGGGGAAACTGAATGTCAGAGGCGGACTGGCTCAGCAGACAACAAGTGCACCTGGGGAATGGCGCTTACACCCAGCGCTACTCCAGGAAATCAGGCGGCATGGGGTCCCGTGTCCATGGATCTCATGGCGTCTCGGAGAATGCAGGTCAGCAAATACTACTCGCGTTCAAAGCCGGTCTGCCCAAGGGCCAGACGCTCTGTCACAGACCTGGAGGGGAGGAGCCACATGTTCCCTCCTCTTCCCCTGATTCCCCAGGTCCTGGCCAAGATCGGGAAGCAGGGCCTCACGGTCATCCTAGTGGCCCCATACTGGCCACGCAGAGCCTGGTTCGCTGCTGCGCGAGAAATGACCATGGACAACTTCAGGATACCCTACCGGCCAGACATGCTCTCGCAGGGACCAGTGCTGCACCCAGCACCTCGGACCCTGAAACTCACGGCCTGGCTCCTGAAAGGAGGAGACTGAAAGCAATGGGGTACCACACATCTGTGATCAGTACCCTACTTCAGTCAGACAGGGCCTCCCCGCGTCTACATACAGAAGGCGATGGGCCACCTTCACGTGGTGGTGTGAGAGCAGGACACAGTACCCGAACAGACCAATCTGGCCAACATCCTACTCTTCCTCCAGCAGGGAGTGGACAAGGGCCTGGCACCTTCATCCCTCAGGGTACAGCTTTCGACCACTAGGAGCAGCCATAGGCCTCGTGGAAGGAGTAGCCCTGGGCACACCCGGACTCCATTAAGCTTCTTGAGGCGGTGGAGATCATGCGTCCGAGAACAGGGCCGGTGATGGCCCGTGGGACCTCGTTGGTCCTGGATTCCCTCAAGTCGGCTCCCTCTGAGCCCTCCAAGAGACTGATCTTTTTGGGGCCGGCCTCAAGGCTTGCTTCCTGGTAACTATCTGCTTGGCCAGGAGGATTGGAGAGCTTGGCGCACTGTCCTGTGCCGAACCCTACATGGTTTTCACACCACTGGGGGTTAGCCTAAGGACGGTCCCGGCTACGGAAAGTCCCTACCAACTTTCACAGGGAACAGCCTATCGAGCTACCCACGTTCACAGAGGATCCTAAGCAGAGTCAAGGCGGGACCTCTCACCACCTTGACGTGGGATCCGCCCTCGCGGTATACCTGGCCAGAACACGCCCCATCCACAGGACAGAGGCTGTTCATCATTGCTGGGGCCAGAGGCAGGGGCTCGCCGCTTCCAAGTCAACCATTGCTGGATGGCTAAGACGGGTAGTCCAGAACGCTTACACAGTCAACCAACTGATCCCACCACAGGGGATCAGGGCCCATTCCACCAGGGCAATGGCCACCTCCTGGGCGGAGAGAGCCAGTGTATCCACGGAAGACATTTGCAGGGCGGCCACTTGGTCCTCCATACACACTTTCGCCAGACACTACAGGCTGGAGCAGCTTCCGGCCGTTCACCCCTCCTTCGCAACCCAGGTTCTAGCTGCAGCTTCCTCAGCCGGTCACTCGTAGCCGCTCTTTCCCTCCCGGAGGATTAACTGCTTCTTATCTACCCATGAGGTAATGTCTGGAGTGCCATGGATGCCAACCCAATCACAATGGGTGTTTACTCACCTGGTAAAGGTGATTGTGTTGGTTGGCATCCATGGCACTCAACCCCTCCTCAGAGCGGCTAGAATGGCGGCGCGGAAAGATAGGAAGAAAAGAAAGGGATACCTAGTATCCAAATTTTATTGGGGGTCAGACAACATACTGATGACATAACAGGTGACCTGTCGAACTCCCAGGTTCGAGTTAGATTGTTAAAAGAGGGAAATAAAGTTCGGGCCCCAGGGCCTTCTTTCTGTCATGTCGTGGTCCGATTCCTTTTTTGTATCCTGTTCCCACTTCTGGTATCTATGCTAAACGTTACATTGTATGTCTTGCTGTATCCTAGTTAACCTTATTTTCAGCTATGGAAGATTCGAACTGGAGAGCAGGGGTTTCTGGGACCTGGATAAGCTCGAAATTTGATCTGGGTCAGTGCATCACTAGCCTATCAGGTGGGCTGAAACCCATGAGGTAATGTCTGGAGTGCCATGGATGCCAACCAACACAATCACCTTTACCAGGTGAGTAAACACCCATTGTGACTGACTACATGTAGCGCTTCCAGCAGTCACTGACCTAGTCATCCCTCCTTCCTCCCAGTTACATTTCTTCCATTCCGTTCCGTGCTGTGTAGCTGTCATTACTTAGTTTAGTGCTCAACCGCGCTGTGAAAATGGAAGAGGAGGGACATGGGTGAGGGCATGCTACCCAGAATGCTGCCAGCTGCGGTTTGCGACACCTGAAGCTGGCAGACAATCGCAACAGCAACATAAACAAAGACACGATAAAAGTCAATATTTTTAACTATGAAAATGGGCATTCCAGAAAAAAAGAAACACAAAACAGTGCATCGTAGACCGAGACCATGCAGCCAAAGATGGAGGTACAATTTAACTTGCACTGCTGCTTTAATCTGCCCAAAAAAAGCATTTTATAAAAAGGAGAGCAGTACTTTTGGTTTTCGAGATTTAGATTTGGAGATGCACTCAGATTAAGGACTTTTGTTTTAACTGCTTGTATAAGAGCTATCCTGCAGTTTTTTTGATTGTATTGTTACTGATGATGATAAAATGCTAATTGCGAATTTTATGACCTCTCCTTGTTTGTCTATGCTTCCTGACCTATGCCTATACAACAAGCACTAATTAGCGCTAAAATAAATGTGTGTTAATTAGTGATATTAGCACTTTTTTTGTAGTTCATATTTTTTTATCATTTAACACTTTTACCTGCAGCCACAGTCCTGTTCTGTATCCAGCCACAACTCCTCCGTTCACGCCAGAGCCGAGCTCAGCATGCCCAGCTGGCAGATGCAACTACACCTCACCGAAAGGACCCCCGTAGCCCCTCCGCAGAAGAACCATACTGGTGCATGCCTTCCAGGCATCATCGGCGGTGAAACTGCGGCCGTCAAGCTGCCTGCGTGCTTGTGCTGCCATTTTCCCCACTTTTCTCTGATGGAAGCACAGGCGTGCAGTGGCGTCAGCGCACTGGCGTGCAGACATCTGCCGTGCCCCCAACTGAGCACCCACACGGCTGCAATGCCTCCGGTCCCAGGGACTAGCAGGCGTGGTGTGCAGCCACCCCTTCTCCCCAGGACTAGGAGAGCTGTCCTCTGATGCTCAATCCTAGTCCTCCCCTGCTGACCCCCGATGACCCAGGCTCGTTCCCGAACCTGGGACGCCAGCATGGAGTGAGGTGTGGCGTCCAGCGCCTCAACCCTCAGCGCCACTGGGCTGGCCCTGTAATTCATATTTTATAAATTTTAAAGAAGCAGTGTAACATTACAGACATGACTATCAGCAGAGATTCTAATAATCTTAGAAAGGAAAACCTATCCGGGGGTGGGAAGGGGGGTATCCCACTCAGAGATACAATACTAAGTGTGGCCAGTCATGCTAAAATAAAATATAACAAGCAACAATATAACAAACATAACAAGAACTGAACAACATTTTAAGAAACCTGTGTCAGATAGTCTTTATAGCATTATTCCTTTATGAGCCTCTTACCTATCCTCCCCTATGGCCTGATGTACAGGAGTTAGAATTGATGGTTGTGCCTAGGCCTGAGGCGCTTGCCAGGAAAAGTAGATGAGATCTTGTCCTGCTATCTTGTAGTATAGAGTGGAGCTAGTTTTTTATTTCCGACTCCTTCCCTCTGGGAACTGGAGGATCTGGAATCCCCGCTTGCTCGTCACCCAACCCCAGGCTTTCCCCCCTGGGTGATGCCCCTTCCCCAAGGAACTTGGTCATTAGCCCTGGCTTGCCCCTCAGGGTGGGGCCAGGAGAGCAGGAACCCCTTGGCGGACCTTGGTCTGCAGCAGGAGCGGCGGCAGAGACAGGGAGCCGTCACTAGTGGGCCGACATTTTTTTGTGTAGTCCCCCCCCCCGGGGGTGGGGACGTGCAATGACGCCAGCATCCGCCCCACTCCCTTGACATGTTGTGCTGGCCGTGATGGTACCCCCACCCTCCACCAAAGGTCCACATTGCACCAGACACTCTTCCCCCTTTTCCCCAGAGAAGAAGAGCAGTCCCTGGGACACTCAGTGTCCCCCCCCCCCAGCCCGTCCTCCAACTCCCGAGTCCGTCACTGACCCCGGGATGTTGATGCTGCAAGCGGATGCCTTGCTGCGGCACAGATTGGAGCTAGTTTAATAGGTAATGAGGCATGCAGCAACCTTGAAGGATATTATAGTACTGGGAATGTAAATAGGAACCCCAGGTCTCTTTGTATTTCCACAGTGTGTGTGTGTGTGTGTGTGTGTGTCTTGGCCACATGGTGTACCCTTCCGTAGCAGGTAAGTTTCCCCATCTCTTCTGTCCATTCCGACACCGAAGGGGGATCAGTACATTTTCAGTGGTGCAGAATGACCTTCTTAGCAGTGACCAGAACTCCTTGTGGCCATTGTTGGGATCCATAGGGGGTTAGGGAGGGATTGTCTATCTCATGTATGAGACCTAGCATTACCAGCGAAGCTGTAAAAGTAAGATTGGGGTCTGGAATTGCTCAGCAGACCTTTCAGACTCCCGCCCAATAGGTGCTCAGCTCCTTACATGTCCAAAGCAGGTGGGTGAGGTTCCCTGGCTCTGCCTAGCACCTCCAACATGCATCATTTGGGATTAGTCACCACTTGTGGAGTTTTTGGGAAGTTCTATGCCAGTGTTGCATCACTTTAAAACTGTATGAACCGGTTCTTGGTATTTTTGATGGCCTTGCCTAGGGTCTTCCAACATGCTCTCCATTCTTGAATCAGTATCTCTAGTTTTATTTATTTAGTATATCGGAAAGACCTTTACGCGTAAGCTCTTTTACAAAGGTTCCACGTCAGGGTGGACAATAAGACAATACACAAATTCAGTGGTTACAGAGGCCAGATCATTAGGCATCAAGAGCAGTTACATGAGAATTAGACAAATAGGAAAAAAACTGAGCAAATCTTAATTAGAATACAAAGCTATCTCTAACTGACTGCCCTAGGTAGCACACCCCTGGAAACCTCCAAGTCAGTGGTTAGACTATGGCAGAGTAATAGCATTGGGTTTGATTCTACCCCAGAGAGCGAGAGGCGGGGTGACAGTGAAATGAGGGGGAGCAGCTCCAGAGGGCTTTGTCGAGTAGGGGTGGGTGTGGGGTGGAGGGTTTAGGGAGGGGCAGTATCGAGAGCACTTAAGAGGACTGATTGCTTACTTAAGCCCTTGGCTATACCTAACTCTGTGTGCCTGGTTGCTCTCAGGGTGCCTGTGAGATCTCCCTCTTGAGATCTAAGCTTTGTATATTTGACTGACCTTCAGTGGGTGGGTGGGGGAGTGCTGATCTGGTTTTAAGTATGGTGTCCATAACATTCTTGGTAGAGACTGACTGTAGGTGTGCTATTAGTACTTTTCCCTTATAGTGAATGGGGGATAATGACTTGAACTAAATATAGAATAAAGTATGGAGTGATGTGTGTAGCGAAGTTCGCACACCCAAGGGTTAGATGCTACATAAACCGGAAGCGAGCTCAAGGGGTTTATGCAAGCATCTAACCCCAAGTGTAGTGTAAACCCTACATCCTATATTTTATTTTATATAATTGCTGAGTTTTCATTTTCACCACAGCAATTATATAAAATAAAAGGAGTAGATTTTCTTACCTCGCGCCACGCCAGCGACCTGGGTTGAGGCCGAGCTCGGGCTGCTGGGGTTGGCAAGGGAGGAGTGGATGGCGTCTATGGACGCTCTCCTCTCCCAGGGGTGGGTCTGGGTACAGTGTCGGCGTAAGTCTGACACCTAGCAGAGGCTGGGTGTCAGCACATCTGGCCTGGTAGAATGGGGTGGTAGGCGGGGCACTCGGCGAGTGCACTGCGTGCGGACGCGTGCACAGGGAGCCCTTGTTGGCATTGCACGCCCTGCCTCCAACAGAACATGGAAAAGGGGGAGTGCCCAGCTGTTGTGGCTTGATGGCCGTCTGCGATGTCCTGCGCCGCTCCGAGGGACCACCGTGAGCGGATCCGTTCTGGTGGGGGAGTTGATCGGCCCCGCCACGGCGATAACCGTGGGTAATACGTTGATTTGCCCTCAGTAGGAGACAGCGCAGGTCGGACGGCAGACGGATCACGGGGATGCAAGGACAATGAGGCCAGCTGGGACCCCCATGGGAAAAAAAAGTAATACAAAAAAAAAAGATGTCATTTTTGCAGCTACAGTTTGCTTAGGTTTCAGTATGCAGTCCACCGTCACTTTTATTTACTTAAACCTGTTTGTACATTTACTTGTGCCTGGAGCTGAAGGTTTTCCTTTTAATGTTAAAAGTTGTGGGATTTTTTTGTTGTGACTTACTGCTGAGTTCGAGTAGCGGTTCCGTCTCGAAAAAGGAGGAGGCGGCCAACGGTCCAGGATGTTGAGTTGTTGCAGGTGCATGCGCAGAACGAGAAAAACTGTGTGTGTGTTTACCATAATAAACACTCCTTTATTATGGCAAATAATGCCACATTTTTTCTATGGGAAAAATGAAGACCCAGTTATTATATTAAATTTATACAATTATGGTTACATTTGTGTATGTGTTAAGATTACTTTGCATGAAAATGACTAGTTATACAGTATTTGATGCTGCCTTTTTTGGCCCCCAGTTTCAGGACCATGCATGTAGCCACTTTGTTGTTTGATTTAACATCTTGCTATCTACTTCCCAGGGTATTCAGGCATTTTTGCAATCTTGCTACTGGCCTCTTCCATAGTTTGTACCATCCATGTTCTGTTTGTGTCATCTGCCAGCTGTGTCAGGTTACTTTCGAGTCACACATCTAATTCATTTATTAAAATGTTAGACACTAGAAGCTCCAACACTGACCCTGTTGCACTGCTGTAGCTCTGCCCTAGTCACAGTAACGCAATAGAAGTTAGAAAAGGAACACCAGTATAGATTGAAGTACATCACATGACTGTGGTAAGAACTTTCTTACCAAACAGCTTGTTGTCAATCAAATTAACAGTTGTTTTTTAAGTTAAAATGTGCAGATTTTTTTTCTGTTTGTGAGCCATTTTATAAATGCAATAACCCAGTCCAGTATGTGCAGTAAGAATGATCTAGCTGCATTTCCAGGTAGTTGAAAGCACTACACTGGGCTGTGTGCTTCTCAATTCACCTAAGACATGCAGTAATATAGATCATGCTACACACTCTGTCATGCTACTCCACACGATCACTCTTCTTCCTGCTGTGCAACCAATTTATGAAACAAAATGGTCCACCAACTCCCATATGTGTTTATACAGTTGCATGAAGTACTTTATCGAAGGCTTTACCAAAATCAAGAAGATTTATGCAGCACCAGGTTGTGCATTGGAGAAAGAGTAATGTGTGCTCCGGGATAGACCAGGTTCCAGTTGCCTTGGTAGCACAGCTGGTTAGTACGACCGGAACAGTATTCCGGGTGGCCTGGGTTCAAGTCCCAGCTGAGGTACTTACTTCTTTCTCGCCTTTGTTTGTATGTGTTCCATAAATATGCACACCGCACCCATGAGATTGAAAAATCAAGATGCATTTGCAAGAAGCCAGTGTCACTCACTGTTCAGGCTTTGAAAGCAGAACTTTAGAGATTTCTGAGGGAGAATGGCATTGAGAGTTACACAGCATGAGCAGGGGTAGCATTCTGGCTGATGAGCTTTGAGTTGTGTGCATTACACAGATTGGGTACAGTTGCTGCATATGGAGAAAGGGCAGAAAAGATGAAACCTAAGTCCATTCCATCATCACAATACTATGCTACCATGGGCAGGATTTTAATTTGGGTATTTCTTGATTGGGCAGAATGGTTTCATACCATCCAGAACTTCTGGGGCCCAGTATTCAGTGGTGTGCAAAGCACAGCACAAATGTTTGCGCAGCGCTTTGCAGTTGACCAGGGGTCACAGGATGGTCTATTCAGTTTGGCGCTATCTGAATAAATATAGGGCCATGCCGGTGCAGCACTAAGTCAGGTAGCACTGCCCCGACATGGATGCCGAAGTGGGCGTCAAGAGCCGAAAGTGCCGGAGTGCTATCAGAAATTTTCAAAGGTACCCATGCAGATGAGTCCATTTGGGCATGCAAGGCACTAAGGGACCATTTGCATGTTCATTGTGGTCCCTTTTGCATGGGTAGCAGAAGCAGGTAAAGTGATGCTGGCCCACCCCCCATCCGTACATGGCATCTCCAGCCATCCATGGTGCTAGTGGTCCCCCCCCCATCACCAGCCCCACACAGAACATATTAATCCCTGGTGCTAGTGGTCTCCTCCCCGCATTGCCAGCCCCTAGCCCACAATGTAACATAATAATCCCTGGTGCTAGTGGTCCCCGAGCGCCAGCTCCTACGCTAACAAAACAATTCCCTAGTGGTAGTGGCCCCCCTCCAGTCGCCAGCCCCCAACGTAAGAAAATAAGCCATGATGGTAGTGGCCCCCACCCTCCGATCACCATCACCCAACATAAGGAAATAATCCTTGGTGGTAGTGGTCCATCCACCCTCCGATCGCCTGTCTGGAAGTACATAAAAATCCTTCCCTGGGGTCCAGTGGCCCCCCAACCTTAGCATTATTTGTGGTGCCACGGGAGCATGCGGTGACCAGCACAGCCCTCCTCACACCTCCTCAGTCAGCCGCTGTATGTTCAGGCAGGGAGTGCACCTCTTATTTATAGGACAGGGTGACACACCCTGTCCTATAAATAAAAGGCACGCTTCATGCCTGGACGTACGGCGGCTGGCTGAGGAGGTAGGAGGCTGTGTCGTCTCTGTATGCTCCTGTGGCAGTGCGGATAATGCTAAGGTGACTTGGGGGTTGTATGCCCAGTGACATGGGGACCACTGGACACCAGGGTGGGTTTTCTTTGTACTTCCATGCTGGTGATTGGCAGGAGGGGACCACTGGCACTAAGGATTCTTTTGGCATTGAGGGGCTGGCAATTGGGTGGGGTACCACTACCACCAAGGCTTATCGGGGGCTAGTGATCGCGGGGGACTAGCACCAGGGAATCATTTTGTTAACGGTAAGGGCTGGCACTCAGAGAGTGGGGAGGGAATCACTACCACCAAGGAATCCTTTTGTTAGCAGTAAGGCTGGTGATCGGAGGGGGGGGACCACTAGCACCAGGGATTTGTCTTTTCCATTAGAGGCTGGCGATTGGGAGGGAGACAACTACCACCAGGAATACTTTATTGCATATTAGGGGCTGAGCACTCGGGGGCTACGACATTGCTGCATGGTACAAAGGACCATACAAACCCTTGCGCCAACACAAATCTGCTGAGTATCAGCTTGCACCAAGGTTCCTGGCCCCCCCACCCCACCATTTGCATATATCCCTTTTGGGTTTGTGCGAGTGCTACACCTGTTTGCCGGTGCAACAGAGCCCTTTCAATATTGGGCTGCAGCACAAAACCTGGTTTGCACGGGCAAACACCGGTTAGCGCCCATGTGAACATTTGAATATTGGGACCCCGGGCTCTAACCGAAATTGAGATCAAACAGGTTCAAAATAGTGAAGATGATTTATGGGATTAGATAGTGTTATGGTATTCTGTTTCCAAATAGCAAAGTGTTTGCATATTATCAAAATATCTAAATTACTCTCTTTCGTTGTTGGGTTTAAAAGCATTTATGTATTAAAAATGTTGTACACTTGAAGTTATTTGAACTGCGATGTATAATTAGCTGGCCTGGAGGTGTGCAAGTAGTAATCGGTGCAGCCTATTGGGTGACCTGCCTGTGGTGGCTAGGGGCTCTTGGACCCTGGATCAGTGGAGGGTAAATGTGCTGTGAACTGGGGTGACCGACCTCTGGGAGAGTAGTGCCCAGGCACCAATTACTGGCTCACCATGGAGTGGCAGTAGGTTTGAGTGCGATAGATAGTGGGCACTTATTCCACCTTCCTGCGAGAGCAGTTTGTAATAGCCCTTCATATGAGATATACAGTACAGTATACCGAGAGCACACCAGGGGAATCTGGTGGGGGTGGGGGGCGTAAGTAGAAATGGAAGAATACCTAATGTCTGGGCATGATGACATCTTATGCAACGTGTATCTATTTTAAACCAATCAGAAAAGAGGAAAACTGTCATTTAATACCCAGCAGAATACCACAACTGCTCCTTCATTTGATTATCCACATTTTAGACATGTCCAAGATAGTTTATCCTATTTTGAGACATGCCAGCAATAGTTTATCCACAGTTTGAAACCTGTCCATGATAGTTTATCCACATTTAGGATAGGCCTATGATAGTTTATCCACATCTAGCTTGTAGAAAAAAGACACTTTCAAACTTTAAAGGAAAACTGTCCAATTTAGGGGGCTCCGGCCCCGAAAGGCTTACCCTCCAGTTAAGCTTTGTACACTAAAAGCGGCGTTTTTCTCATGCCCCAACTGAGTTTATTTACTTTCAAAAGTCCACAACCTGAAGTATGGTGGACACTGTGAGCCCATTAACTGTACGGTAAGAAACCACCGCCGCTTCAATACAATACATTTTGTATTGAAGCGAAGCTATGCTGCACCATTACAGTTAATGGATCCCCCAGTGCCCACCATACTTGGGTCACGATTTTCGTAAGTAAAATAAACTCAGCGCCTCGAGAAAACTCCGCTTTTAGTGTACAAAGCTAAACCGGAGGGTACGCTTTTCAGGGGTGGGAGCCCTCTAATTTGGACAGTTTTCCTTTAACTGCTACAGAGATTTTAAAATTCTGGTTTCAAAATTTCTAGTCGTGTAATAGTAAAAACATTTGGTTCGCTCGAGAATACTTGGAATAACCTGCTTCTGTGGTTGATTAAATGCCTCTGCCCTCAGCCTCGGCATTTATTCACCTACATCAGACAGTTATCACTTCATATTTTCCAGCTAACTGAATGTTATAACTTGAGCAACCTTTCTTACAGCTGGAATCTTGGGGAAACAGCTCTGTGGTTGGTCAGTATTAGGTGTTAATACATTAGGTGATCCAAGAACCACCCGCCAACAGATGAAGTGCTGTACTTCTGTGACAGTCTCGGCCCCTGCCACTGTAGGACTTCAGATGCTGTCTGTTTTAAAAGCTGGGTCTCCCAGATATATGTGCACAGTGCAGTACTGCCACATCACTTCTTTAGTATTTACGCACATTAAAACTGGTGTAACATATGAGCTTTACTGATGTATAAATGCATATTCTATACTGTTTATATATATAAATTTTTTTTTTTTGTAGCTCCTAAAGTTGGGGATACTGAAGAGTTATCAGCCTTCAGCGGTGACCTGATTAAATATCCATGCAACAGTTTTGCAAAGCCCCAAGTGGAACTTAAGTTGAATAGAAAAACTGCATTTGGCACTACAACACTAGTGTTAACAGATTTAAGTAGTAAGTTTACGTCTGAAACTAATGACCCTGATGCTTTGTGCACTCGAAACTCAAAGCAGTTATCTCACTGGAAGTCACAACATGATTCTTCAGCCACTAGTATTTACAGTGGTGTACAGAGTTATCCAAGGAAATGGAAGGAAACGGGATATCATAACTCCTCAAACACAATGAAGATAATGAGCACCGACCATGCCAGTGCTAATGGAGAACCTCTTTTACATCATCAGCCAAAGAAAAAAATAAAAATGGATCATTTACTTTCGGATGTAAGAAACAGTCCAGGTCCATCGGCAAGGTATGGGATAAAAGCCAATGTTATTTTAAGTTGTGTTACAACATGGGATGAGATCTCTTAAGTCCTGATTGGCTAAACATATTTTAAACTCATATGTTCACGGAGTCACTACCAGTGGTTTTTTGACTTCCTTTGGATGTAGTGTACTGAGATGGCAATGCCTCAGAAACTTAGAAAACTTATGTATGGATTGATTGATTGATTGATTGATTGATTGATTGATTGATCGATTGGATTTTGGTAACTGGGTGGGCACACTGAGACCAAGGTTTTTTTTCAGGTGCAACCTGGAATTAATTACAGAGTAACTGCAGATACAGTGACAGTTGTTGACAAGTACAGATTACTTACAAGTAAGAACAGTCAACATTTCATCACAATTAATGTTGCATTGTCATTAAGTTACAGAAGACAGGAATACATCTTTATAACAGAGGTCAGCGGGAGCAGACACAACACCTGCTGTCAAGGATGGGAGTCCTTATTTTGCTTTTGAAGGCAGGGAGGGGGGTGCAGGTCTGTGCAATTAAAGGATCTTTGTCCCAAGGATGTCCATGGTCTAGGTATCGATAAAATGGGCTTGGCAGAGGAGTGAAGGGATTTCCGCAACAGTTTGACCACAATAGTGTTCCTGAGGTTAGGTTCAGTTGCATTCATTTTGAAGTCATGGCACAGCAATGAGAACTTCTGTCTCCCCTCTATAAGGGTCAGTTCAGGGTAGATAGGACAAAGCAGTGGTGATCTCATCCATTTGCATCAGCTGCAAAGCGACTGACACGACTGTGAAGCAGCCTGAGTCTGTTTAGCTTAACTCCCTTAGGGAGAAGCTTATAGGGGCACCACACTGAAGAACTGGCAGAATGGTGCTATGTGATATTGCAAGGCAGACTTTCCTTGTAAGATAAGCCCTTAGTCTGTATAGCAGTCTAAGCTTCTGATGCACAGTCTTATTAACATAGTCAGTGTGGGGTTGAAACAACAATTCCTGATGCAGTGTAGACTAAGAGAGACTCCAACATTGTTTTAAGAGTTTAAGCAGCTCATTTCTTTCAGATCCAAATTTTCTAGTACCAAATAAAAATGATTTACTTATTTTAGGCTTAGGAATAAGTTGGTTAGTTGAGATCCAGTTATGAAGATAATTGAAGTCATGACTAAGACCAGAATTGATGCAACTAACGTCTGTATGGCTCCTGCACAACATGGTGTCATCGGTATACAGTAGTACTCATGATTTCCCACAGTTGTCTGGCATATCATTTATAAACAGAATAGCAAGTGACCCAGTGTGGAACCCTGAAGGACCCCATCAGAGATGACCTTAAGATGAGGTGTTGCCCTTCCACTTTACTAAGTGTTCACGTACGAAATAACTTTTAAACCAGGAGTTTGCAAGTTGGTCAAGGTCTAGATTTCTAAATGTTAAGAGGAGAAGTTCATGACTGACCAGATTAAACAAGGCTTAGAGGGGCTGGAGTGTGAGGTGCTCTAGATACTTTGTAAGAGGCTGCAGTGTATGCAACTCTCACCCTCCAGTTTGATGTCATCTGTCACTCCTCCATGCCTACCTCACACTAGGATCTTGTTGGCAAGCTCTCCCTCCCCTACACCCTTCCTATTTTCATTGC
This sequence comes from Neoceratodus forsteri, assembly GCA_016271365.2. Taxonomy (NCBI): domain Eukaryota; kingdom Metazoa; phylum Chordata; order Ceratodontiformes; family Ceratodontidae; genus Neoceratodus; species Neoceratodus forsteri. The sequence goes on from CM057453.1 coordinate 430,606, forward strand.
TGGCATCTATGTCTGCCCCAGTTTCAAACCAAACACTTACCTGAGTCCTTCTTTTGCAGCTGCCAGTAAACTTTGAGTTTTGGGTGACTTCATTTATTAGTTTTCAGAAGACCTCTGCACAGTCAAGTGCCCTTTTTCAGAGGTGCCTTAGGACATGGGTTACAAAAGGTCATACAAAAACTGCATTTGCCGATACTAACAATAACAAACTAGTTACAATTACACATATACAACTTAAATAAAACATTTTCAAAGTAACATTCACACCGCTTAATCTCAGATGTTAGAGTGTTCTATGTATTTGTTGTACTTCTGCTTAAATTGTCCCTCCCCTTTCTGCGAAAAAAAAGTCTAATCTCTCCTACTTACATAGCATATCAATGAGTCTATCTAGCTTAAGACCTCCTTCTCTTACTACTTTCTTAACGAATGGATTTTCTCTCATCCCACCCCATCATACATTGGAAGCTGGCACCATCCCAGATACCCTCAGTGACCTTTGTATGGTCTACAACATCCGCACGAGGTACACCACCCCAAATCCCCCCCCCCCAACAGTTTAGTCAATTCCAGTCTTTCAGGTTACATAACCTGTCTGCTTGTCTGGCAGAATTATACACCACTGATAGTTCCTTCATCTCTACTTGCTCTGATGTAGATGACACCCCTTCAGATTTTCATTTCTGATTCTTTGCCATCTGGGACAGACGCACCCATTTCTGGAAGGCTAAGTTAGGGTCTCTCATCTTCCCTGGTTCACTGCTGAGTTAATTTTCTGCCTTAGGTTAATGCTAAAGGCACTGTTTGGTGTCTTCATAAGGCCACTGGTTCTCCAATATGCTTACTGTAGCTTGGTACAAACAATTCTGCATTGCCTGCACTAATTATGAATACCTTTCTTCCTGCTTCAAAACAATAATAATTGCCCTTTTAAGTTCTGGAAGGGTAGCACACTCCATTTTTGATCTCTTCCTCCAGTTTCTTGTTTCTGCTGTCAAGCTGGGTAGTTCAGCAATATGCAGCCCTTCAGAGGTTGCTGTCTCCTTCAGTCACTTCCATCTCTCCCCAATCTGTCTCTCTCTCTCTTACATTCTTATTCACCCCTGCCACTTTTGATATGCTCTCTGCTTTATAATTTCTTAAACACTCCAAGGATAGCTGTCTTGATGGGGTTGATCCTAAACTCCATTATTTCTCTGCCCCTGCTATAGCTTTCCCCATCTCTTATCTCCTTTGCCTTTCATTTCACGTGGGAGAGTCCCTGGTACTTGGAAGAGAGGGTTGGAGTCATTTCTCTGTACAAAGGCAGTTATCCCTTTACCCCAAAAAATTATCAACATTATTGATTTTCACTGGCTAGACTCCAAGAGCATCTGGTTCTCGCTAAACTCTCCCCTTTCCCTGTCTCCTCAGCATTTCTTTGCCCCTTCCAGTTTAGCTTTAGGAAATCCCACACCACCATTGCTTCCCTACCAAGACTTACTGTTATCCTGAAGGAGATGGATCAGTGCCACATCATCGATCTAGCCAAGGCCTTCAGCTCTGTTTCCCAGTGCCCACTCCCTCCTAATTGACAAGCTGAAGGGTTCTGGACTGTCATACCTTGCGGTCAGCTGGCTTGGCCCCTATTTTGTGAACAGGTACTACAGTGGACTGTCCTAGTAGGTGACTCCCTCTTCTCCCACCCCACCTCTTTCCTGAACTGGTCGGATGTTTCCCAAGACTCTGTCCTTGGCCCGACCTTGTTCTCAACTTCTTTGAACTACCTTCCCACAGCCTATGTCTCCTCATGCATTCACTTTGTATGCGCATGACATTGTGCTCTTTGCCAGTGGTCCATCTGCCTCCGTTCTGGTTATGCAGCTCAAGCAAGATTTTAACAGTGTCCATAGCTGGTTCTGTACCAGCCAGCTTACATGAGTGTCAGCAAGACTATCTCCATGACCTTAGGCTCCTGCCAGCATCAGGATAGAATCCTTTCTTCTCCAGCTTTCATGAATCTGAAAGGCTTCCAGTTGGAGGAAGTCTCCAGTAAATACCTCGGTGTCTGGAAGGATGGTCATTTCAAGTTCTCTGGTCATATTGACACCATCCATACCAAACGTCTTCCTAAGCTTTGCATGCTGTACAGGAGCAAAGCTTGTAGTCCCTTCCCTGCTTGGCAGGATATCTTAGTGAAAATTATCCTCCCTTCCTTTGACTATGGGGATATGGAATGCAGTGCTGCTTTCAGAGCTACCATAACTAGTCTGGATCCTCTATTCCACTCCTTCTGTTGCTTTTCCTTGACTGGCCGGTTCATACTTCTTACTGCTTTCTCTACTTTTCCCTGTCTCTCCCCCTTCAGTCCAGTGCTTCTCTCAGTGTTAAAAGTGTAAACTTAAGCAGCCTGCTGGAGAACCTAGCTTTGAGATCATTGATGAAATGTTAAACAGCAGTGGCCCGAGCACTGATCCCTGAAGGACACTACTAAATACTGTACTACCCTCCACTTGGAGTAGGTCCTGTCGACAACAGCCCTCTTTTTCCTGCTTCTGAGACAGTCAACAGCCCACCACATATGTGTCTCGTGTTTTTGCAGTGATGTTTTGTACTTTGTCCAGAAGCTTATCTTGCTTCTCGGTGTCAAAGGTCTTGTTGAAGTTCAACTGGACTATTTATGTGGTCCTGTCGTTGCCCACCTTCCTGGTCCACCCCCTCAAAGAAGGTGAGCAGGTTGAGTTGGCACTATCTACTCCTCATAAAGCTATGCTGCTAGGGGGTGTGAACCTTGGCCTTAAACAGCAGGTGTTTACTTCTAATACATAGACAACTGACTGTTTTATTTATTGTATTTTGATGTGTTAGTAATTACTTTCTGCTCCTATAATAAAATGATTGTGATGTTTTCGCCTTTACTTTTCACACTGCTAATAAAAAATAATTCAATAGAATTCTGCTGTTGTGATGTCAGAACCTGCCAACTACTTTAGAGCCCAATGTACAGTATTTCAGTGAGGACCCAAGTATATTTTTCTATCTTTTTCAAAAGAAATAGATACTTCTTTCAGCAGCAAACTTTGCCTTCTGTATGTTTGCACTGTTGTGGTACGTCTGTGTGATATTACATTTTATTACATTTTTAAAACAGTAATTGGCTTCTGTTTTCTTCTTCCTGAGTAAATTATGGTTATGAAGAAAATGTCACCTGCTAAATTATAACAAAAGATCACATGTTGTCAAAAATAACATATTTCTATTGAATATATATTTTGGTGGCAGAAAGTGTTATATCTCTTTAAAAATTTGAAAACAAGTTTGTAGTTTCCAACCGAAATGCACTTGCCAGTGAAACTTTTCTGACATCATAATACAAGAATGTTATTGGATTGTTTTTTTTGCAAGTAGTTTGCAAAATACACATAAGATGAAAAGGTAATGAAAGAAAGAAATAAAAGTAAACAAAATGATCAAAGAGCCATCTAAAGGCCCCAAGTCTTTGTTCTTTAAGATATACAGCCTTACTAAGCACTTGCTTTTCAATCAAGTAATCCATTATTCTGCCCTTGCCTTTGGGTTTGAGATCCTTGTCCAGAATTATCAGGCTATCTGTTCTGTTGCCTTCATCCAACCATGTCCCCTTCAAGATGAGGACCACATCAACCACGTTCCCAGTCCCCTGTCACAGAAAGACTCATAAAAAATTACTGCAGGCTGCCCTACCAATCGTTTCTTTAGCTCCACAGTGATCCTGGAATATATACTGCCCCCCCCCCCTTTGGATTTACATAGCTTGATCTTCACCTGCTGCAGTAGTTGGCTGCCAAGGCAGGCTTGATGTCCATAGGCTACATCATTCTTGCCCTTGATGCCATAGGCTTTCCCAGTTAGCTCCTCCAGAAGCCTGTTTGTGAACATCAAAGCAAAGTATTGATTCATCATTGTGTGCTACTACTGCTATCCTGACTTCCAGTCCTTCCTTATTTATTTATTGATTTCTTGAATTTTGATGACCGGGTTGGCCCACTGGGCCCTGGAGGTCCCTTTTTCAGGGGTGACCCGGGGAACAGAAGCAATATAATACAGTGGCGTGAAAAAGTATTTGCCCCCCTTCCTGATTTTCTCTATTATTGCATATTTGTCACACTGGATGTTTTCAGGTCTTTAGACAAAATATAATATTAGATAAAGGGAACCTGAGTGAACAAATAACACTTTTTTTTTTTACTTATTTCATTTATTTAATGAAAAAGTTAACCAACACCAACTGGCACTGTGTGAAAAGTAATTGCCCCCTAGTTAAATCAACCCAATTAAAGGGATAATTAGAGTCAGCTGATTGAACACAGCCAGGCTTGATTACAGCCAGCCCTGCTCAATATAAACCTCACTTATTTTGGCCCTTACCATCAGAGTCACGTTGCCAGCACAAAGATTCAACAAGCACATTATGCCATGATCAAAGGAAGTTCCTGAAAAGATCAGAAAAAAATGTGTTGCCCTCTATCAGTCTGGAAAGGGTTACAAAGATATTTCTAAGGCTCTGGGACTCCATCGAACCACAGTGAGAGCCATAATCTCCAAATGGAGAACACTTGGAACAGTAGTGAACCTTCCCAGGAGTGGGCGGCCTGCCAAAATTACTCCAAGGGCACAGTGTAAAATCATCCAAGAAGTCTCAAAGGATCCTAAAACAACATCCAAAGAACTGCAGGCTACTCTTGCCTCAGCTAAGGTCAGTGTTCATGACTCCACAATCAGAAAGAGACTGGGCAAAAATGGGCTTCATGTGAGAGTAGCAAGGAAACCACTGCTAACCAAGAAGAACATAAATGCTCGTCTCTCATTTGCCAAGAAGCACCTGGATGATCCACAAGCCTTTTGGGAAAATGTTCTATGGACAGATGGGTCCAAAGTGGAACTTTTGGACAACATGGATCCCATAATGTGTTGCGTAAAGCAAACACAGCATTCCACAGTAAGAACACCATACCAACAGTCAAACATGGTGGTGGTAGTGTGATGGTGTGGGGATGCTTTGCTGCCTAAGGTCCTGGATGACTTGCCATAATTAAAGGAACCATGAATTCTGCTCTGTACCAGAAAATTCTTAAGGAGAATGTCCAGTCATCCTTCCGTCAGCTGAAGCTGAAGCGTAGTTGGGTCATGCAGCAAGACAATGATCCAAAACACAAAAGCAAGTCCACATCAGAATGGCTAAAGAAGTAAAATTAAAGTTTTGGAGTGGTCTAGTCAAAGTCCAGACTGAAACCTAATAGAGATGCTGTGGCAGGACCAAAGCGAGCAGTTCATGCTCAAAACCTACCAAATGTTACTGAATTAAAGCAGTTCTGGGAGGAAGAGGGTTAAAATTCCTCCACAGCGATGTGAAAGACTGATATTGAATTATAGGAAGTGTTTGGTTGCAGTCATTGCAGCTAAATGTGGCATAACCAGTTATTAAGTGTAAGGGGCAATTACTTTTTCACACAGTGCCAGTTGGTGTTGGTTAACTTTTTTCATTAAATAAGTGAAATTAAAAAAAAAAACAAGTGTTATTTGTTCACTCAGGTTCCCTTTATCTAATATTACATTTTCTCTAAAGACCTGAAAACATCCAGTGTGACAAATATGCAATAATAGAGAAAATCAGGAAGGGGGCAAATACTTTTTCACGCCACTGTACATACAATCAGGTGATACAGTAGCAATACAATACATACAGTCAGGTGATACAGGGTTACGAGAAGTAGACAAGATAATAAGGATAACAGTACAAGCAATAATTCAAATTGTAGACCATAAGTGCAACACTTGAAAGAATTGAGGCATGATTTAATGTCGGTTTAGGTGAGAAGAGAGGGGGGATGGGTGTTGTGATTGGGAACGGGGGTGATTATCCTATACCCTCGCAATGGCATGAGCTTTTCCCAAGCAAATGGGACTTACGCCTAGTGCGGAAGTTTGGTAGAGAGGGGGCTTCCTGTACTAGAGGTGGGAGAGTGTTCCACAGTTTAGGGGCTGTGAGAGCGAAGGAATTGCCTCCCTTGTGAGTCTTGATTCTGGGGATTGCCAGTAGGGACCGATATGAGGTCCTGAGCATTCGAGGGTTAGGCTTAGCCATGATTATTCCTGTTAGGCTTGGTGGGGCCGCCGGTCTCTGCAATTTGTATGCAATGCAGAGCAGGGGATACTGTAGATAAGCCTCGTAGAAGGCCATTGCAGCTGGGCTAGTGAGATGCAGGGTGGCTTCTTGGTTGACACATTGTCGCAAACCTCGCCACCTTGTTATACAGGACCTGAAGCCCAGCTGACCTCGCCCTTTGCCATGCCTTGGATTACCGGGGAAGCATAAGTTAATGTGGGTAGGAGGACACTGGAGGCAATTGCTCATCTAGCCTCCGGGCTAAGTTGTTTTTTTAGCCTGTACATGGTGCCAAGTTTGACGTGGATAGACCTTGTTACCTGGTCAACGTGGGGCTTAAACATGAGACCCTGGTCAATAATTAGCCCTAGGTATTTTATGTTGTCAACTACGTCCACTCCTTTATCCCCAAGGGTAGTAAGTTTTAGGGAACTGGTCCTATCCTGGCCAAGGGATCTAGGACCAAACAGCAAGGCTTTAGTTTTTGCTGTGTTGAGGATCATTCTGTTTGATGTGAGCCAGGCCTCGAGTGTGTTTAGGTCCCCTTGTAGGAGAGGGCCCCGTTCATGTGGTGTCTTCACATCTTTAATTTTACTCTTGCAGTCCTTCAGTGCTGGTATGTATAACTCTCAGGCCTGGAGTCAACATGTCTCTTTTTAGCAATTATAGACCCACTTTTTGTTCATAATCAGTTATCAAAGGTCCACATTATTCATTGTTTTTTAAATGTTTACAATATTTTTACATTTGTTATAAGTTGCATACAAGTGGTGTTTTATGACTGCAATAGACACACTCCTGTGTGTCGGTGGTTATGTGATAACCAAACTTCCAGGTGTTAGGAAGCACTGAGCTTATGGCTTTCTGCATCACAAGATATCTGGGCATACAGTTCCCACATAACCAATCCCCTGTTGTGCCTTACAGCTTAACTCATGTGCTGAACAAAGCAAAGATCAAGACAGGAAGTCTGGCAACAGAAGTCTTTCTCTCTCTCTCTCCCCCACCCCCCTTCCCTCCTTCCTTATTTGGTGATCAGGACAGGCACACTGAGCTGCAGCTTGTTTCCAGCTGTGACCTATGCATGTACATGAACAATAAAAGACAGGTAGAAGTAATAAATTCCAAAAAGAGAACAAACAACTATGCAGAAAGTGTGCAAAGTACCAAAGGTTACAGGGCTAACAAGGATGAGAGCTTGGAGGGTGTACAGTCTGTGTATGCAAGATATTTGTAACAGAATCCTGGTGGCATGAAAATTCAGAGTTTTGGGCTGTAAACAGGGTAAGTGGCAAAATGAGTAATAAGAGAGTGGGTAACTAGGATATGGTTTGTTGTAATGAGGAGAGGAGAGGAGAGGAAGATGGCTAGCTGCAGTTGCATGCTTTCTAGACTAGTGCTAGTAAGAGTGGTTTGAGAGAGTGCAGGGATGATGAGAAATGAATGGGGAGAGGGAGAAGGTTCTGCAGTGTTGAAAAGTTTTTAGAGACAGCAGACTGGCCTGCTACAGAGTTACAGTGAGGGACAAGAAAGGCACAGGCATCAGAGGAGGATGGGATTTATTTATTGAATTTTGTTGACCGGGTAGACCCACTGAGACTAGAAGTCCCTTTTTCAGGGGCGACCCGTATAGGTGTTTTTTGGGGGATACAGATGGTAACCAACTGAAACTCAACCAGATTAAACTGCTGGTGGTATTTTTAGTGAACGGGGGAAATTTGGCCAGGACACCGGGGAAATTCCCCATCTCTTTTCGATAAGTGCCAAAGGATCTTTAATGACCACCTGAACAACCGCCAGAAAAGGCAGATGGGACCTTGATTTAATTTTTCATCTGAAAGACAGCACCTCAGGAGTGCAGTATCCCCCTCTTGATGCACTACAGTGTCAGTACTGGGACTTACCCCAAGTGCCTGGTGTGGGGCTAGAACCCACAACCTTTCGATCTTCCGGCCTCAGAGGCACGTGTACAACCTGCTGAGTCATTGGATGGCTGTGTTAAAGAGAGGGGAGAGGTAAATAGGAGCATTGGCAAGCCAGTATTTGACCAGGAGAGAGGAACCATGCGCAAGACACTAGACCTCTAGGGAGGGGAGAGAGATATCTGCCTAAGAGAGAGAGAGAGCGAGAGAGAGCAGTGGTAGGTGAGAGATGGAGAACTTGGTGTAAAGTGGCAGAAGGAATGTAAAAGGAGGTCCAGCCTGGCAAATGTAGACAACACCTATGCAGTCGAACACCAGCAAGATCATTTTGAGGATAATCTTGTAGTGGTCTGCGAAGAAGGCAGGATTTCTTTGCAGTATAACACACCAAGCTTAGAGTAGAGTGTCTTATGCGTGGCATCCATTTGGGTGAAAAAGCTGAGGTTCTTGTCCAGTCACAAACCTAAGTACTTGAAGTGGGTGGGATACGTCTTCAAGTGGGTTGCCATCCAGAGTCTTGAAGACTGGTATTTTGGGAGCCATCTAGTGTCTGTCAAGTGCCAAAGGTCAGAGACAACATCTTTGTGGCATTTAGTGAGAGCTTATTTGAGTGGAACCACCGTTGTACATTGTCAGAGTTATGATTCTTGCTAAGGAACTAAAGCAGCAGAAGCAAACAGAAGTGTGTCATCTGCATTCACGTGAATGTGCAAGGAGACACAGGTGGAGGGGAGATTGTTTAAGAAAACGGAGAAAAGGATTGCACTAAGAATGGCACCTTGGGGAACTCTGGACTTAATGGACAGATGGGTGGATAGGGTATCACCAACTTAGGCTAAATGGTGCCGGTGGAAGAGGTGGGAGCAGAACTACCTGACCGTTTATTTGAATACGTCTCCAGTATCTAACTTATCCAAGATAAAGGGATGGACAACAGTATTGAAGGCTGGGTCTGTGAAAATATTTGTGGTGAACAGGCTCTGATCTATGCCTTTCAGTGCAGAGTCAGTGATCCAGAGGAAGGAGGAGAATGGTGAAATGATGTTTGCAGAAAGCCAAACTAGAAAGGAAAGAAGATGAGTCAAGATAGGTAAATAGTTTGGGTAGAAAATGTTTTTCTGCACCTTGGCCAAGGCAGGGATGTGGCAGATGGGCTGGTAATTACCTAGGTAGAAGAGTCATTCCCTTTGTAGAGGGAGAGGATTTCAGCCTTTCTCCAGGACTGGAAAGAACCCAAGTTGGAAAGAATTATTGAAAATGGAGGCAGTAGGGGAAGAATTGATGTCCAGTGCAGAGATGTAGATTAGTATCCATCTTAGCAGGACTTTGTCCCTTCGAGGGATTAAGAGAGGAGAGGGTAAATCAGCGAAGGTGGTCTCAGAGGAGACCACAGGGAAGGAACCCTTAAGCGGCACTATTCTAAGGGCTACTACCCTTGTCTGTAGGGCAACACACAAGTTGAGGGGCCTGAGTTCTGTAAATGGATGCCTCCACCCAGAGGAATGGTATTGGGGTAGCTTAACTGCTCTGGCATAGCCCTCTGGGACACTATAAACACCCACCTTCTAGTGGCCCAAACAGTAACACAGTGGTACATTCACATTCAATAGATAGCAGCAATAATATGCTCATGCCCTTTTCACTTACCACCAGGGCTGAATCTGCTGCAACTGCCCTGGAGACCCCCTGGAAAATAAGACCAGCAATGCAACACTACAATCTTACTACTGAAACACAATTAATAATATGCACATTAGCCAGGTTAAACATGAAAAAAGCCAATCGGATTTATTTAGGGGAAGTGAACAAGGAAGGGGCATGAACCTAGCAGAAAGATTAGCAATCTGATTTGAATCAGGATTGTTCAGCATGCACTGTAAATCCCAGTTAGACAGTTCAACAACTCTGGGCACCCAGTATGTTATGCAGGCTAGCCTAAAGTGTTGCCAGGGGTGGCCGGCGTTGCAACTGCTGTTGTTGGGGCCCTTATGAAAAGAAAGAGTTAAACATGCACACAACCCAATTATTTGTAATCTAAGCCAGATGGCTCAGTCCGTTGCTTTAACCCAGATAAAGAAACACTTAGATGGTACCACAATGATTCTGGCTTTTGTTGCAGGGAGCTACCGTGAATTATACTCACGCCACCCAGACCAGGATGCAGGACAGGTGAGTTGTAGACCTTGTGGTGATGATCAGGAAGGCCAGGGGAAGCAAGGCTGACACGACTCACCTCTGGGTGGTTACTACCTGCTCAATGCTGTTGGGCAGGAGGCCGAATCTCCAAACGGGTCTTTCGCCGAGATGATCTCTGAAGCAGGAGTAGCGGCCTAGGCCGAGGTGGCGGGGCCTAGGCCAGATGAACAGTTCTGCAAAAGTTCGTGATTTTCTGTTGATAAAGCCTCCAGCTGGCATAAAAGATTCTGCCATGCGGAACTAAATCGTTACCCCCGAAACACATTCAGCACATTTAAATCACTACTTTCTCTGAATAACAGTTCGGATATAGTCCAGTTGCAAATGACAGCTTCACTGTGCAAACCTTTCAATCCGAGACAAATTCTATCATCAGACAGGCTGATCGCTTCTGGAGCAAGTCTTTGGTCCAAATCTCAAGATGCAATAACAAACTTCTTTCTTCTGCTGCAGATTCCAAACATGGGAATCAGAACCAGATCCAGCTTCTGCAAACCGCAGTTCATTGGCAGAAGAACATGGCAGGCAGGCCAGCAAAGCCTCTTCCTGCCAAATCCCCTACCCTCCTTCTGGGAGCAGCTGCTCAATAGCTCGAGCAGTTCACTCTTCAACCTTCACCTCTAACAGATGCACTGCTTCAAGCAGTTCTGACTATTTCCTTTGTAATCCAAAAGGTTCTGTTGGCTGAAGGAGCTGTCAATCATTGTAAGGGCTCACCCTCCAGGCCAATATAGGCGGCAACAGTCAAAAACTACAGAACTACAGAATTTCCTTCCCACAAGACCCTAGGGACAGTCTCCATTTTAGGTCCCCAGTGGTTCAGTTGGTCCAAATACTGGAAGTCCAGAGCCTAACATGGTGCTCCCATCCTGATGTTCAAGCTGTAGATCAAAGCAGGTTAGACAAACTTCTCTATCTTTACTATACAAGCAAATTAGCAATAAACAATCACAGTTCCTAAGAAGGCTCCCTCTGTGCAAGTAACGACTGCAGAATGGAGCAGAATAGCAGACTGTCTGGCCGATCACAAGCCTTAATTACTCAGACCCAGCCCAGACTAATTCCTAAACACAGTTTAGCCATTTTCTTAGAGACAGGCATGGAGGCTCACTAGGGCACTGTCATGCAGACAAATAGAGCTACTGAAGACAGGACAGCAGCCTGACAGTGGGCATTTAGGAACCCATGAAGACATTATAGTAACCCCCAATTTGTAGGGGGCTTACAAAGGAAAAGATGTTGGGTGGGAGGGCAGGGGGAGAAAGGGCAGGAAGAGAAGGGAAGAGAGGGGGAGAAAGTAGGAAAAGAGCACAGGATGTGAAAAAATTGTTTAAGTTGTTGGCTACCTCAGTTGGGTCTGAGATATGTGAATTTCCTAGTTTAAGAATGAGGAAGGTAGACTGGCTGAGGGGACGGGATCTAGAAGGGAATGAATAAACTTCCAGAATACACTTTCAGAACCTATCAAAGGATTCAGGATTTTTCTAAAGGTTTTAGGCAAAGTAATTAATTCTGAAGGCGTGAATTCAGTTCACTAGCCATACATAGGCAGTTCTCCCTGGAGACAGCTGAGTCACTGGAATGTCTTCAAGCTCAGCTCCTCCCACCACCTAGGTGGTATATCCACTGGCTTCACCCTGTGATGTCAGATTGTTCTTTCCACTGGAAGGGACAGGTCTTCTCCTTCGTAGCTCTGCATTCATAAAAAGATTTAGAGTTTTCAAGTGTTTTTTTGTAACAAATTACAACTAGTAAGTTTGTTTTTAATTTCAGAGTTGCTCCTGTCTATTTCCACTTTGCTCTGTCTGCCGCGATTGTGATAGAGAAGCAGAAAATGGGTTTCAGGATCTTCAAGGATATCTGTTTCATCAGGCCACACCTTTGGAACTATACTTGCGTCACACTAGGACCCCACGGAAACTTTGCAAGCTACGATGATGTCGACAAGTGACAATGACATCATGTGCTAGCATCTACATAAATGTTGGGTGGCCCCTCCTCAGTTCTTTTCCCTCCGTCAATCAGACTCATCGGACCTGCCATCAGAAATGTTGCTGTAAAGCTGCAGTCTTCCTTATTTTCCATATCAAATAAAAAGTGTATTCACATTGTGACTTTTGACGACCTGTATGCCGTTAAAGGAATAGTCAACGCTTTTTCGACTTTGTGTCTGTAAAGAAAAAAATTTACAAAGACAGCGCATGTGAAGTGTGTGTCTGCCTTCTAGGCCTCTCACAATGTGCAGACCTGTGAGATCTGTTGAGGATTCAGTTACACTACCAGGCGATGGCAGAAAATGAGCATTAGAAAAATTTCTCCTAAAAGAGACTGTAACAGCAGTGGAACAGTAGCTGTAAGGCACATCTAAATCACCCACCCTGTCAACCGAATTCTGGTCAGTGAAGTCTGTGGACCAGTCCTCCTTGGGGAGCCACAAACAACAAGCACTGGGACAAAGACGGACTTCCCCAGCGAGATTCAGGTCAGCACTGCAGACAGCAGGTGCATCCCAGCCTACAGTGCCATCTGCCTTTTCAGAACCCACTACCTCCCCGACCGTTGACCAGACATCAAGGTCAGGGCTGGACATAGATGCTACTGGGCCTATTCTGGCTGGTACTACGACGTTCACCATATACTCTTCCCTGCCTGGAAAAACTTGGTGTCCACATCAAGTCTGCACATACTATTAGACTCTATATGAAAACACTTAACGTAGCATACACTTATGTTTCATTTGGCATGTCATAAAAAAAAAGCTGGGGCATCCGTAAAATAACTGGTCATAAGTATTACTATACGTTTTCCATTTGCAATGGCGTTTCCACAGTAACGCATATTCATACATTTTCCTAAACGTGTTAACAGATTCAAACAGTCAAACACGTTATTCTTATACTCCTTGTTTGTACTACCTCCTGTAAACTAACCCACCTGGCTTGGGGCCTATCCTTGTCAGCTTTGTTGGGGCTGCAATGGGCAAGGGTGTCAGTACAGTGCTTGGAGGGTTCTACTGTTAACTTGGAAGTGGCAGAGTAACCCAGTTTTGGAAGAGAATTTTCAGAAATATACATCCCTTTGTGGACTACATGTAATGGGAGATCTACAGGCCTTCCTGAGGAGTCATAACTGAGGCATATCACTGGCTTTGCGGCTCTTCTAGACTTTCTAGGAGGGGCAGGTGCAGGTTCAGTTCTTTCAACATTTGCATTTGGGTCTCTCAGTCCCAGCTCATTGCTTGTCAATAAGTCGGCCTCTGAAGGAAAGGGTACCTCTGCACTGGTTATCTGTTCTGTACTGGAAGCACTTTTAGCTTCTTGTTCTGTTAGCTCTTGCTCAACAATATTGCTTTCATTACTGGGTTCTGAAGAATGTCCAGGTTCACATCTAGAGGAAATTCCATGGAATTCAAATCTTGTAACACATTACTGATCCTTTTAGAATCATGTACTTCATCAACATCATTTTCCATAGCATTGTCAGATTTACTGTTTGCAAACACTTCTGTGCTTACTAGTATATCACCAGTGGTGCTTCCTGTTTCTGGTTCAGCTAGTTCTACCAGAAACAGAGTCGGCTACATCAGAAGTAACACTTTGCACCACACTTTCAGGGAGCACAGGGACTGTGGAGAAGGCTGGAGGGTTAGACAGTCCTGAAGGTCCAGCTTCATCTCCAGAGTTGTATGTCGGGTTACCTTGAAACAACTGACACAGTTCATAAGACGGGTAATAGGGAGCTTCACACTGACTGTCATCAGACTCTGATTGGCAATCAGTTTCATTTAGAATGTGGATGATAGAGGGCCTTGGATCCTTAACAACAGAAGAGGGGGCTAACTGTTTTTTTTTCTAGCTGCAGCTCTGGTTACAGGCCCGGAAGGGGCATTGTCTTGGTTTGCAGACGCGATGATAGTTTGACCAACTGGCACCAAATGATTTCTGTGCATTGTCTTGACAGCTCGTAGGTCATTTTCTGGAGGCACTTTATAGACTGGCACATCCTTCAGCTTGCTGACAAAAAAACATACAGAGTATGATGCCACCTGTCAGCGATTGTGCGTGTCCCATGCAGTCCCAAATTTTGTAACAAAACTCTGTCTCTAGGTTGCAGTTCTTGGGCCTTGACACGCTTGTCGTGCCTTTCTTTATTTGCCAAGTTCCTCTTTGCTACCATGGTATGTGCTAGTCGGTAGGCATGTTTAACTGGGCTTTTAGCTTTTGAACATACTGAAGGTAATTTTCAGCTCTGACTCCATCAGGGGACACTCTGAAGCAGATGTTGACTGACAACCGGGCTTCTCTGCCAAACATTAGGTGGTAGGGAAAGAACCCAGTGGCATCACTTCTAGTGCAGTTATACATATGTACTAAGGAGCTTATCTCTTGGCTCCATTTGGACTTGTCCTGGGGATGAAGTGTGCCCAACATGTCTCGCAATGTTTGATTAAACCTTTCAGGCTTTGGATCCCCCTGGGAGTGATAGGGGGTTGTTCTGGACTTTTGCACTCCCCAAACTGAGAGCATTACCTTGATCAAGCGGCTTTCAAAGTTTCTTCCTTGATTGGAGTGAATTCTTTGGGTGGCACCATGATGGAAAAAGAACTTTTTAATTAGGACCAGTGCCACTGTGGATGCTGTCTGGTCTTTGGTTGGATATGCCTGGGCATAATGAGTAAAATGATCAGTCACCATTAGCACATTGTCAATATTCTTTTGATCTGGTTCAAGACACAAGAAGTCAATACATACAAGCTCTATGGGTGCACTGATAGAGATATTGACTAAGGGTGCAGCCCTCTGGGGCCGAGCTTTCTTCTGAAGGCGATGACTGCAAGTTCTGATGTGAGTCTCAATGTCAGCCCCCATTTTTGGCCAGTAGAATTGAGCACGGGCCAAGTCTGTAGTTCGGTCACAGCCTAAGTGTCCCATCTGGTCATGAAAGACACGTAGAACTACACGTTTGAAAGCTGTAGGTAACACTGGTTGTTGCTTGGCAACTTGACCTTGTCAATTTGTGGTTTCTCTTTAAAGTAGTTGGTTGTGCAACTTTAATCTGGGCCCCTCTCTAAACAACAGGGCAGTTCATGGATCTAAAGAATGAAGTTTGGACACATTTTTTCCAGAATGAATAGCATCTGGCACTGGCTTAATCATGGGGTCTTGAGCCTGAGCCCACTGTATATTATCAGGAGTGAGCTGGGGCAACGTGCTGCGATCCAAGGCTGCAAGATGGCAGTAGGCTGTGGGAACACAAGAGTCAGGAGGGTCCAAGCAGTCTACAAGACAGTCAACTGTTTTAGGAGAGGGGTGCTCATCTTCATCGAATGTTTGACAAAGGGCTTTGACAGACTGTTCAGACATTCTCACCCACTTTGCATTAGAATCAGGTGTTCTGGAGAGGGCGTCCGCATCAATGTGGTTCAATCCTGGCTGATACTCTACTGAATAATCGTAAGTGGAACATGCAGATGACCAACGATGCCCGGTGGCATCCAGCTTAACTGAAGTCTGGACATAGGTGAGGGAATTGTTGTCAGTTTTCACTAGAATCTTTGCAACATATAGATATTCATATAGATATTCATGGAATTGGTCTACCACGGCCCACTTCAGTGCAAGAAATTCAAGCTTGCGTACAGGGTAATACTTTTCAGACGGTGTTAGGATCTGACTAGCAAACACCACTGGGCATCAGCCTTCCTCATATTCTTGATATAGAACAGCACCAAGTTCCTTCAGGCTGGCGTCAGTGTGCAGCACATAGGGTCTGGCAGGGTCGGCATATGCAAGCACAGGGGAATGGGTGAGTTGGTGAATGATATCACAGAAGGCTGCCTCACACGCGGGAGTCCACCTGGCTCCAAAAGGTTCATTTGTCTGAAAGTAGACCTTTTCCTCCTCTTTAACTGCACTTCTCTTATATTTCTTGTTTGTAGGTGGATAACCTTGAGTTAAATTGAGCAAAGGGCGGATGACTTTGGTGTGATCTTTTATGAACCGGCGATGATAGCCACAGAACCCCGAGTATCTTTGCAGTTCTTTCAGATTGTTAGGCTGGGGTCAGGTGGTCAAAGACTCCACTTTGCTTGTGTCTGTCTGAATCCTTTCAGCCGACACTATGTGACCAACATATTTCACAGATTTCTGGAAAAATAGACGCTTGTGTATTGATAATTTTGGTCCAAAATCCTCTAATCGATCGAGAACCTTGAACAGATGGGCTTCATGTTCCTGAAGGTTCCAGCCAAACACAGTGACATCATCTAGATAAACAAGGCATTCTAGTAAGTTCATATCTCCCACAGCTCGCTCCATCAGCTGCTGGAACGTGGTGGGTACTCCCGAAATACCCTGTGGCATGCGCAAAAACTCATAGAAACCCAGAGGACTAATGAAGGCTGTTTTCTCTCTGTCTTCCGGGGCCATCGGGATTTGATAATACCCGCTCCGAAGGTCTAGCACAGACAACCACTGGCTTTCGTTGAGGCAGTCGAGGACATCTTGGATGCGTGGCATGGTGTATTGGTCAGGGACAGTTCTTCGATTTAGCGTCCAGCAGTCCACGCACATCCTCACTCATCCATTTTTCTTCCAGACTACTACAATCTGAGAGGCATACAGGCTTCGAGATTCTTGGATGATTCCTGCTGCCAGCATTTCCTGGAGATGGCATCGAACATCATCAGTGTTAGCGGGCGCAAGGTGACGGGATCTTTCTTGGAACGGCCTCCCTGTCATGCAGTGTAATGTAGTGTTTGGTCCCTGTGACGCATCCCACTCTTTCAATGAGAATACTTTGCTTCTCTGAACCAATTTCTGGCTGATCTTAGCTTTCAAACAAGTCAGGGGTCACTTCGTCATCCTCTCCAGGGCACTTTTTGCTGGGCAGCATAGCAGTATCGGCACAATATACAGTAGCCAGGGTGCACCCTCGATTTACTTGAACCACCCAATCTGACATGTTTTGGACTTGCACCACTACCCACCAAGCATAGGCTTGGGCCTGGGCCGGTAGAATGCTAGGCTTGACCAGTAGTCCCTCAGGCAGTTTCCCCTCTTCTGGGGCATCCAGCATAAGAATTTTGTTTTTGACATCCTTTTTTATGTGAATTTCGCCACTAATGGTACACTGAGCATTTGGAGGCACTACAAGTGATTCCAGATCTTTTTTCCATACTGCCCCCACAGGTTCATCTTTCTCCATCTCTTTGGTTTGCATCTGTAAGTCATATGCTCTTCGTACGATGGCCGGAATATGTAATGCCTTCCTAATCTGCTTGCCTTGTTTCTCTTGACAGAGCTGGGCTAGCCTGCCAAACATATGAGCATTGGTCCCAATTAACAAGGGGGTACCATCATACATCCCTATCGGTAGGCACACCAGAATCAGTGTCTCCACTTTTTCTTCCATCCCAGCAGCGGCAGTATGAAATGACAACCAAATTCGTACATACCCTTGTTAAGGATAGGATTTGTCGCTCAACCACTATATGTGCAGTCCTTCTAGAAGTGAGAGCAGGAGATCAAATAGGTATTGGTCGTACCAGTCTTTGAATACAGTAGTGACCTCTGCGAGCTGCTGTTTAGCACAGCTCGAGTGGAGTTGCTATTAACAGTCACTGGGGTTTCCATGGATGGGCCCACCATTTTGGACCAGTCCGAAGGAACATTAGCAGGAACTTGGACAGGCGACCTAGCCACAAAGAAATTGGATTTGGGGTTACATGAATCTCCACTGCAATCATTTCCTGCACCCCTCTGCAGTTGCTTTGCTTTTCTGATCTCCCACATGTAGTTTGCTGACCACTTTTTCTAGGTCCGTTTGAAACTGGCAATCTCTTTTCATATGTCCCTCCTGCCCACAATTGTGGCAACTTATACTTTCTTTAGTCTGCTTTGGCTGTAGCATTGCATTTGAGGCTGGTCTCCATTTGCAGCTAGGGGTTGGGAGGAGTACACATTTGGTGCTGGAGCACTGACAACAGAAAGTCTTGGGTCAACCTCCCCCTCTGTCTGCGGTGTCAAAGGCGGCGCAAGACGTCTCAGCAATTCTTATAGCGTAGCAGTCATTTCACTTATTTCAGTCTTTGAACTGCCATCGGCAGGGAGTGCCTAAGCGTGCACCCCCACTCCCCTAGCAGATGTGCTCTGAGAGGGGTCGTAGTCTTTATTCATGGAAGCAACCTTGGTAGGAGCACCAGCTTTCATTTCTCTGAGTTCTCTCAGCAGCTCTGCCCATGGTGGGGTATCCTTAGCAGTCTCTGATTCACAGGTCCTTTCCGGCGCCAGGGCTACTCTAGCAGTGCCTGCACAAGAATTCCAGTCTTCTTTCTCACCTTCAGCCTCCCTGAGTTCTTCCATTACGGCACAATAAGCAGGGGGGTTATCCCTCCTATCTTGGAACTTTAGCTGGAGAATTAGCAACTTAGAGTATTTGGCACATTGTAGTATATGATCTAATCTCACATGATCCAAATTGTTGGTCAATACACCACCTTTTCTGAAAGCTGTCTGTAAGACCCTTTCCAAACGAGTAACATAAGCAGACAGACATTCCCCTTTCCACTGTTTGATGGCTTTGAATTTCCACATTAAAGCTTCCCCAGATTCAGCATAAAGAAAACACATTCTAGTACAAAATAATACTTTTGAGCTGAAGTGTCAGGGTTTGTGGACCTCAAAAACCTAATTGCTTCCAATGCAGGACACCTTAGGCTTTCCGTGATCCTTTTCTGTTTTTCTGCTTCCGCGCATTGCCACTCCTGAACCAGGGGGGATGCATAGTCCATCCAAATCTCTAGATCATCTTCTCCCTGGGGTGTGGGGAGAGTTCCTGAAAACACTCACAGCCTGCGGTAAGAGTTGTGACTAACTGCAGGCACAGGCGTGGGTGGCGGCACTGGTGGGGGCACAGGGGCTGGTGTAGGGGCAGGTACTGGAACTGGCATAGGTGTTAGGGAAGGGACACCCCTCAGTGGTAGGAACAACTTCTTGAAGTCCTCAAGGGTTTTGCCCTCATCCAGTAACAACTTGGTAAACTTCTCCTCAAAGGTCTCAGATAAGGGTGGGAGCTCGTTTTCTGAGGAATCCTCACTATCTTTAGTTACCACCCTCCCAGGTGGGGGATCCATCTCCGGCAATAGTTTTGGGCACCTTAGCGCTGTCCTGCGGTTGCTATACTCCACTAAAGCTATTAGAATTTGGGCAGTCAAGTTAGCATGTCGGCTTACCACTACAGCTTTTCCCAGACATTCAGTTTTTGAAACTGCTCCCTCTCTAGTGTCTTTACTAGTGCCCAGGAATATATCTAGTATTAACAAAGCATTTGGGAGGGTCAATTTCATGCCCTGTATGTCAACCAACCAACTGATGCACACTCATTTCTTCAGTGGTACCCATTAAATTCCTAGTTGTAATTTTTGATTTTTGCCACTAGGGGGGCGTTAATCCCAGCAGTGCCTCCAAGATGTAACCCTTAGGTGGTGCTATTCTAAGGGCTACTACCTCTGCCTGTGTTACGCCTGGGTTATGCCCCCTGTCATCCCACATACACCTCACATACACCTTGCACTGTATTCCTGGTCTATTGTACTGTGATACTGCTGTTTTGCACTAACTTATAGATATAGGCACTGATCATATAAGCATGAGTACTAGGAATATGCTTTGCTGCTATTATATGCTAATGTTTATCATGCACAATTCATTATACCTCACTATATTTATCTAGATTGTTTGTCTTTTACATATATTCCATATATAATCTACCTAATCACTGATAATATGACTCAGAGGAATCATCAGTGATTATTGTATACTTATATTCTCATATAATTATATGTAGTGTGTGTTTTACACTCAGGCAGATATGCCACGTGTACTAGAACCCTGTCAGCTGTTCTCTTTTTTCTAAACAAGCTGACACAGCGAGAAAGCCTTTGTTATGTCTTTATGTCTTATACTATACATAAGCAAGAAATGCCACATATAGTTAGAACCCGTCAGTATTTCTTTTGTCCAAGTTATAATGCAAATGGAGAATATTCTGTCTCATATAATACTCATTAGTAATTCTGTCTCCTAAGTCATTATCCAATGGAGTATGGCTTAGAACCAATACATATTGTTTCTCATATCTGTAACTATGAGGTAATCTCTGTTGCTATGCTATTATCTGTAGTATATAATTGTCTGCAACCAACTGTAAATAGTCTCTAGAAGGGCAGAGAGCTCTAGTAGAGCGGGGAGAGAGAATTATATCTTGGGGAACCTGAGATCCTACAATCCTGGAGATTATGTACATTCTTCAGGACAGTTGTGAGAAACCCATCTCCCTTGTGATTTTCTTTGTCACATGCTTGGCTTAAGTAGTATAATAAACTTTATTAGTACTCCTTGCTTGTTTACGAATGTTTCTTGGCAGACTCGAGACACAAGAATCTGATGTATGTCGGCCCACGGTGCAGCAGTTGGATTGCTTCGGCGCCAGCGACCGGGTTGAGAGCGAGCCCAGGTCACTGGAGGGCGGCCGGGGGAGAAAGGATTGGCGTCCTCGACAGCTCTCCTTCTCGGAGAGGCAGGGGATAGGTCCGGCGCCTGCTGGCTCCTAGCGGAGGCTGTGAGTATCACAGGCAGCACGGCCCGTTAACTACGGGAGGAGTGGATGTCGGCGTATGCCATGACGTCACCACGCTGTCCCCACAGAAAAACGGAAAACTGCTCGCTGGCCGCCAAGATGACGGCTCCCTGTTCCCCGAGCACCTCCAGTACCTGCCAGGGCCTCCTTTTCCTCAGCAGCATCCCCGGGGCCTAATGTAGTGTGTGCTAGGGTCTGCCCCTGTTGCCCCGGTGCCCTTCCCCCTCGGAGGAGGGGGACCCGCCCGGCGATAGGGATACGCCGGGATATCCTTGGGATCGGTTGCGATTTGAGGACCGGAGGAGGGCTGGCTAAGGTCAGTGGGGCCTGGGGGGGAACTTGTGGAGCCTGAAGGAGTGGGGGCCAGGGAAGCATGGGAGGTGGTATAAACACATAATGCAAAAAAAAAAAGAATCTGTATTATTATTATTTACCCTACACACCAAGAGTGTTTAGGCAACACCTGTATGGCAATACACAGGTTGAAGGGGTCTGAGTTCTGTAAATGAGTGCCTCCATCCAGAGGAATGGTATTAGGGTAGCTTAACTGCTCTGGCATAGGTCTCCAGGATGCTGTAACCACCCACCAACCATTCTAGTGGCCTAAACAGTAACACAATGGTACATTCACTAGATAGCAGTAATAATATGCTCACACCCCTTTCACTTACCACCAGGGCTGGATCTGCTGCAACTGCCTTGGAGACCCCCTGGAAAATAAAACCAGCAGTGCAACAATACAATCTTACCACTGTAACCCAACTAATAATATGCACACTAGCCAGGTTAAACGTGAAAAAAGACAATCAGATTTATTTAGGGGAAGTAAACAAGGGGAGGGGCATGAACCTAGCAGAAAGATTAGCAATCTGATTTGAATCAGGATTGTTCAGCATGCACTGTAAGTCCCAATTAGACAGTTCAACAACTCTGGGTACCCAGTATGTCATGCAGTCTAACCTGAAGTGTTACCTGGGGTGGCCCTCGTTGCAGCTGTTGTTGGGGCCCTTAGGAAAAGAAAGACAGTTAAACATGCACACAACCCAATTATTTGTAAACTAAGCCAGATGGCTCAGTCCATTACTTTAACCCAGATACAGAAACAGTTAAATGGTACCACAGTGATTTGGGCTTTTCTTGCAGGGATCTACCCTGACTTGTACTCACACTACCCAGATCAGGATGCAGGACAGGTGAGATGTACTGTAGACCCCGTGGTGGTGATCAGAAAGGCCAGGGGAAGCAGGGCAGACGCGACTCACCTCTGGATGGTCGCTACCTGCTCGATGGTGTTGGGCAGAAGGCTAAAGAAGAGGAGGAGGGGAGGTACCTAATCCAATTAACAGAAGCACTCTGGATAGGGGGGTCAAGCCCAGTCCTTTCACTGAAGAAAAGGATCTTACTTCGAGAGGGCTCTTGCAGTAGGTAATTACATATAGGACTGACGCCGGCCAGCGGCAGGACCCCTCAGAAAAATTTCTAGCTAGCAGTCCCTGGCGAGGGACCGCCCCCACGTCAGGTGACCGGCGTCATGAGACTTTGGTATAAAGGGGCGGTCCCAGACGCCCGCCTTCCAGTTCTTTCCCGCTGTTAGCTCATGCAGCGCCTCGCGGTAAAGTTCGTGCCTAGTCAGCCCTGCTTTTTCGTCGTTTTTTTATAAGTATTTTTTCTTCCTATCGTCAGGTTATAATGGGGTGTATGTGAGTCCCTACACCCTCCGAGCACAAAAAACAAGTGCGACTACCTGTGGTGCTTCAACTGCCACACAAGGACGGCCATTCCTCTGCCTCTTCTGCCCAGGGCCCCGACTCACCAGTCGACAAGTGCCCGCATTGCCTTCACTTCAACATGGCTACCCGCAGACGACGCCAACAGTCCCTGGAAGCCCATCTTCTAAAGAAAAAGATGTCTTCGATGGAAAAAGAATTGAAGAAGCTCAGGCAGGCGTTGACTTCTCCAGAAGGGCATCATAAAAAGCGGGACAAGGAGAGGCACCGGGAGAAGGCCTCCTCCCCGGAGTCGCGGCTCAGGTAACATCCCCTCTGGGGACCGTCTGGAAAGCAGCCTCAAGAGCTTTGGAGGAGGCTTGACCGCCCATCTGGCTCGGCGCTCGGGCATTGCAGGCGCCTCCGGGCAAGGGCGTCTGCCCCGGATCTGCCGCGGGCCTGCGGCGGCATACTGGTCGGGCGACTCCCATGGGTGGACCGTCGGCTCCTCCGGCGTCCGCCGGAGAAAGAGTCGATAAGGCGCCCGACCCTTCCGGGCGGCGCACCCTCGTCCTCCTCGGCCCGCCTCCGGCCGAGGGACCCCGTGAGACTTCGCCAGCTCCTCCGGCCATGGAACCTAGCCCCTAAACGCGCGTTGGCTCCCCGATCTGCGCCGGGCGACAGAACCTCCGATGGACCCTCCAACCCCTGTCGTACCCGGTTCCCGCAGCCTTCGCTGCCGTCCGAGGCCTGGGTCACCCAGCCTGACCCGGGGATCCCCCGTCCCAGGCGATGCGAGAGGATGTTCCACTTCTGTCAGACCCTCCTCCTGAGGGCCGGATCTAGCGCCGGCCCGCTCGGTCGAGCGCTGGCCACGATGCGGCATTTTCCCCTCCATCGGGCCCTGCTCCCCAGGCCTCTCACTGTTGACCCGCCCGTGGGGCCACCTTCCGGGCCATCTGCTCCGGCAGCTCCTCTGGTGCCTGGGTACCCGCCGTCTTATCCGACGCCATCGTACCTGGGACTGCAGTATCCAGCGCCGCAGTACCCGACGCCGGTCCCTCCGACGCCGCAGTACCCGATGCCTCAATACCTGGCACCAGTTTTCCCGCAGCTGGGTTTCGGATACTCGCCTTACGGATACAACCCGTATTCTTTTCCCCCTCCTCCTCCACCTCCACGGCCCCCTCGGCCGCCGGTGGATCTGCAGGAGACTCTGGCTTCCTGGTGGGCTGAGGCCAAGGCTCCGCTCACCAAGGATGTAGAGAGCTGCCTTACGGCGGCAGTGCCGCCCCGGCCCTGTATGCCGAGGCGCACACTCCCTACCGCCTCCGGACTCAGAGCCCTTCCCTCTGGATCCCGAGAGGGCAGGACAGCGTCCAGGGATCCCCCAAAGAACCGTTCCTCCCCTAGCTGTGTTAGGGAGTCTTATTCTGCTTCGATTCTTCTTCTTCCTCTCGGATTCCTCCGACGGATGCTCTGAGAGAGACGACGAGCCTCGCTCTCCATCCAAGCCCCGGCCGAGGACCCCTCCGAAGTCTCCTCCGGAGGACCCTTCTTTCACGGAGTTGCTCAGAAAAATCCAGGAAGTACATCACTGGCGCTCCTTGGAACCAGATCCTCAGTGGGTCAAACTCGCCGAACATCTGGTCCTGCCCCTGACGGACCCTACTTTAGTGCCACCCTGGATCGAGCCTCACGCCCACCTTGTTTCCACTATTTGGAAACAACCGTCGGCTTTAGCCCCGCTTCCTAGGAAGTCTAACAGGCTATACCAGGCTCCTGAGGATGTAGATTTTTTGGACTCTCACCCTCGTGCAGATTCGGTCGTGATTAGCGCCACTCACGGCTGATCAGCGCACCCAAAACATCTAAGCTCGTCTCCTCCGGATAAGGAATCTCGCCTCCTGGACCAGTATGGAAGAAAAATCTATGCTTCTTCCACACTGGGAAATCGGGCCCTGAATTATGTTGCTCATATGGGGGATTACCAGAAGGCCATCCTTACCCAGGTGGAATCTAAGATTGACTCCTTACCTGACTCTCAAGTCAAGCAGGAGTTAGCTGATTTAGTCCGTTCTACTCGTTCGGCCAGTCGTCACATTCTGCGGACGACATACAATGCAGTGGACACTGCCGGGCGGAGCTCCGCTTTCGCCATGAGTCTACGACGTCATGCCTGGCTCCGCGTGTCAGGTTTGGTCCCGGAGGTGCAATCCGCAATCCAGGAAGCACCTTTCAGGGGTTCGGTGCTTTTCGGTGGTGATGTCAAGGACATCATCACCGACTTGCAGGAGAAGGGGACGGCTCTGAAATCTGTGGATTCCATGTACTGTCCCCATCACCCGCAGCGCCGTCCTTTTCGCAGACGCAATCGGCCACAAGCGAAACCCCAAGGAAGGAAGGCCACTAAACGTCGGGCCCCCGCATCTGCCAGGCCCCCTCTGCCCAAAAAAGCAGCGGGTGCCCCAGCTGCGGCGCTGCCCCACACCACCTGACTCCTCCCCTCTCCCACTGCCTCCAGACATACCGGAGGAACCGGTAGGAGATAGGTTCTCCCTCCACCTTCCGGGTTGGGAGAGGATAACATCGGATTCATGGATGCTTCAGATTATCGCGGAAGGGCACTCTATAGAGTTTCTACAGAAACCACCCCCGCCACCGCCCTCTGAAGTCGTCCTATGCAAGGGACCATCTTCCTTTGGTCCGGGAAGAAATCTCTGCCCTCCTCGCGAAGCAGGCCATAGAACCCATTCCCCCTCACCTTCAAGGGACGGGTTACTATTCTCATTTCTTCCTGGTCCCAAAGAAGACGGGAGATCTCAGATCCATTCTTGATCTCAGCTCTTTGAACCTTTACGTGGAATACAAAAGGTTCAGGATGATCTCCCTACAGACCCTTTTGCCCCTCCTTCGGCCAGGTCAATGGCTTTGTGTGCTGGATATGCAGGATGCATATCTGCACATCCCCATTCGCCCTTCTCACCGCAAGTACCTTCGCTTTGCTTTCCAGGGGGACCATTACCAGTTCCAGGCACTCCCGTTTGGTCTTTCCTCGGCACCCCGAGTCTTTACCAAATGCCTGGCTGTGGTAGCGGCCCACCTGCATACGATGGGAGTTCAGGTGTTCCCTTACCTGGACGATGGCTCCTGGCGGCCTCATCCAGGGAGGAGCTCCTGCATTTTCTCTCCCTCACCCAGCAAGTTTTCACTTGCCTGGGTATTATCATCAACCATTCCAAGTCTCATCTGGATACCTCCCAGAGACTACAGTTTATCGGGGCTATCCTCGATACGACGGTAAGCAAGGCCTTCCTGCCTCCGGACAGGGCGGCCTCTCTTCAGACACAGATTTCCCTGCTATCAGAACACAGGAAGGTTCCGGCGAGGTCGGTTCTCCGTCTCCTGGGGCTCATGGCGGCCGCCATCCTGACAGTTCCCCGCGCTCGGCTTCACATGAGGATCTCTCAGTGGACTCTTCGCTCCCAATGGGATCAACTGGTAGACGACCTAGATCATCTAGTTCTGATCTCCTCGCCGATGGCCCGAGACTTGCAATGGTGGATGGTTCGAGAGAACCTGTTTCAGGGGGTCCTCTTCTTTCATCTTCCCCCCCTCCCAGACTCTGACTACAGACACATCAGGCGAAGGTTGGGGAGCCCATCTGGGTCCTCACTGAACCCAGGGATTATGGTCCAGATTGGAACTAGCTCTCCACATCAATGTGCTCGAGCTTCAAGCAGTACTATATGCTCTCCAAGCCCTTCACCAATACATTCTTTCCGGTCACTTAGCCGTCCAGACGGACAACATGTGCGTGGTGTGGTACATCAACAAGCAGGGAGGGACTCGATCCTACCCACTATGCAGGGAAGCAATGAGGGTTTGGGACTGGGCAACTCAACACAACCTTCACCTCACAGCGATTCATGTTCCAGGAGTCAACAATATCCTGGCAGACAAGCTAAGTCGCTCCTCTGCCCTGCCGCACAAGTGGGAGTTAGACCAAAAGGTGCTAAATCACATCTTCCACCTTTGGGGGACTCCACAGGTAGACCTGTTCGCCTCTTCCCAAAACGTAAAACTTCCCAACTTTTGCTCGCTCATTCCAGAGTGAGGCGCTTTCTGGAACGACGCTCCTATGCTTTTCCCCCAATTCCACTGGTCCCTCGTGTGTTGCAGAAACTATCAACAGAAGGAGCGAGAATGATTCTGATCGCTCCTTTCTGGCCCAGGCAAATCTGGTTCTCTCTTCTACAACAATACTCAGAGGTTCCTCCTCTTCCTCTTCCTTTATCTTGAGGTTTGCTGACCCAGGATCAGGGGACCTTGGTCCATCCAGGACTCAAGTCCCTGCAACTCCATGCATGGCTCCTGCAGACCTAGCTCAATCCTGCTTTGGTGTCTCTTCAAAGGTGGCGGAGATTTTGGTGGAGGCTAGGAAACCCTCCACTAGGTCCACTTACGCCACGAAATGGAAGGGATTTTCTATTTGGACCACCTCTAGGAACGTGGAGCTCTTCTCCTGTTCAGTGGCCATTCTGCTGGAATATTTACGTCACCTCTTCGACCTGGGTCTCAGTCATTCCTCCTTGAAAGTACATATGGCTGCTATCTCAGCGTACCATGTTCCTTTCACAGATAAAGCATTTGCCCAATTAGAGGTCTCTAAGACCTTTCTTAGAGGGGTCCTTCATCTGAGGCCCCCCATCAGAACTCCTGCTCCCCCTTGGGGCTTGAACTTTGTTCTACAGAAACTTACCCTTCCTCCCTTCAAACCTGCGGCCTCCACAGATCTGAAGTTTCTTTCGTGGAAGACGCTTTTCTTGGTGGCCATCACTTCCGCTCGAAGAATTTCTGAGCTCCAGGCCCTTATGTGTAAAATCCCATACCTGATCTTTCACAAAGAATGGGTGGCTCTTCGCACGAATCCTAAGTTTCTACCTAAAGTGGTAGCAGAGTCTACCTTAAATCAATCTATAGAGTTACCTGCCTTTTTCACGCAGTACTCAACCAGGAGAATATTTACTCCATACCATGGATGTTCACGGATTCTGAGATACTACACCGACAGGATGAAGGATCTCAGAAAGACTAATCAGTTGTTTGTCTCTTTTGTTCACAAAGGGAAGGCAATGCTGTTTCAAGCAATGCCTGTCAAGTGGTTTACTCATTGCATCACTTTCTGTTATGACAAGTACAACAAGACCCTCCGGGTCAGGTCAGAGTCACTCCACACAGAGGATAGCGGCCTCTGCAGCTTGTTTCAAGAATGTGTCTGTGGCAGACATATGCGCTGCTGCCACCAGGACTTCCGTCCATACCTTTACGAAACACTACAGTTTGGACATTGCCTCTCGCCGTAGAGCAGGCTTCGGGCTAGCGGTTTTGCAAGGCCTTCTGTCTTGAGGCCTGCAAGGCTACTGCTATTTTCAAGAGTAGTTTCCTTCTCCCGGTGCCTTTTATTTGTTCCAGACTGCTTGGGATTCAGTCCTATATGTAATTACCTACTGCAAGAGCCCTCTCGAAGTAAGATAGTACAGTTACGTAAGAACTTACCGTAACAGTAGATCTTCGAGAGAGGCTCTTGCAGTAGGTAATACCTTCCCGCCCTCCATCCCCCTAGGCTTCTTCAGCTCTTTTTCCAGGAATGGAAACATCTGCTTCTCTCTCTCTCTTCCGGGCCTGTGGCAGGAAAGAACTGGAAGGCGGGTGTCTGGGACCACCCCTTTATACCGACGTCTCATGACGTCGGTCACCTGACGTGGGGGCGGTCCCTCGCCAGGGACTGCTAGCTAGAAATTTTTCCGTGGGGTCCTGCCGCCAGCCGGCGTCAGTCCTATATGTAATTACCTACTGCAAGAGCCTCTCTTGAAGACCTACTGTTACGGTAAGTTCTTACGTAACTGTACTTTCTGAAAGAACTCCTAAAACTGAAGGTGGACAAAGCAATGGGGCCTGATGGGATTCACCCCAGAATTCTAAAAGAATTAAGGGGAGAACTAGTGACACCACTGACTACCCTTTTTAACAAATCACGGGAGGAGGGTGTAGTACCTGAGGACTGGAGGAAGGTGGATGTGATCCCCTTCACAAAAGTGGGAGCAAGACAGAGGCAGGAAACTATAGACCTGTCAGTTTGACCTCTGTGGTAGGGAAAGTGATGGAATTGCTTCTGAAGGAAAGAATTGTTGAGTACCTAGAGGCCAGTGGGGCACAGGACCCAAGGTAACATGGGTTCACAGCAGGAAGATCATATCAGATGAATCTAATTGATTTCTTTGACTGGGTGACCAAAGTAGTAGACCAGGGAGGGGCTGTGGACATGGCCTACCTAGACTTTAGCAAGGCATTTGACACAGTCCCACACAAAAGATTAATAAATTAACTAGCCTGGGGGTGGGTCCCAGGGTGGTAGCCGGGGTAAAACATTAGCCAGACAACAGGACACAGAAGGCAATTGTAAATGGAGTCCACTCTGAAGAAAGGGGGGTTACTAGTGGGGTACCGCAGGGTTCAGTACTTGGTCCAGTCCTTTTTAATGTCCTTATAAGTGACATTGCAGAGGGACTGGAAGGAAAAGTATGCCTCTTTGCAGGTGACACAAAGATCTGCAACAGGGTTGATACACAAGGAGGCGTGGAAAGGATGAGAAGGGACTTGGCAAGGTTGGAGGAATGGTCAGAAGTATGGCAGCTTAGATTCAGTGCAAAGAGTGCAAAATAATGCACAGGAAACAAAAACCCAGGGAAGATTACACAATGGGGGTAGTAACAACAACAAAAATGGAAAGGGACCTGGGAGTAATCATATCAGATGACCTTAAGGTTGGCAAGCAATGTGAGAAGGCAGTAGGGAGGGCTGGGGATACTGGGATGTATAGGGAGAGGCATCACCAGCAGAAAACAGGAAGTTGTTATCCCTCTGTACAGACAGTTGGTGAGACCCCATCTGGAGTACTGCGTCCAGTTCTGGAGACCCCATCTCCACAAGGACATAGACAGGATGGAGGCAGTCCAGAAGAGGGCAACTAAAATGTTGCAGGATCTGCAAGAGAAGCCATATGAGGAGAGACTAAAGGAGCTTAATATGTATACCCTTGAGGAAAGGAGGGAGAGGGGGACATGATAGAAACTTTAAAGTACCTCAGTGGAATCAAAGTCGAGAGGGTAGCATCTTTCAGAAAAGAGATGTACAAGAACAAGGGACACAATTTGAAGATAGAGGGGATGGCTCAGGGGCAATGTGAGGAAGTGTTTTTCACAGAGAGGGTGGTGGATGCATGGAACAGCCTTCCTGAGGAGGTTGTGGGGGTCTAAAACTG
The DNA here is from genome assembly GCA_016271365.2 of Neoceratodus forsteri. NCBI lineage: Eukaryota > Metazoa > Chordata > Ceratodontiformes > Ceratodontidae > Neoceratodus > Neoceratodus forsteri. Next base: position 460,516 of record CM057453.1, read on the forward strand.
TGGGAGAATTCAAGGATGCAGGGAACAGACATAAGGCAATTCTTGTGGGGGGTAGGAAGAAATAGGCTGTTGGTTAACTAGGATCTGCAGCTTATCCTGTAGATAGGGAAATGGGCAGACTAGGTGGGTCAAGCGGTCCTTATCTGCCGTCAAAGTCCACATTTCTATGAATCCTCAAGCGGATCTTTTGCCGAGATGGTCTCTGAAGCGGGAGTAGCGACCTAGGCCGAGGTGGCAGGGCCAAGGCCAGATGAACAGTTCTGCAAAAGTTTGTGATTTTCTGCTGGTGAAGCCTCCAGCTGGCGTAAAAGATTCTGCTGTGGGGAACTAAATTGCGGCCCACGAAACACATTCAGCACATTTAATTTGCTGTTTTCCCTAAATAACAGTCTGGTTGCAAATGACAGCTTCACTGGGCAAACCTTTAAAACCTAGACAAAATTCTATCATCAGATGGGCCGATTACTTCTGGAGCAAATCTTCGGTCCAAATCACAAGTTGCAATAACATACTTCTTCTTTCTTTAGCTGCAGATTCCAAATATGGGAATCGGAAGCAGATCTGACTTCTGCAAAAGGCAGTTCACTGGCAGGAGAACATGGCAGGCAGGCCAGCAAAGTCTCTTCCTGCCGAATCCCCTACACTCCTCCTGGGAGCAGTTGTTCAAAAGCTTGAGCTGTTCACTCTTCAACCTCCAACTCTAACTGATCCACTGCTTCAGGCAGGTCTGACTATTTCCTTTGTAATCCAAAAGGTTCTGTTGGCCAAGGGAGCTGTCAGTCACCGTAAGGGCTCCACCTCCAGGCCAATTTAAGCACCAACAGTCAAAAATTACAAAACTACAGAATTTTCTTCCCACAAGACCCATAGGGACAGTCTCCCTTTTAGGTCCCCAGTGGTTTGATTGGTCCAAATACTGGAAGTTCAGAGCCTAACATGGTGGCTCCCATCCAAATGATTGAGCTGCAAATCAAAGCAGGTTAGACAAACTTCTCTATCTTTACTATAACAGCAAATTAGAAATAAATAATCACAGTTCCTAAGAAGGCTCCCTCTACGCAAGTAGCAGCTGCAGAATGGAGCAAAATAACAGACTGTCTGGCCGATCGCACGCCTTAATTACTTGGACCCAGCCCAGAATAATTCCTAAATACAGCTTAACCATTTTCTTAGACACAGGCTCAGAGGCTCACTAGGGCACTCTCATGCAGACAAATAGAACTACTGAAGACAGGACACCAGCCTGACAGTGGGCATTAAGGAACCCATGAAGACATTGTAGTAAACCCCAATTTGTAGGGGGGTTATAAAAGAAAAGATGTTGGGTAGGAGGGCAGTGGCTGTTGGGGGGGGGGCAGAAAGAGCAGGGCGAAAGGAAGAGAGGGGGAGAAATTAGGAAGAGAGCACAGGATGTGAAGGAATTGTTTAAGTTGTTGGCTACCTCAGTTGGGTCTGAGATATGTGAATTTCCTAGTTTAAGAATGAGGAAGTTAGACTGGCTGAGGGGACAGAATCTAGAAGGGAATGAATAAACTTCCAGAATATCCTTTCAGAACCTATCAAAGGATTCAGGGTTTTTCTAAAGGTTGTAGGCAAAGTAATTAATTCTAGAGTCATGAATTCAGTTCACTATCCACACATAGGCAGTTTTCCCTGGAGACAGCTGAGTCACTGGAATGTCTTCAAGCTCAGCTCCTCCCACCACCCAGGTGGTATATCCACTGGCTTCACCCTGTGATGTCAGATTGTTCTTTCCACTGGAAGGGATGGGTATTCTTCGTAGCTCTGCATTCATAGAAAGATTTAGTGTTTTCAAGTGTTTTTTTGTGACAAATTACAACCAGTAAGTTTGTTTTTGATTTCAAAGTTGCTCCTGTCTATTCCCACTTTGCTCCGTGTGCCGCAGTTGTGATAGAGAAGCAGAAACTGGGTTTCAGGATCTTCAAGGATATCGGTTTCATCAGGCCACACCTTTGGAACTATACTTGTGTCACACTAGGACCCCACGGAAGCTTTGCAAGCTATGATGATGTCGACAAGCGACAATGACGTCATATGGTAGCATCTACGTAGACGTGGGTGGCCCCTCCACTCCTCAGTCCTTTTCCTCCATTGATCAGACTCGTTAGGCCTGCCATCAGAAATGTTGCTGTAAAGCTGCAGTCTTCTTTATTTTCCATATCAAATAAAAATTGTATTCGCTTTTAATTGTGACTTTCGACGACCTGTATGCCATTAAAAGGACCGTCAACGCTTTTTCAACTTTGTGTCTGTGAAGAAAAAAATCTACAAAGACGACGCACATGAAGTGTGTTTCTGCATCCTAGGCATCTCTCACAAAGTGCAGACCTGTGAGATCTGCCGTGAATTCAGTTACACTACCAGGCAATGGCAGATAATGGGCATTAGAAAAATTTCTCCTGAAAGAGACTGCAGCAACAGTGGAACAGTAGCTAGCCTATAAGGCACATCTAAATCACCCACCCTGAGACCGAATTGTGGTCGGTGAAGTCTTTGGGCCAATCCTCCTTGGGGAGCCACAAACAACAAGCACCGGGACAAAGACAGGACTTCCTCAGCGAGGTCCAGGTCAGCACTGCAGATAGCAGGTGCATCCCAGTCTATGATGCCATCCGCCTTGGCAGCAATCACCCACCTCTCTGACCGTTGACCAGATATCTTGGTCAGGGCTGACTGTAGATGCTGCCGGGCCTATTCTTGCTGGTACTTCGGCGTTCACCATAGATCCACACTCTGCTACTAACTGTTGTTGTCACGACCACTACTTGTGTGGCGTTGACACCCAGGTAGTGCTGTCATTTTCTGATATGATACAGCGACTCCTTCCAGGCCTATCTTCAAGTCCACTGGCTCCGTCGTCGGGGACTAGTAATACAACTACCCTGTCTATCCTGTCTTCTGATATTGTGTGGAATAGACCTTCTCCATCACTGTCAATGTTGCCGGCACGTTTCTCCATTCCCGTTTAAGAGAAATAAGACTACAAATGTGAATATAACCCTGACCTCAGAATGGAGAAGGAAGAGGAGATGGAGGAAGACTCTTCTGAGGACTCCACAGTCTCCTCCTGCAGTGAGGAATCTGTATTCCATACACCCAGGTCACCTTCAGAGGATCCCTTCTTTTTTGCCATGATGTAGCAAATGTAAGCTGCTATGGGCTTCACCTTGGAGGAACAGGATCCAACTAAAAAGAATCTGCTGGAGCTTCTGGAAATACCAGACTCTGTTTCTCTTGTTATTCATCCCTTGTATCCAGCATTTGGAGGATGCTAAGAAGGCTTCACCCCATCTAGCCAAGGACCTGGAGGAGGTAGCTGCTGATGGTATTGAGGCATCCAAGGTGCAATTTCATGCTGCTGTGGACTCTAATGATGTGGCATCTAGAGTCATGACTACATGTGTCTTCTTAAGGAGGTTCGCTTAACTCAGGTGTACTAGCCTTTCGCAGGATACCCAGTCTAAGGCCATGTATTTTCCTGTCACTGGTAATTCTCTGTTCGGGGAGCAGACAGAGTCTTACATGAAGAAGATGGATGAGTACAGGACCACCTACAGGAGGGCAGTGGCAAAGGAAAGGCAAGCCACTCCTCAGAAGCAGCAAGCAGGCCTTTTCATAGGCCTTTTTACCAAGCTCAGGCTTCTTCTTCCTTCCAGCAGAGGGTGTTCTTTAGAGGGAGAGGTAGAAGAGGGATGAGCAGGGCTGCATCCTCTTCAGTCTAAGGCTTCTGCCAAACAGACACCCTGATGTGTCAGACCAGGTCGCCTCCTCAATTCCAGTAGGGGGCAGGCTGGCTTACTACTTCCAGGCCTGGAAGTCTATCACTTCAGACAAATGGGTCCTGGAAGTAGTAAGCCAGAGACTTGCTCTCAGCTTCAAAAGATTCCCCAGATTGAGAGCCAGGTCTTTTTTACCTGCAACACTTCTGGAAACAATTGCACTAGAGGCAGAAGTTTCTTCCCTACTACTTCTAAAAGCAGTGGAGATGGTTCCTTCACAGCACAGGGGGAAAGGTCTATATTCAAGATACTTCCTTACCCCCAAAAAGACAGGGGAGTGGTGACCCATCCTAGACCTGAGATATCTGAACATTCATATCACAAAGCTAAAATTCAAAATGGTGACTCTGGGGGTAGTTCTTCCCTCTCTGCGGCCAGGAGACTGGCTAGCTTCTCTGGACCTCAAGGATGCCTATTTTCCTATCAGGTGCTCCCACAGAAAGTACCTCAGGTTTGAGTTGCCCTCAGGTCACTACCAGTTCAGAGCCATGTGCTTTGGCCTGACATCTGCCCCATGGGTGTTCATAAAATGTCTATCAGTAGTGGTAGCCTTTCTCAGAAGGCAGGGCATCTCAGTCTTTCCATATCTAGATGACTGGCTTATTGTAGGCCAGTCTTCAGTCCAAATCAAGTCAGCTCTAGAGGTCACCCCGAATCTTCTAAATTCTCTGGGATTCCTTCTCAATCTATCCAAGTCAGTTATTGAACCAGTACAGCTCCTTACCTTTATAGGGGTAGAGCTGGATACTATTCAGGCAAGGGCCTTCCTCACATGCTCAAGGTTAAAGACCCTTACAGATCTGGCTTCTTCTTTCCGACCTCTGGTGTCTCGTCCAGCCAGACATTTTCTTTATCTCCTAGACCACATAGCAGCTTCCACTGCAGTGGTTCAGGGGGCCAGGTTCCAGATGAGGGACATTCAGTTCCATTTAAGGTCTTTCTGGTCTCAGAAAAAGGATTCTCTCACCAAACTGATTCCAGTGACTCAGGCTCTTGTCCAAGCCCTCCAGTGGTGGTTGGATCAGGACAATCTCAGGCAGGGTGTCCTATTTCTCAGTCAAGCACCCTCAGTGGTCCTGACCACAGATGCCTCTATCCTGGGGTGGGGAGCCCTCCTAGGGACTCTCACTGCACAGGGTACTTGGTCACAGCAGGAGTCTCTCCTTCACATCAGTCTTCTGGAGCTCAGGGCTGTGTATCTAGCCCTTCAGGCATTCTCAGAATCAGTCAAAGGGAAAGTGGTGCAGATCAGGACAGATAGTACCACTACAATGTGGTACATAAACAAGCAAGGGGGCACTCGGTACACTGCCTTGTGCACGGAAGCTATGAAGGTATGGTCACTAGCCTATTCTCTTCAAACTTCTCTAACAGCATTTCACCTTCCATTGAAGGACAATGTGCTGGCAGATACTGTAAGCAGAATATCTCGAGGTCACCTCAAGTGGTCCCTGAATTCTAATGTCCTTCAGGTAATTTTTCAGGAGATGGGACACTCCACAGATAGATCTCTTTGCTGCCCTAGACAATCATCAACTTACTTTATTCTGCTGCAGACCTCCAGTCCTGGGGACTGTTCCTCCAGCTGCTCTCCTGTTAGACCAGTCAAGCAGGTTTCTTTATGCTTTCCCTCCTTTTCCGTTGATATTCAGAGTACTGATCAAGATCTGGTCTCAACCCTGTACAGTGATCCTAGTGGCTGCAAATTGGGCCAGGCAACCATGGTATCCTCTACTGCTGTCTCTGACAGTCTTAATTCCCCTATTTCTGCCCAGGAGGCACGACCTTCTGACCTCCTCTCAGGGGAGGATTTGGTATCCCAATCTTCAGTCTCTCAGGCTCAAGGCTTGGATCTTGAAGAGTTAGAGTATGCATGTCTGCATCTTTCGCAAGGGGTAATGGATATCCTTAAAGTTTCCAGAAAACCTTCCACCAGAAAAACCTACAGTTCTAAATGGAAAAGATTCAGTATTTGGTGTTCTGAGAGAGACATACAACCAGGTTCTGCGAGCATTGCTACAGCCCTGGATTATCTGGTTCATCTTAATAACTTAGGCCTCAAGCCTGCTACCCTTAAAGTACATTTGACAGCTGTCTCTGCTTTTCTTTCTGCAGGGAATGGATCTTCTCTGGCGTCTCATCCTGTTTTTAGTAAGTTTTCCAAAGGTCTGGTTCACATCAATTCTCCCTTCAGAGAGCCTACTCCTGCTTGGGGCATGAATGTCTGCATTGCACAGCTTATGCTGCCCCCCTTTGAACCTTTATTCTCAGCTGAGCTAAAGTACTTGACCTGTAAGACTGTCTTCCTGGTAGCCATTACTTCTGCCAGGAGAGTCAGTGATTTGCAGGCTCTGTCAGTTGAACCTGACTTCATTTCCTTCCATAGGGATAAGGTGGTCCTTAGGACGAATAGAAAGTTTCTTCCTAAAGTGGTTTCGGATTTTCATCTGAATCAATCTATGTCTCTGCCTGTGTTTTTCACTGACCATTCTTTCTCAGGAGAGAGAAGGTTGCACAGTTGGTTATGAAGAGGGCACTTAGCTATTATATAGAGCATACTAAGGCCCATAGGAATGATTGCACCCAGTTATTTCTTACTTATGGAGAAGTAGGAAAAGGTAGACCTGCCACTAAAAGATCTATTGCCAGGTGGATTGTCTCCTGTATTCAATTCTGCTATTCAGAATTTGGGAAAGAGCCCCCCTCAGGCCTGAGGGCTCGCTCGACCAGGGGTACAGCTGCCTCCCTGGCATCAGCTAGGGATATTCCCTTGGTGGAAATTTGCAAAGCAGCCACCTGGAAAACAGTTCATACATTCACCAAGCATTACTCTCTGGACACCCAGACTAGGGGTGATGCTAGGTTTGGCACAGCAGTACTGCAGATCCTGTTCCCAACGTACGATTCTGTTATCCCCTTCTCCAGGGAGGAACTGCTTGGTAGTCTGCATATAGTCACAGTACAGCAAGACTTCATGTTGTTTGAAGAAAAAATTACTTACCATAATAATGTTGTTTCTTCTAATGGAGTCTTGCTGTATTCTGACCTCCCTCCCCTGCCTCCCCTCTCAGAACCTAGTCTTTTGGAATGTGGGTTGGCAGGTACAGTGTTGCACCCCAGAGGTATACCTTTGTACACTTCCTGGCCAGGTGGGGTCTTTTTGTTTTATGTTATTGTTATTGCATTTGTCACTATCTACAAATGGTTCTTCTTGGGTTCTCGACTTAAGCCTTTTTGGACCCAAGCATTTGTTGCCTATAGCCTAAAATTTAAAACAATTTCTATAGCTTTTAGTTAGTATAGTGCTCGTAAGAATCTGACGGTTACACTGATATGTACCAGAGACAGATGTTTGAAAACCGAGCTCGAGCTCAATGTTCTGTGCTCCTGCATATAGTTAACCCTTTCCTCTCCGGAGCAATTCAAGTGCTGGGGCTAACTGCATATAGTCAAAATACAGCAAGACTCCATTAGAAGAAACAACATTACTATGGTAAATAATTTTTTCTTCCTCTGCAGCTGTCCCCAAGAAGGCTGACCACTTATACAGGGCCCCAAAGGAGCAACCTTTCCTTGCCGAACACCCCACTATGGACTCAGTGGTAATTTTGGCAGCACACGACCGCTCACAAAAAACAAAACACCTTAGCACCCAACCTCCAGACAAGGAGTCCAAACAGTTGGATTCCTCGGGTTGCAAGGTGTATGCATCAGCCACCTGCAACATAAGAAGTCTGAATTTCATGACCCATATGGTCCAATTCCAGAATGCCCTCGGACATTTTGCAGGGGGTGCTGGACTGCCCTGAAAGAGCTGAACTTTTCTAAGCTCCTACAAACTGGGTCGAATGTAGGCACACATGTCCTACGATCCGCTTTATTCAGTGGACACTGCTGCAAGGGCAGCAGCCACTGGCATATGCCTTTGTCACCATTCTTGGCTTTGAGTTTCGGGCTTTGCACAGGATGTCCAGTCTAACATCCTTGATGCATCCTTCAGAGGCTCCATCCTCTTCGGTGAGGATAATAAATAAAATTCAGGAGTCTGGGAAAGCTGTCAGAACCATGCAGCCCATGTATTGCCTGAAACAGAAGCAGTTTTGGAAGCCTCGTTTCCTTGGCCAAGGGGGACATCAACAGCAGCAGCCCCATTTTCAGCAGCAGCAGTCTCAATAAGGAGGCTAAAGCTGGAGAGGCGCCCACAGAAGATCTATGGGACCTGCCTCTCATTAGGCTAAACCAGCCCAGGCCGCCTTTCCACCCCCTCCCACTGCCTGACTCCCAAGGGACCCACCTCTCCAACACCTTGTTGGGTGAGGCGGTCGGAGGACACTTTTCTCTTTATGCAGCAGCATGGCGAAGAGTGACCTCCGACCAGTGGGTCCACAAACTCATCCAGAATGGTCACTCTATAAGGTTTGTCAGTTTACCACCGGACAGGCCATCACCTCCCTCCCATTACTCTGTGGAACACGCAGGTCTGATTCACAAAGAAATCCAAGCCCTGCTTTCCAAAAAGACCATAGAACCAGTTCCCCCATCTCAGAGGGGAACAGGATTCTACTCCCATTTCTTCTTGGTCCTGAAGAAGACAGGAGACTTGAGACCCATTCTGGATCTCATCGACCTCAACTGCTTGGTGGAATACAAGAGGTTCAAGACAGTCACTCTCCAGAATATGATCCCCATGGTTCGCCAGGGAGACTGGCTAGCATCACTGGACATGCAAGACGCATACCTCCACATCCTTGTGGCAAAGCACCACAGGAAATACCTCAGGTTCTGCTTTCAAGGCAGGCATTTCCAATTCAGAGCACTACCTTTCGGCCTGTCCTCCACGCCTAGGGTATTCATGAAGTGCCTTGCAGTGGTAGCCGCGGCACTCCAGAGGATGGAGCATTACGTGTTCCCATATTTGGATGAGTGGCTCCTTACAGCACAGTCCAAGGAACAACTTCAAAGGTCCATCTGGGTCACCTGTACTCTTTTCCAGAGTCTAGGTATCAACGTCCCCAAATCATCTCCAACTCTGTCCCAGAACCTGCCTTTTATCAGGGCTTTTCTTGTTACGATGAGAGGCAGAGCATTCCTGCCACAGGACAGGGCCGCTCGGCTGCAGGTCCTAGCCAAACAAATCTCTTCAGCCTCAATGGTGCTAGCCAGAACCCTGCTGCAGTTGCTCAGCCACATGGCTGCATCCATCATCACAGCCCCTTTGCGAGACTTCGGATGAGGACGATTCAGTGGACACTACGGGTCCAGTAGGACTAAAGCTGGGATGATCTGGACCTTCCAGTCTCCATCACAAGACAGGTTCACCAAGAACTCCAGTGGTGGATGACATCACCTTCCTTGCAGGAAGGAGTGCCACTCCAGAAGGGGGCACCAGATCAGGTTTTGACTCCAGATGCCTCAAACGGGTTGGGGGGCGCACCTAGACAATCACAAGACTCAGGGACTCTGGTCCGTGAATGAGGAATCTCTCCATATCAGTGTTCTAGAAATGAGGGCAGTTCTGTACGCAGTGCAGGCCTTGAGCATGGTCCTCAAACTGGGACACCTGCTTTTGCAGACAGATAACATGTTGGTGGTGTTCTACATCAACAAACAGGGAGGCATTCACTCCTATCCTCTCTGCAGAGAGAGAGAGGCGATGAGAGTGTGGGACTGGGCCATATCCCATCATCTGACAATTTCAGTGGTGCATGTCCCCGGAGTCCAGAATACCTTGGCAGACACTCTCAGCAGAACGAGGTCGAGAACACACGAGTGGTCGCTCTTACAAACCATAGTCGACGACCTATTCATCAATGGGGACATCCGAGTTCGAACTCTTCGCTTCCCCGACCAACGCAAAACTGTCCAGTTTCTGCTCGCTAGATCACGCACCTAGCATATTCTGGAAAGACGCATTGTCCCTCTCCTGGAAGGAGAGATTCCTCTATGCCTTCCCACCATTTCCACTCCTTCAGAGGGTCCTCCTCAAGGTGCACATGGAAGGTGCAACAATGATCCTAGTAGCGCCACTATGACCTCAACAAATCTGGTTTCCACTGTTGCAACAGTTAGCAGTGGAACCCCCGATTACCCTTTCATTGAGCATGTTCTTGCTCTCCCAGGACAACGGGACCTTGGTCCACCCAAATCTGCGGTCTCTTCATCTACATGCATGGTTCCTGAGGACCTAGTCAGGCTCCGCTTCGGAGTATCTGTTAAGGTCGCTGAAGTCCTTGTGGCGGCCAGAAAGCCTTCCACTAGAGCAACTTATGCCATGAAATGGAAGCGTTTCTGTCTATGGGCCATGGCTCGTCACCTGGATCCTTTGGCCTCTCCGGTAAATACCCTACTCGACTACCTGCTATCCCTTTCGGAGCCAGGCTTGGGCTACTCCTCCATTAAAGTGCATTTGGCTGTCCTTCCTGCCTACCATACCCCTGTCCAGGGCAGAACGGTGGCACAGTTGGAAGTAACTTGTACTTGCCTTAGAGGTTTGCTCCATATTAAACCTCCCGTTAGGGACCCCGTTCCCTCTTGGGATCTTTTGGTCATGTTGAAGAAGTTGACCTTACCACCTTTTGAACCAGCTGTGGATTGCGAGCTACATTTTCTCTCTTGGAAAACGTTGTTTTTAGTTGCTGTTATGTCTGCTCAAAGGATTTCCGAGCTTCAGGCCCTAATGCGTAAGGAGCCTTACTTGATTTTTTATAAAGACAGTGTAGCTTTGAGAACCAATCCTAAGTTTCTATCCAAGGTGGTGTCTGAAATGGCTTTGAATCAGGACGTCCAACTACCTGTTTATTATCCAAATCACACAAATAGGGGTGTGGCACTTCTCCATACCTTGGACATATATCGTGCCTTGTGATACTATTTGTCCAGAACCAAGGGAAGCAGGCGTTCTGATAAGTTATTTGTTTCCTTTGCTCCTAGGACCCTTGGGGCTCCTGTGACCAAACAGTCTCTGTCCAGGTGGTTAGTCCCTGCATTTCCTTCTGCTACCAGAAGTACGATAAACCCCTACCTGGGTCGATATGGGGTCACTCCACAAGAGGTGTAGCAGCCTCTTTTGCTGCACTGAAGAACATCTCAGCCTCAGACATCTTTACGGCAGTCACGTGGCACACCGTCCACACTTTCATTCGCCACTAAAGTCTGGACAGTACCTTGAGGCGCAGAGTAGGCTTTGGGCTTGCTGTCCTGCAGGGCCACATCTCCTAGGGGATTCCTTCCTTCTTTCTTTCTCCCAGTTCCCTACTACCCAAGTCATTGTCTTGAGTTTATACTGCTTGGGAATTAGTCCTAACTGTGTTACCAACTGCAAGAGCTGACTCTCGAAGTAAGATAGTACAGTTACATAAGAACTTACCGTAACAGTAGATCTTCGAGAAAAGCTCTTGCAGTAGGTAAACTTCCCACCTTTCTTACCCCTGGAGATTTCCTGCTGCATGGGACCTTTATCACCATAAGTTACCTGTTCTGTGAGATATTGCCCTAGGTTCACTAGACGGATCTCATCGTATCCGGATGCTAGAGTCTCTAGCGGAACAAGAACTGGGGCACGCCAGGGACCGCCTTCCTTTATACCATGTGGGATGTTGGGGGCAGGCCGACGTCGGGGGCGGTCCCCGCCTGGTAGTGCTGGCTAGAAGTTTGCCGTGGGGTCCTGTCGCCTGCCGGCTACAGTCCTAATTGTGTTACCTGCTGCAAGAGCTTCTCTCAAAGATCTACTGTTACGATAAGTTCATTCAGAGATGCCCCCAACCCCCAGGACAGATGCAGGCTTTTAAAAAAGTTGTATCAAAAAAAAAAAAGAGAAACAGACTAGGTAAAACCCTTGCTGCCAGACCTCAGGGTAATACTGAAGACTGAGGGTGAGGCTATGGACTGTTCCTCTATCGCATCAACAACTACTGACATCACGTCTGATGCTGAGGAAGGTGGGAGGGGGATCTAACAGCATGCAGGACAAGGAGAAGGAGGGTTGCTAAGACTCCTTGACCCAGTCTAAGATGACCCCTGTATTCCTTTAAACACTTATGGGTTCCCTCTCTGTAACCACCATTAATGTCAACAGCATTAAAAGTCACAAGAAAATGATCACCACTTTGAGTGTGTTGCAAGGGGGAACAAGTGACATCTATTGTATTCAAGACATTAGAATTAAAACACAGTTTGAATTACATCAGGCTGCAAAAAAATGGGGTAAAGGTGCAGTTCTCTGGTCTATTGGTGAAGACTTGGGTGACGGAATTGGGGTTCTGTTTCCTAATCCAAGCCTTAAGGTGACAAAGCTTGTGGATGTACAGCCTGGTGGGGCCCTAATGCTGGACATCAATTTTTGTGGAGAGCACTTTAGACCAATATCCATCTATGCCCCTCAAGCTCAGGTGCAAAGAGCATCCTTGTTTTAAAATGTTCAGCCATATCTGCATACCTTTCGCCTAACAGAATTTGACGGCAGATAAGGACCGCTTGGCCCACCCAGTCTGCCCATTTCCCTGCCTACTGGATAAGCTGCAGATCCTAGTTAACCAGCAGCCTACTTCTTCCTACCCCCACCCCCTAGAATTGCCTTATGACTGTCCCATGCATGCTTGAATTCCACCACTGTTTTTGACTCCACAACCTCCTCCGGAAGGCCGTTCCATGCATCCACAACCCTCTCTGTGAAAAAATACTTCCTTAAATTACCTCTGAGCCACCCCCCACCCCCATCTTCAAATTGTGCCCCCTTGTTCTTGCACACCTTTTTTTTTGGAAGATGCTACCCTCTTGGACTTTAAATTCCTGTCCTCTGTCCCAAAGCTGTTCTCAAACCCAGTACCCTTGCTATCAGAGTCAGCAGCTCTACCTCGTAACCATTTTATCTGGCTAATCATGGGGGCTTTAACTGTGGGTTAGCAAGGTTGGATAGGGGTCTAAAACAGACAAACTCTTCTGAGACTCAATAGCCTTACAGAACATAGTTAAAACTGCTAATTTAATCAATGCTTATAGAGCAAAATATCCTACAAGGGGTCACATTTATTTTAGAGGAACAACATCCACTAGGATAGATGTTATTTTTTTTATCTCCTTCTCTGTATTTATTAGATTTGAAACTGCAGACTTTGGGAGTTCACGGATCAAAGATCTGAGTATGCTGGGATAGCTCCCCGACATGTAGAACAAATTTCTGGAGACTGAATAATACCATGTTGGAAAATGATAAGGTTAGGCATGTAAGGAAAAAAGAATGGGTGGCTAGGTTAACGGTGGCAGGAATGTACGAAGACATTTCCTCTTGGTGGGAAGACACAAAACTTCCTGGAAAGCCTTTTTTCAGAACCGTTGTAAAGATGCTGCAAATAAGGACTATTCGAATTACCTTCAGTTACGAAATCACCTACAAAAACTTATTTCTTTAACAGAAACCAATAAGGTAGATTATGGGACACAAATTAAAGAAATTTAAAAAAAACAAATGTTTACGTTACAGTATGATAGAGCTAAATCCTTAGAGCAGTAATTAAGATTTGGAACAAACATGAAAAAAGGGTCTATTGACCCCTTTAAAGAGTGCAAGGTCTGGGTGGTGCACAGAGTCATTACAGAACTGGTGACAGATTATGGGCAAAAAAATCACCACTCCCACTGAAATTTTACAACAGGTTGAACATGTTATGTCCTCCCTTTTTGGAAAAGCCCTGGTAATTGATAAACTTGCATCTTAACTGGATAAAATGAAACTTCCACAAATCCAGGATACAGATGCAGCAAACTTGTCAAGTCTAGTTACCGAAAAAGAAATAAGTATTGCTATTTCTTCCCTTAAAACAAACTCAGCCCCAGGAACAGATGGTATCAATTCTGAATTTTATAAAGCCTTTGCAGAAGGTCTTGTCCCGGTTTTAAGGGTAGTTTATAATAATATGTTACAAAATTTCTCCTTATCAGACTCTATGGCCCAGATATTCAAACTCGCCCAAAAAGTGCGCAATAGCAGGAGCAAGCGCAAGTCCATTAGCCCATGCTAAGGCGTGATATTCAAAAGTGAGCCGGCCAAACTGCACCTACAGCCGACGACTGAATATCGCACCACCTGCACCATAAGCGCAACTAGGGAGGAAGCTGAGCAGATCAGATGCGCCATAGCGCAACAAGGGATGTGAACTGAGCAGTCAGAAGGTGCCATAGCGCAACCAGGGACGCCCCAGCAGCAGGGCAATGCAACTGCACAACCAGGGAGGTAGGGGTCCACAACCCATGGCACAGATGGGCACAGGAACACATAGCAGAACAGACATCGTCCCCCCACACCTATGCACTGCACAACTGGGGAAGGGCTGGAATAACCACCGGCCCATGGAGACAAGCAACCAACCCACAGCTGGGCCATGGTGCCCCATCACACACACCCCGGCAAGCTGTGACTGGCACACAAGGAGGGCTGACCACCCCATGCCACACCATCCCCAATGCAGAGCACATCCTGCACCGTGACCCTAGACACCCTGCCCAGGAGCAGCGTCCACCACTGCAGGAAACCCCATGCATGCCACCACCCCACTGTGACACTGCAACCCTGTGCACCACAGAACCATGCAAGGCAGCCCCACCACGAGTACCCATCAGCGGGTGGCAGCACACAGTGATGCAGCAACGGCATACACAGTGCCACCATGCACAGTCCCCCCTGAGGTACTGCTGAGAAACCAACCATGCGTCGGCACACGAGGTACCCCACACGGGACAGGGCATGCCCCGGACAGCACCACCAGTAGTACAGCACCCTGCACAGTCTCCCAATGACACACCCTGACCCAGCACTGGCCACAACAGCCAGCACAGACACCCACAGTGGCATGTGGAAGCATGCACCACACCGGATGCCACACAGTGCATGGACAGACACCCACCCATACCCAAGGGCACAACAACACAGGAACGCAGTGGCGAGGCAACCAAGCCCCCAGCATGGGCCCATGTAAACTGTGTACACACAACCCGCAGTCCTCCATGGCACTGGAGTGCCAGCCACCCTGCGCAGGCACTGTGGACCTGTACGCCACCAGCATTTTCCCGGAGCACAAGTCACAGACAGTGGTGCACATCCCCTTCAACACACACAAGCCACAGCATGGAGGTGGGTCAACAACTGTGGAGGCCACAGTGTCACCTGAGGCAGACATGCACCGCACCAGTGACAGGAGGCAACCCAGCAGTGTGACGGGTACAGTGGCTGCCCTGCATGGACTGCCACCACTGACATGCCAGCAGACCATGCAGGTCACAGACATGCATGGGTGTCAGCTGCACAGGCCATGGATGGGCTGATAGGGGTGCCATGGACACAGAGCATGCACCATGGACCACTGCACACAGTCATCCAGTGCTGGGGCTACAACACACACCACAGACACTGACTGATAGCTACCCCACACACGTAGTCACCTCATACGGACACACACATACCCATGACCGCACCACCCCTGACACCATGCACACACTGCAGCTGAGCACCTATGCCCACTGCAAATCAGAGACCACCACAGTATTCATATCAAAATAACTGTATTAAAACAACATATAAAAGTTAACTATTTACAACAATATATACAGGGTGGGGGAAGGGCAATGGGGCCAGATGAGGTGCACCCCAGGGTCCTTAAAGAACTAAGAGAGGTGGTGGCTGAACCTCTGGCTATCCTGTTTAGCCGATCACTGGAAACGGGATGTACCCAAAGACTGGAGGACAGCAGATGTAGTCCCCTTATACAAAAGTGGGAACAAAGAGGAAGTGGGGAACTACAGACCAGTCAGCCTCACCTCGGTAGTGGGGAAGATCATGGAAGCACTACTGAAGGAGAGATTGGTGGAACATCTGGTTCTAGGGACATGGATATGTTGTTCATCCACACTCATTGGCAGTATCCTTGCCGCTTTAAATCTTGCCGGAAGGTCTTCAAGCTTGCTCCTCCCACCCACCCGGGTGGTATAACTCTCGGCTCCGCCCCATGACGCCAGATCTTCCTTACCGCTTGGAAGCTCAGGTTCCCTCCTTAACGCTCTGCGTTTGCGACTGGTTCCTATTTCTCCGTTTGCGGATTTAAAAATAAAAATTTGCAAAAAGTCTTCTATCCCTCGCGGCTGCGATGGACAAATCGACTCCCGGATTTCGGAGATGCCCATGCGGGCAGAAGATGTCTCGGACGGATCCACACTCCACGTGTGTCTACTGCTTAGGCCTTGAGCACGACCCGCAGGCTTGCGACCTGTGCTCATCTTTCTCGGCCTACGTCCTCGAAGACCGTGCTGCCCGATTGCAACTGGGCCGTCCCGAGAAGCGTTCCCTCGGTGAAGTCCAAGGAGGCCCGGTTGGCCGGTGTCGGCCAGGCGGGCGGGTTCGGCGGATCAGCTCGAGCGGATGGTCGCCTCAAGAGGAGGCGCGCAGGTCCGATCTTCCTCGGCCGCTGCATTTATCCCGCTCTCTGGGTTCTTCCTACCGGCTTCTTTTAAGGAGCTTTGTCTGTCCTCTCCACTAAGGAGAAGGGCCTGCGTCTGCTGGACCTTATTCTCGGTCCAAAAGAGGACAAGGTAAGTCCCTCCGTCGACGCCTTGGGAGCGGAAAGGTCCTCTCCCCGGCCGTCCGCCGCTTCGGTCGACTCGCTCGGCTTCGCCACTGGCCTCACGGTGTCCCCGCCAGGTCAGTTGACCGAGACTCCACTGATGAAGTCGAGATTTTTCGACCCATTGGACGAACTGTCGCCTTTAGCAGCCGAATTCCCCTCTCCGGTTCCCCAGGAGGAGTTGAGATCCCGTGGGCTCGTCTGTGCCTCGGTTCCGGAGCCCTCGGATGGACCTTCGAGCCGAAGAGTGCGGTTCCGGCCGACACCTCCCGCACCGACCCGGAAATTCCGGGACTCTCGAGTCTCGGTCTCGGACCTCTTCCGCGGTCAGCGTTCCCACCGTCATAGGCGGTCTCGGTCTGGCACCGCTGATGGCGGCGTCGCCGCTCGTCCTCGTCCTCCTCCTCGGATGAGGAAGCTTGGCGTAAGTACGTCGACGGTATGAGACCTTATGTTAACAGCTCCTCCTGGCCGGGAATAAGCCGACTCCGGCGCCTTCCCGGCCATTAAGTGGCTGTCACCGGGCGGCCGACACAACCCCTCGACTTGTCCGAGGCCTATACCCAGGCGGTTGTTCGGCCAAAACCAGCTGCTCCACGATTCGGTGGAACCTCCGCCTCCACAGCCACCAATTGGGGCTCCGACCAAGGATTCTCGATCGGCTGGGTTTACCCCATCGGCTGTCAGTTACCCTCACTCCCGACCGACCTCGGCAGGTGAAGGGTGGCTCAGGCCAGAGGCAGCTCTTCGAGGACTCTTCCGAGTCCAAGATGATTCCTCCTTCTTCTCCAGCGACTGGACTTGGGTCTTCAGGAGGTCAGTCAATGGGCGATAGCCCGTCGTCCTTCCTAGGACTGCTTGGCTCATCTCGAGTCTACGGGATGGAGCTCGAACCCGTTCCAAAGCGGGCCAGGTATCCCCTCACGGAGATTCTGGACCGAGGATTCTCCGACGGAGGCCTTTCCGGTGGCGAGGCCATAGTGGGTCAGCACTGGAACTTTGGCAGCGCCTGCTTCCTGCCCTGCGCCTTGGCCAGGATGGCCAGGAAGTATCAGATCCCTACCGGTTCCTTGTCGGTTTTGGAACACCCCTCTGCTGAGGGGTTGGTTACCGACAGCGTTTTCCGGTAGCGCCCGGCAGCCCAGGATGTGGACAAACCTCCTGACAAGGGTCCAAGAAATTGGACTACGTCGGGCGAAAGTCTCGCTGCGTCTCTCTCGGCCTTCGTCAGGCCAGTTCGGCCGTCCTCATGGCACATTTTTCTCATGCCCTGTTGGGCTCCCTGGATGAGGTCATCCCTCATCTTCCCGCCGATCTGCAGACTACGGTTAAGCAGGTGCGGGACCAGGGCAGGGCAGTGGCCAAACAGCAGCTCAGACTGCTTTGGATATAGGGACTCATGTGCCAGATCGGTGGCGGCCGCAGTGGCTATCGTCGGCGGGCTTGGCTGAGGATATCCACCTTTACCGGATACCCAGCACAAGTTGGCGGATGTTCCCTTTTGGGGACTGACCTCTTGACCCTGGGGTGGAAGGTCACCTGCAGAGGATCGAGAAGTCCAATGCCACCTTGGACTCGGTCTCTTCGCTCAGAAGGACAAAGGCATAAACCACAGCCTAAGCCCTTTCGTCCTCTCTGTGCCCCTTGGCGCCGTGTCCAACAACGTCAGGGCCAGCAGGCTCGGCCTTGGCATCCCAAACCCAAGCCCCGGCTTCCTCTAACAGGAGGCAGGGAGGAAAGGGCCCAGGAGGTCCCTCGGCGGTCCCTCCTCCTCAAGCCTGCCCAGTGGCCGGGCTGAGGTGTCGCCCCCATCCCCGTCACCTTACCCTAGGTCCCCGTGGAGAGACGGCTCCAGCACTTCGTTCCACCTGGTCGTGTTACCACGGACAGGTGGGTCTGGAAGGTGGTGGGAAGAGGCCTGCCTCTGGAATTCGAGCAGGCACCACCCTTCAGAGCCGTCGCCCCTCGGGGGGCTTCGGGATCCCCAGCCTCACTGGCGGCTCGTCGAGCCGACATCGCTCTCCTCCTCCAGAAGGAGGTGGTAAGAGAGGTGGTGGACCCTCCTTCAGACCCAGGGTTTGTGTCCAGGTACTTCCTGGTTCCGAAACGGACGGGGGGCTGGCGCCCCATTCTCGACCTACACGACCTAAACAAGTTCCTAGGTCTCGAACCTTCAGGATGGTCACTCTGGCTCAGATAATACCATCCTTGGAGCAGCGCGTGTGGTTCTGCTCTCTGGACTTGCAGGGCGCGTTTTTCACGTCCCTATCCGTCCGTCTCACCAGAGATTCCTTCGCTTCGAGCGGAAGGATCTCTCTTGATTCAAGCCATGCCCTTGACTTGTCTCCAGCTCAGGGTCTTCACCAAATGCATGGCAGTGGTGACAGCATTCCTCTCGGCGCCCGAGGGTCGGGTGTACCCTTACCTGGACGACTGGCTGATAGCAGCTCCCTCCAGGAAGGAGGCGGAGTGGTCAGAGATCTGGCCCTCCAGGTCTGCTCTCAACTGGGCCTCCTTATCAACGAGGCCAAGTCGAACTCGAGCGAAGCAGGTGATTCTATTCATCGGCGCAGCTCGACTCTCTTGAGCCAGGCGGCGGCTCGGCGGACAGGGCGAGTTCTTTCCTCCTTTGCCCGATCATTTCTGGTTGGGCAATTCGCCCTGCCGGGACTTCCTGCGCCTCCTGGGTCTCATGGCGGCCTGCACCAGCGTGGTCCGTTGGGCCCGCTGGAACATCGTCCCTTCAGTGGGGACTGGCCAGCCAGTGGTCTGGCAGCTGCGATCCCTTGGACCAGCTTGTGTCGGTGACACAGGGATGTGGAGAGCTCTCCAGTGGTGGACCGTTCCAGATCATTTGCAGGAGGGCATCCCGTTCGTCCGCCCGAGCCGGCGGTCTCTCTGTCGACCGATGCCTCTCTGATGGGTTGGGGTGCCCATCTGGGGAACACCGGGCTCATGGCCTCTGGTCCCTGAGAGTCGATGCCACATCAACCTGCTGGAGCTCCGGCGGTCCGCCTAGCTCTCACCGCCTTTGCTCCGTTCCTCCGGGGTCAAGTGGTCCGAGTCAGGCGGACAATACCACGACCATGTACTATCTAAACCGCCAGAGGCGGGCCGCTCCATGCTTCTATGCAAGGAAGCTCTCCGCATTTGGTCACTCGTGCGCAGCCTGGGCGGATCTCCTAGCCATTCACGTGGCAGGGCCTCCAACACCCTGGCCGATGCCCTGGGCGGATGGGGCTGCATCCCAGTGGTCTCTCCTGCCGGAGGTAGTACAGCATCTGTTCTCCCTTTGGGGCACACCTCAGGTGGACCTGTTTGCCTCCATGGAGAACACGAAGCTGAGTCTGTTCCATGCCCGCCCCCCTCAGCAGGGCTCGCTGCAGGGGGATGCCTTCTCGAGGCAGTGGACCCCGGGCCTCTTTTACGCCTTTCCCCCATTTCCCTTGATCCACAAGGTGCTTCTCAAGGCGAGGAGGGACAAGGCGCAGGTGATTCTGATAGCCCCAGACTGGCCTCGCCAGTTCTGGTACCCAGATCTCCTCAGTCTCAGCTCCAGGACTCCGCGGCAGCTTCCAGCTCGCCCGGACCTGCTCTCAGTCAATCAGGGGAAGGTGTTCCATCCGGACCTTCAATCCCTGCACCTGACGGCCTGGTTCCTGAGCGGCTAGAGTTCCAGGCCTTGGGTCTTTCCGGCGAGGTCCTCAATGTAGTTGAGGCGTCCCGTAGAGTCGACCAGAAAATGCTATGCCTTCAAATGGAAAAGGTTTTCCATTTGGTGTCAGAAACAAGGGCTTGGACCCTTCCTCCTGTTCCTTGGCAAGCATCTTGGACTATTTATGGTCCCTTTCTAGTCAAGGGCTTAGGTCGGCGACCTAAGGGTGCACCTGGCAGCCATCTCTGCTTACCCGGTAGCGGGCAGGGAAGCAGTGGGCAGCGCGGAGAAGGTGGTCTGGCTTTTTCAAAGGCCTTGATCACATTTCCCCTCCAGTCGGGAACCCCACCTCCGTGGGATCTACTGCTGGTACTGGCAAAGCTCATGGGCAAGCCATTCGAACCTATGCACAGGTGTGCTCTCTCTCACCTGTCGTGGAAGACCGCCTTCTTGGTGGCTATCCGTCAGCCAGAAGGATGGGAGAGCTCAGGCGCTCCATCGAGTCTCTACCTGGTCTTCCACAGGGACAAGGTTGTCCTGCGCCCCACCCGAAATTCCTTCCGAAGGTGGTGTCGGAGTTTCACCTTAACCAGGTGTTGACTCTGCGGTGTTCTACCCCAATCACACCTCGGAGGCCGAATATAGGCTCCATACTCTGGACCCTAGAAGGCGCGCTTATTATAAGGCCTTGCAGCTGAGAAATCGAGGAGAGGTTCGCCAGCTGTTTGTCACCTACGCTGAAGCCGCATCTGGCAGACCTGCAGCCAAGCGGACGATAAGCAGGTGGGTAACCTCCTGCATAGATCTCTGCTATAAGTTGGCGGGCATGGAGCCTCCCAGAGGATAAGAGCTCATTCTACCCGCCATACTGCTGCAACGGTGGCTGCTTCCAGGGGCGTCCCTATCCAGGAAATCTGCAGGGCTGCTACCTGAAGTCAGCAAACACCTTCATTACCCACTACCACATCGACCTTGAGTCACGCCGGGATGCTGGTTTTGGGGCCTCGGTTCTCAGTCTCTCTTTCCCAAGTAAGTATATGGGGTGTGCGTCTTGCCTCCCTCCTCCCGGAGAACTGCTAGGAGTCTGCCAATGAGTGTGGATGAACAACATATCCATGTCCCTAGAAATACAGGTTACTCACCTGTAACAGGAGTTCTAGGAATGGTATATGTTGTTCTCATCCCACACTACCAAACCTCCCGGCCGACGCACAACCTGAGCTTCCAGCGGGCAGATCTGGCGTCATGGGGCGAGAGCCGAGTTATACCACCCGGTGGGTGGGAGGAGCAAGCTTGAAGACCTTCCGGCAAGATTTAAAGCGGCAAGGATACTGCCAATGAGTGTGGATGAACAACATACACATTCCTAGAACTCCTGTTACAGGTGAGTAACCTGTATTTGTCAGTGGACTACAGGACCCAAGGCAGCATGGTTTCACCAGGGGGAGGTCATGTCAGACCAACCTCGTTGAATTTTTTGATTGAGTGACTAGGGAGGTGGATCAGGGGAGGGCAGTGGACATGGCCTATCTGGACTTCAGCAAGGCCTTTGACACTGTGCCACATAGAAGACTATTACAGAAACTGGGGAATATGGGTGTGGGCAGGACAGTGTGTGGTGGGTAGGTAACTGGCTGGGCGGCAGGACACAGAGGGTGGTGGTAAATGGCTGTCACTCCACAGAGGGAAGAGTGACCAGTGGGGTACCACAGAGATCAGTGCTGGGGCCGGTTCTATTCAACATCTTCATCAGTGACATTGCGCAGGACCTAGAAGGCAGAATTTCACTGTTCGCTGATGACACAAAGCTCTGTAACAGAGTAGACACACCAGAGGGTGTAGACAGAATGAGACGCGACAGTGTGACAAGGCAGCAGGTAAAGCAAATAGGATGCTGGGATGCATAGGCAGGGGCATCACCAGCAGGGAAAGGGAGGTCATAATTCCACTATACAAGACACTATTGAGGCCCCACCTGGAGTACAGTGTGCAGTTCTGGAGACCTTACCTATGTAAGGACATAGACAGGGTAGAGAAGGTTCAGAGGAGGGCAACAAAGATGGTGCATGGATTGCATCACAAGTCCTGTGAGGACAGGTTGAAGGAACTGAACATGTACTCCCTGGAGGAGAGGAGGGAGAGAGGGGATATGATAGAGACATACAAGTATCTTACAGGGAGGAACAGGGTGCGGGAATACACTATTTTTAAGCGAAAAAGATGTTCCAGTATTAGAGGGCATGGGATGAAGTTGGAGGGAGGACGATTCAGAGGAAACGTGAGGATGAATTTCTTCACAGAACGGGTGGTGGACAAGTGGAACCAGAGGAAGTGGTGGGGGCTGAAACAATCACGGGATTTAAGACTGCATGGGATAGACATAAAGGAATTCTGGAGGTCAGGGGTAAGGGACAACAGACTTCTAAGAAAACATAAACTGAACTCCTGGAGACACAGGCTCATTTATTTTTGGAGTGCGGCTATATAGGGCCCTTTTGGTCCTATGTAGCAAAGGAATGTGGAGAGCCACTCTTTTCCTCTTTGACATACCACACTCTGGTATACGGGTAGTATGTGGGAGGTTGGGGTAAATACCATCCTGAAATGTTGTACATAATTTTTTCAATACTCAGATATTACATTTGGCAGTCCAGATGTGTTTGGGTGATTCAGCACAGGCAGATTCGCTATGCTGACATTTTGGAGAATGTACAAATTACCTTACAGACCATGATGCAGAATGATATCAAGAATTACAAGATGGAGAAATTTAAAAGTCTGTGGGTATTTTGTGAAAAATGGGCAAACGCTGATTAGTATTTGTATAAGATTTATTATGTATCAAGCCAAAACAATATTTTTGTGTTGTTAAATTGTATATATTGTTATATGATGAAGTATGATGTTGGTATATTATTTTGTATGTAGCCCTTTCTTTTCAATACAATTCCCCTACTCTTTTGCAGAAAGTGCCTTGGATTCTTTTATTTACACCTGGGCACCCACCAGGACAGCACCAAGATGAGTAGAAGGGACCTCGGTTTAACATCTCTTCTGAAGGATGGAACACCCTGACAGTACAGCACCCCCCTAATGCTGCACTTGGGTGCCAGCGTTTAGGTATGAGCGCAGTCCTGGTGTGAGACTGGAATCTATGACCTAGCCCAGAGTTGTATGCGCTACCAATTGAGCCATGCTGACACCTGTCAGAGATGTCACACCTGTTATGGAAAGCCACCTTCTTGGTGGCTGTCATCTCTGCCACAAGGTTCGGTGAGCTCCAGCTGCTCTGGGTGAGACATCTTATTTGGTTTTCTACAGGGACAAGGTCATCCTTGGCCCCCACCCAGAGTTCCTCTCGAAGGTTGTATCAGAGTTCCACCTTAACCATTTGATTAACTTAACCGGTATACTTTACTAACCCATCTTCAGAGGTCGACTGTAGGCTTCATACTTTGGACCTGCGGCAGAGGCTCTTTTATTTTAAAGAACGTGTTGACGGAGTTCGGAGTGAGGTTTACACTAGCTCTTTGTCACATACACTGAAGCTGCCCCTGGCAGCCCAGCAGCAAAGCAGATTTTATTTATTTATTTTTTATTTATTTTTTGTTAACCGGGTAGGTGCAGTAGCCATAAAATGACTAATTTCAGGCACGACCCGGGAGAGTAAAACAAAAGGAGAACAGTTGAACAACAGCAACATGGGTACAATAATACAAATAGAGGAACAGTACAGCAGTGCAACAAAAATACAATGGGTAGAAACAACAAAAAATAATGCCAAGCATTATACAGATAATGGCAGTAAGATATATAATAAGTGCAGAAACCATGGACCCGACCTGTAGGTGAAAGGGTTAATAAGATAATAAGGTTATATAAGAGAAATGTGAGGAATGTTCAAACATAACAAGAAAGACTGACAGAAGGAAGGTCAGGGGTGGTAATTGGCAAAACAACAGTGGATGGTCAGCAACAAGGTTCAAGAAGGAAGAGAGCTAGTAGTCAAGAAGTTATTTACAAAGAGAAGGAAAAATATGGGGAGGGGAAGAGGATGATTGGCAGGTGGACTGTCTCTTGCATTGATCTCTAATATACGGTAGGTTGGCTGATAGGGAGCCTTCCTTGGGCTTAGGGCTCATTCCGGCAGACATACCGCTTCCTCGGTGGCTGCTTTCAGAGATGTCCACATACAGGAGATCTGTATCACGGCTGCCTATAAGTTGTCACACACCTTCATCTCCCATTACAGCATCGACCTTGAGTCACGCTGGGATGGCACTTTTGGATCTCAGTCTCCAATCTTTGTTCGAGGGGTGTGTGCCTTGCCCCCTCCTTCAGGATAAGTTGTTGGAAGTCTGCCATGAATGTGGATAACTGAACCATATACACGTACCTAGAAAAAGGGGTTACTCACTTGTAACAGTAGATCTTTCAGAGATCAGTCTTCATCATTCATCACAGGTGGGTACAGCTAGAGACATGCTGGACCCTGCGGGAGCATGGAAACATAGAAACATAGATTTTGATGGCAGATAAGGACCGCTTGGCCCACCCAGTCTGCCCATTTCCCTACTTATTGGATACGCTGCAGATCCTAGTTAACCAGCAGCCTACTTCTTCCTACCCTCACCCCCTAGAATTGCCTTATGACTGTCCCATGCATGCTTGAATTCCACCACTGTTTTTGACTCCACAGCCTCCTCGGAGGCAGTTTCAGCCATCCACAACCCTCTCTGTGAAAAAATACTTCCTTAAATTACCTCTGGCTGCCCCCTTCTATCTTCAATTGTGCCTGCTGTTCTTGCACCTCTTTTTTGAAAGATGCTACCCTCTTGGACTTTGTTGATTCCTTGAGATACTTGAAAGTTTCTATCATGTCCCCCTCTCCCTCCTTTCCTCGAGGCTATACATATTCAGCTCCTTAAGTCTCTCTTCATATGTCTTCTGGTGCAGACCCTGCACCATTTAGTTGCCCTCCTCTGGACAGCCTCCATCCTGTCTATGTCTTTGCGGAGATTGGGTCTCCAGAACTGCATGCAGTACTCCAGATGGGGTCTCACCAACTGTCTGTACAGAGGGATAATAACTTCCTGTTTTCTACTGGTGATGCCTCTCCCTATGCATCCCAGTATCCCCCCAGCCCTCCTTGCTGCCCTCTCACATTGCTTGCCCACCTTTAGGTCATCTGATATGACTACCCCCAGGTCCCTTTCCATTTTTGTTGTTGTTAGTATCTCACCCCCCATTGTGTACTCTTCCCCTTGGTTTTTGTTTCCCAGGTGCATTACCTTGCACTTCTTAGCATTGAATCTAAGCTGCCATACATTTGACCATTCCTCTAACCTTGCCAAGTCCCTTCTCATCCTTTCCACCCCACCTTGTGCATCAATTCTATTGCAGATCTTTGTGTCATCTGCAAAGAGAC
This sequence comes from Neoceratodus forsteri, assembly GCA_016271365.2. Taxonomy (NCBI): domain Eukaryota; kingdom Metazoa; phylum Chordata; order Ceratodontiformes; family Ceratodontidae; genus Neoceratodus; species Neoceratodus forsteri. Next base: position 486,007 of record CM057453.1, read on the forward strand.
ATACTTTCCCTTCCAGTCCCTCTGCAGTGTCGCTTATAAAGACATTGAAGAGGACCGGTCCTAATACTGAACCCTGCGGTACCCCACTAGTAACCCCCCTTTCTTCAGAGTGGACTCCATTTACTATTACTCTCTGTGTCCTATTCTCCAGCCAATTCTTTAACCAGGCTGTCATCTTGGGACCCACTTCCAGGCTGGCTAACTTGTATATTAATCTTTTGTGGATGTTGCTTTAAGAAGTTTTTAGGAGAGGAGTCGACATCAGGGACTGCACCATCCACGAGGGCCGATGTATGACTTGGCACTCATGGGATGGCCAGCAACTGATGCCGACTCCCCTATCCTCAGTTCCATTTTTCCCACCATCAAGGCTGCATCCTGATGCTCTGTGGGAGTTGTTCAGAGCTTCAGTGAACAAACTTTGGTTTTGCGCCATTCACTCAATGCCACACAGCTCGCTCACGGTCTTCACCTTTTTTTATTTTTTTCTTAGTGCGGCTCCAAGTCTTTCTGTTTATTTTTTTTTCCCGTCATAGGTCATGTCCGGTCAGGGGCCTAACAAATCGTCACGTAAGGCCAGCATACCTCCCCCCCAAGTGCTGGTGCCCCTGCCCTGCAGGAACAAAATGACATCCACTGACTGCCACAACCGATGCATTTCCTTCCTGGGTCGACATCATAATATGGATATGTGTGACACGTGCTTCTCGATGGACTACCACCCACTACAGATCCACGCGATGAAGTTGTGAGGGACCCACCCGGGAGGGACCCAGCCAGCTTTCGGTGGGCACTGTCTCATCCAGGATCTGGACTCGGCTGAGTTTGACCATTGGAGCCACAAAGTCTTCTCAGCGGCTTGCTGTTTCATGTGCATTGCTGAACACAAGGCCCACATGGCTACCTATGGCAGGTACCAGGGAACAATGTTGGGGCAGCTCTTGGCGTCTGTGCTGGATAGTGAGGCAAGCCATTAGCCTTTCTGCTAGAGGACTGGAGCTAGCGAGACATCAGGCAAAGGTGTCCTACGATGCCAATGAGGTAGTTTCCAGGCTGGTGGGAACAGCAGTCTGCATCAGACAGACAACGTGGCTTCACCTTTCCAGATTGGCATCCCTGGCCCAGCGAAGGGTGACTGCCTCACCGGACCAAGGAGACCATTTCTTCTCCCAAATGGCCAGGCATGAGCTTGTGAGGCATCTTCCATCTCCCAGGCCAAGGGAGACTCTACCTGCCCCTGACCCATCTCAGGTCCTGCCGGACCTGTAAGGGGCCTCTGCCTCCGTGTGTTCTCCCCCACAGGAGGCTGAGGGAATAACCATTTCCCTCAGGGTTGCCAACACCACCCCTGGTGGTGGCTTGGTACTCAGCCACCTGTGACGAATGGTGAAAATTGATCTTAGAAAACATGAAAATTGTGTACTCACCGTAATTCTTGATCTTCCAAGGTATCTTTACCATTCACCACAGCTTTCCGTCCACCTTCCCCTCAAGACCAGGTTTCTGGGCAGTGCCTTCTCCCTGTTTGCCTTCCCCCACCCTCTTCTGGGTGCACCTGGAGGGTAGTAGGCACCCTGAAGAAATCCTGCTTGCCAGGCAGTAGGTCCTGCTCCTCCATGTCTCCCGGTACCTGAGGGGAAGGTAAACTGCTCTGCATCTTGCCTTCTTTACTTTTCAGCCTCTTGAACCAAGAAGCCTTTCCGTGAGTTTAAGATCTTTGGGTGTATATTCTACACCCTTACCCCTCTCCCTTTTTTCTTCCTCTAAACTCCAAGGGAGTGCCCTTTGAGACTCCTAGACAAAGGGACTATCCCTTTAGCAGACATCCTCTCAGGGAGTGGGGGAGCGCTGATCTCCTGCTAAGAGTCATCTGTGGGCGCATCATCTGGAGTTTTCTTTGCTCCTTGCCCTTCTGACCCAAGTGTTGGCCCTGTCTGTGAGCCCCGGTTGCTGTTTCACCATCCTGGTGAATATCCTGTTCCACCAGGTCTTCCAGCCGTTGCCTCCCCACAACTCCTTCTGTGAGTCAGCACTCATTGTCTGCCTCCGCAGGGTCCCTTCTTGATTTGGTACAGTACCCCTCTGCTCTCCCTAGCAAGCAGATTGCATGCATCACCTTTGCCCTGGGTACAGGTGACTTTCTCTTTTTGTGCTGGAGTGAGCTTGGCTAGGCCCTCTCTTAGAGGTCCTCCTCTGGACAAGAGTGATCTCTGGTGCTATCTTGCTGATCCACCAGAGAAATGCTCCTGTCCAGACTCCTAGCAATTCGCTGTATGGATAACACTCTGGTCCTGGGTTGCTGTCTGTGGTTCCTCCTCTGTGCCAGTATGGACACAACCCTCCTTTTCCTCTTGACCAAGAAGGGACCCTGCCTTAAATCTTCCTCCTATGTCCCTGTCTATATTTTCTTTCCTTTCCTTCACCTTTGGCCTGCTCAGAGGCACTGGTCATTGCGGACCCTGTAAGTACTCGTTCAGGTATGACTTCTCTCTTTCTCTCTGGTCAGCTTTTGGTTCAGTTTTTGCCTCCTTTCATCTTCCTGTCCCTTGTGCTCCCTTGCCCCACCAGTCCCCTTCTTCTTGTTATCTATTTTCCTCTCCTGCAGCCAGAACTGAAGAGGTGGGGGAGTCTGCATCGGTTACTGGCCATTCCGCGAGTGCCATATCATATGTCGGCCTCGTGGGCAGCGCTATTCCCAACATAGACTCCCTACCTCAAAATTTATAAAGCTTCACGCTCCCGCAGGGTCCAGTGCGTCTTCGGTTATACCCACCTGTGATGAATGGTGAAGATATCTTGGACGATCAAGAATTATGGTGAGTACGTAATTTTCATTTCTAGGAGTGGTATATGGTTCACATCCACACAGCTCACCCCGGCAAGTGGCACATAGATCCCTACTCCCAGAATGCAAGATCTTTATTTTTTATTTTAATCTTCGGTAACTGGATAAGGTCCACTAGGCACAAGTGCCTGTTTTCAGGGGCGATCTGGGAGCATTGGGTGGTTAAGTGACTTGCTCAGAGTCACACAATATGCAAGTGGAGGTTGTGAGAATCAAACTTAGGTCTGGTCTGGTCTGCTGGATGTATCAAGCTCGTTTACACCTCATTCCTCTAACCTCTAGGCTATACTGCCAGATCTAACGTTATGAGGCAGAGCCAAGGGATATTCTGTCCAGGTGGTGGGAAGAGCTTAAGTTTATTTATTTATTTATTTGCTTTTGTTAACCGGGTAAGCACACTAGACAGCCATGTGCCTATTTTCAGGTGCGACCCGGGAGGGTTACAGGTATCATACGGTGTACATCACAGTTACAGAAAGGGTGCGACCCGGGAGAGTTACCGGAGTCAGACATCATACAATTAACAGATTACAGAGTAGGGAAAAATCCATAGGAGAGCCAGGCATTACAAAGGTGGCTCAGTAAATTATGCAATACATGGGAGGAATACAGGTAATAACATGGGAAATAACTCAAAAGCGGATAGGTAGAGTACATAATTAGTCAGATTGAGGAGACAAGAAGGTAACCTAGCACAGCAGGCGTTAGAAGGCTAGCTCTAGGACAAGGTAAACACTGTCGTAAACAGTAGCGGTGACAATGGTAAGTGCAAGCAGGAGGTGCCAAAGGCAGGGGATGGGCCAGGTTGCTGGGCGGAGCTAGGGAGAAGTGCGAGTAGGGCAGGAGGGGGAGTGAGGAGGAGGAGGCCCCACCGAACGGGGTGAGGAGGGAGGGACAGGAGTAGGATTATGAGGTGCAGGGGCAGGGGAGAAGGTTTCAGGAAATTCCAGAGGGAGGCTTTAAAGCTTGGATGGGAGGAGGAGGCCCTGACTAGTTCTGGGAGCGAGTTCCAAAGTTTGGGGGCATAAATGTGGAAGGACCGATCACCCGTGAGGGTGCAGGTCCTAGGAACGAGACGTTCTTGGGTGGTCCTGGGCCTGAGGTGGTAGGATGGGGCCCTAGGGTTAAGGGGAAGGGCAAGGGCAGAGGGGGAACCAGAGCGGACAATGTTGTCGATGAAGTTACCTATAACGAAGGACCGGTGTTTCTCCGGGGGGAGCCACTCTAGGCGGTTGTAGAGATCACACCGGTGGGTGAGAGGAGGGGCGGAAAGCACGAAGTGGCAAACATTGTTGTAGGCTGAGTCCCATTTTGATAGGCTGGTTTTAGGGACTGGGCGTAGTGATGAGGCCATAGCAGAGAGGGAGGAGGAGACCCAGCGCGGGGGTAGGCGGGCAACAGGGTGAGGCAGCTATTGGCACGATAAGCTAAGGCAAGTTTGCAGTGAAGCGTTGCAGATGTTACGGATGTGCAGGGTGAGGTCCAGCTGCTCGCCGAGGGTGACACCCAGGGTACTTAGTGGAGGTAACTGCCTCGAGGGGAGAGCCATCGCCCCGAGGATACGCAGGGAGCAGGGCAGGATTTTATTTTGTTGGAGGACCCAAACAACATGGCTTGAGTTTTTTTGAGATTGAGGGTGAGCCTGTGGTCACCCAGCCAAGTATGTATCGTTCAAAGTCGGAGTTAGCTGGGAGTTAATAGTTGAGATGTCCCTTGAGCTGGCCAGGAGGGCAGAGATCATCTGCGTAAAGGTGGAGTGGGCATGGGCAGGGACAGAAGATAGGTCGTTGATAAATAGTGAGAATAGGGTGGACAAGGACGGACCCTGAGGTACACCACAGAGGACAGGGGAAAGGTTGGAGGATGTCCGGTTGAAGTAGGTGTATTGCTGTCGGTTGGAAAGGTAGTTTTGGAACCAGGCGTGGGCAGAGGGGGAGAACCCGAGGGTTAGAAGCATGGAGCCGAGGAGGGAGTGGTTAACTCTGTTGAAGGCTTTGGACAGGTCGTCGAAAATGGCCCCAGTGAGATTGCCTAGGTCAGTGCCTGCCCTGATCAGGGAGGTGACAGTGGCAAGGGCGGTGGACGTGCTGTACCCTTTCCTGAAGCCGTGCTGGGCAGGAGAGAGTATATTGTAGTCCAGGATGTATTGGGAGAGCTGGGAGGCAATGGCTTTCTCGAGCAGTTTACTGGAGGCGGACAGAATGGCGATGGGGCGGTAGTTCTGAGGGTCCACTGTCTGGCAAGAACAGCTGTTAAAGGGAGACTGCGGTGAGTATGAATGTGAGCTATATACCACTCTAGAACTATGGTTACAAGTGAGTAACCTGTTTTTCTAAGAGTGGTAACCAGTTCACATCCACACCACCTGTTGGACCTCCCCAGCATTGTAGTACCCAGATCCCTGCTTCTAGCATGCAAGATCTGATGTCACGGGGTGGAGCTGGAGGACATACCACCCGATGGTGGCAGAATCTTATCTTGGAGGCATTCCGATGACTCTTTTGTTTCCAGGGAGAAGTGCCTATGTGTGGATGTGAACGGAAAAGCACACCTAGAACTATGGTTACAGGTACATAATCTATATATATTTATATTTATATATATATATATGAGGCAAAAAAACTCCATTTAATGCATCAGTTAGGGTTTTAATGCATCAGTTAGGGTTGTTCCACAGCGACAAAAGTGAGGAAATTCGGTGTTAGGGTTGAAAACCCCTTGGACCCCAGCCCACCCCCCCAACTGGCATTGGGGTGTTCGGTCCTAGCTCTCACTCTATTCTCCTATACTTCTGCTGCTTTACACATGTGATGGGGTAAGTTGGGGCAGCGACCCCAATGTGCACCCCAGTGCCATTTGGGGGTGGGCTGGGGGTCCAAGGGGTTTCAACCCTAACACCGAACTTCTCACTTTTGTTGCTGTGGAACAACCCTAACTGATGCATTAAACAGAGTTTTTGCCTCTAAAATATATATATATATATATATATATATATATATTTATACACACACAGTATATTTTAGAGGCAAAAACTCAGTTTAATGCATCAGTTAGGGTTGTTCCACAGCGGCGGAGAAATTGATGTTGGGTTGAAACCCCCTTTGCACCTCAGCCCACCCCCAACTGGAATCGGGACGCATTGGGGTCATTGGCCTAAGTGTCACCACATCATATGTGGAAAGAAGCTAAGGAATAGGAGAATGGGGTGACAGTTAGGACCGATGACCCCAATGCACACCGATTCCAGTTGGGGTGGGCTGAGGAAAGGGTTTCAACCTAATATCAATTTCCCGCTTTGTTGCTGTGGAACAACCCTAACTGATGCATCAAACAGAGTTTTTGCCTCTAATTACCCTTCTTTTGAGAATGATAATGAGAATAGTGAATGTAATGCAGTGGCGGAGCGCTGGGGTGATGTCTTGTCGCATTGTAACATTGTGCCTGCAAACGCAAATCGAATGCGATGGTGACGTGAAGCTTAAACAGAAAGAGGAACAGTACCTAGACAGAAATGTTAAAACGGAAACGAACCGCAAATGAAAACACAAAGGGTAACGCATATGGTGGCGTAAACGGAACGGTAAGTGAAACAGGTACGGAACCACAAGCAGAAACGGTAATGGTAAGAGTAATGTAAGTGCACAGGCTAGTTTTCCCCAAAAGCTGTATAGAGAAAGACAGTGAGTAGAAAGAATGTATGCAAAATAATGACTCTCGGAACACAAAAATCAGTAGTTGTAATAGTAAATTGCTTATATCTCAGTAACCGTACGACATAGAAAAAAAATTTAAAAGTCATATGTATTATCACTTTCCTGGCAGGGGGCTATAATTTTTAGACAAAAACTCCGTATCTCGCACCGTTTTCGAGATACGGGCCCTCAAAGGCGCGGCGAACGCCGTAATGTTATCCTATGGGGAAAAAAACAAGTTCGGACTGCCATAACTTTTGAACAGTTTAATATTTTTTCACGAAATCTTCAAAAGGCACATTGGGGACCACGGCCGCACGTTCCCTGAAGATTTCGGGCCAGTCGCGCAAACTGTGTGACCTGTAGGCGCGACCGTAGAATTCCAGAAAAAGCGTAAACGCACGCACAGATCACGCTTAATAACTCCGCAGCCGTGTATCCGACTGGTACAAAACTTGGTAGGTCCCAAGGTGTATGGGTCTTGATCGTGTATTCCAAATTGCAGGCAAATCCGTCAAACGGCTGCAAAGTTATTAAGGTGCAAAATTTGGGGTTTAACGTGTAAATGGCTCCTCTACCATAATATATATATATATATATATATATATATATATGGCCTCCTTGGTGGCCATAGTGCTGGCATTACGTAGTTGCTTGCATCTCAGCAAGTTCTCAGGAGAGGCTGAGGCTTTATGGAGATGCCAGGAAGGGTTGCAAGCTTTGAGCAGGTCAGAGATCTCCTGGCAGGGTCATTCTGATCCCATGTTTCAATGAATTTGGCATGAAAGATGTAAGAGCGGTGTTGGTGGATTACATGAATGCTGACCAGTCAGTGGCCTAAAGATCATCTAGCAGGTAAGGGAGGGCTAGAAATCTGTGTGTCTTAGAGCAGATAGACTTTGTTAGGGCTTTTGTAAGGCAACTCTTACGGATACAGCAGAGTGTGCGATGGTCACTGAAAGCATCTGGTAAGGTGCCAGGGGAAATAATGCAGTGAAAGTGTGTGAACCAGGACCTACACACTAAGAGAGTGATTTGTGGAGTGGAGTGGAGATTGAGATAGGTGGGCTTGGTAATGAGCTGTGTGGGATTGAAGGACTCTATCATTAATTGTATTTTTCCTGGGGAGAGAGCCAGTTTATATTTAGATTCCCAAGTGCTAAGAGCTCACCTGAAGCTTAGAGGGAGGAAATGGACGAGAGGGTAGCAGGGCAGGAGTCAGGCTTAGCTTTGGGGGAGGAGTAAATGCTATTGATGAAAACTGGAAGTGAGCTGGGGAAAGAAAGCCTACACAAGATGAGTTCATGGGAAGAGAAGATGGCAGAACAATGCACAACTTCACATTTAAGGCTGTAGCATATGTTTAAAAGAACTCCACAACCATGCTTCCCATGGTCCTGTCTATAAACAGTGTCACCAGATTATCTGGCCACTACCATCACTGATTCGGGTGATGAACCAAGTTTCTGTAATGATCAGGATGTCTGGATTGTAATATATGGAACACAGCTGGACTCCTGATGTTTACATGAAAAAAATGATTAGTTCTTTATGAAGTGTGGGGGAATTGATGGGAAGGAGTGTGGACCAGAATGTAGCTTTATATTACCTGATAGCAGTAACAGAAGGGTTGTGAGGAGCAAAAGAGTGTGATGCTTTTAGTACGAACAGGTACTGGGGGTGGTGGTGGCCAGAGTGGGGTTAAAAGTAAAAATAGCAGAAAAGCATCAAGAAGACTGAGAGAAGTGGAGGAGAGGGTGAATAAAGAATGGGGGCTGTATCAGTGAAAAACAGCTTGCCTTTGGAAAAAGTTACTTTCCACTCATTTATGCTCCAGTTACTTCCTACTTGATCAGGCATCTGTGTGGTAGGGTACCCAGTCAGTATATCTAAGGAATGTATGCAGCCGCATAATTGCACATGGAAAAACGGTGCACGTGATACAGTAAGTTGTAGTGCGGTCTGGAGTTAGTATATAATAGTTCAGGGGTGCAGGGGGCAGATCCCCTTGCATAAGCATGTTAGGGTATTTTTTTTTGTGTGAAGTTTGCAGTTCTGCTCGGGAGCTGGGCTAGCTTCATGGCATAGTGGATAGGGCATGTTGTGGGTAGGGTGTTTTAGTGTAGGGGTTGGTGGTTCAAGTTTCATCTGGTGTGTCTGGATTTCCTAGTGTTGAAGTATGTGGTTCTGTAAGTTATTTTCCCATTTGTTTTGTTTTATCAAGTACTGACTACAGGTTTGTGAGGTTTAGCTGTGTGTGGCTGTTGTGATTGGTTTGTGTGTGATACAGCTGCTTCTTCTGTGCTAATTAAGGGTATGGATAATTTTAGGTACACGTTTCCTACTGTATCCAGTGTGTGATGGTTTGGAGATTTCTGCATTCCGTTATGCCTTTGCATTCAGTATGGAATTAAAAGGGAGGTTCCCTTTTGCTGCACATTGAATTTTTACTTTGGGATTTTTTTCTGTTGTGTTTTTTTTTTTTGAGCAGTTTTGACATGTCGGTATTTTAGCACATAGCCGTGTTTGCTGACGCTGTATTTCGTTAGCATTTGTTGTCTTCTCTGTATTTGTTTTAGGTATATTGACTCGGTGCCCTGTGGTACAGTATCTCTCCATTCCAAAACATGTACAACTCCTGAAAAACCTTTAGCTGGTTTTATTCATAATATAAGGAATAATGCATGGTCGACCATATTTTATTTGTTATAGTGAATAAAGAGTCAGACACTCTAATGGAGTTTTACATGTATACATATTGGAAAACTACTGCGGCTCTGTTGTTTTCAGTAGGTGGTGCTGTTGTTTTTTTTTTTTTTGTGTGTGTGTGTGTTCTACAGCAGGTTGTTCTATTCCCCCCTCAAACACACTCAGTTGTCTTTAGTTGGTAATTTGTTTCTTCACATCGAGTTTAACTGACCTGGTCCTGCTGTCTTCCCTGGGACCAGGTGAAGATTTGTATGTTTTTGTTTTTTTAATTAGTTTCTGTGAAAACCACAAACTGTACTGTTACTGAGAAGGAGCTAGGTGCACACTTCTGGTTTCCCATTTCGATTGGTAAGTCTGTGTCGATCGCACCAAGGAAAGCAGTTTGTGAAAATGCTGTAAGTGATTTCAAATTTTTTTTGTACAGCTGCTTCATGCAGTTCTTGTGGGCTAACGGCAGAGCACTAAGGAAAACGAGCACATTATAATGCAGTACAGAGCTACTAAGCAAACTGAAGCCACTTGCAGGCAGCGGCACTTTCTCGAATTAAGTTTCATTTTTATGGCTGCAATGGACATAGCCTTGCAGACGTTTTGCTTTGAGAAAAGGACTAATTGCATAATTACCTTCCAAACAGCATGGCAGAGTGTTAAAAATAGTGGCCTCCACTGAAGCCTCATTACTACGCTGCCTGTGTGTGTAGGGCAGCTGAAGGGCACTATTTTTCCTCTGGCTTGAGAAGTTAATTGAGCTCTCCCCAGTACTGCCTTTTTCTGCAAGTTGAAACCTCCTCCATAGTGTTTTTGGGGGCTTTCCTCTGGCCTGAGAGAAGTTAAAGGAAAACTCCACCCAAAGTCCAAGTCTGGTGCCTCTGCGATTTCTCTGAATTTGCTAAAAAAAAACTATCTTGCACACTTTGAGTCCCTCCATAGGAGACATCAATAAAGTAACCATATACTAAGGACTGGATCACATAAACACAAACAATCACAGAAACTGCTTATCCAGTGGATGACCACAGCTGCAAAATGATTAGATTTGTCTATAAGCACTGTCTTCTATGCAAGACACAAGCAGTTGAATCAAAAGTCCATAACATGTTGATCAAAACGGGGGGAGCAGGATTTTGGGGGCACATGTGACCTTCATTCCTAATCTGGATGGCTTCAACTGGACAAATGCATAAAATACCAAACCTGCATCACGGCCAAGAAAATTATAATGGGGCTTGCCCCACCTGGTGTCTGTGCCCTCCTTAAGCCTAGACATAGGAATGTCACTGCAAGAAGACACAATTCCCATCTACTACATATACCACGATGTCGCACGACCCAAAGACAAAGATCATTCGCCTATCGGGCATCCAACTGGCTCAACTCTCTTGGCAGGGACCGCTCCAACACTCGGCCTCTTCAAGTCCAAGCTGCGCCTCTCATTGCTTGTATCCTATGATTGCCCATCTTATCATTTCCACCATTCCAGCTGCACATGCCCCAGCACTTACAATCAGTCTTTGCACCCCTAGCACCTTACCTGTCATATTCCCTCGACAAGGCCTCCTGGCTGCACTGTCTCCACTCTCGCCCACCTCCCCTCAGTATATCCACTCGTGCCCCTGCCCCCAACCACCTCCCGTACTCCCTCTTACCCCCTGCACCTCCTACCCCCGATCTCCTACCCTCACTTCTCCCCACCGCCCCTCGCCTTGCTCATAGCTCAAGCTTTTGTACTGGTTATTACATGTCTGTAAGTCAGTGACTATATGTTTGTAACTATAAATGATGACTGTAGCACACGCTGACGTGGAACCTTTGTAAAAGAGCCTCGGCTCAAATGTATTGTAATCCTAGATTGAAATAAATAAATAAAAAGTGACACAGTTTATATACAGATTGCAGGCAGCAATAACTGCTGCTGAGATAAAGTGATGTGTCCCTTGCTATGCAGTGGGCATGGGGGGAGTGTAAAGTAGCATTGTTGAGGAGCAATCACAGATTTGTTTTATAAATAGCTATGCTCCGTTATGTTTCCAGACTAGTTTACATAAACCATTCCAATTCTGCATATATTATTTCATTCATGGTCTACTCTAACAAACTAGAAAGTGCTGTTCCATTTTTGCTACTTGCTGCTAGTGACATGCTTACACACACACACAGAAAAAAACTCCTCTCACAGCCAGAACTAAAAAAAAAAACACTGAAAGGAAGTTAGAAAACAAAAAAGTTAATAATACATATATTTTCCTGATTTTAACATGTAGTTTTCCTTTAACTGAGCTATCCCCAGTAGTGCCTCTTTTTTTTTTGCAAGCCGAAACCTCCTGTATAGTGTTTTGTAGGCCTTTTCTTTCTGTGTTAAGTTCCAGTGCTTAATTTATGACCATTTGCAAACTGAGAAACTTGTTTTGCTGGTATCCCTTCCCCCACTCATCCAGAGGTGTCAGTTCATTTATTTACTAACCATGCTGGTTGATCTTGATTGCTTCCCTCATAGTAAGAATGTGAAACTAAACTTGTGTTATTTTAAATGATTGATAAAGTGACATGTCCAGTTTGCTTCTCTTGGGGATGAAGCTATATCCCTTTACATGTGTGGAGTAATTCACTTGGCACCAGCTCTTAAGACCTCAGCTGTAAGATACATCATGCATGTAAGCAGGGGTGTAGCCAGGAATTTTAGACTAGTACTCAAGATGAGAGATGATGAAACTGTTGCCTATAGGGAAAGACTCAGGGAGTTAAATATGTACACTCTGGAGGAAAGGAGTGAAAGGGGAGACGTGATAGAAGCATTAAAATACCTCAAAGGTGTCAATAAGGTACAGGAAGGTTCAATTCTGCTGAGAAAGAGATGTTCAAGGACAAGGGGGCATGATATGTAGCTAGATGAGGAAGACTTAGAGGGGATACGAGGAAATACTTCTTTACAGATAGGGCGGTGGACACCTGGAACAGCTTGCCAGCAGAGGTAATGGGTACCAAAATAGTAACAGGTTTCAAACATGCTTGGGATACACATAGGGGGACCTTGATAACAGGGCTGGAGTGTGTGTGTGTGTGGGGGTTAAGGCTGGAGATCATTTATGGTCCATGGTGGCACAGTAGGCAGGGACCTTAAGGCAGGCTTGGTGGGCCTTTTCTGCAAACAGATTCTATGATCTTACTTTGCGAGGGATCTTGCAGTAGGTATTCACATATAAGACTAAGCCACCAGTCATCAAGAACCAGCGGAAAAATTTCTAGCTAGCAGTCTCTGGCAGGGGACCGTCCCCACGTCAGGTGACTGGCATCATCCGACGTCAGTATAAAGAGGTGGTGCCCCACGCCCGCCTTCCAGTTCTTTCCCGCCGTCAGCTTGCGAAAGTACCTTGAGGAAGAACAGCGCTGTTTCATCTCGCCGTCTTAGATGAGCATTACTTTTTTTGACTTTAACTCTTCGATTTTCTTCTCAAATACATTTTTTTTTAATATCTCACTGTGTATGTTGTCCCTGACACCCTCCGAATCATATAAGAATAAGTACAACTCATGCAATTCCCAGCTCCCTCACAAGGAAGGCCACTCTCTGTGTTTTCTGCTTAGGCCCAGACCACCGCGTGAAGGAGTGCTGGCACTGCCGAAAACTGAATTCCGCTACCCACAAACGGAGGCAGCAGTCCCTGGAAGCTCACTTGCTGAAAAAAAAAATGGCATCCATGGAAAAGGAATTGAAGAAATTGAGGCAGGCGTCCACTTCCCCTAAAGGCCATAAGAAAAAGAGGGACAAGGAGAAATACCACGACCGGGACTCATTGTCCACAGCAGCCGCGACTTCGACTGGAGTCATAGCCCTTGAATTATCTTCCCTCTGGGGACCGATCTGACGGCCGCCTTGGTGGTTACCAAGCTCGTGTCCCCCCCCCCCCAAACAGGCTTGCGCTTGGACCCGCTGGGAGCCTCCGGGGGGGGGAAAGGAGGCCTCCACTCCCACTACAGCTGTTCAACCCTCTCAGCCTACTGGTAAGTCGGGCGCCAGCTCTGCCGACGTCCGCCCAGACAAGGCTGATAAGCTAGTCGTTGGCCCCTCTGATGACCGCTCAGCCTGCGACCCCACGTCAGGCTCTAAACACACACGTGACATCCAGGAGTTGCCACAACATACTCCTTCTGCGTTGCCCTCTGAGGCCCCTCTGTCCCCTCAGACTCCCCCTGGAGATTCTGCTCCCTCTTCCTCGGCTGAGGTCCAGGACACAGGAACGCTGTCATTGGGGGTTCCCCCCCTCCACACCCGATCCTCAGATGCTGGACCCGGCGCCCGTTAACCCGACATCACCCTCCAGTATACTGTTACTTGACGACAGACCCGTTCCGCTGTCCGGGCCGTCCAGGCTCCCGGACCCACATGTTGGTTCGCCTGAACCGTCTGGTCTGCCTGCTTGGCTGACGTCAGGATCTTCTGCTCCATCGGAGCTCTTGACGCCTGGATACCTGACACTGCAGTATTCAGCTCTGCAGTATCCGGCACCTCAGTACCGGACGCCGGGCCTCTTGCCGTTGGGTTACGGGTACCCTTACTACGGGTTTCCAGTTACCCTTATCCAAGTCCTCCTCCTGCACCACCCCCACAGCCTTAGGTGGACTTGAAGGAGATTTTGGCGTCCTGGTGGTCTGAGGCTGAGACCCAAATCACCAGAGAGGTCGAGAGCCGTTTACTGACATTGATTCCTATGCCGGACCCCTTACATCAGCAGCAAGAGTCTCCTCCCCCCTTGCCCGACACCAGAGCTGAACCGTCTGGATTCCAGATCAGGGAGGACACGCAACCCCAGGGTACCCCCAGAGGGGTCGATCCACCCAACAGGGAGGACTCTTCCTCTTCATCATCGGAGCCATCAGATTCAGACACTAATTTTGATCACTCTGATCCTGGGGACGAGCCACACACTCCAGAAAACCCCAGGCCTAAGGACTCTCCAAAGACTTCTCTGAAGGATCCTTCTTTTCTGGAGCTGCTAAGGAAAATCTAGGCAGCTTGTGAGTGTCAGTCAGTGGAGCCATATCCACAACACAAAAATATTGCTGCCCAGCTGGATCTCCCGGAATCCGCCCCCACACTGATTCCACCCTGGATTGAGCCTCACACGGATCTTGTATCCACTATTTGGAAACAACCTTCCTCGCTAGCCTCTCTTCCTAGAAAGGCAGATAGGCTATATCAGGCTCCAGAGGGTAAAGACTTTCTCAGTCTTCACCCCAATGCGGATTCGGTGGTGATTAGCGCCGCTCATGACCGATCCTTCAAACCAAAGCATCTCAGCTTGTCCCCTCCTCACAAGGACTGGACCAGTATGGGAAGAAGATCTACGCATCTTCTACCCTAGGTATGAGGGCCCTAAACTATGTTGGACACATGGGGGACTACCAGAAGTCCATTCTTAGGTTGAAGCCAAACTGGACTCTCTCCCTGATTCCCAGACCGAACAGGAACTTGGAGACCTGGTCCATTCCACACATTCGGCCTGTAGGCACATGTTATGTGCCACATATGACGAAGTGGACACTGCAGGTAGGAGCTCGGCTTTCGCCGTAGGCTTGCAGCATCATGTCTGACTCCGTGTGTCAGGTTTGGTCCCTGAAGTGCAGACTGCTGTCCAGGATGCTCCCTTCAGGGGCTCCGTACTATTCGGAGATGATGTCAAGGACATCGTAACCGAATTGCAGGAGAAGGGTTTGGCACTTAAGTCTGTTCAGACTATGTACAAATCCTCTTGGGGGCAGAAACATCCCTTTCAAACAACATATGAAGTCTTGCTATATTCTGACTTATGCAGTTAGCCCCAGCACTTGAACTGCTCCAGAGAGGAAAGAGTTAACTCTATGCAGGAAGCATAGAACGTTGAGCTTGAGCTCGGTTTCAGATCTCTGTCTGCAGCACTTCAAAGTGTAACTCAGATTCTTCACTCCGCCTAACTGTTCAGTCGCTCCAGAGATTGCTCCTTCGCTACGGTCAGTTTGGTTAAGAATCCGTCGGTTTAATCGCCGATTTGTCTTTAATTTCAGCTTCAGATCCCTGTCTGCGGTACAGCAAGTGTTGTAGGTAGTGGACTGTAGGGTTAGAATTATTATTATAATCTGTGGAAATTGTAAAAACCAGTGGATCGGTCTGGTTCGGAACCAACTGTTTTAGGGTTTTCTTATTCTTTCTGTTTAGTGTGAGCTACCGGTTCATATCGGTTTAAAAAAAAAAACACAATTTTACGCGTTTTTTTCCATGACCCATAACACGGTTGGTAACTGACAGGAAGGTCTTACCTGGCTAATAAGCTGTAAAGGGTAACTTTGTAGCCTGGCCATATCTGAGAAACCCAAGAAAAAAAACGGGCCCACTGGGTTTCAACACTGTGGTGAGTGTGGGGATGCCTTTGCTAAGGCAGACCTTCACACCACTTGTGTTTATAGTCTGTGGTTTGACCACCTCGATTCAGACTATCAAATTTGTAAAAATTTCCCAAAGGCCACTCTAGAAAAGAGGTTGGGTAGGCTCAGGGAAAAGGAGGCCGAGAAGTCTGTTAATCCGGATGGCCAGCCCGGTTCGGCTCCTACCGAATCTGAGGGAGTACCCACTGACCTGGGCGATACTCCCTCGGGCAAGAGGAGATCTGACTCTGAGGGGTTGGTTCCATCGAAGCGCAAAAGGAAATCGGCCGGTTTGGACCCAGAACTGCATTATCCAACCACCAAAGAAATAGCCAGGGAGATAAGTATTGTGGAATCGCTCCATCCGGTTCCATCCAATCTGGTGCCTCTCGGTAGGTGCTCGGTTCGATCGGTTCCCCCGGTTCTGGAATATGTTCCTGATGAATTTTATGAACTGGAGTGGGAGGGGGAGGAGGAACAAGACAATGATGATGAGGATAATGGTGATGACGGTCTGGATGAGCCCAATGAACCAGACATCTCCCCAGACAGGCCTTCTAATGTTTCCCCTCCCAGGCCTTCTGAGTCCCCATCCCACTATTTGTTCTAGCCAAGGAGCTGGAGGAGGTGGCTGGTGATGGGATTGAGGCATCCAAAATACAATGCCATGCTGCTGTGGACTCGATTGATGTGGCATCACGAGTCATGGCTACATCTTTGTCTCTTAGGTTTGCTTGGCTCAGATGTACTAGCCTCTCACAGGACACCCAGGCTAAAGCCATGGATTTCCCTGTGGTGGGTAATTCTCTGTTTGGTGAGCAGATAAAGAATTACATGAAGAAAATGGATGTGCATCGGATCACCTACAGGAGTGCGCAGGCCAAGGAAATGCAGGCAACTCCTCAGAGGCAGCAGTGTAGGGGCAGGGGCAGTCCTTTTCACAGGCCTTTCTACCAAGCGCAGGTCTCTTCTTCCTTTCCACAGAGGGGGTTCTTCAGAGGGAGAGGTAGGAGGGGGATGAGCAGGGCTGCATCCTCCCCTCAGTCCAAGGCTTCTGCCAAGCAGACACCCTGATGTGTCATCCCCGGTCAACTCCCCAACCCCAATAGGAGGCATGCTGGCTTACTACTTCCAGGCCTGGAAATCTGTTACCTCAGGCAGGTGGGTCCTGGAGGTAGTAAGTCAGGTATTGGCCCTCAGTTTTGCAAAGTTCCCAAAATTGAGGGCCAGATCCTTTCCACCTGCAAACCTTTCCAAGACCACTGCTTTAGAAGCAGAGGTTTCCTCTCTGCTAACCCTCAGGGCTGTAGAGAGAGAGTTCATACTCAGCACAGGGGCAAAGGTCTGTATTCCAGGTATTTCCTTACCCCCAAAAAAGACAGGGAAGTGGCGACCCATCCTAGACCTAAGATAGCTAAACAAGCACGTCTTAAAACCAAAATTCAAAATGGTGACTCTGGGAGTAATTCTTCCTTCTCTAAGGCCAGGGGATTGGCTAGCTTCCCTGGACCTCAAGGATGCCTACTTTCTCATCCCTATCAAGTGCTTCCACAGAAAGTACCTCAGGTTCGAATTGCCTTCAGGCCATTATCAATTCAGAGCAATGCTCTTCGCCTAACATCAGCTTCAAGGGTGTTCACAAAGTGCCTAGCAGTAGTAGTGGCCTTCATCAGGAGACAGGGGATCTCCATATTCCCATACCTGGATGACTGGCTCATCGTGGGGCAGTCTCCAGACCAAGTCAAGTCAGGCATACAAGTTACTCAACAGCTGCTCACTTCTTTAGGTTTTCTTCTCAATCTGTCAAAGTCAGTTCTCAAACCAGTACAACTCCTCACCTTCATAGGGGTGGAGTTGGATACTGTGCAGGCAAAGGCTTTTCTCTCCTTGGCAAGGGTGAAGACCCTTACAGATCTTGCTTCTTCTTTCTGCCTTCTGGTGTCTCAACCAGCAAGACATTTTCTTCAGCTATTGGGCCACATGGAAGCTTCCACTGCGGTGGTACAGGGAGCCAGATTTCAAATGAGGGACATTCAGTTCCACCTGAGGTCCTTTTGGTCCCAGAAAAAAGATCCTTTAACCAAATTGATTCCAGTGACTGAGACTCTGATCCAAGCTCTCCAATGGTGGTTGGATCAGGACAATGTCAGACAAGGAGTCCCGTTCATCAGTCAGACTCATTCAGTGGTACTAACCACATATGCCTCTCTCCTGGGCTGGGGAGCCCACCTGAGAGCCCTTACAGCACAAGGTGTCTGGTCTCCTCAGGAGTCTCTACTTCATATCAGTATTCTGGAACTCAGGGCAGTATTTCTGGCCCTCCAAGCTTTCTCAGACTCAGTGAGGAACAAAGTGGTTCAGGTCCTGACAGACAACACCACCACCATGTGGTACATCAGCAAGCAGGGAGGCACTCGGTCTGTGGCCTTGTGCATGGAAGCCATAAAGATATGGTCTCTGGCTTATGCCCTGCAAGGATCCCTAGCAGCAGTCCATCTACCAGGAAAGGACAATGTGCTAGCAGATGCCCTGAGCAGAATATCTCAGGGCCATCACGAATGGGCCCTGGACCCCTTCATACTGAAAGTAGTCTTCTCCAGGTGGGGCACTCCAGAGATAGATCTCTTTGCAGCCCCAGACAATCATCAACTTCCTCTCTTCTGTTGCAGCCTCCAGTCCTGGGCACAGTTCCCCTGGATGCTCTGGTTCTGGATTGGGGGGGCAAATTCCTTTATGCTTTCCCTCCCTTTCCTCTGTTATTCAAGGTCCTGGTCAAGATCAGGTCGCAACCGTGCAGGTTGATCCTGATTACCCCAGACTGGGCCAGACAGCCTTGGTATCCTCTGTTGTTGTCCCTAGCAGTCCATCTTCCTGTATCTCTCCTCAAGAGGCACAATCTGATAGCCTCCTCTCAGGGAAGAATCTGGTACCCAAAACTTTAGTCTCTCAACCTCAAGGCTTGGCTCTTGAAGAGTTAGAGTATGCAGGTCTGCACCTGTCTCACGGGGTGCTGGATATTCTCAAAGCCTCTCAAAAACCTGCTGCCAGAAAAACGTATAATTCCAAATTGAAGAGATTCAGTATTTGGTGTTCCAATAAGGATATTCTACAAGCTACTTCTGATCTGGCTACAGTTCTGGATTACATGGTTCATCTTAATGGCCTAGGCCTCAGGCCAGCCACTTTATAAGTTAATTTAGCAGCCGTGTCTGCATTTCTGTCAGCAGGGAAGGCTCCTTCTCTGGCATCTCACCCTGTCTTCTGTAGGTTCTTTAAAGGTTTGGTTCATACAAACCATCCCTTTAGGGACCCTACTCCTGCTTGGGATCTTAATGTTTGCATTGCTCAGCTCATGCAACCCTCTTTTGAGCCTCTGGCTTCAGCCTAACTCAAGTATTTGACTTGGAAAACTCTGTTCCTGGTAGCTATCACTTCTACCAGGCGTATTAGTGAATTACAAGCCCTGTCAGTGGAGACAGGTTTTATCTCATTCCATAGAGATAAGGTGGTCCTTAGAACCAACAGGAGGTTTTTACCAAAAGTGGTCTCAGATTTTCATCTGAACCAGTCCATGTCTCTTCCAGTGTTTTCCACTGATCATTCTTCTTCAGGAGAAAGAAGGTTAGATCGTTTGGATGTTAAGAGGGCACTTAGCTACTACATTGAGCATACTAAGGCACATAGGAATGAATGTCCCCAATTGTTTCTCACTTATGGTGAAGTTGGGAAAGGTAAGCCTGCTTCTAAGAGAACTATTGCGAGGTGGATTTTCTCTTGTATACAATTCTGCTATGACAAGCTAGGCAAAATACTCCCTCAGGCCTGAGGGCTCATTCGACTAGGGGTACAGCTGCTTCCCTGGCTGCTGCCAAGGATATACCTTTACTAGAGATATGCAAAACAGCCTCCTGGAAAACTGTCCATACTTTCACCAAGCATTACTCTCTGGATATCCAGGCTAGGAGTGATGCTCGGTTTGGAACAGCAGTACTGCAGAACCTATTCCCAAAATAGGTTTGGTACCCCCCTCCATGGCAGTACTGCTTGGTAGTCTGCATATGTCAGAATACAGCAAAACTTCATGTTGTTTGAAGAAAAAAATTACTCACCTTAGTAATTGTGTTTCTTCTGGAGTCTTGCTGTATTCTGACCTCCCTCCCTGCCTCCCCTCTCAGAACCTGTTTTTGTGAAGTGGGCTGGCAGGTACAGTGTTGCACCTCAGGGGTGTACTTGGCACCCCTCCTTTCTAAAGGGGGGAGTGGGTTATTGTTATGTTGTTTTTTTTGTAGTTATATGCTGGTTCACTACCTGGTTATTTATTTTGGGTTCTCGACTTGAGTCTTTTGGGGAGCCCAAATTGTTGCCTGTTGGCTTATGTTCCTTTACAATTTCCACTTTAGAAGTATAGTTAGCTAGTAATAGCTCGTAAGAATCTGACGGATACACTTTGAAGTGCTGCAAACAGAGGTTTGAAACCAAGCACGAGCTCAACGTTCTATGCTTCCTGCATAGAGTTAACTCCGAAGCAGTTCAAGTGCTGGGGCTAACTGCATATGTCAGAATACAGCAAGACTCCATTAGAAGACGCACAATTACTAACGTGAGTAATTTTTTCTTTGGCGCCAAAATCACCAAAAATAAAAACAAACGCAGGCCCGACGTCCAAATAAACGTAGAGCCGCTTCAGCAGCCAAAACTCCCCCAGCAAGAAACCCTCCAGAGCTCCGGCGCTGCTCTGCCCTCTGCCTCCTGACTCCTTGCCTCTCCCTCTTCCTCTGGCTGTTCCAGAGGATCCGGTAAGGGGGAGATTCTCCTCCCATCTGCCGGGTTGGGAGAGGATAACGGCAGATGCTTGGGTGCTTCAGCTGGTCTCAGCGGGGCACTCAGTAGAGTTCACTGAAAGGCCTCCTCGGAGACCTCACCCTCCATCCTCGTACTCCACTAGTCATCTTCTCTTGGTACTAGAGGAGATTCGCTCTCTTCTTCAGAAGGCAGTGATAGAGCCCGTCCTCTCCCCCTTTCGAGAGGTTGGTTACTATTCTCACTTCTTCCTAGTACCAAAGAAGACCAGAGACCTGAGACCCATCTTCGATCTCTGCTGTCTGAATCTGTACATGGAGTACAAGTGGTTCAGAATGCTCTCTCTACGGAGCCTTCTCCCTATGCTTTGGCCGGGGCAGTGGCTGTGCGCGTTGAATATGCAGGATGCATGCCTCCATATCCCCATATGCCCTTCCTACCGCAAATACCTCTGTTTTTGTTTCCAGGGGGTGTATTACCAGTTCAGGGCCCTCCCATTTGGTCTTTTCTCAGCTCCCCAATTGTTTACCAAATGCCTGGCGGTAGTGGCGGCCTTCCTGCATACCCAGGGAGTGCAGGTCTTCCCCTGCCTGGATGACTTGCTTCTGCCAGCTCCAACCAGTGAGGAACTCTTACACTCTCTTTCTCTTACCCTACAGGTCTTTTCCAGCCTGGGTATCACTATCAACAAAGCCAAGTCCCATCTGGTCCCTTGCCAGTGGCTGCAGTTTATAGGGGTAGTGTTGGATATGACCCTAGACAAAGCTTTTTTGCCCCTGAACAGAGTCGAGACTCTCTTAAACCAGGCTCGTCTCTTGTCCAGCCTTATATGGGTGGGAACCAGGAAGGTCCTTCACCTTCTGGTGTCAGTGTGGCTCAGTTGGTAGCACATCCGCCTCTGGACCAGAAGGTCATGGGTTCTCGTCCCACACCGGGATTGGACTTGCACCTACAAATCACTAGCATCCGAGTGCAGTATTGGGGGGTGCTGTACTGCTGGGGTGTGCCGTCCTTCGGATGAGACGTTAAACCGAGGTCCCTTCTGCCCATCCTGGTGTTGTCCTGGTAGGTGTCCAGGTGGAAGTAAAAGAACCCAGGGCATTCTTCGCAAAGAGTAGGGGAACATTCCCAGTATCCTGGCCAACATTCCCCTTCCCATAAACCGGTTCATGCAATTATCCAGGCTGTGTGTGGGTGATGATGTGCGATATGGCTGCCACCACACATTCAGTCACTTCACTACCAGTCTAGCATTGCTTGTAAAGCGCTTTGGATGTATGAAAAATGCTATATAAATGCTGATTATTCTTCTTCTTCTTCTTCTGGGGCTTATGGTGGTGGCTTTTCCAACTGTCCCTCTAGCGAGGCTCCACATGAGAGTCCCCCAGTGGACTCTCCTGTCTCAATGGGACTAATCTCAGGATGATCTGGATCACAAGGTCCTAGTGTCGGACCCGATGATCAGAGACTTGCAGTGGTGGACAGTTCAGGTGAACCTCACCTGGGGGGGGTCCTGTTCTGCACTGATCCTCCCACCCAGACCCTGATGACGGACGCATCAGGTGCAGGCTGGGGTGCCCGCCTAGGGTCTCATAGGACTCAGGGCAGCTGGTCTCACCTTGAGCAGCAATTACACATCAGTGTTCTCGAGCTGAGGGCAGTTCTTTATGCCCTACAGGCTCTCCTTCCCTTCATTCTCCCGGTCATCTTTTGATTCAGTCGGACAACATGTGTGTAGTCTGGTACCTCAACAAACAAGGAGGGACTCGATCCTACCGTCTGTGCTAGGAAGCAATGAGAGTCTGGTACTGGGCGTCTCAGCACAACCTGCATCTGACGGCAGTCCATGTTCCAGGAGTGGAGAACACCTTGGCTGACGCTCTCAGCCGCTCATCGGTCAGGTCTCATGAGTGGGAACTAGATCAGAATGTCGTAGACGACATCTTCCAGCAGTGGGGGACTCCTCAGGTGAATCACTTCACCTCCCCCGACAACGCCAAGCTTCTTGCCTTTTGCTCCCTCGTTCTAGGGCAAGATGTTTTCTGGCAGGTCGCGCTGTCTCTCTCTTGAAAGGGCAAATGCATTTATGCCTTCCCTCCCATTCTTTTGATTCCGAGGGTGCTGAACAAGCTTCGGACAGAGGTGGCACAAATGATGCTCATCGTCCCTTCTACCTGAGGCAAGTCTGGTTCTCTCTTCTGCAACAGTTTTCCAAGGAACCTCCTCTTCCTCTGCCTCTATCGCAGCATTTGCTGACCCAGGATTGGGGGACCCTGGTCCATCCAGGACTCGGATCACTTCACCTTCATGCGTGGCTCCTACAGACATAACCAAGGTGCGCTTCGGTGTATCACCTTTAGTAGCGGATATTTTGGTGGAAGCCAGAAAGCCTTCCACCAGATCCACATACGCTATGAAGTGGAAGCGATTCACCATTTGGGCTGATTCTAAGGAGTTAGAACCTTTCTCCTGCCTGGCTAATAAAGTCCTGGACTACCTGAGGTATCTCTATGATCTGGGTCTTAGCTACCCTCTTTGAAGGTATATATGGAAGCCATTTCAGCCTACCACATTCCCTTTGGGGACAGGACATTCATGCAACTGGAAATCTCCAAGACCTTCCTAAAAGGGGTTCTCCACCTGAGACCCCCTATCCACAATCCTGCTCCTCCTTGGGACTTGAACTTTATTTTAGAAAAGCTCACGCTGCCTCCTTTTGAACCGGCAGCAGATGTGGAATTGAAGTTTCTTTCTTGGAAGACACTTTCTCGTGGTCATCACATCTGTTCAGAGGATTTCCGAGCTTCAGGCCCTGATGTGTAAGATCCCGTCCTTGATTTTCCACAAGGATCAGGTGGCCATGCGCATTAACCCTAAGTTTCTTCCAAAGGTGGTGGATGAATCAGTCTATTGAGCTCCCGGCCTTTTTCACGAAGCACTCATCATGGAGAGTACCTTCTGCATACGCTGGATGTACACAGAATTCTGAGATACTACACTAACAGGACTAAGGATCTCAGAAAAATGGATCAGCTCTTCGTTTCTTTCGCTCACAACAGAGATGGCAGTGCTGTTTCCAAACAATGCCTCTCTAAGTGGTTAGTGAATTGTATCACTTTCTGTTATGACAAGTATCACAAAACCCTGCCAGGTCAGGTCAGGGGTCACTCCACTGGAAGGGTAGCTGCCTCTGCTGCTTGTTTCAGGAATGTGTCGGTGGAAGAAATCTGTGCAGCCGCAACTTGGACTTCCGTCCATACCTTTATGAAACATTACAGTTAGGACATTGCCTCTCGCTGCAGAGCAGGCTTCGGGTTGGCTGTTCTGCAGGGACTTCTTTCTTGAACTCTGCTTAGCCGTTTTTCAGTCATTTGTGGATGATGACGACTCCTCCCGCTTTTCTGTTTGTTCCAGACTGCTTGGGACTCAGTCCTATATCTAAATTCCTAATGCAAGAGCCCTCTCGAAGTAAGGTAGTACAGTTACGTAAGAAGTTACCGTAACAGTAGATCTTCAAGACGAGGCTCTTGCAGTAGGTATTACCTTCCCTCCCTACGTCCCCCTGAGTTCCTTCTTTTCCTTCCATGGGGGCATATCCTCTTCTGTCTTGTCATACCTCTTCTGGCCTCTGGCGAGAAAGAACTGGAAGGCTGGCATGGGGGACCGCCCCTTTATACTGATGTCAGATGACGCCCGTCACCTGATGTGGGGGCGGTCCCTCACCAGAGACTGCTAGCTAGAGATTTTTCCGTGGGGTCCTGATGCCTGGCGGCTTTGTTCTATATGTGAATACCTATTGCAAGAGCCTCTCTTGAAGATCTACTGTTATGGTAAGTTCTTCCGTAACTGTACTTTTCTATGTTAGTAAATAGCTGTCAAGTAAGCATTATACAGTCATGCTGACATCAATTTTAAGATGTTAAATATAAAGCCTATGGTACCAGTAACACAATGCCATAAACAACTACTGCTCAAATATTCAAAATCCATGGAATCAAACTATTGTCAACTTAAATAAAAAATATTTATCTCTATAGCAGTCAGGACCATAAAAAAAGAAACACAGAAGAAAAACTGTGCATAAAATAAGCCAACACAATTTGGGGGGGGGGTATAATATGTATAAAGCAAGTGAGCAGTACTGAAATGCATTTTCAAGTAAAATATAGATCCTAAATATAGAAAACAGTGAAAAGGATAAAAAGGAATGGAAAGGGTACTAGATGCAGTAGAAAAGAACAACACAACCAAAAAAATCAAAGAAACAGATTGTCATAAAATTTAAAATGACAAAACAGTGCATGATACAATTTAAAACAAAACAGTGAATAATATTGGGCAGATTGTAAAGGGCAACATATTATCATCTGCAGTTTACATTAAAAAGAACAAGGAATATAACAAATGCTGACAAGCAAGAAGGCTAAATGAGGATGTGAAGAAAGTTAACAACAACAACAAAAGCTAAACATGCAATAAAATTCTAAAAACACAAGCCATGATATAATCACATGGTCAGAATATTAAACATTTTAAAAGAAACATCAAAGCAAAAGTAATCATTTCAAAAAAAATGGAACTCAAATGCAACAGATGCAGACAAAAGCAATAGCAAGCAATTCTGCAGTTACATCAATAGCCTAAACAAATGGAAAAAAAAAGTAATAAAAATAAAGGAGAAACATTCAAAATCCATTGGAGATAGCAAAGCAATGTAATACATATTTGTTTTCCTTATTCAAACCCAATCACAACTCAGTCCCCTTCCCCTGTACATTACCAGGAATTCCAACAGATTTGTTATAAATACAGACAACATACTACAAAAAATTCAGAATAAGAAAATCAGAGTGCAACGTTTCCATCAGATCTCAGCTGCGACACTTCAGACCATTCCTCCAGTTTTCCTAGGTCCCTCCTCATTTTTCCACCCTTTCTGGAGTGTCCACCCTGTTGCATATCTTAGTGTCATTCACAAACAAGCATACTTTCCCCTCCAGCCCCTCTGCAGTTTCATTTATGAAGACATACAATAGGACTGGGCCCAGGACTGATCCCTGTGGCACCTTGCTGGTCACGCTCCTTTCCTTAGATTGAGCACCATTTACCATGTCTCTCCGTCTTCTATCATTCAACCAGTTCCTAAACCAGTTTACCACCCTGTGACCCACTCCCAGGCTGCCCAGCTTGTTCACAAGTCATATATGGAATGGTATCATGGGCCTTGCTAAATGCAGTTCATGTTTATGTTGAAGCCCATGAAACACCCTTATCAAGTTAATGGCATTTGCAGCCATGGTGGCTCTGCCAGAACCTGTTTACTTTGTTGTGTGAAGAGTGAGGGATGGAATGTGATTGTATGTGGTGGTGGTGGTGGGGAAGGGGGAGCCATGACGGCTGGAGAGTTTTTTTTGTCCACTGTTTCACTTCTGCTGCTCAGTGGAGACCTGTTTTGATAAAGTGCCATTCTGACTGTTAAGTGCCGTGACAGACAACAGCGGGAGTTGTTGTGAGCTACTGGGGGTTGGGGGTTATTTGCATATGGAGCGTGCACAATAAGAGGTGATTTAAATATGGAATGGGCACAGTAACATTAGAATGTGCATGATAATGCTTTGGGAAGTAACACAATGGGATTATTGAGTTGTACGCTTTCAGTGCACAATAAACTCAAGGCATATACAATATAGAGAATAGAGGATGGGCAATTATGCTCAATCAGTGTGTTGTGCTACTGAAGGGTTCTGCTTTCCCTGTGAACTCAAGAGCGAAACTCGAGAGGTCTGTGGGAATCAGAACCCTGAAGTATGCAGAACACACTGGTTGGGCATACAGTTGCCCATCCACTTTCAGGGGCTGACTTTAGCAGTGGCCTGATGGATCGAGGCCAGCTAATTTGAAGGTGGGCCAGAGGATATCCTACTTTGCTGGCCCGATTGGCTGGCACCTATTTAAAGTAAATACTACACTGTACCATTAAGGAATGAAGGGTTGCCAGTGTTGGGAATCTCCAACTTCCTGGTTGTGGAGATTGATGTGCTTGCGCATGAACTGATGTATGGACCTGCAATCATATGTGAAGAGACATACACAGCAAAACATAGTGGGAACCCCAGGAATAGTTGAGTCGGCGTGAGCAGTCACTCTGGTGTGAATAGCCAGCAGAACCTATCACAGGTGGGAACAACAGGTTGGACAAATATGACAGTAATGGAGCTCCTACACTGATCATGTAATTACTACCTTCTAGATGACCTTGGTGATGGGCAAAAGAACAGGCAGTGCTGGGCAGCAGGCAGATGTGCCTTGAGAGTGGTGCAGTTGCTTATTTAAACAACAAACTGTAGCCAGTGATTTTTTTTTAAATTCATTGTGGTGAAAAACAGATTTAAAAGAAGTAGTGAGAATTCATTCATTAGCTGGGGGAGGGAACTGCTGCAAGTTTGCAGTCTCTCAAATAAATTGAGTTTTCTTTTCTACAAAAATTCTCCATATAAATAAACTTCTAACAAGTGTTTGAACTGTAGCTGTGTACAGTAACTCTCCTCAGAAAAATCTAAGTCCATCAGTGTACAGTTTGCCAGTGAAATATTAATAGGCTCAGTCTTTAAAAAATTCAGAGTGGTCCTCAGTAAGGTACTAATATACTGTAATAAGTAACTAGTGTATCATAATTTGGGCTCTTCTTTGGTAAACCGCTCTCTGTGCCAGTTTTCTTTCCCTAGGCACGAACATCTGTGTTCAGTTTATTTACTCGGAAGCTTCCACTCATTCTATCCACACCCAAAAAAATAAATGTCATTATCAGATTTGTCCTTTGTCCTGTTATCAAGCCAGTGTGAGTAGAGTAAGGCAGTCATATCGTCCTGACGGCCACCAAAACTTCATGTAGACCATTAATTTTAGCTAACTCACTGGCACAATGGCCACCAGGTTTTTGGTGCTAAAGTCAACCCCCGACTTGTTTTTATAGTGTATAGTCACCCTTAAAAGTATTATAAAAATAGTTTGATGTTTCTTTTTAATAGAAAGCAACATTTTTGCTGCTGCATCTTGTTCCATGATTTGAGTCTGGTTGCTAGTGTCAGTGGTGTGGTCCTTAGGGACCAGATGTTGGTTATAAGGTGCATATGGGAGGGATTTACAAAAAAAACAACACATGGCTGCCATATTTCTCAGTAAGCGAGAGACTTTATCTTGAGGAATCATGTCTGCTGTTGTAAGTAATTAAAAATATCTGGTTGATCTGTTTTTTTTTTAGTATAAGTGTATGTATTTTTTTACTCTCGCCAGCCACTTTCAAAAATACTGCTGCTGCAATTGTGCCAGCTGCATTTCGCTATCTGCTTCAGGAGCGCGTGGTAGTGCTGTGGTTCAGTGCAGGTGTTTTGTTTAGAAAGATAAAACGTGGATCCTCTAGAGGATTTTGAAATGTTATTGTACCACAGTAGGGTACTATCACATTCCATAACCTTTTGAACTGCGGTACAACAACATTTTGAAAGCCTCCAATTTCCTACTATACTACACACTATAATGAAATGTAGTCCTTCAGTTGCAGTTCTCACCAGCAGTGGGTGTAGG
Source organism: Neoceratodus forsteri (assembly GCA_016271365.2). Lineage (NCBI taxonomy): Eukaryota > Metazoa > Chordata > Ceratodontiformes > Ceratodontidae > Neoceratodus > Neoceratodus forsteri. Next base: position 514,033 of record CM057453.1, read on the forward strand.
ATAGTCCTGCACTTGTCAATTGATAAAGCAGCAGTACTAGTTAGCCAGTAACCATCCCTTTTCAGATGTTTGCATTGCCTGGTGGTTTAAAAATTGTGTTTTACTGTTTTTTCTGAGTTGTTACTTTGATTTTTATTAAATGGATAATGTGGATCCACTGAAAATAAGCCAACCTCCATACCCTCCCATACTGTTTCTGGTGGTGGTACCCTTTGTTTTAACATAGCTTGCTACAGCAGGCAAAATTTGGAGAGATGTATTACAGTAACAGACAACATAACCAGTGACAGCACATTAACACCCCTTTTTCCTCGAAATCTAACATTTGTCATCTGGCAAGGGTCCATGCAAAACTGTCATACTAAAATAAAGAATGAAAAGAAAAAGGAAAGGTACATGAATGTTAGCTGTAGTGCTTGTCTGACACAACAGTTGATTAAAAAAAAAACATTTAACAGAACAGGTATTAATGTTTAAAAATGACTTAAAATCATTTCCTATACTCCATAGGCTATCTCTGAGTTGTACAGACATTGCTTATTTCCTTCCCTGAAGGATCCATTATAAAACTCTTACGTAAATCACTTATGACTGAAGAACTCAAGTGAGATTGTAAATTAGAAAAAAAGCTCTTTTCTCGAAAGACACATTATATAAGATGCCTGCTTTTGGCTCAGTAACAGTAGGTAAGATCGCTCCCTGACTGGTGTTTTTTAACGAAATGATTCTGTTCCTAAAGCAGTTTCTCTGCATGTGTAATTTCATAATAATAAGAACGGCGCGGTGGTCTGGATCTAGAATTGTATTTATAGAGCTGTGATGAGCTTAAAACAGTAAGTTACTGCACATCAAAGGGAGCATTACCACTGCTGTGCTTTTCATGTGTTTATGCACCTTAATACAAGCTGAAAAACATTCTAGTCTTCTATTTAGATTTTGTTTTAAATTATTGAATGTTAAATTAAAATTGATGTTTTCACCAATTCTCTTAGTGACCAGCATAATCAGATATAACCATGACAAATGTACAATATGGTTCCAAGTCAGTTTCTCATTACTACAAGTGCATCTCTGAAAATGTAATCCTCTGCTCATACCAGATCATTCTTCCCATACAGCATGTATTTGGATATTGTATATGGAAAGCCATACTTTGCAGAAAAACTGTTGTACCATAGTTCAAAGGTCATGGAACCCAGTTGTACATACAACAGCATTCCATGACATTTGAACTGTGGCACGACAGCTGTTTACAAGGGATGAATTTCCATACAACTGTCTGACAGTATATGCTTGTACAGTACAGGTACTTGCATAAACACCATCTAGACGAAAATAGATTTAACCAAAAAAAACCTCTCTCAGCTGCTCATTACCCTGCCCGTACCCAAACCACTATTGACAAACTGCATCTTTAGTTACTTGTTACTTCTGTTACTGTTTTTCTTCAAGATTTAGTTTTAATTTTCAAGTTTTCTCAAACCCCTACCTCATTTGGTGACATTTAAAATAGTTACCACAGGTAGGGCACCTGAAACAGCTAGTTGCTCCTTTCTGAGCGAAGGTTTTGGTACCAGGCAATCTCACAACTGAGGACAGACAGTCTTCACTTAGCTACAAAAAAGAAATGGCTCTGGCCCCACACATGCTCGTAGTTGGGTTCCAGGGACTTTTCAACCTTTACCTCGTCTTTGGATAAAAAAAGAGTAAAGAAAAGCAATTAAATATATCTCGCTCTCCCCCCCCCCACCCCAAGGCAGTTGCCTTCTTTGGGTGTAGAAGTCCCACTGTCCCTCTCTCTCATTACCTTTGATGAGTGAGCCTATCATATCGGACTTCTTTGCACCTTTGATACCACCAGATCCATCTCCAGTGCCTCCTCTGCCTTCTGGGCTATGTTGGATGAGCAGTTCAGTCGATGGGCAGCTCTAATGGAGCAGTGGAGCCTCCACACCATTTTGGTTCTGTCTATGGTGCTGGGGACTTTCTTAGGGTCATTGCCCTTCTCATTGTGTACAGTACAGCCCTTAAGTTCACACTAGCCAGGCTGGACCCCCCTCTATCATGCTTTTCCTCACACCTTCCCCAGCCTATGTCCCTAGAGATATAACCTTCACTCCTTCCTTACTCCTAGATGTCACTTTCTGGTTGGACAAGTGGCTTTCCCTTGGAAACACCCTTCCCACTAGAACTCCCTCCCCCCCTTCAATCCTCTACCTCTCTCTGGTCCCTCAAGAAGTAATCCCAGGATATGCTTTGTATTACTTTTGTCTACTCCTCTCCCTCTTAATAGTTTGTCTGCTCAATGGCTCACAATGTCCCTCCCCACAGTCTTGCTCATTTACACCTGTGCACTTTTGCTTTGCTCCTGATTTCTTTTCTTTTTTATTATACTTTATTCTCCCACTGCCAGCCGCCTGGTACCTCTGCCCAGTCACGGATCTTTGGCTTCCCCTTCCAGATTGGCCATGACCCTCCGATATCCCTGGCTTACTCCTCAGGGTGGGGGTGCGGCAACATACCCCCGCAGTGCTGCAGACGATGGCATAGGTCGGAGGGCTGGCCTGGAAGCTAATTGAAGCTGAGGTGGGCTTCATCTAGGGCGGCTGGCAGCAGTGTTTTTCACTGATGTGTGAGGGCGGGGACGAACGATGATGTCAAGTGTCTGCCCTGCCCCCCCAAGCTACTAGGCATCAACGCAATCGGTACACCCAGCCTCCGCTACGTGTTCATATTGCGCCCATCGTTCTACCCCCTGGAGAAGGAGAGCAGTCATCGGATGCTCAGTCCTTCTCCCTCGGCCGGTCCTCCAATGACCTGGGTCTGTTCCCGAACCTGGGTCGCTGGTGTCGCAGGTAGGTGCCCTGCCCCTGTGCCAACGGGCCGACAGCTGATTTCCTCTTTGATACTGTCCTGTCCCTGCCAACAGGCCTGATCTTATTATTTTGCAGCTGATAGAAACATAGACTCTTACTTCGAAGGTATCTCTTGCATGCAGCAGGCCACACCTGTGGAACTAAAGCCGCCAGACACCAGGACCACATGGAAAATTTTCTAGCTAGCAGTCTACCAGGGGGCCATCCACTCCGACATCATACTCTGACGTCGCCCTGTACTATGAGTGGGTAGCCCCTGCACCCTCCTCAGTTCTTTTCCTGCTGTCGACCATTGCACGTCAGACCTCTCAAAGATTCCACCAGCTTCAGTCAACCGCCATTTCTTCATTGATTTTCCTTATTTTATCTCTCCCAAATGTCACATCACTTTACTTTAAAATGATCTTTTCTGTCATTTATGCCGAGCTCTGTCTCTGAAAATCTCTTCAGAAAGTGCGTCTTCGGTGAGAAGATTTCCAAGAAGAATGACCATGACAAGGACAAGGATCACACCAAGCCACGCTCCTCCCTGACTCGCTCATGGTGTGTCCTCTTCGGGAACGGCCCCCTCTGCCTCACACGCCCTCTCCCCCACACGGCTACCATTGGCAGCCTCTCCCACCAGTCTTACTTTGGGAGAGTGTCGGTTCTTTGGGTGTGGATGCTTCATCGACATCTCAGCCCCTACTGTTTTCCACGGGCCATCAGTCAGGTGGCTCCACTGGTTCTACATCAACTGGTGCTGGCTCAGTGCTTCCAGGGGTTCTCCCTACTCCCTGACACTGACCTTGGCCATTTCCTCTGCCACTTCCTCTGCCTCAGGTTCGTTGCCCTCCCCGTATTGACCAGGACTGTCTTTTGGTCATCTTCTCCCTCCCCAATGACGACCCAGACAGAAGAGCTGCTCCGCAGGCCTTGGCCTGCTAGGCCACCTTCCCCCAGTCCCACTGCTGATGCTGACCCCTACGCCTCCTCAGCCAGCACCTCTGGGTGTACCAAAGCCCGTCACAGTGAATTTTCAAGCTGTGCTTCTAGGGACGTGGATATGATGTGCTATCCACACTTCCACCAGTGTTCCTTTCCCTTTAAGGCTTGCCAGAACGTCTTCAAGCTGGCTCTTCCCACTCACCCAGGTGGTAACTCCCTTGGCACCATCCTGTAATGTCAGATTTTCCTTTCCACTGGAAGAAGAAGGTTCCTTCCTTTCCGCTGTCCGGGCCGAATAGGCTCTTTGCTTCAAAACTTAGCGAATCTTTGTGAATCAACTTTCATCTTCAGGCAGTTTTCGAATCCTCGTCGTTTGAAGTCGGCACCCAGTTTCAAAAAATGCAAGTGCAGGTAGAAGATGTCCTGGACAGACCCCCACACCTCATGCATCTACTGCCTAGGCCACAAGCACAATCCCTAGCATGTGGTCTGTGTTGCACTTTGCATCCCAGCACTTTTGAAGACTGGCACGCTTGGCTACTTTTAGGGTGCCCAGATGAATGGGATCACCTCCCGTTCGGTTGAAAGACACCTGTTGAGGGGTCTGCTGAACAGCTTGCAGCTTTTGAAGAGGTGGCGGAGCATGGCTCTTCAGCTTTGGCATTGTGCTGCTTTCCTTTGGCGCCACCTTCACAGGGGCATTTAGAGATATGTGCCAGTCCCTTTCAACCTTTGGGCAGGGCCCCTCTAAGGGTTCAAAACCCTCCAAATCTTCAAAAAAGGAGACTAAAAAGAAGTCTCATTGTTGATCGTGGGATTGCGAGTACTCTCAGGCCTCAGATTCCCGCGTTTCTCTGGAGGTTTCGACTACAGTCAGTCCTTTGGCCCAGGCCGCTGGCTCCATGGTCTCCCTGTCTGTTGGGCCAGTCAGTCGAGACACCCATTGACCAACTTGTCGAGATTTTTCTTGAGCTGGTCAATGCGTAGTCACCAGATGAGGCCGATACCTCCCTCTCTAGGACTCCGGTCGTACCTGTCACTTCTCAGGGTGGGTTGGACCAGCCCGCTGAACTGGTCTCTAACCCTCTGGATCCAATTACTCAGGAGTATCCTCAGCTTTCGCCGGTTCCTTCCAAGTCTCATGGTCAGCATCCCCGGAGGTCGAGGTCTGAATCCCGAGGCCCGGAGTCGAGCAGCTCATGCCACCATTGGCATTCTCTCTCTCGGTATTCAGACAAGAAGCACTGCTGCTACTCCACTTCTTCTTACTCCTCAGATGAGGAGAGGCTCTGCCACGAAATGCACCAGCACTGAGAAGAACTCATGTGGTATTAGCTCATGCTGGCCGGGGTTAAACCAGTTCTGGCCTCCACCCTGGCTGTTCCGTGGCTCCTGCCACCCAGGCCCCAGCCTACTCTGGCTCGGCTGGTTCCAGCTCTGCCTGTTCTGGCCTCTCCTCTCATCCAGGTGGAGCAGCCGCCGGTGGGTCCCCCCACCAAAGGATGCCCATACCACTTCTGGGCTTCCTTGTCAGCTGTCAGTCACCAGAACTCCCAACAGACCCTGTAGGATCAACAGGGACTCTGGTCGGTCGACCGCTTTTTGATGAATCCTCGGAGTGTGAGAGCTCCTCCTCCTTGCATTCCCATCCGTTGGATGCCGAGTTGGGGGAGGATTTGTCCATGGAGCAGGGTCCCACCTCTTTAGGTGGCTTAGTCTGTGTAATCTTAGAATCTGTGGGACTCCAGATGGAGCCCATCCAAAAATGGGCAAGTACCCTTTGACCAAGATTCTCGACCAGGGTGACTCCCTGGGGTGGCCTTCCCAGTCGCTGAGGCCATTCTTTCTTTTTTTTTTTTTTTGTAGACTATTTTTCTCTCCTGCCAGTCTGGGGCATCTCTCAGGCTGATCTTACTTGACTTCTGCTCCTAACCGTCCGCCTGAGCCACTCCTACTGATGGATACATCGGTTTCAGGATCCCCACCTCTCCCCTGGCCCTGTAGGAAAAGGCAGAGGATCCCCAGGGGTAGAGTCATAGTTGTGGCCAGCGATTGGCGTATGGAGCTTAAGCCACTGGGGGACTGCCATCGCCTCTCCCGGCTGGCAGGGGTATTGCCGTTTTCACCCCCAGGAGCACAGTCATGCAATGATGTCAGCGCGACTGCCTATAGACATCTGCCACGCTCCTCCCACGTTGTTGCTCTCGCGCTAGTATTACCCTCGGTCTCAACCGGGGGTCTCTACTGTGCTGGAGAAGCCCTGGATCCCTCCCCAGGGAGAAAAGAGGAGAGCAGTCCTCCGGACACTCGATCCTCTCCCTCCCTTGCCGACCCCTGGCACCTGAGCTCGTTCCTGAACCCGGGTCGCTGGTGTGGCGCGAGGTGTATCGTCCAGCACCTCAACCCTCAGCACCACCAGGCCCACCAAGGCCAGTCTTGGCCCTGCTTTGGCAGCACCCTGCCTGTTGCCCTGCGTCATCGGCACAGACGGCCCGCAAGTACTTACTGGCTCCCTGTCGGGTTTCATCGAACATCCCTTGGCTGAGGGCCTGGTGGCCGACTCGGTCTTCCGGCGTACCAGCAACGTTGGGGACGTGGATAAGCCTCCTGAAAAGGAATCCAAGAAATAGGACTGAATGGCCAAAAAGCTATATGCAGCCTCTTCTCTCAGCCTTCGGCAGGCGAGTTTGGCCCTTTTGATGGCCCAGTTTGCTCATGCCCTCTTAGGCACTCTTGGTGAGTTACTTTCCCAGCTCCCGGCTGACTTACAGACCACGGTCAAGCAAGTCCTGGACCAGGGCTGAACTGTGGCTAAGCAGCAGCTCCAGACCGCCATTGACATTGGCGACTTTTGCGCCCAGTCTGTGGCTGCCGTGGAGGCCATGCTCTGCAGGGCTTTGCTGGGGATCTCTACCTTTACAGCAGGTATCCAGCATAAGTTGGCAGATGTCCCCTTCTCAGGCATCAACTTGTTCGGGCCGGGGGTGGAAGGATACCTTACTCGCATTGAGAAGTCCAATGCCACCCTGAACTCTGTTACCTCCACCCAGAGGGATCCCAAGGGCTCTAAGCTCCAAAGGAAGAAGCCCCTTTGGCCCCTTTCTGCCCTTGCGGCCAAGCCATCCTAGGCCCCAGCTGGGCAGCAAGGCTAAGGCCTGGCATCCCTGACCTAAGTTGGTTGCTTCGGACTTCCAAAAGCCAGGTCGTCAAGGCCCCGCTGCTTCCTCTGCTGGTCCCTCCTCCACCTCCAAGCCTGCCCAGTGACAGAATGGAGGTGCCTCCCCCATGCCCTGTCGTCTAGGCACAGGTCAGGAAGCACAGGAAAAACCAGGAGCAGTTGTAAAATTCACAACAAGAGTATTCACTGTATTTCCACTAGCAGTAACATAAAAAATAAAATTGTTTAGTGTAACTGTTTACGAAGGTAAAATAAACAGAAAATCCATCAGAGTTTTCCTTCAATTTCTGTGTCCATCTTGCAAGCAATTGCAGCTCTCTCTTTCGTCAGTGCCCTTCCGGTAAGAAGATGTCGTGCACCGATCCCCACACTGCATGCGCATATTGTCTCGTCACGGTGTGTCTACTTTCATCTAACATCCTGCCAGCGACCATCTTGCATGCCTGAGGTTGAGGAGGCTGGAGAAACGGAACCCTCCGGTGAAATCCAAGGAGGCTCGGTGGGCGGCTGCGGAATCCACCAAGCAATTGGACCGAATGCAGGCATTCTGAGAGGAAGTAGCTTGGGCTGCAGAAACTTCTCGGAGCTTCTTCATTCAGCTCAACCTGAATCCGTAAAAGGGAGAATGATCCAGGATCGTCGACGCTCTTAGGAGCGGGAGAGATCTCGGTCCCAGGAACCAGCAGTCTCGACTTCGGTCGAGATTCTTCTTCGGCTGCTGACTTTTCAGCTTTGCCATCTGGTCAGTTGACCGAACTGTCGATCAACTATGTAGAAATCGTTATCAACCCGATCGATCCTTTATCGACGACTCCGGTCGACGATTCCCTTGACCGAACTCCTATTCTGAATTTCCCCGACGAGGAGACCCAGCCTGTTGGGACTCCCATCGAGGAAGTGGTCCCCTATCCCGGGAAATCACTGGTCCCACTGGTGTCTCCTGAGTGATCGAATTGGCCTGTCCGATCTCGATTGAGGTCTCAGACCGAAAGGCCGAGGAAGAGCCATAAACGCTCTAAAAAAGAGGCAACGTCATCGGTCGTCTTCATCCTCCTCAGACGAGGAGAGGCTCCAGTGGCAGCAATGTCAGCGCTACGAGGACCTCATGTGGCAGCAGCTGATTTTAACCAGGCATATGCCAACTCCGGCTTCCACCCCGGCCATTACTTGGCTTTCGCCTCCTAGGCCGAAGCCGACTCCTCCGGAGCCGATCAAGTCGGTTCCTCCACCTGCGAAGCTGCTAAAACTCCAGCTTGGCCTAAAACTGTCCCTCCACCGATTGTGGTGGAACCACCGCCCAAGCAGCCTGTGGGAGGGGCACCTTCCAAGGAAGATACTGTAGGCCAGACACCGGGCTTCACCGGCGTTTGTCAGTCATGGTCACTCCGGACTGCCCTCGGCGGATCGAAGGTGATCTGGGCGGTCGACTGCTATATCCGGATTCCTCTGCTTCGGATGTCACCGGGCCTGTATTCTCTTCCCAGGGATCACGAATCAGCCATTGGATTAGAGAGGGAAGAAGGTCCATTGTCTTTTCAGGGCATTCTTTGCCTCATCTTTGAGTCTACAGGGATGCCCCTGGAGCCAATCCAGAAAAAGGCGGAGTACCCTCTCATGGACATCCTCAAGAGAGGCGACACCCCAACGGAGGCCTTTCTTGTGGCCGAGGCCATTGTGGGCCCAGGCTTAGAACTCTGGCAGTGCCCTACCTCTTGTCCAGCTCCGTCTGTCCGCATGGCCTGCAAGTATGCAGTGCCCATGGGGTCCCTTGCGGGGTTCACAGAGCACCCTTCGGCTGAGAGCCTGGTGGACCACCTCTGTGTTCATGCGTACTGGCAGTTCTGCCAATACTGACCAACATCCTGATAAAGAGTTCAAGATTTTTGACCATTCAGCCAGGAAGGTCTATGCGGCTTCTTCCTTAGGCCTTCATGAGGCAAGTTCAGCTGTCATCATGGCACACTTCTCCCATGCCCTTCTAGGATCCTTGAATGAAGTCCTCCCACATCTCCCCACGGACATGGAGACCGTGGTCAAGCAGGTCCGGGATCAGGGCTGAGCTGTTGCCAAACAGCAGCTTCAGGCAGCCCTGGACATTGGGGATTCTTGTGCCCGTTTGATGGCAGCCGCAGTTGCCTCTCATCGCAGGGCTTGGCTGAGGCTCTCCTCTTTCCCGGTGGCTACTCAGCACAAATTAGCTGACGTGCCCTTCCAAGGGACTAACCTGTTCGGCCCAGGAGTGGCTGGTAACCTTCAGCGCATTGAGCAGTCCAGTTCCACCTTGGACGCTACTTCTGCCAAGGGTTCTTCAGGCAAGAACCAGCAGAAGAAAGGGAAGCCTTTTCGGCATTCTTCCCTTGCAGTTCAGCAGTCCTCTTTTAAAGGGGGACAGCAGCAGGCCCAAGCTTGGCGCCCCCGGCCCCCCTAGGCCCATAAAGGAGGCCGAGGTTCCAGTCCTGGTTCCTTCTCCTCCAAGCCTGCTCAGTGACGGGCCGGGGGCTGCCAACACCTCTCCCATCACCACAGCTCTGGGTCCTCTCGTGGGGGGGCCGGCTCCGCCACTTCCGTTCCGCCTGGTCCACTGTCACCTTGGACAGGTGGGTTCTCGAAGTGGTTGGTCAAGGACTGCCTCTGGAATGCGAGCAGTACCCTCCAAGCTGAGCCCATGCCCGTCGGGAGAAGAAAGTGTCCGCTCAGACTCAGTCGGCTCTCCGAGATGACATCTCTCAGCTCCTCCTCGAGGCTGTAGCTCCAGTGGTGGATCCTCCAGCAGACCCAGGCTTTGTCTCCAGGTACTTCCTGGTGCCAAGTGGACAGGGAGGTTGGCGCCCCTATTCTAGATCTGCACGACTTGAATCAGTATCTCAGGTCCCGCATCTTTCGGATGGTCACTCTGTCCCAGATCATACCATCCTTGGAGCGAAACATGTGGTTTTGTTCACTGGATCTGCAGGACACATTCTTTCACATCTCAATCGTCCATTCCCATCAGCGGTTCCTCCGCTGCAGGGTCAAAGGGACCCTATACAAGTTCTGAGCCATGCCGTTCGGCTTGTCATCTGCCCCACGGGTCTTCACCAAATGCATTGCAGTGGTGGCGGCCCATCTCAGGCGTCGGGGGGGGGGTGTCAGGATTTATCCTTACCTCGATGATTGGCTCTTAGCAGGTTCCACCCAACAGGAGGTGGAGAGGGCCAGTGACCTGGACCTCTAGACCTGTTCCCATCTCGGCCTCGTTGATCTCGGAACTCGTGCCTTCTCAGGTGATGGGTTTCATCGGGGGCAGAGCTTGATTCTCGTCAAGCCAGAGCTCGAATTCCGACGGACAGGGTGGAGGTTCTCTCCTCCTTTGCCCAATCATTTCTGGTTGGGCAATTGCGCCCTGCCCGGGACTTTCTGTCTTTTCTGGGTTACATGGCGGTGTGCACCTCCGTGGTCCATTGGGCCAGGTTGCACATACGCCCCCTCCAATGGGAGCTGGCTGCCCAGTGGACTCAGCACCACAGTCATTTCAACCAGCTGATCACTGCAATCCAGAAGATGTGGGACGCTCTGCACTGGTGGACTGCCCCAAACCGGTTGCAGGAAGGGATCCCATTCGTCTGCCCCGAGCTGACAGTCGTCCTTAAGACCAATGCCTCTCTCATGGGCTGGAGAGCCCACATGGGGCACAAAAGGGCCCACGGACTCTGGACCCCCGAGGTGTCTCGATGCCACATCAACCTGTTGGAGCTCAGAGCAGTCAGACTTGCACTGTCAGCTTTCACTTCTCCGCTCTGGAGTCAAGTGGTTCAAGTCCAGACGGACAATACCATGACCATGTACTACCTCAACAAACAGGGCGGCACACATTCCCGTCTGCTGTGCAGGGAGGTGCTCTGCATCTGGACCCTCGTGAGCTGATTAGAGGCAGATCTCCTAGCCGTCCATGTGGCAGGAGCCTCAAACCATCTGGCGGATGCTCTCGGCCGCTTAGGCCAGACATCCCACGAGTGGTCTCTCCATCCAGAGGTAGCTTACAACCTGTTTGCCTCCAGGGACAACACCAAGCTGAAGCTGTTTCATGCCCACTGCCCTAAGCAGGACTCGCTGCGGGAGGATGCCTTCTCGAGGCCGTGGACCCCAGGCCTCCTCTACGCCTTCCATCCATTTCCCTTGATCCACAGGGTGCTCCTCAAGGTGAGGAGGGACAAGGCGAATGTGATCTTGGTAGCCCAGACTGGCCACACCAGTTCTGGTATACAGATCTCCTCAGCCACAGCTGCAGGCCCCCGGAGCAGCGTCTAGCACGCCTGGACCTGATATCTCTCAATCATGGGAAGATATTCCATCCAGACCTTCAATCCCTGCACCTCACAGCCTGGTACCTGAGTGGCTAGAGTTCCAGGCTTTGGGTCTTTCCGACGATGTCTACACCGTGGTGGAGGCATCGAGAAAGGAATCGACCAGGAAATGTTATACCTTCACATGGAAAAGGTTTTCCATTTGGTGTCAGGGAAAGGGCCTGGACCCTTTGTCCTGTCAAAGTGGCTAACATTCTCGACTACCTTTGGTTTCTCTCTAAAGGGGGTCTACAGCCATCGAGCATTAAGGTGCACCTGGCAGCCATCTCTGCTTACTGGGTGCGGGCCTGTCAGCCGATGGTGCAGGAGACGGTGGTCGGGTGCTTTTTCAAAGGCCTGGATCACATATCCCTTCCAGTGCGTGAACCTCCACCTCCGTGGGATCTACTGCTGGTACTAGCAAAGCTCATGGGCAAGCCATTCGAACCAATATACAAGTGTGCGTTGTCACACTTGTGGAAGATGGCCTTCCTGGTGGCTATCATATCTGCCAGAAGGACAGGGTAGCTGCAGGCGCTCTCGGTGGACTCCCCTTATCTGGTCTTTCACAGGGACAAGGTTGTCCCACGCCTCCACCCGAAATTCCTTCTGAAGGTGGTGTCAGAGTTTCACCTTAACCAGGTGTTAACTCTGCTGGTCTGCTACCCCAACTACACCTCAGACGCCGAGAACAGGCTCCATACTTTGGACATGAGACGTGCTCTCTCCTATTACAAGGAAAGGACGGCAGAAATTCGGGGAGAGGTTCGCCAGCTGTTTGTCACCTACGCTGAAGCCGCTTCTGGCAGACCTGCAGCAAAGTGGACTATTGCAAGATGGATTACATCATGCCTAGGTCTGTGTTACGAGTTGGCGGGCATGGAGCCTCCCAGAGGGAAAAGAGCTCATTCTACTTGCCATACTGCTGTATCAGTAGCTGCTTCCAGGGACATCCCTATCCAGGAAATCTGCCGGGCTGCTACCTGGAAGTCAGCAAACACCTTCATTACCTATTACCACATCGACCTTGAGTCACGCCAGGATGCTTGTTTTGGGGCCTCAGTTCTCCAATCTCTGTTCCCTAAGTAGGGGTGTCGCCTTGCCTCCCTCCTCCCTGAGAACTGCTAGGAGTCTGCCAAAGAGTGTGGATGAACAACATATCCACATTCCTAGAAAAACAGGTTACTCACCTGTAACAGTAGTTCTAGGAGTGGTATGTGTTGTTCATCCACACAGACCCACCCGACTTCACCGGCTGCAGACGCACAACATCTGGCTTCCAGCGGGCTAAGATCTGGTGTCATGGGGCGGAGCCGAGGTATACAGGGTGGGAGGAGCCAGCTTGAAGACTTCCAGCAGATTTAAAATGGAAGGGGACATGCAAAAGAGTGTGGATGAACAACATATACCACTCCGAGAACTACTGTTACAGGTGAATAACCTGTTTTTCTTCTCCATGTGGGATTGTATGCAGGCTAGGCTTGCGCCCGAATTCGGCTGACACCGCGGGGGCCTACTGTGCCTGCCCCTACACTACCTCCCCTACAGGGCTACAGCACACACCTTGAGATCAGGAGCCTCTAACCCCCACAAGGACCCAGGGACCAGGATGAGTACCACCCCAACCTCCTCCCTGACGAGGGAAATCCTAGAGATGAAGGAGGCATTACCCTCCCCCCACTGCACCTCTAGAGTGTTGTTCGATGGTGAGGAGACCCCCAAGTATTTCCCATGGTTCCTCTCTCCCCCCAGGTGACCCCTCCTTTGTCACTGTTCTGAGACAGTTGCAGGTAGCCATGGGGTTCAACACCAAGCAGCAGGACCCTATCCGGCGCCTTCTGTCCACTTACCTTGGCCTGTCAGATGCCCCTCATCTGATCATTCCTCCATTGATAGAACCTATTGAGGCTGCCACCGTGGTTTCTTAGTATTGGCCCAGCTTGGTCCCTGCCATGCCTTGGAAGGCGGACAAGCTGTACCAGGCCCTAGCAGGGAAGCCCTTCTTACCCCAGGAGTCCTTTAGCACCAGTAACTTTAGCAGTTAGCTGGCTAGGTGCAACTGCCCCATAGATACGCTTTTAAGAGAGTTTTTTTTAAATGAGCTTTGGGCAGTAGCCAATCAAAAAACAGGAGGGGAGTGAGCTGAGTGAGAGCAGCCTGAAGGCTTCAGAATTTTTTCTCTGCTGACTGAGCAACATTACCCCTGAGGTGCCTCTCAACTTGCCTTGGTGACAGCCTCCTAATCACTTATCTTGGTAACATTTTCCTCATAAAATGATTTCTTTAGTGTGCTGAGTGAAAGTTTTACGATTTTGTTAGCACCGCTCTATCGTGCTAATTTAGCGCAATCGTGCTATTTTTACTGCACCTGCTTAATTTATATCAAGTTTTTACCGCGGATGCTTAATTTCGACAGTTCTTCACTTTTTAAACATAATTCATGAAGGAATCGTCAAATTCTTGTCTTTTGCCTTAATTTTTACCTCAGACCTTGCGGGTTCTACCATGTGGCAACCATTTGGATTTCAAAATTGACAGTTGCTGCTGGGGTTCTCTGATGATTGGCAAGATCAGAGAATCCCATAATTAATTAAAACTGGACTTAAAGTGTCATCTTTCACGGGACTGGCTTCACAGCATCAACAGAAACCTGTACACAGTTTGACTGGTATTACTAAGTTTTCTATAAGATTGGAACTGGTATAGATCCCAGTACTACAAAACAAGAATATAGTAATAGTAACAGTAATAAGGAAAATAGACAGTACCACACCAGCCTGTCTAGGAGTGGTCAGTGGGTGCCCTTTCGGCATGCTGCCCGTAGGCCTAAATTCTGTTCCAAACCTCAGGGTAAATGCAGAGCAGCTGCAGCCCTACCTACCTCTACCTCCACCACTGGGAAATCTCCCAGAGGAGGTGGTGCGGCCCGGGCCGCTGGTGCTACCTCAGCATGACTCCTTGTCTGGTTCCTCCCCCAAGCTGGGCAGGAGGTGGTAGTCGGGGGGGTCATTTCTCTCTCTGCACCTAGAAAAGTGGAGGGAGAACACCAGAGATGCCTGGGTCTTACAGCTCACTGAAAACGGACAAACTGTGGAACTTCTGGAGTGACCTCCAGAAAAGCTTCTGGTTCAAGTTCTCTTACCCTCCAGACTACATTCCAGTACTCTGGGAGGAGATCCGCACCTTTCTGCACAAAAGGGCCGCAGAACCCATCCGAGAGACGCAGCCGGGCAGTGAGTTCTACTTTCCCTTCTTCCTGGTCCCCAAATCTATAGGGGATCTCAGGCCCATCCTAGACCTCCCGAGAACTAAATTTAATTCAGTACAAGAAATTCCAGATGGTTACCCTTCAGGTACTGCTGCTCTTGCTGCATCAGGGAGATTGGATCTGCTCCCTCAATATGAAAGATGCATACCTGCATATCAAGGTATGTGCTTCCCACCATCAGTACCTCAGGTTCCACTTTCAGGGAACACACTTCCAATTCCGGGCCTTGCCTTTTGGTTTTTCCTCGGCTCCTCTGGTGTTTACCAGATGCTTGGCAGTAGTGGTGACAGCCCTCGGGAGGGGCTGTATGTCTTTTACTACCTGGATTACTGGCTCCTCAAAGCTCCGTCCAAAGAACACCTGGTTCAGGCTCTGGAATGTATCACCCGCCTGTTCCAGGAACTGGGCATCCTGATCAGTCTGCTCAAGTCCGTCTTGACACCCTGTCAACCCCTCTAGTATATAGGGGCAGTCCTGGATACAGCTCAGGGCATGGCCTTCCTGCCCCAGGACTTGGGGGACTGCTTAATAGCTCAAGCCTGCCTGCCGTACAACAGCAAGTATGTCTCAGCCAAACCTTCCTCTGGCTCTTGGGCTTGATGGCAGTGGCTATAGTCACAGTGCCTCTAGCCAGACTGCACATGAGAGTGCCCCAGTGAACACTGAGGGATCAGTGGAACAACAGGTCCTAGTCTGTCCAGTCAAAAAGGTTCTGACTTTTTTTTTTAATTTTTGTTTTTAATTGTTTTTCAAGACACAACAAACTGATCATAAACTAAGCAATACGCCAATAATAATGAGAAGTCATATATATATATATATATATATATAAACAGGGGAAAAGTACATGAAGAAATATTGTAATCAAAACCATGCTGATACAAGAAAAATAAAAGGGGAACACTGATATCTGGTAATAAGTGATTGAAATCGCACAGAAGGGCCCATCAGCAGAAAACATCTCAGACTATCTACTCATTAAAATTTCTAGATATCCTTATCCATTAGAAAGTGTAGACATTTCTCAATGGTCACTTTAAAAGTAGTAGTACCACTTTATCCTCATTAGAGGGAGGATTTACACACGGCATGTAAAACCACTGACTCTGATAAGAATTAACCTTGATATCCAGCTGGCGGTATCTTATAAATCATATCTTATACTTACCAACGAAATCAAAAATAACAAAAGGAAAAAGAAGAGAGGCTGCTGAAAGCATAAATTATGTGATGTTGAGGATCCCCCACTGTCCCGTATAAGCCCTAAGTAATTCCACTGCCCCATAAGGTCTATCCCTTCTCCTCCATATGGGACAAAGTCAGGGTCATGTTCTAATTGTTACATTACCCACTTAGGCCACGTAAGGTCAAATACCTGCTCTCTGTTCCGGCGTCTGACCAACATATGTTCCAGGGCATAGACTTCTCAAACTAGGCCACTACAAGCCCCTGTGGTTGGCATTGTCTTCCTGTACCACAAATGTGTTAAGGCTTTTTTGACAAGGACAAGTAAGGTGACCTGCCGATATGTGTTCCTATCTATTCTAACACTCTCAAGGGGTATGGCCGTCAAGAGGTAAGCAGGAGTTAGCAATTCTGGGCATGCAAATGTTATAGTTAGCTCCTGTATGACCTCATCCCAGTAAGAGAACAAAAGTTCACATCCCCACAAAATATGAAGCTGATCTGCATTTGGATATTCACATTCTTTCCAGCATCTGCCATGGGAAAAATCAGAGAATTTTGCCACAATGGCAGGGGTACGGAAGAAGCATATTCTCAACTTCCAAGAGTATTCCCTCCAATATGGGGAACAAGATGCTTTAAAGGCTGGGTGGGCTGATGCTGCCCAACCATGGACCGGGATATCGACTTGGAGTTCTTTAGACCATCTGGCCCTAATCAGTTCAGTCAAGTTGACTACTCACTCTCTAAGAGCTTTATATAGGTGGCTAATTAAATGCTCAGTAGACATAGCGCTAATGCAAGCCTTAATTAAAGAAACTAACAATGAGGGTTTCTAGGGACATGGATATGTTGTTCATCCACACTGTCTGGCAGGTATCCTTGCCGCTTTAAATCTTGCCGGAAGGTCTTCAAGCTGGCTCCTCCCACCCACCCGGGTGGTAAAACTCTCGGCTCCGCCCCATGATGCCAGATCTTCCTTACCGCTTGGAAGCTCAGGTTCCCTCCTTAACGCTCTGCATATAAGACTGGTTCCTAATTCTTCGGTTTACCCGAAATAAAGTTTAAGGTTTTCAAGACTTCGGTCAATTATTTCCCTCACGACTGTGATGGACAAATCGACTCCTGGTTTTCGGAGGTGCCCATCCGGGCAGAAGATGTCTTGGACGGATCCGCACTCCACGCGCGTCTACTGCTTAGGCCATGAGCACGACCCGCAGGCCTGCGACCTGTGCTCTTCCTTCTCGGTCTATGTCCTGGAGGACCGCACTCCCTGTTTACAACTTGGGCTGCCCCCGAGAACGTGCTACCCACCGGGTGAAGTCGAAGGAGGCCTGTTTACGGTGTCCGCGGCGTTGGCTCATGGAACAGCTCTGAGCAGATGATCGCCTCAAGGAGGAGGCATGGCCAGCAGGCTACATCTTCGCCTTCCTCGGCCGGGCCTTTATCCCGCCTCCTTGGGATCCTCCTATTCAGCTTCTTTTAAGGAGCTCTGTCAGTCCTTTCCACCAAGGGAGAGGGGCCATCAGGACTTTCTCTCGGTCCAAGAAGAAGGACTCTAAAGGTAAGTCCTCTGTCGAGGTATTGGGAGCGGAGAGGTCCCTCCCGAGTAGTCGCACCGACTTCGGGTCGGTCCTCGGCTTCGGCCACTGGCTTCACGGCATCCCCGTCAGGTCAGTTGACCGAGACACCCGTCGACGCAGTCAAGATTTTTCTCGACCCGTCGGATGGGTTGTCGACCGGTGAAGCCGACAACCCTCACTCCCCGGTTCCCCTGGCAGAGATTGAGGTTACCGTGGACTTGTCTGTGCCTCCGGTTCCGGAGTCCACGGTCGAAACTGCCACGCCGAGGGGAGAGCGGGTCTCCCCCGCCCTGCCCCAGAACCCTCCTCGGAAATGCCGAGGTTCTCGGTCTCGGTCTCGGACATCTTCACGGTCCAGCCGATCCACTACGAGGACCTCATGTGGCAACAGCTCCTTCTGTCCGGGAGCAAACCGACGTCATCGCCTTCCCCGGCCATCAAGTGGCTGTCACTGAGCGGTCAAGCAACCCTCGCCCTAGCCGAGGCGCCTGCCCCGGGCCTGTTCGACCAAACCGGCTGCCCTATCGATTCTGGTAGGAACCTCCGCCTCCACAGCCGGGAAATTTGGGGCCCCAACCACACTCTCGGTCGGGCCAGGGCTCGCCCCATAGGCTGGCTGTCACTCATCCCGACCACCCTGCAGGTGGAGGGGTGGCTTAGGCCCAAGGCAGTTTTGTGGACCTCGTCCGAGTCCCGACGAAGATTCCTCCTGTTCTCCAGGCAGGTCGACCTGGAGTCCTCCAGAGGTCAGTCGCTGGATGATAGCCCATCGTCCTTCATGGGTTTGCTTAGGCTCATCTCGGAGTCCACCGGGATGCAGCTCGAGCCCATATCCAAGCGGGCCAAGTATCCCCTAATGGAGATACTGGACCGAGGGGATTCTCCCACGGAGGCCTTTCTGGTGGCCGAGGCTATTGTCGGCCCGGCCTTGGAGCTTTGGCAGTGTCCTGATTCCTGCCCTGCGCCTTCGGCCAGGATGGCGAGGAAGTATGCGGTCCCTACTGGTTCTCTGTCTGGTTTTTTGGAACACCCCTCAGCCGAGGGGTTGGTTACCGACAGCGTCTTCCGGCGTGCCGGTAGTGCCAGGGACGTGGACAAGCCTCCCGACAAGGAGTCCAAGAAGTTGGACTACGCCGGGCACAAAGTCTACGCTGTGTCCTCCCTTGGCCTTCGTCAGGCCAGCTTGGCCATGCTGATGGCACACTTCTCTCACGCCCTGTTGGGCTCCCTGGACAAGGTAGTCCCTCATCTCCTGGCTGACCTGCACCCAACGGTCAAGCAGGTGCGGGACCAGGGCAGGGCAGTGGCCAAGCAGCAACTTCAGACTGCTCTGGACATCGGCGACTCATGTGTCAGGTCAGTCACGGCCGCAGTGGCCATGCGCATTCGGGCATGGCTGAGGATATCCACCTTCACAGCGGATACCCAGCACAAGTTGGCGGATGTCTCCTTCTTGGGGACCAACCTCTTTGGTCCTGGAGTGGAGGGTCACCTCCAGAGGATTGAAAAGTCCACTGCCACTCTGGACTTGGTCTCCTCCGCCCAGAGGGACAAGGGCCGCAGACCGCAACCCAAGCCCTTTCGTCCGTCTGCGCCCACGGCACGTCCGGCCCAGCAGCATCAGGGCCAGCAGGCTCGCACTTGGCATCCCAAAGCCGAGCCTGCGGCTTCCTCTTCCAGGAAGCAGGGAGGCAAAGGCCCAGGAGATCTCTCGCCAGTCCCTCATCCAGCCTGCCCAGTGACGGGGTTGAGGGTGTCACCTAACCTCGTCTCCACCCCCGGTTCCCCTGGGGACGGCCCGCCACTTCCTTTCTGCCTGGTCCGCTGTCACTGCAGACCGGTGGGTGTTGGAAGTGGTAGGAAAGGGCCTGCCTCTGGAGTTCGAGCAGGCCCGGCCCTTCCGAGCCGTCGCCCCCCGGGGGGCCTCAGGGTCCGCAACCTCGCTGGCGGCTCGCCGAGCCGACATCACCTCTGCTCCTCGAGAAAGAGGTGATCAGAGAGGTGGCAGACCCTCCCTCAGACCCGGGGTTTGTGTCTAGGTACTTCCTGGTCCCAAAACGGACGGGGGGCTGGCGCCCCATTCTCGACCTGCACGACCTAAACAAGTTCCTAAGGTCTCGGACCTTCAGGATGGTCACTCTGGCTCAGATAATACCATCCCTGGAACGAGGCATGTGGTTCTGTTCTCTGGACCTACAGGACACGTTCTTTCACGTCCCTATCCGTCTGTCTCACCAGAGATTCCTTCGCTTTCGAGCGGAGGGATCCCTTTATGAGTTCCGAGCCATGCCCTTCGGTCTTTCTCTTGCTCCCAGGGTCTTCACCAAATGCATGGCAGTGGTGACAGCATTCCTGCGGCGCCGAGGGGTCCGGGTATACCCTTACCTGGACGATTGGCTGATAGCAGCCCCCTCCAGACAGGAGGTGGAGCGGTCCAGAGATCTGGCCCTCCAGGTTTGCTCTCAGATCGGCCTTCTCATCAACGAGGCCAAGTCGGAACTCGGACCGAAGCAGGTGATTCATTTCATCAGGGAGAGCTCGACTCTTGAGCCAGAGCATGGCTCCCGGCGGACAGGGCCGAGGTTCTTTCCTCCTTTGCCCAATCATTTCTGGTGGGCAGTCGCGCCCTGCCCGGGACTTCCTGCGCCTCCTGGGTCTCATGGCGGCCTGCACCAGCATGGTCCGTTGGGCCCGCTGGCACATGCGTCCCCTTCAGTGGGGATTGGCCTGCCAGTGGTCACAGCGCTGCGATCCATTGGACCAGCTAGTGACGGTGACCCAGGGGATGTGGAACGCTCTCCAGTGGTGGACCATTCCAGCCCATTTGCAGGAGGGCATCCCGTTTGTCTGCCCCGAGCCGACGGTCTCTCTATCGACCGATGCCTCTCTGATGGGTTGGGGTGCCCATCTGGGTGAGCACAGAGCGCACGGCCTCTGGTCCCCTCGGGAGTCCCGATGCCATATCAACCTGCTGGAGCTTCGGGTGGTTCATCTAGCCCTCACCGCCTTTGCTCCGTTTCTACGGGGTCAAGTGGTTCAGGTCCAGACGGACAATACCACGACCATGTACTACCTAAACTGCCAGGGCGGGATGCGCTCCATGCCTCTGTGCAAGGAAGCTGTCTGCGTTTGGTCACTCGTGCGCAGCCTGGAGGCGGATCTCCTAGCCATCCATGTGGCAGGAGCCTCCAACACTCTGGCCGATGCCCTGAGCCAGATAGGGGCTGTGTCCCACGAGTGGTCTCTCCTGCCGGAGGTAGTACAAGATCTGTTCTCCCACTGGGGCACACCTCAGGTGGACCTGTTTGCCTCCAGGGAGAATGCGAAGCTGAGGCTGTTTCATGCCCGCCCCCCTCAGCAGGGTTCGCTGCAGGGGGATGCCTTCTCGAGGCCGTGGACCCCGGGCCTCTTCTACGCCTTTCCCCTGATCCACAAGGTGCTTCTCAAGGCGAGGAGGGACAAGGCGCAGGTGATTCTGGTAGCCCCAGACTGGCCCCGCCAATGCTGGTATCCAGATCTCTCAGCCTCAGCTCCAGGCTCCCAAGGCAGCTTCCAGCTCGCCTGACCTGTTATCAGTCAATCAGGGAAGGTGTTCCATCTGGACTTTCAATCCCTGCACCTGACGGCCTGGTTCCTGAGCGGCTAGAGTTCCAGGCCTTGGGTCTTTCCGACGAGGTCCTCAATGTAGTTGAGGCGTCCTGTAAGGAGTTGACCAGAAAATGCTATGCCTTCAAATGGAAGAGATTCTCCATTTGGTGTTAGGGCAAGGGCCTGGACCCTTCCTCCTGTTTCTTGGCAAGCATCTTGGACTACCTATGGTCCCTTTCTCAGCAAGGGCTTAGGTCGACGACCCTAAAGGTGCACCTGGCAGCCATCTCAGCTTACCGGGCACAGGCCGGGAAGCAGTCGGTGGCGCAGGAGAAAGTGGTTGGGTGCTTTTTCAAAGGCCTGGATCACATATCCCCACCGGTGCGTGAACCTCCACCTCCGTGGGATCTACTACTGGTATTGGCAAAGCTCATGGGCAAACCGTTCGAACCAATGCACAGGTGTGACATCTCTCACCTGTCATGGAAGACCGCCTTCTTGGTGGCTATCACATCAGCCAGAAGGATGGGAGAGCTCCAGGCGCTTTCCACAGAGTCTCCTTACCTGGTCTTCCACAGGGACAAGGTTGTCCTGCGCCCCCACCCGAAATTCCTTCCGAAGGTGGTGTCGGAGTTTCACCTTAACCAGGTGTTGACTCTGCCGGTGTTCTACCCCAATCACACCTCGGAGGCCGAATATGGGCTCCATACTCTGGACCCTAGAAGGCACAAACACTTACTATAAGGGCGCCGGCTGAAGTTTCGGGAGTGGTTAGCCAGCTGTTTGTCACCTACACTGAAGCCGCACCTGGCAGACCTGCAGCCAAGCGGACGATAAGCAGGTGGGTCACCTCCTGCATAGATCTGCTATAGGTTGGCAGGCATGGAGCCTCCCAGAGGATAAGAGCTCATTCTGCCTGCCATACCGCTGCATCGGTAGCTGCTTCCAGGGACGTCCCTATCCAGGATATCTGCAGGGCTGCTACCTGGAAGTTGGCACATACCTTTATAACCCACTACCACATCGATCTTGAGTCACGCCGGGATTCTGGTTTTGGGGCCTCGGTTCTCCAGTCTCGATTTCCCAAGTAGGGGGTGTGCGCCTTGCCTCCTTTCTCCCGGAGAACTGCTAGGAGTCTGCCAGACAGTGTGGATGAACAACATATCCATGTCTCTAGAAATACAGGTTACTCACCTGTAACAGGAGTTCTAGGAATGGTATATGTTGTTCATCCTCACGACCCACCCGACTTCCCCGGCTTCGACGCACAACCTGAGCTTCCAGCGGGCCAGATCTGGCGTCATGGGGCAGAGCCGAGAGTTTTACCACCCAGGTGGGTGGGAGGAGCCAGCTTGAAGACCTTCCAGCAAGATTTAAAGCGGCAAGGATACCTGCCAGACAGTGTGGATGAACAACATATACCATTCCTAGAACTCCTGTTACAGGTGAGTAACCTGTATTTATCCGCTATAATGGAAAAAGCCTTGTCATGTTGTCTTAAATAAGATTTAAGCTGGAGATACCCGAAAAAGCTTGCTTGTGGGAGTTGATATGTAGACTTTAGGGATATAAATGGAAGTATGCCTGTAGGGCCAACTACTTGGAAAACATGTTTTAATCTCCTTTGAGTCCAACTAGCAAAAACCTTACTGGCTCTATTAGGGGGGAAAGAGGTATCTGCTGCAAAGGCCCTACGATATAATGCTTCAGGAAGGATAAGGTATGTACTCAAAATAGAGGCCCAGCACTGGAACAGTTCCCTAGTATGAAGGGGAAATTTGAGATGGGGGGTGCTATGTATGGGGTGACAAAACAAATAATTGGTAAGATCGAATAAATTACTCTAATTTCAGACTGCTTCCAGTGGGCAACATAAAATGGATTCAGCCAACCAAATAGGTTTGGAGTTGTGACGTTACTGCATATTGTTGAAAACTGGGTAGATTCAGGCTCCTCATTTTTCTAGGAAGTTGTAATGGACTATCTCACCCTTGGCCTTCGCCCCTTCCAGATGAAGCAAGACATTAACCTGTCCCATGCTTGGAGGTATATTTTTTCTTGGGGCATGAAGAGGCCATATAGCAAGAATAAAATTCAGAGAAGTATATTCTGCTGAACCACCTCCACCCTACCCCTAAAACTCGGTGTAATCTGGGACCACCTGTTCAAATCTTCCGTAATCTGCTGAGTCAGGGATTCATAATTGAGAAGTCCCACATGAACAGAACTCTTAGTCAGCTTTATGCCCAGGTAACGCATAGCCAATTTATGCCACCTGAAGGAGACTTGAGCTTTTAACTGTCTGGAAGGGGCATAGTTATACTGATGCACCTCTGTCTTTTGCTCATTTGTCTTATAACCTGATAAGGTCCCGAACAGGCTTAGTTGCTCCTAGCTTGCGGGAATGGATGTCTCCACGGAGGTCAAAACCAGCAGAATGTCATCTGCAAAGAGGGAGATTTTAGGCCCTCAACCCCCATAGGAACATCCCCTATATCTGAGTGCCTTCAAATGACCTCAGCTAGGAGTTAGAGATGTAGGGCAAACAATGGGGGAGAAAGGGGACAGCCCTATCTGGTTCCTCGGGACAAAAGAAAGGGTTCCGAAAGGGAGCCATTCAATGTGAGGTAGGCCTGGGGTACAGCATACAAATTTTGAAGCTGTTTTATTATATCCTGTGGGAAGCCAAAATGAGACAGGATCACTCATAAAAAAGGCCAGGTGACCCTGGCAAAGGCCTTTTCAACATCAAGCCCTAAAAGGACAAGTGGAATTTTTGAAGTGGTAGGATAATCCACCAGCAAGTACGTTTGTCGAACAACATCCTGGGCCTGACGCCCCTTGACAAATCCAGCCTGATCAGGGTCGATCAGCAGAGGGACCAGATTCTCCAACCTGTGTACCATAACCGACATGTACACTTTAAAATCAAAATTTAGCATGGAGATGGGGTGATAGGAGGTTGGGTACCTTGAATCTTTCTGGGGTTTTAAAATCTATGCTGTGGTCGCATATCGTCATGAGGGAGGAAGAGGTGGGTCACCCTTCTGATCCATATGATAAGCTGACAGTAACATAGGGAAAAGCGGTTCCCTAAACTCTATAAAATTCAAATGGATACTCATCTGGGCCTGGGGCTCTAAGTGTTTTATTCTTCCTAAATACCCTGTCCAGTTCCCCTTAGGAAATTGGAATCAGAAAGGAGTAAGCCTGCTCCAAGGTCAATTTGGGTAGAGATATGCTTTGCAAATAGGACTCCCAATTGCAATTAGGTAGGGTGAGATTCAGTTGTGAAGAGTGTTTGAAAGTATTGGGCCAGGGCAGATCTTAGCTCCCTTGGATATGTAAGCAAATCCCCTGTAGTTGGATGGAATAGATTCATTACATAAGATCTGGATTCCTCTGCCTTGGCCACTGGCTTCACGGTAATCCCATCAGACCTGTTGGCCGAGATGCTGGTCAAAGTCCCAGCTGAGATTTTTCTCGAGCCAACCGACCAGTTGTCGACCGAAGAGGCCGATATTTCCTTGTCTAGGACTCCAGTTCTGACTCAGATTGTTGGAGGGACAGATCAGTCTGCTGACCCACCACCTCTGGTCCCTGAACCTGACCAGGAGAAGCCTTGGCAATCGCCGACTCCCTCCTAGCCCTGCTGCCTGTCTCTCCCCGTGGCCTAGGTTGAGGTCTCAATCTCCCTCCTGTGGGTCGAGCTGTTCCCACTGACATTGACGCTCCTACTGTTGGCACCACAGGAAGCGGTACCACCGCTATTCCTCACCCTCGTCTTCCTTAAGTGAGGAGAGGCTTTGGTGCAAGTTGCGTCGATGCTACGAGGAGTTGCTGTGGCAACAGTTTGTGTTTACTGGTGCCAAACCGACCCTGGTTTCTACGTCAGCCATCACCTGGCTGTCACACGTCAGGCCGATGCCAGCTCTGTTGACAGAACCGATTAAAATGGTCCCAACTTGGCCAATTCTGGCTTCACCGATCATGGTGGAACGGCCGCCTAAACAGCTGACAGCTGGCACTTCGACTAAGGAGTCTCAGCCAGCCAAGAGGCTTCCCCATTGGCCGTTGATCACCGTCACCCCTGACCGTCCGCAGAGGGTCAGCGGGGACCCTGGTGGTCAACCGCTCTTTGATGACTCTTCGGAGCCCGAGGGTTCCTCCCTGCACTCCCGTCCAGTCAACATGGAGTCTGTGAGGGATAACTCGATGGCAAAGGTCCATTCTCATTCATGGGCCTCCAACGTCTGATCTTCAAGTCGACGGGTATGAAGATGGAGCCCATCCAGAAACCGGGCTCGTTACCCATTGACCGAGATCCTCAACCACAGGAACTCCCAGACAGAGGCTTTCCCAGTGGTAGAAGCCATTCTTGGCCCTGCTCTAGAGCTCTGGCAGTGCCCCGCTTCTTGCCCTGCGCCTTCTGCCCGGATGACCTGGAAGTATGCGGTATCCACTGGATCCCTTTCAGGATTTGCAACACTCCCCTCGGCGAGGGGTTGGTGGCCAACTCTGTGTTCTGGTGCTCTGGCAACACGGGGGATGTTGACAAGCCACCTGATAAGGAGTCCAGGAAGTTGGACTATGCAGCTAAGAAGGTCTATGCTGCCTCCTCTTGGCCCACTTCTCCCACATTCTGCTGGGCACCTTAGATTGGGTGCTTCCTCATCTGCCTGCGGACCTTCAGACCACAGTCAAACAGGTCTGAGACCAGGGCCGGGCTGTGGCCAAGCAACAGCTCCAGACTGCCATGGACATTGGGGACTCCTGTGCCCACTCTGTGGTGGCTTCAGTGGCCATGCACCACAGGGCTTGACTGAGGATCTCGACCTTCAGGGTGAACACTCAGCACAAGCTAGTAGATGTCCATTTCCTGGGCACCAACCTGTTCGGGCCCGGGGTCAAGGGTCACCTCACATGCATCGAGAAGTACAATGCCACTTTGGACTTCGTGACATCTGCCCAGAAGGAACCCAAGGGCTCCAAGCAGTATCAGAAACGGAAGCCCTTTTGGTCCACCTCTACTCCTGGGGCCAAGCCAGCCCAGCATCAGGCTGGCCAGCAGGCTCGGGCCTGGCAACCTGGGCCCAAGTCAGTGGCCTTGTCTCTCCATAAGCCAGGAGGAAGAGGCTGTGGTGGCACCTCAGCTGGGCCCTATTCCTGCTCCAAGCCTGTCCGGTGACGGGATGAGGGGTGCCTCCTTCGTGCCCATCATGCCTCCCCTGGATCCTTCTGTAGGGGGCTGACTCCACCACTTCTTTTCTACCTGGTCCACTGTCACCACGGACAGGTTGGTTATAGAAGTGGTGGGTCAGGGTCTGCCTCTAGAGTTCAAGCAGTATCCTCCTTGCCAAGCCCACGCCCCATGGGAGGACTTGGTTTCCACAGACATGCTTTCAGCTTTCAGAGACAACATAGCCCAGCTCTTCCGCAAGGAGGTCATGGTTCCTGTCACAGATCCAACGGAACACCCAGGGTTTGTCTCCAGGTACTTCCTGGTGCCAAAGCGCACGGTGGGGAGCTGACGCCCCATTCTAGATGTGCACGACCTGAACAAGTTACTCAGGTTGCACACCTTCAGGATGGTAACTCTGTTCCAGATCATACCACCCCTCAAACAAAACATTTGGTTTTGCTCCTAGGATCTTCAGGACACGTTCTTTCATGTCCCGATCTGTCTGTCTCTCCAAAGGTTCCTCTGCTTTTGAGCCGAGGGAACACTGTACGAGTTCCGGTCCATGTCTTTTGGCTGCTCCTCAGTCCCCAGTGTCTTCACCAAGTGCATTGCAGTGGTAGCAGATTACCTGTGGCACCAAGGGGTCAGGGTCTACTGCTACGTGAATGACTAGCTGTTAGTGGGTCCCTCCAGACAGGAGGTGGACGGTCTAGGGATCTGGCCCTCCAGACCTGCATCTCCCTTGACCTCCTGGTCAACGAGGCCAAGTCGGAACTTGTGCCCTCTCAGGTTAGCAACTTCATCAGGGCAGAGCTTGACTCTTGCAGAGTCAGATCCCAGCTCCTGGCTAACAGGGTAGAGGCTCTCTCCTCCTTTGCCGAATCATTTCAGGTTGGGCAATCTCACTGTGCCTGGAACTTCCTGCGATTGCTGGGCTACATGACAGCCTGCACCAGCATGGTCCGGTGAGCCTACTGGAGAATGCGCTCCCTACAGTGGGAGCTTGCCAACCAGTGATCTCAGCGCACGAGTCACTTCGACCAGCTGTGACCCAGCAGATGTGGGATGCCATCCAGTGGTGGTTAGTCCCAGCACATCTGTAGGAAGGCATCCCGTTTGTCCGCCCAGAGCCGACAGTCATTGTGACAACCAATGCCTCTCTCATGGGCTGGGGTGCCCACCTGGGGGAACACAGAGTCCACGGGCTTTGGACCCCCGAGGAGTCCTGATGCCACATTAACCTGCTGGAACTCCAGTCAGTTCAGCTAGCGCTGACTGCATTTGCTCCACATATTCGGGGTCAGGTGATCCATGTCCAGATGGTCAACACCATGACCATGTACTACCTCAACAAACAGGGCGGGACACACTCCCTGCCTTTGTGCAAGCTAGCCTTCCATGTCTAAACCCTCGTGCGCAGCCTGGAGGTGGATCTTCTAGTCATCTATGTGGCAGGAGCCTCCAGTCAGCTGGTGGATGCCCTCAGCCGGGTGGTCGAGGCATCTCACGAGTGGCCCCTTCACCCAGAGGTAGTTCACAGCCTGTTCTCTCAGTGGGGCACCCCTCAAGTGGACTTGTTTGAGTCCAGGGAGAGCACAAAGTTGAGACTGTTCTGTGCTGCCCCCTCCCCCCAAGCAGGGAACGCTGCAGGGGGATGCCTTCTCGAGGCCCCAGACCTGAGGCCTCCTCTATGCCTTCCCTCTTTCCCTAGATCCACAAGGTGCTGCTCAAGGCTAGGAGGCACAAGGCACAGGTGATACTTGTGACTCCCGACTGGCCAAGCCAATTCTGGTACCCCGACCTCCTCAGTCTCAGCAGCAGGTTCCCAAGGCATCTTCCCTTACTCCCAGACCTGCTTTCCATCAATCAGGAGAAGATATTTCATCTGGACCTTCAATCCCTGCACCTGACGGCCTGGTTCCTGAGTGGCTTGAGTTCCAGGCTTTGGGTCTCTCTGAAGCTGTCATTACCATGGTGGAGACTTCTCTGAAGGAGTCGACCAGGAAGTGCTATGCCTTCAAGTGGAAGAGATTTTCCATTTGGTGTCAGGGCAAGGGGTTGGACCCTTTGTCCTGCCCATGGCTAGCATCCTTAACTACTTTTGGTCCCTCTCTCAGTATGGATGACCATTAAGGTGCACCTGGCAGCCATCTCTGCTTACTGGGCACAGGCCGGTCAGCAGTCGGTGGTGCAGGAGAAGGTGGTCTGGCACTTTTTTAAAGGGCTTTGACCACATTTCCCCTCTCCACCACCGTAGGACTTGTTGCTGATTTGGCCAAAGCTCATGGGCATGCCATTTAAACTGATGCACAGGTGTGAGATGTAACACCTGTCATGGAAGACCACCTTCTTGGTGGCTATCATGTCAGCTGGAAGGAACAGTGAGCTCCAAGCACTTTCGGTGGTGTCTCCTTACCTGGTCTTCCACAGAGACAAGGTTGTCTTGCGCCCCAACCCAAAGTTCCTCCTGAAGGTTTTTTCAGATTTTCACCTTAACCAGGTCATTAATCTTCTGGTGTACTTCACCAATCACACCTTGGAGGCCGAGCACAGGCTCCGTACTTTGGACCTGCAATGAGCGCTTGCCTACTACAAGGAGCGTATGGCTGGAGTTTGGGGAGAGGTTCACCAGCTATTTGTCACCTGTGCTAAAGCCACATCTAGCAGATCAGCAGCTAAGTGGACGATTGGCAGGCGGATTGTATCCTGCTTTGACCTCTGCTATAGGTTGGCGGGTAGGGAGCCTTCCGGAGGGCTAAGGGCTCATTCCACCCATCGTACCGCTGCCTCAGTGGCTGCTTCCAGGGACGTCACTACCCAGGAAATCTGCAAGGCTGCTACCTGGAGGTCAGCACACACCTTCATTTTACCATCTTGGGGTTATCATCTCTGATGACCTCAAGGTAGGGAAACAGTGTGACAAGGCGGCAGGTAAAGCAAATAGGATGCTGGGATGCATAGGCAGGGGCATCACCAGCAGGAAAAGGGAGGTCATAATTCCACTATACAAGACACTAGTGAGGCCCCACCTGGAGTACAGTGTACAGTTCTGGAGACCTTACCTACGTAAGGACATAGACAGGGTAGAGAAGGTTCAGAGGAGGGCAATCACAAGTCCTATGAGGACAGGTTGAAGGAACTGAATATGTACTCCCTGGAGGAGAGGAGGGAGAGGGGGGGATATGATAGAGACATACAAGTATCTTACAGGGAGGAACAGGGTGCAGGAATACACTATTTTTAAGTGAAAAAGATGTTCCAGGACTAGAGGGCATGGAATGAAGTTGGAGGGAGGATGATTCAGAGGAAACGTGAGGAAGAATTTCTTCATAGAATGGGTGGTGGACAAATGGAACACCCTGCCGGAGGAAGTGGTGGGGGCTGAAACAATCACGGGATTTAAGAATGCATGGGATAGACATAAAGGAATTCTGGAGGAGAGGGGTAAGGGGCAACAGACTTCTTGGAAAACATAAACTGAACTTACAAGCTCAAATGGGCAGACTGGGTGAGCCATAGGCCCATATCTGCCGACACTGTCTATGTATCTATGTATCTGTGTAACCTAGAGTCATGCCAGAATGCTGGTTTTGGGGCTTCAGTTCTCCAATCTGTGTTTCCTAAATAGTGGGTGTGCGCCTTGCCTCACTCTTCCCAGAGAACTGCTTGGAGTCTGCCTATAAGTGTGAACAGAACATCATATTTACGTCCCTAGAAAAACAGGTTACTCACCTATAACAGTCATTCTAGGAGTGGTATATGATCATCCACACAAATCCACCCAACCTCCCCTGGCTTTGGCGCTCACAATTGCTTCCAGCGAGCAAGATCTGGATATGGCCTACCTAGACTTTAGCAAGGCATTTGACAAAGTCCTACACGAAAGATTAATAAACAAATTAACCAGCCTGGGTGTGGGTCCCAGCATGGTAGCCTGGGTAAAAAATTGGCTGGACAACAGGGCACAGAGCATAATAGTAAACAGAGTCCACTCCGAAGATAGGGGTGTACTGTAGGGTTCAGTACTGGGTCTGGTCCTTTTTAATGTCTTTATAAGTGACATTGCAGAGGGACTGGAAGGAAAAGTATGTCTCTTTGCAGACGCCACAAAGATCTGCAACAAGGTTGATACGCAATGGGGGTGGAAAGGAGGAGAAGGGACTTGGCAAGGTTAGAGGAATGGTCAAAAGTATGGCAGCTTAGATTGAATGCAAAGAAGTGCAAAGTAATGCGCCTGGGAAACAAAACCCAGGGAAAAAGTACACAGTGGTGGGGGGGATACTGACAACAAAAAAAATGGAAAGGGACTTGGGGGTAGTCATCAGATAACCTAAAGGTAAGCAAGCAATAAGAGAAGGCAGTAAAGAGGGTTGGGGGGGTGCTGGGAGATATAGGAAGAGGCATCAACAGTAGAAAACAGGAAGTTGTTATCCCTCTGTATAGACAGTTGGTGAGACCCCATCTGGAGTACTGTGTGCAGTTCTGGAGACCCCTTCAAACAACATGAAGTCTTGCTGTATTCTGACTAGTGCAGTGATATCCAACCTTTGAACTGCCCCGGAGAGGAAAGAGTTAACTTTCCATTCAAGGCATGGAACACTGAGCTCGAGCTCAGTTGAGACTCTGTCTGTTGTTGTTTGAACCCAAACCGCCAGATTCTTTACTCCACCTCACTGAACAGTCACTCCGGAGATTTCTCCTTCACTCGGTTCAATTTGGTCGGTTAAAGTGTCGTTTTTTTCCCTCGGTTTCAACCGAATTTCTCCCATCTAACCTATCGGTTCAGTCTCTGTCTGTGGTACCGTGAGTACTAGATAGGTTTATTATTGTTAGCTTCTGTGTGGAACTTGCAAACGTCGAATCGGTTCGGTTTGAACTGATCAGGTTTGTTAAAAAGGTTTGTTCTGCTTTTTAGAGTGTGGTAACTGGTCCTTATCGGTTCTAAAAAGCGATTTCATTGCGTTTTTCCATGACCCGGCATGCGGTCAGGAACTGATAAGGTGTCTTGCCATGGATTGCCGAAAAGGTAAGTTTGGTTAGGACTGGCCATGTCTGAGAAACCCAAGAGAAAACCGGCCCACTGGGTTTCAATAGTAGTGTGTGTGGGGAAGCCTTTGCTAAGGCTGACCCCACACCAGCTGTGTTTATTGTCTGGGGTTTGACCACCTCGATTCAGACTGCCAGATTTGTAAAAGTTTTCCCACAGCTACCCTGGAAAGAGAGTAGGTAGGCTGGGGAAAGGGAGGTAAAAGTTAAGCTGACGGATGGCCAGCCAGTTCGGTTTCAACCCGAGACCAGAAGGTGTCCCCTCTGACCAGGCGAAACTTCTTCAGGGCAAAGGAGAACTGACTCTGAGGAGTCTGTTCCGGTTAAAAGAAAAAGAAGGGATAAGTCAGCCGGTTCGGATCCACAAGTTCTTTCTCCGACCACTGATGAAATAGCCAAAGCGATAAGGATTGTTCAATCGCTAACTCCGGTTCTTACCGAACTGGCACCATTGGTTAGGGGCTCGGTTCGGTCGGTTCCTCCGGTTCTGGATTATAATTTAGAGGATTTTTATGAACTGGAGGAGGAGGAAGGAGAGTATGAGGATAGTGATGGTGATTATGAAAGTCTGGATGTGCCCTTTAACCCGGACATCTCCCCAGACAGACCTTCAGGGGTTTCTCCTCCCAGGCTTTCTGAGTCCCCTTCCCACTTTGTTTTACAAAAAAGTGGCTGAAACTCTTCAGCTTCCTATGGAGGAAGCAGTAGAAGATCAGGAGGAGCCTGATTATGTTGAGATGATGGACATCCCAGAGTCCAGGAGGCTGTCTGTTCCCCTCCATAAGTCTTTTGGGAAACAGACATTTAAAATTGTAAAGACTCCTAATTCTATACCTCCTGTGGACAGAAGAATGGACAAGAGGTATACTCTTTCAGGCTCAGATACGGAGTTCCTTTCCCAGCAATGCAGCCATGTTTGGGTAGTGCAGGCTGCTGCCTGTGATAAGGCAAATATACCCTTGGCTTCACACCCCCCAGATAAGGACTCCAGGAGGATTGATGCCATGGCAAAGAAACAGTACATGGCAGCATCTTTGGGATCAGGCAGGCTAATTATATGGCCTACACAGCTAGATACCAGAAGTCTAGATGGGACACTGTGATGGCTCTAGCTAAACAAGTCCCTGGCCAGCTTGCCAAGGAGCTGGAGCAGGTGGCTGCAGATGGTATTGAGGCATCCAAGGTGCAATTTCATGCTGCAGTGGACTCCAGTGATGCTTCATCTAGAGTCATGGCTACATCTGTGGCCCTTCGTAGGATGGCTTAGCTCAGATGTACTAGCCTGTCACAGGATACCCAGACTAAGGCCATGGATTTTCCTGTTGTTGGTAATTCTCTGTTTGGGGAGCAGACAGAGAACTACATGAAGAAAATAGATGAGTACAGGACCACCTATAAGAGTGCTCAGGCCAAGGAAAGGCAAGCCACTCCCCAGAGGCAGCATTCCAGGGGCAGGGGCAGGCCTTTTCATAGGCCTTTCTACCAAGCCCAGGCCTCCTCTTCCACTTTTGCCCAGAGGGGGTTCTTCAGAGGGAGAGGCAGACGGGGTATAAGCAGGCCTGCTACCACCCCTCAGCCTAAAGCCCCTGCAAAACAGGCACCATGATGGGTTTTCCAGGGCCGATTCTCCACTACCCGTAGGGGGCAGGCTGGCTTACTTTGTCCAGGACTAGATGTCTTTAACATCAGACAAATGGGTCCTGGAAGTAGTAAGCCAGGGAATGGTTCTCAGCTTCAAACAATTTCCCAAGATGAGAACCAGATCCTTTCCACCTGCAAATCCTTCAGAGGCCCTTGCCCTAGAGGCAGAGGTCTCTTCCCTCTTGGCTCTGAGAGTCATAGAAAGGGTTCCACCCCTACACAGGGGAAAAGGATTGTACTCCAGGTACTTCCTAACTCCCAAAAAGACAGGAGAATGGCGGCCCATCCTGGATCTCAGATATTTAAACAAGCACCTTTTAAAGCCAAAGTTCAAAATGGTGATTCTGGGAATAATTCTACCCTCTCTAAGGCCAGGGAACTGGCTAGTCTCCCTGGACCTCAAGGATGCCTATTTCCACATTTTCATCAGATGCTCCCACGGAAAGTACCTCAGGTTCGAGTTGCCCTCAGGCCACTGTCAATTCAGATTAATGCCCTTTGGCCTAACATCAGCTCCAAGGGTGTTCACAAAATGCCTGGCAGTAGTGGTTGCTTTCCTAAGGAGAAAAAAGATCTCCATCTTTCCATACCTGGATGACTGGCTCATAGTGGGTCAGTCTCCGGACCAAGTCAAGTCACACCTACAGATAACTCAGCAACTGCTCACTTCTCTAGGATTCCTCCTGAATCTTTCAAAGTCAGTTCTAGAGCCAGTGCAGCTCCTCACCTTCATAGGGGCGGAGCTGGATACAATAAGGGCAAGAGCCTTCCTTCCCCTGGACAGGGCAAGGACCACTGTTACACTGGCCTCTTCATTCACCCTCCAGGTGTCTCGACCAGCAAGGCATTTTCTGCAGCTCCTGGGCCACATGGCTGCCTCTACAGCAGTGGTCCAAGGAGCAAGATTTCAGATGAGGGACATTCAGTTCCACTTAAGAGCCTTCTGGTCCCAGAGAAAGGACTCTCTGACCAAGCTAATCCCAGTGACTCGAACCCTGATCCAGGCTTTGCAATGGTGGCAGGATCAGGACAACCTAAGGCAAGGAGTTCCCTTTGTCACTCATTCTCATTCTCTAATCCTTACCACAGATGCCTCCCTCTTGGGCTGGGGAGCCCACTTGGGGGATCTGACCACCTAAGGGTTGTGGTCACCTCAAGAATCTCTGCTTCACATCAGTCTCTTAGAACTCAGAGCAGTGTTTCTAGCACTTCAAGTTTTTTCCAAGTCTGTTCAGAACAAAGTAGTTCAGGTCAGGACAGACAATACCACCACAATGTGGTACATCAACAAGCAAGGGGCACTTCGGTCTATGGCCTTGTGCACAGAGGCAATGACGTTGTGGTCTCTGGCCTATTCCCTGAATACCTCTCTGACAGCAGTGCACCTCCCAGGGAAGGACAATGTCCTGGCAGATGCTCTCAGCAGGATATCTCAGGGCCATCACGAATGGTCCCTAGATCCCCTGATTTTGAAGGTGATCTTCTCCAGATGGGGCACCCCACAGATAGATCTTTTTGCAGCCCCAGACGATCACCAACTTCCTCTTTTTTGTTGCAGACCCCCAGTGTTGGGCTCAGTCCCCCTGGATGCTCTACTTCTCAATTAGGAAGGGAAGTTCCTGTATGCTTCCCCCCCCTTCCCTCTCCT
The DNA here is from genome assembly GCA_016271365.2 of Neoceratodus forsteri. Taxonomy (NCBI): domain Eukaryota; kingdom Metazoa; phylum Chordata; order Ceratodontiformes; family Ceratodontidae; genus Neoceratodus; species Neoceratodus forsteri. The sequence continues at coordinate 548,477 of CM057453.1, forward strand.
GTTCAAGGTACTAGTCAAAATCAGGTCTCAACCCTGCAAAGTGATTCTGATTGCTCCAGATTGGGCCAGACAGCCCTGGTACCCTCTCTTGCTGTCCTTAGCAGTCCACCTTCCCCTGTCTCTCCCCAGGAATTACAACCTGTTAACATGTTCTCAGGGGAGGGTTTGGTATCCGAATCTCAAATCTCTCAATCTCAAGGCCTGGCTCTTGAGAGTTAGTTTGCTGATTTGCATCTCTCTCAAGGTGTTGTGGATATTCTAAAGGCTTTTCGAAAGCCTTCCACCAGAAAGGCTTACAACTCCAAATGGAAAAGGTTTACTATTTGGTGCTCTGGGAAGCATATTTCTCCAGAGTCTGCTGGGTTGCTTACGGTCTTTGACTATATGGTTAATCTCAATAGCTTGGGACTCAGACCAGCTACACTTAGAGTGCATCTGGCAGCTGTCTTTGCCTTCTTGTCAGCAGGCAAGCACTCTTCCCTTTCAGCTCATCCTGTATTATGTAAATTCTTCAAGGGATTGCTGCATACCAATCCTCCCTTCAGGGACCCTGCCCCTGCTTGGGACCTTAATGTTTGCATTGCTCAGCATATGCAACCCCCTTTTGAGCCTTTGTCCTCAGCAGAGCTTAAGTACTTGACTTGGAAAACTGTGTTCTTGGTAGCCATTACTTCTGCCAGATGCATAAGTGAGTTACAGGCCCTGTCAGTGGAGCCTGATTTTATCTTTTTCCATAGAGATAAGGTGGTCCTCAGGACTAATAGGAAGTTTTTGCCTAAGGTGGTTTCAGATTCCACCTTAACCAGTCTGTGTCTCTTACTGACCATTCCTCCTGTGGAGAGAGGAGGCTGCACAGCCTGGATGTGAAAAGGGCCCTTAGCTACTACATAGAGTGCACCAAGGGTCAGAGGTTTGACTCCCTCCAACTGTTCCTCACTTATGGTGAGGTTGGTAAGGGAAAACCTGCCACTAAGAGATCTATTGCCAGGTGGATTGTCTCTTGTATACAATTCTGCTATGAAAAATTAGGTAGGATCCCACCCTCAGGCCTGAGGGCTCACTCTACTAGAGGTACAGCTGCTACCCTGGCTGCTGCCAGGGATATTCCTATCTTAGAGATTTGTCAAGCAGCCACCTGGAAAACAGTGCATACTTTCACCAAGCATTACTCTCTGGATATCCAGGCTAGGAGTGATGCTCGGTTTGGCACAGCAGTGCTTCAGAGCCTGTTCCCAAAGTAGGTTCTGTCCCTCCTCCATGGAGGTACTGCTTGGTAGTCTGCAATAGTCAGAATACAGCAAGACTTCATGTTGTTTGAAGAAAAAATTACTCACCTTAGTAATGTTGTTTCTTCTAATGGAGTCTTGCTGTATTCTGACCTCCCCCCCGCCTTCCCTCTCAGAACCTGGGTTTTGGGATGTGGGTGGGCAGGAACAGTGTTGGCACCATAGAGGTGCCCCCTTTTTCTCACCCTCTTATTTTTGGGTATGTGTGTTGTGTTTTGTTTTTTGGGTTTCCTGACTTGAGTCTTTGCCTTGGAACCAAAAAACCTTTTTATTAAATTTAGTTGCCAGTTGGCTAGTGTAAGTTTACAGTTTCCACACAGGACGCCCAGTGAGTTTAGCTCGTAGAAATCTGGCGGTTTGGGTTCAAACAACAACAGACAGAGTCTCAACCGAGCTCGAGCTCAGCATTCCATGCCTTGCTTGGAAAGTTAACTCTTTCCTCTCCGGGGCAGTTCAAAGGTTGGATATCACTGCAATAGTCAGAATACAGCAAGACTCCATTAGAAGAAACAACATTACTAAGATGAGTAATTTTTTCATCTCTGCAAGGACATAGACAGGGTGGAGGCAGTCCAGAGGAGGGCAACCAAAATGGTGCAGGGTCTGCCCCAATAGCCATATGAAGAGAGGCTAAAGGAGCTTAATATGTATACCCTCGAGGAAAGGAGGGAGAGAAGGGACATGACAGAAACTTTCAAGTACCTCAAGGGAATCAACAAAGTCCAGGAGGGTAGCATCTTTCAGAAAAAGAGATGTGCAAGAACAAGGGGACACAGTTTGAAGATAGAGGGGGGGACAGCTCAAGGGCAATGTGAGAAAGTATTTTTTCACGGAGAGGGTAGTGGACACATGGAACGGCCTTCCTGAGGAGGTCATGGGGTCAAAAACAGTGGGAGAAATCAAGAATGCATGGGACAGACATAAAGCAGTTCTGGTGGGGGGGTAGGAAGAAGTAGGCTGTTGGTTAACTAGGATCTGTAGCTTATCAAATATGTAGGGGAATGGGCAGACTAGATGGGCCAAGCAGTCCTTATCTACTGTCAGAGTCTGTGTTTCTATATTGTGGGGCGGAGCCGAGGGAGTTGCCAACCGGGTGAGTGGGAGGAGCCAGCTTGAAGACTTTCTGGCACATCTTAAAGGAAAGGACACTGACTGTAACATAGAAACATAGAAGTTGACGGCAGATAAGGACCACAAGGTCCAGCCAGTCTGCCCATTTCTTTTTCTACCTTATAAATGTGCCATTGGCATTTGCTCTGTCAATTGCCTAGCTTTTCATACTCATCTGTATTGCTCCTTTATGCCTATCCCATGCCTGTTTGAAGCCCTGCACTGTATTCATATCCGCCACTTCCTGAGGTTGGTTATTTCATGCATCCACCACCCTTTCTTTGAAAAAAGAACTTCCTCACATTACCCCTTAATCGGCCTCCCTCTAATCTCATGCTGTGTCCTCTTGTCCTGCTATTTTTCTTATATTGAAACATGTTAGACTCTTTCACCTTGTTAATGCCCTTAAGGTGTTTTAATGTTTCGATCATATCACCTCTCTCCCTCCTTTGCTCTAGGGTATACATATTGAGCTCCATTAATCTGTCCTCATATGTTTTCTGATGCAGTCCCTGCACCATTTTGGTTGCCCTTCTCTGGACTGCCTCAATTTGGTTAATATCTTTGTGAAGGTGTGGCCTCCAGTACTGCACTCAGTACTGCAGATGGGGCCTAACCAGTGTCTTGTAAAGAGGGATTATTATCTCCTTCTTATGACTTGTGATGCACCTACTAATACACCCCATCATCCCCCTAGCCTTACCTACTGCTTTAGTGGTCTGCTTGGATGATTTCAGGTCATCGGTGATGACGATGCTCAAGTCTCTTTCCTCCCTTGTGACTGCCAGCAACTTCCCTCCCAGCCTATAGGTAGCTTCAGGGTTTCTTTTCCCTATGTGTATGATCTTGCACTTCTTTGCATTAAACCCCAGTTGCCACTCTTCCAACCATTTTGCTAGTTTATCCAGATCTCTTCTCATTCTGCCCACCCCATCTGGATCATCTTCTCTGTTGCAGATATTGGTATCATCAGCAGACAGACAAACCTTCTGCAATGTCACTGATGAAGATATTGAAGAGGACTGGCCCCAGGACTAATCCCTGAGGTACCCCACTTGTGACTTGCATTTCTTCTGACTGTATACCGTTTACCTCCACTCTCTGTTTTCTGCCCGTCAACCAGTTTGCCACCCAGTTGACCAACTTCTGACCTTCCCTGAGCCTACCCAGCTTATTAATCAATCTTCTATGTAGAACAGTATCGAAAGCTTTGCTGAGTTCAAGGTAGGCGACATCAACTGCTCCCCCTTGGTACACCACTCTGGTACCCAGTCAAAGAAATCTATGAGATTAGTTTGACAGGACCTTCCTTTTGTAAACCTATGCTGTTTTGGATCCTGTGCTCCTATGGATTCCAGGTGTTGCACTATCCTTTCCTCAAGGAGTGCCTCCATAATCTTGCCCACTACTGAGGTAAGACTGACTGGTCTGTAGTTCCCTGCCTCCTCCCTGCTACCACTGTTGTGGAGCGGGATCACATGAGCCCTTCTCCAGTCTTCTGAGACCTCTCCTGTGCTCAGAGACTCACTAAACAGTTCTGATAATGGCTGTGCTAGATCTTACTTCGAGATACAGCTCTTGCAGCAGGTTACCCCATTAGGACTGAAGCCGGCAGGTGCCAGGACCCCATGGAAATTTTCTAGCTGGCAGTCTTCAGCGGGGACCGCCCCCAATGTCAGGTGTAGTACATAAGGAGGCGGTCCCCCCATAATCTTCAGTTCTTTTCCCGCCGTCGATATCGCCAGTATCGGCCTCTCGGTCTCCTTTTCTAGCGTGTGACCATTAGAACTACGACGATTTTCGTCTGCCTTTCAACTTTGGATCAACTGATGTCCTCTCGAACAACTTCTGTAGAGGGTCACCATACGAAGTGAGCCTGCGGCAAACAGATCCCCTTCAAGGATCCACATTCGGCCTTCGTGCGCTCCCTAGGCCCGGAACACGATACCAAGGCCTGCTCCTTCTGCCAGGGCTTCAACATTCGCACCAGGATCCGCCGCCAGAAGGCCCTTCAAGCGTTTCTCTTGGAGGAGAAACTGAAAATTATGGATAAAGAACCTTCCTTCCGGGGGGAGTCATCGGGTAAAACCCACAAGCACCGGGAAAAGGAAAGATCCAGGTCTCCTGCGAGGGCCTTGGACTCCCGAAGCTCCGGCTCGAAATCGGACCGATCTCCCTCCAGGGCTCGGTCGCAACCTCCTCCAGTTCAGGTCACATCTTCCAGCGGCTCCTCTTCTCTACAGCCCCTGAAGACTTCCAAGCCGTCGGCCTCTTCCACTCTATCTAAGGCCTCGTCGAAGTCCGGGGAGCACCATAAATCTTCTTCCCGCTGGTGGGACACCGACGCCAGGTCAGTTTCCCAGCCTCCGCGTGGATCGGATCCGGTTCCTCATAAGACCAAGGACCTGACGCCCATCAAACGGACGCCAGACCCGATGTCGCCCATCCGCCGGCCAAACACCACCGCGCCCCAGGAGCCGGCGACACCTAAACACCCGTCACCGGCCAGGCGTTCGCCCCCAAGGACGTCGGCCAGGGGACCGACGTCGGCTACTCCCGAGAAGAGGACCACACCACCGTCACGGCGGACGCCGGTCAAAAGGATTCATCTGAGGAGGACACCACACAGCCCGAGGACCAGGCAGGCGACACTGGAGATGCCAGGCTCCCACGGGAACCTTGCCTGGAGCGGGAGACCCCCGGGAGCCTGACCCTGGCGACAGGCCACCTGCGCAGAGGTAAAAGAACTTTTTACCTTCTGGTGGGACACCATCAAAAAAGATGTGGTCACCACACGTCCTCCTCCTACTCTGACTCTGCCTCCACCTACTCCTTCACCGCCTACGCCCCCTCCTTCACCTAAGGAGCCCGTAGAACGATCGCCAACCCCCAAGGAGCAGACACCACCTCCTTGTGGCAGATCTTCAGAAAGGAGAAGACCTCCCTCTAGATCCCCCTCAGGGTCACCCAGCCCCAAGAGACCCAGACGATGCCGGTACACTCCGTATGGGGAGGATTCCAGATCTGACACCTCAAAGCGCTCCAGATCACCTTCTCCTATCAGCATTCCATCTCCGGACCACACGACCTACCCAGGTCTCCACCGGATAATCCCTCTTTCGCAGAGATCATGAGGCACATCCAGGAGAACATGGGGTGGGATGCTGAAGAGCTCGACCCCGAGAGACAACGCCTTGCTCGCTACCTTCGGCAGAAAGACCCGAAGCCTGTGGTAGTGCCACCCTTGGAGGATACCTTTGCAGACATCACCAAGGCCGCCTGGAAACGTCCGCACTCCACTCCCGCAGTGCCGAAGAAGGCTGACCGCCTATACAAGGCCCCTAGGGAGGACCAGTATTTGGTGAGCCATCCTCTGGCTGACTCCCTGGTCATCACTGCTTCGCATGACCGGTCTCAGAGACCTCAGCACTTGAACACGCAGCCACCGGACTAGGAATCCAAGCAATTGGATGTCCTGGGTAGGCGCACATATGCGGCCGTGACTTGCGCCATCAGGTCACTAAATTATCTCACCCACATGGTTCAATTCCAGAATGCACTGTAGGAGCAGGGACAGGACCTGGTAGAGAAGATGCCCGATGGCGACCACAAGGAGGAGCTCTTGAACCTCCTCCACACGGGTTCGGATGTGGGGACCCAAGTGCTCAGAGCCGCATATGATTCTGCGGACTCTTCAGCCAGAGCTGCAGCCTCAGGCATGTGTCTCTAGAGACACTCTTGCCTCCGTGTCTCCGGCTTTACCCCAGACATCCAGAAGAACATCTTAGACGTCCCTTATAACGGTGAGGTCCTATTTGGTGAAGCCTCCGAGAGAGTAATCACCAAACTTCAGGACGCAGGGAAGGCAGTCCGATCTGTACAAGCTTTGTACAGGTCTCGGCCTAGTTCCTTTCGTAGGAACCAGAGCCGCTTCCGTGGCCGGCTACAAAGGCAACAGCAATGTTCCGGCCAACAGCAGAGGAGCACTTTTACCCGCAAGGCCCAGGCCAAGTCATCCCCAGGCAGAGGCCAATGATTTGCAAAGTTGGCCCAGCCTGCCAGATCAAACGCTGCCACAGCATAACTCCTTCCCGGCCCCCGCCCCTCCTCAGGATCAGTGGGAAAAGAAAGTCGGAGGTCACATCGCACGACACTTGCCAGGGTGGCAGTCGATCACCACCGACAGGTGGGTTCTGCAGTTGGTCAAAAAAGGCCATTATATAGAATTTGTAGGCATTCCACCTACAAGACCTCCTCTGCTCTCCCGATATTCGGGTCAGCATGTCCTGCTCATACAGCAGGAAGTGCTCGTGCTTCTGGAAAAGGAAGCCTTAGAGCACGTCCCAGAGAACCAGAGAGGACTAGGGTACTATTCTCACTTCTTCCTGGTTCCAAAGAAAACAGGGGACCGCCGCCCAATACTGGAACTCAGCGACCTCAACCTTTCGGTCATTTACAAACGCTTCCGCATGGTGACCCTTCCGCGCCTAATTTCCATGCTGAAGCAGGACGCCTTTCTGGCGTCTTTGGACATGCCGGATGCCTACCTGCATATTCCGATTGCTCAAGCGCACCGGAGGTTCCTGCGCTTCGAGTTTCAGAGCCGCCATTATCAGTTCCGAGCTCTTCCCTTTGGGCTGTCGACACCTCGCATATTCACCAAGTGCATGGCGGTCGTAGCGGCGTCTCTGAGGAGACAAGGCCACTACGTGTTCCCATACCCGGATGACTGGCTTCTCATGGCGCCCTCCAGGGAGACACTGATGATGGCTATCCACTGTACCCAGTCCCTTTTTCAATCACTGGGTATTCTCATCAACTATGAGAAGTCACTCCTGGTGCCATCCCAGAAACTGCAGTTTATAGGTGCAGTTCTGGACACCGTCAGAGGGAAAGCTTTTCTTCCCTTGGACAGAGCGAAACACATCAGATCCCTCATCAGGGACTTGTCGGCGAAGAAGACCGTCCCAGCCAGACTGGTCCTTCGCCTGCTCGGACACATGGCTGCGGCCATCGCGACAGTCCTGGTGGCATGTCTCCACATGCGGGTAACCCAAGTGGATGCTACGGGTGCAATGGGACCAAAGGCAAGACCATCTGCAGCATCCAATCCGAATTGCGAAAGCCATAATTCGGGATTGGCAATGGTGGCTAAATCCAGGGAACCTCTCTGTGGGGGTTCCCTTCACAGTGCCGTCTCCGACTGACCCTCTCCACTGACACCTCAGGGCTCGGGTGGGGAGCACACCTGGACGGTGTTCGGTCTCAGGGCCTGTGGACAGCCCAGGAGTCTCTTCTCCACATCAACATTTTGGAAATGAGGGCAGTCCTTTATGCTCTGCAAGCCTTCCAGTCAGAGATTCCACCGGGTACCTTTCTGCTACAAACGGACAACAGCGCGGTGATGTATTACCTCAGCAAACAAGGAGGCACTTACCCCTACGTGCTTTGCAGGGAGGCCATGAGAGTGTGGGAGTGGGTATTGCAACACAGCGCAAACCTAATTGCAGTACATGTCCTGGGAGTGGACAACACCATCGCAGACGATCTGAGCCGCTCTCAGGCCAGAGTCCACGAGTGGGAACTTCTGCAGAAGGTGGCAGAGGATCTGTTTCACAGATGGGGAGCTCCAGCGTTAGACCTTTTCGCGTCCTCATCCAATGCAAAACTGCCCAATTTTTGCTCGCTAGATCCAGGGCCTGGTGTTTTCTGTCAAGACGCGTTGTCCCTCTCCTGGGCGGGCAGATTCCTCTATGCCTTCCCTCTTTTCCCGTTGATTCAGAGAGTTCTCTTAAAACTTTGCAGGGAGCAAGCGACAGTCATTCTGATCGCACCCTTCTGGCCCAGACAGATTTGGTTCCCTCTTCTGCACCAGCTATCCCGGGAACCTCCAGTTCCTTTGCCAATCAGCTCCCATCTGTTGTCTCAGGAGGCGGGTTCATTGGTCCATCCAGACTTACGCTCATTGAACCGGCATGCTTGGCTCCTAGAGACATAGCCATGATGCGATACGGGGTCTCGCAAGAAGTGGCAGATGTACTCTCTGCCGTCAGAAAACCGGCAACCCACGCAACGTATGCCATGAAATGGCGTAGATTCTGTTTGTGGGATCAAGCGCGTGGCTTTCCGCCGTTAGACTGTCCAGAAAAGCTGGTTCTAGACTACCTGCTTTCCCTCTTCCACTCCGGATTGGCTTACTTCTCGATTAAAGTGCACCTTTGTGCAGTTTCTGCTTACTATGCCCCCATAGGCCATCGGACGGTGGCCCAGCTGGACACTACTCGTGCCTTCTTAAGGGGTGTCCTCCACCTTAGGCCTCCCATCAAAGACCCAATCCCTCCTTGGGACTTACTTTTGGATTGCGAGCTACGTTTTCTCTCTTACCAGGCGCAGTCAAGGGTCATTCTGCAAGAGGGGTGGCTACTTCCTTTGCGGCGTTAAAGAATGTCTCCACCTCAGCTATTTGCGCTGCAGCTACTTGGAGCTCTGTGCATACCTTTGTCAGGCATTACAGTCTGGACATTGCATCGAGGCGAAGAGTGGGGTTTGGTCTAACCGTCCTTCAGGGACTTCTGTCCTAGGCTCGAGTTATTTAGAGGTCTCTACCTTTCCTCCTCCCGGTGGTGCATGATTGCCACTACTGCTTGGAAATCAGTCCTAATGGTGTAACCTGCTGCAAGAGCTGTATCGCGAAGTAAGATAGTACAGTTAAGTAAGAACTTACCGTAACAGTAGATCTTCGAGAACAGCTCTTGCAGCAGGTACCTTCCCGCCCACCATTCCCCTTTCTGGAGGTAGGTTGTAGTCAAGCACCCATCTTATGGGATGGGACATTCCTATTCAGTAATCTTTGCTATCTAGTGGCGGATCCTCGGTCTCCTCTTCTGATGTCATCCAGCGGCCGGGAGTCTCCGGCGGGAGAACTGAGGATTATGGGGGGACCGCCTCCTTATGTACTACGCCTGACGTCGGGGTTGGGACCGACGTCGGAGGCAGTCCTCGCTGAAGACTGCTAGCTAGAAAATTTCCGTGGGGTCCTGGCGCCTGCCGGCTTCAGTCCTAATGGTGTAATCTGCTGCAAGAGCTGTTCTCGAAGATCTACTGTTACGGTAAGTTCTTACATAACTGTACTTTCTACCCTTAGCTCCTTTAGTACCCTGGGATGTATGCCATCAGGTCCCATTGCCTTGTCCACCCTGAGCTTATCGCACTCTTGTAGGACCCTTTCTTTTGTGAAGGGACTAGTGCACACCTCCCTTCCCCCTTTGTCCATGGTGCTGAGCTGTGGGCCCTGCCCTACCTTCTCTTCAGTAAATACTGAGCAGAAGAATCTATTTAGGATAGATGCTTTTACATGGTTCTCCTCTTCACATGCCCCCTTATTTCCTTTTATGTTAACAATACCCCGTCTGGACTGTCTCCTTTCACTAATGTATCTATAGAAAGTCTTGTCACCTTCTTTTACTATTTGTGCTAGTGTTTCCTCGGTTTGGGCCTTTGCCTGTCTTACTTCCTTCCCTGCTTCCCTTAGGGAAATTGGGTATGCCTCCCTATCTTCATCCCGCTGTGTTCCCTTATATTGCCTAAAGGCCAGCCTTTTGGCTCTGACCTTTTCTGCTACTGTTTTTGAGAACCAAAGTGGTTTCCTTTTTCTTTTGCACTTCCTTTTCTCTCTAACACAATGGGATGTTGCTCAAGTATTGCATCCTTAATGCTTGCCCACTTTGCCTGTACCCCCTCACCTGTATTTCTTTTTGCCTGTGCTAGCTTAACTCCATTGGCCATCTTATCAAAGTCAGCTCCTCTGAAGTCCCATAATTTTGCCTTGGAATGGGATGATTTAGTTTTAGTGGCCAAACTGAACCATACCATGTGATGGTCACTGACCCCCAGGTGATCTTCTACCTGGAGATCTGTGATCCTTCCCCTGTTAGTCAGTACTAGATCTAGGATAGCCCTGTCTCTTGTGGGTTGTTGTACCAGTTGTTTGAGGCCCTCCCCCTGCAGAGAATCCATCATGTGTCTAGTTCTGGCAGATGTCCCTGCTGGTATTGACCAATCTGTATCTGGCATGTTGAAGTCTCCCATTATCAGAACCTCCCCTTTAGCTGTCTTGTATATCTTCTAACAGTAATGTGTCCATGTCCTCCCCCTGGTCTGGAGGCCTGTAGACAACCCCAGTGACCCACTGTTCTTCTGGCTCCTTATGTGTATTCTGAATTTCTGTAGCTTTGATATTTTCATTGACATAGAGGGCCACTCCACCCCCCTTTTTGCACCTCGTCTCTTCTGAACAGCACATAGCCAGGTAATTGTGGATGGACATCATATACCACTCCTAGGACTACTGTTACAAGCGAGTAACCTGTTTTTCTGGTTTCTCCTCCTTGAGTAATTGTAACCACCTTGAGTGCTTTATAGGGCTATTAACACCATTAATATTAAGGGATATTACCAATGATGCCCTAACCATCTGGTAGTTCATACAACTGTTACAATGATCAGCAGCCTCTCTAAAATTAAAACTGAAGATGTTGGTGAGTTGAAAAAGAGCACATTTCCCCTGTCCAGTTATACAAACCTCAAATGCAAGGCCTGAGCCCACCCAATATAAAAGCAGGATATAAGAAAATCCACATTCAGAATATTGTAAAATAATCAGGAACACAACCATACCCAAAATTGCCCAGGGCTAATAAAAAGCAATCAAACCGAGAATAAAAGAAATAGATATTGATACGCTCAGGTCCTCAAATCCATGACAGGCACAACAAATGATGCTGTGCCAGTCTGCTCAAAGCTCCAAGGCAAAATAGGGTAATTTCCAAAACCATAATTCAAATAATAAATCAGAGCAGCTAAGCCAATGTATAAGGAATAGTTAAATCAAGAAAAGATTGTAAACCTTGCAGTTAGGTACTACTAAATGCTTGCTTTGGCCTCAAGAGGGGCTTATAACCCAACAATATATAAAGAATGACAAAACTACATTATAACAATCTATAGTGTTATACTGCCTTCCCGGACCCCTCCAGAAAATTTCAGAACCCAACGCCCCCCAATTCAAAAAAACCTTATAACAAACTTTCAACAAGAAGAAACATACAAAATATCTTAAAGAGTAACTGTGTCCATACAAACTCCCCAGCCAAAAAAGTGACTTCCAAGATGGGGAGGACAAAAATAGTCATCCTACTTGGGGGAAGGTAACCGTTCCCTGAAGGGGTAAGTCAAGGGTGTACTCCTGGGCCCCCTTCACCACTTGGCAGCTGTGACTACAAATAGGAAACATCTAAACTGTAAATACACCAAAAGACAAGATAACACCCCTTTTGCAGCCCAGTCCGCAGCAGTCTTCAATAACAGAAAAAATTTACTTTTCAGGAAGTAAAACAAACTAGCATAAAGCATAATTAGTGGTACTTGAAAAAGCAAAAATTAACACAAATAAACCTCATCTCCACCACAATCGCCTACAGCATAAAAGAGTACTAGCCCGATGTTGTAAACGTTCTCCTTGAAATGTCATCTCTTAAAGAGTTATACATTACCAGTGAAAAATAGCAGTCAATTACTCATAGAAAAAGTGAAACTCTGATATAAAAATGTGCTACACTAAATGTCAAATTCTCCATTACTATAAACCGTGTTATATATATAATCCCTGAAAAACTGTAACAAAGATATGACTAACATGCGTCTTTCTGAAGTATCCAATATTTTACAATATTTCCAAAAATGGCCACCGGAGGGAGACATAAGCCATAGTTTTATCAAAGTCAAAAGCCTCATATCCGAACTGCTGGGAAAACCTCTGATAGGCATAAACACATGTATTATAACAGAGGTAAAAGATGATTGATGGGACAGGGGATTTTCAAAAATGGAGATACCTTCTTTTAATGTCAAAGAAAAATAACTAAAACTTAAACTGGCTGTCAAGGTTGTGTCCCGATAAGTGGTGAATGATAATAAAGTAGGAAAGTAAAAGGACAACACGAACTAATAAACACTGTTCGTGGTCCACAGAAAGGCAGCCTAGAGGATGAACTCATTCCTAGGTTTCCTGAAGGCCAGGAGGCTAAAAAAATAGGGTGGGGGGGGGAAGATGGACAGCTTACCTGTGGCAACCAAATGCTCTACCTGGGTCCAGAAACCACAGCTTAAACTCCAGTCGGGTCCCGGGGGAAGAGGTCGGGTTAGGGGCTCTCCAACAAGCTTAATGCTGCCATACAGCTCCTCTGTAAACGTGCCATGGCGTACCCCTATGTGAGGTCCAAAAGACACCTGAGGAAGGAGACTAGGCTGTCAGTATCAGGAGGGGCATGCAGTCAATAAGCCTGGTAGAATGGCAGAGCACCATTAGCAAAAAAGAAGAAAAGGGGATCCGTGCTGTGGTGGCCCTTCTGAGCCGCCAGCTACACCTCCATCCGCTGAAATCCTTTAACCTGAACCGCTCTAACTCAAAAAGTTTCTAGGAAACAGGAGATGAGGGAGACCAGGTGGCAGTCCCACATAACAGGGCTGACAGTCCCACTGCTCCCTATGAAATCTGCTATGACATTAAAACCAGGCTTATCCCATCATGCCCCTCTTATTTGAGTCCAGACCTCCTGAGGGAAAGAAATGCCGCCAGCATATATACTGCGTGTAGGAATCACCTGTCTCTGCAAGGGGAGATCGGCAACAAACTTGATGAGATTGGGAGGACTCCTTCCTCCTGTCCCCTCCAGCTGTCCCGACCCTAGAAAAAGCCAGTTGGGGCTCTGGACATGCAGCCCCCATCCTCTTCCGCCCCAAGGGAAAAATCGATTTGCCCTTCTATATCGGGGTGTTGCAGTCTTATTATTCCCAACCCCTTCATAATTCTAGAACCACCACTTAAAGAGATAACCCTCAGCCTGTAAATACCATTCACGAGTTCTGCGGCACCTCTCAGCGAACAGGTAAAGCAAAAACTAGAAAGCAAGCAGTTGTGTTAATAATAATAAAACTTTATTTTTAAGGTGCCTTTCCAAAACCAAGGCGTTGAACATGGTGGACATGTCATACACTACAAATTCCTTAAAATATATGAAACAAGCATAAAATCACAACAATCAAGCCGACTTCAATCAACAAATGTTTGTGTTCATAAATAAGTTTTTAATGCCTGTTTAAATCCTTCCACGGTCCTGCACTCATGTAACTGACGGGGTAGAGAATTCCAGAGGGTGGGAGCAGCGAACATAAAAGCTCTAGCCCCAGCAGATTTCAAACGCACTCTTGGTGTCTCTAGCAACCCCTCATCAGCAGAATGGAGCGATCGCACGGGGCGGTAAGGAACCAGGAGCTCTTTCAGATAATCCGGTCCCTGTCCATCTAGGGCTTTAAAAGTCAATAAAATGACTTTAAAGGTAATCCGCCACCATATCGACAGTCAGTGCAGTCCGCGCAGCACCAGAGAAATATGACTAAACTGAGATGTACCAGTCAGAAGTCTGGCCGCAGTGTTCTGCACCAGCTGGAGGCGGTGGATTGCCACCCCAGATAGCCCTAGGTATAAGGAATTGCAGTAGTCCAAACGTGTGGAAACAAAGGCGTGGATCAGCCTAGGAAGATCACCAGGGGGAACTAGGTGCTTAATCCTGGAGATATTTCTCAGATGGTAGAACAAGGATTTGACGACGGCATGACACCTGAGTATGCAGGAAAAGCCCATCATCAAAAATTACCTCCAGGTTCCGCACCTGTTCACAGGTCAGGAGAGGGGCGCCCCGAAGGCAAAGCCCAGAGGGCAACCCCCCCCCCATCCGAGACACTGGATCCAGTGTTAGTGGTTACTGAACAGTGATGAATAGGAACAAGAAGCTAACCAAAGAGTAATGGACAAAACAATAAAAAACGATAGACCAGGGGTCACAGAGAGAAAAGCCAAAAAGCAAATTAACAGGAGAGAAAAAACAGAAATATTTAAAAGATCAATAGTTGTCCTCAGTAATCATAGATTAGTAGGGAGCAAATGAAGTTAGCACAAGGAGAATCTAAGAGATAGGATAGAACTAAGGGGAGTCGAAAAGACATAGAATCCATACCTTGAGTAGTGTAGTCAGGGAAAGTTCTAGAAAGTGCCCCCTAGGAGAAAAAGAAAGGCCCCCTGAGTTGCCCAGAACTGTTAGAATATAGGAATATAAATAAGAAAGTAAAAAAAGGAAGAAAAAGGCAAATAGCTAAAATGTAATTAGGGAAGAGAAAAAGGAAAATAAAACGGGGAGCTATCATTAGAGAGACTATCCCAGTCAATCAACTATGGCTGTCTTACCCTCCAGGTACAATAGTTCTTGGGCAGAAGAAATACCAAAAAATGGAACTAAACTGAACCATTTAGAGTAAAAGTCCCTAAAATCATGAGGTATCCTCACGGCAAAGAGACTGCAATAAAGCTTTTATTTCGTTCCGGTTTCGGTTTTTTTACTAAGAAGAGAAACTTTTGCCATTGCTCTCTTTGCAGTGAACATTTTTCCCTGGTGGTCTTAAAGTCCATCTGAACTTCTTGGGCCAGATTCTCAAACACTTACGCCTGGCGTAACTCGACTTGCACCAAAATAAATGGCGCAAGTAGCAAGTTATGCCAGCAGTTGCGACATACGGTATTCTGCAAAGCAGCCTGCGACATGCCAAAGTAGTCTTATGCCACCCGTTACACCATGAACCCCCTGTGACATGGTGCTAGGGGGATTACATAGAAACATAGAAGCTGACAGCAGATAAGGACTGCAAAGCCCAACCAGTCTGCCCATTTCTTTTCTACCTTATGAATGTGCCATCGGCATTTGCTCTATCAATGGCCCATCTATTCACACTCATCTGTATTGCTCCCTTATGCCTATCCCATGCCTATTTGAAGCCCTGCACTGTATTCATATCTACCACTTCCTGATGTAGGCTATTCCATGCATCCACCACCCTTTCTGTGAAAAAGAACTTCTTCACATTACCCCTTAATCAGCCTCCCTCTAATCTCATGCTGTGTCCTCTTGTCCTGCTATTTTTCTTATATTAAAACATGTTAGACTCTTTCACCTTGTTAATGCCCTTAAGGTGTTTGAATGTTTTGATCATATCACCTCTCTCCCTCCTTTGCTTCAGAGTGTACATATTGAGTTCTGTTAATCTGTCCTCATATGTTTTCTGATGCAGTCCCTGCACCATTTTGGCTACCCCTCTCTGGACTGCCTCAATTTGGTTAATGTCCTTGTGAAGGTATGGCCTCCAGTACTGCAAGCAGTACTCCAGATGGGGCCTAACCAGTGTCTTGTAAAGAGGGATTATTATCTCCTTCTTACGACTTGTGATATACCTACTAATACACTGCATCATCCCCCTAGCCTTACCTACTGCTTTAGTGGTCTGCTTGGATGATTTCAGGTCATCTGTAATGATGATGCCCAAGTCTCCTTCTTCCCTTGTGACTGCCAGCTACTCCTCTCCCAACCTATAGGTGGCGTCAGGGTATCTCTTCCCTATGTGCATGATCTTGCACTTCTTTGCAGCAGCAGTTGTGCCCTATTCTGTATGGGCAGCCTCCAAGTCCCCGAAGTTGCTATTCTAAAACAGCCCCCAGATGACATCCATCGAAATACAGTTACATCAGCAAATAGCTGGTGTAAGTACATTGCTTCCACTGTGGGTTGTGCCAGAGTGCAGGCAGCCCTGATCCTTCAGTATAGGCAACCCTCCATCCCCTTATCAGTAGAAAAAGCCCCACAGGGCTATCAACCCCCCCCCATCCCTACATTATGAGTAAAGAAAAGCCCTGCAGGGCTATGGGATCCCCTGGCCCATCCCCAATGCTTTGTAAATAAATGCCCCATAGGGCTATGAGATCCCCTGCCCCCCATCTCCCAATACTGTGTAAATAAATGCCCCGCAGCGCTATTGGACTCCCCTCCTGCTCCCATTAAATACTCAGAAAGTGTCCAGGGTTTGGACCCCTCCATTCCTAGTAAATATACAGATAGTGCCCCACAGGGTAGAGGACCCCTGCCACAATCTCCCAAACCACAGCGGAGAGCTATTGACAGTACAGGACTAAAATCAATCAACCCTCATTATCCTGGTAGTCAATGGCCCCTATCTGGCAGTGCCAGATCACTCCCGGCCTCTCAACCCCAGCCGGTGATTGCATAGCCCACCTCTTCATCATTTATCAGTCACCAATCAAGACCAGATGAGCGACATCACGTGATTAGTACCTACCAATGAATGCCAGCTCATTCATTGAGCCAGTCATTAACAGTAGTACACACCACATGGCGCAGTCGGGTGGGCAGGCTGTGGTGGAGAGGTGGCTGTGCAAGTGGACGGCTGGGGACAGGTGGGGTGGGGTGGTCTGGCACTGCCGGGGGTTGGGGGCCACTAGACTCCAGGATAACGGGGTTGTTTTGGTTTTAGTCCTGTACCTTGTGCATTATCGCCCACACTTGTGGATTGAGGTGGGGGGGGCATCTCTGTGGGCACTATCTGTATATTTATTGGAAGTGGGAGGGGTCCAATAGCCCTGTGGGTACTTTCTGTGTATTTACTGGGAGCAGAGGGGTTCCAATAGCTGTGCGGGCACCGTCTATATATTTACTGGGGGTCCATTAGTCTGCAGGCACTGTCTTTATATTTACTTGGAGGGAGTCCGCTAGCTCTGCAGAGCACTGGCAGTATATTTACTGGAAATGGGAAGGGGCTCTGATAGCCCTGCATGGCACTTTCTGTGTATTTACTGGGAGCGGGGGGGGGGTCATCTGCAAAGAGGCATACTTTTCCTTCCAGTCTCTCAGCAATGTCACTTATTTTTTCACAGAGAGAGAGGGATAGGAAGAAACAGGCTGTTGGTTAGCTAGGATCTGCAGCTTATCCTGTAGGTAGGGAAATGGGCAGATTAGGTGGACCAAACGGTCCTTATCTGCCATCAAAGTCTATGTTTCTGTGGCATACCGGCCTCGTTGGCGCAAATCACGGGACTTAGCCACAGGGACCCTGCCTGTTACAGAACTGGGCACAGGGACCTTGGCGCAACTGCACTCCTTGTATCTTGCGACAAGCGAATCGGCTCCTTTGTGTAGCTGTATTTCTACGTTTCAGCTCTTGGAAAACTGCTTCTGGATCATCAAAAACACATACCCCATCTTAGAAAAAAATCTTGATTCTAGCTGGGTAGGGTGTGATAAATTTTATATTATGGGATCGCAGCAGGCGCAATAATGGGGCATAAATTCTGTGTTGAGACTGAACTGCCGAGGAATAATCCTTGTCTAGGTAGACCCAGTGTACTGAATGGAAAAATTTCCCTTCTTCCACGCTCTGTGCAGGATTTCTTGTTTAATAGCAAAGCTGAGAAAATGCACCATGATTGCCCTGGGTCTGGCCGATTCAGAGGATGGCTTGGGAATTAGTGACCTGTGAGCCCTTTCAGATTGTAGTGGGCCAAGGTCTGCTACTGTATGTCTAACTGAGAAGAGAAAAACTCCTGGAGAAAGGAAAATAAGTCCTTGCCTTCTGCCTCTTCTTTTATTCCGTAAATCCTAATATTATTCTTATGAGACCTGTTTTCCAGGTCCTTGCAACACTCTTGGATGTTATGCTGATCTTGCAACAGTTTAGTCATCAAACGCTTTAGGCGATCTATACAAGAGTCAGAGGTTATAGTAGTTTTTTCCAGGTCGGCCACTCTTCCCTCCAAAGCAGGCATTTTTGAAACCCTGATGTGAGGTCCAGAACTCTGTTTGGAAATCCCGCAGCTCCTCCATCCAGGATTAGAGAAGCAAACTGTTGCGATTCGAGCTGCGCCATAACCGGGATGTGAGCAGGATGCATCTCTGAAGAAGCAACCGGCAAACTGAAGGTAAATTGCTATAAAGATTTATTGTTCTTTCGTCTACCCATAAAAGTAAACATACTCCCAGAATGTTTACTCATATTTACAGGGGATATATACAGAAAAATATATTTTAATAGGCGATTGGTCACTGAGTGGAGATCTAGCCCTGCATATCGGACGAGATCATCACCGGAAGTCCTCCACAAAGGTTCTGCTTTGGTGAATGGAACCTGGCAACCTGTTAAAAGGGGGGTCTTTTCCTCAATCCCTCCCCTCAGCAGATTCTCACAACAGATGCTTTGGGGTTGGGGTGGGGAGCTCATCTGGAGCTCCACCAAACAGAAGGGACATGGTCCACAATGGAGTCTTCTCTCCACATCAAAATCCTGGAGATGCGGGTAGTCCTTTATGCCCTGCAGGCCTTCCAAACACAGCTATCCCTGGGCCTTCTGCTAGTGCAGATGGACAACATCAGTGTAGTTGACTACAGCAGTATGAAAGCTGGCATTCACTCGTACATTCTCAGCTGGGAAGCGATGAGCCTTTGATACCGGGTTCTAGAACGCCATCTATGTTCCAGGAGTCCAAAATGTCCTGTTGGACAGGCTAAGCCAGTCGCAGTCCAAGATGTATGATTGAGAGCTGAGTGGAGACACCACAAGCTCTAACTCTGGAAGACCCCACCTGTTTAACAGGACCTTCCCCTTACTGCAGCAGTCGACAGTGGAACCTCCTCTGCCTCTGTGCACTGGCTTGCTGTCCTAGGACTGGGGCATCCTGGTCTATCCGGACGTCATATCCCTGCATCTTCATGCCTGGCTCCTGAATACATAGCAATGGCTAGATTTGGGGTGTCCCCCAAGGTGGCTGATACCCTGGTGGTGGCTCGGAAGCCTTCCACCAAGGACACTCATTCCGTGAAGTGGAAACGCTTTGCTGTACTAGCAGCTTCACGTCAATTGGATCCCTTCACCTGTCCAGTGTCTCAGATTCTGGAGTACTTGCTGTCCCTTTTGGTCTGAAGTACTCCTCTCTTAAAGTGCATGTCTGCTATTTCTGCCTTACATGTGCCTGTTGATGGCTGTATGGTGGCACAACTGGAGGTATCACATACATTTTTGAGAGGAATTCTTTACTTGAAGCTTCCTATCCGCAATCCAGTTCTGTCTCGGGACTTGAATTTTGTTTTGGAGAGACTTACTTTGGCTCCTTTTGAGCCGGCCGCAACATGGGAGCTACACTTTCTGTCATGGAAAGTGTTATTTTTAGTTGCTATTGCTTCTACTCGAAGGATTTCAGAGCTACAGGCTCTCTTGTGTGAGCAGCCTTATTTGGTTTTCCACAAAGACAGTGTGTTTGCATACTAACGCTAAGTTCTTCCTAAGGTGATGTATGAGTTTACTTTAAATCAATCCAGCCACCTGCCTGTTTATTTCCCGGAGCACGCCAATCCAGGGGAAGCATTGCTCCATACTTTACATGTGCATAGAATTCTGTGTTACTATACACATCGTACGAAGTACTACAGGAAGTCCTCCCAGTTGTTTGTCTCTTTCACCCCTGGGAAATGGGGCATTTCTGTTTCTAAGCAGCTTGTCCAAATGGTTGGCCAACTGTATTATTTTTTGCTACAGAAAGTATGGCAAGGGCCTTCCTGGCATTGTTCATGGACATTCCACCAGAGGCATGGCCACTTCTGTTGCCTGTTTTCGAAACATTTCGGCTGCAGAGATCTGCACTGCTGCCACTTGGAGCATTGTCCACATTTTTACCAAGCACTGCAGTCTGGACATTGCCTGTACACGCAGGGCCAGTTTTGGCCTAGCTGTTCTACAGGGCCTACTTTCTTAAACTCTTTGTTCTAACCACCCAGACTGTATATTCTGATGTCAGAACTGCTTGGGACTCATTCCATAGTTGTGGCCTGCTGCAAGAGATACCCTCAAAATAAGGTATTACAGTTACATAAGAACTTGCCGTAACAGTAGATCTTTGAGAGGATCTCTTGTAGCATGCCATGCCGTCCCACTCTCCACCCCCCTAGGCCTCTGGGCCTCTCTGTGTCTGTCTCTCCTTCTCCTTAGCGGAGAGCCTCCTGCCTTTCTGTTATTTATATATTGGCAGGAACAATTGGCTCTTCCTCAGTTTCCCAGCAGCAGATCTGTTGCTTATGGTCTCCAGTGGGGAAACTGAGGAAGGCACAGGGGTCACAGACTCTTACAGGATACGGCGATGTCGGCATGTGACGTCGGGAGTTGGCAGCCCCCTGGTAGACTGCTAGCTAGAAAAGTTTCCGTGTGGTCCTAGCACCTAGCGGCTGTAGTTTCAAAGGCATGGCTTGCTGCTGCTGCAAGAGATCCTCTTGAAGATCTGTGACTGTAAGTTCTTATGCAACTATATTTGTTGTCAGCAGAAAAGAACCCTTTAGGCCCATCCAGTCTGTCCCTTTCCCTGCCAGTTTCGTCAGTACTGATAATAGCTAATGATAGGTAAGGATGTCACAGTATCATGGTTTTTTAGTATACTGCTGTATCAGAAGTCATGATATTGATACAATGGGCAATTTCCAATACCACAATAACTGTGGATCTTCTTCGAGGATATCTCTCATCAGGCACACCTATGGAACTATATCTACATCATCACTAGGACCCCATGGAAACTTTGCAGTCTAGGGGCTGCCCACGATGGCATCATGTACCAGCGTCTACATAAATGTGGGCGGCCCCTCCTCAATTTTTATCCCACCATTGATCAGACTCGTTGGACCCACCATTAGAAATGCCACTGCAAAAAGCCTCCATTTTCTTTATTTTTCCTATAAAATTAGTAATAACTTAAATAGTGACTTTCAGCAACCTGCATGCCACGGAAATAACCATCCATACTTTTTTAGTACTGCGACTGCAAACAAAAAATCTACAAGGATGAAGCGCACAAAGTGTGTGTCTGCTGTCTAGTCCTCTCTCACAATGTGAAAGCCTGTGAGATCTGCTGGGGATCCAACTTCACTACCAGGCGACCCAGGAACCCAAAAAAGACCTTGGTAGCAGTGGAACAGCAGCTACAGGGCAAGTCTGCATCACCTACCCCATTGGCCGAATTGTAGTTGTTGAAGTCTCGGGATAAATCCTCCTCAGCGAGCCATGAATACAAACATTGGGACAAAACCGGGACTTCCCCGGCAAGGTCCAGATTGTCGCTGAAGACTGCAAGTATGTCCCAAACTACGATGCCATCCACCCTAGCGGCGACGCCCATCTCCTCCCCCCCCCACCCCAACCATTTACCAGACACCAAGGTCAGCGATTGGCATAGTCGCTACTGGGCCCATGATGGCCGGTACATCACCAGAGATTCAACCTCTGCCGTCAGCTAGTGCGATCACAACCACTACTCAAAGGGGCATCGACGCACAGGCAGTGCTCCTATCATTTTCAGATATGATGAGGCGTTTACTGCCCAGACCTGCCTCCACTTACAGTGGGGACTACCACTACAACTACTCCATCGATGCCGCATGCTAATATTGTGCAGATGAACCCCCTCAGCCAGTGTTGCTGGTACAGTCCTCCATTCCCGTCGAGAGATACGACAACAGATGTATAATTCTGACCTCATAATGGAGGAAAATGAGGAGATGGAGGAAGGCTATGCTGAGGACAGCCAATATGTGCATGGTACCAGCTCCACATTCTCCTACTGCAGTGAGGATTCTGTAGTGAATACACCCAGATCACCTCCAGAGGATCACTCCTTTTTTGCCATGATGCAACAAGTGTAAGCTGCTGTGGGCTTTACTTTGGAGGAGCAGGATTCCACTAAAAAGAACCTGCTGGAATTTCTGGAGATGCCAGAATCTCCTTCTGCTTTTGTTTCTCCCCGGCATCCAGCACTGGAGGATGCTACCTATATAGCCTGGTATAGGCCAAACACTATACCAGCTGTTCCCAAAAAAGCTGACAAAATGTACTCTGCTCATTCTGATTAGGCTTATTATGCTAATCAGCCTGAGACTGATTCAGTGGTGATCATAGCTGCCTTGATAGGTCCAGGGCACCTAGACAACTGAGTAACACCCATACACACACACACCCCTACAAGGAATCCAGGAGGTTGGATGTACTGGAGCAGCGTACCTGTGCTTCTGCCTCTCTGGGTTAGCCAGATGCCAGGCCAATATGATAAAATATTAGAATACCCTATGGAGGAAGGCTAAGGCTGCTGCTCAGGGCTTGCTTGAGAGTACTGTCAAACAAGAATTAATCAAAACCCCTGCAGCTGGTATTGATGTGGGAAAACACTTTTTTCCATGCAACATATGATGTTTCTGATGCTTCTACCATGGCTGTGGCCTCAGACATCTGTCTAAGGTGCTACTCCTGGCTCAGGGTAGCAGTCTTTGTCACTGATGTGCAGCAGACAGTTCTTAATGCCCCATTTAGGGGACAAAAACTGGCCATGATGTTGAAGAAACTTTGAAAAATCTTCAGTCATCTGGCAAGACTCTGACGTCAGTCAAATCCCTGTACCACACCCAAGGTAAAGGCAGGGGTATCTTTTGCCCACCTTCAGTCAGAGGCAACTGTCAGGCTACAGACAGCAAGGTAGAGGTGAGGAGACCTTGACAGTCACCCTTCTAACCCCAGGTGCCTATACAAAAGCACTTAGGTGTAGTGGAGCCGGTGGCTCTGCCCCCTACCCCACGGCTCAACATGACTCCTCACACACCCCCCAACCACCATTACCTCCAGGGGTGGTTGTAAGGGGTTTTCCCTCCCGTCCTCCATCTGGATTAGTGGGGGCAGTGACTACAGATGACTGGGTACTGGAGATTATGGAAAAGGGTCATGCTCCAGAGTTTCTAGACAATCCTCCAGATCATCCACCATTTACAACAAAATATGCATGAGTTCCTGTTGCACAAGGAAGTACAGACCCTGCTTTAACAAGCATTTGTCAGTGCCGAATGTTTGCTTGCTGGCATTGGCATTGGTAGTGTAGGAGTTACAGAGCTGCATAATAGGAATGGCAGTGAAGTATTGAACTGAAGCCAACCCCACCACCACTCTGCAGATACTGACAGGCATTGGGGTGTGCCTTTGGGTCGTCAGGCATAACGGCCATGCCATTTCACCACACCCAACCCTGCAGACACCGACAAGTGTCACGGTGTGCCTTTGGGTCTTTGGCCCTTATGCGCACCCCATTCCATCAGGAAATACGGTGAGATGGGTGCGGTATAGGAGAATGGTGTGAACTTTGGATCTGAAGAGTCCAAGGCACACCTCAGTGCCTCTCACTGGCTGCAGGGTGTGGAATGGTATGAGCATTGCAGGCGAGAATCCCAATTCACACCTCTGTTACCTGTTATTCTCTACAGCGAGGGGCTTTATGGTCGGAAACCCTAACGCCTCAGGCATTCATTGGTATTTTCACTCCAAATTTTCAACATGGTTTTTTCGTGACCCCTACCTCATGAACAGTAGCGATATCAGTTTGTTAGCGGAAAGCTGCTTTTGCACAGCGACTACGGCATTTAGCACCACAGGTGCAAAAACACATTCTGAGCAGGATGTGAAAAATGACAGCTGTACTGTTCATGGAGAGGTGTAAAAAATGGCAATGTTGAAAATCTGCAGTGAAAATATAAAAAAAAACTGGTGAAGTCACGAGCGTGCGTAGAATCTGTGCAACGCAAACCTGTAATGTAATTTGGGGACTTTTTACAGCAGATTGTCAACACAGGCATTTTGGGACCTCCGATCATGAACAGTGTCACTGTGATTTTCTTTTATCTGTCCCGAACAAGGATTTCCCGGAGCGACCACGTATTTCTGCGTTGAAAGTGTGAAAACACATTTCGGCCATGTTGTGAAAAATGTCAGCTGTACTGTTCATAAGGAAGTGTGGAAAAATGCCACCGGTGAAAATCTGGACCGAAAATATTACAAATTCATGAACTTACGAGGGTGCGTGGAAACTGATCAATGCTCACTCATAACACAGTCATTTTATGGACTTTTGTCACCAAATTTTCAACATAGCCATTTTACGACCTCTGCTCATGAACAGTGTCACTGGTTTTCTTAATCTGTCAAAAGCGTTGCTTCCTTTTCAACTGCACCATTGTGCCCACATGTTCGGAAACACATTTTGGGCGAGATGTGAAAAATGTCAGCTGTACTACTCATAAGGAAGTGTAATAAAATGGCAATGTTGAAAATCTGGCGTGCAAATATTAAATTCGCAAACTTGCGGGCGTGCGTGGGAACTGCGCAACGTGCGCTCCTAAAACAGTTATTTTTGGGAATTTTTTCACTGAATTTTCAACATAGCCATTTTAAGACCTCTGCTCATGAACAGTGTCACTGTGATTTTCTTAATCTGTCAGAAACGTTGCTTTCGCACACCAACTGCACCATTGTGCCCACATGTTCGGAAACACATTTTGGGCGAGATGTGAAAAATGTCAGCTGTACTACTCATAAGGAAGTGTAATAAAATGGCAATGTTGAAAATCTGCCGTGCAAATATTAAATTCGCAAACTTACGGGCATGCGTGGGAACTGCGCAACGTGCGCTCCTAAAAGTTATTTTTGGGAATTTTTTCACTAAATTTTCAACATAGCCATTTTAAGACCTCTGTTCATGAACAGTGGCACTGTGATTTTCTTAATGTGTCCCATACATTGATTTCGCACACCAACTGCGCCATTGTGCGCTTTATGCACGGAAGCACATTTTGGGCGAGATGTGAAAAATGACAGCTGTACTGCTCATAAGGAGGTGTGATAAAATGACAATGTTGAAAATCCGGAGTGCAAATATTAAAAATTTGCAAACTTACAAGCGTGTGTAGGAACTGTGCAACGCACGCTCGTAAAACTGTCATTTTAGAATTTTTTCACCAAATTTGCAACATAGGCTTTTGGAGAGCCCACCTTATGAACGCTGGCACTGTCATTTTGTTAATTGGTCCCAAAAGGTGATTTCACGCAGTGACTGCGAAATCACCCTTCGGGCCCAATTAACGCCATGACAGTTCCAGAATTCATGAGGAGGGTCCCAAAAACCCCATGTTGAGAATTTGGTGCCAAAATTCCAAAACATGCCTGAGATATGAGTCAAAGCAGAGGATGGGCGCAGGTGGGCAGGATAACTGCCGACGGAACTTTTTTTGTTTACAGGTTTTGTGTTTTTTAGGAAGACGACGTGGGACGCTTGCCACGCTGGGGTGGGCTCCCAGCGTGGCAGCTGGAAAGCTGTTTGGGGGCCTGGAGCCGACGGGGACTGGGCACCCGCGTCGGCCATAACAATTTTGTGAGGCACCTGAAAGCTTTTTGGGGCGGGGTGGAGCCGACAGCAGATTGGGCACCCGTTGGCCATACAGTGTGTGCGTGGGGCGATGAGCATACAATATGTGTGCGTGCGTGTGGAGGTGGGGGAACGGTGCTCACTGAAGCGGAGCGCTCCCTTTCAACTGTATGGCACTGCATTTTCAACTGCTGCCATAGACCGCTGCAGTGTTCATTGGAGAACTGTGGCTGCGCCTGCAAACACACTAACTGAAATGGAAGACGGGTGCCACACCTCCGAAAACTCGGATGATGGCA
The DNA here is from genome assembly GCA_016271365.2 of Neoceratodus forsteri. Classification (NCBI taxonomy): domain Eukaryota; kingdom Metazoa; phylum Chordata; order Ceratodontiformes; family Ceratodontidae; genus Neoceratodus; species Neoceratodus forsteri. Next base: position 574,339 of record CM057453.1, read on the forward strand.
CTATGTTTTTTGCACATGCATGCAAGCAAACATAAAAATGAACCATAGAACCTGTACTCCCCAGAAAGAGGCACAAAGGATTTTATTCCAGACACTTCCTCATCCCCAAATGGACAGGAGATCTGAGGCCTGTTCTAGATCTCAGGGACCTCACCTTCTTTATAGAACACAGTAAGTTTCAGATGTTCTCTTTCTCTTGCTGCAAACCGGGGATTGAATATGCTCCCTGGATATGAAGGATGCCTCGAAGAAGATCAGTTACATAAGAACTTAGTGTAACAGTGGATCTTCAAGTGAATCTCTTTCATCAAGCCCTGCCTTCCCCCTTCAGGGATGCAACAAAGGATTTTTGTCTTGCTGTCTCTGTTGCTGTCTTTTCCAGCACTCTGTCTCACCTGGTATGCAGAGTGCTGGAGTCTTCTTGTTCCCTAGAGGGAGGTCCTCTGAGCATGATCTCCGGCGGGGAACTGAGGAGAGTAGGGGCTGCCCACGTTTATGTAGATGCACGTAGTGGGAGGTCCCTGGCTAACAAAGTTTCTATGTGGTCCTAGGTGCTGATGCGGGGTATAGTTCCAAAAGTGTGGCCTGATGAAACAGGTTCTCTCAAAGATCTAGTGTTAAGTTCTTACATAAGTGTTCTTTCACAGTATACCACAGTATTCGGACCTTTCAACTAATTGTTTTGTATTTTCAGGGACAACTGTCCCTTCCATGCAAACTCTCCATGACGAAAGAGTTTGAGGAGGCTTCGTTTTGTACAAAAATTACTTCTTCTCTAATACCACGGTATATGGGTAACCATGGTATTACATGTGAGGGTAATCATACTGTCAGAATTTTATATACCCTGACATATGTAGTCAGGTGTCACTCCCTCCCTCCCCCCATTCCTCTGTCTAATATGCTCCTGTGTCTAGCTCACGTATGCTTGAAGCTCCCCATAGTCTTTGCCCCCCACTGCCTCCTCTGGCAGGCTGTTCCAGTCATTCACCACCCTTTCCATGAAGAAGTATTTACGCACATCTCTCCTAACCTTTCCCTGTCTTAGCTTCACTGCATGCCCCCTTGTTTTAGTGCCTTCCTTTATCGAAACATTATCTACATACATGTGATATGTCCAACTTGCTTAAGAGGGAGATTTGGGTCAAATTAGAAGGGAGATTGGCCTGCTAGTAGGGAGATGCCGTAACATCATGAGTTTGTCCTTAAAAAAATAAGAAAAAAGTAATTAAAAAATGTAATGTATTTCATTTTGCCAAGAATAAGCACTAAAAAGAATAAACAACTAGTTATATAAAGTTATCAGATACATTGTTCATCACTGATTTAATTTTTATGTGTCTTTATCTGCCCAAAAATATGGATAATGTGGACAGAATTTTACTTAAGCAGGAGATTTTGTTTCCCAGGAGGGAGGGAGGGAGTTCAGTCAAAAAAACAAGGAGTCTCCTGCGTAAAGAGGGAGATATCACATGTATGTATCTATTAGACACTGCTGTGTGGATTGCTGCATATCTTATTTTATGTATTTATTTATTAAAAACTTCACAGATTACCTTGAGCATAAGTGCACATTTAGAAAGATTCCATATCAAATATAGTCACAGAAACATTACGAGTACTATAAGCAGTTCTAGATGAAATCCAGTCGAGTCAGGCTCAAAGCATTTGAGGCAGAACAATTACTTACAGTTTTGAAAAGGACTGCATACAGATCATTGTATAAAAAGTCATAAGTTATGTACAAACAGGGAGAAACCATATAAAACTTTAAATGGTTACAGTTGCATTAGACTGCAAAGGCAGACCGCAGAGGTTTATTAAACTGATTAAACTTGGGGATACTCAGCAGTGTATCAGGCAGTTTGTTTAACCAGTTAACAGCCCTGACAGCAAATGACTACTTGCCCTGCTGAGTATAGCAGAAAGGAGAGTATTCCTGGCCGTGTTGTTGCTGTTGTATTGGTCGGAGATGGTGCGGAAGCAAATTGTTAAGGCAGGGGGTGTTAGTCCCAAGAGCGCCTTTTAAGCTAGCAAACAGGTCTGGGGCTTTATTCTGCTGGGTAAAGGTAGCCAGTCAGTGAGTGCATAAAGGGGTACAACTATGAGTGCAGTTACCTGTATTGAGTACAAAGTGGCACGCCCTATTACAGATCAGCTTTACTCTGTTCAGCACTGTGTCACAGGCAGCTGCATAGACAGGGAGGCCATAATCTGTAAGTGACAGAATGGAACCGGCCACAATAAAGTGTATAGTATCCCTATTAAGATTGTTTCTGTTACGGTACAGGGCACCTAGTCTTCTGTTAATTATGACCACCACAGGATTGTCAACATGGAGTGCAAATTGTCCGGCCTGGTGGCACTGAGGGTTGAGATGCTGGACGCCACACCTCAGGCCACACCGGTGACCCTAGTTCGGGAACTGACTCAGGCCGGGAAGGGATTGAGCATCAAAAGGACTGCTTTTCCTTCCCGGGGAGGCATCCGGGCCTAGCACTGCTCCTTGGTGGCCCCTGGTGGAAATCGGGGGCAGTGCTAGGAACATGCGGTGCAGAGACAAGGGGGTGGAGCAGCGAAGATGTCAGTGCCCGGATGTCATTGCATGTCTGCACCTGGATGCCATTGCATGTCTGCACTCCAGGGGGCCACCATTACACAAAAACCCACGGTGGACCAGGGATGTGATGAGGGACCTAGCCCACATCCTCAATACCAGACCATCTCTCCTCCGTGTCCCACCCCGGCTCTCAACCAGGACCAACCCACTAATCGCAGAAAGGCCGCCAGGTAGGTGTGCTGGCCCTCCCCCGGGAGGTGATCCAGGGGGCCAGATGGTCCTGGGAGAGGGTCCTGGGGAGGGAGGTCTTAGGTGGGGAGTAGGGGCAATGGTCGAACGGGCACCTCTGAGAGATGCCCTGGCCAGCCAAGTGAATAAAAAGAGTTACAAAACCAAAAAACAAACAATGGGTGCAGAAGATAAGGTGTCATCTGGAGTTACTCAAAGGTATTTGAAAGTCTCCACCTATTCAAGGATATGTCCTTGACCATTAAATATCAACTGCTGATAATTTGAACTTAATTGTAATTTTTGTTGTAATTATGTCCCATAACATACTTGGAAACTAGTTGTTTATACAGTATCTTAGTGTGCCTTTTTCTGGCCAATACTTTTCAATAAATAACAGAGCAGACCTGTGAAGATGGAAACCTGGATTTAAATCCCACTAACCACCACTTCCATCTGGCAGTGTCCTTTCCCTTTAAGATGTGCCGGAAAGTCTTCACGCTGGCTCCTCCCACCCACCCACTCGGGTGGTAACTCCCTTGGCTCCACTCCATGATGCCAGATCTTCCTTTCCGCTGGAAGAAGCAGGTTCCCTCCTTACCACTCCCACATTGAGAAGGCCCTAGCGCTTGAATTCTTCGGAATTCTCCTAAACCAACTCTTAGGAGTTTAGTCTTCAACTCGATCATTGACCTCGAGGGACGAGAAGTCTTCTCCCAGGTACCGGCGGTGCCCTTGCAGGCAGAAGATGCCCAAGACCGACCCACACGCTACGTGTGTCTACTGCCTAGGGCACAACCATGATACCCAGGCCTGCGACTTTTGCCGCCCGTTTCTCCCAACCGTCCTAGAAGACCATCTCGCCCACCTGAAACTGGGCTGCCTGGTGTAATGGAACCCACTGGTCAAATCCAAAGATGCCTGTTGGTTGGTCTCCATGGCTGCAGGGTCCACCGAGCGGCTTGAGACCTTCGAAGAGGAGGTGGTCCAGGCCATCGCCCATTCCTCCTCAGTTTCTACTTTTGTGCCGCTTCAGCTGGGCTCGATTTTTACGGACTCCTTCAAGGAATTGTGCCAGTCTCTGTCGATCTTCGGTCAGGGACCCAATGGCAACTCTAAATCTAAGAAAGAGTCTAAGAAAGAAAAGACTCGTCATCGCTTCTGGGTTCGGGAGCACATTCAGTCAAGGGCCTCCAATTCCTGCGCTTCTCTGGATTTGACTTTGGTCGAATCCTTGGCCTTGGCCGCTCCACAGTAAAACTGTCGGCCAAGACGCTGGTCGAAGTCCCAGAAGAGATTTTTCTCGAGCCGACCGACCAGTTGTCAACTGAAGAGGTTGATACTTCCTTGTTTGGGACCCCGGTCCTGTCGCAGACCGTTGGAGGGACAGATCAGTCCGCTGACCTGCCACCTCTTGTCCTTGACCAGTAGGAGCCTTGGCAGTTGCCAACTCCCTCCATGCCCCGCCACCACCACCACCCCCCGGCGGCTGAGGTCGAGATCTTCTTCCTGTGGGTTGAGCCAATCCCAACATCATCAGCACTCCTGCTCTCGGCACCACGGGAATCAGTGCCACCACTATACTTTGTCCATGTCCTCCTCAGGTGAGTAGAGTCTTCTGCGCAAGTTGCGTTGACACTACGAGGACTTGATGTGGCAACAGTTGCTGTTTATCCGGGCCAAACCTACCCTGGTTTCCACAGCAACCATCACCTGCCTGTCGCCCAAAAGGCCGACTCCGCCGATGGAACCGATTAACACTGTCTCGACTTGGCTGACTTCAGCTTCTCCACTGATCATGGTAGAACCGCCGCCTAAATAGCCAACGGTCAGTGCTCTGACTAAGGAGTTTTGACCTGCCAAAGGGCTTCCCCACCGGCTGTCTGTCACAGTCACCTCTGACTGTCCGCGGAGGGTCAGTGGGCACTCCGGCGGTTGACTGCTCTTTGACGACTCTTTGGAGTCTGAGGGTTCCTCCCGGCACTCCTGTTTGGTCGACGTGGAGTTCGTGGGGGATCTCTCGATGGATGAAGGTCCATCCTCTTTCATGAGCCTCCTCTGTCTGATCTCTGAGTCAACAGATATGAAGATGGGGCCCATCCAGAAACGGGCTCGTTACCTGTTGACCAAGATCATCAACTGGGTAGACTTTCTGACAGAGGCTTTTCCGGTGGCAGAAGCCATTCTTGGCCCTGCTCTATGGCAGCACCCAACTTTCTGCCCTGCACCTTCTACCCAGATGGCCCGTAAGTATGCAGTGCCAACCTGTTCCCTTTTGGGATTCACAGAGCACTCCTTGGCTGAGGGGTTGGTGGCCAACTCTGTGTTCTGGCACTCTGGCAACACTGGGGATGTTGACAAGCTGCTTGATAAGGAGTTCAAGAAGTTTGACCGTGCGGCTAAGGAGGTTTATGCTGCCTCCTCACTTGACCTCTGCCAGGCGAACTCGGCCCTCCTCATGGCCCACTTTTCCCATGCCCTGCTGGGCAACTTGGATGGGGTGCTTTCTCATCTGCCTGCGGACCTTTAGACCACGGTCAAACAGGCCCGAGACCAGGGCCGGGCTGTGGCCAAGCAACAGCTCTAGACTGCCATGGACATTGGGGACTCCTGTGCCTGCTCCGTGGTGGCCTCAGTGGCCATTTGCCGCAGTGCTTGGCTGAGGATCTTGACCTTCACAGTGGACACAGCGCAAGCTGGCAGTGTCCCTTTCTCACCCCAGGAATACTCCAATATTCCTAACTCTTATGCAGTATGCCTTTAACACAGATCTGCCCGGAGAGAGAACGTTATGCTAATGATGGAACACCACTGGCACGTGCCACTTTTCAAATGCTGCCACCTATCAACTGCCTACATGCTAACCCTCAGATTTCACTCTCCACCTGTTAAGACTTAGACGCTTAGAGATCCTCTGCTCAACATCTTGTCATAAAACTTAATAAAAATATACAAGTATTCTTTTTACTTTCATCTGCTGCCCTTGTCTTTTGTTTTTTAGATAACCGTTAGCTTATTTTAGTTAAATTGTTGATTTTTCTCGGTTTCTCCTGGTTCAGTATAACCGAAGGGGAACCGGGAGTTTTTTTAGTTTTAGTGGAGTTTTGTGACAAAAGCTCTTTTATTTTAGCGCATTTTGTTTAATTAAAATTGTTTTTGTATAACCACTAATACCAGTTCTAGGGACATGGATATGTTGTTCATCCACACTTATTGGCAGGTTCCTTGCCACTTTAAATCTTGCCGGAAGGTCTTCAAGCTGGCTCCTCCCACCCACCCAAGTGGTAAAACTCTCGGCTCCGCCCCATGACGTCAGATCTTCCTTACCGCTAGGCTCAGGTTCCCTCCTTGCGCGTTGCGCTTAAGACTGGTTCCTAATTCTTGAAAAGTTCGAAATTGAAAAGTTTTGCAAAAGACTTGGTCTTCTTCTCCTCATGACTCGCGATGGACAAATCGACTCCAGTTTCGGAGGTGCCCTTGCGGGCAGAAGATGTCTAGGACGGATCCGCACTCACGTGCGTCTACTGCCTGGGCCTTGAGCACGACCCGCAGGCCTCGCGACTTGTGCTCTTCCTTTCGCCCACGCCCTGAAGACCGCTGCCCCATTACAACTGGAGGCCCGAGAAAGAATTCCACGGTGAAATCTAGAGAGGCCCGATTAGCGGTGTCAGCGGTGTGGCGGCTCGGCGGATCAGCTTGAGCAGATGATCGCCTCGAAGAGGAGGCGCGCGGCTCGCTTTACTCGATGGCGGCATTTGTCACGCCTTCTCGGTGCCTCTTACCGGCTTCTTTTAAGGAGCTTTGTCTGACCCTCTCGACCAAAGGTGAGGGTCCAACTTCTTCGGACCTTCTTCCAGATCCAAAAAGAGCAAAAGTAAGTCTCTCCATCGACGCTCTTGGGAGCGGGAAAGATCCCCTTCCCCTTGTCGACAGTCGACTTCGGTCGACCCCTCAGCTTCGGCCACTGGCTTCACGGTGTCCCCGTCAGGCCAGTTGGCCAAGACTCCCGTCGACGCGGTCGAGATTTTTCTCGACTCGTTGGACGGGTTGTCTGCTGGAGAAGCTGAGAATCCCCTCTCCCCGTTCCCCGGTGGGAGTTGAGGATCCCGTCGGCTCGTCTGTGCCTCCGGTTCCGGAGCCTTCGGTGGGATCGTCGGCCGAGGAGTGCCCGATTTCCAGCGCTTCTCCTCCACCTTCCTCGGCCTGAGTCGAGGACTCTCGGTCTCGGACATCCTCGCCAGTCCAACCGATCCCGCCGTCATGGCGGTCTCAGTCTCGGCACGTGGCGAGCGCCGCTGCTCTTCCTCTTCCTCGACGAGGGGAGGCTTCGCTAAAATTGCGCCGGAGGTACGAGGAACTTATGTGGCAGCAGCTCCTTTTGACCGGGAATAAGCCGACCCAGTCGTCTTCCCCGGCCATTAAGTGGCTGTCACCGGAGCAGCAGAAACAACCCCTCGTTGTAGTCGAGGAGCCTGTTCTCAGGCCGGTTGTTCGGCCAATTCCAGCTGCCCCACCGATTCTGGTGGAACCTCCGCCCCCACAGCCATTAGTTGGGGCTCCGACCAAAATTCGCGGTCGGCTTTGGGTTTACCCCATAGGCTGTCGGTCACCCTCACTCCCGATAAACCTCGGCAGGTGGAGGGTGGCTCAGGGCCAAGGCAGCTCTTTGAGGACTCTTCTGAGTCCGATGATGGTTCCTCCCTCTTCTCCAAGCGCATAGACTTGGAGTCCTCGGGAGGACAATCAATGGACGATAGCCCTTCGTCCTTCTTAGGGTTGCTTCGACTCATCTTGGAGTCCACCGGGATGAAGCTCAAACCCGTTTCTAAACGGGCCAGGTATCCCCTCACGGAGATTCTGGACGAGATTCTCTACGGAGGCCTTTCCGGTGGCCGAAGCCATAGTGGGTCCAGCCTTGGAACTTTGGCAGCGTCCTGCTTCCTGCCCTGCGCCTTCGGCCAGGTTGGCCAGGAAGTATGCGGTCCCTACCGGTTCCCTGTCCGGTTTTTCGGAACACCCCTCGGCCGAGGGGTTGGTTACCGACAGCGTTTTCCGGCGTGCCGGGAACGCCAGGGATGTGGACAAACCTCCCGACAAGGAATCCAAGAAATTGGATTATGCCGGGCGAAAAGTCTATGCTGCATCCTCTCTCGGCCTTCATCAGGCCAGTTCAGCCGTCCTCATGGCACATTTTTCTCACGCCCTGTTGGGCTCCCTGGATGAGGTTGTCCCTCATCTTCTCGCAGATCTGCAGACTACCGTCAGGCAGGTGCGGGACCAGGGCAGGGCAGTGGCTAAACAGCAGCTCCAGACTGCGTTAGACATCGGGGACTCATGTGCCAGGTCTGTGGCGGCTGCAGTGGCCATGCGTCGTCGGGCTTGGCTGAGGATATCCACCTTTACTTTGGATACCCAGCACAAGTTGGCGGATGTTCCCTTTTTGGGGACTGACCTCTTCGGCCCTGGGGTGGAAGGTCACCTGCAGAGGATCGAGAAGTCCAATGCTACCTTGGACTCGGTCTCTTCCACTCAGAAGGACAAAGGCCACAAGCCACAGCCTAAGCCCTTTCGTCCTTCTGCGCCCGCGGTGCGCCCGGCCCAGCAACGTCAGGGCCAGCAGTCTCAACCTTGGTATCCCAAGCCCAAGCCGTCGGCTTCCTCCAACAGGAAGCAGGGAGGTAAAGGCCCAGGAGGTTCCTCAGCCGGTCCCGCCTCCAAGCCTGCCCAGTGACGGGCTGAGGGCTGTCGCCCCCATTCCTGTCACCTTACCCCTGGTTCCCCCCGTGGGGGGATGGCTCAGACACTTCCTTTCCGCCTGGTCCACTGTTACCATGGACAGGTGGGTACTGGAGGTGGTGGGAAAAGGCCTACCTCTGGAATTCGAGCAGGCCCCGCCCTTCAGAGCCGTCGCACCTCGGGGGGCCTTGGGGTCCGCAGCCTCACTGGTGGCTCGCCGAGCCGACATCGCTCTCCTCCTCCAAAAGGAGGTGATCACGGAGGTGGAGGACCCCCCTTCAGACCCGGGGTTTGTGTCCAGGTATTTCCTGGTTCCGAAACGGACAGGGGGCTGGCGCCCCATTCTCGACCTACACGACCTGAACAAGTTCCTAAGGTCTCGAACCTTCAGAATGGTCACTCTGGCGCAGATAATACCATCTCTGGAACACGGCATGTGGTTTTGCTCTCTGGACCTACAGGACGCGTTCTTTCACGTCCCTATCCGTCCGTCACATCGGAGATTACTCCGCTTTTGAGCGGAGGGATCCCTCTTCGAGTTCCGAGCCATGCCCTTCGGCTTATCTCCAGCTCCCAGTGTCTTCACCAAATGCATGGCAGTGGTGACAGCATTCCTGCGGCGCCGAGGGGTCCGGGTGTACCCTTACCTGGACGATTGGCTGATAGCAGCCTCCTCCAGACGGGAGGTGGAGCGGTCCAGAGGTCTGGCCCTCCAGGTTTGCTCTGAGTTGGCCTTCTCATCAACAAGGCCAAGTCGGAACTCGAGCCAAAGCAGGTGATCCTGTTCATCGGGGCAGAGCTCGACTCTCTTCGAGCCAGAGCACGACTCCCGGCGGACAGGGCCGAGGTTCTTGCCTCCTTTGCCCAATCATTTCTGGTTGGGCAATCGCGCCCTGCCCGGGACTTCCTGCGCCTTCTGGGTCTCATGGCGGCCTGTACCAGCGTGGTCCATTGGGCCCGCTGGCACATGCGCCCCCTTCAGTGGGGACTGGCCAGCAAGTGGTCACAATGCTGCAATCCTTTGGACCAGCTAGTGATAGTGACCCAGGAGATGTGGAACGCTCTCCAGTGGTGGACCGTTCCATTCCATTTGCAGGAGGGCATCCCGTTTGTCCGCCCCGAGCCGACGGTCTATCGACCGATGCCTCTCTGATGGGTTGGGGTGCCCATCTGGGGGAACACCGAGTGCACGGCCTCTGGTTCCCGCGGGAGTCCCGATGCCACATCAACCTGCTGGGCTCCAGCGGTCCGCCTAGCTCTCACCGCCTTTGCTCCGTTTCTGCGGGGTCAAGTGGTCCGAGTCCAGACGGACAATACCACGACCATGTACTACCTGAACCGCCAGGGCGGGACGCGCTCCATGCTTCTATGCAAGGAAGCTCTCCGCATTTGGTCACTCGTGCGCAGCCTGGAGGCGGATCTCCTAGCCATTCATGTGGCAGGAGCCTCCAACACCCTGGCCGATGCCCTGAGCCGAATAGGGGCTGCATCTCACGAATGGTCTCTCCTGCCGGAGGTAGTACAAGATCTGTTCTCCCACTGGGGCACACCTCAGGTGGACCTGTTTGCCTCCAGGGAGAACGTGAAGCTGAGGCTGTTTCATGCCCGCCCCCTCAGCAGGGGCTCTGCGGGGATGCCTTCTGAGGCTGTGGACCCGGGCCTCTTCTCGCCTTTCCCCATTTCCCTCGATTCACAAGGTGCTTCTCAAAGCAAGGAGGGACAAGGCAGGTGATCCTGATAGCCCCAGACTGGCCCGCCAGTTCTGGTACCAGATCTCCTCAGCCTCAGCTCCAGGCTCCGAGGCAGCTTCCAGCTCGCCGACCTGCTTTCAGTCAATCAGGGAAGGTGTTCCATCCGGACCTTCAATCCTGCACCTGACGGCCTGGTTCCTGAGTGGCTAGAGTTCCAGGCCTTGGGTCTTTCCGGACGAGGTCCTCAATGTTGTTGAGGCCCCGTGGAGAGTCGACCAGAAAATGTTACGCCTTCAAATGGAAGAGATTCTCCATTTGGTGTCAGAGCAGGCTTGGACCCTTCCTCCTGTTCTGTGGCAAGCATTTTGGACTATTTATGGTCCCTTTCTAGTCAAGGGCTTAGGTCGACAACCCTTAAGGTGCACCTGGCAGCCATCTCTACTTACCGGGCGCGGGCCGGGAAGCAGTCCGTGGCGCAGGAAAAGGTGGTCGGGCACTTTTTCAAAGGCCTTGATCACATTTCCCCTCCGGTGCGAGAACCTCCACCTCCGTGGGATTTACTGTTGGTACTGGCAAAGCTCATGGGCAAGCCATTCGAACCACTGCGCAGGTGTGATCTCTCTCACCTGTCGTGGAAGACCGCCTTCTTGGTGGCTATCCGTCAGCCAGAAGGATGGGAAGCTCAGGCGCTTTGCATCAGAGTCTCCTTACCTGGTCTTCCACAGGGACAAGGTTGTCCTGCTTCACCAAAATTCCTTCCGAAGGTGGTGTCGGAGTTTCACCTTAACCAGGTGCTGACTCTGCTGGTGTTCTACCCCAGTCACACCTCGGAGGCGAATATAGGCTCCATACTCTGGACCCTAGAAGGGCTCGCTATAATAAGGAGCGCCACGGCTGAAATTCGGGGAGAGGTTCGCCAGCTGTTTGTCACCTACGCTGAAGCCGCACCTGGCAGACCTGCAGCTAAGCGGATGATAGGCAGGTGGGTCACCTCCCGCATAGATCGCTGCTATAAGTTGGCGGGCATGGAGCCTCCCAGAGGATAAGAGCTCATTCTACCCGTCATACTGCTGCATCGGTGGCTGCTTCCAGGGACGTCCCTATCCAGGAAATCTGAAGGGCTGCTACCTGGAAGTCAGCACACACCTTTATTACCCATTACCACATCGACCTTGAGTCACGCCGGGATGCTGGTTTTGGGGCCTCGGTTCTCCAGTCCTTATTTCCCAAGTAAGTATTGGGGGTGTGCGCCTTGCCTCCCTCCTCCCGGAGAACTGCTAGGAGTCTGCCAATAAGTGTGGATGAACAACATATCCATGTCCCTAGAAATACAGGTTACTCACCTGTAACAGGAGTTCTAGGAATGGTATATGTTGTTCATCCACACGACCTCCCCGGCTTCGACGCACAACCTGAGCTTCCACCGGGCCAGATCTGGTGTCATGGGGCGGAGCCGAGAGTTTTACCACCCGGGTGGGTGGGAGGAGCCAGCTTGAAGACCTTCCGGCTAGATCTAAAGCGGCAAGGAACCTGCCAATAAGTGTGGATGAACAACATATACCATTCCTAGAACTCCTGTTACAGGTGAGTAACCTGTATTTTCTCACCCCAGGGATACTCCAATATTCCTAACTCTTATGCAGTATGCTTTTAAGCCAGATTTGCCTGGAGATGGAACGGTATGCTTATGATGGAATCATTGGCTCATGCCACTTTTTCAAATGCTGCCACCTATCAACTGCCTACAATCTAACCCTCAAGTTTCTCTCTCCGCCTGTCAAGACTAGATGCTCTGAGATCCTCTACTCGTCATCTCGCTGTGAAACTTTAAAAAAAATACATACAAATATTATTTTATTTTCATTTGCTGCCTTTATCTTTTGTTTGTACTAAACCATTAGTGTTATTTTGCTTAAATTCCTTATTTTTCCTGATTTCTCTTGCTTCGGGATAGCCAGTGGGGAACCTAGACTTTTGTAGTCTTAGCGGAGTTTTTCTGACTAAACTCTTATTTTACAGTAAATTGTTTTATTAAAACTTTTTTTGTAACTGATAATATCGGTTACTGAACCGCTAATCCCGGTTCCTTTCTTCTTTGATTCCCGGTTCTGATCGGTTCCTGAACCGACTGCAACCGATAGTTTTGGTTTACAAAGTTTAAATTTACTTGCAGTTGTGATTTTTGGGTTCTTTTGCAACAAATGTCTGAAAAACCTAAGAAAGACCTGTGAACCCAGTTTCAAAAATTGCATAGAGTGTGGAAAAGTTTTTGCCAAGGCAGATAAACACACTTCTTGTGTTGTCTGCCTTGGCTATAATTTAAAAACTGATTGTGAAATCTGTAAGACCTTTCCAGAAAAAAAGCATGAAAGACGTTTGGAAAGGCTTAAAAAAGTGCCTTCACCTGAGGGTCCCTCAGGCTCTGACCAGCTGACCTCAGTGGTTGTGGGTGAAACCACAGAAGCCACAATTTCTACCCCTGATACAGGTACAAAGGCCATCACAAAAAGGCCTGCTGAACTGGCTAGCTCTCTGGTTCCTGTGAAAAAGACTAAGAAAACAAAGTGCATAGAACCCCCTTCTGGTCAGCCTATGGGGACTTCTGCTGTTTCTGTAAACATATCTACTCCTCTGGAGATTTCACAGGCACTTAAGGTCTTGCAGGGTCTGCTGTCTGCTGGACAGCAGTCTACAGTTCAGACCCCTGCTGAATCAACCCAGTCCACCCTGCATGAGAGGGAAGATTATGGTTCCAGGTTCCATATGAGAGATATTCAATTCCACCTAAGGGCTCATTGGTGTCAAAGAAAGGATTCTCTCTCAAAGCTGGTCCCAGTTACAAAAACTTTACTCCTGGCCCTTCAGTGGTGGAAAGAGGAAGCCAACCTCAGAGAAGGGGTTCCTTTCCAAAAACAGCCTCCGTCAGTGATTCTCACAACAGATGCATCACCCGAGGGGGACATGATAGAAACTTTCAAGTACCTCAAGGGAATCAACAAAGTCCAAAAGGGTAGTATCTTTCAGAAAGAGATGTGCAAGAACAAGGGGGCACAATTTGAAGATAGAGGGGGGGACGGCTCAGAGGTAATGTGAGGAAGTAGTTTTTGACAGAGAGGGTTGTGGATACATGGGACGGCCTTCCTGAGGAAGTAATGGAGTCAAAAACAGTGGGGGAATTCAAGAATTCATGGGACAGACATAAGGCATTTCTAGAGGGGGTTAGGAGGAAGTAGGCTTTTGGTTAACTAGGATCTGCAGCTTATCCATTAGGTAGGGAAATGGGCAGACTAGGTTGGCCAAGTGGTCCTTATCTGCTGTAAAATTCTATGTTTCTATGTTAGGGTGGGGTGCCCACCTAGGGGATCACACTACTCATGGCACTTGGTCCAGTGCGGAGACACTCCAGCACATAAACCTGCTGGAGCTCAGGGCGCTGTTCCTGGCACTACAAGCCTTCACACCACTAGTTCAGGAAAAATGGTACAGGTCAGAACAGATAATACCACCACAAAGTATTACATAAACAAGCAGGGAGGAACAGGGTCAGATGCTCTGTGCACAGAAGCTATACAAATTTGGACTCTGGCCTACTCCCTATGAGTTTCCCTTCAGGCCATTCATCTGCCAGGCAAGGACAATACCCTAGCAGATGCCCTGAGTTGGATCAACCAGGCCCATCACGAATGGACCCTGAACAGATAGGTGGTGGAAGTGATTTTCTTGCATCCCACGAAAGTCACCACCTGCCACAGTATTGTTGCAGACCCCCAACTCGGGGAACAATACCCCGAATGCTCTGGTTCTGGATTGGTCAGGGAAGTACCTATATGCGTTCCCACCATTCCCAATGGTGTACAGAGTGCTACTCAAGCTCAGGTCCCAGCCAGCCTCAATGATCTTGATAGCTCCAGATTGGACCAGGCAACCATGGTATTCTCTGCTGCTCTCCATGTCTGTAGCCAAGCCAATACACCTTCCTCGGAGGCACAACTTGTTAACCTCGAGTCAGGGGAGACTCTTGTACCCGAACCTCAAGTCCCTCAGACTCAAAGCATGGCTCTTGACCTAGAGTATGCAGGCCTGCATCTCTCTGAAAGTGTTCTGGATATTATAAGGGGGTACAGGAAGCCATCCACCAAGAAAACCTACGCCTCTAAATGGAAAAGGTTTTCTATCTGCTGCTTCACCAGGGATGTGGTTCCAGCTCAGGCAGGGGTTCCAGCTGTGCTGAACTACCTTAACTATCTGCATTCACTGGGCCTGCAGCCCACTACTTTAAAAGTTCACTTAGCTTCAGTGTCTGCTTACACTTCAGCTGGGAAGAATGCCTCTATGGCATCAAACCCTATCTTCAAAAAGTTCTTTAAAGGTCTAGCTCACTTGCATCCCCCTCACAGGGAACCGGTACCAGCCTAGGATCTAAATGTGTGTATTGCCAAGCTCATGGGTCCCCCTTTTGAACCCATGTCTTCAGCTCCCTTGAAATATATCACATGGAAAACGGTTTTCCTAGTGGTATACACTTCTGCTTGAAGGATCAGTGAGCTCCAGGCTCTCTGCGTGGAGCAGGACTACATTTCATTCAGCAGGGAAAAGTGGTTCTGCGAGCAAGCAGAAAATTTCTTCCAAAGGTGGTTTCAGATTTTTCAATTGAACCAGTCCATTACCTTACCTGTCTTTTTTACTGAGCATTCAAGTTCTGGGGAACATAGACTGCACAGTCTTGATGTCAAAAGAGCTCTTAGCTACTACATGACAATAACCAAGGCCCATAGACAAGACAGGAAACAACTGTTCCTGGCTTATGGGGATGTGGGAAAAGGAAATCCAGCATCTAAGAGATAAATTTCTCACTGGATAGTTCAGTGTATTCAGTTTTGCTAATCAAAAGCTGAGAAGGAGCCCCCAGCAGGGCTGAGACCCCACTCCACAAGGGGTACAGCTGCTACTATAGCAGCTTTCAAAGATGCCCCTTTGATGGACATCTGTAAACAGCTACCTGGAAAACAGTGCATACCTTCACTAAACATTACAGCTTGGACACACAGGCTGGGTGATGCCAGGTTTGGCACAGCTGTCCTGCACAGTCTGTTTCCAAAGTAAGTTCTGTGTCCACCTCCAAAGGTACTGCTTCTTAGTCTGCATAAGAGTATGAATATTGGAGTATTCCTGAGGTTAGAAGAACAAATTACTTACCATAATAATCTTGTTTCTTCCAGGGGATACTCCAATATTCATAACTCTCCCACCCTGCCTCCCCTGCTAGAACCAGTGGCATCTGCAATCCATGCTTCCATGTATTACCAGGGGTATGAGTGTCACACTCTGGCATTTCTATTTGAAACTGTATTTTTCATTGGTTTTGCCCTCTTCAAGTGATTCTGACATTCGGGGGTGCTTTTTGTGGATTTTTCCCTCCTGTTGAAGGTTTTGGGGTGTTAAATTATTATTATTATTATTATAGTGTTAAATAGTTACTTTTCTTATGGGCCCCGTCTTGTCTGGCGTCCATGAAATCTGAGGGTTAGAATGTAGGCAGTTGAAAGGTGGCAGCATTTGAAAAGTGGCACGTGCTAATGGTGTTCCATCATTAGCATAACGTTCCATCTCCGGGCAGATCTGGCTTAAAGGCAAACTGCGTAAGAGTTATGAATATTGGAGTATCTCCTGAAAGAAACAAGATTACTATGGTAAGTAATTTTTTCTTCCTGGGCACCGACTTGTTCGGGCCCGGGGTCGAGGGCCACCTGACATGCATTGGGAAGTCCAAATCTTACTTCGAGAAACAGCTCTTGCAGCAAGTTACACCATTAGGACTGAAGCCGGCAGGCGCCAGGACCCCACGGAAATTTTCTAGCTAGCAGTATCCAGCGGGGATCGCCTCCGACATCAGCCCTGCCCCCGACATCAGGCATCATATAAAAGGATGGTGGTCCCCCAGAATCCCCAGTTCTTTTACCGCCATCGACTTGCCAGCATCGGCCTCACGGTCCCACTCTAGCGTACGACAACTAGAACTTTCAAAGTTTTACCTACTAAATGTTGGCATCTTCGCGGCTGACAACGACAGCAGCCACATTCCGGCCAGCAGCAAAGGGGCACCTTCCATCGTAAGGCCCAACCTAAGTCTTCCCCAGACCGAGGTCGGCGGCATACCAAACTGCGCTCAGCCTACGGGGGGTAATGCCGCCACAGCATGACTCCTTCCTGGCCCCTGCCACTCCTCTGGATCAACAGGCAGAAAAGGTCGGGGGTCGCATCACTCACCACTTTTCAGGGTGGCAATTGATTACTGCTGACCAGTGGGTCCTTCAACTGGTCAAGAGAGGTCACTTTATAGAATTCCTCGACCACCCACCGTCAAGACCTCCCCTGCTTTCCCGTTATTTGGGTCAGCATGCACTGCTCATGCAGCAGGAGGTACTTGTGCTTCTGGGAAAGGAAGCTATAGAGCACGTGCCGAGGAACCAGAGAGGTGCAGGTTACTATTCCTATTTCTTTCTGATTCCCAAAAAGACAGGGAACCTCCATCTGATACTAGATCTCAGCGATCTCAACGCTTCGGTCCTTTACAAATGCTTCCACATGGTGGCCCTTCCTGGTTTGATACCCATGCTCAAGCAGGGTGCCTTCCTAGCGTCCTTGGACATGCAGGATGCATACCTGCACATACCCATTGCTCAAGCGCACAGGAAGTTCTTGCACTTCGGTCGCCATTATCAGTTCCGAGCCCTCCCTTTCGGACTGTCATTGGCACCTCGGGTGTTTACGAAGTGCATGGTAGTCGTAGCGGCGGCTCTGAGGAGACAGGGCCACTACGTGTTCTACTACCTGGATGACTGGCTCCTCATGGCACCCTCTCGGGAGGCTCTGATGCCCGCAATTCACTGTGCTCAGTCCCTGTTCGGGACGTTGGGCATCATTATCAATCAGGAGAAGTCACACCTGGTTCCGTCACAGAATCTGCAGTTCATAGGCGCAGTTCTGGACACCGTCCAGGAGAGAGCTTTTCTGGACCAAGCGAACACATCAGATCCCTCATCAGGGACATCTTGGCAAAGAAAACTGTCCCAGCCAGACTGGTCCTTTGACTTCTCGGACACATGGCTGTGGCCATTGCAACAGTCCCGCTAGCCCATCTCCACATGCGGGTGACCCAGTGGATGTTACGGGTTCAATGGGATCAGAAGCAAGACCATTTGCAGCTTCCAATTTGGATCACGAATGCCATAATCCGGGATTGGCAATGGTGGCTAGATTCAAAGAACCTGTTGGTGGGGTTCCCCTTCATTGCACCGTCTCCGATTGTGACGCTCTCCACGGATGTCTCAGGTTTCAGTTGGGGTGCACTCCTCGACGGGGTCAGGTCTCAGGGCTCGTGGACACCCCAGGAAGCTCATCTCCACATAAATATTTTGGAAATGAGAGCAGTTCTTTATGCCCTGCAGGCCCTCCAGTCGGAGATCCCACCGGGTACTCTCCTGTTACAAACAGACAATACCGCGGTGATGTATTACCTCAACAAACAAGGAGGCACCCATTCCTACCCGCTTTGCAGGGAGGCCATGAGGGTGTGGGATTGGGTTCTACAACACGATGCAAACCTCATTGCTGTTCATGTCCCAGGAGTGGACAACGTCATCGCAGACAGCCTGAGCCGCTCTCAGGCCAGAGTCCACGAGTGGGAACTACTCCAGGAGGTAGTAGAGGATCTGTTTCACAGATGGGGCACACCAGAGTTGGACCTTTTCGCGTCCCCATCCAACACAAAACTGCCCAATTTCTGATCGCTAGATCCAGGGCCTGGTGTTTTCTAGCAAGACGCGTTGTCCCTCTCCTGGATGGGTAGATTCCTCTATGCGTTTCCTCCTTTCCTGTTGATCCAGAGGGTCCTACTGAAACTCCGCAGAGAGCAGGCGACGCTGATATTTATTGCGCTTTTTTTGCCCAGACAGATTTGGTTCCCTCTGCTGCACCAGCTGTCCCAGGAACCTCTGGTGCCTCTGCCAATCAGTTCTCACTTATTGTCCCAGGAGGCAGGTTCTTTGGTTCATCCGGACCTTCGCTCTGTGAACCTGCACGCCTGGCTCCTAGAGACATAGCTATCATGCGGTACGGGGTCTCGCAAGAGGTAGCAGATGTTCTAGCAGCTGCTATAAAACCGGCCACTCATGCCACATACACCATGAAATGGCACAGATTTTGCCTCTGAGCTCAAGCACGAGGACTTTTCCCGATGGATTGTCCGGAAAGCTCGGTCCTGGACTACCTCCTGTCTCTATTCCAGGCAGGCTTGGCCTACTCTATTAAAGTACACATTTGTGCCATCTCAGTCTATCGTACACCTATAGGCAGACGTCCCATAACTCAGTTGGACACAGCACGAGCCTTCCTGATAAGTGTTCTCCACCTTAGACCTCCGATTAAGGATCCTATTCCTCCATGGGATTTACCCTTTGTCCTGGAGCAGCTCACGCTGCCACCTTTTGAACCAGATGTGGATTGCGAGCTACATCTCCTAACATGGAAGATGTTATTTTTAGTTGCCTTTACTTCGGCCAGAAGGATTTCTGAACTTCACGCACTGATGTGCAAAGAACCTTATTTGGTTTTTCACCAGAACAGGGTGTCCCTAAGGACAAATCCAAAGTTTCTACCTAAGGTGGTCTCAGCTCTCACCCTCAATCAGGACATTGACTTACCAGTGTATTTGCCTAAATACTCTAATAGAGGAGAGGCCCTGTTGCACTCTCTAGATGTGCATAGGTGTCTGAGATACTACCTGACCAGAACCAGGCACCACTGTAAATCTGATCAGCTTTTCGTCTCCTTCGCCCATAGGATGATGGGAGCTCCGGTTTCTGAACAGTCGCTGTCCAGGTGGCTCATCCATTGTATCACGTTCTGTTACCAGAAACGTAACAAACCTTTAATGGGCGCGGTTAAAGGTCATTCCACAAGGGGGTGGCTACCTCCTTTGTGACCATGAAGAACGTGTCCACTTCAGCCATCTGCGCAGCAGCCACTTGGAGCACTGTGCACACCTTTATCAGGCATTATAGCCTGAACGTTGCATCACGGCGAAGAGCTGGTTTTGATCTATCAGTCCTTCAGGGACTCCTATCCTAGGCTTTGGTCCAACTCACAATCTCTACCTAGCCTCCTCCCACCTGCGAGGGATTTACAGTATTGCTTGGGAATCAGTCCTAATGGTGTAACCTGCTGCAAGAGCTATTTCTCGAAATAAGATAGTACAGTTACGTAAGAACTTAATGTAGCAGTTGATCTTTGAGAACGGTTCTTGCAGCAGTTAGTTTCCCCCCCCACCATCCCCTCTGGAGGTAGAGTTGTTCCGATATTTCTTTTCTAGGATTAGGTGTTTGTAACACCGCTCTGAATACCTTTTGATGGCGGATCCTTAGTCTCCACTTCTGATGTCATCTAGCGGCCGGGAGTCTCCGGTGGGAGAACTGGGGATTCTGGGGGACCGCCCCCTTTTATATAATGCCTGACGTCGGGGGTGGGGCCGACATCGGGGGCAGTCCCCGCTGGATACTGCTAGCTAGAAAATTTCCGTGGGGTCCTGGCGCCTGCCGGCTTCAGTACTAATGGAGTAACCTGCTGCAAGAGCTGTTCTCGAAGATCTACTGTTACAGTAAGTTCTTGCGTAACTGTACTTTCCACCTTATACTCCATGATGTCTGCCCAAAAGGACCCCAAGGGCACCAAGCAGTATCAGGACTAGGTTTCTGCAGACATGCTGTCAGCTCTCAAAGACGACATAGCTCAGGAAGTCATGGATCTTGCCACGGATTCTTCGGAACACCCAGGATTTGTCTCCAGGTACTTCCTGGTGCCAAAGCAGACGGGGGGCTGGTGTCCCGTTCTATATCTCCACGACATGAACAAGTTCCTCAGGTCGCACACCTTCAGGATGGTGACTGTGCCTCGGATCATACCATCTCTAAAGCAAAACATGTGGTTTTGCTCCATGGATCTTCAGAACATGGTCTTTCATGTCCCAATCTGTGTGTGTCACCGAAGGTTCCCCTGATTTTGAGCCATGGGGACCCTCTACGAGTCCAAAGCCATGCCCTTCGGCTTCTCCTCAGCCCCCAGGGTCTTCACCAAGTGCATCGCAGTTTTGGCAGCTTACCTGAGGCGCCTAGGGGTCCGGGTTTATCCATACCTGGATGACTGGCTGATAGATCCCTCCAGGCAGGAAGTGGAGCGGTCTGAGGACCCGGCCCTCCAGACCTACATCAAATTTGGCCTCCTGGTAAGTGAGGCCAAGTCAGAACTTGTACCCTCACAGGTGATTCTTCATCGGGGCGGAGCTCGACTCTTGCAGAGCCAGAGCCGGGCTCCTGGTGGACAGGGTGGAGGCTCTCCCCCTGTGCCCGATCATTTCGGGTTCGGCAGATGTGCCCTGCCCGAGGCTTCCTGCGCTTACTGGGCTGCATGGCGGCTATCTCCAGTTTGGTCAGGTGGGCCCGGTGGAGAATGTGCTCCCTGCAGTGGGAGCTGGCCAGCCAGTGGTCTCAGCTCAAGGGTCACTTCAACCAGATAGTCACTGTGACCCAGCAGATGTGGGGCACCATCCAGTGGTGGTTAGTCCCAGCACATCTGCAGGAAGGAATCCCATTTGTCCACCCAGAGCCGATGGTGATCCTGACGACCAGTGCTTCTCTCATGGGCTGGCGTGCCCACCTGGGGGTACACAGAGTTCACAGACTCTGGTCCCCAGAGCAGTCCTGATGCCACATCAGCCTGCTGGAACTCCAGGCAGTTCGGCTCATGCCGACTACATTCGCTCCACACATTCAGGGTCAGGGGGTTCAAGTCCAGATGGACAACACCATGACCATATACTACCTCAACAAACAGGGCTGGACACACTCCCTGCCTTTGCACAAGAAAGCTCTTCATGTCTGGACATTTGTGCACAGCCTGGAGGCGGATCTCCTAGCCCTACATGTGGCAGGAGCCTCAAATCAGCTGTCGGATGCCCTCAGCCAGGTGGGCGAGGCATCTTATGAGTGGTCCCTCCACCCAGAGGTAGTTCACAGTCTGTTCTCCCAAGTGGGGCACCCCTCAGATGGACCTGTTCACCTCCTGGGAGAACTTAAAGCTGAGACTGTTTTGTACCCACCCCCCTTAGCAGGGAATGCTGCAGAGGGATGCCTTCTTGAGGCCCTGGATCCCAAGCCTCTTCTATGTCTTCCCTTCGTTTCCCTTGATCCACAAGGTGCTGCTCAAGGCCAGGAGGGACAAGGCATGAGTGATCCTGGTGGTTCCGGACTGGACACGCCAGTTCTGGTACCACGATCTCCTCAGTCTCTGCAGCAGGCTCCCGAGGCATCTTCCCTTATGCCCGTACCTGCTTTCCATCAATCAGGGGAAGGTATTCCATCAGGACTTTCAGTACCTGCACCTGACAGCCTGGTTCCTGAGCAGCTAGAGTTGCAGGCTTTGGGTCTCTCCAAAGATGTCCTCACTGAAGTCGAGGCTTTTCAGAAGGAGTCGACCAGGAAGTGCTATGCCTTCAAATGGAAGAGATTCTCCATTTGGTGTCAGGGCAAGGAGCTGGACCCTTTGTCCTGTCCAGTGGCTAGCATCCTTGACTACCTTTGGTCCTGCTGTCAATTGGGTCTTCTGTCAATGGCCCTTAAGGTGCACCTGGCAGCCATCTCTTGTTACCGGGCGCGACCTGGTCAGCAGTCGGTGGCACAGGAGAAGGTGCTCTGGCACTTTTCCAAGGGCCTTTACCATATTTCCCTTCCGTTGCTTGACCCACCACCACCATGGAACTTGTTGCTGGTTTTGGCAAAGCTCATGGGCAAGCCATTCGAACCGATGCAGAGGTTTGAGATGTCACACCTGTCATGGAAGATCACCTTTCTGGTGGCTATCATGTCAGCCAGAAGGATCAGTGAGCTCCATGTGCTTTCGGTGGAGTCTCCTTACCTGGTCTTCCACGGGTACAAGGTTGTCCTACGCCCCAACTCGAAGTTCCTTCTGAAGGTTGTGTGAGAGTTTCACCTTAATCAGGTGATTAATCTCCCAATGTATTTCACTAATTACACCTTGGAGGCTGAGCACAGGCTCCATACTTTGGACCTGCGGCAAGCGCTTGCCTGCTACAAAGAGCTCATGGCTGGAGTTCGGGGAGAAATTTTCAAGCTATTTGTCACCAATGCTGAAGCTGCACCTGGCAGACCATCAGCTAAGCGGACAATTGGCAGATGGATTTTATCCTGCATCAACCTCTGCTATAGATTGGCGGGTAGGGAGCCTCATGGAGGGCCAAGGGGTCATACCACCTATCATACCGCTGCCTCTGCGGCTGCTTCCAGGGACGTCCCTGTCCAGGAAATCTGCAGGGCTGCTACCTGGAGATCAGTACACATCTTCATTTCCCATTACCACATCGACCTCGAGTCACGCCAGGATGCTAGTTTTGGGGCCCTAGTTCTCCAGTCTCTGTTCTCTAACTAGGGGGCGTGCGCCTTGCCTCACTCCTCCTGGAGAACTGCATGGAGTCTGCTAGATAGTGTGGATAGAACAACATTTCCATGTCCCTAGAAAAACAGGTTGCTCACCTTTAACAGTAGTTCTAGGAGTGGCATATGTTGTTCATCCACAGGGACCCACCCGACCTCCCCTGACTTTGGTGCTCAACACTGCTTCCAGTGGGTAACATCTGGTGCCATGGGGCAGAGCCAAGGGCTTTACCACAGAAGTGGGTGGGAGAAGCCAGCTTGAAGACTTTCTGGCACATCTTAAAGGGAAAGGACACTGCCAGATAATGTGGATGAACAACATATACCACTCCTAGAACTACTGTTACAGGTGAGTAACCTGTTTTTACTCACTGTGTCACCCTGAGCAAGTCACTTAGCCACTCTCTAATCTATATCTGCACTCTTTGAATGTCCCTGTGTGGCTAATGGCAGTAGCATTCCCTCCCTTCCCTCTACTGTACTGCAGAGAGCTTTGGGATGCAATTTGTAGACTCCGTACTAAACCAAACTCCTTTCCTTTCCAAAACTAAAGACAAATATATTAAAATATTCTTACAATGTGTAGACCAAAACATACAGATTCCCTTGGATACAGGATACACAGTATCCTTGGTGCAAGTAATTTCCATTATTTCAACTCTAATGTGCTGCTGCATACGAACACTTAAAACTGGCAGTTCAGAAACACTAGAGGGCAGTGAAGCAATCCTTTTGTCATCTCCTTGTCAGAATCACTCTGCATACAGTTTTTGACAGTGATAGTCTGCCAGAAGTTTCTTTTTGATATTGTTCCCATATGGCATATCATGTGCCAGTAATTTGTAACATGTCATTACAGCAAGCCTCACGTTAACATGACAGATGGAACTGCTCCATTAAACCCTGGGAATCCTCATTGCAGTAAACATAACCGCCCCTGCATCCTCCGAGTGGTGAGAAAAGATGGAGAAAACAAGGGAAGGCAATTTTATGCTTGTTCCTTACCCCGGGAAACTCAGTGCGAGTTCTTTGAAGTAAGTATTCAGTCTTCATATCTATATTTACAAAGTGCAATGTTTATTCACACTAAAAAGACAAGTGTTTATTTTTCCATATTTCAAGTGTGTTATGCCATAGGAAGGATGAATAAGATAGCCAAATAAAAAGTTATTCTGCCCTGTTATTCATCCCAAGGGTGAATAACGTGCTATTTGCCCCACAACCCATTTTGTTTTCTTTGTAACTGTCAGAGGAACATAAAAAGGTGACGGTGAAAGAAGGCCAAGGTGCATCTAGTTTGCTTATTTCCTGTCTGTCTCCAAACCACTTTCTAGAGCTCCTGTGCAGTGTGGTTTCACTAGTCCTTTATGTACGTCCCATGTTCTCTTGAAGTCTGTCATTGTTTTGGCCTTCATCACCTCTCCTAGGAGGCTCGTCAAACTGTCCACCACTCTTTCGGTGAAGAAATACTTCCTCACATCCCTCCTGAAGCTGTCTCCTGCCAGTTTATATTCATGTCCCCTGGTAGTGGTATAGCTGTAGCTCTTGAATAGCTCACTCACTCATTTCATTTACTTAAAGATTTTAATCATATCCCTGTTCCCTTCTCTTCTCCAGTGAGAACTATTCATACTGGCTTCCCTCTCCTCCTATCACCTTTCCTGTTGACCGGTGATTTTTTCGTGGCCCTTTTCTGGATATAGTCAAGGTGACCTTTATTTTTGGAGATATTGGCTCCAGAACGGGATGCGGTACTCCAGGTGAGGTCTTGCTAATGACCAGTAGTGGGGCAGTACCGCCACCTTCCTTCTGCCGGCAAAGCCCATCTCTATGCAAGCTAGCATCCTATTGGCCTTTTTTATTGCCTTCATACACTGCTGTGATGATTTGAGGTTACCACTAATGATTACCCTCAAATACCTTTCTTCATTGGACAGAGTTCTACACCTCCAAATTGATACTTTGTCTTAGGATTCCTTTTGCCTATATACATAACCTATATATTTTTTGGCATTAAACTTTAGCTGCTGCAACTTTGACTATATTTCCAATTCTTTTAGATCTTCTTTAAAATCTCTCATCTCCTCTTCTGATTCCACCTTGCCACAGAGTTTAGTGTCATCTGCAGAGAGATTTAGCCCTTTACTGTAACACCAGTGTCCCAAATGACTACATTAAACTGGAATGGTCCAGCATTGACCCCTGTGGCACTCCGCTAGTAACATCCCTAATACCAGAGTATAACTCATTTACTACTACCCTCTGGGTCCTCTCTGTCAGCCAGCTTTCCATCCATCTAGTGAGCTTCTCACCCACCACCAGGTTCTCTAGATTGTTACTAGTCAGACTGAGTCAGATGATTTTCTAAGATCCAGATACAGCACATTGACTGGTTGATCTTTGTCCACTGCTTGGGTTACAAAGTTGAAAAGATCGATTACATTTGCTTGATTTGACCTTCCTCTCACAAACCCATGTTGACGACTGTTCTGAAGCCCACTAGCCTCTAGGTATTCTACAAGGGCCTCCCTGAGGTTAGGCTCTCTGAGTTCACCTACAACTGAAATTAAACTAACCAGCTGACAATTTCTGGGGTTCTCATATGCTCCCTGATGTGTGCAGGGTGACTATGTATGCTGTTTTCCAGTCACTTGGGACTACTACACTCTCCAGTGAGCAGTTAAACAAGATCACCAGTGGTTCTGTCAGATCGTTGCAGAGTTCAGAACAACACTCTAGAGTGCAACCCATCGGATCTCTGGGACTTACCCACTCTGAGTGCCTTGAGTCCCTTTAACACCCTCGGTACTGGTATTTATCCTATTTCTAGTTTATGCTGCATTCTTTCTCCAGGCTTACCTTGCATTGTGTCAATCATGTTAGTTTCCCTGCTGTATCACTCAAAGGTTTTTCGAAGAGTCCTTCTCCATGGAAACTGTAAAGTCTGGACCAATATTATTATGGTTTGAAAGGAAAGCCTCCTCAGGAGGAGATCTGGGTGTGTAATACACTGTGTTCAGACTGTCAGTGGAAACAGTCTGATTGGAAACCCTTTTTCCTCTTGTCTCCAGCAGTCATCCTCCATTAATTTAGTTATATTCCTCTGTTTCTCTTCTTCTTCTGGAGCAGCAGAAGGGGTTCCTGAAGGGGATCCAGGACCACTTCTGGGGAAGGAAGCAGAACAGGCTGTTTTGGCACCATGAACTACAGAAACCCAGGCTGGCCTGCTATAGGTACTGGAGACAATGACAGTGGTAACCGAGGCAATAGTCTCTGTATCAGCCGAGAGAACTGGACCCAAATGGAACATTGCCTGGCTGGATACCAATTAAACATAGAAACATAGAATTTGATGGCAGATAAGGACTGCTTGGCCCACCCAGTCTGCCCATTTCCGTACCTAATGGATAAGCTACAGATCCTAGTTAACCAGCAGCCTACTTCTTCTTACCCCCATCCCCTAGAATTGCCTTATGACTGTCCCATGTATGCTTGAATTCCACCACTGTTTTTGACTCCACAACCTCTTCTGGAATGCCGTTCCATGCATCCACAACCCTCTCTGTGAAAAAATACTTCCTTACATTACCTTTGAGCCGCCCCCTCCCATCTTCAAATTGTGCCCCCTTGTTCTTACACACCTCTTTTTTTGAAAGATGCTACCCTCTTGGACTTTGTTGATTCCCTTGAGGTGCTTGAAAGTTTCTATCATGTCCCCCCTCTCCCTCCTTTCCTTGAGGCTATACATATTAAGCTCCTTAAGTCTCTCTTCATATGTCTTCCGGTGCAGACCCTGCACCATTTTAGTTGCCCTCCTCTGGACAGCTTCCATCCTGTCTTTGTCTTTGCAGAGATTGGGTCTCCAGAACTGCCGCAGTGCCAGATGGGGTCTCACCAGCTGTCTGTACATAGGGATAACAACTTCCTGTTTGTGCTGGTGTGCCTCTCCCTATTCATCCAGTATCCCCCAGCCCTCCTTGCTGCCCTCTCACATTGCTTGCCCACCTTTAGGTCATCTGATATGACTACCCCCAGATCCCTTTCCATTTTTGTTGTTGTTAGTATCTCCTCCCCCATTGTGTACTCTTCCCCTGGGTTTTTGTTTCCCAGGTGCATTACCTTGCACTTCTTAGCTTTGAATCTAAGCTGCCATACATTTGACCATTCCTCTAACCTTGCCAAGTCCCTTCTCATCCTTTCCACCCCACCTTGTGCATCAACTGTGTTGCAGATCTTCGTGTCATCTGCAAAGAGACATACTTTTCCTTCCAGGCCCTCTGCAATGTCGCTTATAAAGACATTGAAGAGGACCGGTCCTAATACTGAACCCTGCGGTACCCCACTAGTAACCCCCCTTTCTTCACAGTGGACTCCATTTACTATTACTCTCTGTGTCCTATTCTCCAGCCAGTTCTTTACCCAGGCTGTCATCTTGGGACCCACTCCCAGGCTGGCTAACTTGTATATTGATCTTTTCTGTGGGACTTTGTCAAATGCCTTGCTAAAGTGTAGGTAGGCCATGTCCACAGCCCCTCCCTGATCTACTACTTTGGTCAACCAGTCAAAGAAATCTATTAGATTTGTCTGGCATGACCTTCCCGCTGTGAATCCAT
Source organism: Neoceratodus forsteri (assembly GCA_016271365.2). Taxonomy (NCBI): domain Eukaryota; kingdom Metazoa; phylum Chordata; order Ceratodontiformes; family Ceratodontidae; genus Neoceratodus; species Neoceratodus forsteri. Next base: position 601,670 of record CM057453.1, read on the forward strand.
GCTGCCTTGGGTCCTGTGCCCCTCTGGCCTCTAGATACTTGACAGTTCTTTCCTTCAGAAGTGATTCCATCATTTCCCTATCACTGAGGTTAAACTAACAGGTCTGTAGTTTCCTGCTTCTGCCCTGCTCCCACTTTTGTGAGAGGAAATCACATCTGCCCTCCTCCAGTACTCAGGTACCACCCCATCCTCCCATGATTTGTTAAAGAGGGTAGTCAGTGGTGTCACTAGTTCTAGCCTTAGTTCTTTTAGAATTCTGGGATGAATCCCATCAGGCCCCATTGCTTTGTCCACCTTCAGTTTTAAGAGTTTTTTCAGAACCCTTTCTTCTGTAAATGGGCTGGTTTCAACTTCTGTATCCAGAGTGTTTCTATTGTTTGTTTTAGTTACCTCTCCCTCTTCATTTGTAGATACTGAGTAAAAATATTTGTTTAGTATCTCCGCCTTTTCACAGTCATCCTCTGCCCACCCCCTCCCCTTTATTAAGCCTCACTATCCCTCCCTTGGTCTTCCTTCGCTCCCTGATGTACCTATAAAAGGTTTTATCCTCCTTCTTAACCGAGTTGGCTATCTTTTCCACAGTTCGGGCCTTTGCTGTTCTGACTGCCTTCCCAGCTTCCTTTTGCTTTAACTGATACAGTTCTCTGTCCTGCTTCTTCTGTGATTCCTTGTACTTCCTGAATGCTTTCCTTTTCTCTTGAACCTTCACTGCCACTTTCTTTGAGAACCATAGTGGTTTCTTACATCGTTTTGTTTTGTTTTGTTTATGTGCTTCACACAAAGACTTGTTACCTCTGTGATGGCATTTTTTATTATTCCCCATTGTTCTTCCACCCCTCCTTCCTGCCCATTTGCTAGTGCATTCCTTAGGCACGCACCCATTTTGGCAAAGACAGTCCTCCTAAAGTCCAGTACTTTTGCCTTGGTATGGCTTGACTCTATTGCTGAGTTTATTGTGAACCATACTGTTCGATGGTCGCTAGTTCCCAGATGGCTACTCACTTCTACATCTGTGATCTGTGATCTGTGACCAATGGGCATAGTTGTGGCAGCTGACACAAGTGTTGCTGGATTAAGATTTGGCTGTGATGAGTTCTCGGCATAGCAGAACTCACATACTGCCTCAGCACCATTGACAGTGATTATTGCTTCTAGGGGCGTGGATATGGTTCACTATTCACACTCTAGCAGTTCTACTGGAACAGTCTGATTTGCCAGACGTCTTTAAGCTAAGATCCTCCCACCAACCGAGTGGTATATTCCCTAATGGCGCCTATGACATTGGATCTTTCTTTCCGCTGGAAGAACAGGTGACCTCCTTTGCGGCTCCCAGTTAGGATTTAGTGCACCACAGGTGAACTTTGTCTTTCAAAGTTTTTTAAGTTGCTAAAGATTTTAGTGTTTCAGAAATAAAGTTAAACATACAAGCTGTGTGCAAATGCAACGCAGCCCACACAGCACAGGCTAAAGCAGGAAACAATGTAATAGGCATGCACTTTCCCCACTGTATCAGGCTTACAACATTTGCCATGTATATGAGGACTGAAGGTGTTCTAATGCGTTTGTGAGTAAACATCAGTCTTTTAAACAAGGCCTACCTGGAATGGCCTGGAGTACCAGCTCTAAGAGGTGATTCTCAGTGAAATGCATGGAGTGTTGGTGAGAGAAGCCCCAGTAAGAACATGCCTGCATCAAAAACAAAACAAAATACACACAAAGCATCTTGAAGGAACATATGTATACCAGTATTACCATTAATGCTAGCCTGTAAGCTGCCAGGTGAAAGTAATCTGCTCCTACCATTGGTCCAGGAAAAAATCCGAACATCCGCTGACCGGCTCAGTGTGTGTGTGTGTCTGTGTGTGTGTGGGGGCTCCTCTCTGGGCTTCAGAAAGGTCAGGAAAGGGTGCCAGAAAGTGTAATAAACGAGAGGGTATTCACCACCACATGCGTTATTTTTACCAGGTTGGCAACCTGCACTAGGGAATTAAATACCTTGGCGGCAGAGGGAGCCACCTGTTTTCTCAGTGGCTCAGTAGGTAGCACACTCGCCTCTGAGGCCGGGAGATCAGAGGGCTGTGGGTTCAGTTCCCACATCTGGCACTTGGGTTAATATCCCAGTACTGACACTGTAGTGCAACATGAGAGGGGTGCTGCACTTCTGAGGTGCCGTCTTTCGGATGAGATGTTAAACCGAGGTCCCATCTGCCTGGATTGGTGGTAGTTCAGGTGGATGTTAAAGATCCCATGGTACTTATCAAAAAGAGTAGGGGAATTTCCCGGGTGTCCTGGCCAAATTTCCCTCATTCACTAAAAATACCACCAACAGCTTAATTGGGTTCAAGGTCAGTTGGCATTCATCTGTATCCCCCTCCCCCGGGTCGTGCCTAAAAATAGGCAGGATTTGTCTAGTGCACTTACCCGGTCAACAAAAACTAAATAAATAAAATAAATAAATTCTCCACTTGCACAGGATAAGCCACTTAGCCTGCATGCTCAAGATGGCCATCCATTTCCGGTCTTGGAATGTAAAATATGGGGTGGTGGCGTGACTGCCTAGAAGCATCACGTCTGGTACAAGGGGGATTGACTTTTGGAGTATCTTAGAGCCTAAACAAACAATTTGTTTCCATAATGATTTGATTGCTGAGCAGTTCCACAAAATGTGGAGCAAGTCTCCCCTGTGAGCTTCACACCTCTAGCAGAGGTTGTCCTGAACAAGCTTGGCCTTGTGTAGCATCGCCAGGGTCTTGTACCAAGACTGAAGGATCTTATTTTGAATTAGGCACTCCTAGGATCGGGGTAAGCCTTATGAGCAAGCCTCCAGCAGGACCTCCAGTCCTGGTCAGACATCTGGATATTGCCACCAAAAAAATCTTCGGAGTATTTGTCACCTTCACTGGCTTTCCATGCCTGACTGGCTAGCCCCACTATTCCAGTACTGCTCCTTTGCTACTATGTTTTGCAGACCTACATGCAGGTCCACTCTTGCATACATAGTCATTGCTTCAAGCCTACCACCATCCCCTCGGCTTCAGCTTCTGGGATGTCTGCTGTGCTCACTACTGCATCCGACCTTTGCAAGACCTCAGCACTTAACGCTCATTAACATCTCAGCACACCAGTGCTCATTCAGCTGCTCACCAGTTTTTCAGTATCCCTATTAGTTTCTGGGGCATGCCAGCCATACCATTCTGGCACAGGGTTCCCTGCAGCTGACGGTCTTGCTCTGCATTCTAAGTCCACATCTTGAGCGTGCCTGACTTTGGGCGGGGTCCTTCTTACCTGGTCAATGGCCGGGAATGTCCACGCTCTAGGCTTGGCTTTAGCTGTTCGCTACGCGACAGCAGCTCCTGGTGTAGAATTTAAGACTAGCTGTGAAGAGTGGTTACTCTGATCTCCTTTGGCTCTAGTGGTTCCACTATAACAGTCATCCATTGGCTTTAGTGGTTTCCCTAGCAAGGCACCTTCACCGCATTCTCCCTACAACTGCGTCTGGTTCACCTGGTTTGTGTTTAGGGTGAGTAGGCCAGCTGAGTGCCTCAGCAGTCGTTGCTGTCCTGCTCCGCCTTGGTTGACCCAGATGTTGCAGAGCACTCTCGCAACCTTCCACGGCATTCCCGCTAGAGGGATTGAGTGAGAGCTTTCCTCCAAACTGGAATGTTTTCCACCTCCCTTAATTGGGTTCCCAAATTGCAGCAGCAGAGCCGTCACTAAATAAAATATCCCAAGCCTGGAGAGAAGGCAGCCTAGGCCTTGGATCCCCAGAGATTTCCTCCTCATAGGTTTTTTTTCTCTTCTCCATGCTTCAGGTCATAACTGTTAGCATAGTAGAGTTCCCTAGTTTCTTTAGGTAGGTTCCACTGTTGGATGGAGGTGGATGGTGTCCCTGCCATTCCTTCTCTCCTTAGCAGGTCCCCTCATTCTCAACACAACATCAAATCATGCCACACAAACCTGAGCATCTCATTATGTTATCAAGTTGCCTGATGCTTTATTCTACTACTACGTCACAGCTCCTGCTTGCTTATGTTTCGTACTACATCTTGTTTTGGGGATCCTTCCTAAGGTACCTTTAGCCACGGGAATTGTTCCATGGCACCTCTAGGGGTGGAACCCTCTTTGAGGTTTCCTTGCCTTTGGCACCCCTACAGGGTGGTAATTCCGCTGGAATAGAGTGCGAACGGCCAAAACCAAACTAACACAGTTGCACAAGCATAACACTATACTGGCTCCGTAGGCCATTGAATTGGAAAGCTTGGCCTGTATTTCATTGGGCAAGCAGCCAGCCACTCCCACTTTCTGAGCTATATAAGCAGTTCCTCTGAGCCTCCTTCTGAAGCACTTTTTCTTTGCCCCACCATCCTCTCCTCCAGCGGCAGCACTTCTGTCTTTCGGATCCTTCCTAAGGTACCTTTAGCCACAGGAATCATCCTGTGGCACCTCTAGGGGTGGAACCCTCTTCGAGAGTTCCTTGCCTTTGGTACCCCTACAGGGTAGTAATTCCTCTGGAATAGAGAGTGCGAACAGCCAAAACCAAACTAACACAGTTGCACAAGCATAACACTATACTGGCTGCATAGGCCATTGAATAAAGATTTACCCCCTGTAAGAGAAATGGCATCTACCATGTATATCAAACTTTATAGGGTATGGAGGGCCTTTTTCTAGCTTCCTCTACTCCTGTTAATCCTAGCAGCTCTGTCCCAACCTTTGGGACATCCTGCTACTATGTTCAGGGGGATGATGATAATGATTAACATAACAATGGGGACCAGCCTCTCGTGCCGGACATTTTGTCTGACCCACGCTTTGGTACCTCTCCAGATGTCCAGGAGGACCTTTCCTCCCTGCTGAGGAGTCCACTGAGGATAATGATAATGAAGAGGATGAAGACTATAAAAATATGATGGGTCTTCCTCCTACAAAAAAAATTGTGCTTCATATATACAAATCCTTCAAGGAATCCACCATGAAGCTCCTGCAGGCCCCTACTTCCCTGTCAGGAGTGAAAAAAAAGTGGATAGAAAATATCCTCTGGCTAAAAATGAGGCTGATTTTCTTTATACTCATCCCAGCCATGAAGGGGTGTTTCAGGCCGCAGCCTGTGATAAGGCTAAGGTCCCTCTCACCTCTGTGCCTCCTGAAAAGGAGTCGCGAAAATTAGATGCTAAGGCTAAAAGTCTTATACCACAGCCTCTTACTTAGCAAATTCTGCTAAGTACCAGAAGGCTCTTTGGAGTTCTGTCCAGGCCATTCTGTCATGCAAATCTGACAGGATGTTCCATGACATTGCTGAAACAGTGAAATCTGGTCTGGAAGCCACCAAATACCAGTTTCACATGGCTGCAGTCCCTAATGATACAGCAACAAGAGTCATGGCTCAGGCTGTCTGTCTGAGATGTTTTGCCTGGCTACGGACAACTAATTTATCACAGGACACCCAGTCCAAACCTGTGGACTTCCCCTATGAAAACAGTGCCCTTTTCGGGAACAAAACTGAAGCACATATGAAAAAGGTGAAGGAGTACAAGTCCACCTATGAAAGTAATGCAGCCAAGCAGAAAGTCTCTGCATCCCAGAAGTCTCAATCTAGGGGTAATAGAGGCAGGGACTATGCCCATGCCTTTGGATTTCTCTCAAATAAGAGGTTATTTCAGGGGAAGAGGCAGGAGGGGTCAGAGGAGAGCTGCAACCACTCTTGCCCCTGCAACACAGTCTTAAGTCCTAACTTCTGCAATCAGAATGCCTCCTCTCCTCCACTAGGGGGCAGGCTCTCCAACTACCTCCAAGCTTGGACCCACATCACCACAGACAAGTGGGTCTTGGAGGTAGTGGAAAAAGGTCTACCCTACAGTTCAAGCAGTTTCCTGCCCTTCGGGGTCGGGCTCTGTCAAAACCTCTATCCCTAACAGAAAGATACCAGTTGGAGCTGGGGATAATGATTCTGTTATCAGCCAAAGTGGAGGAGAGGGTTCTCCTTTCACAGCATGGAAAAGGTATCTACTCCAGATACTTCCTGACATTAAAGAAAAACAGGGAGTGGTGACCTATTTTAGACCGCAGATATCTAAATAGACACCCACTCAAACCAAAATTCACGATGATTACCCTTCAAATGGTAATACACTGTCTGCAGCAGGGAGACTGACTAGCCTCCCCGGATCTCAAGGACACCTATTTTCACATACCAATGAGGCAGTCCCACAGAAAGTTTCTGAGGTCCAGGCTGCATTTAGGCCATTACCAGTTTGCAGCCATGCCCTTTGGTCTCACCTCTGCTCCCAGAGTATTCACTTGAGAAAGCAGGGCATCTCAGTCTTTCCATACTTGGATGACTGGCTCATAGTGGGCAAGACCCCATAGCATGTCAGAGAGGCTCTAAACCACACAAGACAAACGCCGTCCTCTGTGGGGTTTCTGATCAATGAAAAGAAATCCCATCTGGAACTCTCTCAGCTCCTCAACTTCATAGGAGCAGACTTGGATACTCAGCAGGCAAAAGTCTTTCTTCCACATAATAGAATTCAGAACTTTCCGACTGCAGCAAATTCTTATCTGCTAGGCCAGCCAAGGCCTGTGAGGCATTTTCTACAGCTTCTGGGCCACATGGCTTCCATGACAGCTGTGGTCCCAGGGGTAAGGTTTCAAATGAGAGACATTCAATATCATTTGCAAGCCCACTGATCCCAAAAGAAAGATTCTCTGTCCAAGCTAGTACCAGTGACAAAAACACTGCTTCAAGCTCTCGACTGGTGGAAGAGAGAGGAAAACCTCTCAGCTGGCATCCCCTTTCAGCTCTTCAGTCAGTGGCACTTGGACGCCAAAGGAGTCCAAAAGTCACATAAATCTTCTGGAACTCAGATCTGTGTACCTGGCACTGAAAGCTTTTGATCCTCAGGTCAAGAGACACACTGTTCAGATCAGAACAGACAACATCACTGCTATGTTTTACATAGACAAGCAGGGTGGCACAAGGTCTACAGCCCTGCACATAGAGGCCATGATAATCTGGTCTCTGACTTGTTCCCTGGATGTGAGTCTCTCTGCCATACACCTCCCAGGCAAGGACAATACCCTGGCAGATGCTCAGAGCCGCATCAGCCAAGGTCACAATGAATGAACTCTGAACAGACAAGTGCTTGCCACAGTCTTTAGGAGATGGTGCACACCCAAGGTGGATCTGTTTGCATCCCAGCTCAACTACCGGCTTCCTGTGTACTGCTGCAGACCCCTAAACATGGGCATTCTCCCAGCAGATGCACTAGTTTTGAACTGGACAGGGAAGTTTCTGTATGCGTTCCCATTTCCCGTTAACACAGTGTGTTACTGAAGCTCAAGGATCAGCCTGCAACCATGATCCTCATAACTCCAGACTGGCCAAGGCAAGCCTGGTATCCTTTCCTGCTGGCCATGTCCCACAAGAAGCCGATTTGACTTCCTCTGACTCATTCAGACCTGGAATCCCTTCACTTCAAAGCCTGGTTCTTGAGGAGCTAAAATTCCCAGATACACATTATTCAGAACAAGTTCTGAAAATTCTTTGCATGGCTAAAAAGCCAAGCAGAACGAAAATCTATGCAGCTAAATGGAAAAGATTTTCAATCTGGTGCAAAGAAAAAGAATAGACCCTCTGAAGGCCTCTGTCCCTTCCCTTTTGGACTTTATAGTTCATCTGCAATCATTAGGCCTCAAGGCCTCATCCTTGAGGCTTCACTTAGCTGCAATTTCAGCATACCTTTCCACTGGGAAAGAAAAGTCTGTCATTTCTAGCCCCATTTTCAAAATGTTCTTCGAGGGCCTCCATTTGCAGCCCCCAATTAGGGAACATGTTTCCCCTTGGGACCTTAACCTCTGCATTGCTAAGCTCATGGAGCCCCCCTTTGAGCCCATGGCTACAGCCGACATCAAGTATTTTACCTGGAAAACAATATTCCTAGTGGCTGTCACTTCTGCAAGAAGGATTTCAGAACTGCAAGCACTCTGCACTGAGCCTAACTACATGGTCCTCCATAAAGACAAAGTAGAGCTCAGAACAAATAGGAAATTCCTTCCCAAGGTGGTCTCTGAGTTTCACCGTAACCCAGTCCATTACTCTCTCTGTCTTTTTCACTAACGATTCCACTCCAGAGGAAAGAAGACTTCACAGCCTAGATGTCAGGAGAGCTCTGTCCTATTACATGGAGCATACCAAACAGGTCAGAGGCTCCTCTACTCAGCTTTTCCTCACCTATGGTGAGGTGGGCAAGGGAAAACCAGCCAACAAGAGAACTATCTCTCGCTGGATAGTTTCCTGTATTCACTTCTGTTATGCCAAGACTGGCAAACAACTCCCTCAAGGCCTCAGGGCCCACTCTACTAGGGGCACTGCTGCCTCTGTGGCAGCTGTAAGGGACATCCCCCCTTGCAAGAGGTCTGCAAAGCAGATACCTGGAAGACTGTACAGACATTCATAAAGCATTACTGCCTGGATCTACAGTCAAGGTCTGATGCCAGATTTGGCAGGGTGGTCCTGCAGAGCCTCTTCTCTAAGCAGGTTCTGTACCCGCCGCCCAACTGTACTGCTTTGTAGTCTGCTATTGTTACTGATGCTAAAGGACTCCTAGGGTGAGAAGAAAAAATTACTCACTGTAGTAATTCTGTTTCTTTCAAGGGGTCCTTTAGCATCAGTAACCTCCCACCCTGCCTCCCCAGGCACCTATGTTAAGAGAGCTCTGCTTCTGTATCTTTTTGCCAGATATGTTAAGTTTTTATGGATTGTTTTTAGAGCATGTTAATGGTTAATTATAGTCTCTTTGTAGTTCAGGCTGTTTCATGGTTTTAAAGCCAGTTAGCACAGTCCTTTTAGTCATTGTTCTCCTTTCATCTTCAAAAAAATTCTGAAGTTCTGTGGGCTGTTTGCACTCAGCATAATGTCCTGCTTGATTCTAATTGGCCACTCTATTTTAATGAATATTCATGGCTCTACCTCCAAGGCAGTTCAACCTGGTCAGCTTACTGCTATTGTTACTGATGCTAAAGGACCCCTTGGAAGAAACATAATTACTATGGTGAGTAATTTATTTCTTCTTGGTTGCCATTACTTCTGCTCAAAAGATTTCAGAGCTTCAGGTCCTCATGTGTAAAGACCCTTATTTAGTTTTCCACAAAGGCAGGGTGTCTTTCCGTACAATCTAAAATTTCTTCCTAAGGTGGTGTCAGAATTTACCTTGAATCAGTCTATCCACCTGCCTGTTTATTTCCCGAAGCATTCCAATCAGGGGGAGGCATTGCTCCATATCTTGGATGTACACAGAGCTGTGAGATACTATACACACCAGACTAAGGACTTCCGTAAATCCAGTCAGTTGTTTGTTTCATTTGCCTCAGGGAGAGAGGGCAGTGGTTGGCAATTATATTATTTACTGTTACCAGAAGTATGATAAGGAACTTCCTGGGGTTGTCAAAAGCCATTCCACAAGAGGCATGGCCACCTCAGTAGCTTGTTTTTGCAATGTGTCTGCTGCTGGCTGCAGCCACCTAGAGTACTGTCCACACTTTTACCAAGCAGTACAGTCTGGACATTGCCTCAGAGGTGTGCCAATTTTGGCCTGGTAGTTCTTCAAGGCCTTCTCTCCTAGGCCATTATATTACCTGCCAACTGCCCGTTCTGACTGCCTCTGCGATGAGAACTGCTTTGGACTCGGTCCTACAGGTGATGGCCTGCTGCAAGAGATACCCTCAAAGTAAGATAGTACAGTTACGTAAGAACTTACTGTAACAGTATATCTTCAAGAGGATCTCTTGCAGCAGGCCCTGCTTTTCCCTCCCTCCCTCCTTCCCCCTTTCTCTGTGTTTCGTTGCCCTTCCATTGGGGCGCACCTTCTGTTTTTTCCTCTACAACAGGGTTACCTTGGCATTCTCCTCCTTTCCCCCTTTCTAGAATTCTGCTTCTGGTCTCCAGCAGGAGAACTGAGGAGGGCTTGGGGCCCACCCACCTTATATAGTATAGGCTGACGTCAGCCGTTGGCATTGGAGGTGGGCAGCCCCATTTAGTATACTGCTAGCTGGAAAGGTTTCCATGTGGTCCTGGTGCCTGACGGCTGAGTCCTACTGGTAATGGCTTGCTGCAAGAGATCCTCTCAACGATCTACTGTTACCGTACGTTCTTACATAACTGTACTGTTTCAGTCATGTCTCCTCTCTCCCTCCTCTCCTCCAGTAAGTATATGTTATGTTCTCTCAATCTGTCCTTGTATGCCCTGCACTGCTGTCCCTGAACCATCTTTGTTGCCCTCCTGTGAGCTGCCTTAAGCTATGATATCCTTCTTCAGGTTGGGGTCCCAACCCTGTGGAATTCTCTCCCTCATCTGGTGCGAGATTGCCTGACTGTCCAAAGTTTTAAAACAGATTGAAGACCTTTCTTTTTAGTCTGGCGTATGCTGATTTTTAGTGTTGCAGCCATGGGTTTTAACGTGTTTATTATGGTTTTTATTAACTGTTTCAATTTTTCAATAAACCTTGTACAAGCGCCTTGGTTTTTGAAAGGTGCTTTTTAAAAATAAAGGTGATTTAATTTGATAGTGCGTACCGTATTCCAGGTGTGTTCGCACTAAGGATCTGTACAGTGGCAGTATAGCCTCCTCTTTTCCACTCGCGAACCCTCTAGCAGTATATCCCAGCATTTTATTTACCTTGATTGCTGCCTTTCTACACTGTGTAGCTTGCTTAAGGTTGCTGATGATGGCTGTCCCCAAATAATTTTCCTACTCTAATTCAGTGGCCTAATTCTCCCCTACCCCCGTCCCCGGGTTCTTTCTTCCTATCCTTTGTACATGAACTTGTGCTCCTCCGTATTGAACCAGAATTGCCATATGCCAGACCACCTTTCCAGCTTCGCTAGATCTTCCTTTAGGTTCTGCACACCTTCATTTATGTATACCCTCCCACAGAACTTGGTGTAGTCTGCAAAAAAGGTAGATTTTGCCATTAATTCCTTCCCCAGTGTCATTAATGAATACATGAAACAACATTGGGCCTAGCACTGACCTATGTGGAACCCCACTGATGACTTCTGTTGTACCTTAGAGCCCCCCACTACCACCATTCTTTGTGTCCTACTAGTGATCCAGTTCACCACCCACCTTGTTGTGCAGTGATAGCATGTGTGCGGTTCTCCACTCCTGTGGTACCACCCCCTGAATCTAATGAGCTGTTGAACAGATCTGCCAGCAACCCCACAAGTTCTACCACCAGCTCCCTCAACACTCTTGGGTGCATGCCTTCTGATCCCGAGGACTTGTTTACCTTCAGAGACAGAAGCCCTTTTCTAACCTTGTCTTCTCTTATTCTGTCATAATCTATGTCCCCTTCTCCCCCTTTCCCTCCTTTATGTCACCAGTCCCCCTCTTTTTCCTTAGTAAAGACAGAGCTGAGGTACTCTTTCAACACTTCTTCTTTCTTTCCTGCCTTCCAACCATTCCTCCTTCTCCCCCCGCCCCTAAACTTTACTTTGTCCACTTTTGTGTCTCTCTTTTCACTGATATACTGAAAGAAGGCTCTCATTCCTTGATCTCCTCTGCAGTTTGCAGCTCCTTCATGGCTTTGGCCTGCCTGACCACCCTACTAGCCTCCCTAGCTTTCTCCAGGTAATGACCATCATAGACCAATCGAACATCAGCACCTCTACCACGAACGGCAGTACAGTGACACAGCGATGGGTCACTGTACTGTCACTGCGGGACCCCGGCACTGCTTTCTCGGCGTCTTGCACCCCCTCCCCAAATCAACTCCAACTTGGAGTTGATTATCTTGAGTACAGGGGCAAGCAAAGCCCCCTGAAGAAAACACAGTGTTCTTGGACAGATTTATGCAGACCGTAATTGCAGTCGACATAAATCCATCGCTGTAACATTGGTCAACAAAATATTTGTTGAACCGGTGTCGTAGAGCCAGTGACCATCATCCTCATCCCTTTGGGACTTCCTGTATGTGGATCACTTTCCCCTCACCGTATGGCCCACCTTTCTATCAAGGCAGCTTGGTCTCCTAGCTTTGGAGTTTGTCCCCTTCTACTTAAGGCAGGTATTAGTGGCAACAGCTATCATGTCCCTGATAACCATCCACTTTTGATCCATGCCCATGCTATTCTGAAGACTAGCTAGGTGTCCTTTCAGTATCTCTTCCCATCTTTCTGAAGTTGGTCTTTCTGAAGTCCTGCATTTTCATCTTAGTACTTGCTGTTTCCTTACCTCTATTAACCCAGAACCACATTGTGCAGTGGTTGTTCCCCAAGGGCTCCTCTACCTTGATGTTCCTGACATGTTTACTGTTTAATACCAGATCCAGGATGGGTTCCTCTCGTGTAGATTTGGTCACTCCCTGGACTAGGAACTCATTTTGGATTGTGTCCAGTATCGATCGATTTCTGGCACAGAAGGTGAGTGAGACATTTCAGTCCCCCTTAGGCAAACTGAAGTCCCTCATTACCACTATTTCGCCTGGTCTGCTGCCATCCTTATGGTACCCAACTCTCTATCCATGTCCTTGTCTTAATCTGGTGGCCTGTAGACTACTTCCATTTTCACTTTCCTTCCTGCTTGGATATGTACATGCAACACCTCTGCCTTCTCTTCCCCGAGTTCCTCCCTGGTAGCAGTGATGCTCTCCCTGATGTAAAGTGTCACCCTTCCTTCCCTTTCTCCCTGTCCCATCTGTAGAGTATACTCTGGTATTGTGAGGTCTCAATTATGGTTCAGGGTAGCCCAAGTATTTGTGACTGCTGCTAGATCCACCTTCCCCTCTGCAGTCATGGCCTGCAGGTCATCCATTTTATTCCTGAGACTACTATTGTTTAGGAACACTACCTTCCACCACTCCTGATACCATCCCCACTCTTTTTCAACCAAGAGTCGCCCCTCACCTCAGCTTTTCTGCTCTCCCCTTCTGTCATCTTCCCCATGTCCTCCTCCCATTCTTTCACCTACCTCTAGACCTCTTTTATTCCTCCCACTCACCCCCCCATGGTTTCCATGTGACCACCCCCTCCTTCTGAAATCTTCTTGCCCGCTTCCACTCACCCCGCTTCTTCCCCTTACTAACTCATTTGTGTTTTACACCATGAGGTGGACCAGGCTGCACCCTGCTCTGGGAAACCTATGCCATTTCAGGACCTTTGGTGGGCATTGTGTCCTGTCGTCTGTCCTGCAACTACTGAGGTTGAGCATCCTGGTTGTTTGTAAAGTGGGGGTCTAAAGGAAACTGAACCCATAGTGGGTGAAGAGGCTTCATCTGTACTAGAAGTGACCAGTGATTTTCCTGTTTTCTAGCCCCCCCCCAGCAGTCATGTGATATACAAGTTGCCAGCATGCCTGATGCAGCAGCATCTGCTCACCCTACCTACGCACTTAAATCCTGCTGCAGTGCCACATGTGGTTGCGCGGGTGGCAGTAGAGCAGTGGGAGGCACCGCCCCTGCCAAGAGGAATAGACTTGCGCTGGTCCTCCAGCAGTCCCAGGCTCAGTATGTGAACCAGGATCACTGGTGTTGCGAGCAGCATCTCTGACGCTGAGCCAACAAGGCCAGCCCAGTACAATAGTTTTGCATGTTTTACATTTTTTCATTCTGTTTTCAAATAGGCATCTCAAGGATTTTGAAATCAGATTTCAAGTACATTTTTGCCTTTTATTTGTAGTGGTATAACATCTTGAGATAGCCAGTTTGAAAATGTGTGTTGCGGGGGGGATTGACTGCATGTTGCAGTAGGTAGCTGTGAAATACTGAGACTTTCACTTCTAGGCCAGTAGTACTATCTGAAAGCCATTATTGGCTGATGACTGTTCAGTGGCTTCTATAAAATGAATCTGGGTGGTCTCAATCCAGTTTCTAGTGGGCAAGCACCCACATCACAGATGCACCAGCACAAGTTTGCAGTCTGATGAGAGGCAAAGGATTAAATAGTTATGGAGTCTGAGCTACTCTCACTTCTACTACAGGCTGTCACTTAATGACAGGAGGTACATTGGTGTGACAGTGAGAATATGATGGCCCATGTTATACCTATCATATGGATAAACAGGGTATTTTGCTCCCATTTGGCTCCTTTCATAAGTAATAAAATTCACTAAAACATTTTTATGAAAAAAACAAATATAGGCTTTGCATACTTACATGAGAAATGTTATTCTGCAAAAAGCTTAGCTGCTGCTTCATAACATATCCTCTAGGACGACGAAGCAATTAATACTTGTATTTTCTGGCCATTTTCGTTGTTGTTTTTGCTAAACAAATCCATAGGTTTCACTATTTTATGAGAAAATTAAATCATTTTACATTTTGCAGTGGGCTGATTTGCACTTCCCAATCTGCAACCATGGAAAACGCTGCATTATGAGAACAGTGTTGAAGATGGGCCCGAATAACGGAAAGAATTTTGATGTTTGCCCATTCGGAAGGGAAAAACAGTGTGATTTCTTTCAGTGGGCAGAAGATGGACCTGGAGTAAAGATCATCCCAGGGTGCTAAACGTCTTGTGTTTGTGCAGTTTGACTTCACCAGAAAAAAAATTAAAGCAAAACTATGTTGGTAATCTACATTCTTTAATGTTATTCATATTTTGTCATACAAGGTAATTTAGAATTAAAATCAAAGTATGTGCTGTTTTCTCAAATGGATATATTACAACGTATTTACAGCTGAAATCATCTTAAAATCTGTTAACTCAAAATGCTAGTGCTATTGTAATTATCCCGTTTCTGTTTGTAACTGTGGAATGTATATGTTTTAATGGATCGACTGTTTTGTAATATTATGTTTGTATCTACCATACCATCACTGCATGTGGAAGCGTTTCACTGGGCTACTGTATGTTGTGTTATCTTTAATATTGACCCTTGTCTAGCTGTAAGAATAATGAACTTTGCTAAATTTTGTATAATATTCGTTGTATTTCAGATATAAAGAAGTTGTTTCAATTTAGTTTGTAGCCTAATAAGGTCATATCTCATTCATTATAACTTGGGGTGGACAAATCCTAGTGGCCGGGACCAACTTCTGTTTGAGTATTGGGTGCCAGAAACTGTTCAGTGATTGTCAGTGGAGGTTGCACTCCTGCAATTGTAACCAGTGGATGTTCTGTTGTAAGCACATGTGTGGAGTGCTGCAGAGGAGAGGAACAGATGTGTCTGCTGGTTGTAGTAAACTAGAGAAACATGTTTCTGTCCTGTCTGTAATACTGAAAAATACTTTGTTCTAGGGACATGGATATGTTGTTCTAGCCACACTTACTGGCAGGTTCCTTGCCGCTTTAAATCTTGCCGGAAGATCTTCAAGCTGACTCCTCCCACCCACCCGGGTGATTAAACTCTCGGCTCCGCCCCATGATGCCAGATCTTCCTTACCGCTTGGAAGCTCAGGTTCCCTCCTTTGCACTCTGCGTTTTAGGCTTGGATCCTAACTCGTCAGTTAAACCGAAACTTATATTAAAATTTACTAGACTTCGGTCTTCTTCTTCCTTCGCGGCTAAGATGGACAAGTCGTCTCCCGGAGTTTGGCGGTGCCCCTGTGGGCAGAAGATGTCTCGGACCAATCCACACTCCCTGTGCGTTTACTGCCTTGGGCTTGAACATGATCCGCAGGCCTGCGAATCGTGCAAGTCCTTCTTGGTCAATGTTCTCAAGGATCGTGCTGCCAGACTTCAAGTTGGGCACCCCGAGAGACGTATTCCTCCGGTAAAGTCAAAGGAGGCCCGTGGGGCGGTGTTCGCGGCTGCGGACTCGGCTGAACAGCTTGAGCAAATGATCGCCCTCGAGGAGGAGGCGGCCCAGGCTGCATCTACTTCTTCCTCGGTCGTGGCATTTATCCCGCTGTCTCTGGGCTCCTCCTACACGGCTTCATTCAAGGAGCTTTGTCAGTCCCTCTCCACTAAGGGAGAAGGGCCTTCGGGACACTCCTCTCGGTCCAAGAAAAAGGACTGTAAGGGTAAGTCCCACCATCGACGTTCGTGGGAGCGGGAGAGGTCCCCTTCCCCGGATAGTCGACATCCGACTTCGGTCAAGGTTGCGGCTAAGGCCGCTGGCTTCATGGTGTCCCCGTCAGGTCAGCCGGCCGAGACACCCGTCGAGGCAGTTGAGATTTCTCGACCCATCGGACGGGCTATCAACTGGAGAAGCCGACCACCCTTCTTCACCATTTCCCCCGGTGGAAGCCGAGGACTTGCCTGTGCCTCCTGTGCCGGAGTCCCCGGTTAAGGTTCCCGAACCGATGGAGGAGCGGGTTCCCCCCGTGCTCTCCCAGACCCACCCTCGGAAACACCAACAGTCTCGGTCTCAGCACCGAGGAAAGCGGCAGCGCCGCTTATCCTTATCCTCATCTTCATCCTCTTCGGAGGATCGGCTCCGGCGCTATGAGGATCTGGTATGGCAGCAGCTCCTTTTGACGGGGAACAAGCTGACTCAGTCGCCTTCCCCGGCCATTAAGTGGCTGTCACTAGAGCGGCCGAAACAACCCCTCGTCGTCATCGAGGAGCTGAAGCCGGCGCCGATTGTTCGGCCGAAAACAGCTGCACCACCCATTGTGGTGCAACCCCGCCTCCACAACCAAAAACCGGGGCTCCGACTTAGGATTCTCGGTCAGGTCAGGGGTTGCCCCATCAGTTGTCGGTCACCCTCACTCCTGATCGGCCTGGGCAAGTGGAGGGTGGCTCAGGCCTCAGGCAGCTGTTTGCAGACTCCTCGGAGCCTGATGACGATTCCTCACTGTTCTCCAGGCCCCGCGACCTGGAGTCCACTGGGGGTCAGTCGGTGGACGAGAGCCCATCCTCGTTCCTGGGAATGCTTCGCCTTATCTCAGAATCTACTGGGATGAAGCTCGAACATGTTTCAAAGTGGGCCAGGTATCCCCTCATGGAGATAGAGGGATTCCCCTACGGAGGCCTTTCCTGTGGCCGAAGCCATTGTTGGTCCAGCTCTGGAGCTATGGCAGCGGCCGGCTTCTTGTCCGGCACCTTCGACCAGGATGGCCAGGAAGTATGCTGTTCCCACCGGCTCACTCTCCGGATTCTCGGTGCACCCCTCTGTGGAGGGGCTGGTGAGCAACAGTGTTTTCCGGTGCTCCGGAAACGCTCGGGACGTGGACAAGCCACCCGATAAAGAGTCCAAGAAACTGGACTACTCCGGGTGCAAAGTCTACGCTGCATCCTCCTTAGGCCTTTGTCAGGCCAGTTTGGCCGTACTGATGGCACACTTTTCCCACGCCCTTTTGGGCTCCCTGGATGAGGTGATTCCTCATCTCCCGGCTGACCTCCAGACTACGGTCAAGCAGGTGCGGGATCAGGGAAGGGCGGTGGCAAAGCAACAGCTCCAAACTGCTCTTGACATTGGAGACTCTTGTGCCTGGTCAGTAGTGGCCGCAGTGGCCATGCACCACAGAGCTTGGCTGCGGATCTCCACCTTCACGGTGAATACCCAGCACAAGCTGGCAGACATTCCCTTCCTGGGTACCGACTTGTTCGGTCCCGGGGTGGAGGGTCATTTGCAGAGGATCGAGAAGTCCAGTGCCACCTTGGACTCGGTCACGTCTGCCCAGAAGGACAAAGGCCGCCAGCAGCAGCGTAAGCCCTTTCGGCCTTTTGCCCCTGCGGCACATCTGGCCCAGCAACACCAGCATCAGGGCCAGCAGGCTCGCACTTGGCACCCCATAGCCAAGCCTGCAGCTTTCTCCAGCAGGAAGCCGGGAGGGAAAGGCCCAGGAGGTCCCTCGGTGGTCCTTCCTCCAAGCCTGCCCAGTGACGGGTTGAGGGGTGTCACCCCCAGCCTCGTCACTCCCCCCTGGGTTCCCCCCATGGGGGGACGGCTCCGCCACTTCCTTTCCACCTGGTCCGCTATCACCATGGACCGCTGGGTGTTGGAAGTGGTAGGAGAGGGTCTGCTTTCTGAAATTTGAGCTGCCCCACCCTATCGAAAACAGTGCCCGCTGGGGGCCACGGGTTCGATAACCTCTCTGTCGGCTCGTCGAGCCAACATTGCCCTGCTCCTCCAGAAGGAGGTGATCAGGGAGGTGGCGGATCCTCCATCAGACCTAGGGTTTGTGTCCAGGTATTTCCTGGTCCCAAAATGGACGGGGGGCTGGCTCCCCATTCTAGACCTACACGACCTGAACAAGTTCCTAATGTCTCGAACCTTCAGGATGGTCACTCTGGCACAGATCATTCCATCCTTCAAACAAGGTGTGTGGTTCTGTTCTCTGGACCTCCAGGACGCGTTCTTTCACGTCCCAATCTGTCCGTCCCACCAGCGATTTCTCCGCTTCAGGGCAGAGGGGTCCCTTTACGAGTTCTGGGCCATGCCCTTCGGCCTCTCTCTCCACCTCCCAGGGTCTTCACCAAATGCATGGCAGTGGTGACAGCATTCCTGCAGCGCCAAAGGGTCCGGGTGTACCCTTACCTGGACGACTGGCTGATTGCAGCCCCCTCCAGACTGGAGTTGGAGCGGTCCAGGGATCTGGCCCTCCAGGTCTACTCTCAGATTGGCCTCCTCATCAACGAGGCCAAATCGGAACTCGTGCCAATGCAGGTGATTCAATTCATCGGGGCAGAGCTCGACTCTCTTCGAGCCAGAGCACGGCTCCTGGCGGACAGGGCCAAGGTTCTTTCCTCCTTTGGCCAGTCATTTCTGGTTGGGCAATTGCGCCATGCCCGGGACTTCCTGCACCTCCTGGACCTCATGGCGGCCTGCACCAGCGTGGTCCGTTGGGGTCTGCTATATGCGCCCCTACAATGGGGACTGGCCTGCCAATGGTCACAGCGCTCCGGTCCTCTGGACCAGCCAGTGGCAGTGACCCAGGAGATGTGGAGTGCTCTCCAGTGGTGGATCGTTCCAGCTCATCTGCAGGAGGGTATCCTGTTTGTCCGCCCAGAGCTGACGGTCACTCTAATGACCGACACCTCTCTGATGGGTTGGGTTGCCCATCTGGGGGAGCACAGAGCGCATGGCCTCTGGTCCCCTCAGGAGTCTCGATGCCACATCAACCTGGAGCTTCGAGCGGTCCGACTAGCCCTCACCGCCTTCGCTCCATTTGTACAGGGTCAAGTGGTCCAGGTCCAGATGGACAATACCATGACCATGTGCTACCTAAACCGCCAGGGCGGGATGCGCTCCTTGCCCCTGTGCAAGGAAGCTCTCCGTACTTGGTCTCTCGTGAGCAGACTGGAGGCGGATCTCCTAGCCATCCATATGGCGGGAGCCTCCAACACTCTGGCCGATGCCCTAAGCTGGATAGGTGCTGCATCTCACAAGTGGTCTCTCCTGCCGGAGGTAGTACACGATCTGTTCTCCCACTGGGGCACACCTCAGGTGGATCTGTTTGCCTCCAGGGAGAACGCGAAGCTGAGGCTGTTCCATGCCCGCCCCCCTCAGCAGGGCTCGCTGCAGGGGGATGCCTTCTCAAGGCTGTGGACCCCGGGCCTCTTCTACGCCTTTCCGCCATTTCCTATGATCCACAAGGTGCTTCTCAAGGTGAGAAGGGACAAGGCGCAGGTGATTCTGGTAGCCCCAGACTGGCCCCGCCAGTTCTGGTATCCAGATCTCCTCAGCCTCAGCTCCAGGCTCCTGAGTCTGCTTCCAGCCCGCCCGGACCTGATCTCGGTCAACCAGGGGAAGGTTCTCCACCCGGACCTTCAATCCCTGCACCTGACGGCCTGGTTTCTGAGTGGCTAGAGTTCCAGGCTTTGGGTCTTTCCGACTAAGTCTTCAATGTTGTTGAGGCATCCCGTAAGGAGTCGACCAGAAAATGCTACGCCTTCAAATGGAAGAGCTTCTCCATTGGCCAGCATTCTGGACTACCTGTGGTCCCTTTCTCAGCTAGGGCTTCGGTCGATGACCCTTAAGGTGCACCTGGCAGCCATCTCTGCTTACCGGGTGCGGGCCGAAAAGCAGTCGGTGGCGCAGGAGAAGGTGGTGAGTGCTTTTTCAAAGGCCTTGATCACATATCCCCTCCGGTGCGAGAACCTCCACCTCCATGGGATCTACTGCTGTGGCATAAGCTCATAAGCAAGCTATTCAACCGATGCACAGGCGTGACATCTCTCACCTGTTGTGGAAGACCGCCTTCTTGGTGGCTATCACATCAGCCAGAAGGATGGGAGAGGTCCAGGCGCTTTCCATCGAGTCTCCTATCTGGTCTTCCACAGGGACAAGGTTGTCTCGCCTCCACCGAAATTCCTTCCGAAGGTGGTGTCGAGTTTCACCTTAACCAGGTGTTGACTCTGCGGTGTTCTACCCCAATCACACCTCGGAGGCTGAATATAGACTCCATACTCTGGACCCTAGAAGAGCGCTCTCTTATTATAAGGAGCGGATGGCTGAAATTGGGAAAGGTTTGCCAGCTGTTTGTCACCTCACGCTGAAGCCGCACCTGGCAGACCTGCAGCCAAGCGGATCGATAGGTAGGTGGGTCACCTCCTGCATAGATCTCTGCTATAGGTTATGGCATGGAGCCTCCCAAAGGGATAAAGAGCTCATTCTACCTGCCATACCGCTGCATCAGTGACTGCTTCCAGGGACGTCCCTATCCAGGAAATCTGCAGGGCTGCTACCTGGAAGTCGGCACACACCTTCATTGCCCACTCACCACATCGACCTAGAGTCACACCGGGATGCTGGTTTTGGGACCTCGGTTCTCCAGTCCTTATTTCCCAAGTAGGGGTGTCGCGTCTAGCCGGAGAACTGCTAGGAGTCTGCCAGTAAGTGTGGATAGAACAATATATCCATGTCCCTAGGAATACAGGTTACTCACCTGTAACAGGAGTTCTAGAAATGGTATATGTTGTTCATCCACACAACCCACCCGACCTCCCCGGCTTCGACGCATGACCTGGCTTCCAGCGGGCTAGATCTGGCATCATGAGGCGGAGCCGAGAGTTTTATCACCCGGGTGGGTGGGAGGAGCCAGCTTGAAGACATTCCGGCAAGATTTAAAGCAGCAAGGGACCTGCCAGTAAGTGTGGATGAACAACATATACCATTCCTAGAACTCCTGTTACAGGTGAGTAACCTGTATTTTCTGTGTTATGGAAAAAGTGATGCATCAGTAAAATGCAATGTTAAATGTAATTCCCTGTGAATGTATGTCTGTATCTTGCTTTTTCAGATGTCACAAGAATTTATTTTATATTTTTCATCCATTTAAATAAAATAATGGCATTTTCAAAAATAATGTTTGTTTTTCCCCAAACTGTAGGAGATCCCAATTTATGCGCGCTGCGTCAAGAGATAGATGCCTAGAGATGGTGAATGTATCTCATTTAAATGGATGCCCTGTTAGCAGTGGCAACAAAGCTGCCATACACAAAGCATTTGAAAAAACTGTATTCTTGGCTACAGGGGTGTCATGCTAGGGAATTTTTTTTTGGGGGTGGGCATGTGTATCTGTACCCTGGGGAATTTTGAAAATATGTGTCATAGTGCATTCTGGTACTGTAGCGGGTGCTTGAACAGCACCAAATGAAAGTTGTCAGCCTAGTCCTTGGACAGATGGAACTGGTCATTGCCAGGTTTAATGACCTTACTTACTTAGCTGATCTACTTGGATGACCAGGGTCCCAACTGACTGAAATACTGAGGCAGCAAGGTATAGCCGGGACCTCACAGATTTAGATTGATGATGAAAACAAGCAGTCTGGCAGCAGACTCACATGTGAAACAAGAAAGGCTCAGCACTCAGTTCCAGCTAGTTTAAAGTACAAAAAGTGCAAATTTTATTCTCGCAACATGCCCATGAAAAAACAGCCCCAGCGCTTCAACCCTACAATGTGCCTTCCTTAGGAGGCGGGTCTTAGGCTTCAACAAATGTGCACACATTTATACAAATGAAATTAAAGTGAGTTCACCGAACATCAAATACATGTGATACAAAAATAAAAAATATATATATATAAATACTACTAGTGCATCACAGAAATAATCTTTGACTAATTTTGTGTCCAGTACCTACAGATATAATGTATTTTAAAGGGACACTGTCAACCTGTTTTTCATCATATCATTTCTAGTTAAAAACTCACATTTTATGATTGCTTACCTTCTCTAAAATACATTGATGTTGCTGTTTGTTTTGTCTGTTTCCTTATTTCGTAGAACTGAAATGCATGGCAATGCATATTTATGAACAACTTTGTTTTTGTTTACAATCCTGGAACTGTTCTTACTGCATACTTCCTGAGCATTAGAAACACACCCAAATAGTCACTAAACTCCCACTGCATCACAAGGGGATAGACTGTGTTGTGGACATTCCCAAGTCCAGGAAAGATGCAGTTAGAGCTGATCAAGGAATGTAAACAAACCTGTGTTTGTGTGGTAACACCAGTATGGTGGGCAGTCTGTTTTTCACTTTTACTAAGAAAAAAAGAGTCAATCAAACTGCCAGCTACATCAGCAATCCTTGCAGAATGTTGGCAATCATAAAATGTTTTTTTTTTTTTTTAAACTAGGGACACCTTGAGACCTAAGGGGGTTGACAGAGTCCCTTTAAACATAAGGAATGTCTAGGATTAAGATCATTCAGTTTAGTAGGGCCACAACTGGAATCATGAACATGTGACCTTTAGCAATTTGTTTGATCTCCGCTTGAAAACTATATGTGCACAAGATAAGTTTTAATAAGCACATTAACTTTAGTCCAAATACAGTATGTACATAAGTATTTTGTTCATGCTGAAATTTGAATATTTTAATTTATTGAATTTGTGACCTTTAGCAATTAAGCTGACTGCCATTTTTGGAATTAAGAAATTTCTATGTAAAGTTTATTCAAGGCATATTAAAATGTGCTGAAGAATTCTTTAGTAGCATCTAACCATGGTAACCAATGTGTTAGTATTGATTATTGATTATGGTAGATAAAGATTACTGCCTCATGATGGAATTTTGTCTGTGATGTTAATTAGATATATATGTAAACTTATATACTTGACTTGACTTTAACTATAAGCTAATTGTGAACTTCTGAACTGAACTCTTATAATAACAGAATATCACAGCCTGAGAAGAAACTTGAAACATTTTTTATTTTTGTATCACATGCATTTGATGTTCGGTGAACTGTCACTTTAATTTTTTTTGTATAGATGTGCTCACGTTTGTTGAAGCCTAAGACTTGCCCCCTGAGGAAGGCCGGCTATAGGGTTGGAATGCTGGGGCTGTTTTTTCATGGGCATGTTGCCTGAATAAAATTTGCACTTTAAACTAACTGGAACTTATTGCTGAGCTTTTCTTGTTTCCTTTGTGATTTTGCGCTGGCTGCTCTTGCTCTAGCACCACCACTCCCAGTGTGCTCAATTTTTCGTCTTTGTTTTTAGTTACACGTGTGACAGTGTGCCAATACTTGGAGCCTGCTTCATGTCATACTGCTTCCCTACATAAATATGAGTAACCCCATTAAGGCCCTTCCAGTCCTGCTCCGAGCACTCCACCAGGTCAAAGTCTACCATCTCCGGTTCAGCCTGCTCCTTTAAAGTTCACTGCCTGCTCACTGGCTACAAAAGCATTACCTGCTGCAGAGACTATGCAGAATCATCAGATATCTTGTCAAACATGTATACTGTAAAGAAAGCAGCTGATCAGTATTGTGTGATGCATCTGCTTACCTTCTCTCACCTTTGAAAGGACACACTCAGCTTTTTTTGCATATTATTTTTAAGTAAAAACCCACATTTTATGATTGCTTACTTCCTCTAAAATTCATTGATGTTGCTGGTTGTTTTATCTGCTTCTTTGCTTATTAGAACCAAAATGCATGGTAATGGATAGCTATGCCTGGCTTTGTTTTGCTTCGTATCATTGACCTACTCTTGGCGCACACTTCCTGAACATTAGAAACACCCTCCGATAGTGCAGACACTCATGATACAGTAGTCTCCTCTACTTCCACTGCATAATTGGAAGGCTTTGCCTGTATTTCAATGGGGTGGAGAGATAGCGCCTCCCCATCCTCTACATAATCCTTCAGCTTCCACACCCTCTGCTTAGCAAGTTGGACTCACTGTTGCATTGCTGCATGGTCCTGCAGCTGCTCTGTTTCCCTCCCCGTTTCTGCTGTATTCTGTGCTCCTCCTCCTCTCTTCCTCGCCCCCCGCCCCTGTTGTTGCCCTTCTGCTTGCTTGTTTGTCTCTCCCCTTGGCTCCCTCTCCCCCCATTCATTTTCGCTGTTCTTCTCCTGTACCTCTCATTCTCATCCTGTCTGCTTCTTTTGGAGGTTTTCGGGCATCCGCTCACTTCATGCTGCTGTTTGCAGTTCGCTGGATTCCTCCCTCTGCTAAGCACCTCCCTGGATGCTCCGGCACTGCTTCGCTCAGTTTTACATCAGCCCTCCATATCTTCTGCCTGGACTGCCTCCATTTAACACTCCAAGCTCCACCATTCCTCATCCATACTCTTTCATCTAGCCGGTGCTTCAGTGACGACACCGTCTGTGCCCTGCTTTCTGCTTCGCCAGTGCTTGACCTGCAGTGAGCTCCTAGGATTTTTCTTGTGTTCCTTGTATGCTGTAGCTCACACTTGATTGCTGCACAGCATATCTGAACTGTCTGCAATCCGGTCGAACCATGTTTACATGCTTCAGCTGAGTGGATTTGATTTATCTTCATATTGCACCTTGAATTGCTTTCATTCTCCAGTACTCACTCTCTGCTGCCTTGTTACTCAGGGCAGCACTGTTCCAACCAGTCCAGTAAGCCTGAGTAGCAGTCTAGCAAAACCCAGTCGCTTCTGCTTCTTCCTCAGGCTAAGGGGAGATCTAGCTGCCGTTTTTCCGCAGTGCAGTTCTTCAGCAATGACTGACTCGCAGAAGAGGGGTCCTGCCGTCTCCTTTTACTATACCGTGAGGGGACTTTTCTCAGTGCTGTGAGCGCCTTTTTATGGCAACCCCATGTGAGAGTCCTATTCCTGACTAATATGTCCTTCAACGGAGCAGTTCTCCTCACTTAAACGTATGTCTGTCTTCGCCAAGGCAGGCCCGTGGGGTCTCTCCTTCCTTAGCTCGTCTGCATGGAATCTACACTACAAGTCAATCATCCAAATCCACTTTACAAAAGACATATACTCCTGCGAGCCACACGCAGGTCTAGCCTGTTATTGTCATCCCTTCGATTCCTCTCCTGTAATTCAGACTCCTCCTCGTTCCTGTTCTTGCTCAAGTCTGTGTACTCGGGACAGCTCTAAGGAGTGCATATCTCTTTCCTCGAATGTCCTGGAATATGTCTTCCTTTATTTCAAGGTACTTGATCCTGCCCTGTGTTTCAAGGGACTCATGTCGGTGGGTCTTGCCGGTCCAGCTAGCTTACGTGGAGGTTTAGCTCAACTCACTCCTTATACTCCTTTTCAGGCAGATCTATGTGGAGGTCTTGCCAGTCAAGCTAGCCTACGTGGAGGCCTAGCTTGACTCACTCACTCTACTACTACTACTCAGGCAGACCTACATGGAGGTCCTACCGCTCCAGCTAGCCCATGTGGGGGCCTAGCATGTTATTCGATAGCCTTCCACCGTGTCCTCTAGCGGATCTCCTTCAGGGTCTGCTGGTGTATTGGCTTTGGAACTTCATCATACAACACTACGTGCAACCCCGACTCATGTAATCCTACGGCCTGGGACGACTGCACTTATTACTATTCATGGCCTTCTGGCTTGCCATTCTGCTCATCCAGTCTTACTGCACGGGATTCTCCCATTCAGCTCGGCCTTCCTGGAAACCTCAAACAGCTCATTTGTCTACACTTACTACTGTGCCGTCGGCTGCTTGGTCTTGCCAGCCCAACCAACCGTGCCCATAAGAGGACATCTGCTTATCGCTCACTACTGAATTCCATACACAGGTGGATCCACCTGAGGTCTTGTCCTCTGTACATTGACTGTGCTTACAACCGCAGTGGTGGACCGTGGGAGTCCTGCCACGTATGACAGTGATGGCGAACCCAAGTGTGTGTCTCAACATCCCTAATCCCTTATGCCCTCGAGAAGCATGTCTCCCTCCTAAATGTATCTCCAGTGTCACTCCAGCAGACCCGTTTGGGTCCTGTCTTCCTTAGACTGAACCTGAGACTGCTCAATTGCTCGAGCATTCGACTGCTACATACCCCAAACCTGTATCGGGCACATGATCCGGCTGCCCACGTCGAGGCCTTCTCTACTTCATAATTCAAGTATTCTTCTATTGCTGTCTGCCTTCTTCTGGTCAGTTCCAACCAAGTTTCTACGCCGGACTTCTCCATAGAATATACCTCAATTCTTGGACATCCTGAGACAAATTTTCCTTTCTGACAACGTGCTCGATTGCAAACTGTGTCACTGGATTTAAGTCTCTGTGCAAGCTTCTCAATAGTTTTATCACCGATTTGCTACTGCTACCCTGGTCATGGATTAATCATTATCCTGCATCCAGACATCATTCCTAGCTGGATCTTTCTCATCCGGAACCATCATCTTCAACATTGACTTCTTGCTGATCATCGACATTCACAACAGGACTTGGAATTCTACCTCTGACATTTAGCTTCTGCAGTTCTACAGTTACTGTGTGATGACAGCTGCCTTACTTCTTGTCAGACCGAACCTAGCTCTGCTGTTTGTCAAGGAATCCATTAACTGATCCTACCTCAGATTCCCTTCTGCTGCAGCGTCAGAGTCATCCATCTCCATATGGATCTCCAATATAATAGCCACCTTAAAACTTTTCGAATTAGTGCTTTGCCCTGCTAAGAGGGCCTGGCGCTTGCTCGATGCATTTCTTCTCCCTCGGCCGACCTACGTGAGGACCTCGCCTTCTTACTGTAACCTATGTACTGGCAGGCCACGTAGTCCCACCATATTTCTGGCTTCGCCCAGCAATAGGGCCTGGCTGCTTGCTTATCCGCATTCTGTCTCTTCTTGGCTGACCCACATGGGGGTCTCGCTGTCCCTAATAGAACTTATGCAATGGCGGACCACGTGGGGTCCGCCATGTCCCTTATCTCGCCCCCGCAAAGGGCCTGGCTACCTGCTCAACACACTCCTATTTGATCTGCAATCGGGTCCATCTGCTTGCTCCATGCATTCCTGCTTCGCCCTGCAAGGGGGCCTGGAGGTTTACCTCCGCTTCGCCCTGCAAGGGGGCCTGGCTGCCTGCACACTGCACTCTTGCTTTGCCTCGCAAAGGGGGCCTGGCACCTTCTCTACTGGAATTATACATATTGGATCACGTGGGATCCTCCATTCTCTCCTTCTCCGCCCACAACAGGGGCCTGGCTGCTTGCTCGCCGTAATCCATTACATCTCTAGAACAGACTTCCTCCTTCATCGCAGTCAAGGATCGACCTTTGACCAGTTCGACATTTTCACCCTCCAAGATATGATTCGGTGACCAGCTGCTAGCCGAGCTGCCTGATTATGCACAATTCCTTGGCTTCTACACCTATAAATTTAAGGACTTGGATTCACCAATCTACTAAGCTATTGGCTCTCCATGGTGGACTCTTCATTCACCAATACCTTGTCTTCCAGGATTACCTGCTTGCAATCAAACTCAGGATATTCCTATTTGATCAACACTCTGGATCTAGTTATAAGACATCTTATCATACTTGCCTAATTTAGGATTACTCTCCTTCTATTATGCCCAGAGGACGGGCAGGTCAGTAGTCATAGGTCCTCAGAGGTTTCCCCCCCCAAGGGTTTTTTTTCCCCTCTCCTGCGTGCTACTGGCCACACTCTCCGGAGTTGGGGGAGGTAATCACATCAGTAATTACATTCTTTTGGGGCCTTCAATCCTACATGTACAAAGCATCCTGCCAAAGGTGGGATATAGAGAAAGGCCAAAATATCAAGTTCTGTCATCAACCATATGTCATCCAGCTCAAACGTTCTAAGCACCAGTCATACCTCTCCAGTTCCTGTGTACTACAAGCACTATGTACCAATCCAGCTCTAACGTATCTAAGCACCAGTCATATCTTACCCAGCTCTCACGTATCACAGCACTGAGCTATGTACCACACATTGAATTGGAAGGCTCTGCCTGTATTTCAGTGGGGGGGGAATAGCTCCTCCTCCATCTTCTACATAATCCATCAGCTTCCGCTCCCTCTGCTTAGCGAGTCGGACTCGCCCTCCCTCCTACTCCTTCTCCGGCACTTGTATCTTACCTTGTGCTGGGCCTTCAATCCAACATATACCAAGCATCCCGCCAAAGGTGGGATATAGAGAAAGGCCAAAAGATCAAGTTCTATCATCAACCATATCTCATCCAGCTCAAACGTTCTAAGCATCAAGCATACCTCTCCAGTTCCTATGTACTACAAGCACTGGCTATGTACCAGTCCAACTCTAATGTATCTAAGCACCAACCATATCTTACCCAGCTCTCTCATATCACAGCACTGAGCTATGTACCACACATTGAATCAGTGGCGAGATTGTGATGGGGATGTTCCTGAATCCATAAGATGCAGTGGGAGTTGGTCAAGCAATGTAAACAAACATGTTTTGGTGTGGTAACACCAGTATGGTGGGCAGTCAGTTTTTCACTTTTTAAAAGAAAAAAGGGACCTGAATCAAACAACCAGCTGTACCAACAGTCTCTATAGAATGTGGACAATCAAAAAATGTTTTTTTTAAACTAGGGACACGTTGAGGCCTAAGGAGGTTGACAGTGTTCCTTTAACAACATTGCCCGAAACAGTATGTCACTGTTGGATGGACTGGAGCAATGGGAGTAACTTGCCCAGGGTTATGCAGTGAACATCTGGGTCTTTTTGGGGTTTTAACACATTATATCCTGGTTCCCAAGTCGGTGCTCTATTAGAGTACATTGCCCTAACTTTTCTCTGCCCAGTTAAGAAGCTAATTTTACGTACTGAAAGGGGTATTAAACTTCTTTTAGAAAATGGCACTAGAAAATCCATTAAAATGAATGGACACATGTCATATGCCAATGTATCCACGCCCAGTGGCATAGGCAACAAACCAATGGCTCAGTGCATCTAGCCGCTGGAAGTGTGGCTTGCACAGCACAACCACACATCCAGGAGTGTCTTATTATGCTCACTGGGATGAGGTGAGCCGTTGACGAGAAAACTCCACCCTTCCCCTCAGGTGTGTTTAATCATATACCATGGCGTCTGTGAGGAGGAATGTCCAAAAGCAAGCTGCGGTTTGTAGACTTGAATCAGAATGAGAAAACAAGGAAAACCCTACTCAGCTATGGATTTACGATGTCACCCAAAAAGTAAGTGAACTTAGCTGTCTCCCCGGGCAAGAAGCTGCGGCAAGCGAAGGTGAAAACCCGACTATGGGCGGTTAATTTAAAAAGCAAAAACATGCCCCAAAAAAGCCAGTCAAAGATAGAAGGAAATACGAAAATGCTGGTGTCCAAACAAAACATCTTAAAGGTGGAAGTGCTGCAAGAAAACCTGCAGAAGGAAGAGGCAGGTTCTGGGCAAACCATTCCTATTTTCTGGGGGATCCAAAAAATCTGCTCAGTGAGGGTCTGAACTTAAAATGCCATTGTCGGACTAAATAGGTTTAGAGGTGGAGAATTAGCAACCACAAAAGGAAGTGGTAGAGAAATCTGTGGAGGAGCTGGCAAAAGAAGCTGAGCAGCAAGGTTCAAGAGCTTCCAAAGTAACCAGAAATATTCCCAAAACTCAGGAACTGTCGACACAGAACATAACCTCGCAAGCTCAGGTAAATTCATCTTGTACACTTACTGAGGTTCCCAATATTGCTATTGATAAATGTAAAAACTCAGAAATGGCTTGCACATTACAAACTGTGAGGGGGAAGACGGCGTTATCTTAGATGCAAAGACTACAGATGAACTTCTTTCTACAACAGGAAGTATGTTGCCAAATAGTCTAAATGGGAAGCTGATCAATAGTAAGGGAACAGAAGCTAGTAAAACAAATAAAACTCTGGCTTTTGAGACCCCTAAAGTGAAAGGAATTGTACAAATACATCATAGAAGTTCTGAGTCTGACTGTAATGACAGACAATCTTTTTTAAATGCCTCGACGGGGGGGGGGGTGACCCTAAATGCCCTTCTTGGGCCAGGCAGATTTTAACACAGTTTGCAACACTGAATGAAGGTGTTAAAAAAAAATTGAAAGTCTCAGAAATAAGATGGACAGTGTACAGGTTACAGTCCAAACCTTACATCCACTAAGGTTTGGACTGTAATCAAAAAATCAAGCAAAATATCACTAGTCTGCAATAAATAGTTTCTGAGATAGAACATACAAATCTCCCAAAGCAGAGATAATTAAAGGACCTGGAGTCAATTAATAAGGAATTAAAAGATAAAATGGTGGACTATGAAGCAAGCAACCGAAGAAAAAAATATCAGACTCCTACAGGTACTGGAGTCATGGGACACGTTGAGGCCACTGAAAGGATCTATTATCAAAGTATTTGCTGCTTATTTGGAGGTTGAAGAGGAGAAAATCCAAATGGAAATTGACAGAGCTCATAAGGTTTGGAGACCGGTAGGCGTTTTTCAGTGTCTGTTTGTATTTTGTACTCATATGTACCCGCTGCTATTTAGCAAGTAAAATAAGCTAATCCACCATTTTTGCGTGTGGAGTATTTATTTCTGTGTCCCTGTGGTGTGCCGAGACTGCCTCTTTTTACGTGTTGATTCTGTCTCAGAGCACCCATCCCTCTGCAGCTCTACTCAGATGATTCACATTTAAAGTATGTAATTCAGAACGTAATTGGGTTTCCAAAAGAAAAATGGTTTAACATGATTCGCAGAATTTTTGTTAAATTTCTATGGAGGGGAGGCAAGCCCAGGATTCCATGGAAAAGTATGATTTACCCTACGAAGCAGGGGGATTATAGCTGCCCAGACCCTTTATCTTATGCAGTAGTGTACCAAGTTAAAATGTTGTGGCAATGGGCATTTATCACAGATAAAGATAATTCCTTTGAGTTTCTGTTTTGGGAGGGACTAGGACCTGGAGCATTAAATAATGTAATGCAGGAACTAGAAGTAATTAATACAATTCCTGAGGTTTATACCCCAGTCAAGAAATTCTTTATACATGCCATACAAAGAATAAAAGAAGATGGTAAATTCCCATGAATCTTCTTAAATATATGGGGAAATTCTACAGTTAGGGGAATTAAATTGCTAAAAAAATTAAAGAAGGAGGGGGGCTTGACTTTCTAAAATGGGCACAGCTGATAGATAATTGAGTTTTTATTTCATTGGGAAAATTCAATAAGCTTTTCCCTCAGACAGTTAGGCTAAATTTAATCTATCATAGGACTCTCTGTAGAGATTTTAAAGACCAAATAGTCCTAGGGAATAGCTGTTCATCTGTGTTAATAGACGAACATAAGTTGTTGATCGAGAAAGGGAAAAGTAAGTAGGCTCAACAGATTTATACAATCTTAGTAACAAATAAGATAGACCCATGATATATTACCAGTGATAAATGGGCACAGGAAGGTAATATTAATTATACTGTACAACAATGGAGGAATCTGAGAATTAAAATAAAGATTAAATCTATGCGAAAATGCGAAAAAAAAAAAAACTATCCAGAAAATAATTCCACAGATAATGGGGAACATCAAATCTAATGGTATAAAGACTTACTGGTATGGTTGTGGTGCTTTGGGGAATTTATATCATTGTCTATGGGCATGTAAGTTCTTTCAGAATTGGTGGAAAGAAACACATGTTATGCTGTTGGAAAAACAAAAATAGCTCTCTCTATGAGTTTTAGACACATGATATTCTCCACCTGGATACTAAGAAAAGTGCCGGCGCAGATGCACTTGAACCATACTTCCTAAAGATAGCATGCCATGTATTGGCACTGCCTATTACTCATTTATTTAACCTGTCCCTAACACAAGGTATCCTCCCTCAAATATGGAAGATCGCACATGTTCTCCCGCTATTTAAATCTGGAGACCCTTGCAACCTTAATAACTATAGGCCAATTTCTCTCCTATCCACACTCTCGAAGCCACTAGAAAAAACAGTAAATAACCAACTGAGATCCTTCATCGACAGAGAGATATTACTAAACCCCTTCAATCTGGATTCAGAGCCAACCACAGTACAGTCCCGGCATTAGCTAAAGTAACCAATGACTGGCAACTGGAGTTGGAGCATAAAAAGTCAGTATGTACTGTGTTTCTTGACCTCAGCAAAGCATTCGACACAGTCGACCTCGACCTGCTCCTCGACTTGCTAAAAACACTAGGACTGGATGCTACTTCTCTAAACTGGTTCTCTGAATATCTGACAGATACCAGCAGGTGAAAGCAGATGATGAACTATCTGCCTTAAAACTCTTACAAAGAGGTGTCCCTCAGGGATCCATATTAGGTCCCCTCCTCTTCGCAGTGTACATCAACAACATTGATGAGGGAATCAAGGATGCAAGTATTCACTTATTCACGAATGACACAGTGCTGTACCTGAGTCGTCCCACACCAAAAGAAGCTTGTACTAACCTACAAAAAGATTTCAACCTCCTGCAACTCCAACTAATCAATAAAAAACTGTTATTAAATGCTAAGAAAACTAAAGCCATGTTATTTTCCCCTGTAAACTACACAAGTGCTACTAACTCCCTCCCCCCAATAACCACGATGCTGGGAGAGTGCTTAGAGTACGTTCCGAAATTCAGATATCTTGGGGTCTGAATTGACTGTAAACTCTCCTTCACTGACCACCTGGAAGACTTGCTGAAAAATTAAGGCAAAGACTTGGCCTTTTTTACAGGATAAGAAGACTTCTTACAGCAGACGCAAAGAAACGACTAGTCCAAGCCATGTTCCTGTCCTTAATTGACTACGCAGACTTCATATACAGAAGCTGTGCGGCTTCCTATCTTGGAAAATTGGATACGCTCTACCACAGAGCTATACGCCCATCACTGACCCCTTTCTCTACCTATCATTGCACACTATATGCCGCCACGGGCTGGACCTCACTTCACTATAGACACAACTTTAATGCAACACTCTGGACACTTAGAGCCCTCAGTGGCAAACTCCCTCAATACATTGTCAACTGTCTGTCTCCGATTGTGCCCAGGAATTATTCCCTTAGAAGCTGCTCACAACTCCTGCTAAATATACCCAGGGCACTCACACGAGTCGGGAGAGCTGCCTTTGGATTCTCACTCCCATCAATATGGAATAAAACCCAAAAAATACTTAAGCTGAAAACCCCAGTAAGTACCCTTTTGTTCAAAAGGCTTTACCGTGATGGCATTACGGAAATTTGCAACTGCTTTACTAGACACTAACTAACCTCCCTCCCTCAAACAGCAGCCCGCCAGCTGAAATGTGTGCCTCTGCCTCTAGCATGCCCACCAACAGATCCACAGGATTTATTGCCGAACTCCCATATCTTATTCTTTGATGCTCTGAACAGCTGCAGCCTGATTCTAGCACATGCTACCGCACTTGGGGATAATTATCATCTTTTGCCCCCAAAAATATTTGGTCCCTTGTCCATCCAACACCTCCCTCTGCCCCAACCTCCAGGACCCTCCCAGTTATGCCCCTACTACTATATTCCTCCTCTTGCACTTAGTACAATGACAGCTTTTCTCCTCCATATGTCGCCGCGTTTTGGGGTAAAAATCGCTTTGTCGCCATTCGTACGGTCCTCCACCCCCCCAATCCCTCACTGCTCTAACAATTGGGTCCTCTTTGCTTGCGCCCCTATTCCCCACATCTCCCTACATTATGCGCTTGATATCTTCTATCTGGTATGTCTACCCTCTCCCTAACATTTTCCACTACAAAATGCACAGTTTTTGGGCTTCGATCCAGCACAAGTTCATTATCCACAACTCCTTGTAGTTCTATGTTCAATGTATATTACCTATAAATGTGCATTTTTACTATAATAGCAACTATTTTTACTGTTTGTACTATTGTAACGTGTCTTTCTGTATTATTACTGTAGGACCGCAGGTCCACCTTGTAAATGAGCTTGCTCAATGGTGCCCGCCTGGATAAATAAAGATATTGATTGATTGATTGATATTAAATGACATACAGGACCTGGACCTAACTGATAATCAAAAAGAGATACGTTGTTTGGCCACTAAAATATTGATTTTGGCCAATTGGAACGCTGAAAAATTAGGTACATTTGACCGATATAAATGGGTATTCATGGTGCAAGAGGCTGTACAGTTGGAGAATTTATGGGATGAGTATGAGAGTGATAGCTGGCAAACAGATACATCCTTCCATAAAGTAAAAGATTTATTATCTCCACTTTTGAGTTTTGATACCTAACCCACTGTTAATTATGAATGGGGGGGGGGGCGTATTTCTATTACTCATCTTTTTGTTAAGAAGAATGTTGAAGGATATTTTTTGAAAGAATGCTTTTTTATATTCCTGTTATGTGATATATCTGTTGGATGATGAGGTTTATCAATAAAATATTTTCAGAAAAAAAAGTGTCTTATGCTTACATAATGCGTATTACAAGATAATTTTGTTTTTGCTTTTTCTGGTTGTGTGGTTGGAGTTCCTTGAAACACTAATGAACTGATACAGGTGAATTGCTTTACCAATGAAATTTCCTTGTGGTTCAATTCAATTAAATTCAATTCGTGTTTATTTATAAAGCGCCTTTCAAAATCAAGGCGCTGTACATAATAATAAAACAGAAATCAACATTAAGCAAACAAACTATAAAGAAAAAGCCAAGTTAAAAAGATAAGTTTTTAAAGCAGTTTTAAAACTATCGACGGTCGGGCATTCTCTCAACCAATGAGGTAGAGAATTCCACAGGGTAGGAGCTGAGTAGGCAAAAGCACGAGATCCTGAT
This sequence comes from Neoceratodus forsteri, assembly GCA_016271365.2. Taxonomy (NCBI): domain Eukaryota; kingdom Metazoa; phylum Chordata; order Ceratodontiformes; family Ceratodontidae; genus Neoceratodus; species Neoceratodus forsteri. The sequence goes on from CM057453.1 coordinate 636,489, forward strand.
AACTTCAAATGAACCCTGGGAATCTCTAGCAATCCCTCATTGGCGGAGCGGAGGGGGCGATAGGGAATCAGAAGATCTTTCAGGTAACCGGGTCCCTGATCGTGTAGGGCTTTAAAGGTTAGTAAACCAACCTTAAAGGTGATACGCCACCGCACAGGCAGCCAATGTAGTTCATGGTTAGCGGATGGCGACTGGTTCTTGAAGTCCCAGTCATGCAAGCCTGGCTGCAGCGCTCTGCACTAGCTGCAGGCGGTGGATATCAATCCCTGGGAGCCCTAGGTATAGGGAATTACAGTCGTCCAAACGGGTTGCAATAAAGGCGTGAACCAAAGTCGGAAGATCCTCCTGGGGAATCAGGTGTTTCACCCGGGCGATATTCCTCAGATGATAAAAAGAGGTTTTGACAACAGCTGACACCTGAGATTTCAGGGTCAGACCATCGTCAAAAATAACGCCCAGATTTCGCACCTGTCGAGAGCTAGAGAGCGGCACCCCACCAAGTGATAAGCCTGATGGATGTGCCGCACTCAAACCCCTCCCAGGATGATCTGGGCCCACAACCAATACCTCGGTCTTATCCGGATTAAGCTCCAACCAACTCGAACTCATCCAAATTCTGATTTCATCCAGACAGTTGTTAAGTACAGAGAGTGCATCACTCTGATCGGGGAGAAAGGATAAATACAGCTGAGTATCATCCGCATAGCAGTGAAAACTCAAGCTGTATCTCCTGATGATTTCTCCTAATGGCAGCATATACACTGCAAACAACATGGGAGCTAAAATGGAACCTTACGGACTCAAGATGGTAGGGAGAAGCTGTCAGAGGAATAAATTCGGTGACAACTCTCTGAGACCTACCAGTGAGGTAAGAACGGAACCATTCGTGGACTGTACCAGACAGTCCACAAAAAACCCGCAGCCGCTCCAATAGCACCTCATGGTCTACAGTGTCGAATGCAGCAGAAAGATCAAGAAGGACCAGGATGGTATAAGCCTTTCGATCTCTGGCCATCAGGAGGTCACTCAATACCCGAACAAGGGCAGTCTCAGTACTATGCCTTTTCCTGAAGCCAGATTGGAGAGTATCATAGACATTATGAGAGGTGAGATATTCATCCAATTGCAGTGCAACTGCCTTTTCAATAACCTTACCAACAAATGACAGGTTAGAGATAGGCCGGTAGTTAGCTAGACAGTCTGGGTCCAAGGAGGATTTTTTAAGGAGTGGATGAACAACTGCCTCCTTAAGGGGATTAGGAAAAACAAACCTCTCCAAGGATTTCCAGACAATGTCAGCAAGGATTGGGTAGATGACTTCAACACATCCTACTAACAGAGGTGTAGGACCCGGATCCAAACTACAACTAGTTGGACGCATTGATTGGATGATCGTCACAATGTCTGCGAATTCCGGGTGGTGAAACTCCAGCCAGATAGGCCGAGGATTAAGTACAACCGGATGCCCACCGTGACCCCTCAAAAGAGAGGTCGGACCGATGCCGGACCTGATGTCGGCAACCTTATCTGCAAAGAAGCGAGCGAACTCCTCACATCTAAGTTGAGAAAAAGCTTCTCTAGGCTGAAGACAGACTGGATTGCACAGCCTGTCCACAGTCCGGAAAAGCTGAGCCGGTCGATTCTTTGCAGCAGAAATCTCTCTGGACAGGAATTCTGCCTTCTTACAGTGATTTCTGATTGGTAGCCATCATAATGGGCTAGCAATCTAAGCCTGTCGGACATCAAGGCCCGATTTCCCCAGGATCTTCCAGCCTTCTCGGCCTACTCGCCTTAATTCCTTCAAGGAGCCATCAAACCATGGACCCTTGGACGGATAGTGAGAGGCCGAACACGAACAGGAGCAATTTTGTCCAGTGCATCTCCCACAGCCTTATTATAGGCGAGTACAAGATCCTCTGGACTCATGCATTCACCCGACAAACTCGATAGGTCCAGTACCGCCGTAAGGTCACTGGGGCCAACACCCCTTAAAGAGTGGTATTGGACCATCTCCGTAGGGGCAGACCTATTAGAGGGGGCCCTAAAACTGAACCTTATGGTGTAAGAGCTGTGACACAGGTGAACTGCTTCAAGGAACCACAACCAAACTGTGTAGTTGTGCTCTGATAATTGCACAACGTTTTGACCCTTAACAGCCTAACAGAGTGAAGGATTTTCAGAACCTCTTGTACAGCGTATAAACAATAAGCCAAAACGGTGTGTATCACAGAATTTTAATGTGTGCACCAGGGGAGTGAGGCAGAAGGCAAAGTGTCATTATGCCCCAGTAAGTGCATTTAAATCCACACCCTGAAGTGAATGATTGTTTAAAAAATGGCTTGTTGCTCTTCTGTTTCTGTACCACTTCATATTGTCAGTTAGGAATTTATTACATGTGGGTAATGTTCTCCCCTTCTGGGGGTAGAGGTATAGCCCTTACTGCCAAAAGGTATGACATTAGCATAGAACCCGAGGAACATGAACATTCTAGATACAGCAGTTACTCCTTGAGAATATCTCATCTGTTGGGCAGGACCTTTGGAACTGTACGCTGTTTTCATCAGGATCACTCAGAAATGTTTTCTAGCCTGGGGCTGCCCCCGGTGACATGCAGCGTTAGCACCTATATAAATGTGGCAGCCCTATTGCTGCTCACATCTTCCAGGAATCAATCTTCGCCATTAATTCCCATTTATGGGTCTGAGACTGGAGGAACTAGGACCCCATGGTAGCAAATGTTTTGCAGGGAGGGAGCCAACGTTGGGTACTGATGGCCCCTGCACACCTCATATGGTGCCATGTCTGCCAGCCAATAACTGTCGCCAGCTGCTCAGTTCTTTCTGCCATCAAGTGCACACCATTGGAACAGCAGCAGTGCCTTTTTGCCAAACCTAAACTGCGTCACAGTATGTTTAGTATGCAAGACCCTACATGGACAGGGCCCTGGTTACCTTCCTGATCTACTGGTACCGTCCACCTCTGTCCGGGATCTTCGCTCCTCTGGTGGTGGCCTCCTCACAGTTCCGAGAGCTAGGTTGAAATCAGCAGGGGATCGCTCCTTTGGAGTTGCTGCTCCAGCTCTCTGGAACTCGTTGCCGCTAAGTGAGAGAGGCCCCCACTGTAGAGGCTTTTAAGAGTAGTCTAAAGACCTTTTATTTGTGCAGGCTTTGGGGTCTAAGTTATATGTTTGTGATTTTAACTTGAATGTATACAGTATGATAAACTGTAAAGGTTTTGTACGGCGCCCAGAGCCTTCGGGATTGGGCGCCTTTTTAAATAAAGTTGACTTTGACTTTGACTATGCTGTTTTCTTTCCCTATTTATTATTTTTCAGCTATACCAAAACCGGACAAGAAAGGGGCTGAAAAGAAACACTGTCTGCCCCCATCATGCATCAGTGCCCCTGTGGGAAACAGATGGCGATGATGGACCAGCATCAGACCTGCTGAACCTGCCTTGGCCCAGATCACAACACAGAGTGTGACACCTACATCTCCATGGTCCGCCGCATGTTAGAGATCCGTGTGATGAGGTGGGGGTTGGTTGACCCCCACCTTCAGAGGCAAGTGTCACACTTTTAAAGTCCATGAAAGGTCTCTGGGCCTTCCTCCTGGGACCCCTGGTTCTGAGGAAGCGAAGGGTCCTTCAAACAACATGAAGTCTTGCTGTATTCTGACATATGCAGTGATCTCCAACCCTTGAACTGCCCCGGGGAACAAAGAGTTAACTTTCCATGCAGCGCATGGAACGCTGAGCTCGAGCTCAGTTGAAGCCTCTGTCTGCTGTTGTTTGAACTCCAACCGTCAGATTCTTTACTCCGCCTCACTGAACAGTCACTCCGGAGATTTCTCCTTCACTCGGTTCAAAAAAGTCGGTTAAAGTGTCGTTTTTTCGCTCGGTTTCAACCGAATTTCTGCTTCTAACCTGTCAGTTTAAGTCTCTGTCTGTGGCACCATGAGTACTAGATAACCCTGGATAAGAGAGTAGGTAGACTGAGGGAAAGGGAGGCCGAGAAGTCCGCTGACCCGGATGGCCAGCCCGGTTCGGTTCCGACCGAACCAGAAGGAGTGCCCTCTGACCAGGGCGAAACTTCTTCGGTCAAAAGGAGAACCGATTCCGAGGAGTCGGTTCCAGTTAAAAGAAAAAGAAGGGATAAATCATCCGGTTCGGATCCACAAGTTCTTTCTCCGATCATTGATGAGATAGCCAAAGCTATAAGGACAGTTCAATGGCTAACTTCGATTTCGGCCGAACCGGCACCATCGGTCAGGGGCTCGGTTCGGTCGGTTCCCCCGGTTCCAGATTATACTTTAGAAGAATTTTATGAACCGGAGGAGGAGGAGGGAGAATATAAAGATGATGATGATGGTGAGTATGAAAGTCTGGATGTGCCTATTGACCCGGACATCTCCCCAGACAGACCTTCAGGTGTTTCTCCTCCTAGGCTTTCTGAGTCCCCTTCCCACTTTATGTTTTATAGAAAAGTGTCTGAAACCCTCTAGCTTCCTATGGAAGAAGCAGTAGAGGATCAGGAGGAGTCTGATTTTGTTGAGATGATGGACATCCCAGAGTCCAGGAGATTGTCTATTCCCCTCCATAAGTCTTTTGGGAAACAGACATTTAAAATTTTAAAAACTCCTAATTCCATACCTCCTGTGGACAGAAGAATGGACAAGAGGTATACTCTTTCAGGCTCAGACACGGAGTTCCTTTCCCAGCAATGCAGCCATGTTAGTAGTGCAGGCTGCTGCCTGTGATAAAGCAAATATTCCCTTGGCTTCACACCCCCAGATAAGGACTCCAGGAGGATTGATGCCATGGCAAAGAAACAGTACATGGCAGCATCTTTGGGACTCGGCAGGCTAACTGTATGGCCTAACAGCTAGATACCAGAGTCCAGGTGGGACACTGTGATGGCTCTAGCTAAACAGGCCCCTGACCAGCTTGCCAAGGAGCTGGAGCGGGTGGCTGCGGATGGGATTGAGGCATCCAAGGTGTAATTTCATGCTGCTGTGGACTCCAATGATGTTTCATCTAGAGTCATGGCTACATTTGTGGCCCTTCGGAGGATGGCTTGGCTCAGATGTACTAGCCTATCACAGGATTCCCAGGCTAAGGCCATGGATTTTCGTTTCATTGGTAATTCTCTGTTTGGGGAGCAGACAGAGAACTACATGAAGACGATGGACGAGTACAGGACCACCTACAGGAGTGCTCAGGCCAAAGAAAGGCAAGCCACTCCTCAGAGGCAGCATTCCAGGGGCAGGGGCAGGCCGTTTCATAGGTCTTTTTACCAAGCCCAGGCCTCCTCTTCTACTTTTGCTCAGAGGGGGTTCTTTAGAGGGAGAGGCAGACGGGGTATGAGCAGGCCTGCTTCCACCCCTCAGCCTAAAGCCCCTGCCAAGCAGACACCCTGATGGGTCTGCCCAGGCTGATTCTCCATTACCTGTAGGGGACAGGCTGGCTTACTTTGTCCAGGACTGGAAGTCTTTAACATCAGACAAGTGGGTCCTGGAAGTAGTAAGCCAGGGACTGGTTCTCAGCTTCAAAAATTTCCCAAGATGAGAACCAGATCCTTTCCACCTGCAAATCCTTCAGAGGCCCTTGCCCCTAGAGGCAGAGGTTTCTTCCTCTTGTCTCTCAGAGCCATAGAAAGGGTTCCTATTTCACACAGGGCAAAGGACTGTACTCAGGTACTTCCTAGCCCCAAAAGACAGGAGAATGGTGGCCATCCTGGATCTGAGATATCTAAACAAGCACCTTTTAAAGCCAAAATTCAAAATGGTGACTCTGGGAATAATTCTGCCTCTCTAAGGCCAGGGACTGGCTAGCCTCCCTGGACATCAAAGATGCCTATTTTCACATTCTCATCAGGTGCTCCACAGAAAGTACCTCAGGTTCGAGTTGCCCTCAGGCCACTATCAATTCGAGCAATGCCCTTTGGTCTGACATCAGCCCCAAGGGTGTTCACAAAGTGCCTGGCAGTAGTGGTTGCTTTCCTAAGGAGAAAAAAGATCTCCATCTTTCCATACCTGGACGACTGGCTCATAGTGGGTCAGTCTCCAGACCAAGTCAAGTCACATCTTCAGATAACTCAGCAACTGCTCACTTCCTTAGGATTCCTCCTAAACCTTCCAAAGTCAGTTCTAGAGCCAGTGCAGCTCCTCACCTTTATGGGGTGGAGCTGGATACAGTAAGAGCAAAGGCCTTCCTTCCCCTGGACAGGGCAAGGACACTAATAGAACTGGCTTCTTCTTTCACCCTTTAGATGTCTCGACCAGCAAGGCACTTCTTGCAGCTGTTGGGCCACATGGCAGCCTCTACAGCAGTGGTCCAGGGGGCAAGATTTCAGATGAGGGACATTCAGTTCCACTTGAGAACCTTCTGGTCCCAGAGAAAGGATTCCCTTACCAAACTAGTCCCAATGACTCGTACCCTGATCCAGGCTTTGCAATGGTGGCAGGATCAGGACAATTTAAGGCAGGGAGTTTCTTTTGTCACTCAGTCTCATTCTCTAATCCTCACCACAGACGCCTCCCTCTTGGGCTGGGGAGCCCACTTGGGGGATCTCACCACCCAAGGGCTGTGGTCACCTCAAGAATCTCTGCTTCACATCAATCTCTTGGAACTCAGAGCAGTGTTTCTGGCACTACAAGCTTTTTCCAAGTCTGTTCAGAACAAAGTAGTCTGGATCAGAACAGACAATACCACCACAATGTGGTACATCAACAAGCAAGGCGGCACTCGGTCTACGGCCTTGTGCACAGAAGCAATGAAGTTGTGGTCTCTGGCCTATTCCCTGCAAACGTCTCTGATGGCAGTTCACCTCCCAGGGAAGGACAATGTCCTAGCAGATGCTCTCAGCAGGATATCTCAGGGCCACCACGAATGGTCCCTAGATCCCCTAATTTTGAAGGTGATTTTCTCCTGATGGGGCACTCCACAGATAGATCTTTTTGCAGCCCCAGACAATCACCAACTTCCTCTCTTTTGCTGCAGACCCCCAGTATTGGGCTCAGTCCCCCTAGATGCTCTGGTTCTCAATTGGGAAGGGAAGTTCCTGTATGCTTTCCCCCACTTCCCTCTCCTGTTCAAGGTGCTAGTCAAGATCAGACCTCAACCCTGCAAAGTGATTCTGATCACTCCAGACTGGGCCAGACAACCCTGGTACCCACTGTTGCTGTCCTTAGCAGTCCACCTTCTCCTGTCTCTTCCCAGGAATTACAACCTGTTGACATCCTCTCAGGGAAGGGTTTGGTATCCGAATCTCAAATCTCTCAATCTCAAGGCCTGGCTCTTGAAGAGTTAGGGTTTGCTGATCTGCACCTCTCTCAAGGTGTTCTGGATATACTAAAGGCTTCTCGAAAGCCTTCCACCAGAAAGACTTACAACTCCAAATGGAAAAGGTTCAATATTTGGTGCTCTGGTAAGCATATTTCTCCAGAATCTGCTGGGTTACCTACAGTCCTGGACTATATGGTTCACCTCAATGGCTTGGGACTCAGACCAGTTACACTCAAAGTACATTTAGCAGCTGTTTCTGCTTTTTTGTCAGTAGGCAAGCCCTCTTCTCTTTCAGCACATCCTGTATTTTGCAAATTTTTCAAGGGATTGTTGCACACCAATCCTCCCTTCAGGGACCCTGCTCCTGCTTGGGACCTTAATGTTTGCATTGTTCAGCTTATGCAACCACCCTTTGAGCCTTTGTCCTCTGCAGAGCTTAAGTACTTGACTTGGGAAACTGTGTTTTTGGTAGCCATTACCTCTGCCGGGCGCATCAGTGAATTGCAAGCCCTGTCAATGGAGCCTGATTTCATCTCTTTCCATAGAGATAAAGTGGTCCTAAGAACTAACAGGAAGTTTTTGCCTAAGGTGGTTTAAGATTTCCACCTTAATCAGTCTGTGTCTCTCCCTGTTTTCTTCACTGACCATTCCTCCTCTGGAGAGAGGAGGCTGCACAGCTTGGATGTCAAGAGGGCCCTCAACTACTACATAGAGCGCACCAAGAGTCACAGGTTTGAGTCCCTCCAGTTGTTCCTCACTTATGGAGAGGTCAGAAAGGGCAAACCTGCCACTAAAAGATCCATTGCCAGGTGGATTGTCTCTTGTATACAATTCTGCTATGAAAAATTGGGTAGAACCCCACCCTCAGGCCTGAGGGCTCACTCTACTAGAGGCACAGCTGCTTCCCTGGCTGCTGCCAGGGATATTCCTATCTTAGAAATCTATCAGGCAGCCACCTGGAAAACAGTTCATACATTTACCAAGCATTACTCTCTGGATATCCAGGCTAGGAGTGATGCTCGGTTTGGCACAGCAGTACTTCAGAGCCTATTCCTAAAGTAGGTTCTGTCCCTCCTCCTTGGAGGTACTGCTTGGGTAGTCTGCATATGTCAGAATTCAGCAAGACTTCATGTTGTTTGAAGAAAAAATTACTCACCTTAGTAATGTTGTTTCTTCTAATGGAGTCTTTCTGTATTCTGATCTCCCTCCCTCCCTGCCTTCCCTCTCAGAACCTGGTTTTTGGGATGTGGGTGGGCAGGAGCAGTGTTGGCACCTAGAGGTGCCCCCTTTCTCCTCACCCTCCTTGTTTTTGGGTGTGTGTTGTGTTTTGTTTTTTGGGTTTCCTGACTTGAGTCTTTGCTTTGAAACCAAAAAAACCCTTTTTGTTTTATCAAATTCAGTTGCCAGTTGGCTAGTGTGAGTTTACAGTTTCCACACAGAACGCCCAATGAATATGGCTCGTAAAGATCTGACGGTTGGAGTTCAAACAACAGTAGACAGAGGCTTCAACCGACCTCGAGCTCAGCGTTCCATGCCCTGCATGGAAAGTTAACTCTTTGTTCTCCGGGGCAGTTCAAGGGTTGGAGATCACTGCATATGTCAGAACACAGCAAGACTCCATTAGAAGAAACAACGTTACTAAGGTGAATAATTTCTTCTTCTTGACCTTGCCATGCAGAGGCATCAGAGGCTCAGGGGGGGTAGGTCTAGTGGAAGCCAGCTCCTTCTTGGCAGCTGGCTGCAAGCCCTCCCAATCTGTCACTAGGTGGTGAGGCAGAAGCTATACACTCAGTCTCCTTCAAAGGACACCTCGGTGTCGGTGAGCAGGGCAACACCAGATGTGACACTGGGTCCCCTTCTGACACAGTTTGCAGCGTCGGGGAGGGACCAACACTGAGGCCTTGCAGTGTCCTGTTGCGGAGGTGGTTCTTCCCTTGAGTCACTAAGGTTGCAGAGGAAGAGGACAACACACTTGCAGCAATGGTGTTGGTCCTGGGACCAGCACAGAGCACGATGCTGTTGACTCTGTTGTCCCTGGTCCTGCTGCCAGTGTGTGTGATGGCTCCAGGATCGATGCCAGGCCAGACACAGGACTGTATCGACTGCAACAATGGGGGTGAACCAGTCTCTAGGCCTGTTGTCAAACCTGAGTCCAGCACCGCAGGCAGTGCTAGCTTGGAGTCTGATGGCCAGGAGGTGGTGTATTCCCTGGAGCTGTTGACAGGCACCATCACTAGTGGGGACCGGGGCCATCCTACAGGGACTGTATGGCTCTGCTCTCCCTGCCTGAGAGAATCACCCCATGGGTTCTAAATGAGTCGATCCTCACGTGTAGGATGACCTCATTCGGGCAGTCCTGGCAGGCCCTTGCCTCGAGAGAGACCCCTACACAACCCCTTGGCCCAGGAAGAAACTCTGGACCCTCTGCATGTCTGGCACAGAGGCGGTTGGTGCCTTTGAACAATATCACAGGAGTCAGACAGGGCACAGTTTTGGCCTGTCCCGCTGCGGCACCCACTTTCTGGTTTCAAGGCGTCCTCCTTAGAGGACAACCAATCATCCCTTCACTTGTCTTCTGCTTCTGAGTACACTGGGTACCAGATATTTCTGGTGGACATGCTTGAGGAGCTAGAAGGGTCCATTATGAATCTCCGCCAGGAAAGCCGCAACCACTGCGGTACAGTGGTGTGAACCCGGTCTTCCAACTTGACCTGCGCCATGGATTAGTAGTCTCGATATGCTACTAACCATGCAGAAATACATCTCATGGCACCAGGCTGACCTAGCGAGGCATGCTGAAAGATACAATAGTTGCTCAGACTGCATATCTCTTTCGTTCTATCGATGTAGAATTACAGAACCCTCGTAACATCCAGAGAATGAAGGGAATGCTCTCCTTCATTCTGGAGTTAACAAAGTAATTAGGAAGAAGCGAAACTTGACTAACAGTAACTGAGCCAGTGACATGTTCTCTACTGGCTCAAGACAGACAGAAAACGCACAGAGGTGTACCATCACTGCCGAGTATTGCAGGCCTGCATTTGACAGGTCCAAGAGGCACCCCAACACCTTACTTGGGCAGATGAAAGGGTCCAGACAGGACTTTGCACACCAGATGGAGAAGTGTTTCCACTTAGCCGCATAAGCCCTGTTTGTGGAAGGCCTATGCACAGCCAAGAAGATTTCTACGACTGTCTGAGAAACCTAAAACTTGCCCACTTCCATCTCCTCGGGAGCCCGGCATGGAGATGAAGGAGCATAGGTTAGGATGGACCAAAGTCCCTGTGTCAGAGGGTCCACTCGTAGAGGGAGTCATCTCAGGGGAACTTATGACAGACTGTTGATTAATGCAAATCATATCCGCCGAGGCCAGTCTGGGACGATGAGAATCATCCTGCCCCCCTGTCCCTACAACTTGAGCAGCACCCTCTGAACAAAGGGAAGAGGAGGAAAGCATACAGGAAGTGTCTTGTCTACTGCAGTGAATACATCCTGACAGAAAACATCAGGGTCTGGATTCCTGAAACAGAATAGAGGTAGTTTTGTGTTAAGGGGGGATGTAAAAGGACCAGTTCTGGACTGCCCCACTCGTCGAATAGAGACTACACGATGTCTGGACTGACGCACCATGCTCGAGGTACCACTCTCACATCCTCATAGCCTTCTTGCAGAGAGGGTAGGAGGGCGCTCTATCCTGCTTCTTGATGTAATACATCACAGCTTTGTCATCCATCTGAAGTAGGATCACTTTGTTGCAGAGGGCATCCTTCAGGACTTGGCTTATAAGACAGCTCTCATCTCTAAGATATTTATGAGAAGATGAGGCTCCCCCTGGCTCCACAACTGAGTGTGCAGGTCTTGACAGTGAGCTCCCCAACCGATCAGGAGTGCAACCGTGATGGTAATCTGAGATTCCAGAGGGTAAGGGGTAGACCTTGCAAAAGCTTGCCCAACTGCGTCTACCATGCGAATGATTTTGTCCAAGGCTCTGTCATTTTGTATGGAGGATTGCGGATGCATGGTCATAGACCACTGCTTGCTGCAGACAACGCTATGAGCCCCAGCATCTGCTGCATCGATAGGGCCCGAATAGAGTTGTTTTCCATGATGTAATGACTCATCCGAAGATGTTGTTTCTCCCTTTCTCCAGAAGGAAAACTGTTGCCCTGGAAGTATCCAGGAGGGATCCTAAGAAGAAGAGCTGTTGGGAAGATGAAACTGGCACCTTCCCCAAATCAGAAAACCCCTCCTGGAAGAGAACTGAGAAGCTGTGGCAACTGCTTCCTATGTCTCACTCCCAATGGGCTGGCTAGGAGCCAAATGTCCAGGAAGCAAAGACTTGAACGCTGAGGTTTTAGTGAACTCTTCCCTAAACCTGTATTTGTTTAACCTTCCAAGGTTGACAAATGGGTACATGCCACCTGTTATCTTGGAACCAGAAGCAATGCAAATAGGAACCTGTGCTCCGTTCCGCTTTGGAACAACTTCTACTGCCCAGTTCCCGCAGAGGCCCCGTATCTCAGAAGCAAGAGGGTCTGACTGAGAGGCGGACAGACTGGGTTGCTGTCTGGGTGGAAAGTCTGGGGAAATCTCTGTGAAACTGGGAGAGTATCTCTCTCGGAATATCCTGATGACCCATACATCCACTGTAGTGGACTTCCAGCGACTGTAAAACTGAACAAGACACCCCTCCTACTGCCGAGAGGCATCCACCTCAGACAGCTGAGGTGGGATCTGGTCTGGATTCACACAGGTTGGTACAGGGTGCTTTTGGGCCCTGTGCCCTCTACTGCATTTTCTTCGCGGCTGAAGAGTTGGTTCCTGATAAAGGGACCTAGGCCTCTACCTTGAAAGGACTGCCTGTTACAAGTACGTGGATAGTTCCCGTCCCTCTGAAAGGCAGCAGACGCCGCCTGTTGTTCAAGTAGCAGCTCTATTGTTCTGAACGGCCTCCAGAACTCAGTCTGAAGGCTGAACAGATAAGCACCGTCAAGAAGACATTAATCACCTGCTGCCAGCAGCAGCTGCCCTAGAGGCAGAGTCGTAGGCATCCATAAATGCTTTCAGCTGATTGTTGGGCTATATGCTCCTAGCAGTGGAGCATTAGATTCCGGGGGGTGCTCTTGACCATTTAATTGAGTGTGTTCCACGGGGTGTACTTGTACTGAGGAATGTAAGAAGTCAAGATGTAGAAGACTGCTTTGGTCTACAGATGAAGACTGAAATGTTATGGTGGACCCCATATACTTGAGGAAAAAGCTGGAAAGATTTTCCATCACACTGCTGTAGAAGGCTTGAACTCCAGCCCATAAAATGAGTCATCTGCTGTGACTTCGACAAAGCAGAACAGGGAGAGACTCATCCAGATCCACTTCTACCCCATGATAACCTCCAAAAGGCAGGAACACGGGAGACGCTGCCACCTGGATCGGCGCTGAAGAGTTCAGCGCCATCCACAGTGAGGGTGGCACCGGCACCATATACGGCGCTGGCACCACACAGTGGCACCAGCACCACTGCTGGCCCTAGACCTGAAGAAAAAGGGGGCAGAAGGGAAGCAGTACCCATGCCGGCCCCTGCAGGGAAAAAGGTGAGGGAGTAGGCGTTGACGACGCTACATAGAAACATAGAACTTGACAGCAGATGAAGACCGCAAGGCTCATTCAATCTGCTTATTTTTTCTACCTTATGAATGTGCCATAGGCCTTTACTCTTTCAATGGCCTATTGGCACGCTGGCACCAGAGAGAGCACTGCACACATCCTGGCCTGGCCAACCAAGGCTCAAAGGCCCCGGAACCAGGTTCACTGGCCAGGTCAACTGGGCAGACGCCATACCCCCTGCTCTAAAAGGACCAGAGGTGAAACTGCTTACCAGAGCCCCATCGAGGACAGAGACAGGATCCGGTGTCGAAGATCGCGGCCATTAAGAACGGAGTCACAGAGGATCCCTCCAGAGTCGGGTCAAGCCTACCGCCTCCACCACCGACGATCCCCGTGCAGACGGATCAGAGGGCTTAATTTGTTGCACTGCTTTTCTTCCACTGACAGGAGGAAGAAGAGATCGAGGTCGAGCGGAGCTGGGTCCCCAATTGAGGTCAGGAATGGGCCTGTTACTTTTGTGCTTCAAGCAGATTGTCCTCCCCGACGAGCACCGAACCCCCCTCCGCAAAGGACAGTGGACCAGACGTAGCCCCACTGCCATCACAGCTTTCAAACTAAGTCTCCCTACCATCACCGCTACCATCTAAAGTCGACTGTTGATGGCAAGCTAAGATCATCTTTTTTTTTTTTCAGAAAAGAACACTAAAAGTAGTAAGTTAATCGAATACAGAACGGCTATAGCTGCTGTCGTACAGAGGAAGACTTGACTCCTGGCAGGGGAGCAATGTCATCAACAAAGCGCACTCAACGGTGGGAGAAAAGGAACTGAGGCGGTTGGAGGGTCGATGCCGAGATAGCCTATACAGCATGAGCTAGTCTTGCTGCACTGCACATGCACGGTCCTATCCTGGCACTGGCCTTCCTGAAGATTTTTGGCTCCTGTAGGGTCCTAGCACCTCCAGTGTAGTCCCATTAGTGTGAATGAGTGGTGTAGACTTAGCCCAAGAAGATCAAGAATTACAGTAGGTACGTAATTTCCATTTTCCACCAGATGACCCCACTTTCATGGACATAGTTAGACACATCCAGACTACAGTGGGGTGAGAGACCGAGGGTGCCATTGCCTGGCCATTTCTCTCTGCCAACGCAGTGCCCCCCAGTGGTGGAATCCTATGATGACAGTCTCTGCGGTATTCAAGAAGACACATCGACTATACCACTCCCCAGCTGGCAAGTCTTTTTTCGGAGAGCATCCAAAAGCCAACTCGGTAGTCATGAATGCTGCCCATAACCACACTACACATCCCAAGCACCTCACTGCCCTCTCTCTCTGGATAGGGAATCGGGGCAGCTGGACCAGGTGAGCAAGCGTACCTTTGCTTCGGCTGCCCTTACCATCAGGGCCCTTAACTACCTGACCCATATGGTTCAATATCAGACTCTTTTGTGGGACCAGGCTAAGGAGGCAGTAATGACTGTTCCTAATGACCCCTCCAAACAGCAGACCTTGCAGGTCCTGAAGGCAGAGTCTGATGTTGGTATCCACGATCTCCGGGCGACTTACAATACAATGGACACCTCTGGATGCACAGTGGCAGAAGGCATTGACCTGCGACGTCACACGTTGCTTAGGGTCTCCAGTTTCGCCACCAACATCCAGTCCAGAATTCTGGACGCCTCCTTTTCTAGGTCTAATATGTTTGGGGGCAACATCCAGAATATTACCTCCAAGCTCCAAAACTCGGGACGGGCACTAAAGTCGGTCCACTCGATGTACCATACCAAGTTGAAAGCGAGTCATAGGGCCCCTTTTCTTCGTTCCTCCAAGAGGCAGTCGAGAGCCCTTCCCGAAGACTTAGGTAAGTGCAAGCAAGGTACTGCCTTGCCTGTGCCCTCCCTGGGCAGCCAGAGGTGCCTCCACAGCCCAATCAGGGGCTGCCCCCACCTCCTGACTCCTTGCCATCACCTCCCCCTTCAGGAGGTGGCGGTGGGGAGGCACTTCTCTCTCCACCTAGACCAGTGGAGGGCCATCATGACAGACAACTGGGTACATCAGCTTATAGAGCATGGGCACACTCTGGAGTTTCTAGGGTCCCCCCGAAATCCACCAAGGGCATCCACATGTCCACCAAGCTATGTTCTTCTCATAAGGGCAGAAATACAAGACCTGCTGCAAAAGCAAGCCATAGAGCCTGTGCCTTCCTCCCAACAAGGTCGCAGGTACTACTCCCATTTCTTTCTGGTTCCCAAGAAAACAGGGGACCTTCGCCCCATCCTAGACCGGAGCAGTCTCACTTTGTGCATAGAGAACAGACATTTCAGGATGGTCACCCTACAGTGTTTACTGCCTCTGCTCCATCAGGGGGACTGGCTTTGTCCTTTAGATATGCACGTTGCTTATCTGCACATCAAAGTTTTTCAGACCCACGGGCATTTCCTCTGGTTTCATTTCATGGGGGAATACTTCCAGTTCCGGGCCCTGCCCTTTGGTCTTTCTTCGACCCCTAGGGTGTTTACCAAGTGCCTGGCGGTAGTGGCGGCATCCTTAAGGAGGCAGGGGTTTTATGTTTTTCCCTACCTGGACGACTGGCACCTGGAAGCCCTGTCCAGGGACCATCTCTTGCAGATGCTGGAAACTACCTGTAGCCTTTTCCATTCCTTGGGTATAACTCTCAACCTGCCCAAGTCCTTCCTTATGCCCTGCCAGTGCCTCCTTTACATAGGAGCTGCCCTGGATATGGCTCAGGGCAAAGTCTTTTTGCCTCGGGACAGGCCAGAGCAGCTAATGGCTCAGGCCTGCCTCCTGCTCCACAGCTGCAATGTTCAAGTGAGGGGATTCCTCAGGCTCCTGGGGTTTATGGCCATTGTGATGGCCCCCTTAGGCAGGTTGCATATGAGGATCCCTCAATGGACTCTGGGATTGCAATGTTACCAGTGCGTAGACTTCCTGGATCAGTTAGTGCTGGTGTTGGACCCTGTCAAGAAGGTACTTCTATAGTGGCTGAAGCCCAACCATCTGTTTTTAGGGGGTGGCCTTTACTTCCTCTCCCCCTCAGCAGATTCTCATGACTGATGCTTCGAGCCTTGGTGGGGGTGCCCACATGAGGTCTGTGAGCAGTGGGAGATTCAGTAGCCTGCACTGAATTTGCCAAGCTGTAATCTTCTAGTTGCTGGTCTGCTGTTCTCCAGGGGCAAGGTATAATCACAGAGGACTGTACTAAGCCCCATGACCACAACAGAACTAGCAAACATCTGATTTTAGCTTACAAAATCTTTAAGATGTATACTGTGGACTGTTGATGGCTATTGAATATTGTTGCAGATGTTCTGGTATCTGCAAGGAAACCCTCCACCAGGGCCACTTATGCTTTGAAGTGGAAGCACTTCTCCATTTGGTCTGCTGCTCACCACTTGGATCCTTTCACCTGACCAGTAAATCAGGTATTGGAGTACCTCCTTTCCCTTTCAGATTCAGGCCTGGGGTACTCCTCCCTTAAGGTGCACCTTTCCGCCATCTCTGCGTACCATGCACCTATTGAGGGCAAAGCTGTTGCCCAGCTTGAGGTGTCCCGCACATTCCTGTGGGGCATTTTGTATCTAAAGCCTCCTGTTCAGGACCTGGTCCCTCTGTGCGACCTCAATTTTATGTTGGAGAAACTCACTTTACCTCCCTGTGAACTGGCTGCTAGTTGTGAACTGAACTTTCTGTCATGGAAAGTGCTCTTTTTAGTTGCTGTTACTTCTGCTCAAAGGATTTCTGAGATCCAGGCTCTTATTTGTAAGGAGCCTTATTTGGTTTTCCACAAAGACAGGGTATCTTTGCATACTAATCCTAAGTTTTTACCTAAGGTGGTGTCTGAATTTACTTAAATCAATCCATCCACCTTCCCATTTATTTTCCTGAGTATTCTAATCCAGGGGAGGCCTTGCTCCATGCGTTGGATATATATAGGAGTTGCAGTAGTATAAGAACCGCACAAAGTCTTTCAGGAAAACTGACCAGTTGTTTGTTTCCTTCAACCCCAAGAGAAGGGGGCGCTCCTGTTTCCAGTGTTTGTCTAAGTAGTTAGCAATTGCATTGTTTATTGCTACTGCAGGTATAACAAACCCCTTCTGGGGGTGGTTAAAGGCCATTCCATCAGGGGTATGGCTGCCGCCACAGCTTGTTTCAGAAATCTGTCTGCTGTGGACATTTGTGCAGCTGTCACCAGAAGTTCTGTCCACACTTTCACCAAGCATTACAGTCTGGACATCGCCTCTCTGTGCAGGGCTAATTTTGGCTTGACAGTCATTCAGGGCCTTCTCTCCTGAGCTCTTGTCTGCTGATCTCTCCTCCCAGTGGGATTATCCTGGTGATACCCGGTATTGCTTGGGACTCAGTCCTACTGCAAGAGCTTTCCTCGAAGTAAGATAGTACAGTTACATAAGAACTTACCTTAAAAGTAGATCTTTGAGAGAAGCTCTTGCAGCATGCCTGCTTTCCCTCCCTTCTTCCCCCTGCTGTTCTTTGTACTATTTCTGCCTTTCTTTTGGCTCTTGGGGAAACCACCTCCATTCTCCTGCCCATACGGGGTCTCTGGTGGGAGAACTGAGGTAGGTGTGGAGGACCACCCAACTATATAGGCTAGGCTGATGTCAGATGACTGACCGCAGTGGCCGTCCCCCGTGACAGTTCCATGTCATAATAGTGAAAATGAAATGGCGACTCCCGTAACAGCAAGTACATTTTGCTGAATCTGATAATCGCTACACACCCAAAACTGCAAATCCCACATGAGCGACGGCACTACAAACATTACAAGGGCCACAAAATTTACCAATTTTTAATGTGGGTGGAATACCCCCCTCCCCCCAAAAAAATTATTGTAATCAACTCCAGGGGGGGAAGCATACACTGGGGGAAAGGGGAATTCCCTGGACCACTGCCTACTAACCCACATGCCACAGCTACTAAGGGATGATTAAAGATTATGGCCTTGAACATCTGTAGTCTCTTAGCTAAGCTAACTCAGCTTGAAGCTTGGATGGAACACACCCAGTCAGATGTCATTGCTCTAACAGAGACCTGGCTCTCCCCCCGTAATGTGGACTCGGTAGTCTCCCTTCCTGGCTACAACATGCACAGGCTGGACCGCACCGGTAAAGGTGGGGGTGGCTGCATTATCTACACTCGCAGCCACCTGCAATGCCACAAAGTCCCACTGGCTCTGGCCAGCAAGGACTGCAAATGCTTAACAGTAAAAATCATACTTGGCAAAGGGCATAAGTATCTAAATGTCATGGTCGCCTACTTCTAACTCCAGTAATGCTCAGACCATTCATAACTTTGAGCAGTCAGCCTGGTGGGTTGGACTGCCCGGAGAGATGGAACACATGCAAATGATGGAATTCTTTGCACGTGAGCATCTTTCAAATACTGCCTCTACCAACTGTAGTTTTCTAAGCCCTTCAGATTTTTCCCTCCGCCTGAAAGTCTGGTCGCTAGGAGTCTCTGTCGCCCTCTTTCGCGTGAAGAAGAAAGAAAAATATCAAAAATCATAAGTATTTTTAGATCTTACTTCGAGATACAGCTCTTGCAGCAGGTTACACCATTAGGACTGAAGCCGTCAGGCGCCAGGACCCCTCGGAAATCTTTCTAGCTAGCTATCTTCAGCGGGGACTGCCCCCGACGTCGGTCCTGCCTCCGGCGTCAGGCGTGGTACAAAGGGCGGTCCCGCCAGAATCTGATTCTTTCCCGCCGTCGAACTGCATGCCTCGACCCTACGGTTCTAGTCTAGCTCGCGACGCGTGGTACAGAATTTCCTTCAAAGAATTTTCTTCAATCAAAATTATTCAGACATCTGATGTCCTCTCCGACCTCCGGTCACTTATCTAAGTGCGCGTGCAGCAAGCAGATCCCCTTTAAAGACCCGCATTCCGCATGCATCCGGTGCCTGGGCCCAGACAACGACATCAAGGCCTGCTCCCTGTGCCAGGGGTTCAACAGTCGCACGAGGATCCGCCGGCAGAAGGCCCTCCAGGCTTACTTGTTGGAAGAGCAGCTCCGGGCAATGTCTTCCAAGGGGGAATCGTCGCACAGGCACGGAGAAAAGAAGAAGAAGCAGAGGGATCCTCCCCGGTCACCGGTTCGGGCCTCCGAGTCCCGCAGCTCGGTTCTCAGTCAGACCGGTCTCCGTCCAGGGCCTCGTCTCTTCCCCCGGCTGCGGTTTCAGTCGCCAAGCCTGCTCAGGCCTCTTCCGCCAGGCCGTCGTCATCTTCTTCCCAGAAGGCCGTGACGAAGTCAGGGGAACGCCACCACCACCATCACAAGTCGGGCTCCCGCTCCTCGGCCCCCGACGCCCGGTCTTCCTCGGTCCCCCCCCCGGAAGACCTTGGACCTTACGCCACTGAGGAAGCCGGTGGATCCGGCGTCGGCCAGACCATCGTCGGCCATACGCCACCGTTCCTCTGAGCCATCGTCGGCCGGCCGGCCATCGTCGGCCTCGTCAGCGCATCGGACGTCGGTGGGGGGTCCGACGTCTGCGCCGCCTGAGCCGAGGGCTCCTGCGCCTCCGACGCCGGTCAGACAGGAGTCCCTCACAGAGGAGGATTCGGCCCAGCCCGAAGACCAGGCAGGCGTTCCCGGCCTCGAACAGTCTCCCAGGGGTCCCTCGCCACCGCCCGAGGCCCCCGTGGAGCCGTCGCCGGGACCCGACGACAGGCCCTCGCCCTCGGAGCCGACATCGGGACTGTCTTTGGCCGAGGTGAAGGACCTATTTACTTACTGGTGGGACACCATTAGGAAGGACGTGGTACCCCCAGTCCCTCCTCCTCCACCTCCTCCTCCTCTTCCTCCTACTCCAACCCCAGCCCCACCTTCACCTGTGAGGTCAGTTGGCCGTTCTGTCCCCAGGGAGCCTGAAACTCCTCCCAGGGGCCGGCATTCCAAGCGGAGACCTCAGTCCAGATCTTCGTCTTCTGGATCACCCAGCCCTAAGAAGTCCAGAAGGTGACGTCGGTCACCGTCGACGGAGGAAACAGGATCATCCTGTTCTACGTCTAGATCCCCGTCTCCGGTCTCGCTTCCCTCGCCAGACCCACGTGAGACTCCACGGTCTCCCCCGGACGATCCATCCTTCATGGATATCTTGAGGCATATCCAGGAGAACATGGGATGGGAAGCAGAAGAGTTGGACCCCGAGAGGTTACGCCTGGCCAAGTACCTTCAGCAAAAGGACCCTAAGCCTGTGGTGGTGCCACCCTTGGTGGACACTTTCGTGGACGTCACCAAGGCTGCATGGAAGCGTCCACATTCGCTCCCGGTGGTGCCGAAGAAGGCTGACCGGTTGTACAGGGCTCCCAAGGGGGACCAGTACCTGTCACAGCACCCTCTGGCTGATTCCCTGGTAATCACAGCCTCATGACCGGTCCCAGAGGCCGCAGCATTTGAGCACCCTGCCACCGGTCCCGAGTCCAAGCAGTTGGACTCTTTGGGTAGGCGCACCTGGCTTCGCGACTTAAGTCATTAGGTCCCTAAACTACCTTACCCACATGGTGCAGTTCCAGAGCGCCCTGTGGGAGCAGGGCCTAGAGGCGGCCGAGAGACTGCGGACGGTGAGCAGAAGAGGAGATGCTTCAGCTTCTCCGAACGGGTTCAGATGTGGGGACCCAAGTTTTGAGGACCGCATATGACTCTGCGGACTCTTCAGCCAGAGCGGCTGCATCAGGCGTTTGCCTTTGGAGGCACTCATGGCTCCGTGTCTCTGGTTTCACCCCGGACGTCCAGAAAAACATCATGGACGCCCCTTTTGAAGGTGAGGTTCTTTTTGGTAATCCATCCGAACGGATAATTACCAAACTTCAAGAGGCTGGAAAGGCGGTCCGTACAGTCCAGGCGATGTACCGGCCGAGGCCTGGTTCATTTCGTAGGAGCCAAGGCCATTTCCGTGGGCGGACTCAGAGGCAACAGCCCCGTTCCGCCACACAATACAGGGGCTCTGGTTTTCGAAGGACCCAGGGGAAACAGCTCGCCAGCAGGGGTCAGCGCACTTCCAAGGCCATCCAGCCGGCGGGTCCTTCAGCCGCCACAGCATGACTCCTTTCCGCCCCCGCCTCAGGATCAACGGGATGTTTCGTCGGGGTCACATTGCTAACTTCCTGTCGGGATGGCAGGCGATAACCACCGACAGGTGGGTACTTCAGCTGGTCAGCATAGGCCACTTTTAGAGTTCGCAGAACAGCCACCCTCGAGGCCTCCTCCGCTCTCCCGGTCTTCGGGTCAGCACCGCGACTTAATTTGGCAAGAGGTGATCGCACTCCTGGACAAGGGGGCGATTCAACCTGTCCCAGGAAACCAGAGAGGACTAGGGTACTATTCTCACTTCTTCCTGGTTCCCAAAAAGACAGGGGACCTCTGTCCTATTCTGGACCTAAGCGACCTCAACTTGTCAGTCGCATACAAAAGATTTCGCATGGTGACCCTTCCGGGTCTAATTCCCATGCGGAAACAAGGCGCCTATTTAGCGTCCCTAGACATGCAGGATGCCTACCTGCACATCCCTCATAGCTCTAGCGCATCAGAGGTTCCTGCGCTTCGAGTTCTTAGGCCACCATTTTCAATTCCAAGCTCTTCCCTTCGGACTGTCATCCGCTCCAAGGGTTTTCACCAAATGCATGGCAGTCGTGGCAGCTGCTCTAAGGAGGCAGGGCCACTACGTGTTCCCGTATCTCGACGATTGGCTTCTCATGGCCGTCTCCAGAGAGGCGCTCCTACAAGCGATCCAGGACACTCAGGTCCTGTTCGGATCGCTTGGGATTCTAATAAACCACGAGAAGTCCGTCTTGGTACCGTCGCAGAACCTGCAGTTCATAGGTGCAGTGCTGGACACGGTCCAGGGGAGGGCTTTCCTCCAAGTTGACAGGGCGGAACGCATCAGGTCCCTCATAGAGGACCTATCAGCGAACCAGACCGCTCCGGCCAGGTCAGTCCTCCGCCTGCTCGGTCACATGGCTGCGGCCATTCCTACGGTACCCCTCGCGCGGCTCCACAAGCGGATAAAGCAGTGGATGCTCAAGCGGTGGGGATCAGAGCAAGACCATTTGCAGCACCCAGTCAGAATCACGAGACGTGTGGTTCAGGACTGGCAATGGTGGTTAGCCCCCGGGTCGCTCTCCAAGGGCGTCCCTTTTGCAGCGCCATCCCCGGAGATAACCCTCACCACAGATGCTTCAGGTCTCGGGTGGGGAGCTCACCTGGATGGGGTGAAGTCTCAGGGTGTATGGAGCCCACTGGAAGCTCATCTTCACATCAATGTTCTGGAGATGAGAGCGGTCCTCTATGCACTCCAGGCTTTCCAGTCCATGATCCCACCGTGTACCATCCTGCTCCAGACGGACAACACGGCGGTGATGTATTACCTCAACAAACAAGGAGGCGCACACTCTTACCCCCTTTGCAGGGAGGCCATGAGAGTGTGGGATTGGGTAATCAGACACGGCGCAAGCCTAATCGCGGTGCATGTTCCCGGAGGGACAACACGATCATGATTTGTCTGAGTCGCACTCAGGCCAGAGTCCACGAGTGGGAACTTCTTCAGGAGGTAGCAGAGGATCTGTTTCTTGATGGGGAACTCCAGAGCTAGATTTATTCGCATCCCCATCCAACGCAAACTGCCCAATTTTTGCTTGCTAGATCCAGGGCCTGGAGTTTTCTGGTGAGACGCGTTGTCCCTCTCCTGGGAGAACAGATTCTACGCTTTCCTCCTTCCTGTTGTGATCAGAGAGTTCTCCTCAACTCGCCAGGGAGCGCATGGTTGATCTCTGGTGGCCCCATTCTGGCCCAGACAGATCTGGTTCCCATTGCTGGCTCAACTATCCTGGGAACCTCCGCCTCCCACTGCGCAGTAGTTCTCACCTTCTGTTTCAGGAGCAAGGTTCGCTTGTTGCACCCGGATCTCGTGCTCTTTGAACCTGCACGCATGGCCTTGTGGAGACGTAGCCACCATGCGACATGGGGTCTCGCAAGAGGTTGCATGAAGTCTCTCTCTGCAGCCAAGAAGCCGCCATTTATTTTACTTACGCCATGAAATGGCGTCCGGTTTTGTCTGTGGTCACGAGTCCGGTGACCTCTCCCCTTTAGGTTGCCCTGTGGGGCAGTCTTGACCACTCCTTTCCTTTTTCACTCGGGTTAGCCTACCTCTATTAAAGTACATCTTGCTTATTTCGCCTATCACCTGCCGTGTGGTCAGCGACTATTGCTCAGCTTGACTTCTTGGGAGTTCCTGAGAGAGTTGCACCTTGGGCCTCCTATCAAGGATCCGGTCCCTCCTTGGGATCTCCTTTTGTTCTGAGCAGCTTCACGTCCTCCTTTGAACCAGCCGCAGATTGCGAGCTACTTTTCTGTCGTGGAAGACGTTGTTTTTAGTTGCAGTTACTTCAGCCAGAAGGATTTCTGAGCTTCATGCCCTCATGTGTAAAGAGCCTTATTTGGTTTTTCACCGAGACAGAGTGTCTCTGAGAACAAATCCTAAGTTTTTGCTTAAGGTGGTCTCAGCTCTCACCTTGAATCAGGATATCGACCTTCCGCTCTACTTCCCGAACTATTCAAATAGAGGGGAGGCTTTGCTCCACACTCTGGATGTTCACCGCAGCCTGAGGTATTACCTCCATAGGACTAAGCCTTCGGGCTTCTGATCAACTCTTTGTTTCTTTCAGACAGAGAATGAGAGGACGCCAGTGTCTAAGCAATCCTTATCCCGCTGGCTCATGCAGTGTATCTCTCATTGCTATCAATCCAAGAAAGCCCCCTCGGGTTCCATCCGGGGCTATTCCACTAGGGGCGTGGCCACTTCTTTGCAGCCTCAAGAATGTCTCAACCTCAGCTATTTGCTGCTGCTACTTGGAGCTCTGTGCATACCTTTATCAGGCACTACAGTCTGGATATACGCTCTAGGCGAAGGGCTGGTTTCGCCAGGCCGTGTTGCAGGGCCTCTTATCCTGAATCGGGAACAGGTTGGTCCTTCTCCGCTTTCTTCCTCTTCCTCCTCCGATGTTTGTGGGACAAGCATTGTTAGCTGGGAATCAGTCCTAATGGTGTAACCTGCTGCAAGAGCTGTATCTCGAAGTAAGATAGTACAGTTACGTAAGAACTTACCGTAACAGTAGATCTTCGAGAACAGCTCTTGCAGCAGGTACCTTCCTGCCCTCCGTGTCCCCCTTGGAGGAAGGATGGCTCGTGGCTGTTTTTTAAAAAAACAACAACAAGAACAAACAACATATCAGGGAGCAAGTAAAAAAAAAAGGGGGGAGGGAACTCTTTTTCCTCCCGAACGGCTGAACGAGCATAGAAGTCGGATATTCACTTGGGAAGAGTGAATTGAGTTTGGTTGCCTTCTGACGGTGGATCCTCGGTCTCCCTTTCTAATGTTATCCTGCGGCCGGGAATCTCCGGCAGGAGAACTGGGGATTCTGGCGGGACCGCCCCCTTTTGTACCATGCCTGACGTCGGAGGTGGGACCGACGTCGGGGGCGGTCCCCACTGAAGATAGCTAGCTAGAAAGATTTCCAAGGGGTCCTGGCGCCTGACGGCTTCAGTCCTAATGGTGTAACCTGCTGCAAGAGCTGTTCTCGAAGATCTACTGTTACGGTAAGTTCTTACGTAACTGTACTTTTCTTTTACTGCCTCTATTAATTGTTAGTTTACATTTAGTTTATTATTGTTTAAATTGTTGTTTTCTCGGTTCCTCACGGTTCGGCATAACCGTGAGGGATCCGAGTTAGTTTTAACTTTATTTCGGTTCTCTAACTAAAGAACCTGTTCATTATCGCTAAATTTTGGTCCTAAAAAATGTTACTTGTAACCGCTTTTTATCGGTTACAGAACCGCTGAACCGGTTCATATTTCATCTCCTCTCTCGGTTCCAGTGGTTCCCTTTCGGTTCTGGAACTGACCGCAAAAAAAAAAAAAAAAAAGGGAAAACCTTTTTCAGCTGTTTAAATAACCACATTAGCATTTGGCATTTAGCGGTTGAGGTTTTTCACTTTATCTTTCTCCATGACTGAGAAACCTAAGAAGAGAACCAGGGAGCCTGGTTTTAAAAACTGTTTAAAGTGTGGAGATGTGTTTGCCAAGGCAGACAAGCACACCTTATGTGTAGCTTGTCTGGGTTTTGAACATTTGGACCAGGAATGTGAGATATGTAAAACATTCCCAGAGAAAACTGTTGAAAAGTGCCTTGAAAGGCTTAATAAAAAGTTTCCTAGGGGTCCCTCAGGCTCTGACCAGCTGACACCCCAGTCTGTTGTGGCTGAATTAACGAGTGCTTCTACCCCTGCCCCTGATACGGGCGAAAAAGGGGCAAAAAGAGGGAAAGAACCGTCTGACTCTCCGGTTCCCTTAAAGAAATTAAAGCTCATGCATGCAGAACCTCTCCTGCTAAACCAGGGACTTCTGCGCAGCAGCCTGTAATGCCTTCAGCTCAGGAGATAGCTCAGGCATTTAAAATTATTCAGGCTCTGCAGGGCATCATCCCTCAACCTCCTGCCCCTTCCCAGGGCCCCCAGGTTGCAACTACTGTGTTGCCCCCTGCTCCGGAGCAACACTATTTCCAAGAGGATGATGAGTCCTATGAGGAGGACAAACCTATCCCCCCAGAGGTGTCCCCTGAGCAGGAATTTGGCTCGCCTCCCATAGTGTCTGAGGATTTTTCCTCCCATTTTTCTTTCGTAAGGAAAATGGCAGATGCTCTGGATATTGCCACAACAGAACAAGTGGAAGATGAGGAGGAGACTGAGTACCTCAATATGATGGGTTTAACACCCACAAAGGCCCTCTCCTCCCAGTATATAAATTCTTTAAAAAGAATGCTATGAAGCTCCTGCAGACCCCAAATTCTATTCCTCCAATTGACAAGCGAATAGATAAAAAATACCAGCTGGACTGGGAGGGAGCTGACTTCCTCTTCTCCCACCCTGATCATCAAGGGGTAATACAGCAAGCTGCCTGTGATAAAGCTAAAGTCCCTCTGTCCTCACACCCACTGGAGAATGACTCCAGAAAATTGGACAGTATGGCCAAAAAGGGCTATTTGTCAGCCTCGTTGGCCATGAGACAGGCTACTTTTCAAGCTTATGCTGCCCCAGTATCAGAAATCCCTGTGGCAGTCGGTACTGGCAATGTCCATGAAGGCCACCTCACCCTTGTCAGATGACCTGGCAGAAACTGCCAGGTTTGGGCTGGAGGCGGACAAGTACCAGTTCCAAATGGCTGCTGATCTAAATGACACTGCAGCCAGATGGATGGCTAATACAGTGGCTCAGAGGAGGTTTGCTTGGCTCAGGGCCACAAACCTCACTCAGGATACCCAGTCAAAGGCCCTGGATTTCCCATTAGAAGGAAATGCGCTTTTTGGGGAGCCCACAGTGGCCTATATGAAAAAGGTGGATGAATATAAGGCCCTTATAGAAAATAACTATGCTAGAGACAGAGCTTCTTCATCCACCAGGCCCTATGGAAGGGGGGCTAGGGGTCGTTCCTTTTTATCAAGACCCTTTTTCCAGCCAGTAGCCATGCCCCAATACCAGCAGTACCCCCCACAGGGCTACTCAAGGGGTAGGGGTAGAAGGGGGCCCTAGGCAAGGGACTCAGTCACAACCTCAACCCCAGCCTAAACAGAACCCCTGAGATGCAAGCCGCCTCCTCCCTACCTGTTGGAGGCAGACTGTCCCATTTCCTCCCCCTCTGGTCAACCATCACCACAGACAGGTGGGTATTGGAGGTAGTGGGCAAAGGTCTGTCTCTGCAGTTCAAATTTCTTCCTCGAAAAAAACCCAGGGTTTCTACCTCTCCACCCCTAGCACAAATCTCGTTGCTAGAGGCAGAGGTTCAGAAGCTGCTTCAGCTTAGAGCAGTAGAACTAGTCCCTGCAACCCTGAGAGGAAGAGGTTTTTACTCCAGATACTTCCTAACAACAAAGAAAAATGGGGAGTGGCGGCCAATTTTGAATCTCAGAACTTTAAACAAGCACCTGAAAAAGCCAAAGTTCAAAATGGTCACTTTGGCTCAGATTCTACCAACAATCCAAAAAGGGGACTGGCTGGCATCTCTGGATTTACAGGACGCTTACTTCCATATCCCCATAAAAGAATCTTACAGGAAATATCTCAGATTCAAACTCCCATCAGGTCATTATCAGTTTGAAACCCTACCCTTCGGCCTTTCCTCAGCACCAAGGGTGTTTACAAAATGCCTAGCAGCTGTGGTGGCATTTCTTCGAAGACAGAGAGTGACTGTTTTCCCATACCTGGATGACTGGCTGGTAGTGGGCAAATCACCAGAACAGGTCACAACCTCTCTAAGGCTCACACAGGATCTTTTGGAGTCCTTGGGTTTCATAGTAAACCAGAAAACATCTGTCTTCACCCCTACACAGACTTTACAGTTCATAGGGGCAGAGATCAGCACCCTACAGGCCAGGGCCTTTTTACCACTAGACAGGGTGCAAAAGTCTTCAGGCTATAGCAAACTCCTTCAAGTTGCACGGCCAAAAAACAGCCAGTCAATTCCTGCAGTTTTTGGGTCATATGGCTGCATCCACAGGCACAGTGCAGGGTTCCAGGTTTCACATGAGAGACATCCAGTTTCACCTCAGGACTCATTGGAGTCAGAAAAAAGATCCCTTTTCAAAACTCATTCCAGTGACAAGGCCTCTGTTACAAGCCCTCTTGTGGTGGAAAAAGGAATCCAACCTAAGGCAGGGAGTCCCCTTCCAGAAGGAGGATCCTTCACTGGTCCTCACAACAGATGCATCCCTTCTGGGCTGGGGTGCCCATCTAGGGGGAGCACACAACTCAGGGTACCTGGTCAGGGGCAGAGTCCCTCCAGCATATAAATTTGCTGGAACTCAGAGCAGTGTGGCTAGCACTAAAAGTTTTCTACACTGGTAATGGCAAGTGGTACAGTCAGAACGGACAATACCACCACTATGTATTACATAAACAAGCAGGGTGGCACCAGATCAGGTCCCTATGCACAGACGCCATGAAAAATTTGGGCTCTGGCATATTCTCTAAAGGTGTCCCTGCA
The DNA here is from genome assembly GCA_016271365.2 of Neoceratodus forsteri. Taxonomy (NCBI): domain Eukaryota; kingdom Metazoa; phylum Chordata; order Ceratodontiformes; family Ceratodontidae; genus Neoceratodus; species Neoceratodus forsteri. Next base: position 664,437 of record CM057453.1, read on the forward strand.
AGCCATCCATCTGCCAGGAAAGGACAATATCTTGGCAGACACACCGAGTCGGATCAATCAGTCCATCACGAATGGACACTGAACAAGCAGGTGGTGCAGGTAATTTTCAGCAGGTGGGGCATTCCAGAGATAGACTTGTGGATCCCACCAGAACCACCAGTTGCCTCAGTATTGTTGCAGGCCACCAGCCCAAGGCACAATCCCTCTGGACGCCCTGGTACTGGATTGGTCAGGCAAGTTTCTCTATGCCTTTCCCCCTTTTCCTCTAGTTTTCAGGGTACTGCTGAAGCTCAGATCCCCCTCAGCTTCTCTGATATTGATAGCTCCAGATTGGCCCAGGCAGCCATTGTACTCTCTTCTGTTCTCCATGGCAGTGAGCAGGCCAATAAACTTGCCTCTCAGGCACAATCTTCTAAACTTCCAATCAGGGAACACTGCTGTTCCCAAATCTCCAGTCTCTCCACCTCAAGGCATGGCTCTTGAGGAGTTAGAGTATGCAGGCTTGAACCTTTCTAAAGCTGTATTTAACATCTTGAGCTCTCAGCTACTACATGACAGCTACTAAAGGCCATAGGCAAGACAAGAAACAGCTTTTCCTTACATATGGGGATGTTGGAATGGGCAAACCAGCCTCAAAAAGATCCATTTCTCGGTGGATTGTCCAGTGTATTCAATTCTGCTATACTAAAGCAGGTAGAGAGTCCCCCAGCTGGGCTGAGGGCTCATTCAACAAGAGGAACAGCTGCCACTATTGCATCTGCTAGGGAGGTGCCATTGTTGGACATTTGTAAAGCAGCTACTTGGAAATCAGTACACACCTTTACAAAGCATTATAATTTAGATATTTTGTTCAGAAGTGACACCAAGTTTGGCACAGCAGTCCTGCAAAGTCTGTTTCCAAAATAAGTTCTGTGCCCACCACCAGGGGGTACTGCTTGGTAGTCTGCACAAAGTTATGAATGGTCTGAGCATTACTGGGGTTAGAAGAAAAAATTACTTACCATAGTAATCTTCTTTCTTCCCAGTGATGCTCAGACATTCATAACTCCTTCCCCTTCCAGAACTTCAGGCCTCTGCATTCTGCATGCTAGTGCCACATAGCCATACCCTACTGGCTACACTTCTCTATGCTAGACATATTTTAACAGTTTTCTGTCTCTCTTAATAGTTTTTCTCACTGTATGGTGAACACTATTATATATAGATATAGTCCCTCCCTTGGAGGTTTTTGAAGTAAGTTGTTTTTATTAGGCTAATCCTAAAAAATGTTTTAATTAATTAGTTGTCAGATTTTTCCATGTTGCCTAACTTCCAGGCTTCTTACAAATCTGAAGGGCTTAAAACACTACAGTTGGTACAGGCAGTATTTGAAAGATGCTCACGTGCAAAGAATTCCATCATTTGCATGTGTTCCATCTCTCCGGGCAGTCCAACCCACCAGGCTGACTGCACAAAGTTATGAATGTCTGAGCATCACTGGGAAGAAAGAAGATTACTATGGTAAGTAATTTTTTCATCCCTCCCGGGCACCAGAAAATAGGGCTTGAAGCATTTCCTAATTACTGCTCCCAAGTTAACAAGAAAAAGGAGACTATCATCCTGGAGGATTTTAACTCCAACTGGCTTTCCAGCTCCAGTGCCATGCACAGGGATCTGGTCTCTGGACTTTACCTAATGCAGATGGGCTCAAGCAGCACTAGGACTAACTACCACACAGGTACAAGCACCCTGATTGACTGGGTCCTAACAACACACCCAGAAAGACTAGCTAATGTCAAGGTTCTCCCTGATGCCATGAGTGATCATTCACCAGTCCAATGTGAGTGGTCGGTCAAACAGGCCAGCCCCCCCTTCCAAGATTGGTGAGGAATAGGGTTATAAAAAAACATGCCATAACTCACTTCAAGAACTACTTCGCAGGCATAGACTGGAGCTTCATTGACAAATGCCCCTCTGTTGATACAGCACTCTAGCTATTCATCTCCCACTTCAACACAGCTGCGGACAAGTTCACTCCTTATTGCAAGAAAATAATAAAGGGAGGTAATATGGATTGGGTCACCCCTCAACTGCTCGGTATGATGCGGCAGCGAGACACATTCTGGCACCGTGCCAGGGAGATGGGGGCAACCGCAGATATACAAAGGTACAGAGAGGCCCGTAACAGGTGTAAGTGGGAAATCTGGCAGGCCAAGGCAGTCTATGTGAGGGACCAGATCAAATGCACAAGGGATGAGGGGGAAGAAAGGAGAACAGTGGCAATCTGGCTGCAGCTCCTAGGCTCAAGGGATAGGACACTGAGGTTTGGGGTGGTATACAGGCCACTGTCCCAGTCTGAGGAGCTTGACAGGGAATTAGCGGGACAAATCAGAAAGGTATGTAGAAAAGGGAAGGTAGTAATAGTGGGGGATTTCAACTTGCCGGGGGTTGACTGGAGCATTCCGGTCACCTCCAGTGCTAGGGAGCAAGTGCTCCTGGATACGATCCAGGAGGGTCTTTTGACACGGTTAATGTACCTACTAGGCTAAAGAACACTTTAGATCTGGTATTGTCAAATGGGGAGGCAGTAAGGGAAATAAAGGTGAAGGACACACTAGCTGACAGCAATCACCAAACGGTGTGGTTTAATATCACGACATTCGGGGAGCCGGAGAAATCAGTTACTCGGGTGGTAAACTTCAGGGGGGCAGACTTTGGGAGGATGCAGGAATTACTGAAAGGGAAACTGGAGGGCATAAGGCAGGAGATGGATGCAGAGCAAAAATGGGATATTATTAAATGGGGGATTACAGAGGCAACAGAAGCCTGCACCAAGACACAGAGTAAGAGGAGCAAGCAAGAAGACCTTGCTGGTTGAACAGCGAGGTTGTGGAGGTGGTGAGGGCAAAACAAGTGGTGCACCAGAGGTATAGGAGGACAGGTAAGGAAGGGGATAGGGAGGAATATGCAAGATGGTCCAGGGGGGTGACCAGAAAAGTGAGAGAAGCCAAAGCCAGAGGGAGCTGAGATTAGCTAGGGAATTAACCGGGAGGGGGACTTTTCAGATACATCGGGGAAAAGGAAGTGCAAGAAGACAACAGGATAAAAAGGGTAGGGAGTAGACAGAAAAGGGAAGAGTAGGCAGAAGCACTGAATGAAATACTTTTGCTCAGTGTTCACGCAGGAAGAAAAGGGGGACCACTACCACCATGGGCTGGGAGGGGGACAGGGGAGAGGAGGCACAGATGGAAGAATTGAGGCAAGTAGAATCCTAGAGGGACTGAGGGCTCTGAAGGTAGACAAGGCACCAGGGCTGGATGGTATCCACCCCAGGGTGCTTAGGGAGATGGCGGAGGTGTTGGCGGATCTGTATAGCACCTCACTGAAGTCAGGATATTTGCCACTGGACTGAAGGATCGCACATGTAGTACCATTACACAAGAGTAGGCCAAGGGATGAACCGGGTAATTATCATCTGGTAAGTCTCACCTCCATAGTGTGCAAACTCATGGAAACAATACTAAGGGAAAGACTGGTGTCGTACCTGGAGGACAGTGGCCTCCAGGATGTGAGGCAGCATGGGTTCGTTTCAGGGAAGTCTCGTCAAACCAACTTGATACAGTATTATGACTGGGTGACAAGTGAGCTGGATAAGGATCATGCGGTGGATGTTCTTTACTTGGACTTCAGCAAGGCCTTTGATTCTGTGCCTCATGGGTGGCTTGGGGAGAAGCTAACTAGTGTAGGGGTATGGCCAAAAATGACGAACTGGATTACAAGCTGGCTGAGTGGGAGGCTGCAACGGATGGTGGTGAGAGGGGAGCTCTCAACTCCAAGGCCAGTGAAGAGTGGGATGCCACAGGGCTCAGAGCTGGGGTCAGTATTATTTGGACTCTTCATGTCGGACATTGCACATGGGGTGGTGAGCAAGGTAAGTCTGTTCACTGATGACACCAAAATCGGAGCAATGGTGGATGGAGGGGTGGGATGGAAGCAGCTGCAGTGGGACCTAAGCAAGCTAGAGGAGTGGTCAGAGATGTGGCAGCTGGGGTTCAATGCAAAGAAGTGTAAGGTTATGCACTTTGGGGCGAAGAACCCAAGGAGAGAATACTGGCTGGGGGGGTGGGGTTAAGTTGGGGATCACTGAGGACGAGAAGGACCTAGGGTTAATGATAACAGGGACTATGAACAACACTGTCCAGTGCAGGAGAGCAGCTGCAAAAGTGAACAAAATGCTGGTGTGCATAGCAAGGGGGTTTTCGTCCAGGTGAAGACAGGTAATCATGCCCCTCTACAGGTCGCTGGTAAGGCCACACTTGGAGTACTGTGTGCAGTTTTGGAGGCCATACCGAAAGCGTGATATCAGGCTACTGGAGGGGGTGCAGAGGAGGGCAACAAAGATGATATGTGGAATGGAGGGGAGAGACTATGACAGCAGACTGGGAGACCTGAATATGTACACTCTACAGGATAGAAGGGACAGGGGGGACATGAAAGAGACATTCGGGTATCTGAGGGGAATCAATAAGGATGAGGTAGACAGGGTCTTTAAGCTAAGGAGGGGGAGGGACACCAGGGGGCATGGGCTAAGAATAGGGGAAGATTTACGAGGGAAATGGGGAGACACTATTTCACAGAGGGTGGTAGCAAAATGGAATGCACTACCAGAATGGTGGTATCAGAAATCTGTGAACAGCTCAAAAGGGCATGGGACAGAGAAAGGGAGAGTGAGGGTGGGGAAGGTGGGGGTGGCAGTGGGATGACAAAGGGGAGGGAGGTCGGGCAGCTGCAAATTAGGGGTGCTAGCTGCACACTTGAGCAGACTTAGATAGACCGGATGGTCTGTTTTTGCTGGCACATTCGTATGTACCACAAAAACCAGCAGGCTCAATGCTGGGGTGATGGGAAGAAGTTCTGGACTTCGATAAAGAACCTCCTAGGGTGAGGTGACAGGTCTCTTCCCCCCCCCCATGCTTCAGCATAATGGTGAGGTAATACTAGATGACGATACCATGGCCAATATCTTTAACACAGCATTCTCAGATTACAGCTCAGTCCTCCCCCCCAGACCGGCTATGTACCCCACTGGAGTACCAGCTACCTCCTTTCCTAATTCCAGACCCAACGCCAGTACGAGCCCTAACTTCTACTTCAAACATGTAACTGCTCGGACACAAAAAAATACCCAGCTAGACTGCTGGGCAAAACCAGGATGTGCAGTAATGGTGTCGATGCCGCCTTAGTTGATTTCACAGGCTACGTACATGAAGCACTTGACCAAGGCCAGCTAGTTGGAACTATCTATATAGACCTTACCAAGGCGTTTGACCTTGTGGATCATCAGTTGCTGTTACATAGGTTAGGTTGCTTGGGGCTGTCCTTGGGCACAGTCAAATTGTTCGCTAGCTACCTAACTGGATGCTCCCAGAGGGTAAAAATTAATGGAGTGGTCTCCCAGGCTTGTGAAGTCACTGTAGGGGTCCCCAAGGGCTGTATACTTGGCCTGCTTTTTTCAGCCTCTTTGTGAACAATCTTTCAGAGGCATGCCCTTTGGCTACGATCCTGCTCTACGCAGACGACATGGTTGTCTTTCTGCAGGATTCGTACCAAGAAACTCTCACCAGTCACCTGCAGCACAACTTTGACATGCTGCAGAACTGGTTTAAGGACAGCTTATTGGTGCTCAACAGCAAAAAAAGAAAGACAATGCTCTTTGCTGAGCATCAGAGGAGAAGAACTACTGCACCCTTCATCATAAATGACAGCTCTCACTCTGCCCTCAAGCAAATATCCTCCTTCAGGTACCTGGGGATCACTATCGATGAGTCCCTTGCCTTCGACGAACATATTCATACTATTACTACTGCCGCTAACAGGAAGTTAGGGGCCCTCTACAGGCTTTGGTCCTGCTTCACTCTAGAGGCCAGGTATCAGGCCATCAGAGGTACAATCCTACCAAACCTAGACTATGGAATTGTGGTCTACGGTGCAGCCTCCAACACCAGCCTACACAGAGTCCACACCACCCTAAACAAAGCCTGCAGACTTGTCTTAGATGCTGATCGCCATACGCACGCTTTCGATCTGTACATTAGAACAAAATGGCTTCCTTTCAAGGACCGGATTCGACTCCACTCCTGTCTCCTGGGGATGAAAGCCCTGCTTGAACTTGCACCACCTTCTTTACAGGCTTTATTCTGCCTTGCCCCTTCTAAACATGTTACGAGAAGTGTTACAAAACACGTGCTTGCAGTGCCATTCAGAAGAACTGCCCTAGGGAGTCGTGCCTTTGCAGTCAGGACACTCACCTGGCTAAACAAGCTCCCTCAAGCCATCACAAGCCTCACCAACGTTAGTCACCTCAAATCTGAACTTCGGAATTCCATCACCCCACCTACAGACTGCTACTGCTCTACCTAACCCCCAAGGCATTACATGTGTACCCTACTAGACTATATCCATGAATTGGCCTCCCCACTCTCTTACCTATTGCCTACTACACATTCACTGAGATGTTTCTACCTTGGCATCCTCTTACCTACAACAAGGCTTCTTAGCTGCTATTTGTGAGTACCTAACAACTGTTAGCACCTTATTTATACTGCCGCTGTTTTGTTCCTTATGTACTCTGTGTTAAGACTGTATCTTACAATTTGCCTCTGTCTTTAATACTCAGTTTCTTGTATTATATTAGTTTGTTAATGTGTTACTAATATGTTTATGACAATGCCTGTTAGCTGCATTTACTATTCCCAACTCATATAATTGTTCCCCTCCTTTGATTGATGAGGACTCTCTGTAGATGAGCTCTTAGCTCAAAGGTTTGTAATTCTGATCCTTTAATAAATAAATAAATAAGAAAGTAGGCCTTAAAGTACAGCTAGGCCAAACAAAATATTCCCTTTTTTGTGGGGCACTGTCCAGACTGTAATGTTTAGTGATGGTGCGGACAGTACTGCAGGTGGCAGCTGCACATATTTCAGCAACAGACACATTCCTGAAACAGGCAACAGAATTAGACATGCCTCTAATCAAATGGCCATGACCAACCCCAGGAAGCTCCTTACTGTACATCCTATAACAAAAAGTAATACAGTTGGCCGACCATTTGGACAGCAAGTGTTTAGAAACAGGAACACCCTCTTTCCCAGGGGAGAAGGAAACAAAAAGCTTCGAGGACTTCCCACAGTCCATTGTGCAGTGTATACAGTACCTGAGTATTTTATGTCTATTTTACATCTAAAGTATGGAGCAATGCTACCCCTGGACTGGCATGCTCAGGAAAATAAACTGGCAGGTGGATGGTTTGATTTAAAGTAACCTCAGACACCACCTATAGTAAAAACCTAGGATTGGTACACAAAGACACCCTGGCCTCAGTTCTCAGATGGGATAAGATCGGCACAAGCTGCACAAACAGTAGCTTGCGCCAATGCCCGGTGTACCAGGGACCCTGCACCCAATTCTCTGTCTGGCAGGATCCTGGCAGCAAAGTCCCATGGCTTGCAGCAACCGTGGCCAGGCACCAAACAGACGGTGCACCAGGAGGGATTGCCACAGGGCAGCCATGCACCACTCTAGACCCTGGTGGTCTAGCAGTCTCCGATTGTAATTTAATAAAACATAGGTGGTGGTATAGTGGTCCCACCCCCCTGTCCTGATCCCTGATGGCCTCGAATGTACTTTAATAAAAAACCCTGGTAGTCTAGTGCCCCGATCTCAAGTCCCAGGAAATAATATATACAAAAACACTCTGGTGGTCTAGTGGTCCCCTCTCCCCAATCTCTGTTATATTAAAAAATAATAGCCCCTTTTCCCTGGTACTCTCGTGGCCCCGATCTCTGTTATAATAAAATATTAATAGCCCTTTTTCCCTGGTAATCTAGTGCCCCCCCGATCCCCAATCTCTGTTATAATAAACAATGAGTAGCCCATTTTCCCTGGCAGTCTAGTGCCCCCCCATCTCTGTTATATTAAAACATAACAGCTCCTTTTCCCTGGCAGTCTAGTGGTCCCCGAGCCCCGATGTCCCCAAATTAATGTATAGCAAAACACCTGATGGTCTAATGAACCCCCACCCACCACCTTGCAGTGCCCTAGCACCCCGCTCCCCTCCCCATTCCACAACTGAGCCAGTGAATGGCACAGCCCACCACTCACCACCACAGCCAGCCACCAACTGATCTCTGAATGAGCGCTTAATGTATACAGTATGTGCTCAGTGATTGACAATTTGTGTTTATTATTACGATGGAAAGCATAAGCTGTAAGTAGCAGCTGGCTCAAAAGGAGCTAAAGTATGCTTCTCTGACACAAAATGCAGGTTCCAAGCTGAGAGAGGATTGCGGATAGGAGGCTTCAAGTGCAGAATGCCTCTCAAAAGCGTACGAGCTACCTCCAGCTGAGCAACTGTACGACCATCAACAGGCATGCGTAAAGCTGAAATGGCAGCCAAGTGCACCTTAATTGAAGAGTATTGTAGGCATATGTCAGATAAGGACAGTAAATACTCTAGAACCTCATTTCTAGGAGCATGGATATGTTGTTCATCCACACTCTTTGGCATGTCCCTTTCCCCTTTAAATCTTGCCGGAAGTCTTCAAGCTGGCTCCTCCCACCCAACCGGGTGGTATATACCTCGGCTCCACCCCATGACGCCAGATCTTCCTTTCCGGTGGAAGATTCAGGTTCCCTCATGCTACTTTTCCAAGTACCGTAGGCCCTGGGGTCTAATCGACGGTTTTCGCCACATTTGCTGTCTTTAAAACTCGTAAGAGTTTACGAAACTGATCCAAGCGCATCGGACATGGAGGACAAGTTGTCCCCCGGGTTTCGCCAGTGTCCTTGTGGACAAAAAATGTCTCGCACCAATCTCCACCTCTCGTGCGTTTACTACTTGGGTGCTGTGCATGACACCACTGCTTCCACTATCTGGCTGGCTTTCCATCCCAACGTCCTGGACGATCGCAAGGCGCGCCTACAGCTAGGGAGATCACAGCTTAGCAATCCACCGGTGAAATCAAAGTAGGCTAGGTGGGCGGTTTCTGCGGCCGTGGGATCCGCCGAGCAGCTCGAATGGATGGCGGCTTTCGAAGTGGAAGCTGCCCAAGCTTTGCCAGCCAAGTTTTCTTTGCCAACCTGGGCTCCACCCAGGTCCTTTTGGGAGTTGTGCCAGTCTCTCCTCACCAAGGGTGAGGTGCCCTCGGCCTGCACTTCTCCCACTGCTAGAAAAGGGACAAGGGCCCCACATCTTCTCCTTCTGGCTGAAGAAGACGTTCTTGGGACACAAGTGGTCGATCCACAGGACCAAGCGGTCTCGTCTCGTCGAATCTTCCTTGGCCTTCTCGAGACCTTCCGTCAGGCGAGGCCGAGGATACAACCCAACCGAACTAGATTCTCTCAACCTGATTCAGCCATTGTCGCCACCCCGCCGACGACTCCTTTTGAAAGGACTCCCATCCTTTCTTTCCCCGATGAGACCTGGCCTGTGGGCATCCCACTCGAAACAGGAGCCGGATCCTCAGTTTTCACCGAATCCGGACTCTCCCGATCGACAGAACTGACACCATCGGTCTCGATCAAGGAGTGGGACCCCATCGGTCGAAAAACCGAAGAAGGGTCATAAACACTCCCGGAAGAGGTGCTGCCGCCGTTCCTCAACCTCCTCAGATGAGGAGAGACTTAGATGGAAGCTCCGTCGACATTATGAGGACCTCATGTGGCAGCAGCTAATTCTGACTGGTCAGAAGCCGGGCTGCTCTGGCTACACCGGCCATTACTTGGCCCCAGCCTATTCGGCCGACACCGACTCCGGTACCGAGGACTCCGGTTCTCCCTCCGGCAGGACTGGCATGCATTCCTACTCGACCTATTCTGGTCTCCCCACCAATTCTGGTGGAACCACCACCTAAGCAACCTCAGGGAGGGGCTCTCTCAAAGGAGGACAGGACAGATACGGGCTTGCCCCATCGACTGTCCATTACTGTAGTTCCTGACCGCCCTAGGCGCATCGAAGGGGACGTAGGCGGGAGACCCCTGTATCTTGACTCCTCAGACTCGGATACCACTGGTCTTCACTCACACCCTGATGATGAGTTGTCAGTGACAGGCCTCGAGGAAGGTCCTTCTTCCTTCCAAGGCATCCTTCGACTCATTTCTGAGTCTACGGGTATGCCACTACAGCCTATCCAAAAGAAGGCAGAATATCCTCTCACTGATATCCTTAAGAGGGGGTATACCCCGACAGAGGCCTTCCCAGTGGCTGAAGCCATTGTTGGCCCGGCCCTTGAGCTATGGCAGCGTCCTGCCTCATGCCTGGCTCCGTCTGCCCGCATGGCTCGCAAGTACACTGTACCCATGGGGTCCCTGGGGGGCTTCACTGAGCATCCCTCGGCCGAGAGCCTTGTGACTGCCTCAGTGTTTTTCGGTTCATGGGTAGCTCAGCGGATACTGACCGCCCTCCGGACAAGGAGTCCAAAAATATGGACCATTCTGCCCGGAAGGTGTATGCAGCCTCATCCTTGGGCCTTCGTCAGGCCAGCTCGGCTGTGATTATGGCACACTTCTCTCATGCCCTTTTGGGGTCACTAGATGAAGTCCTCCCTTATCTCCCAGCGGACATGCAGACCACAGTTAAGCAGGTCCATGACCAGGGCCATGCTGTTGTGAAACTGCAGCTCCAGACGGCCCTGGACATTGGAGATTCTTGTGCCCGTTCCTTAGCAGCTGCAGTGGCCACTCATCGCAGGGCATGGCTGAAGTTATCCTCTTTTCCTGCGGATAATCAGCACAAATTAACTGCCGTGCCTTTCTTGGGTACCGACCTCTTCGGTCCCGGAGTGGCAGGTCACCTCTAGCGCACAGAGCAGTCCAACACCACCTTGGATGCTACCTCTGCAAAAGGTTCTTCGGGCAAGAACCAGCAGAAGCGCAAAAAGAAGCCTTTTCGGCACTCTTCCCTGCGGTCAGACAGTCCTCCTATCAGAGAGGTCAGCAGCAACAGCAGGCTCAAGCTTGGTGCACTAGGCCCAAGCAGGGTCCCCAACAGCCCCGCAAAGGAGGCAAAGGTGCCGGTCCAGGAGCCTCCTCCTCCTCCTCCTCCTCCTCCTCCTCTAAGCCTGCACGGTGACGGGTTGGGGGTAGCCAACCCTACTCTTGTCAAGCCAGTTCTGGGTCCTCCCGTGGGGGGCCGGCTCCACCACTTTCTTTCCACCTGGTCCGGTATTACGTCGGACAGGTGGGTTCTGGAAGTGGTTGGTCGGGGACTGCCTCTAGAGTTCGAGCAGTACCCTCCTTGCCGAGTCCATGCCCCATGGGAGGAAAGGATCTCAGTTGGCGCTCAGTCGGTCCTTCGGGACTACATTGCTCAGCTCCTCCGCAAGGAGGCGGTAGCTCCAGTGCCAGATCCTCCTACAGACCCAGGCTTCGTGTCCAGGTACTTCCTGGTGCCCAAGCGGACAGGGGGTTGGTGCCCCATCCTAGATCTCCACGACCTGAATCAGTATCTTAGGTCTCGCACCTTCCGGATGGTAACTCTGAACCAGATCATACCATCTCTGGAGCAAAACATGTGGTTCTGTTCACTGGATCTACAGGATGCGTTTTTTCACGTCCCAATCATTCTGTCCCACAAGCGGTTCCTCTGCTTCAGGGTCGAAGGGACCCTGTACGAGTTCCGAGCCATGCCGTTAGGCCTATCATCGGCCCCTCGGGTCTTCACTAAATGCACTGCAGTGGTGGCAGCCCATCTACGGCATCAAGGAGTTTGCATTTACCCCTACCTCGACGATTGGCTCCTGGCGGGTTCCTCCTTGCAGGAGGTGGAGAGGTCCAGGGACCTGGCCCTCCGAGCCTGTTCCCGATTAGGCCTCCTGATCAACGAGGCCAAGTCGGAAATCGTACCCTCTCAGGTGATGGGCTTTATCGGGGCAGAGCTCGACTCTCGTCAAGCCAGAGCTCAGCTCCCGGTGGACAGGGCTGAGGTTCTTTCCTCCTTTGCTAAATCATTTCTGGTTGGGCACTTGCGCCCTGCCCAGGACTTCCTGCGCCTTCTGGGTTACTTGGCGGCGTGCACTTAAGTGGTCCATTGGGCCGGGTTGCACATGCGTCCCCTCCAGTGGGAGCTGGCCGCTCAATGGACTCAGCGTCAGGATCTCTTCGACCAGCTGGTCACTGTCACCCAGAAGATGTGGGACGCTCTCCAATGGTGGACCGTCCCAAGTCATCTGCAGGAAGGGATCCCGTTTGTCCGCCCCGAGCCGATGGTCATCCTCACGACCGATGCCTCTCTCATGGACTGGGGAGCCCACATGGGGGACCACAGAGCCCATGGGTTCTGAACCCCCTGAGGAGTCCCGTTGCCACATCAACCTGTTGGAGCTCAGAGCAGTCAGACTGGCACTCTCAGCTTTCGCTCCTCAGCTCCAGGGTCAAGTGGTTCAAGTCCAGACGGACAATACCACGACCATGTACTACCTCAACAAACAGGGCGGCATGCACTCCCATCTGCTATGCAAAGAGGTGCTCCGGATCTGGACCTTCGTCAGCCGGTTGGAGGCGGATCTCCTTGCCATCCATGTGGCAGGATTCTCAAACCAACTGGCGGATGCTCTCAGCCGCATAGGCCAGACATCCCACGTATGGTCTCTCCATCCAGAGGTAGCTTACAGTCTGTTCTTCCATTGGGGAAAACTGTTGGTGGACCTGTTTGCCTCCAGGGAGAACACCAAGCTGAGGCTGTACCATGCCCGCCCCCCTCAGCAGGGCTCGCTGCAGGGGGATGCCTTTTCGAGGCCGTGGACCCCAGGCCTCCTCTCCTCCATTTCCCTTGATCCAAAAGGTGTTACTCAAGGTGAGGAGGGACAAGGCAAAGGTGATTCTGGTAACCCCAGATTGGCCCTGCCAGTTCTGGTATCCAGATCTCCTCAGCCTTAGCTGCAGGGCCCTGGAGCGGCTTTGTACACACCTGGACCTGATATCATTGAACCAGAGAAAGGTATTCCACCAGGACCTTCAATCCCTGCACCTCATAGCCTGGCACCTGAGCGGCTAGAGTTCCAGGCTCTGGGTCTTTCCAAGGATGTCTACACCGTGGTGGAGGCATCTCATAAGGAATCGACCAAGAAATGTTATGCTTTCAAATGGAAAAGGTTTTCTATTTGGTGTCAGGGTAAGAGTCTGGACCCCTTATCCTGCTCTGTGGCTAACATTTTAGACTACCTTTGGTCTCTCTGCAAAGAGGGTCTGCGGTCATCGACCCTTAGGGTGCACCTGGCAGCCATCTCTGCTTACTGGGCACAGGCCGGTCAGTCGACATTGGCACAGGAGACAGTGGTCGGATGCTTTTTCAAAGGCCTGGATCACATATCCCCTCCAGTGCGTGAACCTCCACCTCCGTGGGATCTTCTGCTGGTACCGGCAAAGCTTATGGGCAAGCCATTTGAACCCATGCACAAGAGTGAGCTCTTGCACTTGTCGTGGAAGACCGTCTTCCTGGTGGCTATCATGTCAGCCAGAAGGACAGGGGAGCTCCAGGCGCTCTCGGTGGACTCCCCTTACCTGGTCTTTCACAAGGACAATGTTGTCCTGCGCCCCCACCCGAAATTCCTTCCGAAGGTGGTGTCAGTGTTTCACCTTAACCAGGTGTTGACTCTGCCAGTATATTACCTTAACTACACTGACGCTCAATACAGGCTCCATACCTTGGACCTGAGACGTGCTCTCTCCTACTACAAGGAGAGGACGGCGAAAATTCGGGGAGAGGTTCGCCAGCTGTTTGTCACCCACGCTGAAGCTGCTTCTGGCAGACCTGCAGCCAAGTGGACTATTGCCAGACCTGCAGCCAAGTGGATTACATTATGCATAGGTCTGTGCTATGAGTTGGCTGGCAAGGAGCTTCCAGAGGTTAAGAGTCATTCCACCGGCTTGGAGTACTGTGCATCTGTAGCTGCCCAGGATATCCTTATCCAGGAAATCTGTCGGCTGCTACCTGAAGTCAGCAAACACCTTTATTTCCCACTACCACATCGACCTTGAGTCACGCCGGGATGCTGGTTTTGGGGCCTCAGTTCTCCAATCTCTGTTTCCTAAGTAGGTGATGTGCGCCTTGCCTCCCTCCTCCCAGAGAACTGCTAGGAGTCTGCCAAAGAGTGTGGATGAACAACATATCCACGCTCCTAGAAAAACAGGTTACTCACCTGTAACAGTAGTTCTAGGAGTGGTATATGTTGATCATTCGCATGCACCCACCCGACCTCCCCGGCTTTAGGCACATCACCTGGCTTCTAGCGGGCTAAGATCTGGCAGCATGGGGCGGAGCCGAGGTATATACCACCCGGGTGGGTGGGAGGAGCCAGCTTGAAGACTTCCGGACAGATTTAAAGGGGAAAGGGAGATGCCAAAGAGTGTGGATGAACAACATATACCACTCCTAGAACTACTGTTACAGGTGAGTAACCTGTCTTTACTGGACAGGTAAATGGGTCCAGTTGGTGAGAAGTGGTCCACAAAGCAAACCACTTTCATTTCATAGAGTAAGTAGCTCTGTTGGAGAGCTTCTGGCAGCCACCAAGACATCGGCCATCTTTTGGGACACCCCAAACCTGGTAACGGCTATGTCTTCAGGAACCATGCATGAAGGTGGAGTGACTTGAGATCTGGATGGACCAGTGTTCCCTGCTCCTGTGACAGGAGATGCTGGCATAATGGCAGGGGTACTGGAGTCCATTAGCATCAGTAACTATAGTCGTTAGCTGGCTAGATGCAACTGCCCTGGAGGTATGCCTTTAAGTGAATTATACTGCGCTAGGGCATCAGCCAATCAAAACACAGGCGGGGAGTGCGCTGAATGAGAGCAGCCTGACGGGCTTCAGAATTTTTCTCTGCTGATGGAGCAACATTGCCCCTAGGGGTGCCTCTCAACTTTCCTTGTTGACGGCCTTTTTCTGCTTATCTTGGGAAAGTTTTCCTTACAGACTTAATTTTTAAGTGTGCTGAGTGGAGTTATACTATTTTTTAGCGGTTTTTCGTTTCGTGGTTCAGCTGAGTTTTTCTTCGGTTCCCTCTGTTTATTTTACATTGATTTTACCACAACTGAGTATTTTTGATGTTTTTTTCTCATAAAAATACCGTGGCTCCCCCTTTCTTGTGAGAACCATCGAATTTAATGCTTTTTCTGTAATTTTTTATCTCAGAAATTGCAGGTCCATACAGCGAGGTATCTGAGGAACTTTGACAGTTATTGCTGGGTTCTCTGTGGATTGGCTTGTCAGAGATTCCCATAACTTACAGAAATTTGGACCTACAGGATTTCAAAAAAAAATATCAGCTATCACAGTACTGGCTTAACAGCATTTTCAGTAACCTGTGCCTCAGTTGTTTTTGGTCCAGATCTACTGGTTCCCTTTGCACAAATTTGGTCAGAAACAGAGCAAAGAGACTTAAAAAATAATTATGGCTGAGGAAAAATCAAAGGCTACCGATGAGGAGCCATCTAAAGCTTATAACAATAAAAATTCAAGGGCTGATGAAGCCTCCAAGTACCAGACAAAAAATAAAGCTTCCAAGGGAGCTGATGAAGTTCCTCCCAAATTTAAAAATAATGACACTGATGAAGTGTCTATACAAAAAAGGAAGCATGATCAAGCTGCTGAAGAAGTGGCTAAAAAGAAAGTCTAAAGACAAAAATGTTCCTGTTGCTCCTGGGAAACCTATTAGTGAGACAATAGGTGGCATAAAACACAAGTAAAAAACATAGAGCCACAGCCTGCGCAGGATCTCCCATCTGTGCAGGACATGGCAAAAGCATGGCACATCTTTTTCAGACCTTGCAAAAGATGGGGTCTATGTTTTGGGGGGCTGGTAAACACTCTTCCACAGTTCTCGCTTCTAGAGACTGTGAGGGTGATGCAGATGATGATGAATGTTTTTCTGATGCCCCTGACATGAATTTAGAGGGCCTAGAACCCAATATGTCTCCTGACCCTCTTTTTGGAGCTCCCCTGACTGACCAGGAGGATCCCTCTTCTATGCTTACATTTATCCAAAACATGTTAGGCACCCTGGACCTCCCTGCCCCGGAGTCCATCCAAGATGAAGATGAGGATAAAGATTATAGGGAGATGAAAGGTCTCCCACCCCCTAAGAGACTAGTCATTCCTATTTATAACACCTTCAGGAAAATGACCATGGAACTGCTTCAAAACCTCACTTCTGTGGCAGGGGTTGACAAGCGAGCCAAAGAAAATACCAACTGTCTAAAAACAACACTGAATTCTTGTCTGTACACCCCACTCATGAGAGTATAATACAGCAGGCATCTTGTGAGAGAGCTGGGCCCCCTTGTCCTCCTTACCCCCAGACAAGGACTCCAAAAAGTAGACTTCATTGCAAAGAAAATGTACACCACAGCTTCCTTACTTGTCAGACTTTCTTCCTATGTGGCTTTCACTTCCAAATATCAGAAAGCACTGTGGAACTCTGTTCTGGCCACTGCACGCAATGGGTCAGATTCAATGGTACAGGAGCTGGTGGATACAGCAAAAACTGCCCTGGAAGCTACTAAGTACCAATTCCACATGGCAGACAACAACAATGATGCCGCCTCCAGAACCATGGCCCACTCCATCTCTCTGAGGCACTTTGCTGGGCTTAGAACTACCAGTCTAACCCCAGACACCCAGTCTAAGACCATGGACTTTCCCTGTGATCAAAACATATTGTTCGATTCATCCCATCCCAGGGGCAGTACGGCAGAATTTTTTCCCAGGCCTTACACCCCCTACTCCCAGTCTGATTTCTATCAGCAAAGGGGTGCTTTCAGAGGAAGGGGAAGAAGGATCCAAAGAAGGGCCACCTCTACCCGGCCAGAAGCCTCACAGTCTAAGCCCTGATGTGAGTGTCCAGGTCACCTCCCCTCTGCCAGTAGGAGGCTAACTCTCACACTATCTTCAGAACTGGTCCCTCATTACCTTGGGCAAGTGGGTTCTGGAGATAATAGAAAAAGGTCTGCCACTACAGTTCAGGCAGATACCAGATCTCAAGCGTACCCAGGTGTCAAAACCTCTAACCCTACCACAGGTGCTACTGTTGGAATTAGAGGTAAAAAATCTTCTAGCTCTATGAGCAGTGGAGAGGGTCCTGGCCCATGAGAAGGGCAAGGGCCTCTACTCCAGGTACTTTCTCACATAAAAGAAAACGGGACTGGCGACCTTTCTTGGATCTCAGATATTTAAACAAACATCTGCTAAAACCCAAATTCAAGATGGTCACTCTGTCACTAGTCATACAGTCCTTACAGCAGGGAGACTGGCTAGCCTCCCCGGACCTAAAGGATGCTTACTTCCATATACCCATAAGGAGGCCTCACAGGAAGGTTCTCAGATTCAAACTTCCTTCGGGCCACTATCAGTTCGCTGCAATGCCCTTCAGCCTGTCCTCGGCCCCAAGAGTCTTTACCAAGTGCCTGGCAGTGGTAGCAGCACACCTCAGGAAGCTGAGTGTCGCTATCTACTCATATTTAGACAATTGGCTCATAGTGGCAAAGTCTCCTTGTCAGGTCAAGGAGTCTCTTTCCATTACAGAGCACACTTTAGAGTCTCTGGGATTTATGGTAAACCTACAGAAGTCTCACCTGGAGCCCACCCAGCTGCTCACCTTCATAGGAGCTCAACTGGACACCCAGAAAGGATATGCCTACCTCCCACAGGAGAGAATTCAAAGTTTCCTCTCTGTGGCAGATTCTTTTGTCCGGGGACAGCCAAGACCAGCCATACATTTCCTCAGGCTATTGGAACACATGGCTTCAATGACAGCAGTTGTCCCAGGAGTCAAGTACAGGATGCGACACCTGCAAGCCTACCTCAAAGCTCGCTCAAAGAAGCAACAACTTTTCAAAGCTGATACCTATGATGGAGCAATTCCTTCAGACTCTGCTTTGGTGGAAGAACCCTGCAAATCTGGCAGCAGGGATACCGTTCCAGGCTGTACTTTCCACAAAGGTTATCACTACAGACGCCTTCCTCCTGGGGTGGGGAGCACATCTGGACAGTGCCTCAGTAAGTGGCACCTGGACTCTCCAAGAGTCACAGTTTCACATAAACCTTTTGGAACTTAGAGCAATCTTTCTAGCTGTCAAAGCATTTGCTACTATCATAAAATGACAGACTGTACAAATTCGAACAGACAACTCCACTGCAATGTTTTACATAAACAAGAAAGGTGGTACCAGATCAGGAATACTCTCTTTAGAGGCTCTGAAAATCTGGTCTCTCGCCTTCTCCCTGGAAGTCAGCCTGTCAGCTATTCACCTCCCAGGCAAACACAGTACTCTGGCAGATGCTCTAAGTTGCATCAGTCAAGGCCAGAATGAATGGACTCTGAACAAGCAAGTACTAGCCACAGTGTTCAGGTGGTGGGGCACGCCAGAAGTGGATCTGTTTGCCTCTCCCCTCAACTTCCAGCTCCCTCAGTAGTGTTGCAGACCCCCAATCCTGGGAACGCTTCCCCTGGATGCTTTGAGCTTAGACTGGTCAGGGAGGTTCCTATATGCATTTCCTCCTTTTCCACTGATACTCAGGGTATTGCTGAAACTCAGACAACAGCCTGCATCAATGATTCTGGTGGCTCCGGACTGGCCCAGGCAAGCCTGGTACCCTCTCCTTCTCTCACTATCCTGCAGCAGGCCTATTTGCCTGCCACCAACTCACTCTGTGCTGACCCTTCCTCAGACAGGACTGCATTATCCAGACATACTGTACACTCTCTTCACCTCAAGGCCTGGTTCTTGAGGAGTTAGAGTTTCCATCCTCTCAGTTCTCGGAACAAGTCCTTAAGATCCTGAGAATGGCTAAAAAACCTAACACAAAAAAGATGTATGCAGCCAAATGGAAAAGGTTCTCCCTCTTTTGCAAGAGCAAAAAGTCAATGCTCTTACAGCTTCAGACCCTCTGCTGCTGGTTACCTGGTACATCTGCAGGCATCAGGCTTGAAACCCTCTTCCCTCAAGCTACACCTGGCTGCAATTTCGGCCTATCTTTCGGTGGGGAAGAAAAAGTCAGTTTTTTCCCACACCATATTCACAGTTTTTCAAAGGCCTCTTGCACCTCCAGCCTCCAGTCAGGGAGCCGGTTCCTCCTTGGAGCCTGAACCTCTGCATAGCCAGGCATATGCAACCACCCTTTGAGCCTATGGCTACTGCACATATTAAGTTTATGACCTGGAAGTCGGTCTTCCTGGTGGCCATTACCTCTGCCAGGAGGATTTCAGAGTTACAGGCCCTGTGCACTGAGTCTAACTGCATCATTCCTCACAATGATAAGATTGAGCTCAGGACAAATAGAAAGCTCCTGCCTAAGGCAGTTTCAGAGTTTCACCTAAACCAGTCCATTACTCTGCTGGTCTTCTTTACTGAGAAATCCACTCCTGGGGAGCAAAAGCTCCACAGTTTGGATGTCAAAAGAGCTCTCTTTTACTACCTTGAGTATACTAGACAGTCCAGGGACTCTTCCACTCAGTTGTTCCTCACATACGGGGATGTAGGTAGAGGAAGACCAGCTACCAAGAGAACTATTTCCTGCTGGTTGATCTCTTGTATTAGATTCTGCTATGAAAAGGCTGGTCATCAACCTCCTGTGGGGCTCACGGCCCACTCCACCAGGGCACTACAGCCTCTGTGGCAGCAGCAAGGGACATACCCCTTCTGGATGTCTGCAAAGTAGCTACCTGGAAATCTGTGCACACCATTGTGAAGCACTACAGTTTAGATGTGCAGTCGAGATCTGATGGCAAATTTGGCAGGGTGGTTCTGCAGAGCCTCTTTCCTAAGTAGGTTTTCTGCCCACCTCCCACTTGGTACTGCCCAGTAGTCTGCTATAGTTACTGATGCTAAAGGACTCCTAGGGTGAGAAGAAAAAATTACTCACCACAGTAACTTCTTTCTTCCAAGGGGTCCTTTAGCATCAGTAAGCTCCCACCCTTCCTCCCTGGTTCACCTGTCAGGAGAAGGGCTCTGTTCTCAGTTTTATTACTAAATTTATGTTTTTTATTAATGAGTTTCATGCTCAGGTTGTTGTTACCTGTCTTCAGGTTTTGGACATTTGCATGTTTTTTGAATCCTGTTGGTTCACTTTTCGGGGCATGTGCCCATTTTCTTCGAAAAAATTCTGAAGCCCTTCAGGCTGCTCTCACTCAGCACACTCCCCTCCTGTGTTTTGATTGGCTGATGCCCTAGCTCATTATAATTCTCTTAAAGGCATACCTCCGGGGCAGTTGCACCTAGCCAGCTAACTGCTATAGTGACTGATCCTAAAGGACCCCTCAGAAGAAAGATTACTGCAGTGAGTAATTTTTTCTTCCACTGCCAGCTGTTGTAGTAAGGGGAACCAAATCTGAAGAGGCCACAGTGGAGAAATAAGTATCAGTTACTCCCTCCATTTGAAGCTTGATTAGAACTCTCTGGATTACAAGGAAGGGAGGGAGGGAGGAAAAGTAAACAGGAACTTCCCTTTCCAAGAAAGGGACAATGCATCTTGCCAAAAAACTCCAGGCCCTGGAGCAAGAGAGTTGAAAAGTGACAGTTTTACGTTGCATGGGGACGCAAAAAGGTCCAACTCTGGATGACCCCATCTGTCGAACAGGTCTTCTACAACCGAGGTTAGCAGCTCCCACTCATGCATCCTGGACTGTGAACGGCTTTGTCTACCAAGATGTTTTGGGCCCCTGCAACATGCACTGCTGATAGTTCCAGACCATGTTCTAGAGCCCAGTACCAAACCCTCATTGCCTTCCTGCATAGGGATAGGAATGAGTTCTTCCTTGCTTGTTGATGTAGTGCATCACACTGATGTTGTCCATCTAATTAACAGAGGACCTGGGAAGAAATGGGACTGGAAGGCTTGTAGGCCATACAGAACAGCTCTGATTTCTAGGATGTTTATGTGAGGAATGTTCTCCACTTTCGTTTATGTTCACTGTGTCTGAACAGGCCCTAGGTGTGCCCCCCAGCCCATCTCCAGGCATATGTGGTGAGAATTTTATGAGGGGAAGGGATCAGGAACGGAGCCCCCTTCAGCAAGTGAGTGGATTCCATCCACCACTGAAGTACTTTTCTGACAGGGGTTACAAGAACTTTCTGTTCCAGGTCATCTGTGCATTGGTTCAATTGGACTCTTAGGTTCCATTGTGGGATCCTCATGTGCTGCCTTGCCAATGGTACTGTGGCGATGGCCGCTGCCATCAGGCCTAGAAGCCTCAGGAATTTCCTGGCTGTGACATGCCTGTTGTAGACCATCTGGGCCTGCGCTATCAGACACTCGGCCCTGTCCTGTGGCAGGAAGTCTAGGCCTTGAGCTGTGTTGAGAACTGCCCCTGTGTCCTGTAGATATGGGCAAGGGGTCAGGACTGACTTTGGTACATTGACAGTAATCCCTAGAGCATTGAACAAGTGTCTGATATGGCCTAGGGTATCAGAAAGCTGCTCCTTGGAGTGAGGTTTGAGAAGCCAGTCATCCAGGTATGGGAAAATATATAGGCCATCCCTGTAGAGAGCTGCTGCCACCACTGCTAAACATTTGGTAAATACCCATGGCGCAGATGATAAGTCAAAGGACAATACTCTGAACTAGTGGTGTTCTCCCGGAAACAGGAATCTTAGGTATTTCCTGTGTGATTTGCAAATCTTGATGTGCAGGTAAGCATTCTACATATCTAGGGAGTAAATCTAGTCCCTGGTTTGCAGCAGTGGAAGCAGGCTTTGCAGTGCGATTATTCTGAACTTCTTGTATTCTATAAAAAAGTTCAGATCCCTGAGGTCTACAGTAGGTCTCGGTCTCCTGTCCATTTTGGAACTAGGAAGTACTGAGACTAGAACCCTGTTATCTTCTTCAAACCAATCTCATGCAGCAGGCCATGACACATGGGATATCCAGCCGTAGGCATCACTTCCTCTGGATGATTTCCCAGTAGTCTCTCCAGGGGCCTCCCCTTCCTGTCACCTGATGTGCTCTTGCACATATATAAAAGGGAAGGTGCCTGATACTCCTCAGTTCTTTTTCAACAATGACTGAGTCAACATCAGGTTCTCCTTCAAGAGTACCAGCTATCAACAGTTCATTGACAACGAGTTCTACAATCACCTAAGAGTTCATCTACTGATGTCTTCGGAACCCTTGTTTCGGAAGTGTTCCTGTGGCCAGAGAATCGCATCTGAGGACCTCCATGAAGTGTGTGTTCGGTGCCTTGGTCCAGAACATGACACCAAGGAGTGTATCCTCTGCCGCCGGTTCAATAAGGCCACCAAGCGCCGAAGGCTCCAGCATCTAAGGGAATACCTCATGGAGCAGAAGGTAGCCCTTTTGGAGCAGCAGCAATGCTCCACTGACAGGGGAGTCTTACACCTCATCCTCGGGGTCTTGGAGGGGTGCACCCTCATCGTCAATGGAGCCTGGGGCCAGAAGGAACATTCCTCTCTAAGATTAAACATGTCTCTTCCACGTCACCATCTTTATTGTTGAAGACCTCGAGTTCTTCAGCAAAGGTAAGTAGGAGGGCTCTCACTGAACACACACCATCTTCTCCACTGTCGATGGTAGTAGGGCCCTCCAGGTCATTGATGGCTCCTCTATTGATGACCGCAGTTGTGCTGCACCTTCCACCACTGCCTCCGCCAACTTGCATAGTCAGCTATCATCCGTCAATGATAGTTGCACCATTCCGTCGACAGATCGTTCACTAGTCCACCCGTCGATGGGGCACTCTAGCCACTGCTCGGCTGCTCCGTTGATGGTGCTACCATCAACAGCCCATTCTGACTGTTTCTCATCGACGATGGACCCTTTGGCTTCTCCATCAGTCTTGTCGGCGGGACTTACATGCCTGCCTACCTCGTTCGACAGAGTGCTCATCATCAATCATGGCACTGCCTCAAATGGCTTGAGGGATGACCTCTTTGAGTGATCCCCCATCCTCTGTTTTGGGGTCTTATGTTCACCCCACCATACCAATGAGCCGACTGGGTCCCTGGCCCTTGGCTGTCCCCTCTGTGGTACCCATCCAGTCCTTGGCGACTCCCTCTTCAGGGGGTCACTTGGCCATGGTAGATGTCCAGGCTCTGGCCCAACCTATTATGGGCCTTACCAGATCCTCCCCTCATCCTGTGGGAGAGGCCATGGTGCCTACCTCATTCCCCTCCAAGCCTTCCTTGGCCTCCAGGATGGGGAGTTCCTCCCCCTGTGTTTCATCCCAGGGCTGATGACCCATTCTTGCAGGACTGGGATCTAGAGGAGGAGAGGGCTGAGGACATGGATCAGGATTATGGCTCACAAATCTCTTCCTCGGAGACTTCTTCCATTCCCGGGGATGCCCCAGAGGTCCTCCCAAGCTCTCCTCCAGATGACCCTTGCTTTTTGGATACCGTGGTACATCTGTAGAAGACCTTTGGTTTCTAAACTACGGAACAGGATGCCTCAAAAAGCAAGTTGGTCAAGTACCTGGGTCTTCCTGATAGTCCCTAAATAGTCATCCCCCCCTTGTGGATACTTTTGAGGAGGCCATGTTGACTGCCTAGCAACAGCCATTCCAAATCCCCTCTACTTCCTGCAAGGCAGACAAACTTTATAGGGCCCCTGTGGACCACCCTTATCTTTCTATGCCTCCACAGGCAGATTCTGTAGCTAAAAATGCAGCTCATGATAGATCTTCAAGACCACAACACATGAGTGCTCAACCCCCAGATAAAGAATCCAAGAAATTGGATATCATGGGAAAGAGGGTATATGCTTTGACTACTTTGTCCCTTCGCATTTTAAAGTATATGGGCCATCTCCTGAAATATCAGGAGGAGATCCTTAAGGCCACTCAAGCATCGGTCCAGTCCCTTCTGCTTGGCCAGCCTCAAGAGGACCTTGATGCTAAGCTTTCCACTGCTGCAGCTGTCTGCTGCCACCTACTGTATGATGCCATCAATTCTTCGGTTAGGACCTCCTCTGCGGGTGTTTGCCTCAGACGCCATGCATGGCTGAGGGTTTCTGGATTCTCACAGGATGTCCAATATTCCATCTTTAATGCCCCCTTTAAAGGGGACAAACTCTTTGGGCCACAGACCCAAGACATTCTAAAAGACCTGCAAGACTCAGGCCATACACTTCAGTCTGTTCGGACCCTATATCGCCCTCAGGTAAAGCCTGCATACAAGGGATCCTTTCAGGGCAGCTCTTCTGAGGGTAAACCTACTACTCAGAGGCAGCCTGTTCATAAATGCAAGGATCAGCTAGCCCTGCCAGGTCCCAGAACTTCCCCAAAGATGTCTTGATATGTCTCTGCTGCCCCTCAGCAGAACCAATCCTTCTCCTGAAGGCCTGTCTCCAGCCGTGAAGACAGAGACCCCCTCCTCCGCCATCGGGGGCAGGTTCTCCCTGTACTTCAGAGGTTGGCAAAGAATCACATCAGACCTGTGCATCCTTCAATTGATCCAGTACGGTCATACATTGGACTTGACCAGTCCTCCTCCTCCTTTACCTCCTTGGGTCTCAAACTACCCTCTGGACCATGCTGTAGTCCTGCAAGCAGAAATAGATGCTCTGTTACAAAAACATGCCATAGAACCAGTTCCCGCCCATCAAAGAGGCTCAGGATATTACTCCTGTTTTTTTCTGGTTCCCAAATGGATGAGGGACTTAGAGAAATTCAGAATACACATAAGGAGCCAGAAGAACTGTGGGTCACCCTGGAAACAGGAAATGGGACAGCCATAAGAACTGGGGTTGTCTACAGGCCCCCAGACCAGGGGGAGGACACAGACACATTACTGTTAGAAGATATACAAAATATGACAGCTAAAGGGGAGGTTCTGATAATGGGAGACTTCAACATGCCAGATACAGATTGGTCAATACCAGCAGGAACATCTGCCAGAACTAGACACATGGTGGATTCCCTACAGGGGGAGGGCCTCAAACAACTGGTACAACAACCCACAAGAGACAGGGCTATCCTAGATCTAGTGATGACTAACAGGGAAAGGATCACAGATCTCCAGGTAGAAGGTCACCTGGGGCAAGTGACTATCACATAGTATGGTTCAATTTGGCCACTACAACTAAATCATCCCATTCCAAGGCAAAAATATGGGACTTCAGAGGAGCTGACTTTGATAAGATGGACAACAGAGTTAAGCTAGCCCTAGCAAAAAGAAATACAGGTGAGGGGGTACAGGCAAAGTGGGCAAGCAAAAAGGATGCGATACTTGAAGCAACATCCCATTGTGTTAGAGAGAAAAGGAAGTGCAAAAGAAAAAGGAAACCACTTTGGTTCTCAAAAACAGTAGCAGAAAAGGTCACAGCCAAAAGGCTGACCTTCATGAAATATAAGGGAACAAAACGGGATGAAGATAGGGAGGTATACCAAACTTCCCTAAGGGAAGCAGGGAAGGCAGTAAGGCAGACAAAGGCCCAAACCAAGGAAACACTAGCACGAACAGTAAAAGAAGGTGACAAGACTTTCTATAAATACATTAGTGAAAGGAGAAAGTCCAGAAGGGGTATTGCTAAGATCAAAGGGGATAAGGGGGCGTGTGAGGAGGAGGACCATGTAAAAGCATCTATTCTAAATAGATACTTCTGCTCAGTATTTACTGAAGAGAAGGTAGGGCAGGGCCCACAGCTCAGCACCATGGACCTGGGGGGAGGGAGGTGAGCACTAGTCCCTTCACAAAAGAAGGGGTCCTACAAGAGCTCGATAAGCCAGGCTGGACAAGGCAATGGGGCCTGATGGCATACATCCCAGAGTACTAAAGGAGCTAAGGGTGGAACTAGCAGAGCCATTATCAGAACTGTTTAGTGAGTCTCTGAGCACAGGAGAGGTCCTAGAAGACTGGAGAAGGGCTTATGTGATCCCGCTCCACAAGCGTAGTAGCAGGGAGGAGGCAGAGAACTACAGACCAGTCAGTCTTACCTCAGTAGTGGGCAAGATGATGGAGGCATTCCTTAAGGAAAGGATAGTGCAACACCTGGAATCCATAGGAGCACAGGATCCAAGACAGCATGGGTTTACAAAAAGAAGGTCATGTCAAACTAATGTCATAGATTTCTTTGACTGGGTAACCAGAGTAGTGGACAAAGGGGGAGCAGTTGATGTCGTCTACCTTGACTTCAGCAAAGCTATTGATACTGTTCCACACAGAAGATTGATTAATAAGCTGAGTAGGCTCGAGGTGGGTCAGAAGTTGGTCAACTGGGTGGTGGGCAGAAAACAGAGTGGTGGTAAATGGTGTACAGTCAGAAGAGATGAAAGTCACAAGTGGGGTACTTCAGGGATCAGTCCTGGGGCCAGTCCTCATCAATATCTTCATCAGTGACATTGCAGATGGACTGGAGGGTAAGGTTTGTCTGTCTGCAGATGATACCAAGATCTGCAACAGAGTAGATGATCCAGATGGGGCGGGCGGAATGAGAAGAGATCTGGATAAATTAGCAAAATAGTCAGAAGAGTGGCAACTGGGGTTTAATGCAAAGAAGTGCAAGATCATGCACATAGGGAAGCGAAACCCTGACGCCACCTATAGGCTGGGAGTGGAGTTGCTGGCAGCCACAAGGGAAGAAAGAGACTTGGGCATCATTATCACCAATGACCTGAAATCATCCAAGCAGATCACTAAAGCAGTAGGTAAGTCTAGGGGGATGTTAGGGTGTCTTAGTAGGGGTATCACAAGTCGGAAGAGGGAGGTAATAAACCCTCTTTACAAGACACTGGTTAGGCCCCATCTGGAGTACTGTGTGCAGTACTGGAGGCCACACCTTCACAAGGACATTAACCAAACTGAGGCAGTCCAGAGAGGGCAACTACAATGGTGTAGGGACTGCATCAGAAAACATATGAGGACAGATTAACAGAGCTCAATATGTATACCCTGGAGCAAAGGAGGGAGAGAGGTGATGTGATCGAAACATTCAAACACCTTAAGGGTATTAACAAGGTGAAAGAGTCTAACATGTTTCAATATAAGAAAAATAGCAGGACAAGAGGACAAAGCATGAGATTAGAGGGTGGCCAATTAAGGGGTAACGTGAGGAAGTTCTTTTTCACAGAAAGGGTGGTGGATGCATGGAATGGTGTACCTCAGGAAGTGGTGGATATGAATACAGTGCAGGGCTTCAAACAGGCATGGGATAGGCATAAGGGAGCAATACAGATGAGTATGAATAGATAGGCCATTGACAGAGTAAAGGCCGATGGCACATTTATAAGGTAGAAAAAGAAATGGGCACACTGGATGGGCCTTGCGGTCCTTATCTGCCATCAACTTCTATGTTTCTATGTCCCATTTTAGATCTCAGAGGTCTCAACCTCTGTATAAGGTACAAGAAGTTCAGGATGGTGACATTGCCCACCCTGCTTCCCCTGTTAAATATGGGGGACTGACTCTGTTCTCTGGACATGAAGGACATGTACCTTCATATCCTGCTGCACCCCGCCCACAGGCGGTTCTTACAATTCCACTTTCAGGGCCATCATCTCCAATTTTGGTCCCTCCCTTTCAGTCTTTCTTCGGCCCCCAGGGTATTTACGGAGTGCCTGGTGGCAGTGGCGGGGGCTCTTTCCCAGGAGGGTCTGCACGTCTTTCTATACCTGGATGACTGGCTGTTTAAGATGTCCACACACTCCATGCTGGAATACACCCTGATCTGCACCCTAGAGATGCTCTCCGTGGTGGGCATCACGGTTAGCGATGTTGCAAAATTAAATTTTGCCAGCGAAACTGCCGATTTAAGTATTTCATGAAATTCCGCTGTTCTGTGAAATTTTTTGTAGGGTGCAAAGTTGTAAAATTTTATCTGCAGAAGGCGAAATTTCACCGCGAAATGCACAATTTTGCCCGAAATGGCTAAATTTCACCCACTCGTGGGCAAAATTTTGCTGTTCTGTGGACAAAATTCACATTTCGCGGATGAAATTTCGCCCTCAGGGGGCGAAGTTTCACATTTTGCACCTGGGAAATATTTTGTGAAAGGAGCGAATTTCATAAAATATTTCGAGTAAAGAAATTTCACAGTTTTGCACATCTCTAATCATGGTCAACTACCCAAAGTCTATCATGAACCCATCACAAACTCTCCAGTATATAGGAGCACTACTAGACACCTCTCAGGGCATGGCGTTTCTTCCCGAAACTTGGGAGGATGCCATTCTGACCCTCATTCTGTGTTTAGAGACTTGTTGGTATGTCTCAGCAAGGGACTACCTTCGGCTCCTGGGACATTTGGCAGCTACCATCCCCATTGTCCCTCATGCCAGATTTCATATGAGGATCCTTCAGTGGAACTTCAGGGTCCAGTGGGATCAGAAGTGGGACAACTTTGATGCCCCAGTCCTACTGTCCTCCCCAGCACTTCGCACACTGCAATGGTGGAAGTCCAGGGACAATCTCCTGCGGGGTATGTCATTCCATCCCTGGATCCCGGACCTCATTCTAACGACGGACACCTCCTCAATAGGCTGGGGTGCCCATCTTTGGGCTCTTGGACAGTGCTGGAAGCTCGTCTTCACATCAGTGTCTTGGAAATGAGGGCTGTTCTGTACGCCTTACAAGCATTCGAGACATTACTCCCTCAGGGGTGCCTTCAAGTGCAATCGGACAGTTCCACGGTAGTTCACTACCTAAACAAACAAGGCGGTACCCATTCATACCCTCTCTGCCAAGAATCCATGAGGGTGTGGCAGTGGGCGGTCCAGACAGTTATTTACCTTCTGGCGGTCCACATTCTAGGGGTTTCAAATACTCTAGTGGATGCCCTGAGCAGAACTCATGCTCAGGCTCATGAATGGGAGCTCCACTTAGATGTCTTAGCCAACGTCTTCCTCTGCTGGGGTCACCCAGAGTTAGACCTGTTTGCCTCTCAGCAAAATGCAAAACTGCCTTTCTATTGCTCTCTAGAGCGAGGTCCTGGAACTTTATGGTGGATGCATCTTGTTCCTGGACAGGAACATTTCTTTATGCTTTCCTCTCATACAGAGAGCACTCCTAAAACTGGTCAAAGATGGGGCGTCGATGATTCTCATAGCCCCCTACTAGCAGAGGCAAATTTGGTTCCCCTTGCTGTTGCAAATCTAGGATCAGGATCCTCCTCATCTGCCTCCTTTTCCAGCCCTCCTATCACAGGAGAAGGGGTCTCTGCTACACCTGGACCTTCACTCCCTGCGCCTGCACGCATGGCTCCTGAGGACGTAGTCCACAGTAATTATCAGGTATCCGCAGGGGTAGCAGAGATCCTACGTGTGGCTCAAAAGCCCTCTGCTAGGTCCTTCTACTCTATGAAATGGAAACATTTCTCCATTTGGACCTCTTCCTGGGAACTGGACCCCTATGACTGTTCACAAAAGAAAGGGTCCTGCAAGAGCTCGCTAAGCTCAGGGTGGACAAGGCAATAGGACCTGATGGCATACATCCCAGAGTACTAAAGGAGCTAAGGGTGGAACTAGCAGAGCCATCATCAGAACTGTTTAGTGAGTCTCTGAGCACAGGAGAGGTCCCAGAAGACTGGAGAAGGGCTCATGTGATCCCATTCCACAAGAGTGGTAGCAGGGAGGAGGCAGGAAAATACAGACCAGTCAGTCTTACCTTAGTAGTGGGCAAGATTATGGAGGCACTCCCTTAAGGAAAGGATAGTGCAACACCTGGAATCCATAGGATCATAGGATCCAATACAGCATGGGTTTATAACAGGAAGGTCCTGTCAAACTAACCTCATAGATTTCTTTGACTGGGTAACCAGAGTGGTGGACCAAGGGGGTGCAGTTAATGTTGCCTACCTTGACTTCAGCAAAGCTTTCGATATTGTTCCACATAGAAGATTGATTAATAAGCTGGGTAGGCTTGGGGTGGGTCAGAGATTGGTCATCTGGGTGGCAAACTGGTTGGGGGCAGAAAACAGTGTGGTGGTAAATGGTATACAGTCAGAAGAGATGTAAGTCACAAGTGGGGTACATCAGGGATCAGTCCTGGGGCCAGTCCTCTTCAATATCTTCATCAGTGACATTGCAGATGGACTGGAGGGTAAGGTTTGTCTGTTTGCAGATGACAAGATCTGTAGATGATCCAGATGGGGTGGGCAGAAT
The DNA here is from genome assembly GCA_016271365.2 of Neoceratodus forsteri. Classification (NCBI taxonomy): domain Eukaryota; kingdom Metazoa; phylum Chordata; order Ceratodontiformes; family Ceratodontidae; genus Neoceratodus; species Neoceratodus forsteri. The sequence continues at coordinate 694,521 of CM057453.1, forward strand.
GAAAAGAGATCTAGATAAACTGTCAAAATGGTCGGAAGAATGGCAACTGGGGTTTAACACAAAGAAGTGCAAGATCATGCACATAGGGAAGAGAAACCCTGAAGCCACCTATAGGTTGGGAGGGGAGTTGCTGGCAATCACAAGGGAAGAAAGAGACTTGGGCATCATCATCACAGATGATCTGAAATCATCCAAACAGACACAAAAGCTGTAGGTAAGGCTAGAGGGATGTTGGGGTGTATTAGTAGGGGTATCACAAGTCGTAAGAGGGTGGCATTAATCCCTCTTTACAAGACACTGGTAAGGCCCCATCTGGAGTACTGCATGCAGTACTGGAGGCAGCACCTGCACAAGGACATTAACAAAATGGAGGCAGTCCAGAGGGCAAACAAAATGGCTCGGGGGACCTCATCAGAAAACATATGAGGACAGATTACGGAGCTCAATATGTATACCCTAGAGCAAAGGAGGGAGAGAGGTAATATGATCAAAACATTCAAACATATTAAGGGCATTAACAGGGTGAAAGAGTCTAACATGTTTCAGTATAAGAAAAATAGCAGGACAAGAGGACACAGCATGAGAGTAGAGGAAGGCCGGTTAAGGGGTAATGTGAGGAAGTTATTTTTCACAGAAAGGGTGGTGGATGCATGGAATGGCCTATCTCAGAAAGTGGTGGATATGAATACAGTGCAGGGCTTCAAACAGGCATGGGACAGGCATAAGGGAGCAATACAGATGAGAATGAATAGATAGGCCATTGACAGAGCAAAGGTCTACAGCCCATTCATAAGGTAGAAAAAATAGGCAGACTGGATGGGCCTTGCGGTCCTTATTTGCTGTCAACTTCTATGTTTCTGTTTCCCCACAGAGAATACTGGACTACCTACTCTCTCTCTGTCAGAGGGTGGCCTAAAATATTCCTCAATAAAAGTACACCTATCAGCTATTTCTGCTTTTCATTTACCTGTGGACAACAAACCAATGTCCCAGTTATTTCTCATTAGAACCTTCTTGAAAGGTATCCTACAGTTAGGGGCTGGTCCTGGTGTGTGATTTGAATTTTGTACTTGAAAAATTAACTGAAAGTCCTTTTGAGCCCACAGATACATGCGAGCTCTGGTTTCTGTTGTGGAAAACGATTTTTTTTGTGGCGATCATGTCAGGTAGACGTATCTCAGAGTTACAGGCGCTTATGTGCAAGCTACCTTACTTACAGTTTCATATGGATCGGGTGTCCTCACATACTAACCCCTCCTTTCTTCCTAAAGTAGTTTCTAATCTTACAGTCAGTCCATTCAGTTGCCAGTATATTTTGTGGAGTCTGAGAATCCAGGGGAAGCTCTACTTCACACTCTCGATGTGAAAAGAACATTGAAACTTTATCTTCTCTACACTGAACAGTTGCATAAAACAGCAAATATTTGGTTCTTTCACCTCAGGATGACTGGGCGATCGGATTTCTAAGCAGTGCTTGTCCACATGGTTGGCCAAGTGCCTTACATTCATATATAACAAATATGATAAACCTCTCACAGGATCCGTGAAACCCCACTGCACTAGAGGTATGGCTACCTCCATAGCGTGTTTCCGGGGTGTCTCAGGCTCAGAAATTTGCAAGGCCGCCAGCTAGTCCACTGTACATACATTCACGAAATATTACAGTCTAAACATTGCTTCTGAGTAGCGTGCCGCTTTTGGGTGGGCTGTCCTCAACGGCCTCTTATCCTAATCTGCTGTGGTTCTCTTCCTCCTCCTGTGGGCATTATAACTGCTTGGGATTCTTCCCATGTGTTATGGCCTGCTGCAAGGGATTGGCTCAAATAAGATAGTACAGTTGCTTAAGAACTTAGGCCATGCTGCCCCACCCACCTTCCCCCGTGCTCCTGCTTCAGAAGGGTACCTTGCTCCATCCTCTCGTGGAAGCCTTGAGCTGCTGCCTTTTGTTCCTCTCCTCGGTTCCCATCAGAGACCTATGATTCATTTTTCATATTGGTCGCTAAGATGGAAAATATAACTGAGGAATATCAGGGGCCTCCCTTTTATATGTGCAAGGGCACATCAGGTGACAGGAAGGGGAGGCTCCTGGAGCGACTGCTGGAAAATCATCCTGAGGAAGTGATGCCTATGGCTGGATATCCTATGTGTTATGGCCTGCTGCAAGAGATACTCTTGAAGATCTACTGTTACAGTAAGTTCTTACGCAACTGCACTTTCCCTTGTTCCCAGTGGACAGGTTCTATTGCTTTTTGAAGCAGGGTGTGAATTTCCTCCAGGAGCAATAGAATGTGTTCTGGAGGGTAATGGAAAGGCACTGATGTATGGTCTGGAGGTAGTTACAGAAGCTCTAGAGCATGGCCTTGTGCTGTCTGCAGGACCCAAGTATCTAAGGTTACCTTTCTCCACTGGTCCAGGTGGAGGGAAAGGCAACCCCCGACCACCACCCCTGGAGGCACAGGTGGTGGGGGCTGTAGAAAGGAGTCTGGCAGAGCTGGTTGCTATGGCTACTGCTGCAATGCCACCTCTAAGGGCTTTTGAGTGTGCACCTGGGGTGGAGCCTGGTGGGGTAACGTTGCTGCTGCTGTGCCCTAGCTCTGCTGTCTAGTTGCAGAGCTATGTCTGGTAGTGGCACAGTAAAAGGGCACCCTCTGCCTAGGCCTAGGCTGGGTATGGTACATGGAATATACTCATTTCAGGGTTTTACCTGAAGCCTGCAGATTGGAGAGAATGTCTTGTACATCTGATCCAAACAGTCTGTATCCCCAGAATAGTGCATTAAGGATGGAGTGCTGAACATCATTAGTAAAGCCAACCACTTTGAGCCAGGAGTGCCTTCTGAGGCAAATGGCAGAGGCATCAGAAATGTCATAGGTGGATCATAGATATTTACCTATGATGGCACCTGCAGACAAGGCATTCAGTATCTCCTGTTTAGCAGTGCTCTTTAGAAGGACCTGGGCAGCTTGCCTTGGCCTTCCTCCAAAGAGTGTTCTGGTATTTTACCATGGTAATTTGCAGTCCTTAGCCCTAGAGAGGCTGAAGCAAAAGTCCTTTTGTACAAGACATCAGGTTTTATGGACTCCTTGTCAAGAGGAAGGGAACTAAGGTGCTTTGGAACATTAAATTTGTCATGGCCTGCGTTGATGACCACTGAATCTGCCTCTCGCTGGCCTGAAAAAAAGGGCTTGCCTGAGGGGGCCTGGTACAGTTTGTCTGCCTTCCTTGGTATGTCAGGTATCATGTTAGGTATGTGCCAGGCAGCTAAGGAGGCATCCTCTAGGGCTGGCAGGAGGGAAAGAATGACTATTGGTGGAGTATCAGGCAGTTTCAAGAAGTCCATTAAGTTCTTCTTAGTAATGTTCTGCTCCTCTGCATCAAACCCCATTGGAGACTGAAGCTACTGCATCATTGTTATGAAGGAGGGGTTCCTCAGGGGAAGACCTGGGGATATAGACTACTGAGTCTTCACTATCTGTAGAGACTGTGGAACTGGTTCTCTCATAGGTATCCACAAATTCTAATACCTCTTCCTCTTCCTCATTCATAAAAAGTTCTAGATTATATTCCTGGTCCTCATCGACGTGGTCTGGAGAACACAATGGTGGAGCTGAAGAAGCTGTTGACAGCCTGGAGGGTACCTGGCGAGTTGATCTAGCAGGCGTTGTCACTGGTGCTGTGTGGATCCCGTTAACGGAAAGCTCATCGATGGAGGAGGAGGAGGCAGCAGGCATTTAAGGATGTCCATAAGGATGCTAGAACTGCCTGAACATTGGCACCCATGTTTGTGTTGACAGAAACACCAGCAGATGTCGATGGGGGAGGCAAGGGCCTTGATGTTGACTGCGACACACCAGCCCTACTAGGTCTGGAGGTGCTAGAGGTCAACCTAGCCATGTCAGTGGTCTGGGCAATGGGCTGCTTCACCGCTGGAGCAGGCAATGGGCTAGAGGAGGTTGAACCTGAACGAATGGGCAGAGGAGGTCCTCGCCGTTTCTTTCAGCAAACCCCCGAGTCTATGGTGGTGAAACCCAGATGTTTTCTCTCGGGACTTGGATCCCTTCGATCCCAAGGAGTGGGCAAGCGATATGGTGGGGTTTTTCTGGTGGAGCTCCGTCTCCATTCAGGCTAAGCACTGTTTTAGCAGATGCTTTTTAAAATGCCCTTTCTGCACCACTGAGTGGCCCTATTAAAGCCCTTACAAATCAGGCACTCCTTGACATTGTGGTCCAGACCGAGACAACACACGCAGACATCATGTGAGTCTTTTGAGCAGATTTTCGTGCCACACTTGCAATGTCTAAAAAGCTTGGATGGTGATGGCTCTGGAGACGATATACACACCACCAAAAGTCACTTTTAAAAAGTGCTTACTTCACAATGAGAAGAAAACAACAATATCAGTAATGGCATTTCTGTAGCAGGGTCCAATGAGAATGGTCAGCGGGAAAAGAACTGAAGAGGGAAGGGGCCGCCCATATTTACATAGGAAGAGCCAACATAGGACATCATCATGGACAGCCCCTAGGGGACTGCTTGCAAAAAGTTTCCATGTGGTCCTAGCGCCTGATGGCTATGGTTCCTTAGGAGTGGCCTGAAAGAGATATCCTCAAAGATCTGATAGAATCCACTAGGAGAGGCAAATAGTTTTTCTCTGGGTTCTTCAGCTAGGGGAATTTACCAGTACCCCTTGGTAAGACAGATGGTACTGATGTACTTGGCACTTCCCAATCTGTCCACCAAATCATCTATCTTGGGCATAGGCTGTAAAATTCGGACACTTGATTATGTTTCCTAAAAGCAAGGCAGATTTTATAGCACCTTTTTTTATTTACGAACACCACTGGTGATGACCAAGCACTTCTCGACTCTTCTAGGATACAAAACTATTTCATATTTTGTATTTCCTTAATCACGTCTGCTCTTGAAGGCTCTGGCAATTTGTATGTCTTTGTCTGATAGGGTAAGCATTCACTGTCACTATTATATGCTCTACACCTTTTGCTTGACTTGGCACTGTGGTAAAAGTACTGTTAAATGTCTTGTAGCAAGCTACAAATTTATGTGGTTTGTTTGGAGATTAAGGAAACATTCACCTTTACAGCTTCAGCAGTTACAGCTTGTTACAGTCTGTCATAAGCTATATCAGTATCTTCTGTAGAGCCTTTGGTGTTTTCTCAAACCATGTCTTCAGGAGGTTAGCACAGTATATCTCGATAGGATTTTTCCTATCGGGGACTCGGTCTCATAGCTAAGTGTGCCAGTACATCTAAGTACTTTATGAGGCCCTTGCCACTTCATTAACAGTTTATTTTTTGTAACGGGTAACAGTAGCAGGACTTTTTCACCTAACTCAAAGACATTTTCTTTTACCCCATGGTCATGATACACCTCCTGCTGTTTTGGGCTTCCTGATTACTGTGGAAAATTTCAAAATATTTTGCTAGTTTCTTTCTCAGTGTACTCCTATAAGATGTAATAGATTCTTTCTAAAGGGGGGTTATTTTCCCATGTTTTATTACATCTAGTGGCCCTCTAGGTTTTCTACCATACAACATTTCAAAGAGTGAAAAATCTGTTGATGCTTGTGGCACTTTTGTGCAAGCAAAACACAGGTAAGTATTGGTCCCAGTCTTTCCCTTCCCCTTTTACAAACCTTTTTAACATGTGTTTTAGGATTTGATTAAAATGCTCAACAAGACCATCTGTCTGAGGGTGATAAGGGGAGGTGCTTATGGAAGTGATACCTAGTAGTCGGTACAGCTCCTTCAGTAATGCAGCACCAAAATTACTACTCTGATCAGTAATAATCTCTTTAGGTATGCCTACCCTGCTGAAAATTTTGGCACGCTTTGTTGCCACTTTTGGGGCTATGAGAGTATGCATAGTAACTGCCTCTGGGTATCGAGCAGCATAGTCAAATACTACCAAAATTAATCTATTACTTTTTTATGTTTGTCTGTGGGGCCAACCACATCCACTGCAATTTTTCCAAAAGGCACATCTGTCAAGGGTAGGGGCACCTTGTCTTTTTTTTGTCATAGGTTATTTTATGATATTCAGCAAAAGTCTAGGTTTGCTCTTTTCTTCTATGTTTGCTTGTAAGGACAGAGCAAGGAACATCATCAGAGCAAGGAAAAAGATTAAGGCTTCTTTTGGCTAGGCAGATTCACTGTGTGTTACTATTTTCTTTTGTGCTCACAGGGTTTGTTTCTGTTTTGCTTACATTTTACTGCTGTAATCTTCTCTGATTCAAAATGCTGTTGCAGGGTATACTTTCTGCTGCATTATTACAGGGTGTGCCTACATGTTTATTACTGTTTTGTGCTTACAGATGACTGCTATAATCTTCTCTGATTTAAATAGTTTTTTGCAAGATACAGTATATCGTCTGTTACTGCTTTATGTTTCTCTGTAGCAGTGTTGTTTGCAGGGTATATCTTCTGTGAAATTAATACAGGTGGTGCTTACAGGGTTTACAGTTTTAGCTATCATTAGGTTAAGCTTTCAGGGCTACTGCATTTGTTGTTGGTTGATTGTTTTTGTTCTTACCTCCTTATTTCTTTTGTCCGTGGTTGTTTTTTAGCAGTGGAAGGGCCCAGTTACCCACCCGCAGCCCCAACCACTCCATGCTACACTCCTTTTATAGAGTTGCACAGTCGTAACATTTCCTGTAGCAAAGCAGGAAGGGGAGGATCAGAGGGGTATCCACACAGTGACCTCACTTACAGGGGCACAAGTAATTTAACTTGTTATAACAAGTTATACAAAAACAAAAAACACCTTTTACTTTCATTTTCCTCCTTCTAATTACTTGGACCAGGTTATAAACTCGGCAGCTCAACTGGAATGGATATTATTAACTGAAGATACTGCAGGACACTTTTCAAAAGGGCAGTTATACAGGATTTAGGATGCATGCTGGACCATTGGAGATCTCTGGGTTCAGTTCCAGGCAGCATGGGCAGAGATTGCGCACCTCAAATCACATATTTAGGAGGAAATATATTAAAAGAACCAACCACCATTTCCCCAACATCCAACTGAAGCACCTCGACCACAGATGATAGTTGGTCTGGGAGGTTGGCACGTGGTTAGTGGGGGCAAATTGGGTGCCCCATCACTCAGTGCTCTCCAACATATCACCTCCACAAACCATATAAAAATTACAAACAGGTATCTGCCTCTATCTCCTAAATCAAACACAGGGGCAGAGGACACTGCAGAGCAAGACTCTGCAGCACAGGAGCTAGCACTACACAACTCACCCCAAAGAGGGACAAAACAGAAAAAGGAAATCCAAAACACTTCTGATCATAGGAGACTCCATGATTCAGGGAGTTGATATCTACCTCCAGCCAGGGATAATGATCAGATGTCTCCCAGGTATATCAGCATGGAGACACACTGACTGTATTGCTAAAATAGTGCAGGAAGCAGGAGAAAACATCGACGTCCTGGTACACATAGGGACTAACAATCTCACCAGCCTGTCAGTTGTTGAGACCAAGGAACACCTGACCAGGCTGGGAGACAAACTGTCATCCATTTTGTCCGGTATCTCCTTCTCTGAGATTCTGCCAGTCTGGGAGGAGGGGGCAGATGGACGGAAGGTCAGAAAAGGGGAGATAGTGGAGCTAAACATGTGGCTCAAGGGCTGGTACCAGGAAAAAGGACACAAATTTGTAGGTAACTGGCAACACTTTTGGGAGCGAAAGTTCTTTAAATTCGATGGACTGCATCTGACTAAGGAGGTAGTCAGTGCATTGGGGCAGAAGTTTGATGTCTTTGCAGAATATTTAAGCTAGCAAATGGGGAGAGGAGTGCAGAATCTGATACATCGAATGGGAAGAACACCCTTCCCCCCTCAGTTAGTGATCAAACATGAGTTCAGCATGTTTGTAGTTCATTTGCATCACCAGGTAAGGAAAAAGGTCTGGCTCCCCATATGACGCACAGGGGAAATGCTGGACCTTGCCCAACAACTAATGCAACAAAATCTGGCCAATGGAAAATCATGTACACAGATGCCCGCAGTCTGGGAAACAAGATCCCAGACCTGCAGACAACAATCACAGAGGCTAAACTGGACATAGTAGCCACTAGTGAGACATGATTCACCAGTAACCACACTTGAGAGATTTCAGTACCCGCCGATGTACTGTTTAGAAGAGACTGAGGTGCAAAAAAAAAGGGGGGGGGGTGGGGAGAGTGGCCCTTTATGTCAATGAAAATATAAAAGCTACAGAAATTCTGACTACATATAAGGAGCCAGAAGAACTGTGGGTCACCCTGGAAACAGGAAATGGTCAGTCATATGAACTGGGGTTGTCCACCAGCCTCCAGACCAGGGGGAGGACACAGACACATTACTGTTAAAAGATATACAAAACATGACAGCTAAAGGGGCAGTTCTGATAATGGGAGACTCAACATGCCAGATGCAGACTGGTAAATACCAGCAGGAACATCTGCTAGAACTAGACACATAGTGGATTCCCTGCAGTGGGAGAGCCTCAAACAACTGGTACAACAATCCACAAGAGACAGGGCTATCCTAGATCTAGTACTGACTAACGGGGAAAGGATCACAGATCTTCAGGTAGAAGGTCACCTGGTGGCAAGTGACTATCACATGGTATGGTTCAATTTGGCCACTACAACTAAATCATCCCATTCCAAGGCAAAAATATGGGACTTCAGAGGAGCTGATTTTGATAAGATGGCCAACAGAGTTAAGCTAGCCTTGGCAAAAAGAAATACAGGTGAGGGGGTACAGGCAAAGTAGGCAAGCATAAAGGATGCAATACTTGAAGCAACATCCCATTGTGTTAGAGAGAAAAGGAAGTGCAAAAGAAAAAGGAAACCACTTTGGTTCTCAAAAACAGTAGCAGAAAAGGTCAGAGTCAAAAGGCTGACTTTCAGGAAATATAAGAGGGAACACAGCGGGATGAAGATAGGCAGGCATACCAAACATCCCTAAGGGAAGCAGGGAAGGCAGTAAGGCAGGCAAAGGCCCAAACCAAGGAAACACTAGCACGAACAGTAAAAGAAGGTGACAAGACTTTCTACAAATACATTAGTGAAAGGAGAAAGTCCAGAGGGGGTACTGCTAAGATCAAAGGAGATAAGGTGGAGTGAGTGGAGGAGGACCAAGGAAAAGCATCTATCCTGAATAGATACTTCTGCTCAGTATTTACTGAGGAAAAGGTAGGCAGGGCCCACAGCTCAGCACCATGGACACAAGGGGGAGGGGAGGTGTGCACAAGTCTCTTCACAAGAGAAAGGGTCCTACAAAAGCTCGTTAATCTCCGGGTGGACAAGGCAATAGGACCTAATAGCATACATCCCACGGTACTAAAGGAGGTAAGGGTGGAACTAGCAGAGCCATTATCAGAACTGTTTAGTGAGTCTCTGAGCACAGGAGAGGTCCCAGAAGACTGGAGAAGGGCTCATGTATCCCACTTCATGAGAGTGATAGCAGGGAACTACAGACCAGTCAGTGTTACCTCAGTAGTGGGCAAGATTATGGAGGCACTCCTTCAGGAAAGGATAGTACAACACCCGGAATCCATAGGAGCACAAGATCCAAGACAGCATGGGTTTACAAGAGGAAGGTCCTGTCAGACTAATCTCATAGATTTCTTTGAATGGGTAACCAGAGTGGTGGATCAAGGGGGTGCAGTTGATGTCACCTACCTTGACTTCAGCAAAACTTTCGATACTGTTCCATATAGAAGATTGATTAATAAGCTGGGTAGGCTCGGGGTGAGTCAGAAGTTGGTCAACTGGGTGGCAGACTGGGTGGTGGGCAGAAAACAGAGAGTGGTGGTAAACGGTATACAGTCAGAAGAGATGCAAGTCACAAGTGAGGTACCTCAGGGATCAGTCCTGGGGCCAGTCCTCTTCAATATCTTCATCAGTGACATTGCAGATGGACTAGAGGGTAAGGTTTGTCTGTTTGCAGATGACACCAAGATCTGCAACAGAGTAGATGATCCAGATGGGGTGGGCGGAAAGAGAACAGCTCTAGATAAACTGGCAAAATGATCAGAAGAGTGGCAACTGGGGTTTAATACAAAGGTGGATGGCAAGTGCAAGATCATGCAAATGGGGAGAGAAACCCTGAAGCCACCTATAGGTTGGGAGGGGAGTTGCTGGCAGTCACAAGGAAAGAAAGAGACTTGGGCATCATCATCACAGATGATCTGAAATCATCCAAGCAGACCACTAAAGCTGTAGGTAAGGCTAGAGGGATATTGGGGTGTATTAGTAGGGGTATCACAAGTCGTAAGTGGGAGGTAATAATCCGTCTTTACAAGACACTGATTAGGCCCCATCTGGAGTACTGCGTGCAGTACTGGAGGCCGCACCTGCACAAGGACATTAACAAAATGGAGGCAGTCCAGAGAAGGGCAACCAAAATGGTGCAGGGACTGCATCAGAAAACATATGAAGACAGATTAACGGCGCTCAATATGTATACCCTTGAGCAAAGGAGGGAGAGAGGTGATATGATCGAAACATTCAAAGTTCTTAAGGTCATTAACAAGATGAAAGAGTCTAACATGTTTTAATATAAGAAAAATAGCAGGACAAGGCGCAGCATGAGATTAGAGGGAGGCTGATTAAGGGGTAATATGAAGAAGTTTTCTTCACAGAAAGGGTGGTGGATGCACAGAACTGCCTACCTCAGGAACTGCTGGATATGAATACAGTGCAGGGCTTCAAACAGGCATGGGATAGGTATAAGGGAGCAATACAGATGAGTATGAATAGGCCATTGACAGAGTAAAGGTCTATGGCACATTCATAAGGTTAAAAAAATGGGCAGACTGGATGGGCCTTGCAATCCTTATCTGCCGTCAACTTCTATGTCTTTATGTAAAAGAACTGCAATAGGTAGCAACATGTTCATGCATTCCAGGCCACTAAAATCTGTACAACAATCTGGCAAGGGTGTGGTCTCTCCCCGAGTGACCAGCCATAGTACTATCTTGTGGTATCTGTAATAACTCAGTTCTATATTTCTTTGGTATGACCAGTTTTTCTATCTGTTCCTGCATCTGAAGATTAGCCCAGACTGTGTACAGTAACCCATTACATTTTTTAAACACTGGTTTACCCTGTTTTTGTTTCACCCCCAGCTGCTTTAAATAATGTTGGAGAGAAACACAGTTAGTTTGCTCAGAAACAAAATCCCAATCAGATTAGTTTCAGACTGTTCATATATCAACCCCTTATGTCCATCAGTCTTTTGTTGCCACTGTTTTTTCAGGCATCTTCTTTCTTTCCTCGACTTCCGGATTTGGAGCTGTGCTCAAACAAGTCTGAATCAAAATCACCAAAAGGAATAGATTCCCCAGTGTCTGAGATTTTCTTTGCCTGTGCTCATGTAATCACAGCTACTGCCACAGCAGGATTTACTTCCTCTGTGATTAAAGTCACAAATCTTGGAAAGTCATTTCCAATAATCACAGGTACAGGTAACTTAGGTACTACCCCACATTCATTTGGTGCAACACCCCAATAATGCTGAGTCACTTGGATGGTGGGATATTGTTACATGTCCCGTGGATGCAGATTACCTCAGTGCCTGGTCCTTTGGCTCAGTTCTTTCCCAGAACTTCAACATGTACCAGGGTCTGTTTGCTTCCCTTCACACTCTTATCTCCCACCTTGACATCTGTTAAATACATGCCCCAATTTGCTACGGACAAATCTACTCGTGTTACCCTCCTTATTTTATGGCAGTTTCTTGCAATATGGCCTGGCTTATTATTTATAGCAAATAAAGTCTTTTGGTGCAAATTTGCCACCTCCACCAGAGTTCTTATCTGATCTGGAGTTAAACTGAGGAAAAAAGAGGATCTTACCGGTCCTTGGCTGTTACTTCACTGCTGTGTGGTTCTGGCTATCTTATAGTCCTCAACCAAACAAAATGGCCTTTTTTCCCACTTTCTGGTTGGTGTTCTTTTACCTAAAACTGTACATCTGTAGACAGGATGTTGATGAATTGCCCCATTACAAATATGTCAATGATCTGTGGGACTGTTTTGCTCTCTGGTTGGAACCATTTAATGAGTGCTCTCTGAGTCGGGAGAAGTTTTCTCGAGGATTGCCGACTGAATTATACTTCAGGGACCGGAATTTCTGCCTCTAGGTCTCTCCTGAGATGTCATATCTTTTCAGGATTTCTCTTTTCACAAGTTCATTAGTTTTCTGACTGTGCAGTGTCCATACTGCTCTAGGCAAATTGGGCTTTACCTGTCAGGTAAGAGGCCATCTAGATTGCCCATTGCTGCTTTGCCCACTGGCAGGCTCCGGCAACCCTTTCAAAAGTTGTCAGATATGCTTCGATTTCATCGGAGGGACACAACTTTGTAAGTTTAATGTCTTTTAAGTTGTTCATGTTTTGTTGCTCTGCTGAACCTGTGCCAGATCCTCCAGCTTTGATAGCTTGCAATGCATCCAGCCATCACTGCTCATGTTGCTGCATCTCTTCTCTGCTGCTTATGTCACTGCATCTCTTCTTTTCTTTGCTTCTGTGTCTCCCTTTGTTGTATAACCCACCATTTGAAGAAGGCAGACATGCTTTCAGGTTCTGTCCCTGCCTGTTCTTCTTCTTCCACCACTGGTTCTGACTGTACAGTCTCAGTTTGGACTTTTATTTCTGCTTCTAATTGGGCTGTCATTCTTCTGGTAATCACTTCTTGGCTTGCTGTTACAAGATCCATACTTTTCTTTTATACTTCCACAGTACCAGGTCTAGTACCCATGCCCAAAACACCTGGCTTAGCATTTATACGGTGTAACTCCCAGTTAGTCTGACACCATCTGTCATTGAGGTGCAGGTCAGAAAGCATAGGCAAACCAGGAGAAGTTATAAAATTCACAAGTAGCGTTTTATTTTTAGTAACAATAAAATAAAAAAATAAAATTGTGCAGGATATCGCTTATACGAACAGTTCAGACAAAACAGAGTCCTTCATCTGAGGGTATCTCTAATTCTACATTTCAGTCTCTCTCTCTCTCTCTAACAAAAGCTTGCTCTCTTTATGTATAATGTCTTTTCATGGCAGTTATCTTCTGCATTCTGAGCTTGTTAAAATACTTCCTGTTTCTCACAAAATGTATCAGAACTTTGTCAGTTTCTTTCCTTGCAGATGCAACAAAATAGAACCTTTTGTGTCTCCCAGAACTGATCTCCTGTTGACAGCTCTATAAATGAGCTTGTGGAGGTCAAACTGCATCTCAAGGTTAACCCCCTGAGTTCCAAACAGCTTTTTGCAATCATTTCAACACTATAACTATATACATTTTCAAACCAGAGGGTCTAAGTCACATGCTCCTTGGGGGTGGGTGAAGTCAAGTTCCTTGTGTGGTGAAAAGGACATCGGAGACCAGCACAGCTGCACCCAGAAGCATGCTGGGACCACTGCACCTGTACCATCGCTTGCATCTGCAATCCTGAGACCCACCCCAACAAAGCCAGCCTGCAGAGTCTGCTAAGGTCATGAGTATTGGCTCAGTACCCCTCCAATTCTTTTGATGGTCAGGAACAGATAAGAGTGATTGCTGGGAATTTCTGCATGCTTATTATTTAAAGCCCATTTATACAACTGCAACAGGTAGGAGCAACTAGCACTTTTGTTGAATAATTTGTTTGAGGTCGCCAACCACCAGCCTTCATTCGGTACCACATCATGGTCCAGCATCAGGCCTGCCACTGCCCACTGTGTGCACACAATTAATGAACTGTATAGAGAGCTGCCAAGTGACACTGGGGTACAAGTGCACCAGTACTGGGAAATGGTAAATATTGTGTGGGTACTCACAAGAGGGTGGTGTGATTTGGAGAGTGATCTCAGAACTGTTTCACTACATTTAATCCATTCTGTTATCCCAGCCAGAGCCTCTTCCTGTCCCCATAATAAATATTCCTTGGCCCGGATATTCAAACTGCACCAGGCTGTGGCGCAAGCTTGGGCACAGCTCAACTTGGCTGCGCAGGGGTGTGGACTGGACGATATTCAACAGAGCTGCACCATGGCTCAACAGCTTTGAATATCACACCCTGGCCACCCCCATTGTGCATGGTGCAGTGGCACTGTGCCAGCGCAAGTGGCCAGAGTGGAGCATGGAGACGCTCTAGCGCAAGTTCTATTGCGCCATGCACAGCAACCGCGATATTCAAAACTTGACATGCAAATGGGGCCATAATGTATGCAAGGCACACATGGGGCCATTTGCATGTCATTATGGCCCCATTTGCATGCAGGTGCGCCAATCCCCGACGACTTGCATCTGGCACCCTGCCAGGCGGCAGCCATTGGGGACCGATGCCCACTGCAGCCCAATAGCGGGCATTTGTATAAAAAAAGAAATATTCCCACTATCCCCTGTGGTCCAGTGGACCTCTATCTGCCCAATCGCAGGCATGTGTAAAAAAAATAAGACTTTGTCCAATATCCCTGGTGGTCCAGTGGACCTCTATCTGCCCGATCGCGGGCATGTGTAAAAAAATAAGATTTCATCCACTCTCCCTGGTGGTCCAGTGGACCTCTATCTGCCCGATTGCGGACATGTGTAAAAAAATAAGACTTCGTCCAATCTCCCTGGTGGTCCAGTGGACCGATGACTGCCCAATCGTGGGCATTTGTATTAAGAAAATTATTCCCAATCTCCCTGGTGGTCCAGTAGACCGATGACTGCCCGATCGTGGGCATTTGTATTAAGAAAATTATTCCCAATCTCCCTGGTGGTCCAGTGGACCGCTGACTGCCCGATCGCGGGCATTTGTATGTAAAAAATATTCCCAATCTCCCTGGTGGTCCAGTGGACCGCTGACTGCCCGATCGCAGGCATTTGTATAAAAACAGAAATATGTCCTAATATCCCTGGTGGTCCAGTGGACAGCTGTCTGCCCGATCGCGGGCATTTGTAATTAAAGAAGAAATGTCCAATATCCCTGGTGGTCCAGTGGACCGCTATCTGCCAGATTGCGGGCATCTGTATAAAATAAGAATGAAGTCAAATATCCCCGGTGGTCCAGTGATCGCTATCTGCTCGATCGCTGGTATTACAACAGAAATATGAGAGCCTGGTGGTTCAGGCTTTCACTATCGAGTTTCACCGCTGCTCCCCAGTCAGCTGGCGGGCAGCTCGCTCACCGCCTGCCGCCTCACCACTCGCCACCGGGACACCTCGGCTGTGGCGCCCTGCCCATTGGCTCACGCCATGAACCAACGGGCGGCAGCCCCACCGAGCTGTCAGTCAGCCGGGCGCGTGGCAGGCGGTGGGTGCTGCCGCCCACCGATGACCAGGGGGAAACAGGGCCATGGGGCTCAGTGGGCGGGTGGGGAGGGGGGTACCCTAGACCACCAGGGATATACACATATTTCTATTTGTAATTACAAATGCCTGCGATCGGGCAGATAGCGGTCCACTGGACCACCAGGGATACTGGACATCGTTCTTATGTTATACAGATGCCCGCGATTGGGCAGACAGGTCCACTGGACCACCAGGGATATAGCGAATATTTCTATTTTCATTTACAAATGCCCGCAATCGGGCGGATAGCGGTCCACTGGACCACCAGGGATATAGGACTTAATTCTTATTTTACACAGATGCCCACGATCAGGCAGATAGCGGTCCACTGGACCACTAGGGATATTGTGAATATTTCCTTTTTTATACAAATGCCCACGATTGGGCAGCCAGCGGTTCACTGGACCACCAGGGATATTGGATGGAATTATTTTATTTTATTACAAATGCCAGTGATTGGGCATGGGTGGGCACAGCCAGGTGCAGCCGGAGCTCGGTGGCCACCATATAGTGGCAGCTGTCGCGGTTGCTTCTGCACGCGGCAGCTCACCCGTGGGTGGCCATCAGTCGCCTTTTTTTGGCATAACTTTAGTTGGCACAGGTAGGGGTTATGCGATGCATTGGCTCTGCACATCCCAGGCTGAATATCGGGCTGTGCACAGTATGCATGGGCACGCCCACCTGTGGCTGCATACACATTGATGCACTGCGCATCGGGATGTTGCGCCGCACTTTTCCTTTTGAATATCGTTAGCGATCAGTGAAGTTGGCGATGGCGCAACACTGTTGCGCCATACGCAACCCTTTTGAATATCCGGGCCCTTGTGTTTAAATTGCAATTTATTGTATTTGCATGCATAAAGTATAAGTTGGGGGTTGTGTGTTGTCATAAAGCTGGGTCTGGTAGTATAGCCTAGAGGTTAGAGTAACGAGCTGTGAATGAGCTTGGTACATCCAGCAGACAGACCTGGGTTTGATTCCCACAACCTCCACTTGAATACTGTGGGACTCTGAGCAAGTCAATTAACCTCTCCAGTGCTCCTTGGTTACCCCTGAAAGCAGGCACCTGTGCCTAGTGGGCCTTCCCTGGTTACCAAAGAATAAAATAAAAATAAAGGTTCCTTTTTACGAGGGTGGGGTTGCTTTTATTTCCTGTGGGGCAGTACACTGGCAGCCATCTGTCAAAAGGATCCCCATAGGTGGAGGCACACCACCACTTTACCTCCAATACCAACCAAGCCCAAGTGCCATTCACCCAAAGGCCTTAGAGACTGTGCCCAGATATTATTGTACAGGCATAGTCCCCTGCCTTGCAGGTGGGGGGTGGTTACACTTGGGAATCATTCAAAGGTGTGGCAAATAGAAGAAATTTCTTCACACTTACCATAATTTCCTTTTCTGTTAGCTCCATCATTGTCAATGAGTAATCATAATAACTGGGTATTGTGCACCCCTACTAGGGGAAATGGCACAGCCCAAGCTTTAGAATGTTGGGCACATGAGGATTCCAAGCAGCAGCAACTCTCCACTCACTACTGACCTTGCAGTGCCATAGCAGCTACACATTTTCATATATTATAACCAATTACCTGTATGCAACATTCCTTACAACTGTAACTAAATGCTGCCTTACCTTCCTGGCAGACATCCAAGGAAGAAAATGTTCTCCATTGGACTCAGGGTTTGGAAGATTTGATCCTCCCCACAGGAAAGAACAATCAGGCAACAAGGAAGGCTTCATATCAGTCGGTCATCTGGAAAACTGAGGCTGACCACACAATAAGGCATAACTTTCAGGCAACAACTGTTGCAGTGAGACTACCTGCAACAAGGAAAAACACCTTAAGAGTTATCAGTAAAGCTGTTAACCTGTGGTCACAGTCTGATTGAAAAATTTTTTTTTTGTATCTTTATAGTTTATTTATGAGTACAGCATAGCATAGAAAAACAAAAGAGGGATGTCTGAAAACATAGTAGGGGATTTTAACAAACCGGACAGCCCTCCTAGCATACCAGATAAGATTCTCCTGCAGGAGCCAGGCTCCTGGGTGGGCCCCATTGATAATGTTGGAGCTAACAGGAAAGGAAATTACGGTAAGTATGAAGAAATTTCTTCATTCTCTAATGCTCCACATTGCCAATGGATAATCATAACGACTAGGTTCTAAGAAGCAGAACCCAGAAAATACCAGGGTTGGGGGGAGAATATCATCACATATACCAGAGGTAGGCCCGGAAAAATGACTTGCAAACTGCTGTCTGTAGCACTCTTCGACCAAAAAATGAGTATGCAGAACTCTGAACCTCCAATTTGGATGTTTTGTGAGTGTGGAGATGGAATACCATATAGTTGCCTTGCATAACCCTAAAAACAATGCTTCACCTGTCTTTGCCCAGGGCATAGCCCCTGCCCTGACGGAGTGGGACTTGATGACAGCCAGAGGTCTCTTCTTTCCCACAACATTGGCCTGAGCGATGCAGGCCCACACCCTCTTAACTAGGGTGGCCTAAAAGGCCTCAACCCTAATATCTATTCCAAGAGAACAGATTATCTAACTTTCAGAATGCAGTGGTCAGTTTAAGATAGATCCTAACGGTGCGTGATAAATCCAACTTGTGCAATTCCTTCTCTTTGGAGTGAGAAGGTTGCAGATTGGAGGATGACTGGCCTATTTCCTGGAACTCCTGGAAGGCTGTAAGCACTTTAGGGTCAAAAAACTGGAACTGTTCTAAGTACCACCTGTCCTTATGCCAAATAAAGTCTGGCCTTATGAGGAAAACCTGTAACACAATACATTCAGCAACACGGATGAGAGTAGTTCAAAAAAACTCCTTGCAGACAGCATTCAGAATCCAATTCAGATCCCACGGAAGAAATGGAGATCAGGACACCAGACGACTCTTACTGAACAAGCACCTATTAGTTTCCTAGGTAAAAAAAAACAAAAAAAAACAGGGTGTTCCTAGAGCAGAAACCTAGCCTATCAGCGTACTGAATCTCCACAGAGGCAGGGGAACATCCTCCTTCTCTGTAAGCCATTTTTTTTTTTAGGTCAGGAACTTCCCCAAGATCCCCATAATCATCATCTTGGCCTTCTAAGAAGGCAGAGTCAGGGTCTGCCTGCACATCTGTTATCACAGCCTGAGCTTGTTGTGCCACACCTGGACATACCTGTGTGGGCCCCCCTGATCTGCAGGGCCCAACTGGGGTTGGGTGTGTCTACTGGGACATCCTGCGGGACATTGGGGCCCAAGCTCACTCAGGAGCCACAAAACTGATTTTTTGCAACTCTGCTTGCCACTGCCAACTGAAGAACCAGGTGCTCCCCCTCACCAGGCCGAAGGACTGCCTGGGGGGTACTGAGCAAAACAATGAGGGCAAAAGGAACCCATGGGAGAGGGCCTCATCACCCTTTTGCAGGTCTTACATTGCTTCATGATTAATGGTCCCTGATAAGTCATGGTGCTAGAGAGAGATATAATTGTGTGTCAAGGAGCAATTGTGAGGTAAAATATAATAATTAGCCCTAATATCCGAATATAGCTTTGCTGCACTAAACAAACTCTCCACTGAGCTGTAGGCAGTAATTAGTGCACCAAATGATGCTAAATAGGCGTGTGTGCTCACTAGCGGGTGCGTACAGGACGTTAGAGCGCTTGCCGACACTGCACAGTAGCACAATGCAATTAATACACTGTTGCACTGAGCTAACATGCTGTGCACTGCACAAATACATGCATCATGGGTGAGCACGAAAGCAAAGGTGGAAAAATGGCTTAAAGGAGGAGCACATGCCCAGTCGTTAATGATGGCTGCACAAATGGAAAAAACAGGGCTGTAGAGAAAAACACAAGAACCTCTGAGAAACACCACAAAATTCAAATTACCTGAGGAAACAAACAAGAAATACAAAACTTGAAGCTGGGGGAGGGAGGAATACACACAAAGCTGAAGGGACCCCACAGAGACCCTACATTGCCAGAAATAAATGAAATTGTACCTACCTGTGGCTCTTTTTTTTTTTCATTAAAAAATGCTCTAACAAGGCAGAGATGGCTCCCAATCCACACAGGAAATGGGAAAAGGCAGGTTATTCAGTTTGAAAGCCGCAGCTTAATAGGCACATTTTTACGGGTGTACTGATGCAAGGGCGAAACCCCTTATCGGCGAAATCCCCCACAGCAACATTTTCGACAAGTTTCGATAATGTGTCTGTGGGAGACCCACTGGTGAAATTTCACCCTTTTGCCATGTTACACTCCCCTCGTGTTAACTCCGACTCAGAGTTAACAATCTTTAGAAGGGGGGACACAGGGGCACATCCCCCCAATAAAGAAACAGACTGATGTCTGACAGGCGAAATTCCACCGGTCAACATTGAGGATGTCTCTCTGCCGAACATCGACAACAATGTTGTCACATCGGCATAGGTAAACCATTTTTACGTTAGGGGTGCTCCCTGAAAACAGGCAGCCCCAACCTACTATGCAGAATTGCAACCCCAAAGAAGTCTTGAAATCTTGAATTTTGAAAATCTTGAGAGAAGATAAAAGTAGCTCTGTCTCCTTCAAATGGCACAGCTTAACTAGGGAGTTCTTGCTGCTTGAAATCCTCATGTGCCCAACTTTCTAAAGCTTGGGCAGTGCCATTTCCCCTGGTAGGGGTGCACAACACCCAGTTGTTATGATTATCCATTGACAATGGGGAGCGCTACAGAAGGAGGAGGTATCCTTGATGAAGATAGAACAGTTACTCACCATAACAGTAAATCTCTGAGAGAATCTCCTCTATTGGGCCACAGTGCACCCACCTTCCTTCCCTCTCTCTGAGGTAAAAGTTGGCACATTGTCCCCTACCTTGTTTGGAGGTGTTCATAAGTGCCTTATGTAGACTATATTTTCAGTGCCATGCTCCTTGTTTGTCTGGTGCTGGTTTGCTCTGGTTCATCAAGGTAAGAGGTCCTCCAAACTGGTCTCCGGCAGGGAACTGAGGAACAAGGGGACTGCCTACTCTTTTCAGGCATTGACATTGCATGTCATTGTGGGCAGCCCTCAGCTGGAAAAAGTTTCTGAGTGGTCCTGACTCTTTTAGCTTTTTCCAAAGGTGTGGTCCAATGGAGGAGATTCTCTCCAAGTTCTTCTGTTACACTGAGTAACTGTTCTGTCTACGAGCAGTATACAGTTCACATCCACACTCTGGCAGTCTTCCCAGAGACAGGTAAGTCATTAGAAATCTTCAAGCTAAGTTCCACTCATCACTTAGGTAGTATATCCTCTGACTCTGCCCCATGATGTCAGATCTATGCACACTGGAAGCAGGGATCTGGGAGCCACTTGCCAGTGGAGGTCATGTGGGTTGTGTGGATGTAAACTGTTTAACACTAGTGGAACTACAGTTACGGGTGAGTAACCAATATTTCTGACAATGCAGATACAGTTCACTATCCACATCCAAGAAGACTCCAAGCAGTTCTTCAGGAAGAGGGGGGACAAGGCACGTACCCCTATGTGGTGGACTCAGACTCTAGGACTGAGGACCTAAAAGCAGCGTACCTGATGGCTCATTTCAATGCTGTAATGGGAGATGAAAGTGTATGCTGTTGTTCACTGTCCGCACCCTGGCAGACTCTAAGCAGTCCTTCAGGAACAGGGGACAAGGCATGTACCCCTATATGGTGGACTCAGACTAGAGGACTGAGGACCTAAAAGCAGCATCCCTGATGACTCATGATGTTGAAGGTGTAATGGGAGATGAAAGTGTATACTTTACTACAGGTTGCAGTCCTGCATATCTCTGTGAAGGGGATGTCCCTGGAAACATGTATTTCTGGTGAAATGAGCCCTAAGTGCCTTAGGCGACTCCCTACTAGACAACCTTTAGCAGAGGTCAGTGCAGGATATAATCTACCAGGCAATGGTTTGCTTTGCTGCCAGTCTGCCAGATGCAGATTCAGTGTATATTACAAACAGCTGTCGCGCCTCACTCCAAACTCCAGCCGTGTGCTCTGTGTAATATAAGAGCACCATCCACAGATCCAGGGTATGGAGCTTGTGATTGGCCTTTGAGTTTGGGCTGGTACATAGATACATAGACACTGTCAGCAGAAAAGGGCCTATGGCCCACCCAGTCTGCCCATTTGAGCTTGTAAGTTCCCTTTACATTTTTCTAGAAGTCTGTTTCCTCCTACCCCTGACCTCCAGGATCCCCTTATGTCTATCCCATGCATTCTTAGATCCCATGATTGTTTCAGCCCCCACCACTTCCTCTAGCAGGGAGTTCCTCTTGTCCACCACCCTTTCTATGAAGAAATTCTTCCTCATATTTCCTCTGGATCGCCCTCCCTCCAACTTCATCCCATGCCCTCTAGTCCTGGAACATCTTTTTACAGGAAAATAGTGTATTCCTGCACTCTGTTCCTCCCTGTAAGGTACCTGTATGTCTCTATCGTATCCCCTCTCTCCCTACTCTCCTCCAGGGAGTACATATTCAATTCCTTCAGCTTGTCCTCATAGGACTTGTGATGCAATCCCTATACCATCTTTGTTGCCCTTCTCTGAACCTTCTCCACCCTATGTCCTTACATAGGTAAGGTCTCCAGAACTGTACACTGTACTCCAGGTGGGGCCTCACTAGTGTCTTGTATAGTGGAATTATGACCTCCCTTTTCCTGCTGGTGATGCCCCTACCTATGCATCCCAGCACCCTATTTGCTTTACTTGCTGCCTTGTCGCACTATTTCCCTACCTTGAAGTCATCAGAGATGATAACCCCAAAGTCCCTTTCCTGCTTGGTGCATGTTATATCCTCACCCCCCCCAACTGATATGTTGTTCCAGGGTTTTTGTGCCCCATATGCATTATCTTGCACTTCTTTGCATTGAATTTCAACTGCCAAACCCTCGACCATTCTTCAAGCTTCTGCAGGTCCCTCCTCATTCTGTCTACACCCTCTGGCATGTCCACTCTGTTACAGCGCTTTCTGCCTTCTAGGTCCTGCACAGTGTCACTGATGAAGACATTGAATAATACTGGTCCTAGCAGTGATCCCTGCGGTATCCCACCAGTCACTCTTCCCTCTGTGGAGTGACAGCCATTTACCACCACCCTCTGTGTCCTGCTGCCCAGCCAATTACCCGCCCACTGCATTACTGTCCTGCCCACTCCCATATTCCCCAGTTTAATAGCCTTCTATGTGGCACTGTGTCAAAGGCCTTGCTGAAGTCCAGATAGGCCACGCCCACTGCCCTTCCCTGATCCACTGCCTTTGCCACCCAATCAAAAAATTCAATGAAGTTGGTCTGGCATGACCTCCCCATGGTGAGACCATGCTGCCTTGGGTCCTGTAGTCCATTGGCAACCAGATGTTCCACCAATCTCTCCTTCAGCAGTGCTTCCATGATCCTCCCCACTACTGAGGTCAGGCTGACTGGTCTGTAGTTCCTCACTTCCTCTTTGTTCCCACTTTTGTATAAGGGGACTACATCTGCTGCCCTCCAGTCTTTGGGTACCTCCCATTTCCAGTGATTGGCTAAACAGAATTGCCAGAGGTTCAGCCACCACCTCTCTTAGTTCTTTTAGGACCTTGGGGTGCAGCTTATCTGCCCCCATTGCTTTATCAACTTATTCCTTCCAGTTCCTTTCGGACCCTTTCCCATGTAAAGGGACTTGTGTCCATTTCTGTGCCATTCCCACCCCTTGTACTCCCTTCAGGCCCATTACCCTCCTCTTCCTCAGTAAAGACTGAGCAGAAATATCTGTTCAGTTTGTCAGCTTTACTGTTGTCATCCTCCACACCACCCCCATCCTCCCCCTTCAGTTTCACTATCCCTCCCTTTGCCCTTCTTTTCTCATTTATGTACCTATAAAAGGTTTTGTCCCCTCTACCCACTGATTTTGCGATGCACTCTTCTGTCTGAGCTTTGGCTTCCCTTACTGACCTTGCTGCCTTACTTTGTTTCTCCTGGTACGGTATACTGGAAGGTTGATCACCTGGTTACAGTGAAACTTCGATACAACCTTCGGGAAGAACTTCGGGTAGAGGCAAAGGACAACCTTTTCCTTGTTGAAGACCAGGTATGTAGATGCTACCAAGAGCACATGGGGCTCACTGATCCTTCTGGCTGACATGATGTCCACCAAAAAGCAGTCTTCCACTACAGGTGTGACATCCTACACCTATGTATTGGCTTAAATGACTTGTCTGTGTGCATTGCCAACACCAGCAGGAAGTCCCATGGAGGCAGAGGTTCATGTACCACAGGGAACAAGTGATTCACACCTTTGCAAGAGTGCCCAAACCACCTTCACCAGGGCCACCTTCATCATACCAGCCTATGCAGAGATGGCTGCCAGGTACACCTTAAGGGTCACTGCTCACAAACCTGACTGAGAGGGACATGGGTAGTCGAAGTTGCTCCCCCCCCCACAACTGCCATGCACGTGATGAAGTGTCTCGGTGTGGATAAGAGACCAAAGGGCATGACCTGGACCTGGTACAGGATCCCCTCTATGCAGAACTGAAGGTACCAGCAATGGGATGTGGAAGAACACCCCCTGGTGGTCCAGGGAGCAAAAGCACATGCCCTGCTCCACAGATGGAAGGATATGATTCAGGGTGACCATCTGCAGTTTGCACTTCTGGATGAACTGGTTATCACAGTTTAGATCCAGTACTGGGTGCCAGCCCACCATCCAGTTTGGAACCAGGAAGTACCCGAATACATATCCTTGAGTGGCCATGGCATCTGGAATATGGAATATCACCCCACGCTCTAAGAGATGAGTGGTCAGTTCTTAGCATGGATGTGTCCTTAGACACCCTGGATTCCCAAGGAGCTCAGAGTCAGTATGGCAGGAGAGCCTCAAAATCCACAGGCAACCCTCTGCCCACCAGTTCTAGAACCCACATTTCCAAAGTAGTGGTGTACCTCTGTGGCAAGAAGTGACACAACCAACCCCTGACTGGGAGTTGGGGCAGGGACTGGATGGGAGGAGGGATGACACCCCACAACCCATCACTGTGCAGCCTTGGAAGGGGCTTCAGATGCACCACCTCTGCCCCCCTATCATTTTTGTCTCTGGCTGCCAAAATTTGGGCTTCAGATGCCAGCGCTGAAACTGCTTCTGCTGGGGCTGCTGTTGTGGTTGAAAGGGTTGATACTGAGCACAGTGTTAGTTGCCCCTCTGGCAACACTATTCAGCACCTCATTGGAAATTATGGTAATTCTAGAGGACTAGAGGAGAACCGATGTGGTCCCCTGCACAAAAACAGCAGCAGGGTGGAGGCCAGAAACTACAGGCCAATCTTACATCAGTGGAGGGAAATTAATGGAGCTCATACTGAAGAGAGGCTCAAAGAGTACCTGGAGGTTAACAGACTGCAGGACCACAAGCAGCACCGTTTCACAGTGCGGAGATAATGTCAAACAAATCTCAGATTTCTTTGAAAGGGTTACTGGGGTGGTGGATCAAGGGAGGGCAGTCGATGTGGCCTATCTGGGCTTCAGTAAGGCTTTCGACTTTGTGCCACACAGGAGACTAGTTAAGACACTAAGCAGCCTGGGAGTGTGGGAGAAAATGGCAAGCTGTGTATCTAACTGGTTTAAGGATAGGAGGCAAAGGATGGTGGTAAATGGCACTAAGGGAATAGGAGAGTGATTAGTGGGATGCCACAGGGATCGGCGCTGGGACCGATCCTCTTCAGTGTCTTCATAAGTGACATACCTGAGAAGCTGGAGGGCAAAGTGTGTCTCTTTGCGGATGATACAGGAATCTGTAATAGGATGGACACCAAAGGGATCTGTGGAAAACAGAGGACTGGTCAAGTGTGTGGCAGCTGGGTTTCAGTGCCAAAAAGTGCAAGGTTATGCACCTGAGGTTGGGAAACCCACAAGATGTATATAAGATGGGAGAGAGGTACTTACATTCACCAAGCAAGAGAGAGATCTTGGGGTCATAATATCTGATGACTTCAACATAATTGGTCAGTGTGACAAGGCAGTAGGAAAGGCTAGTGGGATGCTAGGTGAGCGGGATTGCTTGCAGGAGGAAAGAGATGGTGCTGCAGGTGTATCACTCACTAGTGAGGCCCCACCTGGAATACCGTGTCTTGTTCTGGAGGCCACATCTCTGCAAAAACATTGACAGGATGGAGGCAGTAGAGAGGAGAGCATTCAAAATTGTATGAGGGTTGCATGAAAAGTCATACAAGGAAAGGCTACAGGAATGCAACATGTTCTCCATGGAAGAGAGGAGAGCAAGAAAGGACACGATTGAGATACAAGTACCTCACAGTGGTGAGCAAGGTGCAGGTGGGGTTTCACATTGAGATAAAAGAAGGCATTAGAACATGAGTGCAAGCAAGGAGGTGAAGGGGGAAGTTTAGGAGAGATATGAGGAAATACTTCTTCATGGAAAGGATGGTTGACACTTGGAACAGTCTGCCAGAGGAGGCAGTGGGGGCAAAGACGGTGGAGCAGCAAGCATGTGTGAGACAGCCACTGGGGTAAATTGGGTAGAGGAAGAGGGGAAGGAGGGATGCCATTGACAATAGTGGTCACAGGTGTTGAGCAGACTAGATGGGCCAGCCAGTCCTTTTTTGACAACAAAGCCATGTTACTGGAAGGCCTTCTTTTTAGGTTTCTGGTCTTTCTGGGATAAAGTCACAGTATCAAGGATGGCACTAGACTTCTCAATTTGTGTGAGATGTCCTTCTACCTCAAGATCAAATAGGTTGGTGCTTAAGAAGGGGACATCGGCCAACTTATGCTGAGTATCCACTGTAAAGGTGGAAAGCTTCTGCCAGACCCTATGACACATGGTGACAGCCTTTGCCATGGCATTGGCACAGAAGTCGTCCAAGTCCAAAGCCATTTGAAGCTGGTGTTCAGCCAGTGATTAACTCTGGCCTGTGACTTACTTCACTGGAAACAGTTTGTCAACAGGAAGGAGGTCCCCTAACACTCTCAGCAAGGAGTGGCCAGAGATCCAGGGCAACTCCCAGGGAATCATCCTTGTCCAGTATGTCAGTAAACGTGTATTTGGCCTGCATCTGAACTGGCTCCAAGGACACATTCACGGATGAGTCCTGGTCAAGGCCATAGATGACTCTCCTTTGGAGTCATCCTCGAAAATGGCCCTCAACAGTCTGCCACCATGGGCTACCCTGGTATCATCAGACTGGGTGATTTCCACCGAGTGTCAGCCTGGCAGCCAGCCACAGCACAGGATTCTTTGGATGGAGCCCCAAACGGGCTGTGGTGGAGGTGGATCCACCCAAATGGGAGGATACGTAAATGTGCAGGACTGCTGAGAAATGTAGGCTGGCATGGGAATACCTGGCACAGGCCAAAGAACTGAAGGTTCGGGGCAGAGCCCTACCCTTCCCAACAAGGAGCTCCTCGTAGTGTTTAACCACTTTTTTTTGTTGATGCTGCTCCTCATCTGAGGACAAGGAGTGTCGACAATGGTGCCTCAACCATTTATCACTAGAGGCTTTGGAGGCACAACCACTGGTGGAGGCCACTCCTGAGGCAACCCAGCCAGGGACATTGACTGAGCCACATCCTCATAAGTAAGGACCAGGGTCTGGGTGATTGACTCATCTGTCTCCTCTGCCAGCCAGTAGATTTGTTCAAGAAAGAGCTTGACCACCTGTTCAACCGTAGAGGTCAACAGGCCTAATGGGGTTACCACGAAGCCCTTGACGGTAGAGAGGTCAACCAGGGCAGTGCAGTTGGGGGAGTCAAAGGAGCAGAAAAGTGTGATCATTCCCAATCCCAAAACCTGCAGTGATGCTTTTTGTGTTTCCTGCTGTGGTTAGAATGGCTCGCCTTGAAGGTCTGGAGGGCAAGACAAATTTCCCTGAATTCATCAGAGAATGACCCCCGATGCTGACCCTAGTCGGGAACAGCACTGAGATCAAAAAGGAACTCACCACAGCTATTGTCACCTCTTCTTTAATAGCCAAAAGCTGAGAAGCCAAACCAGTAGCCACCGGGGCCTTTCTGGGGTCTTTTGACTGACCAAGGGTCAGTCAATCCTTCTAGTCTTCAGTGGAGGAGGTCAACATGGCCCAACACCAATTGCAGCCCTTGACATCTTGTTGCTTACCTTGGCAGTACAAGCACTTGTGTGGGACCATAGCTTACATTTTGTGCCACTGGGTGCAGAACTGAAACCCTGTGTTTGTCAATTGTAAAATGGAGCTGGAAGACTTGCAGTGGAGCTTTAGGTGGAATATGGACTTGAAAGGGCAAAGATTCACCCAAAAGCAACAATTCAAATTTCTTTAACTCTGCAGAGCTGTGATGGAGGAGACTTATCCCTTCTAGCAGAAAGATCTAACTTAATATGGCAAAGCTGGAGGATACCACCCAGTTGGTGGGAGGAGCTTAGCTTGAAGACTCCTGATGCCTTACCTGTCTCCAGATAGATTGCCAGAGTGTAAATAGTGAACTGTATCCCCGTTGTTAGAACTGTTCTTTTCTGCTGTACCACTGAGGCAGTTGCAGCATAAACAGCTCTCTGGAAGATTTTGCATTTCTTCCCATTACTTGTTATATTTCTCAGGAATTGTGTGACTCTGGGGCAGCTCTCCCAACACATTTGTAGTTACTACTTTCTTAAGGGTTGGTGCGTAGGAATGGGTTGGCTAAACCCAGTGAAATGATAGTACAGTTACGTAACAACTTACCGTAACAGTAAATCTTCGAGAGGAGCTCTTGCAGCAGGCCAACACCGGTAGGACTAAGCCATCAGGTGCCAGGACCACATGAAACTTTCTAGCTAACAGTGTACCACAGGTGACCACCCACTGCCATCACCCGGCCTTTCATATAAAGGCAGGCAGTCCCCCACACCCTCCTCAATTCTTCCGCTGGAGACCCAAAGCGGGCAGTAGAAGCAGAAGCTGAGGAGGTTTCTCGTAGAGCCAAAGAAGGAAGAGAAAGCAGAAGTTCCATTCACATGAAAGAGGAGAATGTTACAAGGAAAGCAGACAGAGAACAGGGGGAAGGAGGGAGGGAAAATCATGGCCTGCAGCAAGAGCTCTTCTCGAAGATCTACTGTTATGGTAAGTTCTTACATAACTGTACTATCTTACTTCAAGGGATGCTCTTGCAGCAGGCCTTCACTGGTAGGATTGAGTCCCAAGCAGTTCTGGCAGTATAGAGAAAGCAGCACCAGGAGGAGGATAGATGGCAGCCAATGGCCTAAGAAAGAAAGCCTTGCAAAATGGCTAGGCCGAAGTTGGCCCAATGCCTAGAGGCAATGTCCAGGCTGGAATGCTAGATGAAAGTGTGGACAGAGCTCCAAGTAGCGACTGCACAGATGTCTGCAACAAACACATTTCTGAAACATGCTGTGGAGGAGGTAGCAATGCCCCTGGTGGAAAGGCCCTTAACCACTCTCGGAAGTTCCTTGCCATACTTACAAACGAAGAATGCCAGCAGATACAGGCCTGATGGTCTATCTAATCTGCTCAAGTGTGCAGCTAGCAGTCTGTTACACTGCAGCTGCTCCCCCCTCTCCTACCCGCATAACCAATTTCACGCCCATACTAGCTGTTACCCCTTCCCCCAGTGCCTCAATGGCGACCTTCCCCCTGACTTTGTCCCATCCCCTCTTAAAACTGCCCGTCTTCAAAGATACCACCTCCTCAGGCAATTCATTCCACCGTCACCAGTCACCATCAATAAACAATGCATTTGGTTAACCACTTAAACACTGTTTGGACACTGGCATGCAATCTCTCTTATAGGGGTGAACACAACAAACTGATCAGACTTTCTCAAAGTCTTGGTCCGGTGTATATAGCAACGTAAGGTTCTATGTACATCCAAAGTATGAAGCAAAGCCTCCCCCTGATTCGAGTACTCTGGAAAATAAACGGGAAGGTGGATGGATTGATTCAAAGTAAACTAGGACTGGCATGCAAAGACACTCTGTCTTTGTGAAAAACTAAATAAGGCTCCTTACACACAAGAGCCTGAAGCTCGGAAGTCCTTCCAGCAGAAGTAATAGCAACTAAAAGAGCACTTTCCATGACAGCTAGTGCCACTCGCAGCCAGTTCAAAGGGAAGCAATGTGAGTTTCTCCAACTGAAAATTCAGGTCCCACAGAGGGACTGGGTCCTGAATGGGAGGTTTCAGATGCAAAATGCCTCACAAGAAAGTGCAAGACACATCAAGTTGGGCTGCAACCCTGCCCTCGATAGGTAGACAGTACACAGAGATGGCAGAAAGATGTACCTTAATGGATAAGTAACTCAAGCCTGAGTCCGAAAGGGAGAGAAGATGCTCCAACACCTGATTCACCAGGCAGATGAAAGGGTCTAAATGGTGTGAAGCAGCCCAGAGGGCAAAGGGCTTCCATTTCATGGCATAGACATCCCTAGTGGAGGGTTTTCTGGCAGCCACCAGGACATCCGTGACCCTTGGAGATACCCCAAACCAGGAAATGGCTATGTCCTTAGGAACCATGCATGGAGATGCAGAGATTTGAGGTCTGGATGGACCATGGTTTGCCACTCCTGGGACAGCAAGCCGGTGCACAGGGACAAGGGGACCGGAGGTTCCACCTCCTGTTGCTAGAGCAAGGGGAACCAGATCTGATGAAGCCAGAATGGAGCTATGAGGATCATCTCTGCCCCTCCTTCTATAGTTTGAGCAGCACCTGCTGCAGGAGCGGGAAGGCATACAGAAACCTCCCCTTCCAGGAGAGGGACAATGCGACTCACCATACAACTCCAGGCATGGGATCGAGACAGCAAAAAAAGCAGCAGTTGTGCATTGAGTGGGAACGCAAAAAGGTCGACCCCATCTGTCGAAGAGGTCTTTCACCACCAGGGCCATCAGCTCCCACCCGTGGGCCCTGGACCAGGAGCTGCTTAGATTGTCCATCAGGACATTTTGGACACCTGGAATATGGATGTCGGAGAATTCCAGACCATGCTCAATGGCCCAATATCAAACCCTCATCACCTCCCTGCACAGGGGGTAGAAGTGCGTTCCCCCACCTCGCTTGTTTATGTAATAAACTACACACATGTTGTCCGCCTGAACTAAGAGTGGACCGGAGAGGAGATGAGTCTGGAAGGCCTGCAGAGCATAAAGAACTGCTTGCATCTCCAGGACATTGATGTGGAGTCCCAGCTCCACATCTGTCCAGGTGCCCTGAGTCTGATGAGTTCCCAAGTGAGCTACTCAGGCCTGGAGCATTCATCGTAAGGATCTGGCAAGGGGCTGAAATAGCAAAGGGAACTCCCTGAAGCAGGCTGACTGGCTCCAGCCACCACAACAGAACCCTCTTGACTGGGTCAGAGACCATGACCAACTGGTCGAGGTCACCTGTGCTTTGGTCCCACTGGACCCTCAATGTCCACTGAGGTATTCTGTGCAGCTGGGTGAGTGGGACCTTGGCAATGGCACTCGTCATGTGGCCCAGGATGTATAGGAACACTCTGGCTGGGACCTGCCAGCTGGAGGAGACCAAGCGCACCTGGTCCATCAGGTGCTTTGCTCTGTCTATGGGCAGGAAATCCATGCCCTAGGCCATGTCCAAGACTGCCCTGTGTACTGGAGGTGCTGGCAGGGAGTCAGGCATGACTTTGGCCTGTTGATGGTGATACCCACGGCCTGGAAAAGGCTGAATGTATAAGAGTCTGGACAAGGTGTTTCTGGGACGGGGCTGCTAGGAGTCAGTCATCCAGGTAAGGGAACACGTAGAAGCCCTGTCATTTCAAGGCAGCCACCACCACCACCAGGTGCTTAGTGAAAACTCTGGGGGCTGAGGACAGGCCAAAGGGGGAGCCCGAACTGGTAATGGGCAACCTGGAAATGGAAGCAAAGGAAGCGCCAGTGAGAAGGGAAATTTTGATATGCAGATATGTATTCCATATATCTGAGGAACAGAACCAGCCCCATGGTGTAGGATGGGCAAAAGACCTTGAGGGTGACCATACTGAAGCACTTGTACTCTATAAACAGGTTGAGGTCGCTCAGGACCAGGATGGTCTGGAGATCCCCAGTCTTCTTGGGGACCAGGAAGAAGTGAGAGTAGAACCCCCTGCGCATCAGAGGCAGCCTGAAGGATATGAGTTCCTATGTCCGAGCCCACCTTCAGAACCTGGGCTAACTGCTTCTTAGCAGGGTCATCAGGTAAGGCGTGAACCAGCTCCCTGGCCTGGTCCCAAAGGACATTCTGGTACTGTACCATGTGGGCCAAATAGTTAACAGCCCTTATGGCCAAGGTGGAAGAGGCAAAGACTTGCTTGCCCAGGTTGTCCAACAGTCTCGACTCCCGGTCCGGGGCAAGAGAGCGGAGGTGCTTGGGTTTCTTGGTGCAGTCATGCATTGCATTAATGACCACTAAGTGAGCCTTTGGTTGTTCCTCTAATTAGGGTTTAACCAGAGGCGATGTGGTAATGCCTATCAGCCTTCTTAGGCACTGCCAGGTTTGAATAAGGATGATTCCAAGCCACCCTGGTGACATCATCATTGGATTCAGTGAAGGGAAGGACCACCAAGGGAACAGCATCAGGCTGCCTCAAGTAGACAGCCAGCCGACGTTGCTCTGGGTCCTGCTCCTCAATCTCTCAGCCCATAGTGGCCTGGATGTGCCTCATGATGTCCATAAAAGAGGAATCATCAGGATGAGACTTGGGGACCATCTTAGCAGACTTCTCACCCTCAGAGTAGTCTCCCTGAATGTAAACAGACTCTTTGTAATCAGAATAACCTTCATCCTCCTCATCTGGCTCACTTTTGGCTGGTGGATGCCGGTCCTGGTGACCACTGGCACTGGCGTTGGGAATGCAAGGGCTGCTAGGACCGGGTCCAGGGGAGGGTGGCCCCCGGGGGATCTCCGAGGAGACACTGGGGCCGGGCCTATAGGGGTGGGATTCTATTTCTGCATGAAAGCCCACCAAGAAGAAAAAAGGGTATTATAATGCACCAGTGGAGGGTAGTTATAGTCTGGAGGATAGGGGTAGGCTGGCGCCAGGTAAGGAAAAGGCTCTGTTGATCTCAGAGGGGCCAGCATCAGGGGCCTCAGCAGAGGTCCAACAGGCACAGGTTGTGGGCCTGGCACCAGGCCTGCTGGTTGTGGCTGAGGCAGGCACCGGCCGATGAAGCCTGGAAGGAGTGTCCACTGGCACCAGGAGAGGAGAAACCAGCACCAGGGAGGACAAGGACCTCCCTGGCAAAGGCAGAGGTGAGACCAGTCTTGGGGAGTTGCTGGTAGCCTGTAGTGGGTGCAGACTAGAAGGACTGGTGTCGGCCTCCGTAGAGGGGATCAATGTAGGTAGCGCCCTGGCCGGGGGGGGGGGTGTAGCGGCAGAAGACCCAGTACCCGATGCACCAACTTCAGCCAAGGCTTCTGACTGAGAGCCCGTGGAAGTCAGGGGCTTGTGCATCAGGAGCTGGGGAGCATGACACAAAGTTCCCTGCCATGAAGAACCACCGCCCACCATGGAAATAAGGGCAGGCAGCAAGGCCACCAGCAGCTCTGCAGGAGTAAGGACTGATGTGGCCAAGAAGGCCAACCTCCCGTGGAAGGAAGACCCAGAGGCGGTCGACGACTTGTGAGGTGACCGCGAGTGGGAAGCTGACTGGGCCCGGTCCTTGTCTCTGTGCTTGTGCTTCCCTCTGGACTTTCTCTCATACTGAGAGTAAGAAGAAGCCCAGAGGACTAGGCTGGTGAAACTGAAGAGCTCCTGGCCTGCAGCCACTCCTGTTCCATCGCGACAAGCTTCTGCTTGATGAGATGACTCTCCAGAATTGGCCTGGTTAAGTTTCTGGCAGATCTGGTAGGCTTCGGTGGCATGGCGGGGGCTGGGGCCTAGGCACAGGATGCAAGCAGAATGTCTGTCTTTTTCTGGAATCTGTTTGTTGCAGGCAACTTCGTGCAGCAATCAGAAGATGAGGCAGGTTGAGAAGACATAAATTCCCCCTTGAAGGCACTAAACCGAGGTGCTAGAAGCTCTCACATGGTGGAAATTTGAAAGATAACTATTTAGTTGATTCAACTGGTTTTCAGTGTTTTCTTTGCTGGAGCGCAGTAACTTCTGATTTGCTTTAGTATATGGGTTAGCCACCCTTTCACTGCAAACCCTCTCATACCCGAGCACTGTCTGAATCTTTTTTTGTTTTTGAGAAGACATAAACCTGAGTCTGGTAACACCAAAAACTTGATGTTAACACTAAGGAAAAAATGAAAATAGAAAAGTGCGAAAAATGCAAGAAATAGCGGTCGACTGTAACTGGTGTCAGTCATCTGACGTGCGTGGGTCAGCGGCAGGGAAGAACTGAGGAGGATGTGAGGGACCGCCTGCCTTCATAGGACAGGCCATCAGTGGGGTAATGCCGGCGCTGGGCAGTCCGCCATGGTGCACTGCTAGCTAGAAAGTTTCCATGCGGTCCTGGCACCTGAGAGCTTAGTCCTACCAGTGTTGGTCTGCTGCAAGAGCCTCCCTCGAAGTAAGATCAACAGATTCCTGACAAAATAAAAATCACTCTGAGGCAGGCACAACATAATTGCACTACAGCATGTTCTTACTACCAATTCACTCACAAGAATTCTCCAATGCAGAATAGACTTATTAACAGACAGTCCATAAGTAAAGGCTCACAGCTGTACTTTGTGCAAAAGCTACCCTGTAGGGCTATCAATCAATCAACATTTTTATTTAACCAGGTGGAACGCCATTGAGTAGAACTCATTTACAAGATGGACCTGGAGTAGATATACATCAGCAAAAGGTACTCATCAGCCAAAAAAGGTATACATAGACAGATAAAATGCATGTAGTAAACAAGTAACAGAACAGAATCACTTGACACAATATGCATATAACAAAAAGCAAGTAATTCAGATACAAGTACTTTGGAAGACAGAAGATGGGATACAACTACATACAAATTCAATACATAGTAGGTACACATCCAGCAGAGATCAGCAACTATACAACATTTTGTCTAAGCAAAGAAACAGAGCACATGCATGGTATGCACCAATAAAGGCCAACTGAGTGCAAAAACAAGAGAGTGAGTTAAGATAAGGTTTAGAAATGTAGGCTTAGGCAACAGAGGAGAGGGCAGGGGGAGAGGTGGGAACAGTTACAATACAGTTACAATACAAAGAGGAAGGGAAACACTGAACAGGAGGTTAGACAAGCAAGTTGGAAAGCTAGAACAGTTTACTTTAGGACAATTACAGCTCTCCGGGAAGGACCGCAAAAGCAGTGCAAATACAGCGAAAGTCTCCTATCAACAACTGTGCCACAAAATATAATAGCTAATAAAAAAAGGCTATGCCTGTAAAGTATTGCCTTTCACCAAGCTGCCAGTGTGCATGGCCCCAGCACTTGGCTCCATGAGCTTAGTCAGTGGGCCTGGTGTAAGTGGCAGTAGGAACATGCTGTAGTGCAGTTACCTTGTGCCTGTCTTGGAGTGCATGGCGTTTCTTTTTGGAACCTGTTGACTCTGGGGCAGGTTGGAGCTACTTGGTGATAGGGAGCACCCCTACATTTAGAAATTTGTTCCTGTAAAGCCAAGGTTTTCAAATTGACTAACCAGCTAGCTAACTTTCATTCATTATCAGCAAGTACAGTGCCTGAATGGAGACCATTTGCCATTACTGAGGTGTTTTATTATAGGTCTACTTGAAATATACAGCCTGGTACCTTAGGTAAATTAATTTTTACTCTGATGGGAGGCTTAGTCAGATATTGAAGATGAGGTTATATTGCTGTTTGCTCTTCCCCCTTCCTTCTAGCATCTACCAGTGTAGTGGTTGCCCTCTCTTCCTGGCTGCTGTCTTTCCCTACGCAGTGTATAACTGTCGGCTTTCAATCCTAAGGGGACAGAAATTTGAAAGACAGCTTTTCTGGTGTTGCATCTTGATGCTGTGGGTGACTGGTGTGCGCTTTGATACTTTATATTATTGTAATTACTATTGTATTTAACAGCATTATTAGGCCTAGTGACCCATCTAGACTGCCCCACCACTGCCACTCGGGCTGATTTCATTTCTGTTTAGGCCGATGCAGATGTTTACATTTTTCTTGAATTCATCCTTGTTTACACCATTTACTACGGAGCTTGGTAGTGCATTTCATAATCCCACAATTCTTTGCGTATAAAACAAAAATTTCCTCATCACTTGAAATAGTTTGTCTGCTGGAGCAATCTAGTTTTTGTATCCACTGGTGGATTTCAATAACATGTTAACTATGGTGTTATCCATTTTCCCAATTATGATTACCCATAGCTTCCTTCTTTGTTATGACCGTGTTAAGTGGTTCCCTTAAGTTATGAGCCCTGCTGAATGTGATCTTCGGCGCAATCATATTAACACCTACCAAGATGGGGTCACCTTTAAGAACTGGCTAGTGTTTTCAAAAGCTCACTAGTCTTGTCCCGGTTAACTTATTCAAAACCCTGGCCGCTAAACATTTCAAGGTTGTATAACTGTCAGAGGGCTTAGCTCTCATTGTCATCACCTCCATCCCTCCTCCTCCCTGGCACCCCTCTACCCACCCCTGCTTACCCCCTTCTTCCCGCCTCACCTCCTATAACTCCTCCTTCCTTTCCTCTCCCACATGCCCTCCCTCGTCCCCTCCTTCCAAACTCTCTCCCATTCCCTGTTATCCATTGCCCTCCCCTTTCCCCTTTCTGCTCTACCCTCTCCATCCCTTTTATGGATATCCCTGGGCTCCACTCCCACCTCACCCCGACACTCACGCACTTAACGCTTTTCTTTTCTCTTTTCTACCTTCTCAAACTTTCCACCCATGACTCCATAGTATGCATGTCCCCCTTTTGTTTTCCCTACCTCCTGCTCATCCCGATGCTTTACCCATCTCTTCCCATTTCTCACTTCTCCAATCTCTCACCCTCTGAATCAGCCACTCCTTCAACCCTAATTCAGTATGCTACACAAAGGGGTTCTAGTTATCACCCAGCTGACTGTTGCTTAAGTCTCTATTGTTTGCGCTATTTTCCCGTTCCACCCTGTAGTTAGTCAGCATGTTACCATGCACTTTATTACAGTAATGTATGATTATTACATGATGTGTTATTTTTCTGTGCATAGTACTTTATCTTTTATTGCTGTCATGCAATTGTTCCGTAGATTGAGTCACCTGTAATTCACTGTAATTGCTTTTATGTGTTGCACCTACCATTGTTCTCTATAGGTATATGTCCCTGTTTTTATGTAATCAGGACCTCACTGTGAATGAGCCTGCTCAATTGAGCTTTTCCTGCAATAAACGTGAATTGAAGATACCACGTATTGACATGGCTATAATCAGAATCATTGGTTTTGCTTTTCTCTTAGAGTTAATAACAAGGACCCTCTGTTTCTAGTTTCATGGGCTTTCTTTAACACTGCACAAAAATAAGCTTTCTGTCTGACTCTCACTTTCAAAAATCTACAGCTTATTTCTTATAATAAATATGGTCAGAACCATTTCCCCTGAAGTGGAAGAACTACCCAAAGAATGCTGTGAACCAGTTCCTTAGGAGGGAACCATCCAATTTTTATTATGAGGGGCATCCTCAATGAGTATTTTTGTTCAGCATTCACAGTAGAGGCAGGGGGTCCACTCCCTGTCTGTGGTAAGCAAGCTACAGGAGGGAAGCAAATGGAAGTGTACTTAGGACTGGTGTTACGGGATCGGGTACTTACGGGACTAAGGGTGTGTAAGTCTCTAGGGCCAGAGGGGTTACACCTCAGAATGCTAAGGATATTGGTACTGGAATGTGTAGGGCCTTCAATGGTCTTATTTAACCACTCCCTGGAGACTAGTGTAGTCCTAATAGACAATGTGGTCCCTATGAACTAGAGAGGGCCCTGGAAACTAGGCTGATTAGCTTAACATCTACAGTGGGAAAACTCCTGGCGACTATCATCAAGGAGCGTCTGGTGGAATTGTTCTGAAGTGATTTGGTTCCAAGATCAGGGACTACACGGCTTTGTGAAGGTCAAGTGTAGTGCCCCAGAGTTCCTGGTGCCCTCCAAAACTGGGCAACCAGGTGCTCTAGGGCTTGTTAGTTGAATAGGGGCCCCAGAATAGGTGTGCCCCGGTTAGGTGCCCCAAGGGTAGGTTAGGTGCCCCCCAGAAACACAAAGCCCTAGCTGGGCTTGTGTTTTAAAATGTTTTCTGTGAACCCCAGCAATTCAGGTGAAGTATCTCCTGTCCCGGGGTGTGGACTGCTAGAGGAAGTGTGGCCATCCTCCTCCCATCCATACTGTTTTCTTGGCTTATTCAGCTTTTTCTAGAAGCTTTATGGGGAGAGCTGGGGGCCTTGCTGGCCACGCCATTATATTTGACCCCATAGTTCTTTTCCTTTTTTACGATGCCACTTTTCGGTCAGCAATGGCTAGGTAATTGTTGGATATTTCCTTACTGGTGGCGAAGAAGGTCATTACCAAAAGATGGTTGTCAGATGTTTCTCCCACAGTAACAGACTGGCAAGACATCATGATACACTTTTTTTTACCTCCTTCCCTCTTCCCTGGTTCCATTACTCAGCCCTATTTTTGCTAGCCCTAAATCTCTATTGCACTTGTAGACTACTTGCACTTCTGGTGTACCATAGTTAACTTGTACTGTCTGTGTTACTCCTCAGTAGCTTGACCTAGATTAAAACTACTAGAATTCCATTCAGTCATTTTCTACCAACATAGTTTTGAGACACTCATGCTTGCATTACAGTGTTCATTTTTGTCTTATCGTATCTATCTCAGTTGATTATCATCCAGCTCCCTAGTCCAAAACTGTTAGCATTCTAGTCCCTCACTGCTCACTGTACAGACTACTCACTTTTTAATTGTATGTATTCAATTGTAATTCTTGTGTTACTGTACCAATTTCTGCATTCAATCCCCATGTTCCCCTACCCCCCAGGTCGCACCGGGAGATGAGCAACTTGTTCAGTGTGCCTTCCTGGTTAAACATTTCAATAAATAAATAAAAATACTAATTTATAAGCTGGAAAAATTAACAGCTCTGAGCAACCATAAGTTGGAAGTATTTTGAAATATTCTGGAGACGATGGATGCTATATATTATAGCCTAGAGGGGAGACTTTATACCTGGGATGTGAGGCGGTTGACCTGACCAAGTCCAGCTTTTCTTTCTTCGTGTCAAATGCAATAATCCTTCCTGCCACCCACCCCCCATGAAATATGAGTTATAAACTATAAATTACAAACTATGAAATAAGAACCCAATAAACCCTTCCACCAGTAATGTTAATTCATATCACTTGACTCAGAGTATCCAGGTATTAGAAATGCCCAGGATATATTCTACTATACTAGATTCTACTATAATGGCCAGTGGCCCGAGAATTTGGAATGGGCTGCCAGAATACCTGAGAACAAAGGCAATTGTCCCATGGAACAAGATAAAAAAATTGGTTGTCCCAAAAGTTGGCACAACCAAAAAATTGTGGTCGCTGTTGACATTCTGCAGTTTTTATGGCCATAGACATTCTTGAGAACGTGTGTGATTATTTAAGATTTTGTGTGTCCATGTATTACATGTATTTTATGTGCTGTATATTTAATGAAACGTGTCTTGAATGTTTATGGATCCCATTGAAAATGAGTCAACGCTCAAATGGGCTATCCTTTTCCTTGGAATGTTCATAAGGAATAAACTTTTACAAAAAAAAAAAACAATATTGCACACCCCGTAGTATATTTTAACCCTTAGGCTGCCAACAGAATTAGAACGTATAGGAATTCTGAACCGATATATCAGTCTGCAGTCCTGCAAAGGTTAACTTACTGTTTTAATTACTGTGTTTTAATTGCTTTATTTGTTATTGCTGAAAATGTTTATTTAAAGGAGAACTGTGCTGGACCTGTAATGTTATTTTCCCCTGTAAAAGCCTATTTTTTTTTTAAACAGTGGTTTAAATTATGTTGCTTTCCATTTCTACAGGCTTTTTAGTTATCCTGTGTGTATTTCTGATTCACACTTAAGTAGTAAGAACCATTTTAGAACTCTGTGATGTAGTGTATGTCCCTTGCTCAGCTCTTCCATTGTTGGCACAATGCATCAGTATTCTATTATAGAACTGTGTGGCTGAGAGGGACATAATGTACATCATATAGTTCCAAAATTGTACTTAACTACAGAAGGTAAGTCAGAAACATCAAATGTGTTTGCTAAAAGGCCTGCATAGAGGGAACAAAAACAGAACTGGAACCAGTACTTAAAAACAGCTACTACCAGAGGAAATGGCTTACAGGTTCTGTGCAGTTCTCCTTTAATTGTATATTTGTCTGATGAAATCAATAAAGGGAAAGACAATTCAGATATTGTAAAATAAAGCTAATTATCAGGAAATAAGAAATAGGATGATTGAACTAGACTGGAGTACAATAATGAAGGGATTAACAACTGAAGAGTCATGTGAAGTGTTTGTCAATATACTAAATCATTTGACAGAGAAGCATATTCCTAGAAAGAATGTGCGTAACAGCAGGGGAAAAAAACCTTCTTGGATAAATAACAAAATTATTCAATTATGTAAAAGAAGAAAATATTGTTCAGACGGATTCAACAGCTAAAGACAGTGGATGGTAGGGTCAGGTATAATAAAACACTACAGAATGTCAAGTAGGAAATAAGAAAAGCAAAGAAACAGTTGGAATATAGATTAGCAACAACAAAAAATGATACAAAGAGTTTCTTTGCATACGTCAATAATAAACGGGAACAATAGGATAGTGGGACCCCTGATTGTTGATGGTGAAATATCTATGAAACCTGAAGAAATGACAGAAGAATTCAGTAGAACATTTAGTAAGGTGTTTGTTATGGTTGACCAAAAAGGAGAAAATATCATGGCTGGGAAAGGCAATACAGAACAGACCGACTTAATCACTGCTGACAAGGTCCTTAAAGAGCCCCTGACACCGTTAAAAAAACTTGGAAAAAATGTGAGATTTAGACAGTTAAGTTTATATTTCATGTATTTTCTATAATTATGTTTTCTTTATTACCGAGGACAGCTGTACGAAAGAGGCTTACTGTCCCTTTGACTTTCTCTGCTCTTTCTGCTATCCTACATATGACATCATAATCCGGGTTGCACCTGGAAACAAACTTCTGGTCATGGTGCTTTTCCCGGTTACCAACTTTTAAATAAATAAATAAAATAATTCCCTGTTTATGGCATCATAATTATCCCCACAGCAACAGACTGTGATGTCATAAACAGAACTGTGATGTCATATGTAGGCAAGCAGCTGGAACAGATAGGGCAGTGATCCTGTTTACATGCAGATGTCCTTAGCAATAAAGAAAAATGAGAAATACAGAAACAATATTGAAATATAATATCACTTGTGCTAAACATTACATTTTCTCAAATTTGTCACAATGGTGTAAGGGGCTCTTTAACAGAATAAAAAAAATCAAAACAGATAAATCAGCAGGTCCAGATGGGGTGCATCCAAAATTTATTAAGGAACTTGGGGATGTGTTAGCACCTGCTGCTACCATAATAGGGCAAAAGTCAATAAATGAAGGATATGTAGCTAGGGATTGGAGAACAGCATATGTGTTGCCTGTGTTTAAAAAGGGAAGTAGGGTCGAGGTAGCAAATTATAGACCGGTAAGCTTGACATCAGTGGTTTGTAAAATCATTGAAAGGATAATATATGAGGAGATCATTAATTATACCTCAGATATTGGATTGATTGATAAAACCCAGCAGAGTTTTTCAAAGAATAGATCTTGTGAGACTAATTTAGTTTTTATGAATATGTTGGGAAAATGATAGATCAGGGGAATAAAGTGGATATGGTAATGCTGGATTTCAGTAGAGCCTTTGATAAGTTCTCTCATGGGGTAGTGATCTTAAAACTGAAAAACCTGGGAATTGACAGCAGTATTATCGGGTGGATCAAACACTGGTTAATGGAGAGAACTCAATTAGTTAAGAGTTCAGGGCTTCTTGTCTGATGAAGTGCAGGTCTCGAGTGGGGTGCCACAGGGTTTGGTACTGGGACCTCTGTTGTTTAGTACTTTCATTGCTGATCTACACATCACCAGTGGGAATAAATTAGTGAAGGTCGCTGATGATGTTAAGCTGGGAGGGGTGGTGAACACCTTTGAGGATAGATTACAATTTGGACAGGATTTATTGCATATAACAGAGTGGGCAAACAAAAACAAAATGGGCTTTACGTAAATGTGTAATAATGCACATGGGTCAGGGAAACATTAAGCAGGAAATATTACATACAGGGTGTGAAATTAAAGGACTCAGTCTGTGAGAAAAATTTAGGAGTACATATCAGACATGATCTGAAAAAAGGGTCCCACTGCAAAATAGTAGCAAATAAGGCTCTGCACTTGGCTAATTGTACCCAAAGAAGTTTCAATCAAGAAATGAAGAGGTACTGATGCCTCTACTTAAATCTTACATAAGACCTCACCTGGATTATTGTTCTACAGTCTGGAGTCCTCATCTGAGGAAGGACAAAACGATGGTTGAAAAGCCACCAAGGGCCTGTACAAAACTAACAACAGGGACTAAAGACAAGCCCTATGAAGAAAGGCTGAAGGTCCTAGGGTTATGGTCAATGGATAGTAGACGCCACTAGAGGGGATCTGTTGTTGCTCCATAAAATTATGGTCAAGAAATATTAAAACAAGATCTTGAACTACAAACTAGGGAACAAAACTATAACCTAAGAGGTCATAAGTATCAGTTAAAAGAATAATATTGCAGGACAAATCTAAGAAAATTTAGCTTTGGACCTAGAGTAATTAGATTATGGAACAAACTACCAGCTTGAGTAGTAGAGGCTTCTAGCTTTAATTCATTCAAGGCAGGATTGGACAAGTATATATCAGTTGGTAACTTCAGTTTCCTCCACTAAAATGGTGGGGACAGCCTATATGGGCTTATGCCTTCTCGTTGTCTTAAAAATCCAGTATGAACTCCAGTATATGTCACTCAATGTTCTGGTGTGTTCATTTTGCTAGTTACCGCTAGATTTTTTTTATTCATATAGATTACCTGTGGGACAATAATTTGTACTGTATTATGGCCTGTATTTGATCTTTAATAAAGACTTAAAGTTTAAAAAAAAAAAAGTTTTCTGCTTGTTTTTTTACCCTGCCTGCTTCTACTGTTAGACCCCCCCGCCAGTTACCTTGCTCCGGGAACCTGTGCTCATGGTTCCCAGTCATGAGGGCAGGCAGGCAGAGTCGGGCTTGTGAGGATTCCAGAACAGAATCCTCAGTCTGAATGGCAACAGCCATTCACTTGATGTTGGAGCAGCAGCAATGAGTGAGGGGGAGCAATCGGCCAGCCAGGGCAGAGCCAGTAGGGAGGGACTTACCTTAAGTTCCTGCATCCTTCCTGAGTCCCAGCTGGTCCAGCAGGTCAGTGGCTCCTCCTCCTAATTCCCCGTCGATGGCCCAGGGTCCACGGCAGTGAAAGCCCTGTTGGGGAGGGGCGTCAGTGACAAAAGGCCATCCCCTCCAGCACCAGCAGTCTAGCAGCAGGAGTGGTAGTCAGTGGAAGAAGGCGGGGCCAGGCCTCCACAATGATGCCCAGCAGCAATTCATGGGGGTTAGTGAGAGGAGGCGGGTCCAAGCCTCCCCACTGCGCTCAGCAGTAGCCCCAGCCTTGAAAGAAGTGGGCGGCAGGGTGAGTGGCAGCAGCACCATGTCCAGGTGCTGGCTGTCATCTGAATGAAGAAAGACTGTTAAAAAAATAAATGAACTTTGGGCACTTCCAGACACTGGCAGCAGAGGCAGGCTTTAGGCTGAGCAAGGCCCCAGTAAACGAACTGCCCATGGGGCAAAGTAACGTGAGGGCTCTGTTGAGCCAGGGACTGTGGAGGTGGGCAAGGGCCCAGTCACGGACTGCCCATGGGAAAGAGTAATGGAAAGGGCTCTGTTGAGCCAGGGACCATGGGGGTGGACAATCCTCGCCTATGGCACCCCCTACTGGGCGGAACTTCAACATGGCCCCATAGAGTCAGTGAGAGGAGGGGCAGGGACTACTTTAATGAGGAACTGAATACGTAGCTAAATTTAAAGAGGCAATGTACCTCATTGATGAACTGCCTGTCAGAAGTGTATATAAATAACTGATTGATGTTTGGGGCCCTGTGATTGAATTGTATATTGCCTGTAATTGTCATGGACTGTGCTTTGCAACCTGCAGTTGCTTGAACTGAATGCACAGGGAAGCTTTGTTCAAAATAACCACCATCACAAGGTTTTACAATATGTTTTATTGTGCCGCCAACCCTACCTGCGTGCGGTCCCAGTGTGTCTCAGCCTGGATATCCCTGACCAGCTGTTTCATCCTTGTCAGTTCCTCCAAAGAGTTCTGCTTCTTCCTGTTTCATCCTGGTGGCCCAAAAGGCTGGGTGATATTCTTCTGTTCGTTCCTGGAGAGGTGACCTGTTCCAGTGGTCTGTTGGAGACTTGCAGCTGATTATCTTCCCTTGGGTCTGGACTCCAAAATGCTTTACCGTTCTGCCTCCGCCATCGCCTCCCCACTAA
The DNA here is from genome assembly GCA_016271365.2 of Neoceratodus forsteri. Lineage (NCBI taxonomy): Eukaryota > Metazoa > Chordata > Ceratodontiformes > Ceratodontidae > Neoceratodus > Neoceratodus forsteri. Next base: position 738,406 of record CM057453.1, read on the forward strand.
CCACCCTCTTCAATCTCTCATTCTCACTTGCTTCAGTCCCCTCCAACTGGAAAAGTGCCACTGTTATTCCCCCTCCCAAAAGGGGTGACCCCTCTGCACCGAGTAACTACCGCCCCATCTCCCTACTTCCCATCCTGACCAAAATTCAAGAGCGTCTGGTGCTCGACCAGCTCTCATCCTTTCTTGATGCCTCCTCCTTCTCCACACCCTACCAATCGGGGTTTAGGAAGATGCATTCCACAGTCACCTCCCTCCTCAGGCTCACCGACACCATCTTCACAGGCACGGATCATGGGCACATCACCTCAGCTATCTTTGTCGACCTTGCCAAGGCATTTGACACTCTCTCTCACGCCCTTTTACTATCCAAACTCACAAAGGCGGGACTCTCGGGTACTTGCACCAACTGGTTCAAATCCTACCTTGTAGGCAGATCCCAATCCATGACAATCGGTCATCATACTTCAGCCACCCTCTCTGTAACCACAGGGGTCCCCCAAGACTCGGTACTTGGCCCAATTCTGTTCTCCATCTTCTTGAATGACCTGCCCTCCGTATGGCTACACACATCCATTGATATGTATGCTGCTGACACGGCACTGTATGTGTCTGGTCCCTCCCCCCACTGAAGTTGCCTCCAGATTTCAGGAAGACTTCAACGCACTCCAGTGCTGGTTTCGTTCTAACCAGCTCTTCCTAAATCCAAAGAAAACTAACTCCTTTACCTTCGGTACAAAACAGAGGTTCTCCCAGCAACCCCAAAACCCCCACTTATCTCACTATCAATGGGACTCCATTGGAGGCCTGCACCTCCTTCCGGTACCTTGGGGTCTGGCTCAACCAGCACCTTGACTTCTCTGATCATATCGACTCAATCCACAAGAAACTATACCCCAAGCTGGGTACCTTATATCGTAAAAAGGGTTGCCACCTCTGGAAACTCACAAAGCAATCTTACAACAAATGATTCTTCCTATAATCGACTATGGCTACATAATTTACAGCGCCGCCCCAAAGTCCACCCTCGCAAGACTCGACCCTCTCTTCCACTCCTTTTTGCCCTAGACTGCCCTCCCTCAGTGCACCACTGCGATCTCTACAAGCTGCTAAACCTCCCCTCACTATGTGATCGGAGACTTAGCCACTGTGTGAGGACCACGGCGAAATTCTGGTCATGGACCCTCCCCCTCCTCACACATTGAGTCTGCCCTTGCAGTTCAACCCCCATCTGCTTACTCTCTCAAGAACACTGACTCCCACTCCATGTATGTCCCACATATGTCCACAGGCTAAGCGTCTTTCAGCTACCACTTGCTTAAACTTTGGAACTCCTTGCCAGCTGATATTATGCACACAGATAACTCCAAGCAGCTAAACCAGATCAAGTCATTCTTTACCCCCTCCTGTTCATGCAGTCTGCGCCACTGTATTGCCTTATATCCCAACTCTCACCCTCAACCTGTCCACCTCCTGGCTCATCTCTACTCGCCAAGTACCTGGCCCTAGTCCAGTGCCTGGCGAACCCTTGCAGTTGCGCTCATTGAAACCTATGTGTCCTCCAGCATTTACTCTATCTCATGCTAATTGCCTAGTTGGCCTGCTGATCCATTTGGACTTGTTAGTAGTTCACACTCTGTTAGCCCCTGCTTTCAGCATCTTAGTTATTTGCTTGCTATTGTACTGTATAACTCTTGTTATGATGCTGAATCAGCACTGTATATTGTTGTGTTCAAATGTTGTACTTGTCCTGACCTCCCCCAGGACGCATCTAGAATCGAGCGGTACTCCACTCAGTATGCCTTCTTGGTGAAACTCTTAAATAAATAAATCTTCACCACAACATCGAGTTTTTCAGTCCAGTATCTTTTGTTTGTTCTTCTTCTTCTGCTTGAGTGTCCCTCCTGAAGTGGAACTGTCCTGGACAGAAAAATGGTCTTGTGACTTGTTCCCCCTAAAAGATTCACAATGGTGGCTGGCCTCCAAATGCATACTGCAAAGCTTGATGCATTATAGATAGAGTTAGGAGGAAGTAGGTAGGCTGTTGGTTAACTAGGATCTGCAGCTTATCCATTAGGTAGGAAAATGGGCAGACTAGGGCCCTGTCCACACTATGCCTCTGTAACGTTACAGAGTGGTCAAACCGGTACTGTAACGATTTGCATTTACACCTGTAACGTTACAGAAGGTGTTTTCAAAACCCTTATAGAAACCTGTCTGTATGTGGTTTCTACAACGGTTTTGGCAATGGTTCCAGGTCTGTAATGTTACAACCTGCAGTGTCGACGCATGACTGTGTACCCTCCAGTCCCCTACTATACCTCAATGCATTGCGGTAGTGTAGTGGTGCAGTCTGGGAGGTAAACAAGGGGAAGAACCAGGAAGCTACACAGCACTGATCGTGAGTGTAGTGAACCTGTGCTGGCAGGCGTGGGGATGCCAATGCTCTGGGTACTGCGCCACTTTCAAGGACACACATCAATATGTCCTGTAATATGGACACTGTGTCAAGCACACCTTGGCAAATGCTGGCAAGCCTGTGTGAGGCACGACGTTGTGCAGCCCTCCTCGGTCTCCTACACCTTGCAGTCTGCAGGTTCACTGCATAATAGTGCATTATACAGGCCAACGAACACACTGCTTTGGAAAATGCTGCCATGTTTCACACACCCTACTGTGTTCTGTGTGCATGGCAACCCTTGGCATTCTGGGATTTCGGTAACCAGCACCTACTGCATCTTGGGATAGGCACTGCTTCCAAGGAGTTACACCACTCCCAGAATTATTCATAGTGTGGACAGGCTGTAACATTATCGTAATGGTTTCGACACTCTTCATTTTATAGTGTGGATGCACTGTAACGTTACAGGGCTGTAATGGTTTCAAACCATTACAGATTTTAGTGGCGTAGTGTGAACAGGGCCTAGGTGGGCCAAGCGGTCCTTATCTGCCATTAGATTCTATGTTTCTAGAGTAATAGTCATAATGTAGGTGGTGTTACAGATCTTTTTAGTATTTAGATGTTTAGTGTGTTGTTATTTAGGAATGGTTAATATAATGTTCCTGGTTTGCATTCGAGTCAGCTTCATGCCTCTCCTTGTATATTTCCAGCTAGTGGCATTTGGCCTGGGTCCCATTCCCCAACACCAATTGGCCATGCATCACCTGAAAAATCCACCTCTGGGTGGTTGACGTAGTTGAAATTCATTTTCCCTCCAAGAGGTAGCTGGGTGGACCTGTGCCCTGACCCGACCATGCCATTTAGAGTGTGGTCGGTGTCAGTGGCTTCCCTCGCCCATTACACAAGTCGAGCCAGACTAACCAGATTGATATTTTCAACTCTGGGATGAGCCGTGCACACTGCCAAGCAGTCACTGTTCTGTATCTAGATTTCTGTTAAAACATTGTGAGAGATCAACAACTAGGGTGACAGGACTATAAACTGGTTGGAGGAGTTGATTCAGAAAGGACATAAGAACGTGCTTCACAGAAAGGGAGATGGAATCAATTGCCAAGGAAAGTAGAAAGCACCAGTACAGTGACTAGTTTCAAGACATTGTGGGGCAATTATAAAGGGATGGTGAAAATTAAGACAGAGAAAGAGTGAGAATAAGGGGCAAGGGGATAAACTGCAAATGGCAGTCGGTGTGGCACAGATCGGATGCTGGGCAGAGATGATGGACAAAGAGTCGTTTTCTGCTGACACCTTTTTACGAATAGCATGTTGGCTGCTTTTTATTTTCAAAAATGTTTCCACCAAATTGCATTATGCAACTCTTTTTCTAGTCTGGGAGATGGAAATGTTCATTTTTATTCCGAAGAACAATTCTTTCTTTGGAAATATATTTTCTTGACTACATACTGTGTATCTTGCCAGCCACTGAGGGAGGTCACAAATTTCATATAAATGCTCAATATAAACACACAATCTCAAATTCACATGAACCACAGACAGAACTAAAACTGAACTCCTACATTTAATGCTCAGTGGACAGTTTTGTCAAAGCCAATGATTTTAATCAATTTACTTTTGGCACACAGATAATGCACAAGCTATGTGAATAGCTGGTACTGTCAAAAAAACAGTGACAATATCCTAGCCTGGCAGGTGCTACTGGCAGTGTACCTAGAATCACATTCAGCAGGACTTTGAACTTGGGAGGACTACCTCTCAAATAGTTATTACACACAAGAAGAAAACCAATACTTTACTATATCCCAAACAAGCTGGCTTCTATATATGTATTGGCTGTAATGTACTGTATGTAGGTATGGAATCACACTAAATCTGTATTCATAACTGAATAAAAAGGTAGATATCAACCAATTTATCACATATGTAACACCAGTTCTGTAGAGTATGTGGCATGGTGCATCTGTAACAGGCTAGAGGAAAAAATTATCAGTCTTTATATAGCACTTTACAAGCAATAAGAGGCTGGTAATGAAGTGACTATAAACTGTACTGGCAGACTATGTATAGGGTGCACTATTAAACCCCTCAAAATGCACATACAAGAGCATATCAGAGCTAACAAAAATGGGAATAACATACTAGGTTAACATTTTATGGAACCCTCCAACATTCACCTTAAATTGTGGGGGTGCACCTGTTGCTTCAGCAATCTTTGCAACCTAAGGGACTCAAGGACTACCTCGATTTTAATACTTTTTAAAGGAAAACTGCACAAAACTAGAAGATCATTTTTCCTAGTAGAAGTTGTTTTTATAAAAAGCCTGGTTCAAATTCTGTTACTGTTCCATCTATGCTTGCTTATTACTAACCTCAGTGGTTGTTTTCTGATTTACACACAGATGTTAAGTGCCATTTTAGAACTGTATGATGCAGTTTATGTCCCTGTTCAACCACAGAGTTCTACGGTATAACAAGGATGCATTGTTTCAACAACGGAAGAGAACTGTATGATAATCTGCATCATACAGTTACAAAATGATACTTACTATATTTGTGTAAATCAGAAACACCCACTAAGATAACAAACTAGCCCATATAGATGGATAACAGAATTTGAACTAGTACTTAAAAATCAACTTCTACAGGGGAAAATGACTTACAGGTTCACTGCAGTTCTTCTTTAAAGCTGCCTGGCATCACCAAAAGTGGACTGCAGTATATGAGATAGTGGCGAGCATGGACAAAACCAGAACAGCGGTGTTTCAGTACTATATACATCACATACTGTAGGGATGTATAGCATTCCATTACAGTAAGTGTTATCATTAAGATGTGTTTACTGCACCGTTATCTTCAGCCTGTGTGTGCTTACTCTGGACCTCTGGATTGTTAGGCACACTGCATTAGTGGTGGGATACAACTGTGCCCCACTTGTGACCAACACCACAGCAGTCCATTCTGGTTCCCTTGTAGGAGTGGCAGCAATATGGCTGTGCCACTCATTTTACATTTCCAAGGGTTCACCTCTCTGGGTCTCGTTGCAAGTTCTCTTCCCCACACCATCATGATCCGGCATTGGGAGGCCCTAAAGACTGACTGAGACTTGAGTTACTCTACCTTGTTACCATACTGATCTTGTGGGGTGCAGTGGTGCACAGACTCTGACCCTCCAACTGACCATGGAGCTTACACATGACTGACATAGAGGGGGGCTGGAATACAGGGACTCAGGCTTCCTCTCCCTGCAGCTGGGTTCTCCTGGTCCCATACACTGTGCTACATACTGGTGGACACAAGTACCACTTGGCCCACCCAGTCTGGCCAGATGTTCCCTGCTTTAACTGTCGCCACAGAACCTAACTGGTCTCTGGCAACCATCCCTCTTCCCGATGTTCTAATATACCCCTATGTCTGTCCCATGCATGCTTAAAGCCCCCTTCCCCTTCTGCTGGCAGTATGTTGCAGGTGTCCACCATCCTTTCACCTCAGTGCATCCACCAGTCTCTAGTTCACTGGACTGAACTGTGTTAATGTTGTACCTTTTAATACCAGCAATTTTTTAGATAGAACTGAATTTTGTGTTTGAGGATATAAAATCGAGTAAGCTTGAAAACTCCTTAGCTGTCCTCTTACGTGTTAGGAGCAAATGTGCATACAATATGAGGACCAGGGCCCTCTCTACACAAAGGAAAACTTTCCCTTCCACTGCATAGAGATATGCTCCTAAGACTTTCAAACACACAGTTAGTTCTACAACAGAGTTCTCTAAATTTCTCAAGAACCCCAGGGACTGCACAAGTGTCAAGGCTTTCTGCAAGGCATTCATTGCTCCTGCTGTCTTCCCACAAATACTGTATGGCCTTTATCTAGGTGTGGTTAGACCATCATCCTGTCTTCTGAGTATGACTGCTATTACAGAGCAATATTTTGTCAAAATCAGCAGGGAAAAACAGGACAGACTACATAGGCCTACCAGTCCTTTTCTGCTGACAAATTTGATTTCTAATTTTGTAAGCACTCTTGGGGCAGAAGTCAGGCCAAAGGCCATTCCCTTGAAATGTTACTGACATTCTCATTTTAAACTGCAAATACTTCCTGTAACTTGCCTTCCTGGCATGTGGAAGTACAGTATGTATATTTTCATATTATGTGTGTGTGTGTATATATATATATATATATATATATATATATATATAAAAACATAAACATGCTGGGATCTGTAGAAAGAGAATAATTGTTTTCAGAATTACCATTCTAAACTTCTCTTTTATGTGCTTGTTCAGGATTTGAGATCCAGAATAGGTCACTTCTACTCATTTTTACGACTGTATAGCAGAGCTATGCAATGTATTGCTATTACGTAGTAGAGAGAATGGACTCTGGAAGCATGTCACCGGCCACCCTGACTGTGTCCTTCCACAGTGGAGTTGAAGCACATCCAGTCCTCGGCACTGACTACAGTGGTCCACCCTCGCCTGCACTAGCACACTATTTTCCTGCTCCACGCTCACTTCCAGGTTCAGAGCTAGCACTTGTTTTCCTCTACTTATATATGTAATAATGTTTCCTGGTGTCTAGTGGCACCCCCACCGTCTGATTGCTGTCCCTGGTATTTAGTTGCACCCTCCGATCACGTTCCCCATTATCCACTAGCGTTTCCTTGGTGTCTGGTGGCACCTCCAGTCACCATTCCAATTATATTGCATGGTTTCCCTGGTGTCTTGTGGCACCCTCCAATTGTCATCCTCATTATCTACTTATTTCTTGGTGCCTAGTGGCGCCCCCGGCCCTCCAATTGCTGTCTGCCATTATGTAGTACTGTTTTCCTGGTGTCTAGTGGCACATCCCACCCTCTGATCACCATCCCAGTGATGAGGTATTGTTTTCCTGGTCTTAGGTGGCACCCTCTGATCACCATCCCTGTTATATAGTATTGCTTCCCTGATGTCTAGTGGTAACACCCCCCCCCTATTCATTTTACCAATGTCAGCTGAAACAAAGAAAACAGTCCCCTCAATTTTATTTTACCGTGCAAAAAGGGAAACAGTCCTGTGTTGATCTGACCCCCACCCCCACCTGACCTCCCACTCAGCACCAACCACCCCATACACACCCTCACTCACCTGAATATGTCCCACAGGAAAGATCCACTCTCCAGTCGAAGACATATCTTGCTGCTGGGACTGACTGCAATATGAGAAACTTAAGTACGGTTCAATGTAGTTCAAAGGGGGGGTTGAAGTATGAAGCATACATTTGTCATTTTTACATATTCTGGACCCAGTTTTCAACATGGCTTTTTTGGAACCCCCACTCATGACCAATGGTGGTGGAATTATGCAAATCAGGCCAGAAAGATGATTTTGTAGTTACGCTGCAAAATAACCTTTTGGATGTGATTAGAAAATGTTCCTCACACTTGTTTACGAGGTGGGGTCAACAGAAGGTTATACTGAAAATCTGGGGTCAAAATATGTAAAAATGATAAAGTTACGAGTGATTGTTGGAAATTTTCTGCACACACATATATGTTTGTTAATTTTAAATATTTTGACCCCAAATTTTCAACACAGCCATTTTTTTCACACCACCTCATGAATATGACGGCTGTCATTTTTCAAATCCTGGCCAAAATGTGTTTTCACACCTGTGACATGGAATCATATTTTGGCAGGAATTTGAAAACTTTCACCTACGGGGCTCATGAGGTGGGGTAATAAGAAGGCTTTGCTGAAAATCTGATGTACACATACAGTAAAATATCCAGGTTATGATGCAACATTGCAATAAGTCAACGTTCACTCATACGTTTGCTAATTTTCAGTATTTTGACTCCAAACTTTCGATATACCTATTTTCCACACCATCTTATAAACATGACAGGTGTACGTTTTTTAAAATCCTGGACGAGACATCTTTTCACACTCTGTGCTGCAAAATAACATTTCAGCCAACATATTATAAATGTTGCATGTCATGTTTATAAGGGCAGTCATAAAATGACTACCTTGAAAATTTGGGGTCAACATAAACAAACAAACAAAAAAAAGACAATGTGTAAAGAGTGAATGTACCAGGCCCTGCATTTCTATAGATGGCTAGTCTTCCCATAGCACATAGCCCAAAGTGCCCTACGCATCTGCACCTGTTCACACACCAATGAAATCTTCAGGTTTCCTCAGGTCTGAAGCAGCGCCTCACTTTTTTCGGCAGCATCAGTACCATCACTCTGAAGCCATATTGGTTCTAACCAAAGCTAATTCTTGTTTGTAAGTACCCTGAAAATACAGGTTACTCACCTGTAACAGGAGTTCTAGGAATGGTATATGTTGTTCATCCTCACTTATTGGCAGGTATCCTTGCCGCTTTAAATCTTGCCGGAAGGTCTTCAAGCTGGCTCCTTCCACCCACCCAGGTGGTAAAACTCTTGGCTCGGCCCCATGACGCCAGATCTGGCCGCTGGAAGCTCAGGCTGTGCTGCGGGCGGAGGTTCAGGGTCGTAGGATGAACAACATATACCACTCCTAGAACTCCTGTTACAGGTGAGTAACCTGTATTTCAAGGGACATGGATATGTTGATCATCCACACTTATTGGCAGACTCCTAGCAGTTCTCAGGGAGGAATGAGGCAAAGCGCACACCCCCTACTTAGGGAATAGAGACTGGAGAACCGAGGCCCCAAAACCAGCATCCCGGCGTGACTCAAGGTCGATGTGGTAGTGGGTGATGAAGGTATGTGCTGACTTCCAGGTAGCAGCCCTACAGATTTCCTGGATAGGGACGTCCCTGGAAGCAGCCACTGATGCAGCGGTATGGAGGGTAGAATGAGCTCTTATCCCTTTGGGAGGTTCCATGCCCGCCAACCTATAGCAGACATCTATGCAGGAGGTGACCCACCTGCTTATCGTCCGCTTGGCTGCAGGTCTGCCAGGTGCAGCTTCAGCGTAGGTGACAAACAGCTGGTGAACCTCTCCCCGAATTTCAGCCATGCACTCCTTATAGTAAGCGAGCGCCCTTCTAGGGTCCAGAGTATGGAGCCTATATTCGGCCTCCGAGGTGTGATTGGGGTAGAACACCGGCAGAGTCAACACCTGGTTAAGGTGAAACTCCGACACACCTTCGGAAGGAATTTCGGTGGGGGCAGGACAACCTTGTCCCTGTGGAAGACCAGGTAAGGAGACTCGATGGAAAGCGCCTGGAGCTCTCCCATCCTTCTGGCTGACGTAATAGCCACCAAGAAGGCGGTCTTTCACGACAGGTGAGAGATCACACCTGTGCATTGGTTCGAATGGTTTGCCCATGAGCTTTGCCAGTACCAGCAGTAGATCCTACGGAGGTGGAGGTTCTCGCACCGGAGGGGAAACGTAATCAAGGCCTTTGAAAAAGCGCCAGACCACCTTCTCCTGCGCCACCAACTGCTTCCCGGCCCGCGCCTGGTAAGCAGAGATGGCTGCCAGGTGCACCCTTAGGGTCGTCTACCTAAGCCCTTGCTGAGAAAGGGACCATAAATAGTCCAAGATGCTTGCCAAGGAACAGGAGAAAGGGTCCAGGCCCTTGCCCTGACACCAAATGGAAAACCTCTTCCAATTGAAGGCATAGCATTTCCTTTTTGACTCCTGACGGGACGCCTCAACTACATTGAGGACCTCGTCGGAAAGACCCAAGGCCTGGAACTCTAGCCGCTCAGGAACCAGGCCGTCAGGTACAGGGACTGAAGGTCCGGATGGAACACCTTCCCCTGATTGACTGAAAGCAGGTCCGGGTGAGCTGGAAACTGCCTCGGGAGCCTGGAGCTGAGGCTGAGGAGATCTGGATACCAGCATTGGCAGGGCCAGTCTGGGGCTACCAGAATCACCTGCGCCTTGTCCCTCCTTGCCTTGAGAAGCACCTTGTAGATCAAGGGAAATGGAGGAAAGGCGTAGAAGAGGCCCGGGGTCCACGGCCTTGAGAAGGCATCCCCCTGCAGTGAGCCCTGCTGAGGCGGGCATGGAACAGCCTCAGCTTCGTGTTCTCCCTTGGGGGCAAACAGGTCCACCTGAGGTGTGCCCCAATGGGAGAACAGATCTTGTACTACCTTCGGCAGGAGAGATCACTCGTGGGACACAGCCCCTATCCGGCTTAGGGCATCGGCCAGGGTGTTGGAGGCTCCTGCCACATGAATGGCTAGGAGATCCGCCTCCAGGCTGCACACTAGTAACCAAATGCGGAGAGCTTCCTTGCACAGAGGCATGGAGCGCATCCCGCCCAGGCGGTTTAGGTAGTACATTGTCATGGTATTGTCCGTCTGGACCTGAACCACTTGACCCCGTAGAAACGGAGCGAAGGTGGTGAGAGCTAGGCGGACCACTCGGAGCTCCAGCAGGTTGATATGGCATCGGGACTCCCGCGGGGACCAGAGGTCGTGCACTCTGTGCTCCCCCAGATGGGCACCCCAACTCATCAGAGAAGCATCGGTCGATAGAGAGACCGTCGGCTCGGGGCGGACAAACGGGATGCCCTCCTGCAGATGAGCTGGAACAATCCACCACTGGAGAGCGTTCCACATCCCCTGGGTCACCGTCACTAGCTGGTCCAATGGATCGCAGTGTTGAGACCACTGGCTGACCAACCCCCATTGAAGGGGACGCATGTTCCAGAGGGCCCAACGGACCACGCTGGTGCAGGCCGCCATGAGACCCAGGAGGCGCAGGAAGTCCCGGGCAGGGCGCGATTGTCCAACAAGAAATGATCAGGCAAAGGAGGAAAGAACCTCGGCCCTGTCCACCGGGAGCCGTGCTCTGGCTCGAAGAGAGTCGAGCTCTGCCCCAATGAAGAGAATCACCTGCTTCGGTTCGAGTTCCGACTTGGCCTCATTGATGAGGAAGCCGATCTGAGAGCAAACCTGGAGGGCCAGATCTCTGGACCGCTCCACCTCTTGTCTGGAGGGGGCTGCTATCAGCCAATCGTCCAGGTAAGGGTACACCTGGACCCCTCAGTGCCGCAGGAATGCTGTCACCACTGCCATGCATTTGGTGAAGACCCTGGGAGCAAGAGACAGGCCAAAGGGCATGACTTGTAACTCGTAAAGGGATCCTTCCGCTCGAAAGCGAAGGAATCTCTGGTGAGACAGACGGATAGGGGCGTGGCTTGATGTCCTGCATGTCCAGAGAGCAGAACCTGCCCGGCGTTCCAAGGATGGTATTATCTGAGCCAGAGTGACCATCCTGAAGGTCTGAGACCTTAGGAACTTGTTTAGGTCGTGCAGGTCGAGAATGGGGCGCCAGCCCCCCATCCGTTTTGGAACCAGGAAGTACCTGGACACAAACCCCGGGTCTGAGGGAGGGTCTGCCACCTCTCTGATCACCTCCTTCTCGAGGAGCAGAGCGATGTTGGCTCGGCGAGCCGACAGTGAGGCTGTGGGCAGACTGGATGGGCCTTGCGGTCCTTATCTGCCGTCAACTTCTATGTTTCTATGTTTCTATGGACCCTGAGGCCCCTCGGGGCGCGACGGCTCTGAAGGGCTGGGCCTGCTTGAACTCCAGAGGCAGGCCCTTCCCCACCACTTCCAACACCCACTGGTCTGTGGTGATAGCGGACCAGTCAGAAAGAAAGTGGCGAAGCCATCCCCCCACAGGGGGAACCTGGGGTGAGGTGACGAGGTTGGGGGCGGCACCCCTCAACCCGTCACTGAGCAGGCTTGGAGGAGGGACCGGCCGAGGGACCACCTGGGCCTTTACCTCCCTGCTTCCTGGAGGAGGAAGTCACAGGCTTGGGTTTGGGATGCCAAGTGCGAGCCTGCTGGGCCGGACGTGCCGCGGGCGCAGACGGACGAAAGGGCTTAGGTTGCGGTCTGCGGCTCTTGTCCCTCTGAGCGGATGAGACCGAGTCCAGAGTGGCATTGGACTTTTTGATCCTCTGGAGGTGACCTTCCACTCCAGGGCCGAAGAGGTCGGTCCCCAGGAAGGGGACATCCGCCAACTTGTGCTGGGTATCCGCTGTGAAAGTGGATATCCTCAGCCATGCCCGACGGCGCATAGCCACTGCGACCGCGACTGACCTGGCGCATGAGTCACCAATGTCCAAAGCAGTCTGAAGTTGCTGCTTGGCCACTGCCCTGCCCTGGTCCTGCACCTGCTTAACCGTGGTCTGCAGGTCAGCCGGGAGATGAGGGACTACCTCGTCCAGGGAGCCCAACAGGGCATGAGAGAAATGTGCCATCAGCACGACCTAGCTGGCCTGACAAAGGCCAAGTGAGGACGCAGCGTAGACTTTTCGCCCGGCCTAGTCCAACTTCTTGGACTCCTTGTCGGGAGGTTTGTCTACGTCCCTGGCGCTTCGCACGCCGGAAGATGCTGTCGGTAACCAACCCCTCGGCTGAGGGTGTTCCAGAAACCGGACAGGGAACTCGGGGACCGCATACTTCCTCGCCATCCTAGCCAAAGGCGCAGGGCAGGAAGCAGGACGCTGCCAGAGCTCCAAGGCCGGGCCTACAATGGCCACGGCCACCGGAAAGGCCTCCGCAGGAGAATCCCCTCGGTCCAATATCTCCGTGAGGGGATACTTGGCCCGCTTGGATACGGGCTCAAGCTGCATCCCGTTGGACTCCGAGATGAGCCTAAGCAAACCCATTAAGGACGAAGGGCTATCGTCCAGTGACTGACCTCCTGAGGACTCCAAGTCGACCCGCCTGGAGAACAGGGAGGAATCGTCATCGGACTCAGAGGAGTCCGCAAAGAGCTGCCTTGGGCCTGAGCCACCCTCCACCTGCCGAGGGCGATCGGGAGTGAGGGTGACAGACAGCCTATGGGGCAGACCCTGGGCCGACCGAGAATTCTTGGTCGGAGCCCCAAACAATGGCTGTGGAGGCGGAGGTTCTACCAGAATCTGTGAGGCAGCCGGTTTCGGACGAGCAACAGGCCTGGAAGCAGGCACCTCAGCTAAGGCGAGGGGTTGCTTCGGCCACTCCGGTGACAGCCACTTGATAGCCGGGGAAGGAGATGACATCGGCTTGCTCCCGGACAGAAGAAGCTGTTGCCACATGAGGTCCTGGTATCGTCGACACAACTTGCGTCGAAGCCTCCCCTAGTCCGAGGAGGAGGACGAGGACGAGGCGGCGCCACTTGCCATGGTGCCGAGACCGCCAAACCTCGGCTTTTCCAGAGGTAGGCGGGAAACCCGCCTCCCCTCGGCTCGAGGGCTCAACAGTGACCCGAACCGAAAGCATGGGCAAGTCCACGGACACCTCAACCACCGCCGGGGAAAGCGGGGAGTGAGGGTTTTCGGCTTCACCGGTCGACAGCCCGTCCGACGGGTCGAGAAAAATCTCGACTGCGTCAATGGGAATCTCGGTCAACTGACCTGACGGGGATGCCATGAAGCCAGTGGCCGAAGCCGAAGGATCGGCCGAAGTCGACGGTCGACTACTCGGTGAGAGGGACCTCCCCGCTCCCAAGAGCGTCGACGGAGGGACTTACCTTTGTGGTCCTTCTTCTTGGACCGAGAGGAAGGCCCTGAAGATGTTGGTCCCTCTCCCTTAGTGGACAGGGACAGACAGAGCTCCTTAAAATAAGCTGAAGAGGAGGATCCCAGGGAGAGCAGGATAAAGGCCGAGGAAGACGAAGATGCGGCCTGCGCCGCCTCCTCTTCGAGGGCGATCATCTGCTCAAGCTGTTCCGCCGAGCCCGCCGCCATGGAAACCGCCAACCGGGCCTCCTTCGACTTTATCAGAGGATAACGCTGGGCGCCTAAGTTGCAAATACGCACGGTCTTCGTGATCGAGTCAAAAGAAGAGCACAGGTCGCAAGCCTCCGCGGGTCGTGCTTCAAGGCCCAAGCAGTAGATGCACGTGGAGCGCGGATCCGTCCCAGACATCTTCTGCCCGCATGGGCACCTCTGAAAACCGGGAGTCGACTTGTCCATCGCAGCCGCGAGGGAAATAAATGACCGAAGTCTTGAAAACCTTAAAAGTAATTTCGGGTAAACCGAAGAAGTAGGAACCAGTCTTATACATCTTTCAAAAAAAGAGGTGTGAAAGAACAAGAGGGCACAATTTGAAGATAGAGGAGGGTGCGGCTCAGAGGTAATTTAAGGAAGTATTTTTTCACAGAGAGGGTTGTGGATGCATGGAACGGCCTTCCGGAGGAGGTTGTGGAGTCAAAATCAGTGGTGGAATTCAAGCATGCATGGGATAGTCATAAGGCAATTCTGGGGGGTGGGGGTAGGAAGAAGTAGGCTGCTGGTTAACTAGGATCTGCAGCTTATCCAGTAGGTAGGGAAATGGGCAGACTGGGTGGGCCAAGTGGTCCTTATCTGCCATCAAATTCTGTGTTTCTATGTGAATGCAGAGCGTTAAGGAGGGAACCTGAGCTTCCAAGTGGTAAGGAAGATCTGGCGTCATGGGGCGGAGCCGAGAGTTTTACCACACGGGTGGGTGGGAGGAGCCAGCTTGAAGACCTTCCGGCAAGATTTAAAGCGGCAAGGATACCTGCCAATAAGTGTGGATGAACAACATATCCATGTCCCTAGAATGTAACCTTTTCACAACTGGTTCTTCAGTACTGGCTGTGTTGTTCTTAGAGCCAACAGTTTTTTGACTTCCAAGTAAAACAAATTCAGTATCTCTGGATTTAGAATTCTGTGATTGTGAAAGAATGTGAATTTAAAAAAAAAAAAATTTTAAATGACATTCTCAATTCTTATCTCCACAACCCACTCATCTGTTGTGATTTTTCCCATTCCTGAAGGAAGCAAGTGAGATGGCCTCCTACTGGCTGGGCAAAAGGAGTGGAATCAAAAAAACACAATAGTGCTTAGCTTTGGCTGGAGTAAGAGCTGACACAGTTTGTAAGCCATGTCCCCTCCTGTCCTCTACCTCTAGCAGTATCTCTTGTCACAGAAAAACCTGTTCAGGAGTAAGGTCTGCTCTGTGCACCCTTCCCAAACTCCCCTTGTATAAAGTCTGAATATGACACCTGCATTCCTTTTTAGTGAGGCTGTGCATGTTGCATTTTTGCTTTTTAAACATCTCCATATAGATCTCCGTTTTATCTCCAGAGAATTGCTTTCAAAAGGGGAAATAAGCTTCTTGCTGTCAAGTCAGTAGATAAATTGCAGTGGAGACATTTTAAATGCACACCCTTGTAGGTTTGAGCCACACATATCTTCTAGTGACTTCTGCATTGCTTACTATTCTTGCTGCACTGCCATTCAGATCAACAAACACTGTGTGAGGAAGCTTCCAAACCAGCCTTCAACACATGCATTATCTTCTTGTATCAAGTTATCACACCGGCAAAACTGAGCCCCCAAAGTGAATACTGATAGCTTACAGCATGCATAATACACATATGAAGCCTATCTAAGTGTCTGGGTCTCCGCAGAATAATTCTTTCGACCAAAAAAGTCTTATTTTTCTAGACTCTGCAGTATATCTGGAGGAGGTAATGAAAATGCTGTCTTATTTTCCACAGGCAGTGGTCTGTAAAAAAGCCTTCAGAAGGATAAGCAAATAAATATTTATCACCTTCCCTGAGTACGTATCTTTCTTTCCCTTTTTTTTTTCATTTTTTAATCAACTGCCTATGCAGATGCAGGCTGCTTAAAATGATTTTGCAGACAGAAATTAGAACTCCTTGTTAACAGATAGTCATGCCCTTTTAGAAGGGGATGTAGTCACATTTTGCATAAACTTTGCTGGGGGGAGCTCTTCAAAATGTTCCCCTTCCATCTCCAACTAGTCCCACATATAGCACATCAGTAGCTCTTGTGAGTGACACATAAGGCAGCCAGTCACAAGCTGCTAGACCACTGCAGGGAGTTGGCAACCTGAGACGTTCTGTTAATTGACAACAACAATGGTAGCAGGTTCCACACACTGGAGGCAAAGTAGCTAACAGATGGAGGGGCCAGAGCACTGGTGGTTGCATCTCCAACTGAGTCCGGCTCAACATGGGTGGCACATAATTTCTGATGACTCTGCAGACATTGTGCAGAGACTGTAAGCCGTTACTGTACCAACTCTGCCAGGCCAACTCTGGTAAGGTGAGGTGTGGGGCAGTTCTGCGACCATCCCTCCCCATCTCTAGCATGAATAATGGAATGAGAGGCTGAACCAGAGACTAGGGAAGATGGTGACAGTATAGGAGTTAGTGAAAAACCACAGCAAAAATAAAAAAGTTACATACCTAACATAACTGGTGATCTTTCAGAATCTTTTCCACTGAGTACCACTAATTGTTTTGGGTCAGAGGCACTGAGACCCCATGGGAGCAAATGTCTGGCCAGGGGACTGACGATGGCTACTGACTACACTGTCAGTGTCCCATTCCTGCCAGTAACTATTGTCAGCTCCCTCACCTACTGTACCTCAGTTCTGTTCACAAGGAGAGAAGGAAAAAGTGGAGGAAAAAAAAAACAAGCTGGGGCTTTTGATAAACTAGCCCAAAGGGAAGGCTAAAAGGATATAAGAAGACTAAACAACCAACCAAATAAAACCAGACTACCAACTCTCAGAGAGAGGGAGGGACACACCTAAGGTGGCACAGAGAAAAAGATGGTCTGTAACACTGATCCAGAGCCTCAAAACTCACCCATTACCAGTAGACATAGACAGACTGATAAAGCGCAGTGATAAGGCAGCAGCCTTCCATGTATAAACTCTGATTAGAAGGAAAACTTTTTTGTTTTTGTTTTTTCTACACAGCCCAAGTAACCTTCGGGGCGGCAAAGAACAGTTACGAAAGAACTTACTGTAACAGTACATCTTTGAGGGAATCTCAGTCATCAGGTCACACATATGAAACTTCACTGTTGGCGAAGCAGGATCCACACCGAAGATGTTCAGCAGTACAACTAGGCTGCCCATGATGATGTCACCAACCTATAAAGGCATGAGCGGCCCTGCTCCCTCCTCAGTTCTTTCCCCTTGAGACCAAAGGAAGAAAGCTCCTGCCGAAGAGAGAGAGAGAGAGAGAGAGATGCCCAGGCCTAAATAAAAGGCTAGATACACCAGTTAGCCAGTTCTGAGAAACAGACCCTCAAAAGGGGGATGGTGCGAAGGAAGGCAGACCTGATGGCCAAGATCCCCTCAGAAAGATCTACTGTTACAGTAAGTTCTTACGTAACTGTTCCATGTTCATCTGGGGTATCTCAGTCACCAGGTCACACATAACAGTTACAGATGAACACAGTCTGGGAGGAAGGCCATCTCTAAACTTAGGACAGCCAGAACCTGCACGGGATCTACAGGCAATTTCCAGACTGTACTGCTTGGTGAAAGTATGAACGGTACTCCATGTGGCAGCAGTGCAAATGTCAACAGCTGAAACCCCTTTGAAACAGACCACAGAGGTAGCCCTGCTCCTTGTGGAATGGGCTTTCACCGCCCCCTGGCAATTCTTTGCCATGCTTGTTGTAGCAGAACACAATACAATGTGCAAACCATTTAGACAAACGTTATTTAGAAACCTGAACACCCTCTCTACCTGGGGTCAAAAAAAAAAAAGCTGCTACAACTTTCTGCACTCAGTGTGGAGCAGGTAATACCTAAAAATTCAGCGCACATCTAATGTATGGAGCAGTGCCTCCCCTGGATTGGCACACTCATGGAAATAAATAGGTAGGTGGATAGATTGGCTCAGGGTAAACTCAGACACCACCTTAGGAAGAAACTTAGGATTCGTGGGCAAAGACCCTGTCTTTGTGAAAAATTAAATAAGGCTCCTCGCACCAGAGGGCCTAAAGCTCGGAAATCTTTCAAGCAGAAGTAAAAGCAATCAAAAAGAACGCGTTCCAGGAAAGAAAGCGTAGTTCGGAAGTCCTCGATGGCTAAAAAAAAAAAAAAAAGAAAGGGTCAACTTCTCCAAAACAAAATTAAAATCCCTGAACCGGGAGGAGATAGTTTTGAAAAGCCTCCATGGCATCCAGGACTACCCGCTTCTCAGGGATGTTGATATGAAGGGAGGTTTCGATCTGAGACCAAGAGCCCTGAGTTTGAAAGTGACCCAGATGCGCCACCCAGTCCAAACCGGTGGCATCCATGGTGAGAATCTGCTGGGGGGAGGAGATCTGGAATGGAGCCCCTTGCAACAGGTTCAGAGGGTCCATCCGCCACTGAAGCACCTTGTGGATGGGAGAAAGAGACCAGCACTAACTGTTCTAACTTGCCCGTGCGTTGGTTCCACTGCACCCGGAATGTCCACTGGAGGACTCACATATGCAGCTAGGCCAGTAGAACCAAGGGAATGGCCACTGCCATCAACAGCCTCAGATATACCCTTGCTGTAACAATGGCTCTGGGCAACCTCCTGAGCTTGGGCAATAAGGCACTCCTGCTCTGCTCTAAGGCAGGAAGGACACTCCCTGCCCAGAGTCCAGAACTGCCCCTATATAGTGCAGCCTTTGGGACAGGGTTAGGATTGACTTCGGGCAAGTTGACTGTGATGACCAGGGAAAGAAACAGCTGAAGAGTTCTCTCCAGTGTCCGAAGAAGCTGTTCTCTGGATGAAGCCTTCAGGAGCCAATTGTCCAGATAGGGGAAAACATACAGTCCCTCTCTTCTGGGAACTGTAGCTACTGCTGCTAAGCGCTTGGTAAAGACCCGTGATGCAGAGAATAAGCCAAAGGGCAATACTTTAAATTTGTAGTGTTTGCCCTGAAAGAGAAACCGGAGGAATCTCCTGTGTGGTGGAAATGCCAAGATATGCAGGTAAGCATCCTGCATGTCCATGGAGGAACACAGCCAGTCACCCTGCTTGATAAGAGGCAGGAGGCCTGGCAGGGTTACCATGTGAAATTTGTTGTACTGGACATAAAGTCTGAGGTCCCTGAGATCTAATTTGGGCCTCAGATCTCTGGTCTTCTTGGCAACCAGGAAGAGTCTGGAATAAAATCCCATTTCTTTGGTGACTGGGCACTGGCTCGATGGCCTTTTTGTGCAGAAGGGACTGCACCTCCTCCCGGAGAACAGACAGATGGGCTGGGGGGTAGGTGGGGGCTACTGGAGGAGTATCTGGGGGCATCTTGGTGAGTTCCAGCATGTGACCTCTCTCTATAATCTGAAAAATCCAGGCAGCTGAAGTAATGGTTCTCCTTGACTGAGATGGAGGAAGAACTGACCTCTGACCACCACCTCTTGGTCAGGGACTGGAAGAGGGGGGTCTGGCAAGGAGTAAAGAGGAGGCGGATTCGGCTGCTGGGGCTGATCAGTCACCCCTAGGGCACTTTGCTGTGGTGCCGGAGGAGGTGGCTGGCAAGGCAGAGGAGGCTCTTTTCGTGCTCTGGGACTGGGAGGCTGCTCTGGATTTGTGGAACACCTTGTGAAAAGAAGAATGCCGTCTGCTCTTAGGCTGGGTACGATAGAGCGAATGGACAGACAATAGCCCTACCAGATGCCTGTAGCTCATTTATGATGTCCTGCACATCTGGACCAAACAGCTCAGAGCCATTAAAAGGGAGCATTAAGCACCTTTTGCTGGACATCAGCTGGGAAACCCAAGACCCTCAGCCAGAAGTCCTTACAAAGGCAAATGCCTGTGGCAGCATCCCCGGCACCTG
Organism: Neoceratodus forsteri; assembly: GCA_016271365.2. Classification (NCBI taxonomy): domain Eukaryota; kingdom Metazoa; phylum Chordata; order Ceratodontiformes; family Ceratodontidae; genus Neoceratodus; species Neoceratodus forsteri. Next base: position 758,352 of record CM057453.1, read on the forward strand.
CATCCGAAATATCGTAGTGGGCCCTCAGAAGGTGCTTGCTAATATCCCCAGCACTCTGCAAGCATTTAAGAACCTCTTGTTTCTGGGAACAATCAGAAAGGGCCTGAGCCACGGCCTTGCCCTTCTTCCAGATAGTATTCAGTCACTTGACCATGTGGGAGAGGTAACTGGCAATCCTCAGCCCTAGGATAGAGGAGGCATAGACCCTCCTGCCCCAGAGATCAATTCTACAGGATTCTTGGTCAAGGGGAGGGAATGAGGTACTTGGGCACCTTCAACCTATCATGTGTTGGCTTAATAATCACAGAATCAGTTTCAGGATTCGCAGCAAATCCTGGGGGGTTATAATACAACTTATCAGCCCTGCGGGGCATAGCTGGTACCATGTCAGGCCTGTGCCATTAGAACAGGAAGGACAGAAGGAATGACCTTGGGGGGAGACTCTGGGATCTCCAAGAAAACTACCAGATCCCTTCTGGTGGCATCTTCCTCCTCAGTATGGAAGCCCATGGCTGAAGACAGCTGTTTCATGACATTGAAAGAGGTAGGGTACTCTGGAGGCAACATAGGAGTATGTTTGATAGAGTGCTCACTCACTGAGGAGGTAGTGGAACCATTAGAGGAAGGAAACTCTTCCTTAGGTAGGATGAGGTCAGGATGGTACTCCTCTATGTCGACCTGCTCCAGCTCAAGGTCCGACAAACAAGGGACTGTTGACGGCCCAGGGAGAAGCCCACAGGAGCCTTAGTGGTGTCGATGACAATGGAGCCATCGACAGTGCAGGTATGCAGGCCTATATGCGCCCAACTGATGGACCAAGATTGCAGTGAACTTGGTCAAAATGTCATTAAGGTCAATGATAGTGGAATGCTGTGTCGATGGGGGAGAGAGGATCGACGGCGCAGGGTGCAACGACCCATCCAGCGCGTCCTGAGAGCCTGAGAAGCCCAAGGACCTGGAGAAGCATCAGGCCTTGACAGGAGAGCCATCAAAGATGAGCCGATCGTCGACAGAGTGGGGGCCGATGACTGGCCACTCTGTGCAGCGGGTGGTGGCACTGTCAGTAGAGGTAGGAACGGAGACCTAGGCAGCAGCAGGCATTGGCATAGCCGGAGTACCCCCAGACAAAGAAGAGGAGGCCATCAGGGAGCAGGAATGCCACCAGGGGAGCAATCCCAATCATGGTCCTTTTAGGACCCCCGAGGACTCGCTCTGGCCTTAGCAGCCTGGGGGCTCAACAAACCTGCCAGCAACTAGGAAGAAGGGACCCCAGCCCAGAAATGGCTACCTGTTGCTCCACTAGGAGTGCCTTTTTGCATCGCCTAAGGGTGGTTTGATCAAACTTCTGGCAGAGCTCACAATCCGAGATGTCGTGATCAGGCCCAAGACAGCAGACACAGAGTGGATGTTTGTCTGTAGAGGCAATCTTCTTTCCGCAGTGGCTGCGATGGAAGATAGACATCCAAGGATTAACTCTCAACATAAACAAAGTAAAGGAATCTCTTTAGACAAAGAGATTCTAAAGGGCCAAACAAGAAAAACAGTAGGCAAAAATGGTGCGAAATAGCGTCGGAGCTTCTGCAGAGTCCCATGCAAACAGAGTCAATGGCAGGAAAGAACTGAGGGAGCGGGGTCTCTCAAGTCTTTATAGAGCTGGTGACTTCGGTAGAAGGCGTGGGCGGCCCCAGCTGTACTGCTGAAAATCTTCCGTGTGGATCCTGCTTCACTAGTGGTGAAGTTCCATATGTATGACCTGATAACTGATATATCTCCCAATGAAACTTAACAGGCTACTGAAGTATGTGACACTGCAGGACCACAAGGTAACCAGGATCCATACAGCAGTAAATGTGTGTCTCTCCCAAACTGTTTCTAGGTCTGCTGGATAAGTCGGACTAGAATTTATTTGGATTTTGTTGACTGGGTGGGCCTGCTGAGACTAGAAGTCCCCTTTTCAGGAGTAAACAATGTTTAATTACATGCAACAGTCAATGCAAGAGTCAACAACAAAAATCAATAGGGAATTCAAGGCAAGGAATATGGTATCTATAAGAACATCTGGAAAGGGCAGAAGAAAAACCACAATAGCAACCCTTAGCAAAAAAATGACAGTAGCAAAGCCAGATGAAGTGGACATTCCCTTCCTGTAGGCAGAGTAGGGGTGTACCCTGAGGTAGAGTTGGTTGCTTCAGCCAGACACTTAAAATTCAGTAATCACTGCACTATTCAGTTTAGTAATTCAGGTTTGCTGTGCCCCACATTAATTGCCATTGCACTCTGACCACAACGTTACCTTTTTTGTTATTAATCTTTTCTATGTAGGCACTTTTGCCAACTGATTTTCAGTATTTCACTACTGGGGTGCATTATTTCCAGAAGGGTTTGCTGAGGTGCTTCTCAGTTTTGGAAATGAACCAACTTTTGCAACAAACTCCTACTCAATTTGATTACAAAACAAGAGCACTGTTATTTGTGTTACTTGACAAAAGCAGTATCTACTTTTACAGCTGCAGTGGGTACCTGGCTGTGGTGTGTTTTTCCCTTTGTGCTTTTTCTCCACTCTCCAGCATTTCTGGGGGTAATTTTCAGACTGTGGTCTGAGGCAGTTACAGCTGTTTTTCTGAGCAGTTTTACACCATTCTTACAACACTTAGTTGGAGGACAGAGACTACACATTTAATTTATTTACTGAAACAGTTTTACTGGCTCATTTCCAGAGGCATCCTGAGGGAGGGATACATAAGGAAGCACGAGGATACACGATGATTTAGCAACAAGCAAAATTCAAAGTACAATGAACAACATATTGTACTTCTATAATTCATGTGTTTACTGCAATTTTTGTGTACAGACTAAGGATGTCACAATGACTCAATATATTTCCAAGGGGACAACAATCATGGTATTATTTCTCTCCATAATACATTTTAACACGAGACTAATATCATGATAAACTGTCTTGACATTCTCATCTCCACTGTTCCAGCAGTGTGCCCACCTCCTGACATAACCAAAATTGCAGGCCGCACCCCCATCCAAAGTTTTTCATTATTTTTCTCAAATTAGAAATGCTTCAAGTTAAGATATTTATTAACCAATATATTATACAATGGCAAGAAAATACAGGTTACTCACCTGTAACAGGAGTTCTAGGAATGGTATATGTTGTTCATCCACACTTATTGGCAGGTTCCTTGCCGGAAGGTCTTCAAGCTGGCTCCTCCCACCCACCCGGGTGGTAAAACTCATGGCTCCGCCCCATGACGCCAGATCTGGCCCGCTGGAAGCTCAGGTTGTGCGTCAAGCCGAGAGCCGGAGGTCAGGGATGAACAATATATACCATTCCTAGAACTCCTGTTACAGGTGAGTAACCCGTATTTCTAGGGACATGGATATGTTGTTCATCCACACTTATTGGCAGACTCCTAGCAGTTCTCCGGGAGGAGGGAGGCAAGGCACACCGATACTTACTTGGGAAATAAAGACTGGAGAACCGAGGCCCCAAAACCAGAATCCCGGCATGACTCAAGGTCGATGTGGTAATGGGTAATAAAGGTGTGTGCTGACTTCCAGGTAGCAGCCCTGCAGATTTCCTGGATAGGGACGTCCCTGGAAGCAGCCACCGATGCAGCAGTATGACGGGTAGAATGAGCTCTTATCCCTCTGGGAGGCTCCATGCCCGCCAACTTACAGCAGCGATCTATGCAGGAGGTGACCCACCTGCCTATCGTCCGCTTGGCTGCAGGTCTGCCAGATGCGGCTTTAGCGTAGGTGACAAACAGCTGGCGAACCTCTCCCCGAATTTCAGCCGTGCGCTCCTTATAATAAGCGAGCGCCCTTCTAGGGTCCAGAGTATGGAGCCTATATTCGGCCTCCGAGGTGTGACTGGGGTAGAACACCGGCAGAGTCAGCACCTGGTTAAGGTGAAACTCCGACACCACCTTCGGAAGGAATTTCGGGTGGGGGCGCAGGACAACCTTGTCCCTGTGGAAGACCAGGTAAGGAGACTCGATGCAAAGCGCCTGGAGCTCTCCCATCCTTCTGGCTGACGTGATAGCCACCAAGAAGGCGGTCTTCCACGACAGGTGAGAGAGTTCACACCTGTGCATTGGTTCGAATGGCTTGCCCATGAGCTTTGCCAGTACCAGCAGTAGATCCCACAGAGGTGGAGGTTCTCGCACCAGAGGGGAAATGTGATCAAGGCCTTTGAAAAAGCGCCCGACCACCTTTTCCTGCGCCATCGACCGCTTCCCCGCCCGCAGCCTGCAAGCAGAGATGGCTGCCAGGTGCACCTTTAGGTCGCCGACCAAGCCCTTGACTAGAAGGGACCATAAATAGTCCAAAATGCTTGCCACAGAACAGGAGGAAGGGTCCAAGCCTCTGTTCTGACACCAAATGGAGAATCTCTTCCATTTGAAGGCGTAGCATTTTCTGGTCGACTCCTTACGGGACGCCTCAACAACACTGAGGACCTCGTCGGAACGACCCAAGGCCTGGAACTCTAGCCCTCAGGAACCAGGCCGTCAGGTGCAGGAACTGAAGGTCCAGATGGAACACCTTCCCCTGATTGACTGAAAGCAGGTCCGGGCGAGCTGGAAGCTGCCTCGGGAGCCTGGAGCTGAGGCTAAGGAGATCTGGGTACCAGAACTGGCGGGGCCAGTCTGGGGCTATCAGAATCACCTGCGCCTTGTCCCTCCTTGCTTTGAGAAGCACCTTGTGAATCAAGGGAAATGGGGAGAAGGCGTAGAAGAGGCCCAGAGTCCACAGCCTCGAGAAGGCATCCCCCTGCAGCGAGCCCTGCTGAGGGGGGCGGGCATGAAACAGCCTCAGCTTCGCGTTCTCCCTGGAGGCAAACAGGTCCACCTGAGGTGTGCCCCAGCGGGAGAACAGATCTTGTACTACCTCTGGCAGGAGAGACCACTCGTGAGATGCAGCCCCTATCCGGCTCAGGGCATCGGCCAGGGTGTTGGAGGCTCCTGCCACATGAATGGCTAGGAGATCCGCCTCCAGGCTGCTCACGAGTGACCAAATGCGGAGAGCTTCCTTGCATAGAAGCATGGAGCGCGTCCCGCCCTGGTGGTTCAGGTAGTACATGGTCGTGGTATTGTCCGTCTGGACTCTGACCACTTGATCCTGGAGAAACGGAGCAAAGGCGGTGAGAGCTAGGCGGACCGCTCGGAGCTCCAGCAGGTTGATGTGACATCGGGACTCCCGCGGGGACCAGAGGCCGTGCACTCGGTGTTCCCCCAGATGGGCACCCCAACCCATCAGAGAGGCGTCGGTCGATAGAGAGACCATCGGTTCGGGGCGGACAAACGGGATGCCCTCCTGCAGATGGAATGGAACGGTCCACCACTGGAGAGCGTTCCACATCTCCTGGTCACTATCACTAGCTGGTCCAAAGGATCGCAGCGCCAGGACCACTGGCTGGCCAGTCCCCACTGAAGGGGGCGATGTGCCAGCGGCCCAATGGACCACGCTGAGTACAGGCCGCCATGAGACCCAGAAGGCGCAGGAAGTCCCGGAGGCGCATTGCCCAACCAGAAATGACTGGGCAAAGGAGGAAAGAACCTCGGCCCTGTCCGCCGGGAGCCATGCTCTGGCTCGAAGAGAGTCGAGCTCTGCCCCGATGAACAGGATCACCTGCTTCGGCTCGAGTTCCGACTTGGCCTCGTTGATGAGAAGGCCAACTCGAGAGCAAACCTGGAGGGCCAGATCTCTGGACCGCTCCACCTCCCATCTGGAGGAGGCTGCTATCAGCCAATCGTCCAGGTAAGGGTACACCCGAACCCCTCGGCGCCGCAGGAATGCTGTCACCACTGCCATGCATTTGGTGAAGACCCTGGGAGTTGGAGATAAGCCGAAGGGCATGGCTTGGAACTCGAAGAGGGATCCCTCCGCTTGAAAGCGGAGGAATCTCCGATGTGACGGACAGATAGGGACGGAAAAATGCGTCCTGTAGGTCCAGAAAGCAGAACCACACGCCATGTTCCAGAGATGGTATTATCTGCGCCAGAGTGACCATCCTGAAGGTTCGAGACCTTAGGAACTTGTTCAGGTCGTGTAGGTCGAGAATGGGGCGCCAGCCCCCCGTCCGTTTCGGAACCAGGAAATACCTGGACACGAACCCCGGGTCTGAAGGGGGGTCCTCCACCTCCGTGATCACCTCCTTTTGGAGGAGGAGAGCGATATCGGCTCGGCGAGCCACCAGTGAGGCTGCGGACCCCGAGGCCCCTGAGGTGCGATGGCTCTGAAGGGCGGGGCCTGCTCGAATTCCAGAGGTAGGCCCTTTCCCACCACCTCCAGTACCCACCTGTCCGTGGTAACAGCGGACCAGGCGAAAGGAAGTGTCTGAGCCGTCTTCACGGGGAACCAGGGTGAGGTGACAGGGATGGGGGCGACACCCCTCAGCCCGTCACTGGGCAGGCTTGGAGGAGGGACCGGCCGAGGGTACCTCCTGGCCCTTTACCTCCCTGCTTCCTGCTGGAGGAAGCCGACGGCTTGGGCTTGGGATACCAAGGTCGAGCCTGCTGGCCCTGACGTTGCTGGGCCGGGCGCGCCGCAGGCGCAGAAGGACGAAAGGGCTTAGGCTGTGGCTTGCGGCCTTTGTCCTTCTGAGCGGAAGAGACCGAGTCCAAGGTAGCATTGGACTTCTCGATCCTCTGCAGGTGACCTTCCACCCCAGGGTCAAGAGGTCAGTCCTCAAAAGGGAACATCCGTCAACTTGTGCTGGTATCCGGTAAAGGTGATATCCTCAGCCAAGCCCGACGACGCATGGCCACTGCGGCCGCCACAGACCTGGCACATGAGTCCCTCGATGTTCAACGCAGTCTGGAACTGCTGTTTAGCCACTGCCTTGCCCTGGTCCCGCACCTGCCTGACGGAGTCTGCAGATCTGCGGAAGATGAGGGACAACCTCATCCAGGAGCCCAACAGGGCGTGAGAAAATGTGCCATGAGGCGGCCAATGGCCTGACGAAGGCCGAGAGAGACATATAGACTTTTCACCCGCATAATCCAACTTCTTGGATTCCTTGTCGGGAGGTTTGTCCACATCCCCATGCTCTCGCACGCCGAAAACGCTGTCGGTAACCAACCCTCGGCCGAGGGTGTTCCAAAACGGACAGGGAACCGTAGGACCGTGATACTCTCTGGCCAACCTGGTCAAGGCGCAGGGCAGGAAGCAGGACGCTGCCAAGTTCCAAGGCCGGACTCCACTATGGCTTCGCCACTGGAAAGGCCTCCATAGGAGAATCCCCGGTCCAGGATCTCCGTGAGGGGATACTGGTCTGCTTAGGAACGGGTTCGAGCCATCCCGTGGACCCGAGATGAGTCGGCAACCCTAAGAAGGACGGAGGGCTATCGCCCATTGACTGTCCTCCCGAGGACTCCAAGTCCTTGCGCTTGGAGAAGAGGGAGGAACCATCATCGGACTCAGAAGAGTCCTCAAAGAGCTGCCTCGGCCCTGAGCCACCCATCACCTGCCGAGGTTTATCGGGAGTGAGGGTGACCAACAGCCTATGGGGCAAACCCAAAGCCGACCGAGAATTTTTGGTCGGAGCCCCAACTAATGGCTGTGGGGGCGGAGGTTCCACCAGAATCGGTGGGGCAGCTGGAATTGGCTGAACAACCGGCCTGAGAACAGGCTCCTCGACTACAACGAGGGGTTGTTTCAGCTGCTCCGGTGACAGCCACTTAATGGCCGGGAAGACGACTGGGTCGGCTTATTCCCGGTCAAAAGCGAGCTGTTGCCATGTTCCTCGCATCTCACGCAACTTACACCAAGCCCTCATCCGGAGGAAGAGGGCGGCGCCGCTTGCCAGGAAGCGAGACCGCCTATGACGGGATTGGTTGACCACGAGATGTCCGAGACCGAGACCGAGAGTCTCGATTTCAGCCAAGGAAGGCGAGAGAAGTGTCGAACGGGCACTCCTCGCCTCGATGATCCCACCGAAGGCCCGAACCAGAGGCACAGACGAGCCGACGGGATCCTCAACTCCACCGGGGAACTGGGAGAGGATTCTCGCTTCCAGCCGACAACTCGGCCTAACGGGTCGAGAAAAATTCGACCGCGCCGACAGGAGTCTCGGTCAACTGGCCTGACGGGACACCGTGAAGCCAGTGGCGGCTGAGGGGTCGATCAAGTCGGACTGCCCACAAGGGAGGGGGATCTTTCCCGCTCCCAAGAGCGTTGACGGAGAGACTTACTTCTGCTCTTTTTGGACCTGGAAAAAGGTCCCGAAGAAGTTGGACCCTCACCTTTGGTCGAGAGGGTCAGATAAAGCTCCTTAAAAGAAGCCGAGTACGAGGCACCGAGAGAGAGTGGGACAAATGCCGCAGCCGAGGTAGAAGCGGCCCGCGCTGCCTCCTCTTCGAGGGCGATCATCTGCTCTAGCTGATCCGACGAGCCTGCCGCCGCGGACACCGCCAATCGGGCCTCTTTAGATTTCACCGGTGGAATTCTTTTCTCGGGGCGCCCCAGTTGTAATCGGGCAGCACGGTCTTCAAGGACGTAGGCCGAAAAGGAAGAGCACAAGTCGCAGGCCTGCGGGTCGTGCTCAAGGCCCAGGCAGTAGACGCACATGGAGTGCGGATCCGTCCTAGACATCTTCTGCCCGCAAGGGCACCTCCGAAAACCGGGAGTCGATTTATCCATCGCAGCCGTAAGGAGAAGAAGACCAAGTCTTTTAGCAAAAACTTTTAATTTCGAACTTTTCAAGAATTAGGAACCAGTCTTAAACGCAACACATTATGGAGGGAACCTGAGCTTCCAAGCGTAAGGAAGATCTCAAGCCCATGGAGCGGAGAGTTTTACCACCCGGTGGGTGGGAGGAGCAGCTTGAAGACCTTCCGGCAAGATTTAAAGCGGCAAGGAACCTGCCAATAAATGTGATGAACAACATATCCATGTCCCTAGAAGAATGCTTGCCTCTGACTGGTCAGTCTGGGACTGGACCCGTGATGTTATCCCAGTACACCACCACGGGTCTCGTCCCAGAAGACAACCTCACTATATTGATTTGTTGGATTGTTCTATTCTTCTCTTCAGAAACAAATATATATTGCTACACTAAAAATCTACTAAAAACATTTACGTAAATGTTTTTTTTTGCCTATATGTGAAACCATTTATATAACTAATAATGCACTCCAGGGTGTTTGTCGTGCTGGGATAACCTCACTTCTAGGGTCACTGGACGCATTCAGCCTGTGGCCTCGTGCTCAACCACCCCAGGCGTGCGGTTATCCCAGCACGACACATATCCTGTCGTGCATTATTGCTTAATTGTGATATTTTTGCACAAATACTGGGATTCTGTACTCAAAACCTGCTCCTGCCATGGCAACTCCACTTACTCACCAGATTGACTTATCCTCCCTTTGCACCATTCCTCAGTCTTGGAAGACTGCCAAAGTTCTTCCACTTCACAAAAGGGGCAACCCCATCTCCCCTGGCAACTTCCATCCTCCTCCCCTCCCTTGCTAAGCTACAAGAGGAACTAGTCTATTTTAGACTACCTCTCATCCTAAAGTTTCCTCTCCCCCTTTCAGTCTGGCTTCCAGAAGCACCACTCCATAGTCTCCTCCCTGCTGTGGGTCGCCGACTCCATCTTTTCTGGGATGGACCAGGGACACATCACTGCTGCTATTTTCATCGATCTGGCCAAAACATTTTACTTGGTGTCCCACCCGCTCTTCCTGGACAAGCTGAGCTCTGCTGGTCTCTCAGCTCCCACCGGTGACTGGTTCTATTCCTACCTAAGGGTCCGTCAACAGTTGGTACAGGTTGTAGGCATCCTATTACCACCCCCTCTCATCTAAGCTAGAGTCCTGCAGGGCTCCGTCCCGAGTCCCATCCTTCTCTCCATTTTCCTCAGTGACCTCCCTTCTGCCTCTGCCAACTCGCATATTCACATGTATGCAGATGATATAGTTATCTTGACCTCCAGTCTCTCTTATCGCTCCTGTGGAAGACCTGCTCCAGCAGCATTTCCACAATGTCCTGCACTGGTTCCATTCCAACCATCTCTGGATCAATACCAAGAAAAGTGTCTATGACCTTTGGTACCAGCCAGAAACGTGCCAGGATCTCGAGACTTCTGGCTCTCTCCACACTGGATGGCTCCACTGTTGAAGCAGTGCTGTCCTTCAAGTACCTTGGTGTGTGGCTCAATGCAATCCATGTTAAACTCTGCCCTAAGATGGGTGCCCTGTATTGTAATAAAGACTGCCTACCCCTGCTGATCCACCAGGAGCTTGTCACCAAAATGGTGCTCCCAGTATTCAACAATGCAGATGTGGTCTACTGTACCACCACCTCCACTTCCCTAGCAAGGCTGAACACCCACTGCAATGCGTGCTGTTTCTTCACTACAAACTCCCCTCCTTGTTCATACAACTGCTCCTACTCCTCCCCCTACCCTCACATTGCCAGGCATACTGTATCTCCTTTATTTCCAAATATGGATTTGGTTCCCTTCTCTCCTACCTCTCTTCACTTCTATCTCCAGTCCCCTTGCTCCATGCTCCCTCCACTCCAGGGACCAAACATTCTCCACTCCTCATCCCAGTTCCTCTGCTAGGCAACCTGCCTTCTCCTATCCACTTCCAACACACTCTGGAATCTGCTTCCCTCCACCATTCCACCTCCACAGGCTCTCTCGGGCACCAGCTGCCCCCCCCCACCCACATGTGCTTCTGGCATGGTGCCCTCCATGGTGGCACTAGTGGTGTAGGGGTTAGACACTCCCCCACCGAACTAGTCACTTGTGTACTACAATACTTGCCTTTCTGCCTGGCTACAGCATCATTTTTGCACTTGTACAGGCATCACTTACTGCCCTGTAACATCACACTTTAATTTGTATCAAGATATATGCTAGTGAAGAATTATTTATTTTACTCTGCATGCACTTTTTTATGCATCAAGAAATGTTTTATTCACTGTACCTCCTCTGACCCTGTCCTCTGGGTAGCACCTTGAAATAAACCTCAGCTAAGTGTGCCTTTCCTGGTCACTAATTTCAAAATAAATAAATATCATGGCATCCTTATGACTCACTTGTCATTGTGCTCAGTTCCTATTTATGCAATAAATATCTCTGCATAAATTTACTAGAGCTGTAAAATGTATAATTTTGGAAGAACTGTGTGAACTCTGACTACAGAAGCACTTTGCAGATTTTGCTAAGCCTTTCCGCTGTAATGAAATTATGCAATCATAATTGTTGGTCAAGGTTTACTGGGAAAAAAAACAACAGTTTTCATGTGTAGCTCTTTTGTATCTCACAAATAAAAAGACAACTTAATGGAAGTCCAAGAATACCCCAACATTCAAGGAAAATAATTTGCTGAATTCTACTGAAGCAAACCTGCCTTTGCCCAGGTGCACTTTTGCTGCAAAAGATTTTGTGTAGCTCTGGATCTTCCTCCTGGCATTAGCACTAGTAAAGGCACAGATGAAAGCAAAATATTGGGCAGACTAGAATATACATACAGTGGTTTCATCAAATTTTAAGACAGCAACTTATGGCTAATACGAATTCACATTTTAAAGTTTGCTGGTTAAGAATATTCTTTAAAGGAGAACGGTGTTGAATCTCTATTGTTTTCTGTAAAAAAAAAAAAAAAAAAAAAAGGTTCCAATTTGTTTGTTATTTAAACTAGATTTAACTCCTGGCTGTAGCAAAGTGGTCCAGCACTTTACTTGGATTTAGAGTGTTTCACAGAAGTCTTGCATCCATCCTAGTCTCTTAAATTCAAAATGCCACAGTGGTTTGAAGCTTACTTTTGCAAGCTTATGCAGTGCTGTAATACATTTTAAATACAATCCACGACTTTTTCCAAAGCACCAGTTGCTGAAGAACTATAAACCATGAAGTGAAACTGAGAAAAATCTTGAGTTTTACTACAGGCAGCACCTACAAAACAAAAAAGTAAATTTCTTTAGTACAAATTCAGTTCCAAAGACGCATGTTACTGCAACCTCATCAGATGAAAACAACTGCTTTTATACTTCCTTGTCCCTTGCTTCTCCCAAACCCCCACACACACACACCATACTCAACAAAGCCCTCTGAGCTGCTACCCCATCATAGCCCCCGTTTCACTATCCCCCCACCTCACACTCTCTGCGGTTGGTTTCAAACCCAATCCCCCTTGTTTCACTGTCACCCAGCCTCTCGCCATTTGGGATAGCGTTAAACCATATGCAGTTACTCTGCAATAGTCTATCAACAGATTTGGAGGTTTCCAGGGGTGTGCTACCTAGGGCAACCAATTAGAAGTAGCTTACTATTCAATTATAACTGCTCAGTTTTTTTTTCTCCTGTCATGTAATCGCTTTTTAATGCCTAATGATCAGGCCTCTGTAACCACTGAATGTGTATTGTCTTATTGTCCACCCTGACGTGGAACCTTTGTAAAAGAGCTCAAGCTCAAAGGTCTTTCCGAAATACTAATTAAACAATCAACTATTCCTTAGCGGTACCCCGTCGGATCATCATCATGACAAGGCTATCCTGGTGTAAAAAACAGTAAATATCACCAGACATGAATATCTAACACACAGTATGTTTGTCTTCACTATATTCCACTGGAACTAATGAAGATGTCTTACTGTTCTTTACGTAACAATTTTTCATGTGTAACCTTTGTAACCTAGCACTTGTGCTCAAAGGCGTGCTCCGAATGTGTAACTAACTAAATAAATACTTTGATGTACAGTAGTATTCCGAGACCTTGATGAGATGATTATTTTCAATGGTTTCCATTACACAAATATTTCAATGCAAATTACATAACAATACACAATATATAATCAACACACACAAAAGATATTGCAGCATATAGGATACAAGTCAGGATGAAATTACAGTGAATACAGACAATTTTAATACATTCAGAAATTGGTATCTGGTAGAGACACACTGAGCAAAAGCTCATTTTCAGCTGCAGTGGCGGGGGGTGATGCAGAGTTGGAAAGAAGGTACAATGCACTACAGAGGGTAATCCCCAATGGCAAGGCCTCATTACATTTCAGTGCAATTTAATTTACAAGGTGGCTTTAACAGGAAATGATACATATGTGAACATAATATACAGGTTACTCACCTGTAACAGGAGTTCTAGGAATGGTATATGTTGTTCATCCACACTCATTGGCAGGTATCCTTGCCGCTTTAAATCTTGCCGGAAGGTCTTCAAGCTTGCTCCTCCCACCCACCCGGGTGGTATAACTCGGCTCCGCCCCATGACGCCAGATCTGGCCGCTGGAAGCTCAGGTTGTGCGTCGAAGCCGTGAGAAATGAATGTAGGGATGAACAACATATACCATTCCTAGAACTCCTGTTACAGGTGAGTAACCTGTATTTCTAGGGACATGGATATGTTGTTCATCCACACTCATTGGCAGACTCTAGCAGTTCTCCGGGAGGAGGGAGGCAAGACGCACACCCCATATACTTACTTGGGAAAGAGAGACTGGAGAACCGAGGCCCCAAAACCAGCATCCCGGCGTGACTCAAGGTCGATGTGGTAGTGGGTAATGAAGGTGTTTGCTGACTTCCAGGTAGCAGCCCTGCAGATTTCCTGGATAGGGACGTCCCTGGAAGCAGCCACCGTTGCAGCAGTATGGCGGGTAGAATGAGCTCTTATCCTCTGGGAGGCTCCATGCCGCCAACTTATAAGAGATCTATGCAGGAGGTTACCCACCTGCTTATCGTCCGCTTGGCTGCAGGTCTGCCAGATGCGGCTTCAGCGTGGGTGACAAACAGCTGGCGAACCTCTCCCGGATTTCAGCCGTGCGCTCCTTATAATAAGCGAGCGCCCTTCTAGGGTCCAGAGTATGGAGCCTATATTCGGCCTCCGAGGTGTGATTGGGGTAGAACACCGGCAGAGTCAACACCTGGTTAAGGTGAAACTCCGACACCACCTTCGGAAGGAATTTCGTGGGGGCGCAGGACAACCTTGTCCCTGTGGAAGACCAGGTAAGGAGACTCGATGGAAAGCGCCTGAGCTCTCCCATCCTTCTGGCTGACGGATAGCCACCAAGAAGGCGGTCTTCCACGACAGGTGAGAGAGCACACCTGTGCATAGGTTCGAATGGCTTGCCCATGAGCTTTGCCAGTACCAGCAGTAGATCCCACGGAGGTGGGGTTCCCGCACTGGAGGGGAAATGTGATCAAGGCCTTTGAAAAAGCGCCAGACCACCTCCTCCTGCGCCACCGACTGCTTCCCGGCCCGCGCCCGGTAAGCAGAGATGGCTGCCAGGTGCACCCTTAGGGTCGTCGACCTAAGCCCTTGACTAGAAAGGGACCATAAATAGTCCAAGATGCTTGCCAAGGAACAGGAGGAAGGGTCCAAGCCTTGCCTGACACCAAATGGAAAACCTTTTCCATTTGAAGGCATAGCATTTTCTGGTCGACTCATGCAGGACGCCTCAACTACATTGAGGACCTCGTCGGAAGACCCAAGGCCTGGAACTCTAGTCACCAGGAACCAGGCCGTCAGGTGCAGGGATTGAAGGTCCGGATGGAACACCTTCCCTGATTGACTGAGAGCAGGTCCGGCGAGCTGGAGCTGCCGCGAGTCCTGGAGCTGAGACTGAGGAGATCTGGGTACCAGAACTGGCGAGGCCAGTCTGGGGCTATCAGAATCACCTGCGCCTTGTCCCTCCTCGCCTTGAGAAGCACCTTGTGGATCAAGGGAATGGGGAAAGGCGTAAAAGGGCCGGGGTCCATTGCCTCGAGAAGGCATCCCCTGCAGCGAGCCCTGCTGAGGGGGCGGGCATGGAACAGACTCAGCTCGCTGTCTCCATGGAGGCAAACAGGTCCACCTGAGGTGTGCCCCAAAGGGAGAACAGATGCTGTACTACCTACGCAGGAGAGACCACGTGGGATGCAGCCCCTATCCGCTCAGGGCATCGGCCAGGGTGTTGGAGGCTCCTGCACACGTGAATGGCTAGGAGATCCGCCTCCAGGCTGCGCACGAGTGACCAAATGCGGAGAGCTTCCTTGCATAGAAGCATGGAGCGCATCCCGCCCTGGCGGTTTAGATAGTACATGGTCGTGGTATTGTCCGTCTGGACTCGGAACACTTGACCCCGGAGGAACGGAGCAAAGGCGGTGAGAGCTAGGCGGACCGCTCGGAGCTCCAGCAGGTTGATGTGGCATCGGGACTCCCGCGGGGACCAGAGGCCATGAGCCCGGTGTTCCCCCAGATGGGCACCCCAACCGATCAGAGAGGCATCGGTCGATCGAGAGACCGTCGGCTCGGGGCGGACGAACGGGATGCCCTCCTGCAAATGATCTGGAACGGTCCACCACTGGAGAGCGTTCCACATCCGCTGTGTCACCCACACAAGCTGGTCCAAGGGATCGGCAGCTGCAGGACCACTGGCTGGCCAGTCCCCACGAAGGGGACGATGTTCCAGCGGGCCCAACGGACCACGCTGGTGCAGGCCGCCATGAGACCCAGGAGGCGAGGGAAGTCCCGGCAGGCGAATGCTCAACCAGAAATGATCGGGCAAAGGAGGAAAGAACCTCGGCCCTGTCCGCGGGAGCCGCTGCCTGGCTCGAAGAGAGTCGAGCTGCGCCCGATGAATAGAATCACCTGCTTCGCTCGAGTTTCGACTTGGCCTCGTTGATAAGGAGGCCCAGTTGAGAGCAGACCTGGAGGGCCAGATCTCTGGACCACTCCGCCTCCTTCCTGGAGGGGCTGCTATCAGCCAGTCGTCCAGGTAAGGGTACACGGACCCCTCGGCGCGCAGAGAATGCTGTCACCACTGCCATGCATTTGGTGAAGACCCTGGGAGCTGGAGACAAGCCGAAGGGCATGGCTTGGAATCGAAGAGGGATCCTTCCGCCGGAAGCGAAGGAATCTCTGGTGAGACGGACGGATAGGGACGTGAAAACGCGTCCTGCAAGTCCAGAGAGAACCACCGCCTGCTCCAAGGATGGTATTATCTGAGCCAGAGTGACCATCCTGAAGGTTCGAGACCTTAGGAACTTGTTTAGGTCGTAGGTCGAGAATGGGCGCCAGCCCCGTCCGTTCGGAACCAGGAAGTACCTGGACACAAACCCTGGGTCTGAAGGAGGGTCCACCACCTCTCTTACCACCTCCTTCTGGAGGAGGAGAGCGATGTCGGCTCGGCGAGCCGCCAGTGAGGCTGGGATCGAAGCCCCCGAGGCGGCGGCTCTGAAGGGTGGTGCCTGCTCGAATTCAGAGGCAGGCCTCTTCCCACCACCTCCAAGACCCACCTGTCCGTGGTAACAGCGGACCAGGCGAACGAAGTGCTGGAGCCGCCTTCCACGGGGGACCTAGGGTAAGGTGGACGGGATGGGGGCGACACCCCTCAGCCCGTCACTGGGCAGGCTTGGAGGAGGGACCGGCCGAGGACCTCCTGGGCCCTTCTCCCTGCCTCCTGTTAGAGGAAGCCGGCGTTGGGTTTGGGATGCCAAGGCCGAGCCTGCTGGCCCTGACGTTGCTGGGCCGGGCGCGCCGGGGGCACAGAAGGACGAAAGGACTTAGGCTGTGGTTTGCGGCCTTTGTCCTTCTGAGCGGAAGAGACCGAGTCCAAGGTGGCATTGGACTTCTCGATCCTCTGCAGGTGACCTTCCACCCCAGGGCCGAAGAGGTCAGTCCCCAAAAGGGAACATCCGCCAACTTGTGCTGGGTATCCGAGAAAGGTGGATATCCTCAGCCAAGCCCGCCGACGCATAGCCACTGCGGCCACCACCGATCTGGCACATGAGTCCCCTATATCCAAAGCAGTCTGGAGCTGCTGTTTGGCCACTGCCCTGCCCTGGTCCCGCACCTGCTTAACCGTAGTCTGCAGATCGGCGGGAAGATGAGGGATGACCTCATCCAGGGAGCCCAACAGGGCATGAGAAAAATGTGCCATGAGGACGGCCGAACTGGCCTGACGAAGGCCGAGAGACGAGCGAGACTTTTCACCCGACATAGTCCAATTTCTTGGACTCCTTGTCAGGAGGTTTGTCCACATCCCTGGCGCGCAGCCGCGCTCCGAAAACGCGCTGTCGGTAACCAACCCTCAGCAGAGGGTGTTCCAAAACCGACAAGGAACCGGTAGGGACCGATACTTCCTGGCCATCCTGGCCGGGCGCAGGGCAGGAAGCAGGCGCTGCCAAAGCTCCAGTGCGGACCCACTATGGCCTCGCCACGGAAAGCCTCCGTCGGAGAATCCCCTCGGTCCAGAATCTCCGTGAGGGGATACCTGGCCCGTTTGGAAACGGGTTCGAGCTCCATCCCGGTAGACTCCGAGATGAGCCGAAGCAGCCCTAGGAAGAACGACGGGCTATCGTCCATTGACTGACCTCCTGAAGACTCCAAGTCCAGTCGCTTGGAGAAAAAGGAGGAATCATCTTCGGACTCGGAAGAGTCCTCGAAGAGCTGCCTCTGGCCTGAGCCACCTTCACCTGCCGAGGTCGGTCGGGAGTGAGGGTAACTGACAGCCGATGGGTAGACCTTAGCCGACCGAGAATCCTTGGTCGGAGCCCCAATTGGTGGCTGTGGAGGCGGAGGTTCCACCGAATCGGTGGAGCAGCTGGTTTTGGCGAACAACCGCCTGGGTATAGGCTCCTCGGATAAGTCGAGGGTTGTGTCGGCGTTCGGTGACAGCTACTTGATGGCCGGGAGGCGACGGTCGGCTTATTCCCGCCAGGAGGAGCTGTTGCAACATAAGGTCCTCGTACCATCGGCGTAATTTCCGCGGCCTCCCCTCATCCGGGGAGGGGCGAGGGGCAGCGGCGGCGCAGCTTACCGCGATGCCGAGACCGAGACCGCTTAAGGCGGTGGGATCGGCTGGACATGAAGAGGTCGAACCGAGAGTCCCGGAATTTCCGAGGTCGGTGCGGGAGGTGTCGGCCGGAACCGCACTCCTTCGCTCGGATGGTCCATCCGAGGGCTCCGGAACCGGAGGCACAGGCGAGCCCACGGGATCCTCAACTCTCCCGGGGAACCGGGAGAGGGGAATTCGCCTGCAAAGGTGACAGCTCGGTCTAATGGGTCGAAAAATCTCGACTTCATCGGTGGGAGTCTCGGTCAACTGACCTGACGGGGACACCGTGAGGCCAGTGGCGAGCGGCGCGGTCGACCCGAAGCCGGCGGTCGACGGCCCGGGGAGAGGGACCTTTCCCGCTCCCAAGAGCGTCGACGGAGGGACTTACCCCTGTCCCTCTTTTTGGACCGAGAATAAGGTCCAGCAGACGCAGGCCCTTCTCCTTTAGTGGAGAGGGACAGACAAAGCTCCTTAAAAGAAGCCGTGTAGGAAGAACCCAGAGAGAGCGGGATAAATGCCGCGGCCGAGGAAGATACGGCCCGCGCCGCCTCCTCTTCGAGGGCGACCATCCGCCGAGCTGGATCCGGCCGAGTCGCCGGACATCACGCAACCGGCCTCCTTGGACTTCACCGAGGGAACGCTCGGGACGGCCCAGTTGCAATCGGGCAGCACGGTCTTCGAGGGACGTAGGTCGAGAAAGATGAGCACAGGTCGCAAGCTCGCGGGTCGTGTCAAGGCCTAAGCAGTAGACACACGTGAGTGTGGATCCGTCCGAGACATCTTCTGCCCGCATGGGCATCTCCGAAACCGGAGTCGATTTGTCCATCGCAGTCGTAGGGACAGAAGACTGAAGTCTTTTTGCAAAATTTATTTTTAAACTGCAAACGGAGAAATAGGAACCAGTCACAAACGCAGAGCGTTAAGGAGGGAACCTGAGCTTCCAAGCGGTAAGGAAGATCTGGCGTCATGGGGCGGAGCCGAGAGTTATACCACCCGGTTGGGTGGGAGGAGCAAGCTTGAAGACCTTCCGGCAAGATTTAAAGCGGCAAGGATACCTGCCAATGAGTGTGGATGAACAACATATCCATGTCCCTAGAAACCCCCCTTCCCTGGTTTACACTCTAGTCTGCATTGTCACCCATGGTCTCCCAGATGGCAGTCATGTGGCAGAAGGGAGATCGTCTTTGAGAATATCTCTTTCGGCAGGCCACACCTTTGGAACTTATAGCTGCCAGGCACTAGGACCACATGGAAATTTTTGCAACCAGTCAGACAGAGGCTGCCCATGGCAATGTCGGGTGTCAGCGTCTACATAAATGTGGGTGGCCCCCTCCTCTCTTCAGTTCTTTTCCCATTGTTGATCAGACTTGTCAGACCGCTGTGGAAATGTCACTGTTACAGCTGCCATTTTATTTCTCTTATCCCTACAATGTAGTTCTTATACCCAGATCCAGGTGTGACTGTCTCCTTTGATGTAACTGTATTACGAAGTGACTGTCTTTTATTGCAACAGTATTATGAAGCCTTATTATAATCTTGGTAAGTAACTAAGTCCATTCAATCACTTGATATGCAAGAGTGTATCAACTTGTTGGATGATCATTAGATGTTCACTGTATGTACTATTTGAATTGTTTATTGTTGCACCTCTGTAATTCTCTTGGACAAGTGCTCCAGTGGAGCTGCCTCCTTATACACTGTACTATTATGACATGGAACCTTTGTAAATGAGCTCATGAGCTCAAAGGTGCACCTCTGAATAAGCAAGTAAATAAAATCACTTCCATAGTGATCTTTCGTGATCTGAATGTCATCAAAAGAACTGTCTAAACATTTTCTGGTACTGTGAGTGTGAAGAAAAGTTCTACTTCAGAGACTCTGATGATGTCTGTGTCTACTGCCTAGGCCTAGGCCTAAACCACAATGTGAAAGCCTGCAAAATCTGCCAGAGGTTTAATTCTGGAACCAGATGATGCAGAAAAGGGGCTATGTAGAAGTTTTTACTCCAAAAAACAGTAGGAAGAATGGAGAAGTGCCAACAAAATTCGCATTGCCGGCTCCATTGACTGAATCACGGTCTAAATCCCAGGAGAAAATGTCAGGGAGTCACAAGCACTGGGACAAGGAAAAGGCATCCCTGGTGCTTCCGGGTCACCACTGCACTCCATAGGTACGACCTCAGCTTCGACACCATCCACTCCGATGGCAGCATGCCTCCCCCCAAACCATCGACATGACACCAAGGTCAACATCAGGGACTCAGCTTCCCCCACTGACTACTCCAGTTGCATCCATTGACCAAAGGGGCACAGAGTCAGGCAGTCCTCTTGTCTTTTTCTGATGTTATAAGTGTTTACTGCCTGGCCTCCCTGTTCCAGGGGGACCATTGATGGGGACTCTCATCAATCTCCCATTGATGCTGCAAAGAACTCCCTTGCCCTAGCATCCTCCTATGCTGCCAATATGGTCTCTCATCCCCGTCGACCCAGTCAATGACGAGTATGAGTACAACCCTGATCTAATGATGCAGGAAGAGAAGGATGAAGTACAAGACTATGCTGACAGCCAATATAAAAATGGCACCAGCTCTACATTCTCCACATGCAGTGAGGACTCTGTGGTGAACACACCAAGGCCTCCTTCATAGGACCCAACATTTTTCACCATGATGCAGCAGATGCAAGCTGCCATGGGATTTGCACTAGAAGAGCAGGAGACCACTAAAAAGAACCTGCTGAAGTTCCTGGAGATGCCAGAGTCCCCTGCCATTATGGTGCCTCCTCTGCTCCCAGCCTTAGAGGACGCCACCTATGCAGCTTGGTACAGATCAAACAATATATCAGCTGTCCCCAGAAAGAGAGAGAAAATGTATTCTGCCCCTTCTAGGGCACCTTTTTATGCCACACAACCTGAAACTGACTCAGTGGTGATTAATGCTGCCCATAATAGGTCTAAGGCACCTAAACATCTGAGCTCCCTCCTGATAAGGAAATCTAGGAGGCTGGATGTCATAGGTAAGAGGACATATTCCTCTGCATCACTGGACCTTCAAACTGACTACCAGGCTCACATGATGAAGTATCTGGACACCCTCTGAAGGAAGGTTAAGGCTGCTGCACAGGCCTTGCCTAAGGGCACCCTAAACAAGAGTTACTGAAAGCTTTGACAACTGGTGCTGATATGTGCAAGCGTTTGCTCCACACAGCCTATGATGCTTCTGCCAGGGCTGTGGCCTCTGGCATATGTCTTAGGAGACATTCATGGCTCAGAGTAGGAGGCTTAGCCACAGATGTGCAACAAGCAATTCCAAATGCCCCATTCAGAGGGCAAAAGCTGTTTGGTCATGAGCTTCAAAAGATTCTCAAATATCTTCAAGCCTCTGGCAGGACACTGAAGTCGGTACTATCACTCTACCATACCCAACCAAGGGATAGCAGCAGGGGTGCCTTCCACACAGCTGGTGTTAGGGGACAGCACCCATCCTCCTGGCAGCAGGGCAGGGGCAAAGGAGCAGGAACTTTAACAGTCCCCAGTACTACCCAAGGTGCCTACTCAAAAACAGCTAGGGGTGGTGGAGACGCCCCGTCAGCTCAGACTGACTCCTTATACACATCCCAACAACCTTTACCTCCAGGGGTGGTTGTAGGGGGTCGTCTCTCCCTCCACTAAGTCCAATGCAGGGAAGTGACTATGGATGCCTGGGTTCTTGAGATCATAGGGAAGGGGCCATGCTCTGGAACATCTGGACAGCCCTCCAGATCATACCTCACTTGCAACAACATATCCCCCAAGGTATTTGCCCGTTGCTGGAGAAGTACATATCCTGCTCCAAAACCAGGCGACAGAACCTGTGCTTCACAAACGGAGAACACAGGTTCTTGTTCCCGGTACCTCCTTGTCCAAAAAAGGACAGGAGACCTGAGGCCTATTCGAAATCTCAGAGATCTAAACTTCTTCATAAAATATAAGAAGTTCAGAATGATCACCTTGCAGAGTCTCCTTCTGTTACTGCAAACAGGGGACTGGATATGCTCCCTGGATAAGAAGGATGCATGACTCCATATCAAGATCCAGAAACCTCACAGAAAATACCTGAGACTGTTTCAAGAGGAACATTACCAATTCAGAGTGCTTCTCTTTGGCTTGTCTTCTGCCCCATGGGTTTTGGCCAAATGCTGGCCAGTTGTGGCAGCAGCTCTTTGCAGGGAAGGCCTGTATATTTTCCTTTACCTGGACAACTAGCTATTAAAAGCCCACTCCAGGGACCAGCTGTTGAAAACCTTCACTCAAACCAGACTGCTGTTTGATGCTCTGGGGGTAATTGTCAACATACCAAATCAGTGTTGAAATCCTACCAGCAGCTGCAGTACACAGAGTCAGTACTGGACATGGCCCAGGGCTTGGCTCTTCTGTCATTGGACAAGGCCATCTAATTGCCCAAGTACAATTGGTGCACAACAGCCATTATTTCTCAGCAAGGATGTTTTTACACCTTCTGGGACTCATGCTAGTGACCACTGTCACTGTATCACTGGCCAGGTTGCACATGCGGATTCCCCAGTAGACCCTAAGAGTCCAGTGAGAACAGCTCACAGATGATTTAGAACAGACAGTTCTAGGCACATCTCCTGTGCAAAAAGTGTTCAAATGGTGCATGAAATGCAGCAATCTGCTCAAGGGGGTTCCGTTCCTGATCCCTTTCCCTCTTCAGATCCTCATAACGAATGCCTCAGGATTGGGCTGGGTGGCTCACATTGGCCCTCATCAAATGGCATGTAAACCCAAGTGGAGTGCATTTTGCACATCAATGTTCTGGAAATTAAAGCCATTCTAGACAGACTTCAGGCCTTCCAGAACCACTTCTTCCCAGGTCTTCTGTTAAAACAGATGGACAATGTCAGTGTGATGCATTACATCAACAAACAAGGGAGGACTCATTCCTACCCATTGTGCAGAGAATCAATGAGGGTTTGATACTGGGATCTGGAACATGGTCTATAACTATCAGCAGTACATGCTCCAGGTGTCCAAAATGTCTTGTCAGAAAAGCTAAGTAGGTCACAGTCCAAGATGTACGAGAGGGAACTGCTGACCTCCATGGTCGATGACCTGTTCAAAACATAGAGTTATCCAGAGTTGGACCTTTCTGTGTCCCCACACAATGAAAAACTGCCACTTTTCTTGTGGGGGCACAAATGAGCATGTGTAGATGGCTATTAGGCAGAGAACAAGTGTTGGAACATTCCTTTTGTGTGTAGGGACATCTATTTTATAGTATCAGTTGTACAGTTTTATTTTTTAATTGAATTTTTTTTTGAGGAATCACTCCGCATGTGAAATCACTGCATCATGGTTATGCAAATAATCAACTGTCTTTTAACACTGTAATACGTTATGCAATACCATGCAAATGGGTATTTGAATACCCATGATGCAGTGCAGTCATATGTGGTGCGTTTCCTTATAAAAAATAAAACTGTAAACTGATACTATAAAAGGGATGTTCCCACACTATAAAGGAGATGCTCTGCTTAACTATGAAATGTTTTAGCCATGACAAAAACGTTGCCCCCCTCCCACACATAAGTAAATAAGGTTTTTATATAAAACTAAGTTTTTGCTTCTGTACTACAATTGTAAGGCTTCAAGCTCTCTTGGTAAGAGAAGCTGTGGCTTATCATTCAGTTTGGCATGCAGTCATCTGTATGTTTGGACTTAACACTGTGAGGTTGTGCTCAGATAACCTCACTGTAACAAGCACACACTGACCAGTCAGCGTCCAGGAAATTATCTTGCCATTGTATAATAAATGTTTTTAATGAGGCTGCTTGCCACCCCACATATTTTATTACAATGGTTTGTGAAATTTATTTAGATTTTCACCTACAATAATACCCAAATCCTTCTCCGATTTAACCTTTGTAATACTCTGATGGTACAATATATGATTTTGTCTAATATTGTTTTTCCCCATGTGCACCACTACACATTTACTGGTACTGAACTGCAGTCTGTGTGTTTTACTCACGGACTGAAACTGAAGAGATTTTTTGAGACAACATAGTGGGGCAAGTTGTGGGGAACCTTGCTGAAATATGTCTATTATTGTCTGTTGGGTAAACTGAGACCAGCAGCCACAGTAGCCCACATTTAAGGGCCATGATAAAGAGTTGTGTCTTGCCCTGTAGTTTGGGGGCTGGGTGAGAATTGTTAGGTCTGGAGCCTCAGCTAGGTGATAACTGGAGGGGGGGCTGAGTGAGTCACATTTCTGATTGCAGGTTGGTTTTGGATTGTTAGATAAAGACTCCCTCACAACAGCCAATATGGGCTCTCCTCAAGTGAGCCAGTCAGCCACTGTCTGACACATAAGGAAGTATCCATCAAGCAGACCTCCACGTGAAGGATCACAGTGCAAAGGACAACACAGGGGAGTCTGCCAGGAGGGAGTCAGATGGCAGCCATACACTCTGCTCTACAAACTGTGAGTAGGTAAAAGGGGTAATGCAGGTGTCTACAGTCACAAGGCATCAGGTAGGAAAAGAGGTGTAGCACTCTATACAGGGATAAGCTACTGTACACTAGAGGTTCCAAACTAACAAAAACCTAGGGGTCGTTTAAACTCACTATATAGGGTAGGGTAATAAAGGGAATTTAAAGGGGTAAAATAGCACAGAACGCAGGTAGGACAGGATGATGGGAGTGGTGCAGTGCAGTGACTGTGGGGCGGTAGTCTTCAGGGAGATCTTCGTGCATCTCTCTGGGCTGAGGAAGGAGGTTGCCAGATTCAAGGCTGAGTTGTCTTGGGTTAGGAGGACCTTACTTGGGTGCATAAGACAGCAAAAGGCTTGTTGCCCATATCAGCTGTTCCCACTACACAGTGGAAGTAACAAGGTCACTAACCTTTATATATTGATCCAGCCTAGTTTTGAAAACATGAAAACTTGATGCTGTCACTACTTCCTCTGGTAATTCGTTCCATAATTTAATTGATCTGTTCACAAAATTTTGTTTCCACGCCTGTGTTCGATACTTCCTTTCTATGATTTGATATTTATGTCCTCTCATATCATATTTATACTCCTTATTCACTAGTTCTAAGTCTCCCCTTAACTTACTGTCTTTCATAATTCTATATAATAGAAGTAGGTCCCCTCTTTTTCTTCTCAGATCCAGTGGCCATAGATTCAAATAACCCATTCTTTCCCTATATGTTTTTTTCTCTACAGCTTGTTACTAGCTTTGTAAATGTCCTTTGTGGTCTTTCGATTAACCTTTTATCTTTCTCTAGATATGGACTCCAAATATGTGTTCCATAATCCAAAATTTTTCTTATGTAGCTGTTCTATACAGGCATCAACACTGTTGTGTTTCTTGAATAAAAGCTTCTCCTAACACTATTTGTTATATACATAGCTTTGTTCGCTACATGTTTACAATGGGTTTCCCATTTTAGATTATTTCTGACATATATCCCCAGGTCCTTTTCACACTCAGATGTATTTAAACTGATCCCATTGATATAATCTTGACATATATTATTCTTTCCCATATGCAACATACTGCACTTCTTTAGGTTCAACCTCATCCCATATTTCCTTGGTCCACTCTGCCACAGCAAGAATATTTTCACCAAACCTTAACCTATTTTCAAATGTATCAACTGTTCCTCCAATTTTCAACTCATCTGCAAATTTCATCAACTTATTTCCACTATTTAATTTGAGATGCAAATATATACTGTATATACACACACACACACACACACAAACACACACACAAAAAAGTAAAGGGCCCAGCACAGATCCCTGTGGCACCCCACTTTCAACATCTAGTTCATGTGAAATAAACCCCTGAATTCTTACTGTTTGGTTTCTGTTCATTAGCCAATGTGCATTCCACCTAATGATGGTGATGTCAAGACTCATCTCCACCATTTTTAAAATTAAGAGCCTTATGGGGAATGAATCAAAGGCTTTACTAAAATCTAACAACACTGCATCCATCGGTGTCCCTTTTTCCAAATTTTCCCCTATATACCTATAAAAATGTATTAAATTGGTGTTACATGATCTATTTTCTACAAATTCATGCTGTAGCTCGTCAATCTTGTTGTTATTCTTCAACCATCCCTTAATTTCTTACACTATTAAACTCTCAATAATCTTACCAACAGTTGATATCAAACTAATGGGTCTGTACTTTGCTGGATCTGCCCTATTTCCTCTCTTATAAATGGGGACAACCTCCGCCCTTCTCCAATCCCTCAGGACATATCCTTCCTTTAATGACCTTATACCTAGGTTTGCTAGAATTGGTGCCAATTCAATCCTTAGTTCCTTAAGGAAACCTGGGTGCAGGTTATCCAGACCGGGAGATTTATTAACTTTAAGTTGCTCAAGTTTTGCAAGGACTTTAGAAATAGCAATAAAATTTGCAAGATCATGTTTTACATTTTCAAATATACACTCAACATTCTTATCATCTGACTTAACGAATACTGAACTAAAATACTCAAACTCTCTAGCCATCTCCATTGGTTTACTATAGCATATGTTTTACCATCGATATTTAAAGGCCCTATTACTCTAGATTTTTTTTTTTAAATCATTTATATAGGAAAAAATTCCCATCTTATCCCCTTTTTCATTTGCAAGTCTAAATTCTATATTCTTTTTTGCTTGCTTTATATCATTTTTAAATTTATGTAGTGATATTTTATAACTCTCCTTATTCTTAGCTGTTGGATTTTTTTTGCATTTTGTATAACTTCTTTTTATTACTTGATTTTATAATTTTCTTTGTTAACCATATCTTTTTTTGCCCCATCTGTTATACAATTCCTTTGTTGGTATGTTTCTGACTAACCCTCTCTAAAATATGTACAAATAGGCTCCAACATTCCTCAGCTGACAGACCACTAGTCAACTTGTTCCCATCTACTACTGCTAATTCTTGTTTAATGGCCATATAATGTGCTTTATGGTATAGTTTGTGTACTGTTTTACCCTTTAGTCCCTTCTTACTTTTTGAAATCAGGAACTTAATCACATTGTGATCACTATTTCCCAAGGGTAGGCAATGCTTTACATTAATCACCTCATCATTAATATTTGAGAGTATAACATCCAAAATATTATTACCCCTGGCTGGAGATGTTATACATTGTTCAATTCCTGCAGAGTACGGCTGTGATCGGATCCTACTTGCCCCTGAAATGGTGGGACTACATAGTTCATTCCAGTAGATTTAGATCTCCTACTAAGATTATATAATTACCCTCTGCTTCTGCTATAATATCCATTATACAAGTTTCGGTTTCCTCTTTTAGAGTATTTGATGGTCTATACAGGATTCCCATTTTGAACTTCTTTCTACAGAGCCCAATAATGTTGGCCCAAAGTAGTTGGATATTTTCATACTCCCTGATGGTATCTTTTCTGTATATGTTCAATTCCATCTTTAAGGAAGAGTGCTATGCCCCCTCCCTTCTTATGTTCTCTTTCTTTACTCACTAGATGGTAACCAGGTATATTTTTATTCCATCCACTATCATTATACCACCAAGTTTCTGCTTGTCCTACCATATCAACAATTTCCTTATCTATCATTATTTTCAGCTCATCCACTTTGTCTTTGTTTAAGCTTCTAGCAAAACAAAACATTACCCTCACATCATGAGCACCTTTAGAATTTTTATTATTATTAGCCTTATTACTATGTCTTATAAATGTTTCAGTATGAATCTTCATCCCCCTTCTGTCTAATTTAAATGCTTATTGGTTTCATTTCTTATCCTGATCCCCAATACTCTACTTCCTCTATAATTCAAGTGTAATCCATCCTTACCATACATTTCTGCCTTACCATTAAATCCATCCCAGTGCTTTAAAAATGTATATCCATTATCGTGTGCTCATTTTCTTACCCAGGAATTGGCCAGGAAATTGTCTTATTTTTATATACCAATGCTCTTGGTTCTGGTAGGATTTCAAATATTATAAGGGCACAATTTTTTTTTTTTAATATCTGTTTATCCCCTTTTACACCCCTCCAGCCTCATACCTTCAGGAGTCCCCTAGGAGACTACCCCTGCTCCCCACCTACCTGACCCATAATACGGTTCCCCCATGGAGCCGCGGTTATCCCCTCAGGGCGGGGATCTAGGTGGAGTCATACACCCCAAACACATCTTTATTTTATTGGTCCCGCAGTGGAATGGCAGGCAGAGGCACATGAGGGTTGGTTCTGGGGTTCCGTCCACTCAAGACTGGAGGGCATTTTCCGGTTTTCTCTACGGGCATCGTGGGTGCCCTGATGTCAGGCGCAAGTGCCAACATCTGTGATGTCCTCCCTCGTGGTGTCAGCTGTGGAGCTTGTGGAACTCCAGACCTTTGCCTGTGGCCAGACAAGCCCAAGGTGTCTACATGCTGCCATACCCCTGGCCTCCGCCAGGAGTCAGCAAATGCTGAGTCATGTCCCCCCCCCCCCCGGAGAAGGAGAGCAGTCCCTGGGACACTCAATCCTTCTCCCCCGGCCGGCCCTCTGATGACTCTGGTCTGCTCCTGAACCTGGGTTGCTGGTGTCGCGAGCAGAAATCCAACCACTGCGCCGACGGGCCGGAAAGGTCACTATTTTTATCCTCTATTTTCTCTGCCAGCATTTTAAAGACCTTTTCCCCCACCCAGGGGCCACCTAGTGCACCGCTGCTACCACAGAGGTTGTTCAGAAGGAGGAACGGCTGGACAACAGTGGGCTCCGGGAGGGTTAGAGTGGTACAGCTTAGGCACATCCCACACCCAGTTCCACTGCAAAACTCCTATGCCACACTGGCAGAGTGGGAATGGCCCACAGCGGCACCCAAAGCAGTGACCAGGGTGGATGTGGGGGTCCTCCATAGTGAAGACCCCAAAGGGGGTGGCAGAGAACCCTGGAGGAGGAAGCGAATCCTACTGGGGGACTCCATATTGAGGGGGAAGGAGTTGGGGACTGGTAAGGATAAGGAGAGGGAGGTTTGATGCCTTCCAAGTGCCACAGCTCACAGGGATGGAAAGAAGATCCAAAGGACTGCTGGGGCAGCAGGAAGCGGGGGGGGGGCTAGATGTCACTGTCCATGTAGGGACTAATGACCTGGCACAGGATGGACCAGCAATAGTTCGGGAGTTCAGGGAATTGGGGCGGGGTCTTAGGCAGGTGGCACGATCTGTGACCTTCTCGGAAGTGCCACCTGAGTATGACAGGGTGGAGGACAGGATCCTCCACACCAGGGACTTCAACACATGGTTGAAGGAATGGTGCAGAGAGGAGAGGTTTTGGCTTCATTAGGGACTGGGGCTGCACCTGGAGGGATAACTGCCTGTACAGGAGCGATGGCCTGCATCCGTCCAGAAGAGGAACCGTGGTCCTCAATGAATGGTTTAAATGCTACATTAGCTAGTATTTAAACCAGCCAAGGGGGGAGGCAGAAAAACGAAGGAAGACAAACTGTCCCCCCTCCCACAGAAAAACTAGGTCAGCAAGGGGAATCCTGAGGGGGTAAAACCCCAAAAAGAACAATACAATCAAGGAATCCAGGGGGATAGAAGGCAAGAGTGATAATAAGATTGAGGAAACAAAGGGGGCAAATGGGAAACAAGAGGGTGGGTGGCAGCACAATCTAGAGAGCCACTTGTGCAAATGCTCAAATTCAAGGCAACAAGATTGCAGACCTACAAGCCACCATGGCAGAAACAGACCTGGATATGGTTGCAATTACTGAGTCCTGGTGCAATGAAAACTAGGACTGGGATGTGGCCATACCAGTGTATGCTCTGTTCAGAAAAGACAGGGTAGCTGGAAAAAAAAAAAAAAGCGGGGGAGTGGCTTTTATGTTAGGGACAAAATAAAAGCCACAGAAATATAGGGAGAGTAGGGAGGAGCTGAGGTACTGTGGGTCACCCTGGAAACACGTAAGGGGGCCTCTATTCACATACAGTAGGAGTGATCTACATACCTCCAGCATGGGAGGGTGGATAATGACATGATGGAAGCCATCCAAAGGATGACACGCAAGGTGGAGGTGTTGCTGGTGGGGGACTTCAATCTACCAGATGTGGATTGGAGCTTACCAGCTGCAGCAACAGTCAGAAGTAGGGACATCCTGGGCTCCCTAAAAGGGGCATTCCTCAAACTAGTTAAGAAGCCCACTCATTTGGGGGTGCAATACTGGACCTGGTACTGACAAACAGGGACAGTGCTGCTGACATCACGGTAGGAGACAACCTGGGGTCCAGCAATCACCATACACTGTGGTTTAATATAATGACTGGGCCAGAACTGAGCCACACTAAGATGAGGGTCCTGGACTTCTGGAGGACTGATTTTAAGAAAATGGGAGAATGCCTAAGAGACACCCTGGCAGGGATAGAGGATCTGGGGGGGAATCGAGGAACTATGGGCAAAAATAAAGGAGACATTAAAAGAGAAACAAACCTCTGTGTCAGGCACATTAACAAGAACAAGAGAAAAAGAGACCACTATGGTTCTCTAAGACGTAGCAGAAAAAGTAAGAGCAAAAAAACTAGCATTTAGGAAGTACAACAAGACACGGAAGGAGGAGGATAGAGAAAACTACCAGGAGAAACAAAATGAGGCAGGGAAAGCAGTTAGACACGCAAAAGTCATTGGTGAGGCTGCACCTGGAGTACTGCATACAGTTCTGGTGCCCTTACTTGAAGAAAGATGTTAAACTGCTGAAGGGGGTCCAATGCAGAGCAACCAGAATGATCCTCAGATTGGAAGACAAACCCTACGGGGAGAGGCTGAGGGAGCTCAACATGTACTCCCTAGAGGAGAGGAGGGATAGAGGGGATATGATAAAAACCTTTAAATATATGAAAGGCATAAACAGGACTGGTACATAGGGAATTTCTTTTAATTAAAATGAGGGAGGGACACTAGGAGCACAGTCTGAGATTGGAGGGTGGAAGATTCAGGAGGGAGATGAGAAGGCACTATTTCACAGAAAGGGTAGTGACAAGGTGGAATGCACTGCCCGAGGAGGTAGTATCCTTAAAGTCGGTGGGCAGTTTTAAGAGGGGGTAGGATAAAGTTAGGGGGAAGGTCACCAAGGGGACACTGGAGAGAGGGGTGTCATCAAGCACAGGCATGAAGTTGGATATGCGGGGAGTGGTGGGAGGGGCAGCTGCAGCGTAATGACTGTTTTCTGCACATTCGAGCAGACTCGATAGACCGTCTCACCTGTATCTGCTGGCAGTTTCGTATGTTTGTAAAGGCACAAACAGAGGAGAATACTGTCCAATCAGTAAAAGAAGGGGATAAAGCTTTATTTAGATATATAAGTGAGAAGAGCAAGACCAAAAGGGGAAGAAGGGGTTTGTGAGGAGGAGGAGGATCAAAAGAAGGCAGACATATTGAACAAATACTTTTGTTCAGTATTTACAGAAGAAGGGGTAGGTGACAGGCCAAAGATAAGGGACAAGGGTATAAATAGTAGGGAGGTGGACATCAGTCCTTTTACAGAGGAAAAAGTCCTCAAGGTACTAGCACAATTAAAAGTAGACAAGGCAATGGGACCTAATGGGGTGCACCCCAGGATACTGATTGAGCTCAAAGAGGTTCTGACTCACCTCTGACAACTCTGTTCAACTTATTATTAGAAACAAGGGAGGTCACCAGCCCACCGGCGCAGTAGCAACGCATCCGCTTGTGGCGCAAACATCCTGGGTTCGGGGATGGACATGGGAGTTGGAGGGCCGGCGGGGAAGACTGAATATCCCAGGGACTGCCTCCCCTCCTGGGGAAGGGGGGTTGAGTGTCCAGCAAATTGTGGACCTCTGGCAGAGAGTCTGGGGCGTACCACCACCACACGCCAAGGGGCATGGTGGATGCTGGTCATCACTGCATGTCCCCATCCTGGGATCCTTGCAGCAAAGGAAAAATAAAAACACATCAGCCCCATGCATGACCCTGTGTCCACCGGGTGTGTGTGTGTGTGTGTGTGTCCCACTCCCGTAACCTTGACCTGGGGATAAGTGGGGTCTCACCCACCCAGTGTCCACTGGGGGTGCCCGCAAATGGGAGTAAGCCTTGAGCATGGGGACGGTGGATATAGCTGGGCTGAGCTTCCAGGGGACCAGACCAAAAAAAAAAAAGAAACGGGAGGTTCCAAGGGACTGGAGGAGAGCAGATGTGGTCCAGCTTTATAAAAGTGGGAATACAGAGGCAGCAGGAAATTACACACCTGTCAGCCTAACCTCAGCAGTGGGCAAAGCAATGGAAACACTACTGAAGGAAAGGACAGTGCCACAGTGGAATACCTTGTAACCAGTGGATTACAGGATCCAAGGCAACATTGTTTCACAGGGAGGAGGTCTTGCCAGACAAACCTGATCGAGTTCTTCAACAGGGTGACCAGGGTAATGTATAATAATCTTTATTTTTATAGCACAATTCAAAGATGTTGAAGTACTGTACAAATTCTGTCAATAAGAACACATTAAAACCAATAAAATAATAAAACAGGGCAATTCCGAACTTCAGACCAATATACATTAAAACAGTTTACTACATAAAATCCCCAAAGTCAGGATGGAACAAATGGGTCTTTAAGACTGTTTTAAAGCTCTCCACAGCCTGGCACTCTCGAATCCTATGAGGTAGAGAGTTCCACAGGATGGGGGCCGCGTAAATAAAAGCTCGCAACCCCAAAGTTTTCAACCATACCCTGGGAACCTCTCAGCAACCCCTCGCTGGCTGAGCAGAATGGTCGGTTGGGGCAGTGAGGATTCAGGAGCTCTTGCAGGTAGCCCGGACCCTGTCCGTGTAGGACCTTGTAGATCAGAAGACTGACCTTGAAGGTGATCTGCCACTGTACAGGCAACCAGCGTAGTTCAC
Organism: Neoceratodus forsteri; assembly: GCA_016271365.2. NCBI lineage: Eukaryota > Metazoa > Chordata > Ceratodontiformes > Ceratodontidae > Neoceratodus > Neoceratodus forsteri. The sequence goes on from CM057453.1 coordinate 791,043, forward strand.
ACAGCACAGGAGAGATGTGGCTCGAACGAGGAACCCCCATCAGCAACCTTGCCGCTGCGTTCTGCACTACCTGCAAGCAGTGGATATCAACCCCCGGAAGCCCGAGGTAAAGGGAGTTATAGTAGTCCAGGAGCGAGGTCACAAAGGCATGGATCAATGTTGGAAGGTCACTAGATGGAACAAGATGCTTAACCCAGGCAATGTTCCTCAGATGATAAAGAGAGGACTTGACTACTGCCAACACCTGCGAGCACAATGTCAGTCCATCATCAAGAATCTCCCCCAGGTTTCGCACCCGTTCAGAGGAAGGCAGCTGGTTACCCCCAAGCCAAAACCCTGAGGGAGATCTTGCCACCGACCCCTCTATCTGGTGACCTGGATCCACCACCAACACCTCAGTCTTAATGGAATTCAACTTCAGCCAGCTGGTCTTCATCCAGTCCTGGATTTCTGCGAGGCAGCTATTCAAGACCGAGACCGCACTATCCTGGTCAGGCACAAACAACAGGTAGAGCTGGGTATCATCTGCATGACAGTGAAACCTCAGTCCATACCATCTCACAATGTCTCCCAATGGCAGCATATACACCGCGAACAACATTGGGGACAGCACGGAGCCCTGAGAGACCCCACATGGCAGAGAGAATGAGTCTGAGAAAAACATCCCAGACGCCACCCTGAGACCTGCCAGTGAGGAGACTGAAACCATCTGAGGACCATCCCTGACAGGCCACAGATACCCCTCAAGCACTCCAGCAATTCTCGATAGTCCACGGTGTCAAAGGCTGAAGAGAGAACAAGAAGCACTAAGATGGAGCAGCGCTTCTGATCTCTTGCTATCAGGAGATCATTGAGCACCCGAACCAGAGCAGTCTCAGTACTGTGCCTCCTCTGAAATCCAGACTGGAGGGGATCATAGATGTCATGGATAGTAAGGTGGTTCTCCAGCTGCAGCGCAACTACTCTCTCAATCACCTTCCCTACAAAGGGAAGGTTAGAGATTGGCCTGTAGTTAGCAGGACAGTATTGGTCAAGAGAAGATTTCTTAAGGAGTGGTGTCACCACTGTCTCCTTCAGGGAGTTCAGAAACTCACCTGACTCTAAAGAACAACAAACAATCTCTGCAAGGACAGGGCCAATGGTATCCACTCACCCCATTATGAGGCATGCTGGGCCACGGTCCGAGCTACAGCAAGTCGACCACATACTCTGGACAATACGCACGATATCCATAATCTCCGGCCGGTCAAAGTATGCCCAAGAAAACCAAGGAGTAGTAACCAAGCACCGACCACTGCCTACCCCACAGTGCGAACTGATCAGCTCTCGGCCCGGAGTCGGCCACCTTATCAGCAAAGAATCTAGTGAACTCATCACACTTACCTTGTGCAAATGCATGTTGAACTTGCAGACAGGTTGGATGGCACAACCTGTCCTCAGTTCGAAAGAGCTGAGCCAGTCGATTCTGAGCTACAGCAATCTCCCCCGGACAGGAACTCTACCTTCTTATAAGTGACTGCTGACTGACAGTCCTGATAATGTTCCATCAATCTAAGGCGATCGGCAGCGCCGCTCTAACTTTCATCCAACTCATCTCAACTCCCTCTAGGTCCCATCAAACCAAGGAGACCATGGGCGAAGAGTGACATGATGAATGCAGACAGGAGCGACAGAGCCCAGAGCTCCCACCATGGCCTTGTTATAGGCATGGACCAGGTTCTCCGGACCATCACTTGCACCCGGCAATCCCGATAGGTCTAATACCACCAAAAGGCCATCAGGGGTCATATCCCTCAAAGGACGGTACCTGACCATCTCCACAGGGGCAGGCCTGAGGGGGGGGGGGGAGCCTGGAAATTGAATCTTATAGTGTGATGATCGGACCACCTGACTGGTTCCACCATCGAGTCAGAGGTCTCCATCCCCCGGGAGGAAAACCAGGTCGAGTGAGTGACACTGGTTATGGGCTGCAGAGGCAACTACCTGTGTGAAGCCCAATGAAATCATAAGTTGGAGGAAGTCCTGGCCAAACTGAGAGTTCACTGTCGACCCAGGCACTGAAGTCACCCAGTACCATCAACCTAGCCGACTCCAACACCATGTCGACAACGAAGTCCACGACCTCCTGTAAGAACAATTTCTCACTCCCGGGTGGAAGGTAGATGAAAATGATCTTACACCCCACACCTGCAACTGCAATACACTCAAACGACCTGGATTCCTCAACTGGCATTTCTACAAGACCCAATTCTAATTTAAAACAAATGGCTACGCCCCTGCAGTCAGATCTCGGGTGATGTATCACAGAGAATTCAACAGGAATATTCACCTCCAAGACGGGGCCGGCATTCTCATCCAGCCAGGTCTCGGGTGATGCAAGCCAGGTCTACTGTCCCAACAAGATCAGCTACAATAGCCATCTTGTTCCTGACAGACCTGGCACTGCACAACACCGCTCGAGTCAGATGAGATTCCGGGGCCGGCCGGACTACTGGCCCTAGAACACTGGAGCCTTTGGCTATGGGGACCAGATATGGAGAACCTCATTCTGGATCCCTTTTTGCCCCAGTGCATCTCCTGGTCCTAATTACCCCAATCCAGCCACCCACCTCATCCCCCCCCCCCGAGGGTTCAAGGCCCCCAGCCCACCTGCGCCTCCTACCTACTATTCCCAATGCCCTGCAGTGTCCATAGACTGCCACCCAAAGAGGGCGACAACTGAAGGGCGAGGTCCGTGAGTTCGGAGGGAGAGAAGGCCTGACCAGAGATCTACCTGCCAGCACATCTCACATCAGCAAAAGCTGCTAACAAATCAACAATAACCAAAAGATTAACTAAATCCACCCAATCTAACCTATAAAATCAATTCAGTCTACGACCCTCTCTCACAAACATCCACACACTCCAGAACCAAACTCAACACAGTACTACAGACAAAATTAAAAAATAAAAATTGTACAAAATTGACAGTCTCTTATAACTGCATGAAGTAAATAAGGGGAAAGAAGAGAACCAGTCACAGTATATCAATCCAACTTGAGTTCTGAACCCGGAGAGCACCCACCACTCACGGTAAATGTCAAGACAATGGTTCAACCCCAACACCACCTCTCACGTCATAAGGGAAGAATCAACAGTAGCTTAGGAATAATGAAAATCAGTGTGCTAGGCACTCTCACTGCCCATACAAAACCAGTAGTAGGATCAAGGTGGAGGTGAGCTGTCGATTTCCAGAAACACAGTTCTCAAGGTCAAGCTATTGACCAGTCAGCCCCCAGATCACCAGATTACGGGACAGTGTAGAAAAAGGACAGTCCACTTCCATATACCTTCCGATGTCTGCTCGCTTACAGTAGGAAAACAAACAAGAGGTAAGGATCTTTCACCAAGTTATATCAGCTGCTAAGAATTCAATGGTCCCATGTTCTGCTCTGCTCACTCCAGTTGGATAAATACTAAGCGGTATTGCACCCTGCAAGCCGACACCCCAGCCTGCAGGGGAGAAACTGACAGTAAATAACCCAGAGAGTGTAATAGTTGGGGAGATATACAGGCATCTCCAGCTACACTGCCAGGAGCTAGCCGCACCCCCGCCTCGCTCGTGACCCACGGCTACAGACGCTTAGGTAAATTGACCTTCTAGCTGACCCCAAAGGCGGCTTAGGAGAAGCCACAATCTCCCGCCAGCTCTCCAGCAGCCAGACACAAGCGACTCCTGCCCGGTCCCTGGCACAGCAATGGGATGACTGCCCCGGGAGAGCACAGAGGATCCCTCGTCCAACACCACTCTCCGGCACTCCATGGAACTCCCAGACTCAGAGTGGCATCATCTCAATTCTCGGTCCGACTCCACCAACACAGTCCAGTTGCAGCACATCCTGACTACACTCCAGGACGTTTTCCAACCAGTTCCTCCAGTAATGGGCAAAGGCAAGCTGCAGATGTTGACAGAAAATTCAACATCCAGCTCCCACCTCAAAACAACCAGTGACCTGGCTCCTCAAATCTCCATCTTCTCAAGCAGCACAGGTAGAAGTAGTTCTCAGCGATACAGTTCGATAAGCTACTACCCAGTACAGGAGTTATGCTGATAGCCCACAAACTCCCATCACATACCTAACCTTTCTTCCTCACTCAATATCCCTGACTTGCTACCACTAAAATAAAATGAAAAAGGCACACAAAAACGTAAGGACAAAGAATAAACTCAAAAAACAAACAGCTTTAGCTACTGCTTACTGACGGCTGGCCCAGCGTGGCCACCATCTTCTAAAAGAAACACACATACAGCAAAACGCAGGGTTAGGGAGAAGCGATAGATGTGACCTACCTAGAATTCAGTAAGGCCTTCAGCACCATTCCACATAGAAAACTGAACAAGCTAGCCTGTCTGGGAGTGGGTCAAAAAGTTATAAACTGGGTAAGAAGTTGGCTAAGCAACATGAGTCAGAGGGTGGTGGTAAATAATGTCCACTCTGGAGAAGGCAAGGTGACCAGCAGGGTGCCTCGGAGCTCAGTACTAGGTCAGTTCCTCTTCAATGTCTTTATTAGTACATTGCAGAAGGGCTAGAAGAGAAAGTATGCCTGTTTGTGGATGACACAAAAATCTGCAACAAAGCAGACACAGCGGTTGGGGGGTTAAAGGGTGTCATGATAATAACATTCTGACAATACGATAACCATGATGAAATTATCACAATAACCTTATTATAGCGATAATTTTGCCAGTTATGCAACAATGTTAGAAAAAGTATTTAAATTCAAGTTTCTTTACATAATTTACCTATTTGACTCTTTTTCATGCAATGCTATGCATTTATGCACATTATTTTGAAGTCTGTTGCAAAATATTTAAAAAATATTCTATTTTTTCACATTAAAATCTCTGAACTTTATTGCTTGCATTGTTTTTTACATAAAAAAGTCAAATACACAATTAATACATGTGTTACACACAGAGTACAATGCATTTTAAAATGTGAATGAACAAATATTTCCACTTGCTTGTTTAAAGAGCACCTTTCCTGGATTTTTCTCCTTGCCTGCAAAATCATCAGGCGACTCCCTTATCTGACTGGGAGTTCCTTCGTAGTAGTTGAGAAATGTCCTCTTTAGCCCCCTAAGGAAGGCAAGGGATAGTATTTGCCCGGGGGTTATCCGCTTGATCCCTTCTACTTCCCGATCGCCTATGCCGTCCCTGTGCTTACTTGTTTTGTGTGGTCATTATATGCCTAGTGCGGGGATGTGCTCCATGCAAGTCTATGGGGTGGCATTTTAAAACTTATTTTTACTATTTTAACCCAACTTGTAGTACAAATCGGAGTCAGTTTTCAAGTAACACGCGCCTTGTTACTTTTGTTAGGTCAGGGTGGAGCCCTGGATGTAGCCTGCCTAGATTTCAGTAAGGCCTCCAACACCATTCCACATAGGAGACTCAAACAAGCTGGGCAGCTTGGGACTGAGTCCAAAGGTAGTAAACTGGGTAAAAAACGTGTTGGGGATAGATGACAGAGAGTGGCGGTAAATGGAGCCCACCTGAGGAAGAGAGGGTGACCAGTGGGTGCAACAAGGATCAGTACTGGGACTGGTCCTCTTTTTAATGTCATTTATTAGCAACATTGCAGAGGGGCTAGAAGGGAAGGTATGCCTTTCTGCAGATGCCACAAAGATCTGCAGTAGGGTAGACACTCTGGGGGAGGTGTGCGTGTGTAAAAAATTAATGAGGAGTGGTTAAAAGTGTGGCAACTAAGATTTTTTACTAAGAAGTGCAAAATCATGCACTTGGGGCAAAGAAACCCAGGGCGGAGCACAAGATGGGGGGAGTGGTACAGACGACCACCAAGCTGGAAAGAGACCTGTGGTAATTGTATCTGACATCCTAAAGGTGGCCAAACAGTGTGACAAGGTAGTGAGGAAACTAGCGGGATGGTAGGGTGCACAGGAAGGATTATCACCAGTAGAAAGAGGGAGGTAGTGATACCGCAGTATAAATCATTTGTGAGACCTCATCTAGAGTATTGTGTCCAGTTCTGCAGACCACATCTCCAGAAGGACATACTGTAGAGACAGTCCAGATGAGGGCAACTAAAATGGTGCGGGGCGTACATCAAAAGCCCTATGAGGAGAGGCTAAAGGACCTCAATATGTACACCCTGGGGATATGACAGAGACTTTCAAATACCTCACAGGCATAAATAGGGCACAAGGGGGAAGCATTTTTCAGAAAAAAAGATGCTGAAGAAAAAGGGGTCATGCTGCGATGCTGGAGGGGGGCAGACTCAGGGGAAATGTGAGGAAGTACTTCTTCACAGAAACCGTAGTGGATACCTGGAAAAGCCTCCCAGCTGATGTGGTCGGGGTACAAACTGTAACAGGATTCAAGAATGCATAGAATAGGCATAACAGAATGTTACTGGTTAGCAAAGAGATGGTAAAGCCGGAGATCAAGTAGGGAGTGAGGTATTACAGTACGTAGGGAAAATGGGCAGACTAGGTGGGCCAAGCAGTCCTTGTCTGCCATCAGTTTCTATGCTTCTGTGTAAGTAAGTCAACTGGTGCACATACCCCCCCACCCCCATTTTTTTCCCCATCCCTCCGGCTGGCACAATGCGATGGTGCAAGTGTGTGATATAAAGATGTCGCACATACTCTGCCCCTGCACCCAGACAGTCAGAAGGCTGTTACTGCTGCATCATTCAGCCTCTGCTAGATGGCGATCAAGCAGGGGCTTGCGCTGTCCCCCCTCCTCAAAGAAGGAGAGCCGTCAATGGATGTTCAGTCCTCCTTCAGGCAGTCAGCTCTCCAGCGACCCAGGTCTATTCCTGAACTTGGTTTACCAGCATAGTAACAGGTGAGGCACTCTGGCCCTCAAAACTCCATGCCACATGGCCAGCACTGCATTTCTTATTTTAAGGAAAATACAAAAAATCTGATAGGAGGATGGTGGGAATCATCATTGCACCTGGAAAGGGATGTACTGCTAGAAAAGCAAGCTGAGGTGCCTTTTCACTGCACATTGTAGTATATCATGCTGCGATAATCCACAATACTGTTTTTTACAGCAATAAATTACCATCAAGTAATTATCGTGATATATCGTCATATCGTACCATCCGGGAGGATGAGGGATAATTTGAAAAAGCTGGAAGAAGGGTTTGGCAGATCGGTTTCAATACAAAACAGTGCAAAATCATGCACTTGAGGAAAAAAAATCCGGGGCTATGTACCAATTCAGAGGGAAGTACTGGCAACCATCAAACAGGAAAGGGATCTGAGGGTAATCATTTCTGATGACCCGAAAGTAGCCAAGCAGTGTGACAAAGCAGTGGGGAAGGCTAGCAGGATACTCGGGTGCACAGGGAGCGGTGTCACCAGTAGGAAAAGGGAGGTAATATTACCCCTGTACAGATCACTGGTAAGACCTGACCTCAAATACTGGAGGCCCAGCCTCCGGAAAGATACTGATAAGGTGGAGGTGGTACAAAAGAGGGCTACCAAAATGGTGTACTGCCTGCATCAAAAGTCCTATGAGGAGAGACTCAAGGAACTGAATATGTACTCTCTGGAGGAGAGGAAGGAAAGGGGATATGACAGAACACATTCAAACACTTACCAGGTATTCATAAGGTACAGTAAGGTAGCATGTTCCATAGAAAAAGCAGCTCGAGGACAAGGGGTCATGCTATGAAGTTGGAGGAAGGGAGGCTCAGAGGAAATGTGAGGAAATATTTCTTCATGGAGTGGGTGGTGGACACCTGGAACAGCTTTCTAGCAGAGGTGGTGGGTGCAAAAACGGTGAAGGGATTCAAGCATAATAGGGACAGATACAAGGGGACCTTGGTAGTAGGGCAAGAGGAGGCGACGACTGGAGATCGAGTAAGGTCTGCAGTGGCACAGCTGGCAGGGAAAACTGGGCAGACTAGGCGGGCCAAGAGGTCCCTATCTGCTGACAATTTCTATGTTTCTATGATTCTGCACTGACCACTCCTCAATGTGCTTCAAATCACTTATTAAATTCACTCTATTCTGTTGTATCCACTCTTTCCCCAGTTTGTTTTATTTTATAAAAGCTTACTTCAGCTCCTTTTGAGCCAGCCATGACTTGTGGCTTACACTTTCTCCCTCAGAAAGCATTATTTTTAGTTCAATCAATCAAATCTTTATTGTTTGACAACTGTTATTACAAAGACCTACAAACATTCATATAAAAACACATGCCACATGATAAAAATCCTGTCTTTAAATATTTGTTAAAATACTTGTTCTGAAATATATGTATACATGTATGTATGATTATTGCACCTTTCACTTATACTGCACAATGTTTACACATATATAGAATATTGCATTATTTTAAAGTGTATATGATATTACTTCATCTGTAGTTTCATTTTGTCAATTATTTGTAGAAAGGAAATTACTGCTTCTAATAATTCTTTTTAGTTGTAATCACTTCTGCTTGAAGGATTTCAGAGCTACAAGCTCTAATATGTGAGTCTCCTTACTTGATTTTTCACAAAGACAGGGTGTCTTTGTATTCTAATCCTAAATTCCTCCAAAAGGTGGTGCCTGAATTTACTTTAAAGCAAACTACCTGTCAGTGTATTACCCAGAGCATGCCAATCCAGGGGAATGGCTCAGGGGCAATGGGAGGAAGTATTTTTTCACAGAGACGGTAGTGGACACATGGAACAGCCTTCCTAAGGAGGTCGTAGGGTAAAAAACAGTGGGGGAATTCAAGAATGCGTGGGACAGATATGACAATTCTGGTGGGGGGTAGGAAGAAGTAGGCTGTTGGTTAACTAGAATTTGCAGCTTATCCAATAGGTAGGGAAATGGGCAGACTAGGTGGGCCAAGTGGTCCTTATCTGCCCTCAAAGTCTCTGTTTCTACTTTAGATGTGCACAGAATACTCGAGATACTATTCACATCCTACAGAAGACTGTAGGAAGTCCTTGCAACTTTTTGTTTTGTTCACCCCTGGGAAAGAGGGTGCCCCAGTTTCTAAACCGTGCTTGTCCAAATGGCTAGCAAAATGTATTGCATTTTGTTACAGGAAGTATGGTAAGGAACTTCCTGGTGTGGTTCGTGGTCATTACACTAGACTTATGGCCACCTCTGTTGCTTGTTTCAGGAATGTATCCATTCTAGAAATCTGTGCCGCTGCCACCTGGAGCACTGTCTAAACTTTCACTAAGCACTACAGTCTAGACATTTCTCTCGTAGATGAGCTGGGTTTGGCCCGGCTGTGTTACAAGGCCTCTTATCATAAGCCTATAGGCTCCAGCCAGCAAGCGTGTTACTTTTTAATACTGCGTGATACTCATTCCAAACGGGTGGCCTAATGAAAGAGAGATCCTCAAAAAAGATAGTTCAGTTACGTACTTACTATAACAGATCTTTGAAAGAATCTCTTTCATTGGGCCATGCCGTCTCACCCTCCTTCCCCTTTTGGGCCTGCATCACTGGATTTCTGTGCTCCTATCTCCATTGTTACACTTTCCAACCATCTCTCTCATTTGGTTTGTAGAGTGCTGGGTACTCTCCTGGTTCACTAGAGGGAGGTCCTCCAAGCATGATCTCCGTTGGGGAACTGATGAGAAGAAGGGTCGCCCACATTCATGTAGATGTTGACGCCTGACGTTGTCATGGGCAGCTCCTGGCTGACTGCTTGTATAAGTTTCCATGTGGCCCTAGTGCCTCACAGCTATAAGTTCCAAAGGTGTGGCCTGATCAGAGATTCTCTCGAAGATCTACTGTTACAGTAAGTATGTTTACTGTTCTTTTCCCTCCATCCCTCCCTGGATGTTACTACTAGTTGGAATTTCATAATCAAATCAGCTATTTTAACTGGTAAATAAAACTGCATTATTACTGTAACAGGGTGATCCCTGTCAAGAGTGGGTACCCTGATGTTCCTACAACCCCCCCCACCCCCAAGAAATAATAAAATAATAAAGTGCCTAAGGGAATGTACTAGGTACAAGAAAGATAAGGCAGGTTATAGCATTAAAATGCCTATAAGCATGCTGCTGTGTTTAACCCATGGGGCTAAGTATAATTATGTGCAATATGCGTGCTGTACTCAGGTTAGAAATGAATTCAAGACTGTTCCTTGTCCAGTGGTTTTAAGATAAAGAAAGCCAAAATGAATGGTTTTATGATGGCTCTTGCCACCCTGCTTTATAGTTAAAATAAAATATGCCCGTTTCATTGGAGGAGCGCAGGTCGCGCTATAGAGGAATCAACCAAGGGTCTGCAAGACAAAAGACCCTGTGGGTCTAAATAAATACATAAGTGAGCACTTTTTCTCTTTAAAGGTAAAGCCCATGAGAGAAAATGGAGGGCTGTTTCTTGCAAACAAACAAACATAAAGAGCTGTTTTTTTTTCCAAATAAAGGGCTGAAAGCTGCAGGAATAGACATAAGCAGCCTAGCCCTTCCTGTTAAAACAATTAAGAGATTAGCAACTTTTGTTTCAAGGGTCCTTCTGTGTAGACTGGTAAACTGTAACCAACACGGGAAGGAAACCAAAGGCCTAGTGTCTTACCTGTTTGCAGGAGAGCTCATAGTGAATGTCTGAAGTCTATAGGGAAGCAGCGGCCCCTAGTGGCTTATATTTATACTAAACTGTAGGCAAGGCATTTTTCTCAGAGGGAGGAGCTTACAGTAATTGAGGATAATTAAGCATATAGAACCATTTTCTAAACAGGAATATGTTGAATGATATTACTGTTAGAAAGAAATGATTACTAAAGCAATAAGGCTTAGAAGCAACCTTTATGTTATGTATAGGTGCAGGTTGTGAGCCCAGGATGTACTAATTACAGATGACTAGATGCCACGACAGTGATGTCAGCAATAGATGGATATAAAAGCCTACCACTAGGATAGAGGGATTCAGTCTAGAGCTGGCTGTGTGACGTGTAAGACCTTAAGCTGGGAGAGTGCGTCTCTACACACATGAAAGCCTTGTATCCTTGCAGAACTAAAAGATTTTCTCATTTTCTGAGATCCTGAATCATTTTATGGAGAGAAAATAAAATGATAAATGCCAATCTGGCATTTTGTATGTACTAATTTTGTTGTCTGCCTGCATTTGTCTCCTGATCAAGTGACCCTATGACAGTTGGTGTCAGTAGTGGGATGTCCTGTTTGAGTGTCTGAGGGATCCCAGGAGAGCTCAGTCAGGGGTGCTAGACCTAGTACCTCAGGAGAGATGCAGACAAACTGCATAGTGCCAGTGAAGATGAGGATCTGTGATGACGGTGGCCTGGGCGAGGCACCGTGAGACCAGATGGTGGAAAAGAGGAGCCTGATACGATGGATGCATGACCACTGGATGGATGCAGAACGCTGTTGGAGGGAGGCAGAGTAGAGATACCTCGAGCTGAGGATCCATGTGGAACAGGCCAGGGATATATCCAGGAGGGAAGTGCCTGAGAGTCTGGAACTGGAGGAAGCCCAATTGGAGTGTTTCAATTCGGAGGTTCCTATCCTGCCCAGGTTTCCAGGAATGTACTGGCTTGAGAACAATAGAGCTGTAACACCAGAGAAGTCCCCAGGTAAGACTGTTCTTTTTTTTTTTTTTTTCCCCCATTTTATTCTTTTCTCCACCTGCCCCAGCTGTCGGCAGCCCGTTACTGTCAGCCTGGTCACGAACCACTGACTTCCACCCCCCATATCGGCCTCGGGCCCTCCGATACCCATGGCTTACCCCCCACGGTGGGGCTGCGACACTCTGGCTGCATGCCGCAGTCATCGGACTAGGTCGGAGGGCTGGCCTGGGGGGCTAACTGAAGCCGTGGCGAGCTTCATTTAGGGCTGCCGGTAGCTTTATCCATTTTCCTTTTTCGGGGGCGGGTCGCAAATGGACGCTGGAGCCGCGCCCCTGCCCCGCCTCCAGTACATGCCTGTGCCGGGCAGCTGCGTGACTCTGGCCTCCACTAGGTCATCCAGCTCGACACCTCCCTCCCTCCCCGGAGAAGGAGGCAGTCCCTAGGGCCGCTCCATCCTTCTCCCGGCCCGGCCCTCCAGCGACCGAGTCCGTTCCCAAACCCGGGTCAGCCGGGCGGTCATACGGAACTAATCTGCCAGCGCAGGGTCAGCCAGGTAAGACTGTTCTTGTGGAACCTAGGGTGAAGGTGAGACTACAAGCAACACAGAAGAGGCTTTAAATGCTGAAGGGACTTGTGTACAAAAGACAAACTGTAAACCTCACTATAAACTTGAAAGCAATGACCCCAGTATAACATAGAGAAGGTTACAGGTGGGTGATCCAGACATAGTCCACTTGACAGCATATATTACAGATAAGGAAGAGGGTAGAAGTATTGCTTGTCAAGAAGGTAAAACCCTTGCGGGAGTGGAACGAAGACAGGTAATCCTCTATTATGTGAAACCTAACCCCCAGACTAAAAGTTTATGTGCCTGCATAGTACTGCCTATCGCATACACGGAGGTGGTAATGGAGAATGCATGCTCCAGCCACTCCAAACCTTTGATACATGAGGTGGTGTTAAAGAAATTAACCTCTGCTTTCTACTGGCTGGGCACGTACCATCAGATAGACTATGTCGAACAAAAGGGTGTAAGCCAGAATGTATCTATAAGACACATAGGAGGGGATACCCACAAATGGGAGGGCTGGAGAAAATGGCAACCATGGGGAAAAGGAAAACATTGTGGTGTGTTAGGAGGTACAAGGTGGTAAATGCACAAGAGGAACAGCTATGGTAATGAACAGACCCCAGAGAGTTATAATAGAGTTCCATAGTAGAGGTGGAAAAAAGGGCGACTTCCAAGAAAATCAATAGCTGGGGTAAAGCAAAACTGTTTTACTATATTGATATATGTTGCCTGACCACCTGAATAGTATGACTGAATGTGGAAATGCAGTACTTTCTTTATCAAGCCTGTTATGGTATTTGACAATATGGAAAGTATACCATAAGGATAATGGCAACAGCCCCAGGGTAAAGACAGATTATGTAGGTTTGTAATGAAAACGTGTACTATAATCTGATTAATGGAAGCCTGGGGTGGAGCTTATGGATGAGGGTGGGCCATAGCTCCATCCCCTTCCAGAAAGGTGAGAAGGTGGATTGTTATCCTCAATATGCTATTTTTCTCTTCTGTGCTGCAGCAGTCTTTCTCTTCTATCTTTTCCAATGTCTTCCAATGACTGGAAGGATGGCCACCTTCGGGCGATTTCTTCTCCTTCTCTGATCTATTTCTAATCCTGCTGATCTGTTTATATCGTTCTCCCTGCTCAAGTAGGACATGACCTCTAACAGAACAAGTTCTCTAGAAAATGGGTGCCTGATAGTACTAAAGCAAAATGTGTATATTGGTGACTAAAGGAATGTAGGTATTTCCAGTCAGCTTTGACTGGTGAAAGTTATTGTGAGTAATGCGAGGTTGTTCAACTTATAGGTTTACTAGGTTGAACAGAATAATAGCCCCAGGGTAAATGAAAATGCAGTACTGTTATGTGGGAATGATACTCTATGATCTGATTAAAGGGACCCTGGGGTGGAGCTTCAAGGTGAGGGTGGGCTGGAGCTCCACCATACCCCATGTTGGGATGGGTATGAGTCTTGGACAATCTGTAGATGGCTGCCCTCTTAGGTGGGGAGGAACGTGACAGGGTGACCCCTGTCAGGGTGGGTACCTTAATGTTCCTACAACCCCCCCAAGAAATAATAAAATAATAAAGTGCCTAAGGGAATGTACTAGGTACAAGAAAGATAAGGCAGGTTATAGCATTAAAATGCCCATAAGCATGCTGCTGTGTTTAACCCAAGGGGCTAAGTACAATTATGTGCAATATGCATGCTGCAGTCAGGTAAGAAATGAATTCAGAACAGGCTGATTTTGTTGTCTACCTGCATTTGTCTCCTGATCAAGGGACCCTATGACAATTACTTCAACACAAGGCCCAGTTTTTGACCCCTCTGATACACCGGTCTCAATAACCATTGGATATGCTGGCCCACTGCTGGTGCTACTGCTCCTGATGCTGTTAAGCAGAGTTCGGAGGAGAGCCCATGTCACTGGGAGCCAGCTGGGGAAAAAGGATCGAGTGTCCCAAAGGATGCATTCCTCCTCCAAGGAGGGATGGCTACAGCAGCCGCTGTGCAACTGCCACCTGAGCAACCGCAGGCGGTGGGTGGTGCAAGCAAAGCTCAGAGCTAGGAGATATGCACTTGTGTATGCGCGTGCGTCAAATGGCTCCAGCCAGTTGGCATCTCAGGGGAAGTGCAGTACAAGTCACACTGAACTGTTCCTCCAACTCACTGCTCTTTCATTATTTTTTTTGTGCTGACAATGCAGTGACAGTTCTTAATGTTTAAATACAAACTTTGTTTCAACTAATCAATCCACATGCAGTGCACTTTCAGCCACTGTAAACTCCCTTCAGCTCCCATCCAATGTTCATGCAATGCATTTTCCAATGCATTTATAGTGCAGTAGTTACTGGCATTAAGTTTATAAATGGCCCCAGATCTGTTTAATCCAGTTCATACAATACAGTACTGTACAGTATTTGTCTTTTTATATTGGAAAAACTGAATTCCAGTACCAGTTTGTACCTTGTGGGGTTTTACTTCACTTTCTTTACTTCTTTTTCTGAATACAGCAAACATCAGCATTTTTCTTTAGTTGCTACAGTACTGTGATAACGCAAAAGTTGACCTCTAGCCACTGAATAACATGTATTATACAATGGCAAGAAATAATCCTGGTCTCTGATTGGTCAGTCTGGGACTGGGCCCGTGATGTTATCCCAGCACAACATCGCGGGTCTAGTCTCAGCACTGTGAACCATTTGGAGGACCATTTGATTTGGACCATGATGACCTCCTTTTGTTGCATCTCCTCTTAAGAAACAAAAATATTTTTCCACTAATAAAAACATTCTTTAAAATTATTTTATTTTATATACAACAATGAGCCATTAGATTTAGCAATACGTCTTCCAGGGTGCTGTGGATAACTTCATGCCTGGTATAGGACGTGACTCGCCCCACGGCCTCGTGCCCAACCACCTGAGGCGTAATGTTATCTCAGCACGACACACCCTGTTGGGCATTATTGCTTAATTGTGCTACACCGCGCAAATGGGCAACTTTTGCACGACTACCACAAGCAGATCGGTGGGGAGCGATCACAGAAGCAGGTAAACAATTGCAAACAGTGGAGCCAGGAACAGTGGCATTGGGGGGGACAGAAGAATAAAAGGGCAGAAATAACATGGAACATGTTTAACTGAATACAAAAAGACAGCAGCAAGTGGAGTCCTCAGAAGTGGGGAAAACAACATGGTGTCAGGGCGGGGTTTTCAAGCGGAATGCAGGATGGCTATTGGCTTCATATGGGTGAGTGCTTCTTCATGGGACTGGGTAGAATGACATGTCAATCAAGTTGTGCACACTTCAGTAGTGAAATCAGGCTCCAACTCAGTGGTTCAGCATTTTTTTATGGGTTGCTTAATGCTTTAATAAAATTTTCCAGAGAGCTGCAGAGTAAGCGGAAACTGAATAGCAGCTAAAGACAAACCATTAAGAAACATTAATTCACTGCAATGAGCAGTGCACACAGTAAGCAACTCACTGAAAAATGCTAAACTAGCGAGTTGGAGAAACAGTTTTTACTGTGACTTGTACTGTAGAAGAACATCAGAAAATTGCCCAGCTACAACAGAATTACTCTAGTCCCTGCTCCACAGCCCTGCAATGGCAACCTTGGCACCTGCCTCTGGATCAAGCAAAGACCTCCAGTGGGGCTTGACCCACCCTGTCGACCCCACCCTGGGGTAAGCCTGGGAAGAACAAGGAGGCAGGGATAAGTCCAAGAGAAGGTGTGGATGGGACTAGGGGCTGGGGATGGCCAGTAAGGGCAGACGGGGTAAAAGGGGGAAATACTGAAAAGAAAAAAAACATTACGGCTAAAGAACTGTAACTGGATGTTATGCATAAAAATATTGGTAAGCTTATATAACTGAAAGGAATATTGTAAATTAACCTATCTAGACTTTAGCAAGGCATCTGACACAGTCCCGCACAAAAGATTAACAAACATATTAGCCAGCCTGGGAGTTGGTCCCAGGGTGGTAGCCTGGGTAAAACATTGGCTAGACAACAAGACGCAGAGGGTAATAGTAAATGGAGTCCACAGTGAAGAAAAGAGGATCACTAGTGGGGTACTGCAGGGTCCGATCCATTTTAATGTCTGTAAGTGACATTGCAGAAGGACTGTAAGGAAAAGTATGTCTCTTTGCAAACAACACAAAGATCTGCAACAGGGTTGATACACAAGATGGAGTGGAAAGGATGAGAAGCGACTTGGCAAGGTTGGAGGAATGGTCAAATGTACGGCAGCTTAGATTTAATGCAAAGAAGTGCAAAGTAATGCATCTGGGAAACAAAAACCCAGGGGAAGAGTACACAATTTTGGGGGGGTGAGATACTGACAATAACAAAAATGGAATGGGACCTGGGGGTAGTTATATCAGATTACCTAAAGGTGGGCAAGCAATGTGAGAAGGCAGTAAGGAGGGCTGGGGGGGATATTGGGATGCACAGGGAGAGGCATTACCAGTAGAAAACAGGAAGTTGCTACCCCCTGTACATACAGTTGGTGAGACCCCATCTGGAGTACTGCGTGCAGTTCTGAAGACCATATCTCCGCAAAGACGTAGAGAGGGTAGAGGCAGTCCAGAGGAGGGCAACCAAGATGGTGCAGAGTCACACCACAAGACATATGTAGAGAGGCTAAAGGAGCTTAATATGCATACCCTTGAGGAAAGAAGGGAGAGGTGGGATATGATGGAAACTTTCAAGCACCTCAAGGGAATCAACAAAGTCCAAGAGGGCACAATTTGAAGTTAGAGGGGGGACGGCTCAGAGGTAATGTGAGGAAGTATTTTTTCATGGAAAGGGTTGTGGATGCATGGAACAGCTTTCCTGAGGTGGTCATGGAGTGAAAAACAGTGGTGGAATGCAAGAATGCATGGGACAAACATAAGGCAATTCTAGTGTGGGGTAGGAGGAAGTAGGCTGTTGGTTAACAAGGATCCGCAGCTTATCCATTAGGTAGGGAAATGGGCAGACTGGGTGGGCCAAGCAGTTCTTACCCGCCATCTGATTCTATGTTTCTATGTTAACCCTCCATACCAGAGAAAGGAAAGTCACTGGGTGTCTGTTTTCTTTAACTACGTATCAATAATAACCATACTGCAGTATATGAATGAAGTATGGTTATTTATTATGATCAATTTCTGAACACTTTCAGCTGCAATAGGAGCAATCAAGTACAGAGGTCCACTTGTTGAACAAGCTTTACATAGAAACATAGACTTGGATGGCAGATAAGGACCACTTGGCCCACCCAGTCTGCCCATTTCACTACCTACTGGATAAGCTGCAGATTCTAGTTAACCAACAGCCTACTTCCTGCCACCCCCCCACTATAATTGCCTTATGTCTATCCCATGTACGTTTGAATTCCCCCACTGTTTTAGACCCAACAACCTCCCCAGGAAGGCGGTTCCATGCATCCACCACTCTCCATGAAAAAAATTTCTCCACATTACCCTGAGCCATCCTCCTCTATCTTTAAATTGTGCCCCTTGTTCTTACTCATCTCTCTTTTTCTGAAGATGCTACCCTCCTGGACTTTGTTGATTCCCTTGAGGTACTTGAACGCTTCTATCATGTCCCCCTGTCCCTCCTTTCATCAAGAGTATACATATTAAGCTCTCTCAGTCTCTTTATATGGTTTCTGATGCAGACCCTGCACCATTTTAGTTGCCCTCCTCTGGACTGCTTCCATCCTGTCTATGTCCTTGCGTAGATGAGGTCTCCAAAACTGCACGCAGTACTCCAGATGGGGTCTCACCAACTGTCTGTATAGAGGGATAACCACTTCCTTTTTTCTACTTGTGATGCCCCTTCCTGTGCATCCCAGTATCCCTCTAGCTCTCCTTACTGACTTCTCACATTGCTTACCCACCTTTAGGTCCCTTTCCATTTCTGTTGTTGTTAGTACCTCCCCTGCTATTGTGTACTCTTCTCCTGGGTTTTTGTTTCCCAGGTGCATTACTTTGCACTTCATCTAAGTGTCTGACCATTCCTTCAACCTTGCCAAATCCCTTCTCATCCTTTCTACCCCCCTTGTGCATCAACTCTGTTACAGATCTTTGTGTCATCTGCAAAGAGGCATACCTTTCCCTCCAGACCCTCTGCAATGTCACCTATAAAGATGATTTCATGTCTGCTACTTCAACCATATATCACATTAATGCAGTACTTTTATCACACTGCATTCACAGAATCACAGAATGTTGCCAGCAGAAAAGGACACTACGGCCCATCTAGTCTGCCCTTGCCTTCCCTTCATACATTTCCCCTGGCATTGCCCCCCCAACCCCATGTGTCTGTCCCATGCCCTCTTGAATCCCCCCACTGTATCAGCCGCTACCACCTCCCCTGGCAGCTTGTTCCATGGCGCCACCACCCTCTCCGTGAAGAAGTGTCCCCTCATTTCCTCTGTATCTCCCACCTTCTATCCTTTGGCTGTGCCCTCTTATTTTTACCCCCTCCTTTCTTTTAAATAAGCTCCCTTCCCTAACTTTATTGATCTCGTTAACATATTTAAAAGTTTCACTCATGTCCCCCGGTTTCGAGCGTGTATAGGTCCAGTTCTTTACACCTCTGCTCGTATGATTCCCCTGCATCCCTTATACATCTTGGTTGCCCTTTTCTGAACTTTCTCCATGCTTTTTATATCATTCTACAAGTACAATCTCAAGAATTGTACCCTGTACTCTAAATGTGGTCTCACCATTGCCTTGTGGAATGGCATCAGTACCTCCCTCTTTCTGCTAGTGATGCCCCTCCCTATGCAGGCCAACATTCCATTTGCCTTCCCCACCGCCTTATTGCACTGGTGCCCCACCTAGAGATTACTGGTTATTATGATCCCCAGATCCTTCTCCTGCTCTGTTTTCCTGACCCCCACGGAGTGTATTCTGCTCGCAGATTCCTACTTCTTAAGTGCATTACAGCACATTTTTTGGCATTGAATTTGAGCTGCCATGTCTCCGACCACCTGTCCAGTTTCCTCAGGTCCTGCCTCATGTCCTCCACCCCATCTGGGGTGTACATCCTGTTGCAGATTTTCATATCATTTGGTTTTGGAAACAGGCACGCCCTACCCACCAGCCCCTCTGCTAAATCACTGATGTAAATACTGAAGAGGAGGGGCCCCAGCACGGACCCCTGGGACACTCCACTCATTACACTTTTCTCACTAAAGAGCACCCCATTCACTACTACCCTTTGACTTCTACCCTCCAACCAGTTATCCACCCACCTAGTTATCTTTTCTCCCACCCCAAGCTATCTAGCTTGCTTACAAGCCTTCTGTAAGGGATGGTGTCGAAGGCCTTACTGTAGTCCAGATAGGCCACATCCACCACCCCTCCCTGATCAATCACCTGCATCACCCAATTAAAGAATTCAATCAAGTTGATCTGGCATGACCTCCCTGCTGTGAATCCGCATTGGTGGTCATCCTGCAGCCCACTTCTCTCCTGGTAATCCACCAATCTGTCCTTTATTAATGCCTCCATCGCCTTCCCCAGCACCAAGGAGAAGCTGACTAGGTGATATTTTCCGTAGCTTCCTTGCCACCCCTCTTGTGCAACGGTACCACAGTTGCCTTCCTCCAGTCCCCTGGCACCTTCCCGGTGTCTAGTGACAAGTTAAAGAGTCTTGTTTGTGGGACCACCAGCTCTTCCCCAAGCTCCCTGTTTACCCTCGGGCATACCCCATCAGGCCCCACTGCCTTGTCTACTCTTAACCTGTCTAGCTCCTCCTTGACCCCGTCTATGCTGAAGTGGTTGGGATCCTCTGATATGTCCTCCCTTCCTCTGTTCGACTCCAGCCCACCCTCTCCACTGTGAAGATTGAGCAAAAAAAAACAGGTTACTCACCTGTAACAGTAGTTCTAGCAGTGGTTTATGTTGTTCATCCACACTGTTTGGCATGTCCCTTTCCCCTTTAAATTCTGCCAGAAGTCTTCAAGCTGGCTCCTCCCACCTACCCGGGTGGTATATACCTTGGCTCCGCCCCATCACGCCAGATCTTAGCCCGCTGGAAGCCAGGCTGTGTGCGTCCTACTGTTACAGGTGAGTAACCTGTTTTTCTGGGATCATGGATATGTTGTCCATCCACACTGTTTGGCCGACTCCCAGCAGTTCTCCAGGAGGAGGAAGGCAAGGCGCACACCCCCTAGTTAGGGAGCAGAGACTGGAGAACCGAGGCCCCAAAACCAGCATCCCGGCGTGACTAAGGGTCGATGTGGTAGCGAGTAATGAAGGTGTTTGCTGACTTCCAGGTAGCAGCCCAACAGATTTCCTGGATAGGGACGCCCCTGGAAGCAGCCACCGATGCAGCAGTATGGCAGGCAGAATGAGCTCTTATCCCTCTGGGAGGCTCCTTGCCCGCCAACTCATAGCACAGACCTATGCATGATGTAATCCATCTTGCTATGGTCCGTTTGGCTGCAGGTCTGCCAAATGTGGCTTCAGCATAGGTGACAAACAGCTGGTGAATCTCTCCACGAATTTCCGCCATCCTCTCCTTATAATAGGAGACAGCACATCTCAGGTCCAAAGTATGGAGCCTGTACTCGGCCTCCAAGGTATAATTAAGTTAGTATACCAGCAGAGTCGATACCTGGTTATGGTGAAACTCTGACACCACCTTCGGAAGGAATTTCGGGTGGGGGCTCAGGACAACTTTGTCCCTGTGGAAGACCAGATAAGGGGAGTCCACCAAAAGTGCTTGGAGCTCCCCTGTCCTTCTGGCAGACGTGATAGCCACCAGGAAGGCCATCTTCCACAACAACTGTGACAGCGCACACCTGTGCACTGGTTCAAATGGCTTGCCCATGAGCTTTGCCAATATCAGCAGTAGATCCCACGGAGGTGGAAGTTCACGCACTGGAGGCGATATGTGAGCCAGGCCTTTGAAAAAGCACCCGACCACCGTCTCCTGCATCAATGTCGCTGACCGCCCGTGTCTGCAAGCAGAAAATGGCTGTGGTGCACCCTAATGGTCGATGACTGGGAGACCCCTTTGGAGAGAGACCAAAGGTAGTTGAGAATGTAAGCCACAGACCAGGATAAGGGGTCCAGACCCTTACCCTGACACCAAATGGAAAACCTTTTCCATTTGAAGGCATAACATTTCCTGGTCGATTCCTTTCTAGATGCCTCCACCACAGTGTAAACATATTCGGAAAGACCCAAAGCCAGGAACTCTAGCCGCTCAGGTACCAGGCTGTGAGGTGCAGGGACTGAAGGTCCGGATGGAAGACCTTCCCCTGGTTCAGAGATATCAGGTCCGGGCATGTACAAAGCCACTCCGGGGGCCTGCAGCTGAGCCTGGGGAGATCAGAATACCCAAACTAGGGTGGCCAGTCTGGAGCTACCAGACTCACCTTCGCCTTGTCCCTCCTCACCATGCGTAACACCTTGTGGATCAAGGGAAATGGAGGGAAGGCATACAGGAGGCCTGGGGTCCACGGCCTCGAGAAGGCATCCTCCTGCAGCGAGCCCTGCTGAGGGGGGGCGGGCATGAAATAGCCTTAAGCTTGGTGTTTTCCCTGGAGGCAAACAGGTCCACCATCGGTTTGCCCCAATGGGACAACAGGCTGTAAGCTACCTCTGGATGGAGACACCACTTGTGGGATGTCTCGCCTAAGCAGCTGACAGCATCTGCCAGCTAGTCCAAGGCTCCTGCCACATGGATGGCTAGGAGATCCGCCTCCAACCGGCCTACAAGGGTCCAGATGCGGAGCGCCTCCTTGCATAGCAGACTGGAGTGCATGCCGCCCTGTTTGTTGAGGTAGTACACAGTCGTGGTATTATCCGTCTGGACTTGAACCACTTGCCTCCCGGAGCTGAGTAGTGAAAGCTGACAGTGCCAGTCTGACTGCTGTGAGCTCCAACAGGTTGATGTGGCATCGGGGCTCCTCGGGAGTCCAGAATCTGTGGGCCCTGTTGTCCCCGATGAGGGCTCCCCAGCCCATAAGACAGGCATCAGTCGTAGAGACAACCATCGGCTCGAGTCAAACAAACGGGATCCCTTCCTGCAACCGGTCTGGGGCGGTCCACCATTGGAGAGCGTCCCACATTTTCTGGGTTACAGTGATCAGTTGATCAAAATGACTGTATCGCTGAGTCCACTGGGCGGCCAGCTCCCATTGGAGGGGGTGCATGTGCAAATGGGCCCAATGGACCACTGAGGTGCATGCCACCGTCTAACCCAGAAGGCGCAGAAAGTCCCAGGCAGGGCGCAAGTGCCCAACCAGTAATGACTGGGCAAAGGAGATAACCTCTGCCCTTTCCGCCGGGAGCAAAGTTCTGGCTTGACAAGAGTCGAGCTCTGCCCCGATGAAGCCCATCACCTGCGTTGCTCAAGAGGCCGAGTTGGGAGCAGGTCTGGAGTGCCAGATCCCCGGACCTCTCCACCTCCTGTGGGTGGAACCTTCCAGGAGCAAGCGTTGAGGTAGGGTGAAATTCTGACCCTCCCGACGCCAGAGATAGGCCACTACCACTGCAATGCATTTCGTGAAGACCTGCGGGGCCGATGACAGGCCAAACGGCATGGCTTGGAACTCATATTGGGTCCCTTTGACCCTGAAGTGGAGGAACCACTGATGGGACGGACGGATTGGGACATGAAAGAATGCATCCTGCTGATCCAGTGAACAGAACCACATGTTTTGCTCGAAGGATGGTATGATCTGGGACAGAGTGACCATCTGAAAGGTGCGTGACCTGAGAAACTGATTGAGATCGTGGAGATCTAGAATGGGGTGCCAGCCCCCTGTCCTCTTGGGCACCAGGAAGTACCTGGAGACAAAGCCTGGGTCTGCAGATGGATCCGCCACAAGAGCTACTGTCTCCTTGAAGAGGAGCTGAGCAATGTCGTCTCGGAGAGCCGACTGGGTGCATGCGGAAATCCGTTCTTCCCGAGGAGCGCAGGCTCAGCTGGGAGGGTACTGCTCGAATTCCAGAGGTAATCCCTGACCGACCACTTCGGGAACCCACCTGTCCGCAGTGATAGTGGACTAGGCGGAAAGGAAGTGGCGGAGCCGGCCCCCCATGGAAAGACCCAGAGCTGGCGTGACGGAGATAGGGGTGGAAACGCCCACCCCGTCACTGGGCAGGCTTGGAGGAGGAGGGGGCTCCAGGGCCTGAGTCTCGGCCTCCTTTGCAGGCCTGTTGGGGTCCAGGCTTGGGCTGAGGGCAACAAGCTTGAGCCTGTTGCTGGTTGATGCTGATGCTGCTGTCCTCCTTGGTAGGAGGGCTGCTGAACCACAGGGGAAGAATGCCGAAAGGGCTTCTTTTTCTTCTGCTGGTTCTTGCCTGAAGAACTCTTGGCAGAAATGGCGTCCAAGGTGGCATTAGACTGCTCTATGCACTGTAGGTGACCTGCTACTCCCGGACCGAACAAGTCGGTCCCAAGCAGAGGCACCTCAGCTCACCTATGCTGAGTATCTGCTGGGAAGGAGGAGAGCCTCAGCCAAGCCCTGCGGCAAGAGGCAACTGCGCCGGCCATCAAGCGGGCACAAGAATCCCCAATGTCCAGAGCCGTCTGGAGCTGCTGTCTGGCAACAGCACAGCCCTAATCCTGGACCTGCTTAACCATGGTCTGCATGTCTGTGGGGAGATGTGGGAGGACTTCATCTAATGACCTGAGAAGGGCATGAGAGAAGTGAGCCATGATGAGAGAGCAGTGAGCCATGATGATGGCCGAACTGGCCTGATGAAGGCCCAAGGAGGAAGCCACACAGACTTTCCGTGTCGAATGGTCCAAAAACTTGGGACTCCTTATCGGGGATCGGTCAGTGTTGGCAGAACTGCCAGTACGCCTGAACACAGAGGCGGTCACCAGGCTCTCAGGCGAAGGGTGCTCTGTGAACCCTGTAAGGGACCCCATGAGCACCACGTACTTGCAGGTCATGAGGCAGACGTGCACTGGACATGAGCAGGGCACTGCACAGTTTGAATGCGCGACCAACAATGGCCTTGGCCACAGGAAACGTCCCTTGGGGTATACCTCTCTTGAGGATGTCCATGAGAGGGTACACCATCTTTCTGGATGGCTTCCAGGGCATCCCTGTAGAATCAGAGATGAGAGGAGGATCCCTTGGAAGGAGGAAGGACCTTCCTCCATCCTTGTGCCAACAGACGACTCACCATCCCACATGATGAGTGGGCCGGTGCCATCAAGTCAAAGAGTCGGGGCGTGGCCTGCACCAAATCACTGCTCAGTCCAGGGTGACCTTGACTGACAGACATCAGAAGCCCAGTATCTGGTTGGTCCTCTCTGGAAGGAGCCCTTCCTACAGGCTGCTTTGGCGGTGGCTCCACCACTATTGGTGGAGAGACTGGAATAGGCCGAACCGGAGGACGGGCCGGCACCTCGGGCGGGGGAACCAAAGGCTTCGGTTCCAAGGGGGTCGGCTTCGGCAGGAGGCAACAGCCAAGTAATGGTTAGAGTAGGCGGCGGAGCCGCCTTCTGCCCAGACAAAATCAGCTGTTGCCACATAAGGTCCTTGTTGCGCTGGAGTTTCTGTCGGAGCCTCTCCTCATTTGAGGAGGATGAGGAAGACCTGAGGTATCACCTTTTTTTGGAGCACTCATGGCTCTTCCTTGGCCGTTCAGCATAGGGGATTCTAGACCTCGACCGAGATTGGGCAGGCTGACTCTGTTGCTTGGGAGACACCGGAGGGATCGGTGAAACCAGACAGTCCGGAACCGGGTCCTCGATGGAGACACCAGTAGGCTGGGTCTCCTCATCGGGGAACACAAGGACCGGAGTCCTCTCCAAGGAGTTGTCGGCAATGGCCAGCGACAGAGGTTCATTTGGATCGAGAACAATCTCAACCTCATCAGCCACTTCCTTGGTCGTCTGGCCAGATGGAAGGTTCGTGAAGCCTGCGGCAGAGGAAGCGATCTTGACAGAGGTCGAGACCACATGCTCCTGGGACTAAGACCTCTCTCGGTCCCAAGAGTGCCTTTGCTGAGACGAAGACAAGCTAGGTTCCTTGTCTCTTGCGAGAGCGGGAGGAATGCAAGCCCGCGGGCACCTCACCCTGGGTGTGGAGAGGCTGGCATAACTCCTTAAAGCAACCTGTGAAGGTGGAGCCCAGGTTGAGTGGAACAAAAAAAGCTTTGATTCGCTGAAGCGCGGGCGGCTTCTTCTTCAAAAGCCTTCATGTGTTCCAGCTACTCGGCGGAACCCGCCCACCTAGCCTCCTTGGACTTCACTGGAGGATTCATTTTCTCTGGTCTCCCCAACTTCAAACGTGCCAGGCGGTCGTCCAGGACATTGGGATGGAAGGCCAAGTAATAAATGCAGGACAAGGTGTCATGGCCGACACCTAGGCAGTAGACACATGGGAGATGGGGATCAGTGCGCGACATCTTCTGGCCGCAAGGACACCGGCAAAATCCTGGAGAAGATTTCTCTTCCATGATCGAGGACGTAAAAGCGCGATCGCTAACTCAAATGAGTTTTAGTAAAAGCGAAGTTTTGAAAGCCAGGGTCTACAAAATGCGTGAGCACGAGGGAGGCAACCTGCATCTTCCAGCGGAAAGGAAGATCTGGCGTCATGGGGTGGAGCAGAGGTATATACCACCCGGATGGGTGGGAGGAGCCAGCTTAAAGACTTTCAGCAAGATTTAAAGGGGAAAGGGACATGCCAAACAGTGTGGAAGAACAACATATCCACGATCCTAGAAGTATTTTAGTGATTCAGCCTTTCCATGGTCGCCTTCCAGTTTCTCCCCTCAGTCTCTCCATTCCCTGCCTTGCCTTCCTTCTTTCTCTCACATACCGGAAAAAAAATGTTGTACCCTCGCTTCACCCTCTTTGCCATCCTCTCCTTTGTGTCTGCTTTAGCTCTCATCTTCTGCCCCAATGTCTTCCTTTTTTACGTTTGCTTGCGCGTGCATGCGCAAGGAACATATTGCAAGAGTATGACTTTCAGAGGTGTGTGACCTTCCTCCCCAGTGCAGTGCTCAGTGTAGCAGGCACGATCCTACGGGACCAATACATGCCGAGCTGTGTAGGACTGCAATTTGGCTATGTTGGTCTTCACTTCTAAGAAAAGGTCCACTGCAATTAGCGGTGGTAGCGTGTATGCAATTAGCATATGACATCAGCCAACTGCTGTCATGCACAGCTCGGCATCAAATCCCTCCGCTTCCTCCCTCCTCCTTGCTGTTCGGCCCCATCTTGTGTGCCGGTCCCAATCCCCTTGGCTCCGCACCCCCCAGCACACTGTGTGGCAGACGGGTGCCCAATCCGTCAGCTGCAGCCCCCAAAATAAAACAAACCACTTGGCATGCTGAGCCCACCCCAGCTTAATCAAAAGTGTCTTTTTTTTCTCTGTAAAAACAAAATGGGTCCCTTTGGTGAGTCCTTGGCCCCCGCCAACCCACGCCCACCTCTCTGCACCCACCTCCCACACACCCCTCACCCCATACTAAGCTCCAGAGCCTGGCGTGACAATCTTCAGTGGACCAGGAACACGTCTGCACTCTTCAAAGCCGACCGTGAACTGAGGAAATGCCGTAAGTTCTATAATGGCATAAATAGGGTTTTTCCAATTTAGGTGGATATCTCGGCCATTTTTCGACTTCCTGACGCAAATTTTCAACGGGGTTCTTGACACCTTCTCATGAATTCAGTCACTGTCATGGCATTATTCGGTACCAAAAGGTGATTTTGCGGTCACTGCGCAGAATCACCTTTTGAACAAAACGAAACGACAGTGTTGGTGTTCATGAGGTGAGCTCTCAAAAAGCCTATGTTGCAAATTTGGTTAACAAAATTCCAAAAAATGACCGTTTTACGAGCGTGCGTTGCGCAGTTTTCATTCACATTCCTAAGTTCACGAATTTGTAATATTTTTACTCCAGATTTTCAACATAGGCATATTTCCACACCTCCTGATTAACAGTGCAGTTGTCATTTTTCACATCCTGGCCAAAATGTGTTTTCACGCTTCCGGTGCAAAATAGCGCGGTCACTGCTGGAAATCAGTGTTCACTACAGAGTAAGACAATCACAGTGACACTGTTCATGAGCAGAGGTCCTAAAATGCCTATGTTGAAAATTTGGTTGCAAAAGTCCATAAAATCGCTGTGTTACGAGCGTGCGTTGCGCAGTTTCTATGCACACTCGTAAGTTCGGGAATTTGTAATATTTCCACTCCAGATTTTCAGCACTGTCATTTTCCTACATCTCCTTATGACCAGTACAGCTGTCATTTTTCACATTCTGGCCGAAATGCGTTTTTGCACTTCCAGTGTACAATAGAGCGGCAGCTGTGGGAAATCACGTTCGGTACAGAGTAAGAAAATCACAGTGATACTGTTCATGAGCAGACGTACTAAAATGCCAATGTTGAAAATCTGGTGCAAAAATTCCAAAAAATTACTTTTATGAATGTGCATTGCGCAGTTTCCATGCGCATGTGTAACTTCGCAAATTTGTCATATTTTCACTCCAGATTTTCAACATTTGCATTTTCCCACACCTCCTTATGAACAGTAAAGCTGTCATTTTTCACATCCTGGCTAAAATGTGTTTTTGCACTTTCAGCGCAGAATAGCGCGGTTGCTGTGGGAAATCAGTGTTCGGTACACAGTAAGAAAATCATAGTGACAGTGTTCATGACCAGAGGTGACAAAATGCCTATGCTGAAAATCTGGTGAAATAATTCCACTGAATGACTGTGTTACAAAAGCGGGTTGTGCAGTTTCCACACAGGCTCGTTCCCTTCAGCACGCCCAGGGTGTTAGGGTTCCTAAGACAGACACTTAAGTATAAGAGTGAAATGTTGATCTGCTGCAAGAGTGGTTGCAGAGGGTACTCTGCTGGGATATGGATGCTAAAGGGATATGGATACAACTGGGGGGGGGCCTGTATAAATGGCAAACACCAATGCAAATACCTGCAAGCGAGCGTTAGGTATTGACAAATGCTTGCTCTTTGTAAGCATCCCTGTCCCCCTTCCGTTGCGACTTCTTATATTTCCTAAATGCCTATTTCCTTTCTTTGATTGCTATTGTCACTTCCCTTGAAAACCATAGTGGCCTCCTCCGTTTCTTCTTCTTACTCACCCTCCTCATGCAAGCGTCCGTTGCTTCCAGTACCCACTTCTGATGGTTTCACAAAGTTATTCCACATTTTCTACCCCCTCTGTTTCTGCCAGTTTCTCACCCACTATTCTCCTTATTTTGTCAAGGTCCACCCCTCTGAAGTCTAAAACCTGTGTGTTGATCTGGCTTGTCTCCTTCCCCCTCCTAACTTTGAACCTTATGGTCCTGTGGTCAATATTACCTAGCTCTTCAC
Organism: Neoceratodus forsteri; assembly: GCA_016271365.2. NCBI lineage: Eukaryota > Metazoa > Chordata > Ceratodontiformes > Ceratodontidae > Neoceratodus > Neoceratodus forsteri. Next base: position 819,487 of record CM057453.1, read on the forward strand.
CCACCATCACCTCCTCCATACTCTCCCTCATTTGTGAGGACTACATCCAGGAGGCTGTTCTCCCAGTGGGCTCTCTGACCAGTTGCAGCATGAATACACCCTGCAGTGCTTCTAGGATTTCTCTGCTCCTGGCTGTTGCTGCTGCCGGGGTCTCCCAGTCCACGTCTGGAATGTTCAGGTCCCCCACCACCAGGGGCTACCCTTTGCTGGCTAACTGTCTGTATTAGCTGCTTATCCCCTTCCTCCCCCTGCGTAGGAGGCCTGTATACAACCCCTAGCCTTAGAGATTTCCCATTTTTTTTGCTCAGTCACCCACACAATTTCTGACTCCCCCCCACCTGCCCTTCTGTTGCAGTAATGCCCTCCCTAATGTACAAAGCCACCCCTCCCCCCTTCCGCCCTACCCTGTCCCTTCTAAACAGCCTGTATCCTGGGATAACTGTCTCCCAGGTATGTTTCTCAGTCCACCAATCTCAGTGACTGCCACAATGTCCAGCCCTTCCTCCCCCATGGTGGCCTCCAGGTCCACCATTTTGTTCCCCAGGCTCCTGGCATTGGCTGACAATACCTTCCACCACGTCCCATCCCTTCCTCTGCCTGCCCCTTGCGCTCCTTCCCCTCTTGTGGCATTTTCCATGTTATTCTCCTCATTTGGGGGTGGCTTATACCTCTCATCCTCACTTGGCCCCTTAATTGGTCCTTTGCTTAATCCCCCCTTAATTAATTAGTTTAAATTGTATGGTTCCGCTATGAATTTTCCCAGCACCTGCGATCCTTCCCTGCTCAGGTGCAACCTATCCCATGCATACGGTCCGTCGCTCTCCCACACTGCCCCCAGCACCCCAAAATCCATACCCCATCTGTGTGCACCAGCCCGCTAGCCATTTATTAAATTCCTCTATCCTTTGCTTCCTCAGAGTGCTTGCCCTGGGCACTGACAGCACCCCTAAGAATGCAAGGGACCAGAAGCTAGTTTGTGCACAAAACCTCGACAGCACCCTGAATCTTGCTTGTACTTCCATCAGCACCCCCCCAAAAATCACTGGTGTCCAGGCTGAACACCAAGGGTGTCCTCTCATCCTGTATCTTGCCCCAACAAGGTATACTATGTATTACATCGCATGCTGTCATTCCCGGGATGCACGCCACCTAGACTGCACAGCTCCATGATGCCTTACCTCGCCAGCTGACTCGCTTTACTACTGAATCTCCCACAATCAGAACCCTGCTGTTTACTTCCTTCTGGTTGTACCTATGGCCCACAGTTTCACCCATGGTTTGTGGAATTGACGTAACTCCCCCTTTTTCATTTGCCTTGCTGTTTTTCTCCTCTTCCCAGTTCTGATCTGCCTCCTGGTTTTCCCCCATTTTCTTTTCTTGCAGAGGTCTGCCTCCCCTGCTTCTCACCTTAGCCCCATTCTCCTCCAGTGCTTGCTTGCACCTTCCTGTAGACCTCTTGCCCCTCAGTGCACCTCATACTTAGTTCCTGTTTTCCTAATGCTGCTTCCACCTCCATTCCCTGCCCTGTCATGGCATTTGCTTCCTCTCCTACCTGATCCACCAAGGGTGACACTCTTTTTCCCTCCTTCATGCCCCTTTTGTTCTTCTCTCTGTCTGCCTGCCCCCCTCCTTCCTCCTTCTTCTTACCTTCCTGTGATCTGTAGGGAATCTTTTGGTCTAACAACCATCCCTTCCCCTTCTCCACCCCTCTCCATCTCTAAACATGTTTTCAGATTCCCCCCTCTGTGTCTTCTGCCAACGGTAAAAACTTATTTTGCAAAGGAATCCTTTCCCCCCAGCATATATTTTATTTCCGCTTGCTGCTGAATTTTATCCTCCATCACTCCTCTCCTCTTGCCATGGTCCCCACTACCAGGACTGAGTCCACTTTCCCCCTGCCCCCTGCCACGCCCTATCCCTCAGTTACCCAATCTGTTCTCCCCCACTCCCTTGGTTGAAGCAGGCCCCTGCATCCGCTGCTGCCCTGATGGCAATTCCCCCTCCCATTTCCTTCCTCCTCCTGATCAACTCCCCCCTTAGAATTCTTAATTGCTCTGTTATCTGCCCCAACCTGATACATACTGGACAGCGTCTCAGCCTCCACAGTCTCACCATGAACACTGCCGCTCCACATCCATTGCAGCCCACAATTTTGCTCAGTCTCCTTCCTTCCCTCCCCATCCAACTATACCCAAATCCCTTCTCTCTCTCTCTCCACCTTCCTGCAAAAATTCATGTTTCTGTGTCTAGATCAGCCTTTTTTCAAGCTAGCATATATAAGGTAATAAGTTCTAATACTAATGCAATAATGTAGTATAATGCCATAGTTAAAAACTGTCAGTATTTTGTGTAAACCTGCTTGGTTATTTCCCTGAATAATCCTGTAGAGATAACCCCCCACGACTGCTTGTTTTCACCAGAGTCACAGTGTTTCAACCTGTCACAGTAGCCGATTTTTGTAGTGATCAGCTCTTTTTTGTTCTGCTCCTCCTCTTTGCCTCCCTGGTCCTTCCCCTTTGTATCTGTCCAATTCATTTTATCTTTAGGGGTGTTTAACCAGTCGTAGTGGAGGGGGGAGGGTGAGGAGCTTTTTCAAGCTCCTGTGGTGCTGACTCCTCTTTTTGTCTTGGCACTTCTGCTTCTTTGTGGCTGGGATTTCGTTAAATAGCCCTAGCCATGTTTGAAATTGGTGCCCGGAACAGTCCTATGACCCAACAGGTCGCTCCTGTGGTGAGGCTGTTCCTGTGGTGCTGACTCCTCTTTTTATCTTGGCACTTCTGCTTCTTTGTGGCTGGGATTTCTTTAAATAGCCCTAGCAGTGTTTGAAATTGGTGTCCGGAAAAGTCCTGCAACCCAATTGGTCACTTCCTCAAGCCGCTGATGCGGTGCTTACAGGTGTGGTTCCTGCGTTAGCTCCCCACCTCACTGCTAGAGCCACCGAAGAACCCCTCATAGCCTCCTTTCCTACCCCGCGGATAAGGCCTGACTTGTGGTGCGGCTCCGATGGGAGCCCTCCACCACTGCACAGCCAACTCCTGGTGATTCTGCTTCTTTGCGGCTGGGCTTTCTTTAAAATAGCCCTAACCACGTTTGAAATTGGCGCCCGGAACAGTCCTGTAAACTGACTGGTTGCTTCCTCCTCAAGCCGCTGATGTGGCTTACAGGTGTGACTTCTGTGGTAGTCCCCCACCTCATGGCTACAGCTTCCGAAGAACCCTTCACAGCACCCTTCCCCACGCCGCGGATGCAACCGCACTCATGGCGCGGCTCTGACGGGAGCCCCCAACCAGTGCACAGCAAACTCCTGGCACTTCTTCATATTTGTACTTGTATTAATTCTGATTTATGGTGTGTCCTAACTTCTTCAGTACTGTGTTGTCCATTATATTGTATACTGCAAACTATCATGTACTGCTCCTACCATTGTACAAGACTCTTGAAAATGAGTCACTTGTGTGTTCCACAGGGCTTTTCCCAGAAAACAGTTTTTAAATAAATACATTTTAAAGCTGTATCTACTAAAAATCAGTTTAATGATCATTTGGAAAATGATTATCCTAGGTAGGGTCAGACTAAAGGTTCTCCACCTGTCCCAGACAGCTGTTTTTTTAAGGGCAGACAGTTCTTTTTCTTTGCAGGTCCCTAGTATATGCAGCAGAATATCAAGCACTAGGACCCCAGAATTGGCTGCCTTGGGATAGGTAATGCTGACACTTTTCCCAATGTTACATGAAAAAGAAAGTCCGTCAGACCCTCACACAATGCAACAGCTTTCACTTACACTGCCGGCCTAGTGGGTTTCAGTGACTGGACTGCAAATAGCCACAGAAAAGTCACTGCAGGACTACACATGTGTAGCTAATTAACACTTGTGCAGTTGACAAACCTCGCTCTCAGTCAGCATTGTCTCACTGTGTCTGCTCTCTCCATGTAAGCAGCATGAAACAGAGTACTGTGTCACCTAGGCAAAAAATAAATACATTTAAGGGCCTTTCCAGAGCTAAAAGCAGAAGGGGAGCTTATACAGCAAAAGACCTTTTGTCAGCAGTTGGGATAAGGGTTTAACGAAAAGCCCTTTTCAGGGCTGGTGTACGTGCAGTTAAACACGTCATGGCTAAAGAAGATAGGAGGAGGTGGGAGAGGTTTGCCTTCCTTTTTCTGTACCCATTTGTTAATGTTTCAACAGACAGGATTTCTGTATCACTCAATGCTGTCAATGAGGAAGTTAATACATATAGGTATTGTGTTCCCCTACTGAGGATAGTGGTACAACCTGAAGCTGTGACCTCAGTACATAAACTTGGGACAGACTCGGTGGGCTAGTAAGCCTTTTTCAGCATCAATATCTATGTTTCTTTTTATTTTTTAATTGAATATACTTTATTGAGAATATCAAGAACAAGAACAACACATGGCAACTGAGCAATCAAACAAGTTAAAGTGGCAGGGCAGAAAAGTGAAGCTTGCACTGTGATCACCCATTTTGCAGCTGTCGTGCAGGTGCACGGAGGACTTTAATCCTAAATGTGGTTAAACAAGTACCTTAGAAAGTTTCTTACATTTATTATAAAAATGGATTAAAAACTATGCATGTTTTATTGATCTTGACTGGATAGGATACCTGGGTTTTAGCTACTCCATCTGAATAGTATCACTGAATATTTTACTTAAAAATTCAACCAGCATAAATGATCAAAAGGGCCTTAGCAGAATATGACAGAGACACAAATGCTAAAGTAAATGCATACTATAGTAAGCAAGAAAAAAGCCTTTTTCCCTTGAAATCCATTTAAAGGAGGTAGGAAATTATTTTTAGTTAACTGCCCTTCTATCTTCCTTTCCATGCCAAGTCATATATTCCGATATGTTTTGACCAATTTTAAGAAATAATCTAGCTTTGAGGTGCCTTCAGACCTACATACAGTGGCACTCTACTCACCCAGCTAGTGCTCTTTCTTTTATATTTTTTAAAACATTCGACACATTATTTTATACCATTCCATACCATTTATCTGAATGGCCTGAATGGTGTTATTGATGTTACAGAATGTTCAGGTAGTATAAAAAGAGAAAATGGTATCTGCTAAGGAGAGATGGATTCAGGTAGTTACAAAGGCAACAAAATTAGATTATTAAGAAAAAGGTCAAAATGTTGCATAGACACCAAGAGGAAAACAACAGGTCATCTAGAGTGTAAAACTATTTCCTATCACCTTTAAGACACCAATGGTGCAGCAGGCCTGGTGGCGCTGAGGACTGAGGCATCTGCCTTATCTAGTACCACACCAGTGACCCCAGTTCGGGAAACGAACTCCAGGTCGAATGGGGAGTTGATTGAGCATCCATGGAGTTGCTCTCCTCGCCTGGGGAGAGTGGACTGTGGACTCTGTGGCTCTAGCGGCTCCCGGTGGAGACTGGGTGCACTGCAGCCAGGGGATACTCAGAAGGGGTGGAGTGGCACGGCGACGTCCTAAGGGTGGAGTGCGGGAGCATGCCCGTCACCGCATGAGGCATCACTGCATGTCACGCCTCCGGAGACCAGCACCAGGAAAAAAGAAAAACCCTGGCACCTGGAATGACAGACGGGCCCAGCAGTCGCCCCCACGCCCATTGCCAGACTCTGCCCAGTCAGCCTCTCAATTCCTCCTCAATCTGCTTGCTGTCTAGATTTTATGGAGCACCAAGGTAAGGTGGTGGTGGCCCCTCCTCAGGGGTAGAAGCTGGGGGATCGGCAGGACGAGAGTGTAGGAAGGGGCTCTGGAGGACAGGTCTGACCTGGGAGGGTCTTAGGCTGGGCAGGGAGAAAGCCGGCTCTGAAGCCACGCCAGAGTGAGATCCTACAGGGTCGGCAATTGGAGGGAAAAGGGTTGGGGGAGAGATAACAATGGTGAGTTCTCAGAAGTCCTTTACTTCAGAAGTGGAAACCCTGATCCATGTGGCATAACATGTCTGGTGGAATGCAGGAAAAATCCTTTACAAGCATAGCTCTAAAGTTATTGGTGGTAAAAAAAATCAGAACAAAGTGTACCTTAATACTGAATAAAGAGTAATGGGCCCCCTACCTCTTATCTCTCAAACATGGAACTGTGGGAAGTAAAAGATCAAAGAATGGCAATAAGCATTCTAACCCAATAAACCGTATTGATTTGTAAACTGTACTTTTAAAGTTCACTGATGAGATATTCCGCACAATGATTGGCCTTAAACTGCTTTGAAGCAGGATTTGTGTGTGCACCTCCTCCTGCAAGAACATAGATGAAAAGGTTTAGATTGTGCAACTTTTATATAAGGTCATATACAGCAGGGATGTGGAAAGAAGCACATTCCTCACACAAAACATTAGTGCTAGTAGCCATGCCCTGCCAAAGAAAATGTTATTTCAGTTAAGTACTTTTATTTCCAATTAGGTTACATAAAGTCCTAGAAAGACACTCTCCTACCACTGAAACATGCACAGGCCTGTGTTGTTCCAGCTCTAGTGTTAAGCCAACAAAGTACTTTCAGTGTTTAATCACGTTCTCAGCTTGCTCTGCCTTCCCATTGCTTCATGTAAGGCTCCCTCTGAGTAGGGTTGCCACCTGTCAGGTGTTTTACCTGGTGATCAGGTTTTCAGGGTCCCTGTCAGGTAATCCGGTTTTGCTCTGTGCTGGTCAGGTTTTTGAGCCATTTTGAGTGCTCACATACTTTTGAAACAGATTTTGTCATATCACACATTGTTTCCGCTACATGTCCAGGTTTCAAACAAGTTCTGTTGTCAGTGTAGCCTTTTGTTTGTGAATGCAGTCACCATGGGAGGTGTAAAGTTATGGCCATTAACACCATTAGCACTTACTTAAGCTACTCTTTCCACTGCATCTTAAAGTGGCATAGCAGCAAATCTGCCCTAATTTTTGTAACAGTAACAGAGCCAGTTGTCCTCCACTTTCATTTGCTGGTAAACATTTTCATCTAACAGAATTTAGGCATTTTAAATGTTTTAAATTGTTTTCCCACAAGAAAAAGTATGATCACTTCTTTGGCTTTGAAATAGTATTGTGGACAAGAACAGGAAATGGAGCAGAAAAAGATATAATGTATGTATACTATTGTATGCTATTACAGTATTTCCTTACTCCCCCAGATCATATCTGTAAATGAGTTTCTTTTATCTCTGTATGTTTATCTGGTTACCCAATGTCAATCAATAAATAAATAAATAGGAAGAACATTGGAAAGTAACTTTAACAGGCACAGTACAGTATCTTAACATTTTTATTTCACTGCTGCTTTAAGTGTTGCCTTTTATTGGAGGAACAGTGCTTGATGAGTCATGAAAAGGGGTGGGGCTAGAGGCGGAGTTTAGGATCCGTTTTTTGCCTCATCCAAAGGTGGCAACCCTACCTCTGAGCAGGACTTTCTTATTCTGTGATAATGATAAAGTTGTGTCACCTGGGAAAAGCCAGTTTCAGCAGTTAATATGTGTGGGAAAACATCTTACTGCATTTTATCCGAGTAGAAGATCTTAACACAGGTAGAGTTGGGACTCAACTGCTGAAGTTGCCTTGACATGGTGCCGAGTTTAACTATTCGATTCATGAAAGTACTTTAAGGAATCCGTACTTTTTTTTGACACACAAATTTGCCAATGCTGCCTTTGTTTTTTATGCACTTCCCTGCTAATTATTTGCATTACATGAACTGAATACACTGCAGAGACCTATTTAGGTGCTTTTTTTGCCTTGTGTTTTGCTATGGTAAAAATCCTGTAATGAACCATTAAAAACTGACTTTTAGATCCACCTCCTTGGGAACATAAGACAACTTAAACTTTAAATAATGCACTATAAAAGCTGCATTTCATCCTTCCTAGAAAGCTCACAATACTGAATTAAATTATAATATGGAAAACTGGTCACAATGTTTGTGTAATCTCAACCAGGGCACTTACATTGCTTATATCTATGTGCTCCTACTTACCCAGAAAGTCAAGCACTGTTTCCATAAAGGCACTTACCATAGCCTCCAGTAACGTTGGCACAGATGACAGCCCCAAAGAATCCAGGATAGTACTTCTGAATTCTGGAAATAACTTTCTGACAGGCAGTAGTTGGATCTTCTCCCATTCTCATATACTCCACTGCTTGGTAACTAATAAAAATGTATGCATGCGTCAGTTAGTCTGGCTACAGTACCAATCAATGACTTCAGTTTACAAGAAATGTACTTTTTTACATTTTCTCACTGTGAGGAGATATATTTTTAGCAAAATGGTTTGCACTCCAATTTGCTTATTTCTACACAAAGCAACTGTCCAAACACTTTTTTAGTCCAAATCATGCAACAGTGACCATGCTCTCACTGGGCTATAATGTTTGAAGACAAAGCAAATAAACTAGCAACAAAGGAGTCCCAAAATATGAGAACTTAAATTTAAAAATATTTAATGACGGAAGGCTACCCCATTGAGGAACATTTTACACACAACTCGTATACAGACAGTGTAAACCATCAAGTTCCTGCAACACATGACATGCTGCAAAATATTAAATCTTTTTATTTATTTATTTTTATTTAGTTTTTGTTTACCAGGTAAGGTGTCGTAGCCACAAAATATGACTATTTTCAGACACGACCCGGGAGGTTACAATACAAAATTAGCAGACAAAACAAATAACAGGTATTCTTCAGAGGTAATCAACCTACAAGGAAAAATCTACACAATGTTCTGGGTGTAAACAGTATTGCTAATATGACAGACAATGGCAGAAAAATACACAATAGTACAAAACATAATAAGCATGCAATCACAGTGCAGTAGAGTTTAACACATAATCCATGAAGTGCTACATACAACAGTAACAAGGGTCAAACAAAACAAACATTTTGAGAGCTGAGGAAGGGGATGTCAAGCACCCTATGGGGGGTTAAAACAGGAACATAGGGCATGTTTGACGAGGAGAGTGTGATGCATCTTTTTAAAAGCAATATGACTAGGTGCAGAGTGAATATCAAGAGGTAGGGAATTCCAATATTTTGGAGCCAGGCAGAAGAAAGCGGAGGTTCCTTTTGGGGTTATACACCTAGGGGTGTATAGCAGAGAGTGTCCAGTAGAGTGCAGACCATAGGTGGGGGACAGAGGTACCAGCACGTGTGCAAGAGAGTGAGACAGATTAGTTCTAATGATGTTGTCCAGCAGAGTACCAAGGGCAAGGAGTCGACTAGCAGATGGAGAAGGCCATCTATGGTCTGTATATAGCAAGGAAAGGTGCTTCAGATGTGGGGAAGCCGAGGCATAACGATACTATTGAACGTTGTATCTCACTTACTTAGGGTGGTTTTCGAAGCATTTATGTAGGTGACAGCACCATATGCAAGGGATGAAAGTAGGATACCCCTAGAAATAGCAAGTCTAGCTAAGGGGGTTAGCATCTGACTAGTCCTGTAAGCTATTCCGAGTTTGGAGTTCACTGACTTGCAGGTGTCGATGATGTGTTGCTCAAAGCTGAGAGTTTCATCAAGCAGGACACCTAAATACTTGAATGAGGTTACTTTTGTAAGGGGGGAGCCATTTGCACAGGAGACACTGAAAAGGTTGCGGTTTGTTCTAAGTTTGGTTGCAGATCCAAAGAGCATGCCCTGAGTTTTACTTATGCTTAGGACAAGCCTTTTGTTGTGGATCCATTCTTACATTATGAGAAATGCAGATGTTAGTCGACTATTTCTTCTATGTTTTGGAAGGTGAGCACCAGATCATCGCATACAAGATTGTTGAGCACCAAGGGGTGTTAGAAGATATGTCATTTCTAAATATAGAGAAGAGAACAGACCCCAAGATGGAGCCTTGAAGAACACCAACATTGATAGGTGCAGAGTCAGACACCACAGAGTTAAATTTTATCTGTCATCTTCTATTGCTTAAGTAGCTCTGGAACCAGTTTGTGGCTTGCTCCGAGAAACCAGTGAAGCTAAGGCAATCAAGCAGAAGAGGGTGATCTACAACAAAACGCCTTTGAGATGTCAATGAACACTGCACCAGTCATGAAACCATGATCCATAGCAAAAGGGCATTATTTGTAAATTGTATCAGAGCAGTAGAGGTGCTATGCCCTTGCAGAAACCATGTTGAGCAGGTGATAGGAGGGTATATTTAGAGGAACTTCGGTGACCTGTATAACCACTAATTTCTCAAGTATTTTGTTTAGTACTGACAGAATGGCTATGGGCCTATGATTAGCTATGTCCTTCCTGTCACCTTTCTTAAAGACTGGGGTGACTTTTGCCAATTTCCATATGTCCAGAACATGACCATGGCAGAGAGACAGTGTAAAGATGTTAGCCAATGGGGCTGCAATAAAAAGAGCAGCCAGCTTCAGGAGTTTAGGCTCTAGGTAGTTGGAGCCTACACTAGTACTATCAGAGATTAAGTTTAGTAGTTTTAGAACATCAGCATTTGGAAAAGCCTTAAAATAGAAGGGCGGATGTATGGGCATGTTTGTGTGAGTAATGGGCGTCAGGATGCGATTTGCTGTGAAAGAGGCATTGTATTTGGTGAGATCGGTAAAGCATTTGTTGAAAGATTTTGCAATGATGGTGGGGTCATTACAGTGCATACCACTGAGGACCATATAATTCGTGTGTTGAGACTGGTTTGAGCCCAGAAGTATTTTACATGTGTCCAGAATTTCTTCGGGTCCCCAGCAGCTTCCAGCAATAGACCTTTGCAGTATGAGCTTTTGGCAAGCCTGATTTGTTTTTTGCACATATTGCACTGCTTTCTGTAAGTGTCATATTCACTTTGCTGACCTAAGGTTTTGTAGCGGTTCCAACTTTTGTCACATGCCGGAGGAGAGAGAAGTTCCTTGTGCAGCCACTAGTCTGTTTGGCCCTAATGTGTCAATTCTGTTTAGGTGTAGCGTATGTCCTGGAGGGATAAGAATATAGAAAGAAAGCGATTGGGGGCAGATTCAGTGTCTGGGACTGGATAATAGGGATCCAGTTTACAGAAGCGATATCATGTAGAAAGCTTGCTTGATCAAGTGTGGAAAAATCCCAGAAGGTGATGTCGCATGGTGAGGGGTCTGGAATCACCGATGTTCCCCACATGCAAAACACAGGGGAATGGTCACTCATAGAATCAGGAAGCACACCTGAGGTGGTAATTCCATCTGGTCGATTTGTGAGTATCCGATCTATAAGTGTTCCAGCAGCAGGTGACTGGGTCAGCCTGGTGGGATCTTCCAATTACATGGTGCATGTTAAATCCATGTACTAGAGATACCAGTGTGCTTTTATTTTTCCCCAGCTAATTTAGGTTGAGGTCGCCAAGAATAATTTTGGCCAGCTACAGAGGTAGAGCACTCAAGTAGTTTGGAGTATCCTAGTTGACCTGCTTTAGAAGGATTGTAGGAACATATTAAGTGAATCTTTTTGGTTCCAAGTAGAAGCAGGGTATGTAAAATCTCGCAGTTAGAGGCAACCGAACTCTGCATTAAGGACATATTCAGGTGGTTTCTGAAATGGAGCTTAACTCCACCTCCCCTTTTTCCAGACAGTTTGTTTCCTTGAAATAGGGAATAGTTAGGAAGAGAGCAGGAAGAGTCAGGGGTAGAGGGCTTTAGCCAAGTTTCAGTCAGACAGAGAATGTCAGGTTCATATATCGATATCCAAGCCTCAAGTTCAGTAAAGTTACAGAGGAAGCTTCTAATGTTTAAGTGTGCTATACGAAGGCCTTTCATATTAAACCAGTCCATATTCGGAGAGGCAGTGGGTAACTGGGGGCCAGGGTTTATTTCGATGTCTCCAGATAACAACAAAGCTAGGAGCACAAGATACCATAGTTTCCATGAAAAAAGAGGTGGCACCAGTAGCATGTTCTGCCAGAGGCGGTTAGAGGTAAAGTCAGAAGCCAAGTACAAGAGATGTCTAGTGAGTAATGAGTCATGGCGTGCTGCTTGATCTGTGACACAAGTAGTTTTGAGTAGGTAAAGTCAGATAGCGTGGAGGTCAGTTTAGCACTGCCAGGAGAGCAAGGTCTAGCAGTGAGAAGAGCCAGTAAAAAGAGAGCAAGGCTCAGTGTCAGCAGGGGCAGTATTCTTCCAGCCATAGCTATCATGGAAAAATTTGTGGACAGAAGAGAGTAGCAGGGCTCTGAAAAGAAACACCACACAAGATGTGGCAAATAATGTCACGTACTTCTAGCTGGAAAAAAACGAGAGCACATGTGCAACCCTGTGGGTAAGATTGCTTTAAAAAGGGTGGAACATGGCACACTGTCGCACTTCCAACAGTAAAGGAAAAATGCAGCAGTACTCACTATTGTAGAAAAGCAGTTACAAAAATCTGTATTCACCACTAAAGGCCGACTATTCCATAGGCCAAGGAGTTAAAGGACATCTCCAGATGAATTTCATTTTGTAGAACTTTTATTCTGTATGTGACTCTGTTGATCGTCTGTAGTTTGCTTCATCTTCAGATTCCATTACTTGGCCATTTTTAACACAGACAAAGTATACCGAGAACAATACAGTACATGTAATGTAGCGCAATTAAAAACTATTTAGTAGAATAACTTTTCAGACTGCTCGTGTGTTTTTTGAGGTAACCATTTAATTTATAACATTCTTCACACACATGTCCAACAAATACTCATCTCTTATGCCAGAGTAAATACAGTACATAAGTCACTTGTTATCATCACTGCAATAATAGCTTAATAATGTATGTGGAGCCCTTATTACCACCCGAAATCAAACAGTTTATCATGCTGTTATGGTATCGTTGTGACATCAAGAGGTTACTAACCCCTCTTGGCTACATCATAATACCATAACAAACACACCATCTCTGTGCATGTGCCTCTCTTGGTCATCCTGCATTTTGGCTACTGAATAATGCCGACCGGAAGATCTGCACCAAGGCTAGTAAAATATTTATTTTTTAATTTTCTCCCCTTTGTTGTTCTTATAGAAGTTACTTGAAGCCCACATGTCTGTCCTGCATTTTCAGATGTCTGCAGCCCAGAGGACAATGCTGTAACATACCCACAATACTGTGCCACGGCTTTTAACGTGACCTCTTCAGACCAACGGATCACTTAGACTTTTTTCAAATCTGTTCCATTTATTCCTCAATTTAAATACTTTTCTGCGGGTAACAGACTGATGTAGTTTGCGTCTCTTCCTCCATACACTATAAAATATTGCCTGGGAATTCAGGTGATAATCGCGCTGAAAATCATCTCTTGTGGTTGCCAAGGTCAACAGTAAGCCTCTGCCAGCCTGGCTCTTGAGGTTTAACGTGTTGTCCTGGCAACCTGAGTGATTACAGTGCGGTTATCCTAAGTCAGGCATTATCCTCTATTACAGCTTTCAAGGCAAGCTATATAGTGTAGTGGTTATGCTCTCCAGCAGGGCAGAAAGCAATCCCTGCCGTATTACAGTACTCGTATTTGATCATTTAGTACATGGAAAATAGATACATAGGATAAAATAGCAAAGAAAAAGGCGCATTAACCCATCGGTCTGCACACTACTTTTACTCTGCACTGGCCTAATCCAACAACGCTGCCCTGTCCTTGCTTGAAGCAGCACACATATTTGGCCTATACCACTGCCTCTAGCAGCTTATTCCACTTGTCCACCACTTTTTCTGTAACAAACAAACAAACAAAAACTTGTCCCATGCAGGTACTTGTATGTTTCATTATTTCTCCCCTTTCCCTCCTCTTCTCAATAAACTACATGTTCAAGTCCTAAAGCATCTCCTCATACGTCTTGCACCCTAGTCTGTGACCATCTTGACTGCCCTGTGCTTGAAGCAGTCTTTGCTCAGGTGTGCACTCCAGTACCTTGCGCAGTATTCAAGATGTGGTCACACCAGTGATCTGTACGATGGGAGGCTCATCCCACTGCTTCTATTGCTCATCCCTGTCCCTTTGCATCCCAGCTTACCCTCAGCTCTGTTAGTGTGCTGTTTTAGGCATTCCTATTTCGTGACTCCTAGGATCCTTTTCAGCACCCCCACCTTCAATTTCATACTGCACGCTTGAGTTCCTTTTCCCCAATGTGCATCACTGTATATGTTTTAGTATTGAAGCCCAGCCACCAGATCTTTGGTCAGCTCTCCAACCTGCCCAAATTCTCCCTGAATTCCCTTCTCTCTTCCTCCATGACCACCCCTGTGTACAACTTTGTGTTGCCTAAGAAGAAGCAGATCTTGCCCTTGATGCTTTCCCCTATGTTATAAATGAACACACTGAAAAAGACTTGGCCCAGCACCAACCCCTGAAGTACTCCTCTTGGTACTTCCTTTATCCCTGAAAACTCCCCATTAACAACTACTCTTGTGTTCCTCCCCTCAGGCAGTTCTGCACCCAGTTCATGGAATTCAACCTTATGCCCAAGCCCCTTAGCTTCTAGACCAGATTCTTGTGGGAACGAAGTCATAAGCCTTGCTGAAATGCAACTATACTATATCGACTGCCTGTCCCTTATCAACCACCCTAGTACTCCAGTTGTACAAGTCAATCATTTTCATCTGGCACAACCCTCACTCAGTGAACCTCATGCTGTCTGTGGTCCTGTAACCTACTTCACCACTGGACATCCACTAGTTCCTCCTTTAGCATAGATTCCATAATGTTTCCAACCTAGACATCAATCTGTCTGGTAGATAGTTCTCTGCTATCCTTCCTTCCACTCTGTGTAGAGGGACCATGTCCTCGGTCCTGCAGCCCCATGGACTACCCCATGGCCAGGCATTTCAATTTGTCTGCAAGTGACTCTGCATCCCTCCACTGCCTCCTTAAGCATCCTGAGGTATAAGTCATCAGGTCACATAGTTACCACTTTCAATGCTCTAAGGTTCTCCAACACCTTTTCCCCCCATTTGCCCATGCTGCTTGAGCACTTGCTCTCCTCTCTTAACCCCACATTCCAGCAGAGGACACTCCTGCTCCCTAGTAAATACTGAACAAACGTATTTGTTCAGTATCTCTGCTTTCCCTTTGTTCCCCTCCTGCCATTCTTCGTGATTCTTGAGCCTCACTATACCTTCTTTAATATGTTACACTTCTCCCAGATGTACCTAAAGAATGCCTTTCCCCCTTGCTTCACTCCTACTGCAAGCCAGAGTTCGGTTTCCACCTTGGCTTCCCTTACCTTTCTGCTAGCTACCTTTGTTGCCTCCAGGTATTTCTCCCTATCCTCACCTCCCCCTTGGATTCCATTATACTTCAAGGATTCTCTCCTTTTGGCCCTTACTGCTATCTTTACTTCAGCCATGAGCCGCACTGGGCCCCTTGCCTTTTATCTGTTCAATACCTTACCAATTGAGCTTTCTGCTGCCTCTAGCATTCCTTTCTTTAAATTATTCCCATTTTTCCTCTACCCTTCTACCTGTCCTATTCCTCTTGTGTTTTATATATATATATATATATATATATATATATATATATATATATATATATATATATATATACAGTCCTTCATACTGTCAAAATCCGCTTTTTAAAGTTTATACCCTCTGGCAGTTCCTATCTGAACCTCCAACCAACTTTTTTGTGGTCACTGGAACCAAGTGGTTCCTGGATCTACATTTTGGATTCTGTCACTAGCTGAACTAAGAACACCTCTTAGCATGCATCCACCAAGAGATGATTCCTAGAGTACTTGTCACGAGTTGGAACTTTCCAGTCCGTATTTGGCATATTAAAGTCTCCTACTACTATCACCTCCCTACACTGGCTGCCTTTCTTAGCATCTCCATCAGTTCCTTGTCTAACCCATGATTCTGACGTAGTGGTCTATATACCATCCCAATCCCAACTGCTTCCATTTGTCTGTCACCGCCAGCACCCCCAGGGTTTCTAGTTTTCCTGAATCCCCTAGGCTGTTTATTTTAGTTGCCTCTATCCCCTCGTTTACACACAGTGCTACTTCCCCCCCAATGCCTTTTGCTCTGTCCTTTCTGAACAAGTAACCTGGTATGGTCATGTACTAGGTATAGTCATGTAACAAGCAACCTAAATGAGTCCGCCTCCAATTCTTGTTTTCAGGATGGCCATGCCTCTCGACGAACATGGATCAGGGCTCCCTTCTGTGACCATCGCCTGTTGTTCTGGCATTTTGCTGCCAACACTACTCGTGTTGGTGTACACCATTTTCCAACATCTGATTCTGCCCCTCCTTCTCCCTTCCCTTTACTTTGGGTGCAGTTGATTCCATTATATTGTTTGTCGGGGCAGACTGACAAGACTCTCCCCATTAGAGGCGCAGGATGTGTACCTTGACACAGTGACTACCACTGACTATCCCACACGGACTTCAATTCAGGTAAATAAGTGAGAAGAGGGAAGCAAGGGTAGGGATAGTAAGAATTAGAAGGATGGAATGGGGTGACTGTGCAGAAGGGGACCAAGAAAAACTGACATCTTAAACAGGTACTTCTACTTGGTCTTTACAGTGGAGGGAGGTTGGGATGGACCACTAGTGACCAGCAGAAACAAAGGGGAAGGGGAGGACTGGAGAAGGGCTGTCCTTGTACTTCTACATAAGAGTGGAAGCAGAGAGGAGGCTAGCAACTACAGGCCAGTCAGTTTCACTTCAGTGGGGAAGAAGTTAATGAGAATACTACTGAAAGACAAATAAGAGTATACTGAATCCAATGGGCTGCAAGACCACAAACAACATGGATTCATGGGGAGAGGGAGAAATGACAAACAAATCCAATAGATTTCTTTGACTGGGTGATGAGAGAAATTCATCTGCTGAGGGCAGTGGACGAGGCCAGTTTGGACATTAGTAAGGCCTTCCATACAGTGCCACACAAAAGGCTGATTAGGAAACTGACCAACCTACTGTAGGAGTGGGATCTATACTGGTAAACTGGATTAGAAACCGATTAAAGGATAGGAAACATAGGGTTATGGTTAACAGCACTCATCTTAAGGAAGGGAGTGTGGCCACTGGGGTACCACAGGGCACGGTACTGGGACTGGTCCTGGTCCTCTTCAATATCTTCATAGGGGACATTGCAGAAGAGAAGGTATTCTTTTTGATAGATGACACCAAAATCTGGTGTACGATTAACCCTCAGGAGGGGTGCTAAAAATACACAGGGATCTTGAGGAAACTCAGAAATGGTCAAACTTGGCAGCTGGAGACCAATATCAAAGTGCAAAATAACGCACCTAGGGCATAGGAATCTCTGCACTCAGTATAGGGGGATGGAGGCACTAACAGTCCCTAGACAGAAAAGGGATCTTGGGGTTATCATCGGAGGAGCTCAAGGTGGCAAGGGAGTGGGCAGGGCTACTGGGATGCTGGACTGCATAGTGAGGGGTATTTCCAGCAGGAAGAAGGTGGTGCTGCTATTATATTGCTCTCTGGTGCAGCCACACCTAGTGTACGATGTTCAGTTTTGGAGACTGCCTCTCAGAAAGGAAACACACAGGATGAAGGTGGTCCAGAGGCAGGCAACTAAAATGGTGCATGATTTGTACAAGAAGCCCTATGAGAAGAGATTGAAGAAGCTCAACATGTATACCCTGGAAGAGGTGGGGGGGGGGAGAGAGAGGTGACATGATAGAGACCTACAAGGGTGAAGAGAGTTTAGCTATGAATTCTCTTTCAAATGAGAACAAGCACCAAAACAAGGGAGAATACAATGAAGCTGGGGAGGGATACAAGAGTGAAGAAGAACAGGTTACTCACCTGTAACAGTAGTTCTAGGAGAGGTATATATTGTTCATCCACACTTCTTGGCATGTCCCTTTCCCCTTTAAATCTTGCCGGAAGTCTTCAAGCTGGCTCTTCCCACCCACCCGGGTGGTATAAACCTCGGCTCCGCCCCATGACGCCAGATCTTAGCCTGCTGGAAGCCAGGTTGTGCGCCTAAAGCTGGGGAAGTTGGGTGGGTGCGTATGGATGAACAACATATACCACTCCAAGAAAGTACAGTTACGTAAGAACTTACTGTAACAGTAGATCTTGAGAGAGGCTCTTGCAGTAGGTAATTACATATGGGCTGGCCAGCAGGCAGCAGAAACCCACCGGAAAAATTTCTAGCTAGCAGTCCCTGGCGAGACCGCCCCGTCGCAGGCTGACGGCGTCCAGGAGGCGTCGGTATAAAGCGGTTCCTGATGCCGCCTTCCAGTTATTCCGCCACGAGCCAGAAGGCGAGACGAGAGGAGTGGAGTATTTCCTTCGGCTGGAAAAAGAGCGAAAGAAGCCTAGGGGGATGGAGGGGAAGAGGAGTACCTACTGCAGAGCCTCTCGAAGATCTACTGTTACGGTAGTTCTTATGTAACCGTACTATCTTACTTCGAGAGGGCTCTGCGTAGGTAATTACATATAGGACTGAATCCCAAGCAGTCTGGAACACAGAGAGGCACCGGGAGGAGAAAACTACTCTAAAGCAGTTCTGGCTGTGCAAGCCTCAAGATAGGAGGCCTTGCAGAACAGCCAGCCAAAAGCCTGCTCTGACGAGGGCAACATCCAAACTGTAGTGTTTAGTAAAGGTATGGATGGAAGTCAGGTAGCAACACAGATGTCTGCCATGAACACATTCTTGAAACAAGCTGCTGAGGCAGCTACTCCTCTTATGGAGTGGCCTCTTACTTGACCGGGAGGGTCTTGTTGTATTGTCATAACAGAAAGTGATGCAATGAGCCAACCACTTGGATAGGCATTGCTTGGAAACAGCATTGCCTTCCTTTTTACGAGCAAAACAGGCGGACAATTGATCAGTCTTTCTGAGATCCTTCGTCCTGTTTGTGTAGTATCTCAATTCGGTGAACATCCATAGTATGGATAGTACTCCCCTTGATTAGAGTACTGCGTGAAAAAACAGTGTAACTCTATTAACTGATTGAGAGTAGACTCTGCTACTACTTTGGGAAGAAACTTGGATTTGTCAGAAGAGCAACATTCTTTGTGAAAAATCAAGTATGGGATTTTACACAACAGGGCCTGGAGCTCGGAAATTCTCCGAGCAGAAGTAATGGCCACCAGGAACACAGTCTTCCACGAAAGGAACTTCAAATCCGCAGAAGCTGCAGGTTCGAAGGGAGGGGGAGAGTAAGTTTCTCGAGAACAAAGTTCAAGTTCCAAGGGGGAGCAGGAGGACGGATGGGGGGCCTCAGATGGAGGACCCCTCTGAGAAAGGTCGTAGAGACCTCCAATTGAGCAAAAGTTTTGTCTGCAAAGGGAATGTGATAGGCCGAGATGGCCGCCATATGCACCTTCAGCGAAGAATGACTGAGACCCAGGTCAAACAGATGACGTAGATACTCCAGCAGAAGTCCCGCTAAGCACGAAAAGGGTTCCACGTTTTTGGAAGCTGCCCAGATAGTGAATCTTTTCCACTTCATGGCGTAAGTGGATCTGGTGGAGGGTTTTCTGGCCTCCACCAAAATTTCCACCACGTGGGGAGACACCCCAAAATGGGATTTGGCTACATCTGCAGGAGCCATGCATGCAGCTGAAGGGATTTGAGACCTGGATGGACCAGGGTCCCCTGATCCTGGGTCAGTAAGCCTCGAGATAGAGGATCTGCCTCTTTGTCTTCCTCTGAGTATTGTTGTAGAAGAGAGAACCAAATTTGTCTGGGCCAGAAAGGAGCAATCAGAACCATTCGTGCCCCTTCTGAAGCCTGTTTCTGCAAGACTGTGGGATAAGAGGAATTGTGCTAAAGGCATAGACGAATCTGTCCTTCCAGTCTAGAGACAGAGCGTCGCTCCAAAAAGCGATTTGCTCTGGAACGAGCAAGCAGAAGACTGGAAGTTTTGCGTTTAGAGGGGATGCGAACAGGTCGACATGTGGTGTTCCCCAAATGGAAGACATTGTCTAGTACCCCTTGGACTAGTTCCAACTCGTGAGTCAGAGCAGACGAGCGGCTTAGCTTGTCTGCCAGGGTGTTGTCGACTCCCGGAACGTGAACCGCCGTGAGGTGAAGGTCGTGGTTGTGTTGCCTAATCCCAAACCCTCATTGCCTCCCTGCAAAGAGGGTAGGACAGAGTCCCTCCCTGTTTGCTGATGTACCAAACCACGCACATGTTGTCCGTCCTGGGCCAATGGAGTGGCCGGAAGGATGTATAGGTGAAGGGGCTTGGAGAGCGATAACAGTGCCCAAGCTCGAGCACATTGATGTGGAGAGCTTGTTCTAGCTGGACCAGAAGCCCTGGGTCCGATGAGGGCCTTGATGGCTCTCAACCTTCGCCCGAGGCGTCTGTGGTTAGAGTGTTGAGGGGGGAGAGAGAATGAAAGAAAGGAACTCCCTGAAACAGGTTCTCACGAACCATCCACCATTGCAAGTCTCGAAGCATCGGCGAGGGGACCAGAATTGGGTGATCCAGGTCGTTTACTAACTGATCCCATTGGGAGCGTAGAGTCCACTGAGAAATTCTCATGTGGAGTCGCGCACGAGGAACTGTCAGGATAGCAGCCGCCATGAGCCTGAGAAGGCGAAGAACCGACCGTGCAGAGACCCTCCTGCAGTCGGACAGCAGACCTATCTGGGTCTGAAGGGTGGATGCCCTGTCCGGAGGCAGGAAGGCCTTGCCCGTGGTCATATCGAGAATCGCCACAATGAACTGAATCTCTGGGATGGGACCAGATGAGACTTGGAATGGTTGATGGTATACCCAGGCAGGCAAAACCTACTGGGTAAGGGAGGCAGCGCAGGAGTTCCTCCCTGGACGAGGCGGCAAGAGCCAATCGTCCAAGTGCGGGAAACCTGCACTCCTGGAATGCAGGGTGGGCCATCACCGCCAGGCATTTGGTAAATACTCAGGGAGCCGAGGACAGACCAAATGGGAGCACCTTGAATTGGTAGTGATCCCCCTGGAACACAAAACAAAGGTATTTGCGGTGGGATGGGCGAATGGAAATGTGCAGGGAAGCATCCTGCATATCCAGAGCACACAGCCACTGACCCGGCCGAAGGAGGGGCAGAAGGCTCTGCAACGAGAGCATCCTGAACCTTTTGTATTCTACGAAAAGATTCAGGGAACCGAGATCCAAAACTGGTCTGAGATCTCCTGTCTTCTTTGGAACCAGGAAGAAATGGGAATAGTAACCCGTCCCTTGCAGATGAAGGGGGACGGGTTCTATTGCTTGCTTCAGCAGGAGAGCTGAAATTTCCTCCTGGACCCAAGAAAATGTCCCCCTTGAACACGCATCACTACAGAGGGGTGGCAAGGTGGTTTCTGAAGAAACCATCAGTGTCCTTCTGCTCCGAGCTGGAGCACCCAGGAATCTGTAGTTATCCCTCCCAGACCGGAAGGTGGAGGGAAACCTCCCTCCCTACAGGTTCCTCCGGCAGTCCGGAGGCTGTGTGAGTGGAGAGTCAGGCAGTGTGGGTGCAGCGCTGCAGCTGAAGCACCCACTGCTTTTTTGGGCGGAGGGCTTAGCAGCTGTCAAGGCAGATCCAGATGTTCAGCAGTTTCAGATGCTGAGGATCTGGTTCCAAGGAGTGTCATTGATGAACCTCCTGGATTTTCCTAAGCAACTCCATAAAAGAAGGATCTTCCGGAGCAGACTTCGGAGGAGTCCTTGGCCTGGGCTTCGACAGAGAGCGGGGCTCGTCGTCTGTCTCAGAGTAGCCATCGAAAGAGTCCGAGAAGTCCGAGAAAGAAGAGGAAAAAGACTCCCTTTCCCGACCGGGGAGGAACGGACCCCTTGGGAAGAGGTGTCCTGTCCCTCTCTGGACCCAGATGGAAGAGCCCTGAGTCCGGAGGTGTGAGGGAGTGTGCCACCGGACGCACGGGAACCTGAGATGGCACCCGCCGAAGGCAGCTCTCGACCCCTTGGTGAGCTGAGCCTTGGCCTCAGCCCACCAAGAGGCCAGAGTCTCCTGCAGATCCACCGCGGCTGAGAGGGAGGTGGAGGAGGAGGAGGGGATGAGGATAGGTTATATCCGTGAGGAGATATCCAAAATCCGGCTGCAGAAAACCCAGCATTGGAGTGCAGTGAATACTGTGGTCCAGGTCGTCGGCTCAGATAGAGACGGAGGGTACCGGGGAGCCGGGGGCGCGGAGCAGACGGGCCCAGCCGGGCGCTTACGGGCGGGTCCACATTGGAAGGCTCCAGGGAGGAGGGACATCCGAAGGATGTCGCCAGGAGGCGGTAGAACTGGTGTCGGGGCCGGCGTCGAAGGCCCTGGCATCGGAGGAACCGGCGTCCGTGGAGCAGACATCAGATCCGGCTCACCCACCGGAGGGGGGTCTGACGGAGGAGGAGGAAGATCCCCAGCGTTGTCCAGGGATGGAGGGCAAAAATCCCCAGGTTCAGGCTGGGGGGAATCTGGGTCCCCCGACGGCAGTGAAGGCTGCGTGGAACCGGGTACGATGGATGTGGGGGGGGGCCGTCGTCGGTTCTTTCGCCTGCCGGGCGTCGGACGAGCTGACCGTGCGGCTAAGGCGAAGCTCGGCCCGGAGTGCGGAGGAGCAGCGTCCGGCTAGGGGAGCCATCACCAGAGGTGGGCCAGGTGGAAGGATCGGCCTGGTCCGGTGGGGTGAGGCCGTGCGCTGCCCGCAAGGTTGGGCGTCTTACCGGCGGCCGCTCCGTGCAGATGTCGGAGGAGCGCGCCTGACTGCGAAGTCGCCCACACCAGATGCTGCAGCCTGCAGCCGAACGGGGTAGAGCCTCAAATTGCCCGGAGAGCACCCGCCAAGGCAGGTGAGCCAGACGGGCGGGCCGGCGACGCCTCAGAAACCTCAGAGGCGGCCGTCAAGGAGCGGCCCCCGGAGAGATGATACCGAGTCACGCGGCTCCCGAGGGAGACGCTGTGAGGAGGCCTTGTCCGGTGCCTCTCCTTGTCCTTCTTTTCCGATGTCCTTTGGGGAAGTGGACGCCTGCCTGTTTTTCAGCTCCTTTTCCATTGAACTCATCTTTTCTTCAACATATGGGCTTCCAGGGATTGCTGCGCCTTTTTGGGTGCAGCGTTGAAACTGAGGCAGTGCTGGCACTTCTTGACCAGGTGGGCGAGGCCTAGGCAGAACAGGCACAGGGAATGGCGCGTCCTTGTCTGCGGTAGTTAGGCGCCGCACGCAGTCGCACTATTTTGTGCTCGGAGGTGTGAGGGGCGACATACACACGGACGATGGTACCTGACGTTAGTCGAAAAGAAAAATAAAGAATTTCGGTAAAACCGACGAAGAATGGGCTGATGAAGCACAAACTTTTCCACGAGGCGCTGCATGAGCGAACGGTGGGAAAGAACTGGAAGATGGGCATCAGGGACTGCCACTTTATAGCGACGTCTCCTGACGCCGGTCACTTGACGTGGGGGCGGTCCCTCGCCAGGGACTGCTAGCTAGAAATTTTTCCGTGGGGTCCTGCCGCCTGCCGGCGTCAGTCCTATATGTAATTACCTACTGCAAGAGCCCTCTCGAAAGAAAGATCTACTGTTACAGGTGAGTAACCCATTCTTCTAGGAGCGTGAATATGTTGTTCATCCACACTTCTTGGCAGACTCAAGCAGTTCTCCTGGAGGAGGAGGCAAGGTGCACACCCCCTACTTGGGAAATAAAGATTAGAGAACCAAGGCCCCAAAACCAGCATCCCGGCGTGACTCAAGGTCGATGTGGTAGTGGGTAATGAAGGTGTTTGCTGACTTCCAGGTGGCAGCCCGACAAATTTCCTGTATAGGGATGTCCCTGGAAGCAGCCACCGATGCAGCATTATGGCGAGTAGAATAAGCTCTTATCCCTCTGGGAGGCTCCTTGCCCAACTCATAGCACAGACCCACGCATGATGTAATCCATCTTGCTATGGTCAGTTTGGCTGCAGGCTGCAGGTCTGCCAGAAGCGGCTTTAGCGTGGGTGACAAACAGCTGGCGAACCTCTCCATGAATTTCCTTCCGTCCTTTCCTTATAATAGGAAAAGCGCGTTTCAGGTCCAAAGTATAGAGCCTGTACTTGGCGTCTGAGGTGTAGTCAGGATAGTATACAGGCAGAAGCCTGGTGTCTGTATGGTCCTCTTTCGAGGGCCCCTCCCCAAGGCTGCTTAGGCAGTGGTTCCACCAGAATCAGGGGAGAGCCGAGATAGGCCAGCCGAGCAGGATACAGGCTGGCCCAGTGGGCAGGGGAACTGAAGGCTCGGTTCCAGAGGGGTCAGCATCGGCCCAAGAGGCAGGAGCAAGTGATGGCCAGGGGTAGATGGCAGAGCGCTTCTGCAGCGGTCAAAATCAGCTGTTGCCACATAAGTTCCTCATAGCGTAGACAGAGTTTCCGTCAAAGCCTCTTCTCGTCCGAGGAGGATGAGGATCTGCGGCAATGCCTCTTTTTAGAGTGCTTATGACTCTTTTTTGGCTTTTTGGCCGAAGGGGTTCTAGACCTCAATCGAGATCGAGGAAGTCAACCCGATCGATTGGGAGACACCGGGGTTGGTGAAAACCGGGGGTCCAGAATCATTTCCTCGATGGGGACACCAGCAGGCTGGGTCTCCTCATCTGGAAAGACAAGGACCGGGGTCCCTTCCAAAGAATCATCGACTGGAGTCAGCGACAAAGGGTCGATTGGGTCGAGAGATCTCAGCCTCATCAGCCCCTTCCTTGGTCTCTCGGCCAGACAGAAGATCCGTGAAGCCGGCGGCCAAGGATGCGATCTCGACTGAAGTCGAGACCACGTGCTCTTGAGACTCGGACCTTTCTCAGTCCAAGACGTCTTCGTTTGATGAAGCCTTTGGGTCCTTATCCCTCTTCAGAGGCGGGAGAATCTGAGCCCAAGGGTGCCTCACTCCTGGTGGGGAGAGACTGGCACAGCTCCTTGAAGGAACCCGTAAAGGTGGAGCCAAGGTTCAGTGGAATGAAAAAGCTTCGATTAGCCAAAGCTTGAGCTGCTTCCTCCTCGAACACCTTCATCTGCTCTAGCTGCTCGGCGGATCCCTCGGCCACGGAAACCGCCCACCTCGCCTCATTCAATTTCACCGGCGGGTTCCTTTTCTCCAGTCTCCCCAATTTTAGGCACACCAAGCGGTTATCCAGGATGTTGGGATGGAAGGCCAGGCACAACGTGCAAGACGAGGTGTCATGACCGACACCCAGGCAGCAGACACACATTAGGTGGGGATCGGTGCGCGACATCTTCTGGCCACAGGAACACCGGTGAAATCCGGGTGAAGATTTATCTTCCATGTCCAATCACGCTACTATCAGAA
The DNA here is from genome assembly GCA_016271365.2 of Neoceratodus forsteri. Classification (NCBI taxonomy): domain Eukaryota; kingdom Metazoa; phylum Chordata; order Ceratodontiformes; family Ceratodontidae; genus Neoceratodus; species Neoceratodus forsteri. The sequence goes on from CM057453.1 coordinate 844,624, forward strand.
TCGCTACCTCGAGCGAGAGGTTTAAGCGGATTTAAATTGGCGGCGCTTTGAATCCAGGGACCTACAATTGCTCTGAAAGTCACGAGGGAACTTGCATCTTCCAGCAGAAAGGAAGATCTGTGTCATGGGGCAGAGCAGAGGTTTACACCACCCGGTGGGTGGAGGAGCCAGCTGAAGACTTCCGCAAGATTTAAAGGGATATGCCAAGAAGTGTGGATGAACAATATATCCACGCTCCTAGAAAAATTTTTTTCACTGAAAGGGTGGAAGATGCCTGGAATAAAGAACCAGCAGAAGTGGGGGAGGCTACAACAGTGGGGGGCTTCAAGCATGCATGGGGTAGACATAGGGGTATATTAGACAGGAGACAGTGAGGTAGGAGGGTCAATGGAGACCAAATAGGGCGTACAGAGACAGAATAGGTAGGGAACATCTGGGCTGACTGTGGGGCAAGCGGTCCTTTTCTGCCATCAAATTTATGTTTCTGATGCCAATGGTGCCAATATGCAAGGTGTCAAGCTTTTGCTTGATGTTTTCCATCAGAGGTCTTTTAATCTGACTAACTCTTAGAATGATCTGCATTGAGCCAAGTCCTAAAGAACTAGGACTGCCTGCAATAATCTCTAGTCAAAAAAGATGCAGTGGAAAGCTATAGCCAAGAGGCAACAGAAATCTGTGAGTGAAGGAAGTCTATGCCTTCCACAGATCTGCATAGATGTGGGCTGGTTCTGATGATCAGGTTGCATTTTAGAGAATCTAAGCTTTCATTTAAAAACTTTATCTTTTTATTTCTTTCTGTTGCAAAGAAAGTCTCTTCAAAGAAAATCAATATACTGCAGTGCTCATGCAGTCTTTCTGAAGCTGTTGTCCATGGGCAATGGCAGTCATATTCCCCCTCCACCTTACTGGGACATTACCTCCAAAACCTTAAAGTAAGAGGCAAGAAATGTTTTATTTTTAAAAATGCTTTAACTGCAAGTATTCCTTTCTAGCGTAGCTCAGTCTGCTTACAATGGCTGCATAACATAAGCTAAATCTAAACCTGTTCCTAAACATTTGAAGAGCTGTGCATTAGCAATGCAATGACACAAACCTTGAACTAATTAAAACTACTTTTAGGGCCTTATCTGAAGCATGTCTTCATTTTATTATTTAACAAGTCCTGTTTTGCATGCAGTAATTGCAAACTGTAACATGCATCTCAAATTGTAACTACTATCTTTACATACATTCCCATCACCTCACCAAAGCGCATTTTTCGGCTCTCAACAAGCCTGTGCAGGTTAGTCATCTCTAGTCAACTCTTGTTCCTCATTTTACTTTAAGCTTCAACAAGGGCTGAAGCACCAGGACGGTTCCAGCTGGCAGATGAAGTACTGCTACTTGCTGGTCTGCAGTTACAAGTTTTTTGCTGCAACAGTCAGCATACCTCTCGACCTTTTGTCACTGAAATGAGGGACACGGACACTCAAAATGAGGGGCTCTGATCCTCATAATGAGGGACACATCCTCTATCGTGGAGATACAAGTTCAGAGCACTGTGGAAACCATTATGTTTACTTTTACAAAGTTTATTTGTGATTTAGCATCTTAGAATATTTTGAATTTCTCTTTTAAAGTCTGAATTTACAGCACATTCTCTTCACTTTCTTCATGAGGGACACATGGGGCACAGAGCAATTATGAGTGGTAAAATATGGGGGGGGCTCTTAATCAGGGGCAGTTGAGAGGTATGGCAGTCAGTCCCAAGAGCAACTCACCTCCCTGTTGTATGTTGATGACATTGTTCTGTATACTAGTGCTAAAAGCATTGATAACATGAACCAAAAGGCTCACTCACGACTTTCAATTAACCCAACAGTGGCTGGCTAGTCACAAACTAGTCCTCAATGAGTCAAAGACCAAGCCATGCTATTGGCTCTACCCTTAAACTCAAGCACTCCCAGCATAAGTTTAAAGTCTCCACCGTAAGTGGCACATCCGGTGGTGTGGTAAACTCCTTTAAATATCTTGGTGTCACACTGGACCCATCACTAAATTTTGATCTCCATATTCTACGGACCTGAAAGTCAGTAGACGCAAAACTTGGTATTGCCTATCGGACAAGCTATGCCCTCACCCCCTCTGCTAGGCTTGCCATAGCCTGTGGGAAACTCCTTCCTTTGCTTACCAATGGGGTTGCTACCTATACCTCGATGGGTAAATCAAGTCTTTGAAAGTGGGATGTCACCTACAACAACATCTGTTGCTATGCATCCTCCTCTCATAGACTAAAACACCATCGTCTCCTCTACTCCGACCTTGAATGGCTGCCTCCTCACGCATCAAGGTCTTATACACTCGGCTCCACTATTGACATCATCAGATCTCAGATACCCAAGCCCTAGCAGGCTCTTTCTAAACGGGCATTTTGCTATGACCTATGCTCAGTTGCAATGCCCCTGTCACATCCCTAGACATGCCACCTCAAAGGTGCTAGTGCCTTTGCCTATCATTCCCCAATACTGGAACTCCCTACCTCTAAGTATTCGCCAGACCCCATCCCATGCCTCCTTTAAGACAGAACTTCGTAACCATATCCTCTTGTCCTCTACTTGCTCCTGTTTCAAACCACCCTAGCCACTTTTTCCTTATCCACTGTACCCCTTTCTGCCATGACTAGTCTTGTCCTTCTCAACGTTTTAGCACTTCTTGCAGCCTGCTGGCTTCCGCGCACCTGCTGTTCTCCATATCTCCTATACTTGTTCCTATCCTCAAATTTTCTACTATCCTTCTTTTTAGCTACCTGCTCCCATTTCTTCTTGTTAGTCTCTCCTACATTTTTTTTCTGGTTGATTACAATTGTGTTCACTGTTCATTGTATTTATCCTCCTCTTATCAACATGTGCCCAAACTTTTGCAATGGATTTTGTTTGTATGCATATCATTGATACTGTAGAATACTCTTGTTGGCTGTCAGTTTTCCTGCTTGTATGTACAAATTTCTTTGACAAATCCCAAACTGTAATGTTTATTGTTTCTGATGTTTGTTTCTGTATCTCCCGGTCGTGCCTGCAAATAGTCACTGTTATGGCTAGTGCACCTACCCGGTAAAAAACTAAATAAAATAAAAATAATGCTGCTTGCTTCTAAGAACAACAACAACAAAGAAAATGTCCCACACTCAACAATCTGACTTCATTTTCCACCACAAACTACTGTATTAACTTACATTGGTCTGGTTAAAAATAGATTGGAAATACTTTCCCTGAAAAAAACTGTAAGGAAAAAGATAAGCTGAGATAGTGTATGTACGGCATATAGTATCAGTAACAGTAATGTTGACTTTCTGAGAAAATACACTGACCAGGCATTATTGGCTGACTGATAAAAACACTGAAGGATTTTAAGTGGCTTAAGTTTTGTATTTAAAGGATATCAGACACTTGGATCTGCTTGTGCATCTACTCAGTGGAAAATGTGACACACCACATATGCATTTACAAAATGTTTCTTGTATGTTTTTGCCACTGTGATTTCTAATACACACACACACACACACACACACACACACACACACACACGTACGTACATACACACTGCTGAGATGGACAAACCTGGGCAAAAAACGCATCATGATGTCACCATCTCCAGTGGCTGCTGCCCCTCCTGCTGTGCTGTCGGCATAAGCTCCTGCTCCAACTATAGGAGAATCACCTACACGGCTACAGAAGGAAAACACAGCACTGAGTGGAATATTTGTGTAACTATTACTGCAACACACACACATGCTAGGATGTCACCATATCACATTTTATATATTGTAACTGAAAAATAATATTGTGGTTACCAAGTTTTACAGCAGTGTAGCTCAGCTACTTAAAAGCAAATAGTATGAATTCCAAATGGAATCCAATCAGGTTTATGTTGGAGGGGCTCCTGGAAGCCCAAATTTGAGACAACCTGAGGCGACAGCCTGAAAAAACATATACTAAGGTACACAGATTTTCCAACAATGCACCAGGAGACTCCATATTTAACAAATCTTCATTTTGCAAATTACTTTTTGTATACATACAGTGTAACAGGAAGTGCTGACCACAATTAGCAGAAGCACACTGTAATTTAGTGTACACAAGGTTAGGGTCCCTCCTGGGCCATGGTCAGATTCAAACTCATTGTCCTTCATGAAACTCAGAAACATAGACTGATGGCAGATAAGGACAGCTTGACCCACCTAGTCTGCCCATTTCCCTACTTACAGGATAAGCTGCAGATCCTATGTAACCAACAGCCTATTTATAACATTGCTAACTGACTTAAAAGCTTCAGTGCATGCCAAAAGGAATATTACAGCTCAGTTCCTGACTGCACACTGTTATTCTTCAGTTCCAGACATTTATTTGTAACATGCCACAGTATATCACCGATACAGAAGGGAACAGACTGTTCCACTGAAGCAACCCACTTCACTTCAGTGGAACAATCTGTTACTTTCTGCATGGGTAATTAGCAACCCAGTTCACTTCAGTGGAACAGTCTGGTAGTTTCTGCATTGCTGATGTGCTGTGACATCTTATAACTAAATGGCTGAAACAGAAAAATAAAAGTGTGTAATCAAGATATAAACTGAAATATTCACGTTGCCATGTGGTGAAGGCTTTTAAGTTGGTTAATAATTTTAAAAGATGCTGTTTCAAGAAGACCATCAAATCTTAGTGTGGACATGGGCCTAGGTGATCTGAACCTTGTACACTGCCGTACATCAGGGTTTGAATTTTAACATTCATTTGCTATATCGAGCACATCCCAAACTGTGGGCAGAGTACCAATTTACAGTTCTAGGTATTTCATTTCGAATATCAGGTTTTAACAAAACAATTTTTTTTGTAATGTACTGTATGTAAACTGCAGTACAATAAGAAATTCTATCAGACTTACTGTAATTGTTATGTTTGCCCTTGTGCTTGCGTGAAGCAAATATATTTGTATGACACTGGATTTTGAGAAGCGTCTCACTGTTGGTCCAATGCAAGGTGGTCTACAACGGGCTCAACCGTGTCAGACCAATCAGCAGCCAGACTGCTCATGGCACTCTTCTGCTCTAGCTTGGATGAAACTTCTTGTAGTTCAAAGAAAAGAGTCGTCTGAATCATAGGCAACTATTTCCTTTGATATGCATGATACCACCCAGTAAGCACAGCTTATCAATGTCATGATAAGCCTGCTGTGGTTCCCCACTCCCCACATAAAAACAATCCCTCCCACCCCTTACTTCTTAATTTTTTTCACACCAGGGTGCCCAATCCCTGGTGCCAGCTAGTACACCTACTGCACCCATTTGTACTGTGCGACACCAGGGAGCACACTCCCGGTGCTGCTAAACATAACATGGACACTGGGGTACCCAATCACCAGTGTTTGCACCTGAAAAAAAAAAAAAAAACACTGTCCCACAATCCCTCCCTGCCCTTTTTACTATTCTGTCATCGGGTTGCCCAATCCCTGCTGCTGGCCAATACCGCCCATTCTGCCCGTTTTCACTGTGCGATACCAGGGAGCCAATCCCTGGTGCCGCAAAACATAATACCAACAATGCAGTGCCCAATCCCAAGTGTCAGTACCCGAAATAAAGAAAACCATTCCTCAATCCCTCTCACCCCCTCTTCTTAATTTTCTGACACCAGGGTGCCCAATTCCTGGTGCTGGCTAGTAACCCCCATCCTGCCCGTTTTCGCTGTGTGACAATGGGGAGCCCATCCCCAGTGCTGCCAAACATAACACCGACATTGAGGTGCCCAAGCCCCAGTGTTGCTACCTGAAATAAAGAAAACCATCCCTTGTAGTCTTTTTTTATACACCCTGCAAAAAAGAAAACTGTCTATCGGTGTCTGTTGCTGCTGCTGCTGGCCCACCACCACCGCCATTAACCTCCCTAACTTCCCACTCAGCACCAAACACCCCCCTCTTACTGACATACCAGGGGTCCAGCACCATAATCCTCTCTGGACCACAGATACATCTTCACTCTTCAAATACCCAACCAGGAACTTAGCAAATCAGGTATGCGGTTCAAGGTATTTTAATGGGTTTAGAACTTATCCTCATAACTTGGTCATTTTAAATATGTGTTCCCAAAATTTTCAACATGAACTTTTGGGACCCCACCCTATGAAAAGGGTGGTAAAATTATGATAAATTCATCCAGAAAGGTGATTTTAGGGTATATGCAAAAATCTCACCTTTGGGCAGGATTTGAACCCTTTCATGAGGTGTGGTCATAAGAAGTCTGTGTTGAACGGTTGAAAATTTAGGTAACAATATTTAAAACAACAAAGTTATGAGTGTATAGTATGTTGAAGTTTTCAACATGCACTCATAAGTTGGTAATTTGCAATATTTTGACCCCAAATTTTTCAGTATAGCCATTTTTCACACCACCTCCACGAACATGACAATTGTCATTTTTCAAATCTTTGTCAAAATGTGTTTTCACACTTGTGGTGCAAATGACATTTCCATCACTGTTTATAAATGACACCTGTGTGTTCGGAGAAATGGTCACAAAGAATAATGTTGAAAGGGCACTGTGCCCCCAGCTTAAGGCCTTAAAATATTCCTAGTTTAAAAACACATGCTATGACTGTTCACATTCTGTGAGGCTGCTGATGTAGCTGGTTGTTTGATTCCAATTATTTTTTTCTTTTAAAAAGTGAAAAACAGACTGCCCACCTTGCTGGTGCTTCCACACAAGAACATGTTTGTTTACATTCTTTGATCAACTCCCACTGCATCTTTCCTGGGCTCAGGAACACCCCAACAGTCTAGCCACTAATTATGCAGTGGGACTATAGAAGACTACTGCATCTTGAGTTCTGCACTATTTGAGGGTGTTTCTAATCTTCTTCGAGGATCTCTCTCATCAGGTCACACCTATGGAACTATAAGCCACCGAGCGCTAGGACCACATGGAAACTTTTTGCAAGCAGTCCACCAGGGGCTGCCCATGATGACGTCAGACATCAGCTCTCCCATATAATCGTGGGTGGCCCTTCCCTCAGTTCTTTTCCCACCACTGACCATTCCTGTCAGACAGTGCACGGAAACGACACTGCTATAGTTGCCGATTTCATGCATTTCTCACCATAGTCACACTACCATTTTCTCAAGTGATCTTCAATGGCATATGCTGACTAAAGAGCCGTCAAAGCAGTTCTGCTATTGTGAGTGTGATGAGAAAATATATTCTGGAGACTCACATGATGTCTGCATGTGCTGCTTAGGCGCAGAGCACAACTTTCAGGCGTGCCAGATCTGCAAGAGATTCAATACAGCCACCGGTCAACGCAGAAGTAGAGCTCTAGAAAAGCATCTCTTAAAGCAGCAGGTAGCAGATGAGACGACTCCAGCAAAGATATCTGCCCACGTTGCGGTACATTCCTCAGGGTCCAAATCCTTGAAATCCTGGGAAAAAACGTACGGGTCACATATGCACAAGCACTGGGAGAGGGTGAGAGACAAAGACAAAACCTCCCCAGTTTGCTCTGTCACCCACCTCAGCACCCAAGAGTGCTTTGGCGGCAATGCCATCAGCAGCCCAGATAATCAATACAGCTTCCAGGTCAAGGCAGGCTATAAGCACCACCAGGCCTAGTATGGCTGGTGCGTCACAATCAATGCAGGGGACCCTGCCTCACCCATCGACCTCCTCCTGCACTCCCACTGAACACACAGGCACCGATGCACATGCTGTCTTGTTGTCCTTTATGGACATCCTCTAATGGCTTTTGCCTCCCCATCCTACACCAGGAGGTCCACTGATGGGGTCCATAATTCAAACCACCACGCCGATGCCTACCAGGGTTCTACCCTCTCAAGCGCCGACAGCTTCGCCAGTGTGCTCTCTTTGTCCCATCAACCAGACAGACCATGACATGGAATGCAGTCCTGACCTCATGGTACGGGATGATGATGAGGAGGCCGAAGATAATGTTGAAAGTCCCTATGACAGAACTAGTTTCACAGTTTCCACTTGCAGCGAGGACTCTGTTACACCCCTAGGTCCCTTCCTGAGGACCCCTCTTTTACAACCATGATGCGGCAACTTCATGCTACCATGGTATTTGATTTGGAGGAGCAGGACACAACCAAGAAGAATCTGATAAGAAGTCTTGGAGCTATCACTGCAACCGTAATTCCATCCTCCTCCCTGCCCTGAAGGATATCACCTTGGTTGCCTGGCATATGCCTAAAGTAATTCCTGCCATACCTAGAAAGGCAGATTGGGGAGGTTCCTGTATGCCTTCCCTCTAATGTAGAGGTAGTACTCAAAATTTCAAATGGAGAGGGAAACTCTAATCTTCATTGGTCTAATGTCTCCACAGATCTGGTTCCTCTTACTACAGCTGCTGGCAGTGGAACCACCAGTAGCTCTGCTCTTATTCCAGGGACTTCTGTCACAGAAGTGGTGAATCCTGGTCCATCTGGACCTCGACTCTCTTCATCTACATGCAGGGCTCCTGAAAACAATGCCATTGCTAGATCTGGGGTCTCCCAAAAAGTGGCTGATGTCTTGGTGGCTACCAGAAAGCCTTCTATCAGGCCAATTATTCCATGAAGTGAAAGCTGTTTGCTTTGTGGGCGCTTCACCAACTGAACCCTTTTACCTGTCCAATAAATCAGGTGCTAGAATATCTACTGTCCTTGTCGGATGCAGGACTTCAGTGCTCCTCTATTAAGTACACTTGACTGCTATCTCAGATTTCCATGTACCTACTGAAGGGCATACGGTGGCCCAATTAGAGGTGGGCCATACATTTTAAGCGTTTTGCATTTAAAGTCTCTATCTATAATCCACTCCTGGCTTGTAACCTGAATTTTGTGTTGGAAAAACTTACTTTGGCTCTTTGAACTGGCTGCGACTTGTGGCTTATGCTTTCTTTCTTGGAAAACATTGTTTTAGTTACTATTACTTCCACTCGAAGTATTTCAGAGCTACGCTCTAATGTGTGAACCTCCTACTAGATTTTCCACAGAGTGTCTTTACGTACTAATCCTAAGTTTCTACCAAAGGTGGTGTCTGAGTTTACTTTAAATCAAACCATTTACCTACCAGTTTATTTTCCTGAGCATGCCAATCCAGGGAAGCATTGCTCCATACTTTAGATGTACATAAAATACTCAGGTACTATATACACCGCTAAAGGACTGCAGAAAGTCCTCACAGCTTTTGTTTCCTTCACCCTTGTGAAAGACGGTGCTCCAGTTTTCAAACAGTGCCTGTCCAAATGGTGGCAAACTATATTACTTGTTGTTATTGGAAGTACGGTAAGGAACTTTCTGGGATTGTTCATGGTAATTCCACTAGAGGCATGACCACATCTGTTGCATGTTTTAATAAGGTCTGGTCCAGAGCCGATATGGCTGTGGAGAGCTTTTGGAATGCTTTTACCCATTATTTCTAATGAATCTGCACAATGCAGATCTGCTGAGAGGAAATTTCAATGTGGTCTTTTACACGTTTACAATGTGTTTTCCTAGAATATGCCTACTGACTGCTATATATTTAGCATACATAGTTCACAGAAGACATGGCATTTTATTTTCCATGGGGCTCTACATCTACACAATATTATGCTGCACTGCGTAAAATCAGAAGACACTGAAAAAACAGGTTACTCACCTGTAACAGTAGTTCTAGGAATAGTATATGTTGTCCATCCACACTTGTTAGCATGTCCCTTTCCCTTTAAATCTTGTTGGATGGTCTAAAAGCTGGCTCCTCTCACCCAACCGGGAGGTATAAGCCTCGGCTCCACCCCACGATGCCAGATCTTGCCTGCTGAAAGCAGAGGTTGTGTGTCGAAGCCGGGTGAGTCCGTGTGGATGAACAACATATACCACTCCTAGAACTACTGTTACAGGTGAGTGACCTGTTTTTCTAGGATCGTGGATATGGTGTTCTATCCACACTTGTTGGCAGACTCCTAGCAGTTCTCCGGAAGGAGGGAGGCAAGGCGCACCTAGCAGGAGAGTACAGTTACGTAAGAACTTGCCGTAACAGTGGATCTCGAGAGGCTCTTGCAGTGAGTAATTACATATAGGACTGAAGCTGGCAGGCAGGACCACATGGAAAAATTTCTAGCTAGCAGTCTCTGGTGGGGATCGCCCCACATCAGGTGACCCGGCATCAGGGCGTCAGTATAAAGGGCGGTCCTACACCCGCCTTCAGTTCTTTCCTGCCAAGGCCCAAAAGGCAAGACAAGAGAGCGGATATTTCCTTCCTGGAAAAGCAGCTGAAAAAGCTAAGGGGATGGAAGGCGGAAGGTATTACCTACCGCAAGAGCCTCTCAAAGATCTACTGTTACGGTAGGCTCTTCAGAGACCCAAAGCCTGGAACTCTAGCCGGCTCAGGAACCAGGCTGTCAGGTGCAGGGATTGAAGGTCTGGGTGGGTACCTTCCCTGACTGATGGAGAGCAGGTCCGGGCATGCTGGAAGGCGCCTCGGGGCCTGATGCTGAGGCTGAGAAGATCTGGATACCAGAACTGGCAAGGCCAGTCTGGGGCTACCAGGACCATCTGTGTCTTGTCCTCCTGACCTTGAAGAGCATATGGTGGACTGAGGAAGGCACAGAAGAGGCCTGGGGTCCATGGCCTCAAGAAGGCATCCCCCTGCAGCGAGCCCTGCTGCGGGGGTTGGGTATGAAACAGCCTCAGCTTTGTGTTCTCCCTGGAGGTGAACAGATCCACCTGAGGGTTGCCCCACTGGGAGAACAGGATATGAACTACCTCTGGATGGAGAGACCACTCGTGGGACGCCTCGCCCACATGGCTGAGGGCGTCTGCCAATTGATTCGAGGCTCCTGCCACATGGATGGCTAGGAGATCTGCACCAGTCAGCTCATGGGTACAGATATGAGAGCTTCATGACAGAGGCCGGAAAACGGCTGCCCTGTTTGTTGAGGTAGTACATGGTCACGGTGTTGTCCGTCTGGACTTGTACCACCTGACCCCGAAGGACCAGAGTGAATGCAGTCAGCGCCAGCCGAACTGCTTGGCGCTCCAACAAGTTAATGCTGTAACGGGATTCCTTGGGGGTCCAGAGCCTGTGGAATCTGATTCCCCATGTTGGCACCCTAGCCTGTGAGGGAGGCGTCAGTCGTCAGGGCGCCCATAGGCTCAGGATTCCTTCCTGTAGATGTTTCAGGACAGTCCACTGGAGGGCGTTTGACATCTTCTGGGTCACAGCGACCAGCTGGTTGAAATTACCATGTCACTGAGACCACTGGCTGGCCAGCTCCCATTGAAAGGGGCGCATATGTCACCGGGCCCATTGGACCATGGAGATGCAGACCGCCTTGTAACCAAGAAGTCGCAGTAAGTCCCGGGCAGGGCGCAACTGCCCAACCAGAAATGATTGGGCAAAGGAGGAGAGAACCTCCGCCCTGTCTGCTGGAAGCCTGGCTCTGGCTCAGCAAGAGTCGAGCTCTGCTCCAATGAAGCAAATCACCTGCGAGGGCATGAGTTCCGACTTGGCCTCAGAGACCAGGAGGCCAAGGCTGAGGCAGATTTGGAGAGCCAGATCCCTGCACCTCTCCACCTCCAGCCTGGAGGGACCTGCTATTAACCAATCATTGAGATAGAGGTACCTCTGACCTCTCGATGCGAGAGATGAGGCCACCACCACTACTATGCATTTGGTAAACACCTTGGGGTCTGATGACAGGCTGAGCGGCATGGCTTTGAACTCATAGAGGATCCCTTCACCCTGAAGCGGAAGAACCTCGAGTGGGACGGACAGATCAGGACACAGAAGAATGCATCCTGTAGATCCAGTGAGCAGAATCACATGTTCTACTCGAGATGGTATGCTCTGGGACAGAGTTACCATCCAAGAGTCTTGAAACGGAGAAACTAATTCAGGTCATGCAGATCTAGAATGGGCGCCAGCCCCCCATCCATTTTGGGACCAGGAAATACCTGGACACAAACCAGGAAGTACCTGAAACAAACCCTGGGTTGGCGGGAGAATCCGCGACTCTGACCATTACCTCCTTGCAGAGGAGTTGGGCAATGTCGTCCCTGAGAGCTGACCAAGTACAGGAGGATACCTTTTCGTACTGTTGGGTGCAGGCTCGGCTTGGAGGGTACTGCTCGAATTCTAGAGGCAGACTCTGGCTGACCACTTCCAAGACCCACCTGTCCGCTGTGACAGTGGACCATGTGGAAAGAAAGTGGTGGAGCTGGCCCCCATGGGACGACCCAGAGTGGTCGTGGCGAGCATGGAGTGGCTGCCCCACCCCACCACTGTGCAAACTCGGATGATGAAGGGCCAGCAAAGGGGTCACGGAGCCTTTCCTCCGGACTTATGGTTCTCAAAGCCCCAACTTGGACCAAGGGTGCCAAGTTTGAGCCTGCTGCCGCTGCCAGGATCATTACTGGGGATGCTTGGCCGCAGGGGCAGAAGGCCGAAAGGGCTTCTTCTTCTGCTGCTTCTTAGAACCCTGAGGTTCTTTCCGGGCGGAAGTAATGGAGTCCAAGGTCGCACTGGACTTCTAGATACACTAGAGGTGACCATCGATTCCTAGACTGAACAAGTCGGTACACAGGAAAGGAACATCCGCCAGTTTGTGCAGGGTGTCTTCCATAAAGGTTGAGACCCGCAGTCAGACCCTGTGGTGCATGGCGACTGCGACTGCCCATCTGGAGATGCTGTTTGGCAACAGCCAGACCCTGGTCATGGACCTGCTTGACCATGGTCAGAAGGTCCGTGTGGAGATGAGGAAGCACCTCATCCAGAGAGCCCAAGAGGGCATGGGAGAAGTGTGCCATAATGATGGCTAAGATCGCCTGTCGGAGACCAAGCGAGGAGGTAGCATAGACCTTTCTGGCTGAATGGTCCAATTTTTGGGACTCTTAGTCCGGAAGTCTATCCATATGTGTTAAATGATCTTCTGATGGCGAGGGATCAGAAAAGACGCTCCATTCTTGTTGTTCTTGATCTCTCTGCAGCTTTTGACACTGTGGACCACATGGTGTTATTAGCTTGCCTGAGGCAAATTTGTGGAATGCCTGGAACCGTTCTTCAATGGTTCACGTCATTCCTCACTGGGAGATCACAAAGAGTTGTGTCGGGGATTTTTTCCTCTGACCCAATTTCTTTGTTGTGTGGAGTGCCTCAGGGATCTGTGCTGTCACCCATGTTGTTTGCAGTGTATATGCTGCCCCTCGGAAGTATCATAAGACGATATGGGCTGAGGTTTCACTGCTATGCAGATGATACCCAGCTATATCTGTCCTTTGCACCCGACCAGGATGGAGCTCTCTCGGTGTTTAACAACTGTCTGGGGGAGATCCAAGACTGGATGGATTCTAGTTGGCTAAAGTTGAACTCGGAGAAAACAGAGGTTCTGGTAGTGGACCCAGGTGGTCGGATTGAGAGGCCGGGTACTGGCGCACCATCCGGAATTTTCCTTGGTGGTGTGTCTCTCCCGTCCTCAGAACAGGTGCGTAACCTTGAGTTTATTCTTGACGACAGGCTGACTCTTAAGTCCCAGGTGTCAGCCGTTGTCAAGACTTCCTTTTATCATCTTAGGAACATTGCCAGGGTTAGGCACCTTGTTCTGTCTGACTCCTTGCCAACGTTGGTCCACGCTTTTGTATCTTCGCACCTGGACTACTGGAACGCCCTTTACTTTGGGCTTTCTAGGGTTGAAATCCGTCGCCTACAGCTGGTGCAGAACGCTGCAGCCTGGGTGTTGACTGGGACAAGTAGGTCCTGTCATATCACTCCCGTGCCGCGCGAACTGCACTGGCTTCCCATACGGTGGCGGATCACCTTAAAGTCATTTTATTGACTTTCAAAGCTCTTCACAATCAGGGTCCAGCCTATCTGAAAGACCTCCTGGTCCCTTACTGCTCCTGACCGATCCTCCATTTCGGCCGACATGGGGTTGTTAGAGATTCCAAGAGTGAGTTTAAAATCCTCTGGCAGCAGAGTTGTTGCATGCTGCACACTCTTGGAATTCCGACCATGCCGAGTTCGGCAGTGCACCTCCGAGGAGTTATTCAAGAAAGATCTGAAACATATTTATGGAATATGGCCTTCTCAGATAATTATTTTATTATGTTTGGATTTTATTATAAATTTGTTATTATGACGATATGCTGATCTTTTTATGGATGTTTTTCTGATTTTTATTTAGAGTTTTGAACTTGTTTTTAAAACTGTTCAGCACCTTGATATACTGAAAGGTGCTATACAAATAAAATTATTATTATTTATTATATATCCTGAGTTGCCCGAGCACCGAAACACAGACTCTGTCACCAACCCCTCAGCCGCGGGATGCTGTGTAAACCCCAAAGGGGAGCCGATGGGAACCGCATACTTGCAGGCCATACAAGCCGAAGGCACAGGGCAGGAGACGAGGTGCTGCCAAAGCTCCAAGGATGGGCCAACTATGGCTTCGCCACTGGGAAGGCCTCAGATGGAAATCCCCTCTCCTGAGGATATCGGTCAGGGGGTATTCAGACCGTTTTTCAACTGCCTCTAAGGGCATCACCACTGATTCGGAGATGAGGCGGAGGATGCCCAGGAGGACATGGGACCTTCATCCATCGACAGACTCATGGAATAGTCATACGGATGCAAATTCAGGTCCGAATCCTCAGACCCTGAGTCTGGATAAAGCGTCCGATCACCAGAGTTACCTTCGACCTGCAGCGGAATGCTGGGAGTGAGGGTGACAGACAGCCTGCACAAGAGGCCCTGAATGGGCAGACACTCCTTGACAGAAGCCCCTGAAGGAGGCTACTTAAATGGTGGCTCCACCAGGATAGGTGCAGAGGCTGGCTTCGGCCGAGCTGGGAGGGTCTTCACTGGCTCTGCGGGCAGAGGGCAGTGTTGACTGGCTCCGAAGAGTCGGCCTGGAAGGAGACAGCCAAGTGATGGCTGGAGTAAAAGCAGGGGTCGACTTCGGACAAGCATGAGCTGTTTGCCGCATAAGGTCCTCATAGTGATGACGCAATCCAAGGCCGAAGCCTCTCCTCATCCGAGGAGGACGAGGATAAATGGCGGTTTCGCCTCTTCTTGAAGAGCCGCTTATGAGACTTCCTCAGCCTGTCTGTTGAGGGTGTCCGAGACCTCAACCTAGACTGTCGGGGGGGGACCGACGGAGGTGTTCAGAAGGGGTCGGGGAAACCACGGCTCCTCCAGGTTAGGGACAGTGACCACAGGAGGAGTCCCAGAGCTGGAGTCTGCTCCTCGGTGGGCAAGACTGGAGTGCTAAACAGAGAATTGTCGGCATCAACAACAGGTCGATGGGGTCTATTACAATTTCGACCCGATCGTCATCCCACATCTGAGCCAACTGGCCTGAAGGGGGTACCATGAAGCCAGCAGCCGAGGTCGCAATTTCGCCCGAAGTCGAGATGAAAGACTCCTGGGATTGAGATCTCTCTCTATCCGAAGAGCAACAACGATGCGAAGAATCTTCTCTTGACCCTTTGTCCTTCTTGTGGGACCAGGAGGTGTGTGAACTGGACGGGCCCTCTCCTTTCATCAGGAGAGACTGGCACATCTCCTGGAAGGATCCAGAGAAGGATGTGACCAGACTGAGGGGGACAAAGACAGAGACTGAAGAGGATTGCTTGGTGGCACAAACTGCCTCCTCCTCGAAGGCCTTCATCTGCTCCAGTTGTTCAATGGATCCCGCGGCCGCAGAAACCACACGACGGGCATCTTCAGATTTGACCAGCAGTTGCCGTCTTTCTGGGCGTCCGAGTTGCAAATGTGCAAGGTGCAACAAAAATCGCAGGCCTGGGTGTCATCAGCATGGCCCAGGCAGTAGACACACGTGGCATGCAGGTCAGTACAGGACATCTTCTGCCTGCAGGGACAACAGCGGAAACTGGGCAAGGACTTGTCCTCCATCATGGTCGCTATCGCAAAATTACAGAGGAAACTCTAACAAGTTTGATATTGGTAAATTAGCTGAAGGATTAAGCACCAGGGCCTACTTAACATGGAAGTGGTAAGGACAGAACCTGAATCTTCCAGCAGAAAGAAAGATCTGGTGTCGTGGGGCAGAGCCGAAGCTTATACCGCCTGGTGGGTGGGAGGAGCCTGCTTTTAGACCATCCTGCAAGATTTAAAGGAAAGGGACATGCCAACAAGTGTGGATGGAACAACAAGCCACGATCCTAGAAACAATATTTTACATTAGACTAGGATACCCTGAATAAATACATTATAAAAATGGTAAAATCATGACCCTACTGAAAACAAGATATTGCATCTAATCTGGGGCATCCTGAGTAAATACAGTGCAAAAATGTGTAAAATGAAGATCCCTATGACACTGAGATGTAGCATCTCCCCTACGCTATCCAAGATACAAAATATAGGATAAGAAATATTTAAAGGAAATCTACTGTAAACTGAACTTCACTGTGTTCACTGACATAAACAGTGTCTTTATTGTTTTATAACATATTAGACTGCAGTATGAGGATGCGGTGTACAGTGTGTGTTTTTGCTGTAGCTCAATATATTTTTTTCCCCAAAAAGCATAGTAAAAATGCCTGCTGACTGCTATATATTTAGCCTGGATAGTTCACAGAAAACCCAGCATATGTCTGAGACAGTACTTATCAGATAGTGTCTTAAGAGATAAAAAAAAAACAAAAAAACAATCTTTTTAGATTCCTTGCTGGGAAAGGGTGACACTTATGAGATATGAATCTTTCTTGAAAGACAATACCTTCCCAACTGAAGCTAGTAGCTAGAAAATGTTTAAATGCTAAGTATTTAAATGTACAACTTGTTGCATTTCGAAGGGAATAAACAAATCTCCAGTTTAACAGGCAACCAATATTTAACAAGCTGTTTCAGTTTCCTAACAGCCATCTGATAAGCAGCTTGGAGTTCTGTCTTCAACATTCTAAACAGAAAGAAGAGAGTATTTACTTCAACTGGCATAGTGATTTGTAGGTGTGAAAGGATACACTGAAAACTCCAAAAATGTGTTCTACGTATTCCATTTTCTAGGATCATGGATGTTGTTGTTCATCCACACTCTTTGGCATGTCCCTTTCCCCTTTAAGGATCGCCGGAAGTCTTCAAGCTGGCTCCTCCCACCCACCCGGGTGGTATAACCCTCGGCTCTGCCCCATGACGCCAAATCTTCCTTTCCGCTGGAAGATTCACGTTGCCTCCTTAAATGCGCCTGCATTTTGAAGGCCCGCCCCAAAACCTTTAGTTATTCGAAAATTCGTCTAGTTCGCATTAGTGACCGTGACTACTTACCTTCGACTACGGAAGACAAGTCTTCCCCTGGTTTTCGCCGGTGTTCCTGCGGCAGAAAATGTCATGCACCAATCCCCACACCGTGTGCGTCTATTGCCTAAGTGTCAACCATGACACCTCGAAGTGCAATTTTTGCCTTGCATTTCATCCCAACATCCTCGATAACCGTCTCGCATGCCTGAAGTTGGGGAGGCCGGAAAAACTGAACCCTCCAGTGAAATCAAAGGAGGTCCGGTGGGCGGTTTCTGCGGCTGCGGGATCCGCCAAGCAACTGGAAAACATGCAAGTCTTTGAGGAGGAAGTGGCTCAGGCAGCAGAATCTTCCTCTCAGAGCTTCTTCGTCCTGCTCAACCTGGGCTCCACTTTCTTGGGTTCTTTCCAAGAGTTGTACCAGTCTCTCCCGATTAAGGGGGAAGGTCCTGCAAGCACGCACTCCTCTCAGTCCCATAAGTGGGAAAAGGACCCAGAGATCGTCTTCGTCTCGTGAAGATTTTCTTGGGATGGGAGATCTCAGTCCCAGGACCCGGTAGTCCCGACTTTGGTTGAAACTGCCTCTCGGCTTTGCTGTCTGGCCAGTCAAGCGAGTGTCGATCGACGAGGTTGAAATAATTATCAACCCGATCGACCCACTGTCGCTGACTCGGTCGATGATTCTCTCAGTGGGACTCCAGTCCTTTCTTTCCCTTGACAAGGAGACCCAGCCACCTGGGAATCTCGGTCCGCTAGTCTCCGAGCAACCAAATCAGCCTGTCCGATCTCGATCAAGGTCAGGACCCCGTCAACCAAAGGCAGAGGAGCGGCCACGCGCTCTAAAAAGAGGCAATGCCATCTGTCATCCTTGTCCTCCTTGGATGAGGAGAGGCTCTGGTGGAAACTCAGTCGGTGCTACGAGAACCACATGTGGCAATAGCTGATTTTGACCGGGCACAAGCTGACCTTGGCTCCTACCCCGGCCATTACTTGGCTTTTGCCTTCCAAGCCGAAGCCAACTCCTTCGGAGATGATTAAGTCAGTTCCCCCACCTGCAGAGCCGGCGAATAAACCAATCTCTCCATTGATAGTGGTGGAACCGCCGCCCAAGCAGCCTGTGGGAGGGGCTCGTGCTAAGGAAGACAGACTGGGACACCGGGCTCCCCCGGCATCTTTCAGTCACTATCACCATGGACCACTCCTCGGAAGGTCGAAGGTAACCTGAGCTGTCGACTGTTGTATACGGACTCCTCAGATTTGGATGTGACCGGCCTACATTCTCATGCCGGGGATGACGAATCAGCCAGTGGGTTAGAGACGGAGAAAGGTCTTTCGTCCTTTCAGGGCATTCTTCGCCTCATCTCAAGAGTCTACAGGGATGCCCCTGGAACCAATCCAGAAAAAGACAGAGTGCCCTCTCACAACATCCTCAAGAGAAGGGATACCCCAGAGGCCTTTCCTGTGGCTGTGGCCATAGTTGGCCTGGCCTTAGAACTTTGACAGCGTCCTGCCTCCTGTTCAGTTCCGTCTGCCCGCTTAGCCTGCAAGTATGCAGTGCCCATGGGGTCCCTTACGGGGTTCACAGAGCACCCTTCAGCCGAGAACCTGGTCACTGTCTCTGTGTTCAGGCGTACTGGCAGTTCTACAGACACTGACTGACCTCCCAAAAGGAATCCACACTTTTGGATCATTCAGTTTGAAAGGTCTATGCGGCCTCCTTTTTAGGCCTTCATCAGGCAAGTTCGGCTGTCATCATGCACACTTCTCCCATGCCCTCTTGGGGCCCTTTGGATGAGGTCCTCCCACACCTCACTGCAGACATGCAGGCCACAGTCAAGCAGGTCCGGTATCAGGGCCTGGCTGTTGCCAAACAGCAGCTTCAGATGGCCCTGGACATTGAGGATTCTTATGCCCACTCGATGGCATCCGCTGTTGCCTCTCGCTGCAGGGCTTGGCAGAGACTCTCCTCCTCTCTCCAGCACATACTCAGCACAAACTAGCTGATGTGCCTTCCCTGGGCACTGACCTTTTCGGCCCAGGAGTGGCTAGTCACTTTCAGCGTACTGAACAGTCCAATGCCACCCTGGATGCTACTTCTGCTAAAGGTTCTTCAGGCAGAAACAGCAGAAGAAGAAGCCCTCAGCACTCTTCCCTGTAGTCCAGCAGTCCTCCCTTCAAGGAGGTCAGCAGCAGCAGGCTCAAGCTTGGCACCCCCGGCCCAAGCCCGGACCCTCCCAAGCCCGTAAAGGAGGCAGAGGTTCAGGTCCTGGATCCTCCTCCTCCAAGCCTGCTCAGTGATGAGGCGGGGGCTGCCTCCCCCTCTCCCATCACACCAGCTCTGGGTCCTCCCGTGGGGGGCTAGCTCCATCACTTCTTTTCTGCCTGGTCCGCTATCACTACGGATAGGTGGGTTCTCGAGGTGGTCAGTCAAGGACTGCCTCTGGAATTCAAGCAGTACTCTCCAAGCCGAGCCCGCGCCCCTCGGGAGGAAACAGTATCCATCCAGACCCAGTCGCCCCTCCGAGACGACACTGTTCAGCTCCTCCTCAAGAAGGCAGCAGCTCCAATGACAGATCCTCCAGCAGACCCAGGCTTTGTCTCCAGGTACTTCCTAGTGCCCAAGCGGACGGGGGGTCTGGCACCCTATTCTAGATCTGCATGATCTGAATCAGTATCTCAGGTCAGGCACCTTTTGGATGGTCACTCTGTCCCAGAACATACCATCCTTCGAGCAAAACATGTGGTTCTGTTCACTGGATCTGCAGGATACGTTCTTTTCACGTCCCAGTCCGTCCATCTCATCGGCGGTTCCTCCACTTCTGAGCTGAAGGGACCCTATACGAGTTCCGAGCCATGCCGTTCGGCCCGTCATCAGCCCCACAGGTCTTCATAAAATGCATTGCAGTGGTAGCACCCAATCTCAGGCGTCGGGGGGAGGAGGTCAGGGTTTATCCCTACCTCGAAGATTGGCTCTTAGCAGGTCCCATCCAACAGGAGGTGGAGAGGGCTTGCTCC
The DNA here is from genome assembly GCA_016271365.2 of Neoceratodus forsteri. Lineage (NCBI taxonomy): Eukaryota > Metazoa > Chordata > Ceratodontiformes > Ceratodontidae > Neoceratodus > Neoceratodus forsteri. The sequence continues at coordinate 864,896 of CM057453.1, forward strand.
CCACTCAGCCTCTGATCAACAAGGCCAAGTCAGAACTTGTGCCTTCCCAGGTGATGTACTTCATCAGGGCAGAGCTGGACTCTCGTCAAGCCAGAGCTTGGCTCCCGGCAGACAGGGTGGAGGTTCTCTCCTCCTTTGCCTGGTCATTTCTGGAGAGGCAACTGCGCCCTGCTCGGGACTTTCTGTGCCTTCTGGGTTACATGGCAGCGTGCACCTCAGTGGTCCGTTGGTCGGCTGCTGCGCCCCTCAATGGGAGCTGGCGCCCAGTGGACTCAGCGCCATGGTCATTTCAACCAGCTGATCACTGTAACCCAGAAGATGTGGGGCGCTCTCCAATGGTGGACTGCCCCCAGACCGGCTGCAGGAAGGATCCCGTTTGCCGCCTGAGCCGATGGCTGTCCTCATGACCGATGCTTCTCTCATGGGCTGGGAACCCACATGGGGACAAAAGGCCCATGGGTTCTGGACCCCGATTCCACATCATTTTGCTCCTCAGCTCTGGGGTCAAGTGGTTCAAGTCCAGACGGACAATACCACAACCATGTACTACCTCAACAAACAGGGCGGCACGTACTCCCATCTGCTTTTCAGAGAGGCGCTCCGCATCTGGACCTTTGTCAGCCATTTGGAGGCAGATCTCCTAGCCATCCATGTGGCAGGATCCTCAAACTATCTTGCAGATGCTCTCAGCCGCATAGGCCCCATACATCCCACGAGTGGTCTCTCCATCCAGAGGTAGCTTACAGTCTGTTCTCCCGCTGGGGCAAACTATTAGTAGACCTGTTTGCCTTCAGGGAAAACAACAAGCTGAGGCTGTACCATGCCCACCCCCCTCAGCAGGGCTCGCTGCAGGGGGATGCCTTCTCGAGGCCGTGAACCCCAGGCCTCCTCTATGCCTTCCCTCCATTTCCCTTGATCCACAAGGTGCTCCTCAAGGTAAGAAGGGACATGGCGAAGGTGATTCTGGTAGCCCCAGACTGGCCGCACCAGTTCTGGTATCCAGATCTCCTCAGCTGCAGACCCCAGAGTGGCTTCCGGTATGACCGGACCTGATATCTCTCAATCAGAGGAAGGTATACCATCCGGACCTTCAATCCTGCACCTCACAGCCTGGTACCCGGCTGAGGTTCCAGGCTTTGGGTCTTTCCCAGATGCCCTCACCGTGGTGGAGGCATCCAGGAAAAGAATCGACCAGGAAATGTTATGCCTTCAAATGGAAAAGATTTTCCGTTTGGTGTCAGGAGCAAGGAGCCAGGACCCTCTGTCTTGTCCACTGGCTAACATTCTCGATTACTAACTGGTCTCTTTCAAGGGGTCTTGGGTCATCGACCTAGGGGTGCACCTGGAAGCCATTTCTTGCCCGACGCGGGCCAGTCAGCCGACATTGGCGCAGGAGAAAGTGGTCGGGCGCTTTTTCAAAGGCCTGGATCACATATCCCCTCCGGCGCATGAACCTCCACCTCCGTGGGATCTACTGCTGGTACTGGCAAAGCTCACGGGCAAGCCATTCGAACCAATGCACAAGTGTGCGCTGTCACACTTGTCGTGAAAGACAGCCTTCCTGGCGGCTATCATGTCTGCCAGAAGGACAGGGGCGCTCCAGGTGCTTTTGGTGGACTCCTTATCTGGTCTTCCACAAGGACAAGGCTGTCCTACGCCCCCACCTGAAATTCCTTCCGAAGGTGGTGTCAGAGTTTCACCTTAACCAGGTGTTAACTCTGCCGGTATACTACCCTAGCTACATCTTGGAGTCTGAGTACAGGCTCCATACTTTGGACCTGAGATGAGCTCTCTCCTATCATAAGGACAGGACGATGGAAATTTGGGGAGAGGTTCACCAGCTGTTTGTCACCTATGCTGTAGCCATTTTCTGGCAGACCTGCAGCAAAATGGACCATTGCAAGGTGGATTACATCTTGCATAGGTCTGTGTTATAAGTTGGCGGGCATGGAGCTTCCCAGAGGGATAAGAGCTCATTCTACCTGCCATACCGCTGCATCAGTGGCTGCTTCCAAGGACATCCCTATCCAGGAAATCTGATGGGCTGCTACCTGGAAGTCAGCAAACACCTTCATTACCCATTACCACATCGACCTTGAGTCATGCCTGGATGCTGGTTTTGGGGCCTCAGTTCTCCAATCTATGTTTCCTAAGTAGGGAGTGTGCGTCTTGCTTCCCTCCTCCCGGAGAACTGCTAGGAGTCTGCCAAACAGTGTGGATGAACAACATATCCACAATCCCAGAACAACAGGTTACTCACCTGTAACAGTACTTCTAGGAGTGGTATATGTCGTTCATCACACTGACCCACCGACCTCCCGGCCTGGACACACAGCACCTGGCTTCCAGCAGGCCAAGATTTGGTGTCATGGGGTGGAGCTGAGGGTTATACCACCCGGGTGGGTGGGAGGAGCCAGCTTGAAGACTTCCGACGATCCTTAACGAGGAAAGGGACATGCCAAAGAGTGTGGATGAATAACATATACCACTCCTAGAACTACTGTTACAGGTAAGTAACCTGTTCTTTCCAGCTACAGACATTAAGATGGCTGTAGACTCCGCCCACAGCCATAAAAACGTTTCTGCAGCTGAAATCTGTGCAACTGCTGCCTAGTGTACTGTCAATACCTTTTCCAAACATTAACAGTCTGGACACAGCTTCAAGAAGGGGTCTGGTTTCAGCCTAGCTGTGCTTCAAGGCCTACGTTCTTAAGCCTGTCAGTTCCTGCAACCAGACTGTTTTGTGACAGTACTGCTTGTACTGCTTCTACAGCGTGGTACGATGAAAGAAATACTCTTGAAAAGATTGAACAGTTACATACTTACCATTACAGTAGATCTCTGAGAGAACCTCTTTCATCCACCATGCCGTCCCACCCTCCAACCCCTATCAGATCCTAAGAATCTGGGAGCTGTCTCCTTCTCCATGAGGGTCTGTCTGCTGCTCTCAACTCACCTGGTCATCAGAGTCTAGTTTCTCTCCTGGTTCCCTCCACAGAGTCCTCTTAATATGATCTCTGGCAGAGAACTGAGGGGAAGGGGCAGCCTATACTATAAGGGACAGCTGACGCCTGATGTCATCGCTTGGCAGACCCTGGTGGACTCCTTGCAAAAAGTTTCTGCATGGTCCTAATGCCTGGTGGCTTATATTTCCATAGGTGTGGCTGATGAAAGAGATTCTCTCAAAGATCTACCGTTATGGTAAGTATGTAACTGTTCTTTCAGGAAGTATGCAATAACAATATATCCAAGATCTGAAACAAAACAAGGTTGGTTATAACTGTACATTAGCATGCATTTGAGTTCTGCTAGGTAAGGAGGCAGATCAAACAACCAGCAACATAAGTAAATTTTGGAGAAGGTAAGAAGTTTTTTTTTTTTTAAAACTAGAAATATGTTGCAAAAATGACTGAGTGTCCCTTTGAAAATGTGGGGTCAAAATAGGGAAAAAAAATACTACAGTAGCGTATGAAAAAACACTGAACTGTTCTAAAGTTTGCTCATAAATTTATTTGTGCAGATTATGGTGCCTAATAATCAACATATTCCTTTTGTTACCCACCTCCTGAACATGACAGGTGTCATTTTTCAATCCTCTCACACTTGTTTTCACAGTCGTACAGAGAAATCACTTTTTGGATGGGATTGTAAAACTTCCACCAGTCTTGATCATGACGTCTGATCATAAAGACTGTTGGAAATCTGAGGTCAAATGTGGAAGCCCACTGAAAATGAGATAGTCTCTCTCAGCTGGCCTATCCTAGGTAAATACAATCTAAAATGTATAAAGGCAGAACACCACAGAAAATAAGACACTGCATCTCATCTGGTCTATCCTGGAAATATATAGTAAAAATGTGTACAAGCAAGACCTGGTACAACAGCAATGCCAGTAGAGAATGTTCAGCATTGACCAATGCTTTTTTTATTTTGTTAGTTCAAGTGTTGTCACTGGGATAGTTATAACTGCTGGGTAATAAAATCATCACAGCAAAGGAGGATGATACATCACAAAGCTGTAACATCACCACTGAACACTATCTACCTCAGCATTCCATTGACAGAGCTCAGCTCACTGTGTAAACAATACCACATGACAGGAGTGCGTGGTAATTCTAAATTACCACATGTTGCAGATGGACGGTGAGGCTTGGGTGCAGCTGAGTGCCTTTAACCACCTGGGAAGCGTGGTAATTTATGACATTATCACACACCCTGGAGTGTGCTACTGCACTTATAAAATGGTTTTATTAATTAAAAAAGCAAGAAAAAATAAAGTAAATCTTGAACTGTGCAGCAACTGAAATTAATGTAGGTCATGTGACCAGTTTTCACCAATCATACTGTTTGATTCAAGCCATTTAAAAAAAATAGAGACTAATTACTCGCTCAGTGTTAATAACAAGCTAGTTCTCGATATCGAGTCAGACTGGTGACATAGTCAGCATGAGAGCGAAGCTCGAGTGTCTCATGATGTCACCACACTAAGAAGGTGTTGAGAACCTAGGAGTGCTTAACACCAAGATTTTTTTTAATTATATATAATACAACAGTAAGCACGTTTTCCAACAAGAAATTATCAGTCTTACCTTAAAAACTGGTGAAAGTGCAATGTACGCTGAATGTGAGCTCCAATTTTTAGGCAGCGTGCACCGGTTCATTTGGAGCAGCTGTGCATCCACTGCAGCTCAGCTCATGCTCCTTTGCTTTACTATTGTAGGAGCATGAGTTTAATGAAATAACCTGAAAAAAAGTTGTTCCTCACAGTGTAAAGTGGCAAGAACAATCAATTCTAATTAAGCTGATGAATGCTGTTCTCTATGGAACAACGTCTGAAAAAACACTGGGGAGACGTGCTTACTGTGTATTACATTGCCACACAGTACACAAAAAAAGATATTAGGGTCTGCAACACATATTGAGTATGGAAGAAAGGTAATCTTCTACCTTAACTCATTCAGCTGAAGGTGGCCATTTTGAATAAAGTTAACCATAGAACACCACAACTCATATATTAAAGGGTTTAAGCATCTATCACAGCCTCTGAATGTAATGCTTCACTTTTTTTTTTTGATTTGTGTTTTATAATTTTTGGCTAGGAAAGACACTAACCTGAGGCTTGTTTCCAGGTGTGTCCTGGAAGCACAGGGAAGTTAAGCTTGAACTAGCTCAAAGTCGCACAGTATGTAAGTGGTGGTGGTGGGACTCAAACCCAGTTCTCCAAGTTTACAGCTCAGTGATCTTAACCACTACACTACACTGCTTTCAGTGCTGTGTTCTTATTTGGATGTTATATCTGATCTCTTATTCATAAGATAATGTCAACTACAGTATCTACAACAACTGAAAAATATAATATCTGAATTAAAGGTATAAACCAATTTTAGTGTCTGAAAATAATAAACGTTGTAACAAGACTATAATCAATCTGAATGTTCATGTTGCTGGAAAAATATTCTAGAGAGAAAAATCAGTTGGGTGTGGTGCAGAGACAATGCTGGCACTAACAGAAAAAAAAATGTCAGTTTAGTCTAATGAAATTTCTTCTTTCTGTGTCATTCGACTTCGCCACTGGGATACTCATAACTGCTGGGATGTACTATGCAGTTGGAAAAAAAAAAAAAAAAATCACTGTTGCTAATTTTATCAGCTTTTTGGTGCCAATAAACTATTCAGCACTGACTTTATTCTATACGCCTCCAAAACACACGTTTGTGTTTCTGGCCTATCTTAACACTTCTCATTGCTTGGGCTGCCAGGAAATGGCTGGGGGACATTACAGAAGCAGGTCTAGGATGGAGCATTCTTAGGACTATCCACAAGTACCTAAACTGGGGTTGACTGTGGTTTCAGTTGAGACCCCAGAGTTGAGAAAGATGTTTTTTACCCTGATTCTATAGCCACACTTTTGATTTGGCACCAACAACAGTGGTACCACAACCTGTGTCAAAAGGACCCACCTGGATGCAATGATGGTAGCAACAACAGAAGCATTTAAACATCTGTGACTTCATGTGGCGTGAAGGCAGCATTGGTGTTAGCATCATGCTGCCGCAGTTCTATTATCGGTAAAGATGATGTGCTTCAATAGTGCTGTTTTACACAATTACTAAAATCTCTGTGCACTGTTGTGCTTTTTCATGCTACAGTATTTCATGCAATGCTTAGATCTGCTCCAGGCATGTCAACAGCAGCACCACTGGTGCCCAGTGCTGTATGCTGAATTTTACACAATTTCACACAACGTTGGCTGATTTTAGCGCACTTTTGCATTAATTTCATCTAACACAAAGTGCCAATGCCTCGAAAGCATGGGGTGACAATTCATGAAGCAGCACAGACACAGACTGCTTTGCAACACTCTCCCACGTGATGGTGCTGCTCAAAGCAGACAAGTCCAAGAAGACTGGAGCACACACCCATTTTTCAAATACCACTGAGGCTTTCCAATGCTACTAAAAATATGAACAGGTTACTCACCTGTAACAGTAGTTCTAGGAGTGGTATATGTTGTTCATCCACACTCTTGGCATGTCCCTTTCCCTTTAAATCTTGCGGAAGTCTTCAAGCTGGCTCCTCCGACTACCGGGTGGTATAAACCTCGGCTCTGCCCCATGATGCCAGATCTTAGCCCGCTGGAAGCCGGGTTGTGCGCCTAAAGCCAGGAAATCGGGTGGAGTGCGTGTGGATGAACATATACCACTCCTAGAACTACTGTTACAGGTGAGTAACCTGTTCTTCTAGAAGCGTGGATATGGTTCATCCACACTCTTGGCAGACTCCAAGTAGCTCCTGGGAGTGAGGAGGCAAGGCACACGCCCCTACTTGGGAAATAAAGATTGGAGAACCAAGGCCCCAAAACCAGCATCAAAGCGTCGTGACTCAATGTCGATGTGGTAGTGGTAATGAAGGTATTTGCTGACTTCCACGTAGCAGCCAGACAGATTTCCTGGATAGGGATGTCCCTGGAAGCAGCCACCGATACAGCAGTATGGCAGGTAGAATGAGCTCTTATCCCTCTGGGAGGCTTCTTGCCACCAACTCATAGTACAGACCTATGCTTGATGTAATCCACCTTGCAATGGTCCGTTTGGCTGCAGGTCTGCCAAAAGCAGATTCAGCATAGGTGACAAACAGCTGGTGAACCTCTCCACAAATTTCTGCCATTCTCTCCTTATAACAGGAGAGAGCACGTCTCAGGTCAAAGTATGGAGCCTGTACTCGGCGTCGGTGTGGTTGAATTAGTATACCGGCAGGGGTGCATCACCTGGTTGGTGGAAATCTGACACCACCTTCCAAGGTGCATGGGTTCGAATGGTTGCCCATGAGCTCTGCCAAAACCAGCAACAGATCCCATGGAAGTGGAGGTTCATGCATCGGAGGGATATGTGATCCAGGCCTTTAAAGAAGTGCCTGACCACTGTCTCCTGTGTCGGCTGACTGCCTGCGCCCGGTAAGCAGAAATGGCTGGCAGGTGCACCCTAAGGGTTGATGACCATAGACCCCCTTTGGAGAGAGACCAAGGTAGTCAGCAATGTTAGCCACAGAGCAGGATAGGGGTCAGACTCTTACCCTGACACCAAATGGAAAATCTCTTCCATTTGAAGGCATAACATTTTCTGGTCGATTCCTCTAGATGGTGTAGACATCCTCTGAAGACCCAGAGCCTGGAACTCTAGCTGCTCAGGTACCAGGCTGTGAGGTGCAGAGGATTGAAGGTCCGGATGAAAAACCTTCCCCTGGTTCAATGATATCAGGTCCAGACGTGTACAAAGCCGTTCCCGGGGCTTGCAGCTGAGGCTGAGGAGATCTGGGTACCAAAATTGGTGCGTCCAATCGGGGGCTACCAGGACCACCCTCGCCTTGTCCCTCCTTACCTTGATTAACATCTTGTGGATCAAGGGGAAATGGAGGGAAGGCATAGAGGCGGCCTGGGGTCCATGAACTCGAGAAGGCATCCCCCTGCAGCGAGCCCTGCTGAGGAGGGTGGGCATGGTACAGCCTCAGCTTGTTGTTTTCCCTGAAAGCAAACAGGTCTACTAATAGTTTGCCCCAGCGGGAGAACAGACTGTAAGCTACCTCTGGATGGAGAGACCACTCGTGGGATGTATGGGACCTATGCGGCTGAGAGCATCCGCCAGCTGGTTTGAGACTCCTGCCACATGAATGGCTAGGAGATCCACCTCCAGCCGAGTTACGAGGGTCCAGATGCGGAGTGCCTCCTTGCACAGCAAACGGGAGTGCGTGCCGCCCTGTATGTTGAGGTAGTACATGGTCGTGCTTTTGTCCGTCTGGACTTGAACCACTTGACCCCGGAGCTGAGGAGCGAAAGCTAACAATGCCAGTCTGACTGCTCTGAGCTCCAACAGGTTGATGTGGCATCAGGATTCCTCAGGGGTCCAGAACCCATGGGCCCTGTTGTCCTCCATGTCGGTTCGGGACAGACAAATGGGATCCCTTCCTGCAACCATTCAGGGGTGGTCCACCATTGGAGAGTGTCCCACATCTTCTGGGTTAGAGTGATCAGCTGGCCGAAATGACCGTGGCGCTGAGTCCACTGGGCAGCCAGCCCCCATTGGAGGGGTGCATGTGCCACCTGGCCCAACGGACCACTGAGGTGCATGACGGCATGCAACCAGAAGGTGCAGAAAGTCCCTGGCAGGGCACAAGTGCCCAACCAGAAATGATCAGGCAAAGGAGGAGGAACCTCCACCCTGTCCGCCGGGAGCCGAGCTCTGGCTTGACAAGAGCTCCGCTTCCTGATGAAGCCCATCAGCTGAGCAGGCATGAGTTCTGACTTGGCCTCGATCAGGAGGCCGAGCTGCGAGCAGGTTTGGAAAGCCAGATCCCTGGACCTCTCCAGCTCCTGAAGAGAGGATCCTGCCAAGAGCCAGTCGTCAAGATAAGGGTAGATTCGTACTCGACACCGAAGATGGGCTGCCACCACTGCAATGCAGTTGGTGAAGACCCGTGAGGCCAATGACAGGCTGAACGGCACGGCTCAGAACTCTTACAGGGTCCAGTTGACCCTAAAGCGGAGGAACTGCTGATGGGATGGATGGATTGGGACGTGAAAAAACGCGTCCTGTAGATCCAGTGAACAGAACCACGTTTCACTCCAGGGATGGTATGATCTGGTTCAGAGTTACCATCTGGAAGGTGCTGGACCTGAGCTATTGATTCAGGTCATGGAGATCTAGGATGGGGCGCCAACTCACTGTCCGCTTGTGCACCAGGAAGTACCTGGACACGAAGCCTGGGCCTGTAGGAGGATCCGGCACTGGAGCTACTGCCTCCTTGCAGAGGAGCTGAGTTATGTCATCTTGAAGAGCCGACTGAGTGCAAGCTGAGAGCCTTTCCTCCAGAGGGGTGCGGGCTCGGCTGGGAGGGTACTGCTCGAACTCAAGAGGCAGTCCCTGACTGACCACTTTTGAGAACCCACCTGTCCAAAGTGATATCGGACCAGGTTGAATGAGCGTGTGAGCCCGGCCCCACACGGGAGGACCCAGAGCTGGCGTGACTGGTGTAGGGGTGGCAACCCTCGACCCGTCTCTGAGCAGGCATAGAGGAGGAGGAGGCTCCTGGACCTGCGCCTCTGCCTCTTTTACAGGGCTGTTGAGGGCCTTGTCTGGGCCACGGGCGCCAAGCTTGAGCCTGCTGCTGCTGTTGCTGCTGCTGGCCTCCTCGACAGGAGGGCTGCCTGACCGCAGGGGAAGAATGCCGAAATGGCTTCTTCTTTTTTTTCTGCAGGTTCTTGCCCAAAAAACCTTTTGCAGAGGTAGCATCCAAAATGGCACTGGACTGTTTGATATGCTGAAGGTGACCAGCCACTCCTGGACCGGACAGGTCAGTGCCAAGAAAGGGAATGTCTGCTAACTTGTGCTGGCTATCCGCCAGGAAGGAGGATAGCCTCAGCCAGGCCCTGCGATGGGTGGCCACTGTGGCTGCTAAGGTGTGGGCACAGGAATGCCCGATGTCTAGGGACATCTGGAGCTGCAGTCTGTCAACAGCACTGCCCTGATCACGGACTTGTTTGACCGTGGTCTGCATGTCCGCTGGGAGATGAGGGAGAACTTCATTTAATGTCCTGAGGAGGGCATGAGAGAAGTGTGCCATAATGACAGCTGAACTGGCCTGACAAAGGCCTAAGAAAGAGGCCGCATAGACCTTGCGGGCAGAGTGGTCCATATTTTTGGACTCCTTGTCCAGAGGGTCGGTCCGTGTCGACCGGAGCTACCATGACGTCTAAACACAGAAGCAGTCAACAGGGTCTCGGCCGAGGGGTGTTCTTTGAATCCCAGCAGGGACCCCATGGGCACCGCATACTTGCGGGCCATGCGGCAGACTGTGCTGGGTAGGAAGTTGGGCAATGCCAGCGCTCAAGGGCCAGGCCAGTGATGGCTTTGGCCATTGGAAAGGCCTCCGTTGGGGTATCCCTCCTTTTTAGGATGTCCTTAAGGGGCTACTCCGCCTCTTTCTGGCTAGACTCCAGGGGCATTCCAGTAGATTCGGATATCAGGCGGAGAATGCTCTGAAAGGAGGAAGGACCCTCCTCTAAACCTGCCACGGAGGACTCATCATCCCCAGGATGGGACTGCAGTCCTGTGACATCCAAGTCTGAGGAGTCGTGGTACAACGGTCTCCCGCCTAGGTCCCCTTCAATCAGCCGGGGGTGGTCAGGGGTAACCATAATGGACAGATGTCGGGGAGCCCGGTGTCTGCACGGTCCTCTTTCGAGGGGGCCCCTCCCTGAGGCTGCTTAGGCGGTGGTTCCACCAGAATCTGTGGAGAGACCAAGATTGGCCTAACCGGAATACAGGCCAGCCCCGCAGGTGGAGGAACCGAAGGCTTCGGTTCCGGAGGGGTCGGCATCGGCCTAGGAGGTGGTAGCCAAGTGATGGCCAGGGTGAACGGCGGAGCCAGCTTCTGCCTGGTCAAAATCAGCTGTTGCCACATTAAGATCCTCATAGCATCGATGGAGTTTCCGTCGAAGCCTCTCCTCATCTGAGGAGGATGAGGATCTGCGGCGATGCCTCTTTTTAGAGTGCTTATGACTCTTCGGTCGTCCGACCGAAGGGGTTCTGGACCTCGATAGAGATCAGGCTGGACAACTCGGTCGATTGGGAGACACTGGGTTAGGTGAAAACCGAGGGTCCGGAACAGTGTCCTCGATGCTGACACTAGCGGGCTAGGTCTCCTCATTGAGAAAGACAAGGACCGGGGTCCTTTCCAAAGAATCATCGACGGTCGGCGAAATAAGATCGATTAAGTCGGGAAATCTCAACGGTTGGCCACTTCCTCTATCTCTTGGCCAGATGGAAGATCCGTAAAACGCGGCGGCCGAGGATGCGATCTTGACCAAGGTCAAGACCGTGTGTTCCTGGACTCAGACCTTTCTCATCTCAAGAATGTCTTTGTTTGGTCGAAGACTTGGTCCTTATCCTTCTTCGAGGCGGGAGATGCGAGTCGAGGCGCCTCACCCTCTGGTGAGGAGGACTGGCACAACTCCTTGAAGGGCCGAAGGTGGAACCGAGGTTCAGAGGAAAAAAGCTCCGACTGACGAGCTTGAGCCACTTCCTCCTCAAAAGCGCCATTTGTTCCAACTGCTCGTGGATCCTGCAGCCGTGGAAATAAATCCACCTCGCCTCCTTGATTTTACCGGCAGGTTCTTTCTCGGTCTCCCAATTTTAGGCACACCAAGCAGTCATCCAGGATGTTGGGATGGAAGGCCAGGCAGAGCGTGTAGGTGGAGGTGTTCTACCAACACCCTGGGCAGTAGCGCACATTAGGTGGGATCGGTGCCTCGACATCTTCTGGCGCTGGAGCAGCCGACAATCTGGGAGCAGATTTATCCTTCATGTCGATGCCCTACTATCAAGTCGATAACTCTAATGAGTTTTAAGTTAAGTTGTGGTAAAAACTGGCCAGCTTAAGAATCCAGACCCTCACAATTGCTGTGAAACCACGAGGAACCTGTATTTTCCAGCGGAAAGGAAGATCTGGCGTCATGGGGTGGAGCCGAGGGTTTATACCACCGGGTGGTGGGAGAGCCAGCATGAAGACTTCCAGCAAGATTAAAAGGGGAAAGGGACATGCCAAGAAGTGTGGATGAACAACATATCCATGCTCTTAAAAACTTTATTACATATAAAACGACATTTATTTATTTATCAAGTCTAGGATTACAAATACCTTTGAGCCAAGGCTCTTTTACAAAGGTTCCACATCAGAGAAATACAAATTATGGGGAACATCAAGACAGACATTACAACAATGTGGATATTGCAAACAGACTACAGATTAATACAATTCAAGGGTAACATTGTAAGCAAGGCTGCCAGCGGCATTTGTCAGAGAAAACAGATAAGAGATAAGAAGTGCCAGAGTCATAGGGAGAGGGAAGAGAGGAGGTTGGGGGAAGAAGAAATGTAGGTAGGGTGGGGAGAGGGTGAAAAGTGCAGCACTGGGTATACCAAGACATGAGGGTAGAATCCAGTGAGAAGGGGATGGGGGGACCACTAGAGCAGGCAGGAAAGTGGAGAAACAAGGTTAAGTTGGGCAGTCACAGGAGCTGTTGGCAGTGAGATAGTCCTGGAGCCGAGTTTTAAACATACCAATTGTCAGAGCAGAGGAGATGGTGGGGCTAAGGCCACTGAACCAGAGTGGCGCCTGATAAGCAAAAGAGCATTGTCCCTGTGAAGTGTGACAGTGAGGGACTTTCAGTAGCTGTAGCGTGGATCTCTGAAGGCACCGTTTGTTGGTTCGAGTGTTGTAACAGAGTTAAGACATGAACACCTGGCGTGTTTGGATTGTAAATCCTTTTTCAAAGGCTAAAAACAATGAAACCAACACAATTGTATAAGAACATATGAAATTTGCCAGCAGATAAAGGCCTAGGGTCTATCAAGTCTCAGTCACCGCGCAGCTAGCACCCCTCATTCTGCAGCTGCCCCTCCTTCCACCCTTCCCTTCATTGACCCTCCTGCTTGTCCTGTCCATTAACTTCTGGAAGCAGTCCACTGTTCTACTGGATACCACTTCTGCAGGTAACGCATTCCACCCAGCCACCACCCTCTCTGTAAAAATGTATCTCCTCATCTCCCTCCAGTCTCGTATCATGGCCCCTGGTGTCCCTCCCCTCCCTTACTTTGAACAGCCCCCTGTACCTGTCTTGTTTATTCCTTTCATGTACTTGAAGGTTTCAATCATGTTCCTCCTGTCCCTCCTCTACTCCAGTGAGTATATGTTCAACTCCCTCAGCCTCCTCTCGTATGATAAGTCCCCCAGCCTCTTAATCATCTTTGTGGCCCTGCACTGCACTGCACCCCCTCCAGTAACAATGTCCCTCTTCAGATACGGGCGGCAGTACTGCACACAATACTCCAGGTGTGGTCTAATGACCTATACAGTGGCAGAATCACCTCCTCTGTCCTCGAGGATATACCCTTGCCAACACAACCCAGCATTCTGTTGGGCCTTTGCAGCTGCCTCCCACATTGTGCCAGTTGTTCACTGACCCTGTAATGAGCAACCCCAGATCCCTCTCCTCCTCTCTCTCTGGGCTAGCTGCACTCCAAACTGGTAACTCCTCCTTGGGTTCTTCATCCCAAAATGCAGCACCTTGCACTTTTTGGCATTAAAACCCAGTTGCCAGGTGTCTGACCAGGTTTCAAGCTTTGCCAGATCATCCTGCAACCCCTGCCATTCCCCTAGGTCATCCACCACTGCTCCTACCTTGGTGTCATCAGCAAACAGACTGATCTTGCTCTTGATGTCCAATGATATGTCTGCAATGAATGTCCCAAACAACACTGGTCCCAACACTGAGCCCTATGGAACACCGCTCATCACTACCCTTGGGTGTGACAGCCCCCACCCACCACCACCCACAGTTGCCGGTCCCCAGCTGCAGTTCCCCTACCCATCTCATCGGCTTTGCACCTGCCTCTGTACCTCACTAACTTACTTCCCAGCCTTCCATGCGGCACCGAGTCGAATGCCTTACTGAAGTCCAGATACAGGACATCCACTGCATGGCACCTGTCCAGTTGCCTAGTTACCCAGTCATAGAACTCCACCAGGTTGGTTTGGCAGGATCTGCCCCGTATGAAGCCATGCTGTCTGCTGTTCTGTAGTCCTTTGGCCTCTAGGACGGCCACCAGCCTTTCCTTCAGGATAGTCTCCATTAGCTTACTCACGATGGATGTGAGGCTCATTGGTCTGTAGTTTCCTGGTTCATCCTTGGGGCCACTCTTGTGGAGGGGCACCACATGAGCCATCCTCCGGTCCAGAGGTACACACCCTGAATGTAGTCAGGCATTAAATAGGTCTGCCAAAGGTCCTGCAAGGACCTCTGCCAGCTCCTTCAGTACCCTGGGGTGGATGCCATCTGGGCCTGGCGCCTTATCCACCCTCAGTGCCATCAAACCCTCCCAAACTCTGCCCTCCATGATTTCCTCATCTGTCACCCCTCCCCCATTTCTGCCATTTCTCCACCCTTGGGTGTCACCCCCCTCTTCTCTTTAGTAAATACTGAGTAGAAGTACTCATTTAGTGCTTCTGCCTTATACTTTCCCTGCTTCCACCCAACCCCTCCTTCCTAATCCTTACTATATGATCCTTATAGCTCCTTTTCTCTGATGTACCTAAAAGAAGTCCTTCTCCCCTTCTTAATGCCTTGTGCCAGCCTGAGTTCCGTAGATGCCTTGGCTCTCCTTACTGCCCTTGTCATCTCCCTTCGAGTCAACTGCCTCCTCCCTGTCCTCCCCTCTCCCTTTTCTTGTACTTCCTAAAGGCAGCTCTTTTCCTCCTTACCTTTTCCATGACCTCCTTGCTCAACCAGCTCAGTTTCTTAGCCCTAGCCTTCTTTTTCTGGGCCTTGCAGCAGGTTTTGGTTGCCTCCACTATCCCCAGCTTTATGAGCTCCCACCTCTGGTTAGTGTCCATACTAGATCGAATTCTGGCCAGGTACCCTTTTACCACTTCCCCCATCCTCCCAAAGTCGGCCCTCCTGAAGTCCAGCACTCTTGTGCCAGATTCCACTCCTTCCTTGCCCATATCCAATGCGAGTCTTACTGAGTGGTGGCCACTCCCTGACAGCGGTTCCTCCACTGTAAGTTCTCTCACAAAGTCCCCATTGGCCAGCACAAGATCAAGGGTATTCCCTAACCTGGTTGGTTGACTGACCATTTGCAGCAGGAAGTTGTCCTGGAAGGCATCCAGCAGTACCTGCTCCCTTCGGTTCCTGGTTGCTGGGGTACTCCAGTCCACTCCTGGCATGCTGAAGTCCCCCACAATCACCACACTACCCTTCTAGCAGGTCCTCCTGATCTGTCCTGCTAGTTCCCTGTCTAACTCCTCTGTCTGAGATGGCGGCCTGTACACCATTCCCACTCTAAGAATCCTATTCTTGGAATCCTGGATTTGCATCCAAATTGACTCCATACTACCCTCCTCCGCTTCCTCCCTTACACATTTCAGTCTTTCCTTCACAGTGGCGTCACAGTGACATC
Source organism: Neoceratodus forsteri (assembly GCA_016271365.2). Taxonomy (NCBI): domain Eukaryota; kingdom Metazoa; phylum Chordata; order Ceratodontiformes; family Ceratodontidae; genus Neoceratodus; species Neoceratodus forsteri. Next base: position 880,408 of record CM057453.1, read on the forward strand.
ACTAATGGATCTTTCAAAATCATTGGTTGATCAAAATGATTATTCATCATGACGAGTGTAAACATGCAACACAGTAAAAACAAAGTGCAAGAGTGATCCATAACTTAATAAAAGCAAAGTGTCTCGGGATCCCTGAGAAACTGAGTTTTTAAACTGCACTTCAATAAAAACTGCAAACTTCTCAAGTGCAAAGTTTTTTTTTTTTTATAAAGTTTCTCTATAATGGTAATATAAATAGCTGAACTCTGTAACTATGTTAAACCATATTAAAGCAAGAAAGTGCAACAGTATCTCTGGACCCTCGAGAAATTAAGTTCAGACTACAGTTAATAGAAAGCTGCAAACTTCCAAAGTGCAAAGGTTTTTTATAAAGCTTCTCTATAATGGTGGCATACATAGCTGAACTCTGTATCTATGTTAAAGAGCTACTGACAACTCAAAGAAAACTTAAAAAACAAACAAAAAAACCATAATAATCAGGTACAATTCTACTTGCACTCCATTTATATTTTATATATTTCTCCTTCCCATAATCCACCACTAAGGGAAATGTGTATGATGAATACGTGATCATTGTCCCTAAGAGTTTATTTTGAGTTCATCTGCCTCTATAGCTTACTCCTTACTTCAAGTCATAATCCTTTGTTGTGATATCACAGTCAGTTGCCATGGGAGTAACTGTGAGGTCACAAGCAGTGCTCCATGACTTTAGGTAGGTAGAAAGCAGCAGGAATAGATGAACTCTTCAGGAGCAGAAATCCCGTTTTCAAACAAATGACCTCAGCAATAAATTATGGGGAGGAGAAATACAGAACTAATGGGAAATACAAGCTGGACTGGGTCCAGACATTATATTTTGTTAAAAGTTCACCTGGACGTGTCACCAGCTCTTTAAACCATATTAAAGCTTACTTGAGCACTAAATGTCTTTTACAGACACAATATCTTTACGTAGTATTCAGCTTAAAGAGTCATCGTTCTTCCAAATAGGGCTTAAGTTCAATACCTACATTCAGACCTGGCTTCTTATTCGCATGCAGCCTAGTGATCCACTCTGTTTCTTTTTTAGAATTTTGTTCCTAAGATTACCCCTTCGGGGATTTGGAAAAACTATTTCAATACCTGTAAAGCTGAAAAATTGCTCGCGAGGGTCCAAGGAATTCATAACACGTTGTGAGGTGGCATATGAAGGGTCTTGCCTTTCTATTGCCCTTAAATGCTCACCAACCCTCGTTTTAAACTGCCTTTCAGTTTTCCCAACATAAAATGCACCACAACAACAGTGGGCTTTGTAAACAACTCACGAGGTGATATAGGTTATGAGCTGCAGAATTTCAAAAGTACGGTGGCTGGTTTGACATGTAATTCTCTACTCTGATTCACAAACTAGCAATTCACACAGTTTTTACACTTAAAACACCCCTTTGATAAGTTTGCTCAAAGTAACAGCTTCCAATTTAATGCAGTATCTCTCTTTGATCAGAGATGACCCCCTCAGCAGGAATACTTAGTATGGGGAGTTTAGTACTATGCTTCCTCACCTACCTGAGGTGGACCAATCTATTCTGATACTGGGGAAAGTTAACACTTTCCCACCAACAATGAGAAATGTCTCAAAGGACAAGAGGGAAACTTATCAGATGCAGATATTCACTACACAGAGGATAATGTATGGGGATTCATCGGTAACCATGCTGTAACTGCTTCAACAGGTTACAGTGACAACTTTGTAAACGCTCTCAAGGTTTTACCTTGTCACAGTAACCTCAAGAAGCAGTTTCAGCAAGGTTACAGATGAATCCCCATACATTATATTTTTTAGTGTATGGAGCAAACAAAATTAAGTGAGCACCTGTTTAACAGAAAAAAGCCCTTACTTTGCCATTTCCCTGTTGCCGCCACTCTCCGTAAGGGCCAGTTCTCACCGCTGCGACCAATTGTTCTGAGCCACTACTTGAAATGTGCGCACGCGCAGATCGGCTCAGGTTATAATCCCATCACTGTGGCATACTCAAGAGGGGTTAACAACCCCTGACATCATAGCAATAGGATTATAAGAAAATAATCTTGCCACTTTTTAGCGGTAATAAGGGCTCCCTATACATTATAGTTGTTGTTGTTATGGTTTATGAAACAAGACCCCCATAACCAGGACACTGAATCTTGTTCCATGTACTGTACTTCTTATTTCTCACTAAAGCATAATACAGTAAATTATGGTTTACACACCGCCACGCCTGGCTTCAGTAGTCTAGATGGTCTACCAATTTTTCCAGTCAATGGACTATTCTGATACCCCGTTGAGTTGTAACAGAGGCTCCATATAATTGGAGCATGCTGAACACAAAAGAATAATCCAGTTTATCATATCACAGGAGAGAGCCTAGTGCCAGAAAGTCTGCTATAGCCAAGCAATCAACACATGGATTACAATAGTAATGAATGTGTGGCCAGCTAGACATATGAACTCCTATGAGTGTACACAGGTCACCTTCATTCTGAACATCGACTAGTTAATGGTACAGAACACATCAGCCCCAGGCGTACCCAGTTGGGGAAACATTCTTTGACAGTCCCTACTGTAGTGGATGAACTAGGGGAAACTTACTCAAAGGGCTTATTCCCCTCTGCCAAATCCACAGCACCAACAAGATTAATGCACTCTAAGGAGTGCATGACCAACAAGTTTATCAATTCAGTGTGGCTACTGTTGCATCTGAAATGGGAGTCAAGTGGTGAAGATTTCAAGTCCTTGCAAATGTGATCCACAAGCAGTAATTACCACAGACAGATATTAAGTTCATCAGGTTCAATATCCAGGGACCACCTCTGGGAACTGACTAGAAACTCCGGTAACAACTTCGACATCCAGAATTATAAATGGGCATGGAGCGACTGCACCAAATCCATTCAGCAACAGAAATCTGACTACTATAAAATGCCCTCACTAACTCCTGGGAAAGCGGGAGGGATTTCTGGAAAAACATTAAAGATGTCACTGGGAAGCAGTCAAAATCTTCACCGAACATACTCAACATAAATGGGCACTACACTCGACCCTGAAACTATTGAACACTTTTAACATTGCTTTCACTGACCTTAGCAGTATTCTCCCTCTGACTTCTTCCAAGATCGTCAACTCCCACCCCCAACTCCTCCACCCGCCTGTCACCCACCTTTCTACTTTAAAGCACTAAAGAAACATCAAGTCCGAAACTCGTTGCCAAAGCCATCCAGCAAATCTAGAACAAGCAATGGCACACTTCACCTCAAGCTACTGGCCCTAACACTTCACGAGGTACTTGGGCCCCTCACAAAGATTTTTAAAGTCTCTCTTTCCCTTAGCCAATTCCCGGACAAACAGAAAATGGCCACTGTTACCCCGATTCACAAAAGTGGTGATAAGACTGACCATGCGAACTTCCGCCCTATCTCCATTCTGCCTCCCCTATCGAAGGCACTGGAACGTATAGTAGCGGACCAACTTACCAAGCATCTGGACAATTATAATATTCTTTGTAAACAGAAACATGGCTTTAGAAAAGGTCATAGTACATCCTCTGCCTTACTCGAATTCACCGGCTCCATTCACGGCTCCCTCGACAATGGACAACTAACTGGTGCTATTTTCATCGACCTGACCAAAGCCTTCGATACTGTCCACCACTCCCTCCTGCTGAGCCAACTAAAAAATGCTGGTCTCTCCAATGATTCAATCTTTGTTTCAAAAGTCATCTTGAAACTGCTCCCAGCGTGTAAAATTGGGATGTGCACTCAGATTCCAAACTTGTCCTCTTTGGAGGACCCCAGTGTTCCATACTGGGCCCCTACTCTTCAGCCTGTTCCTTAACATCCTACTGGACTCCTGCACTGAACATATCACCCTGTATGCCGATGACGCAGTAATCCTTGCCACACACCAGGACCCAAAGAAACTGCAAGAAAATCTCCAACTCAGCTTCTCCTCGGTTGAGAATTGGTTCACAAAGCACAAACTGATCCTTAATCAAAAAAAAAAAAACAAGGCAATGATCTTCAGCAGCTCCCATAATAAACATAAGCACTTCCAACTCTCAGTTATCACCAGACAAGGTGCCGCACTGGAACAGGTCAAAAACTTTAAATACCTCGGGATCACCCTTGACCCTCACCTCTCCTCCCCTACACTGCCCACATCGACCATGTTGCCAAAGCCACCAACTCCCGCCTAGGCCTGCTATTTAGTCATAGGAAACACCCGACACCCGAAGCTGTCGCTGTCCAGAGCTCCATCATATCCATCACTGATTATGGCATTATCATTTACGGTTCTGCTACAACCACCACACTCAAATGTGTATCCACCGCCCTCAACAAGGCCTGTCGACTTGTCACTGACTCCCAACGCCTAACTCACACCTGTGACCTCTATTCTCAAACTGGATGGTTGAATCTTGCCAATTGAATAAAACACAAACTTGTATTACTACTAAGAAAATCTTGCTGGGCTTTGCCCCACTGGAGTTGTGCCCTCCATACAACGAGAATCCACACCGCCATACCAGGGGATGAAACCTCCAGCTTCTGCAAATCCTGCATGCCACACAACACAAGGCCAAAGATCCTTGGCTTACCGGGGCGCTAGTTGGTACAACGGTCTTCCCAGCGACATCTCATCCTCACTATCGCTCCAGCACTTTTAAGACTCGGCTCCGCCTAACACTCACTGCCTCCAACCTCTGTGACTGTTGTGGCTAAACATGTCTTTGGTTCCATAGCTGAAGATGCCCTTTGGATCCACATCTACTCCTGCACTTTACCAGCACCCCCATCTTCGCCTCCCCTACTGGCCCATGACAAATGCCACCCGACTCACACTACCTCTATTCTTACCCACCTTCCACCTCTCTCTCTGTTCCCCCCACCTACCTCCCCTTATATCCCATCCACCTAGTCTCCCTGATTTCACCCTCCTCCTTTCCCTTTCCCTCCCCAAAGTTTCACCTTATTGTTCTTTTTCCTCTACAGACATATGTGTTTTTTGTTTTTTTATAAACTGTTATCTTTGCTTATGTTTGTCTCAACTGTACCAATGACATGGAACCTTTGTAAAGAGCCTCGGCTCAAAGGTATTTGTAATCCTAGAACAAATAAACAAAATATTCAGGCCACTTGTCTCCCAGAAGCGAGAAACATTTGCGCTACATGCCTGCATTGTACAGTGGAGCATCCACACACGTCTACTGGCACCATGAACAGGTCATATCTTTTTCCTCATCACCCTTACATTTATTCTCTCTCTGTTCTGAGAGTTCAACCAAAATCTGTGAGCCAATGGGTCATGCAGTGTAAACACTGACTGCCCATTTTTGGTCAAAACCAGTATAATACACTCTGCTGCAGCAAAGGAGCCTCCTACCCCAGTGCCATGGTTGGAATACTAGTTCGGTACTTACACATGTCCTGCAACAGTCAGATGGCTGTTATCCACAAAAATAAATGTGTTTTTAGTAGAAGGGATTTTCTTCTCTCTGGATGTGACCAAAAACTCAGTATGCCTTAAATTTGTCTTTGTAAACACACTGTCAAATATCTCCTTCTCTGAGTAGGAAATGCATATATGGTTTGCAAACATGCATCTGAAGGCTATTCCAACTGATCATGGGGTGGTTAGAAAGATTTCACTGATGCAGTTGGCAATGTTCAGAAGATTTCATAGGAAGAATATTTTAGCTCTCCAACAAAGGACTGCAACACAGTGGCCATTAAATTGCCTTACATGCCTTTTGGGCAGGAAGCCATGTACAAACTATGCTATCTCATGTGAACAACTGCTTCTGCTCATATGGGGCCAATTCAGGGGCAACACATGCATGTTCTCCTTTACCGAAAGGGTGGCAGACACATGGAACGACCTTCCATGGGGATTGGTGGAGGCAAAAACGGTGGGAACTTTCAAAATGTGCTTGGAATAGGTATACAAGGGGTACCATAACACTGATTAGCAGCTAAGGGAGGGTAGGCTCAAGGGCAGACTAGATGGGCCATATGTCCCCTTCTGCCATCACTTTATAGGTCTCTATGTTTCTACATCCAACTTCAGAGTTTTTGAGCTACAAGTCATAGTCACTGATTTTCTGCATGTTGCCCATTAAAGTGATGTTCCCTGGGCAAGCCAAATGCCTGCTGAAACTGGTGTCTGTTTCACTACACCAGTCCTTGGCACTGTAGACGTTCTCCACTACAAGCAAAAACCCATACAGGTATTTGTTCTAATCATAAGAGGACATCTTGCCTTCTTCATCAAGTGGACTAAAGCAGTCAGGCAGTAGTTTGTGGTATTTTGACCTAACTGCAAGGGTGCACCAGTCTCGTAACACTGCATGTCCAGCTGTTTTCAGCACTGCTACTTGCTAACAGGAAAATGGATAAAAAGTCTTATGGAACTCCTTCCTTGGGCAGTAGCACTATCAGTGTTTTCCCTAAGGTAGTCCTTACTGCATAACCTGTAGGGCTGAAACCTGAAGTAGTGTTCCTGTGTTCACTAAGCACCACTGCCTGGATGAAACATGCAGGCTTTAAGCTGTAAGAACTTCACGGGTTGCTGCCCATGACAGCCCTGTATAAATCAAGTCATACATGTCTTTGGATGGTGGTACTGATCATGTGACCAAAGTGTGGCTCTATGGAAGAGATTCACTCTAAAACAACATGTAACAGTAACTTTTCATCTTCAGGAGTGTATCCTTTCCACTCCATCCATCAGACACACAAGTATCTTACTTGGATGTTGTTCTCCACCAGGGTATGGAGCTTCAGTAGATGAACTGCTTTAGTTACTTGGACTTTATTCCTGTACTAGCCATTGTGACGTATTCCCCTCTCAGGAGTTGAAGTGGGTTAGTTGAGTTTCTTCTCCTTTTCTTCCCTCTTACTTGGCTTATTTGGGATCATGTTATACGCTCCTTTTGAAAATCAGTTTTACCACAAAGGATGAATAATTCTGGCATTATTATTTTAGTTGTTACTCTTGTTCAGAAATATTTTCAAATCACAGTAATTCTGTATCTTTCATGTCCTATTTTTTTCCAGTAGTTTTTATCCTCTCTTTGGTGAAAAAAAGGTGGTGAGGCAGCTACACATGATGCCAATCTGAACGTGGCACCATACTTCAGTGCCATAGGTCAGTGTTGCATGTTCCTCCGGGATAAGGCCAAGTGTGGTTTGTGGTAGTACCCTAGAAAAAAAGAGCAGTTTCTAAGCCAATTTGTAAAATCTATCCACCTGTCTGCCTAACTATCCATCCATCCATCCATCTGCCTACCTTTCTTCCCACTAAAATTTACAGTACCTCTAAAATCTACAGCAATAAATTTCCATCCCAGTCCTGAGAGCTGGCTGCTCTCAATGATGGGAGCCCCTCCCCATCTCTAATAATCTATACTACAAAATACTTTCCTATTTTCTTCCCATTTTTTTCTATTTCTGTCCTACTGCTGTCCGAGTTATTATTTCATGGAAGTTGATTAGCAAGCAGAGCTAAAACCTGAAAGTTCCAAGTTGGGAGCTTTCATATCTGTCCTGAGTGCCTGCTGACATTCTCCCAGGCCACTACATCGAGAAACTTGCGTTCTACACAAGATAATAAGCTAATGCCAAGATCATCAGTTTGGTGTAAACTGTTATCCTGATAATATTCTGACAAGAACTACAGAGTATACTGCCAACATACTTGAGCTACTGCATTGATTTGTCAATAAATGAAGCTATGCCTCAGGACATATTCACCATATCCATCTGTCTGTTTTTCATGCTCATGCCAATAGTGGATGTTAGCATCTCCCTATTACATGGCTCTGTGGAGTAGATACACAAGACAATCAAGTGCTACAGGTACAGTAGCTAAATTTCCTTTTTGTACCACATTGGTGGATATGCTGGCAGCCATAACTGCACTATCTTATCACACATCAGGCTGGCATCAGTTGTCATAATCATCTCAAAAGGAAGAGGTAGGTGAGGGCCTCTCAGGAGGCTCTGCATTTCCTCTCACAATTCTAATGACTTGTGTACTGAGCACAGGATCCATACTGAGAAATGATACTGCTCTCATATTGGGGACCAACAGGATAGATGATAAGCCAGGGATTTATTTAACTCCAAAAATTGATTAGCGTTTTGCTCATAAAAGTGCTAAAACCTTGTGAAAATGCATACAACTTGCCTCACTGAGTTTAACAAACATAACACTTCCAGGAAACCTATATAAATACTTTCTGTACAGTTAGCATTGTCCCAAGAAAAAAACTGCTAATCAATTATTTAAAACCCTGTAAGCCCATAGATGTCTCATCCGACTTGCTGTACCACCTCCAAGGCAGCTGTAATCAGATGTAAAAGGCATCTGTGGGCTGATACAATATAGTTTTCTGAACTGATGAATTTCCACTATGAAAATCTCAGGAAGACTCGGACCAAGTCTGTGCAAAAATCTACCCTCCAGTGTTACTGGTTTAGAAAGGGTTGTAGGTAATTCTTCTTTGTTTAGCACTCAACCATGCTCCTGAAAAATCTGCAGGGCACTCAGAACCATTCATATGCCACTCTGATCAGGAGACCTTTCAAATAGGGGTATACCTGGTGAGCCTACTAATGGAGATGGGCTCCGATCACCAGTAGGTCTTTCATGAAGATCTCAGGCGTAGAGACTAGTCCAAAGGAGCACCTCATACTAAAATGCTGTTCCTGAATTGAATCCTGGGAATTTCTGATGCAAGTACCAAGCGGAGATATGCTCATATGCATGGGACTGGGGTCACATACTAGGGGTGTGAAAATATCTAATGGAGGAGCTGTTCTTCTGGAAGAAAAGACCACATAGGTAGGATCACTCCCAGCTTACATATGAATGGGCAGCTTAATTTATTTACGTTAAGGAGGAGCAACTCCAGAACTGTTAAAACTGATGCTTGAATGGAGATGATTGGCTGTCACTGAAAAAATAAACTAGATGCCAAAAGCGATGTCACCCTGTGGCATCGTGAGAACTCAATGTTCACTTTAACTGGAGTGCATAGGCACTGGAGAGCCAATTGTTCCTGGGATTCAGAAAGCACTGTGTAAATGCTGCTTGATCCTGCAACCAAGAGGGGCCTGTCTCATTTCCTGTGTGGAGAAGCAGAGTGTGAAGACTAGTCTAAGTCATATATTTACGGGATATAATTTTTATGTTCATGAGAGGGTACTGCTTTGTTGATTGCTCACAAGTGACCAAGCCACAAGCGAGATAGCAACAGATCAATACCTTCAAAAGAAAATAAGAATGGTATCTTATATCAGGCCATGTCATATTCAATTTCTGCAAAAGGTGTTAAGTTGGTTTTGTGATAAAAATTGTAAAGTTACAAAAGAAAAAAGTAAAAAATACACACTGTGGTGCAACCAATGAGTCAAAAAATAAACAGCATCTCACATGTAAGAATAAACATAAGCATGTTCAGTGTGGCCAAAATGAATGAAATAAATTTCTGAGCATGCTCATAGACCAATTTCATTTATTTTGCTCATGTTGCCAAAATAATATGTTTATCTTAGCAAACATGTTCACACCTGTTGTATAAAAACAGGTTACTCACCTGTAAGAGTCGTTCTAGGAGTGGTATATGATGTTCATCCACACTTCTGGCAGTTGCCTTTCCCTTTAAGACTTGCCGGAAATGTCTTCAAGCTGGCTACTCCCACCCACCCGGATGGTAACTCCCTCAGCTCCGCCCCATGATGCCAGATCTCGCCCACTGGAAGCAGTGTTGTGCGCCAAAGCCAGGGGAGGTCGGGTGGGTCTGTGTGGATGAACATCATATACCACTCCTAGAAAGTACAGTTACGTAAAAACCTACCATAACAGTAGATCTTTGAGTAGTGTCTCTTGCAGTAGGTAATACTTTTGGGTATCCAGCAGAGGTCGCTGTGGTGCATGGCAACTCTTCTAGCAATTTTTCCACCAGGGACCGCCCACACATAACATCAGCTTTGGGTCTGATAAGGACCTAAGTGGGCTCCCCAGATTGTCCCTTTCTGTTCAGGATAACGGAAAAATATCTGGGAAGACGGTAATTCTCTGGGGAAGCAAACAGATCCATCTGTGGAGTGCCCCATAAGTTGAAGATATCTTGGAGCACCTGCCTGTGAAGTGTTCATTTGTGAGCTATGGACTGGCGACTCAGCAGGTCGGCTAACTGGTTTGCAGTGTCCCAGCTGGTGGACAGCTGTTGCGTCAGGTGTTGCTGTATGGCTTCCTGCCAGATAGCAAGGTCTCTCTCTGCATAGGGCGTGGGACTTCATACCCCTTGCTTGTTAGGTAGAACACTGCTGCAGTGTTGTCTGACTGGATCAGTAACGATCCTGGTTTGAGGTAGGGCCGGAACGCCTGGAGGGCTAGATGGATCACTCGTATCTCTAGGAGACTGATATGAGACAGAGGGAGAGAAGCGGGCCATTGGCCTTGGGTCTGATAAGGACCTAAGTGCGCTCCCCAGCAGAGCAGAGAAGAATCCGTGGTCAACATCTGCATGGGTGGGTGGGGGGTTGGAAAGGCATTTCTTGATTCAGATCAATTTTGATTGTCCACCATGTCAGGGAGGACTTGGAGAGGAAGTGACCTTGATTTTGTCTTGAACTGTCCTGTTTTGGGACCACTGATTCTGGAGGGTTCACTGGACAGGGGTTATGTGAGCAGGCACAGCCTACCACAGGGATGGCAGCAGACATGTGAACCACAAGGCACAGCATTTGTCTGGTTGTGACTATCTTCTGAGTCTGTATATGTAATTCCGGCGCTATGGCGTATCCTGCCTGGCAGGCGGGAGGTCACGCCTGGCTGTAACTCTATCTAGAATAGCTCCAATGTATTGGAGAGACTGTTGAGTTTGGACTGGACATTGGCCAGTTTACTGTGATTCCCAGATCTGCGAACATTTTCAAGGTAGCATCTAGGGAGGCAAGCAGAGCTACTGCAGAGTCCGCTTTTATTAGCCAATCATCAAGCTATGGAAAGATGAAGTGCCCTTCTCTTTGTAAGGCTGCTGCCACCACCGCTAGGCACTTAGTGAACACTCTGGAGGCTGATGAAGGCCAAAGGGTGTTCAAAACTGGTAATTTTGACTCAGTAAGTGGAAGCGTAAACATTTGTGGTGGGCTGGGTGGATGGGAATATGAAGGTAGGCATCCTTCATGTCCAGGGCACAAAGCCAATTGCCCTGCTTCAGCACTGGCATGATGGCTAGTAGGGTGACCATGTGAAACATTTGTACTGAATGTAAAGATTCAGTTGTCCGAGATCCAATATTGATCTGAGGTCTCCATACATTTGGGTACCAGAAAGAAATGGGAGTAAAATCGTTTATGTTACAGAAGGGGCACCGGTACAACAGCCTGTTTGGACAAAAGGGCCCTTAATTCCTCCTGTAGGATGCATATATGCTCTGGAGAACAATGAATCTTGCGTGGAGGGCAAGGGCGTGAGGTGGAGAGAAACTCCAATGTATGACCCTTCTTGATAATCTGAAGTACCCAACTGTCAGAAGTGATAATTTGCCAGGCCTCCAGATGGAGGGCAAAACAACCTCCCACGGTCTCCAAGGCCTGGTTGAGTAGGGTGGGGGAAAGCCCTAGTAGGTCACTGGGAGGCGGGCTGCACAGCCCCACCTGAGATGAGGCAGGCACCCCAGGCGGTAGAGGTGTTGCCTCTGTTGGATTGAGCACGACCTCTGAAGCCGCCTTTGTTATTACCTCTGTATTGGCCACCTCTTTTGGAATAAGAGGTGTGCTGAGTTCGGTAGGTTGTAGTTGGAGTATGATACATGCCATGAACTGTACGGAGGGTTCTGCCTGAACAGCTAATATTTTTCAAGTGAAATTACCTCTGGTTAGAAGCTGCAATACTGAACACAGGATTTGCAAGAAAGCGAGTTGTGCTCACAATAGAGGGAGGTGAACCTTACAATTGTCTTTGATTTGTAGCAGATATTCTGCAGGTGGTGGCTACTTCTAACTGAAAGGTGAAATAAGGAACTTAGAATTATCAGGAAAAGACAGTCTTTCAAGCAACAGAGGGAGGTGGATCTAGCTTTATGTTTGTTACAGTTCTTAAGATTTTCAGTGCAGGAAGTGTTTAAACCCTGGGCTAAGAATTTGTCATAAATCCTGAAATAAGTGCAGGTACAGGTTGTGTGTTTGACCCAGACAGTGCCCTAAGGGGTGGAAACTGTTTTTTGTGTTTATCTGTGTGTGCCTTAAAAAGAAATTTCAGACTTTATCAGGAAGTGCTTACATCATAGCAACTTATCAGCCAATAGCTTTGGTAACAGACCTGAGAACAATAGTATTATAAGCAAGTGTTTTATAGCAAACTCATCAGAAAAGCTAACATTTTTCAAGTGAAATTACCTCTGGCTGGAAGCTGCAATACTGAACATAGGATTTGCAAGAAAGCGAGTTGTGCTCACAACAGAGGGAGGTGAACCTTACAATTGTCTTTGATTTGTAGCAGATATTCTGCAGGTGGTGGCTACTTCTAACTGAAAGGTGAAATAAGGAACTTAGAATTAACAGGAAAAGACAGTCTTTCAAGCAACAGAGGAGGTGGATCTAGCTTTACGTTTGTTACAATTCTTAAGATTTTCAGTGCAGGAAGAGTTTAAAGCACAGCTGACTTATTTTGGGGCTGACTGCTTTCAGAGCTCAAACCACCAGGCTGTTTTGGGGCTGGGGAGGTTTACCTGTGTCTGACTTGGATGTCTGGATTTTTCTCTGTTTGATTAGCAGGGTATTTTCTCTGTCAAATTATTGTGTAGGGCATCTTGCTGACAGGAAGGCACTCATCGCAGTGGTGGGTCAGAGCTTTTAGCTGATTGTTTTGTGAAGGCACAGTTTAGGCCCAACCTCTTCCCACCCCTGGAAACAGTTCCTTTATACCTGGGGTTCTGACATCATTTCCTCAAGAGTGCAAGGTGCATATCACTGTCATATCCTCTCTAGCACACTGCACTGACAATAGAAGCATACATATTGTATAATATATATATATTTCTATATAACAAACCAAACACACACACACAACAAAAATTAGATAAACATGTGGGGAGTAGTGCAATGTAATGGCTGTGGGGCAGCAGTCTTCCGAGAGTCTTTCTGGAGGCTGAGATGCTGCCCTATTTGCAGACAACTCTCTGCCCTGAGGGAGGAAGTTGCCAATCTTCAGGCCACACTGGACAGTAGTAAGGGAACCTTCCCCCAGGCCACACTGGACGGTAGGAAGGGAACCTCCCCCATCCAGGAAGCACCAGAGCCACCACCACTACCTCAGAGATTACGAAGAAAGCACAGCAGTTGGACCACAGTGGGCTCAGGGAGGGTGAGGATGGTGGAACAGAGGCACACCCAGTCAGTTGTTCCATTCCACAACCCATACACCATTCTGGGGGAGCACAGCTCCCCTATGGATGCGCCCACAGAGGAGACTAAGGAGGCTGAGGACAACTGTCACAAGGGAGGCCCACAGGAAGGAGGCAAAGGACACCACAAGGAAAGGAAGCAGCTCCTTGTGGGGGACTCAATTACTAGGGGGATAGAACTGGGGAGCAGGGAAAACTGAAGTAAGGTGCCTGCCTGGTGCCATGGCTTGGAGGACAGGAAGCGATCCTCAGGATGACGAGAACAGCTGCACGGGAGTCTGAGCTGGACGTCATTGTCCACCTAGGGACAAATGACTTGGCTCATCATGAGATTAGAGCAGTGCAGAAGGACTTTGTAGAATTGGGGAGGGGCCTAAGACAAGTAGCACACACAGTATCCTTCTCTGAGGTGCTGCCTGTCAATGGCATGAGTGAGGCGAGGGTACTTTGCACCATGCAGTTTAATGAATGGTTGAAAAAATGGTGTGGAGCACAGGAGTTTGGCTTCATTGGGGACTGGGATTCCACCTGGAGGGACACCAGCCTATACTGGCAGGATGGTCTGCATCTGTCTAGGAAGAGAACAAGTCTTTTGAGCAATCGGTTTAAATGCTTCATTGGCAAGCTTTTAAACTAGTCAAGGGGGGAGGCACTGATAAGCAGCAGGAAAATCCCAGCCTCTCCCTACAAAACAGGGTATTAAATGAGAAAAAGACCGAGGTAGAAAGGTCAGTGGGGGATGCTGCAACAGAAGGTAAAGCCATCAAGAAATGGAGAGCAATGAGTACCAATGCCCGTAGTCTGAGTAACAAGCTTCCTGAATTAGTGGCCTTGATGGAGGAGGAACATCTGGATATCGTGGCAGTCACAGAAACATGGTACACACAAAACCATGACTGGGACGTAAACATACCAGGATACACTATCTACAGGAGGGACAGGGAGAGTAAAAGAGGAGGAGGAGTAGCTCTTTACATAAGGGAAGGAATCAAAGCAACAGAACAAAAGGGAAAACAGGGAGGAGAAGAAGCACTGTGGGTAAATTTGGAGACCAGCAATGGCACCACAATCCGCACAGGGGTTGTATACAGACCCCCTTCTCAGGGGGAGGAAATGGACAAGGAAATGATAGAAAGTATACTTAGAAGGGCAGAAAAAGGGGAGATATTGCTGATGGGTGATCTGAATATGCCAGATGTTAACTGGAGTGCAGCTGCAGCAGCCACCTCGAAGAGTGGGGTTATTCTAGATGCCCTACAGGGGGCATGCCTTAGACAACTAGTATTGGACCCCACTCGAGAGGGAGCAATCTTAGACCTGGTTCTCTCAAATGGAGATGAAGAGAGGATCACAGATGTAGCGGTGGGTAGCCATCTGGGAACTAGCGCCCATCGAACAGTATGGTTCACAATAAACACAGCAATAGAGTTAAGCCATACAAAGGCAAAAGTGCTGGACTTTAGGAGGGCTGACTTTGCCAAAATGGGTGCGTGCCTAAGGAATGCACTAGCAAATGGGCAGGAAGGAGGGGTGGAAGAACAATGGGGAATAATAAAAACTGCCTCACTGGGCAGGCTTGGAGAAGGGTCCGGCTGAGAAGCCACCAAGTCTCTCTCCCCCCAGGCTTACGGATGACCAGGACAACTAACTTTGGCCGAGGTCACCAGGCCTGGGCCTGCTGCCCAGCCTGGGGTTGCGCTGGTTTGGCCGCAGAAGAAGAGGTGGACCAAAAGGGCTTCCTTTTCAGCTGCTGCTGCTTGGAGCCCTTGGGGTCCTTTAGGGCAGATGTCATGGAGTCCAAGGTGGCATTGGACTTCTCGATGCTGGTGAGGTGGCCCTCGACCCCAGGCCTGAACAAGTCGTGCCCAGGAAAGGAACATCTGCCAGCTTGTGCTGAGTGTCAGCTGTGAAGGTGGAGATCCTCAGCCAAGCCCTGTGGCACATGGCCACTGCGTCCGCCATGGAGCGGACACAGGAGTCCCCAATGTCCATGGCTGTCTGGAGCTGCTGCTTAGCTACGGCCTGGCCCTGGTCCCACACCAGTTTGACTATGTTCGGAAGGTCTGCCGGCAGATGAGGATGCACCTCATCCATGGTGCCCAGTAGAGACGCGGAGAAGTGGCCACATGAGGTCCCAGTTTGCCTGGTGAAGACCAAGCAAAGAGGCTCACGCAGACCTTTTAGCTGCATGGTCCAATTTCTTGGACTCTGTCAGGTGGCTTGTCAACATCCCCAGTGTTGCTGGAGCACCTAAACACAGAATCGGTCACCAGCCCCTCAGCCGAGGGGTGTTCTGTGAATCTTGAGAGGGAACTGGTAGGTACCACATACTTGTGGGCCATCCAGGAAGAGGGTGCAGGGCAGGAAGTGGGGTACAGCTGAAGCTCCAAGGCAGGGCCAAGAATGGCCTCTGCACACGGGAAGGCCTCCATAGGAGTATCTCCCAGTCGAGGACCTCAATCAACAGGGAACAAGCCCGCTTCTGGCCAACTCCATTTTCATACCCTTGGACTCAGAGATCAGGCGAAGAAGGCCCATAAGGAGGAAGGGCCTTCGTCCATTGAGAGATACTCCACTTCCCCCACCGACTCCATATCGACCAGACGGGAATGCGGGGAGGAACCCTCTAGACTCTGAGGAGTTGTTACAGAGGGGCTAACCAACCGAGTTCCCACTGACCCTCCACAGACAGTCAGGGGTGATGGTGACTGACAGCCAATGGGGAAATCCCTTGGTTGGCCAGGGATTCCTTGGTAAGAACGCCAGTCAGTGGCTGTTTAGGCGGCATGTGGCGGAGTTAGGCTACACCCTCAGATGTGACTGATGGACCACTTTTCTATCTCCTTATTTCCTAGCTACCAAAACTTCTGTTGAGCAACAGTTAATACTTTTCTCTTTGCTTTTCTTCTCCCCCCCCCCACCCTAGGTTGGCCACCTAGTGCAGCTCTTTACTATCCTTACTAAACTTCCTACTAGTTCTCTATTTTCATTCTTTTTCCATTTCCATCCATCCAGTCCCTGGAATGATGCCAAACACCCGGAGAGGTGTTGTGTAAAGTGCATAAGTGTTTTGTGTACAAAAAACATGAAGGCTATTTTAAATAAGAACATATACAGTTAATAAAGCCTTTTTAAATGAAAAGGATTCACAAACCATATAAAACAATAATTTCATGATTAGTACAGTTATAAGAAATCCTTAAGGTATTTTCATAAATTCACACTATAAACCTGTTACTGTATAAAGTTCTATGTAGGAGGCTGAACAAAAGAGTGTGGTATGCTTTATAAAAGTGCTTAGTCACTGTGGATCAGAGATATAGAGAATCAATATCTGTGGAGATATACACTGTACCTTTAACTGAACCAGGAAGTCCCCTGAAACAACCCCGGTCATTGAAAACAACATGTCCAGACATGTAAACAGAAAGGGCTTAGTCAGGTGACCCCACCAAAAAGATATAAAACCTCTTCACTAAGTTCACTTCAGTTCAGTGCAGTAGAGTTCAGTCTTGAGAGTGAAGGAGAGAGGTGCTACTGTAGACAAACTGTTGAATGCAGATTAAAAGCATCTTAGGAGCTCTAAGATCCAGGGCTGTATTATGTGGGAAACTACTGATGTTAAGTAGTGATTTTCTTTACAATTTTTTTTGTTTTCATTTATTATTTTTCTAACTTTTGAAAAATAAATCTCACATCACGGTGTATTGTAAACCTATAAATTTGTCTTGTCTTGAGTTTATTTCGACACGCTGTGACAAATTTGATGTTAGCAGTGGGATAGTACTGGTTTTCCAGAGAAACAAGGGGGAGACCAGTACCCAGATACAAGCACTGGTATCCAGACATGGGGGCAAAGAGCAGGATGGCAGAAATCACTGGATGCCAAAGGTCTGAAAGGAGGAGGAGGAAGGCCTGCCAGGCGTGCATACCAGAGTGCAGGTTTTGAGGACTGGAGAGGACCTTCTACCTGGCCTGGAGTCCGGAGGGACAAAGAAGATGGCGACAGAGATGACGATGAGTGCAGGAATTGGAGAGGATGAGGAGAAACCACCGTATGAGGACTTGCCACCTGACATCAGTGACTTGTTGAAATGGTTGGTGGTTAAGCAACAGCATATGGAGAGATAAAGAGAGCGGGAATGGAGACGCCAGGACCAGATGGGGGTGGATACCTTGCGAGCTCTCCAACTGACAAGACAAGGACCACAGGGGGCAGGACCACTAGGTAATAATTAAAAAGACATTAAACTGACTACAATGGCAGCAACCGATGATGTAGAAGCGTATTTAACTACGTTTGACAGGGTTGCCTGAGCCTGTGGGTGGGGTCAGAGACAATGGGTAGTACGCCTTGCTTAGTACCTTACTGGGCTAGCACAGTTAGCATGCAGCAATATGGACAGCAGGCATGCTGAAAATTATGACCTGGTAAAAAGAAATTCTGAAAAGATATGATATAAATACAGAGACTTACAGGCAGAGGTTTCGTTCCCTGAAATGCTGTCAGAACGATTCCCCTACGGAAACCTATATCAGGCTAAGGGAACTATGTTTAAAATGGCTACAGCCCGAGGTTAAATCTGTCATAGACATTATTGAGACTTTAGTAGTTGAACAATATCTCCAAATATTGCCCAGTGAAGTACAAATATGGGTGAGGGGACCATCACCCAGAGACAGCAGAGTTAGCCATCACTATGGCGGAAGACTTTTTATCTGCATGGCAGCCCCTGAGAAAAGGTTACAAAACTAACCCCATTGCACCTGCCCCCCAAACAGCGAAAGCCCCTGTTAATCAAGCACCCAATGAATATACTCGTACGACAGAGGTAAGACCGAATCAAGGAGCCAGACCTTATAATCCAGACCCGCTCTGCTGAAATTGTCAGGGTAAAGGACACCTTGCTAGGTTTTGTACCTGACCTAGAGCTGATGCCACCCATTTGTCCTGTTGAATGATGGTTACTTTGTGAGACATTTCTATTAACAACTGAACTGTGTTGGGCCCGACTGATACTGGCAGTAAGAATACTTTGATTTGTCCAGAACTGGTGAGCGACATACAACCAGGAGGGCAGACATGAAAACTGTATGTGTCCATGGGGACACACACCACTACCCAACTTCTGCAATAGTGGTGGATGTTGAAGGATAGAACCAGGTGGTCACAGCAGGACTGGTGCCCATCCTACCGGTGCCTATGGTTATAGGTCATGATTTCCCAAACTTTCCAACACTGATAACTGAGCAAGGGATAGTCACAGCCGTGACTACCAGGACCCAATACCGGAAAGAGTGGACTTTGGGAGATACCTTCCCTTTTGAAGGGAATTTTATTGAGGACCCTGGTAAGAATAGAAAAACCCCTGAACCAGAAGAAAAAACAGCAAAAACAATGGAACTAGACTGCAAATGGACTTCCTGAAACAGAAATCCAGTCTATGTTTAATAGCATTGATGTAGCTGCTGAACAGAAATGTGATGTTTCTTTAAACCTTTTTCTCCCCACAGGTTGGTCAGGGATTGTCAATAGGGGCCCTGTGATTATATTGAAAATGATATATTGTACAGGTTATGTACCACTCCAGACACTGGAGAAAGTGTTAAACAGTTATTGGTGACTGAGAAGTTTGGGGAGCCAATAATGTTTCAGGACATGATCGCTCATAGGCTGGCCATGCAGAGCAGGATCGCACCTGGCGCATTCTACAGAGTTTTATTGGCAGGGGTATGATGATCCAACCTAGTGATTGCCAAACATATAAAGAGTGCCAGTAAGTGACCCACATAGGCAAAAAGGCATGTTACCGCTATGCCCCTACCCTTTAGTTACCAACCCTTTCAAAGAATAGGTATGGACATTGTGGGACCCTG
Source organism: Neoceratodus forsteri (assembly GCA_016271365.2). Taxonomy (NCBI): domain Eukaryota; kingdom Metazoa; phylum Chordata; order Ceratodontiformes; family Ceratodontidae; genus Neoceratodus; species Neoceratodus forsteri. Next base: position 899,715 of record CM057453.1, read on the forward strand.
TTAAAAAGTTCTAAAGGGAACCAATTCATCTTGGTGATATGCGACTATGCCACAAAATACCCAGAGGCCATATACCAATGCACCAAGGATAGCCGGGAGTTGGTTAAGGTGTTTAGTCGCTTGGACATCTCAAAAGAGATACTTACAGACAGGGGCACAAACTTCAATGCAGCCCTGTTAAAAGAGCTCTACAAGTTACTGGGGATAGTGGCTGTTCGAACCTCCCCTTATTATCCCCTGCCAGATGGACTAACGGAGCGGTTCAGTCAAACACTGAAGCGAATGCTCTAAGTTTATGCATGAGGAAGGGAGGAACTGAGATATCTTTATGCCATTTATTTTGTTTGCGTATAGGGAAGTGCCCCAGGCCTCAGCAGGTTATTCCCCATTCTCAATGTTATGTGGGCGCAATCCCAGAGGCCCATTAGATGTAGTTAAAGAATTTTGGGGAAAAAGGGACTGATGTGTGGCATTTAAACACTGTTGAATATATGGGACAATTGCAAAAGAGGTTAATCACTTATACCACCAAGGCCCATCAAGCTGTGTGGAGGCACAAAAGATCCAGAAAGAACAATATGACCTGAAGGTAGGAGACAATACATTTAACCCCGGGCAGAAGGTGTTATTATTGTTGCCCTCCTCAGAGCAGAAATTGTTAATGAAGTGACAAGAGCCATATACTGTAGTACATCAGGCAGGCCCCGTCATGTAAGAGGTTGAGATCCCAGAGAAACGTATGGGTAGAAAGATTTACCATGCCAACTTGCTGTAAAAGTGGCATAAGAAACCGGAACAGAAGTCAGCAGTACACCTGGGTATGACAGTAATGCCAGAAAGGGAATCTGAACTGGATACTGCCTATAAGAGATTGCAGAGTCACGAGGGACACAATGATATAAAAACAAACCCTGCACTGTCAGACGCCCAAAGAAAGGAAGTAGAGAGTCTGATTAATTCTTTTCCCGACGACTTTCACGAGTGTGCCTGGAAGGGCAATGGGGTAAAACACTGTATTAGGACTGAGTCCCCTCCCATCAGCCAGAGAAGCCTTACAGGCTACCTAAAAGAGTCAGGGTAGAAGTCAAGAAAGAAACTTACAAGTTGAGGCAGTTGAGGATCATAACACCGTCCACTAGTGCTTGGGGGTCACCGATAGTGGTTGTCCCAAAGAAAGAGGGTGGAATCCACCTTTGTTTAGATTTTCGAAGGTTGAATCAAGTGTCCCAGTTCAACGCATATCCCATGCCCCACATTGATGACATTATAGACCGCATAGGGAATGCAGGATACATCACAACACTGGATCCGACCAAGGGGTATTGGCAGATTCCATTAGACCCACAGGCAAGGGAAAAAAAATGAAAATTACACACCTACCATAATTCTTGATCTTCTCTTGTATCTTCATCCTTCATTACTAATGGATGTAAGCCGGAGGCACACACCCGCCATGGGAGCTTTTTTCTTTTTTTTTTGGAGGGAGGAGTTAGCGCCAACGGCACCACTGATGTGGCTGATGCACTGTGCAGAGCATGCGGGTTGGCCGTTAGGCGCTGCAGACTCCTTCCCACTTCTGTTAAGCCAGAGAGGCAGAAACAAGTTATAGAGAAAGACAGTGAGGCAAGAGAGCCGAGGGATGGACAAAGGAAAGGATACAAACTGAAAAAGGCATAAGCCGATTAGAAGACAGAAAGGAGAGAACCTACACTAAGTGGACTTGGGGCCTCAATCCTTGGGTGGTCTCGGGGAAGAAGAAAGCAAAGAATAGAAAGAAGAAAGATAGAAGAGATGGAAGTAAGGATAAAGGAGGAAGAAGAAGGGCTGTCTACCATGATAAACTTGGAAGACCACTGGCTTGAGAGTTTTAAAACCCCTGCGGGAATGAAGACAAGTGAGCAAGGATCCAGCCAGTTAAGAGGTAATTGAACTAGTCTGACATGGCAAAGGCAGACCTTTCCTTACACCCCTTATCCGTAAACATTATGAAATCCCAAAGCCTAGGTCTCACCGACTGTTCCTTGGAGGGCAATCAGTCCTGCTCAGAGAGGAGTGAGCCCTGACTTAGATGTAGGGAAAGAAATCTGGAAGAAGTTTTCCCGTGGAAGTACTGGCGTAGTCCCCACTTCAGGAAAGGAGAACCACGGGACATCTGTGCCATAAGAAAAAGAGAGGAAGGAAACTCTCACAGACTCTCTTAGGACTGCACTGAAGAAAATAACAGCCAGAGGGTGACATAAACCAGAGGATTATTCAAGCCCCAAGCAAGGGACATCCTAGAATGTCATGAAGAGAATCTGAGGGAGTTCCTCAGGGGTTAGGGCAAAGACCCTACTCGCCGTTTTCCAGGTTGAACACTCTGTGGCTTTTCAGAGAAGGAACAGAGAGCCCTGAGGTACCAGTGGGACTCGGCCCCCCAACTGGCCTCTAAGAGGGGGAAGGCGAGCAGGGTAGAGGTGACGCCCAAGAACTGAGGCCCATGAGGGGATGGTGGGTGGGAATCAGTAATGAATGGTGAAGATGAAAGAGAAGACCAAGAATTACAGTAGGTACATAATTTTCATATCTTCCCTTGTCACTCTTCACCATTCATTACTGCTGGGTGAGTACCAAGCCCCCCGGAGGGGACCTGGCACAGCCCTGAGAGAACAGATCCCTCAGCCTCCTGCGGGTGAGGCGCAGGAGGAGGGAGACCCTAAAGCTGTACTAGACCAGCAAGGTCTAAGGCTGGCCAGGACGAGGAGATGTCCCCCATGGCCAGGGGGACGGGAGGTGCCCCTGTAAGGTCCTCCTTGCCCTGCAGCAAAAAAGTCAGGTCCCCCAGAAAGCGGAGGAGATCACCCTACGCTGGGCAACAGGTGTCAACCTGGATAGATGAAGCCACGCCGTCTGCCTAATGCAGATCGCTGTCCCTGCCAGTCTGGATGCCACGTCACTGGCATCATAAGACACCCTTGCAAGCTCCAGACCCTGAGCAGAGATGGCAATGGCCTGTCTAGATTACTCTGTATCAGACAAAGATGCCAGGACTTGCGTCAGCATCGACCACAGATGTCTGTTATAGGCAGCATTGTGAGCCTGATGAGAACCTATGCACATTAACACATGAGCGGAAGAGAAAATGCTTCGTCTCCACCAGTTAAATTCTGCGGAATCCGTATTCGGGGGTCAGTTGTGCACCAGGCGCTGAAGCCCGGAAGGAGCGTCTACGGACGTAATCTCCGAAGGCAGGTGAGGTAGAGAACCTAGAGACTGCTGGTGGGCACAATACCATCTCCTGCAGTCCGTTGGGGCTGGGGAAGGGGTGGCTGGAGACTGCCAGGTGCGGATAGACACTTCCTGAAAAGGAATGGGCTAGGATGGCACCACCAGGTGGTGGGTGCTGAATTCACTCAGGAATGAGCGCGTCTCCCGCTCGGTATTGCTTCTCAGTACATGAGAAATGTGAAGCTCCTGAACCAGCCTCGAAAGGAATCGCTGATACTCAGTGAAATCAGTATCAGAGGACAGGTGGATGGAACGTTCCTCTCCCTCGGGAGAGGGAGATAAGGAGGAAGAGGAGCTTGAATGATCAGAGGCCTCCTGCAGCGGGGGAAGACAGGCGAAAGACCCATTCGTCCATGGCCCTGACATAAGTGGGAAAGGCCGCCACAGTGGCTCTGAACATCTCCCAGGTTAAGGGCCCTTAGGACCCACATGGCCTGAGAGAGGAGGGGGTGTCTGCAGAGAGATGGGAGATGGGCACTGAACTGATAGTGCCTGGCCCCGCCAGGGCTCTGAGACCCCTAGACTGGTCCTGTTGAATGGGGGAACCCTGGGGCTAAACCAGGTTGTGAAGACTGTTTGAGATGGAAAACTCCGGAAGAGCCCTGAAGGAGAATCTCCCCTGTGACGCGACTGGGGTTGCATGGGTCCAGAAGGGCAACCCTCCACGCTGCCAACTAATGATGCCTCTGAGACCTTGAGGGAAAGGCAGGGTTCAGCACTATGACTCCTCCCCACTCCCCCGCAGGGTAGTGGAGGGGGGTAGTCACGCTTCACCCTGGCCCCTCAACCCCTCCCTCAGACTTGAAGGCTGCCCTCTTCCTCGATTCCAGAGAAGTTGGGTCCCCCAATACCGCAGACCCCCAAGGGAGACTGCAGAAGAGGGAGTCCCAGCCCCCCCGACGGGTCAAGGCAGCACCAGAAATGGCAGATGCTACGGCCTCCCCAAGGAAGGACACCCCACTTCAAGCTCCCAGGCCATCGTCCCCAACGGATACACGCCGGCCGGCCTCAGCCATAGGATCCATCAGACTAGGGGACTCTGGGATAGGGCCGCTGGGCCACCTGGTACCATGTCTCAAGGGGCTCTCTGACTCCGTGGAGTCGGGGTGTCAGTCCAGATCGGCCTGCGTGTCATCTTCTTCCGAAGAGGAAGAGACCAGGCAGAACTCCAGGCTAGCGACCCCAGGAGGTCACCTGGTGCTCGCAGCACCGTTGCAGGACATGGCACCGCCCGCGACACTGTCCCGATCACCGGTGCCACAAATGGCACTGGGATCCTGGGCAGTACCAGGAGGTGGCACAGAGGGTCCACCAGTGCCAGGCCCAGCAGCTATGGGCTGCGACACTGGGGGAGCCTGCACCTCCATGGAGGTGACTGCTGGTACGGTGCCAGCAGTGTGACTCCGCAGGGAATCGCGCTGCTCCTCCAACACCACAAAAGAGGCCTCCTTCTCAGCAAGGAGAGAAGGAGGTCTCCTCCTCCTCGGGCCATACAGACCTGGGAGGGGACCTGGAGGAAGGGTCAAGTGTCCTGGCCTTAACGACATGCGAGTGACGCTGCCCTCTGAAAGTCGGCAGAGCCCTGCCGACTTTAAACACACGAACTTTGAGAACACGGCGTTCCATGGAGAAGCAGGCATCGCAATGGTCCATATCGTGACTGGATCCCGGGCATCGCAAACAAACATCATGCTGGTCCGAAATGGAAAAATGCCAGCCACATGGGCACCGACGCATGGGAGCATGGCCCGCTTTGGATTTTCTTTTGGCCCCTGAACCTGACATGATGAGAAAATAATATACAAACTGCAGCAAAAGAGCCCGGCACCACTGGTAAAAATAACCAGAATGGTTTAACGGTCTTTCAACGGCATCGGGATGAGTTGAACCAGGATAAGGAGGTGAAAAGGTGGCATCTAAAGACAAAGGCCTAATGGTGTAGTGGAAAACTGTTCGAGCAACTCGCTCAGCAGGTGCGGCCTTGACGGTGGGAGAAACAGAACTGGGATGGAGAAGGAGTCTGCGTCGGACAACCAGTTAGCCACATGGGCGGCAGACTCCTCCAACCAAAAAAAAAAAAAGGCTCCCATAGCTTACACCCAGCAGTAATGAATGGTGAAGACTGACAAGGGGAAGATCTGCCTTTGGTACCCCTATGTGGTTGTATCAATTTGTTACAATACCGTTTGGGTTGCATGGAGCTCCAACTATGTTTCAAGTGGTATATGGACTGCATATTTTCACCACATACTGGATACTGTTTGGCCTACGGAGCCTGAACTCGGGGATTGCCAGAGACTTTAAGAGGTAAAGCCTCCTGCACTACAGCCTGCCTGTTGTGTGGTGCTTGCCGCCCACCCGCCCCAACCACCCCCACCCAGGGGCGGCGCTTCATTTATTGCTGCTGGCAGGTCACGTGTCATATCACGTGACCTACATCACGTGACCTACCCTTCATTTTACTAAGTGTCCACTTTCCCATTTGCAGCTTATATACTCCAACCACTAGGGGTTGCTGCACTTTCCACTCTGGCACCTCTATCCACTCTACTCCTTCCTAGCAACTATTGCAATCCCTGTCCACTAGAGGTCTCTGCAGTTCCCTCCTAATCCTTTCTGCTATCTTCTTTCCTCACTCCTTCCCATCAGCCCACCATTAGGCCCCCTGCAAGCCTCAAACCTTGCACCCCTTACTCCAAGGTCTGCAGCCTAACCACCAAGCCAACGAACCAGGCCAATATCTTCCTCTACTTTCAAGCTCTTAACCCTTCCTTACAAACATTTCTGTCTTCTGTCCCATAGCTGTTCTCAAACCCAGTACCCTTGCTATTAGAGTCAGCAGCTCTACCTCTTAACCACTGTATCTGGCTATCTTATTCTTACTTTCTAAGACTTTCATAGTCTCCCCCCCCCCCCAAAGTCTGCCAAAATATTTAACCACTTCTCTCTTGCTGCCACTGCAGGCATTGAACCCTGCACCCTCACTCTTTCAGTCAGCAGCTCCACCACTCAGCTATCACATCAGACTATTGTTTGTAATAGGTTTTAAGACTCTAAAAGCCTCTAACCCTCATAGTCTGCTAAAATATTTTCTGAGTGTTACTGCAGGCTTTGAGCCCTGCTCCCTGCTGCTGCAGCTACTGTCTTGGGACCTTTTCTGTCACCCTAGGCAAGCCTTGAACCTGGTATACCTGTGCACTTGAGGCAGGGGCTCTGCCACTGTACCAAGGTGGCAACTACACTTATGGGTAGACCTTTCACCCTCTTCTACCCATCTCATTACTATCTGCAAACCCATCCTGTTGTCCCCCCCTTCCCCTCATCTCACCTCTCCCATCCAAATCCAGCCCCTACCATCTTCCCCTCTATCATCCAAGTTCCCCCATCTTTCTTCACTTCAGCTCTCACACCCTTACCAATCATGCATGCACACCTCCTGCCTACCTGCCTCTCTCTCTCCTCCTCCTCCTCCTATTGCCTTCCGCTAACCCTAATGTCCCTATTAACCCTCAGCCTCACTACTCTAGTGCTCCTACCTGCCCTCCCCTCCTACTATGCCACTGCCCCTCTCCCTCCCTCCTCCTCCACTCACCCCATATGCTCCTCTCCACCTCACCCCCATCTAGACACTACCTTTCCTCCCCTTTGCTCCCTCGGCATCTTATCACTCAAGCCTTCCCAGCCTATGCTGCACTACCCACCCCTGTGCATGCAAACCCCTCTCTTCCTATCGCTCCCATGTAAACTCTCCTTCTGCCACCCTCTGTCCAGAGCGGCTCTCCTCCTTCTGCTCCTGACTGGTAATATACATCCCAATCCCGGTCCAGCTTACAAAGGCTCCTCAAAGGAATCCACCGGACTTCGTATTGCTTCCATGAACATATGTAGCCTCCTTAAAAAATTCGACTCTCTCAATTGCTGGGAGGTGGTTCATAAACCTGACGTTATCTCAATAGTTGAAACTTGGCTGTCAGACTCTACCCCTGACTCCCTGGCTACTCCCTCTATCGGGAGGACCGTGTTGGTAGGCGAGGTGGGGGCTGTGCCATTTATGTCAAAGACCTTCTCGTTGGACTAGCCCTCCCAGCCCCGGTCCTTGACTTCAGGGCTCAGGTCCTTACCCTAAAACTATCTCCTGATCTCTCTAGGGGTCCCATCTACCTGACTACAGCGTACATACCTCCAAAAAAATCAAGCACAAGCACTAGGCCCACTAATCGATTATCTTACCTCTCTACCCCACTCCTCTGACCAAATTCTTGTGGGGGACTTGAACATCAATTGGCTTAGCCCTTCATCCACTTCCTCCCGTGACGCCTTTGCAGCCATCGACCTAACCCAACTAGTCTCCCAACCCACTAGAGTGAATCCTAGAATGGGCTCTAGCACACTCCTGGATGTGGTCTCACAAACCCGCCCTAACTCCGCATCCGCAATATCCAAATCCTCCCAGACTGCCTTAGCGACCACTCCCGGTTCTCTTCTATTGGTCAACCTCCTTGCCCAAACCCACAGCACAAACTACCCTTCGGCGTCTTAGACCTGGTGGGCTGAAAGGCCTTAAGCAACTCCTAGCCCTCATAGACTGGTCCCTATACTAAACACCCGGATATTGACACAGCCCTTACCTTCTTTATCCACACCTTCAACTCTGCTTGCAACATTTTTGCACCCATAACTGCACGCCGGTCCAAAGTAAGGCATGCCCCCTGGGTTACCCCCACCCTGCGCCAACTTCTTAAGCACAGGGACAATCTATGGCACACTGCCACGGAAACAGGCCGCCCAGCTGACAGGCTGGCCTATGCTGCTGCCCAAAACAAATGTACATGGGCCATCTGCAAAGCGAAGGCTGAGCATTATCAAGCCTCCCTCACTTCCTCATGGAAGACTGAACCGACAGGTTACGGTTTAATTTCGGTCGAAAACTGAGAAAACGGCACTTTAACCGACAAAATGAACCGAGAAGAAGGAGAAATCTCCGGAGCGACTGTTCAGTGAGGCGGAGTAAAGAATCTGCGGTTTGAGTTTTGAAGAACAACAGACACAGTCTCAACCGAGCTCGAGCACAGCGTTCCACGCCTGGCATGGAAAGTTAACTCTTTCATCTCCGGGGCAGTTCGAAGGTTGGGACTCACTGCATATGTCAGAATATAGCAAGACTTCATGTTGTTTGAAGGATCGTTAGCTTCTACCTTGATAGATCCAAGGACTGCAGACAAGTCTCTCAACTGTTTGTTTTGATCCCAATCAAATGGGTTTTCCCATTTCCAAAAGTGCCTGCTGAATTAGCAAGTCAGCAACTGGAGGCTTCCGTCACAGCTCATTCCATCTGAGCATGGCTACTTCTGTGGTTTTCTCCGTTCAGTCACTATTTCAGAGATATGGAGGGCTGCTACCTGGAGCAGTGTTCATACTTTCACTAAACAGTACACACTGGACATGCACTCCAGAAAACATGCAGTTTCAAACTGGATGTGTTACAAGGCCTACTCTTCTTACGAGTCCTAGTCTCTAGCCTCTGCAGTCTGGGGGATTTCTGACTGCTTACTAGTCAAGACTTAAGAGTGGGACTCTATGGAGAAAATGGATTCTTGGAAGATAGAAAAGTTATTCACTGTAACTACAGATCTTCAAGAATATACTTTCCATATAGTACCACACGTCCACCTGTCACCCCCAAGACTGACACATTATATATATATATATATATATATATAAAAGACAAAGAACCTCTGTGCGTAAACACTGAGGCAAGGGTTACCCCAAAGGGCATTTGGCTGGGAAGCCAAGTTTCAAGAAAATACAAAATCACACATGCCCCCACAATGCAAAGCATCATGGGCTGCATATGCAAATCACCACAGAATGTTATGCTGGTTCAACTTTAAGCAGAATTGCATGGTGCCGAAAGGCCTCTCACACAGTTTGCAAAGGGTGCTAACAGAAGACATAGACACGTGTTTCGTCCTACCAGGACTCATCAGTATGCCTCATCTGTTTGACACCCCAGTGGAATGGACCAGCTACCCCTAAGGCAGTGTGCCTGGGATATATTGTGGTGAACCCATTAAAATAAAAAAACTATTTAAAAGACAAAGAACCTCTGTGGTAAACACTGAGGCAAGGGTTACCCCAAAGGGTATTTGGCTGGGAAACCAAGTTTCAAGAAAATACAAAATCACACATGCCCCCACAATGCAAAGCATCATGGGCTGCATATGCAAATCACCACAGAATGTTATGCTGGTTCAACTTTAAGCAGAATTGCATGGTGCGAAGGCCTCTCACACAGTTTGCAAGGGTGCTAACAGAAGACATGAACCGTGTTTAGGTCCTACCAGGACTCATCAGTATGCCTCATCTGTTTGACACCCCAGTGGAATGGACCACCTACCCCTAAGGCAGTGTGCCTGGGATATATTGTGGTGAACCCATTAAAATAAAAAACTATTTAAAAGACAAAGAACCTCTGTGCGTAAACACTGAGGCAAGGGTTACCCCAAAGGGCATTTGGCTGGGAAGCCAAGTTTCAAGAAAATACAAAATCACACATGCCCCCACAATGCAAAGCATCATGGGCTGCATATGCAAATCACCACAGAATGTTATGCTGGTTCAACTTTAAGCAGAATTGCATGGTGCCGAAAGGCCTCTCACACAGTTTGCAAAGGGTGCTAACAGATACACATATATACACACATACACACACACACACACACATATATATGTGTGTATATATATACATATATATATATATATATACACACATATACATATACACACACACACATATATATATACGTATATATACACATATACATATACGTATATATACACACACTACCGGTCAAAAGTTTTAGAACACCCCATTTTCCAGTTTTTATTGAAATTTAAGCAATTCAAGTCCAGTGAATAACCTGAAATGGTACAAAGGTAAGCGTAAACTGCTAGAGGTTATAAAAAAGTTTAGGTTAGCAAAAACTGCTGTAGAGAAATTGCAAAGAAAGCCAAGGTGTCAGTGAGTACAGTTTCCTACACCATCAAAAGGCACTTGGAAACTGGAGGAAACTCTGACAGGAAGAGGTCTGGCAGACCCAAAGCCACAACAGAATCAGAAGACAAGTTTCTGAGAGTCAACGGCTTGCATGATAGGCGGATCACAGGACAACAGCACAGAGTGACTGGCACCCTGAACCAAAGGGCTACCACAGCATTTTGCAGCGCCATGCAATACCCTCTGGTCTCGCCTAGTTGGTCAGGGGTTCATCCTACAACAAGATAATGACCCAAAACATACCTCCAGGCTATGTCAGAACTACTGAGGAAAAGAACAAGACGGTAGGCTTCAAATCATGGAATGGCCAGCACAGTCTCCAGACTTAAACCCCATCGAGCTGGTTTGGGATGAACTGGACAGAAGGGTGAAAGCAAAGCAACCTACAAGTGCAACACATTTGTGGGAACTTCTGCAACAGTGTTGGGAAGAACTTCCGAACAATATTTGATGTCCATTGTAGGAAGAATGCCATGAGTGTGTTCGGGTTACAGTATATCTGCAAAAGGTGGCTACTTTGATGAGTCAAAAATTTAGATTAAATTTTGTTAAACAAAATGATTCTATGATTTCTTTTTTATCTCCAATTGTTTATTTGTTCTATGCTTTAATTTCAGAGTACATTGAGACATTAACCTGCGTAAATTTCAATAAAAACTGAAAATTGGGGGTGTTCTAAAACTTTTGACCGGTAGTGTATATACACACACACATAAAATAAGGGCACTGTCGTGTCCCTATAGTTAGGGTTGAGTAGCCTGTTCAATGTTAAACCTCAGATTTTGCACTTTAATAGCTTTGCAACTGATCAACAGATTTGCACAAAATTTGATATTCGCTGTCCTGTGGGGTAGATCTCTTGATGTGGCAAGTTTCATTCCAGCTGGATGTGCACTGTGAGAACCAGATACTGTAAAAAAAGTGAAAAGTTGCCACTTTTTGCAGTTTCTTCCTCATTGCCTTGTGCCCAGATGGTGTGGGATTTTGGCATGAACTTTTTATGACTGAAAAAACTTGGGTAACACAGAACTGCCAGTGTTTGGTGCAAAAATATTAGCCTGTGGCAGAGTTATTCAGTTTATAAGTTCACATTATTTCCTAGAGGAAGTTCATTTTTCAGGATACAGGTAAAATGTTCGACAAAAGATTTGATCTCACAAAAAAGGATTACTTCTTGTGAGATCCATTCCTTTTTCGTGAGGAAAAAATCCTTTTTCATGACCAGCCATCTTGGTTTTTTTTTTCTACTAACTAAAAGGCGTGGAAAATACATAAAAATGTTGTCATTTTACAAAACAAACACCAGAACCTAGCTAAACAGGTCCCGTTTAGATAGATTCTGATGTTCCTTTTCACAATTACAGCCAGAAATACTTTTTCTGGGCACCCGAAATCCTGGGCACCCAGCTTAGCGAGAGGAGTGTTCCACTGCATTCTCTGTAGGAGAAATACAGGTTACTCACCTGTAACAGGAGTTCTAGGAATGGTATATGTTGTTCATCCACACTCATTGGCAGGTATCCTTGCCGCTTTAAATCTTGCCGGAAGGTCTTCAAGCTTGATCCTCCCACCCATCCGGGTGGTATAACTCCTGCTCCGCCCATGACGCTAGATCTGCCCTGGAAGCTCAGGTTGTTGTGTCAGTCGAGGGTCAGGGGATGAACAATATACCATTCCTAGAACTCCTGTTACAGGTGAGTAAATCTGTATTTCTAGGACATGGATATGTTGTTCATCCACACTCATTGGCAGACTCTAGCAGTTCTCCGGAGGAGGGAGGCAAGACGCACACCCCCAATACTTACTTGGGAAGAGAGACTGGAGAACGAGGCCCCAAAACCAGCATCCCGGTGACTCAAGGTCGATGTGGTAATGGGTAATGAAGGTGTTTTGCTGACTTCCAGGTAGCAGCCCTGCAGATTTCCTGGATAGGGACGTCCTGGAAGCAGCCACGTTGCAGCAGTATGGCGGGTAGAATGAGCTCTTATCCTCTGGGAGGCTCCATGCCCGCCAACTTATAGCACAGATCTATGCAGGAGATTACCCACCTGCTTATCGTCCGCTTGCTGCAGGTCTGCCAGATGCAGGCTTCAGCGTAGGTGACAAACAGCTGGCGAACCTCTCCCGAATTTCAGCGCACGCTCTTATAATAAGCGAGCGCTCTCTAGGTCCAGAGTATGGAGCCTATATTCGGCCCTCCGAGGTGTGATTGGGGCAGAACACCGCAGAGTCAACACCTGGTTAAGGTGAAACTCCGACACCACCTTCGGAAGGAATTTCGGGTGGGGCGTAGGACAACCTTGTCCCTGTGGAAGACCAGGTAAGGAGACTCGATGGAAGCGCCTGAGCTCTCCCATCCTTCTGGCCGACGGATAGCCACCAAGAAGGCGGTCTTCCACGACAGGTGAGAGAGAGCACACCTGTGCATAGGTTCGAATGGCTTGCCCATGAGCTTTGCCAGTACCAGCAGTAGATCCACCGGAGGTGGGGTTCCCACACTGGAGGGAAATGTGATCAAGGCCTTTGTGGCGCCAGACCACCTTCTCCTCTGCGCCATCGACTGCTTCCTGCCCACCTGCAAGCAGAGATGGCTGCAGGGTGCACCCTAGGTCAGCTGAATTTAAGCCCTTGACTAGAAAGGGACCTAAATAGTCCAAGATGCTTGCCAAGGAACAGGAGGAAGGGTCCAAGCCCTTGCCCTGACAACCAAATGGAAAACCTTTTCCATTTGAAGGCATAGCATTTTCTGGTCGACTCTACGGGACGCCTCAACTACATTGAGGACCTCGCCGGAAAGACCCAAGGCCTGGAACTCTAGCCGCCAGGAACCAGGCCGTCAGGTGCAGGGATTGAAGGTCCGGATGGAACACCTTCCCTGATTGACTGAGAGCAGGTCCGGCGAGCTGAAGCTGCTGAGTCCTGGAGCTGAGACTGAGGGAGATCTGGTACCAGAACTGGCGAGGCCAGTCTGGGGCTATCAGAATCACCCGCGCCTTGTCCCTCCTCGCTTTGAGAAGCACCTTGTGGATCAAGGGAAATGGGGGAAGGCGAAAGAGGCCCGGGGGTCCACTGCCCGAGAAGGCATCCCCTGCAGCGAGCCCTGCTGAGGGCGGGCATGGAAAGACTCAGCCGCTGCTCTCCCTGAGGCAAACAGGTCCACCTGAGGTGTGCCCCAATGGGAGAACAGATGCTGCTACATCGGCAGGAGAGACCACCTGGGATGCAGCCCTATCCGGCTCAGGGCATCGGCCAGGGTGTTGGAGGCCCTGCCACGTGAATGGCTAGGAGATCCGCCTCCAGGCTGCGCCACGAGTGACCAAATGCGAGACTTCCTTGCACAGAAGCATGGTAGCGGCCCGCCCTGGCGGTTTAGATAGTACATGGTCGTGGTATTGTCCGCCTGACTCGGGACCACTTGACCCCGGAGGAACGGAGCAAAGGCGTGAGAGAGCTAGGCGGACCGCCAGAGCTCCAGCAGGTTGATGTGGCATCGGGACTCCTGCAGGGACCAGAGGCCATGAGCCCGGTGTTCCCCAGATGGGCACCCCAACCCATCAGAGAGGCATCGGTCGATAGAGAGACTCACGGCTCGGGCGGACGAATGGGATGCCTCCTGCAAATGATCTGGAACGTCCACCACTGGAGAGCTGCCCACATCCCCTGTGTCACCGACACAAGCTGGTCCAAAGGATCGCAGCGCCAGACCACTGGCTGGCCAGTCCTCACTGAAGGGGACGCATGTTCCAGCGGGCCCAACGGACCACGCTGGTGCAGGGCCGCCATGAGACCCAGGAGGCGAGGAAGTCCCGGCAGGCACAATTGCCCAACCAGAAATGATCGGGCAAAGGAGGAAAGAATCCCCGGGCCCTGGTCCGCTGGAGCCGCGCCTGGCTCGAAGAGAGTCGAGCCACGCCCGATGAATAGAATCACCTGCTTCGCTCGAAGTTCGACTTGGCCTCGCTGATAAGTGAGGCCCAGTTGAGAGCAGACCTGGAGGGCCAGATCTCTGGACCACCCCCCCTTCCTGGAGGGAGCTGCTATCAGCCAGTCGTCCAGGTAAGGGTACACCCAGACCCCTCGGCCAGCAGGAATGCTGTCACCACTGCCATGCATTTGGTGAAGACCCTGGAGCTGGAGAATGCTCAAGGGCATGGCTTGAACTCAAGAGGGATCCTTCGCCGAAGCTGAAGGAATTCTGGTGAGACGGACGGATAGGGACGTGAAAAAACGCGGCCCTGCAAGTCCAGAGAGCAGAACCACGCCGCTGCTCCAAGGATGGTATTATCTGAGCCAGAGTGACCATCCTGAAGGTTCGAGACCTTAGGAACTTGTTTAGGTCGTGTAGGTCGAGAATGGGGCGCCAGCCCCCCGTCCGCTTCGGAACCAGGAAGTACCTGGACACAAACCCTGGGTCTGAAGGAGGGTCCACCACCTCTCTTATCACCTCCTTCTGGAGGAGGAGAGCGATGTCGGCTCGACGAGCCGCCAGTGAGGCTGGGGATCCCGAAGCCCCCCGAGGGGCGACGGCTCTGAAGGGTGGTGCCTGCTCGAATTCCAGAGGCAGGCCTCTTCCCACCACTCCCAAGACCCACCTGTCCGTGGTAACAGCGGACCAGGCGGAACGGAAGTGCTTGAGCCGCCCCCAACGGGGACCTAGGGGTAAGGATGACGGAATGGGGCGACACCCCTCAGCCCGCCACTGGGCAGGCTTGGAGGAGGGACCAGCCGAGGGACCTCCTGGGCCTTTTCCTCCCTGCCTCCTGGTTAGCGAAGCCGCGGCTTGGGTTTGGGATGCCAAGGCCGAGCCTGCTGGCCCTAACGCTGCTGGGTCAAGGCGCACTGGGGCACAGAAGGACGAAAGGGCTTAGGCTGTGGTTCGCGGCCTTTGTCCTTCTGAGCGGAAGAGACCGAGTCCAAGGTAGCATTGGACTCCCTCGATCCTCTGCAGGTGACCTTCCACCCCAGGGCCAAGAGGCCAGTCCCCAAAAGGGAACATCCGCCAACTTGTGCTGGTATCCAGTAAAGGTGGATATCCCCTCAGCTGGCCCGCCGACGATAGCTACCGCGGCCGCCACCCGATCTGGCACGAGTCCCTCATATCCAAAGCAGTCTGGAGCTGCTGTTTGGCCACTGCCCTGCCCTGGTCCCGCACCTGCTTAACCGTAGTCTGCAGATCGGGCGGAAGATGAGGATGACTCATCCAGGAGCTCAACAGGGCATGAGAAAAATGTGCCATGAGGGCGGCGAACTGGCCTGGCGAGGCGCGAGAGAGGGACGAGCGTAGACTTGCCCGACATAGTCCATTCTTGGACTCTTGTCAGGAGGTTTGTCCACATCCCTGGCGTTGCCGGGCGTCACCGAAAACGCTGTCGGTAACCAACCCCTCAGCAGAGGGTGTTCCAAAACCGGACGAGGAACCGGGGACCGTGACACTTCCTGGCCATCCTGGCCGAAGGCGAGGGCAGGAAGCAGGGCGCTGCCAAAGCTCCAGTGCCGGACCCACTATGGCCTCGGCCACCGGAAAGGCCTCCGTCGGAGAATCCCCTCGGTCCAGAATCTCCGTGAGGGGATACCTGGCCCGCTTGGAAACGGGTTCGAGCTCCATCCCGTGGACTCCGAGATGAGCCAAGCAGTCCTAGGAAGGACGACAGGCTATCGTCCCATTGACTCCTCTCCGAAGACTCCAAGTCCAGTCGCTGGAGAAAAGGAGAATCATCTTCGACCGGAAGAGTCCTCGAAGAGCTGCCTCTGGCCTGAGCCACCCTTCACCTGCCGAGGTCGGTCGGGAGTGAGGGTAACTGACAGCCGATGGGGTAGACCCTTAGCCAGACCGAGAATCATTGGTCGGAGCCCCAATCGTGGCTGTGGAGGCGGAGGTTCCACCGGAATCGGTGGAGCAAGCTGGTTTGGCCGAACAACCGGCCTGGGTATAGCTCCTCGGATAAGTCGAGGGTTGTGTCGGCAGCCCGGTGACAGTTACTTAATGGCCGGGAAGGCGACGGGCCGGCTTACTCCCGCCAGGAGGAAGCTGTTGCAACATAAGGTCCTCGCACTGGCCGACGCACTTACGCTGGAGCCTCCTCATCCGAGGAGGAGGACCAGACGAAGGGCGACCCCGTTATCACAAAAGCGAGACCGAGACCGCCATGACGGTGGGATCAAGGGACCGTGAAGAGGTCCGAGACCGAGACCGAGAGTCCCGGAATTTCCGAGGTCGGTGCGGGGAGGTGTCGGCCGGAACCGGCACTCCCTTCGGCTCGGATGGTCCATCCGAGGGCTCCGGAACCGGAGGCACAGGCGAGCCCACGGGATCCTCAACTCCTCCCGGGGGAACCGGGGAGAGGGGAATCTCGGCTGCTAAAGGCGACAGCCCGTCCAACGGGTCGAGAAAAATCTCGACTTCATCGGTGGGAGTCTCGGTCAACTGACCTGACGGGGACACCGTGAGGCCAGTGGCCGAAGCCGAGCGGTCGATCGAAGCCGACGGTCGACGGCCCGGGGAGAGGGACCTTTCCCGCTCCCAAGAGCGTCGACGGAGGGACTTACCCCTGTCCCTCTTTTTGGACCGAGAATAAGGTCCAGCAGACGCAGGCCCTTCTCCCTTAGTGGAGAGGGACAGACAAAGCTCCTTAAAAGAAGCCGTGTAGGAAGAACCCAGAGAGAGCGGGATAAATGCGGGCCGAGAAGATCGGCCCGCCGCCTCCTCTTCGAGGCGACCATCCGCTCGGAAGCTGATCCGGCCGCCGCCGCCGGACACCGCCAACCGGGCCTCCTTGGACTTCACCGGAGGGACGCTCCCGACGGCCCAG
Source organism: Neoceratodus forsteri (assembly GCA_016271365.2). Taxonomy (NCBI): domain Eukaryota; kingdom Metazoa; phylum Chordata; order Ceratodontiformes; family Ceratodontidae; genus Neoceratodus; species Neoceratodus forsteri. Next base: position 916,848 of record CM057453.1, read on the forward strand.
TTGTAATCGGGCACAGGTCTTCGAGGACGTAGGCCGAGAAAGATGAGCACAGGTCGCAAGCCTGCGGGTCGTGCTCAAGGCCTAAGCAGTAGACACACGTGGAGTGTGGATCCGTCCGAGATATCTTCTGCCCGCATGGGCATCTCCGAAATCCGGGAGTCGATTTGTCCATTGCAGCCGCGAGGGATAGAAGACTGAAGTCTTTTTCGCAAAATTTATTTTAAATCCGCAAACGGAGAAATAGGAACCAGTCTCAAACGCAGAGCGTTAAGGAGGGAACCTGAGCTTCCAAGCGGTAAGGAAGATCTGGCGTCATGGGGCGGAGCCGAGAGTTATACCACCCGGGTGGGTGGGAGGAGCAAGCTTGAAGACCTTCCGGCAAGATTTAAAGCGGCAAGGATACCTGCCAATGAGTGTGGATAAACAACATATCCATGTCCCTAGAACAGCAGATTTTATTTAGTTCTGCAGCCGCAGCTGAACTCCTGCAGCAGCTGCAGTGTGAGTTGTGAGCCGCCGTTCCCTGGTGTCTATGGTACCCCTCACTTCCCGATCACTGCCCCTCTTAATTAAAAATATATTCCCTGGTGTCCAGTGGCACACCCCCCCCCTCCGATCGTCATCCCCTAGTCCCTGATTTATATATTTATATAATCTGACACTGGGATGCCCACCCCTGTTGTCAGATGCCCCCGGCCCTTGTTTTATTATGTATCTGACATCAGGGGCCCAATCCCCATATTGGCATTAAAGCCCCCTAGCAGTGTGGACACTGGTGAACCCACTCCAGTGTCCCAAAATATACATTTGATTAAAACCTGTAAAAAGAAAACAGTCCCTCGTCTTTTTTTAAACCTGAAAAAAAAAAAAAAAAAGAAAATGGTCCTCGTCATCCCTGCCGTCCCCTCTACCCCATCCCAACCCTCCCACAGAGCACCCACCACCTCAGCCCCCCCTTACCCTATACTTACCACCGGAGGTCGTAGATGGTCATCTTCTGTGGACCAAGACACATTTGTACTCTTCAAAGCCAAACCGAGAACTGAGAAATAAAGGTAAGTGTCGTACAATGTATTTCAATGGCGTTTTGAACTTATGTTCATATCTTTGCCATTTGTTTGGAATTTTTTCACCAAATTTTCAACATGTCCTTTTTGTGACCCTACCTCATGAACATTGCAACTGTCATTTCATTAAATCGGGCCCAGAAGGTAATTTTGCAGTCGCTGCATGAAATCATCTTTTGGGATTGAATAACAAAATTTCACCACCAGTGTTAATGAGGTGGGGTCCCAAAATGGTCATGTTGAAAATTTGGTGAAAGAATTCCTAAAAATGGCCGAGTTACATGCATTCGTTGACCATTTTAATTTTCTACACACGCGCATAACTTTGGTAATTTTTGATATCTTGACTCAAAATTTTCAACATAGCCATTTTTCACACCACCTCATGAACAGTACAGCTGTCATTTTTCACATCCTGTCCGAAATGTGTTTTCACACCTGTGGCGTGGAATGGCATTTTGGCATAAACTTGAAAATTTGCACCTACAGGGTATATATGAGGTGGGGTCATAAGAAGACTGTTGAAAATTGGGGTCAAAATACGAAAAAATACCAAAGTTATGACCATTCATTGCAATTTCACTACACCCGCCAGTTACTTTGGAAATGTTACATACTTTTACCCCAGACTTTCAACATAGCCTTCTTACTACCCCACTCACATATGTCACAGCCGTCACTTGTCAAATCCAGGCCAAAATGTGTGTTCACACCTGTGGCGCAGAATGGCGCTGCAATTGTGCAGAATTATGTTTTAGTGGGTATTCGAAAATGTTCTGTACGGAGTACATGAGGTGGGGTAAGAAGATGGATATACTGACAATTTGGTCATTGTTGTCCTATAAATGGAAGCGCAGGGCCCACTGGGCCGTGTGCTTCAACAGCTACATACATATACGCATCTACAGAGGCATGGGAAAGCACAGTTACGTAAGAACTTACCGTAACAGTAGATCTTCGAGAGAGGCTCTTGCAGTAGGTAATTACATATAGGACTGAACCTGGCAGGCATCAGGACCCCACGTCAGGTGTCCGACGTCATGCGACATCAGTATAAAGGGGCGTTCCCCCTTGCCCGCCTTCTAGTTCTTTCCTGCCAAAGGCCAAAAAAGGCAAGACAAGAGAGAAGCAGATGATTCCCTTCCTGGAAAAAGAGTTGAAAAGCTAAGGATGGAGGGCGGGAAGGCATTACCTACTGCAAAAGCCTCTCTCGAAGATCTACTATTACGGTAAGTTCTTATGTAACTGTACTATCTTACTTAGAGAGGGCTCTTGCAGTAGGTAATTACATATAGGACTGAATCCCAAGCAGTCTGGAAAACGGAAAAGCACTTGGGAGGAAGAAAACTAACCAACCAATGTAACCTCCGGCTGCTCGGGTCTTAAGAAAGAAGACCTTGCAGTACAGCCAACCTGAAGCCTGCTCTACGGCGAGAGGCAGTATCCAAACTGTACTGTTTCGTAAATGTATGGACAGAAGTCCAAGTCGCGGCCGCACGGATGTCTGCCGCTGACACATTTTTGAAACAAGCTGCAAAGGCAGCTACTCCTCTGGTGGAGTGACCTCTGACTTGACCCGGCAGGGTCTTGTGGTACTTGTCGTAACAGAAGGTGATACAATGAGCCAACCACTTTGATAGGCATTGCTTGGAAACTGCATTACCCTCTCTTTTGTGAGCAAAAGAGACAAAAAGCTGATCCGATTTCCTGAGATCCTTAGTCCTAGAGATATAGTATCTCAGTATCCTATGAACATCCAAGGTATGTAAGAGGTACTCCCCTTGATTGGAGTGTTGTGTAAAGAAAGCGGTAGCTCAATGGATTAATTCAGCGTAGATTCCGCTACCACCTTAGGGAGAAACTAAGGGTTGGTGCGCAGAGCCACCCGTTCCTTGTGAAAAGTCAAATAAGGGATTTTGCACATCAGGGCCTGAAGCTCAGAAATTCGTTGAGCTGAAGTAATGGCCACTAGGAAGAGAGTCCTGCAAGAGAGGAACTTCAAGTCTGCTGAAGCTGCCGGTTCAAAAGGAGGCAGAGTAAGATTCTCGAGAATAAAATTCAGATCCCAAAGAGGAGCAGGAGTGCGGATGGGGGTCTCAAATGGAGAACCCCTCTGAGGAAAGTCTTAAAGACTTCCAACTGCGTGAATGTCCTGTCTCCAAAAGGGACATGGTAGGCCGAAACAGCCGCCATGTTGCCCGTTGAAGAGGAATGGCTGAGACCCAGGTCAAAGAGATGACGCATGTAGTCCAGGACTCTCTCAACAGGGCAAGAGAAAGGCTCAAAGTCCTTTGATGAAGTCCAAATCGGAAATCTTTTCCACTTCATGGCGTAGGTGGACCTATTGGAAGGCTTTCTGGCCTCCATCAAAATATATGCTACGAGTAGAGAAACCCCGAACTGGGCTTGAGCTGCGTCTGCAGGAGCCACGCATGCAACTGAAGGGATCTGAGACCTGGAATTTTATTTATTTATTTATTGAGAAAATTCAGAAAGACCTTTGAGTCAAGGACTCATTTACAACGGTTCCACGTCATACATAGAAGATACAGGGACATTTGTTACAGGGTACAGTACATTACAATACATAACAGGCAATGGTTTACATCATTGTTCTGTAAATGGCTATTAGTCAGTGATAACAGAAGTTTCAATACTTTAGCACAGCCATAAAGTTGCAGATATGGATGAACCAGGGCCCCCCCTGATCCTGGGTCAGCAAGTGTTGTGACAGAGGAAGAGGGAGCGGAGTTTCCTCTGAAAATTGTTGCAGAAGAGAAAACCAAACTTGCTTGGGCCAGAATAGAGAGTTGAGGATCATCCAGGCTCCTTCTGTACTGAGTTTGTGCAAGATCCTCAGAATTAAGGGAATTGGAGGTAAGGCATACTCAAATCTGTCCCTCCAGTTGAGAGACAGAGCGTCCTGCCAGAAAATGCCTCGCCCCGGAGCGAACAAGCAGAAGGCGGGAAGTTTTGCGTTTTGAGGAGATGCGGACAGGTCTACCTGAGAGGTTCCCCAGTGCAGGAAGATGTCATCTACTACCTCTTGATCCAGTTCCCACTCGTGGGCTTTGGCTAAAGACCGACTGAGGTGGTCTGCCAGCATTTTTTACTCCCGGAACATGAACTGCCATCAGATGAAGGTTGTGCTGAACAGCCCAACTCAAAACTCTCATTGCTTCCCCGCACAGAGCGTAGGAACGAGTTCCTCCCTGCTTGTTGAGATACCAGACTATGCACATGTTGTCCGTCTAGATGGTTAGATGACCAGGAAGAACGTAGGAGTGCAGAGCCTGGAGAGCATATGAGACGGCTCTGAGCTCGAGCACATTTATGTGTAAAGTCTGCTCGAATCTGGACCAGGAGCCCTGAGTCCTGTGAGCCCCTGAGGCATCCGTTGTCAATGTTTGGGAGGGGGGTTCGATATTGAAGGGAACTCCCCGACAAAGGTTCTCTTGCACCATCCACCACTGCAAGTCCCTGACCATGGGATTGGAAACTAGACCCTCTTGGTCTAGGTTGTCCAATGTCTGGTCCCATTGAGTCCGGAGCATCCACTGAGAGATCTTCATATGGAGCCGAGCGTGAGGGACTGTCGGGATAGCAGCCGCCATGAGCCCGAGGAGGTGAAGAACTGACCTGGCACCGACCCTTTTTGTGACTGGACGACAGACTTGCTTGAGCCTGGGGGGTGTCCACCCTGTCCGGAGGCAGAAAGGCCTTGCCGATGGTCGTGTCCAGGATCGCCCCGATGAACTGGAGTCTTTGGCAAGGGACCAGATGGGACTTGGTCTGGTTGATGGAGATACCCAGGCTGGTGAAAACCTACAGGGTAAAGGAAGGAGAGCGCAGAAGTTCCTCCCTGGACGGGGCCGCCAGGAGCCAGTCATCCAGGTATTTATTTATTTATTTAGCTTTTGTTGACCGGGTAAGTGCACTAGACAAATCCTGCCTATTTTCAGGCACGACCCAGGGGAGGGGGATACAGATGAATGCCAACTGACCTTTAACCAGATTAAGCTGTTGGTGGTATGGGAATACCTGCACTCCCTGGGTACGCAGGAGGGCCACTAACACTGACAGGCATTTGATAAACACTTGGGGAGCCGAGGAAAGACCAAATGGGAGGGCCTTGAATTGGTAGTCGTCCTCCTGAAACGAAAACCGAAGGAATTTGCGATGGGAAGGGCAGATGGGGATGTGCAGGTAGGCATCCTGCATATCCAAAGTGCAAAGCCACTGTCCCTGCTGAAGAAGTGGCAGAAGGCTCTGCAGTGAGAGTATTCTGAAGCATTTGTACTCCACAAACATGTTCAGGGAGCTGAGGTCTAAAATAGGCCTCACGTCTCCAGTCTTCTTTGGAACTAGGAAGAAATGGAAATAGTAACCTGTCCCCAAAGATGGGTGGGGACTAGCTCTATCACAGCCTTCGAGAGAAGGGAGGAAATTTCTTCCAGGACCAGAGGAAGATGTTCTGGAGGGTAAAACGACTTGGAGGGTGGTCTTCTGGGTGGTTTCTGAAGAAACTCGATTGAGTGCCATGCTGCTATCAGTTGGAGCACCCAAGCATCTGATGTAATCTTCTCCCAATCCGGTAGATGGAAGGAGAACCTCCCTCCTACTGGTTCCTCTAGAGTGTCCAGAGGCTGTGGGAGAGGGGAGGAGTCAGGAGGTGTGGAGCAACGCAGCGGCCAAGGCTCCCGCAGCTTTTTTGGGCGGGGGAGTCTTGGTTGCTGGAGGGGCCAGACGTTTGTTGGCCCACTTGCCCTGTGGTTTCGCTTTAGGGCGGGAACGTCTGCGAAAAGGGTGACGCTGTCCCTGAGGGAGCCTGTACAGAGTCTCCATGGACTTGAATGCAGTGCCCTTCTCCTGCAGGTCAGTGATGATGTCCTTGACATCGCCACAGAACAGCACCGAACCCCTGAAGGGCGCATCCTGAATAGCGGATTGCACTTCATGGACCAACCCTGACACCCGGAGCCAGGCATGACATCGGAGACCTATGGCGAAAGCCAAACTCCGACCAGCTATATCCACTGCATCATAGGTAGCATGAAGCATGTGCCGACTGGCTGAACAAGCAGATCAGACAAAATCAGCCACTTCCTGTTTGGTCTGGGACTCAGGAAGGGAGTCCAGTTTGATTCCACCTGACTCAGGATCATCTTCTGGTGGTCCCCCATATGAGCGACGTAGTTTAGAGTCCTAATCCCCAGGGTAGAAAAAGCATATACCTTCTTCCTGTACTAGTCCAGAAGATGGGACTCCTTGTCAGGTGGAGACGAGCCGAGATGTTTTGGATTGGCAGAACGGCCGTGAGCGGTGCTAATCGCAACACAGTCTGCCTTGTGGTGTATATTCAAAAAATTTACACCCTCAGGAGCTTGATATATCCGGTCCACCCTCCTTGGAAGGGGGGCTAACGCAGACAGTTGCTTCCAAATAGTGGAAACAAGGCCCGCATGAGTCTCAGTCCAGGGTGGAATCAATGTCGGAGTGGTCTCGGGCAGATCCAAGTGGGCGGCGAGCTTCTTACACTGTAGATCTGGCTCCACAGATTGCCACTAATGAACTTCCTGGATCTCTCTCAGTAACTCCAAAAATGAAGGATTCTCCAGAGGAGACTTCAGAGGAGTTCCTGGCCTGGGTCAATCTGGAGTACGTGGCTCATCATCCAGATTGGAGCATCCCCCTGAGTCTGAGTCAGAGGTCTCCGATGAAGAGGAGGAAGACTCCTCCTGGTGCAAGGGAGGAAGATTCCCTTTGGGAAGCCCTCTGGAAAGCGTGTCCTCCCCACCCCTGGCACCCAAGGGTGCACCTCTGGTGTCGAGTAAGGGGAGGAAGACTCTAGTCTCCGGCGAAGGGGATCGTGTGCAGGGCCCGGTGCCGGCAGACTGCTCTCCACCTCCCTGGTGAGCTGAGCCTTGGCCTCAGCCCACCAGGCAGCTAAAGCTTGCTTCAAATCCACCGGTGGCTGTGGTGAGGGCGGTGGAGGAGGATACAGATACTGAGGGTATCCGTAAGGAAAGTATCCGTACCCAGACAACGGAAAACCCGGCATCAGGTATTGAGGCACCAGGTACTGCGGCTCGCATACTGCGGTACCGGGTAGGATGGCACTGGATTAAGCGGTGTCAGACACCCGGGTGCCAGGGCCTCTGACGACGCAGAGGGCCCTGGAAGAGACCCAGCAGGCGGCCAAGGTATAGAGTGGCCTGCAGGCGTCGGAACTGGCGCTTGAGCAGCATCTGGTAAAGGATGTCGGCTGGCATCGGATAGGCCGGCGTCCGAGGATCCGGCATCAGGGGGTCCGGCCCTGTAGGAGGGAGTCCTGAAGTCAGCGTACCCAACTCCTCCATGTCGCCTGGAGATGGAGGGTTAAAATCCCCAGGGTCCAGCAAAGAAGATGCGGGAACCTCGGTTAGCAACGGCAAGCACTGCAGTAAGCCTGGGACGTCGGACTGGTCCAAGGGGTCCAACGTAGGCTCTTTTGCTGGGCGTTCGTTGGAGGGGCTGACGTCTGGCTTACCAGCAGGATCCAGGTGATCGCTGGAGGAGCCAGCGTCCGACTTATCAGAGCCCTGGCCTGACAGGGGTCGCAATTGGGAAGCGGCCATGATGGGCGTGCCAGGGACTGTGGGCCCCCCAAAGGAGCTGGCATCTTATTGGCCCTGTCCGGGCAGACGTCTGTGACACCGGGCGCAGGGCTTAGCGGACCTGCCTCGACCCAGAGGGCCAGTGGCAGCGGCTCTTCCTGAGCGGTAGCCTCCTTTGCCCCGGAGGCAACCGAGCACGAGCCCGACGGGAGGGGCGACACCTTCTTGGATACTGCCAAGACGGCCATCGAGGAGCAGTCCCCCGGAGAGGATGTCATCTTGAGAACCGCGACTCCAGCCAGAGTCGCGGGAGCCATGGAGGTGGAGTCCCGGTCCCAGTGCTTTTCCATTTTCTTGTGGTCTTCGGGGGAAGTGAAAGCCTGCCTTAGTTTCTTCAGCTCCTTCTCCATGGAAGCCATCTTTTTCTTCAGAACGTGGGCCTCCAGGAACTGCTGCCTCTGTTTTTGGGAGGCTGAGTTGAACTGCTGGCAGTGCTGGCACTTCTCCACAGCATGGTCCGGGCCTAGGCAGAAGATGCACAGGGAGTGACCGTCCCTATGCAGCAGCTGGGAACCGCACGATTCACGCTTATTTTTATGCGATTCAGAGGGCATCGGGGGCGACATACACAGCCGTTAGTAGAGAAAACAAAAGGTCAAAAAAATAAATAAATAAAAAATAAATTGGTAAACTAGACCGACGTTAAGACTGACGGGCAAAGGAATTTACCGCGAGGAACTTTCACAAGTCGACGGCGGGAAAGAAATACAGGTTACTCACCTGTAACAGGAGTTCTAGGAATGGTATATGTTGTTCATCCACACTTATTGGCAGGTTCCTTGCTGCTTTAAATCTTGCCGGAAGGTCTTCAAGCTGGCTCCTCCCACCCACCCGGGTGGTAAAACTCGGCTCCGCCCCATGACACCAGATCTGGCCCGCTGGAAGCTCAGGTTAAAGGTCAAGCCAGGAGGTCAGAACAGTGGATGAACAACATATACCATTCCTAGAACTCCTGTTACAGGTGAGTAACCTGTATTTCTAGGGACATGGATATGTTGTTCATCCACACTTATTGGCAGACTCCTAGCAGTTCTCCGGGAGGAGGGAGGCAAAGCACACCCCTACTTAGGGAATAAAGACTGGAGAACCGAGGCCCCAAAACCAGCATCCCGGCGTGACTCAAGGTCGATGTGGTAATGGGTAATAAAGGTGTGCTGACTTCCAGGTAGCAGCCCTGCAGATTTCCTGGATAGGGACGCCTGGAAACAGCCACCGATGCAGCAGTATGACGGGTAGAATGAGCTCTTATCCTCTGGGAGGCTCCATGCCCGCCAACTTATAGTAGAGATCTATGCAGGAGGTGACCCACCTGCCTATCGTCCGCTTGGCTGCAGGTCTGCCAGGTGCGGCTTCAGCGTAGGTGACAAACAGCTGGTAACCTCTCCCCGACTTCAGCCGTGCGCTCCTTATAATAAGCGAGCGCCCTTCTAGGGTCCAAAGTATGGAGCCTGTATACGGCCTCCGAGGTGTGATTGGGGTAGAACACCGGCAGAGTCAACACCTGGTTAAGGTGAAACTCCGACACCACCTTCGGAAGGAATTTCAGGTGGGGGCGCAGGACAACCTTGTCCCTGTGGAAGACCAGGTAAGGAGACTCAATGCAGAGCGCCTGGAGTTCTCCCATCCTTCTGGCTGACGTGATAGCCACCAAGAAGGCGGTCTTCCCACAGGTGAGAGAGACCACACCTGTGCATTGGTCTCGATGGCTTGCCCATGAGCTTTGCCAATACCAGCAGTAAATCCCACGGAGGTGGAGGTTCTCGACCGACGGGGAAATGTGATCAAGGCCTTTGAAAAGCGCCAGACCACCTTCTCCTGCGCCATCTGACTGCTCCCCGCCCGCGCCTGCAAGCAGAGATGGCTGCCAGGTGCACCTTTAGGTCACGACCTAAGCCCTTGACTAGAAAGGGACCATAAATAGTCCAAAATGCTTGCCACAGAACAGGAGGAAGGATCCAAGCCCTCCCTGACACCAAATGGAAAATCTCTTCCATTTGAAGGTGTAGCATTTTCTAGTCAACTCCTCACGGACGCCTCAACAACATTGAGGACCTCGTGAAAGACCCAAGGCCTGGAACTCTAGCCACTCAGGAACCAGGCCGTCAGGTGCAGGGACTGAAGGTCTGGATGGAACACCTTCCCCTGATTGACTGAGAGCAGGTCCGGGCGAGCTGGAAGCTGCCTCGGGAGCCTGGAGCTGAGGCTGAGGAGATCTGGGTACCAGAACTGGCGGGGCCAGTCTGGGGCTATCAGAATCACCTGCGCCTTGTCCCTCCTTGCCTTGAGAAGCACCTTGTGAATCAAGGGAAATGGGGGAAAGGCGTAAAAGAGGCCCGGGGTCCAGAGCCTCGAGAAGGCATCCCCCTGCAGCGAGCCCTGCTGAGGGGGTGGGCATGAAACAGCCTCAGCTTCGAGTTCTCCCTGGAGGCAAACAGGTCCACCTGAGGTGTGCCCCAGTGGGAGAACATATCTTGTACTACCTCCGGCAGGAGAGACCACTCGTGAGATGCAGCCCCTATCCGGCTCAGGGCATCGGCCAGGGTGTTGGAGGCTCCTGCCACATGAATGGCTAGGAGATCCGCCTCCAGGCTGCGCACGAGAGACCAAATGCGGAGAGCTTCCTTGCACAGAAGCATGGAGCGCATCCCGCCCTGGCAGTTCAGGTAGTACATGGTCGTGGTATTGTCCGTCTGGACTCGGACCACTTGACCCCGGAGAAACAGAGCAAAGGCGGTGAGAGTTAGGCGGACCGCCCGGAGCTCCAGCAGGTTGATGTGGCATCGGGACTCCCACGGGGACCAGAGGCCATGCACTTGGTGTTCCCCCAGATGGGCACCCCAACCCATCAGAGGCGCCTAGGTCGACAGAGAGACCGTCGGCTCGGGGCGGACAAACGGGATGCCCTCCTGCAGATGAGATGGAACGGTCCACCACTGGAGAGCGTTCCACATCTCCTGGGTCACTATCACTAGCTGGTCCAATGGATCGCAGCGTTGTGACCACTGGCTGGCCAGTCCCCACTGAAGGGGGCGCATGTGCCAGCGTGCCCAACGGTCCACGCTGGTACAGGCCGCCATGAGACCCAGGAAGCGCAGGAAGTCCCGGCAGGGCGCGACTGCCCAACCAGAAATGATTGGGCAAAGGAGGTAAGAACCTCGGCCCTGTCCGCCGGGAGCCGTGCTCTGGCTCGAAGAGAGTCGAGCTCTGCCCCGATGAACAGGATCACCTGCTTCGGCTCGAGTTCCAACGTGGCCTTGTTGATGAGAAGGCCAACTGGAGAGCAAACCTGGAGGGCCAGATCTCTGGACCGCTCCACCTCCTGTCTGGAGGGGGCTGCTATCAGCCAATTGTCCAGGTAAGGGTACACCCGGACCCCTCGGCGCCGCAGGAATGCTGTCACCACTGCCATGCATTTGGTGAAGACCCTGGGAGCTGGAGATAAGCCGAAGGGCATGGCTTGGAACTCGAAGAGGGATCCCTCTGCTCGAAAGCGAAGGAATCTCCGATGTGACGGACGGATAGGGACATGAAAGAACGCGTCCTGTAGGTCCAGAGAGCAGAACCACATGCCGTGTTCCAGAGATGGTATTATCTGTGCCAGAGTGACCATCCTGAAGGTTCGAGACCTTAGGAACTTGTTCAGGTCGTGCAGATCGAGAATGGGGCACCAGCCCCCCGTCCGTTTCGGGACCAGGAAATATCTGGACACGAACCCCAGGTCTGAGGGGGGGGGTCCTCTACCTCCCTGATCACCTCCTTTTGGAGGCGGAGAGCGATGTCGGCTCGACGAGCCGCCAGTGAGGCTGCGGACCCCGAGGCCCCCCGAGGTGCGACGGCTCTGAAGGGCGGGGCCTGCTCGAATTCTAGAGGCAGGCCTTTTTCCACCACCTCCAGTACCCACCTGTCCGTGGTAACAGCAGACCAGGCGGAAAGGAAGTGTCGGAGCCGTCCCCCCACAGGGGGAACCAGGGGAGGTGACGGGGATGGGGGCGACACCCCTCAGCCCGTCACTGGGCAGGCTTGGAGGAGGGACCGGCCGAGGGACCTCCTGGGCCTTTCCTCCTTGCTTCCTGTTGGAGGAAGCCGACAGCTTGGGTTTGGGATGCCAAGCTCGAGCCTGCTGGCCCTGACGTTGCTGGGCCGGGTGCGCCGCGGGCGCAGAAGGACGAAAGGGCTTAGGCTGTGGCTTGCGGCCTTTGTCCTTCTGAGCGGAAGAGACCGAGTCCAAGGTAGCATTGGACTTCTCGATCCTCTGCAGGTGACCTTCCACCCCAGGGCCGAAGAGGTCAGTCCCCAAAAAGGGAACATCCGCCAACTTGTGCTGGGTATCCGAGGTAAAGGTGGATATCCTCAGCCAAGCCCGACGATGCATGGCCACTGCGGCCGCCACCGACCTGGCACGAGTCCCCGATGTCTAAAGCAGTCTGGAGCTTCTGTTTGGCCACTGCCCTGCCCTGGTCTCACACCTGCCTGACCGTAGTCTGCAGATCCGCGGGAAGATGAGGGACGACCTCATCCAGGAAGCCCAACAGGGCATGTGAAAAATGTGCCATGAGGACGGCCGAACTGGCCTGACGAAGGCCGAGAGAGCACGCAGCATAGACTTTTCGCCTGGCATAATCCAATTTCTTGGATTCCTTGTCGGGAGGTTTGTCCACATCCCTGGCGTTCCTGGCACGCCGGAAAACGCTGTTGGTAACCAACCCCTCAGCAGAGGGGTGTTACGAAAAACAGACAGGGAACCGGTAGGGACCGCATACTTCCTGGCCATTCTGGCCGAAGGCGCAGGGCAGGAAGCAGGGCGCTGCCAAAGCTCCAAGGCCGGACCCACTATGGCCTCGGCCACCGGAAAGGCCTCCGTAGGAGAATCCCCTCGGTCCAGAATCTCCGTGAGGGGATACCTGGCCCGTTTAGAAACAGGTTCGAGCTTCATCCCGGTGGACTCCGAGATGAGCCGAAGCAGCCCTAAGAAGGACGAAGGGCTATCGTCCACTGACTGTCCTCCCGAGGACTCCAAGTCCATGCACTTGGAGAAAAGGGAGGAATCATCCTCGGACTCGGAAGAGTCCTCAAAGAGCTGCCTCGGGCCTGAGCCACCCTCCACCTGCCGAGGTTTATCGGGAGTGAAGGTGACAGACAGCCTATGGGGCAAACCCAAAGCCGACTGAGAATTTTTGGTCGGAACCCCAACTAACGGCTGTGGAGGCGGAGGTTCCAGCAGAATCGGTGGGGCAGCTGGAATTGGCCGAACAACCGGCCTGGGAACAGGCTCCTCGGCTACAACGAGGGGTTGTTTCGGCCGCTCCGGTGACAGCCACTTAATGGCCAGGGAAGACGACTGGGTCGGCTTATTCCCGGTCAAAAGGAGCTGTTGCCACATGAGTTCCTCATACCTCCGACGCAACTTGCGCCGAAGCCTCCCCTCGTCCGAGGAGGAAGAGGAAGAAGCGGCGCGCCGTGGTGCAGATCGAGACCGCCATGACGGGCGGGATCAGCTGGACCGCGAGGATGTCCGAGACTGAGACAGAGAGTCTCAGGCTGAGGACGGCGAGGGGAAGTGTCGGGAATCGGCACTCCCCTCGGCTCGGACAATTCCACCGAAGGCTCCGGAACCGGAGGCACGGACGAGCCGACGGGATCCTCAACTGCCACCGGGGGAACCGGGGAGAGGGGATTCTCAGCTTCTCCAGTCGACAACCCGTCTAACGGGTCGAGAAAAATCTCGACCGCGTCGGCGGGAGTCTCGGTCAACTGGCCTGACGGGGACACCGTGAAGCCAGTGGCCGAAGCTGAGGGGTTGACCGAAGTCGACTGTCGACGAGAAGGGGAGGGGGATCTTTCCCGCTCCCAAGAGCGTCGACGGAGAGACTTACTTTTGCTCTTTTTGGACCTGGAAAAGGGTCCAGAAGAAGTTGGACCCTCACCTTTCGTCGAGAAGGTCAGACAAAGCTCCTTAAAAGAAGCCGAGTACAAGGCACCAAGAGAGAGCGGGACAAATGCCGCAGCTGAGGTAGAAGCGGCCCGCGCCGCCTCCTCTTCGACGGCGATCATCTGCTCGAGCTGATCCGCCGAGCCCGCCGCCGTGGACACCGCCAACCGGGCCTCTTTAGATTTAACCGGTGGAATTCTTTTCTCGGGGCGCCCCAGTTGTAATCGAGCAGCACGGTCTTCAAGGACGTAGGCCGAAAAGGAAGAGCACAAGTCGCAGGCCTGCGGGTCGTGCTCAAGGCCCAAGCAGTAGACGCACGTGGAGTGCGGATCCGTCCTAGACATCTTCTGCCCGCAAGGGCACCTCCAGAAACCGGGAGTTGATTTGTCCATCGCAGCCGCGAGGAAAAGAAGACCGAAGTCTTTTTAGCAAAAACTTTTGATTTCAACTTTGAAGAATTAGGAACCAGTCTTATACGCAGAGCGTTAAGGAGGGAACCTGAGCTTCCAAGCGGTAAGGAAGATCTGGCGTCATGGGGCGGAGCCCAGAGTTTTACCACCGGGTGGGTGGGAGGAGCCAGCTTGAAGACCTTCCGGCAAGATTTAAAGCGGCAAGGAACCTGCCAATAAGTGTGGATGAACAACATATCCATGTCCCTAGAACTGGAAGGTGGACGTGGGGGACCACCCCTTTTTACTGACGTCGCATGACATCAGTCACCTGACGTGGGGGGGGGGTCCCCCGCCAGAGACTGCTAGCTAGAAATTTTCCCCATGGGGTCCTGACACCTGCCGGGTTCAGTCCTATATGTAATTACCTACTGTAAGAGCCCTCGCGAAGAGTAAGATCGCAGGGTCCAAAGGACCCAGTGCTCCCACAGTACAATAAAGATACTATTAATTATACTATCTTAAAAATTAAGGAAACAAGTTGCAAAAAAGATCATTAATGCTCCAGTTAGGGTCAAAGCCACAAAAGTTGGGAAATGAGGTGTTAGAGAAACCCTAACACCCCATCCTCCCAAACCAGGCAGAAGAGCAGGTGTGGGGTATGCCTTGTGCTTCTCAACCCTGCACCCCACCAACCTAGGGTCATTCCACGAGCACCACAGATGGCATTTCTAAAGGAACTGGCCCAGCCCAAAGACCTCCACCATGAGGAGGCGATACCATGGGGCAACACTCCTGGAGCAAAGCAAGTCCTGTGAGGTGGCAAGGGCAATGGGGTTGGGGCTGCCCAAAAGCACTGAGAAGGGCTGCTGCCAGCTGAGGGGGAGCATAAACAGAAAACTAAATAAATAAATATAATGGGTAGATAACACAGAAAGCTATGATTAACCGTGACCAACACCATAACCATGTGGTGATAATATTTAACACTTTGATCCACACCATAACCATGTGGTGATAGTGTTTAATACAGAGACCCGTACCATAAGCATGTGGTGATAGTGTTTAACGCAGTCACAGGGTTTTCTTTTTTACACTTTCTTTGTTAAGGCCCCATTTTATGACTGTAATAACACACTCTAGCATGCACATTAAATTACGATTGCCACACTTGCTGGGTGGCTGAAGGTATGAGGCTACACAATGCACTTGTGACATGTGAGGATATAGCTGAATGCACACCATATCATATGCTATTGCTTACATAACATTCATGAACCACTGTAGCACATGTGGATGCTGCAGTGCTTCAGGACAAAAGCAGCAGGTCACATCCTGAACTTGGCCGACACCAAACATGGACATTTGATAAAAGGACACTATTTTGTGCCCTGGAGTAGGTTTCTTGGAAGAAAAAAAAAACAAACAGTACAAACCCAGGCACTTTTTGCTTCACACCATTTGTAGATGTTCCAGCAACTATATGTCCATTCTTATCTATTGCAATCATGCCTAAAATCCAAAGAATGAAGAAAACATATAAGATCTGGCATACAGCTACATTAAAACATTTGACTTAAAACAAAAATTAGAGCTTTCTCAACATTACTTGTAAGCATTCCTACTCAAGTCATAGCAACTAGAAGACTTTCTCCTAAGTAAATTAGTTAAAACATTCATGTTGTTAATTTGTCTGGCAGGGACCAGGAATCCTATTGTCAACAGATTGTTGCAGACCCAAATTCTCGATAGAATCTATTTTCAGCCGCAGGGATACAAGTTAAACTTATTTTTGTACTTGCACTGCTGTGCAGGTAGGGCACACAGGTACATGCACTAAAGTCATGTTACCTGCTGATTACAAAAATGATGAAATAAAACAACTTGCCCTGTAAGCTGACTTTCAGAAATTCAATGTGTAAATCAGCAGATCTACTAGAATGCAGATTTATTCACTCTTCCTCCTCAACCTTCACTTTTGCAGGTAGAATAAAAAAAGGGACTATCACTTGGTGCCATCCCAGAGTTCTACTCACTAACTGCACTGCTGTTCCTAGCAGTTGCCCAGTTAAAATAACATATTTCTCTTCAACACCTGCCCTCTGATCAGGCCAACACAGACACACTTCTTTCTCTCCTGTGCTTCGCCCATCTAATGATCAATTTCTTGTTTCACCAGGAGGTGGGCTGGATCACACTGGCCCATTTTCAGCCATGTCGGAGTTTCAGAATTTACAGGTTCATATGGATCACACTGAACTACATAGTCTTGGGTTTCACTCATGATGACACTTTGCAGCTGAAGTCTTTGATCGGACAGAGCAGGCATGGTATCAATCACGTTCAAAAATCATGTGATGGCATTTTGCAGCTGCTTGAAATCTCTGAAGACGTCACACCCACTCTCTATCAATTGCACTTTCACTCGACTCTTGCTGACAAACAGGGCACTCTGTGTGCCTCCTGAATTTCAAGGGATTCTCGCAGCCTCCCATTGGGACCACACGATATCAGCTAACAGACTCATCTGACTGACAGGCAACAGCCTTGGGCCTGCCACCAGTCCTCAACACCTGTTCAGCACAACAACATGCACTGTAGCGTACGCAAGAGCAACAGCTACTTGCACCAGCCTGTTCCCACTTGAATGGAGAAAAGGAAATGTTAGGGGGGAAAAAAGGAATTTCTGCCCGTATCCAACAGATGCACACTAGATCATTTTTAACTTAAGCACCAGCAGCATTGCATCTATAGACATTCACAAATTGAGCCACTGATGTCTTATATAAATTATGGTGGTGCCTTTCTGCATTCCAGCTCAAAAACTGCACTGTGTGAATCTGTTACCTTTAGATACTATTACCTGTCCTGAGAAAATGCAAGCATGCTTCGTACAATACTAGTCAATGCACAACAGTTTAATACAGAGCAGCATACATGCCTCATCGAATCAGAGAAGTTAAACTGGTAATAAGCAAATTAATTAGAAAACCCCGCGAAAATTATTGTTTTACATAAATGACTTCTGTTTACTGTACCAATTGTGTCGTGATTATGAATATTTATATGTCGCTGTGACACGCTCCATTTATCTTGATTTAATTGTTTAGCAGGCTTGTAAGGTCCACAGACTTTCGTAGCATCTGGTGTTACACCCTGCAAAGAATTAGCATAATAAAGTATCAGCAACAGGAGGATAAGAGTTTCCATTTCCTGATTTACACCATAGAAAATGCAGCATAATATACTCAGTTTAAAAAATGAATCTAAGGACTTATTTAAACAAGCAACAAAAACTGTTCTTACAAATAATCTACACATCTAAGAAACTGCACTGTTCAGTATTAACTAAAAGTAGTAACCCAGTATATAGTGCTGTATTAGAGCTAGACAAGCCAGGACTTTTCCACCTTGAGCCAAGCCATGGCTGCTGCAGGCTCTCATAGAAACAGAATTTGCCAGCAGATAACAACCGTGTGGCCCACCTAGTCTGCCCATTTTTCCCTACCTACACTATCACTGCAGACCCTACTTGATCTCAGTCCCATTCCCTCCCTTACTCCCCCCAAGATTCACTCATATCTATCCCATGTATTCTTGAACCCCACCACTGTTTTTGCCCCAGCACCTCCGTTGGAAGGCTGTTCCATGAATGCACCACTCTTTCTGTGAAGTAGTACTTTCTCACATCTCTCCTACATGTACCTCCCCCAGTTTCACAGAATGTCCCTTTGTTCTTAAGCACCTTTTTTTTCTGAAAAATACTTCCTTCCTGTAGCTTATTTATCCCCATGAGGTATTTAAAGGTGTCTATCATATCTCCCCTCTTTCTCCTCTGTTCCAGGGTGTACATACTTAGGTCATTTAGTCTCTCCTCACAGGGTTTCTGATACAGGCCCTGCACCATTTTAGTTACCCTCCTCTGGACTGCCTCCACTCTGTCCTTTACAACACTGACAGTGTCCCTATGAGCTGCAGGAATAATGGAGTGTTCTTCCCAGTGCAATAACTGCTCAGACTGACAAAAATGCTTGCTTTGATCAAAATTGTCTCAGCCTGACCTTAGCTCTCTGTTGCTGAAAGAGGCTGAGCAGAGCCAGACCTATGCACTAGACTCAAGCCTGCCTTGGCTTTCCCTTGCCTATACCATAATACACTGAATTCTGTCAAAGCAGAAAAACATTAGTCATTCACCTCCATGGCTTAATGGGGCTGTTTGGCACATGCGTGTACCATGATAAGATCTCTTGTAAGAAGATTCTGTGTTTAACAAGGACTTTGCTGAGGGAAAAATGCAAGCAAGTTAAAACAGCAAATTTTATAATTTATTCCAAAGCTTAATGGTCATCCCAGCCTCTTGGAAAAGGAGCTCAGTTGGACGGAAGATGAGCAACACGATTAAATGTTCCACTTGTTTCACTCACTGGCCATTTTTAAAAACAGCACACATTAATTGGGTTGGCCAATGGTGCAGTGGAGGTGCATAAACTGTCACTGTCACTTAGGAGACAAGTTTTCTCATGCAAGCCCTGGAATACAACACTGGGGCAAGCCAGGGACATAGTATTTTATGGTGGTAAGGCATTTAGCTCCTGGGCAGGGAAGGAAGGTACAGGCTACTTGGGAAGACAGTCATTCATTCACTCACACACTCAACCAGAGGGATGCAGCTGCAATGGCCCAAACCATCACAGCAGGCATTATCAACAAAATGGGAAAATAAAAAAATGCTTGCAACGTTTTAAAAACAGCCAATGAAAGCAATACAAGCTGAAAGACAAGCAATTGTTCTCAAATCCACAGCTCATGGTTTTTCCTCAACACACTCCATCAGATGTAGGTCAGTTATCAAACTGATGAAAAAATTCTGACAGCTGACTGATCCAGAGGCAATTTCATTCATGGTGTTTTCTCAGTACAACATCACGGTCCGACACTGCTCTCCACAAGTACTCTTTTTTTGTGCGTCCGAAGTGCCCATTTTCCCCTCAGTTTGTAATAATCCCCACCCTGATGCTGGTGATGCCATGTTAGCATACTGTCTTACGAGGAGGATGGGCAAAAGATGCCTTTGTATTCAACGTCAGTGATGCCTCATGACTGGCTTTCAGGGAGCCCTCAACGACAAGCCTAGCCCACTGACAGTTCCAAACACAAAATTCTACTCATGAGCCTGGAAATAGCAAGGTTTCTTAAACCTTTAAATGGAAAGACCGCGTTACTGGCTTTGTTTTCTGTTCAACTTGATCCAGAAAAAATGTATCCAATTATCTTTTAAATTACTGTATCCCTGTGTCAAATTCAATTCAGCTACAGTATGTTCCACTGTCAACAATCTTCTGATAGGTCCTAGAGTAAAACAGAATTTGGCAAAAGAGCTTTTTGTTACTCTGCACCAAAATGTTGGACCAAAGTCCCCTATGTCCACAAATTATTATAAAACTTGTACAGTATGTATTTAAAACAGCTGCTGTTAAATTAGATGTCTGCACCTGTTACTGACAATTTATTGTAATGTTTTTCTTTAAAGGGGAATGCTCAATGAATCCCCTCAACTATGCGTGGGGCTGCCCCTGACTTAACACATTTTGCCATGCAGGGGTCAAATTTAGCACTGAATACTGTAACTGTTCTAACTGTAAGTAGAAAGTGTTGGTGGGCATAATTATTTTCTTTGCCTATACTGCTGTGATTTTTAGCTTTTCTTTTTCCTTTCAGACAGTGGCAAGGCTGGTGCAGTTAGCAGCTTATTTACCAGCATGCCAGTGGCAAGACTTGAAAGTTGTCAAGTTATTTGCATTGAGCTGTATTGTTTGGACGGGGGCAGAATGCATCTGCAAAAACTGATTTTTTAATGTATAGATGTGAGAAGAACAGCACTAGGAAAACACAGTGATATAGTCATTAGATCATTTTTTCCATGTCTGCTGAATCATGTAATGAGTAGTCAAAATAACCACTCCACTCAAATGCCTGTGTTCCATGCAAATATCAGTATCAAACATGAAAGAACAAAAACGCAGGCACCAGCTCAAGCTGTGACCAATTATTTTATTTGTGCAAAAAGTGCATAAACAATTAAAACACTTAGCTACAAACGTGGCCTTTGCCATGCAAAGATGCAAGTTTTTCTGCATCTTTGCACAGCAAATGCCACGTTTGTAAGCCAAGTGTTTTGTTTATGCACTTTTTGCACAATTAAAATAATCGGTCACAGCTCGAGCCTGGTGCCTGCGTTTTTGTTCTTTCATGAATCACGTAATGAAATACTAATTGTGTTGTACACACAAAGAAACATCCAACACTAATTAAAATAACCTTCATTAATAAAATGCAGATTGGAACAAATGTCACCAAAAGGCAATATGTGCACATTGTTGTATTTCTGTTCCTAAGTGAATGTTTTTATTTATTTATTTATTTAAAAGTTGGCAACCAGGAAAGGCAGACTGAGCCAAGGCTCGTTTCCAGGTGTGACACGGGGATAAGACACATACAGGGGAGGACAACAACTGATACATAGCAAGTAAAATAGAAAAGAAACAGAACTACACAAGTTACAGAGAGGCTGAATTTTTTTTTTTTTTACAAGCAAATGCAGTGTCATCAATAATCATACAGAGTAAAAAACAATATATACATAAATACAAATAGTTTGGTATGTACACAGCAATGTTGGGAGAAGGAGGTGCCAAATTTTAGGTCTAACCAAAGCCAGAAGAAGGTTTTAAACATTTTGTGAAGAGTTAAAAGGTTGGAGAGGAGGTCAGAGCAGGGAGAGTGGGACTCCAAAGGTATACAAGGGAGAAATGCCTAAGGGAGGAATTGAGGAAGGGTTGGGGGGGAGTGGGGTTGGGAGGTGGTGGGGGAAGGGCAAGTGCATGGATCTACAGGAATGGCCTGGAGCAGGGATTTAAGGGCAGTGAGGGTAGGTGTGTGTCGGGTGTTCGAAGGAAGTTTATTCCAGTGGTGCATGAGATGTTAGGAGAAAGCCACCTGGCTGGAGCATGATCGAGGGTGAGGAAGAGAGAAAATACCAGCACCTCTTGAACGTATGGAGTAAGTGGAGGAGCCTACTGAGGAAAGCCCGGAGTTGAGGTAGAAGGGGAAGAGTACCAAACCAGAATTTGCCGATGAATGTTAGGCTATGTAATCGGCACCTATTGGGTAGAGGCGTATGGGAGAGAGAGAGGAGTAGAGGGTGCAGTGGTGAGTGGGAGGAGGTAGCAAAGTGGCAAAATGAATTAGAGTGTCAAGTTTAGCTAGTGATGTGGCTGCAGCACAGCCGTAGACAATATCAGCGCAGTCCATTATGGGGAGAATGATTTTAGTGATTAAGTATCGGTGAGTTACCATTGGGAGGCATTCTTTGTGTAGATAAAGGAATCCAAATTTAGGGTGGGGTGTAGAGCAAATGGAGTCTATGTGGACTGTGAAGTAGAGGCTGTTATCAAGCCAGACTCCAAGATATTTGAAAGAACTGACTGACTGCAGGGGTGAGCTGTTGGTGGTGAAAGTCGGGGTGTTTAGGGATTTGGACCTTCTTTGCCTTGAGCCAAAGAACACTGAAACTGTTTTCTTGGAATTTAGTTTAAGCTAGTTTTGATGGAACCGTTTCTGTACTTTGTTGAAGTCGCACTGAGGGGTGGGGGGGGCTGTGACATCAGCAGCAGAGGGACCGGAGAAGTATAACACTGTGTCGTCCACGTACATATAGATTTTGGAGGGGAAGCAGACAGAAGGGAGGTCATTAATGAATACTGAAAAAGAATGGGCCCGGAATGGAGCCTTGGGGAACTCCAACTAAGAAGGGGGGGACGGGGGGATGATGGTTCCTGTTACGCCTGGGTTATGCCCCTATTGTCCCACATATACCTCATATACACCTCACACTGTATTCCTGGTCTGTTGTACTGTGATACTGCTATTTTGCACTAACATTGTAGATATGAGCACACATATAAGCAGGAATGTGCTTTGCTGCCAAGATATGCTAATATTGTCACGCATGATTTATTACACCTCACTATAATATATTTATCTAGATTATGTTTGTCTTTTATAGATATTCCATATATAATCTACCTAATCACTGATAAGATGACTCAGAGGGATCATCAGTGATTATTGTATACTTATATTCTCATATAATTATATGTAGCGTGTGTAGTTTACACTCAGGCAGATATGCCTGTCAGTAGTTCTCTTTGTCTAAGCAAGCTGACAGAGAGAGACAGCTTTTGTTATGTCTCTATGTTTTATACTGTAAGTAAGCTAGAAATGCCGCATGTAGTTTTGAACTGTCAGCATTTATTTTGTCTAAGCTATAATGATAATGGAAGCATATTCTGTCTCATATAATACTCATTCGTAATTCTGTCTCCTAACTCATTCTCCAATGGAGAATGACTTAGGACCAATACATACTGTATATTGTTTCTCATATCTGTAACTATGTTGTAATCTCTGTTGCTATGCTGTTATCTGTAGTATATAGTTGCTTGCAAACCTATTGTTGGCTCTCATGACACTACTGTAGCTGCTCTAGAAGGGCAGAGAGCTGGAGCTCGGGGAGAGATAGAACATCTTAGAAAACCTAAGCTCTACAATTCTGGAGATTATGTACATTCTTCAGGAATGGTGAGAAACCCATCTCCCTTGTGATTTTCTCTGTCACATGCTTGGCATAAGTAGCATAATAAACTTTATTAGTACTCCCAGCTTGTTTACAAATGTTTCTTGGCAGACTCCGAGACACAAGAATCTGTATTATTAATATTTTTATTGTTTACCCTACACACCAAGAGTGTTTAGACAACAGTTCCTACTAGAACAGACTGCTGCTTAAGCTGAAGGTATGAACTGAACCAGTTTGTGGGAACTGGGGCCAGACCAGAGGAGTGAAGTTTTTGGATAAGGAGGGTATGAGAGACGGAGTCTAATGCCTTTGCCAGGTCCAAGAAAATGGCTGCAGTGACAAGGCCTTTGTCCATGGCTGACTGGATTGCGTCCACATCCGGTGCATGTAACTGCATACCTTACCAGCACACATGTGCATGCACCAAAAAATGTAATTTTTATTCCTGCTGCAATGTTACAACTATTTTACTTGCAGTTGCTGTTAAAATTTCCTAATGCATCTGGTTAATCCAACTGTCACCCCACCCTAACATCTTACAGAGCGGACTACTCAGGCACATCCCAGAATCCTCTGTGGCTGTCAGGCATGGCCTACAACCACGGGAGTTCAGTTACATTTGTAATGACTTTAAAACTATTATAGATCAAGGGAGCGCTCCTGACCAATTGGAGCACTCCTTTCCCCTTTGCATGAGACACTTATTCTGTGAAGAGTGTCTCACATGCAGATGCCCTGGAAACAGGCACTTTCTGGGAACAGTTTTTTTTTTTTTTTTTTTTAAATATATTATTATTGATCGCACTTAATCAATAATATATTAATATGTCCCCATCACTATTCATTCCTGTATAAGAGTGGTTTCACTTGCCTTTAGCTTGAGCAAGAACAGTTCAGCTTCACTCCGCTGTTCTTGGTCCAGCCGAACACGCATGAAACCACTCTTATACAGCAACGAGTGGCTCCGGGGCACATAGTAACATATAGTAAAAGCTCTGTTTTGTTGGTCACCAGTCTTGTACTCCCTAGGCTAAGTATCCGCAACTGACAAACTGGAGCTTTTAAATGCTCAAAGTCATTATAAAATAATTCAATCTCCTGCAGCTGCAGCCTGTGTCTGATATCAACCAGAGCCCGGGGGTATTCTGGCATGCAGCCATGCAGTGCCCTCTGGAAGATGTTGGAAGGGGGGGAGGTGCTGCCAGATAAACAAAAATATAAGAAAATATAAACAGAGGCTGTGAGTAAATTTTTATCACATGACAAAACCCATATGGCCCGCCCAACATATAGCTGGGGGGATTCACTAATGAGCATTCCCATCAAATATCATTTGTGCGATTAGACTTGCTGTGAAAGTATGATTACATGGCTGCTATTGTGTTAAGACCCCCTCACAAACAAGAGTTTTAAAATATCAAGGAATTTATCTCTGAGGGACTTAAATAAATTTCTATTATGCTTCACTATACACCCAGAAAGGGTATATAGCCCAGAAGAGACAGAGGTGTATTTGGCCTCCTCCTTACTCTTACAAAGCTCACCCAGCAGCAGCAGCAGCAGCAGCAGCAGGAGAACATTATGACTAGCCCCATGTAAGCCCAAGAATTGGACAGTGTCCTCCGCAAGGACCACCCAGAAAGCCCCCAGTCCGGATGGGTATATTTCAGAATTTTATAAAGCACAGTGGGACCTGCTGATTTACTAGATGGTGAGAGTTGGTAATGAAGTCCTGGCAGGAGGAGACATATCAAGTACCTGACCGTATGCCACTATTTCGGTTATCCCTAAACAAGGGAAAGACCCTTCTGAATGTCAAGCATACGGACTAATATCAGTCCCAAAGGCCGATTATAAATTATTTATGGCAGTCCTGGCACAAAGATCGGACCCTCTCCTGCCATCCCCGATACATTCAGATCAAACGGAATTCGTAAAAACCTGGCAAACCGAATAAAACACACGATGCATACTCCATGTCCTCCATCTGTTCGCCAGCCTCGAAGCCAGAAACGCCTTCAATGGGGTGTCTTGGCCCTATCTCTCTCTAGACTTTGTCACCCTACTGGAACATGTTTATTCCTGTCCAAAGGCCTTTAAGTAAATGGGCATGTGTCCCAATCCTTCAGGCTCAGCAGGGGAACCCAATGGGGGTGTCCCCCGTCGCCACTTCTGTTTGCCATCTACACAGTCTCTAGCTCAAACAATACAGGAAACTAACACTGCAAGAGGTGTGACCCTGGAAGGCACAGAACATCGAGTCACATTATACACAGAAGATGTCCTGCTGAATAGGACAAACCCAGACTCTACTTTACTGAGATTTTCCATGTACTAGATTCATTCAGTAGGGTATCAGACTACCGTCTAAATACAACCAAGACAGAAGTACTACTCACATACTGGTCCCCCACAGGACCCCAGAAACTGACATACCCCTTTAAATGGGAACTGCAGGAACTTAAATATCTGGGCATTAAAATCACTTCTGCCTAGACAGGTTATATGAAGTGAATATCTGACCCCTATCAGCGTAGCTGCTGGCCAACTTCAGTACTGGCAAAACTTCCTTCGAGTCAGATACACCGACTATACACAGTGAGGATAGTGACTCTGCCCACTGCCTTTATATTTTTCTGAATGTTCCAGTTCAGATCCCTCAGTGGGGCTGGTAAAAATGACAGGTAGCCATCTCGTGGTTCATATGGGCTGTGAAACACCCCAGGACTCACTTCCACACACTGATGTTACCAAAAGCACAAGGGCAACTAGCTTTACTTGACCTAAGGAGGTACTACACAGCCACTCAGCTGCTGATCCTGTTTCACTGGCACACTAAGGGCCCCGACCCACAGTGGCTGGACCTATAAAAGGACATTCTTCCCTTCTGGGACTGGGCATAGTTTGTTTATGGGACCCACCCATAGGAACTGGAGCAGCAGCTGCAGAACCAGTGGACAGTGGAAGTGACGAGAGAGTGGGGAGAAAACAGTGAACTCCCTGGGCTAGATTCAGCTCTTATCTGGACTTGCCCTATAGCCCAACTGGGGAGCCTTATCACAGCCACTCAAGATCTTACATTCTGAAAATGGTAGAGACAATCTAATATCTCTCCCAGTTTTGTACTGGTCAGCAGATTAAGGCTTTCACTTAACTGCAGGCCCAGTATGGTCTGGAACAAAAAGACGGTTTCCAGTACCTTCAGCGGGTTGTTTTGAAGTGGGTAGGGGTACCTCTTCCCTTGTCTGGAGGTAATATGAGTGGAAGCACCTGGTGCAGTATTTCAGGACCCTAGAGGTCACATCCAGATACAGGCTGGGAACCAGTGCGGCATACTGCAGGGCAACCAGGGCCACCCACACACACACTCATACAATATGGGCTTGCCCCCTTTTCATGATTTTCTTTAGGAACCTACAGGATGGTATCTCAGAAGTGCTCTGGGCCAGAATTATGTTAAGCCTACAGATGTATCTACTGTATCAATGCCCTAGACAAATAAAGGAACACCAGGCTAAATATTTACTGAGCATAACGCTGGTGGCTGTGCAGAAATGCATAACCAGGAAGTGGCTCACGCCCCATGGACTTCCGGTTCCGGCACCAAACTGATGGCAGCCTAGGCTCACTGGCTCTGATCGGGCAAAAAAATTTATCTGAGAGAATCCACAGTTTTCAAGTCGCCATCCTGCAGCAAAACCATAAAATCACCTAGTACATAATGTCCTTCAGACAACAAAATAAAGATCAACCACCTGGGACTACGGTAAAACCTCAGGAAAGCAACACAGAGATTCGGCAGCAGGCCGCACTCCCAGCTGGGGCCTACCCCCCATCCTCACCAGCTAGTGAGGTAGAAGAAGAGGATTGCACATTCACTTCAAGAAAACTATGCACAGCTTTAAAGCAGATAAATGAAACTCTTCAGCTCTTAGAGGAGAAGGTGTCCAAAGATCTCAGGGATTAAAACACTTTTGGAACGCCGGACAGATGCCATAGAAATCACTCTCTCTCGGACTACACTACAACCACTGACCTACATAACACAGCTCTATTGGATTTACACCATCGAGAACAGCTGGCTCAACAATTAGAAGATCTCAAAAGCTGAAATCGGAGAAACAATCTCCAAATACATGGGATGCCCCAGACTCCAGCTCTCACACACTGGTGGGACACAGTCAACAGTAGTTATTATAAAAACAGCTCAAAGAATTAAGAAGTGGAGAAGGCTTTCTTTTGCTATATAAGTGAGAAAAGGGACAAAAAGGATGGGACTGTTAGGCTTAAGAAAGGGGAGGAGTGGGTGGAGGATAATGGGGGAAAAGCAGAGATACTAAATAAATACTTCTGTTCCATCTTCACCAGGGAGAAGGAATGACCAGTGCCTTCTGAAGGGAGAAGAAGAGCAGGGGGGGGGGGGGACGACGGGACACAGATGTAGTGATAGAGGAGGATAAAAGTGAGGGAGGGTCTGCTGCCATTGAAAGTGGACAAATCATCAGGCCCGGACAGAGTTCATCCAAGGGTACTAAGGGAGCTGGCTGAGGAGTTGGCAGGGCCACTGGCAGACCTGTTTAATAGTTCACTAGATTCAGGCGTGGTACCGCAGGACTGGAGAACAGCACATGTAGTGCCCCTCCACAAAAGCAGTCCTAAGGATGACCCAGGGAATTACAGACCAGTCAGTCTGACCTCAATTGTGGGCGAGCTCATGGAGACCATTCTAAAGGAAAGGTTGGTGGAATACCTAGAGGAACATGGTCTTTAGGATGCAAGGCAGCATGGATTCATGGGGGGGGGGGGATTGTATCAAATGAATCTGATTGACTTCTTTGACTGTGTCACTAAGACAGTAGACAAGGGCCAAGCGACAAACATCCTCCATCTTGATTTCAGCAAGGCCTTTGACTCTGTGCCCCTCAAACGGTTGGTCCAGAAGTTGGTGGATCTCAGGGTTGGGGATAAGATGGCTAGATGGGTGGAAAACTGGCCGAGAGACAGAACCCAGAGGGTGGTTGTTGGGGGGAGAGTTATCTGGCACCAGAGAGGTAACCCGTGGGGTCCCACAGGGCTCAGTGCTGGGGCTGGTGTTGTTCAATGTCTTCATCAATGACATTGGGGATGGCATTAAGGGGAAAATGTGCCTATCTGCAGATGACACAAAGCTCTGTGGGAAAGTGGACACAGCTGAAGGGATACAGAACCTACAGGATGATCTGGAACAGTTGAGGAGGTATTCCAGGATCTGGCAGCTCAGCTTCAATGCCAAGAAATACAAACTTATGCATATTGGAGCCAAGAATCCCAGGACAGAGTACTACCTTGGTGGAGTCCAGCATCAGAGGAGGAGAAGGACCTGGGAGTGATGATCACTAGTGACTTGAAACAGTCCACGCAATGCAAGAAAGAAGCAGCAAAGGCAAACAAGATGCTGGGATGCACAGCTAGGGGGATCAGTAGTAGGAGAAAGGAGGTTATACTGCCCTTGTACAAGTCTCTGGGTTAGGCCACATCTAGAGTATGGAGTTCAGTACTGGTGCACACACCTCAAAAAGGACATTAACCTGCTAGAGAAAGTACAGAGGAGGGCTACAAAAATGATAGCGGGTTAGCAGGGTAAGGCATATGAGGACAGCTTAAGGGCACTGAACATGTACTCCCAGGAGGACAGGAGAGAGAGAGAGAGAGAGAGAGAGAGAGAGAGGGACATGATTGGGACCTTCAAGTACTTGAAAGAGATAAATAACATGGAGAAAGAGATTCTCTTTAAGCTGCGTGGCAACCATAATACGAGGGGGCACAGTCTTAAGCTGGAGCGTAGAAAGTTTACGAACATACGAATGTGCCAGCAGAAACAGACCTCCTGGTCTATCAATGTCTGCTCGAGTGTGCAGCTAGCTCCCCTAAGTTGCAGCTGCCCCTCTCCTTTTGTCCGCCCTCAGCAGTTCTCAGCGTCACCCACCTGTACCCTCCCCTGTTCTCTGTCCCATGCCCTTTTAAAGCTACTCACAGTTTTGCATGATAGCACCCTCTCCAGCAGGGCGTTCAATTTTGACACTACTCTCTCTCTGTGAAGTAATGCCTCATCTCCCTCCTAAATCTTCCCCCCTCTATTCTTAGCCCATGCCCTCTAGTGTCCCTTCCCTTCCTCGTTTAAACCCCCGCCGACTCCATCCTTGTTGATTCCCCTCAGATACTTGAAAGTTCCGATCATGTCCCCCCATCCCTCCTCTCCTCCAGGCTGTACATATTCAGTGCCCCCAACCTATTCTCATAGTCTCTCCCCTCCATTCCCTGTATCATCTTCATTGCCCTCCGATGTACTCCCTCTAGTAGCTTGATATCCCGCCTCAGGTATGGCCTCCAGGAGGAGTACAATCACCTCCATCTGCCTGGATGAGAATCCCCTCACTATACACCCCAGCATCCTGTTCACCTTTGCTGCTGCTTTCCTGCACTGGGCAGAATTGTTCATTCTCTCTGTTGCCATCACCCCTAGGTCCTTCTCCTTCTCAGTGATCCCCGGCTTCACCACCCCCCCAACCAGTATTCTCTCCTTGGGTTCTTGGCCCCAAAGTGCATAACCTTACACTCCTTAGCACTGAATCCCAGCTGCCACCTTTCTGATCACTCCTCCAATTTGGTTAGGTCTCCCTGCAGTTGCTTCCATCCCTCCTCCTTATCCACTACTGCACCCATTTTGGTATCATCTCAATCAATCAAACAAACTTTATTTAACCAGGCAGTTATATCATTGAGCAAGCTCATTTTTAAGATGGTCATGGACACAGAGGACACTTTTGCTTACAGTAGTCAACACTTCCTACAAAAGTAGACATCGGTACAGGCAGTTATAATATACAAACTCAGTACTTGGACAAATCAGACATGTAAAGCAAGTGCAAATATAGGCATTTAAAGTGCAGCGTATACAGGTTGTAGCTTACAGGGTACAAGTGAGGAGAAGGACATAGAGAAGGGGAGTGGGAAGAAAGGGTATCAGGCACATAGTAGAGAGGGAAAATAGGGCGACCTAATAGAATGAGGCCCCCCGCGAAGTTAATTGATGAGAGGAGGAGGTGGGGGGGATGGTTGCCCTAAAGGGATGCTGGCCAACACGGGAAATAGGTGGCCCAGGATTACAGAGATTAAGGGACTCCGTAGAGTGGGGCAAGGCTTTACCTGAAACAATCACACGCCATTCTCAGGCCTCTATAGAGTAGCCCCCTAAATATAAAATGGCAGGGCAGCGGGGAGATTTTAAGTAATTTTTACATGTTATTCCAAAGCGTTGGTAAAAAGAAGCTAATGGCAGTTGAGCCAAGACATGTCCTTGTTCATGGTAGCTTAAGAAGGACAAAGGAGGAGTTCCTTAGTCCACAGGCACCCTCTGAACATTTAAACAGGTCACAGATATAGGGTGGTAAGTTGTTGGACAAAGCCCGGCATAGCCACATGAGGGCATTTACTTGCCTCCTCATGAAGAGGGACGGCCAATCTATTGCTTAGTACAATGAGCAGGGATGAGTCTGCAAGGGCAAGTCAAGAACAAATCTCAATGCGCGATGATAGAGTGTATCCAGCTTTTGGAGCGCATATCGGGGGCAATGGCTGTATAGGAAGTCGGCATAGTCAATTAGGGGACGAAAGCTTGTTTGAACCAGCCGCTTTCTAGCTTCCAGGGTGAGTAAGCATCTTATGCGGTAGAAAATACTGAGGCACTGCCTTAGCTTTTTTGTTAACTCGCTTAGATGGACACCAAAGGTGAGTATGTTATCCAACCAGACTCCCAGATATTTAAATTTATTCATTAGCTCTAGTGGTTCATTAAGGAGGGTAATAATCTGTGGGGTCCCAGGCATCCCCGTATTGTGGGATGGAGAGATAATCATAGCTTTTGGGTTTTTTTGCATTTAACAAGCACTTTAGATTCAGCAGGTTCTGCTGGAGGATAATAAAATCCTGCTGAAGCTCCTTGTACGCAATGTCCAAGGAGGTGTTAGTCGTGTAGAGGACTGTGTCATCTGTGAAGAGGTGAACGTTTCCAGCAACCAGGCCAGAGGTGATGCGGTTGAAGTAAAGGGAGAAGAGGATAGGTCCCAAAATGAAACTTTGCAGAACGCCTCGGGGCAGTAGTTTTAGTGGGGAGAATTCCCCAAGGGCTTTAATTTGCTGTTTACGATTTATAAGGTAGCAGTGGAACCACTTTACTGCAGCAGAGGTTAGACCGATGCTACTCAGGGAATCAAGAAGTATGGAATGATCAACCGTATCAAATGCCTTGCTGAGGTCAAGGAAGAGTACACAGATGTGCTGTTTACTGTCCAGGGCTTTTAGCCAGTCATTTGACACTTTGGCAAGAGCAGACATGGTACTGTGCTTGGGTCTGAAACCTGACTGGACTGGATTGAGGATTTTCTCATGATCCAAGTACTCCCTTAATTGAGAGTTTACAATTTTTTTCAAGTAACTTAGATAAAACAGGAGACAATGAAATAGGCCTATAGTTGTTCAAGTCAGTGGATCTCCTGACTTGAACAAGGGGATAATGTGCACGGTTTTCCAACTAGGCGGCAATTCCCCTTGGGATAATGAGCTGTTAAAGAGATGGGCAATTGGAGCTGCCAGATAATAAGAACCTGCTTTTAAGAAGAAGGGTTCAAGCAAATCAGCGCCAGTGCTCTTTTTCATCTGCGAACAGACTTACCCAGCTCACCACTCCATGCGCGATGTCAGAGATGAAGATCCCAAATAGCACCAGGCTCAGCACCGAGCCCTACAGCACCCCGCTTATCACTGGTCTAGGTGTTGAGAATTCCCCCACCACCACCACCACCTATTGTAGCCTTCCATGCAGCCAGTTTGTAATCCAGTTTGCCATCTTCGTCCCCACTCCCACACCAGTTAGCTTCCCCCAAGCCACCCATGAGGTACTGAATCAAAGGCCTTGCTGAAATCCAAGCAGAGGGCATCCACTGCATGGCAGCTATCCATCTCTCTTGTTACCCAGTCATAATATTGTATTAGGTTAGTTTACCAGGACTTCCCTGATATGAACCCATGCTGCCTCACATCCTGGAGGCAACTGTCCTCTAAAAATGACACCAGCCTCTCCTTCAGTATCGTCTCCATAAGCTTACCAACTATGGAAGTGAGACTGACCAGCAGATAACTGCCCGGTTCGTCCCTTGGGCCACTCTTGTGTATCGACACCACATGGGCCATCCTCCAGTCCTGAGGCACACATCCCGTATCCAGGGAGGTGCTGAACAGATCCGCCAGTGGTTCCTCTAGCACCTCCACCATCTCCCTCAGCACCCTGGGGTGGATACCATCTGGACCTGGTGCCTTGACCACTTTTATTGCCCTCAGTCCCTCTAATACTCTACTTCCCTCAATCATTCCATCCGTCACCTTTCCCCCTCCCCACCCTCCCAGTCAAAGGTGGTTGTGGTCCCCCCTTCTCCTGCGTGAACACTGAGCAAAAGTATTCATTTAGTGCTTCCACTTGTGCCTCTCCTTTCCACCCACTCCCACCCCTCTTTATCCTCACTATGTTATCCCTGCACTTCCTCTTCTCCTTGACGTATCTGAAAAGTCTCTCCCCCCCCCCTTAATTCCCTGTGCTAACCTTAGCTCCCTTAAGGCCTTAGCTTCCCTCACCCTCTTGGTCACTCCTGGACCATCTTGCATACTTCTTCCTGTCCTCCTCCTTCCCCATCCTTCTGAACCTCTGGTACGCAGTTCTCTTTGCCCTCACCGCCTCCATCACCTCGCTGTTCAACCAACATGGTTTCCTTGCGCTGCTCCTCTTACTCTGTAACTTGGTACAAGCTTCCATCGCCTCTGTAATCCCGTTTAATAATGTCCCATTTCTGCTCCGCTTCCATCCCTGGCCCTATGCCCTCAAGTTTCCTTTCAGTATTTCCCGTATCCTCCCGAAGTCTGCCCTCCTGAAGTCCGCCACCTTTGTTAGTGAGCCCCCCAACTCCTTGCTCATCATGATAGTAAACCACACCGTTTGGTGATCGCCATCAGCTAGTGGGTCCTCCACCCTTAATTCCCTCACCACCTCACAATTTGACAGTACCAGATCTAGCGTGTTACTAAGCCTAGTAGGTCCAGTGACCAGCTGTGTCAGGAGTCCCTCCTGGATCACATCCAGCAGCACCTGCTCCCTATCACTGGAGCCGACCAGAGTGCTACAGTCAACCCTCGGCAGACTGAAGTACCCCACGATGACAACATTCCCCTTCCTACATACTCTCCTGATTTGTTCTGCTAACTCCCTGTCCAGCTCCTCTGCCTGGGATGGCAGCTTGTACACCACCCCGAACCTCAGCTTCCTACCCTTGGAGTCCAGGAGCTGCATCCAAAATTACCTCAGTTCTCCTTTCCTCCCCCACCTTCCCTTGTACATTTGATCCCGTCCATCACACAGACTGCCACCCCACCCCACGGTCCTTCCTGTACAACTTATACCCTGGGATTGCCAGATTCCAGTCCCGCTACTCGGTGGCCCACATTTCCGTGATGGCCTCAATATCCACCCTCCTCACTGCCAAGAACGCCTGTAACTCAGTTGATTTGTTACCTAAGCTTCTTGCATTCAGTGAGACCACCCTCCATCCTGTCCCCTTCCATTCCTTTCCGTGTTTCTCCTCCCTCCTATTCCCCCTCCATGCAACTTTCCCGAATCCTTCCCTGCTAGCTTGGGGTGTAAGCTCATTTGGCTCCTCTCTTCGGGATCCCTGCCTATCAGCTGTCCACTTGCCACCCCCCCTACCTAGTTTAAATCTACCTTTGTCGCTATATACCCCCTCTAACTTCTGCTTTAATACCCCCTTTCCCCTCCCCACTCAAGTGCAGCCTATCCCCTGCATACAGATCATTATTGTTCCAGGTTCTGCCCCATCCACCCACTACCCCATACTCCTTGGATTGACTGCCCCCCCAACCATGTGCTGAACTCCCCAATCCTCCCTTTCCTCGCCGTACTCGCACAGGGTACTGGGAGCACTTCTGAGAAGGCCACTGACTTCCCTATCACCTCGCACATCCTTCCCACACCCACAAACCTCTCCCTCACTACCTCCACCGTCTCCCCCAAGTCGTTCATCCCAACATGCACCACTAGATGCGGTTTCCTCCTTGCGCACTTTGGAATTGACTGCCCCACCCTATCTGCCATTAACCCTGGTATGGACTCCACCCATATGCGACTATGCCGTTCCTCCTTGCTGCCCCATCTGATCCCCTTAAGTATGCAGTCCCCCAATACCAACACACCTTCCTCTTCAATCCTCACTCTCATCCCCACCCTCTTCTACCCAGGTTCCCATTCTAAAGTCCCCCATATTAGAAGCTCTACCATTCGCTCCAGCAGTCCCCCCCTTTCCACCCCGACCTATCCTCTCCCCTTCACTGCTCGCTCGCTATCCTCCATCCCCCCCATCTGCCCTGGGCTCCTCCCCCACCTCTGCAATGACCCTCTCGCCCCCTCCACCAGTATTGCCCCTATTCCCCTCCTCTTCCCGAGTACAGTCCTTTGTGCAATCTTCTCCTGTTCCCTCTCCTGCCCCCTCCTGGAGCCCACTCTCCTTCTCTTCCTCCCCCTCCAGTGTTGACAATACAGCAAACCTATTTCCTAACCCCTCTGTCCTGTTATGCATCGTCTCTTCCTTCCCTCCTGACCTTTGTTCCCCCTCTGTTGCTAAGCCCAACTCGAGTCCACCCTCCATCGTTAGGCCTCCTGTCCAGTTCGCTCCTGCCTCCTACCTCCAACCCTTTCCTTGACCCATTGTTCCTCCCATATGGTATCCTCATGTTTCTCGCTGGTTTAGGAGGGCGGTCAGGAAGGAAAAAATTACTCACCTTAGTAATGTTGTTTCTTCTAATGGAGTCTTGCTGTATTCTGACAGTAGCAGTGAGTCCCAACCTTCGAACTGCCCCGGAGATGAAAGAGTTAACTTTCCATGCCAGGCATGGAACGCTGAGCTCGAGCTCAGTTGAGACTCTGTCTGTTGCTGTTTAAACTCAAACTGTCAGATCTTACGAGCTAAACTCACTAAGGTCCTGTGTGGAAGCTGTAAACCTACACTAGCCAACTGGCTACTAAACATAAAACAGATTTTTGTCCCAAACAAAGACTCAAGTCAGGAGACCAAAAAGAAAACACAACACCCACTCACCCAAGAAAAGGTGAAAACACAAGGTGGGGCACCTACTGAGTCATACTGCCACTGCCCACCCACATCCCAAAACAGAGGTTCTGAGAGGGGAAGGTAGGGGGTCAGAATACAGCAAGACTCCATTAGAAGAAACAACATTATTAAGGGGAGTAATTTTTCTTCAAATAACATGAAGTCTTGCTGTATTCTGGACAGTAGGCAGACTACAAGCTACCTCCATGGAGGAGGGAAAGAACCTACCTAGGAAACAGGCTCTGAAGCACAGCTGTGTTAAACCGAGCATCACTCCTAGCCTGGATGTCCAGGAGTAATGCTTGGTAAAAGTGTGAACTGTTTTCCAGGTAGCTGCTTGACATATCTCTGGATAGGATGTCCCTGGCAGCAGCCAGGGAAGCAGCTGTACCTCTGGTAGAGTGAGCCCTCAGGCCTGAGGAGGAACCTTACCCAGTTTTTCATAACAAAATTGATACAAGAGACAATCCACCTGGCAATGGATCTTTAGTGGCAGGTTTCCCTTTACCAACCTCACCATAAGTGAGGAACAGTTGGAGGGAGTCAAACTTGTGACCCTTGGTACATTCTATGTAGTAGCTAAGGGCTCTTTTCACATCTAAACTGTGCAGCCTCCTCTCACCAGAGGAGGAATGGTCAGTGAAGTACACAGGAAGAGACAGATTGGTTAAGGTGGAAATCTGAAACCACCTTAGGCAAAAACTTCCTGTTAGTCCTGAGGACCACCTTATCTCTAAGGAAGGAGATAAAATCAGACTCCACTGACAAGGCTTGTAACTCACTTATGCATCTGGCAGAAGTGATGGCTACCAGAAACAGTTTTCCAAGTCAAGTATTTAAGCTCTGCTGAAGACAAAGGCTCAAAAGGGGGTTGCATAAGCTGAGCAATGCAAACATTAAGGTCCCAAGCGGGGGCAGTGTCCCTGAATGGAGGGTTGGTATGAAGCAATCCCTTAAAAAACTTGGAGAATACAGGGTGAGCTGAAAGAGAAGAGGGCTTACCTGCTGAAGTGAAAGCAGAAACAGCTACCAGATGCACCTTCAGTGTAGCTGGTCTAAGCCCTAAGCTATTCAAATGAACCATATAATCAAGGACTGTGGGCAGATCAGCAGACTCTGGGGGAAATATGCCTTCCGGAGCACCATATGGAAAATCTTTTCCACTTGGAATTTTAAGTAGTCCTGGTAGAAGGTTTCCTAGAAGCCTTCAGAATATCCATTACACCTTGGGAGAGGTGTAAATCAGCAAACTCTAACTCTTCAAGAGCCAGGCCTTGAGATTGAGAGATTTGAGATTTGGGTACCAAACCCTCCCCTGAGCACAGGTTAACAGGTTGTAAATTTCTGGGGAGAGACAGGGGAAGATGGACTGCTAAGGACAACAGGAGGGGATACCAGGGCTGTCTGGCCCAGTCTGGAGCAATCAGGATCACTTTGCAGGGTTGAGGCCTGATTTTGACTAGCACTTTGAACAGGAGAGGGAAGGGGGGGAAGCATACAGGAACTTCCCTTCCCAACTGAGAACTAAGGCATCCAGGGGGACTGAACCCAACACTGGGGGCCTGCAGCAAAAGAGGGGAAGTTGGTGATTGTCTGGGGCTGCAAAGAGATCTATCTGTGGGGTGCCCCATCTGGAGAATACCACCTCCAAAACCAGAGGATCCAGTGACCACTCGTTATGGCCCTGAGATATCCTGCTGAGAGCATCTGCCAGGACATTGTCCTTGCCTGGGAGGTGTACTGCTGTGAGGGAGGTGTTCAGAGAATAAGCCACAGACCACAACTTCATTGCTTCTGTGCACAAGGCCGTAGACAGAGTGCCTCCTTGCTTGTTGATGTACCACATCGTGGTGGTATTGTCTGTTCTGACCTGGATAACTTTGTTCTGAACAGATTTGGAAAAAGCCTGAAGTGCTAGAAATACTGCTCTGAGTTCCAACAGATTGATGTGAAGCAGAGATTCCTGAGGGGACCACAACCCCTGGGTAGTCAGGTCACCCAAGTGAGTCCCCCACGCCAAGAGGGAGGCATCTGTAGTAAGGATTAAGGAGTGGGACTGAGTGACAAAGGGAACTCCCTGCCTTAGATTGTTCTGATCCTGCCACCACTGTAAGGCCTGGATCAGGGTTCGAGTTACTGGGATCAATTTGGTCAGAGGGTCCTTCCTTCGAGACCAAAAGGCTCTCAAATGGAACTGAATGTCCCTCATCTGAAATCTTGCTCCCTGCACCACTGCCGTGGAAGCAGCCATGTGCCCCAGGAGCTGTAGAAAATGCCTTGCTGGTCGAGACACCTGCAGGGTGAATGAGGAGGCCAGAGAGATAAGGGTCCTTGCCCTGTCCAAGGGAAGAAAAGCTCTGGCCTTTTCTGTGTCCAGCTCTGCGCCTATGAAGGTGAGGAGCTGAACAGGCTCTAGAACGGACTTTGAAAGATTGAGAAGGAAACCCAAAGAGGTGAGCAGTTGCTGAGTTATCTGTATGTGTAACTTGACTTGGTCTGGGGAGTGGCCTACTATGAGCCAGTCATCCAGATATGGGAAGATGGCAATTCTTTGCCTTCTCAGAGAAGCAACTACTACTGCCAGGCATTTTGTGAATACCCTTTGAGCAGAGGTCAGACCAAAGGGCATTGCTCTGAACTGGTAATGGCCCGAGGGCAGCTCGAACCTGAGGTACTTTCGATGGGAGCTTCTGATGAGAATATGGAAGTAGGCATCTTTGAGGTCCAGGGACACTAGCCAGTCCCCTGGCCTTAGAGAGGGTAGAATAATTCCCAGAGTCACCATTTTGAATTTTGGTTTTAAAAGGTGCTTGTTTAGGTATCTGAGATCCAGGATGGGCCGCCATTCTCCTGTCTTTTTTGGGGTAAGGAAGTACCTGGAGTACAACCCTTTGCCCTGGTGTAGGGGTGGAACCCTTTGCACAGCTCTGAGAGCCAGGAGGGAAGAGACCTCTGCCTCTAGGGCAAGTGCCTCTGAGGGATTTGCAGGTGGAAAGGATTTGGCTCTCAGCTTTGGAAATGTTTTGAAGCTGAGAACCAATCCCTGGCTTACTACTTCCAGGACCCACTTGTCTGATGTTAGAGACTCCCAGTCCTGGACAAAGTAAGCCACCTGCCCCCTACAGGTAGTGGAGAATTGGCCCTGGCAATCCCATCAGGGTGCCTGCTTGGCAGGGGTTTTAGGCTGAGGGGTGGGAGCAGGTCTGCCTGTACCCCTTCTGCCTCTCCCTCTAAAGAACCCCCTCTGAGTATAGGCAGAAGAGAAGGCCTGGGCTTGGTAGAAAGGCCTATGAAAAGGCCTGCCCCTACCCCTGGGTGCTGCCTCTGAGGAGTGGCCTGCCTTTCCTTGGCCTGTGCACTCCTATAGGTGGTCCTATATTCGTCCATTTTCTTCATGTAATTCTCTGTCTGCTCCCCAAACAGAGAATT
This sequence comes from Neoceratodus forsteri, assembly GCA_016271365.2. Classification (NCBI taxonomy): domain Eukaryota; kingdom Metazoa; phylum Chordata; order Ceratodontiformes; family Ceratodontidae; genus Neoceratodus; species Neoceratodus forsteri. The sequence continues at coordinate 955,162 of CM057453.1, forward strand.
ACCCACAACACGAAAATCCATGGCCTTAGTCTGGGTATCCTGTGACTGGCTAGTACATCTGAGCCAAGCCATTCTACAAAGTGCCACAGATGTAGCCATGACTCTAGATGACACATCATTGGAGTCCACTGCAGCATTGAATTGCACCTTGGATGCCTCAATACCATCAGCATCCACCTGCTCCAGCTCCTTGGCAAGCTGGCCAGGGACCTGTTTTGCTAAAGCCATGACAGTGTCCCATCTGGATTTCTGATACCTAGCAGTATAGGCCATATAGTTGGCCTGTCTGAGTCCCAAGGATGCTGCCATGTATTGTTTCTTTGCCATGGCATCAATCCTCCTGGAGTCCTTGTCTGGGGTGAGGCAAGGAAATATTTGCCTTATCACAGGCTGCAGCCTGCACTACCCCAACATGGCTGCATTGTTGTGTAAGGAACTCCTTATCTGAGCCTGACAATGTATACCTCTTGTCCATTCTCTTATCCACAGGAGGTATAGTATTAGGAGTCTTTAAAATCTTAAATATCTGTTTCCCAAAAGATTTATGTAAGGGAATAGACAGCCTCCTAGACTCTGGGATATCCATCATTTCCACATAGTCAGGCTCCTCCTGGTCATCCACAGCTTCCTCCATAGGAAGCTGGAGGGTTTCAGCCACTTTCTTATAAAACATGAAATGAGAGGGGGACTCAGAAAGCCTAGGAGGAAACACTCCTGAAGGTCTGTCTGGGGAGATGTCCGGGTCAATATGCACATCCAGACTTTCAAAACCACATTCACTTTCCTCATACTCCTCTTCCTCCTCCTCCGGTTCATAATATTCCTCTAAATCATAATCTCGAACTGGTGGAACTGGCCGAACCGAGCGCCTCCCTGATGGTGCCAGTTCGGTCGGAACCGGGGAAAGCGACTGCACAATTTTTATCGCTTTGGCTATTTCTTCAGTGGTTGGAGAGGAAAGTTTTGGCTCCACACCTGCTGATTTTTCTTTTCTAGTTCTCTTAGCCGGAACCGACTCCTCAGAATCGGCTCTCCTTTTGCCCGAAGAAGTCTTGCCCTGGTCAGAGGGCACTCCTTCTGGTTCGGTTTGAACCGAACCGGGCTGGCCATCCGGTTCAGCGGACTTTTTGGCCTCCCTTTCCCTGAGCCTAACAACTCTCTTTCTAGGGTAGCTGCAGGAAAATTCTTACAAATCTGGCAGTCTGCATTGAGGTGGTCAAACCCCAGACAGTAAACACAGGTGGTGTGGGGGTCAGCCTTAGCAAAGACTTCCCCACACACACTACAGTGTTGAAACCCAGTGGGCCCGGTTTTTCTTTTGGGTTTCTCAAGACATTGTGCCAATCCTAACCAAACTTACCCTTTTAATGGCTATCTGCCAGGCAAGACCCTCTTATCGGTTCCTGACCATGTCACGGGTCATGGAAAAAAATGTAATAAAATCCGTTTTTTTTTAGAATCGATAAGAACCGGTAACCACACTCTAAAAGCACAAATAAAGATTTTTTAACAGCTGGATCGGTTCAAACTGAACCGATGAACCGTTTACAAGTTCCACACAGAAATTGAATTAACATAAACCTATCTAGTACTCACAAATACCACAGACAGAGACTGAACCGACAGGTTACGGTTTAAATTCAGTTGAAAACCGAGAAAAGTGGTACTTTAACTGACAAATGAACCGAGCAGAAGGAGAAATCTCTGGAGCGACTGTTCAGTGAGGCGGAGTAAAGAATCTGACGGTTTGAGTTTAAACAGCAACAAACAGAGTCTCAACCGAGCTCGAGCTCAGCGTTCCATGCCTGGCATGGAAAGTTAACTCTTTCATCTCCGGGGCAGTTCGAAGGTTGGGACTCACTGCTACTGTCAGAATACAGCAAGACTTCATGTTGTTTGAATCACTTCTTCACAGAGAGGGTGGTGGACACTCAGAATTCGTTGCCAGAAGAGGTGATCTCGTTGAAGACAGTGGGCAGCTTTAAGAGTGGCTAGGATAGGCATGGGGGAAAGTAAGGCTCATGGCTAGGGAGGATGGGGGGCAGGGACAGTAGCTCAAGCTGCGGATCCTGCAATACGAGCAGACTAGACAGACCAAACGGCCTTCTGCCAGCTTCTTTGTATGTTCGTATAGTTGATATACTATGAAGAGAATGATATTTGGACTGAATGACCGAGTAGCAGTATTTACGTCCAAGCAGAACTCATGGATTCTGTATGTTATGCAACATGTTTCCACTTTTGTGTCTTAGAATCTGTAGAACTGTGGGGGTGGAAGGCAGGAAGGGAGGGAATGCACTCCAGAAGCGGCAACTGGAGAGTCATAGGTGAACAGGCTAGATACACCCCCCAATGAAATGCCCCTGTACATGAACTCCAAGAATGAGCATCGATACATCAGGATGAGAAACAAGGCAGGGACTCCTGCCACCCCAATGCTGTACTGGAGAGGGTGGGGCTCCTGGGGTTGATTATTTCAGCATAAGACGTTGGTTACCATCTACCAGTCATTGACTGTCACTGTGCTGCTAATGCTGTATGACTTCAATGAATGAGTTGTATTTATCAAAATGTTAATAAAAATACATTTACAAAAAAAAAAACAAAAAAACACAATAACATTTCTGAGGTGTCAACGCAGACCACTTTTGTAAGCCACTGGGCCAAGCTGCTTTCAGCTTTTTAATTAAAGTGGAAGGTAGGTGTGCAAGGTCCCACAAATTCTGAAAGACCATAAACAGCACTGTCAAGCATGGTAATGGGCTTACTTGTACATGTCAGCAGTCTAGACATACCCCTCTCTAAATCAATCTTATTACAACAACTGTAACATCAAGCTTGCCCACATGGAATAATCGCTTTCTGTCTCAAGATTCCATGAAATGGCTGCTGCCTTCATTTAATATAAGACTAAGACACATATTTCTCAAGTCTACCACTGGACCAACCAACCATAAGATTTTTAACTAAAACACAATTCCATAGGGCTTTTTCAGATTAACAACATAAAAAGAAGGCCATCAAATGTGACCTCAGGCTAACTTGTGTAGCATACAATCTGATCCAAAGCTCTATAAGGTTGAATTTTATTTATTTTTTTATTTTGCTTTTGTTTACCAGGTAAGCACACTAGACAGCCAGACTCGCCCGAATTGCACTGGTCTCACTCAGTGATCCTCTATGGGACAGCAATGTTTTGTTTAACTTGGCCAGACATGTTGCTTTGTGGTAGGAGTCCACGTCAACCCCCAGACACTGGCATTCTGTGAATGAAGTTAATGACCAGCAGCTGAACTGACAGAAGAGATTTTCCAGTTTCCAACAAACGATTCAAAGTTGACATCAGCAGAACTCTTATTACACGAAACTCCCACCGAAATGTAAATTTCAGGGCCTTCCATTTTGTATTATCAAAGACACTGTCAATAAAATGTGATCCTTTCTCCTTAAGACCTCCTCTGTTGAGCCGGCCCGGTGGCGCTGAGGGTTGAAGGGCTGGATGCCACACCTTGCACCACGCCAGTGACCCGAGTTCGGGAACGGACTCAGGCCGCCGGGGGCTGGCAGGGGAGAGGAAGGATTGAGCATCCGACGATTGCTCTCCTTCCCCTGGTGTGGGCTGTGGGGCTCGCATCGCCCTGTAGTGGCAACTAGCAGAGGCCAGCCACACTACAGTGGCATGTGCAAAGAAAGAGAGAGCGCAGTGGGTATCAGCTCTATGTGCTCGGTCACCACTGCATATCCCCAAAAAAAAAAAAAAAAAAGGGGGGGAAAAGCGGACAAATGGTGGAGGGCGATCTCTGTGGCCGATGGTCATGCCTTGCACCCCCCATAGCGAACCCGAGAGAGGCGCATACCCAGGGGTGCGTGAGCAATGAAGGGTCAGCCCCTGGTGGTGCAGGTTCATATGGCCCGCGCACACGACCGGTCTGGGGGTGCAGGTGTCGGCGGCTGGAGATCATAGGGGCCACTCTGCCGAGGAGCAAAAAAAGTTCCGATTAAAAATAAATAAATAAATAAAGAGACCTCCTCTGTTAAGGTTGCTTATTCCTGGTGTTAAGTCATATTCCTCTGCTCATCACATCTCAACCCGGTGCCAGTGAAAACATTCTGACGCCACAAGCAGTGGATTATGACTTTAAATCAGGAAAAACTGCAGGATCAGATACAGTCTAAGGAGACAAAGAGCCCATTTTAATGACAGTGTCTTTAACAAATAAAAATGGAAATGCCCTGAAATTCATATATCATTTTGGAACATTATCAGGTCTGAGGTCATCTGATGTTAACGCCCATCATTTGGCACAAAACTGAAAAAAAAAAATTTCCTTTAATGGAAACAGTCCCTGAAATAAAAATTAAAAATACCTTCCAGAAGTTTGGCTGACAGTTGTGAATCATCCATTTCAAGTATATGGAGACAGAATGGTTAGTTGTCAAATCTTCACTACGGAAACCCATATTTTCAGCAAACACTGAGGCTTGAAAAAAGGAATGATAAAAAATGAATATATTTGCATACCTATTTTGAGATTATTACATGATCTCGACCAAGAATAAAACACAATATAGATGTATATACAGTAGTGCCATTCATAAATAGCACATCTCCAACTGCTTTACAAGCAACAAGTTGGACACTGGTAGGTAATCCATTGGTTACAGGCAATATAGGCAACTACTGCTCACCAGTAATATCTGACACACCCATGGAAAATGTGAGAAATACTTTTATTGTAAGGAAACCTGCTAGGTGGTTGCCAGAAACACAGAAATAGAATATGTTGGCAGATAAGGACCGCTTGATCTTACATCCCTCTTAAATTCCCCCCCTTCCAGCTTCATTACATGCCCCCTTGTCTCGTGCACCTTCTCTTCTGCTTTTTGTCATCCACAAAGAATCAGATTTTGTCCTTGATGCTGGCTCTCTCATCAGAATATGTTGAACAGCACCAGCCCGAGCACTGATCCCTGCAGGACCCTACTTGTAACCTTTCTCATGGCCAAATGCATCCCCCGAGCAAACTGCACACCCATTTAGTCAGTTTGTCCACCTCTCCAATGTCCTCCAGTTGTTTTATTAATCTCCTGCTGGGGACAGAGTCAAAGACCTTATTAAAGTCTAGCTACAGTATGTCTTTTGCCTGGCCCCCATCTAGGGCCCTCATGATCCGGTCAAAGTCGTCTGTCAAGTTAGTTTGACATGACCTACCTACCACAACCTAGTGCAGCCTGTGGTCTTGCAGCTCATTTGCTTCTAGGACCTCTATCTGTATCTCCTTAAGGATGGTTTCCATTAGTTTGCCAATTATTAATGTCAAACTGACTGGCCTGTAGTTACCAGACTTATCCCTGGATCATCTTCTTCATACAGGCATCACATCTGCTGTTCTCTAGTCCTTAGGCACAACTCCTGACTCTAAATACCTGTTACAAAGTCAGCCAGGGTGTCGTCAGTACCTCCACCATTCCCCGCAGCACCCAAGGGTGTATCCCATCTGGACCTGGAGATTTATCTACCTTCAGTGCCAAGCGCCTTTTTAAGACCCCGTTTGTGACAACAGATTCTTCAGACAGCTTTGTTCCACCCTCCCAGCTCTCGACTACCCTCCTCCATGGAAGTGCATCCTCCTTCTCTTTCGTAAATACTGAAAAATAAGTAATCCTTCAATATTTCTACCTTTCTCTTGCTATCATACACCCACTCCTCACCATATTTCAGCTTGGCAATACCTTCCTTCACTTACTTTTTTCTCCGTTATAACAAGAGGATTCATTCCCTTCCTTGATGCCCACTGCTATCCTTAACTTCGCATCTGCCTTGGCCCTCTTTAGCTGCCTGCTGGTCACCCTCAGTTTACCAAGGCAGTCTTCCCTGCCCCCCCATATGGCTCCCCTTAAATTTCCTGAAAGCCATCTTTTCTCCTTCACTGCTATTTTTATCTCCCCTGTTAACCATATTGGTTTCTTACATCTTCTCCATTTCCCCTACCTGCCTGATACAGAAGCTAGTGATATCTAGTGGTCTATTCCTAATAATGGCACAATTCTCTCTTTCTCTCTCTCTCACTCTCACATTCTGCTAATTTTTGCCCTCCTGACGTCAAGGACATGCATTTTGAATTTAAGTTCTTCCTGCCCAGATCTACTGTAAACCACACTGATAGGTGATCACTATTACCTAAGGGTTCAGTAATGCTAATGTCCCTAATGTAATCACTGTTCTCTTGTTTATTTATTGAAAAGTTTCACCAGAAAAGTACAATAAGCAATCGAAAATTCTCTTCTCACAGTACGTCCTAGGGGAGGGAGGTACACATGTGGGGAAAGGATACAGACGCAATTGCCATAACAGGTACAAAATACATATACGAATGATGGATACATAATATTGATAAAATAGGTTACAGAGTGAATACAACAGTTAATCACACGTACATAATACAGTTTAAATTAGGGTACAGTAAGTCGATACAATAGATTTGTCGCAGATACAGTCAACAAGAGAAAGGGACTGTACAATCGGTCCATCATACGAGTTAATACATAAGGACCTTTTAAATGCTTTGGAGTTGTTGACTGGGTGGTGGCAGGATAGAGAGTAGGGATGTTTCCAGACTCCATGGATGAACAAGCCAACCAGGAATGACCAACTTATACTGCTGCAAGTTTCTGGGTCATTCCAATTTATATTGGGTAAATTAGTCTCCTGTGATCATCGCCTCCCCTTGGATTGCTGCCTTCCTGATTTTGCCTTCTAATTATCAGTCAAGCTTTTCATTCTGGTTAGGCAGTCTATAATCCACCCCCAATTTCTCCATCCTCCGCTTGATCAATTCTACCTGAACTCACAATGTCTCTGTCTGGTCATTTCCTACTGCTTCCCTTGAGGCCTTTATGCCCACCCTCACGTATAGGGCCACCCCTCCTCCTCTTCTCTTCTTCCTATCTTTTCTGTGCAGTGAGATCTCCAGTATCGTGAGGTCCCAATCATGGTTTGGAAATGCTCAAACCTCCGAGACTGCAACTAGGTCCCAGTGACCCTGGGCCACTAGAGCCTGGAGGCCCCCCACCTTACTGCCAAGGCTCCTGGCATTGATATAGACAACACCCCATGATGCCAGTGGCCTCTCCCCCTTTACCTTACCCTTGTGGATGCATCTGGTGTTTAATCTCTTTCCAGACGTATTCTGCTGCACCGGACTGTTGTGTCCTGGCCTGACTGTCCATCACGTATCCCTTGATCAGGGCACTCCTGCATCACAAGGCAGCATAATGCCAATCCACTGGTCTCACTTCTGTGTGTCATTTTATATGCCTATGTACTCATCTTCTTGTAGACTATTCAGACTTTTCTATTCTGGGCTGGACCTCAGAGCTTAATAATATGGCAAGCACAGTTTCTTTCCTGCAAAGTCTTACCGGAAGCCCTGTATACAATGCACCTCAAAACAGATGATGTGCATATGTAAGTGACTATGTAAATGAAAAAAAAAAAATAAAATTGGCCACCCCTTACCTGCAATATTGATCACTTGGAAAGACTTTAAAATAAATCTATGATGCCGTCCATAGTTAGACACTTACCTGACTCTCCAGCTAATAATGTGTGCCCTGTATGTTCCATCACAGCTCGCGCCACACCAATGGCATTTTTAACACGTCTCAGGTCTCCAACAGCTCCAACTTCCATAGTGTCACTAAAATAAGAGAAGCAGAAAAGATATTGCATGACAAGAACTGCTGGGGGATGCCTGCAGTAATGCTGAGCTGAATGTTGCACTGCTTAAAAAATGCATGATATATGCAGGCTAGCACCATGTGAGCAAAGCTGAGCCATGAGATGGGAATAGAAATAATTAACTCCCCGACATCATATTTGTAATGGTATTTGCAAAACCCACAATTTGGAAACACTATCAAACCCCCACACACACACCCCCGGAGACAGGGAGAACCCAAAAACTGGGAAATTTACTAATGGAAGAGGAGCTGAAAATAGGAGATGTCAGGTCTGAGAAGAGAGCCTGATAATGGTTATTCTAGAATACCATTTATTTTTACTTAGTGTATGCCTCCTTTCTGTGAGGATGGCCTGGCATGACCTACCTCCACTACACTTGCCCCTGCTGCCAGCCTAGGAATTAGGATACACCTGACCCCTGACCCTCACATTGGTGGCCAGTAACCCTCATGCTCTTTTTTTTTTTTTTTTAACTTTATTTCTCACTCCCAGTCCTGAACTCTCTCAGGCTACTCAGTTCACCGGCACCCCTACCGCCCACCATGATCTTGCTCCTCATAGTATTACTGTCACCTGCTGAACCCTCGCCAGGCTATCCCCAGTTCTGGCCCCGGGCAGGACCACCATCCACTTAACTGGGCCTAGCTAGAAAATCTAGAGCACCCGGCCTAGCACCGGCCTGGGTTGGCGAGGAGACTGAAGGGGCAGAGACAGAGATCAGGTGTTGGGCATGTGGCGGCTGGCACTCTGAGAGCCATCGCATATCAGGACTGGAGAGGGTTTTCTTGTTGTGTTCTCCCCACCCTCCTTCCTCCCATGGAGCTCGGACGTGCAATGACAGCCACAATACACTGAGCTCCACCCCCAGTGCCATAGGGTGGCGACGTAGATTCCAGGCCACCCCCAACATCCACCAGAGGTCGCTCAGGAGCAACGCAATGCCCTACACCTGCCGTGGGAAGGGAATGCTGTCCGTCGTATGCTCAGTCCCTTCACACCCCTGCCAAGCCCTGACTCGTTCCCGAACTGGGGTCGCCGGCATGGCATGAGGTGAGGCGTCTAGTGCCTTGACCCTCAGCGCCCTTGGACCGGCACTCATGCTCTGTTCTTAATACCCAAATGGGGCTTCCATGGACTAAACATGCAATGAATCCAAGAGAGGCAGAGCCATAGGGAGGAACCCATGTACACAAACAAACCATGGAACAAACCATGTTTGTTGCAGTGAGAAGTGAGAAGAGCAGGCTTCATCTGTCTGTATGTCATTCTGACAACCAAACTTACAGATGGTATGCCATCCACTGCGTGACTTGCCTGGCGTGCCTCTGCATCCTGCAGACAGCAGGACTGAGATCTGACAAGACACTCAGTGCTTGACTGTTGGTTTCTGCTATGGACAACTGGGTTATCAGCATGCCGGAGCAGTCCCTGTCCCTTACCACTCAATGCCATGGAGCCGGTTCTTATAGAAAGCCATTTTGACTGTTTCTGAATTGGCAAACACACCCACTTTGTTCTCCTTAAGGTGAAGGGCAGAAGAGCAAAAACAAAAATGTGGTGGTCCTCCTCAAGGTCCAGTAGTCCTCCTATCCAACTGAGCAATGCTACAGATAAAACTGCAGAGGAGTGGCATACAGAAGTGGTGCTACAGTGTGGATACCAGTGTGAAAAATGGTATTCCACCTTTAAAACTGTTATGTAAAATGGGTCAGAATGCCATTCTTTTCTAGCCCTGATACACATCACCACTGCAAGACTTTGCTACTCTGCCATTCACCTTCTCCAAGTGATAAATCCTGCTATCGGTGCCCCTATCTCCAACCTCCTACATCTGGAATGGTCCCCACCTCCTGGAAATATGCTAGAGTCTTCCATGTACCAAAGGGTGGCTACCCTATTTCTCTAGGAAACTACAGCCCACTTTCTGTTCTCCCCACCTTATCAAAGCTTTAGGAGAAAATAGTACTTTACCGTCTAGGCTCCTTCCTAACACTTCCTCCTTTCTTAGCCCCTTCTAGTCAGGCTACACAAAAATCCACTTGTTTCTTCCCTCCTCAGGCTCAAGAACCATACCCTGAAGAGGACGGATCAGGGACATTTGACCTCTGCAATCTTTATCAATCTGACAAAAGCATGACCTTCAACATTGTCACCCACTCCCTCCTTCTTTCCAGCTTAGCTGGTGCAGGCCTTTCTGGCCTTTCAGTCAGCTGGTTCTGCTCCTACCAAACTGACAGAAACCAGTTAGTATAGGTAGCTCACTCCTCCCACCCCTCCCAATAGCCTTTGGTGTCACACAGGGCTCTGCTACAGCTTCCTTACTGTACTAGTCTCCACATTTCTAAATGATCTCCTGCAAGTCTACTCATTTGCACACATCCCCATGTACAGAGATGACACAATGATCTTCATCAGTGGTCTATATGCACCAGAGCTGAAGGTGATATAAAGTAAAGTGGGACTTTAACAAAGTCTAATACTGGTTCCAATCTAGCCAAGTGTAATCCCCCTACAAATGGGGGTTCCTGAAAGTCTTCCTTGGGCTTGCCTAAATGCCCACTGCCAGGCTGGTATCCTGTGTCTTAGTGTTTTAGAAGTGTTGTACGAGAGTGCCTTAATGCCTCTGTGCTCTGCCTCTTTAAGAGCTGCCTATAACACAGTCTTTATTTAATCTGGGAGAAGGCTGAGTGTTTCTATGCTCTAGTCCTGCCCAGCTGCCAGATAATTGCTCCATTCTGCCATCGCTATTTGCGGAGAGGGAGCTCTATTAGAAGCTGTACTTATTTGCTGATTTTCTATTAGAATAGTAATGATATTGTAGTTTGTCTAACCTGCCTTCTTTGCAGCATGGACAGTTCTGTTTATCACCACCATCTTGGTCCTGGACTGCCAGAATGGGCGAATCAGTACCTTTGGGGACCCTAAAATGGAGCCTGTCCCCAGAGGTCTTGTGGGAGTGAATTTCTGTAGGAATTGTAGTTTTGAGACTTTGGCGCCTAAATGCACCTGGAGGGGGAGCCCTTGCTTTTGACAGACAGATGAATCAATGAATCTAACCTTTTGGACCAAAGGGAAATTCCCAAGCTGCCTGCTGCAGTGAGTCAGTCTGGAGGTAGAGCTTAGACAGTGAACAGCTCCAATAATTCGAGTAGCTGCTTCTGCGTAGTTCGCGCGGGAGATTGGTGGAATGTCAGAGTTTGGCCTGTCTGCCTGCTGTCCCTCAAGAGGGAATCCTTTGAAAGGCTTAGTAATTGGACTGTATCCGAATTGAAGTGTGACAAAGCCACTGAAGAGTGACTAGATTTAAACCTGAAGACCACTGAAGATTTGCTGAACATGATCGGCCTGTCAGGACATCCATTCACCATAGAACTCCCGGTTTTGCTCAGACACTGATATTGCTGCCAGACTGCTATCCGCTTTGTGGTATGGTGATTGCTTTACTATAAATGTGCTGTTTGCTATTAGTGGGTCGCGATTCGGTTCTCCACTGTTTAATTGTGCCACGCTTTCTGGAAGCTGCATCCAGCCTTCTCGGACTGATAGGCAAACTGTCTTGCCCAGCCTGGGCCCTGCCACACTGGCTCAGCCAGCTACTTTAGGCGCAGAGAACACCATTGACAAGAGACCTGCATGGGGATCAGCCCCCTGCTCAACACCACGAACAGGAACAACACCATGGTGAATCGTGTGGGCCCTGCTTCTCCCTGCAAACCAGCAAGTCATCCTGCCCTCTCCATTTCGTCCATTCTGTGTCCTGTACTGAGTAGCGCGAGTAAACACCAGGGTAGCTCCCTGCAACAACAGCTCAATCAAAGTATGTCATCTGATTTAATTGTTTTGCCTAGTCTTCACGAACAGCCTCCTGGCTCCAGATTACAAATTGTGTGTGCTTGTGCATGCCTTTTCTTTTCATCACAGGGCCCCAACCAGCTGCGACGCCAGCCTATCCCAGGCAACGTTCCAGGCTAGCCCACCTTACTTCCAACTGGGTACCCAGAGCGTGTGACTGTGCAGGGACTAAAAGTGCATGCATAATTGCCTGGCTAGATCAGTTACAGAATCAACCAACCTGATTACGCCCCTCTATTGTTCATATCCGCTGAATAAATCAGATCTAACTCTTTTTGCATTTCATCTGACTGTGGTTCCAGTGTGTGTCATAAGCACTGTACTGTTATATGCTGTGTCTAACCTTGTTTTACAGGGGGTCTCCAGGGTCGAACTGGTGGAACCAGCTATGGTGGTAAGTGCAAACAGTGTGGGGATTTGTAAGCTGAAGAGGGGCTATTGTGAAAGTGTTTGTTGCATATTGTCTAGGCCACTAGAGGGGAAAGAGGGGTGTTACAGTGTCCCAGAGGGCTGTACCAAGGTTAGCCTTGCTACTAACAACCATGTCCTCTGGGTGGAGGTACCCGTTTCAGTACCCAGGCCCCTTAACCTGCAACTAGCCACGCAGGCAGGGGTAGCAGCCCTTGAGAAAGCGTCACCTAGGGGTTACATCTTGGAAGCACCAATGCTGGGATATGTGCCTTCTAGTGGTCAGAAGTGGATACTACAACCCCACACTTAAAAATTGTGGTAAAATGGTGGTGATAACTATGCCCAAGATTAAACTTGCTTCCCACAAGCTGCTAGTGCACCGTATGATGGGGTGGCACGAGGCAGAGAGGGCGGACCCCCAGCAAGCTCTGCTATTAATGGATGCCCCCTTGGGGACTGATAATGCCACTATTGTGGAAGTGGTTGAATGAATTAAGTGTTTGGGAAAGGCTGAAGTATGGGGAATGGATTCTGACCTGTTTGATCAAACTATGGTGGCCCTATTCTCCTGTAGCCTGCCCACTGAACCAGAGAAGGCACCCCTTGTCATTTTGCCTGAAGGGTCCCAAAAGGGGTGGAGGGTCATTTATTTACATAGTAACCCAGCTGCTCCTGGAGGGTCTCCCCGCATAGAGGGGTATAAAGACAAGCTGTTTAAACTGTTAGCCTCTGACGGACGCTCTGCTACAGAGCTAGTGAAAATGTTAGAGCTTTCTGAGGATGTTACTCCCATGCAGTCCCCCTTAGCCTCTCCCGCCACCCCTACAGTTGCTTCCCCCATAGTGACACCTACTGTACATTTGGACTCATACCACAGACTTAGGCTCTTTTCAGGCACAGTCCCAGTGCCCTTGGGGGAGGACGATCTGGAAACGTGGATGGACTATGCCACCCCATTGGTCCAGGGATGGCAGTGTGTTGAGGGGGAAAACAGGAAGAGGCTCATGGAAAGTTTGAGGGGCTCTGCACTGGTGGCCATTAGCTTGCTGCAATCCACAAGCCCAGAGGCCACAGCCGCTGCGTACCTCTCTGCCCTAGAGGGAGTATCTGGTAGCACCGAGTCGGGAGATGACCTGATGTGGAAATTTATATCCACAAAACAGTGGAAGAATGAAAAATTGTCAGTGTTTATTACTCGAGTTGAGCGAGCTTTGCAGTGGGCCCACCAGAAAAAAGGGGTGCCCGCCAGTGAACTGAACAGGGTCAGACAGATCACATCTTAAAGTCAGCAAGGTACTCTGGCGTGATGTTGCTGAAGCTTAAACTGCAAGACAGAAGGGGCAATCACCCCCCCCCAATACTGTGACCTAATGAAAGAGATCCGTGAGATTGAGAATGATGAAGAGGGACGGGGGCCCTATGCTGGGGCTGCCCACGCCTGCCAGGCCTCTAAAAGAGGCTAGGCCACCGAACTGCAACAGATGAGGGAACTGATCAAGGAGTTAATTGAGTTGACAGTCAGTCAGCAATCTGCCGAGGCAGCCAAAGATGATAATTCCTGTCCAGCCCCCCCAGATAAAGAGGGAAGTCCTGCCGGGAGGGGTGGGGGTACACATTGTTTCTTCCAAAACCCAGCCTAAAGACAGCCTGCGGAAAGAGGTATGAGAACTAAGAGCTGTGGTGGAAGACCTACTCCGACTCTGAGCTACCAGAGACACTGACCCTTGGGGAAACTCAGAAAGTCAAGAGAGCAAACCCCCGAAGAGAGAGACCCCGAGACTCCCTCACTATGTTCAAGCAGGGGAACAGCTCCTCTTCCTCCAGAGACTCTATAGAACCTGTTTTCTGTTACCACTGCAGAGAGGACGGACACACCCAATTCACCTGCCATTCGCCTGAGAATCTGAGAAAAGTTACTACTAGGCTGCTGGCATTGATTCAACAGAGCAAAATACAGCTGCAAGGTGGAGCTGCCCGGAAAGGCTATTCATCCAAGGCAGCTGTAAAGCCGACGTCCAAGTCCAAGTCACCCGAGTGGTCCAAGGTGGTGGGCCCTTTCATGGAAACTACAGTGACGGTGAACGGTGTATCCGCCCAGGCTGTGCTTGACAGTGGATCTCAAGTAACCACAGTATTTCAAGACTGGTACCAGAAGCATCTGCCTGACGTGCCCCTACAACACTTGGGAGGTTTGCACATGAGGGGGTTGAGTGAGAATTCCTATCTGTACTCGGGGGTATATCTGGATCTGGCAGTCATTCCCTACCGCCGTGGCTCAGGTAGATGAACAAGTTGAGACACTTTCCTAGTGTGCCCCCACCCCCCACCCCCACGGACTGTATGATGGAGTTCCCCTGTTAACTGGAAAAAACGCCCACATGTTTGGGAGACTAGCACAACTCTGCCATGAGAAACAAGGGCAACAGACTGGACAGCCCTAAGAAGTCCAGCATTAATCAAAAGGGCTTATGACTTGCAACAGAAACCAGATGAAGTGGACCGAGATGAGCCAGTGGGAATAGTGTGAAAAAAGGATCCTGACTCTTCGGTGTTGGCCCCCGGTGTACGATCTATGGAGAAGTCCGCCTAAGGAGAGATGTAAAAAATAAAATATTGATGACAGACGCCCCTGATGAAGGGAAGCTGCCAGAGGGGCTGATGGTTAATCCCAGTATACTACCTGCATGTGCCCATCTCTATGCCTATGCCCGCTGAATGATGGTGCAAGTAAGAAACATGTCAGACAGGGAAGTTCATGTGAGCTGGGGATGTACACTGGCTACAGTATACTGCGCAGACACTGCAGTATTACCCAGTAACAAGTACTCTGGCAAAAGGGAGAAAGTGACCCCAGACTTATTTGTTTTTGGTGATTCTCCCTTGTCTGCCAAATGGAAAACCCGAATTAGCAGGAAACTTGCTCAGAGAGACCAAGTGTTCTCACTAAAATAGTGGCACGTGGGGTGTGTCCATTGTGCCAAGCATAACATATGCATGCATGATGACTGACCATTTTGAGAGAGATCCCGGCACCTTGCCCCAGCAGACATAGATGATGTTAGGAGGCACCTACAGGAAATGCTCACTGCTGGCATTATTCAAGAATCAAGAAGCCCATATGCATCCCCCATCGAAGTGGTGTGTAAAAAGAACGGATCCGTGAGGATGTGTGTGGATTATCAGACCCTCAACCGACAGACTATCCCAGATCAATACACCATGCCACACATACATGATGCCCTGGATTGCCTGAACGGGGGTCAGTGGTTCTCTGCAGTGGATCCGCGCAGTGGATATTATCAGATTCCGATGGCCCCAGAGGACCATGAGAAAACAGCCTTCATCTGTCCTTTGGGATTCTACAAGTTCCCGAGGATGCCGCCGGGGATTTCGGGTGCCCCTGCCACCTTCCAGAGATTGAAGGAATGTGCGGTGGGAAACATGAACTTGCTGGAATGTTTGTGTACTTGGATGATGTCATTGTTTTCGGACGCACGCTGGAGGAACATGAGACCAAAATGTTAAAAGTCCTCGGTCGTTTGGAAGACTTTGGTCTCAAGTTATCCATAGACAAGTGCCAGTTTTTCAAACATCTGTGACACATGTGGGACACAGTGTCTGCGGAAGGGATACAGACAGAGCCCAGTAAAGTTGAATCTTTGACCACTTGGCTCCAGCCCAATAACCTAAAAGAGCTACAGCATTTCCTGGGGTTCTGCAGCTACTACCGCAGGTTCATCAAAGACTATTCAAAGGTGATTCGACCACTTCTTAACCTTACCCAAGGCTACCCTCCTACCAACCACAAGTACAAAAAGGGGGCTATCAAAGACCAAGAGAAAGTGTATTTTCGAACAGGTGAGCCTTTTGGGACTCGGACACCGAAAGTGAAGTAGCATTCTTTGAAGTCATATACCAGCTCACCCATGCCCCAGTCCTTGCCTATGCTGATCCTACCAAGCCCTATGTTCTGCATACTGACACTAGTTTGCAGGGCCTTGGGGCTATGCTATATCAAGACTACGAAGATGGCTTGAGACCTGTAGCTTTCGCCAGTAGGAGCTTGTTCCTGTCAGAACAGAACTATCTGGACCACAAGTTGGAATTCCTCACCCTAAAATGGGCCATAGTTGACCAGTTTCATGAGTACCTCTATGGGGCAAAGATATAAGTGAAGACCGACAATAACCCACAGACCTATGTGCAGACTTCAGCTAAACTGGATGCCACTGGGCACCACTGGCTTTCTGCCTTATCAACTTTTGATTATGCTGTTGAATACAGACAGGGACTAAACCACACTGATGCCGACACCGTCACGAAGGCCAGCTTCCAAGGAAAACTGGGTCAGATTGTCTGAACCCGACATCAAAGCATTATGCCAAAAGTTTGATAAAGATGAACAAATGTCTGCGGACACAGTGGACTGCCTAGTAAATTGCTTGGGCCCTCCTGATACCTGCATACCGGCTGCCTATTGCCATTTCTCTCCTCTAGATATTAGTGCACTACCTCAGTTCAATAATGACAGTATTCAGTGGGCTCAATCCCAAGATCCCATGATTCAACCAGCACTTGACGCCCTGCATGCAGGGAAAGATGTGTCCAGGTTGCGTTCCCCTTACTTGCAAACTGTTCTGTTGTTCAAGGAAGGTCCCAGGTTAAAGTTGCATAATCAGTTGTTATACAGAGATCAGTGGATCGTCGTGGTCAAGTAGACAAACAGTTGGTTCTACCCATGGCCTTTAAGAAAAAATTACTCACCTTAGTAATTATATTTCTTCTAATGGAGTATTGTTGTATTCTGACAATCTGCAGTTAGCTCCAGCCTTTGAATTGTCCCGGAGTGTAGAGGGTTAATTTCTATGCAGTGCATAGAACGTTGAGCTCAAGCTTGGTTGAGGTCTCTGTCTGCAGCACTTTGAAACCCAACTGTCACATTCTTACGAGCAAACACTCACGGACTATGTGGAAACTGTAACATTTTTTAACTAGCCAACTAGCTAAAGAAAGTTTTGGATTCCCAAAGGAAGACTCAAGTCAGAAAACCCAAAACCAAAACCTATCCAAAAATAAAAGATAATACAAAGCATCCAGATAAAGTGGAGGGTGTGCTTGAAGCACCCCTGGGGTGCAACACTGCGCCTGCCCACCCACTTCCCAAAAACAAGTTCTGAGAGGGGAAGCAGTGAGGTGGTCAGAATACAGCAACACTCCATTACAAGAAATATAATTACTAAGATGAGTAATTTTTTCTTCAAACAACATGACGTCTTGCTGTATTCTGACAATCTGCAGACTACCAAGCAGCACCTCCATGGAGGAGGGACAGAACCTACTTCGGGAATAGGCTCTGAAGTACTGTTGCCAAACCGAGCATCACTCTTAGCCTGGATATCCAGAGAGTAATGCTTGGTAAAGGTATGGACTGTTTTCCAGGTGGCTGCTTCACAAATTTCTAACAGAGGGATATCCCTGGCAGCAGCCAGGGAAGCAGCTGTACCTAAACATAGAAACATAGAATTTGACAGCAGATAAGGACTGCTTGGCCCACCCAGTCTGCCCATTTCCCTACCTAATGGATAAGCTGCAGATCCTAGTTAACCAGCAGCCTACTTCTTTCTGCCCCAACCCCCTAGAATTGCCTTATGACTGTCCCATGCATGCTTGAATTCCACCACTGTTTTTGACTCCACAACCTCCTCCGGAAGGCTGTTCCATGCATCCATAACCCTCTCTGACCTCTTGTGGAATGAGCCCTCACGCCTGAGGGTGGAATTTTTCCCAGTTTCTCATAGCAGAATTGTATACAAGAAACAATCCACCTGGCAAAAGTTCTTTTGGTGGCAGGTTTGCCCTTTCCCACTTCCCCATAAGTGAGGAACAACTGGAGGGAATCAAACATGTGACCCTTGGTACGCTCTGTGTAGTAACTAAGGGCTCTTTTAACATCTAAACTGTGTAGCCTCCTCTTCCCTGAGGAAGAATGATCAGTGAAGAAAACGGAGACATACAGACCGATTCAAATGGAAGTCTGAAACCACTTTGGGCAAGAACCTCCTATTGGTTCTAAGGACCACTTTACCTCTATGAAAGGAGACAAAACCAGGTTCCACTGACAGGGCTTGCAATTCACTGATATGTCTGGCAGAGATAATGGCTACCAAAAACACAGTTTTCTAAGTCAAGTACTTAAGCTCTGCTGAGGACATGAGCTCAAATGGGGGTTGCATAAGTTGAGCAATGCAAACATTTAAGTCCCAGGCAGGGGCAGGATCCCTAAAGGGAGGATTGTTATGAAGCAATCCCTTGAAAATTTACAGAATACGGGGCGAGATTACAGTGAGGAAGGCTTTCCCACTGACAGAAAAACAGAAACAGCTGACAAGTGTACATTGAGAGTAGATGGTCTGAGGCCCAGGCCATTAAGACGGACCATGTAATCCAGAACTGTAAGCAATTCAGCAGTGTCTGGAGATATATGCTTCTTGGAACACCAAATATTGAATCTTTTCCATTTGGAGTCATAAGTCTTTCTGGTGGCAGGCTTTCGAGAGGCTTTGAGAATATCCAGAACCCCTTGGGACAGATGCAAATCTGCATACTCTAACTCTTCAAGAGCCATGCCTTGAGATTGAGAGACCGAAGATGGGGTACCAAATCCTCCCCCTGAGAGAAGGTTAGCAGGTTGTAATTCCTGGGAAGAGACAGGGGAAGATGTACTGCTAGGGACAGTAAGAGGGGGTACCAGGGCTGCCTGGCCCAATCGGAGCAATCAGAATCACTTTGCAGGGTTGCGGCCTTACCTTAACCAGAACCTTGAACAGTAGAGGAAAGGGAGGTAAGGCATAGAGAAATTTCCCTTCCCAGTTCAACATCAGAGCATCCAGAGGGACTGAGCCCAAGACTGGGGGGTCTGAAACAAAACTGAGGAAGTTGGTGATCGTCTGGAGCTGCAAAGAGATCTATCTCTGGAGTGTCCCACCTTGAAAAAATCACTTTTAACACCAAAGGGTGCAGGGACCATTCATGATGGCCCTGGGAGATCCTGCTCAGTGCATCTGCTAGCACATTGTTCTTCCCTGGAAGGTGGACTGCTATCGAAGAGGTCTGCAGAGAATAAGCCAGGGACCACAATTTCATGGCTTCCGTGTACAAGGCCATGGAACGAGTGCCTCCCTGCTTGTTAATGTACCACATGGTGGTGGTGTTGTCTGTTCTGCACTGACTGAGAGAAAGCTTGCAGGGCCAGAAAAACTACACTGAGTTCCAGGAGATTGACATGAAGAAAGGATTCCTGAGGGGGCCACAGTCCCTGGGCTGTAAGAGCCCCCAGATGGGCTCTCCACCCCAAAAGGGAAGCATCCGTGGTAAGGACCACTGAATGAGACTGAGTTACAAATGGGACCCCTTGCCTTAAACTGTCCTGATCCTGCCACCATTGAAGAGCTTGGATCAGTGTCCGAGTCACTGGAATCAGTTTGGTAAGAGGATCCTTCCTTTGGGACCAAAAGGCCCTCAGATGGAACTGAATGTCCTTCATCTGGAATTTTGCCCCTTGGACCACCGCTGCAGAAGCTGCCATGTGGCCCAAGAGCTGAAGGAAGTGCCTTGCTGGTCGGGATACCTGAAGGCTGAGGGAAGAAGCCAGTTCTATAAGAACTCTTGCCCTTTCCAGGGAAGAAAGGCTCTTGCTTTGACGGTATCTAGCTTTGCGCCTATAAAAGTAAGGAGCTGCACCGGTTCGAGAACTGACTTGGGGAGGTTGAGAAGAAATCCCAGGGAAGTGAGCACTCGCCGAGTCACTTGCAGGTCTGACTTGACTTGGTCTGGAGACTGACCCACTATGAGCCAGTCATCCAGATATGGAAAAATGGAAATCTTTTGCCTTCTTAGAAAGGCAACTACTACTGCCAGGCACGTTGTGAAAACCCTTGGAGCCGATGTTAGACCAAAGGGCATTGCTTTGAACTGATAATGGCCTGAGGGCAACTTGAACCTGAGGTACTTTCTGTGGGAGCACCTAATTGGGATGTGAAAGCAGGCATCTTTGAGGTCCAGGGAGGCTAGCCAGTCCCCTGGCCTTAGGGAGGAAAGAATTATTCCCAGAGTCGCCATCTTGAACCTTGGTTTTAAAAGATGTTTGTTCAGGCATCTTAGATCTAGGATGGGTCCCCACTCCCTTGTCTTTTTTGGGGTAAAGAAGTACCTGGAGTACAGACCTTTGCCCCGGTGTAGGGTAGGAACTCTCTCTGTGGTTCTTAAGGCCAGAAGAGATTAAACCTCTGCCTCTAGGGCAAGGGTTTCGGAGAGACTTGCAGGTGGAAAAGATCTGGCTCTCATCTTCAGAAATTTTTTGAAGCTGAGAACCAGTCCCTGCTACCACTTCCAGGACCCACTTGTCTGAAGTAACAGACATCCAGTCCTGGACAAAGTAAGCCAGCCTGCCCCCTACAGGGATAGAAGAGTCGACCGGGCAGACCCATCAGGGTGTCTGCTTGGCAGGGGCCTTAGGCTGAGGAGTGGATGTAGCCCTGCTCATCCCCTTCTGCCTCTCCCTCTGAAGAACCCCCTCTGTGAAAAGGGAGAAGAGGCCTGTGCTTGGCAGAAAGGCCTATGAAAAGGCCTGCCCCTAGACTGCCATCTTTGAGGAGTTGCCTGCCTCTCCTTGGCCTGTGCACTCCTATAAGTGGTCCTATATTCCTCCATCTTTTTCATGTAATTCTCCGTCTGCTCCCCAAACAGAGAATTGCCTTCCACACCGAAATCCATGGCCTTAGCCTGGGTGTCCTATGAGAGGCTAGTACATTTATTTATTTATTTTAAGTTTTTTTAACCAGGAGTAGCACACTAAGCTGAAAGCTTTCTTACAGGTGCGACCTGGGAGCACAGGGAAGTTAAGTGACTTGCTCAGGGTCACACAGTATGCAAGTGGAAGCTCTGGGATTCAAACCCAGGTCTGGTCTGCTGGATGTCACCAGATTTGTAGCTCAGAGCCTTACACCAATGTGCTATACTGCCTCCATCTGAGCCAAGCCATTCTCCGAAAAGCCACAGATGTAGCCAAGACTCTTGTTGACACATCACTGGAGTCCACAGCAGCATGAAATTGTAACTTAGATGCCTCAATCCAATCAGCAGCCAACTCCTCCAGCTCCTTGGCCAGCTGGGGGGAGGCCTGTTTAGCCAGTGCCAATACAGTGTCCCACCTGGACTTCTGGTACCTGGCTGCACAGGCCATATAATTAGCCTGTCTGAGTCCCAAAGAGGATGCCATGTACTGTTTCTTTGCCAAGACATCCATCCTCCTGGAGTCTTTATCTGGGGTGTGTGAAGCCAAGGGAACATTAGCCCTGTCCCAGGCTGCAGCCTGCACAACCCCAACATGGCTGCATTGCTGATAGAAAAACTCCATGTCTGAGCCTGATAAGGTGTACCTCTTGTCCACTCTTCTATCAAAAGGAGGTACAGAATTTGGAGACTAACATTTTTTGTGTCCGTTTCCCAAACGATTTGTGTAGGGCAATATACAGCCTCCTGGACTCTAGGATGTCCATCACTTCAACAAAATCAGGCTCCTCTTGATCCTCTGTAGCCTCCTCCATAGGAAGCTGGAGGGTTTCAGCCACTTTTCTGTAGAACAGATAGTGGGAAGGGGACTCAGAGCCTAGGAGGGGAAACATCAGAAGATCTGTTTGGGGAGATGTCCAGTTCAATGGGCACATCCAGACTTTCTGCTGTATCATAATCATCATCTTGCTCATAATCCCCCTCCTCCTCAAATTCCGATTCATAAAAATCTTCAGGGGTGTAATTCTGAACCGAGGAACCAACCGAACCGAACCCCTAGCTAACAGAGCCAGATCGGAAGGTACCGGCCAAAGCGATTCAACAATCCGAATCGCTCGGGCAATCTCATCAGCGGTCAGAACATGAACCTCCAGATCCGAACCAGCTGATTTTTCTTTACGTTTCCTTTTGTAGGAACAGATCCCTCAGGATCAGTTCTCCTCTTGCCCAAAGAAGTATCGCCCTGGTCAGAGGGCACTCCTTCTGGTTCGGTCGGAACTGAACCAGGCTGGCCATCTGGGTCAGCGGACTTCTCGGCCTCCTTTTCCCTAAGTCTACCTAATCTTTTTTCCAGGTTAGACTTAGGAAAGTTTTTACATGTTTGGCAGTCTGTATCAAGGTGGTCAAACCCCAGACAAATACAGGTGGTGTGGGGATCGGCCTTAGCAAAGACCTCCCCACACTCAATGCAGTGTTGAAACCCAGTGGGCCCGTTTTTTTTCTTGGGTTTCTCAGACATGGCCAACCTTACCAAACTTACCCTTTTTTCGGCAACCGCCAGACAAGACTCCCTTAACGGTTTCTAACCGTGTTACAGGTATTGGAAAAAAAAAAAAAGTTAAAACACGTTTTTTCTAAAACAGATAAGGATCGGCAACCACACACTAAAGGAAAACACACAGAGTTCAAATATGTTGGATCGGTTCAGCAAAACCGATAGAGAAAAGTTTTTACAATTTCCACAAATAACCCAGAACTACTACCTAAAGTACTTACTGTACCGCAGACAGAGCCCTGAACCATAATACTACGGAAGTTGGCAGAAAAACCAACACTTTAACCGACTTTGAACCGAGCAGAGGGAGAAATCTCCGGAGCAACTGTTCAGTGAGGCGGAGTAAAGAATCTGACAGTTGGGTTTCAAAGTGCTGCAGACAGAGACCTCAACCGAGCTCTAGCTCAACGTTCTATGCACTGCATAGAAAATTAACCCTCTACACTCCGGGGCAGTTCAAAGGCTGGAGCTAACTGCAGATTGTCAGAATACAGCAAGACTTTATGTTGTTTAAACAGCTGGTACTGAGGTCTCTCCACAGTCACATGTGGTACCTCGGTATTGACAAAACTCTCAATGTGGTACAATCCCGATTCTACTAGTCAAAGATGGGGGCAGATGTCGAGCACCATGTAAAGACTTGCAGTTGGTGCCTCCAAAGAAAAGCCCTGCCTCACAAGGCTGCCCCTCTTGTCAATATCACTACCAGCACTCCCACTAGAATTGGTCTGCATAGACTTCTTGTGCTTAGAACCCGACCAAAAGAACATTGGCAATGTGTTGGTAGTTACTGATCATTTTACACGGTATGCACAAGCATTCCCAACTAAAGATCAAAAGACCTCTACCATGGCCAAGGTGCTGGTGGAAAAATTATTTGTCCACAATGGTGCCCCCCAGCGGATCCATTCTGACCAAGGCAGAGACTTTGAATGTAGGTTAATCAAAGAAATGCTCTCTTTGTGGGGGGTGCAGAAGTTAAGAACCACCCCTTATCACCCGCAGGGGGACCCTCAACCAGAACGCTTCAACTGCACCCTTAAGGACGTGCTGGGCACCCTCCGTCCAAAAGACAAGCATAAGTGGAGCCAGCAGATTAGCACCTTGCTACACGCGTATAATTGCACCTAAAGTAATGCTACTGGGTTCTCCCCCTATCGGCTCATATTCGGGAGGGAGGTCCTACTGCCAGTTGAGGTCTGCTTTGGGGTCTCTCCAGATGGGGTCCGAGCCAAAAACTACTTGCAGTACGTACAGAAATTGAAAGATCAGTTGAATCATGCCTATCAACTAGCTCAAACTATGGCTGCTAAGCAAAATCTCGCCAACAAAGAAAGACATGCTCGACGAGTAAAAGCCCAGGAGTTGTTGCCCCAAGATAGGGTGCTATTATGCAATTTGGGACTGCATGGAAAACACAAAATTGCTGATAGATGGCACCATCTTCCTCACGTAGTAATTGGTAAATTGGATGCTCTGCCGGTGTACAAGGTGCACCCAGAAAAGAATTCCAAAGCTGTCAAGACCATGCACAGCAATCACTTGCTGCCCATCGGCCAAGTTGTTATTGACGCTGAACCAACACTTGACACTTCTCCTGGGCCAGTGACTCATGCTGCTGCAAAGAGGAAACAGAGTCAACCTCTCCATGTTGTTCCAGAAATAAGGCCTTCCCCTCAGCAGGCCAGAGTGATAATGATGACTATTCATCTGTCTCTGATGGGAGTGACTGTAATAATGCCTATTATCCCTCATATGAACCGAGTCAGTTGTTTTGAGGCAATCCTCTGCAGAATCATGGGGATGAAGCTGGGCCTTCAGAACTGCCTAACCCCCCAGCTTTTTCCTTGGACCCAATGTCCCCTGAAAGTGAGGTGCAAAGTATCACGTCTGAGGTTGCGGACTCTCTGTGTCTTGTAGAACTGTTTGACTTGCCCGAAGAAGGGGCTGATGGCCTGAGTCTCCATGGTGACATACCAGAACCTGAAGAACAATATGAAAGTGTTGACAGAACCCCTTCAGTGCCGCAAAGTCTAATTATGCCAGAGTCTTCTCAGAATGAGCAACCTGGGCCCTCTTCAGAAGATAATAATGAGCAAACTATTTTGGAAACAGAGTCTGCACAGCAGGGAGCTGATAGTGCTCCCAATCTGGACATTCCAACCAGTGCAGAGGCATCCTTCACTACAGGAGGAGAAATCAATGCCAGTGTTGACTGCCCAGAGCCTGTGTCTGTTCCCCCCAGAAAATCTGGGCGACCTGTTAAGCCAGTGCTACGTTTCAGTTATGCTTCCCCTGAGAGGCCTGTGAACTTGCCTCTCAATGTAGTCCATAAAGGTGTTTATGTTTCCAAGAGCTCACTGCCCAAACTGAGCTTGACTGCCACCTCCTAACTGTTCTTCCCTCAGAACATGGTGTCCCTGTCCCATCTAGCCCCAAGTTAGCCGATAGGGAAGGGCCCCCTTCTACATTGTTTACTGTACAAGAAGTTCTAACGGGAAGTCATAGGTAACTGTTCATAGTATGTTAATCATAATGGAATCAGTATAGAATGTATGAAACATGCATAAGTAATGTCAATGAAAACATGGTATAGTGCGATGTATAGTAATGTGATACGTTTACGTTAACTGATGCATCAGATGTTATCTACATTGTATGCTAATGGCACATATGGCTCGTATATATTTGCTTCTTCAATACTGTGATGGTATAGACTTGACATGGATGCCAAGTTTCTTCAAGACAGAGAACGGTGTAACCCCCCTACAAATGGGGGTTCCCGAAAGTCTTCCTTGGGCTTGCCTAAATGCCCACTGCCAGGCTGGTATCCTGTGTCTTAGTGTTTTAAAAGT
Organism: Neoceratodus forsteri; assembly: GCA_016271365.2. Classification (NCBI taxonomy): domain Eukaryota; kingdom Metazoa; phylum Chordata; order Ceratodontiformes; family Ceratodontidae; genus Neoceratodus; species Neoceratodus forsteri. The sequence goes on from CM057453.1 coordinate 980,369, forward strand.
GTTGTATGAGAGTGCCTTAATGCCTCTGTGCTCTGTCTCTTTAAGAGCTGCCTATAATGCAGTGCTTATTTAATCTGGAAGAGGGCTGACTGTTTCTATGCTCGAGCCCCACCCGGGCTGCTAGATAATCGCTCTGTTCTGTCATCGCTATTTGCTCAGAGGGAGCTCTATTAGAAACTACACTTATTTGCCGGTTATCTATTAGAATAGTAATGATATTGTAGTTTGTCTAACCTGCCTTCTTTGCAGCATGGACAGTTCTGTTTATCACCACCATCTTGGTCCTGGACTGCCAGAATGGGTGAATCAGTACCTTTGGGAACCCTAAAATGGAGTCTATCCCCAGGGGTCATGTGGGAGTGAATTTCTGTAGGAATTGTAGTTTTGAGACTTTGGAGCCTAAATGCTCCAGGAGGGGGAGCCCTTGCTATTGACAGACAGATGAATCAACGAATCTAACCTTTTGGACCAAAGGGAAATTCCCAAGCTGCCTGTTGCAGTGAGTCAGTCCTGGAGGTAGAGCTTGGACAGTGAACAGCTCCACTGATTCGAGCAGCTGCTTCTGCATAGTTCACGTGGGAGACTGGTGGAAAGGCTGAGTTTGGCCCGTCTGCCTGCTGTCCCTCAAGAGGAAATCCTTTGGAAGGCTTAGTAATCGGACTGTATCTGAACTGGAGTGTGACAAAGCCACTGAAGAGTGACCAGATTTAAACCTGAAGACCACCGAAGATTTGCTGAACGTGATCAGCCTGTCAGGACATCCATTTACCATAGAACTCCCGGTTTTGCTCAGAGACACTGATATTGCGACTGGACTGCTATCTGCTTGGTGGTATGGTGACTGCTTTACTATAAATGTGCTGTCTGCTATTAGTGGGTACTGATTTGGTTCCCCACTGTTTAATTGTGCCATGCTTGCTGGAAGCTGCACCCAGCCTTCCCGGACTGATATCTGAACTGCCTTACCCGATCTAGGTCCTGCCACACTGGCCCAGCCAGCTACTTTAGGCACAGAGAACACCATCGATGAGACACCTGCCTGGGGATCAACCCCCTGCTAAACACCAAGAACAGGAATGACACCACGGTGAATCGTGTGGGCCCTGCTTCTTCTTGCAAATCAGCAAGTCATCCTGCCATCTCCATTTCGTCCATCCTGTGTCCTGTACTGGGTAGCGCGAGTAAACACCAGGGTAGCTCCCCGCAACAACAGCTCAAAGTGTGTCATCTGATTTAATTGTTTTGCCTAATCTTCATGAACTGAGCCTCCTGGCTCCAGATTACAAATTGTGTGTGCTTGTGCATGCCTTTTCTTTTCATCACAGGGCCCAACCAGCTGCGACACCAGACTACCCCGGGCAATGTTCCAGGCTAGCCCACCTTACTTCCAACTGGGTACCCAGAGCGTGTGACTGTGCAGGGACTAAAAGTGCATGCATAATTGCCTGACTAGACCAGTTATAGAATTAATCAACCTGATTACACCCCTCTATTGTTCATATCCCCTGAATAAATCAGATCTCTTTTTGCATTTCATCTGATTGTGGTTCCAGTTTGTACCAAAAGCACTGTACTGTTGTTATATGCTGTGTCTAACCTTGTTTTACAAGGGCTCTCCAGGGTTGAACTGGTGGAACCAGCCCTGGTGGTAAGTGCAAACAGTGTGAAGATTTGTATGCTGAATAGGGGCTACTGCGAAACTGTTTGTTGCATATTGTCTAGGCCACTAGAGGGAAAGGGGGGGTGACAGTGTCCCGGAGGGCTGTACCCAGGTTAGCCTTGCTACTAACAACCCTGTCCTCTGAGTGGAAGCACCGGTTTCAGTATCCCGGCCCCACCCTGCTACTAGCCAAGTAGGCAGGGGTAGTAGCCCTTGGGATAGCGCCACCTATCTACACATGTTTCTCTGAATGCTAAAAAACAAACAGTCTCGATGACCTTTGAAAACAAACAGAGGCTTACAATGATTACATTCATCCCTGTGTACCGAACTCCGGATGGCTCTCTACAGGAGGTTGCTCCCACCTTCAAGTACCTGTGTGTCTGGTAAGATACTGTTACTCACCTTAATTTCAACAAAAACATGGATACCATCCACTCTGAACTGTTCCCTAAACTAGCTGTGCTGTACAGGAACAAATCCTGTGTCCCCCCCTCCTCCCAGTTTGTCATGAGTTCCCTCTCAAAATGATCCTCCTGCTGTTTGACTATGGTGATATAATCTACGGGGCCACCCCTAAATCCACCCCGGCCTTGCTTGACCTCCCTCCTCTTCCATTCTTTATACCATTTAGAAAATCAGAGCTAAGTGTAGCCACACCCACAGAGTAAAAAAGCACACAGAACTAGCAAAATGATCACAGGAAATCCATAATTTCCACAAACGTAAAAAAGTTTATTGCTGGTTAAAATACACAACAAAGGGTAGCAACTCTTTACAGGGTGAGAGCAGGTCTACTCTCCTGGCCTTGTCCCACTACCTCTCAAACCTGTGAAGTACATTTTTCTGTTGATTTTAAATTCATAGTTTTCACTTTATTTTTTCATGATATCCCTTTGGGGGCATTAAGGTTACTAAATTAATAACAGCTTGCTTGTGTGGCACTCTAATGCACTTTATGTAGTCTGCATAAGTGCTTTCTTGACATTACAGAGTCTGTCCCTTTAATCTTGTTGCATAAACTGACTGACAGTCTGGCCAGACACTGCTCACTGATGAAGAACCATTTGTGTTAGAAGAATCGAGGTGCTCAGTGTCGATCACGCTCTTTTAAATAGCGATTCTCTATTATAACAAAAAGCTTAAAAACTAGATTTTCACTAGTTATGTTTTACCTTTATTGTTTAAGTTATTTGTAATTTTTTTTGTAATGTCCCCCATTATTGGTTTACTAAATATTGTAGCTAATGCAGTACTTATTTTACAGAGTCTTTCAAAATGCGTCCGACTGTCCCCTGCTAACCACACAATTGCTGTCTGTGACATCACAGTCTATTGTCATGGTGAGCACTATAATCTCATAAACAAAGGTACTGTGAGGTAGACAGGGTAGAGGCAAATGTTTTCTATACTGAGTTTTGAGATAGACTACCTTGGTGTGCTGTAAATCTTGGAAAAGAACGTTGAAAATAATAAAAAAAAAAAATGTATTCTCAAATTGTGACAGCTGAAGCATCTTATTTATGAAAGCACATGCCGAAATGCAGAGTTGTTCTTTAAAGGGAACGTCCACGCAACCTAGTTTCTGTATACCTGTGTAGTTTGTCGGCATGCACAATGACTCCCTCTCTTACATCTCCCTAATTTAAACATAAATGAGGTTGTTTCACTCTGTTTTGCCCTGGCCAAAAAACTATCTCCACTGCAAAGGTCATGACCCCACTCATGCAAGATATCATGGAAGCTGATGCATATGTGCACAAGCCAGCAGAAGTTATAGTCTCATTCAGTTCTGTTACAAGTCTTGTGCAGTCCCGGCATTCTTTTTTTCATTCATATTTTTTTTCTCAGATACACTTTAAACTGCTTGCTATGCCTTGAAACACTTCATGGCCAGCATAAAGCAAGAACATAGGGGCTGCAGAGAACAGCAACAACACTAATACAGTAGAACTACTGCAGGGCTTTAGCACCAAAACATCATAAAATTTGAGGATGCCTTACATGTGGTTAGGTCATGACCTTGGCAATGGAGTCAGGCAGGTTCACACCAGACTTAAGTATCTTCATTTACATTTAAATGCTGATGAAATTAGGAGGGTGCAGTAGAGGCAATCATTATGAATGCCTACAAACTACACAGGTAAACAGAATAAATACCTGAAGGGACCCTCCCTTACCTCACCCCAGTAAAACCACCTGCATGCATATTTGTATGTAGCATTCGTTTTCTATGCGCAGCTTGTTTGTTTTGCTCTATGTTTCTGTATTGGCTGCAGCAGCATCGCGGAAGTTTTGTCCTGTTCTCTCAACATGTACACACTGGAAAAGAGAAGCATAACAGGGGACATGATAAAGACCTACAGTACAAGTCCCTCACTGGCATGAACAGGGTGCATGACAGAAGCCTCAATAAAATGAGGAAGAGCACCATGAACAGAGGACATGCAATGAAGCTGGTGGTGGTGAAGTTAAGAGGGATGTGAAGAAGTATTACTTCACTGAAAGAGTGGTGGAAGCGGTGGAGGCAAAACAGTAAGGGGCTACAAGTATGCATGGGACAGACATAGGGAAATTAGTAAATAGGCAGAGAGTAGGGAGGGTAGCTGGAGACCAGTTAGGGTCTGCAGAGACAAACAGCAGAGACCATCTGGGCAGATAAGGTGGGCTAAGCGGTCAGGCCAAGCAGTCTTTTTCTACTGACAAATTCTATGTTGCTATGTTTCTTCTTCGGTCAATAGCTGTTACACTCTGCACAACTTTACAGGTTTCCCCACTATGCTATAAGCTTTGGGATACTGCAAGTTTCACACATCTATGGCACTGTGGTGCCTGGTCAACTAGTGACACAAGAGGAATCCTCTGCTGTGGGGACAGACTTCTCTGACTTCGGTTTGTTGATGTGCCTTCATGGGTCCCCTGGTCCTGAAGGCAGCTGCTCCATGCCCTGCGCATCTCCACACTGGAGCCCAGTAGTCACCCTCTCTGTGCTGAGTGACTCGTATCACAGCTTTTCCTACTCACTGAACAGTTTGCTAGGTACAGTAGGGCAGCATGAACTCCAACCTTCCCACTAGCAATGGCTGGTAGTCACCCCAGACCCTATGCCCGAAACAGCAGATCTGGTACCCTGCCCAGGCTGGGATCTCCTGTTGAACAATGTAGGCACATCTCCCAAGTCAGTCAGTAGTCTTATCTTGCTCTCTCTCACCAAATTCCTCATCAGCTGCAGCTCTAGGCTGCCAGGAACTCCCCGTGAGGGAAAGTCCCTCAGGGTCCTTTACACCCTCCTGGTGTGTCCCCTCCCACGATCCCCAGAATTAATAGTGACCTACACTCAATGCCCCCAGATACCTTCCTTATGAGATCTGCACTGTTGTCTTGGACCTATCCATGAAGGCTACTAGGTGACCGGGCACCAAGGTGCTATGGTCTAATAATCTGGATCAACAGACAGCTGTGAGGTGTAGAGACTTAAGGAGCTGAATATGTATAGCCTTGAGGAAAGGAGGGAGAGGGGGGGACATGATAGAAACTTTCAAGTATCTCAAGGGAATCAACAAAGTCCAAGAGGGTAGCATCTTTCAAAAAAAAAAAAAAAAAGGTGTGCAAGAACAAGGGGCACAATTTGAAGATAGAAGAGGCGGCTCAGAGGTAATTTAAGGAAGTATTTTTCCACAGAGAGGGTTGTGGATGCATGTAACGGACTTCCGGAGGAGGTTGTGGAGTCAAAAACAGTGGTGGAATTCAAGCACGCATGGGACAGTCATAAGGCAATTCTAGGGGGTGGGGGTAGGAAGAAGTAGGCTGCTGGTTAACTAGGATCTGCAGCTTATCCAATAGGTAGGGAAATGGGCAGACTGGGTGGGCCAAGCGGTCCTTATCTGCCATCAAAATCTATGTTTCTATGTTTCAAAATCTATGTGTGGTCCTTGCCATGTTAGGGCACAGTACTGACCTCAAGGGAATCCCAGCACCCTCTTCTGCATCACTGAGCTTCAGTCACTGGATTATGTAAGTGAGACTCACTACTACAGAGTAGGTTCTGGGTCTGGTAACCAACCCCCCCCCCCACACACACACACTGAGGGTTATTAAAGATACAGTTGAAGCCACTTAAAGGGGACGACTCTGTGGAAGGCACTTTGTCCCCTTTAAGCAATCGTCTCAATTAGGAGAAGGGCACAGAAAGCATATACAAGCAACATGACAAACAGAACTATACATGACAGTACACGTAGGGACCGATCTACCTGCAAGATCTCCTGCATCCTTACTGCCCCCTCCATCCGCTCCGCTCAACCAATGAAGGATTGCTGGAGATTCCCAGGGTACGGCTAAAAACAAGTGGAGCCAGGGCATTTTCATTTGCAGCCCCTACCATGTGGAATTCTCTGTATGGGATTACTTGACAGTGGAGAGCTTCAAGACTGCCCTTAAGACTCACCTATTATAGCTGGCATTTGGTACAGTTTTGTAATTTGATGATTTTATGGTATTGTGGATTACTGAATTACTGTATAAAATGTTAATATTTTGTTGAAATTATTTGGTTGTACAGTGCTCTGATATATCACTGAAGAGCGCTATAGAAATAAAATGTATTATAACAAACAAAGCACTTACTGAATTCAACTCTTTTGTGAGTTAGTGCTGTTTGTCTCTAGTTAAAATTGCAACTTTATTTTATTTAGGCAGAAAACCAGAAGTGCCTTTAAAAGCATCACACCTATGTGTCTTGTGTCTTAAGGTCTCACTGTGTCTGCTCACACAGTCTGTTGAAGTCCATGATCTTCTTTTGCTTCACCTCCGATACCATCACCCATATAATCTGGCCCTTGAGGTCGAAGAGCTGCTCCCACTCCAGAATACGTCCATGCTGTAGACACCAATCTCTGAGCGCACCGACATGTAGCTGTGCTTCTTTGTTAGACACGGTATCGGGCACGAGATCACAATCCCTCGATTCCTTATCATTTTCAATGTTCTTCACAGGCTTCACTGTATCACAGAGGACCTCCACTGTTAATTCCCCTTCCATCGCTTCGTCGACATCGATTTTGACAAGACGGATGAACTCCTCTTCTATGAGATTCTGTGGTCGCTGTACATCTTCTAGGGGGTCAGTGCTTCCTGATGCGGCAGCGCCATCTTCAGCTCCCTCTAGGCCACCAGTTGCATCAGGGGATTCAAAAGCAAACCCTGCCTTTTTAAAACACTTAGCAATTGTGGTGGTCTTCACAGCGGCCCACGCCTTATGCAGCATAAAGATTGCATCCAGTAAGTTAACTCGTCTGGCAATCTTGGATGCTAAGGTGGTGGTGCCAAAGTCGATGATGCCCACAATTACTCTGAAAAAGAGAGCAGTAGTGTTCCTTCAAGTTGCGTATTACTCCCATGTCTAGGGATTGAATTAAACTTCTTGTGTTGGGTGGGGGGGAGTGTATGGCTATGTTGCCAAAACACCCAACAAGGTGAACAGGGTGGGCACTGCAGTTGTCCACAAATAGGATTAACTTTTTATGTTGCCTTAATTTGCTGTTCCACGACTCTAACCAGTCTGAAAAGATAGCAGTGGCATCCAGGCATTAGCTGAGCTAACGTACTGCACTGGGAGGGATGACAGGTCTCTACGAAGGCATCGAGGTCACTTGCTCTTTCCAATGAGCAGCAATGGAAGTTTTTCAGTGCCAAGCATGTTGGCACAACACATTAATGACAACCTGTCTTTGGCTTTCTTCCCTCCACCAGGTCCAAATCCCTTTGAATGTGGCCCCTGTCCTGTTAACCACAGTGAAAAAACTCCCATTTCGTTGGCATTAAAAATGTCGACTGGGGCATAATCAGAGATGAGAGATGGCAAAACAGTTGTTATCCATTCGGACACTGACTGTTCGTCAGCATCGATTCGCTCACCTTGTTCTTTCTTACACACTTCTGTTCCTGTGACCCTTCCATCGAAACAGCTACCCACCAGTTGCTGCAAAATCATCATGTTGTAGATGGGTGGCTATCTCGGTTGCTTTCATTTTTAAAACAGGTCCAGAAATGCAGTCACCTTTACTGACTGCAATGGAAAACCACTTGTGTAGGGCATCCTCTACCTGTGTGTCCTTATCCTCTCGCTTCCTTTTGCGGTTTGGGCTTTGGTTGGACAGTCATTCTTTGACAAGTTCTTTTTTTCTGGCCAACTTGGCTCTTAGAGATGTTAAAGAGCTTAGCTACCATGGCCATAGAAGCTCCCAGCTCCTATAAAGCGTCAATAACCTTGATTTTTTCTGCAAGGGGAAGAGCAACACATTTACCCTCCATCAGGACAGGTGTGAGCAAGAGACACAGCATAATGAAGTTAGCTGTAAGTGCATTCTTCTAAGGTCAGTGCATTCAGTAATAAACAGGTGTTAACTGTTTTAGATGCATCGCTAATGGAGGGAAGGCAGAGGGTGCCGGGACATAATCGTCCCAATTAAAGGGATTCTTAGTCTTCTTTAAATGTGTACTGATGCATTAAAAAGTATAGCCACTTAATCGGTGCCCAGGGGATCATACCGTTAAATCGAAGGTCTCTTTTAAGTGCGTCTTGAATAACTGGCTTATACTGTATAAATGCTGAGTGTAACCATCTTCTCTTGTTTAACAATGTTTTATTCATCACGCTATCTCACTATAGTATATAGTTATGGCTTTATTGTGTATGGAAAGCAGCCCCTTCAAAAACATCGCTATGCAAGTTCAAGCATTAACTCAGCTGTGTTTACATCTTGTGCTCCCTCCTGCTGCTTTCAGTTTCTCCGCTCAGCTCGCTCACTCACTCACTTCTGCCGCTCTCACTTTCTTAGTAGTACTCTGCTCACTCACACATAGGCAATGTTCAACTTGTAAAAATAAGTAAATAAATAAAAGTCAAAAAGCACATACTAGAACAAATAAAATATGGGTGACCATACAAAACTTACCCTGTGTTTTCATCTCGGGGTTAAGATAACAGCATGGACCTCTCGAGCTTTGCTACTGAGGTCCATACGCCATTATCTCAACCCCTCGATGGAAACACGGGCTCACAGCGTATGGTCGCTCATAAATTATTCCTTATATGCACAACTGCACCCTGTATAATGATTACTGTAACTCTCCTTGTTCCCTTTCCCAAGACACATTTATTTACAACACATTTTACCAGGTAAGCACACAGAGCCCAGAGCTTGTTTCCAGTTGCGATGGGGGTGGGGGAATGTGAGAGTATAGTATAACTACTGACACACTGCAAAATACAGATGAGACAAGTAGATAACAATGAGTCACATATATGGTAAACAATTCTGTGTAGAGGGCACAGCAATTGGCTGGCACATATAGTTCTGAATTAACAGGACAAAGAATATCTAAATGAAATGAGATACAGTTGTTTTATTCTCCTTAGCCTTCATGCAATAACTTTGTAGCAGTCTGCTGTGCAGCTGTCATTCTGGTTCCTGTCCAGAAGATGATGCCTGAAATAAGCCACAGGGGGGGGAAGGGAGGGCAAGGCTTGGGGGTGGGGGGGGGGGCGGAGCTTGGCACTGAAAGCAAGTTGGAGATTTGTAGTGGGATTTAATCAGGGCCTTACTTTAATTGAATGAAGGGGCAGTGATTTTGTAGCACAGATTCATCCAGATGTCAGGGAGCCTGTAGCTAATGGAGGATTGGCCTAGGTTGCACTTCTGTTGACAAACATGAAATTGACAGTTTGCCTCCGATCTAAACAAAAAGGTAAAGTTCACAGAAAGGGAGAAGAGGTCAGATAGGTATCTGGGCAGTTTATCTGGACAATATTAGGCTCCCACAAGGGCAGTGTGCATCATCTGTCTCATGGAGGGAGGGACCCATCCTAATTTATTATACATAACACAGTGGTGGGTATAGGGTGGGCAGCCCAGTATGAATCTGCACTGAACAGTGTGTTGATTTTAACTAGGAAGGTCATAATGAGATGGTTATCCAGGAACCATTTTTTGCACTGTGATGAAGTCTTGTTGGAGGGATCCCTCGATGGTGGGAGCAGAGGTACCTGATAAGAAATTTATGGTATCATCTGCATACAAGTGTATGTCCCTGGATGAGAGGGATGAGGGGAGGTCATTAGTAAAGACTGTGAAGAGCAGGGGCCACAGGATCAAGCCTTGCGCGACCCTGAGGGAGACTGCTGGGGCGTGAGGAGTTTGGGCCAAGCTTCACAGATTGGGTGTGGCTGGTCAGGTAAGACTGGAACAATGCAAGGGCTGTTGAGGAGACACCAGAGTCTGCAAGTTTGTGTAGGAGCTGATGGTGGTCCAAGGTGTCGAAGGCCTTTGCTAGGTCTTTAAATATGGCCCCCGTGCTCTGACCCTTGTCCATACTGGTGTGTATGTGGTTGGTGACTCCGTGTAGGGAGGTGGAGGTTAAGTGACTGGAAAGGAAGCCAGACTGGTAAGTTTGGAAGTCAGTTTGTGCATAAAAGTTAGACAGCTTCCTACTGACAAATCTCTCAAGAGTTTTGGAGAGGATGAGAAGCAGTGATATTGGGCACTAGTTGAAAGGCGAGTCAGCTGGTCCGCCTTTGTGGATCAGAACTACCAGTGCATGCTTCCAGCTATGTGAGAAGGAACTGCCAGCATAGGGACTGATGCGAAAATGTGTGCAATGGGGACAGCTACTGCCAGAATGCCGATTTTGAGGAATCTGGGCAAGATGCCATCAGATCCGGAGGTTATGCTATATTTAGCTTTGATTGCTCTTTGCACACATCGTTGGCTAAGATCGCCTGCAGGCAGAGGTTGCCGCTTATGATAGGATTGAGTTGTGGGGGGTTGGGGTGAGTGGGGATAAGGGCTCTAGGGCCTTTGGTGAAGTACTGGTTGAGGACATCAGTGGTTAAGGAAGAGATGGGGGTAGTCTGTGCCCTGCATGGGGAGGTGGAGGGTTTAATTAGGCTGTTAACTGCTTCTAAGACTTTAGAAGGATCCAGGACATTGTAAGATATTTTGCTCTGAAAGTATCTGTCCTTGGCTAGTCGTGTGCTTCTGGAGCAATAATTCTTTAGGGCAATGTGGTCTTGTATGTCTTGAGTTAGCCTACAAGATCTGTGTCTAGCCCTGGCCGAGTCTCTATGCTGGAATTCAATTAAGCTTGGGGCAATCCAGGGGAGGTGGTGGCCTTGGACTCTTGATCCTTTGGCTGGGGAGTGTGTTATAAATGGCTAGGAAAGCAGAGGAAAAGTGAGCCAGTGCCTCTTCCAGATTGAGGACTGATAAGACAGGGGACTAGCTGGCTCCAAGGAGATCCTGAGTGAATCTGCCAGGGCAGAGTTATTTAAAGGATCTGACAAAGGTTATTGTGGGAAGCGTTTTAGTGAATTACATTTTTTGCACACAGTGGTCACTGAAAATATCTGGCAAGGTGCCAGAGATCAGTATTTTCTGGGTGTGGGATACCAATACCCATTCTATTGTGCTGTGGTTGTCGGATCTGGGGTTGAAGCAGGTTGGTGTGGAAGTCGGTTGGCCCAGGTCTAGGACTTTGACTCTGGAGTGGAAGCTGGCGGGTGTGGGGGGCTTGGTTCCAGCTGACCAGGTAATGTTGAAGTACTGTGCACAATATGTTCACCTTTGGGGAGGGAATCCAGTACTTTACGGAGTATTCCCATAACCATGTTGTAGGTTTTGCCTGGGAAGCAACAGACACCAGTTATCTCAATTGGTATAGAGAAGGGCAGGTAAGGACCCCTGAGAGGAGTTCACGTGATTTAGGGGTGGCTTCTTGATTAGTAATGGAGAAGCTGCGGGAGCATGCAGAGTAAGTGAGGACACCTCCTCCTGCCTGGAGCGGTCTTAACTGTGGGATATGTATTCCAGTGATATCGATGTTTGAGGAGGGAATGCAGGATGACAGCCAGGTTTCAGTTATTATCAGGAAGTCAGGTTGGTTCAGACTTGCCCAAGTGAGGCTCCTGATGCGGATATGGCAGATTTTTGAGGCCCTTAGATAAGGGGGAGTCCTCTGTATGTATTGAGTGGTGGGTCAGGATTGGCTTCCATGTCTCCGCCCAGAAGGAGCAGCAGAATAAGGATAAGCTGGCTGCTCTGTGGCGGGGTTTTCTTTGGAGGTTGCAGTGGGGTAGAAGAAAAATTGGGGTGGAGGTAGTTCAACCTCACCAGTGTCTCGGGGCACAGCCAGCCGAGGTATAATAGGCCTGGGTGGATATCTGCAATGTGTGAGTCTACGCTCGAGTTTCAGGGTGGGGGGTCTGTGAGGTGGTGTTAGAACTGATGTTGCAGAGTACAAGTACCAGCATGTTGGCTGTAGAAAGTCTTTCTGGTGGGTGCACGGAGCAGACTATGCACTACGAGGAAGTGGCAGGAGTTGCACTGCTGGTCAGAGAAGTTGGGCCCCCTTGCTTCACGGCCTGTCTGGGGTTGAAGGGGGAGACCTGAGATTAATCAAGCAATCATCATTAGGAGCTGCACAGACTACAGTAATGTGCATACTACAGTCCAAGACATAACCAGCTTGGATATCAGCAGCAGAACACAGTGTTAGTGCATCAAACCTTAGCTGTTGGTGTGTGACACATGCTAGAACATTTATCGTAAGCAGTGCGAAACATGAACAAGCCTGAGCTGCAACTGGAACGTGAAGCTGTATCATTTAACCACACGGTACACAACCTGTGCTAGCAGCAGTTAGAGGATACAGTCCTCAGCATTAGATATTTAGCTGTATGCTGGTTAAACTAACTGTTAAGCAGCTCTATACAACCTAACTAGCAGCAGTTACAGAATGCATTCCTAGGCATTAGACGTTTAGTAGTATATGTACGGTTTATCTAAATTTTAAGTAGGTCAGTACAAAGTCTATCCTAAGCAGTAGTTAAGAGATACAGTCCATGGCCTTAGCCAGCAGTATATGCATGGCTTTTGGAGCAATGCTGGGGTAGCTCAGCTAAACCAAAAGGTACAAAGGAGTGGGGGGATACACATTACCCAGGTAGGGACTGGCTCAGAATATCTGCAAGAGCACAGTGCTGAGTATCTTAAATTAAAACATGCAAAGGTTGTTGTACTAATCCAGATAGAGGGAGGTGAGTGGGAAGATACACATCACCCAGATAAGGTGTGGCTAGGGTTTCACGCTGAGCAGTCAGACGGGGCTAAAAGTAACACTTTACACACCTGCATAGCTCCAAGGGGGGGGGGGGTGCTAAAGTTGTAAGACACACCTGGTGGGTGGTAGTGTTAACAAATAAATGTAGCCACTGCCAGGGGAGGGGGTTAACAGCATACACCACCCATCTGGGATGTGGTTAGCAAGGCAGAGTAACCAAGAGATGTACTGCAGTGCAGAATCTACCAGAGGGGGTTAGCAGCACACACTATCCAGAGTAGGGGTGTAGTTAGCCAGGCAATATAGCCAGTGAAATGTACAGATTGACAGTTTCTGATCCTAAACGGTTTGTTTGCAACACTTATAAACCCACCAGAGAAGCAATGGAGGTAAGCAAGGAGTAGCATAACCCTGTACATTCAGAGAAAAAACAGAGCAAGCATAACATTATAGTCAAGAATTACATACTGGGATCTCAAGCAGGCAGCATGGCTGGTTGCTGGCTGCCTTCTCTGACAGATTCCTGGCAGGCACCAGTCGATGTCCTTTGCGCTCCAGACCGCAACCTGGAGGACCACTAGAATGGTTGACTTAAAAGGGAGAATCAGCCCTCTAATTGACTGACTTGAAGCTGGAGGAGGCGCAACTTTGTTGGGGCGGCTTGCAGACTTTAGCAGGGTCCTTTCCACTCTGGTGGAACGTATGAACATATGATTAAGCCAGCAGAATAAGGCCACTAGGTCGATCAAGTCTGCTCATATTGCAGTGTCCCCAGCTTGAGCTACTGACCCTGCCCATCAGCCCTTCCCCTCCATTCTCCCCCTCTTGGCCCTTATTTTTCCCTCAACTCTGTCCCATCCTCTTCTGAAGCCGCCTCCCATTTTCAATGAAACCACCTCCTCAGGAAGTCCATTCCAACTCACCACCATCCTCCCTGTGAAGAAGTGTCTCCTAGCCTCTCTCCTGCCCCCCCAACTTGAGTCTGGGTTCCTTTGTGTTTCGATTCCCACCGAGCTTGAAGAAACCCTCATTTACCTTACTGATTCCTTTCAAATAACTGAAGGACTCAATCATGTCTCCTCCCTCTCTCGCCTCCAGGGAGTACATGTTCAGGGCCTCCAACCTCTCCTCGTACATCCCACCCTGCTGGCCTCTGATCGTCTCAGTTGCTCTTCTCTGGATTATCTCCAACAAGTTTATGTCCTTTTTAAGGTATGGGCACCAGTACTGTACAATGACTGGTACAGGAGCAGTATAACCTCCTCCCGCCTACTGCCAATCCCCCTGGCAATTCATCCTGACATTCTGTTTGCCCCTGCTGTTGCTTTCCTATACTGCATTTAGTGTTTCAGTTCACTAATGTTCATCACCCCCAGATCCTTCTCCTCGGATGCAGATACCCAAACCCCACCAGACTGTACTCGGTCCTTGGGTTCTTGTCTCCAATGTGCATAACCTTGCATTGTCTTGAAGCCAAAGTTGCCAAATCCCACACCACCTTTCTAGCTTTGTCAGATCTTCCCTTAGGTCTTATACCCCTTCTGCTGTGCCCACCCTCTCACAAACCTTGGTGTTGTCCGTGAATAGGTAGATTTTGCCCTTAATGCCTTCCCCAATATTACTGATGAAGACACTGAAAAGCACAGCTACAAGCACCAAGCCCTGTGGGACCTCACTGGTGACCTACATGGTGATGGAGAGCATGCCTCTCACCACCACTCTCTAACCCAGTCAGCTTATCTCCAACCCCACATTTGCCAACTTCCTGATCAACTTCTTGTGGGCTACAGCGTCAAAGGCCTTGCTGAAAGGCCTTACTGAACTCCAGGTAAAGGATGTCGACCATTTGGCCCCTGTCCACAGTTTTTGTGACAGTCAAAGAAGTCAATCTGATTTGTTTGACACAATCTCCCTTCCATAAATCCATGTTGTCACTCATCTTGAAGGCCATTATTTTCCATACACTCTAACCTTTCCTTAAGTATGCCAACCGGTGGCATGGAGGGCTGAGGCACAATGCCTTACCTGCCACCACGCCAGTGACCCGGGATCGAGCATGATCTCAGGGCATCGGGGGTCGGCCAGAAGAGCAGGATCAAGAGTTCGACAGGCTGCTCTCCTCCTCCGAGGGAGAGGGTGGGGAAGCACTCTGTGCTTGACCAACCCCTAGTGGAGGCTGGGGGCCACTGTAGTAGAGGCTTGAAGGTGTGCTAGACATGCGTGCTTGTGCCCTTACGTCACTGCACACCACACTTTTCAACAATAACGAGGAAAAACAGGACTCCGGCCATGGCAGGATGACACCTGTCTCCACCAAAAAGCCCCATGAAGCTACTGAGGCACTCCACTACTGACTAACCACGTGGCACCATTCGGGGACTTACAAGGGGGGCAATCCAGAGTGAAGCCCAGTGAACAGTAAGTCCTGGGGATGCAGCGAGGCAGAGCCGAGGGAGAGCAAGCTGGAGGGGAAAAAAAAACCACTTTTCCTTAAGTATGGTTTCCATGAGCCTGCACATGATTAACACTGGATTGCCTGGTCTGTAGTTCCTCCCAGCCATCCAATGGACCACTCTTATGGAGAGGCACTACATGTGCCATGCTCCAGACCTGCAGTACCACATTTGACTCTTGTGATCTATTGGACAGGTCAGCTAAGGGACCTGCAAGCTACTCTGCCACCTCCCTCAACACCTCTAGATGTATACCATCTGGGCCTGGGGATTTATTCACCCTTAATGCTAACAGCCCATTCCTCACCCTATCTAGCTCTATCAAAACTTCCATGCCCCCCTTCCCCCATTTCCCCTCTTTACCCCTAGTGGCACCAGTCCTTCTCTTTCCCTGGTAAAGGCCAAACAGAAGTACTCATTCAGTACTTCTGCTTTGCACCCGTTCTCCTCTACCCATCTGTCATCTTTCTTGAGCCTAACAATCCCATCTCTCTTGTCCCTTTTCTCACTAATATATAAAAAAAAGGCCTTCCCCCCCAATATAGCGATAAAAGGCATGTTCCCCCTTTTTAATTCCCTCACAGTCTAGCTGCAGTTCTTTCTGAGCTTTAGCCTGCCCAACTATGCTACCTGCTACACTAGCCAACTTTAGGTAGTCTTCCCTGTCTTCCTCCCTCAGGATCCTCCTGAAATTCCTGTAGGCGAACCTCTTATCCCCCACACCCTGAGCTACCTGTGTTAAATCAGCTGGGTGCTTTGGCCCTCCAGTTTGTCCCTTTCAGCTTTACGCATTACCTTGTGGCTATCATTATTCCCTCCTTGATAATGGGCCACCTTTGGTCCACCCTCATATCCCCCCTGATGCTTGCCAGGTGACTCCTAAGCAGCTTACCCATCTTCCTGCTGTCTGCCTTTCTAAAATCCAGGATTTGAGTCTCAGTGGGGGAGGCAAACGAGAAGGGGGTGGGCAAGGTAGTCAGAGTGCGCTAGCCCTCTCGACTCTCTAGCGCAGGTCCCGATGCGGCAATGGCGCCTGTGGCCTGGGAAACAATGACCAGTCTTACTGCAACAATTTAAAGGTCCTGGGCAATACTATAATTCCTCTGTCACTTGTTGATTCAGTACTCTGATTGGCTGAGTGAAGCCGAAGCAAGCACGGCTTTGTTAGGGTGGCTTACAGGCTTTAGTAGAGTTTGGTCCAGTGGAGGTGAGTGAGAGGACGGGTGAGCAAGGTAGTCTGAATGTGCTAGCATCGGTGACCCCTTAGCACAGGTCCTGATGCAGCGATGGCACCCGTGGCATTGGGAACAAACAAACTTCAGATCAGTGGGCCCTTCCTGGTCACCAAATTTTAACTTAAAAAATAAACTCCTACGTTTTTCTGCTGTCCATATAATACAGTTCAACTATTTTGCTACACTGTCCATACAAATGCCAAAATAATATTTAATACATTATGCACTAGTAGCAACTATGTATGAAATGGCCACTGCCTGAATGGATTTTTTTTTTTTGGTTAATTCTCCCCAACCCCCACCATCCAGAAAACAAGATACTGAATCTCATGAAGCTTTACTAGGGAGCAACATTCTAGCTACAGTGAATACATAGTCTTGTTCCAGTAAAAGCACTCACCCATTCATAATCATGGCATCTAAGGTTGTCTCTCCTCGTTCATCTGGACTTCCGCCATACCCAACACTGCCATCACACTGATCCTTTTCACACTGCCCACAGCCTTTTTCTACTGCATCTAATGACGATCCTCCAGACTGTAAAGTCTTCCAGGCTTTAAGGAAAATAAGGACGTTTAAGCAGCTCATTTTTACACTGCCGTGCAATAAAAATCAAACAGGATCTTGGGCCAAATCTACTTTGAATAATTTGTCTCATATTACGTGCAATCTACACACCCGAAGCCACCATTATTTTATGAGGGACGTGAATATAAATGGCTGCGTATCTCTGATGAGTATAAATCAATTTCTGAACTATTGCACTATTCTAAAGGCTGTCGGTGAAAAGGTAAAGGTGCCTCTTACTAGCCAATCAGAGGGAGACTAGATGTGACAGACTAATACATCTAGATGCAGAATGCATGGCAGGATCAGAACGGTGACCAAAATAAAAAAGTTCAGTCCGAATAAAACAGATGGATTACCACAAATAGTGCCCTACGCAGCTGCTCAGTTTGCCAGTCCTGAAGGCCGGCTCTCATCTCTTTCCCTCAGACTACAACTGTTTGCACTGCTTATTCCTACTGTGAAGTCATCCTCTACTTGTGACATCACAGCCTGTTGCCATGCAAATTATTCTGATGAGGCAAGCAGAGGATAATGATTTCAGGGCAGGAAAATAGAAAAAGATGGACACACAACCTGGTTTCGTGCAAGCGACTTTAGTAAAAAAAAAAAAAAAAAGAACAGAATGTCCTGAAGTTCTAGTTTTGGGTGAATCTTGAGATTTTAGACAGGCTTTTTTTTTCCTTCGGGAAACCAGCAAATGACTAGAATTAAGAAAAGGTACAGTATAGGTAAATGGCATCTTCAAGATGTCTCTTGGCTCGCAGGGTTCGATTCTTGGACCCATCTAATTCTCCATGTTCTTTGACCCAATAGCAACAGATGAAAATAAAGTAAAAAATAAAACTTTATGTTGATGATGCAATTATATACGGTTACGGAGCATCAGCTGCTGAGTCGGAAGTGTCTCTGACTAGAGAACTGGGATTAATACAGACCTGGTTAAGTATGAATAACATGGTACTTCATCGATCAAAAACTAAGACAATGGTCTTTGGGACCCATTCCAGGTTGGCAGACCATGGTAACAGTATAACCGTGGTGGCACTGGATGGGCCCAATTTCGAAAATGTTTCTTCCTTTTAATGTCTTGGGATAACTTTGGCCCACATGGACATAGTCACATCAAAAATCCATGCAAAAACTGCCATTCTTTACAGAATCCAAAATTTTCTAACACCTGAGACCAAAATATCGATTGTTAACCAAAATCTGCTACTATTAGTTAACTACGCTGCATCAGTGACTGACACAGTCCTGGCAAATATATTGTCTAAAAAGGCAGTTCTACTTCACAGGATAGGGAGGTTTGCATTAACAACCCCTACTACAAAGCATCATTACGAGACACTTGGAAGATTGTGTTGGCTTCCTGTCCCATTAAACTACAAGCTTCCCTTATCTAGACTTGTTTATAGGATCTGGAAGGCAGGTACCCCACCTACTTTGTCTAAGTCTCTTGTGGATCGGGTACCAAGCGTCTGCTCATCACAAGACCAACACCTTCTAAACGTACCATCTGTATGTACTCAGAGTGGCCAGCGAACCTTTGCTCATTATGCGGCATCCACCTGGAATGAAATGCCCCCTCACATTAGGTGTCTGCCAACTTACAGTGCTTTTTCCTCAGCATTATCAAATCACCTGCTTGGACTATCAAAATGTGAATGTTTAATACTTTGCACCAAATTATTGTATGGTTTAACTGATGTGGAACTCATATTCCCTATTCATAATTGTTTGTTGAGATATCCTCTGTATCTGACCTCAGGTCATACCTGTAAACGGAACTATATTCCAGTGTACTTACCAGAACAACAAAATAAAATGAAATGAAATAACATTAAATAATCGAGAGTGTCATCTCAAGACATCTTTGTGTTTCAGAACTGCAAAGTGAAGCTAAGCAGTTCTGGAACACAAAAATGTCTTGAGATAACACACTTGATTAGCCAAGGGACATCTCGGAGACACCATATGCACTTTATGATGCATTTCTTTTTTTTCCCCCATTTCGTGCAATGCATAGAAGTGCATACCTCTGAGTGGATCTCCCGAAATGAATGAGGTGAGTGAAAATTCAAACAGAGAGTGTTATTCATTGTTCCTGGAACGAACGAGGAGCTGGAACTATTGGCAGTCACTGAGGGTTTCCACCGAGTTAGGAGGACCGGGTTCACCTTTTTAAACATAACCCTCACTAGTCATCATTTTGAAAATAAACTCACACAATACAACGTGGAGATTGCTTCAAGTGTCAGAAGCACTGTATTCCTGTAGCATTGTCAGTGTGCATAAGGACGTGCACTACAGCAGTGTGAAATGTGTTTGGTAACATGGACCTGCCATCTACAAATTTAATAGGAAAGGATATGTTTAAATGATTCCCATGTTTTTTTATAGCCTGCTTAGTACACAGTTTGATTTGTGGTCTACACTACGTTGGGAATACTGTTAAGACACTTGAGGCACTCTCCAATGAGATCAGTTGCAAACTATGTGGCGAGTAGGTGTTTAAAACAAAATGTAGAATGCCATGGCCAGTGCCACTCTGCAGCACGAAAAAAAAAAAATCCTGGCTATATAAAATGTATTCACACACTACAGCATCTCTCAATCACTCCAATGGATTTAAAAAAAAGAAACGCTTTATAATAGCCTGTGTAGCCCATAACAGAATTGCTGTTGGATATACATTTGTTTTCCTGTGTAGCTAGGAATTTTTTATTTTTGGGGGGTACAATCATACAGGGGCGTTTCTACGGTGTGACAAGATTTGGGGGTTGAGCCACTAAAGCATGCATTGCATTTCAAAGAGATAAACAAATATGCCAGTGGTCTGGTGTCAGCCTAGTTCCCCAGAAAATGTGGAATTTTCGATGACTTGCAGTGCATTTTAAAGCAGCAGTGCATGACTGTGTGAAAATATTGACATATACTTTTTTGTTCTGTTTTAGAATGCCTATTATCTCCTGCCTTGTGGAATAACTTTCTCTTCTCATTTTGAGTCTAACTTAACACTTTTGTCACATCTGAAATAATACGAGTTTTCATTTTAATATGGCTCAGTCCAAGGTTTCATCAGTATTCTCAGCTTTAAAAACACTCCTTGTTTAATATCACATCAGTTGTGACTAAAATTAACTAGCATGCAGTGCTCCCTGACCTTACGGGACAGCAGGCGTAGAAAACCAGCGGAGAATACTGATGAGAGATTAAAAGCAGTGCTCCTTTTATTATTTCAAATGTGGAAAAAAGCACTAAAGCAAACTCAATATTGGGAAAAGGGGATATGATAAATCAGGAGATAACAGGCAATCTAAAATAAAATAAAAAGGTATAGGTCACAGTTTTCACCACCCGATGGCCCAGTGCTGGCGACTCAAATTCGGAAGCAAGCTCAAAAAGCTGTCTGGGCAGTCCTGGGACTGGGGAGGCAGAGGGAGGACATCAGGTTCCACCACTCGTGACCCCTGAGGTGGGTCAGGGAGCTCTCTTCCACAGGAATTCAGAGCATGACAAGGCCTGCAAGGGTTGTGCCTGACATAAGGGGTTGTGGGCTGGGCAGAACTGGGAAGAAAACACATAAGTGAAGCAGGCTTTCTGAAGACGTGCCTGCTTCTCTGCCATCCGCACAGAGTCACATGCACATCTGGATTATTTTCAAGGGGGAGGGGTGGGAAGATGGCCTTCCCACTCCCGAAAGCTGTGGGGGATTCATGGCAGGTAAGACCCTGAAAGATGGGGCAAGTGGGGGGAGAGAGCAGGGACAGGGCTGAGTAGTCACCTGCTCACTTGCACTGGTAGAGCAACCTATATAAAAAAAGTTTTCTAACCACAGGAATCCCTCACTAATGTATCAGAAATAGCAATCAGATCCAGTGAAATGAGTGCTCTGGAGAATTAGAACTTCATGCTAATTAAGAAATGTTTATTGTAATTAGAATGAAGTTCAAACTCTGCTGGGTAGTTACAGCTCTTCCAGCAACCCAACATCAGATGTGTTTTTCCGCTGTAGAGAACAGTTGCCCCAAAAGTATAGCTTCTCTCTTCTGGCCTCCAGAATGGTTTATTTTATTTATTAATTAGCAGTTTTTTAATCTAATAGCATTACTCTACGTTATTTAGGTATATTTTAGCACAGTTCATACATCTTTTCCGTAGTTCTCTGGTTCCCTATCAGTTGCCAGGAACCAGAGAAAAAATAAAAAAACACAAGTTTTCCACATTTTTCCCTTTTTAGGAGGTCACTATATTTTGCATAAAAACTGTATCTACTGTACTACATTTAGTGTTCTGCATTTTATTATGCAACCAGCCTTGAAGCCTTCCGTGCTCCTCCAGGGGCAGGGACCAGCGTGCACCCTTGTGGGGTTAGCCGTCGCTCGCCAAAGGCCAACTGTCCCACCCACCCGGGGTCGGCATTACTTATATAGGCGCTACTCTATGACATCACTTCCTCCCTTTCATTATTTTAAGTCCCCACTTTCCCATTTGCAGGTTATACCTGCTAGCCACTAGAGGGACCCCCTGTCCTTTCCACCTCTGACTCCCCATTACAATCCCCTCCTACCTCCTGTTGCCTGTCTACCAGCTTGGCTACTTCTCTCTCTACTCCCACCTCCAACCTCTGCCCACACCTCTCCCTTGTCCTGCACCTGACTAGCCCTACTCACAAACCCATGCCATACTGCCTGTCCACACCCACTCTGTTACTAACCCCTTATGACCACTAGGAGTCGCTATTTCAACCCTGTTTTCAGGCCCAAACCAGACTGCTTTTAAGCCAACTAGCTCCCGGATCCCTGCTCACAGCTAAGTCCTATCCCAACTGCCCTGCCAGGGCCTTGAACCTTGTACCCTGACCACCAGAGTCCGTGACAGTACCACTACTCCAAAGTGGTATCTACGCTTTCTGAGGGGCAACCAGGACATCTAAAACCCCTCACCCTCCAATCTCTTCCCCAAATCTGGTAAAATGCCCCCACAAACAACCCTTGTACATCTGCTCTCCCCATTTTACTGTCCTTCCCATCATAATTCCCCGCTAAGCTGTTTCCCAGCACCCCCACCGTAACCCTGACTCACCTTACAATTACCCTTTAAATCCTCTTCATCCCCCAGCTATCTCATGGTCCCATTTCCCTCACCACTCTCCTCCTCAGTCTTTCCTTGGCTGCCTTCTGGCCTCCCTCACCCTCCAGTACCCTCTCCCTCCACACTGTACCCCATACTCGACACCCCCAGCCAGCGCACAGTAAAATCCTGGTCTCTCCGGGTCCTATGCTGCCACCTAACCATTGCCCTATTCCTTGTGGCAGCAGGGGATATACACCTTAACCCCGGCCCTACCCCAACCCCAGGCCCAGACCACCCCATACCTAACCCCTCAGCCAAAGCCACCTCCGACACTCGACCAGGCTACCTCCCCAGAGGCCTACGCCTCCTCCACCTAAATATTCATAGCCTAGCCCCTAAGCTCAATCAGCTTCAGGTTCTAGCTGCCCACCATGCCCCCGACATAATTATCTTATCTGAGACCTGGCTAGACGCCAGCCTACCTGATAAAACCAGGAATGACAATGGTGTTACTATCATAAGGCAAGACCGGCCCACCAGAGGCGGAGGGGTGGCTGTCTACATCAGATCAGCCCTTCATTTCACTGTCTCTCTCACAAAAGCTGAACCCAAAGCTTATGAGCTTCTCATGGTAAAGCTGTCCCCGCCCTCCTCATTACCCATCTTCGTGGCTGGCATTTATTGCTGCCCAGGCACTCCAACCACAATAGTCACCGACCTACTGTGCCAACTCTCCTCCCATGCCTAGTCGGGTGAACTATAAGTCATGGGAGACTTTAACCACAACTGGTTAGCTCCCACTTTTAATAAAACCCAAACAGAGATAACTGCTCTCAACCTCACCCAAACCATTATGGAACCCACCCGCTCAAACCATAAGTCCGGTAATCATTCACTACTAGACTGGGCGCTTACATCCCACCCACATCGCGTCATCAGCTTGGGCCTCCTTCCCGATTCCATTAGTGACCATCACCTAATCTACTTGGTCCGCAAAATCCACAGAGTTAAATCCCCTCCCAAATTTATTTTCCAATGCTCATACAAATCCCTCAACCTCTCTCCCCTCCTGGAAGATCTCGCTCACTCAAACTGGGTCCCAAGCACCAACTGCTCCAACATGGAGTCTGCCTTTACACACTTTCAGAACACCTTCCTCACCGCCTGGGACAAACACGCCCCCCCTGCGCCGGGCAAGAGTCCGTGGGTCTCATCTACCCTGGATATTCCCTGAGTTGATAGCTTGCCAACAAGCCCGTGACAAGGCCTGGCATAACTACAAATCTACGCCCCTCCCAAGCAACCTTGTCACCTACCGCATGCTCCGCAACAAATGCACAAAGGCCATCCGCTTAGCTAAGGCCGAATATTTCAACAACACCCTAAACGCAAATCTTGGGAAACCTTCTAAATTCTGGAAAGTCATTAACTCCCTTCTCACCCTCAAACAGCAAACCCTCCACCTCTTCTCCTCGTCCAAGGGACACTCCTCACTGACCCCCTGAATGTAGCCTCCGAGTTTAATTCCTATTTCACTACTTGCACCCAAACCCTCCTCGATTCCCTACCTCCAGCAACCTCGCCCACCCGCCACACATCTATAATCTCATCCACCACCTAGTCATCTATCCCCCTGCCAACTGGTAGGACCCCCTTTTCCTTCAGACCCATCTTCCCCACCGAAACCTTAGATGCCCTACACTCCCTGAACCCCTCCAAAGGCAAATCCCCCAATGGTCTCGATAAACTACTCTTCCTTTCTGCCCCAGCCATTGCTACACCCCTAGCCGCCCTATTAAATCTATCTTTCACCACCGAGTCACTCCCCTCCGTATGGAAGCATGCCACTGTCCTACCCCTTCCAAAAGGTGGTGATCCTTCCTCCACTACTAACTACCGTCCCATCTCCCTCCTCCCCGCCCTCGCCAAACTCCAAGAACACCTAGCTCTATCCCAGCTCTCCCACTTTCTCTCAGAAACTGACTTCTTCACCCCATTTCAGTCCGACTTCAGAAATCACCACTCTACCACCTCCTCCCTACTAAGACTCACGGACTCCATCCTCACCGGGATGGATAAAGGGCTAATCATGGCCGCTATCTTCCTTGACCTAGCTAAAGCTTTAGACATGGTATCCAACTCTCTCCTACTATCCCGCCTATCAGGGGCTGGGTTAGCAGAGTCTGCCACAAACTGGTTTCAGTGCCTACCTACTAAATAGGAGCAATCCATTAAAATAGCTGATCACATCTCCCCCATCACCACCGCGTTCCCCAAGGCTCAGTTCTTGGTCCCATCCTATTCTCCATCCTTCTAAATGATCTGCCAAATTCATGCTCCTCCTCCGCGATCCACATGTATGCGGACGACACAGTCCTCTTTACCTCCGTCCGGACCCACAAAGAACTCACTTCCAAACTATAAACAGATTTCAACAAAATCCAACACTGGTTCAATACCAACCAACCCTCCCTAAATGCCAAGAAAAACGTCTCTGACTTTCGGTACAAGGCAGCATCTTTCCAAACTCACCCACCCTCTGATCTTCCATACCCTAAACACCACCATCCTCGAAGAAGTGCCCTCATTTAAGTATCTAGGGGTTTGGCTCGATCGCCACCTCTCCTTTACCTCATACGTAGATGCCATCACCTCACAACTGCGCCCAAAACTTGGGGCCCTCTACGAACAGCTCCTGCCTCCCGCTACCGGTCAGACGGGATTTAGTCCTGAAAATGATTCTACCCACCCTCGACTACTGTGACGTAGTCTACAGCTCCGCCTCAAAGACCACCCTAGCCAGACTGGACCCCCTCTTTAATGCGTTCTGCCACACTGCCCTCGATGCCCCCTCCCGCTCACATCACTGCGAGCTCTACCGTTCACTGGCCCTGCCAGCCCTGAGCAACTGGCGCCTAATCCACACTGTAAAATTCGCTTCCAACTTCTGGCTCGGCTCCCTCCCACCCTATCTAGCATCCTCCCTATCTTCCCCACCTACTCCCACTCACGCCCTCAGGTCCACCGACACAAGGCTATTATCCATCCCCCAGCGAAGGACCACCGCCGGTCAATCGGCCTTCTCTTACCTCTTCCCCAAACTCTGGAACGGCCTAGCGGCCCAGATCCGCCATTCATCGTCCAAATACTCCTTATCCTCTGCCCTCAATAACTTCCTCGCAACAAATTGCAACTGCCCCTGACCTCCCCTCCACTTCGTTACCTCTCTCCCCCAGTTGCCCCCCAGAGCCTGACCAGCGGCCTGGCAATCGCCTATCTGGCTTATATACGGCCCTATGCACTTACACTCACGCTTACTTCCTCCTCTCACTCCTAACACCTCCTCTCTCTCCCCCCTCTGCCCCACCCTCAGCAATCAATTCCATTCGCCCTCCTCTCACCTCACCTAAACCTACCCCCCACGCCCTAATGCACACTCAGCCCACCTCCCCAACCCCCCATCTTGCTTTCCAACTCCTACAGGCAACTTGTGCATCCCACTGCAGCTCAAGGCTGGTACTGGCACTCAAGTTCTGTCCTGGCACACTAATGTGCTATTGGCACTTATGTAACTAATGTATTCCCTCATAGAGAAACCACTGTATGCTCACCCTGTCCCTGATGTGCATGCTCTGCATTGCTCCTACTATGCCTTGCACCCATAATATGTATGTATACCCATGATTTGTTGACCCCGTCCCTGATGTGCATGCTCTGCATTGCTCCTACTATGCCTTGTACCCATGATATGTTTACCCTGTCCCTGATGTGCATGCTCTGCATTGCTCCTACCATGCCTTGTACCCATGATATGTATACCCATGATATGTTTACCCTGTCCCTGATGTGCATGCTCTGCATTGCTCCTACCATGCCTTGTACCCATGATATGTATACCCATGATATGTTTACCCTGTCCCTGATGTGCAAGTTCGGTATTGCTCTTACCTTGCCTTTTACCTATATTATGTGTACCCTGTCGTTGATGATCATTGTTCTGTACTGCTCTTCTTATGCAACAAGTTCATATGTAATACCTCCAATCCATGTACACTGTCTGTATTGCATTACTGCTAAACTCAACTATTGTACGTATACCTGCTTTCTCTGTAACTCCTCCCCCCAGGTCGCACCGTGAGACGAGCATCTTTTGCTCAGCGTGCCTTTCCTGGTGAAACATTTTCAATAAATAAATAATTTCCACGGTTCCCATTCGCAGGGAACCTAACCGTGGTGTTTTTGAATTTAGCATCTTTTTTAATTACAAAACCAGTTATACTTGGTACTTAATACTGTCTTAGAGTAAAAACATTATGTGGTTCATATTTTATTAAAAAAAAAAAGAGAACTTTTAAAAAATGTGGGGCCCAGTAAACATTTAAGGTTTATCAGTACTTGGCACAACTGATACACCAGTTAAAAAGTTACCAGACCTGCAGGATTTAAATTGTAAAACTGGGCAGGCTGCCAACAGCTTTGTTAAATTGCCTGGGTCCAGAATTCTATTTTATAAACTGTGAATTCTGTAATAAATTTTGCTCTAAAAGAGGGCTAAAAAATAAGGGAAGTTTTTTTTTGGTTTCTCAGTCTGCCTCTATGGCTCTGAGGGTGCTCCTAATGGTTGTGGAAAGCTTGTATCAGAAAGATTCTACTCTAAAAAAAAAAAAAAAAAAAGAGCAGCAGTCCTCATCATAAGGGACAGATACTGTAAAAAGGTAAAAACTGCTCAGCCATCAGAGGGGCATAGCACAGACAGATTAGTAATCAGGGTGTTCCAACCCTGACACCCCACCCCACGCTGCAGGCAGCAACAGAAAAAAAAAAAAACATTACGGTTTCGCCTCTTCTGCATCTTCGCAAATCAGGTATGGGGTGTACCTTGGGTTTGTTCACCCTAATGCTCACCCATTCCATCAGTAAATAAGCTGAGATGTGTAGAGTATATGAGAATGGGGTGAGCGTTTAGGGTAGACAATCGGAAGGTGCACCCCACACCTAATTTGTGAAGATGTGGGAGAGGTGAAACGGTAATGTTTTTTTCCTGTTGCTGCCTGCAGGGTGGGTGTTGGGAGTTAGGGCTGGGGACCCTAACAACATATTTCTCTACTTTTGTCACTTTAAACCTAACTGGTGCATTAACAAAGTTTTTTGCAACAAATTTCTTTACTTTCTGGGATAGTCTAATCGTATTCTCATTCATGCAAGTCACCCATTTACTTGTGGAAGCACATGGCCCAATGCATACATCCATGTTGATGCGGAAGCACAGGGCCCACCAAAAAGCAATATATTTGCTTGTCTGTATGGCTCGTTAAACTTCCAATGTTATCCTATAGGAATCAGGATTTTTTTTTTTTTTTTTTTTTTTTTTAAACAGCCTCCTAAATTGTTTTGGGGGGTATTATATGTCATTCTTGTAGAGGACATTAAGACCTTTGTTTTTGACATATCAACTGACCCTTAACTGCAAATATTGAGGGAGGTATGGCTTGTTGGAAGTTCAAATTTGGGGAAAAAAACTAAGTCCAAAACCTTTTTTTTTGTACTAGGGCATCGTTTTCATATGAATGAAAACCCCATACAAAAAGGATCCTTTATACAAAAAGAACTGGGGGCAAAAAAAAAAACCTCCAAAATCTTTGTTAGCATGACAGCATCCTTTTTCGTATGAGCGGAAAAGAGTATGTGATAAGGATCCTTCATATGAAAAATAATTTGAGGTTTTTCTGAGTTCCTTTTCATATGAAGTGATCCTTTTCATGTTTTTTTTTTTTCGCTCATACGTAAAGGATGTCTTCAGACAAAAAAAATTGTTCAAATTCTTTTTCATGCAAAATGATATTTTTTCTTATGGCCAAATTCCTTTTTTCTTTGGCCATTAAAAAACGAAATAGAGTCACAAAAAAGGATTTAAATTTCTGGGTCATTTTCCAAAAGAAAATGTGAACAATCTACCGAACGGGGTCTCAATTAGCAAGATGCATGTGTTAGTATCTCTGCAGGATGTCATTTTTGTGGGTTTTCAATTTAACAGAAACAAGATGGTGTCTATCCGAAAAAAAAAAATGTTCCCCCCTCACAAAAAAGGATTACCACCAAACGAAAAAGGATCCTTTTTTTGTATGGACCAAATTCTTTTTTTGTCCCAAGCAGCTATCCAAAAGACTGTACTGAGCATGCTCAGAACCAAATTTTCAAAATTTAAATAACTTTGGAATGGATTCATATTTTTTCAACAAACCAGTGAAAGGCACCACTGTGGGACAAGCCCTTTCCACCCTGAACATTTCAGACCAAAATTTCAAATCTACACTATATTACACACACATTTGCATCTATACATACATATACACACACACATATATATATATGCGTGTGTATAGATATATATGTATATATTACATACACACACACGCAATAGGCATGGACACAAAACCTTTTGAATAAATCCATTTATCTTCACAACCGCTGAATAAATTATCTACACAGTAGTGATGTCATCACCATTTATCCACACAGTATTGATGTCATCACCTTTTATCTACATAGTAGTGATGTCACTCCCCCCCATATTCAAATGCGAATAGCTTTAAAATGAAAAATGACAGCATGGTACTGTGAGCATGAAAGTGGTTCAGGACAAAAATATCTACAAAATGAGTGGTGTTTTATTTAATAGCAACCACTACTCCAGGCGGACCTACAACTAGGATAGCTAACAAAGTCACAGAATTAAAAAAAAAAAAAAACACGGCCTGCTGGCGCGGAGGTGCTGGTCACCTGCACCTCGCACTATGCCAGTAACCGGTGTTTGGGAATGAGCACGGGTCGCTGGGGTTTGGCAGGGAAGCAGAGGGATCAAGCATTCGACAGACTGCTCTCCCTCTTCGGGTTGGGAGGGTCCTTCAACAGTTGGCGCATGACTGCCCCCGGCGGAGGCTGGGGGTCAAGATGCATGCTGTGCTCTGGGAAGAGTTGGAAGGAGTGCGTGCGGATGTGTGTGCGCTCTCCTCCGCCAGCATAACTGCACACTTGCTAGTTCAGGGGGAAAAAAGAAAGGGGGAAAATGGCAACCTTGTTGAGCGGCTTGATGGCTGTTCAAAGATCTCAGGCTCTGGGGGCGTGCCTGATATGGATCCATTATCCATTTCAGGTGGGTGAGTTGCGGGCTCCTCACCACCCACAGGGGACAAGGCGGACACTGAAGGAGTGCAGGAGAGCAGACGGCGGCTGGATATCCCAGTAAAGTTGCCAGGCAGAAGGAAGCAGACAAGGTGTGCCTTAGGAGGAAAAATACAAAAAAAAAAAAAGGTCTAAAGCAAACGTACCTGCACCGACAGAAAGCATCCCTTTCTGCATAAATGAAATATACAATGGTGAGCTGTCAGATAACGGATTTATATGCACTCTTGCTGTTTGACCTCAGACACCTCACCACTCATGAGGTTACCTGAGGTCAAACAGCACTTATGTACATAATTCATTTAATCGGACAGCTCGCCATTGTATATACCATATTTATGTAATAGGTATGGCCAAAATATCCATTACATTAATGCTGATATTTGAACTACTGTGTACATAAATTTTGTTTAGGTACACATTAGATATGTCACCTGCATTTATTTACATAGTAGCTATATCACTGCCCCACCCCACCCTGGCTGGCTAACACAGTTTCATGTTTCCCTCACACAGTACACTACAGCAAGCAACTACCTGCCCTTGCTCCTCTTTCCACAGTAGAACATAAAACACTTCTCTGTGCTCTGAAGCATACAAAGTACAGAGCACACGTAAACAAGGACTCCCACCCCCCCAAAAAAATACAAAACCAAAAAAAACTGAAGCTGTTTACAACGTGCTTTACTATAACAAACCACCAACTGCTCACTATGTTCTCATTCCCTCCCATTCTCGTCCCAGCAATTCTCTCGATCTGCTTGCTGCCCTGGTCCCCATCTCCAAGTAACACAAGTAGTACCTTTCAGTTTGCACACATAGG
Organism: Neoceratodus forsteri; assembly: GCA_016271365.2. Classification (NCBI taxonomy): domain Eukaryota; kingdom Metazoa; phylum Chordata; order Ceratodontiformes; family Ceratodontidae; genus Neoceratodus; species Neoceratodus forsteri. Next base: position 1,010,486 of record CM057453.1, read on the forward strand.
AACCTTCCTCAGGTGGCAGTCATCATTTCTTCATCTTCTTTTTGTCTCCATGCCACCCACCCGCAACCACCACAAAGCAATCATCCTACCAGTGGCACTGATGCAAAAAGAGGATCTCCACCAGCAGAAACAAATGCAACTTTTTTTTATGTAAATAAAATCAGTTTCCACAACTGCCAAACATCGACCCTGTGCCAGCACTTGTCCCCCTGATCCCACTCACTTAAGCCTTCCACCATTTTTGTAACAAAATTTCACACAGTCACTACCTGAGTCAATCACCAGCAACGCAGAGAAGCCAACAACAGTGTCATGACGCGGTGTCCATGGCAATGGTGCTCTTCAGAAGCGGAGGAGCACTGTTTCACAAAGGAAATCAACAAAAGTTTTACATTTTAAAAACAACCACAAAACCTAAATTAAAAAAAGCTCACACACAAGGTCCTTGCCTATTACATAAATGAAATACACAACTGGAACCTTCTGGAATGCATGATTTATTTTCACTCATGCTGTTTAACCTTGGGCACATCACTCGTGGCTTACCCAGGTCACCCAAGATCAAACAGCACAAGTGAAAATAAATCATGTATTTCACAGGTCCTGTTGTGTATCCCATGGAGAGAGACACACACACACACACAAAAAACAGGAGTTGGGGTAAAAGTGAAGAGATAAAAAAAAAAAAATCTTTGTTAGTGACATCAGTAGCAGCAACTTATCAAAAATGTGTTGCTGCTGTTGTCACAATGGATATTTTTAAGGTTACTGTCATCACAATGGAACACTGAACCAATCAAAGGGCAGCTTTCATAATGATAACATCACAATGCCTAGTGCAGCACTGAAAGCAGCTGTTAAAAATCAAAGAAAAACAGCAAAATGTTAAAATGAACTGCACATTTAAACTCTTGATTTATAAACTACTATTGTATATACTGAATATACAATAGCCTGACTCAAAGTAGGCAATCACTTGTAAGTGGGCAGGACTTTCATAACTCACTCATGGCACTGTCACTCATGCGTTATGGTCCAGCCCCCTAACACGAAGATAAATTGCATATTTTGAGTCAGCCCACTGCATGGCTTCCAAATATACATTACATACAGATATACATATAGCGCGGTAGTGCTACTATAGTTAGGGTTGTTGAGTAGGCTGTTTAATGTTAACCCCAAAATTTACAGTTAAAATAGTTTTGCTACATTTCAACGGATGTGCATGAAATTTTGCAAGCGTGCTCTTGGGGGCAAGATCTCTTGATGTGCCAAGTTTCAATCTGGTTGGATGCACAGACTCATAGGTTTCATAGGTTAACCAGAGCTTTATATAGATCGGAGTCCATTATAGCTCGCTATTATTATTAGTAGTATCCCAAGACATTGTTATCAGATGTGCATCCAGTTTTGTCTTGAAACTGTACATACTACCACTAGCTACTACTTCTAGGGGAAGTCTATTCCAGATATGTATTGCCCTAATAGTAAGCCAGTGTTTTCTTTTGGTGGTATTAAATCTTTCAACACCAATCTGCAGGGGATGTGATCTTGTACTATAACTCTAATCCCTGAACTCCAAACCCATGAGCTCCCACAGCTGGGTATCAATAAGGGCTTTGTACAACAAATATATAGCTCCCCCTCATACGTCTGAATTCCAGTGAGTATAGGCCTAGGGTATCTAATCTGGAACGGTAGTCCAATCCCTGAACCTCGCTGATCCTACGGGTTGCCCTTCTCTGGACTCTCTCCAGGGCTTGGATCTCCCTTTTTGCCACCAGGGGACCAAAACTGTGCACAGTATTCCATATGCGGTCGCACAAGGGATGTATACAGGAGCAGCAAAACATCCCTACTCCTACACACAATTTATTTATGCAGTATAATATACTGCTGGCCTTTTTAATTACTTGGTTGCACTGTGTCTTAAAGCTCAGGTCTTTTGTAATCCTAACTCCCAGGTCCCTCATCTTCTACAGTGTTGAGCTTTCGTCCCCCTAATAGGTAATCAGCCTGTCTATTCTTTTTACCAAAATGCATTACATTTGTCCACACTGAATGAGAATTTCTTGTTGTTAGCCCAGGTTTCTAGATATGTTAAAGCTACTTGGAAGCTGGCTGCATCCCCTGGATTATCTACAGTGTGCCCAATTTATGTGTCTGCGAATTTAGACAGCCAGACACCAGTGGTGGTACTCACAGAAGAAATGTAGACATTAAACAGACATGACCCTAATACAGATCCCTGTGGCACCCCACTAGACATCTGCCCATTCTGTGTGTGTCCCCTTTACATCCACTCTTTGTATCCTATCGGAAAGCCATGGTTCAATCAAACGTGTTGCTGTATTAGAAATACCAAGTTCTATTAGGGCATCGATCAGTTCCCTGTGTGATACTTTATCGAAAGCCTTGGAGAAATCCAAGAAAATGACATCCATAGAATGTCTATCATCCAAGGCTTTGCTGGCCCATCCATAAAACTCGAGTAAGTTGGTCTGACAAGACCTGCCCTGGGTGAATCCATGTTGGGTATGGTCTAGGGCATCTGTTAACGTAAGGGGATTGATTATATGTTCTTTTATAATACCTTTCAAGATCTGACCCAGTACTGCTCTTAAGCTAATAGGGCTATAATTTTCCACCTTGTGCTTACTACCCTTTTTATGAATTGGCACCACAACTGCCTGTCTCCAGGTTTCCAGGGCCATCCCCTCATCCAATGATTTCTGAAAGATGGATGTGATTGGGCCTTGTAGTGTCTCAGCCAGTTCTTTAATTCTGGGGTGTAATCCGTCTGGGTCTTGTGACTTATTGTGGTCTAAATTCTGGAGTCTTTTAAGCACATCTTCCTTATTAATGTGGAAACCTGTAATAGCAGGTTGATCTAGGTGGTCTCTTGTGGGATATTTTTTTTTTATTAAAGACTAAAGTAAAGAAAACATTATACTGTTCGGCCATTTCCAGGTTATCTGTAACCATAGAGCCATCTAAGCCTATTAGGGGGGCCAATAGTTTTACTTCTCCCTCTTCGATTATTAATATATGTATAGAAGGACTTGTAATTATCTTGTAGGAAGCATGAGCTCCCTGTTTTTGCTTAGCCTTTTTAATGTCAGATTTTTTTTTTTTTTTTTTTTTTTTTTTTTTTTTTTAAGAGTATTTTATAATTATCCCAGCATTTACTGTCACCGCTCCTCTTTGCAATCCTATATGCTTTATTTTTCTTTTTAAATTAGCTTCCTAACATCCGCTGTTAACCACTGTGGCCATGATCTGCCTGTCCCTTCATATTTATGGACTACTGGGATAGTGTCTGCATAAGAATATTAATTCTACAGGTCATGATTTCCCACGTGTGCTAGTGGTTGATTATCAAAATCCTTTTCCCAGTCCCATATAGCTAGGTCACTTCTCATGGTACTGAAATTAGCTTTACTGTAATTATATACTATGGTACACCCTGTGTCTTCCCCTAGCCAACCCTTGCATTTGAAGCTGACCACAACATGATCACTAGACTCCTACAGTTAACAAAAAACACAATGGGGGGGGGGTGTTTTTTTTGTCATCGCCTAGGCCCAGGCAGTTTGGAATTTTGATCTGAAATTTTCATGGTAGAAAGGGTTTGGGTAAGAGTGGTGCATTTTGCTGGTTTGCTGAAAAAAATATTACTCTGTTCCAAAGTTATAAGGATTTGAAATCTGGGTTCTGAGCATGCTCAGTACGGTCTTTAGACAGCTGTTTAGTATGAAAAAAGAATTTGGCCCATACAAGAAAAAAAAAAAATCTTCATGGGGGATCTTTTTCGTAATAAAAATAACTTTTTTGCATGGCCGCTATCTTGTTTCCATTTTTTTTTCCAAAACATAATTTATCAAAACCCACAAAAATGATATCCTGCAGAAACACCAACACATATATCTTGCTTATCGGGACCAACTTAGGTGGATTTTTCAGTCATGTTTTTAGAAAAATCATCCAGAAATGTGTTTAACACATTTTAAAATCTTTTTTTGTGACTCAAATTTATTTTTTCGTATGGTCATACGAAAAAAAAAGAATAGGGCCATATGAAAAAAGATCTCTTCATACGAAAACAGAATTTAGACTTTTTTCCAGATTCTTTTTTTTGTATGAAAGGATTGTTTTACTTTTCATATGGACGACAATCTCATGGAAAAAGAATCTTTCATACGAAAAGAAAAATAATCTGGACTTACTTTTTTCACATACTTTTTTCGTATGAAGGATTCTTTTTTCCATGAGCTTTCTTCATTCTCACAAATAAAAAAAAGTTTTTTTCAAACAAAAGAAAAATCTGGACTTGCAAGTTTTTCCCCCACATTTTAACCTTAACAAGGCACAACTCTTGACAATTTTCAGAGTTAAGGGACAATCTATATATCAAAACAAAGGTCTCAATGAGTACTCCAAGAATAACAAATAACACCCCCACAAAAAATAAATAAATAAATAAAAAATTGGGTATATACAAAATCATAAAAATTTAAAGATATAAATTACAATCTTCAGAAGGAGCTGGGCTCACTAAAAATGCAAACTCTGAGGCTTGCAGTAAGGTTGAAAAACAATTAAAATATACAGCAGAGGTGACCTCCTGCCACCACCAACATTCACACCAACAGACAGTGCTCCGTCAAGGCATACTGCAGTACAAAGTTACATCAGTTATTTAGCACAACTTGACAAATCACTATCTGTTGGTGTGAAACATTGGTGGCAGCTGGAGGTCACCTCTGCCATATATTTTAATAAATTGTTTCTGAACCTTACTCCAAGCCTCTGAGTTTGCCTTTTTTAGTGAGCTCGGCTCCTTCCTAAAATTGCAGTGCTCCTCTATGCCTGTGGCTCCTAATAGATGAATCAGTGCTACTATTTTGGAGAAAAACATTAATTACCACAGCATAGCATTGCAATGCTCTTGTTTTTTTGTACTGCATGGTTCCCAAGGAAAATGGATGACTGCATCTATGGAGGGACCAAAGGGACCTGTGTGACTGAGGATACAATTATAGGATCTCAAAAAAGGACATTTTTGCAAAAAAAGACTTTGTTAATGCACCAGTTAGGATTCAGATTATACCAACAGAAATAGGTATATGTGAGGTTAGGATTTTCCAAGCCTAACACTCCAACCCCACCCTGCAGACAGCAAAAGGAAACATTAGGGTTTTGCATTTTGTATGTCTTCGCAAATCAGGGCTGGGTCTTCCTTGGGGTTGTCAACCCTAACGCCACTCCCATATATAGTTTGCACATCTGAGCTTACTCGGTGATGGAATGGGTGAGCTAGGGTTGACAACCCCAAGGGAAGACCCCAGCCCTGGATATGCAAAGACTCATGAGGCAAAACCCTATCGTTTTGATTTAATGAGCAAAAGACATTTTTAAAATGAGCCACTGGGAGAAAGTAAAAGTGTTTGGTGAAACTTTTGAGTGGGAGGTGGTGCGCAACTGAGTAGCTGAATTCTAACCGTGCTGCCAGTTCCAGCCAATCTACACCTACAATGTGAATACATTCCGGCATGGAGGACCAAGAGTGAGGATCAATGCGATATCATCACTCTAGGCCTGACCACCCTCTGGATACCACAAATATTTGCCAGAATTTATCCTCACTGGCCATGTATAGAGAATAATGCCTGTGCAGGTGTGTGTTATGAGGATTTTTCACATACTCCAGGTGTGTGATAATCCATAAACCCCGAAAGCGATGCACTAGGGATGAGATCATCATGCACTGAGGGTGCGTGAAATATCCTCATAACACAAACCTTGCACAGGCAATTTTTTTTTTTTATAATAACTGCTGCAAGGTTTCACTACAGACAAAACCCGTAAGCTCTATTTGTGTTAGGAGTGAGCATGTCCCTGAGCAGCCACCATGCAAGAGGCTTCTGATTCAGGGTTTTCTTTTTCAGAAAATGCATTTTTTTTTTCTTTTACCAATTATTTTACCAGGTGAGACACACTAAGCTGAAAGCTTGTTTGCAGGTGCAACCTGGGAGCACAAGGAAGTTAAGTGACTTGCTCAGGGTCACACAGTATGCAAGTGGGGGCTATGGGATTCAAACCCAGGTCTCCAGATTTGCAGCTCAGAGCCTTAAACCACTGCGCCATACTGCCTCCTCGCATTTTAGGTGGCTGCTGCGATGGAGACAGTTTGCCTGGGAATGGAAGGCAAAAATGTCAAGTGTGGTAGTGCACTATGTTGTGGGGACAGAGAGTGTAAAACTGGTCTCAAGCTAATGTGCCTTCTTTCACGCTTCAGTGAAGTGAGAGCGTGAGGAGGAAAACACTGTAATAACCAACTATTTACTTAAGGAATTCGGGGGTTATTATGGTGTTTTATCAGGTATGCATATCCATTCATTATAAAGGGTCACCAGTTGTTACATTTAGAATACATGGGGTGGTGTGCTTAATGAGAATTTTACACACACCCAAGGTGTTGGATGCTACATAAACCTCAAGACAGAAACTCAGTGGATTTATTTAAGTATCCAACACTGAGGAGGTGTGTAAAATTCCAGTTTCTCACGCCACCCCATGTTATTTTATATAAAATTGTGGGAAGTGTTTTTTTTTTTCTCCACAGTAAATATATAAAATATAAATACATCACTGTTGAGCCACAGTCCAGTCGGGATGAACCGCAGTCTGCAGCCGAGCAGCTGCTGAAACTTTTTTTTTTTTTTTTTTTAGGTTTAATCAATGATTACAGGTTTAAATCAAGGCCATCAAAAGTCCACTGATGAGGGTCAAGTTTGTTTTTGTTTAAATGTACTTATTGCTTAGTGCTAGTGGCGGCGTAGTGTCCAGCAGTTAGGGAGGGAAGAGCAGCGGCTGGCGCATGCACAGAACAAGGGAAACCCAGCGCATGTTTGCCATTATAACCTGCAGGTTACAACAGCGATATTTGTAACCAGGCTTCCCTATGTGGATAAAAACGATACTCAGTTATTATATATAAATATACACAGTGTATTCATTAAAGGTACATGGTCAAGCTTTTTTGCATCATATTATTTCTAGCTTAAAACCCACATCAGTGCTACCATTTTGGGTGAAAAAAAATAAATTACCACACATTATTGCTTATTTTCTCTAAAATACATTGATTTAACTGGTTGTTTTATTTGACTCCTTTCTTAGCAAAACGGCAATGCATGCTAATGGTGTACTTACAACCAGCCTTGTTTTGCTACGTTCCCGCCACGTCGCCACCAGAAATAAGTCTTTCTCTGTGGCTAAAGATCTGTGCCAGACCATCACCACAGAGTCGAAAAGGAGTTGCTGCAGCCATTTTTCGACGCCACACAGGGATGGACAACAAATGGCCACTGAAAGAAAAAAAAAAATGCAGGTGCCATCTTTGATCCCACAAAGACACCACTGGCAATAAGTCTTTCTCTGTGGCTAAAGATTTCTTCCTGACCAGCACGACGGAGACAAAACGGAGTTGCTGCAGCTGTTTTTCGCTGCCACACAGGGATGGACTACAGTGGCCACTGTAAAAAAAAAAAAGAAAAAAAAAAATATGTAGGTGCCATTTTCATTCCAGCAAAGACGTACAGGATTTTGCAGCTCCGTAAAACTCACGGCACTGTTCGTCTGCCCATGATTTTCTTTTGGCAGTCATGTGACAGCTTATTCAGTGCAGTGAAGAGTGTTGGCTCAGAGCACAGCTACACTCCTCCAGCCAATCAGGATCCTAGTTCTTATTGCCTGAGAGGTGAGGCAACAGAGTGAGCCACAAGGGACAGACAAAGTGGGGGGGGGGCAGTGAAATCTGCAGTAATCATATAAAACAAACAAGCAAAGACAGTTTGTGAGGGCTATTACCCCGAGTGAAAAAGATCCTAAAAACAGGAAAGACACAGAGAGAGAAATCAGAGACAGTTTGTGGGGCTATTAGCTCACGTAAAGAGGAGCCTAAAATGAAGGGGGCAGAGACTGAAATTAGATAAGAGGCAATAGGAATTCAGAAAAAAAAAAAAAAAAAAAAAAGGCAGACAGAGCAGTTTGTTTCCGACTGCTGACAAAAACCTGAAAACGAGCAGAGGCTGCACTGCAAATATTTAGGAGAGAAAGTAGGCATGGGAGAAAAACAGGAAAAGTGCAGCTTATAAATAAAACTCACAAAGTCCCTTTTCTGTCACACATGTTACTAGTCTTTTTACTTCTGCACTACTCTTAAGTACACATTTTGTGCATACATTTGCTGAAAACATACAGAAATGTATACAGTTTGTCTTAGGGAAAAATATGTAATTTCACTTAAATAAAACCTTGGTACCATTATTTCAATACTTCGATGTGTGGCTCAAGGTTTCTTATGCTGGGTAAAATCTGGGGGGTCTCTTTAGTCATGGTGGCTAATGACTTTGAAATCCTAGGGGAACGGAATTTTGTTTAAATTCCTTGATCTGTTCTAATTACATGCTTCCTGAACTCCAGCGGCACCCCCAAACTGTGCAGTCACTCATGATGCAATAGCCTCCTCTCCTCCCACTGCTTTTTGAGTGTGTAGGCTGTGTTGGGGGATGTTCCCAAGTCCAGGAAAGATGCAGTGGGAGTTGATCAAGGAATACAGACACGTTTTTGTGTGGTGAGCAGTCTGTTTTTCACTTTTAACAAGAAAAAAACTGAATCAAAATCAAACTATCAGCTATATCAGCAAATTCTGCAGAATGTGGCCAATAATAAATTGTGTTTTCTAAAAAACAGAGACACTCTGAAGCCAAAGGGGGTTGACAGTGTCCCTTTAAAGCTCATCTCTAAACTGTGGAATATGTCTTTTTTTATATGGATGTTGGCAGTAACTAGATGAATAATGGGCTTATGGATAAAACCTGACATCTGTGTATATTTAAATGGTATTCTCAGCTTTATGCTCCCGTCCTCCTCCCAAACAAAAGTGGCAGGGTGCCTTGAAGCACATGGTGCCTTTCTGAGTTTTGCCTCTGAAATAAAAATGCCATTTATGCACTTTGATTCTTAAGTGCACACACAATCTATTTTTGTGTTCTGTCATCTGGGACTTCCGAAACCTGTCTTGTAGCACCGCTGCTTTAAAGTGCGCTCTACACTCCCTTCTGTTTCATGTTAGATACACTGAAACTACTCTTTGCATAATTTTCTCTCTTATTTTTTTCCCCTCAAGGGTTAAAAAAGCAACTAAGGGGCTGGATCGCTGATGCAGCAGTAATGCTACAGCTCGCAATGCCAGCAACCCAGGTTTGAGAATGATCCCAAGTTTCCAGTTGTCAGGGGCTAGCGGGGAAGGGATGGAGGAGGACTGAGCCCCCAGCTGATGCTATTCTCCTCCAGGAAGGGAAGTCAGCAGACTGACCACAGGTAGCAATGCAGTCAGGAAGGAGGATGCTGGCTTATGTTATGCAAAGACATGCAATTGCATAAGCATGCATACTTAGTGTCATCACTGCCGGTGTCCTGTGGGGATGGAGCAACTAAAGTGTGAAAAATCCCAGAGGGCACATAATGATGCTGACACTCCCCGGCTCCGACACCTCGACGAGCTACCACCCTCCAGCATAATACAGACTTGCAGGTGTGGTTGTGAAACCAACAGAATCCACCATGGAGCCAAGTGTGCCCTCACGGACCACAAGAAAGAAAGAAAAAGTGCTTAAAATTGGGCTGCGGGTATCAAGCAGAAATGGGCAGCGCTAGTGAAGAGGGTACTAAATATGTACATGTGTATTTAAGAAAGAAAAAAAAAAACAAAGTTATGTGAGATGGCATTCTGCCAGACAGAGGGGAAGTGGTTATGATTATTGTTTAGGGTCAATTTCAACCTAAAAGCAATATCCAAAATTCTCAATTACACACACACACACACACACACACACACACACACACGTAATGGAAAATGCCTCGCTCTCATACCCAGAACCAATCACAAGATGCAAACAACTGCAGCCAAAATGTCGTTCTTGTTTTTTGTCCACTCCTCTCCTGCCTGTCAATCACGGTTCTAGTAACCAGTAATTATATGAAACAGTATAAGCAACAATAAATTTTTAATTTTCTTTTCTGTTTTTTTTTTTTAATACACACACCCCCGGTGTATGGTGTATGCAATAAGACATGACAGGGTATGTAATTATTGGGGAATAACTGTACGGCTCGAAGGTTGTTAGGCACAAGGCACTTTACACACTGTTGCCCATGCATTATCCTCTATGCTACTGTCAAGTGCTATGGAAATCACAAAAAAAGCATGAGACTCAAAGCAACATTTTATTTAATCTGTGGAGGTTTTCATAAAGTGGAGCCTGCCAGGATGCAATATAGTGTCTCAGGTTGCTACAGGACAAAACGGATGAAGTGTCATAGAAATTACCTTGTTCCAGCAGTAACTGTTGCAGAATGGTTCTGCATCCCAACGGGCTCCACTATGCATCACAGGTGAAGTCTTCATTACTTGGGATTCATTAAATAATGTTAATAGCACTGCAGCTGTGCAGCACTGAATCAGCTATGCCACATATTCAGTCTACCACCTGTCTGTGAGAATTATCTCTGGTGGAAATGGATTAAAAATCTGGGTGAACTCAGTCCCTGGAGTAAAATTAAAAATCTGATTTGGTTACAGGAGAAAGACTGCTTCTGTGTCAAATGTATCCACGTCAAGCAGTCGAAATCAACAACAGCACGGCCACACACCGTGCAGTAAAAATGGCATACAGGAAATACTGCTCTAGTAAAATACAGTGAAACCAACACTGGGAAATCAAAAGCTTGCACACTCCTGCTGCACAAAGTAAGACAGAGTTCAGCGACGCAACCTGGGGAAGCAGTGGGGGACGTGAACTTGGGGGCCCAAGTCAGGAGGCAGGCATCTAGGAGGGACAAATTTGGGATTGACTCCAGTTTTAGCAGAGGATATCTCAGATCTCAACTCTGTGTTCGTGGAAGGTTTTCTACAGGGGGCTATGTCTCCCCATCCCCTCTTAAATATATATAACACCACCTTGCACATATGGCAGAAAAAGGGGAAGGAAGACTCAACTGTGGTCATAGAGAAGCCCCAGTTATTCACAGGCTGTCACTCTAAGCTACACTGTCAGCATGCTGACAAGGCACACATCCGCGGACTTAGTGCTCAGCTGGACCAGAAGCAGGTACAGCGCTATGCTGTTTTGTTAATGTGGACATATGCAGTACCACACAGCGTTATGTCCTGTCAGTGCATACATCTTTTGTGCTTTTTACTGCACGGTATTGACCACGAGCTAATGACACTCATGGAGTAGTCATGCTACCATGTCAAATGCACTCCCATACAGGCATAAAACTGGCTAAATAAAGTGTAAAAGTGCAACACACAATACAATGAGGAAACGTGCCTGTGACAGGGTAGAATATGACCCTGTCCCATTTGTTATAAGGGTGTAAATGCAAGTATTCTTTCCTTTTCTGTCTCTTCTCTGTCTAGTTGCACAACCAAATTTTCCTGTGAGACTTCAGACTTGATCAACCTGAACAGTCTTGCAATTCTTTGCCTCTCACTGTCTCTCAGTTTTCTCTTGCTGTCTTTCTCCTCCCTTGCATATTTGTTAATATAAAAATATATGAGAATCAATGTACAGAAATTTAGCTGATATTGAGATCTCTTCTGTTTAGAAAATATTTAGTATTACTGTTGAAATGTATATTAATTGTAGAAAACTAGAGGTTACTTGAGTGCAAATGCTTGAGGCCTTTTTGCAAAAGGGGCCTCAGAAACATCCTACCCGATATTTATGAGAACAGAACATTTTGCAAAAACAGGACGTTTGCTAAGGTAGGGTCTGAAAAAGACTTATAAAAAAGCTAAGATGAGCTGCAACTGGGGAGATTAAAAAAAAGATTTTATTTTGCCTCTATACATAGTTCTTATGAACAAGTTTATATATTTTTTTATATTACTGCTACTATAAATAAAGTTTTGGTGAATTTTACAACTGCTGCTGGGTTTTCCCTATGCTCCCTGACCTGTGCCTCAAGGACAGTGCCTCAGACCTCTGTAATATATGGACATCCTAGACTCCTTGCAGGAGGTGTTTCTTGGACTACTAATCCGGGACCCCATTCGTGATGGGGCAACACTGGACCTGGTGCTCACAAACAGGGACAGTACTATAGACATCAAGGTGGGGTGCCACCCGGGGACCAGTGATCACCATACAGTTTGGTTTAACATAAGGATGGCAGCAGAAGCAAACCACATAAGGAGGAGGGTCCTGAACTTCAGGAGGGCAGATTTTTTAAACAAAACAATGGGTGAATGCCTCAGAGACAACATAGCAAGGGGAGGGGCTACTGTCGGGGAGGGGAACAGTGGCCAAAATAGGGAACGGCAGAGTGAAGGAAACCAACCTCTGCGTGAAAGAAATGAACAAAAACAGGAGGAAGAACAGACCACTACTGTTCTCGAGGTAAACGGCTGCAAGGGTAAAAGCATAAAGGGTGATGCAAGGAGATACAGAGGGAAGATGATATAGAGATGTACCAGGAAAACAGAGGGAAGCAGGGAAGATGAAGAAGGGTGCAAATGCATAAACTGAAGAAAGGTTAGCTAAAGGGGTAACCAAAGCGGGACAAGAGCTTTTCTTTTTTGTTAGGTACATAAGTAAACAGGAAGACAAGAGGAAGCATTGTGGATTGCACAGAGTAGAATCAGGAAAAAGCAGCTATCCTAAACAGATACTTCTGTTCAGTCTTTGCAGCTGAAGGCGAGGGAGATGGATCAGATAAAAGCAGCAGGAACACTAGACGGGAGGGAGACAAGTCCACACACAGAGGAGAGAGTCCTGAAATGACTTGCAAATCTGAAAATGGATAAGGCTATAGGGCCAGATGGGGTACATCGAAGGGTGCTGAGGGAGCTCAAAGAGGTACTGGTTGCACCTCTGGCAGCCCTGCAATTCTAGAGAATGGAGGAGAGCAGATGTAATCTTGCTTTATAAAAGTGGTAGCAGCAAGGAGGCTGGCAGCTATATACTATATCAATCTGATGTCAGTGGTGGAGAAGTTAATGGAGACACATTTAAAAGAAAGGCTAGTTGGGTATCTTGAATCCAGCAGGTTACAAGACCTAAGGCAACACAGATTCACTGGGAAGGGGGGGGCATGGCTGGGTGACCAGGAAAAAAGATCAGTTGGGGCAGTTGATGTGACCTACTCAGACGTCAGCAAGGCCTTCGACAATGCACCACATAGGATGCTTATAAGTAAACTGGGCAGTTTGGGGGTGGGACTCAAAGTGGTAAACTGGGTATGAAATTGACAGATAGGTGATAGAGGGTGGTGGTAAACAGCACTCCGGTGTATTAAATAGTTGGTATAGCACAGCAAAACACTACGCAAAACAGGGGGTAATGTTAGCCATTACCAGAAATGAGTAGCAGTAAACTGTTACTAAATGTTTACTGCAAGTCCATGGCAGGGTCGACAAAATGAATAAAACTACACATATATGTAACCCCCTGTCACCCGGGGTTACTAAAATCCCACTTAGATCTAGTGGCAGGCAGGAAAAGGCAGCTTGTGAGACACCAGTTAAATGAGTTTCACACTGTCTCACTCTGTCTCCTCTGTCTCAGCTGAGCTGAAGGGATGACATCACTTAGAATTCTCGCAGCAGCATAAGCCACAGTGGAATGTTGTAGCTGGGAGTTAGGTTAGAATGTTGGGATTTTCAAAGGCAGTCTAGTGGGAGACTCAGTGGAAGGAGGAGGTGCACTGCAGCTGGCAGCCCCTCATAGCCCAGCTCTGTATTAAAGCTACCAAAGGAAGAGGGTGTGTGTTCTCGCCCTAGAGAAGGACACAGAAGAACACCAACAGAAGTGGCAGAGACCATTCCCCAGTGTGTTCCAGTGCCCCGTCCCTGAGAGGGATTGGGGAGGGAAACAAGACCAGCTTTCCAGGGGCAATCCCCTGACCCTGCTGGAAGAAGGAAAGCTGCCTGAAGAGAAGATCTGTGCAGAGGTACCAGAAGTGTATTTTTTGTTTCTGTGCGAGAAACCCTGGGGCACCTGCGAACCATGGTGAATCTGCTCAGCCACAGAGCCTATGTTTTCACCAAGACAGCTGTGTAAAGTATCTGCTACTGTGGGGTCAGGTAAGGACAGCCAAGTACAATACTTTAAGTTATGTGTATGGCTTGAAATGCATCTAATCAGTGGGGGTCTACAGGGATGGACATAGACACTTAGAGAACGCTGCAAGTCAGGACACCAGTTACAAGGACAGTAGATTGTTAAATGTGATATACATTTCAAGATAGCATTCTACAAACAGAGAGTTCAAAGGAAAGGTGTTGACTCCAAATGAATGGCCGGGTATGGATTTGGGACAAGAAATGGAGACCCTCCAATCTGGAGTAACCAGATTTACCTCTACAGATTCACTTTGGGCACGTGTAGCTTTCTCCCAGGCACTTGGCCAGTGCTTGCAGACAGTACTCAGATGTGGGATTAAGGATGTGTGTCTTTCCCTTTAGAGCTAAAAAGTGCTCAAGGGTGGTTGAGGGAGCCACCACTAAAAGTCCATGACATATGGAAAAGTGTACCAGTGCTGGCAGAGGGCCATGCCAGGGAATCCAAGAGAAAGACAGGACCAGTTTGGGCTGAGAGCCCAGTGTGTTCAGAACATGAGGGTTGTGTGATGATGAAGATGTGTTCTGACCTCTATAGATCAGCATAACTAGCGAGTGTAGCCCTGTGGGGGTCCATCTTGCTTTGTATTCTTGTGCTGAAGTGAATAAAAGCCCCACTTTAGAATCCCACTACTGGTGTGGACATTTTCAGTTCTTGCTTCCTGTGTCTAGAATCACTTGGGTGCCCCTGTCCAGAAGTTCAAACCTAGCCCTGATGCCAAGCGAATGTTTTCTCCCCATAACTCAGGCTAGTCAGGTAGTGGGTTACAAAATGGAGGCACCGGGTGCTAATAACTAAAAACACCACCACCCACACCCTGGTTACATACAATTTCAAATTTTGCTAACTATTTGGAGCCTAGTGCTAAGCATTTTCACAGATGAGTAGCACTTTAGCATACAAAACTGCTAATCAGTTTTTTCGGCTTATTTAATGCCCTGCACTCATTATGGGTAGGGAACAGTGACCAGCAGGGTTACCTCAGGTCTCAGTTCTGGGCCCAGTCCTCTTTAATATATTTATATGTGATACCGCAGAACAGCTGGAAGGGAAGGCATACCACTTTGCAGAAGACACCAAAATCTGCAATAGGGCAGACACTCACTGAAGGGGAGGGCTGGAGAGAAACAGTGGAGACCTGAGAAAACTCAAGAAGTAGTCAAGGGTACATGGCAGTTGAGTTTCAATGTGAAAAAAAGTGCAAATTCATGCACCTAGGCAAAGAAACCCAAAGGTGGTGTATACAATTGGCGAAGACATACTGATGGTCACTAAACAAGAAACAGACCTTGGGGTTATTATATCTGATGACTTCCAGGTGGCAAGGCAGTGTAACAAGGCAGTAAGCAGGGCCAGTAGGATGCTGGGGTGCATACAGAGGGGTATCACCAGAAGGAGAGCCTTGTGCTGTTACCAGTATATTACTTGCTGCCAAGACCCCACCCAGAATACTGTGTTCAGTTCTGAAGACCACATCTCATTAAGGACATAGACCAGATAGCGGCTGTCCAGAGGAGGGCAACTAAAATGGTGCAGGGAATGTACCATAAAGCCCTATGAGGAAAGGCTAAGGGATCTCAATATGTACACCCTGGAAGTGAGGTGCGAGGCCATGACAGTGACTTATAAATACCTCTCGGGTGAATAAGGTACAGGAGGGGAGTATTCTTCAGAATAAATTTGTACAAGAACATGGTGGCATGCAGTAAAGCTGGAAGGGGAGACATTTAGGAAGGATGTAAGGTCGGAAGTACTTCTTCACTGAAAGACTGGTGGACGGCTAGAACAATCTTACGGGGGAGCATAACCCATATCTGCAGCTGCCGAAAAATTCTGTTTCTATGTTTAATTCTACATCAAAGCTTTTTGTTTTGTTTTTTTTTTTGGGGAGTGAATTTTGTCCATTTGCCACACGGAGCATAACGGGTCTGGCACGAACTTTTGCAAGTGAGACACACTGTCTAGGTTTATCTTTTCGTTTGCAAAAAAAAAAAAAAAAATCACTTGATAAAAGTTTTTTGAAATCTTAGTCTGAGAATGGCCTGATACACTATTCACACTGTGTACCTATGAATTAGCAATGCAAAACGGTACATACTTTTAGCCTACTCTCATTAAAGTCCCATTTTTGATTTAATAATTGTAGGCATCCCACACAATGAAATAAAATTGAAGAAATGATACAAAGAACGTATTAAGAGCAGGTACTGAAGACAACAAGTATTTGCTCACTCCACTCTACCTGTTTCTGTGGCATTTCTAAACGCCCAGGTGTTAATAACTAAGGGAATCGTAGAGTTAACAGGAAAACTCGATAGCAGAATCAGAGCCCAGCAGACCCACCACATTCTGTATTCTTGCAGCAAAATTCTGAGTCGGGATTTTCTATTTACAACGAGCGATGCTACGTGCTGTGCAGTCTTGTGATTTACTAACTTCCGCATTACGTCACATGACTACAGCAGCTCTGGGAGTACAATATGGGTGTGTGCAAGCTGCGTGCAGAAGTCGGGGCGTGGCCACAGTTGGTCAGTCTTTCAGAACTCTCCTCCTCCAGGAGACAAGAGGCACTGTAACTAGGTCCTAACATATTATTCCAACAATTTATACTCAAAATCACGGCATTACAAGCACAAGCTTTTAGCTTTATTTTGCCAGTAAGTAAAAAAGTGAAAATGAACAACATTATTTACGACATTAAACTCCACAAGTTGTTTCCTAATATAACTTGTAGAATGGGCAGGGACAGTAAAGGAACCTGACTGGTTGAAACTAGTGGTGTGAGAAGAATAACGAATATTATTTTTTGAATACCACGAATAAGGCACTAGCCGTCCCCTGCTATTCAGAAAATACTATTAAAACAAAGAAACAGGCCCCCACCCATCTCCCCAGCCCAAATCACTTTATCCAAGCCCCCGTCCCCTCCACCCTCTGTCAGTAACCCAATCCCACCCTCCCCACAGCACCCACAATTCAATATTTAAAAGAAGTCCCACAGTAGGCGACTGACACAACCTGTCCGCTTCCACAGCTGGGTGCCAATACAGGTGCTCATTTGCACTTCAAAAAATGAATCCCCTCTTACCCCCCGTCCCCTGCTGGTAGCACCCATCAACCCTCCTCCCCAGCACCCAATTCATCTATTTAATTAATTCAATTAAGGCACCCAACACAAACCACTCGCTCCACAGCCGGCTGCCAATCTAAACGCTCGTTTGCGCTTCAAAAAATGAATGTCTTCGACCCCAACAGCCCCCACCCCTACTGGCAGCACCCATCAACCCTCCCTCCTGCAGCATCCAATTCATATATTAATGAATTAAAGTGACTGGCAGAAACCCGCCTTCTTCCACGAGCAGCTGCTGCAGAATGAAGCATTCCGTGCTGGCGCTTTCTGTACTGAAATGATCAGCTGATGATCATTTCGCACAGAGAGCAGCAAGTGCGCAGAATGCTCGGCAGACCGCAGCCATGGAGGAGGGCGGGTTTGCTCCAGCCTTAATTCATTGATATATGAATTGGGTGCTCTGTAGGGAGGAGGGTGGGATTGGGTTTCTGACAGGGGTTGGGGGGACGGGGGAGTTTGGATTTAGTGATTTGGGCTGGGGAGGAGGGTGGAGGACTGTTAATTTTTTTTTATTACATCCCCGAATATGAATACGCAAATATGTGTGGCCTGAATAGAATATTCAGCTAGAATATTCGGAATAAGGTATTCGCACACCCCCAGCTGAAATGGGATTTCAGACATATATTTTTTTCCACATAGCACACAGAAGTGACAAGTGCCAGTACCTATGGACTTACAACCAATGATATCAGTGTGCCACTTTTCAAACCACTGTTGTCTGTCATCTTTTTTCCTAAGTGAGGGCTGGCTTTCAGCCCCAAACACTCAAAGTAACAATTAAAAGCAGCTATTTAGCTTTAAAATTCCTCAGTTTCTCCTGCTCGGCCTACTTGCTGATACACCCAGCACTTAAACATGACTTGCTCACTTCTGAGTTGACCGCACTTATGACGCGCTCCTGAAACTACTACTGAGCCGAATACAGTCAGAAGAATGGCACTTTGGTGACACTCGCTACCATAGATGGTAGCATGTTGCCATCAACACCAAATCAATATAGCAGTCTTGCTAGCAGCCTAGAGTAGTGACCTCGCGGGTCTGCTACAGGTAGCTCACGCCCCTAGTGACAGCCAAAAACATGTCAGTGCTCCTAGTGACAGCAGAATACCTATAGGAAATAGAGGGACTATTTATGATAAAATTAGCCTTTTTTAAAATCTTTTGCCAACTTTTTAAACGTTACAGTTTCTGAACATATACCCATTTTATAAGCTCAATAACACACTCCAGGGCGTGCTTTATGCTCTGATAAACACACTTCTAGTTACAATAAGGCATCGGACTGTGGCCTCGTGCCTCACTGCACCCCTAGTTGTAGTGAAGGAAGAAACCACTATGGTTCTCAAAAGAGGTGGCGGGGAAGGTTAAGAAGAAAAAGATAGCATTCAGGAAGCATAAGGAATCACAAAGAGCAGGAGAGAGAACTGTATCAGTTAAAGCAGAAGGAAGCGGGGAAGGCAGTCAGAATAGCAAAGGCCCAAACCAAGGAAAAGATAGCCAACTCAGTTATGAAGGGGGATAAAACCTTTTATAGGTACATTAGGGAGCGAAGAAAGACCAAGGAAGGGATAGTGAGGCTTAATAAAGGGAAGGGGGGTGGGCAGAGGGTGTCAGTAAAAGGCAGAGGTACCGAATGAATACTTTTGTTCAGTATTCACTAAAGAAGAGGAGATGATGTACCTAAAGCAAACAATAGAAGCACTCTGGATAGGGGGGTTGATTACAGTCCATTCACTGAAGAAAAGGTCCTGAAAGAACTCCTAAAACTCAAGGTAGACAAGGCAATGGGGCCTGAATGGCTTCACCCCAGAATTCTAAAAGAACTAAGGGGGAAAACTAGTGACATCTCTGACTACCCTTTTTAACAAATCATGGGCGGATGGTGTAGAACCTGAGGACTAGAGGAAGATGGATGTGATTCCCCTTCACAAAAGTGGAAGCAAGGTAGAGACAGGAAACTACAGACCAGTTAGTTTGACCTCAGTGGTACAGAAAATGATGGATTCACTTTTGAAAGAAAAAATTGTTGAGTACCTTGAGGCCAGTGGGGTACAAGACCCAAGGCAGCATGGATTCACAGCAGGAAGATCATGCCAGACTATTTCTAATACATTTCTCTGACTGGATAATCAAAGTAGTAGACCAGGGAGGGTCTGTGGACATGGACTACCTAGACTTTAGCAAGGCATTTGACACAGTCCCACACAAAAGATTAATAAACAAGTTAGCCAGCCTGGGGGTGTGGGTCCCAGGGTGATAGCCTGGGTAAAAAAATGGCTGGATAACAGGACGCAAAGAGTAATAGTAAATGAAGTCCACTCCAAAGAAAGAGGGGATTACTAGTGGGGTACCGCAGGGTTCACTACTGGGGCTGGTCCTCTTTAATGTCTTTATAAGTGATATTGCAGAGGGACTGGAAGGAAAAGTATGCCACTTTGCAGATGACACAAAGATCTGCAACAGGGTCGATAAGCACGGGTGGAAAGAATGAGAAGGGGCTTGGCAAGGTCGGAGGAATGGTCACAAGTATGGCAGCTTAGATTCAATGTGAAGAAGTGCAAAGTAATGCACCTGGGAAACAATAACCCGGGGAAGAGTACACAATTGGGTGGGGGGAGTTACTAACAACAACAACAACAACAAGCTCTGGCAGAGCCACTGTGGCTGTAAATGCATTAACTAGATAAGGGTGTTTCATGGGCTTAAACATAAACATGAATTGTCATTGCATACACCAACTAAATCAAAATATGGTACATTGAGAAAGAGCAGATATAAAAATAATGCCACCACCTGTATTACAGTTACCTATGTGTTTCACATTTTATTCTATGCACCGTTATAGCAATTGACTCAACAGGACCGGGCCATCATATACATGAAGGTATTGTACCTTAATTGCAAACACTGCTGAGACAACTATACGTTGTGACAAGGTGGAAGGTAAACACATTGTTGAGACATGTTTAGGAAGACATTTGAAGTGTTTAATTGATTTTTTTGGAGATCGCTATACAGTACACACACACATAATCAGTGTAATACAAAAGTGCATATATCCAAATATGAATGTAAATCTTACACATTTCATTGCAAGTTGTTCTCTTTAAGGAAGATCTTACTGTACAAGGCCTAACAAGCATTTGTCAATGCCGAACATTCGCTTGCAGGTATTTGCAGTGGTGTTTGGCATGTATGGTGCTTTACCCTAATGCCCTGTGCGATTGCTGGTATTTGCACAATAAATTTTCAGTATGACCTTTTTGTTACCCCCATTGTGCGCTACATAGGCGGAAACACGTTTTGGGCAGGATGTGAAAAATGACAGCTGTACTGCTCATAAGGAAGTGTGGTAAAATGGCAATGTTGAAAATCTGGAGTGGAAATATTGAAAATTCGCAAACCTACGAGCATGCGTGGGAACTGTGCAATGCACGCTCGTAAAACAGTCATTGTTAGGAATATTTTCACCAAATTGTCAACATTGGCATTTTAAAACCTCTGCTAATGAACAGTGTCACTGTGATTGTCTTACTGTGTGCCATACATTGATTTTGCACACCGACTGCGCCATTGTGCACTACATGGGCGGAAACACATTTTGGGCAGGATGTGAAAAATGACAGCTGTACTGCTCATAAGGAGGTGTGGTAAAATGGCAATGTTGAAAATCTGGAGTGAAAATATTGAAAATTCGCAAACTTACGAGCGTGCGTAGGAACTGCACAACGCACGCTCGTAAAACAGTTATTTTTAGGAATTTGTTCACCACATTTTCAACCTAGCCATTTTAAGATCTCTGCTCATGAACAGTGACACTGTGATTTTCTTAATGTGTCCCATACACTGAGTTCACACAGCGACTGTGCCATTGTGCGCTACATGGGCGGAAGCACATTTCGGGCAAGATGTGAAAAATGACAGCTGCACTGCTCGTAAGGAGGTGTGGTAAAATGGCAATGTTGAAAATGTGGAGTGAAAATATTGAAAATTTGCAAACTTACGAGCGTGCATAGGAACTGTGCAATGAACACTAGTAAAACAGTCATTTTTAGGAATTTTGTGACCAAATTTTCAACACAGCCATTTTAAGACCTCTGCTCATGATCAGTGTCACTGTGATTTTCTTAATGTGTCCCATACATTGAGTTCGCACATGGACCGCTACATGGGCGGAAACATGTATTGGGCAGGATGTGAAAAATGACAACTGTACTGCTCATGAGGAGGTGTGGTAAAATGGCAATGTTGAAAATCTGGAGTGAAAATATTGAAAATTCGCAAACTCACGAGCGTGCATAGGAACTGCGCAACGCAGACTCGTAAAACAGTCATTTTTAGGAATTTTTTCACCAAATTTTCAACATAGCCATTTTAAGACCTCTGCTCATGATCAGTGTCACTGTGATTTTCTTAATGTGTCCCATACATTGAGTTCGCACACCGACTGCGCCATTGTGCGCTACATGGCGGAAACACGTTTTGGGCAGGATGTGAAAAATGACAGCTGTACTGCTCATGAGGAGGTGTGGTAAAATAGCAATGTTGAAAATCTGGAGTGCAAATATTGAAAATTAAATGTCGGCGTGCGTAGGAACTGCATAGCTGCACGCTAAATCAAACAGTCATTTTAGGAATTTTTCACCAAATTTTCAACATGGGTTTTGGGACCTTCTCATGAATGATGTCACTGTCATGGTGTTATTCAGGCCGAAGAGTGATTTGGCGCAGTGACTGCGAAATCACCCCCACGGGCCCGAATAACGCCGTGACAGTGACATCATTCATGAGAAGGTCCCAAACCCATGTTGAAAATTTCCAGTGAAAAATTCCAAAAATGCTTGAGATATGCAATAAGTTTAACCCCCATCTAGCCCATTATACAGGTTACCAGCATTCTCAGTTCGCGGTCGGCTTTGAAGAGTGCAGAGCGTGTTCACGGTCCACGAAGATCTCGCGCCCGAGCTCCGGAGGTAAGTATGGGGTGGGGGTGTGGGGAAGGCTGGGTGTGCAGTGGGTGGGTGCGGGTTGTGGGAGGGGTAGGAGACTCAGTGGGACCGTTTTTCTTTACAGGTGTAAAAAAACAAAGGACTACGTGGGACGTTCTGCACGCTGGGATGGGCTCCCAGCGTGGCAGAAGATGGCTGGGGGGGCCGAGGAGCCGACGGGGGATTCAGCACCCCCGTCGGCAAACTACATGGGGGTGGCCGAGGAGCCGACGGGGGATTGGGCACCCCCATCGGCAAAAACAACGGGACGTTTGCCATGCTGGGGTGGGCTCCCAGTGTGGCAGCAGGATGGCTTGGGGCCGTGGAGCCGACGGGGGATTGGGCACCCCCGTCGGCAAACAACATTTGCCACGCTGGGGTGGGCTACCAGTGTGGCACCAAAGCTTTGGGGCGGTGGCAGCAGGGGGCGGCGTGGCCGAGGGGTGGTGTGGCCGCGGTGCTCAGTATGACAATGGTGGTTTCTTTGAAGCGAAGACCACCACTGTCATACAGAGCTCCCGCACCATGGTGCAGGACCGCCATGCCTGCTCAACGGAGCACTGGATTGTAAGGAGAGGCACACCTCCAAAGTGTGCTACTCTCCAAGACGCCCTTTAGCATGCCGCAAAGCTTAACGTAAAATGGGCATTAGGTAAAAGTAAACTGGGTAGGTGTGTATTGAGGGTATTGCATATTTATTTTATTGCTGCTCCCCCAGGCACACACAATATGAAAATCAACAACCCCTTGATATGAAGCAACAGGAATTAGTTAGTACAAGGAAGAAACATGCAGGAGACTGAGTAAGTGAGCAGACAAGTATGAATATGGTAAGTCAAAAAACATTTCAAAAATTCTCACAATTATAATTAATTTTTTACAACTGCGTATGCACAGTTGACAATTTTTATGAAAAGATAATAATGACAATGGGAGTTATTCCACATATGCCCACAGGTGCCACGCATGCAGGTGGAGGGATCTGAGGCCTGGATGCACCAGTCTGCACTGCTTATGAGTCAAAAGATCATGGCGGAAAGGCAGAGGTACTGGGGGTTCCATCGATAGCTGTTGAAGCAGAGGGAACCAAATCTGTTGAGGCCAAAGAAGGGCTACTAGAATCATGTGAGCCCCTTCCTCCTGTACTGTAGCTTCAGGTGAACCCTCTGAAGCACTGGGAAGGGAGGAAAGGCATGCATGAACCTCCCTGTCCAGCAAAGAGACAGCACATCTCACCAGAAAACACCATGCTTGGAAACGAGCGATCAAAACTTGCGTAGTTTTGTGTTGGATGGGGCGATGAAGAGGTCTAGCTCCTGCTGACCCCACAGGTCGAATAATCTTTTGACCACCTCTGGATTTAGCTCCCACTTGTGAGCCCTGACAGTAGTGTGGCTGAGACTGTCTGCCAGGACATTGCTGACACCTGGCACATGGACAGCAGTCAGGTGGAGCTCATGCTGGACTGCCCAGTACCACACTTGCATCACCTCCTAGCTTAGAGGATACGAGTGAGTGCCTCCCTGCTTGTTCAGGTACCAGACCACAGAGATATTGTTTGTCTGAGCCAGGAGTGTCTCCAGACAAAGAAGAGGCTGGAAGGCCTAGAGGGCAAACAGCACTGCCCTCCTTTCTAACACATTGATGTGTAGAGATACTTCTAGCTGAGACGATGTTCCCTGGGTCTGATGATCTCCTAGGTGGGCTCCCCAGCCTTGACATGATGCATCCATTGTAAGGGTCATGGTAGGGGCAGGAGGTTGAAATGGGAACATATGTGGAGAGACTGGACAACTCCTGCCACCAAAAAAGATCCTTCTTCGTGTATCCGGACACTAGGACCCTGTGGTCCATGTTGTCCAGCCGCTGATCCCTTTGGACACGAAGAGTCCATTGGGTTACCCTCATATGTAGTCTGGCTAGAGGAACTGTAGGGATCACTGCAGCCACCAGCCAGACAAGAGGGAGGATCAATCGGGCTGTGGTCCAGCGTGAGTTGGCCACTAATCTGGCCTGTTCCTGCAGAGTCTCCGCTTTGTCCAATGGGAGGAAGGCACTGCCCTGGACCGTATCCAGCACTGCCCCAAATCAATTGTAGGCACTGGAAGGGGAGAGGTGGGACTTGGGATAGTTGACTGTTATTCCAAGTCTGGAAAAGAGATCCAGGGTGAAGGAGAAGGACTCAGTTAGACTACTCTGTGATGGGGCTGACAGAAGCCAATCATCCAGATACAAGCACAGTTAGATCCCTCTGTGGCATAAGGCTGCAGCCACCACTGCAAGGCACTTGGTAAAAACCCGAGGTGCCTAGGATAGGCTAAAGGGGAGAGCCTTGAACTGATAATGTTCCCCCTGGAAAGCAAACCAAAGAAAGTGGTGATGGGCCTAGAAGACAGGGATGTGCAGGTAAGCATCCTGCATGTCCAGCACGCAAAGCCAATGGCCCTTGTGGAGCAGGGCTAGAAGGCCCTGGATGGTGAGCATGCGGAACCTCTTGTACTTGACGTACAGGCTGAGCATGCTGAGGTCCAATATGGGTCTTAGGTCACTCATCTTTTTGGGCACTAGGGAGAAATTGAAGTACTGTAGTACCTTCTTCCTATCTGTGCCAGAGCCACAGGCTGTATGGCTGACTTTTGCATAAGAGCCTGGATCTCATCCCCTATCAGAGACAGGTGCCTTGGAGAATAATGGGAGAGGCCTGGGGGTTGTCTGGAGGCCTAGAAACTCTGTGGTGTGACCTCTTGTTATTAACTGAAGGACCCAAGTGTCCATGGTTATGTCTTGTGACCCTGGAAGGTGGAGGCCAAATCTTATCCCCCACTGATTCCCATAGAGGATCTGAAGGAGGCAGGGGGTCCCTCTTGAGTCAGCAGGCTAAGGGGAGGGAGCCGGCATCTTCTCTGGGGGGCTTCTGGGACTTGGCAGGGGGAATAGGGGTTCCTGATGCTGGATACCAGCATTTGGCCTGGCATTTGGCAGGGACCTCTTTGGTCTGGCATCTCTGTAACCGACGAAAAGGCTGTTATTTCTTTAAACCCCTCGGCACACGGCCGGATGTCACAGATGGATTTGCCACAGTCCTGCAATTCAGTGATAATATCCTTGGCATCACCTCCGAATAACACGGATCCCGGAAAAGGGGCATCCAGGATGGAGGTCTGGATGTATTGTGCCAGTCCAGCAATCCTGAGTCACGAATGTCACCTAATGCAGACAGCAGTGGCTGTGGTGCAAGCAACTGAGCCTACTGTGTTGTAAGTGGCCCAGAGGGCATGACAACAGGTGATTTTAGCCATTCTCACTGTCTTGGTAATCTTGGCCTTAAGCTTCTGGTCCTGGATAGCTTCCAGCTTGAACTCGAGTGAGGCCAGGGAAGATTTCTGGTAGGAAATCATATGAGCCACATAATTAAGGGACCTGAGAGTGCAAGTGGAGGAAGAATGGATCTTGTGACCAAAATTGTCCAGCTGCTTAGACTCTTTATCAGGAGGAGACATGCTCAAATGTTTAGGTTTAGAGGACCGGTTTTGGGCAGCCATGATAACAACTGAGTCTGCATTAGGATGGCCAGGAAGGTGTGTGACCCCATCTGGGGAGTGGTACACCCTGTCTGCCTTTTTTGAAACAGCCGGAATGGAGGAAGGCTGTTGCCAGATAGTGGATGTCAGGTCTTCATGAGCCCAGTCCAAGACAGTATGAGCATAGGAGCTGTGTCAGTCATGTCCAGATGCTCCACAAGCCTTTTCCCTTTGGATCCTGTTCCTGGATAGCCCAGCCACAGGCATTTTGTATAGTTATGAGGAGTTGTGCAAAGGAAGGGTCCTCTAGAGAGGACTTCGGGGACTCCTTAGGCTGAGGCTCTATAGGTGTATGTGTACCAGTGTACCAGAGTTGGAGAATGAGTCAAAGTCGGAGTCCAAAGAGTGCCTCCTGGAGGTCGGAACCCTTTTTAGATGAGTGTCCTGGGTTTTATCACTGACCTGGTGTCTAAAGGAGCCTTTTTCCGGAAAGGTGGGAATCCACAGGAGAAGCTGATCTAGGGGTCAGAAAGAAGGTAGGATTAGAGGCCACCACTGGTTTCCAATGGTCAAGCTCTGAGGCTAGTTGAGTTCTGGCCTCCTGAATCAGGGTCTGAAACACTGCCTGGACATCAGCCTGAGGCTGCTGTGCAGGTTGAGGAGGAGGTGGTGGAGGAGGAGGCTGGTATAATGGTTAGCCCAGCATCTGATATTGAGAGTATCCATGAGCCTGACAGGAGTAGGGAAAGCCAGAAGGAGCATACCCTTGATTAGTCATAGCCCGGCGTCTGGTACCGAGGTACATAATGGGGCTGATGACCAGGCATTGGATACCCTGGCAAAGGGTACATTGGGTATTGTGGGGGTGGATAGCCTGGAACATTGCCTATAGGTCCAGCTGGAGGTACAGCTGAAGGACTGGCAGGAGGTCCAGAAGGACCAGGTATTGACCCCATAGGGACAGTCAAAGGGGCTGGCACTGGATCAGGCACAGCAATGTCCGCCTGATGGAAGGCCATCCAGCATTTGAGGAATGGCCAGAGTGCCAGACATACCCTGACCCAGCAAAGGGTCACCTGGTGAAGAGTCACTTGGTGTCGATGTGTGAGTAGAACCCGATGGAAGACGCACAATCATCTGGGGAGCCAGAGTCCAAGATGGCAGAACCTGGTTGCCCAAGGGGGCTTTGATTGAGGAGGCCCCAAAGGAAGGTCCCTGGAGGGATTAACAATAGACCCAGTGGGTGATCCAGGAAGAGACTGGCATCCATGTTAATACCCACCTCTGGCTTTTGATCTTCAGGCAAGCCTGGAGGGTCTGGTTGGGTCAGTGGGAGTGAAGAACGCTCTAAAGACCATTGTATGTCCAGCAGCTGGCTCAATTTGATGTCGGGAGTATCCTGCAACCCCAGTGGAGGCCTCAGCTGTGCGGTCCCCAGAGGAACCAGGGAGCATCTTATCAGTCACAGCCATGCGGACATCAGAAGGGCTAACATCTGACTTATCAGCCTGGGCCATACAGACAACAGCGGAGCTAGAGTCCAGCTTACCAGTTGTGACTGTGTGTTCCTCAGTGGGGCTGGGGAGTGACTTATCAATCTGTCTTCAGGCAATAGACCCTGAAGAAGATATGGGCCTAAGGAGCACAATAGGGGTTCCACCATCCAAGAAGAGTCCCAAATGCATCATGAGTAATGCAGGCAGGGAGGCCATGGTCTGATCTGCCGGAGTGGTAGGAGACCTGGCAATAGGGGTACTTACTGAAGTGGAGGCCTTTCCAGTGTCAGTGGTGCCCAATGGTTGCCACCAAGTGGATGGAGACCTATCCCAGTCTCGGTGCCTCTCCTTGTCCTTTTTCCTCTTGGATTCTGGTGTTGGAGAAGAATATTTTTCCAGCAGATTCTGCAGCTCCTTTTCCATCAAAGCTAGGCACTTCTCCAGCAAGTGGGCTTTGAGCTTTTTCTGGTGCCTAATCCATGTGACCTGGTTGAAGGATTGGCAGGGTGCACCATCCTTGACCTGGTTTTGGGGCCTAGGCAGCTCATACAGCGGGAATGCTCATCCACATTGCAGATCTGGGTGCTGCAGAACTTGTACTTCTTCTTTTCGACACATCACCCAACTGTTCATGTTCCTGAATTTTACCTCCAACTATATCCCATGCTGCAAATTTGTCACTGTTATTTATTTGCTTCCTGTTTATTTTGTATATCTCTCAAGATCTCTGTATTAGACCTGTTTATGTTACACCTGTTTATACTGTATTTTACTATGTAGTTGTTTGACCTGGTGTTCTGTTCTCTTTTTATGCTTAACTGGATGTTTGTGTAAATGGGCATTTTTGCTCACATACCTTTCAGTATAAAATAAAGATTGATTGATTAAAAACTGGACTGACAGACCTGAACCACAGCAGTTCTGTAAAAATACAAACTGGCCATACTGGGTGCAACTCGCACAAATACTGCTGCAACAGTCACTCTGGCTACACTATTCAGTCCAACTTTTATGTATCTGGTCCGCTCCTGGAAGTCTGTTTTTCAACCCTTCCTTGGCATGGTTGAAAACAGAACCATCAGGACCAGACCAGATAGGTAAAAGCCAGACCAGATCATCTGGAGTGAGTGGATCAGCAATATTTGCACAAGCTGAGTCCAGTCCAGATTTTACAGCTCTGGTCCGGGTCTGGTGATCTGGTTTTTACCTATATCACACTGCATGTTGCTTAGTGACATACTGTAAAGATGAATGCAGAGTCTAACCCATTGAAGGTTGAAGTTTCAGAAAACCAGTATGCTAAAAATACCAAGACTCGTTCAATTCCTGATGATCCCCCACCCCAAGTCACACTTAGTCCTCTACCAAAGTCATGCTCAAATATTGATGCCTCTACATCCATACCATTAAGCTTTTAATGCCATCATGCCTCTTCTGCTGCCATAAGCTCCCCCATCCATGAAGTCCCATTCTGCTTGTGGCAGCCCCCCCCAAATCAGGTAATTTCCCAGGGAGCAGCTCTTTACATCAACTAAATTACTGCTAAACTTCTTATTTTTAAACATTCTGTTGAGAATTTTTGTTTTATTATATCCATGGTCAGGAAAAATTAATTTGTAAAAGAAAAACAAAGCCCCATTTATCAGTTCATTTAATCACAGTACAGCATGTTGTGAATGTATCAAAGTCTATATGTAACCTACAGTAAGTCAAACAAAAATTAGACACACACACACTCCTACCTATTTGCAAGTGAAGCAAACGTGATTGCTATCATTCGGTTGTTTACACCTATAGTCACAAATTGCAGGCTAAGAACATTCAATAGAATAGAAACAGTAGCCCAGAATTGCCTGCCTGAGAAAATGAAGTTGATGTATTATTTGGAAACAGGCATCACTGGGACTCTTTGGTATGGAATGTCCTGCAAAGCAGCAGAATGACTGCCCTTTGGATGGTGGTGTCAAATGGCAATAGAGGTGTTCATAGGGGCTGAGGGCACAGAAGAGCTTATTTGTTATGCAGAAAGCTCCAGGAAGTGTTAACCCATTCTACTTCCACTAGCTTTCTATGCTGTCTGTAGCAGTAGTAGTAGTAGTAGTAGTACAATTTATTCAGCAAAAGCAGTTACACTATACTAAAATCAGGACAAAATACATAGTAAATATAAACAGTCAATAAATAAATCAATGAGGAACTTAAATATCTTTACAGTGCAATTCAGTTTAACAGTGTCCCTTGAGTACTTTTTCACTTAAAAAACCTACACAGGACTTCAAGTCCCCCTAATAAATTTTACAAATGAATTGAGATTAAAAATCTTGCAAAGATCTCTACTATGTTCTTCTCTTTCATAGTGAACAAGTATTCCAGAAGATCCTCCGGGGGAGGCTGAGATCCCCTAACAATCCACCCAGCAGTTTTTTCCTAGTTGATTCATACCTAGGACACAAGAGTATCACATGTTTGAGATCATCTATAGTCCCCACCCCACATTTACAATATGGAGAAAGTACCCTCTTTTTTGTCTGGAAGTGATACATTGAGCATTATATTTTCAGTTCTGAATCTTGTATAGATTCTCCTTTGTTTAAGACAGGTTAAAAATGGAGATAGGGCTCATACCCCATGAAATCTTTACTTTTTATAAAACCCATATAGCTTAAGCTTGGAGAGTTGAACATAGCAATAATTTATGTCAAAGTCAATAAGCCTCAGTTTGACATCCTGCCTAATCTCCTCAAATGGTCTCATGTAGATTTTATATAAGAGTGGCCCAATCCAGCTGGCATTATTGTTTCCTTAATAAGTTGAATAAAGAGATGTACATATCCCATGCTGGCCAGTATGATGGCTTCCTCTATACACATTCTAGGATATCATTGTTGGGGCAAAGAAAAGTTTCAACAGAAAGAGAATCTGTTGTTCACAAATGAGAAGTCAAGAACGTTGTCCTAACTCCAAGGCAAGAATATGGCTTGGAGTTCCATTTGGCAACATTGAGATGTATCTATAGAGTTTATTCAGAATTATTTCTAATTCTCTAACCTAAGTATAACCTCAGATTTCAGAGGACTATAACATGCTCATTCTTATTTTAGCATGAACAACTCTTAATACCCGTCTGACCGACGACTTCCCCATCTTGGCGTTAAAGATTTTTAGGCATTTACCGAAGTTCCCATTTTATATTGAATAGCCTCCAAATGTTTGGTCCAAAATAGGGTATAGGCAAAATGGACACCTAGATAGTCATAACACTTACCAGTGTCTAAATGGTTACAGTTTAGCTTAAAGCTTACCATATTCTTGGTTTGAGAGCCAAAAACTACAATGTTGGTCTTGCCGAGATTTACTTTTAGTTTCCTTTGAGAACAGAGAGATTCAAAGTGAGCCAATTTTCTTTTAAGACCTAGAACTGAGGTAGAGAGCAAGACCAAATCGTCTGCATATGCTAAACATTCAGTCCTTTGATCATTATTTTTTGGAGCATGAAAATCTAGGTTACCAAGCTAATCCAAGATTGTGTTAATATAGATATTAAAGAGAGTGGGGGCCAAAATACAACCCTGTCTGACCCCAATGTTTGTCTCAAATCTATCAGTTAAATGACCAAACTGATTATATTTGACCCTTGACCATGTATTTTCATATAGTCTAATAATAACATCAAGAAGTGAGGCCTCCAACTTCAGATCCCTTAATGTAGCCCAAAGGATTTTTCTACTAATGCTATCGAAGGCCGAGGAGAAGTTCACAAAATAGCAATATAATCTGTTTTTTCTCACTTTAGTATACTTCCATATCAAGTGCTGAAGCACATAACAGTGTTGTACTGTAGAACGGTCCTTACGGATACCGTTCTGTGCCTCATTCAATACTGTGTTCTCCTTGACCCACGACAGCAATCTGCCCAAAATTATCCTAGAGAAAATCTTCTGCGAAACAATCCTCTTTCTTAAAAATTTGAAAAATAACACTACCTGCCCAACTGGCAGGGCAAGAGTACCCCTGAACCAGGCCATAAAACAGCACGAGAAGAAGAGGAATCCACCAGTTGGGAAAAGCCTTATAGAGATCACCTAGGACCCCATCCAGCCCTGGCACTTTATTTGCCTTAAGCCCAATCAGTGCCATCCGGATTTCATCCTCTGTGATCAAGATAGGTCTTGGAAAAATATCATCCTCCTATATTTTGAAAGCATCAGGTGTCTCTTGCTCTTCATGAGAATAATAGAGCTAGGAGAAATGAGATGCCCAAACTTCAGGTGTAATATAGGCTTCAGTCCTATTGGCATATCTATTATATCCCTGGGCAACAATATTCCAAAATCGCCTTCCATCCCTATCCAAAACAGTCTGTCTCAGTTTTTCCCAAAGTCCCTGAATATGTTTATGTCTCTCCCATTTGAGAATTTTCCTATATTTTTCTCTTTCAGTTTTTAGCAATTTAAAATCTGCTGCAGGCGTATTTCTTTTCTTCTTATGCTGTCTTAGTTTTCCTCCAAATTCTTTCTTTGCCTGTGGGCATGCCGAATTAAACCAAGACTTTTATAAAGGGACCTAGGATGGTACATTGTTTACATCTCGGTCCAAGTAATGAATGAATAGTTTCAATTCTCCAAAATATGAAAGGCCTTACTTTTGTCCAGGACAAACTCACCAATACCACCTAAGGCTCCTGTACTAAAATTTCTTTGAAACTAGCTTGATGAATCAGCCCCCATCTAATCCTTCTCTCATTTATGACTTCCAGATTCTCTTCCTGTTGTGCCTCACTCCTTAAAGTCCCAAAGGGCATTTGATGTTAATTACAATGGCACAGTGCCATCCATTGGTAATCTGACACAGAATGAATGCCAGAGGATAATGAGTTAACGTTCTGTGAGCTCAATTAACACCTCAAGCCAGAGGAAAAATAGTGATCTACAGCT
This sequence comes from Neoceratodus forsteri, assembly GCA_016271365.2. Taxonomy (NCBI): domain Eukaryota; kingdom Metazoa; phylum Chordata; order Ceratodontiformes; family Ceratodontidae; genus Neoceratodus; species Neoceratodus forsteri. The sequence goes on from CM057453.1 coordinate 1,042,753, forward strand.
TCCTCACATATACAGGCAGTGTAGTAATGAGGCTTCAGTGGAGGAATCTATTTTTTTTCTTTCTTTCTTTTACCCTCCTCCCTCCCAAGCTCCGCTTCTTCGGAGTTCCCAATGGAGTCCTGCCCCACTTCTGCCGCCTACTTGTGCCATCCATGAACTCCCATGTAGCCTTGGTTTCACCCGGCAGGGATGAGGTGGGCCCTTACCCCAAGTTTTACCTATTTCATCGGGCTCTAGGATCAGCCAGGCAGGTAGGAGCCATGAGGGTCTGCCCGGGCTCCTGTCTACCCGAGTCTGGAGAGTTTTTTTCTTGTTTTTTCTGTGGACGTCGTATGAACCCTGATGTCAAGGCGCATAGCACCAACGTCCATGACATCCTCCCCTTGCTGCATCTCAGCGCATGCTGTGCCCCACACCTCTGCCTGGGGCCAGTCTTGCACTGGGATGTTGACCCTCCCTCCCTGGAGAAGGCGAGCTGTCCTGGGGATGCTCAAGCCTTCTCCCCAGCTGGCCCTCCAGCTCCTGGGCTCATTCCTGAACCCGGGTTGCTGGCGTTGCAAGCGGAAATCCAACCGCTGTGCCGGCGGGCCAGCTAGGAATCTATTTTTAACAATCTATCATGTTGTTTGGTAGCAAAAATTACATCAGCCCTTTTCTGAATGCACAATGTTGCTGGGCTATGCCCACAGCCATAAAAATGGAAATGGACCTGTGGGTAGTCATATCAGATGACCTAAAGGTAGGCAGGCAATGTGAGAAGGCAGTAAGGAGGACTGGGGGATACTGGAATGCATAGGAGGAGGCATGGATGTTAAAGATCCCATGGTACTTCTCAAAAAAAGTAGGGGAAAGTTTTATTAGAACAAGAAATCGTGTGATAAACAACATAACAGAACATAGCATAATAAACAATATAGAAGGAACTGCAGAACAATAGAACATCGCATAACAAATGTGACACCTAAAAGAAAAAAGAAAAAAATGCAACAAAAACAAAATATAGTGAGGCCATCAAGTCACGGCGAGTCTGAATCTGTAATCCAGGGAAGTGCAGTCCATAAGGCAAGTAAACTGAGAACAGTGTAATGATTGTTCATATGCATATATAGTTTGTAAATCCTTCACCACTTTCCGCTCAAGTTCCAAAAAGGTACAGTCTTTTTGCTGCAAAGTAAACTGGCATCTAGCCATCCAAATATTCCATTTAATCACCACTAGAATAAGGTTAAGAGTGTCCGTATGCCATAAAGACCATTAAGGAGAAAAAGCACCATACATGATTTCCTGAAAAGAAACAGTATGAAATATTGGAGAGGTCCACTTTTGCGCCAAAAACCCCACCATTGCTGAATAAACGTACAATCAAAAAATAAATGAGTTATCGTTTCAAGGGCAGCATTACACAATGGTCTAGAACATGACCTATCCTGAAGTTGTTTATGCTTTTGATTGGCCTTGACATTAATACTTTCATGGCATGACAACCAATGAAAATCCCACATATAGGCTGGGATTCTTTTACACATAACAAAGAGAAGGGAGGGAATATGTTAAGCGGACATTTGTCAAAGGGGACTGTATCATACAGACTGAGGAAAGAAGCAACTATAAAGGGTCTTATGTGAGTGAGTAATGAGCATCCGAGGAGATACTTGCCATTGTTTCAATATAAAAACATATATTTTACATACAAAGGCGTGCTGCCAGAAGGTCGGAGTACGCGAGGAGTTGTGTTCCCACTGATGGAACCAAATCCCACAAGAATCGTAAAACCACATTTCCCATCCTTTCTGAGTATTAATCAGAAGTGGCCGTAAATTGGCTATGAAAAACACACTAAAATAAAACAACAGGGGGTTAACCATACTGACACCACCTTCAGTAACAGGTAGATAAGTAATACTTCTTTTGATTGGATTCAGCCTGCTTCCCCACAGTGCCTGAAAAAACAAGCTGAGAACCACCGTCTCCAGTTGTTTCGGGATAGTGAATACATAACTTAAATAAAGAAATAAAGGCAGTAAAAAGGTCTTCATTAGATAAACCCTCTTTTTTTTCCCAATAGATCCCTTATTCCATGAGGCAACTTTCAATTTACCCTGTTTTAGTTTAATCTCCCAATTATAAACATCTGAGTTACAGATTCCAAAATGGACTCCGAGGATTCGAATGGGCCCCTCTACCAAACGCAGTGTGCCAATGCGTTGCATCAGGGCTCTAATGGATCCTAACCGAATACCCATACTTTTATCAAAATTCAAACAAGCTCCTGAAAAAGTCCCAAAGTAAGTACATTCTTGTAGGGAAGCCGTTGCCGAGGACGTACCAGCTAAAAGGAGGCAAATGTCATCAGCATATGCAATGACTTTATATGGCGCAAGCATATCAGAACAAGAGATTGCATGTATCTGAGGGTGAGCGTTCAGACGCCGAAGTAGAACATCCAAAAACAGGACATATAAAAGAGGGCTCGCAGGGCGACCCTGGCGTACACCTCTTTTAACAGGAATCATAGGTCCTACCCAACCATTGACAACCAGAACAACCATGGCCGTTCTATAAAACTTTTGAAGCCATCGTATCAATGTGTCTGGGATATGCAGAAAACGCAAAGCGTTCCACAAAAAATTATGGTCAACCGAGTCAAATGCCGCCCTCTGATCCACTGAAACAATAATACCAGAAGCCTTGCCTGCAATTCCATGGGAAAACAATTCCGAAGGAGAATCGGTGGTCTGAGATCTGCCTCGGGTAATGAGCAGGATTAATGGTGCAGAACCGCCTCGCAATTCTTGTTAAACGCCCTAATGATTTTCATTAATAATTTGAAATCAGTATTAAGCATGCAGAGAGGCGCTAATTCTCCAAAAGGTGAATGTCACCTTTTGTTTGTAAATATAATTAAAAGTACCTTTAGTAAATTCTAAAGGTATAGTCTCACTACAAAGTAGGGCATTAAATACAGTGGTCAGTTCAATGAGTAAATGGTCATACAGTACTTTGTACAAAGCACGCTGGGAGACCATCTGGGCCAAGAGTTTTATGCAAGGCAATGAAGAAATTACGAGACAGCTCTGTTTCTGTCAAAACAGCACAAACCATATCTGCACTCTTTGCTGTAGGGAGAGGATATCAGGTCCCTGTACAGGAGTGTTGGGTCTTCTAACACTACATTGGAGGGAGAAAATAGAGCAGTTGTATAATCAGTTACAATCTGCAGAATTTCAGGACGTGTGTCACATAACGTACCGTCAAATTGGCGAGACACAACACAGTCTTTTGTGAGACTTGCCGAGTTAGACTCAAAAGGACACACCACATCCCTTGGTCCAGTCATATGAAATTTGTGTTGGTGGTACAATTGTTGTGATTGTCTGGACTGAAAGCAAACATGTCTTTCCGTGTCAATTGAATCTGAGGGACAAATTCTGTCCCGTCGCAGTATGCTATGGAAAGCAAGGACTGTAGATGAGCTCTTTTCTGTAGATAGTCCAAATAGTCCTTTCTGCTCTTTTGTCGACTATAAGTTTTTAAATAAATGATTAAAGCATGTTTCATATCCATCCACCAACTTATGGGATCATCATAAAGAATAAACACAGATTTTCGAGCCGAAATAAAAGACAAAAGAAAATTCTGAAACTTCATATCTTGCAACAAAGATGTGTTGAATTTCCATAGTTCCGGCCCTTTGTTAAAAGGGGTAACCGGACCTATACCAATCGACAACATTTGTGATCTGAAAAGGCCACTGCCTGTACCTGAGCCGAACCAATCGGTAATGTACGGGATAAAAAAACAAAATCAATTTGAGTCGCCAATTTACCTTTTTGAAAGGTAGGAGTATGTAACTTTGTGAAGGAAAGATAAGCATCAGTCAGATGTGCAGTACGTATCAGGTTACCTAATTCATATGAATCAAAAGATTTTCTTTGCGGTGGCAAATGAACTTTTGTCAAAGAGACTAAGGCCACAATTAAAATCACCAAAACACTACTTGAAAAGTATGCAAATAGGGCAAATCAAAAAGCAAGGCTATGCAGAGCTGTCTTAACTTGGGGGGCGTAAATATTTACAACTCGGTACGGGCAGGAACCCAAAACAAAATCTAGGACTAAGGCCCTACCAGGAGCCAAATCATACAATTTTAGTAAACGAAAATCCGGAACATTCACTAATATACCCAGACCCGAACAGGGATCTTGGCCTATGGACCAAAATGAAGGCCCCAAAAGCCAGTCATGTTTCGCTAGTCTAATTTCCTGCATTGTGTGGAGCCTGGTATCCTGCAATAAAAAAATGCCTAATGGTAAAAATTGTAGGAAAGAAAACACTATTCTACGCTTCTGCTCTTTTCAAGCTATTAACATTAATAGTGTGGCAGACAAAAGGCCATGTCACCAATTAAACAGTGCAAATTAACCTCAAGATTTCCTCTTTCCAGCTACATTCTTCCCTTTAAGCCTAATCTTCGCCTTGAGTTTTTGTGAAAGACCTGTATCCAGTTTGGGGTCCGGGTCAGTAATGCTATCAGGGAGGAGGCGAATAGAGGAAGAGTCAGACTCACCACCTGCATCTTGAGTCAACTGGAGAATCTCATAAGTGTTAGACAGGGCAATGGTTTGGGGTACTACAGGCGGTTTAGAAAGAGGACCAGTCCTCGTAGACCGTCGTCGCACAGTAGTAACCAGTTCACTGGGAGGTGGCATAGCACTGGGGCCAGGGATGTGGTCCAAGTGTGACACCATAGGTACAGCATGTGGGGGTGCAGGGGGTTCAACGGCTAGCAGGGGTTCAACAACAGGTTCTGTTAAAGGGGTAGTAACCAGGGGAGACACGGGGGCATGGACAGCCAGAGCAGGGGTTATCTCGGCTTTAGATGAAACAACAGTAGTGTTACAGATCCGTGCTTTCTGTGCCTGCGTAATCACAAAGCGTTGGTCAACTCCTCCATCATGATTTGCCTGGGTGTGAGCAGACCAGGGACATGTTTGGAATGTATGGCCAAGCTCTTCACACAGATTACATTTGCTACTATTCTGGCAATGTATTCCCACATGTCCTAACACCCCACAATTATTACATCTCAACTAGTCACAAACATTACTCAGGTGCGAGGGATCTCCACATCTATAACAGGCCTTTGGCTGTCCGGATAGAATAGTACCCCTCTGTCACGACCTAGAAAAAGGAGTTAGGTAGTGAATTGGGCCAGAGTCATTAGTACGTAACAGAACCTTAAACTTCCAGCCTCCTGTCCAGATATTTTCCAGTATCCAGGATGGCCTCAGGTTGGCCCTGTACCTTACAACGTTGTTCCAGCCAATAAACAATATCAGACACATCTACACCCTCATTACGGAACATCACCGTGATGGTCTTAAAAACGGTTTCGAGAGGGTATAGCCTGAAGGAAGTCCATAAGGCAGTACTTTTTAACGCATGATATCTTGTCCAAAACGATCCAACCCACGAGACGTCTGAAACTCACATCAAATGTGGATTCTCCAGAGACATGAATGAGGGCAAATATCTAAGTGAAAAAAACTTCAATGAATCCTTCAACAGGGTCAGACCCACGAACACACGGTCCGGAGGTCAAATACTCCCCCTTATAAATTAGTCGAACAGCGTTATGTCTTTTAGCAGCTAGGACCTGTGTGTGAAACAGAGATGAAAAAGAGCAGTGTGTCCCACCTGCTTAGGTGGCGACTTTCCCACAACAACAGAATCCGAGACCGAAATAGCTGAAACACCAGGAAGAGAAGGGGCCCATGGCCCAGATTCTTGCAGGAGGGCTAAGATGGGATTCTGGGTGAAAGCCAAATCTGATGGTAAGCTCAAGGGGTCTGCAGAGTCCCAAGTGTCAGATCGACCTTGTTGTGCATCCAGGAAGTCCTCAGGATGGGGGAACCGAATTGGGGACGGACGGAAACCCACTGTTTCAATCCGGGTTCCTGAATCCAACCAGCACCACGCAATGCCGCTTCCACAGTCCAGGTAGGCTCCACCAGAGAATCTTCTTTTGTAAAGGTTGTAGCAAAAGGATTGCTCTGCTGGGGAGGCTCTGATAAACCAATCTGCAAGCGGTGCAAATTGCGGTCGGTAGTGATAGGGAAGATGGAGCTCCAGCCGTTACAGGCGAGGATGGTGCAGACACCAGATCCGACTGGGCAGCCGTGAATAATTCAAACGGATCTGTGGCACTTTGAGCAGAAGAGCAGGTAGTATCAGTAGCATTAGGAAAAACAGCCAGTAATTTGGTTTGCAAGGTAGGTTTCATCGTGGAAGAACAACATGTAGCGTCTGACAGGCGCTTCCCATTATCACATGCACTTATTCACAGCAGCCTCAGTGAGACACGTTGCATTCAATACAGGAACTTCGGAGGTAGAGCAATCCATAGTCGAAAAATCCATAAGAGACAATAACTCAGCAACAGGTTCTTTCTGAAGGGAAGCATTCAGTAGCATAGACTCTTTCACAGACTCCAGCTCAACCATTGTGGTCTCTAAACAGCCAGAGACAGGAGTCGAGACCAAGTCTCCTGTCTCTCCAGCCACCTCCACAGCAAGCAGAGGAGGTTCCGCCATCTTGGACTCCATCAGAGTAGGGGAATTTCCCCGGTGTCCTGGCCAAATTTAACCCATTCACTAAAAATACCACTAACAGCGTAAAATCTGGTTCAGTTTCAGTTGGCGTCCATCTGTATCCCCCCCCCCCGGGACGAGGCTGAAAATAGGCAAAAAAATGTCTAGTCCTCCTTCCCAGTCAACAAAAACTAAATAAAATAAATAACTAGGATCTGCAGCTTATCCAGTAGGTAGGAAATGGGCAGACTGGGTGAGTAAGCGGTCCTTAACTGCCATCAAAGTCTATGTTTCTGTGTTTCTATTAGTCAGAGCATAAAGCATACCCTGTCATATGTTATTGCTTACTCAACCTACAAATCCAAAATCTCATGAGTCCCTACCCCACCCACAGTCTGGTGGCACAGTTTAAAATGCCTCCCACTCACACCTACCCCTCTTCTTTACTGCTGATAGCCATAAGAAGTAGCAGTAATGCGTTTGTCAATGACCAGATCCTCATTTCCCAGGCTCAACATGGTCCATATTGTTCCTATCCTTAATGCTGTTGAAGTATAGGTAAGCAAGAGGCAAGCCAAGTTGGACTTGGTAAAAACAAGAGTTCTGGACCAGACCAGACTGGAAAAATCTAACTGGGGACAACCTGTGTGAACATTGCTGGAAAAATCCAACTGGGGACAACCTTTGTGAACATTGCTGGTCTGGCCACTTTGGTTGGACAGTCTGGTATGACTTTTACTTATCTGTTCTGGTCCAGTTCTGGGCAATCTGTGTTTTAACCCTATCCTGGTCAGGGGTAAAAACCAGACCACTGGAACTGGCTAGACTTAATAGGTAAAAGCCAAATCAGCCAGTGCCGTAGAGGACAGCCTGCAACAGCAAGGACTCGGCTCATGCTTTAGCTTCAAATGCCAAACCAGACCTTTGGCTTGGCTCTAGGTGAAAGATTCCTGGCTTGCCTACCTCTATGCCCAAGAAAGTTCCATCTTTGCAGCTGAAGGACTGGCGGCACTGATTTATGCTGCAGTCGAGTGCCACTTTCATGAAGAGAAGTGGCACACTGAAGACATTTTAGCAGCTCAAGAGTGGTCCTGGCAACCCGTGATTATGTGGGTCACCTTAAGTTGAGAGATGGACACAATTGGTCATGGGGGAAAAGTCATAGTCTCAATCTTTTCACTACTGGGTGTTTGGTGTCTGAGTTTAGCGTTGTTGTCTTCAAAGTTCGAGGATAGCTTGCCAAATAGTCATCAGGCTCCTGCTGCTTGTGGTGGCGAGAAAAGTATAGCATAGTTGTAAATGGCAGGAGCAGCAATGCAAATGCAGTTGTCTCTAAATACAGGATGCTTGTAGTCAGTCTCCTGATCACTCAGCCAGGATCAGGGTCTGATATACAAGCTCCACCGATCTACACAGACACAGCCTAAATAATTCTGCAGAGTCACAGACTGGGAGTGCCCACATCTCAAATAATGTCCCAGCTCCCATGTCAGTGGAAAACAGAATACTAGTAAAAGAAGACTGGTGGGGCTGTTACAGTCCAAGGACTCCCACAGGCCTAGAAGGTCATTGAAAGAAAAATAACTGTTCCTCATTTATCAAGCTCCCTCAGGCAGAAATGGGAGACCACTCCACCAGGACCCAACTCCAAGCAGAGACAAGTTAGATCCTTAAGACTTATTTGTTTATCAAGCTTTTTCTGTATAATTTGAATTTCTGTTATTTGTTTATATTGGATTTTATTGTAAAGCTCTTTGATAACCTGAAAGACGCTTAAGAAATACATTTTACCTTACCTTACCTTGGATGACTCATCAGACAGGGGTTACCTGTCCAATTCCAATTCTGACCAATCCCTACCTAGGTCCTGTCGGTCGGAAAGAGACCAGCAAAGAGACCTCATCCAGACACAGAGGACACATCAGAAGAGGAAGATCCTGGGGACAAGAAGCTTTATTTCAACCCAGATGATTCCTGGTACATCCCTTGAGAGGACGTCACATTCAGCTATGGCTGACAAGCTAGTAAAAATCTGCACAGGCCCTTGAATAGGACAGCTCTAGAGCAGAGAAGGTCCAAACCCCCCAACAAGGTGTTGCTAAGTCAAGAAGTTGACAAACAATTCTATTTACCTTGGTAAATCCAGCAAAGACCCTAAGAAAGGCATTGACAGGAGTTTGAAAGCAGTGCAGGACAAATTCTTGGATCTGGTGGGGCCACTGACCCTTCTGAGTGATATAGTGCAGGAAGCCAGGACAACCACACCCCACTAGAACTGTATCAGGTTCAAGACTTTATCCAATGGGTCATTTGCTTCCTGGGTAACACCAAGGCTGCTTTCTCTGCTGAACATTGCAAGCTGGCCCTTATCAGGTTCTTTCCAGATTCTTCTGACCTTCCGGTCAAAGATATGGGACTTGAGGCTAAGGACATGTCTTCAGGGAAGCTCATCTTAATTAAAGAGCTCTGTAAATTAAGGAAGGACTTTGCTTCCATAAAGAAGACCCAGTTGTTCTTTAGATCTGTCAACAGACCCCTTTTTGGCAGGACCAGAAAATGGAGAGGTCTTGCATTTGGCCAGGATCATGCACAAGGCTTCTGCCAAGGTGTCAACTTCAACCCAACCTATATCCTTAGAACCACTAGATGCAGAGGCAACTGTCGCTTCAGAGGCAGAAGGCATTTCAGGGTGTCGAGAGAACCCCTCCTGTTAACTCCAGTATTCAAACAGGTAAGTTCATCTAAGAGCCTTCCCCACCTCCCTACCACCATTCTCCAGGTGCTTAGTCTGATACAGGTGAGGACCGATTGGCATCCTTCAGTCACAGTTGGACTGTAACTACTCAGGACCCTTGGGTTTTAGGCGGGGCAGGAATACTGCATTGAGTTCATATCCACCACTCTCTATTCTCCAAGAGACTTCCTTCTCCATCACAGACATAGAGTTGGTCCAGAATGAACTCTCCATGCTTCACACCTTGGGGCCAGCATCAGGACCCCAGCAGTGTCCTAGAATGACACCTCTACTTTTCCTGATTCCAAAGGATAGAGGACATTAACCAGTCATCAGCCTCTGGGACCTCAATAAATATGTGATGTATCAGTATTTCAAGATAGAAGGCATTCATCTCCTTACAGACACCCTCATTCAAGGGGGCTGGCTGGAGAGGCTCAACCTCGTGGATCAACTAGGAAAACATCAGCACCACCAGCAACAATTTATTTGTAGCAATTTAATAAGAAAAAGCAATAACTTACGTACAAAAATGCGATTTGCTATAGAAGTTCATTCAGTGCTGTGCTCCTCAGGGAGGTGCTGTTGACACAAAACCAGTTGGAGTCATGTGATGTTAGTCACACTGCTTCCCTATCTTCTGCACAGCTGAATGGACATATACAGCATGTCACATTTTGTAATAAGTTATTGGTTTCTTCTTAATTGCTACAAAAAAATGGTTGCTAATCTATACTAGTGGTGCTAACTTTCTTCTAATTTGTCTCTGTTCTGCTTTTGAGTCTAGCATGCTGTGCAGTGGAGCTGCCATTTATGTTTTGTCTCAACCTCAGGGATGCCTACCTTTGGTCCCAAACCACAATTGCATTTGTTGTTGTTTAAACAGGATAAACTACATTGAGCACAGCTAATTTTCAAGGAGGTGATCGAGACCATAGTCAGGGAAAGCTTGGTGGCCTACGTAGAGGATAAATGACAATGAGATAACAAGTAGCATGGGTCTGTGTCAGGGAGATCATGCTAAACCAGCCTGATACAGTTTTTTGATTGCCACAGACACTAGAATCACGCACACATGAGATTAGAGGTGGGTGCAATGACACAAACCAATACAAGGAAAACACAAAAAAATTGTAGCACTCAAGGTAAATGCTTGCTAATCAGCAAAGCTAAGAAAACCAGGCACACTTCTCAATGGTGACTGTAAACACAGTTGATTTATTAGCTTGGCTTACATAGCAGTGTCAGTGGCTCAGCAGGTTGCACACTCTTCTCTGAGGCTAGAAGATCAGAAGGCCACGGTTTCTATCCCCACACCAGGCACTTGGGTTAAATCTCAATACTGACACTGTAGTGCAACATGAGGGGGTGCTGCACTCCTTAGGTGCTGTCCTTTGGATGCGACGTTAAACCAAGGTCCCATCTGCCTGTACATGTGCATGTTAAAGATCCCATGGCACGTCTCAAAAAGAGTAGGGGCATTTTATTGAGGAAAACATCAAAACATAATACAGAAATCATACATATTTTAACAGAAACAAAATACATTTCTCATATCATGAGCATATATATAAATTCCCTTCACCAAAGCCCCATAAATACATATACAAAAATGTGTGAATGAAAACAATAATAACAAGCATTTGTCAATGCCGAATGTTGGCTTGCTGGCATTGGCACTGGTAGTGCAGGAGTTAGAGTGATGCTTAATAGGAGCGGCAGTGAAGTATTGAACTAACACCAACCCCCACCCCACCAGAGACTGAAAGGCATTGGGGGTGTGCCTTTGGTTCGTTGGCCATAACGCTTATGCCATTTCACCTCACCCAACCCTGCAAACAGCAACAGGTGTCGTGGTGTGCCTTGGGGTATGTGGCCCTTATGCTCACCCCATTCCATAAGGAAATAAGTTGAGATGGCTGCAGTATATGAGAATGGGGTGAACGTTAGGGCTGGAGACCCCAAGGCACACCTCGATGCCTGTCAATGGTTGCAGGGTGGGGGTGGAATGCCGTGAGCATTATGGCTGATGAACCCAAGTCACACCCCCAACGCCTGTCAGTCTGTACAGGGTGGAGTGTTACGGTTGGAAACCCTAATGCCCCAGGCATTTGTTGGTATTTTCACTCCAAATTTTCAACATGGGTTTTTTGAAACCCCACCTCATGAACAGTGGCAGTATAATTTTGTTACTCGGTCCTGAAAGGTGATTCCCACAGTGACTGTGCCATTCAGCGCCACAGATGCAGAAACACATTTTGGGTAGGATGTGAAAAATGTCAGCTGTACTGTTCATGAGGAGATGTGAAAAGATGACAATGTTGAAAATCTGGAGTGAAAATATGAAAAATTGGCAAAGTTAAGAGCATGTATAGAAACTGTACAATGCACGCCCATAATGCAATCATTTTTTGGAGTGTTTCCACCAAATTTTCAACATGGGCATTTTGGGACCTCCCCTCATGAACAGTGACACTGTGATTGTGTTAATCTGTCCCAAAAGTTGATTTCCCACAGTGACCGCACCATTCTGCACCACAGGTGCAAAAACACATTTTGGGCAGGATGTGAAAAATGACAGCTTTACTGTTCATAAGGAGGTGTGAAAAAAGTGGCACTTTTGAAAATCTGGAGTGAAAATATTAAAAAATGGCACAGTTACGAACGTGCATAGAAACTGCACAATGTACGCACACAATGCAGTCATTGTTTGGAATTTTTTCACCAAATTTGCAACATGGGCTTTTTGGGACTTCCACTCATGAACTGTGGCACTGTTGTTTTGTTAGTTGGTCCTGAAAGGTGATACTGCAGCCAAATTGCTATCCCAAAATAGTATGTTTTGAATTTTTACTGGGGTGAGGGAAATGTTAATGACTGCTGCTTGCCGTGTGAGAGACACCCTAGTTCCCAGTCTACATCCTACACTTTTTCTATATTTAAAGCAGCCCCCGATAATGCTGAAAAGTCTTGGAAAACCTTCAGAACCTGTTCACCAGAAGCCTGATTTTGAATAAAAAGACAAATATCATCTGCATATGCCATGATTTTTTGTAAAAATATGTCGTTATTTGGTGAACTTCCCTGTATTATTGTGTCTCAAATAATATGATGGATCAAAGGATCCATTGCAAATGTATATAGGAGAGGGCTGAGCAGGCAGCCCTGCCATACTCCTGTTTTCAGAGGTATTTCGTTACCCAGAAGACCATTCACTGATGGTATTATTAAAGCATCATTATACAATGTTTTAATCCAAGAAATCATATGTCCTGGGATGCCATATGCTTCTTGCACCTTAAACAGGTAAATGTGAGACACCCTATCGAAAGCTTTGGTCTGTTCTAAGGAAAAAACATATCCTGACACTTTATCTTGTGTACCATATTCAAACAATACATTTTCTGTTATATTCCTACGTGGTATAGAATGGGTCTGAGCTGGGTGGATCAAAATTTCTGCAGCTTTCTCTAATCTGTTATATATAATTGAAGCTAATGATTTGTAGTCAGTATTTAAAATACTAAAGGGCCTCCAGTTATGTAAATTATGTTTATCTCCTTTTTTGAATAGGAATATCATAATTGCTGTCCCAAAGTCTGCCATGGTGTTGGGGGATGTTGCTATTTCATTACGTAGAAGAGCTAAAGGTTCACACAGCTGTAGTATAAAGGTCTTATAGAATTAATGTGGAATTCTGTCTATACCTGGGGAAATCCCTAATTTCAAAGAATTTATCACATGTTTTACTTCCTCTACTGTAATTGGTGCTTCTAACGCAAAGAAGTGCAAGATCATGCACATAGGGAAGAGAAACCCTGAAGCTACCTATAGGTTTGGAGGCGAATTGCTGGCAATCACAAGGGGAAGAAAAAGACTTGTATGTTGTCTTTCATCTTTATGTCCAAACTGCAGTTCATATGACCTACCCAAATGAAGTGTCTGGTAGTGTACAAATATGGCCTTATATTGTCAAGTAGATCAAATGATGGGCAGACTGGATGGGCCTTTCGGTCCTTATCTGCCATCAGCTTCTATGTTTCTATGTTTCTAAAGAGAGGATGTTTGTTCTGGGTTCAAGTGTGGGTAAGGGGTTTTCAAAAAATTAAATAGAGGCATATTTGTAAGGGAGTCTACTCCAAAATAATCCATCATCGTTTTGTACTATCTTCAGCATGTCTACATCTGTTGTTTTTAAAGTTCCTGCTTCATCAGATGACCTGAAATCATCTAAGCAGACCACTAAAGCAGTAGGTAAGGCTAGAGGGATGTTAGCGTGTATTAGTAAGGGTATCACAAGTCATAAGAGGGAGGTAATAATCCCTCTTTACAAGACACTGGTTAGGCCCCATCTGGAGTACTGTGTGCAGTACTGGAGGCTGCACTTGCACAAGGACATTAACAAAATGGAGGCAATCCAGAGAAGGGCAACCAAAATGGTACAGGGACTGCATCAGAAAACATATGAGGATGGATTACTGGAGCTCAATATGTATACCCTAGAGCAAAGGAGGGAGAGAGATGATATGATCGAAACATTCAAATAACTTAAGGGCTTTAACAAGGTGAAAGAGCCTAACATGTTTCAATATAAGAAAAATAGCAGGAAAGGAGGACACAGTATGAGATTAGAGGGAGGCTAATTAAGGGGTAATGTGAGGAAGTTCTTTTTTACAGAAAAGGGTGGTGGATGCATGGAATGGCCCACCTGAGAACGTGGCAGATATGAACAATGTGCAGAGATTCAAACAGGCATGGGATAGGCATAAGGGAGCAATACAGATGAGTATGAATAAATAGGCCATTGACAGAGTAAAGGTCTAGGGCACATTCATAAGGTAGAAAAAAAATGGACAGACTGGATGGGCCTTGCGGTCCATATCTGCCATCAGCTTCTATGTTTCAAAAGAGGATGTTTATTCTGGGTTTAAGTGTGGGTAAGGGGTTTTCAAAAAATTAAACAGAGGCATATTTGTAGGGGAGTCTACTCCAAAAGAATCCATTGTAGTTTTGTACTATTTTCAGCATGTCTACATCTGTTGTTTATAAAGTTCCTGCTTCATCAAATAAACCATTCATGATAGTGGAATCCAGTCTTTGTTTACAGACAAGAAAGGGGGGCCTGAATATGGTTGCTTTCAGTCCCATACTTCATTTCTGCTTCTAGTGTGACAGCTCAGTTATATTGATATTGGAACATTTTAGACTTTAAGTGGTCCAGTTGTGTTTTGTAATGTTGTCTGTCAGTAGAAGATACAGACATGAATTTATATAGCTGATACCTATGATCTAAATATTGTAAATAGTCAGAATTTGATTTCTATTTACCCTGTTGCATAAAGAATTATTTAATATCTTCTTTTTGTATCCATCCACCTTGTCCATAAGTTATCATAGCAGCATTGAACCGATTGGCGTCTAACACTAGCAATATGCCTTGTTTTATGTCTTCTGAAGTCAGTGTGGAGGTATTAAGTCTCCATCGTTTTGGAGTAGGAAGAAATCTAGGTGGTATATTTGCCAGATATAATGTGCATGCCAATAATATGTGGTCTGAAAATTCACAAGGACATAACTTAAAGCGGTTTGTACTAAAGTACTTTGATATAAATATAAAGTCAATCCTAGTAGCATAAGTACTTCTGTAATATGTGTAACCTGGGTCATTAGTCATTAATCTACAAGCATCCATTAAATTTGCAGTAGAAAGGATATTTTGCAGGGCATCGGAGTCGCAGTATACCTTTTTTGCATGTTGTCTTTCATTTTTATGTCCAAACTGCAGTTCATATAACCTACCCAAATGAAGTGTCTGGTAGCGTACAAATATGGTCTTATATTGTCAAGTAGATCAATTCTAGCCATCTTGGTTTGTGGAGCGTAAGTATTAATCCGTTTTAATGGTAAACCTCTATATGTACAATCTAGTAACAATGCTCTGCCTGGTATAATATCCACTATTGTTTGTATTTTGAAACATAATCCCCTAAATAGTATTCCTAAGCCATCGACAGTATCCGTGATGAAGGACCAGTACGATGGACCCCACATCCAACCCCTTTGTGCTTGTGTAGTGTCAAATAGAGACTTCAATCTAGTCTCTTTTAGAAAAAATAATATCAAATGAGGAATTCTGAAAATAAGATGTAATAAGGATCCTCTTTTTACAATTCATCATACTACACACATTCATGGAGGCTAGACATAGATATGTCATTAGATGTTAAAGAGCCTCATGGTTTCCTTTCTGAACTGGTAATTTTCTTTTCTTCCCTTTTTCATTTTTGAGTCTAGGCAAACCTGAGTGGTATCATCTTCAAATTCTATTTCTGAGATTGTCTCAGATTTTGAGAGATATCTGACTCAATGTCTGAATCTCCTCCATCAGGCCCTGTCCTGAAGAAACTGAGAAGATTTCTGTAAAGAGACAGACACAGACCGAACACTTTGTTCAGAGAATGCTTGAGTGAGTCTTTGGAGCTAGGTGCCTGAAAATCTGTGTGTGTGTGTGTGGGGGGGTGGCATTGCCTGCTGAGTGAAGCTCAGTGCTTATCAGGTTGCTCTAGCTGTTCTTTCTGCTGTTCAGCATTATCCTGAGCTGGTGTGACATTGGACTTCTCCTGATCAGTAACAGGGGTGACTGGTGTCTGTTGTGGTGGTTTGGGTTGGGGTGCTGGGTCCCTATGATCCTGGGGTTCCTGGGAACTCTGTTTTTGTGGAGGGGCAGGGGTCTGATCCCCTGCAGGAGTAAAAGGTTGTTCTTGTGCGGGGCGCGAGGTTCTGGTTTCTGGTAGTATCCTGAGCTTTGCTGACTAGATTATCTTGGTTCAAACCATCTGTTTTGTTCTGCCCTGCCCATGAATACTGATGATATGCATGCCCTGTTTCTTCACAGAGGTTGCATTTAAGGCATTTTTACAAGTTATGCTCATTTGTCCAAATTCTCCACATAAAGCACATTTCAATAAATCACATGCACTATTTAAATGCATTCTACAACCACATTTACTGTAGAACTTGAAAGTATCACTGTAAAAAAATATCGCTATTATCGCTGTACCTTTAATGCGCCATATTGGATTTCACTGTATCTATATTCTCTGAGCAACCACGCAGTGCTGTTGTAACCTCGGCAATGAGAACCTCAATTTGAAAACAACATGGACGCGAAAGCTTATTTTTAGTTTTTATTTGTCTTGCCACACAAATCACCTAAAACCTAAACCCTAAATCACCTGAATTCTACTACCCAAAAACCGGAACATTGTCACAGTAAACTCTGTAGCCTCGATTCCAGAGTCATTAACGGACGTCATCGCTGCTGTCATCAGCGTTGTTACCAGGTACAGCAGTCTGTCTGTAAAAAAACAAATAAAACATTGTTTAGTCTCTGAATAGTACTATAAGTGTGTTCAAAAAATTTAGGTTTGTTTTGTTTACTTCAGTTCTCCCTGACGATGCCGGTAGTGGTCTCATTAATCTCTCCAGTGTCCTTGTTGTCACCCTGTGCATTCTGTTAGTGAAAAGGTCAGTGAGGTCAGTGAGTGGCAATTAAAAGGTACATTTTAGATAGAAAGAACGTCAAAATGATATTTACTGTACTGTCGAGGCAGTTGTTGTGTGCTTGCAGTATGCCTGCCTGCTCGAAACCCTGGATACACTCGTCAGTTCGTGTGTACAGGCTAGCCATGCTTGTCACCAGCCACTGTGCATGACAAGACTTTAATGCTGCGGATCTCAGGTCTACCTCATTCTGTGAACTGCTGCTCCCGACCTGAAGTTGGTCAGAGATTTGCTGTGCATACCAGTCAGTGAATTGTATTTTGAGCAAATCTTTAAATATTTTATTTATGGATATGTCCAAAGGTTGTAATAGGTCAGTACAAGATGCAGGTACAAAAATTGGAATAATGTTATTTGTTATATTAGCAGAGCGTGATGATAATTTGACGCGCTAATGCACAAGATAGTCAGATCGCGATATAAACTTGACGCGATATTAAATAGTTTTACAGTATAACACGCCTTTAGTTGGCCTGCAAAGAAGCAGACTTCCCTGTCCCTTCCCTCAAAAAAGCTATTAGGTACATGATACATTTCAGATTCTATCTGAAAGAGTTTTACTTTGAACCTCCATCCCCCTGTCCAAATTCCCTCCTACCTATGATCACCTCTTGAGGTCCCAAAACATTACAAAATTTCTGCCACCAAATATCACTAACATTGATCCCCTCGTTCCTGAACATTACACTAACAGTTTTGATGAGAGGTTTTGTTAACGGTAAGGTCGAAAAGGGTACTCACAGGGATGTGGATTTCAAATTATTGTACTTTGTCCAGAATTTACCCAAGTTAGCAAATGTTCTGAAACTTATGTCAAACACATCTTCCCCTGAGATGTGGCTAAGAGCATAAAGCTCTGCAGCTTGGACATTTATTGATCCCTTTAAGCAACTTTCTCGCTACATATACTCTGTTGGGATGTTCAGCCAACCCCCCCCCGTATCACAGTCGAACTGCATTTCTTCATGGAGCTTGCTCAAGTGTGTTTCTAAACAGTTCAGAAAAGGTGGGGCCTGGACTAGATCTTTGTTGACTGTGTTCTGATCTCGGTGGGGGGGGCACACTGGGTTCGGGCCCTGCATGAGACCCATCATGATGTTTGGTACCAGGAGTATCTGAAGCACAAAGGGTATCAGAGTCTTGCATTGTAGCAGTAATACTGTTCTAATGGGGCAGTGTGTTAGAAATGTATTTGGTATTAAGGTTTTTGTCAATTAATGAAGTAGTTGGTACCTGTTACACTTGTTCCTTTGGCCTGGCGCTTATCTGAGAAGCAATATCCCCCGAACTAGTGGAAGGGATTGCTGACCATTCCATGTCTGAAGTTGAAGCAGTGGGCGCCCTCCGAGTTGAGATGTCTGTAGAATTAAACGTTTCCCAGTTTGGGTCCGGAATCCATTTTCCTTTGGTCGACTGTATCCAGCCCACATTTGATAAAGCTTTATCTGCACTCCAGGATGTGTAGTTGATAGGAGCATCAGATCCTGATATAGTAAAAGTTTTTCAATGTGCTCCTAGCAGAAAGCATTTCAGTAGGTACTATTTTAACTGTTTCTTTCTGATTTTGTAAAGTGGTAGCCACAGGAGAGGTATTTGTGTCTGCAGCGATAATTTGTTTTGCTGTTGATCTCTGAGTCAGTGGTTGCAGTACAGTGTCAGAGGCTGACAATGTCATTTTTGAAACGCTTTTATGCGAGGGTGATAATAAGTCAGATGTATGTGTTGCATCTGGTAGTTCCCCACGGTATGCATACTAATGTTCTTCTGTAGTAGTAGTGCTCCAGATAAATTGGCCTTGCTCAGTGTGTGCAGGAACAGGTTTATAACTTTTGTCTCTCACCAATCCATCAGGTAAATCTGTAAGTGTTGTATTGCTGGTCTCCATAGCATTTGAAAACAAATCTGTATCCATTTCTTCATTCCTCTGGCAGTATCCTAACCAAGGCCAAGGACATTGCCCCAGTCAGCTGAGTAGCATCCTCCAACTCCAGGTCAGAGCCCTCCATCTTGGACAGTGAGCCAATAGCACCTCCTGCCAAGAGTAGGGGAATTTTTGTTAAGGAAAGCAAATCTAAACAATGCAACTAAAAATTATATCTCGCTTATCGCATCATCCTGAAAAAGAAAATCAGGAATACAGTAACAGACCCCAAAACTCCCAACACAAAACAACCAAAAACCCCCATCCTTTGAGTGCAAACCCCCAACCAAAATATTTTACAAAACCTACCTACAGAAACTACTGACCCTCCAGCAGAACCCTAAGTGCACCACTCTTACTCCAGTAATTCATGGAGGACGCCAAGGAAAATGTCTCCACCAGGTCTTTGCAGGGTAACCCTTATTGTTCCTTACAAAAAATGGAAGTAATCTCCTTATCCTCCACAAGATCCTCCAAAGGAATAAACCTTTGTTGGAATGTAAACTGACAACAAACTTGCCATATATCCCACGTTAGACAAGCCAAAATAACTCACAGAGTCCTGGGATGGGAATTTTTCCACCCATCTGTAAACACGCCATTATGGAAAGATCATAATTTATTTTTGAAAACTGAGGGAGATGCCACTAGCAGTCCAACAAAGGCCATAACCCTGTAATATAAGAAAAAGGGTAAAATAAGTGCTCCATCGTTTCTAGGTGTTGAGCACACTGTTACCTCAAACAATTCCTTTCCACCATAGTTTTATGGTGGTGATTATTCCTTACATTTAGTTTCTCATGGCAGCAGAACCAAACAGTATCCCACATCTTCTGGGGGATTCTCTGTTCCAGAAGTTGATTCCTGAGACAACTCTCAGGTATTCCCAGGGGGCACTGGAAACAAGGGATCATAAAAAACTTTTTGCTCAAAACATAATTATACAATTCCTTCCAGGTTTTGTATAAAATATCTGCAGTGGCGATATTCCATTGCTCTAGTTTTTTTAAATGAGAGACCAAATATTTAGTGATCTCATTAGGCATGTTGCCAAAAACACCCCATTTCCTTGAACACCATTTTGTAAAGGTGGGGAGGAGATAAGGAGAAGCATCTCAGGTGGGAGGTAGAGATCTGTGGCAGAGGATGCTGGAGACAGTTTCCCGAGGTGAGGCTCAAGAAAAAGAATTAAAAAAAAAAAGTGGCAGCTCTTTTGACGGGGTTCAACCTACTCCCCCATAAGAGCCTAGAAATGTATTGTATACCCTTGCTTCCAGTTGTACGGGAAGGGGAAAAACATAACTCACATAAAGAGTAGGTATAATAAAAAAATGTTTTTGCTAAAGACCCTCTTCTGCTTTGTCATCGGCCACGATTTCCATTTCTCCACCTTAAGTTCTGTGGTTTGCAGTGTCTCTGTCCAGTTTTGCATAGCAGGATTCAGCTCCCCAAACATGTTTAATGGGCCATGAACACTCTTTATCCCAGCAATCGCTTCCCCCTGCTCACCCTGATCAGCAAGTAAAGTCATACCCATAACTTTGTCTTTATTTAACGCTGAACCAGAAAACGTTGAAAATTCATGTAACACTGATAAAGCTGCATCACCAGAAACTGTGTCCATGACCATGATTCATATATCATCAGCATACGCCATAATACATGGAAAATATTCTGTGATTCCCAACTATAAGTTTGACTTGTGGATGTTATTCTATCTTCTGAATTAAAGGACTGATGCTGGACACATGCAATAAGGGACTACGTAAGGGGACACCCTTGTCTCACTCCCTTATGTATTTTCACTAAAGCCCCAAGAAGGCCATTAACAACCAGCCAAATAGTAGCATTATTATACAAATGTCATATCCAATCAATAAACATGAAAGGTAAACCATATTTTTCCCAAACGGAAAACAAAAAAATTGTGTACTATGGCATCGAATGCTTTCGCCTTATCCAAGCTGATGATATATCCCAGGCAATTCGATCCCTCACAATTTTCTCTAAGTAGATAAAGGTTATCTTACGCTGTTCACTTTGGAGCAGCACAAGTCTGAGTGAGAATAATCAAAATTTGAGCTGCACCAGACAATCTGAGACCTAATACTTTACACAAGATCTTCTAGTCTATATTAATCAAGCTGATCGGTCTCCAGTTTTGTAAATCCGCTTTGTCACCATTTTTGTAAAGATATATCAGAAAACTTTCAGGCAATTCCGTAGAGATTTCCATCTGACCTTGTAAAATCTCATTAAATATTATTGCCAGCTCATCTACAATGACATCTATAATCTTCTTATATACTGTAGCTCCACACACACACACACCATCTGGTCCTGGAGCAGTACCCACTTTCAAGGAAGAGACAACAGTTTGCATTTCTCCTGGAGCGATTGGGGCCACTAAGTGACCTCTGACCTCCTGTGGAAGATCTGGTACAAGGAGATCTTGGAAAAACCCATTTGTTGAAACTGGAGTATCCTCTCCAGTCCCAATCAAATGTACAGTATAATCATATACAAGCTGAGTCATTTCCAAGTTGGGGTTTGTAAGGGAACCATCTTGCCATTTTAGCTGGGCCATATATTTTGTCTCAATTCTAGCCTTACAACAGTCGTAAGCATTAACCTGATATCTTTTCCCCTGCGTCCCATATTTTTGTTCATCCAGGAAGGTGGATGCCCTATCATATTGGACCGTACTCATTTTCTTCTTTATATTAGCAATTTGGGAAGAATAGTTAAACTCAGTGTCATACGTCTGAGAATTAGAGTTTGCAAATGTTTTCTTTTTTTTTTCTATATAGATTTTTATGGTAGATTTGTAGGTTTTTTCTCCTGCTTCCCAACCCGAGACCCCAGCACACACACACACCATGGTGCCTGCTCAGCCCTTCTGCCCACCCATAATAATGCCACCCCTCTGCGCCTATGCCTACCCGGACTCCACCTGGTGGGAGGCGGAACTACGGGGGTGGCAGCCCATCTCACCACTCCCAGGAGAGAAGAACAGCCTGCCAGCTTGCTCAGTCCTGCTTCCCCTATGCGCCCCCTTGCACCGGCACCCTGATGACTTGAGGTCGTTCCTGAACCCGGGTCACTGGCGTAGCATGAGGTAAATCATCCAGCGCCTCAGCCCTCAGTGCCACTGGGCCGGCCAAGTTTGTAAATGTTTTCTGAGCTCTAAATAATGGACATAATGGGAGGTATGTTTTTGTTTGGCCCAATGTCGAAACAATCTTTTTAAATCAAATTAAGTATCCACCCACCACTGAAATGGGCTGTCATATAAATCATAAACTGACTTCCTTGCTTTAATATTTCTTGTAAGGAAAGCTGTACTTGCTGGTCTTCCAACACAGAAATATTCAGTCTCCACCTATGGTGAGTGACAGGCTTGTTCAGTGCAGCTCTATTTTATTGCAATAAAATCTTGGTCAGTAGTTTCCATTGGTGTCACTGTATACCATGAAACCTGAACCCAGTGAGACAGAAAGAAAAATCATATCTGCCAATCTCCTCCACCCTCCTCCCTGTTTCTCCTCACGACACATCACAGAAGCTGGCTGCCCCTCAACCCCTCCTTGCTAGTTTACCTCTGTATTTGTGTCTTTGCCAGCAATGTGGTCTTTATCCTACATACTCCCACTTATCCTGTTTCTGTCATTTATGGACCCTTCCATCCTGTTATACCCCAATGCCACATCCCCTTCCTACCCCCCTAATTTGAAGACTAAAGCTGTGCCATCTTGCACCCTATGTGCCCCTTCTATCCTACCCCCCCACCCCTACTGGTGACTGTAACTGGGCATTCAAGGCTAGCCCCAGCCTTCCTCCTACTCCCATACCTCCTTCCTTTTTCCTGCCTGTATCTCCAGTACATAACCCCGCCCGGGAACCGGTTAACCGTATGCCCAAACATCTCAAACTCTTGTTGCTCCGCAATGCCCTACTACTCCTATTGTGCTCTGGGAATGTTCACCCCAATCCTGGCCCACCTCAGCAACCATTCTTTAAATCCACTAAATCCAGAGGTCTCAAGATTGCCTTCCTTAACATCAGGAGTCTGCTCCCCAGACTTGACCAGTTGCAAGTATGGGTTAAACAGCACAAGCCTGACATCCTTGCTATTGCTGAAACATGGCTCTCTCCAAAAACCCCTGACTCTGCTGCCACTCTAGATGGGTACACCCTCTTCAGAGCAGACAGGCTTGGGAAGAAAGGGGAAGGGGATGTGCCATTTACCTCTCTGATGCGATTCAGGGCCTTGCCCTTCCGCCCCTGTCTGCAAGAGATCGTGCTCAGGCACTCGCGGTTAAAATATGAGGGAAGTCACTCCATGTCCTATCAGTCTACATCCCACCTAGGGATACAGCTGCAGGATTCAATTCAGTCATCTACTATGTTACCAATCTGCCTAAGAGCTCTGAGGTTATTGCCCTGGGGGACTTCAACGTCAGCTGGCTTGGCTCTGAGGCTGGACCTTTTAAGGATGCTATGGCTGTGACTGACCTTACACAAATGGTTCCCAAACCAACCAGAGTTAACTATAAAACCAGGTCTCAGACTCTACTTGACCTTATTCTCGCTAATTGCCTCTGACAGAATCTCTAACACAATTGTGTTGTCTAACTCCTTAGCGACCACTCCTGATTATATGCAACTGGTCTCATCAGCTCCCCAAACCCTGCCCCCCACAGGACCTCCTACCAGCGTGCTCTTAGATGGGGCAGCTGTCATGTTCAAGACTTCCTCTGCCGATGTGACTGGTCACCAGTTGACACTGCCACCTGTGTGAACTCAGCCCTAGAGCACTTCATATCTCTCTTTAAAAGTGCTCATAACCTATTTGCCCTTTCAAAAACTTAAAGTCAGGGGCTAGCAACCCCTGAATCACCCCATCGTTCTTTAAACTAATGGCTACTCGCGACCACCTCTGGCATATCACTCATGCAACAAATCATGCCAAGGACTGGCAACACTATAAGGAAGCTAGGAATGCCTGCACTAGAGCAGTATGTACTGCTAAAATATGGAAATTACGTACTTACTGTAATTATTGATCTTCTTGGACAGTCTCCATCACTCATTCACTTTAGTGGGATAGCGCCGGAGGCGCTAGGACCAAGCGGGGGCCAAAAATTTTCTGAAGGGCCGGCACCGAGGTAGGACCATGCACGCATGGCACCGTGAGACTGACTCGCGCCTGTATAGGCTATCTCGGTGTCGACCCTCCAACCGCCTCAGTACCTTTTCGACCAAGGAGGTGCAGTGTAACTAATGAGAATAACTCATTCTGAGTGTCTGGGCCTGAGAGTGCCCAGATGGCCTTTGTAAGAAAGGTCAAAGAACAATGTCTTCACAGTCCGAACCATAGGCCATGAAGACCAGGAAAGAAAATTGAGTGAACCCAGGGGATGGTGGGTGGGCGTGTGAATGAGTGATGGAGACTGTCCAAGAAGATCAATAATTATGGTAAGTACGTAATTTCCATATCTTCCTGGACTAAGTCTCCATCACTCATTCACACTAGTGAGAGTACCAAGCTAAAATCAACAACCCTGAGTAGGGTGGTAGGAGATAGGGTTCACTCGGAAAGGACAGCCAAGGACTGTCCTGTTAATAAAAAGAGCTGTCTTGTAAGAGCATCTATAACATAGTGCCTACAAGATAAGCGTTCAGTTGTAACTCGTCACGTTGCTGACAACTACAATGGGCAAAAAATTAAAGTCTGCCAGGCAGCCGCAACTACTCTAGGACAGCGGCAAGAACCTGGCCTCACAATTTGATCTAGGACCAAAATTAATAGTGTCAAAGACATGCACTAATCTAATGTAAAGGACCTCAGGAACTGCAAGAGCCGGAGGTAAAGTGTACAGGTTCAGGGTAGTATGACTGTATGTGAATATTTGATGGTTACCTTAGAAAGGACCTACTTCCCAATGGTCAAGAAAGAAGCATGTCATCTGTTAAGCTGAAGCAAACATGGAAGTAGGAATCTAAGTTCCGACTTGCTGAAGAGTCACTTCTGTTGCTGCAAGGCTCTGATCAGGAGAAGAAAGCCTGATTAAAAACAAAAGGGACTAACAGACTGGTTAGATGCCTAGGTTTTGGAAATATCTCAGAATAAGAGAAATTCTCTAGAGAAAAGAGGTGAGCTATACCACCGCTGGATCGGACTGCCCCCTAGGGGTAGAAGAAAACAGTTACTCTTTACTGAGGTTTAGAGATGACCGCTTCAGGGTTGAGGCGGAATCTGATCAGATCCAAGTGTGGTATCAGGAAATTCCAACTAGGCCCTGTGCTGTGATAATTCTGACCCCCTTTTTTTTAAATATCATTAGTCCGAGCCTGACAAGGTTGCTGGCTGCTATTTTGGCAAGTATTGCCTGATACAGAAATGACAAGGATGTCATCCCTCTGAGGAGCAGGAGGAGCCTGAAGATCCATAACTGAACCCCTGACTGGACTAATAATAGCTAGACAGATGTTAACTACCTGTGGCGAAGCAGCCACCAGAGGGGCAGCATCAAAAATGGGCTGTATACCCCTATTAAAGGAGCGGGACAGTCTGTGCAGCTCCCAACCATAGAATTAAAATGTTCCAAAGAGTGTAATTGTCTTGACCACTGAAAAAGTCTAGACGCAGAGGTATATAGTCCACAGATCCAGTCTGAACACTATGGTGGACCTCATAAATGAGGAACTACTAAAAGAGCTTGCATCACAGACTCTGATGATAGAGAGGGCATGTCGTTCAGTATATAAAATGAGTCATCCGCTGAATCACTGACCGAAGAGCAGGGAGAGACTCATCCAGATGCCTTTCTACCACAGAAGGACCCCAAAAAGAGGTCTCAGTTAGAGCCACTAGAGACTCCGCCACCAGGAAGGGTGTCGAGGAGCTTGGCACCACGTAGGGGGCTGAGAAAGTGCTGAGCAGAATGAGAGATTCCGCTGACAGAAACAGAACAGAAGAGTCCCATCAGCGGAAAATCGCTGGATGAGGAGATCCGATGCAGACCGCCACCCACTAAAATGTGTGAAAATAATCTGCAGAATAGGAATTCATTCCATGGAAACATCCCAACACAAGTCCTGCGGAAGAGAGGTCTGCAAACACAGATCTTTCCCTAGTTCTGTCAGCCAGCACCTACTGGCACCCCTGCAGCACTAGCATCACTCATGGCACAGGAGGGCACCAAGCAGTAACCATGCCAACCTGAGAGACACCAGAGGGCACCCACAGCAGAACCCACAGGTATCCTCGGTACCAACTGCAGCAATGGCCTGCAAGGCACCCCGACGCCCATGGCACCAAGAAACCCATGGCACCCATGCCACCTGCAGGTGCCAGGTGCCACCCGCGGGTGCCAGACACTACCCGCAGGTGCCTGGCGCCACCTGCGGGTGCTCGGCATTGTCCGCGGCAGCCACGGGTGCATGACATCACCCACAGCACCCACAGGTGCACGGCACCACCCACGGCACCACCCGTGGGTGCCCAGCACTGCCCGCGGCACCTGCAGGTGTCTGGCACCACCCGTGGCACCCGTGGGTGCCCGGCACTGCCTGTGGCACTCACAGGTGCCTGCTGGCATCAGTGGCACCGTGAGACACCCACAACACTGCTAGCAGCACCAACAATGAAGCACCCATGGCGCCAAGCACGGCGCCGAGCACAGCGTGAGCCATGGAGCCGACCCATGGCACCGAGCATGGTGCCGAGCTATGGCACCGACTGCAGCACAGAGCACGGTGCCGACCACGGCACCGAGCATGGCGCCGGTGCAGCACCGGAGCCACGGTGCCAACTGCAGCACAGAGTATGGAGCCGACCACGGCACTGAGCATGGCACTGAGCAAGCCACGGCGCCCGACCGCGGCACCCAGCAGCGGTGTCGCCACCACGGCACTGAGCACGGTGCCGAAAAGTAGCACTGAGCCACGGGCGCTGACTGCAGCACCTGGTATGGTGCCAAGCACGGCACCGAGCCACGGCGCTGGAGTCCGTGCCAACTCCAAACACCAGCGGCGCTGCCTGTGGCACCCATGCCAAACCAGAGGCACGGCACTGGACCTGCGGCGCCACCAAGGTGTCGGGCACAATGCCAGGAAAAACACCATGGAAAGCCAATGGAAAAGAAGAGAAAGGTGGTGCCCGTGCCGGCCCCTGCATGGAAAAGGAAGAGGGGGGTAGGCACGAGGGGCTGACAGGATGGCGAAGGCACCAAGAGGGCACCGCGCTCATTCAGATCCAATTGACCTGGCTCCGGTCCAACGGCTCCGAGGCCCAGAGGCCCCGAAACCAGGAACACAACCAGGAAAAAAGGAGTCAAACCCCCTGCTCCACAGGAGCGGCCCAGAGGTGAAACTGCTCACCGGAACTCCAACGAGGACAGAGATGGAGTCCGGAGTCGAATGCAGCTGCTAGGAGGGGACCAAGGGGAACCCATGAAGTCGGTTCAGGCCTATCGCCTCTACCAACGAACCATCCTCGTGCAGACATACCAACAGGCAACCTCGAGCGGCACCGATTCTTCTTCCCCAAACGAAGAAGAAGAGCTCGAGGCTAAGCAGAGCTGGATCCCCGGCACCGCCAGATTTGTGCTCCGGTGGACTGTCCTCCCCGCCGAGCACAGGACTGTCCGTAGTCAGACCCCCCGCTACTTAAGGGTGTCGGACCGGGCACAGCCCCTCTGCCATAACAACTTTCAAATGAAGTCTTCCTACCGTCACCGCTACCATCTAAGGACAACTCTGTGGATGGCAGGAAAGAATTTCTTCATAATCTTCTTATTCATAAAATATAAAATTACTATTAAATAGTTAAATTAAAATGTTTAAATTAAACACTAAAAGCTGCTGTTGTATAGACAAAAACTTTGACTCCGCAGACAAGCATACGCTGACATCCAAGCGCACTCGACGGCAGGAGAAAAGGAACTGAGGCGGTTGGAGGGTCGATGCCGAGATAGCCTATACAGGTGCGAGTCAGTCTCACGGTGCCGCTGCGGTGCGTGGTCCCACCGCGCCGACCCTTCAGAAAATGTTTGCCTTGGTCCTAGCGCCTGGCGCTATCCCACTAGTGTGAATGAGTGATGGAGACTTAGTCCAGGAAGATCAAATATTTCAAGACCAGTTTTCCAACTCCTGGGCAATACAAGCTGTTCTGGGAGAACATAAAAAACCTCACTGGCAAACCCAGCAAATCCCTCCTCAATATTTGAACTATTACCCAAGACCCTAAGAAATTGCTGAAATATTTAACACTGTGTTCACCAACCTTAATGGAATACTTCCTACTAATTTCCACACAGACCTACCCCTTGGGCAGTGTGCAAAACAGTGACCCACCCACTAGCACTCCCCCCTTTTACTTCAAGGCCATTACTATTGGGTCCATAAAAAATACCTGGTGTGGTCTATCAGTAACTCACGATTTAGTAGTGACACACTTGATCTCAAATTGCTCTGCCTCTCCTTAGATTAAGTTCTGCCACCCCTCACTAAGATTCTCAACCTCTCCTCTGCCTGTCAATTCTCCTCCATCTGAAAAGGGTGGTGGTAACACCCATTCACAAAAGTGGTGACAGGGCCTTACACTCCAACTACTCACCCATTTCCATCCTGCCTCCTCTCTCAAAGCTTTGGAGCAAATAGTTGCAGACCAGTTGACTGAGTATCTGGATACCTACCAGATCCAATGTGCCCAACAACATGGTTTTGAAGGGCACAGTACCATCACTACCCTTTTAGAATTCACCAGTTTCATTCATAAGGCTTTAGAGTGTAGTCACCTTGTGGGGTTCATCTACATAGCCCTCACAAAGGCATTCGATACTGTCAATCACTCCTTCTGCTAAAGTTCCTACCCTCCCTAGGACTCTCTCAAGAAGTCACAGGGTGGTTCCAAAGTTACCTTGATGGCAGAACCCAAAGAGTGAAAATACAAAACACACTCTCTCCTAGTCTCCCTGTTAGTTCAGGTGTTCCCCAGGGCTTGATCCTGGGCCCACTACTATTCTGTCTTTTTCTAAACTCCCTACCATAAATATGTTCCTCTAACCTACTCCTGTATGCAGATGACACTGTGCTCTTTACCACCCAGCCTTCTCCTCTACTCCTTACCAACAGCTTGCAACAGAGTTTTTCTGCAGTTGAGACCTGGTTCGCCAATCACCAACCAATCACAAACTAATTCTCAACTACAAGAAAACCAAAGTGATGCTCTTCTTTAGCCCTCACAACAGGTTCAAAAATGCTCAGCTCCTTGTCACAAATAATTATAACTCACCCCTTGAACAGGTCAATAATTTTAAGTATCTTGGTATTACCCTGGATTGCCACCTCTCTTATCAGGAACACATCAGTCTAATATCCAGAAATGTCTGCTGCAGGCTTGGTCTTCTTTACAGGCACAGACATAGTATGACCCAGGATGTTCTCCGCTTAGCTGTCACTAGTCCAGTCCTCTCTATCATAGACTTTGGGCTTATTATCTATGGAGCTGCCTCCAACTCCTCACTCAGGAGGTTAAGTGTTGCACTTAACAAGGCGTGCCATCTTGTTACTGGAGCCCACAGATACACACACACACACTTGTGACCTTTATTCTGCTGCAAACTGGTTAAACCTCCAGGGCAGAATCTACTACCAAACTTACCTGTTTGCAAAAAAGGTTAGTCTTGGACTAACACCCCCCCCCACTTCTTCCTCTCCTCCTTAGGACCTACAACATACACTGCATCAGAAGCACCTCCAGTCCCAATTACTCAGTCCTTTTCTGCCATACTGCCCAAGCCCAATGTACTTTTATGTATAGGTCCCCAGTTGGTTAAATAACCTCCCACCTGACCTCCTGGCTGACTCAAGGCTGGGCCCCTTCAAAACCAAACTTAGACTGCACTCCTGAAATGGAACAGTTATGACTGCTTTTCCTAGATACCAATCTCCCTTTCCTACCTTTCACCTGGCCCTCTATTATCTACTTTCCTCTCCTCTCACCTTCCTCTCCCCTCCTCCTCTCCTACTCTCCACGCCACCTTTTCCGATTCTGTAAATATTGTACCCCCAAACCTCGTCAACCACCTAGGTTCATACTTCTTCCCTGTCTCCACTTCTGCTCCTGCTCCCCCTTTTTTACCCGTCTCCTTATTTCTTTTCTTCCTGGTTACTATCCCCCCACCCCAGCTTCACTCTTCTCTCATTTCCACTGTCACGCCCCTAGATAATTTTGTACTCCATTTACCTACTATTTCTTCTCCTACTGTATTTTCCTGGTTAATGGCATCCCTGGCTACACTGGTAACCACCCTCCATCTCTCCCTCCACCACAGCACCTTCATTGTTTACCTTAGGACTTAGTTTCCTCTAGTTGAATGTCATCTTGAGCTGCCTTAACCTGCCTCCTCTGTTTTGACTCCTTCATACTACCTTGCCCCCTATGCCTGTGCTGTCTACTCATTTGGTCCCCTGACAAGGTCATCTCCTTATGGCTGCTCCATCTCTGTATGCAATTTGTTGGCATTTTTGCAACTTTTGTTCTTTGTCTTCCTGAGCATTTGTAACTGTTTTGGCATGTTAACTTACTGTAACCAAGAAGCACTTACTTTTGTATTTTCTCTGCCTTCATACCACTGGATGATGTATTTACTTGCTGTTTGTTTTTACCTTGTATTTTGTCATTGTTTTTCATTGTTTGTTTATACCTTGTATTTTGTCATTGTTTCATTGTTTGTTTATACCTTATATTTTGTCATTGTTTTCTTCACTGTATGATGTGGAGCCTTTGCAAATGAACCCCTGCCTCAAAGGTTGTAACTCCGAGACTTCAATAAATAAAAATAAATAAAATAAAAGGTATGGCTTGGAGGATGTATACCATATTGTGCACTGTCTTTTAACAGTGCAGAAGTAATCAGAGTGCTAAGAGGCTGAAATTATGAGACAACTTGGTGATGTAGATTGTTACACCAAGTTAAGCTATGATCCCACTTTAAATTTTAAAAAAATCATTGATGGGTTTCTTGATGTGGTCAGAGAAAATTCCTGGTTACCAGGTACTGTGGTTGATTTTCTCAAAGTAGAATTTCCAGTGCGCCAGACTTTCTATTGTCTCCCCAAAATACACAAGAATTTATGTAATCCTCCAGGTAGACCCATTGTTTCAGGTAATAATTCATTAACAGAACCATTGGCTAAATATGTTGATTTTCTAATTGCTGACTTTGTTAAAGAGGTACCCTCCTACATTAGGGATACCAGTGCAGTTCTAGAAATATTGGAGAATATAGCGATTCAGGATGGTTGGTATTTGGTAACACTTGATGTTACAGCATTGTCTACCAACATACCCCATAAGGAAGGGTTGGAAGCAATCGAATTCTATCTCAATTCTAGAACTGTTACTGTACCATCAACTGAAACTATCATCCAATTGGCAGAATTTGTCCTTACTTGCAATACTTTTGTTTTAAAATGAATTTTATCTACAAAAGAAAGGGACAACTATGGGTGTAAGTTTTGCACCAAATTATGCTAACCTTTATATGGCTAATGGGAAATGATACAGTACGGAATCCTAATAATCCATTTCTACAAAACTTGATCTGTGGAAATGGTTTATTGACTATATACTGATCATATGGAAGGTACAAGGGCTGAACTTTTATTATTTGTTGAATATCTTGAAAAAAGTAACAAAAACTTAAGGTTCAGTGTGAATATTGATTTACATGAAATTCCATTTCTTGATTTGGTCATTAAAAAATATGGAGTGGGAGGTATTATGACTGACTTATTCCACAAACCTACAGATAGAAATACTATATGGTTAGCCAGTAGCAATCACCCACAACATGTTATCAAAGCTATACCAAAGGGTCAATTCATCAGGACCAAAAGAAATTGTGGTTCTGATTCCACATTCCAAATGAGAGCAGATGAACTGACAGACAGACTAATTGAGAGGGGTTATTCATGAATATTACTGAGCAATACTAGAGAAACTGTTGATCGGTCCCTAGAACAGATTTGTTCCAAAGTAACAAAGAAATATTAAATAAAAAAAGGGACCCTCAACTAACCTTTGTCAGTACTTTTAACCCTCAGTCTAGTTCTATAGCTAATATTATCAAAAAACATTGGTATATAGTTAAACAGGACCCAGGTCTAACCAATTTGGATGATACAGGACCCGAGTTTGCATACCGCAGGGGTAACACCATTAAAGACCAAATTGTGCATTCTCTGCAGCCCACACAACATAGTTCTAGTATGTGGATTCCAAAAAGAGAAAATAGCTGCAACCAATGTGGTAACTGCAAATTTTGCTCTAAAGTCATTACTGCGAAATCCTTAAAGGACCTCATCAAAGGAACAGATATTCCAATAAGGGGTTTCATTACATGTAGCACTACAGGTGATATACCTTGCTGTTCAAGTGCGGTTGTTTTATGTTGGAAAGACAATTAGAGCATTCAAAATCAGGATTGAGAACATGAAAGAGCAATTTTAAATAAGGATTTAACTAATGCCCTGTCTATGCATGTATTTAGGATGAGATTTATAAACCAACATGCATTTTCTTACATAGGTTTAGAAAAAACTGTTTTGTCCAGAAGAGGGGGGACCTCAATAATTTACTACTAAAAAGGGAACAATATTGGATTTACAATTTTAAAACAATGGATGGAAAAGGACTAAATGGTAGATTTGAAGTCAAACCAATTTTGAAATAATGTACATAATGTGACATCATGTCATAATTGTGTTTTTAACTCTCTTTCTTTCTTTTTTTCTATACAAAGTTGCACCAGCCGATTGTGCTGCATGGCTTTACAACTGGGTGCAATCTTTCTCACTTTCGCCAGGTTTGACTCTAATAACGTTAAAGCTTGCTATATGGTATAGTGCTAAAAACGTTATGCTTTGTATTTCATGCAAAATATATTGTACTATGTACTGGAGAATATAAATACCAGCAAAAATTTTCTATCACAATAGTGATTTAATTATTCATCATTATGCATATCATGTTTTTATAATTTTTGTTCATCTTTTGTTTTTCACATGGTGTACTCATATTAGGTTATTAGGTTAATATCTCTTTAAACTTTCAATGTATTTAAGGGCCTGGTCTAGCATGATCTCGGAACCTTTGAGAAAGCCCCTGATTGGGCGAAACGCATCAGGTGATGAGATACCTAACCAGGAAGTGTTTTGATGTGTGCTTGGCTGTATTTTTTATCGGAACTCACTGTGTGCTTCATATTGGATGTTTTGAATTTTATTCGGCTAGAATATTAAAAGTTTGTGTGGTCACAGCCACTACTTCTCCAAGAGTTGGTGAGTCCTTTGAAATATTTTCTAAGTCTTGAGCGAGACTCTTTCTGAATAAGCCTTGGTCATGGTGCTGGTTTCGTGATTCTGATTTATTTAAACCAAAGCATCAATTGATCCAGGTGCATTACAACCTCCATACACTGCTAAGAAAATTAGAATCATTATATCATCCCTTAGTCTTCCCAGTTTTGTCCAGTAAGGAGAATATACAATTAACGTCACCCTCAAAATAACCGTTGTAGTGGTAAACAAGTAGGGCTGAGTTAGTTTCAGCAACTTAATCCTTAAAGCTTTTATTTGGGGGCATATACATCTATCAGCTGGAATTCTTGATGTTCAAAATAAATATTGAGCAAAAGGACTCTTCTGAGGCCAAATCCAGGATCCTACTGACTGAAATACCTGTAAATTATACAAAATTCTACCCTGAACAAGGGTCCTCCCGATGACCAAAAAAGGAACTCCAAACCATTCAGAAGATGCCAGAGCAATATCCCTTAAAGTATGTAGTCAGGTGTCCTGTAAAAAAACCCCATGAAAATTAGAGTCATGCAGAATGGCAAACATAGTTTGCCTCCTCTTCTTATTCCTAATACTATTAGTATTTAAGGAGGCAAAGGACAAGTTACAGGACACAGGATGCATGCAGGGCAAAAGTTAATGATCAATCCTGGCAGGCTTTTTCATCTTAGATTTATTTTTTTGATTTGTTTAGGATCAGTAGAAGCCATGTCAGTATCTATGGTTATATCAGGTCAAGAGGGCACAATAGAAGATGTATCTGACTCTTCATTAGTATCCCACCACATTTTCCATTTAGCAGGTACTGAACATTTATTGTCCAGCAGAATAACATCTTGCCTAGCCGATTTGGGAGGAGGCTGTTCAGCTTGAGACTTGTGCTTGGTACTTCTTCTAGGCAGCTGTTTGTCCCAATGCAAAGAGGGTGGAAGAGGCATAACACTACCTGTGGGATCAGAAGGCAGCTCAGGACCCCCTGACATAGGCTGAGAAAGTCAGTGTCCATCCAGCTCCATCACCACTTGCCCTGGGGTTCTGACACGACAGCGGTGCCATCAGGTACTGTCTATGGGCCATCTACCTGTGCCTCAGGAGGTGGAGGCATATTAGTGCTAGGTGCCAAGTCAAGCTGACCAACACCCCCCTCAGCAGAATCCAAGCTGTGAGCAAGAGCAGGACCCTCTTCCATTAAGGAAGTTCTGCTACACTCTGGAGTCGGTCTAGCAGTATGGCGTTCCTGGGCTCTGGATACAATGTCTTCTTGCTTATCCCCTTCTGTAGAGGTCTGATTGTGCACAGCCCAAGGGCAGTTTCTAAATGTATGTCCCTTTTTCATTGCACTTGTTACAGCTGATGAGATCAGGGCAGCCAATTCCAACATGACCAATTCCACTACACAGGGAGCATTTCATCTGGTAACAGGCATTGCTCAGGTGTGCATAAGCTCCACAAAGAAAACAAGGTTTGGGTTGTCCTGCATAGAAAATGAAGCCTCTGTCCCGACCCAAGTAAAAGCAACTTGAAATGTTGGATGGTCCCATTAAGTTGGGGCAGACAGGCCCAATTCTCCACCCCCATCACTAGTTGCTCAGAATCCATGATGGGTTCTAGGATTCCCCAAAACAGTACATTTAGATGTAAGCCAATGTAAAATGTCAAGATGCTGCCCCTCATTCTTAAACAGGTTGGTAATCATTTTGAAAGCTGGTTTCATCAAAGGGAAAACAACAAAGGAAAACCACAATGGAGTATATCTTACTTGTTGATACCTGAGCCAGAAAGTTTCCAAACCCATGGTTGTTTTAAAGCTGACATCGGAGATAGGATCACCAGAAATGAGGATTAGGGCATAAACATCACCAGCTTGAAACTGCAGATTGTTCTTTAAGAATTATTTCCCCACATAGATCCTGTCAGGAAAGACCTCTACCCCCTCCAAACTTAATCCGGATAGCATTTCGATATTTGGCAGGTTCAGGGGGGGCATGAAACAAACCAGCATATGTCCTAGGAGGTGGAGGGCCAGTAGCAGTGGAGGAAGTACCAGGTCTATTAGAGGATGCCAAGCAATCATTCATTTGGGGGGGGAGCATGACGCATGACCTGGTCCTGAGGTGTCTTGGGGGGGAGGAGCATTTCCTGAGCTACCGGAGCATGCTCTCCACAGTTTGTAGCACTACCTGAAGTCCCAGCAGCAGTAGCTTCTGTTAGAGCCAAGCTTGGGTTCTGAGTAAGCTCTAGCGAAGAAGGTAAATCCAGGGGACTCAAGCCCTCAGAGGACTGCACATGCTCAGGAGATCCCAACTGGCTCGCAGGTACAGAACCAGGAGAACATCAAGGTTGCTGAGTCGAGTATTTAACCCTTCCCGCTTGTGCAAGGGCCTTAGCAATAGTAAGACCAGATGCTGAAATATTGTCATCAAAAGGCAGGGGCAAGGCCGCATTATCATCTGACATAATAGTATCAGTCTCAGCTGAAATGGTCTCAAACTCCTCACTCTCCATTTCAGAGCCTGCAGTCATCTGCACCTCAAAAGTACACTGGGGAGCAAAAACAGTAGACATGCCCATAACCGTAGCTTGTCTTTAATCAGACACATTGTCATTTTCTTCGCCTGGGTGAGATGGTACGCACACTGGCAAGTCTAGCTGTGGCAATGGCTCCTTGACAAAGTTAGGGTTCTGCTGCATAATTTGTAAAAGGTGTAAATCACAGAATGGTTCTGTACCTATAGGTGGAGTTGGAGCTCCAGAGGCACCATCTGCCATCTCCTCCAGAACTTGCACAACTGCTGCAGTAATGGACTCCGGTCTAGGTGGCAAGCCACACTCAATTTCTTCAACTCCTGTGCGAAGGAACTCAGCTCAATACTTTTGGTCTTCAGCCTCAAGGAAATGCACCAGATATTCTCTTCTAGCCCTGTAGTCCATATCCTTGGTCACCACATCAATTAAATTCGGTGTTTGCATTTCGATACCAACAGTCAAAAAATCCTCGGCAGTACCATCATTGCGAACAGGACACTCTTCAAGTAGCTCCGCCGATGCTTCTCCCGAGGTCTGGGTGGGAGGATAGCTGCTTCCTCCACCCAGGATGCCATCTGTCCTTCACCACACCTCACTCTCCACAGAAAGTGGTGGCGTCTCTTCCCAAGGAGTAGGGGAAAGTTTTATTGAAATTCAAATCTATATACATACATTCAAAGAATAACCCAAACAAAGCAAAACAAAAACATATAAACAAAATTGTTCAAAGAAAAAGGAATATATAGTTCACACAGCACTATATTACAGTAGAGACAGAGTCAGTGATCTAAGGCATACATTTCCACATTTCAATACTTCATTTCTAGGTTTAATTGCAAACTCAGAGAAATAGATAGTCTGCAAGTCTTTAACTGTCTTCCCCATTAATTCGGATTAGAACTTTCTTTCTGCTGTAGTGTAAAGAGGCATTGTGCCATCCAGATATGCCATTTAATTATAGTAAAAATGAGGCATGATGTATTTTGATTCCATTTCTGCCATGGATTTGAAAATGCCCATATATCACATTTTGATATGATGTAGTTTGAAAAAGAGGTTTGGACCAGTTACGAGCCAGATAGGACCAGAATCCAGATGTAAAAGGACATGTGAAAAAGAGGTGTTCTATCATTTCTTAATTTTAGGAAAATTGGGGTCTACTACACATATGATCAGCTAGATGCTTGTGTTTATGATTTGCCTTAACATTCAATTTTTCATGGCAGGTTAGCCAGTGCATATCCCACATATGTGGAGTATTCTGTTATTTTTCAGTAGTTTTTTGAGAAATGGGAACGCTATAGATGGGTATGTTTTCAAAAGTTACCTCTACTTCACATATTGTGTTTATTAAATGCTTGTATACTCCTTTTACGAGTCATAGCAAGAATCATGTGACTTGTAAGTTTCCACTGCTTAAGGTTGCAAAACATATCCCTTACATGGGGGTAACCATTATTGTGAAGTGTTGAGTTTTTAGAGAACTAGAGTCCAATTATCTAAACCATGTTTTACAGTTGCTGTATAACCAGGACTCCAGTGCTTAATTTGTGCCGGTGCTAGCCGGGGCTCAGCCACGGTACCTATTTTCATTCCGGGGCTGAGCCCCGACACCTCTCATACAGTCATACTGCACTAATATTTAATGACTGTTTGTTATTAGCACAGCCAGCCAGCTGCTTTGTTTGTGCTGCTTCTGCCGGGCGCCAGGCACCGCGCAGATCAGAGATCATCGCTCATCAATAGATTCGGATGATGATCAGATGATCATCAGTCACATCACTCACTCCTGTCCCGTCCTGTCCCGCCGCACTGCAGCAGATGGTACGGTGTTGAGTAGGACCGGTCCGGAACGGAACAGAAGCTCAGCTAGTCAGCCTACCCCCAATGCAGTGCTTCATTCTCAGAAAGCCCTTACTTTTAAACCGACATTTTTTTTAAAAGGACAGTCACTCAGTCAGTCACAGATGAATCTCCCCAGATTACTCATCAAGGTCGTAGTCGGTCCACCGTGGAGACACGCACACACACACACACACACATGCGCTAACGATTTAGATGTGCCATTGCCCAATTAACCACTGTTTATCATGTATTTAAATGAGCCATGCTGACTGTGAACCTACCAAGTTCAACCACAGAATGTGAACAAAATGAAATTATGTACCAGTGGCATCCTCGCTTGATTTGTTCAGGCTGCAGCTGCTGCAACCTAAACAAAATCCAAGTTGGTGATGCCATTGGTACATAATTTCATTTTGTTCACATTTCTCTTAGTGACGGCAGTGCCAGCCTCCAATAATCACCCTAACGCCTCACCCTCTCAGGTCTCACTCTCACCCTTTGCAGCCCACTGTGTGCTTGCTTGCAGACTGCAGTTGCAGTATAGACAGTATTTATTCTCCAGCCTTCAAGTCAGTGAGTCAGTCACCTGATAATCTGCGGTGTTACAGGCTGTAAAACACCTGATCAATTGTTCTGTTGTCAGGTGGTGCTGGTGCATCATGTCTCTGTGTTGTTGCTGCCAAGCCTCACCCTGCTTCAGCCTGCCAGTCATAGGGCCAGGAATGATTAACGGTTAATCACGCACATGGGGAGTGACTGAGTCAGTCAGTGCAGTCTTCGTGCTCAGTCAAGTCACGTCACTGTTTCTGGCTCAGACTGTAGCAGTAGTACAAACAATTTGTAGGTAAATTGGCAATATAAAACATTTGAAATGTGAAATGTCTCATCATGTCTGTGAAAATCACTGAAATCTGTCTCTTGTTGTGAGATCGGAGATCGATCATCGGGGGGGTTTAAAATAAACCGTTTTGTTTCGTGAATCATGGTACTAGTAGAGGGAGGAGGCGGGGACCTGGGGAGGTGTGACCGACCGTGGGTTTTCGGCCTTCGGGAGAGAGACTGTGCAGCGAGCCACGGCGGGAAAGGAAAGGGCCAGGGCCGGGAAAGTTGGCAGTGTCTAAAGAGCCTGAGTGAGGAAGAGATTCAAGCAAGCCAGAGACTAGAGGCAGAGCAAAATTTAAGGCAGGAAGAGCGTGAGTGACCAACTGTTTGGAGTACTTTCTGGCAGGCTAGAGAGAGCCTGTGGGGATGATTCTGATTCGAAATCAAGCCAGAGGCAGCAAAATTTGGGGTGAGAAGGCAAGCAAGCTCAGCCCAGACAATTTACTTTGGCAGTAGTAGTTACTAGTTAGTAATTAGGGCCCCTGGACTTCTGGTCAGAACAGACTGGAAGCAAGTAGCCTGTGCTTCAGGCAAAGGACTTTTTCAATAATTAAGTAGTTGAGTCTAGTGAGACTTAGTAAGGCAAATAAATTTGAAATCTTGGCTCAGTCAGCTGGCTCTTCAAAAATAAGAAAATAACGAAGCAGACAGTTGAGACAGATTGCATTTAGGTTTTATTTTGCAGCCTGAGAGCCTGAGTTCCAGTCCAGACAGTCTGAGAGCTATGTGTATTTGGAGTTGGTAAATTCAACCATCAGTCTGAGTGTCAGGGTTTGGGTTTGACTGATTATTTAATTAAAATTTTTCCTGCTTGTTCTAATTTCCTATCTCCACAATCTAAAAAAAAAAATAAACCCCTCTAACCCTACCTTCCAGCCAGGAGAGTGGTCTGGACCGACTGGGTTTGAATCCTGCAATCTTAAAACTGTCCTGAGTACTGTACTGGGTTCTTCTCAATCTTCTGCAGCTACTGGTTCCACCAAAAAAAATAAAATAACAGTAAAACCAGGAAAGCAGAGAAGAGGAGCTATGCAACCATAGTAGACTAGGTTAAATTCGCAGAAGCTTCACTTATGCAGCACATATGACATACATAACTGTGTGTGACAGACAGACAGTGTCTTTGAAGGGACTTTTATGAAAAAAAAGGCCAATACAGGCAGAGGAACACGTGTGCGGACTGCGAGCTTGGTTTGATTCTCACTAGTTCCACTTACATATAGCACATTACTGTGCGTGACAGTAACTGTCTTTGTCTCTTTCAAGGGGCTGGGGCTTGAATAAAAAAAAGGCTAATACAGGCAGAGGAGCACGTGTGCGGACTGCGAGCTTGGTTTGATTCTCACAAGTTCCACTTACATATAGCACATTACTGTGTGTGACAGTAACTGTCTTTGTCTCTTTCAAGGGGCTGGGGCTTGAATAAAAAAAAGGCTAATACAGGCAGAGGAGCACGTGTGCGGACTGCGAGCTTGGTTTGATTCTCACAAGTTCCACTTACATATAGCACATTACTGTGCGTGACAGTAACTGTCTTTGTCTCTTTCAAGGGGCTGGGGCTTGAATAAAAAAAGGCTAATACAGGCAGAGGAGCACGTGTAAAGGACTGCGAGCTTGGTTTGATTCTCACAAGTTCCACTTTACATATAGCACATTACTGTGCATGACAGTAACTGTCTTTGTCTCTTTCAAGGGCTGGGGCTTGAATAAAAAAGGCTAATACAGGCAGAGGAGCACGAGTGTGCTGCAAGCTTGGTTTGATTCTCAAGTTCCACTTTACATATAGCACATTACTGTGTGTGACAGTAACTGTCTTTGTCTCTTTCAAGGGGCTGGGGCTTGAATAAAAAAAAGGCTAATACAGGCAGAGGAGCACGTATGCGGACTGTGAGCTTGGTTTGATTCTCACAAGTTCCACTTACATATAACACATTACTGTGTGTGACAGTAACTGTCTTTGTCTCTTTCAAGGGGCTGGGGCTTGAATAAAAAAAGGGCTAATACAGGCAGAGAAGCACGTGTGCGGTCTGCGAGCTTGGTTTGATTCTCACAAGTTCCACTTACATATAACACATTACTGTGCGTGACAGTAACTGTCTTTGTCTCTTTCAAGTGGCTGGGGCTTGAATAAAAAAAAGGCTAATACAGGCAGAGAGCACGTAGCGGATGCTAGCTTGGTTTGATCCTCACAAGTTCCACTTACATATAGCACATTACTGTGCATGACAGTAACTGTCTTTGTCTCTTTCAAGGGCTGGGCTTGAATAAAAAAGGCTAATACAGGCAGAGGAGCACGTAGCGGTCTGCAAGCTTGGTTTGATTCTCACAAGTTCCACTTACATATAGCACATTACTGTGTGTGACAGTAACTGTCTTTGTCTCTTTCAAGGGCTGGGGCTTGAATAAAAAAGGCTAATACAGGCAGAGGGAGCACGTAAGTGCGGACTGTGAGCTTGGTTTGATTCTCACAAGTTCCACTTACATATAACACATTACTGTGTGTGACAGTAACTGTCTTTGTCTCTTTCAAGGGCTGGGGCTTGAATAAAAAAGGCTAATACAGGCAGAGAAGCACGTAAAGCGGTCTCAAGAGCTTGGTTTGATTCTCACAAGTTCCACTTACATATAGCACATTACTGGCGTGACAGTAACTGTCTTTGTCTCTTTCAAGTGGCTGGGGCTTGAATAAAAAAGGCTAATACAGGCAGAGGAGCACGCAAGCGGACTGGAGCTTGGTTTGATTCTCATAAGTTCCACTTACATATAGCACATTACTGTGCGTGACAGTAACTGTCTTTGTCTCTTTCAAGGGCTGGGGCTTGAAATAAAAAAGCTAACTAAGATAGGCAGAGGAGCAGGTTAGATCTCTATTCATTTTGGAGACAGACAGACAGCTGACACATAAATCCAAAAAATGTCTCATGGTCAAAAGAAATATGGTCGTATTTTTTAAGCCAGGAGGTAGTATGAATGAGGGTGAGCCAGTGACTAAGAGGAAGAAAAGGAGAGTGATAAAAACTACAGAAAAGAATCTGAAGATGTATCAGGTGCCACTGTTACATGTATCAGCAGTGCTACAAAAGAAAAGCAAGTTCATGATTAAGAAGGAATAGTGTTGTCGAAAACAGTTGTGCCAATAGTGACTCTGAATCACAGAGCTCTTAGTGAAGATGAATTACCTGAACAAGTTGTGGCTCACAGCAAACATTTACTTCCTGCAGGATGGACGTGTGAACAAAAACATTTTTCAGAGCAAATACGGTGGTTAGTCATCAACGGATCAAATCTCGGTTGCAGTGTGTGTCAGCAAGTCAGTAACTTGGGTCCTGAAAATCTGCTGGAATGAAGCTGGCTAAAGAATGGATCGAAACCTGTGTTACTTCATACGGTACCAATAAAGCAAAGCAACAGAAATCACTACGGAAAAGATAGGAGAACATGCACAAACTAAGTCACATGTCGCTGCTTCTCGATTCTTGAGCAGTCAAAAAGACACATTGCTGCAATTAGCTGCAAATGCACAGTCTGCCCAAATTGCAACTACTGCCAGAATCTTTAGAACTGCTTATAAAGAAGCGTAACCGCCCGACCATATGGTTTTGAAGTAGAAATAGACTGTCAGCAGTTGAATGGACTGGACATGGGGAGGATTTGCATTCCAATGTGGCATGTTCTAACATTCAACATCACATTTCGCCTGAGATGAAGAAAAAGTTGTTTGCCCAAATCACAGCGATTGCTCCAAAGTGAGTCTTTTACTTGATGAAGCTACTGCTTTAAACAAGAAGCGCTTTAATTGTGTACATGCGACTGATGTTACCTGGCATGGAGTCTCCTGCTAATTTATTTGTGGACCTTGTGGAGCTGCAGGATCTGACTGCCGAAGGAATAGTGAACAGTTTATTGTCTGCCCTGAAAAAAATTAACTAAAACTTTCTTGCCAAGTGCCTGGTAGCGGTTGCTTGCGATGGAGCTTCAGTGATGTTTGGATGCAATACAGGTGTCGTGAAGCGGTTGCAAGACATGTTTCCAAATATCATAGCATGGCACTGCTCTGCTCATTGCCTAGAGCTTGCAGTCAATGATGTCATGAAAGATGTTGGAGCTACTAATCACTTTAAAAGTTTGCTAGACAAGCTATATTCTCTTTATAGCACATCTGGGAAAAATAGGTTAGAGCTGAAGGAATGCGCTGAAGCACTTGACATTCAGCTTTGCAAGATAGGTAGAGTGTTAGACACCCGATGGGTTAATGCGAGCTTTAGAACAGTAGAGACTGTTAGGAATGCTTACCCTGCTCTCTATAAGCACTTCACATCTGCGGCTAATGACATTTCTTGTGACAGCACAACATAAAACCTACTCTGGTCTAAGCAAACGGTTGTCGTCTATTCAGTTTGTCAGCAACCTTGGAATTATGTATGATGCCCTACAGGAGTTGTCAGAGTTATCTCTTGAATTGCAACATCGCGATTGTACAATTGTTGATGCACACCGAGCTATCTGCCACCAAATAGCGGTATTCGACGCAATGGTAGAAAAACAAGGCAAATTTTTGTCACAGTGTGAGAAAGCCATGGAAGAAAGGATGTTTCAGGGTGTCCTATTGCATGAAGGAAATGTTTGTGACAAGAAGATTCACTCAGGACAATTTTTCCGCAGCTTAGCAGACAATTTACGAAAATGTATGCTGTCTACAGGAGGCACCACTGGTGACAAGACTGGATATGAGAATCTGATCACCGAAATGAACGTGCTATATAAGCAGTACTGGCTCGATGAGCTACCTACACTGTATGGAGAAAGTGAGATTGAATCTCTTTGCAGAAGATTTGCTATTGGTACTACTCGTGAAACCATTCGGGCATACAGGGTGTACAAGGAGTCAGGTGGTAAAGAAATTCAGGAGCAGTATAAGTACCTCTTGACAGCCGTGAGCACTATTGCTATCTCCAGTGCCGAGTGTGGCGAGGCTTTCTAAATGAACCTCATATGCACATCAACACGAGCATCAATGCTTATTGAAACTATTTCATCATTACTATTCCTCAATCTAGTCGGCCCACCATTGAAGAAATTCAATCCCATCCCTTATGTTCGCTCATGGCTTGCCAAAGGGCACAGATCAGCCAGTGACACACAAAGTAAGGAAAGAAAACATGAGGATAGCCAGAGAAATATGGAAATTCTATGGTCTTTTCTCGATATGTAGAGAACAAACCAAACCAAACTCAGAATTTCTTTCTGCAACCTACAAAACTGGTGTAGCAACATGGATGCTTACTTAATGGTATTTGTAGCTTAATACAGAAACTGTATTTTGGCTAGCAGCAGCTGAAACAGTGCGTTATATACTCTTTCTTTGTGCTATATTTCCACCATGC
Organism: Neoceratodus forsteri; assembly: GCA_016271365.2. NCBI lineage: Eukaryota > Metazoa > Chordata > Ceratodontiformes > Ceratodontidae > Neoceratodus > Neoceratodus forsteri. The sequence continues at coordinate 1,086,568 of CM057453.1, forward strand.
ATTACCACACACACATCAAATTACTGTAGCATTTTGTGCAAGCATCCATCATAAAGTAATGGTGGCCTAGCTACCACCACCACCATCCATTACATCATGATGGATACGTGCACAAAATATTATAGTAACTTTTGTTAAGGAACATTGTTACATTAGTGTCTCTTACCTGGTCAATCCAAGCTGGGGATTAGCTATTCATCAAACTGAGTCTGTTTCTGAGGAATGCCTGCAAAGGAAAACAAGAAATTTAAACAGGACACAAAGAAACAAGGGTTGGATTTAAACCACATGTAAATCATCAGATTAAAAAGGTTTTTATACTTATCTGATAAGGCAATCAAGACATGTCAAGACCTGTAAAATAAAAGAGAGGTAACTATATAAAATCTTCTAGAAAAATACTTTTTTTAAAAAAAGGCAGATGGTGCAATGCTAGACATTTTAATATCCTGTTCTGATGAGGGCCCCCAGAAACTCCTGGGTTTTAGATGGTCTGTTTTGAGTATTGTGGCTTTTATTGAAGATAGAACACACTTCTGTTACAGGTTCCTAGATACCTCCATGTTGTTGCTTAATAAGGTGAGCAAGAGTCTCAATATCCTGACTCCATCCAGATGATAAAAAATGTCTCCCTAGGAGTCAAGGGGATCACCCTTGACTCGTGGGGAACATTTTTCATCTGGATGGAGTCAGGATATTGGAGACTCGCTCACTCACCTTATTAAACAACAACATATACCACATGGCATCTAGCAGGGTACAACTTTGCCCAATGCCTGGTATTGTATGGTGTGCACGGTAGCCTGGGTTTCGATAAGTATTAAACCCTGTCAATGTCATCTTGTGAAATGCTCTCACTTGAGCAGCTAACCTCCCATTCTAACAAATTAATTGCAGGAGCATAGTTAATGTTATAGGTAGGCCAGAAGCTCTTGGGTTTGGATGCTCTGTGGTGAGTTTGGGGCTTTTATTGAAATAAGCACACTTCTGTTACAGGTTCACTAATAGGAACCTGTAACAGAAGTGTGCTTATCTTCAATAAGGGAACACGAACAGAAGTGTGTTTATCTTCAATTAAAGCCCCAAAGCTCGCCACAGTGCTTCTAAACCTAAGAGCTCTGGGGCCTTCCATACCCACACTCCTTGGCCTTTGGATCACAGTACCTTGCCATAGCTTCTACATGCCCGTGATCCTTTAGCTATAAAAACCTTTTCATGCTTCAGTTTTAATTGGTTCTTCTATTACTTGTACCATGCTAGATGTTATGTGGTACATTTTGTTGTTAGTAAGGTCAGCCACAGTCTCCAATACCATAACTCTGAGTATAAAAGGGCAGAGTGCTGTGAATTGGCCCAAGGCAGGGGAGTCTAGGGACAGTAGAGCACCCAAAGCTCTTGGGTTTCAGATGCTCTGTGGTGAGTGTTGGCCAGGGTTATATATTGCAGATAAAACACATTTCTATTCTTTGTCCCCCAAAAATTATTCCCTTGGATTCAGGGTAGGGAACCTGGCACAGAATAGAAATGTGTTTTATCTTCAATATAACCCATCCAAAACTCACCACAGAGCATCTAAAACCAAAGAGTTTCTGGGGCTCACTGCCCCAGATTCTGGCCTTGCTTCAATTCAGCATCTGCCCTTTTATACAAACGTCCTTACCAGTGGTCAGCCATACTCTACAATAATTGGCTCTACCCCCCAAAACAATTCTTACCCAGATTCAGGGGTAGGGAACCAGACACAGAAATGTGTTTTATCTGGAATATAAATATAACCCCCCAAATTCATTACAGAGCATCTAAAACCAAAGAGCTTCTGGGGGCCTACCGGCCCCCAGATCCCTGGCATTGGAGCCAATTCACAGCATCTTGCCATTGCATTATACTTATACATGCCCAGCCATGATCCTTTATCAGTGCCCGGTCAGCCAGGCTCTCCAACCTGACTCCACCCCAAAAAAAAAAATTCTTCCCGTGGATTCAGGGGCAGGGAGCCTGATATAGAAATGTGTTTTATCTGCATCTAAAAACCCATAGCTTCTGGTGGCCTGGCGGCCCCCCAGACCCCCCGGCCTTTGGTGTTTGGACTCAGAGCCCTGGCATCTCTTTCTTTACAAATTAAGCACTGCAGGACTCCCATCCTACATCATTATGTATGAGGAGGGGTTTGATGTTAGCTGAAAGAAATATACTATTAAAAATAATATAGGGTTAGTCATCTGTAAACCGCCTTTTTTACCAGTAAGTAGGTAATATTGCATTTAATTGGGTTGAGTCGACTGCCTTAGAGGGCTTGAAAAAATACTAAATAAAAGTAGTTTTGCATTTTTGGGTGGGGAAGACATAACTATTATGAAGGAATAAGGAAATTAGGTATGTCATTATTAAACTCTTTTTCTTTCCAATTTTCCATTTATTCCAATGGGATACTTTTGTTGACTTAGTACTATTTTTTTCTCCCAGTTTAATACATTCATCTCTGGAGTACCATATTGTATTCAAGAATTGAAATAGGACCCTTCTGTGTTTGTATGGGACCAATAGCTGTAGTGTTCTGGTCATCTGGGCCCAGCTTATACCCAGTGCATTTGTCCAGATTGAGTGAGGCACCTGATTGTGTACCAAACTCTGTACATAATTTTAATGACTCTAATACTGATTTGTCATCTGCCACTAGTAGGCACATGTCATCTGCATATGGTAGGTCTTTGTGAGGTATAATGTTAGTCATATTATGTAGAAGTAGTATATTGTGGAATGCATTCATTTTCCTTAGTAGGGGGTCAATAAAAAAGACATAGAGGAGAGGACTTAGAGGGCATCCTTGTTGAATTTCACACTTGATGTGTGTTAGAGGACCCCTCCAGCCATTCACCAAAGGAGCTACTATAGCTGTTTTATAAGTGACTTAAGCCAATTAACCATTGTACATGGTACTCTATAATATTCTAGTGTAGCCAAAAGAAAATAATGGTTTATAGAATCAAATGCTTTTTTTCGGTCAAGTGAAACCACATTACCTGTAAGGGACTTGTTATTCCCATGTTCCATTATTTCCCTGAATAATATAAGATGGTCTGAAATCTGTCTGCTTGGGACTGAACAAGATTGGACTGCAGAGGTTACTTTTGGGGTGATCAAAAGCAGTCTTTCAGTGAGAATTTTTGTAAGTAATTTGAAATCCATATTTAACATACTAATAGGTCTCCAGTTTTGTAATTTAGCTTTGTTACCCTTTTTATGTAAGTAAATTAGTGTGCCCATATTCATTTCTAAAGGAATTGTGCCTGTTTGCAGTATAAAGGTATATATTTCAGTAAGCTCAAGTACCAGTTCTGAACCAATGTGTTTATACAATTCATTAGAAAGTCTATCTGGGTCAGGTGTGGTATTAGATTTCAATGTAGAAATAGCATATTCCAACTCTTGAGGGGTAATGGGTTGGCTGACCTGATGCATAGTGTCTAGGGGTACTTCAGGTACCATGATACCAGAAAGATATGCAGAGATTTGAGAGATGTCAGTAGGCAATGGAGCACACTTGTCTGTTGTTTAATGAGAAACTAAATGTAAATTGTCCTCTTTCTGTATATGTTTAAAACCTGATTGATCCATCAGGTATTTAATTTCCTTTTTATTTATTTATTTATTGATTTAAATCTTGGAAATACACCTTTGAGCTGGAAGTTCATTTACAAAGGTTCCACGTCAAGTGAACAAAAGACACATAACATACAATACAAGACTGGAACACTGGGAACAGTAAACGTGCAGTGTTACAGGGCACCAGTGTCCAAGCAGAGAATACAAGGATAACATACAATTAGATTATAATGTAACAACAAATGATATATTTAAGCAGAAATAAATGTTTTTTGTCAAGCTCAAGAGTTAAGCAGGATAAGTACTTCTTTGTCAGGTTCCATGACAGAGGGGCTGGGAGAAGGGGTGGGGTGGGGGAATAAGTGCAAAGGGCATAATGGGTGGGGGGGTCGAGGACAGGAATCAGGGGCTAGCAATCACAAATGCTAAGACAGGTGAGGTGTTGGTGGAGTTGTCTGTTAAATAGGCCAAGCTTAGGTTTATTGATTATATTCAGGGGGAGTTCGTTAAGCCATAGAGGGGCCCGATAAGCAAAAGATCTTTGTGCTTGTGAGGTGTGGAAAAATGGGACATGGAGTGAATGTCTGGTGGTGCTTCTTATACGGTGAGGGTTGGGGGCGGTGGAGAGGAGATTCTGGATGGCAGACAGGGTTAGACCAAGGCAGGTTTTTTTCCTTATAAGACACACTTCATACCGTATTCTACCTTGTAGAGAAAGCCAACTGGACTGTGCATAAAGGGCACATGTGTATGTTAGTCTATTGGAACCAAGAAGAAGCTTGCAGGATTTATTAATGGCACTGCTAATCCTTTTGAGGGTGGTGTCAGTGGATGCACCATAGACTACTAACCCATCGTCGATGATGGACAGAATGGAGCTTGTTATGGTGAGTGACAATGCTTCTTGGGTCAGACAATGACGGTGCCTGTATGGTAGACCAATTCTAGGACTGACAACCTTAACAATTTGATCCGTGTGCTGAGCAAAGGAGAGATTGCTGTCCAGAGTGATGCCTAGATATTGAAGGTTTGTACTTGCTCAGTGGGGGTGCATAGACTATTCAGGATTGTCATTATGAAGCTCTTATGTTCATTATAAGGGTTTGCAAACAGTATGACTTTAGTTTTTTTGTAGTTCATTAGAAGCTTGTATTTAAAAAAACAAGCTTCTGCCACAGTGAAGTCAGTTTGAAGGTTCGACTGAAGTTGGAGCGGGTCTGGGTTTTTGGAAAAGATGACAGCACCATCCCCACCATCTCCTCTGCCCCGACAATTGGTATGTTTAAAACTAGGCTCTGGGACTATCTCACTACCAACAGATCCTGTGACTGCCCAACTTAACCTTGTTTCTCCACTTCCCTGCCTGCTCTAGTGGTCCCCCCCTCCTCACTGGATTCTACCCTCACATCTTGGTATACCCAATGCTGCACTTTCACCCTCTCCCACCATACCTACATTCCTTCTTCCCTTCCTCCCCTCCCCCTTCCCTCTCCCTATGACTCTGACACTTCTTATCTCTTGTCTGTTTTTCTGACAAATGCCGCTGGCTGCCTTTGCTACAATGTTGCCCTTGAATTGTATTTATCTGTAATCTGTTTGCAAAGTCCACATTGTTGTGATGTCTGTCTTGATGTTCCCCATAATTTGTATTTCTCTGATGTGGAACCTTTGTAAAAGAGCCTTGGCTCAAAGGTATTTGTAATCCTGGACTTGATAAATAAAATAAATAAATAAATAATCAGCTTAAAGAAGAATTTGCTCTTTACAGACGGAGGGTAGTTTGTTAATAAAAAGGCTAAATACCCAAGAGAACCGTATGACTGTTGGTGAGTGTGCCATCTAGTTTTACACATTGGGACCTATTGTACGGGTAGCTCTGAAACCATCCAACAGCTTCAGTTGAGAGTCTGAAAGAGCGGAGTTTGGAGAGAAGTGTCTTATGATTGACAGTGTCAAAAGCCTTAGTTAGGTCAATATAAGTCGCCCTGGCTATCTGACTACTATCAAGGGCTCCATGCAGTAAACCAGAGTACTCCAAGAAGGCAGTGGAGGTGCTGTGCCCCTTCAGAACCCATGCTGTTGTGGGCACTGTATTCCATACTTTTCCAGGTAGTCGGCCAGCTGATCAGAAACTATTCCTTCTAACATCTCAGAGAGTGGAGGCAGTATTGATATTGGATGGTAGTTCGAGTGAAGTGCTCTGTCACCACTTTTAAAGACAGCGGTGACCACTGCAGCTTTCCAAATCGAGAGGAACTGACCCAGCTGAAGAGATAGGTTCATGAGATGTGTTAGCGGCAGAAGCACATTATCCAGGGTCAGAGCAAGTATCTTAAGGTCCAGCGTGTCACTGCTATATCTGGGTTTGCCTAGAACCTGCATGAGATATTTTCTGACTTTGGGGATGGTGATTGCTTTAAGGTAGAAGGGTGGAAGGTGCGAAGGGGGCTTGTTTGGTAGAGTCATTGGTCCATGCGCATTGACATCAGATGTATCAGGGAGGTTAGGCGGCAGTATGCTGCTGAGGTCGGTGAAAGCATCATTGAAGGTGTTTATGGGGTGTAGGGATCCTGGGTGATTACCCCATTCACAAGTAGCATAGAGGGAGAAGTCTTGTTATTTTTACCAGTAAGGTTTTTAAAGAGGGAGACTGGCCAAAAGTACTACACTGCAGAATTAGAATCGGCCTACCCCCAATAAATCTCATACGAAAAATTAGGTTTCTACATTACTTCATTTTAAAGTTATGAGCTATTTTGTAACACTGATTTCACTCCATGTTCAGAAAAGCCAGTTTCAGTGAAAAGCCACTGATGATGTCACAACCAGAACTCACAGACTAGTCCTCCCTATCAGCAACCTTATAGGATCTATTTCTTCAAAGTTATCGAAACTGTAGCTGTAGTATTTATTTAAAAAACAAAGCCTGCAGTGCTTGCGTTTCCAGAATGGTACTGTACTTTAGAACACAACAGGAGGTGGTTTTGGAATGCAGTTCTGAACAAAGGTATAGACTGTCAAAATGGTGCACAATTTTAGAATGTTGGGGGGGGCATGTAATCTCGGCATGTGGCAGGGATGTTCATCTTGCAGTGTGCTGGGACACTCAATCTCAGAATGTGACAGGGACACACATCAAAGAATTTAGCGGGGATTGGCAATTCAGGAATATAAGTCAGGATGTACACCGTTGGAATATGGCAGGACACAGCATTTTATTTTGAAAACTGCTTGTCCTTGCCACTTTCCAGAATTGTATGCTTCCACCACGTTTTAAAATTGTGCATCATATCACCACCACAATCCAACACTGTGTGTCCCAGCCACATTCCAAAATAGCGCATCCTCACCACATTCCAGAATTGCACATCCACTCCACATTCCAAAGTTGTGTTTCAGTACCACATTCTGAAACTGTCACCATCACATTCCAAAATTGTGTCATTGCCACATTCTGAAACTGTGCATCACTACCACATTCCAACGCTGCACACCACAGCCACATTCTGAAACTGAGTCTTGCCGCTGCATTCCAAAACTCTGCATCACCACTGCATTCCGAAATTGTATGCCACTGCCACATTCCGAAGTCATGTGTCACCTCCACATTCCAAAGTCATGCATCACCATCACATTCCGAAGTTGTGCATCACTGCCACATTCCAGCAAGGCACGGCCACTGCTTACACATTCCAGTCATACGTCACCGCCACATTCCACCACATTCTGAAGTCATGCATCACTGCCAAATTCGGAAGTCATCCATCACCACCACATTTTGAAATCATTTGTCACTGCCACATTCTGAAGTCGTACGTCACCGCCATTTACGATGTTGTGCGGCACCGCCACATTCTGAAGTCATGCATCACTGCCACATTCCGAAGTCATGCGTCACCACCACATTCCAAAGTTGTGCATCACCTGCACATTTCGAAGCTGTGTGTCATCGCCACATTCCGAAGTCATGCATCACTGCCACATTCTGAAAGTTGTGCATCACTGCCACATTCGGAAGTCGTGCATCACTGCCACACTCTGAAGTCATGCGTCACCACCACATTCTGAAGTAGTGCGTCACTGCCACATTCCAAAGTTGTGTCACTGCCACATTCCGAAGTCATGCGTCACCACCACATTTCAAAGTTGTGCGTCACCACCACATTCCGAAGTCGTTTGCCACTGCCGCATTCCAAAGTCGTGCATCACCACCACATTCTGTCACATTCCAATGTCTTGCAGCACCGCCACATTCTGAAGTCATGTGTTACTGCCACATTCAGTCATGCATCACCACCACATTCTGAAGTCATGCATCACTGCCATATTCTGGAGTTGTGCATCACCCATATTCTGAAGTCGTGCATCACCACCGCATTCTGAAGTCATGCATCACTGCCACATTCTGAAGTGAAGTGCATCACCACCACATTCTGAAGTTGTGCATCATTGCCACTTCCGAAGTCATGCGTCATCGCCACATTCCAAAGTCGTGAGTCATCAACACATTCCAAAGTTGTGAGTCACTGCACATTCCAAAGTTGTGCAGTACTGCCAAATTCCAAAGTCATGCGGCACTGCCACATTTTGAAGTCGCAGGCACCGCCACATTCGAAGTCATATGGCACTGCCACATTCAAATCGTGCAGCACTGCCACATTCTGAAGTTGCACGGCATCACCACATTCCAAAGCTGAGCGAGTGTTAGTCACCGCCACATTCTGAAGTCAAGCATCAGCACCACATTCCAAAATTGTACCTGTCTACCACATTCCTAAATTGTACCTGCCTGTCACATTCTGAAATTGTACAGTACCTGCCTGCCACATTCTGAAATTGTGTGTAAACTTCCATGCTCCAGTACTGCCTGTCATTGTCACATTCTGAAAATGTGCATTCCCACCATATTCCGAAACTGCATATCCCCACCACATTCTGAAGATGAGTGTCACTGCCACATTCAAAAACTGCATGCTGAAGTTACATTCTAAAATTATGCATGCCTGCCTCATTCTGAAATTCCATGTGGATAACAGATTCTGAAACAGCATCACTGCCACTTTCTGAGATTTCATGTCCATGCCACATTCTGAAATTTGAATGTTGCCACCACATTCTGAAATCAAGCATACCAATGTTTTGAAATTTTGAATCACTACACCACATGCCAAATGAATCCATCCAAGACACATTACGAAATTACATATCCCTACCACCTTCCACAACTATGTGTCTCCCACATTTCAAAATTGTGTATCTCTGCCACATTCTAAAACTATATGACACTGCCACATTAAGAATTTTAGCATCCCTACCACTTTCCAAAACTTTGTGTCCCACCTACTTTCTGAGATTGTGTCATTGCTGCATTCCACAGTTACAGTCTGGTGACATTTCAAAATCTCCTCCTGCAGTATTATAAAATTGACATATTTTTGTCATTCTAAAGCCATGTTTGCTGTATTCAATCCCCATCACATTCTTAAGTACTGTACCTTGTATCTGCACATTGTGAATGTATGCCTGTCTCAACCATTGTCAGCTTTCCTTTTCCAGATGTTTAATACCACTGCAGTTTTATGTAATGTGGGAGAAATAAGCCTTGTAGGATAGTTTGCAAGAAGCACTAGGCTGTGAGTTCTGGTTGAGATATCATCAGCGGATCTTTACTGAAACTGGCTTTTTTGAACAGGCAGTAAATTTAGGGTTACAAAATGTCTTGTAACTTTTAAACAAAGTAACTTAAAGATCTAATTTTTGGTGTGTAGCTGACTGGGGATATACTGATCCAAATTCTGAATTTACTGATGCTAGATATTTTGGCCAGACTCCCACTTGAAGGTTTTCTCAGAATTTCCTACCATCTCTCCAGGAATTAGTAAGGCAATCCCTGTAATATTGTGATTTAGTGAATCTCATCTTGTGGGTGCAGGCGTTTCTGGCCATTTTGTATTTCTGAAGGTCAGCCTGTTGGCCTGTAGCCTTGGCTCTGTGCAAGAGATGATCCCCGGTGGCCATGAAATTCAGCAAAGCAGGGGAGATCCAGGAATTGTAGACTCCCTTCACTTGCCACTTTCAAATCGGGGCATATGTGTTGCATGCTTCATTAAACTTAGTGATAAAATAATCCAGCACCTGATCAATATCTAAAGCAGAGTCGAGGAAGGACCAATCTTTACAGTTAAGGAAGGTCTTGAGTGCATTTAGCTGCCCCCACTTAAGTGTACGACTCAGTATGAATTTTTTTGGGGGGGCTTAGAGGCCTTATTGGCCCAGTGGCAAATAATAGGGGAATGATCACTAAGTGAATCAGCTAGGACTGTGGTGTTGGAGATTTGGCCTGGTTGATTTGTGATGATCCAATCAAGCAGGGTACTAGAGTAGGTACAATAGTTGATCCTAGTGGGTGAGTCATCCAGTTGTGTGAAGTTAATGTAAGACAGGGCATCTTTATATTGGGCTGCACTGGGTGACATCCAGTTGATGCTGAAGTTGCCTAGGACAACCACCTTCCAGTTTTGCTTATGGTCTTGTATAAATGCAGTGATTTTGTGGAAACCAGTTGCTTGATCTCTAGGGGAAACATATACAGAGGCAATTGTAAGTGACTTGCTATGTGCACCTAAGAGCAACCTAATAGGTAGTGCTTGTGCAGTACTCCCACTGTAAATCTGAGGGAGTGTGTGGCACCATAGGTGATCCCTAACATAGATAGCACAGCCACCACCTCTTTTCCCTAACCTATCAAGTCTGAAGAGGGTGTACCCATTTAGAGCTATTGATACATCAGGGACCTTGGGTAGGAGCCAGGTTTTTACTAAGGAAAGGAAGTCAGAGTTGTGCTGGCTTACCCAAACTTCTAACTGGTCAAAATTGGCCAATAAGCTACGGATATTTTATGGCTTGGTGGTTGTTTCCACAGCCTTGAGGCAGTTGGGGGGTCTGAAATAGGGGTGTATATACGATGATAGTTATAATCAAAAGGGCACATGGAGTCACTGGACACTTGGGTACCAAATTTTTGTTGGTGGAATAGTTGATTTGATTTTTGGGCATGAAACTGCATCATATCTTTCTTAATGAAGCTAATTTGTTGTGAGAGATCTTGACAAGTACCATAGGCCAGAGTTAATAAATTCTGAAGTTGTCTTTTTTGTAGATAGGTAAGGTATGTATTTAGGCATTTTTATTTACTAAAATTCTTTACGAATTTCTTTAGTTCATATTTGATGTCCTCCACCATAAAAGTATATTATCAAAAAACAAAACTGACTCCTTGGCTATTACTAATTGTGCCAGGGAGGTGAAAACCATTCTGTAGTAGAGTATTAATTTCTATAGGCCAGGGCCCTTAGAAAACAAGGCTTGATGACCAATGGTAATAGAATATTGTGGTCTGAAAATTCTCCTGGATGTACTTTGTTGATACAATAGGTATATTAGTGGACTCAAAAACAGTGGGGGCATTCAAGAATGCATGGGACAGACATAAGGCAATTCTAATGGGGGGGGGTAGGAGGAAGTAGGCTGTTGGTTAACTAGGATCTGCAGCCTATACATTAGGTAGGGAAATGGGCAGTCTAGGTGGGCCAAGTGGTCCTTATCTGCCATCAGAGTCTATGTTTCTGTGTTTCTATGGGAAATGAAAAAATAGCTGACTCTCATTGCAAGAATGCCTTTATGAAATGTGGGTATATGTAGTTCAGTGGCTTCCAAATAAACATCTTTTAACCTGGCTGTATGCATAATTTTAGATAGAGAGTGAGAGTCACAGTAAATTTTTTGGGTTTTGGAGTTTTTACTTCTGTCAAGAACAGTGAGGCTGCAATTAAAGTCTCCACCAAAAATAGCATGTGGCTGAAGTAACTGTAATAACTATACATGCTGATTTAGTCTGTGGGCCCTACATATTGATGAGTCTATAGGGAATGGATTGGATCTTAACATCTAGTATTAATATTCACCCTGGTACTAGGTCATATAATTTAACAAGGTTCATTTCCGGTATCCTGAATAGAATTCCAACACCAGAGCAAGTTTCTGGACCCATGGACCAGAAGGAGGGGCCTAAATGCCAGTCTCTTTGAGCTTGTTGAATTTCCTGAATGGTATGAAATCAAACAGCCTGTAAAAAAATAATTCAAAGTTTTAAATATTTCAAGAAAGAAAATACAATATGCCTCTCTTCTGTTCTTTTTACACTGTTCACATTCACAGTGTAAAAGGAGAAAGTATCACACATAGTTAAGAAAGAAAGGCAAATGGCACATTTCAATGACATCATCTAAGTCTACCTCTCCTATGATGTTGTTCCTTATGTTTTGTTTTGGCTTTGTGTTTTTGTGGGCCAGAGGGTCCTTCTGTGTCTGTGGTGACTTCTGGGTGAGAGGAAGTGATGGAGGAAGTGTCAATTTCTCCACCAGAGTCTTCAGAAAGATTTTGTAAAATTTCATATTTGTTTGTGATTGGGACTGAGTCCATTGTAGTTGATTTAGGCAGGGGGGACCGGCCTTTGAACAATGCTGAGTTTTCATCCTGTCACTGTCCAGAGAGGGAGTCAGATGGGGAGGGCATGCTAGCTGCATTTGAAGGTTTGTCAGGGATAGGATTGATTGTCTTTGCTTGTGGGGGGGGGGGAGGATCCCTTCATGTTCCATTGGTACTTCATTTGGTTTTTGTGTAGGGAGAGGCTTGGGGGGGGTGTAAAGTGGTATGGAGATTAGTGGGTAGGGGTGAATCCTGGCAGGGGGGCTCAAGAGTCACATGGACTGGGCCTGATGGATGTTTATTACCAATTCTAGACTTCTGAGCCTGTGTAATCACTAGTCTTTGTTCTGCCCCATCATCATGATCGATCTGATTATGCCCAGCCCAAATACAGTTTTGGAAAGTATGGCTATCTCACCATAGAGATTGCAGTTGCATTCATTAATACAGTCATTTCCTGTATGCCCCATTACCCCACAGACAGTACACTTTACTCTACTGCATTGCAGTTACTGTGGTGTGCTGTTGACCCACACCTGTAGCAGGCCTTGGGTTGGCCTGAGTCAAATAGCACACCCTGTTTCTGCCTAGAAAAAGGAATTAGGAAGGTGTATTACACCGTATCATTTGTTATCATTTGCAACACCTTAGTTTTCCACCCTCCAGTCCAAATGTTTTCTGAATCCAGGATGGCTTCTGGTTCTCCTAATACAGTGCAGTGAAGTTTCAGCCAATATACCAGGTCACTGCTGCTTACCCCTTCATTTCTGAAGAAGACTGTAATAGTTTTGTATGTAGGTTTAGTGAGGAGTACTGCAATAAATGGGGTCCATAAGGTCATTTTTTAAGGGTATTTCTGCCTAAATCTCTCGAGCCCTTTTGATGTTTTAAAGCTTACATCGAACATTGTTTCACCAGACACATGCATTAGTGCATGTAGTTCATGTGCAAAAAATGTCATGGAGTCCTTCAGTAGTGTTCTGGTGACAAATACTCTGTCTGGAGGCTCTGGCATACCCAATACATAGGCTCGATGAACTGCATTGTGTTTTTTAGTTGGGAAGATTAGTGTTTTAAACAATGAAGCAAAGGGTATTTGTGGTGCTCTATATAGAGTATTAAGTGGAGCATTACTGGTAAGTCTAGAAGGTCCAGGTAATGTCCTTGTGGACTCTGAATTGGCTGAAGCAGGCTGTTCTGAATGAGAAGACGTATTTTGATCAGTTGATAAATTCAGCACAGGGTTTTGAGTGAGAGCCAGTTCTTTGGGGATTTGAAGTGCCTCAGATTCTGAGTGAACAGTGGGTTGATTCTGCATCAAGTTTAGTAGGGTATTTTGAACACTCTGGGTCTGAATATCTGTGGGGGTCGGCATTTGTATCGGGGATGAGTCAACATGCCATTCCCCAGTGGAAGAATTGTGTTCCCAGCCAGTGCCTTGTAAAACTGCTGCTACCAACGACGCAGCGGCTGTTCTGGCAAAGAACAGTTTGAGGTAGCATGCTCTTGTACATTAGTGTTAGAAGCTAAAAGATTAGCATTATTATCCTCAGTAGGTGGAACACTTACATTTGTATCAGATGTACTGTTTTTGTTGGGCATCTGATTTGAAGAGGAAGAAATGCTTTCTGCAGTGGCCGCCACCTCTTCAGTCAGTGGTTCCTTTGATGCGCCTACGTCAGCACTCAGCTGAGAAGACTTGATGGGTGAACTTACATTGTCAGTTAAAATCTGGTGGATTCATTTTTGCAGCATCATTTTTCTGTAGAGGAATCTCCATTCCTCCATTTCCAGCAGTTGTTGTAGTTTAAGGGATTCGTCTGTATCCCGGCTCACTGTAGTTTCTGTTGGATTTACTAGGTCTGTCTCTGAGATGGTCGATTCTTCAGTTTATTTATTCTCCATTGTATCCATCGATAAAGCTGGACCATAAGGTACTCCATTTTCCTTTTCAGTACCATCCGGAACATCAGATGCAGAACAGGATTCATGAGCAGCAATAGCAGTGGTTTCTTATAGCCAAGGTAGGAGGAGATCTGCCTCACCTCCATGTCCTCCAGCCTCTCGTCTCATCATGGCCGCCATCTTAGCAAGAAGCCAAGACAGCAGAGGGAAAATTTTATTAAACAAAATAAATACAGTATATCATTCTTAATACATAAATGATATCACACACTCATAGCATTTGTTATATCAGTACAATAAAAAACACAAATAATAACATCCTCCGCTACCCCTTATTTTCTGATCATAGGAAAATCTTTCCATAATTTAACCAAAAAAAATATAGATGTCTCTTATAGTCATTATATTCCCACATTCATCCTAAACCCCACTTTATCCTCCAAAGAAGAAGCCCTTCCCTTCTTTCTCATACCCATTTCCTATCTTAAGTGACTGGAACATCACTATCTGTGACCCAAGGCAAACATTTCCATAACTCTAGTAATTCTGTACATCCTATCTTGACTTTCTCAGTCTCACAGACCATCTGTAAGTCTTGCATACTTTTATTATATAATTCTATATGAGACCCTTCCTTCTGCTGCAATGTGTACCCACACCTCATAATCCAAATACTCCATTTAAAAATTACCATAATCACCTGCAGTGTACTGATGTTCCATTTTACCCATTTCTTGTCAAACATGCCATACATAAGATTTTCATGGGTAAGATAACTAATTATACAATGGCAAGAAAGAATCCTGGCTACTGATTGGTCAGTTGGCTGTCACAGCAGGGATGTTATCCTGTCATAACCCCCTGCTGATTGTTTGTAGGATATGGAGCATGCTCCTGGCCTTTTTTTTTCTCTTGAGAAACAAAAATATTTTTACACACTAACAAAAACATTCTTTAAAATTATTTTTTTAACTATAAAACAATAAGCCATTGTATAATAGGAATAATGCCCTCCAGGGTGGGTGTTATGCTGGGATAACATCCCTTCTCGGGTGTTGGACGCCCTCGGCCAGTGGCCTCGGGCCCAACCTCCCGAGGTGGGATGTTATCCCAGCATAACACCCACCCTGTCAGGCATTATTCCTTTAATGCTCCCCCCCAATGTATTGCTAAAAATCCCCAAATCCTCTAATACAGACACAATTACAAAACAAATGACGCATAGTCTCCTCTTGCTGAGTGCATTGCAATCTGCTGCATATTCTTTCCACTGACTTTTTATGTTTCTGATTACCCTTCACATTAATTTTTTCGTGGCATGCCAGCCAATGAAGATCCCACATCTTCTCTGGAATCCTTTTATTGTTTAATAATGCCTTTAAGTTTTCTGTTGTCTCTATAGGACACTTTATAAAGACTTCCGTCTCCCCACAAAGAGAGGAAACTAACCCATGGTATAACTGCTTTCTTGGTACATCTATAATCTGCCTAGTTGTGACCTTCCACTGCTTCAGCCTTAAAAGAGAAAATTTTTATATACTCTGGTGCTAATATCAATTTTTTGAATGTCCTAAGCGTCTGAGTTTCCCACTGTCCCATCCAATTTCTACATTTATCTAGCAACATGACTTCCCACCCACTTGCTTGTAGTGTAAGTATTTGTCTGAGATTACAGTACATAAAGAAAGTGTTAAAAAAATAACTTTATTAGGCATATTCAAGCCACCTTGTTTTAACGGAAGATATAAAAATACAGTATGTCTTTTAATTGGGTTTAGCCTGCTTCCCCACCAGGCTTGGAAGAAAATACTCAGTAAGGTTGTTTTCATATTTTTTGGTGGTGGAAAAATATAACTAATGTATAAAAAAATCGGTAAAAGTTATGTTTTAATTAAATAGACCTTTTTTTTACTAAATCTCCACCTATTCCGTTGCGCCACTCTGAGTTTACGTATTTCTAATTTCTGTTCCCAATTTATTTCATCCAAGTTATCCATTCCAAAAGTGATTCCCAAAGTATTGATGGGATCTGGCTTTATTTCTACTCGGCCTATTCTATGTCTTTCCTGTAAAAGATAATTAATTCTCTGCCCCACAAATTTATTTAGATTAAGCTCTGCCCCTGAATGCCTCACAATCTCTTTACAAATTTCCAATACCCTCATAAATTCTTCTTTCTCACCTACCATAATATTCATGTCATCAGCAAAATCTATTACTTTCCATGGCAGCCGCTGCCTTTGACTAAAATTGGTGCTATAGTCACATCAGCATTTATTCTGCATAACAAGGGTCAATGAAAAATCATAAAGGATAGGACTTAAAGGACACCCTGCCTTACACCACTTTGCAATTTTGTTATGGGCCCTTTCCATCCATTTACTATTGGTATCACTGTCACTGTGTTGTAAATTGCTTTAAACCAGCCAATCATAATTTCTGGAATCTGATAATGCCTTAACATTTCCCAAAGAAAAGAATGACTAACCTGGTCAAATGCTTTTTTCTGGTCCAAAGAAACCAAATATCCATCTATTTCCCCTAATTTTCCCAATTCTACTACCTCTCTTATTAATAATATGTGATTCTGAATATTTCTACTTTTAATGGCATAGGATTGTACTGATGAAATCAGCCCATCCGCCGCTGACATCAACCTTTTTGCTAGAATTTTTGTTAATAATTTAAAATCAGAATTAAGGAGGCTTATCAGCCTCCAATTATTTAGATCTCTGTTATCTTCTTTCTTATACACATAAGTAAGGACCCCCATATTCATATATAGTGGAATTTCCCCAGCTGCTAGCATGTGATTAAAAGCCTCTTTTATTTCTGAAGTAAGATCCTCCTCCATCATTTTTACTAACTCATTAGGCACACCATCAGGTCCTGGCATTTTGTTATTTGCCAATGTGGAAAGCCCATCCTTTATTTCCCATTCTTCAATAGGTGCTATTAATCTCTCTGTCAGTGAGTCTTCCAACACTGGAATTTCTAAATCCTCCAGTATTACCGTTAAATCCTCCTTACCACTTTCCAATGGGCCATACATTTCTGAAGTATGCTTAGTCACCCATTGCATCATTTTAGTTTGCGTTCTATACTCATCCCCTAAGTAATCTGTTAAACCAGTCATTTCCTTAGCTTTTGCTTTTTTGATACAATTTTCAAAAGGACATACGATTTATGTCCTTCCCCTTATTCCAAATTGCTGTTGATGGTAAACAGCTTTTACCCTCCCTTCATGATACACTGTTATTTGTTTCTTCACATTATTAATCTGCTTCATCAATTGTTGGCCCGTTTCATATGACATTGACAGCAAGTTTTGCTATTTTTTCCTAGTTTGTAAATACCCCAAATACTGCTTTTTGCTCCTATTCCTACTCAGTTGCTTACACAGCTTCTGCATATCCACCTTGGTGTCCTCCCACCAACTACTAGGTGAGTCAAACATAATGAAAACTGATTTTCTAGCTGGAATAAATGCCTTTATAGTACTTAAAATGTGTAGGTCTGCCACCAGGGAGATGTTCCACTTCCAAAATCCCATCCCCCTTCTCACCCCCAGTGAGGATCCTGGTTTTATTTTAATTATATTGTGGTCAGAAAATTCGGTCAGAATTATTTCTGCCCCCACTACAGGGACAAAAATATAGTCTATACTTGAGGCCAGATGCCACTTATGAAAAGTTGGTATGTCCTTTTTTTCTCATACGTAAAATGCATCTTGTAATTTTGCTTTTTCATAATATCAGATAACATATTTGAATCACAATACTGTTTAGAGGTTTTGGCTTTTATAGGGCATTTAAAATCTCCTACCAGTATTGTCAATTGTGCCGTATATATATATATATATATATATATATATATATATATATATATATTTACATATATATATATATTTATAAGAGACAAAGAACCTCTGTGCGCAAACACTGAGGCAAGGGTTACCCCAAAGGGCATTTGGCTGGGAAGCCAAGTTTCAAGAAAATACAAAATCACACATGCCCACACAATGCAAAGCATCATGGGCTGCATATGCAGATCACCACAGAATGTTATGCTGGTTCAACTTTAAGCAGAATTGCATGGTGCCGAAAGGCCTCTCACACAGTTTGCATAGGGTGCTAACAGATGACATAGACATGTGTTTCATCCTACCAGGACTCATCAGTATGCCTCGTCTGTTTGACACCCCAGTGGAAAGAACCAGCTACTCTAAGATGGTCTGTCTGGGTTATGTTGTGGTGAACCCATTAAAATAAAAAACTATTTAAAAGACAAAGAACCTCTGTGCACAAACACTGAGGCAAGGGTTACCCCAAAGGGCATTTGGCTGGGAAACCAAGTTTCAAGAAAATACAAAATCACACATGCCCACACAATGCAAAGCATCATGGGCTGCATATGCATACATATATATATATATATATATATATATATATATATATAGAGCTGAATGTGCTGCAACAATTCACATCTGGCCACTATAGTTTGTGGAGCATAATGATTAATTAATCTATACTATACAGTTCGCACAAGCACATCTAATATTAAGATCCTCTCTGGTACCAAATCATACAATTTTAACACCTTCACTTCTGGCATTTTTACAAGAATGCCTAACCCAGTGCACTGCTCTTGACCTAATGACCAAAATGACATGCCATGATACCAATCTTTCACTGCTCCCTCTACCTCTTTAATTGTGTGGAGACAAGTATCTTGTGAAAGCAGTATACCAAATTGCAAGCACGCCAAACAGGACAGTACCATTCTTCTTTTCCCTGCATTTTTAATGCTATTCACATTTATTGTATAAACTGAAAAAGGTTCATACATTTCTCAACGGTTTTATTTATATTTCTCCTTCCTTCTATCCATTCCTTTATGTTTTGTTTTCATTCTAGCCTTTCACTTTACCGTACCCAATGGTCTACCTCATTTCTCTGTGTCCATAGTACCCTCCGGGATAGAGGAGGCCACTGAAGAATCATTTGAGTTCTCCTCCGAGTCTTCTGACTGTAGTACTTCATATTTATTCTCTACAATAACTGCTTTCTGTTTTGCAACAGATCTTGTAGAAAACACTTTTCTCAGCATTTCAAATTTGTGACTGCTCTCCTGGGCTTGCTCCTCCGAGCAATGAGGGGGCAATGGGGAAAGTGGAAGGGAGGGATTCAATGTGGGAGGTGGGGTTGGGGGTGGGGTAGCATCACCTCATTCATGTCTACCTGTTCCTACCAATCCTTCAGTCCTCTGTAATTCTTTCTCTTCCACTGGGCCTTTCTCCTTACTGTGCTCTGTTCTACTAACTGCAACCTGTACTCTGCCCGGGACTAGTAAACATGGGGGGGGGGCAAAGGGCCTGTCTTTCTATTCATAACCACAGTATCTGCCTCTTCCTCCACAAAAGCTGATTTCTTTCCAAGCTTGTTTTTCTGCATTAAAATAACTAAAAGCCGTTGCTCATCCCCATCAGCTTATTCCCCAACATTATGTGCTGCTCTCTTACAATTCTGAAAAGTGTGCCCCACTTCATTATATTAAGTTGCACTTACACTCATTTAAACATTGAAAACCTACATGCCCCAATTCCCCACATATCGAACATCTCTGCTTATCACATACACTGCTTAAATGATCCTCAGACTCACACTTACAGCACATTTGCGGTTGGCCCAGATAAAATAAAATCCCCCTGCCCCCTTCCCAGAAAGAAAGAGTTCGGTAAATGAGCCACTCCTGTGTCAGTAAATTTCAACAGTACTTTCACCCTCCATCCACCCGTCCAGATGTTTTCCATGTCCATAATAGCCTCTGGATCCTCCATTACTGTACATTTCTGTTTCAACCAAAAAGTCAGATCACTCACGCTAACGCCCTAATTCCTGAACAGAACCGTGATGGTTTTTTGAGCCGGTTTTGTCAATGGAAATGCCACAAAAGGTGCCCATAATGGAGATTTCTTCAAGGCATTATATTTAACCCAAAACCTGTCTATACCAAGAGAGGTTTTAAAACTTACATCGAACATTGTTTCACCTCAGATATGTATAAGCGCATATATCTCTTTAGCGAAAAATTTCATCAAGTCTTTCAGCAGTATTCTCCCCACAAAAACTCTGTCTGGAGGCTCCGGCATTCCTCCCACATACGTAAGTCTCACTGCATTGTGCCGTTTTGCAGGATATATAGGTGTTTTACACAATGAAGAAAATGTTTTAGGTTTTTCTTTGTTCGGTTGATTCAGTGGCCCTAAAATTGGACCCTGAGTATTTAGACTGTACATCCACCCTTATTGCCACATTTGAATCAGTTTGCATTTGTTCAACATTTTTAAACTTTAACTGCGGATTCTGGGTCAGTTGCAATTCTTCTGGCAACTCCAGACCATGCTCTTTATTTATTTTGTTACTTTCTACATCAAGAGTTTTGGCATAGTGTCTGGGCTTCTCGTTTGTATAGGAGTTGCTCCAGACACCCACTGTCCTGTAACTTCATTCCTTTCCCAACCAGCCTCACGTAACGCTTTGTCTACTGACCATTCTGCTTCCATAGTCCTGTCTTCCTTATGTATGAGGCTAGATGTATTCAAATCAGTCTCCACTTTATCCGACTCTTTCCACAATGTTCTTATGCTTCTCTGCAGTTTACTCCTGTGCATCGAGGTTTCCTCATCTTCTGCCAGCTCCACTTCAGCCACCCATCTGATTAGCCTGTTCTTTGATGTTGATCCATCACAGCTATGCATCTGGGCCTTCTTGACAGTTCTCCCCTGTCTGTCAGACCATAAATCCAGCAGTTGTTTTCTCCAACAGTGCTCACTGAAATAAAAGAGCTCTTTCCTCTGTCTCCTGGTGCTTTGCTCCCTCAGAATCCAAATCTTGAAGCGTATCTTCAGAAACCTCATTTTCCCCTTCCCCATCACTTTTCTCAGGGGTTTGAATCTCACTCATTGCAGATAATTCAAACTGAGCTTCAGGAGTACTTTTTTCCTTTTCATCCATAGCATCTTCCTGTAGTTTCTCAGTACTCACTTCCACTGTTTCCATTTCCACCTCTGTGTCTGCAAACAACACAATCTGCTCTTCAGTTGCTCTCAGTTCCATTTCCACCTCCTTCCTAGGCTCCTCTAGGTCAGCCATCTTGGTTCTCCGCCAAGACAGACCAGCGGTTCCTCCTACATTCAGTAGGGGGAATTTCCCCTGTGTCCTGGCCAAATTTCCCCCATTCACTAACAATACCACCAACAGCTTTATCTGCTTCAATGTCAGTTGGCATTCATCTGTATCCCCCTCCCCCTGGGATGAGGCTGAAAATAGGCAGAATTATCTAGTCCTCCTTTCCCGGTCAACAAAAACTAAATAAAAATAGATAAAAATAAATAGTGAGAAACAGGAGCAAAAACACCCTTACACTTCGCATCTAAGGTGTGACACTTTGTCAGGTTTTTCATTTGGGTCACCAAGGGGATTGACAGAGAATGGGTGGTAAATTTGCTCTACTTTGACTTCAGCAAGGCATTTGATTTGATACTACACAGAGGACTGCTAAAGACAACGGAGGACTTGGGAGTAGAATGGGGTTTAGTTCAATGGATAAGAAGTTGGCTTTGGGGAAGTGACAGAGGGTGTTGGTGAACGAGGCCCGATTGGGGAACGGGGGGGGTCACAAGGCAAGTGCCACAGAGGTCAGTCCTGTGACCTGTCCTATTTAATATGTTCATAAGTTACACAGGGGAAGGTATTCAGGAAAAGTTCTATCTCATTGCTGATGACACAAAGCTTTGTGGCAGGGAAGATCATGAGGAATGGGTGCAGGAGTTGCAGAAGACCTTGAGAAACTAGAGAGATGATCTAATGTCTGGCAGTTGAGATTCAACACCAAGAAGTGCAAGGTAATGCGCTTAGGGAGGCAGAACCCATGCACAGTATACTAAATGGGAGGGGTTAGACTGGCCACTTCAACAGAAGGATCTGGGGGTCATAATCAGTGACTTCATCAAGCAGACAAGTTAATGTAACAAAGCACATACAACGGCATTGAGGATGCTGGGATGTATGGGGGAGGGGTTTGGACAGCAGGAGAAGTGAGGTGATTCTGCTACTGTACAAATCTCTGGTGAGGCCTCACCTGGAGTACTGTACCCAGTTCTGGAGACCACACTTGAGAAAAGACATTGACAGACTAAAGTCATTATGGCAAAGGATTACCAAAATGATCCAGGGCCAGCAGAATAGATCCTCTGAGGATTGACTAGAGGCCCTAAATACTGTATGTGCTTGCTGGAAGTCAGGTAGGAATGGGGGGAATCATGATTAAAGCATATACATTTCTCAGGGGTATAACAAGGTGAATAGTGTGAACCTATTTGTACAAAATAGGGATGCAGTCATTAGGGGGCATACTGGGGGTTGGTGGTGGGCAAGTTCAAGAGAAACATGAGGAAGTTTTACTTCACTGAGCAGGTGGTAGAACCATGGAACAGACTGCCCATGGAAGTGGTGTGGGCTGCTTCCTTAATTGGTCTAAACAAGGTGTGAACAGGGCAGGATGTCTCATTGTCCCCAAGGGGAGCAACAGGGTCTTGAGGGATGGGAGCGAGGGGTGGGGTAATCAACCATTAGTACAGTAGGTAGGTAGGTAGGTGGGGTAAGGTTACATAGTAAGGGCAGATTCAATGGACCCTTGGTCTCCTGCTGCCATAAATTTTTATGTTTTTAGGTCCTGGGTGCAAACAAACAGCCACAGCAAAGTTCGCAAATACAAAGGTTCATACAAAGGTAATGAGAGCAAAGAAGGCCGATGGCCCATTACCACTCCCTTCCAGTAACCCTCAATAGGAAATGTTTCCTCATACCATTATGTAGTTATCCAATCAGTTTTTGAAATGAGTCTTGGTCTCAGAGCAAATAATTTCCTCTGACAGTCTGTTCCAAGGGGCCACCACCTGCTGCATAAAGAAGGCCTTCGTTCTATTTGTGTTATATTTTATATGCCTAAGCTGTAGTGGGTGCCCCCTGGTTCCTTTAGCATCATTTTTGAACTGGAGGTTCAATTCATTTAATATGTAATCATCTCTCATTATATCAAAGTAGAATAGCAAATCCCCCCTGACTCTTCTTGTTTCAAGGGACATGAGCTTTAATTCTTTCAGTCGCCCTTCATAGGGCATATTTCTAATATTATGTATCATTTTTGTGTCTTGCCTTTGGACTTTTTCTATACTTGCCACAGCCCCTTTTGAAATGAGACCCCATACTAGGGACCCATAATCCAGAATTGGTCTAACATATGCCCTATACAAGGGCATAACCACCTCCCTATTCAGACTCTTGAAGTTTCTCGTAATTTTCCATAGCATTTGTTTAGCTTTTATAATCTGTTTATTAACATGTGAACAATATGCTAGTTTGTGATCAATAAGTATTCCCAGATCTTTTTCTTCCTCAGATCTGTGATGCGCCCTTCCATTCATGTAGTAATTATGCATGCTATTCTGACTCCCCAAATGAATTACACAGCACTTACCTATGTTAAAACTCATACTCATGGATAATGCCCAGTCACAGATGCCATCTAGGTCTACCTATAGGCCTTTGGCCCCATCAGGTCTATCACCACCCTAGCTGGTTTAGTGTCATCTGTATGTTTACTAATTTGGCCACCTCCCCTTACCCATACTGGACATAAAAATCCTAAAGAGCACCGGGCCCAAGACCTATCCCTGTGGGACCCCACTAGTAACACCAACTATATCAGAGTACTATCCATTAATACATACCCTCTGAGTCCTTTCACCCAACCAGTCTCTGATCCAGCAGACCACTCTGTGGTCTATCTTGAGGCAACAAAGGATTTGTTGGTGGGGGACTTTATCAAAAGCCTTCACCAGATCCAGATATATGCAATCCACATCCTGTCATCTATCCAGTGCTTCTGAGATTTTTTTCATAAAAACAGAGCATATTTGTTACACATGATCTCCCTGTGACAAACCCATACTGTACTCTGTCCACCTATTAGTCTCCTCAAGGTAGGCATCTATTACATCCTTTAGTATGGATTCCATCACTTTACCCAGCACCAAGGTCAGACTAATGGGCCTCTAGTCTGTGCAGTCTGCTCTGTTACCCTTTTTATGAATGGGCACAACACTAGCTCCAACCAGTCCCTAGGGACGGTTCCACTTATGAGTGAATTTTTAAATATCATAGTCAAAGGTATTGCAAATTGTAAATTACAAATTGTTCAGCAGAAATGATAAAATACAGATAGTATCTATAATACAACCAATATTTCAACTGTCATTTGATATTGATAAACAGTAATAAACAGTATAGAAATTACATCACAGCTAGCATTACTGACCATAGAAGATTTTGATGTGGTCAGAACCAGAGACATGGTGGGCTGAGAGGGAGATTTTTGGCCAAGAACATTGACAGATGTTTGAAGCAACAGAACTGCTAAAAGGAAGAGGAGGCATAGTTGCAAATATCAAGCATGAGATTTATTCCGTAGAAAGGACAACAACCAAGATACACACATGAATCAAGAACTTCTGTGGATCATTATCAAAAGTCTAGGTGAAAAAAAAAAACTCATCTGGAGTATTTGTTATAGGCTGCTAGACATTAATAAAGTTAGAAGGCATCAGGAAGGAAATCAAACTGCCAGCAGAAAAGGGCAATTTGGTAATTACAGGGGACCTCAACCTCAGCCTAGTAGGGATATGCTATACCTTGAATTCAACAAGGACTTTACGTGAAAGAGAGCTTGTAAATATATTTAATGATTCAGACCTTGAACAGTTTGTCACAACACCTACAAGTGAAAGTGCACACCTGATTTAGTGCTACAACAAGGCAGTGCACAACTAGACATTGTAGAGTATGTGAGCCCTTGGTAATAGTGACCACAATATGGCAATTTTTAACATTCAGTCAGTAAGAACTAAAGAAAGAAGAGTTACAGTAAGAATCAGGAGTTACAGTCTGCTATAATTTCAAAAAGGATAATTTTAATGGCATGAGGTGGGATAGAGAAATGGAATTGGAAAGAAAGAGTTCATAAAGGACAATGTAGGAAGAGAGTTCTGTCAAACTGAAAACAGAGATAAAAAAAAACAGCAGCCATGTACTTAGACTAAAGAAACATAATAAGAAAAGTAAGAAACCTAAGTCACGTGATGTGCTCAGCCTAGGCAGCAATATTCCTTCGCAGCTCTGAGATGCTCTAATTAAATACGGCTTAAAATCAGGAAATTTCTTTGTTTTTCCTTTTACATGTCAAATATCCATACTAAGTACCAGTGCAACTCTCTGAATAAGATTTTGTATGGTAACTGAAGAAATCTCTGAGCAAATGGATTTCATTCAGGATCTGAGCTCTGCCAACTCTCTCCGGGAAAAGTTCAGAAATGCCATTAGGCTCACACGCCACCAGACCAGACCACCATGGAAACTGGCTGACAAATTGGACTGATTTTTCTCTAAATCAGCAGGTATGAAAATCATGCTCTCTGAAGTGGCTGTTGACCTATAAAGAAATCAAACTGGCACTTGCCAAGCTGACCATTTACATCTTAGATGCTGAATTTAGAATTAGTTCAATCGAGGACAGATAGACTAGAGACGATGCCCTCATAGCCGAACTTAGAAAAAACATCTTAAACTAGAGGACAGAATCAAGGATCAGGAAAGTCATAATAGGCCAAATAACCTTATCCTCAGAGGGAATCTCAGAGAAAGCTAAAGGTCCAGATATGTCTGGATTTGTACAACAGTTGTTACAGACCACAGTCGGTCCCTCCTACCAGCACTGAATACATTATTGAACAAGCTCACCAGTCTCTTCGTCTGCAACCACCACCAGGAGACAGACCTCAAGCTATTATTCTCTGGTGCCTAAACTACCAAGATAAGCTGTATATACAGACTCAGATCCACCAGCACAAAGATGTCTTGTGGGAAGGGCACTGCTTTCATATTCTTTCTGATGTCACTACAACTGTAAGAGCTAAGCAACTGGCATATAAGCAGATTAAAAAGACCCTTCATAGTGCTCAAATCAATTTGTAAATGCTGTACCCTGTTAGACTAATTGTCACTACAACTCAGGGTACCCATAAATTTCATCAGCAGAGATTGCAAAGAGCGAGTTACCAAAGCTGTTTTCTACCATCTTCTCCTCTCTGTGACCTGCCATGATCCCTTCAAACCCCCCATGACTCACAGGAAATAGAAGTAGCCAGCATTTACCAGATGGCTGGGATGGACTGCCCACCCCCCACATTGCACAAATGGGGATTTTATGTATTTATTTATTCAGGATTTGGAAAATACTTTTGAGTCAAAGACTCATTTACAAAGGTTCCACGTCACATACTGTAGTTAGGACATCACTGTAATAAGGTAAATACAACGCATGAAACAGGACAAGCTAGACTCATTTACAAAGGTTCCACATCACATAGTTAGAACATTACAGTATTAAGGTAAATACAATGCAGGAAACTGGACAAGCTAGATACATGGTAAAAAATATAGTTAAAGGCTTGCAATCTGGATTTAACAAGCTTAGGGCGATTGCCAGACCAGAAAAGCATCTAGGCATTTATACTGAGATGCTCAAAATTGGAGGGGGGGGGTAAGCCAGCCAGAGGCCATTGTCATGGTACGGGAGGGGTGAGTGACAGGTTCAGTTGCAGTCACAGCTGTTAGAAGACTGGAGGCGTCCCGTAAGATGGGTTTTGAAGGGGCTGATTCTATTTTCGTTTGTGAGGGAGCTAGGCAGGCCATTCATCCAAGAAGAGGCCTTGTAGCTGAAGGATCTTTGAAATTGGGAGGTTTGACAGTGGCGAACTGTGAAGAGTTTCTTGCTGGAGCTACGGGTTACTTTTTGGGCAGTAACCAGACAGACTAAAGAGGTAAGACTGGGGGGAGGGGAAGACCAAGAGTGATTTTTTTAGCCATAAGGCAGGTGTGTAACTTAATCCTATTGTCTAAGTTAAGCTAGTTTGTGGAGTTATAGAGTGAGCAGGTATGAGTGAGATGGTCGCAGTCTAGTACAAGGTGACAAGTTTTGTTGAGGGAGATACAGAGCCTACTAAGGGCCGAGGTGGTGGCAGCGCTGTAAATGAGTATACCATAGACGAGAAGGGAGAGGATAGAGGATGAGACAGCAAGTCGGAGGGTGTCTGGAGTGAGACAGTGTTTAAACCAATAGAGCAAGCCGAGGCGGACATTAAGGGCAGTGGACAGGTGATGTATGTGCTGGTGGAAATTAAGTGCTGGGTCCAGGGTGATACCCAGATATTTAAAGGAGTCCACTTGCTCAAGAGGGGTTCAATCCAAGTTAGGGTCTGGGGCAAAGATCCTTCCTGGAGTTCTGGGGATGAGAGAAGATCATGAACTTGGTCTCTTGTAGTTCAATATGAGGCTGCAGCCGATAACCACTGTTTGGCTTCACTAAAGGAGGACTGAGGGTTAGGTGGAGTTGAAGAGGGTCAGGGCTGGATGCGTAAAGTACAGCATCATCCGTATATAGTAATAGGTTGCCAGAGCAGGAAGCAGGGAGGGAGTTAAGGTAAAGACTGAAGAGGAGGGGATCAAGGATGGACCCCTGAGGGACCCCTGAGAGAACTGGAAGCCTATTGGATAGGGTAATGCCAATTTTAACCTGTTGGAACCAGTCCAGTATGTAGTCTGTGAACAAGCGTAGGGCATCCTGGAAGAACCCAATGTTGAAGAGAGAGACTAGCAGGAGGGAGTGATTAACAGTGTCAAATGCCTTTGTAAGGTCAACAAAGACAGCATCAGTGGTATGGCCTTTGTCTAATACGGAGTGGATGTGTGCAGTGAATTCCAGCAAGACTGTAGTAGTACTGTGCCCTTTTTGGAAGCCATGTTGCTGTTTACAGAGAAGATCATATTTGTTAAGGTAGTCAGTGAGCTGATCGTAGACAATGCACTCGAGTGTTTTAGATAGGGGAGGGAGGATAGAGATGGGCCGGTAGTTATTGGTGGCAGTACGGTTCCCACTCTTAAATATGGGAGTAATGGAAGCAGATTTCCAATGGGTGGGGAATTTACCTTGGCAGAGAAAGTGGTTGAAGATATGGGTGAGGGGGTCGAGTATGTCATGGAGGGTGAGCTGGAGAAGCCTCATATTCAAGGAGTCAGTACTGTAGTGGGAGTGGCATAGAGCATTTTTAAGATAAGGCTCGGCGTTCTTGGGGGAGATGTACCGTAGGTGAAAGGGAGGGGCAGGCTGGGAGGGGGGACTGGGCAGGGGGAGGGTCGAAGAAGTTAGGAGGGAGGACATGACTGAGGTTCATGAAAGCACAATTGAAAGCCGAGGCTATACGGGAGGGGTCAGAGGTCAGGTGCCCGTCAACAACTATCTGGTTGGGGGGGTTGGGGTCTTTGCCACATATTTCCTTTATGTTATTCCAGAATTTGTGTCCCAGCCCCCAGGCAGCGGTTAGAGGATTTATAGTGTTCGCTTTAGCTTTGCATAATGCCCACGTGCATTTGTTTCGTCTTTTATACCTCTGCCTATCAGCTGGAAGGCCAGTCTCATTGGAGAGGTGCTATAGTGAGTCATGAGTATGCATCAGGGCTAGGAGGTGGTCAGTGATCCAGAGGACAGGGTTGCTTTTGACCATCCTTTTGGTAAGTGGGGCAAACTTGTCACAGATGGTGTTGAAAGTGTGAATGAAAAGGTCGAGGGCTAGGTCAGGGTCGAGGGTATTAGTTAAAAAGGACCAGTCCAGTGACCTGAGATGAGATTTTAGGAGAGCAAGTTTACCAGGGCCAAGTTTGTTTTGGAAGATTATCTTGGGAGGTGTCTTGGACACTTTGCAGGACCAGGTGCAGAGAACTGGGGAGTGGTT
This sequence comes from Neoceratodus forsteri, assembly GCA_016271365.2. Lineage (NCBI taxonomy): Eukaryota > Metazoa > Chordata > Ceratodontiformes > Ceratodontidae > Neoceratodus > Neoceratodus forsteri. The sequence goes on from CM057453.1 coordinate 1,115,471, forward strand.
ACTAAGCGTATTTGGTAGCACAGTGGTGCTAGTGATTTTATGGGGTCGGTTGGTGAAGACCAGGTCCAGAAGGGAGGAGAATCCAGTACGAGGGTCCCGATGTGTGGGGAGGGATGATTTGAGTGAGGTCTTGGGCTGTGGCTGTTTATAAGCGGGTGGCTGTTCTAGCCAGCCAGTTGACGCTGAAGTCACCAAGAATAATTTTTCTGTGATTGCTGCAGGAGGGTGGCAACATAAGACAGGACTGAGTGGAAGGGTACTTTCTGGTCTCTGGGGAAATGTAAACTGCCGTGATAAGAAAGGGGTTTGAGAGTGACCACGGCAAGTTTGAGTGTAAGGTCTGTGGTCCAGGTACTGACTGGGAGGGAGATGGCTGGCATGTACTGAGTCCTTGACGTGATGGCTAACCTCCTCGCTTTTCCCTGCCAATCAGCTCGGAAGAGGTTGAACCAATGCAGGGCTACCGCCGAGTCAGGAGTCAGAGGGAGAGCCAGGTTCTTACTTAAGGCAATGACATCGGCTGATGATGGAGGACCCAACCCTGATATGAGTCCCACTTTTTTAGTAGGCTACAGACATTGAGGCTAGCAATGCAAAGCCCGCTGGTAGGGGTGTGGTTTGGCATTAAGGTTGCAAGCGGGCCAGGGTTTGGGTGGATATTGCCATATATAAGGAGGAGGAGGAGGAGGGACCTGAGTGTGGAGTTCCAGGCCAACTTTTTGTGATGATGAGCTATGCGTGCAGAGGACCCAGGTGTGTTGGAAAGGGAGAGAATAGGGAGGGATAGAGTGCAGGGGGAAGACAGGAGGAGAGGGTGCGAGGGGGCGCGAAGGGTGCAGGGATTTTGAGGGGTGCAGCTTCTAGAGAAATAAAGACATATTGGGAATGATCCATCTGTGGCAGTGGTCTTGGTAGCAGGTAGTAGGGAGGGCAGGGGGAGGGCCCCATCATCTGGGAGGGGTGTAGGGTATGTGAGCTCCTTGGTAATAGTGATCACAATATGGTCGGTTTTTAACATTCAATCAGTAAGAACTAAAGAAAGAAGAGTTATGGTAAGAATGAGGAGTTGCAGTATGCTATACCCCTGGGGGGGGGGAGCAGCTCGGCGTGTACTCATGTGGGGATCCCCAGGGCTCGGTGTTGTCCCCCATGTTGTTTGCAGTGTATATGCTGCCCCTTGGAGACATTGTAAGAAGGTATGGGCTGAGGTTTCATTCCTACGCAGATGATACCCAGCTCTACCTATCTTTTGCACCTGACCAGGATAGAGCTCTCTCGTTTTTTGTTTTTTTTTAATTTTCCTATTTTATCCCCATGCCTCTCGTCGACCATCGACTCTGGTCACGGACCCCTGGAGCCACGGCCACCGGAAATTGCGTCTCCCGGTCATCCCTGGCTTACCCCAGAGAGTGGGGCCGATTCCCACCCCCCATATCGGACCGAACTGTGACTGGTTGGGGAACGCCCGTGGCCAATCAGGGCTTTCTGGGGCAGAGCGTCACCGAGACGCAAGGTGTGGGATTTTTGTTCCTCCCATATGCCCTGCCCGAGGAGGCGGGACGTGTAAATGACACCAGCGTCCACCCCGCCTCCAACCCCCGCTTAACGCTATGCGCGAGTTCTCCTGCCTCCGCCAGGAGTCCCCAGAGCGCCGAATGTTGCCTGCACCTTCCCCCAGAGAAGGAGAGCTGCCCATCGACGCTCAATCCTTCTCCGGGCCGCCCTCCGACGATCCGGGAACTGCTCTCAAACCCGGTCGCCGCGCCGCAGCGGAAATCCCACCACTGCACTGGTGGGCCGGCTCTCTCTCGGTTTTAATAGCTGCCTCACTGAAATCCAGTGCTGGATGAATTTAAGCTGGCTGAAGTTGAATTCGGAGAAGATTGAGGCAATGGTTGTGGACCTGGGTGCGAGGGTAGAGGGGATGGAGCTGGTTTACCTCAGGTTTATTTCTGGGGGGTGTCCAGCTCCCTACCTCTAACAGGTGCAGAACTTGGGGGTGATTTTTGACAATGAGCTGACACTGCCCTCGCAGGTGTCGGCAGTTGTCAAACTTTCATTTTACCATCTTAGGAACATCGCCAAGATTAAGCACCTTGTTCCACCCAGCGATCTGCCTACATTGATCCATGCTTTTCTGATCTCACATCTTGATTATTGCAACTCCCTTTATCTAGGGCTTCCTGGGGTTGATATCCGCTGTTTGCAGCTGGTGCAGAACGCTGCAGCCTGGTTATTGATGGGTACGTCTCGTGCCTGTCATATTTCTCTGGTTCTGCGTGATCTGCACTGGCTGCCAATACAGTAGCGGATCACCTTTAAAGTTGGTCTTTGACTTACAAAGCCCTGTATGGACAGGGCCGACTACTTGAAAGAGCTTCTGGTTCCTCACTACCCTAAGGTTTTTCTACCAGTGGACGAGGGGGTTGCTAAAGATTCCGAGGGTGTCTTTAAAAATCTTCAGAGCTCATGCTTTTATGTATGCTGCCCTACCCTCTGAAATTTCTACCCCATCTGCTTCGCCAGTGTGCTTCCATGGAGGAATTTAAAAAGGTCTTGAAGACCTATTTATGGTCTAAGATTTATTTTAATTGACTAATATGATGCTATGAGCTCAGATTGATGTAAGATTGATATTTTTTTTAAATCTGTATTTATTGTAAGGCACCTTGAATTTGAGAAAGGCACGGTATAAATAAAGTTTTATTATTATTATTATTTTTTTTCTTCACTTTATTTCTCCTCGCTTCTGTGCAGCACCCATCTGACCGACTCCCCCAGCCCCGTCCCCCGGAATTACCAGAGCTTACCTTACGCCCAGTCTGGGAGTGGTGCCTGTAGAGAGTCGGTCGCCATCCTGCCGCTGGTTGCCTTTTTCCATTTTCTCTCCTTTATTGCCCAAGGACCCCAGGAGAAGGATGCATGCATGTGGAGGCACGCATACGCCTTACAGCCCCGGTAACGGCCCTCCTCCTCCTACCCCATTGGCCTATCACCAGCACCCTCACTGGCGCACCTCGGCCTCCACCAAGGGTAAACATGAGCAAGGGATGCTACTCCCACCTCCCCGGAGAGGAGAGCTACCTTGCAGCCATTCCATCCTGCTCTGCCCCCCGTGCCGACTCTCCATGAACCAGGCTCGCTCCCGAACCCAGGTCGCCGGCATGCCACGAGGTGAGATGTCCAGTGCCTCAGCCTCTGCACCACCAGGCCAGCTATATTATTATTATTATTATTATAAATTCAAAAGGCTAACTTTAATGGCATGAGGGGAGCTACAGAAATGGAATTGGACAGAAAGTGTCTATAATGGACAGTGTAGGAGAGAACTCTGTCAAACTGAAAACAGAGATCCAAAACAATCAACAGTCATGTACCCACTTTGACATGGATGGGAGATACTTCTAATTTTTTTTATGGAGAGTGTGGTTTATTCTCTACCAATAATTGCAGATTGACTGTTTCAACCAAACCCCAAAATAATGGCGACAGCGGTAAACTACTTGTCTGCATTTACAATATACGACCTCTTGGTTTGTCTCCTCCCTACAACTTAGCTTTTTCTCACCGAAGCACTCCTGGTTGACAGCCAGATGACCAATTTGACAGTTCCTTCCTCCTCAATTCATAAACTATAGAAACATAGAAAGTGATGGCAGAAGGGGACCGCAATATCCATCTAGTCTGCCCACGAACCAACCTGGTGCTATTCCCACCCTCCTTTGCCTTCCGTATGATACATTTATGTTCATCCCATGCTCTTGAACTCGCTACCATTTTGGCCACCACCAGCTCCTTGGGTAGGCTAGTTCATGGGTCCACCACCCTTCTGTAAAGAACAACTTCCTTGCATTATTCCTGAACCTCCTCCCTTCAGCCTCATGGCATGCCCTCTCATTCTTCCTCTCTCTTTAAATTGGAAAAGCTCCTGAACGTTAACCTTATTTATACCCATCATATATTTAAAAGTCTCAATCACGCTACCCTCTTCCTCCTCTGTTCCAGGGAGTACATGTTGAGTTCCCTCAGCCTGTCCTGGTATGCCATATGGTGTGGTCCCTGAATAATTTCGTGGCCCCTCTGGACCATCTTGATTCTGTCTATGTCCCTTTCGAGGTGTGGTCCCAGTACTGTATGCAGTACTCCTGGGAGTGCACCAGCGCCTTGTGAGTGGTAACACCACTCCTTTCCTCGTGATTCCTTCCTGATGCAGCCCATCATGCCACTTGCCTTTAGTACTGCCTTTTACACTGTTTACCCACTTTCAAGTCTTCTGATATAATGACCCCAGGTCCCTCTCCTGGCTGGTGGAGGCTAGCTTCTCCTCCCAGGTAGTAATCCTCTTTGGGATTGTTTCTGCCTAAGTGCATGACTTTGCACTTTTGGCATTAATTTCAGCTGTCATGTTTCTGACCACTCCTCCAGTTTCTTTAAGCCTGAAGTCATACTCCTCACACCCTCAGGGGAGTCCACTCTGTTGCAAATTTTGGTGTCATCAGCAAATAGAAACACTTTACCTTTTATCCCATTTGCAATGTCTGCTATGAACACATTGAAGAGTAGGGGACCCAGTATCAAACCCTGTGGTACCTCACTGGTCACCTCCCTCTCAGCTGAAAATGCCCTGTTTACCTGAACCCTCTGTGTTCTTCCTCTCAGCCAGCTACTCACTCACTCAACCACCTCTCTGCCTACCCCCATGTGGTCCAGCCTCCTTGCCAGCATACCGTGTGGAACAGAGTCAAAGGCTTTGCTAAAGTCCAGATAGACAACATCTATCACCACTCCCTGATTTACTACCCTTGTAACCCAGTTGAAGAAGTTGACCAGATTAGTCTGGCAAAACCTACCCACCATGAACCCATGCTGTTTTGGGTCTTGCAACCCACTGGATTCCATATACATTATGATTTTCTATTTGAGTAGTGTCTCCATCAACTTCCCTACCATCGACATGAGGCTTACTGGATGGTAGTTGACAGCCTCCTCCCTGCTTTGTGGCGCAGGACCACTGTTGTCCTTTTCCAGTCCCCTGGTATGGTCCCACTCTCTAGTGAGTTGGTGAATAGTTCTGCTAGAGGTGCTGCTAGTACACTGCCCAGCTCCCTGAGAACTCAGTATGTATGTATATGTATGTATGTATTCACCATCTGTGATGTATGTATCTAACAACTCTTACTCTGTACATCCCTCTCCCCATTTCTTCCAGGACGTACCATGAGATGAGCATTGTTGCTCAGTGTATCTTTTCTGGTGAAACAATTAATAAATAAAATAAATAAACTCTAGGTGAATCCCATCTGGTCCAATGGCCATTTCCACCTTTAGTTTATTTAAAGCTTCCAAGACTTGAGCCTCTGTGAAGGGTCTTGTCTCAACCCACAGTCCCTGGGTGTTGCTGCTATGCAGGCTTGGCCCATCCTCTGCATTCTCTTTGGTGAACACAGAACAGAAGTACTAGTTTAAGACATCTGCTTTCATGCAATCTTTTTCTATCAGTTTCCCTCCAGTATCTGCTAGTCTAACTATCCCCCCTTGGTTTCCTCTTTTCCTTTATGTACCTAAAGGAAACTTGTTCCCTCCTTTTGCTTTCTTATTGCCTTCCAGCTTCCCTCTGTGCTACCTTATGGTTTTCTTATCCCCATCTTTCATTGACACCCTAAACTTTGTGTATGCCTTCTTTTCCTCCTTACTATTGCAGCCACCTCCTGGAGAACCAGTGGGGTTTCCTTTCTATTTGCCTTGCTCACCCTTCTGACTCACTGTTCAGTGACCTCTGTTATAACTTATTTGAGTTACTCCAATATTTGTTTACTCTTTTCTCCTCCTGTATCTAACACTGTCTGCCAGGCTATCTCATCTTCCGAAAATTTGCTTTTCTGAAATCTAAGAACCCTGATCTTGGAATGACTAATGTCTTCACTAGTATTTACTTTAAATCCCACCATATGGTGGTCACTATTTCCTAAGTGGCACCCCACTTCTCCCTCCTTTACATTGTCGCTGTTAGTTAAAACCAAGTCTAGGACAGTTTCACCTCTGGTAGGAGTTTCCACAAGCTGCCTCAGCCCTGCACAAGATGCTGTACAAGATTTCCAGTTTATGTCTGGCAAGTTAAAATCCACTACTATTATCGTCTCACCCTTGTCTGTCATTTTGTGGAATGTCTCTATCATTTCCATGTCCCCAATATTCCCTTGCGACGGGGGCCTGTAGATGACCCCTATCCTAATGGCTGCCCCTGATCCTGTCTCAGCTGTTACCCATAGTGCTTCTGAATCATCCAGGATCCCCTGAATATCTGTAGCCTTGATTTCCTCCCAGTCATATAATGCTACCCCACCCCCTTTCCTACCCTTCCTGTCCCTTCTGTACAGGTGGTAGCCCGGGAAAGCCATGTCCCAACTGTTGTTCTCTGTGCACCAGGTTTCCATCATGGCCAATAAGTTTGACTTCTGCCATGATGGCCATGAGGTCAGGGATTTTGTTTGCCAGGCTTCTGGTGTTTATTGTCATTGCCCTCCATGTTCTACCCTCACTCTTAGCATAGATGGGTCTCTTTTTGTTTTGTCTTGTCTCTTTAGTACCCTCAGTGGATCTTCTTTGGTCTGCACCTGTGGTTTCATATGAAAGATTTATGGGGCTCTTTCAGTCTGCACCTGTGGTTTTGGATGAAAAGTTTTGTTGAAAAGGTTTCCAACTCCCATTTGTACCTCTGCCAGAACTCCTTGGATCTATACCTGTGGTTTCGGATGAAAAATTTTGTTAAAGAGTTTTGCTGCAGGTATTAACAAGAGAGTTTTCCTTAATTTGTATGGTATTATCATGCTTTGGAGTAGTTACCCTACCATTTGCTGCTGTCGGGGTTAGTGAACTTCTTACCCTTTGCCTTGGTAAGTGTCATCACCATCTCCCCAGCCTTCAGTTTAAATGGACCGTGTACACATCAAATGTTTGACCAAGTGCCCTCACTCTTTCCTTTGTCAGGAGAAGGCCATCGTGTCGAAAGAAGCCCCTCTCCCAGAAGGACTGCCAGTTGCCAATAAGAAGGTAGCCATTTTCCTGGCACCATTCCCTCAGCCATAAGTTAAACTCATGTATATCCTCCTCTCTGACCCACTTGGTGCTTTCACCCTATCTCCTGACTGGAAGCACCTCCAAGAATGCCAGTGTGGATGAAAGAGAGGATATTTTGTTAGCAAGTTGTACAATGTGTGACATGATCTCTCTCCAATCAACACCCACTCTGCAGTGATTGGATGCCTCTCTGTTATTTCTTTACATGTCTCTATAGCAGTACCATACACAATCCCCCAGAGCTGCTTCTGGTCCTTTTATACACACTACCAATTGTCACTTTGGGTCCCTACCAATGACTGGTTCCATTAACTCTGAACTGGCCAAATTCATACAGGGACACCTCTCCATACCAAGCCATAGCCTCAACCATGTCATCGAACCAACTTAAAATGTATATGCTGGAATATTAAAGGAGCACAAACAAAGAAGAAAAGGCATCAAATCCTTAAGCATCTTAAAACCTTACATACAGTACTAACATTGCTTTTCTCCAAGAAACCCATACCAAAACAGACCAGAAAAACCTCCAGAGATGTGAATAGGTTGAACAGGCCTTTGCAGCCAGGGAAAGCAACAGAAGGTCAGGGTCCTATATCCTCCTTCACAGAAAAAACGCTTTCCAAGTGATAGAAAAATCATTCCAGAAGGCCGATACATTATTGTGAGGGGCACGCTATGAAGACAAGAGGTTGTACTTGCCTCTGTTTATGCTCCGAACAGAGATGCCGCACAGTTCTTTACTGCTGTCCTCACAGAACTTGCCAAATACCCTAATACCCCTATGTACATTGCAGGGATTAGAATCTCACCCAAGACACCTACTTAGACTGCTTTGCCAAAATTAAACAGGCCATAACACCCACCCAGAGAACCACCCTGGAACTGCAAGAGATGCTAGGACTGGCTGAGCCTTGGAGAACTTTACATTCAAATATCAGAGATTATACCTTTACCTCTTCAGTCCATGGCTCCTACTCATGCTTAGGCTATTTTTTTTTATCAGTCTTGAAAGCCTTTAGGAGGTTCTCAGGTGGGAAATTTTACCTAAAATGGTGTCCAATGACTTTCCTGTATGGTTTACTAGCCAACCTCCAGATCTTCCAGATAGAGACAAATCATGGAGAATTACAATAGCAGCCACAGACACTGCCAGCTATTTCCCAAATTTCTGTGATATTTCCAGATATTTCTCCTGCTTTCTCCATTTCCACAGTAGGGGCAGCAGAGAGAAACTCTTTAGAAATTTCACTAAATATCTGGAAATAGCTGGCAATGTCGTATACTACTGTAATAATTATTTATTAAAAGACACTACCTCTCTGCTAAAATTAAAGAATGAGTAGTTCAGTTTTAACAAGAAAACCTGCAATTGGTCGCCAACCAAGCTGCACTCTGGGGTGCCTTTAATTGCACAGTTAGTGGAGAACTTGAAGGTTAGTCTCTCTAGGAAAATGAAATGAGATCAAAAAAGTACATGTCTATGCCATCTTACTAGAGAAAAGGAACAACAACTTTCAGACAATTCCCCAGAAGAGGATGGCTCCACTTTAACTCCCTAAAAGCGCAATATGAAGAGTTAATAAGAGAGCAAGCAGAATATGCTGTATTTAAAGTCAAAACAAAGTACACAGATCAAGGGAAGAAAACTGGTAGACTACTGACAATGTGACTTCAACATCAAGAAAGAACCAAAACCATTAAAGGCATCCTTACCACATCTTCTGGCCCTTAATCACCAAACAAAGAGAAACAGCTCAAACTTTTAGGGAATATTATAAACAACTATATACTGCTGACCCACCAGTGACACCTACGGACCTTCAACAATTCCTACAGCAGACTCATCTCCCAAAACTATCCCAAGACCAAAATCTATTCTTGAAGCTGGAATCACCTTACAGGAGGTTCACAGAGCCATCCAAGACTGAACTCCAGACAAAGCCCCATGACCTGATGCATTCTTCCCCAACTCCTACAAAGCCCTAACTACTGAATTGGTACCACACCTAACTAAATTATTCCAAGCAGCCCATGTACAAGAAACATTTGATCTCAACTTACAAACTGCACACATTACTTTTGTCTAAACAGGACAAAGACCTGCTTATCAAGCTACCAGCCCATATCACTTCTCAATCTTGACATTGAACTTTAGCAAAAACAGTGGAGGAATTCAAGAATGCATGAGACAGACATAAGGCAATTATAGTTGGGGGGTAGGAGGAAGTAGGCTGTTAGTTAACTAGAATCTGCAGCTTATCTAATAGGTAGGAAATGGGCAGATGAGGTTGCCCAAGCGGTCCTTATCTGCCATCAAGATCTGTGTTTCTATGTCATCCCTGCGGTGCTAATGTCCCTAGACATTGAAAAGTTTTGCTAGAATGCCCTGGCCCTTTTTATTTTACACCCAGCATGAATTTGGGTTCCTAGATCAATTTATTTTATGAATGCACCTTTTATGCTCTCACCTGACTGCCAAAATAGTATGCAATGGAGTACATCCCCTTATTCCCCTAGAGAAATGCACAAGGCAGGGCTACCCCCCCTTTCCCCATACCTCCTTAATCTCTACCTGGGACCCTTGACCAGAACAATCCTGCAGAATGAACAAATCCAGGACATACAGGTGGGCATGAGATCATACAAAATATCTATTTATGTAGACGACATTCAACTTCATATACAAAACCCACACCAATCCATACCTTTAGTTTTAGAAAACCTCCAACACTTTGGTAGAATAGCAGGGTACTGTATTAACCTCTCTAAAACCCAAATCATGCCTTTAAATAATTACACATATAGATCAGAAGGCATGAGATGGGGGGGGGCGATCCTGGTCACCGAATGGCATTAAATATCTGGGAATTTTTATTACAGCATCTTTCCAAAAATAATTGAAACCTTAATATACTCTACCATACCCTCAGACAGGATGTGAAAAGACAGACAGCCCTTCCCCTGACTCCCTGGGTATGAGTTAATGTTATAAAAATGAACATACTTCCCAGAGTGCTCTACCCTATTAGCATGCTTACACAAATAATACCTTATTGTTGGTTTAATCAACTGAAAACCATTCTCACAAAATTTCCATGGAATAACAACATCCAAAGAAGAGCATACCCAAAATTAGCCCCTTCTAAAATACGAGGAGGGCTGCAGGTACCTGACCTGAAGTTATACTATTTGGCAGTAAAGGCACAAACATTCCTATGGTGGAAAGAGTCAGAAGAGGAACAATCACAGATAATATACTTCCCACAATGGCAAAAAATGGAGAAAGATCTCTGTCTCCAGGACAAACTTAATATAAAGGTCATAAATAACATCTCTTATAGTAAATTGCTAGCACAAATCAAAAATACTCCTATAATGTAGGTAGTTCTGTACAAGCATGCCATCAACTCTGCAAACTCCTAAAAGCCAAACCAATCTCTGACCTGAACTAGCTGATACAGGGCAATCCTAACTTCAAAACACAAAATAAAAAACATACCAGGCTCCTTTTTAGCCCACTCCTTACTACACTCACTACGCAGCTAATTCATGACAATACCTTTATTAAATTCAACACCCTTAAAAACAATCATAGGCTACGAAATATAGACATCTTTCCAATATTACAACTTCAACATACTGTAGTGACCTCTTCGGGACCCTGCACTTGGCATCTTACTAATCTTGACCTATGGAATGCGATGACCTCACTATTTAAGCAGAGACATGCTATCTCCACATTATACAAAAAATTACATGAAGTCACTGCTCCACCCACAATTGACTGCTGCCCCTATTGCAAACAGAATTCCCTGAGCTAGCTACTCCAACAGTGAGAACTAAACTATGGGAAGACCGATGCAAATATTAAAAGGTGGGTGGGCTTGAGGCTAATGCAATGCAAAATTAACCACAACATGTCTTACATGCCCATGAAACTGCACCACATGGGACGCCTAGACACAGATCAATATACTAGATGTCTAACCCAACCAGGCACCCTGACACATCTTCTGTGGGCCTGCCCAAGAGTAGTACACCTATGGAAGCTGTAGAGGCCAAACTAGACCCCCTATCTGGTCTCAATAATGCCTTTACACCCCAAATGTGTCTTTTAGGCCTTTGGGTAAAGAATATCCTACAACCTAGATGATACCACATCATGCTGATTGCTGCCATTGCAAAAGGAAATATCTTAAGACACTGGTTAGACAACACAATACCCACTTATAAGAAATGGCACACAGCTGTATTAAATGCTCTGAAAATAGAAGAAATGGTGGCTAGCCGGTCCGCTGGTGCTGTGGTAGCACTACAGCTCATGATGCCGATGACCTGGGTTTGGAAGCAAGCCCGAGGTGACAGAGGGCTGGCCAGAAAGAAGAGGATCAAACATCTGGGACCACTCTTCCTTTGGGGGAAGAGTGGGGCAGAGCTCAGTTCTCAACTTTCCTGGGGAAAGTCAGCCTGAGCTGAAAGAGGTGGGGGAATGTGACAAATGTCAGCATGTGTGCCTTGATGTCAGCGCGTGCCATGTCCCCACAGGAAGAAAACTGGAAAATCCCTGGTGGCAGGATGAAGAAGAGTGCCAGCAGACCCCGCATCTGACCAGCTGGGTGCACCAGACTGAACTGGATCTGTGCCTCAGTGGGGTTTGGGGGAGTCCTGCTGATCCCACCAGGGAGGCAAGCCCTGGGAGAAGATAGTCAGATAAGGTAAGTCTCGGTAGACGTCGGGGTGACGTGGCTGGGGTATGGTGCTCCTCTGGTGGAGGGCTGTCCACGGGGAAGGAGAGAAAAAAGAAAGCAAAAATGGTGGCTAGTATGAATCATAAGTTGCACTTATACCATAAAGGATGGGATTCCCTATGTACCCTTCTTCTTTTACCTGAAGAAACACTTACTGGACTCTATTTCTTATGAGAAGGCCTCTTCTCCCCATATAAATAAATAAATTATGAACATTGTTTGTCTAAGATCTATATACTTTAACTTACAAAACTGTTGTATTAAAGAGCCTTGTTAATTATAATTGATTTGTAATATATGTATAAATTGCCTTGATGTTCCCTCGAATGTTGAGGCCTACAGAATATTTCTGAATTATCTGACAACAACTATATTTCACTGTTAACTGTCTGGTCTTTCTCTTTGTTGTTCTATGTGTGTTTTTGGTATTTTAATAAAGTATATTTATTAAACAAAGTAAGAAACGTACCTGGCTACCTGCTTGGATTAGGAAGCTACTAAGAAAAAAAAAGAAAATAAGAGTGATAAAAAGAGCTTACATCTACAAATTATGAATACAGGCTGAAAGCATTCAAAAAAATTCAGAAGGATTGCAAGAAGGAAATTAGCCAGGCCAACAGGAAAATGGAAATGATAATTGCTAACACAGCAAAGGATAATTACGGGGGGGGCCAGATTTTTTAAAAAGATTATGTTTGACACAAGGTGCCTGTGCCAAATGGATATGATACAAGTGGCACTTTGTATCACACTTTGTGGCAATCCCAATTTTTGAATGCAGGCTGCATCGAAATTGTGATGCTTTGCACCCAAGCTGCCCTATGCCACCCTTGCAACGAAAGTGCCCTTGCACCAGGTAACAAGGGGGCTTGCTCCACGGCAGGGCTGCACCATCCCTTTATTTGTAATTTTGGAATCCCCACTGCGGATGCAACAAGGGACCAGGAGGTGGTCTAAGGGACATGTGCCACTGCCAGACACTGTGGTGATTAGGAGGACACAGTTGTGAGGGGGCGGGGAAGAGAAGGAGCATGGGGTTGCCTTAAGGGGTCTTAGGGAAGCGCAACAATGACAGGGGATGTGATGTGGCATCCAGCGTGGGTTGCATTTGCATAGCCTCACAGCCATATGAATTGGACTGCTTTGTGAGGGGTTGGCAGGACAGTGACACTGCCCCAGGTATGAAGCTTATACTCGCCCCAGATGTAACAACCTGCAACCCTGTAGGCAGGAAGCTGTAGCTGCAGGCTGAGGCCTGCCAGTAGTGTAGGGGAACATTCTCCAGGCACTGCAAAGTCCCTAGTACCCACCCTCCCGCGCTAAGGCCAGGCTGCTTCTTGCCTACAGGGTTGTGAGTTGTTGCACCTATGGGCAGGTGCCAGGGTGGTGCCCACCTGGGGCCATGTCACTGTCTGTACCTGCCAGACCCCCCACAAAGTGGTCCCATCTGAGTGGTTGTGTGACTGTGCAAATGGCACCCCCTCTGGGTGCCACATCACATCCCTGTCACTGCTGCTGTCTCTCCAGTGCTCCATAAGTCACCCCCATGCTCCTCCTGCCCCATGTCCCCTCCTGGCTTGCATATTCTCCACCCAACCCTTGCAGCCCCTCTAGTGTTGTGCCAGGTTGGGGGGGCAGATCCCTGTGGCAATCCTCACAGGTGCACCAAATGTTTGGCACAAGACTGCAGCTGTTGCAGCTCCTGGGTCTTTGCAGCAGGGACCCCTTTTATAAAATTGGATGCAGGGTCCTTGATGCACCAGTAGTTATGCACAGCCCTAGAGGATAACTTACATCACCTAAGGGCTCTTTTAAAATTGAGTCCAAGGAGTTCTTTAAATACCTAAATAGCATTAAACAAAATGAAATATCAGTTGGGTCATTAAGAGACAATGACATTATAATGAGCATCAGCTGGCTATGGCAGAGGCATTCAACACATTCGTTGCATTAGCCTTTAATAGAACAGATGGGTTGGAGCTGACAACCCAGAACACATCAGTTGACTCAGAGAGGCTGGTGTTCCATGCCAGGGCCATCAGGGGTAGGCTGGGGAGACTAAAAATTAATAAGGCAGCAGGGCCTGATGTACTTACCCAAAAGATTTTTTCTTTTATATCAAATTTTTTTATCTCCCACTATCGGCGGTGCTTGGTGCTGGTAGTACCAACCATCCGTGCTCTGTTCCCACTCCAGCATTGTCTAGGATCATGCTGCATGGCAGTGGGGGCTTGTGTTTTTGTATTTTTCTCCCATTGCATTGTGGTCCCTGAACCCCTCAAAAGACCCCAGCATGAAGGATGATAGTCCAGGCTGTAGACATGTTGGCGCATGTCCCAGTCAAACATCTAACAGTGTTCTCCCTCCCACACCATGAGTCCGTGCCACCACCCATGCATCCACAGTCAGGGTAACAGGGTGGTGACAGCCATCTTCTCTTGGAGGAGGAGAGCATCCTGTGGGATGCTCAGCCTCCTCCCTACCCGCTAGTCCCCGCCGACCGAGTCTTGTTCATGAACCCGGTTGCTGGCATCGTGGGTAGTAGTGTTACTGCTGCACTGATGGGTTGGCTGCCCAAAAAGATTTTGAAGAAAATAGCCACAGAACTGGTAGAACCCATAGCAAACATCATGGTCCAATCACTAATGACTAGTGGGGTACTAGATGACTGGAAAGAAGCATCTGTAATTCTTATCATTAAGAATGGATCTAGAGTTGATGTAAACAAATATAAGCTTGACTAGTGCACCAGAAAATATGGAATCAATACTCAGGGACTATATTGAGAAGTATATAGCATCTCACAATCTGTTGGACACTACGCAACGTTGCTCACCTCCTAACAGATCATGTCAAACCAATCTCATTGGGTTTTTTGACTCACTAAGTAGGGCATCTGACCAGGAAATCAGTTTACATAATTAAACTGGACTCTAAAAAGGCATTTGATACAGTCTTTCAAAGGGAACTGGTAAACAAACTAAAAGACTTGGTATTGTACAGGGCTATTGTGAGGTGGATAGTGAACTTGATTAGTAGTAGTAGGAAACAGAGAGTAAGGGTAAACAGGTTCATTTCAACCCAGAGTGAGATCATCAGTAAGGATGCCACGGTATCAGATTTTGATGGTATGATAAACAGAAACATAGAAGATAGAATTTGATGGCAGATAAGGACAGTCTGCCCACCTAGTCTACCCATGTTCCCTATCTACAGTCACATCATAGACCCTACTTGATCTTTGGCTTTTCTGCCCCTTTCCTTGCTTCTAAGATTCCCTTTTACCTATCCCATGCCTTCTTAAATCCCATTACAGTTTTTACTCCCATCACCTCCTCAGGGAGGCTGTTTGAGTCATCCACCACCCTTTCTGGGAAGGAGTGTTTCCTTACCTTTCCTCTGATTCTACCCCCCGCAGCTTCATCGCATGAGCCCTTGTTCTTGTGCATCCTTTTTTTTGAAAAAGGCTTCCCTGTTGAACCTTATTTATATACTTAAGATATGTCAAGGTCTCTATCTATCCCCTCTCCTCCTTTCCTCCTGTCATTGAGGTCATTTAATCTCTCCTCATAGGGTTTTTGATGCAGATCATGCACTATTTTAGTTGCCTCCTCTGACTGCCTCAACTTTGTCTATGTCAGTCAAGATGAGGATTCCAGAACTGTACTAGTACTGTAGGTGGAGTCTCACCAGAGATTGATACTGAGGTATCACCACCTTCCTCTTTCTGCTGGTGATACCCTCCCTATGCACCCTAACTTCCTACTGGCTCTCCCACTGCCTTGTCACAATGATAACACCCACGTCTTTTTCCTGCATGGTGGCTGCCAGTACCACTCTCCCATTTTGTACTTGACCCTGGGTTTCTATGCCCCAACTGCATAATTTTGCATTTTGCATTGAAACTTAGTTGATACTTCCTAAACCACTCCTCAAGCTTACCTAGATGTCTATTCATTTTTTTATACCCCTGGAGTGTCATCTGCAAAAAGATGTACCTTCCTTCTAGTCCCTCTGCAATGTCACTTATAAAGATATTAAAGAGGACTGCCCCAGTAATGATCCTTGTGGCACCCCACTAGTCACTCTTCCTTCCTCAGAACAAGTGTGCCAAGTGGAGGTGAAACCACCACTCGAAGACCAGCACAGTGACAGATTTTGCTTGAAATCGGGTTGCTGTGCTGGTCTCTGCAGACACTGGCAGTGCATCTCCCCGTGTTGCTCTCCCTCCTCAATACAACTCCAACTCAGAGTTATATATTTATAAACCGGGGGTGTGGCGGGCAGAGCCCCCCACATGGGGTGTTTGGGGGGGGCTCAGCCCCACACAAACACTTATGTGGTTGTCGCACCACTATAGGTAAACCCTCAGAACAAACTCTGTTTACTACTACACTCTGTCACTTATCATCCAAACAATTTCTTACCTAGTTTACCACTTTATTTCCCACTCTTAGGCTGCCCAGCTTGTTTAGGAGTCTCCCAAGTGGAACAGTGTCGAAGGTCTTACTGAAATCTAGGTAGGCCACATCCACCGCTCCACCCTGATCTACTTCCCTGGTTACTCAGTCAAAGAAATCTATAAGTTTAGTCTGACATGACCTCCTCATAGTGAATCCATGCTGCCTCGGATCTTGTAAGCCACCAGATTCAAGATATTTCACAATCCTTTCTTTCAGTGGTGATTCCATTAATTCCTCCACCACAGAAGTCAGGTTGACTGTCTTGTAATTGCCAGATTCCTCCCTGCTCCCACTTTTTATGGCTGTGGGTGGAGCCTACATCCATCCTGCTCTCTGTAGCTGGAAAAGTGGAATACTGTGGAACACATTTTTGGAGTTTTCAGTGTATCCTTCCACACCTACAAATCACTATGCTACTTGAAATAAAATACTCCCTTCCTTCTATTTAGAATAATGGAGACAGAACATCAAGCTACTTATCAGATGGCCATTAGGAAACTGAAACAGCCTGTTAAATATTGGTTGCCTATTAAACTGGAGATGTGTTTACCTCCTTAAAATGCAACAAATTGCACATTTAAATACTTAGCATTTAACCATTTTTTTTCTGCTAGCTTCATTTGGGCAGGTTTTGTCTTTCAAGAAAGATTCATACCTCATAAATGTCACCCTTTCCGAGCACCAAATCTAAAAAGATTTACACTGTTTTTTTTTAACCTCTTAAGACACTATCTGATAAGCACTGTCTCAGACATATGCCAGGTTTTCTGTGAACTATCCAGTCTAAATCCTGTCTAAATATATAGCAATCAGCGGGCATTTTTTATTGCGCTGTTTTGGAAACAAATATACTGAGCTACAGCAAATGCAAAGACACACACACACACACACACACACACAATTCAAAATAAATACGGCAATCTAATATATTATAAAACAATATTTATTTATTTATGATTTTGATAACTGGGTAGGTGCACTGATCCCACAGACCATTTTCAGGAACGACCTGGGCCATATACAATTGCACAGGAGTAAACATAAGCCAAACACATTGAACAGTTGAGCTGTTTAACAATGGTACAAGATAAAAATACAACAGCAGGTTAGAATACAGGTAGTGAAAATACATACAGCATACAAATACAGGTAGTAAATCCTTACAGCAAGACTAGGTGTAAGTTTCCAAAACAGTCAAATAAGCAAATAAAGAAATTGTTTACGTCAGTGAATACAGTGAAGTTCAGTTTACAGTAGATTTCCTTTAAATATTTCTTATCCTATATTTTACATCCTGGATAGCACAGGGGATATGCTACATCTCATTGTCATAGGGATCTTCATTTTACACATATTTTTACACTGTATTTACTCAGGATGTCCCAGATTAGATGCAATATCTTGTTTTCAGTGGTGTCATGATTTTATGATTTTTATAATGTATTTATTCAGGGTAGCCTACTCTAGATGTAAAATATTGTTTTCAGTGTGTTGGAATTTATGCAACGCAGCATAATATTGTGTAGATGTAGAGCCTCACTGAAAATAAGATGCCATGTCTTCTGTGAACTATCCAGGCTTAACATATAGCAATCAGCAGGCATATTCTAGGAAGACACATTGTAAAAATGTGTAAAAGGAAGACCACATTGAAACTGCCTCTCAGTAGATCTGCATTGTGCAAATTCATTAGAAATAATGGGTAAAAGCACCCTAAAGCTCTCCACAGCCTTATTGGCTCTGACCAGAGGTTGTGTGAAGTGGTACTACATCTGTCTTCCTCCAGTCCTCCAGGACCACTCCGCTTCTAGTGAATGGTTGAATAGGACTGTCAGGTGCAGTCAGCACCTCTCTGAGCTCCTTAAAAAAACCTTGGATGTATCCTGTCTGGCCCCATTGCCTTGTCCATCTTAAGATTTGCAGGTTCTTTCAGGACTCTCTCCTCTGTATATGTCCACGCCCCTTCCTGTGACACCCCTACACAGATCTAAGGTCCTTAGCCCCTCCCTTTCATTTGTGAAAACTGAACAAAAATCATTTTTCAGGATGATTGATTTGTCCTTTCTCCTTCCACACCCCCCTTCCCTCCTTAGCCTTACAATCTCTCCCTTGTTTTTTCTCCTTTTGCTAGCATACCTGAAAAATGTCTTGTCCCCTTTCTTTACTGCCTGTGGTATCTTCTCCTGCATTTGTGCCTTTGCAATCCCAACTGCTTTCTCAGCCTCCCTCTGCTTCTCTTGATACACCTCTCTGTCCTCCTCTCTCTGTGTCTCATTAGACCTCCTGAATGCTAGCTTTTTTGTCCTTACCTTCCCAGCCACCTCTTTTGAGAACCATAGCAGTCTTCTTTTGCTTTTGCTTTTGCTTACCTGCCTGCTGAAGCAGCTTGTTGCCTTCACTATGGCCCCTTTTAGTTTTGCCCACTGTTCCTCCACTCCCCCAAGTCCTCCCACATTGCTAATGCCTCCCTGAAGCATTCTTTCATCACTGTATAATTGGCCATCCTGAAATCCAGGACCCTCACCTTTGTATGGTCCACTTCTGACACAGTTCTTATATTGAACCACACGGTATGGTGATCACTGCTCCTCATGACATAAACATGACACATGAAATCATTGTTATTGTGAATACCACAGTATTATAAAAGTAGTCATTTATGTACAAAGAGGTCTCCCTGATCTGGTTGTGTTGGATAGTTGACACAGAAGGGACCTATGGTCCTATACATAACCATAACAATTAGTTGACAGGCATGAACTATGTGGTATACTGTAAATCACAGTTACCACAGTATAGAAAATAGGCCATGGTATCAATACCATGACTTCTGATGTTGCAGTATACCATGAAGTCTTGATACAATGCCATCCCTACTCATCAGTGGAGTCCCCCAGGGGTTGGTTTTGGGTCCAGCATTATTTCATATCTGTATTAAAGATTTGCATGCTAACATTAATTTGTGGGTGGCCATCTTATGACCAAGTTCAATTTATTTTGTAAAGTCAGTATGTATAAAATAACATTTGTTACATATGTATAATATATCCGTAAACAATTCGTAAGACACACACATCAATACATACTTAAAAATCCAGAACAATATGCTTCTATGTAATTCCATCCTACAGGTTGATTACATTGTTTATAACCTCTAGTTTAATTTCATAGCAATTTTGTGTGCAAAACTTGCAAGGGCATACATTTGTACAGTCATTTCTGAACTAAAAATTAATTTCAACTGCTCATTTTTTGCCAAGCCCGAAAGATTCTTAAAAGTTCAGAAAATCAATGTATTTCTCTCATCACAGAATACAACACATTCTAGTGTTAAGTGTACAATGCTTATTAAAGCATTGTTACATCCCAAACATGACTGAGTCATGTTTCTTTTATATTCCAAACCTCAATCTGGTTAATGCGTTCTGTTTTATATTATCACATATCATTAAATATTTTCCCCATTATACTGTTTACATTGGATGTCTCTGTAATCAAATGTTATGTCTCACATGAGTTTTTTTTACTATTTGTAATTGCTATTGAAAAATGCAATAAACAAAATGTTTAAAAAAAATTCTTCTTAAATAACTTTAAAGTACTACAGTTCCAGGCGTCACATATGCTTGATGCATCTTTTTGTTTTGCATTATCCAAAACACTTTGTACTGCTGCTCTTATTAAGTTTTCTGGTTCTTCTGGGTTCCACAGGATATAATTGTGTTGCATTCCATTCTTATTTAGTTTGTTATTTAATTTCCCGAACTAAGTTAAAGTGCTATCATATTTTCTTAATACCACTTCTCTCCAACAGTTGTGAATTAAGCTATCCAATGGGGCCATACTCATTTTTTTCCAGTAAGAAATACTTTTTTCATTACTGTAGCATATAGTGAAATTGTACCAGTTTCTGCATTTACTGTGGCATTGGATGCTACTCTTTGGACCCCTAGCAAACTTTTCAAATGGTGGTTTTCCACCTCTTTAAAATTGCAAACAGATCCCATATGTTGGCCTCACTTAAGGAGTTGAGAATTTACTTAGACAGTAGTTGCCGGTATTGTGCTGTATATGAATTTTTGCTCCTCTATATGTGAAATGATTTATACCATTTAAAGTTTTAGAGGCATTCTCCTTTATTTTTCTGTGTGCTCATTCCACTTCAGATTGTTATGAAATATCACTCCGAGTCATATGACCATGAGCCTCTAGAACAGCTTTGTTTCATCATCGGTTCCCAGAAATCCAGCCCCATCCCCTGGCAGTCACTAGCATTTTAAGGCTTCAATGTGGACTCAGTTGGAGCAGTCCTGAAACTTCCCCTCAAAAATGTCAGGGACATAAAGGGAGAGCTGAGAAAGACCATCTGAAAAGAAACTGTCCTGCTGAGAGACATAGCCTGGATCAAGACTCCTGTTGACATCAGTTCAGGCTATCTTTCCTATTCCTTGTACAACCCGTTCTCTGTGCTACGGTCAGTGTACAAACCATGCAGCCTAGTCAGCAGCTGCTGTTTGATCTCTCAGCTGAGGCTATCACCCTATGATAACCCTCTTTTGGTGTCAATAGAGCCCACTGTGTAGGGGTCAGGTAGTATACTAGCCAGAGATTTCCCTGCACAACAATCATACATATGTACCCCTTTCCCCGACTATGAGATGAGGTCAGCCTGAACCTCTGTTCTTTTACCTCTGTTCTTTTTTTTTTTCAATCTCAAATTTCTTTTCTTGTGCTCCCCCGACTGGTCCCTATCCGGACCAGTCCCCCCAGTCCCATCACCTGATTTTCCTGGGACTTACCTTACTATGATGGGTCCTTGTCACATGACCTAGTCTGAAAGGGTCCAGCCATCTGTGGGGTCATACCTCTCAACTGTACCACATTACGGAGAACGTTCCTCATTTTACTTCACAAAAGCTCCCTGTTCCACATTGGGAGGACTTGTTCCACATTCAAAGTCAACATTTTAAAGCAAAATCCATAGTAAATGATGCAAAAATATATTATTCAATTAATAACAGACTTTCTAAACATAAAGTCAACATTTTAACAGTGTTTTGAGCTTCTTAGGTAAAGATTTGATGAAGTGTTCCACATTTTGCTCATTTGTTCCACATTTTGACAGGCAATGTTCCACATTTGGGGGACAAAAGGTTGAGAGGTATGTGTGGGGTGCCTCTGGGGGACCTGGCTTGCACACACATCATAGCAGCATAGTCCACCAAGCACCTGCAGCATGAGGCAAATCACCGGAAGGGATCCATTCCATACACCATCAGTAATCCAAACTCCAGCTCAGTGGAGACATAACCAGCTCGCAGGTTAAAGGTTTTATTGTTTATCCACACAAAATCAACCAAAGGTTCAAAGGTCAGCATTTCATGGTGTAAACCCCACCACTTCATCAACACCAAGGTTTGTGTCTAGGTGTAAATATAAAACATATACAAACTGAATGACAACAGAAACATCATATAGCCATGTCTTATATCATGAGTATAAATAATTTTGTTTCTTTCTCACCCATAAACAAGCTAAAAAATCACCAGAGGTACACAACTCCTGCTTATATCAAGTGGAGCAAAAAGGTAACATAATTATAACTGCTTATACCAACCTAGGTTCACTGTACACAAACTCTCTGGTTTGCATTTAGCGCTAATACAACTTTTACATAGGTGACATTTAATAAAAGTGTCATTCATTTCCTGTATGTATTTATTTAGTTTTTGTTGAGTGGGAAAGGAGGGCTAGATAATTCTGCCTATTTTCGGCCTTGTCCCGGTGGGGGGGGGAGATACAGATGGTAACCTACTGAAACTGAACCACATTAAGCTGCTAGCAGTATTTTTAGTGAATGGGGGAAATTTGGCCAGGACACTGGGGGCAATTCGTCTGTTCTTTTAGAAGAAGTGCCATGGGATCTTTACTGTCCACCTGAACAACCACCAGAACAGGCAGATGGGACCTTGGTTTAACGACTCATCTGAAAGACTCTGTGCATCTCTCAAAACTTAATCACAGTAGCTTATAGGAACCACCTACCTAGGATTTAGTGAATACTCAAACCCTAAACCCCAAGGTTTCCCCTAAACCCTAGGATTTTTCACTGTCATGTAGGTCACGTTTCAAAATATATGTCTCTGTAAATATAAACATTTTATTTCTAAAAATAAAGTCAGACTGCTGTTAAATGTCCATAATGCTTGCACAGTTATGTTCAATGCTTTCTAAAACTATACTAAACTTACAGTACACACTTTTCAAGCTCTCATTTTCTACAGACTTGCATGTTTGCAGAAAATACAGGACTACTAAGCTTGTTTCTTATTCATAGACAAAAGTAAAGTTACAGTAGATGCTTCTCTCGTTCATTACTTCTAAAACAAACTACCTAACAGTTTTTCTTTTTACAGTTAATTTTCAAAAAGTATTTAAAAACACAATTTTTCACTTTAAGTTTTGGCCTAGCTCTGTAATACTTGCTTTATTTTTGTATTTATATTATTCTTAGTCTGTTTTATTTGTTTCTGTTGTGAGGCAACCAGAGCCTTTGGGATGGGGCACCATATAAATAAAATCGCCTTACCTTGCCTTGCCTGTGTGTGTACTAATATAATATTGTGATCTTTAGTATACTTACTTTCTGAAACCTCTGGCTTCTCTCTGGTCCTCAGTGCCTGTTGAAAACTGATTTATTCAATAAAGTGCTCAATATCTAAATTATTATCACTAGGAAACTAAACAAAGAGCAGCTAATGGCCCTAAAAGAGAAATTGGGGTGGGTGAGGGCTGGAAAACTCCATTCTCTTTAAGGTCATTATCTATTCTATGTTTAGTTTCCTTTGATGGATGATACTTAGCTATCAAGCACTTAAATTGGTTTGCCAGTGACTAGAAAAATGCACTACAGCCATGATGGTGCCATCTTCTGTAGCCATCTTGATTCCTGCCAGTGTTCAGTTGGGTTGGGATGAAGGGCATGCCACACATGACAGGCACTGGGTCCTGATTTGGCTTATTGAGCTCAGTGGGCATTGCAACATTGCAATTTGTCACTGCATAACACAGCGTGCAACAGCTAGGAGAGAACTGAGGCACATTGCAGCATTGGTTCTATAGAAGCAGGATTGTGCCTGGGCATCCAAATAGAATTTCCCCTGTAATACAATAAAACCTATTCCCACATTGAGAAGCAGCTCCCAATATATCTCTCTATCATAAGAAATTCATTTTAAATAAAGATCTGCAATGACTCAATAAGATGTCTAAATTAGTGAGTTCTATTTCGCTTGACAATACCGCAGTTCTGTAACAGTATGGTTTACAGTTAGATAGTGGAAACAAGTGATAAAAATTTCTGTCTGTCCAGTTAGGAAAAATGCACATGTGCTAAGTGCAGCTAAGCATTCACATTGAAGTGCTTGTAATCAGCAGTACAGCAGTATTTTTTAGCTCGGTTTGCAGATAAACTAATATTTACTAACAAACCATGGGGGTTATGCACAAACAAAGAACTGCCTATACACTGTGCATCCACAGTGCGTGAAACGCTCCCTACTGTTGAAAGCCATGCATTGTGGGTCTCACAGAGCCTCTATGCGCCAAAGGGTGATGCATCCTTCCACAGTTGATCCCCCAGCTGGTCACACAGTGACACATGAGGATGTTCTAGGTGAGCATCCAGGGGCCTGCCAGCACTCCACACCATTCATGAAGTCACAAAGATTCAGTTTGGGGGGGCAGACTACATAGGCATGTACTAGACTGTGTTGAGTGAGCTCCATCTCTTTTTCAATATACCAAAAACAGTCTCTTAATAAATTTAAATGTTATTGTTCCTGACATTTTGCCAGTACAGCTTCTTCAGGAGACTTAGTATCTGCTAGTACTAACAATTTCCATTAGGCATAATATATCTTATAATTTTCTCATTATTGCAGCATGCCTTAGGGAACAAACTAAACACTGAGAGACTGTGAACCCCGAGGGGACCATTTAATTGTATGAAGAGGAAATTTTCTCTGTTTGTAACAGTAGCAAAATGGCATGCAGCCGGACAATAATGAACACATTATATGTTATGCCAAATGGAAATTTTTAGTACTAGCAGATAATAAGTCCCTCAAGGAAGCCAACTGGTGAAACGTCGGGGCAACAAGAAAATCTAAATTAGAAATATTATTAAGAGACTGTTTTTGGTATTTTGAAAAAAGAGGTGGAACTCCCCCAGCACAGTCTAGAACATTGAATTGAGCCAGAAGACAGCAGCATACCAAGCTTTACCAGTCTGGTGCAGTCACCTGCAGACCCCTATCCTTTGCTTACATGGACATGTATCCTGCCATAGCCACAGTGCACTCCCCACAACATACACCTGCTGGCTGCAGCAGGACAATGAATGTCCCCTGCCATGCCACTCTAGCCCATCAGTCAGGCAGGGAGGGCTGGTGGCACCCATCCGGGCACTCGTCCAACAATTTTATTTCTCAGGACTCACCCCATCCCACAATCCCTATGCTGCATGGAACAGAGGATCCACTGCAGGGTCAGGATGGCCAGCTGATTGGATGGCCACTTGTTTTCATCAATCCACCACTCACGTACTAGCATGGTGTGGGGGGCACAGACAGGTGCTCTGCAATGGTCAGCTTTAGTGAATGTCATGCCCTGTATGCCTATTGGGGGGTGCATAGCTCAACAGACTGGGTACACTTCTCCCATGTGTACCCAGTCCATTTTAGTGCATAGCCCCCCCCCCATTAGAGAGTGTACTACTTATGTACTCTGGTGAGGTACATTAGGCACCGTTTAATAGGAAGCAGTAGAGATAAAGACACCAATACAACCAGTATACAGTAATTAGATACAAAAATAACAACTGAAATCAAGCACTTTTAGTCAAGTGTGCATGGCTGCTTGGTATCCATCAGGCATTACCATGGAGATTGCATCCTTAGTATTGGGATACAATCCTAGCAGCTAGCAACCTTGTAAAAAATAAAATACCAGGAGGCAGGTAACTAACTTTAAAACATTTTTATGTTTACGAGAGTGATATTTGGAAACATAAATTTGTCAGCAGAAAAGGACTGCTTCGCCCACCCAGTGTGCCCAGATGGTTCCTGTCTAGTCTGTCTCCACAGACCCTAACTGGTATACTGTGACCCTTCCTCCTCCCTGCCCATTTCCTAGAATTCCCTTACAGTATATATATTCAACACATGTTTGAAGGACCCCACTGTTTTCAACTCTACCACTTCTGCTGGCAGTCTATTCCAGGTGTCCACGCTTCTTTCAGTGAATTAGTACTTCTTTACACCCTTCATAACTCCTCCTGCTTCATTGCATGCCATCTGTTCTGGTGCTTTTCTCATTTGAAAATGACTCCATTTGCACCCTGTTCAACCCCATGAAGTACTTGTAGGTTTCTGTCATGTCCCTCTTGTTCTCCTGTCTTCCAGGATGTACATGTTGAGGTCCCTCAGTCTCTCCTCACCAGGCTTTTCTTGCAACCCCTGCACCATTTTAGTTGCCCTCCTTTGGACTGCCTCCACCCTGTCTATGTCCTTTTTGAGGTATGGCCTCCATAACTGGACACTGTACTCCAGGTGGGGTCTCATCAGGGAGCGTTACAGGTGGCAATACCACCGCCCTACTCCTACTGGAGATACCTCTCCCTATGCATCCCAGCATCCCACTGACTCTACCCACTGCTTTGTCACACTGCCTTGCCACTTTGAGGTCATCAGTCATGATAATCCCAAGGTCCCTTTCCTGCTTGGTGAGTGACAGTACCTCCCCTCAGCCTATACGGACTGTGGACTCTGTTGTCACCCTGCTTCAGTCAGAGTTTTTTCCTTCATTTTCAGCTTGTGTCACCCACATGCAATGATGTGAAGTGTATGTTCTGCCTCTGTGAAGACCCCCTTCAGGTTCCAGGCATGGGGTCCCTTCCCCTACATTGGCTGTCCCACTGTGCTGCTTCCCAGATTCCTCAATGTGGCAGCCAACCAGTGGGATGCACATTCCCCCAACCAAGTACATTCCAAATCTGGGTTGCTGGAGTAGCAGGCAGTAGGTCTACCACTATACTAGCTTCAAACCACTGTTCTGACAAAATATTACACAGCAAGGATATTTAAGCAGTTGTCCCTCTTTACTGAAATATATTCAGTTACACACATGGAAACCTAACCTCAAATGCCCTCAAATGCTCTCACGATTAGCACTGTGTAGATAGGTTTGATCCTCCTATCTGGGTGGACATAGAAAAGGACATGGCTCACAGAACTGGCAGCTCACTCCCTGCATGGTCTACCTGGCCCCCTCCTGTCTTCCGTACTGGCTTAAAGCTTCCCCTGTGGGGTGGTCCCTAAAGACCTTACAGCAAATGCAGAGACATCTGTCAGAGAACTGGTGCCTATCCCCTTCTCAACCTATCTTTAATAACTTACACTTTCAGATTGGGCAACATCCCATTCTCTCCGCATTTCTTTCCAAGTTAAAAGATGCAATTTTCGCTGATTTCCTTTCTGGAAATGAGCTTATCCCCTTTTCTACCCTTCAAAGCCAGTTCCAACTAGGTGCAAGTGATTTTTTCAAATACATGCAAATTAGGCATGCAATTCTTTTTTTTTATAGGGCCAAAATTTCAGATCTCAGAATCATCAGAGGGACAAGCACAGCTATTCCAGGCGGCAGACCAGTCGCATGCAATTTCCAAAATATATAAGCGATTTTCTGCACTTGACCCCAGTCTGTCATCAGGGACCTGTTATTACTAGGTCCAAGAGCTTTCTCTTTTGGAGGAACTAGAGTTCTGGCAGAAAGTGTGGAGCATGATCTATGTCTGTATCAAACAAGACAGATTACGACTGACCCAATTTAATATAATACATAACCTTCACTATACCCTGATAAAGCCGCATAAAATAGGTAGAATCCCCTCTGCTGACTGTTCCCAATGTAAGCAAGCCCCAGGGTCACTGTACCACTTACTCTGGGACTGTCCCAGCACTCAGGTGTTCTGGAATTCCATTAAACAAGTCTTGGACCCACTTCTTGGGCTTAGGTCGCTGTTCACCCCACAGTGTTGTTTACTAGCCATTTGCCCCCTCAGGAACTCCTAAGATAAGAAAAGTCCACCTAGCTCTGGTGGCATCAGTGACAAAGTTGGTCATGCTTAGACACTGGATAGAAGATTCCTTGTCCTCGCTCATAGAATGGTATCGAGAAGCCCTTCTTGCTATACAATTGGAGAAACACATTGCCCATATTTGACGTAGACCCCAAGTATATCAGCGGGTCTGGGAACCCCTTTTGGCCCTTCTCTCTCTCTTTGGAAACCTTAGCTACAGTTGGATTTTATGTCCTATATCTTGCCCTGGTGTCATCTATGTGCAGATGGGGTGGGGGGTAGGAGGGGGGAGGGTTTAGGGGCATATACCCCGAATGTTTGTATTGTTGTATGTTTTTTGTAATCTACTGTGTAGTTGGTTTTTGCAGCCTAATCCTTATATATCTACACCATCTGTATGTGCTGCTTGTTGTTTAAAATGCAATAAAGTATATTAAATAAAAAAAAAAAAAGATAGGTTTGATCCTGACAATGGACTAGAGTCAAAACCTGAGCATCTCGTATATAAATTGTACCCTTCTCTTACAACGCAGGAGTCTCATGACCCCTCCTGTTACTCTTTTTACATATGTGGCTGAGGTCATACCATAGGACAGAGCCCATTCTACTCCACACTAAATTTACCTGACCCTCCCACCTTGCTGTACATTTCAGTTTACACTTTTTACACGTTTTACACATCCCAAAGTGCCAACCTCCGAGCAAGAATCATGTGAACAGTTTAACAGAACAAGGTAACCTCTTGTCTGTTTTTGTGGGTTCAATCAACCTTTGGTCTCAAATCTTGAGGATTCAACTGTGAACCTCTTGCTAGCGTACCCAATGCACAGGCTCAGATATATCTGTCTTCGGGGGGGCCAGATATTCTTTGCCTATGGGCAGCTAACCAGGTGTACAAAAATGAACCCTTTAAAAACTTTAATAAAGACTTCAGATTATTCTTACCTTTTTCCAGCTTGGTATCAACATTCAAGCTTATGCCCAGTGTCTGCTGTAACCATATATACTCTACTTGTAAAGGAAAGAAATCAAAGACAGACCAAGTATGCTCTAAAAAGAGTTTTACTCAGTGCTTAATTTGTGCCGGTGCTAGCCGGGGCTCAGCCCCGATACCTATTTTCATTCCGGGCTGGAGCCCCGCACTCTCACACAGTCATACTGCACTAATATTTAATGACTGTTTGTTATTAGCACGCCAGCCAGCTGCTTTGTTTGTGCTGCTGCTGCGCCGTGGCGCCAGGCACCGCGCAGATCAGAGATCATCGCTCATCAATAGATTCGGATGATGATCAGATGATCATCAGTCACATCACTCACTCTGTCCGCCCTGTCCCGTCGCACTGCAGCAGATGGTACGGTGTTGGAGTAGGGACCGGTCTGGAATGGAAACAGAAGGAAGCTCAGCTAGTCAGCTCACCCCAATGCAGTGCTTCATTCTCAGAAAGCCCTTACTTTTAAACCGACATTTTTTTTAAAAGGACAGTCACTCAGTCAGTCACAGATGAATCTCCCCAGATTACTCATTAAGGTCGTAGTCGGTTTACCGTGGAGACACACACACACACACACACACACACACACACACGCGCTAACGATTTAGATGTGCCATTGCCCATTTAACCACTGTTTATCATGTATTTAAATGAGCCATGCTGACTGTGAACCTACCAAAGTTCAACCACAGAGAATGTGAACAAAATGAAATTATGTACCAGTGGCATCCTCGCTTGGTTTGTTCAGGCTGCAGCTGCTGCAACATGAACAAACTAGCGAGGTCTATCGGTACATAATTTCATTTGTTCACATTCTTCAAGTGACGGCATTGCCAGCCTCCATCAATCACCCTCACGCCCTCACCTCTCAGGTCTCACTCTCACCCTTTGCAGCCCACTGTGTGCTTGCTTGCAGACTGCAGTTGCAGTATAGACAGTATTTATTCTCCAGCCTTCAAGTCAGTGAGTCAAGTCACCTGATAATCTGCGGTGTTACAGGCTATAAAACACCTGATCAATTGTTCTGTTGTCAGGTGGTGCTAGTGCATCATGTCTCTGTGTTGTTGCTGCCAAGCCTCGCTCTGCTTCAGCCTGCCAGTCATAGCGCCAGGAATGATTAACGCCGTTAATCACGCATGGGGAGTGACTGAGTCAGTCAGTGCAGTCTTCACGCTCAGTCAAGTCACGCCACTGTTTCTGGCTCAGACTGTAGCAGCAGTACAAACAATTTGTGGCAAATTGGCAATATAAAACATTTGAAATGTGAAATGTCTCATCATGTCTGTGAAAATCACTGAAATCTGTCTCTTGTTGTGAGATCGAGATCGATCATCGGGGGCTTAAAATAAACCGCTTGCTTTGGAATCGTGGTACTAGTAGAGGGAGGAGGCGGGACTCGGGGAGCGTGTGACCGACCGTGGGTTTTCGGCCTTCGGGAGAGAGACTGTGCAGCGAGCCATGGCGGGAAAGAAAAGGGCCAGGGCCGGGGAAAGTTGGCAGTGTCTAAAGAGCCTGAGTGAGGAAGAGATTCAAGCAAGCCAGAGACTAGAGGCAGAGCAAAATTTAAGGCAGGAAGAGCGTGAGTGACCAACTGTTTCGGGAGTACTTTCTGGCAGGCTAGAGAGAGAGCCTGTGGGGACGATTCTGATTCGAAAATCAAGCCAGAGGCAGCAAAATTTGGGGTGAGAAGGCAAGCAAGCTCAGCCCAGACAATTTACTTTGGCAGTAGTAGTTACTAGTTAGTAATTAGGGCCCTTGGACTCCTGGTCAGAACAGACTGGGAAACAAGTAGCCTGTGCTTCAGGCAAAGAACTTTTTTCAATAATTAGTAGTTGAGTCTAGTGAGACTTAGTAAGGCAAACAAATTTGAAATCTTGGCTCAGCCAGCTGGCTCTTCAAAATAAGAAAATAACGAAGCAGATAGTTGAGACAGATTGCATTTAGGTTTTATTTTGCAGTCTGAGAGCCTGAGTTCCAGTCCAGACAGTCTGAGAGCTATGTGTATTTGGAGTTGGTAAATTCAACCATCAGTCTGAGTGTCAGGGTTTGGGTTTGACTGATTATTTAATTAAAATTTTCCTGCTGGTTCTAATTTCTTATCTCCACAATCTAAAAAAAATAAACCCCTCTAACCCTACCTTCCAGCCAGGAGAGTGGTCTGGACCGACTGGGTTTGAATCCTGCAATCTTAAAACTGTCCTGAGTACTGTACTGGGTTCTTCTCAATCTTCTGCAGCTACTGGTTCCACCAAAAAAAATAAAATAACAGTAAAACCAGGAAAGCAGAGAAGAGGAGCTATGCAACCATAGTAGACTAGGTTAAATTCGCAGAAGCTTCACTTATGCAGCACATATGACATACATAACTGTGTGTGACAGACAGACAGTGTCTTTGAAGGGACTTTTATAAAAAAGGCCAATACAGGCAGAGGAACACGTGTGCGGATCGTAGCTTGGTTTGATTCTCACTAGTTCCACTTACATATAGCACATTATTGTGCGTGACAGTAACTGTCTTTGTCTCTTTCAAGGGCTGGGGCTTGAATAAAAAAAGGCTAATACAGGCAGAGGAGCACGTATGCGGATCAGTAGCTTGGTTTGATTCTCACAAGTTCCACTTACATATAGCACATTACTGTGTGTGACAGTAACTGTCTTTGTCTCTTTCAAGGGCTGGGGCTTGAATAAAAAAAGGCGAATACAGGCAGAGGAGCGTGTATGCGGACTGCGAGCTTGGTTTGATTCTCACAAGTTCCACTTACATATAGCACATTACTGTGCGTGACCGTAACTGTCTTTGTCTCTTTCAAGGGCTGGGGCTTGAATGAAAAAAAGGCTAATACAGGCAGAGGAGCACGTAAGGGACTGCGAGCTTGGTTTGATTCTCTCAAGTTCCACTTACATATAGCACATTACTGTGCATGACAGTAACTGTCTTTGTCTCTTTCAAGGGGCTGGGGCTTGAATAAAAAAGGCTAATACAGGCAGAGGAGCACGTATGCGGTCTAAGTAGCTTGGTTTGATTCTCACAAGTTCCACTTACATATAGCACATTACTGTGTGTGACAGTAACTGTCTTTGTCTCTTTCAAGGGCTGGGGCTTGAATAAAAAGGCTAATACAGGCAGAGGAGCATGATGTGGACTGTGAGCTTGGTTTGATTCTCACAAGTTCCACTTACATATAACACATTACTGTGTGTGACAGTAACTGTCTTTGTCTCTTTCAAGGGGCTGGGGCTTGAATAAAAAAGGGCTAATACAGGCAGAGAAGCACGTAAGGGTCTAGCAGCTTGGTTTGATTCTCACAAGTTCCACTTTACATATAACACATTACTGTGCGTGACAGTAACTGTCTTTGTCTCTTTCAAGTGGCTGGGGCTTAACAAAAAGGCTAATACAGGCAGAGGAGCACGTAGCGTGATTCTTAGCTTGGTTTGATCCTCACAAGTTCCACTTACATATAGCACATTACTGTGCATGACAGTAACTGTCTTTGTCTCTTTCAAGGGGCTGGGGCTTGAATAAAAAAAAGGCTAATACAGGCAGAGGAGCACGTATGCGGTCTGCAAGCTTGGTTTGATTCTCACAAGTTCCACTTACATATAGCACATTACTGTGTGTGACAGTAACTGTCTTTGTCTCTTTCAAGGGTCTGGGGCTTGAATAAAAAAAAAGGCTAATACAGGCAGAGGAGCACGTGTGCGGACTGTGAGCTTGGTTTGATTCTCACAAGTTCCACTTACATATAACACATTACTGTGTGTGACAGTAACTGTCTTTGTCTCTTTCAAGGGCTGGGGCTTGAATAAAAAAAGCTAATATAGGCAGAGAAGCACGTAAAGCGGTCTGCAAGAGCTTGGTTTGATTCTCATAAGTTCCACTTACATATAGCACATTACTGTGCGTGACAGTAACTGTCTTTGTCTCTTTCAAGTGGCTGGGGCTTGAATAAAAAAGGCTAATACAGGCAGAGGAGCACGGAAAGGACTCAGAGCTTGGTTTGATTCTCATAAGTTCCACTTACATATAGCACATTACTGTGCGTGACAGTAACTGTCTTTGTCTCTTTCAAGGGCTGGGGCTTGAATAAAAAAGCTAACTAAGATAGGCAGAGGAGCAGGTTAGATCTCTATTCATTTTGAGACAGACAGACAGCTGACACATAAATCCAAAAATGTCTCATGGTCAAAAGAAAATATGGTCGTATTTTTTAAGCCAGGAGGTAGTATGAATGAGGGTGAGCCAGTGACTAAAAGGAAGAAAAAGGAGAGTGATAAAAACTACAGAAAAGAATCTGAAGATGTATCAGGTGCCACTGTTACATGTATCAGCAGTGCTACAAAAGAAAAGCAAGTTCATGATTAAGAAGGGAATAGTGTTGTCGAAAACAGTTGTGCCAATAGTGACTCTGAATCACAGAGCTCTGGTAGTGAAGATGAATTACCTGAACAAGTTGTGGCTCACAGCAAACATTTACTTCCTGCAGGATGGACGTGTGAACAAAAACATTTTTTCAGAGCAAATACCGGTGGTTAGTCATCAACGGATCAAATCTCGTTGCAGTGTGTGTCAGCAAGTCAGTAACTTGGGTCCTGAAAATCTGCTGGAATGAAGCTGGCTAAAGAATGGATCGAAACCTGTGTTACTTCATACGGTACCAATAAAGCAAAGCAACAGAAATCACTACGGAAAAGATAGGAGAACATGCACAAACTAAGTCACATGTCGCTTCTCGCATTCTTGAGCAGTCAAAAGACACATTGCTGCAATTAGCTGCAAATGCACAGTCTGCCCAAATTGCAACTACTGCCAGAATCTTCAGAACTGCTTATAAAGAAGCGAAGCGAATCGTCTCATATGGTTTTGAAGTAGAAATAGACTGTCAGCAGTTGAATGGACTGGACATGGGGAGGATTTTGCATTCCAATGTGGCATGTTCTAACATTCAACATCACATTTCGCCTGAGATGAAGAAAAGTTGTTTGCCCAAATCACAGCGATTGCTCCTAAAGTGAGTCTTTTACTGATGAAGCTACTGCTTTAAACAAGAAGAGCGCTTTAATTGTGTACATGCGACTGATGTTACCTGGCATGGAGTCTCCTGCTAATTTATTTGTGGACCTTGTGGAGCTGCAGGATCTGACTGCCGAGGAATAGTGAACAGTTTATTGTCTGCCCTGAAAAAATTAACATAAATGAAAACTTTCTTGCCAAGTGCCTGGTAGCGGTTGCTTGCGATGGAGCTTCAGTGATGTTTGGATGCAATACAGGTGTCGTGAAGCGGTTGCAAGACATGTTTCCAAATATCATAGCATGGCACTGCTCTGCTCATCGCCTAGAGCTTGCAGTCAATGATGTCATGAAAGATGTTGGAGCTACTAATCACTTTAAAAGTTTGCTAGACAAGCTATATTCTCTTTATAGCACATCTGGGAAAAATAGGTTAGAGTTGAAGGAATGCGCTGAAGCACTTGACATTCAGCTTTGCAAGATAGGTAGAGTGTTAGACACCCGTGGGTGTGCTGAGCTTTAGAACAGTAG
This sequence comes from Neoceratodus forsteri, assembly GCA_016271365.2. NCBI lineage: Eukaryota > Metazoa > Chordata > Ceratodontiformes > Ceratodontidae > Neoceratodus > Neoceratodus forsteri. The sequence goes on from CM057453.1 coordinate 1,149,436, forward strand.
AGACTGTTAGGAATGCTTACCCTGCTCTCTATAAGCACTTCACATCTGCGGCTAATGACATTTCTCGTGACAGCACAACACGCAAAACCTACTTGGTCTAAGCAAACGGTTGTCGCCCATTCAGTTTGTCAGCAACCTTGTAATTATGTATGATGCCCTACAGGAGTTGTCAGAGTTATCTCTTGAATTGCAACATCGCGATTGTACAATTGTTGATGCACACTAGCTATCTGCTGCCAAATAGCGTATTCGACGAATGGTAGAAAAAAACAAGGCAAATTTTGTTACAGTGTGAGAAAGCCATGGAAGAAAGGATGTTTCAGGGTGTCCTATTGCATGAAGGAAATGTTTGTGACAAGAAGATTCACTCAGGACAATTTTTACGCAGCTTAGCAGACAATTTACGAAAATGTATGCTGTCTACAGGAGGCACCACTGGTGACAAGACTGGATATGAGAATCTGATCACCGAAATGAAAGTGCTATATAAGCAGTACTGGCTCGATGAGCTACCTACACTGTATGGAGAAAGTGAGATTGAATCTCTTTGCAGAAGATTTGCTATTGGTACTACTCGTGGAAACCATTCGGCATACAGGGTGTACAAGGAGTCAGGTGGTAAAGAAATTCAGGAGCAGTATAAGTACCTCTTGACAGCCGTGAGCACTATTGCTATCTCCAGTGCCGAGTGTGAGCGAGGCTTTTCCTAAATGAACCTCATATGCACATCAACATGAGCATCAATGCTTATTGAAACTATTTCATCATTACTATTCCTCAATCTAGTCGGCCCACCATTGAAGAAATTCAATCCCATCCCTTATGTTCGCTCATGGCTTGCCAAAGGGCACAGATCAGCCAGTGACACACAAAGTAAGGAAAGAAAACATGAGGATAGCCAGAGAAATATGGAAATTCTATGGTCTTTCCTCGATATGTAGAGAACAAACCAAATCAAACTCAGAATTTCTTTCTGCAACCTACAAAACTGGTGTAGCAACATGGATGCTTACTTAATGGTATTTGTAGCTTAATACAGAAACTGTATTTTGGCTAGCAGCAGCTGAAACAGTGCGTTATATACTCTTTTCTTTGTGCTATATTTCCACCATGCATTACCACACACACATCAAATTACTGTAGCATTTTGTGCAAGCATCCATCATAAAGTAATGGTGGCCTAGCTACCACCACCACCATCCATTACATCATGATGGATACGTGCACAAAATATTATAGTAACTTTTGTTAAGGAACATTGTTACATTAGTGTCTCTTACCTGGTCAATCCAAGCTGGGGATTAGCTATTCATCAAACTGAGTCTGTTTCTGAGGAATGCCTGCAAAGGAAAACAAGAAATTTAAACAGGACACAAAGAAACAAGGGTTGGATTTAAACCACGTGTAAATCATCAGCTTGAAAAGGTTTTTATACTTATCTGATAAGGCAATCAAGACATGTCAAGACCTGTAAAATAAAAGAGAGGTAACTATATAAAATCTTCTAGAAAAATATTTTTTTTAAAAAAGGCAGATGGTGCAATGCTAGACATTTTAATATCCTGTTCTGATGAGGGCCCCCAGAAACTCCTGGGTTTTAGATGGTCTGTTTTGAGTATTGTGGCTTTTATTGAAGATAGAACACACTTCTGTTACAGGTTCCCTAGTACCTCCATGTTGTTGCTTAATAAGGTGAGCAAGAGTCTCCAATATCCTGACTCCATCCAGATGATAAAAAAATGTTCCCCTAGGAGTCAAGGGGATGGAGTGAGGATATTGGAGACTCGCTCACTCACCTTATTAAGCAACAACATATACCACATGGCATCTAGCAGGGTACAACTTTGCCCAATGCCTGGTATTGTATGGTGTGCACGGTAGCCTGGGTTTCGATAAGTATTAAACCCTGTCAATGTCATCTTGTGAAATGTTCTCACTTGAGCAGCTAACCTCCCATTCTAACAAATTAATTGCAGGAGCATAGTTAATGTTATAGGTAGGCCAGAAGCTCTTGGGTTTTGGATGCTCTGTGGTGAGTTTGGGGGCTTTTATTGAGATAAAGCACACTTCTGTTACAGGTTCACTAATAGGAACCTGTACAGAAGTGTGCTTTATCTTCAATAAGGAACACATAACAGAAGTGTGTTTATCTTTAATTAAAGCCCCAAAGCTCGCCACAGTGCTTCTAAAACCCAAGAGCTTCTGGGGCCTTCCGTACCCCACACCCCTGGCCTTTGGATCACAGTACCTTGCCATAGCTTCTACATGCCCGTGATCCTTTAGCTATAAAAACCTTTTCATGCTTCAGTTTTAATTGGTTCTTCTATTACTTGTACCATGCTAGATGTTATGTGGTACATTTTGTTGCTTAGTAAGACAGTCTCCAATACCATAACTCCGAGTATAAAGGGCAAGATGCTGTGAATTGACCCAAAGGCCAGGGGTCTGGGGACCAGTAGGCACCCAGAAGCTCTTGGGTTTCAGATGCTCTGTGGTGAGTGTTGGCCAGGGTTATATATTGCAGATAAAACACATTTCTGTTCTTTGTCCCCCCCAAAAAAATTATTCCCTTGGATTCAGGGGTAGGGAACCTGGCACAGAATAGAAATGTGTTTTATCTGCAATATAACCCATCCAAAACTCACCACAGAGCATCTAAAACCAAAGAGCTTCTGGGGGCCTACCGGCCCCCAGATTCCTGGCCTTTGCTTCAATTCACAGCATCTTGCCCTTTATACAAGCCCACAGTCCTTTACCAGTGGTCAGCCATACTCTACAATAATTGGCTCTACCCCCCAAAACAATTCTTACCCAGATTCAGGGGTAGGGAACCAGACACAGAAATGTGTTTTATCTGGAATATAAATATAACCCCCAAATTCATTACAGAGCATCTAAAACCAAGAGCTTCTGGGGTTCACTGCCCCAGATCCTGGCATTGGAGCCAATTCACAGCATCTTGCCATTGCATTATACTTATACATGCCCAGCCATGATCCTTTATCAGTGCCTGGTCAGCCAGGCCTCCAACCTGACTCCAACCCAAAAAAAAATTCTTCCCGTGGATTCAGGGCAGGGAGCCTGATATAGAAATGTGTTTATCTGCAATATAACCCCCAAACTCACCACAGAGCATCTAAAAACCATAGCTTCTGGGGGCCTGGCGGCCCCCCAGACCCCCGGCCTTTGGTGTTTGGACTCAGAGCCCTGGCATCTCTTTCTTTACAAATTAAGCACTGGTTTTACTAAAATAGATAATATGTAAAACATACAATACAGAGCTATTATATCACAAGACATACACCCGAACAAGGTTTTAAACAGTGCAATTCCTACTACAGTAATTAGATTTGTCTTTCTCTCTAAATACCTGCTTAAAGTGCTCCAAAGATGTTTATTTGTCAGAGTCTAGATAGAAGTGTCTCTGAAGGAAAACAGAATAATAATCAACAAGCATTTGTCAATGCCGAATGTTTGCTTGCTGGCATTGGCATTGGCAGTGTAGGAGTTAGAGAGCTGCATAATAGGAGTGGCAGTGAAGTATTGAACTGAAGCCAACCTCACCCCCACCCTGTAGAGACTGACAGGCATTGGGGTGTGCCTTTAGGTCGTCAGGCATAACAGCCACACCATTTCACCACACCCTACCCTGCAGACACTGACAAGTGTCACGGTGTGCCTTGGGGTCTTTGGCCCTTATGCTCACCCCATTCCATCAGGAAATACGGTGAGATGGGTCCTGTATAGGAGAGTGGGGTGAATTTTGGAGCCAAAGAGTCCAAGTCACACCTCCATGCCTCTCACTGGCTGCAGGGTGTGGAATGGTATAAGTATTACAGGTGAGAATCCCAAGTTAAGCCCCTGATGCCTCTCAATCTGTACAGGCTGGGGCGTTATAGTTGGAAACCCTAAATGCTTCAGTTGGTTGGCATTTCCTCCAAATTTTCAACATTGTTTTTTTTGCGGCCCACCTTATGAACAGTGGCAATATCAGTTTGTTAGCCGAAGCTGATTTCACACAGCAATTCACGCTATTTGGCACCACAGGTGCGAAAACACATTCGAACAGGATGAAAATGACAGCTGTACTGTTCATGGGGAGGTGCAAAAATGGCAATGTTGAAATTCTGCAGTGAAAATATTAAAACTGGTGAAGTCACTAGAGTGCATAGAAAATGTGGAACGACACCCGTAATGCAATTCGCTTGGGGATTTTTACAGCAGATTGTCAACACGGGATTTTATAACCTCCGCTATGAACAATGTCACTGTGATTTTCTTAATCTGTCCTGAACAGTGATTTCCACAGCGAACTATGCATTTCGCACTGGAAGTGCGAAACACAATTCAGCCATGGTGTGAAAAATGACAGCTGTACTGTTCATAAGGAAGTGTGGAAAAATGCCAGTGGTGAAAATCTGACTGAAAATATTAGAAATCCATGAAGTTATGAGGGTGCGGAAACTCAAGAATGGTCACCATAACACAGTTATTTTTATGGATGTATTTCACCAAATTTTTAACAGCCATTTTAACACCTCTGCTCATGAACAGTGTCACTGTGATTTTCTTAATCTGTCCTAAACATTGATTTCGTGACACCGACTGCACCATTGTACGCTACATGGGCGGAAACACGCTTGGCCAAGATGTGAAAATGACATCTGTACTGCTTATAAGGAGGTGTAGTAAAATGGCAATGTTGAAAATCTGGAGTAACAATATTGAAAATTCGCAACTTACGAGCGTGCATAGGAACAGCTCAACACATGCTCAGAAACAGTAATTTTGGGGAATTTTTTCACCAAATTTTTAACATAGCCATTTTAACACCTCCGCCATGAACGGTGTCACTGTGATTTTCTTAATCTGTTCAACATTGATTTTGATACCGACTGCGCCATTGTGCGTTACATGCATGAAAACATATTTTGGGTCAGATGTGAGAAATGACAGCTGTACTGCTCATAAGGAGGTATGGTAAAATGGCAATGTTAAAGATCCACAGTGAACATATTGAAAATTTGTAGAACTTATGAACATGCGAGGAACAGTGCAGTGCATGCTCATAAATAAACTTTATGGGAATTTTTTCACCAAATTTCAATATGGTTTTAAAGTCACTCATGATTCAGACACTGTCATTTTGTAAGTCTGTCCTGAAAGGTGGTTCCGCAGTGACTGCGAAATCACCTTTCGGGGCCGATTAACGCCATGACAGTGACAGAATTCATGAGGAAAAACCCCATGTTCAAAATTAGATGAAAAAATTCCCCAAAATGCCTGAGATAAGCACTGAAGTTGAAAAAACCCTATTTATTACATTATACAGCTTATCGGCATTTCCTCAGTTCACAGTCAGCTTTGAAGAGTGCAGACATGTTCCCATCCACCCAAGATCATCGCGACTGAGCTCTCGGAGGTAAGTATGGGAGTGAGGGGGGGGGTGGGAGGCAGGTAAGGGTGGGCATGGGTGGGGGAGATTGGGTCAGGACAATCAGCAAGGGAAGGTTTTTTCTTTCAGGTTTCTTTTTTTTTTTACTTAGATGAAGCAGGACGTTTGCCATGCTGGGTTGGGCTCACAGCGTGGCAGCTGGAAGGCTGTTTGGGGGGACAAAGGAGCAGATGGGGGATTGAGCACCCCCGTCGGCCATACGATCTGTTGCCATGCTGGGGTGGGCTCCCAGTGTGGCACCCTGTAGTCTGTTGGGGAGGCGGAGGGCAGTGGAGCTGATGGGGGATTGGGCACCCCCGTCGGCCATACAAGCTGTTGCCATGCTGGGTTGGGCTCCCAGTGTGGCACCCTGTAGTCTCTTGGGGGGGCAGGGGACAGTGGAGTCAATGGGGGATTGGGCACCCCCATCGGCCATATGATCTGTTACCATGCTGGGGTGGGCTCCCAGTGTGGCATCTGGAACTCTGTTGGGGGGAGCGCAGCACAGCCGATGGGGGATTGGGCACCCCCATTGGCTATACAGTGTGTGCAGTGGAGGGGATGCACGAGCACGCATTATGCGTGCGTGCGTGTGTGTGTGGGGGGGGAGCGTGCATGAGCACACAATATCGCTGCTCACTGAAGCGTAGCTCTCAATTTCAACTGTGCGGCCACTGCATTTTCAACTGCTGTCATAGACAGCTGCAGCGTTCATTGGAGAACTGTGGCCCCACCTGCAAACACACTTACTGAATTGGAAGACGGCTGCCACACCTCCGAAAACTCAGATGATGGCAGTATGATCCTTGCACATGCGTGCAAGCAAACATAAAAAGCTGGTTTTCCCCCCTATTTGCATGAGGTCACCTAGCTCCTCCCTGTCAGAATATATATAAAAAATACATCTATATAAAAATAGGATGTCTTTTTCAAGTATTAAATTCTGCAATCCTCAGCATGACTCGTGTCCTTCAAATTACATTTCTTTGATCTTATTGATCAAGCTTCCCTTTCACACAGACACTGAAGCATTTATAATTTCTCACCAGTGTACAAAACCTGATTTCCTCCTCTTGAAACATCATAAAATGGATATGCTGTACTCAAGCCTCTGCCAGCCTGTAATTAACTTAGATAAAACAGGAGATCCTTGATCAAGGCCTGTTCTACTCTGTAATTAGCTTCTGGCCTTCCACATAACACCTTGTATCTAAAACCTTTTGTGTATGTGTGTGATCTCACACATGCTGTTTCAGCCTTTCTCATAGAAGACAGTTCATAATACATTGTTTTATTTTACAATAAAATTATACAGCACTCAGAACTGGCTGTCCACATCACAGTAGTATCTTGTCAGCTGGTGGCATAGGAGGGATCACCACTGTGAGAACTTTAACTCTCAGACATCTCTAGCTGTTGGCATCCAGGGGTGCCCTGGTCCTGTGGGAGCTGCAGCTACTCTCAGTCCAGTCTTTCATGATGGAGACTTAAGGTCACCCCATCCTTGGCACCTCACAGCAGCATGACATCAATAACTGGTCAGTGTGCTGGGTACAGTGCGACAGCGCATACTCCAGCCTGTCTTCTGGCAGAGGTTGGCAATCTCCCCAACCCATCTGGCAGAGGCAGTGTTACTGGTGTCCATTCTGGCTCAGAATCTCCTAAATACAGTGTAGGCACATCTCCTACCTAAGTCTAAAGCTCTGTCTCTCACCAGTTCTCTTTTCATAATCAGCTCAGCTTGCAGCATCTCTGGGGCACAGGACCAAAGTGCTCCCCAAAGGTAAGCATTCCATCTTAGGTGGTCCCCTCCATGCACTGCACCATTGCCAATGATCCCCTTAAGGGGCAGCCCCTCAGCATTCCCACACCCTCCTGGTATTTCCCTTATATTCCTCCAGGAATTAACAGTGATGTACACAAAAAGCCTTCAGACTTCTTGACCCCTGAGTCTCCACTACTGTCATGGGTCTGTCCCTGGAGGCTACCAGGTGACAAGGAACTGAGTTGAGTTCCTCTCTGTGGCATTCCAAGCTCTTCCCACATGACTCTCTAGTCAGAGGCACTAACAATTGGTATGCTTTATGCCTGCATTTTAATAACCAATCCCCACCCCCTGCTGGCAGGAGACAATTATTACACTTGCACTACTGTTCTCATCAGCAATTCAAAACAGAAACCCTAAGACATACATGGTCATTCAATATCGCAGTGACTATCCTGCAGATAGTCTGATCTGAAATCAGCTGGTGGCTCTGTCATATGCTACTTAGAATGGGAGGGCCAGCTTCAGGACACACATGGAGTTGATTATTAGCAAGCTAGAACAGAATCAGATGTAAGCACATCAAGTTGAGGAGCCTGGTGTGAGAGAGTAGAGATCACAGGAAAAATGGTCCATGGTGGTGGTGACCCTCCTCATTAACAAGCTGGAACTTTTTTTTTTTTGAAATCTCTATTCACCTATCCCCAGCCTGCCATCCCCGACCCATCAGGGGAGACACGACGGACATCCCACTGCCTGACACCCTGCCCAGAATGGACCCTGAGGCCCCATGGAGCCACGGTTCCCCCAAGGTGGGGATTTAGGTGGGGTGCTGACACCCAAAACTTATGTTGCGCTGTTTGGGTCCATCAGGAAGGTGCAGGCAAAATGTGGGCACATCTCCTGGCTCCCCATCTCCCCGGTGGTGGCAGGCTCTTTTCTCTTTTTCTCCTTCCCCTACAGTGTGCAACCCCCGATGTCATGGCACGGGGCACCAGTGTCCATGCTGTACAGTGGCTGCCCATCCCCTACAGTTGGGGCTTGCAGTACTCCAAGCCTCCACTCGGAGTCAGGCAAGTGCACAGGCATCAGTCTATTCCCTCCCCGGAGAAGGCGAGCTGTCGCAGGATGCTCAAGCCTATCTCCCCCCAGCCGACTCACCAGCGACCCAAGTCCTCTCCCAAACCCAGGTTGCTAGCGTGGTGTGAGGCGTGGCATCCAGCACCTCAACCCTCAGTGCCACTGGGCCAGCACAACATGTTGGAACTTTTGACAGCCACATTCATGATCCATATTTCTGCCAAGAACAGACAGAACCTGGCCACTGTCTTATAAATGGACATGTGGTGGCAGTTCGGAACATAAGGCAACTTGAAAGACCAGATCCTCCCTAACTTATCAAGACTGCAAAGAGATTCTGGACCAACTGTCTGAAGCACAAACTTCAGAGCCAACCCTAACATATTCCAGGGCATTACAATATGGCATCTGACTGGAACTCCCACTATCTCATGGACACAAGCAACTTTCATCTCAGGAGGGACATCTTCCTCCAGATTCAGGTGAAGAGGGCTCTCTAGTGAGACAAGTTCACATCCTGGCTCAATGCCTAATTTCCACACTTTTATACCTGTAGACTGGAACTGGAGGTGTTGGCCATGGTCATGATTCTTGAGGACTGGAATGGTTGGGAGTGTGACACTTTCCCTCATTTACTATGATCTGCATGGCTCTAGCTCAGATCAGGAGACAGCATGCAAGGGAGTGATGATCTTCCCAGTCTAGCAAGCACAACCCTAGTACCCATCATTACTGGAACTGTCAATCTGGATTCCAATGCTACTCTCACAGGACCAGGACTTATGGACTGACCTAGATGGAAATCCCATCCATTAATACTGGATGGTAGACTACATTTGTCATTCTGGACACTCTCAGGTGTACCTGGACAATAGCAGAACTTGGGCCAGAGGTACAAAGAAGTCCATTTCAGCAGCCTGAAACAGTTGGTCTATCTGGTGTGTTCTTAGGAATCTAGATCTCATTTTGGCCCCTGTTACTCAAGTCATTGAATTATTGTTTCAGAACTACAAGTAAAATAAATCTTATAGGTATAATAATGTTCTGAGGTGGACAATCTTAGTAGTGCATGAACCAACTGAATATAAGTTAATGGGGCAACACCCCTAGTGTGTGATTCATGAAGGCTATTTGCAAGTCAATGCCCCACAGCAACCCAGGTATTCATTCATGTGGGATGTAAACAACGTTTTCCCACTCCTCAGAGCCTAGGACTCTAACAAGATTTTGACTGTGAGACTGTCATTTTTGTAAGAAAAAGCTTAAGACAAATCTTATGGACCCCAGATATTTTAGGAAGTCTTTAAAAGGTATGATGGGAACTAAGGGAAAAGTTAATGCTTTTAATAAGAAATTCACAGACTCTATAAAGTTGATGCAACGAAAATAAATTCTTCTTCTAATTTTGGAACAATGGGTGATACCTCCTCTCCCCATAAAGTTAACTCTTACAAAAGAAAGATGTACTTCTCAAATGTTGATATTATGGATGATACCCCTTTCATAGGGACACTGTTAAGCCTAGTTTTCCTTTCAGAGTTTAAAAGTAGCTGAGGTTTGCTGCAACTAAAAAAATTGGATCCCAGTAAAAGTAGTGGTTATGATGAACTGGAGCCTAGACTTGTAAGACTGGCTGAACATCTTATGGCTGCACCTTGGACTCCTTTGTATAACAGGTCTCTGATCACAGGCATTGTCCTGAGGAAATGGAAGGTAGCCATAGTGGTGCCAGTGGTTAATTTTTTTAATTGGACAACTATCGCCCTATTTCTGTTTTGTTCCTTTTTGAGACAATCCTTGAAACATTTGTCTATGAACATGTTATGGTTATTTTGGGGAGTGTGATTTGTTTTGTGATGAACAGCAAGGATTTAAACCCTGTCGTGGTACCTCGATGGCCTTGGTCGGGTTCACAAATGACGTGCACCATACCATGAATAAAGGGAATTTGACTAGTGCCATCTTCAAAGATCTGACCGAGGCCTTTGATTTGGTTGGTCACAAGCTGCTACTGTGCAGATTATCTTGAGCTGGAATTTTGTAGGTTGCCCTGAAATGGTTTGCAAGCTATCTTGACAGTCGACAACAATTAGTTAAGCTGCATAAACAAAATCTGGCCTACTCCCTTTGTCCTCTGAGTACCCCAGGGCTTACTCTTGGGCCAATTTTGTTTTCTGCTGTTTTTAACACCATACCTCAGTTACTCTTGAAAAGCAGCCTTTTGCTTTATGCTGATGATTTAATCATTTACAGTATAAACATTCAACTAACATTAATGAGTTGAATCGTGTTGAATGCAGATTGTTCTATCTAATTGAATGCTGGATAGTAAACTTGTAATGAATGTTTGTAAAACCTAGGCTATGGTGTTAGGAGCAAAACAGAAACTTGCTCATTTAGATGGAGAGTTTCTGAAATTGTGTTGTCTTTTAAGTACAGTACTCAAGGATCTTACTGGATCCTTCACTGACTTTTTAATTTTTTATTTAATCTTTTTGCTGCCTTAGCTCCACCTGCCGGGCCATCCACCCTGTCACAGACCCCTTGGCTGTCATGTCCCCCACATGAGCTGCTCAGCCAGTACCCCCTGGATTGCCCCCCAGGGCGGGGTCATGGCGTGGGATAGGGTAGAAGCTGGCCTGGGGAGCAGACATACAGCTGAGGGGTGGGCTTCATGTAGGCAGTGGAGCTGGCATGAGTTTTTCCCCTGTAGGTGGGGGGTGGGAACATGCAATGACACCAGTATCCATCCTGCCCCTGGAGACCTCATTTGTACCAGTCGCTGGGGAGCCCCTGGCCTCCGCTAGAGGTCCCTCATGCACTGGTGACATCACATGCCCTCCCCCCAGAGAAGGAGAGCTGTTCATAGGATGCTCAATCCTTCTCCTCCCGGCCAGCCCTCCGATGACCCGGTTCCATTCCTGAACCCGGGTCACCAGCTCCACAAGTGGAAATCCAACAGCTGCGCCAGTGGGCCGGCTCCCTTCACTGACATTTTATCTCCAGATTGATAGTGTATGTCATACTGCAAACTGTATGTTGGGTTTATCTTTCTGTATTCAATAGCAGTTGATAAAGGAAGCCATCCTGTCTATTACAAGAATCATATTGATGTCCAGACTGAATTATTGTTTCATGTTATATTCGAATACCTGTCATGCAGGCCAACAGTATATAAATGGGATGTTGTTTATAACAGCATATGTAGGTTTGCATCACAGTCAAACTGACTGAATAACCATTGAGATTTATATAGTAAACTCAATTGGCTAACACCAGAAAAAATAAAAGATTGTTTGATATGGGGTATTTATGTTTATTATATTAAGTTTTGGTGAACCATGTGGCCTTAGGCGACTTCTCCATGCCCCTTATACTGTTAGGTCTGAAACACTCAGATCTGCTAACTCTGAATGCTTGGCCTTACCATTTGATAAGACCAAACTAAGGCAGATATATTTTACCTATATGAGACCTAAAAGTTGGAATGCCTTTCTTTCAGCTGTCTGTAGGTCACTGACAAAGACACTGTTTAAAATCAGGTTAAAACAACACTGACTTGCACATTTTATATGTAATTGCTTTGACTAAGTTTTTATTGTATATATTACTTTATCACCATTTTAATGATGTGTAAATATTTGTACATTTTGGACATAATTTGTTTTACTCTTTTATATGCAGCAAAAAGTGCTTATTGTATGTTTTAATGTATTATATCCTTGTAGCCGGCTCATACCTGAAAATAGGCATTGGCTTATCCGGTTAGCAAAAACTAAATAATAAATAAATATATAAATTATCAATGAAATTGGCTACCTTGGTTTGCATGATCTCCATTAAATGTGAAATTCTTAGGCATCTCATCTATGATACTCACTCCAGAGGGCATTAATTTCTCTTTCACTAGACGGACACAACATGCCACTCCGGGAGTTTCCTATCCCCATTTTGATCCTCATCCTAAACTCTGTGTGGTTCACTGCCTCCAGGGTTACCTCAACTGGATGCTCAGTCTAAGACAATAGGGCTAGGTCCAGTAATCCTCCCCATTATGAAGCCTCACAAACCAGTGATGGTGGCCACCATTGACAAGTGGGTTTACTGGACCATAGATAGTGTGTGTATTGACTTGCCCCTCTTTGTAGCACACTTCACCGGAGGGGCCGTGGACAGTTAGACATTTAGGATTAAAGTCTCCATGGGACACCTTTAAGACTGTGGACTGGTCTAGGGACACAGTCTTTAGGAGGTTTTACTGTCAACAAGGATCAGACAATGTGGCTTATGTTGTTTTATCATGGTCTTTGAACATGCTGGAAGCCAAGCTTCCATGCGTTTAGCATCATACAGTGTTGTAAATTTTGAGAGTGTAGCTCGACAGAAAGTTATGGTTTATTAAAATACATGGAAGTGCAGGATTATAGTCCCTCTTCTCTCTCCTCTGTTTATATTTCTTAAGGATCCAAGGACTCTAGGATGGTCCTTGCAAGCTTCTAGTTCCACTCCAGTGTTTGGGCCTAGTGTTTGTGTAATCTAGATCTCACCTTGCCTGTTCAAGTCTAGTTACTAAACAGTTAAGTGCACCAGCATCCCTGAAGCCTCAATTTCTCTAGACTTCCTTCTGGTCAGCATGACCAGCCTGCTGAGTGAATGCACCTACCCAGTGCATGAGCTCAGTGGCTGGAGCCTGTTTGGCTGCTGCATGCCCTCCCTACTAGCAGCAAGTGGCGGAGATCCTCCCCTGGTAGCCCTAGGTATAGAGACCAACGTTGGAAGGTCATCAGGTGGAACCAGATGTTTTATCTGAGTGATAGTCCTCAGATGCTAAAAAGAGGTATTGATGATGGATGACACCTGGGATTTAAGCGTCAATCCCTCATCAAAAAAATTCCCAGATTTTGTACCTGGTTAGAGGCCATCAGCTGGCTGCCCTCAAGCCTAAGCCCAGAAGGCTGCCCAGCCAAACGCCCCTCAACCCAGTGACCCAGTTCCACAACCAAGACCTTGGTTTTATCCGGATTCAACCTCAGACAGTAGGAACTCATCCAATCCTGGATCTCAGAGAGGCAGTTGTTAAAGACCGATACAGCATCATCCTGCCCTGGCACAAAGGACAAGTATAGTTGAGTATCATATGCATAGCAGTGAAAACTCAACCCATACCACCTTGCAATGTCTCCCAACAGCAGCATATACACCACAAACAACATGGGTGATAAAACGGAGCCCTGCGGCACCCCACAGTGCAGGGAGAAGGTGCCAGAGGAATTAATCCCTGACACCACTCTCTGAGACCTGCCCATGAGAAGAGACTGGAACCATCTAAGGACTGTACCAGACAGTCCACAGATTAGCCGCAGGCTTTCCATAATGCACCAGGGTCCACGGTGTCAAACACTGCCGAGAGATCTAGAAGAATCAAGATGAAACGGCTCTTCCGATCTCTTGCTATCAGGATGGCATTGAGTACTAGAACCATCTCAGTACTATGTCTCTTCTGAAATCCAGACTGGAGAGGATCGTAGATATTGTGGATGGCAAGATGATCATCCAGCTGCTGCATGGCCACCTTCTCGACAACCTTACCCACAAAGGGAAAGTTAGAGACGGGTCTGTAGTTGGCGAGACAGTCTGGGTCAAGAGAAGGTTTTATAAGGAGAGGTTTAACAACCGCCTCCTTCAGGGTGTCCAGAAACACACCTGTCTCTAAAGAACTCCAGACAATCTCAGCTGGGACTGGGCTGATGACCTCAACAGCCCCCACAAGGAGGCATACTGGGCCCAGGTCCAAACTACAGCAGGTTGGCCGCATATTCTGGATGATCCTCACAATATCCCTGATCTCCAGTCAGTCGAAGTCAGACCAGACACACCGAGGTCCTGTAGCCTCCCACCAACCACCACCACACCCATTGGAATGGGTTGCACGGATGTCAGACCTGATGTCGGCAACCTTATCCACAAAGAATCAAGCAAACTCGTCACACTTCTCCTGTGACAACACTCTCCAGAGCTGCAGACAGGCTGGATTGCACAGTCTGTCCACAGTTTGGAAGAGCTAAGCTGGTCGATTCTGTGCAGTAGTGATCTCCCTGGACAGGAACTCTGCCTTCTTATGGGAGATGGCTAATTGATGGTCCTTATAATGGGCCATCAATCTAAGTCTGTCAGCATCAACGCCCGATTTCTGCCAGTACTGTTCCATCCTTCGCCCCACTCTCCTCAATTCCCTCAATGTCCCATCAAACCAAGGGGACCAAGGATGAAGGGTGAGGGAACAAACCTGGACGGGAGCTATGGAATCTAGAGCCTCAGTTATGGTCTTATTATATGCCAGAATCAGATTTTCTGGATCCATGCTTGCACTCGGGGAAACCTGACAGGTCCAGTGCCGCCACCAGGCCATCTGGGGTCAAACACCTTAAAGGGAGGCACTGGAGCATCTCCATAGGGGCAGACCTATAGGGGGAGCCTGTAAATTGAACCTTATAGTGTAATGGTCAGACCATCCAACTGGCTCCACCACCAGGTCGGAGGTCTCCATACCTAGTATGAAAAGAAGGTCCAATGCATGACCGTGTTTACGGGTCCCAGAGATAATGACCTGTATGAAGCCCAGCAAATTCATAAGCTGGAGGAAGTCCTGTCCAAATTGCGAGAGTTCATTGTCAACCCAGGCACTGAAGTCCCCCAGAACCATCCATCTGGGAGACTCCCAATACCATGTCTATGATGAAATCCGCGACTTTCTGCAAGAATTGCTTCTCATCCCCAGGTAGACAGTAGACAAGAAAAATCCTGCACCCCTCACCTGTGCCAGCCCTGGCTAATAGACTATCTAATGGGCACGTTCCATTGTAAGCAATCTCTGGAATCTGGCTATATTTGTTTACTTGTTTGATGCATCCTTGTCGCAAAGAAAAGGAGGAGCTAAAGGTAAGGGGTATTGTAAACTGTGCCAAAAGGACTTTTGGTGGGGTAGAGCCTCATGGGACTTGTAGGCTGAGATACTGCATATTAAGGCCCAGTGGCCATGTTTAAAGTTGTAAATTGTTGGGGGGGGGGGATTCTTTGCTGCTGGCAAAAAAAAATAAAAGAGAATAGAATGTGCCTGTAATCCTGTGCATTTTAACAAAACCATAGCTTTCTGTCAAGATATGCTCTCAGAAAAATAACAATTTCACATTGACTTCACAGAGTTTTTTTGTCTAAGTCTCACATTTTGCATAAACGAAACACCTCTTTCATTCCAAATTCTTCCAGGATTTTTCTAATGGCAGCAACTCGTCAGCTATCCTTTCCACCAGCATATGATGGAGATCAAAGTGACTAAACAGTAATGCCACCTAAAACATTCACCCTGCATCTCCCATGACCCCCAGTCCATCTATGACTAGAGTATGACTTTAATGTAATGGGAAGGAGGAAGGAGGATGAGACAAAACCTGAAACTCAAAGATCATGTTTTCATGCAAATGTCCTCAGTGCGAAACAATGAAGTGGGCAAGCAGGACCTAACATACTAAGACACACTGTCTGGTTATACTAAATACTATATTCAACAGACTTAGGTCAGCACTTAAAGAGGAAATCTGGGACCCAGTGATCATGTTTTTATGCACATGCTCTCAGTAAAAACAAGAATAGAGAATAAAGCATGGGTCTGGATGTGTAACAAGGCATTTAACTGGTCTGCCAAGGGCCATGCCAGAATTTCTGCCAGCTCTCTCAGTACCCTGGAGTGAATGCCATCCGGCCCTGGTACCTTGTCCACCCTCAGTGCCCTCAGGCCCTCCAGTACCCTTTCCTCCTGTGATTCCCCCATCTCTCACCTCACCTCCTCCCCTCCTGAGTCAGACCTCCCACCCCCCCTTTCTCCTTAATAAATGGCAAGCAGAAGTATTCATTAAGTGCTTCTGCCTGCTCTGCCCCTGTTTCCACCCACCCCATCCCTCTTAATCCTTACTATTTTGTCCCTACAACTCCTTTTCTCCCTGATGTACCTGAAGAATTCCTTCTCCCCCTTCTTGATGCCTTGCGCCAGCCTGAACTCCTTAGGCACCTTGACTGCCCTTACTGCCTTCATCACCTCCTTTGATTTCTTCAGGTAATCCTCTCTGTCCTCCCCTCTCCCTGTTTTTTTTTTTGAAATTCCCTAAAGGTGTCTCTTTTATTTCTTACTTTCTCCATGACATCCTTGCTCAACCAGCTGGGTTTTATGGCCCTAGCTCTATAACTCTGGACCCTGATGCAGGTTTTGGTTGCCTCCTTAATCCCCAGTTTTATGACTTCCCTCCTCTGGTTATTGTCCATATTAGTTTGGATTCTGGCTAGATACCCTTTAACTACCTCCTCCATCCTCCTGAAGTTGGCCTTCCTGAAGTCCAACACTCTTGTACCTGTTTCTACTCCCTCCTTACCCATTTTCAATGTGAACCCAACATGATGTCTAGGGTGTTCCCTAACCTGGTTGGCTCGCTAACCATTTGCATTAGCAAGCTATCCTAGAATGCATTCAGAAGTATCTGCTTTCTTCTATTCGTGGTGGCCTGGGTACTCCAATCCACTCCCGGCAGGTTGAAGTCCCCCACAATCACTGTACTACCCTTCCCGCAGGCCCTTCTGATCTGTCCTGCTAGTTCCCTGTCTAACTCTTCTGTCTGAGATAGTGGCCTGTACACTATTCCTATCCTGAGAGTTCTATTCTTGGAATCCTGGATTTGCATCCATAATGACTCTGTACTACCCTCCTCCTCCTCACGAACACACTTCAGTCCTTCTCTCATATACAATGCTGTCTCCCCCCCTCGCCGTTACCCTATCTCTGTGGAATATCTTATACCCTGGTACCACCAGGTCCCAGTCCTGGTAATGAATGTCCTATGTTTTGATGATGATTGCCATGTCCTCCTCCTCCTTTTCTGCCATGAGAGCCTGTAGCTCTGCTGTTTTATTCCCTAGGCTCCTAACATTCAAGGTGACCACCTGCCACCCTTTTTCCTCCCCCCCTCCCCTCTCCTGCTCTCTCTTCCTAGCATCCCCTCTAGTACTCCCTTTTTTTTCCATTGCTTCTAGCACTGGGGTAAGCTCATTCAGCTTCCATTCCTGTGGATTCTGCATGCCTCCCCCAGCCCCTAGTTTAAATGCCCTTCTTTTGCTATGTTATACCCCATCCTCTGCTTCAATACCTTTTTATCCTCATCACTTAGTGGAAGTCTGTCCTTACCATATAGATCACTGTCCTCCCAGGTCCCTCCCTACTCACCCACCAGCCCATAACCTTTGAATTGGCACCAGGTTCGTAGCCATTTGTTAAATTCCTCTAGCCTCAGTTTCCTTGCAGTGCCCACCCTGGGCACTGGAAGTACTTCCGAGAAAGCCCCAAAACAGTTTTGCAATGTTATATTTACAGAATATAATTTAGATCCCTAAAAAACAGTCCCTTATTGCTTTAAATAATTTTTTGAATTTACAAGGATCACCTACAGTATATGTGGTACCTAATTGCTCCACCCCTTTTAGCTGAGCATTTAATATGTGAGATGGAGGGGGGTGGGAGGCTGAGCCATAAACAACTTGAGTGCCCAGTGTAGATCTTTAGTGCCTCACACAAACAGTAAAGGTTACTTATTGCTGTAAGTTTTAGTTTCGTAATCCACAATGTATTTTAAGTCCAGAACTGTGTATAGAGATGACTGCTCCACTCCACTGCAGGGTTATAACTTGGAAAGCACTGTTCCTATTCCTGCCCTTTTACTCCTGACGCTGCAAAGCACTATTGCAACTTGCTCACTACAGGTCCCCCTTCTGTTGCAGGGGGAGGACCTCCACAGCCACTGCCAAACAAGGTAAATCCTTCCCTGTCCTCTAACCTCTGGTGCTGCTATGCCTTCTGAAAAAATTGGAATGTAAAATCACTTACTGTTCTGGTTCTACAGCATGTAAGGCCTTTTGATGAATTTCAATAAGGTGCCCCATGCTGCTTTTTCCTGAGTGACTCCCAAAAAACAACTCGAGTGCCCAGTGTAGTTCCTTAGTGCCCCACACAAACAGTAATGATTACTTATTGCTGTAAGTTTCAGTTTCATAATCCATAATATATTTTAAGTCCAGAACTGTGTATGGAGATGACTGCTCCACTCCACTGCAGGGTTATAACTTGGAAAGTATTGTTCGTATTCCTTCCAGTTTACCCCTAAATATGTTTGCTTGCATGTTGTTGCGCATGAGTTATAAATAACATATCGGGCCCAATTTTGGAAGGGGTTGCAATCACCGCAGGGGGCTTGCGGCAGGGTGTTTAGCGGAAGTGGCGACTTACGCCAAACTGGGTGAATTTGTGATTCTAGAAAACCGACTGCCACAAGGCCCAGACACAGCACAGTTAGACCAGCTCCCCCCGGTCTAACTTTGTGTCTGTGGGGATAACCTTTTTATGGGGCTTGTGCCAAACCTTTGTCGCAAGCTACCGTAAAGTGGGAAAACCATTGCAACTGCACCAGCCCTTCTAGAATCAGAATGCGTTGCATCCAAGGGCTTTGGCGCAGCAGCATCAAACTTTGTGGTGGACACAGGGCTTGATGCATCCACATTCTAGAATAGGGCCCATCATGTTCATAAGAAGGGGTGCAAAAACGACTCTGTTGAAAATGTGGGATCGAAATCTGGCAAAATAGCAAAGGTAGGAATAAGCACTGAATTTTAACGTTCTTTCATAACATTGTCATTTTTTGACATTTTTGACTACAAATTTTCAGCATTGTCTTTTTATTACCCTGCCTTATGAGCAATTCGTGTGAAATGTTTTAAATACTGTCCGAAAGGTGATTTCATGAAACAGCTCTGAAAACATGTTTCGGGGGCATATTTGAAAGACTACACCTGCCTTGTTCATGAGGTGGGGTAAACAAAAGGCTATGTTGAAAATCTGGGGTGAAATCTGGATAAATATCCAGTCTTTTGGTACAGCAGTAGCGCTACTACTGGTGATGCTGGTGTCCTGTGTTTGGAAGTGAGCCCGAGTCATCAGGGGGCAGCTAGTGGGGGGAGGATTGGGCATCCCAGAAGACACTTTCCTCCTCTGGCCAGGGAAGCAGCCTACTATGGTGCTTGACTGCATTCTGAATGACCCCAGTTGGCAGTGCATTCTGGAGCAGTTCAGTGGGTGGGGAGATGCCAGCAGATAATGTGCATTCTTGAATCACATCTCCAGGCTGGTATCTCAGAGAGGCATGGTCCAGGTTGGGGGGCTTAGGCCTACAGGAGGAGAGGTAAAAATATTTTTAAAAATGAAAAATTGCTAAGTTATGGCTAAATATTGAAGAATTTCCATGTCTCTTCATAACTTTGTTGTTCTGATTATTTAAATCCTATCTAAAAATGTTATTTTGCAGAGTGACTGCAAAAACACATTTAGGGGGATCTGAAAAAAAATCCACTACCAGGTTGATGAGGTGGGGTAAAAAAGGCTATGTTGAAAATGTGGGGTCAAAATCTGGAAAAAATAGCAATATTGGGCTCTATTCACTATGCCAACATGCCACATAAACCAGACGCATTGGCATAGCGATGTCTGAGTGCTGCAGAGCGGGGTCCCATGGACCCCACGTGACATTGACTTAGGGGGTGCAGGATAGGTATGTGCCTGATCCCCCTATCATGTGGACAGCAGCACACTGGGGGTGGACAGGGAGCATGCCGGGGTGTGTGCCCACACAGTGCACCATTCACAAAGGTGGAGTGTGCTGGGTGTGGGAGGTGCACATTGCACTTGATAACCCCTGCTATAAGTAATGTTCACCCCTCCAGGATGCTATGGCTGGCTATGGCAGTGGGGACATCGGGGCACAGCAGACCCCCTCAACAAGCTGCTCCAGTCCATGGTGACCACAAGGAGGGCTGGGGCAGCTGACTGGGCACTCACCACCCCGTGCCACCAGCACACAGCACGCTGTTTGCCATCATCCATGCCCTGTGGGTGCAAGGGATCCTGTAGTGGACTGGGACTGGGCATCCCATTGGATGCACATATAGTCTGTGGAACAGTCCTCCATGCACCCATGCACCCGGGGGGGGGGCACGTATGGGAGCCACATGATGGCTGGTGTCCATGAATATGGCCACTATGCATCCATCAGTGGGTGTGGAGCTGCACGGATGGGGTACATGCCTTTGGTGCGTACTCTATGCCCCAATAGTGCATAGAGCCCATCATGAGTAAATGTTGAAGAATTTCAGCGTATCTTCATAACTTTGTTGTGTTTTTGAGATTTTAACCCCATATTTTTAATGTGGCCTTTTTATTTCCTCTCCTTATGATCAAAATAGGTGGAATTTTTTAAAATCCCATCTGAAATGTGATTTTGCAGAATGACTACAAAAACACATTGGGGGGAGGAGGGGATTTGAAAAATTTAACCTACCTCATTCATGAGGTGGGTAAAAAAAGGCCACATTTAAAATTTAGTGCAAAAATATAAAAAAAATGACAAAGTTATTAGTAAAGGTTCAAAATGAATTAAAAAGCCATTAACTGAACTTAACTTGTTTTCAGTCAGCTTCCAGAGCAGCAGAACATGCCAGTGGAAGCAGCAGTAGATGTGGGTAGATTGATAGGTAAATGAGGGGTGAGGTTGTTTGTGAGGTGGTGGGTGTAGCAAGGGGAGTTCGGAAAGAGGCAAGAGGGCAGAAGTTGGTGCGGGACTGTTTTCTTGTTTTCAGTTGTAGGAAGTGGGTAGGCCATATTGCAATCAGTGGGAGGTTTTCTTTTACATAACGGGTACTGGAGAAGGGATCGAGAGGTGAACGGACTGTATGGCGGTGGGTGGAATTTTTGGGAGCAGACACTGAGGGAAGTGATCAGCAGGTGGGCAGGCTACATGACAGTGGGTTGGAGGGCTGCTGCTGCTGATGGTTCACTGGATGATGAGTGGACTCTTCTTATAATAGAATACACCACACTGTTATAGGTGCAGCTGTACCTTTTATATGTGCGATGTTTCTGCTCATCAGCCAGTGAAACATCATCATCAGCAGCCATCTGATGACTGGGGGTTTACTTATGAGCCTCCTACATGCTCAACTCCAATGACTGCTAAGGTGCCACACCTGCCCAGCCCCTACACTGTCCCATGCTACCAATATGGTCGCATTGTGCACGCGTACAAGCAAACATAAAAAGAATGAGGGGACACATAGCAAATACTGAATATTAATGAAATAAAACATTATACAGGGTTATAAGACAATAGGCTCAATTTTGTCTGACTGCTATCCTTTAAGGGGTTTTCATGGGTTATAGAGAACTGCAAGCAGTCATTACTCAAGCCATATTTAAGTGCTTTGTCAGGGAGGGTGAAGTGAGAGAGTTGCAGTTTCAAAGGGAGCACAAAAATGGCACAAGCAGGTTAGAAGAATTGAAAGGTTGCAGGGGAGGGAGCCAAACCTGTATTTAGCAATGTTTGAAATGCAGTAGGAAAGATGACAATCTTTTCAGGAGGGAAGTGAGAGACAGAAGTATAAGTAGTCATGATGAGTTGATGAAAGGCAGTCAAGGGCAAAATGCTATGTCACTTCAGTAGTATTTGTAAACAAACACCTAAATAGATTAGGAGAGAATTATTCAAAAATCCAAATGTGAAATTTCCAGCATCAACATTCATAAATGATCTTGCATTCCAAATGTGTTTTAGAAACTAGACTATTGATAACAATATGTAATACATACTGTACTAAAATGGATTGTACAAAAGTCAGAAGAAAGTTTTGAATTCCTTGAATTGTCATAACACAATCCTCCATGCTGGGTCCTAGCTAGAAGAAATAGGGGGCTGAGTTTTGTCCAGCAGCACCTGGCCTGAGTTTGATTGGCTTATCCAGATCACATGACTACACAATAACCAGCAAAAGGCTCATTTGCCCAAGAAATTGCCACCATCATGGCTCTTGTTTAATAGGCAGGCAGGTGTACAGAGGGTGAGACAGTGTCGATGGTGCAGGGTGACTGTGTGGGTTGTGATTGTCACAAACGCACTCAGCAGGTGAGGCCCTCTGCTCCCACAGTGCCAACCTCTGAGTGTAGTAATGTGAACAGGTAACAGGGTAACCCTCCTGTCTGCTTTTGGGTCTGAATCACCTTTAGTCTCAAGTTCTAGGGGGATTCAAACTTGAACCTTATGCTAGCGTACCCAAATGTACAGGCTCAGATAAGTACACCCTCTTTGGGGATTACTGTACAATCTTTCACCAGGGGCACCAAGCCAGACTTCCAAAATGAACCCTTACAACTCTATAAAAGACCTTATGTATATTCTTACCTTTTCCCAGTTTAGTAACACCATCAAGCTTTTGAACAGTTTTTGTCAGTCTTAACCCTCTATATGTCACATGCAAAAAAGAACTGGCAGACCCAGGCAGTCTTCAAAATAAAGGGTACTTTACTAAAACATGACAAAAACATAAAAAATGTAAACACAGAACAATATATCAAAGAGCATACAATCCCTTAAAAGAACAAGAGCAAAGTCCAACACAGAAACTACTACTACAATACATTTAGACTTATTCTAACTAATGTATTACCTCTATAAGTGCCTTGAAAGTTAGAGAACTGTGTTTCTTAAGAGCCTCAAAAGATATGTCTAAACAGTTCAGACACAGTATAGTTTAAACTGTGTCTCTCCACACCCCTTCTGTGAGTCATCTAGCTACTCCTTTTAGAATAAAAAAAAAATACATACAGGATGCCTATCAGGAGGTATGGTAAATAATATCACATCAGAAGGAAAAGCACTTCCTAAATATGACTCCTTAATTACACATTTTCTCTTTGATCTTGTGTGGTTTTCTGTTCCCAAGGCAGATTCAAAGGTTTTTTTATAACTTTTAGCACCATGGTGGCATCAATGCTCTTCCTATAGGAATCATAAAACTTTTTTTTATTTTATTTTTTTTTACTTATCAAGACTAGGATTACAAATACCTTTGAGCCAAGGCTCTTTTACAAAGGTTCCATGTCAGAGAAATACAAATTATGGGGAACATCAAGACAGACATTACAACAATGTGGACATTGTAAACAGAGTACAGATTAGTACAATTCAAGGGTAGCATTGTAAGCAAGGCAGCCAGTGGCATTTGTCAGAGAAAACAGACAAGAGATAAGAAGTGCCAGAGTCATAGGGAGAGGGAAGAGGGAAGAGGGAGGGAGGGAGGGAAGATGGAATGTAGGTAGGGTGGGGAGAGGGTGAAAAGTGTAGTGTTGGGTATACCAAGATGTGAGGGTAGAATCCAGTGAGGAGGGAAGGGGGGACTACTATATCCTGGCAGCTGGGTCAGTTCTAATTAAGACAGAAAAACAGGAGACCCTTAATTAAGTCTCTCTGGTCTTTTAATTACCTGTTGGTTTCAGGTTACTATATCCTGTAGCTTCTCTGAAACCTGGGGGGGGCACCCATAGGCACAGGTTGCCTTATGTGAAACAATCACCTACTATATTTTTATATTACAAATAGCATATGTAATAATCATAACCAGCTGGACAAGTGTCACAGTCCTTCCCACCTAGACTGAATCTGAGGGCTCTAGCCCCTGCATAGGATGAGCTTCCCAAGTCAGTTCACTCCTCATATAGATGCGATAAGCTATCTGCATTCTGATTGGTCGCTCCAGCCCTATGTAAGATCGTCATGTCATACCCTTGGAAGGCAAGACTCCATCTTAATAGTCTACCATTAGTTTTTCCCATTTGTGTCAGCGAAACCAGGGGTTGTGGTCAGTTTGTACCTCAAAATGCTGACCATATAAGTATGGCTCTAACTTCTTTAGGGCCCACACTATGGCAAGACATTCTTTTTCCACAGTAGAGTAAGCCTGCTCCCTGGGAAGTAACTTTTTACTCAGGTATGCTACAGGGTGATCTTTCCCTTGGTTGGATGTTTGGCTCAGTACTGCCCCAATACCCACGTCTGAGGCGTCAATCAGGACTATAAAGGGTGTGCTATAGTCAGGACTTGTCAATACAGGAGTACTGCACAGTGCCTCCTTCAGTCTGGTAAAGGCTTTTTCACAGGCTGGTTCCCAGGTCATTTTCTTAGGCATCTTTTTCTTTACCAGGTCAGATAGGGGAGCAGCCAGGGCACTGTAATTGGGTACAAATTTCCTACAGTACCCTGCTGTCCCTAGAAAACTTCTGACCTGCTTCTGTGTTTCTGGTCTGGGCAATGCCTTGATCACCTCTATTTTTACTTGGTTAGGATGGAGCTGTCCCCGGCCTACAACATGCCCGAGGTATGCCACTTCAGCCATGGACCCCTGGCACTTCTCAGCTTTGATAGTGAGCCCGACCCTCTGTATCCTGCCCAACACTTCCCTAAGGTGGGACAGGTGTTATTCCCAGCTGGCACTAAAGATGGCAATGTCATCCAGGTATGCCATGGCGTACTCCTTAGCACCATTTAACACCTGGTTCACCAACCTTTGGAAAGTGGCTGGGGCATTCTTCATTCTGAAAGGCATTACTTTATATTCAAATAAGCCTATCAGAGTGATGAAGGCTGACCTCTAGCTAGCTCTGTCAGTCAACACTACCTGCCAATACCCCTTTGTCAGGTCAATAGTCGTAAGGTATGTTGCCCCTCCCAACTTGTCCAGGAGTTTGTCCGTTTGGGGCATCGGGTGGCTGTCTGACTTCGTGATGGCATTCAGTCCACGATAGTCCACACAGAAATGAGTAGAGCCATCTGGCTTGGGCACAAGGACTATGGGTGAGGCCCAGGGGCTGTGGGATCTCTGGATTACACCTAAATCCAGCATTTCCTCCCTCTCTCTCTCTCCTAATGTCCTTTTGGACAGCCTCTGACACCCAATATGCTGTCCACTGTATGGGCATCTGTGTCCCTGTTTCCACATCATGCATCACTAAGGGGGTTAGTCCAGGTTTGGACCTAAACAGTGGGGCAAAGTCTACTAAAACCTCCCTTACTTCCTGGATCTTGTCCGGGGCCAGCTGGGAAGACAATTTAACTGCCTCCACAGAGGACTCCCACTTGCTTTCTTCCAGCAAGTCCAGAAGGGGGTCTCCTTCATCTGTCCCCTCCCCAGGACTACATACTGCAAACACCATGTCAGCCCTATTAGCGTATAGCTTCATCATGTTGACATGGTACATTCTTTATGTATGTCTTCTGTCAGGTAATTCTATGATATAGTTCATGTCATTTACCTTTCTAACTACTTTGTACGGTCCTGCCCACTCAGCCTGCAGCTTGTCTTTCTGGACCGGAATAAGTACCATGACTTCCTGATCCACCATGTACTAGCGAGCTCTGGCTCTGTGGTCGTACCACACTTTTTGTTTCTACTGGGCAGCTGTCAGGTTGCTCTGGGCTGTCCCCATAATCTCCTTCAGCCTTTCTCCTAAACCTAAAGACATAATACACTATGGGAGTGCCCTGCATGGTGTGCTTGCTTCTCAGTCCTCTTGGATCAAGTCTAGGGGCCCATGTACCCGGTGTCCATATAAGAGCTCAAAGGGGGATAATCCTGTCTACTCTTGGGGCACCTCCCTCTATGCAAACAACAGGTGGAGAAGGTATTTCTCCCAGTCCCTCCCATGCTGTTCAGCAAACACTTGGAGCATTGACTTCAGGGTACAATTAAATCTTTCCACAAGCCCATTGGCTTGCGGTGATAAGGTGTCGTGCATCTCTGCACTATCCCCACACTTCTCCCACAAACATTTCATCAGGTCTGACATGAAGGAACCCCCTCGATCAGTGATAACCTCCAGCAGAAACCCAACGTGGAAGAAAATCCCAAGTAAAGCATCTGCCACTTTTTCTGTCCTCAGTGAGGATAGGGCAACTGCCTTAGGGTACCAGGTTGCATAATCCACCACAGTCAGAATGATTCTCTTCCCAGAGGAGCTGGGGGTATTTAAAGGCCCCACAATATCCATTCCCACCCTTTGGAATGGCTCCTCCACTATGGGCAATGGAATTAGGGTGGCGTGCGTTTTCTTACCACTTTCCCTATTTCTTGGCACCGGTGGCAAGACCTGCAATACTCCTTCACCTGCTGGGTGAAGTTGGACCAATAGAAATTCTGGGCCAACCGCTGCATAGTGTGCACAGTTCCCAGATGACCAGACAAGGGAATATCGTGTGCAGTCTTGAGCAACTGCTCATGGTACCCCTGGGGAATGACAAGCCTCCTTCCTATCACCCCTCCCTCTGTCTTCATAACCTGAGCATACATCAGTACATTTTCCCAATAAACTTTATGTTTAGCATCACCTCCCTGTGCTCCTTCAGAGTCTGCCCAAGCCCTCAGCTTCTCCAGACTAGAGTCACTTTTCTGAGCAGCTGCAAACTCCTTACACATTCCCAAGGCATGGAACAGATCCCCTTCAGTCTCTAAACTAGGATCCCTAGCTCTAGCATCAGGGCACTCAGGAACACTGTCATCTCATACCCTCTGACAATGGGTCACCCTTCCCTCTTCGGAGTAACCCTCCGAAGCTGTGTGGTTAACTGCTACTCGGGAAATTTCTACCACCTTTTCATTAGTCTCCCTGTCAGGAGACACAGGCTGGGGAACCAGCCTCCCAGTGGTTTCCACAATGGCTTTTGTGGGGTCCAGGGAACTACGATTTTCCTGTCCCGCTTGTCTACAAGTAACAGCACACACATCATCCCCTGTTTGAGATTGTTGCCAAGGATGACATCACTGCTAAAGTTTTTGCTACAGCCACCTGTTGCACAGTTCCCCCTGTTTCACCCTAGTCTAGGAGAACACTAGCGAGTGGCAATGTGATCTCCTCACCAGCGAACCCTTGCATAGTTACAGATTCATTGGGTATAAGCTGACTAAGCTCTACCAGATCCTCTTTTACCAATGTCAGGGATGACCCTGTGTCCCTTAACCCTTGTGTCTGTACACCATTCACCATGACTGGGTGCATATGTTCCCTCTTGTTCACATGCATGCTTCCAGGGACGCATAAACAACCCACTTCTTTCCTAGCCCAATGTTGCATATTGTTCATCCTTTTGGGACTCTGTCTGGCAATATGCCCAGTTTCTTTACAAACCCAACATTTGTTTCTTTTCTCAGAAAAATATTTTCTTTGAAACCTGGGGCTAACTGGTTTTGGTGGAGGCAGTGAGGGTTTTAGCTAACCTGAAGGTACACTTTTCCCTTTCTGTGCTGCCACACCTGCCTCATTCGCTCTCAGAGCAGGTCTGCTCTTGGCATAGCGGTCTGAGAGTTCAGTAGCCTCTTGCACTGTTTTGGGATCTTGGTCCTCCAGCCAGGTTTTCAGCTCTGCTGGACATGCCTCAAAAAACTTCCAACAAAATAGCATTTTCAATTTTATCTACAAAGTTTGCTTCAATTCCTTCTCACCAACATTTTAAAAACTGACGTTGTTTTGTGGTTAGCTCCTCGTAGCTCATATCAGGACTTCTGAGCTTACAGAATTTAGCTCTGTATGCTTCTGGAGTTAAATCAAACTTTTTTAAAAGTGCAGGTTTAGGTTTGCTGTAATCATTACTGTCCTCATTGTCCATTTGACCCAATGCATCTCGAGCTTTCCCGGTAAGTAGTGGGGATAGCTGGAAGCTCCAGGACACTCTAGGAATTTTTGCCTGGATACAACCTTTTTCAAAGGAATTTAAAAAGGCATTCATATCCTCCCCCTCTTTAAATTCAGCTTATCAATTTGGAATTCAATTTGTAACCCAGTCCTGTAGTTCCAGATAAACCCAAGCCACTTACCTGCTCTGGTGCTGGTAGTTGGAGTCGTAACTTCTCCAGTTCATGTCGCCACTGATGCTCATGCTCTTCACGGTCCACCTCTCGCTGTTCACATTCAGCTTCTCGCTATTCTCGCTTCTTTTCTCTTCTCTCTGGAACTCCAGCTGCATTCTGCACAATTCAATTTGCAGCCTGATTGATTCTGGCTCCAGAATGCTGGTGACCTTCCCCTGCTACTGTGGCCCTTCGCTTGCACTGGCCCTGCTGGCCCCCTCACCAGATCTGAACACTGCACTGGTTGCTGGCCCCTCCATGCCCAAGGTTTGGTCCTTTACAGTCACAGTCTGTGACTTGATGCTCTGGGCATCTGCTGCAATCAGGGCATCCATGAGGTTCTGCTTGGTGGCTCTCACCTCGTGCAGGACTCCTTTGTCCTGACACAACTGCCTCAAGTAGTCTGCAGTGTACCCGCTGTAGTTGGAAGCCATATTCTTCCCTGATTATGACTACTCTAACTTGCACTTTAGAAAAAAAATAAAACCGGTAGGAACTGGACTGTAAGCAAAATTATATAGTTCTGTTTCCTTTTTTAAAAATAAATCACTGCCTTATTTTGCAAGTGAGCTGTACAGTATTAAACGGACACACTGAACAGTTAAAGCTTGTGTTACCAAATTTATCTGCACTGCTGCCAACCAAATCTGTCACAAATGCACTCAGCAGGTGAGGCCCTCTGCTCCCACAGTGCCAACCTCTGAGTGCAGTAATGTGAACAGATAACAGACAGGATAAACTTCTATCTGCTTTTGGGTCTGAATCACCTTTAGTCTCAAGTTCTGGGGGGATTCAAACTGTGAACCTTATGCTAGCATACCCAAATGTACAGGCTCAGATGCATACCCTCTTCGGGGATTGCGGTACAATCTTTCACCAGGGGCACCAAGCCAGGCTTCCAAAATGAACCCTTAAAACTCTGTAAAAGACCTTAGGTATGTTCTTACCTTTTCCCAGTTTAGTAACACCATCGAGCTTTTGAACATTTTTTTCAGTCTTAACCCTCTACACATCACATGCAAAAAAGAACTGGCAGACCCAGTCAGTCTTCAAAATAAAGGGTACTTAAAAACATAAAAAATTTAAACACAGAACAATATATCAAAGCGCATACAATCACTTAAAAGAACAAGGGCAAAGTCCAACACAAAAACTCTTACCACAATACATTCAGACTTTTTCTAACTAATGTATTACCTCTATAAGTGCCTTGAAAGTTAGAGAACTGTGTTTCTTAAGAGCCCCAGAAGATATGTCTAAACAGTTCAGACACAGTATAGTTTAAACTGTGTCTCTCCACACCCCTCCTGTGAGTCATCTAGCTCCTCTTTTTAGAATAAAAAAAATACAGACAGGATGTCCTATCAGGAGGTATGTTAAATAATGTCACATCAGAAGGAAAAGCACTTCCTAAATATGACTCCTTAATTAAACATTTTCTCTTTGATCTTGTGTGGTTTCCTGTTCCCAAGGCAGATTCAAAGGGTTTTTATAACTTTTAGCACCATGGTGGTATCAGTGCTCTTCCTATATGAATCATAAAACTTTATGAGCCCTATATCCTGGCAGCTGGGTCAGTTCTAATTAAGACAGAAAAACAGGAGACCCTTAATTAAGTCTCTCTGGTCTTTTAATTACCTCCTGGTTTCAGGTTAATATACCCTGTAGCTTCTCTGAAACCTGGGCGGGGGGCACCGATAGGCACAGGTTGTCTTATGTGAGACAATCAACTACTATATTTTTATATTACAAATATCATACAATAATCATAACCAGCTGGTCAAGCGTCACAGTAATGTGTTGGCAGGTACATGGTAAGCATGGTGACACAGGTAGTGCAGTGTGGGCAGAATTTCATAGATGGGGTAGTGCAGGAGGTACATTGATGGTGGCTAGTTCCAAACTGACAGGTATATCACAGGCAGGTGCACTTTAACTGATTAGAGATGTTACAAAGTTTTACTTTGCTGGTGAAGTTCAAGAGAAGTTGCAAAATCCTCCTTCACAAAAAGCTTCACAAAGTTGCCAGTTCACCACTTTGCAATGTCACAATGTGTTTTCCAGGCACAGTGGTACAGTTTCAGGTGAAAGCCAGGAGATGTCAGGTGAAGTTTCATGACTTCACTTGAAACAAATTCTGGCCAGAGCCAATAGGGCTGCAGCTTAGGAATTTGGGATACAAATCTTGTAACTTACCAAAGTACTGTACAAGCGTGCATTTGCAAAATGCAGCATAGGCTCATAAATGTGTCGGTCCAAAGGTCATTGAGACTGTCTTGTCAGCATCCATAGTCAGTTGGTTTGTTTGGAACCATTCCAACAGTGGACATCAAAGACCATTAAAAAGATACAAGTATTTTTCTTACTTTATATGGTACCACTCCAAACCCAGGCATGAAACTGCACTTCTGTAAGAGAGAGATATACTATGGCCAAGCTGTGATTTTAAAGCAAGTTTCATTTCAGGAAGGAAGGAAAAAGAACAAAAAATGAAAGAAAGAAAGAAAGAAATAAATAAAGAAAGAAAGAAAGACAGCTGAACAACAAGTATGACTAGCAGCCCATGTAAAAGCACTTGGATAAAATTCTGAGTACCTTCTATATGTTCTAATCCCAATCTGTTACATTATTTATTTAAAAAAAATACACTAAGACAAATGCATTATTATTCAAACAGTCCTGCTCTTCCCAAGAATTACCTGTCCATTTACTTGCTAAATGGTATGCATGCTGTCTCAACTTATGATTTATTGCATTTGATTCTAGCTCAGATATGAATAGTAAAAATGGATACTGTCTCTTTACTACTGGTTGTTACATGCCACAGCGGCAATGTGACTCACCTTTGCTATAAGTTCCTCTCAGCATGGAAAGGTAGCATATCTCTTTCAAATAAGGAGTAGCCAGCTGCCTAGGATAACATCACATGTAGATATTAAAATGGAGGCAGAGGCATAATTCAGTGGCAACAGGAAAAATAATAAGGGCATATAGAACCTCATAAACAGACATTTACTCATTAATTGAAAATAATATTTTCCATCTCATTGCTGAGGTGCCATTGGTTCTATGTGACAAGGGTGACTGAATGACAATGACTGGTCGTAAGGGCACAAAACCACAAAGGCGACTGAAAAACAGTGTTATTTAATGGGGGGCTTCACCCCACCTCCCCTCATGGGGGGCATCACCCCCCACACCCCCCTTAATTAGGATTCCTACTTGGGGGGGCGCAACTCAGGAGAAGTGGTGAAATCCAAGATCACCCACAATGTTGTCGCCACTGTGCAGTCGCCCATATGACCAGTCGCCGACATTCAGATGCCCACATCACAGGCTACTGGTGCCATCTCCTTGCAGTGTAAATAAACAGAAGGCACTGTACATGAAAGCTCTATGTGGAATGTATTATATATTCTGCTTCTGCAAAAGGGATAGATTTAAACAGCCAATGGCTAAAACTACTGGGGTTGCCAGGCTAGAATATTTTCCTTCAGGAAATTTAAAAAAATGCTTTACTCACTTTTCCTGCATCACTAAGGCTGCTAGAAAACTTGATTTTACAGAATGTGTACCTAATGCTTAAGCTCCATTTTTCCAAAAATACAAGAAGCTATTCATCAACTTAAAGCAATATTACTCATGCAATGTGAGCAGCAGACAATATCATGAAAATTATTTCTAGTTACTGTACATATATTACACGAATGCCCAACTCATGTAAGCAGCTACTGAAACTGAAGCAGTGACATTGAGTACGCCGCCCATCTCCAATGAAACAGCTTTCCTAAGAAATCTGCTATGCTAGTGGAATTCTTGATGAAATACTGTTTATGTATTTGGCCATAATGTGCACACAAATGTTATGGGTGTACCCAGTGGAAGGCTGATTGTCATAAGAGGACTTAGACATAAGCACAGCAAGTGGCCATTAGGGACACAAGCACAACAGTGGAGGTTCAGAGTAAAAAGTAGATGCAGAGCAAAAAATAAGAAAGGTTTTAACATAAAATAATTGTTGTCGCCATTTTTTTCAGAGTATTCTTACAAATGTTGTGGATTTGGGATAGTGTGAATTATTTCACCATATGTTTCAAAACGACAAACAATTCTCCACAACCGATGTTCCAGTTTCTTAGCTGTTATCATGGAAAAGACCGTGATATTACAAACAAGTACACCGTGAGGCACTAAAAATCCTTGTTTATGATGAAATGAAAGTTATGCTAATTTGCTGCTGTCTACAGTATTTTTGTGTTCAGAAATGTCAATACTGTCTAAAAATCCATACTTAACTGTACCTGAATAAAACCTGAGTGAAAAATCAAAGTTTTGTTTCCATTAACATTCTGTAGAGTGCTTATCATGGAGCCAGAGCTGTAGTTTTGATTTATGTCTGCATGGATTTAGAATTCTGAGCACTAGTTTGCTAGGTCAACAAGTCATGCTCAGAGTTTTGTGCACTAGCAGTGACAGACAGAGTCAAAACCCTAACTTTCTGATTCAATTAAAAAAGGATGGTGTCTATAAAAAGAAAACTTTGTTAAGTACAGTTCTCTATTTCAACTTTTGTTCTGCTGCAGTTATGTATGGATCCAGTCAGGATAACATTTTTGCATATTGGAACATTACAGGCAGCTCCAAATTAACACAAACGTCCTGTCCCCATTAAAGTTTATTTTAATGCAGAGTTTGAACAGTACATTGCCAAAAAATGTATGGTAACACTGGGAAGTGAAAGTGGACATTAATGAAATATATATTCTTTAGTCATCTGTGACAACCAGCTCAATGGCATTTTTCAACAGTTCACACTAAAAGGGATACCTGCTCTTTAAGATAATGCAGCAATGGACTTTGCTATGCCAGTATAAAGGAATCTTCTCTTACCACTCTGCAGATGAGCCTGTGCTTGTCCCAAGATCCCCACCCAGAAATAACTGAAGCTACCACCTTCTTACTTTGGATGCTCACTGGCAGTATTTATTTAAAAGGCACAATATGTATTTCATCATATACATCCCAATTCATTTTAAAAACGGTCAGTATTTACACAGCAGACATAACAGTCCCATGTCACTTCTAGGACATAACAGTCCAGTCTTCCCTCTCGTGGTTCCTTGCCATGTTCTCTTCTTCTTTCTCCTTGCTTCTCAGGGTCCGGACACTGTGATCTGGCTCACCCTTTCATCACCTTAACCGGGTACCACACTTACAAGGATCACTCCCTCCCCACACCCCACGTGGACACAGTGATCCATCCCCAGCTCCTATCTCCCCCACCACACCTGTTCCTTTGTCCTCAGCCTGGTACCCGCCCTTCTTTTCCCCTTGCACTTCCCTTTTCCATCTGCCATCCACCAGTGGTACTCCACCTAACTGCATGCCAACTGCCCCGCTCCAGCCACCTAGGGTCAGCTCTACATTTATTGCTACTTACAGGTCACATGACATATTATGTGACCTCTCCTTATTATTTCTACACTTTCTCATTTGCAGCTTATACTCTCTGACCACTAGGGGCTGCTGCGGTGCCCCTCCAGCCACCCTGTTCACTCTCCTCATCTCCACTCCCTATTTGTTACTACTGGTTTCTGCCCACTAGGAGTCACTATAGCACCCTCCTAGCCCCTATTTTCCCCACTCTGCATCCCTCCTAATCTCCACTCCTCCCCTTATCTGCTACTGTCCCCTGTGGGTCTCAGACCCTACCACTGATCCCAAAGTCAACAGCTCTACTACTAAGCCAACAAGTCAGGCCATTTACTCCCTCTGTTCCACAGCTTTTAAAGCTTCTTTCTCCATAGTCAGCTAAAAAATAGTTTTTTGCTGTTTTAAACCCTGTACTCTTGACACCAAAGTCAGCAGCCCTACCACTAAGCCAACAAATCAAGATAAATCTCACTTTGTTTTTAAAACTCTTAAAGCTTTTTGGCTCCATAGTCAACTAAAAATACTATCTGCTGTTCTACCACAGGTCTCAAACCCTGTTCACTTGACACCAAAGTCAGCAGCTCTATCTATAGGCCAGCAACCCAAGATAAATGTTTCTTGGTTTTTAAAGCTCTTAAAGCTTGTAGGTACCATAATCGACTAAAAATACTCCTTGTTGTCCCACCACAGGTCTCAATCCCTGAGACCAAAGTCAGCAGCCCTACCACCAAGCCAACAAGCCAAGATAATCTTCTCTTGGTTCTCAAAGCTCTTAAAGCTTTGCCCCCCATCACATTGCTCTGCCTCCAAGGCTACCTTGCACCATGAATGCTCACCTCTATCTTATGTGTCTCATCATCATAAACATCCTGAGGCTCACCTCCAATCAGCCAGACCTTACCCCTTGCCCTTTGTTGACTACATCCACATACCTCACCAGTGTAACCCACTCACCCCAACCATGTCAGTGCACCTTGGACCCCTGCATCGACCCCCCCCCCAGCTGCCCCTCCAACTCCACCACACACCCTGGCTCCCCTTGGCTCCACTGCCTTTGTGTCTTCCTGACCCTCCAAACCCTGCCCACCCCTTGCTCCCGTATGGCCTGACCTGCCTCTCAACGTACCCACAAAACTTAACAAACTGCCACACCAGGGCTAGAACCTTGGTCATTCTATTACTCCTCTCTGGTAATATCCACCCCAACCCAGGCCCTTCCCCCACCAGTCCACCAACTAGAGCCAATGGACTCCACAGTGCCTCTATGAACATATGCAGCCTGCTGAAAAAATTTGCTGCCATTCAGTGCTGGGTCATGCAACACCAACCAGATATCATAGCCCTAGCAGAAACCTGGCTAACTAAATCCACCCAAGACTCCTTTCTCTCCCTTCCAGGCTACACCCTATATCGCGAGGATCAAGCAGGTAAACGTGGTGGTGGTTGTGCATTTTACGCTCGTGACAGCATCATTGGCCATGCTCTCCCTGCCCCCAAGCTAGTAGACGGTGCCTAGGCCCTTACCCTCAAACTTACCCCGGACCCTTCCAAGAGCCTGCTCTATCTCACAGTCTCCTACATACACCCAAGGAATCAGACCCCAGCAATATCGTCTCTTACTGAATATCTCTCCTCCCGCCCCCATAAAGCACAACAAGTCCTAGTTGGAGACCTCAATGTGAACTGGCTCAGTCCCTCTGCCTCACCAATAAGAGACACCTTCGCTGCATTAGGCCTGACCCAACTCTTCTCCCAACACACTAGATGTAACCAAACTACAGGGACTTGCACCCTCCTAGACGTCATTGTCTCCAACCGCCCCCAAAAGATTCAGGATATTCAAGTCCTCCCAGACTCCTTAAGTGACCAATCCCCTCTCTTATTTCTCTGGTCTGACCCCACCCCCAAGTATATAGCCCAAGCCACATGCTACAGGCATCTCCGCCCAGGTGGACTGAAAAAGCTCAAACAGTTCCTCACTCACATTGATTGGTCTCCCATCCGCCATGCAACCAACACTGACACTGCCCTCGACCTCTTCTCGCAAGCCATTAACAAGGCCTGTGGTCTTTTTGCTCCCTTCACCATGATCCGTTCCAAAAGGCAAAATGCATGTTGGGTCACCGCTGCCCTACCCCAACTGCTCAGGGATAGGGATAACCTCTGGCATATAGCCACTGAGACTGGCCGGATGGCTGACAGACAGGCATATAACGCCGCACGTAACAGGTGCACGTGGTCCATCTGAAAAACCAAGACAGACCACTACCAGGCCACCCTCACCTCTTCATGGGGGGTGTGCCCAGAACTTCTGGGACAATATAAAATAAATAAATAGGAAATCATGCTCCCCCGAAGCCAAACTTACGGTCAATGGCTCCACCTTTACTAACTCCACTGACATTGCGAACTGCATTAACTCCTCCTTTAAAGATCTTAGCCCTGTCTTCCTGAGTAACTTTTTCAACCCAATCTCTGACCCACTACCCTCAGATCCTCAGCTCTCCTGGTTCTATCTACCAAACTATCCATCCAGGAAGCCAGATCACTCCTGCTTAAAGCGCTAAACAGCAACAGTCCTAGCAGTAACTCTCTGGATTCAAAAATACTCTGACTGGTCCTGGATGATGTCTTGGTCCCACTCACTGACATACTAAACCGGACCCTCTGTCTGGGGCAATTCCCCACAGCATGGAAAACAGTTATAGTCACACCTATTCACAAAGGAGGTGACAGGTCCACCCCCAGCAATTATCGTCCAATCTCCATCCTTCCCTCTCACTCCAAAGCCTTAGAAAAATTGGTGGCCACTCAACTCACTGAATATCTAGCAAAATACAACATTCTTTACCCGGAACAGCATGACTTCTGCACTGGTCACAGTACAAGTACAGCATTAATGGAGTTCTCCAACTTCCTGCACTCCTCCCTGGATTCTGGTTCCCTAGCTGAAGAAGTGTTCATTGACCTCTCTAAGGCCTTTGACACTGTCTCCCACCCCCTCCTACTAAATACCCTCAATCATACAGGTTTCTCTGCTGGCCCCCTCACCTGGTGCGTGAGTTACCTATCTGCCCGCTCCCAGCATGCCACAAATAATGGGATACTCTCAGAAACCCATCCCATCCACTCAGGGGTTCCCCAGGGCTCTGTCTTGGGCCCACTACTCTTTACCCTCTACCTAAACACCCTACCCAGTGCCTTGTCTGGCAATATTCTCCTGTATGCCAATGACGCCGTTATTTATGCCACCCACAGAAATCCCACCTCCTTCCAAGACTCCCTCCAATGCTCCTTCAATGATACTGAGAACTGGTTTAAGGAGAGCAGACTAGTCATTAACCACAAAAAATGAAGGCAATGCTCTTTGCCCACCACCAGAACAAAGCCAGCAATAGCCCCCTCCAAATCCTCCCCAGCACGCATCAAACACTTGAACACGTTTACTCTTACAAATACCTTGGGATCACCTTTGACTCAGCCCTCACCTTTTATGCCCACATTTCAGCCCTCACTTCCACTGCTAACGCTCGTCTTGGCATCCTCTACCGTTACAAGGACTGCCTCTCACCTGATGCCCTCAGACTTGCCATTACATCCTCAGCAATGTCCCTTGTCGATGATGGCCTTCCAGTCTATGGTGCTGCTGACTCCATGGCCCTCAACAAGATTTGACTCACCCTAAACAAGGCTTGCAGACTAGTGACCAGTGCCCCTAGACTCACCCACACTTATCAGCTCTACGACATGGCCAAACTCCTTAGCCTCGATGAACACCTCTGCTACCAAACTTGCCTACTAACTAAGAAGATTCTACTTGGGCTCTCACCCCCTGGGGTTTCTGCCTCCATCCAACTTACACCTTCCAGAGTCACTACCTAAACCTCTGACAAGGTCACCTTACTGGTACCCAGAACTAGGACCACCCAGGCACAGAGGTCTTTCAGCTACAGAGCCTCATCCTGGTTCAACTCACTCCCTGCAGCCATCTCCAACACCACCAAAATTGCCCCCTTCAAAACTGCCCTACAGAACCAATTGTTCAACACCCGCTGCTGCACCTGCCTCTGAGAGATGTTTTGCTGCTCTCAAAGCACTATTGATATAGCCCTCTGGCCGAACTACCCCTCACCCCACCCACCCCACCTCCGCCTCCCCTCCACTGCCAGTACCTCCTGGTACCAACTTGTCAAGTCTGAAATGTTTTTTTTTAATTACTCTTTGTGTTTAAGCAACTATGTAAAACTGTATGATTGTATTCTGTACGTATGCTGACTCTGTATGTCCTCTCTGTGATGAGGTACCTTTGTAAACGAGCCTCTGGCTCAAAGGTTGTAAATCCAATTATATAATAAATAAAATACAAAAAGTGAAAGTCTAGTGCCTTATTCATCTGATCTTCTACCCCCCTTCTTTCTTGCAGGGAGGGTGGATGGGGACTTTTACAGCAAGAAAGAGGGTTCCTTGCAGGCTGCAAGCCCCTAAATACCCCCCAAGGACCCCTGATCTGGACCCCTACTGGCCCATCCCCTTGGCCAATCCCCAGCCAGCACCCCCGTCAGAGATGACACCCCTGTGGAGGTCATAGCCCTCCCCCACCTGCAGCCCTCCCCTACCTCCCTCCATCCACCCCTCCTCCTGCTTCCTTCTAGCTGGGTCCCAGGACATACTGTCCTGCCTTTTAGTGGCAAACCTAATTGTCCCTGGATCCCCAACCAGAAATAACTGAAGCTACCACTTTCTTACTTTGGATGCTCGCTGGCAGTATTTATTGAAAAGGCACAATATGAATTTACATCATTTACATCCCAATTCATTTTAAAACAGTCAGTATTTACACAGCAGACATAACAGTCCCATATCACTTCTAGGACATAACAGTCCTGTCTTCCCTCTCGTGGTTCCTTGCCATGTTCTCTTCTTCTTTCTCCTTGCTTCTCGGGGTCCAGACACCGTGATCTGGTCCCCCCTTTCATCACTGTGAATCGCGGTACTCACACTTACCTGACCACTTCACCACTAGGTGTGAACACAGTGATCTACCCCCAGCTCTATATATCCTCCCCTCCCCATTACTACCATGCCTGGGTTCCTTTGTCCCCAACCCATGGTACCTAGCCCCCTCCCTCCCTCTGCCTGCCACCCTTCTTTTTCCCCTTGCTCCCAAACCCCTTCCACTGACCTGTTTCCAGCTTGTGATGGAAGATGGGGCTCCCCCCCTTGTGGGTCAACCCCTCAGTCCTTTCTTATTAATATCCCACACCAACTCCCCAACAGGCCATAGGAACAGTCCCATGCTGAACTCGGTCAGGTGGACTCTGTCTGACCGGTAGACCGCCTCCTGTTCGTATGAAATGTCCTTATGCTGGATGTGGACCCCCTATTTCTATCACTGCCCTGGCTACCTTTCTGTTGAAGCACTTGCGCACCACCTCCACCACCTTAGGCCATTTCACTCCCCTCCATATGTGATGTGATCTCGAACCAGCTAATCACCACTTGTGGCCTTCATCTTCTCCAAATCTGCCAGGATATCCCTCAACAGGGAACCCCACAGTACTGTTCCCAGGTCATTACTCCCCAGGTGGACCACAATACAGTCTGGCATGGCCCATCACATCTGGAGCTCCTTCAGCAGGGATAGCAGCTGTGACCACCTCATGCCTCTCAGGCCCTTCCACCACATCTTGGTGTGCTCCGCTCCTGGGCATAACTGCGTCCTTATCCTTGTGGAGGCCACAAACCTCTCTGCCCAGTAGATGAATGAATGCCCCACAATCCACACCTGTCTCTTGGAGCCTGCTGTGGGAAGAGAAAAGAAAGGGACACCAATTAGCAGTTGTCAACATCGCACATACCTCCTGTAACAATTTGAAATCCATCTGCCCACCCGCTTTACCTTGCCCTCCCCTGCACCTGTAGCAGCCACCTCTGAGACCGCATCAATCCTAAAGGGGTGTGGGTCAAAATTGTTAGGGTTCTCCCCCATGAATGCCACTGCCTTTTTCAGCACCGCCCCCACCTGAAAACCTGTCACTGGGGACCCGTTCCCGTGTATGAACTAGGCCTCTGCCCTGTGGCCCTGCACTGTACGATAGTCCCAGGCCCAGACTGCACAGAGCCCTTCCCCCCTGTGCCTGTGCAGCACCACGGCAGAGCCCTTGCCTCACTGGTCCATCTTGGACCTCTTTAGCCATATGACCACCTTCCCCTCCTCCATCCTCATGTTCTCTTCCTGCAGACCTGCAGCAGCCACCCGCATCCTGGGCATCACCACCTCTCCGATCCGAAAAGCCCCCTTTGCCATGACCACAAATATGGCCCTGAACAGGCAGGCCTCCTTTGCTGAGCTACAAACATGATCCAGTGCCCTCACCATGTTCGTAAGCAGGGGGCCCATAATGGCCTTCTCCCGTTCTGTCTTGAGCCCTGCCCTCTCTGCCATCCTGAGACCATCCACTTGATGGCCCAGCCACCCGCCACATCTTCCCTTCCCTGATCCTGACATGTCCAACTGATGCCAGCCAACTGGACCCCCATGGTGGTGGGAGCCACCCCTTCCTCCCACTTCTCCACTACATATCACATGACCTGCTCCTCCCAGACTGGGTCCTCTGTCTCCAACCCCCAACCTGGCCTGAAATGCATGGAAAAGATAGGATGTGCTGCACTCTAAAAGATAGGTTAATCAGCAACCCAACCTGGCCTGAAATGCCTGGAAACCAGCCTGCGCCCCCTCGTAGGCCTTCAGGGTGTTGGCCAACCACGACTCTTTGTACAAGGCCCTAGCCTTCACTCTCCAATCTCCCACATCCAGTCTGGGACTCTGGTCTGGGTAGGCGCAGCCTGCGGTGCCAACTCTCGGAACTGCTCCACCTATAAATGAGAAAGACAGTCAGCCACCTTGTTCTGAACCCCTTTGATGTGCTGCACCCTAAAAGGTAGATTAGGCTGCAACCTCAGTAACATCATACACCTTAACACCTGCCCCACCGACTCCATACGGCCACTCTGCCTGTTGATCACCTCCATGACACCTTTGATGTCACACCAAAATAAAATGCACCGCCCTTCCATCCAGGCCCCCACAGCTCAAGGGCCACCCAGATTGGGAAGATCTCAGTGAACGTGATGTCCTTGGTACACCCTCACTCCTGCCTTTGGGCTGGCCATGCCTCTGAAATCCACTCCCTCTTGAAATAGGCCCCCATCCCGAGACCCCCAGCTGCATCTGTGTACAACTTCATGTCCGCATTGCAGGCCCACTCTTCCTGCCAGAACTTCACTCCATTGTATGATTCCAGGAAACCCTCCCATACTTGTAGGTCTTCCTTAATGCCCTTATTGATGTCCACCCAGTGATGGGGTAGTCTCGCCCTGCTCGTGACCCTCCCCAACCTTCTGGTGAAGGCCCTGCCTGGGCTTATGGCCTTGCAGGCAAAATTAAGGTGCCCCAGCAGCTGTTGAACTTGTACCAGCGGCACCCTCTGCCTCCCGCCCCCCAGCGCAAGCAGCCCCCGAAACTGTGCCATCTTGTCCCCTGGCAGCCAGAAGCACCCTTACTCTGTGTCCACCTCAATCCCCAAGAACTCTAGCTGCCAGGCCAGACCCTCCATCTTACCCACTGCCAGTGGGATCCCTATTGTGCGGCACATGTCCTGGAAGTCCGCCAACATCCCTTCGGTCTCTTCCTGGCTGGCTCCGATCAACAGGAAATCATCCAAGTAATGGACCACCCTCTTGTGCCCATACTGGGCCCCAAGCACCCACTGCACCCATGAATTGAACACCTCAAAAATGGAGCAGGCCACCAAGCAGCCCATGGGCATAGCCTTGTCAAAATAAAAGCCACCCTGAAATTGGAAGCCCAGTAGGTCCCAATCCGAGGGATGCACCAGCAACAGCCTGAAAGCAGATTTGATATCCATCTTTGCCAGCCAGGGCCCCCCAACTGCCCAGATCAACTCGACTGCCTGGTCAAGGGAGGAGTACAAGACAATGCTCAGCGTCTCTAGAATCCCTCCATTCACTGACCCCCCGTCAGGGTAGGACAGGTGATGTATGAGCTGGAACTCCGCTGCAGGCTTCTTTGGCATCACCCCCAGAGGAGACATCCTGAATTGCTCACACGGGGACTCGAGCATCGGCCCTTCCACCCACCCTGCCCTGACTTCTTTTTGAATTTTCCCCCAGACTATGTCCTCCTTCCTTCTTACTGAACCCAAATTCTTGGCGCACATCACCACCCATGCCTCCTGGAAGCCCAGTGGAAAACCGTCCTTAAAGCCTGCCCTCAGCAGCTCTGCCCCTGCCTTGTCAGGGTATCCTGCTGTCCAGGCCTCCACCACTCCATGCCTGATGGGGGTGCGGGCCAGGATGTAGCTCCACCCCCCACACTAGGCCCCACCCCAGTTCCAACAGATAGTTGATCGATACAGTCCCCTCCTGGGCCCCCAGCCCTTCCAGCTCCCCTTCCACCCCAAAAGGGCTGATCCTGAACTGTCCGCTTGCCCTGCCTGGCCTTGTCGCCCCTTGCCTATACCCTGTCACTGGGTGGGCTCCCCAGACCATGAGCAGACATGCCTAAACTTGCAGCTAGGCCATGTACATGATGCTCTGTTGAAAGTCCAGCAGGCCTTGGTGCCCAGGGATGGAGCCACCCTTTACCTTGCTAGGCCACTTGCTCTGCCGCTGAACCTGATAGTGTCCTCACTCATAATTCTGTATGAGTGCAATCCCACCTCAGGTCGCCCTTAACCACCATTCTCCTCTGGAACACCTTGTCATTCTTGAACCACCAAAAACCCAACTTCACCTTATACGCATCCCTGATGATTGCCATATACATCAGCAGCGGGATCGCCAGGTCCAGTTGCTTCTCCAGCACCAACGCACTATAAATCAGGAACCCCGCCTGCCATGTGTCAATACTCTTCCTTTTGAAATGGGCTTCCTCTGCTTTGTGCCCCACCACCACGAGAGCTACCTCCATCTCTGATTTGCAGACCGACTCCCGCTGCTCATATTTCTTAGCTGTCTCCTCATCTTGCAAGCCAAAGATATCCACGTACTCCCCTTTCCATATTTTTTCCTTTATTGAGGCTGGCACGTAGTCAGCTAGCATGAAACCTGCTGTCCCCTTATATAGCTTCCGTTTCCCTGCCTTGGGCTACCACCCCATCCTTACCCTGTCCACCCTTCTCTTTTATGGCTTGTAAGGCCCGCTCAAATTTCAAGACCCCCTCCTCCCCCATGTCACCCAACAGGCCCTCGATATAATCTTTTAGATCTGATTCATTGTTCATATCCACATCACCCTTACCCCCATCTGGTTGGGGCCCCGCTGGGGCTGGGCTGGACCCTCCCCCTGTACTGGGTGCCACTGGGGAGCTGGGTACTGCCCTCTTTGGTCTCTTGTTTTCTCATCTGCCACCAGCCTTCTCATCTTGCTCCTTCCACTTCTTTTGCACTGCCTCCTCTGCCTCCCTCTTCTTTGCTGCCTCTACCAGCGCCATCATTTGCGCCATCAGTTTTGCGGCTTCTGTCAACATGGTAGCGCTGGACACTGCAGGTCTCCTGGGTGCCATCTTTGCTGCTGCAACCTAGGCTGCACAAGAAAACCACATGATCATGCCAAAAAACCCCAGCAGACCCCCTATTCCCCCATCCTCCGAGCCATGCTCTGCCGGCACCTTGGTTAGCACTCGCCTCACCGGGCAACTCATCTCCCGAGCCATGCCCAAATTCTGGGTATGGCCAGCTGTTCCTTTCTTATGATATCTATATCACTACATATATATTCCTTCATTTATTATTATTCATTATTTTGGTTTTTGTTGTTGCTTTGCCGCACCCCCCTTGTGGCTGGGGGCTGGTGCCTCACCCCACCTACCACTGCGGTGTAGGGGCCCGTTAGCTCCTCTTATGGGTGTTCATCATCCACCAGTTGCCCTTTTTTTTCTTTTTTTTTGCACTGACCCCTGCTCCCTGGACTGGCTACTGTGGACCTCCAGCCTGGCTTCCGCTGCCCCACCTCCTTTTACTGTCTCGGGCTTCCCCATGAGCTCCTGCTCTGTCCAAACCTAGCATGCTCTTCTGCGTTACCCAGCTGTGCAATGCCCCTAGGCTCAAGCAGTGTTGTTCTTCCCGGCCCTTGCCCCCTCTTGTCATGTGACACCGTGTACTAGGCCTTAGGCCTCCAGCGTCCTCCTCCACAAACACCTGGGGGCCTGCGCTTCAGCCAAGCACCAACCTGCTACATACCTACATATTGCCCCGTCCCCCCTTCCCTCGGTACTCTGCCATGCTTCTGTGGCTTCCTGGATGGTGTCACCCCACCTGG
Source organism: Neoceratodus forsteri (assembly GCA_016271365.2). Taxonomy (NCBI): domain Eukaryota; kingdom Metazoa; phylum Chordata; order Ceratodontiformes; family Ceratodontidae; genus Neoceratodus; species Neoceratodus forsteri. Next base: position 1,193,302 of record CM057453.1, read on the forward strand.
ACATTTGCGTAGCACCCCAGCCCACTCAGTAAGCCCCCCAGACTCCCACTCCTTCCCCTGGCCATCTGGCCTGCCCAAGACACTAGCATACTCATTCCACCTCTGTTGCATGGCCCCACTTCGGGCTTCCCACAACAAGCTGTCCCTGTCCAGCTCGGCAGCCCTCTGTTCCAGCCCCATACTGACTTTGTTCTGGTTGCAGTGACCAGCTGCCCATTATCCACTTTTCTCATTGACTCTCCCCTTTATTTATTTATTTTTTAATAACAACGGGCCTCTTGGCATAGAAGAAAATCGACTACCCGCCACATAATGCCCTCTCTCTCGAGCCCTCAGCCTAGCTGGGCCCCACGCTACCACAGGCTGCCCCCCAAGTGCACTTGGCTCCATGAGGCTCCTATACTACAATTCCCCCCAGTCTGCAGGCCGCTTATGCCACTCGCCTGCTCCCCTCTCTGCCTCTCCAGCAGGCTTGTTTTGAGCTTGTTACTCTAACCTCTAGGCTGTGCTGACAGCCTCACTGAAAATCTGCAAAATTGTTATTTTTTTTTCACCACCAGCGATACAACAGTGGGCCATGCTGCCAGTCCCACGTGGCCCTGCTGCCAACTCCCCGGCCCACCTACTGGCTAACCCCAGCTTGCTGCCCTGCAGGAAAGCAGCAAAACCATTGCCCAACTGAAGGCCCTCTCTACTGCTGGACCAGCTCTACAACACCCTGGAACCTTCTTGCGCATGGCCACCATTGGTGCCCCTTCCAGTACCACTCGCTCGCACCACGCGGTCATCTCTGGGCCCAAACCACTATGCTCTGCCTCATGGTCTCGTGGCCACACACCTACCCCAATGACTTGAATGCTCTGCCCAAGCCACAAGTAGCCCTCCACCATTTTTCAAAGGCCTTCCTCCAACCCAGTAGCACAGTTCCAGCAGCATCAATGCCATGCTCGGCAAATTAGCGAAACGCGTATAGCAGCATCCCTTTGTTCCTGCTATTCCCCAGCCATCCCCATGCTATCTGGCCTGCGTGGCCCACTCTCAAGCAAACTGCCCACACAAAGCCAACACACATATGCCTTGCACGGTTCAATCCCAGCTAAACTGCATTATAGCACAATGAATTGCTTTACCTCCACTGCCAATGATATGCTGTAATACTGGAATTTTACAGCAAGAAAGAGGGTTCCTTGTGGGCTGCAAGCCTTTAAATACCCCCAAGGACCCCTGATCTGGACCCATACTGGCCCCTCCCCTTGGCCAATCCCCAGTGAGCACCTACCCCTGTCAGATGACACCCCTCCATGAGGTCATAGCCCCTCCCCTCTACCTGCAGCCCCCTCCCCTTACTTGCTCCCTCCATCTCCCTCCCTCCCCCTGCTTCCTTCTGGCTGGGTCCCAGGACAAGCTGGCCTGCCTTTTAGTGGCAAGCCTAATTATCGTAATGCTTACAGTAAGGTATGCCACTGATGCCATATACATAGCTATATTTTCTTAACATCATTCATTGAAAAATGATAGAATCTTCCCCTATTCACAATTCTCTCCTCTTAAACAAAGACCACTAAAGTATAAAAATATGATGCTCATGTCCCAATCACTGTTGCCAAGAGTAATCATTCTGCCTGTTGTACTGTAGACCTATAATCTATGCTTTAACTGAAATTGTCTGAATGAAATGTAAAGCAGATGCACAGGTATGCATGACTTTATTATTACCACAGCAAATTCTTGCATATTAATATTATGAGAAGCAGCTAAATGTAGCATTGGTCTTTGATTTCAGTAATGTTTTCCTCTTAATCCCCAAATAGTTATGTAAAATAAGAAGTGGTTAATCAACCCTACTTATATGAAAGAAATGACACATCTGTGGTTTAAAGGGGCACACCTTCTTATATCTTTTGGGGGATTTGTCACCACAGATGTCTAACCACCATAGTGTTTTTTTAACAGATACAACCCTATTAATGCAATAGGATCTGGGACCATGGGAGTTTGTAATGAAGGTTTAAAGGTACGTTTCTCAATGGACCTCGAGGGCAACACCCCTTTAGATATAATAGGAGGCAATCTGCCACTGTTTGCTTGCACAAACCAATAGCCTTTTTTAAAACTAAAAACAAACAGAATATTACATCATTAGCTGTGATTTTATCATGGCTTGGCTTCATATACAGTATGAGTGCTGTAGTGCTAAAACGTTAGCTTTGGCATCAGTGCTATTTGAATAATGCACAACAACTTCGCTGATGTGACCATGCAGCTTTAATTAGGTATTACCTTCACAATTGTCCTGTGGGTACCTATATATGCCATAATACCTAACAATAATACCCAAGAATACCCACAGTACTTCTTTCTACTTGCTAAGCAGAAAACACATTTATAGAATATGTTATATTACCACTTCAGTTATAGACAGTACATTAAGTAATATCCTTTATTTCCTTTATGTATGTATGTATGTATGTACGTACGTACGTACGTATGTATGTATGTATTTATTGCGACATTGAGGATTTCTAAGTAATAAACCTGTGCCATACAATTGCTTTAAATTACACCAAGATTCTGGTCAATTCAATTCAAATTTATTAAAATGACAAGCAGTTTTTGGAAGAAGCTAAAGGAATAACAACCCTATAAGTCAGGAGGGAATGTCTTATAGATTCTTTTCTATGTATGTGTGAAGGGCTACCCAGCTGTCAGCTGTTCAGCAGTATCAATGCATTTGACAACTCGGCAGTAAAGAAAAGCAGAAGACATTTCACAAAACCTTGAGACAGAAACTGATGCCAGAGTTTGGCTAGCTACTGTATATGCTGCCCAGCACAGCTTTATCAATGACAAAATCACTTTCAGTCTCATGGTTCTATGAAATGGCTACTACCTTGATTTAAGATAAGACAGATTTAGACAGGGATATGCCTGGACAACCGACATCTACTTGTACAGGTAAGCCCAATAATTATAAATACACTTCACACCTATACTCCACTCTCTAGGATCACTTTGCATTGCTTTCTATTTCATTCAGGTGTGGTTCATGACCATTTATAATTTGAAGGCCCTGCTCATTTATATATTCCACTTTAAGAAATTTCAGGAAATATCTGACCATGTCTTTGGCTGTGACTATATCTGTTTTCTTATCCATAATGTATAACTGCCATATATGTTATCTGTATGTAAACTTATTAGTTTAGTGGTTCAGAATGATGCTTGTTTGCACATTTAGTTCTGGTGATATTCAAAGGTAGTGAGGCCTTCTATGACAACAAAAGCTAAAATGCTAAATGTATCATTTACCTACACAAATAAAAGCATGCTGTTTATACCTTTCTTCTGCCAGTGTACAGTTTTAACACCAGCCCAAACACTTTAACTACTGTGCAAATTGATTTATGGTGTCAGTGTATCACTCTGGTGCAGCTCAATTAGTAATTTTGTGGTTCAGAGCTGGACACCAACAAAAGAAGACTTAAGATTGTCTGATACTTTAAACTAGTTGAAAGCTTATGTATCTGTAGTTTTGCTCATTTCATGTGTATCAGAGTGGTGCTGTTGATAGCACTTCTGTCTCTGAGCCAGAGGGTTATGGAAATTACAGTCCCACATAGACTTCAGCTCATGTCCAGTACAGACACTGCAGTACAGTTCTAGGTGGGCTGCTTTTTAGTGACTGCAGTCCTTAAGATGAACCACTGAAGCAAAATCCTCTCTGCCAATTCCCTGTGGGTAGAGAAGTGGAAGTTAGAGATCCCATTACACTATTTTAAAGTATGAATTATTCTGTCAGCCTGGCTAATAGTTCCTCAGAAAAACATGTTCTACCATGACCCATGTCTGTGTGAATAATGGGTGCCTCCTCTGTCTGTATACAGTTATTGCACTAATAGGGCCGGATATTCAGACTGCGCCAGGCAGTGGTGCAAGCCTAGGCGCAGCACAACTGTGATGCACTGGGGCCAGGTCCAGGTGATATTCAACAGGGATGTGCCATGGCACAGCACCGTTGAATATGGCAGTGCCAGCACACATATTGCACATTATGCAGTGGCACTGCACCTGTGCAAGCCACAGCTAGGGAACACGGGGATGCACCAGTACAAGTGCAGTTGTGCTAGGTGCATCACCCGTGATATTCAGCAGGGTGCATGCAAATGAGGCCATAATATATGCAAGGTGCAAATGGGGCCATTTGCATGTCATTATGGCCTCATTTGCATGCCTCACGCAGGGCAGCCCGGCGACTTGCTCCTGGTGCCCTGCACAGTGTGACGTGTGCTGTGGGGATCCCAGGGCATCCCCTGCCCCGTCGCCACCGTCACGTGGCAGAAGTGTAAAAAGACATCCCTGGTAGTCTAGTGGCCCACGATGAATATAACATATGACCATCCCTGGTGGTCTAGTGGTCACCCCTCCCACCCAAGTCCCTGATGCCCTGTAACATGTAATGATGCCTGTCCCTGGTGGACTAGTGGAACCCCCTCACCCATTGCCGCGATCGTGGTAAATGCATATTATTACATTCCCTGGTAGTCTAGTGGACCCCCCTCCCTCCTGAGTCCTCGATTGTGGTAAAATGCACACAAGTCATTCTCTGGTGATACAGTGGCACCCCCACCCCACCCACCCACACAGGACCCCTTGCCCCGCTGTCCCCATCATTGGCGGGAGAGCTGCATCCGCCCGATAATCGTGGCCGCCCAACGAATGACAGATACAGTATAGGCTGTAAGCTCATTGGTCCCCTGTGTTGACCAATAGGCTTTCAGGGCATACTGTACTAGACAGTCCCAACTATGTGAATAATTCATTTTACACATTGCATCCATGATTCATATAGTTTTACCAGAAAACAGTACATGGATGACAAATTCACAGGAATCTGAGAACTCAGTTGCGACCATTAAATATTGTTTAGGTTAATGAAATGTCAGCTATGGTAGCCCATCTGTCTTCCTCCAAGAATTTTCTATGTTGGTGTCACCCACTGTGGTTTGCCCCTTTGTGAAAGATTAGCCACATTCTGCCTGGCTGTGTTGCAATTTGTTCAGCTGACTAAACTTTTGGAAGATTTTATGCTTGCTACCTTAGTAACCATTTTCCAACTGAGTCCAACAATACTGTACCCTGAGTAGCTGGCTGTTACTTTATGCCATGGAGTAATTTTTGCATAACCACCACATAAAGTACTAGCTGACCAGACCGCACATAAAAACAAAAAGGAAATTAGAAAATTGGTTTTAAAAATCATGAAACCTGATTGGTTGAGGAGCATCTTTAACCAGTGTTGTTATCTTAGTACAACAGCACTGGATAAAGATCCAGCAGGCTCTTTACACCAAAATCAGTACTAACCACAAATCCACGACTGTCATCACAAATATGGCTGTCACCTTTATTCACTAAAAACTTTCAGCTAGGCCTTACAAATAAAACTGCCTTAATTTAGAAAAAAATAAATAAATAATTAAATGCCTTCATAATTCTCTTCTTATGTACCTACATTTGTAACCAGGGGTCAGGTTGATGTAATTTTTTTGGAGGCTCCCTCTACCACCCGTAAGCATATACTGGCTCCATAAAGGGAAGATCTTCATTAACAATTCCACATCTGGGTGCTTTTCATGAACACTGGCCAAGTGTCCAGAAGAAAGCTATAGGTGCCCAAACTGAACCTGTGGAAGTAAATCTGGTTACTCCAGATGGGGGTTCTCCCGCCTCTTGCTCCCAAATCTATACCCAGCCATCCATTTGGAATTGACACCTTTCTGAAAACACACTGTTGTAGAATGCTGTCTCGAAATGTATGTCACATTTAACACTCTACTCTTCAAAATCTGATATGCTGGCTTATAATGATCTCTGAGTGGCTATGTCCATCCCTGTAGACCCCCACTGTACAGATTACATTTTAAGTCACACACTACTGTAGTACTGTACTTGGCTGTCCATCCTTGACTCCACAGTAACAGATACTTTACACTCTGTCTGATGAAAACATGGGCTCTATTCAGAGCAGACTCACCCACTGCTTTGCAGGTGCCCCAAGGTTTCTGGCAAAGCAAACTACTTCTTGTGCCTCAGCACTTGAAACAACACATGACAGGCAGTTTTCTCTCTTCAGCAGGGCCAGGGCATTGCCCCTGAAGTTGCTGGCTCTCTTCCCCCATCCCTTCTGGGATGGGGCACTGGAACAAACTGGGAAACGGTCTCTACCACTAGACCACTTTTCTTCTGTGTCTCTATCTAGGGCGAGAACACACACCCTCTATCTCTGGGTAGCTCTAAACAGAGCTGAGGGTTCTGAGGGACTGCCAACTGCAGTGCACCTCCTCCCTCCACTACAGACTGCACAACTCTGACTTCAAACCTCCCAACGTTCTAACTCCCTGCTGCAACATTCCAATGTGGCTTATGCTGCTGTGAGAATTCTATATGATGTCATCCCTCCAGCTCAGCTGAGACTGAGGACAGAGTGAGACAGTGTGAAATCCATTTAACTGGAGTTTCACAAGTTGCCTTCCCTGCCTGCCACTAGATCTAAGTGGGATTTTTGTAACCCTGGGTGACAGAGGGGTTACACCCACCCTCAGCCAGGAAAATGACTGCCCTCAGTTATTACTAACCCGGCCTAGGCCATCCTACCCTCTGTGATACCAACAGAGAGGGGTGATCAGGCCCTCTCCTACCATGTGTTAGGCATAGGCAGGCAACACTAAGGGCCCAGAGGACATCAGCTGATGCTTAAGCCTCTACTCTAAGTTCTTACTATGGATACCTAGTGGCCCTGGTAGAATTGTCCAGAGCATAGCCCTAATAGATCAGTACTGCAGCCCCTATGGCTGGTCAGGACCACAGCCTGTATATCCCCCTAGCCCTCTAGGGAAAACCTATCTGCCTCTAAACCAAATACCCAGAACAAAACAAACAGGGGAACCGCCCCCACAACCCTGGACACTTGCAACCAAACTTCCGGAGCTAATGCTGTACTGTATACATTACTCCCACACTCCCCCACAACCATACCTGTGGAAGGAAAAGTTACACACAGAAAGCCACAACATCCTGTACTTTAAACACTACAATATTAAGTACTACGAGGAACTCCACTGAGTCCCTCCTCCTCTTCTTGTCTTCTCTTCTTGTCTTCTTCAGGAACACCTGCAAGAAAAAGAAAGACAAAAACACACTCCTAATCTGCAAACACAGTCTATCTAACCCTTACTTCAAAACACTGGAGAATCCCCCAAAAATATTTTTTTTAGAAAAGTAGAAAAAACAGGATAAACAGTAGAAAAACAACAACATTATTTACAATACACATTATTTGGGGGGATGGAGTGCCCTAAAAGTCCCATCTAGTGACCACAGTGCCCGAAGGCAGGTCTAATAAAGAGTCTCTCCTGGGCCAAAACCCAGTGAAGCACAGTTCTAGCAGGCTGAAAGCCCGAAGGGGAGAGTCTTTGAGGACAGTTCAAACATCTGGAGTCTGCTACTGTAGGGTGTGTACTGCAATGTCATAAGAATAGAAAAGTCTGGACTTACCAGTCCCTCGTAGAACAAAAATGGTACACCGCCTGTTTCTCCGCTGAAGACTGTCCCTGGCAGCATTCTTCTGATACAGCTGGGTGGACCTCTTCTGGAAAATGACAGGATGGCAAATCTGGAAACTGCTGGGTTGATGTCATCTAGGAGATGGAACCTTGGAACTGGAAAAAAGGAAAAACAGCTGGTCTGAAGTCATCCGGCATCCCAGACAATGAATCAGGATACAGCTGGGCTGGTGTCCTCTCTGGATCTGAAGTCATCTGGTGGGCCAGGTGAAAGAATCTGGAAAACCAGTACACTGCAAGACTGATGAATGTGGGGCACCTGGTTCCTGGAACACCAGACTGGCAGAACAACATAGGTACGGCAATGGCTGGATGGCAGCATTGGCTACCACTGCTCTGGTCTCCACTTGGTAGGCATGGGCACATTCACAGGTTGATCTTTGCATTATGGCCAATAGCACAATGGGTCAAGTGCTGGAATTATTACCCCATCTGGGCGCTCATAATTCACACTATGAAAGGTTTCATGTCCCTCTCCATCCACAATTCGAACAGTGTCAATAAACAGTGTCCTACCCACTTTCCACTGGCTGAATTTTAATTGGAACAGTCTATTTTTGACATATCTGTTTGCACCAGGATTCACATGTTTTGTGGCCTCTTAGATTATCCAGGATTTCCTGTTTCTTTCAATCTCCTCCCAGACTCTCCAAGGAAAGGTAGGAAAGGACATCCCATAGATTTAATTCGCTTTCATATGAACCAATCTTTCCTCTTTACTACACTTGGTCAACTTGCGACCTTTGGCCTGGCTTGGGGATGGCCAGTCCTAGTTCTGCCAGCTGCGCATACCCAATGCAATGTAGAATGGATCTTTGACTCTTCCTTGTGGGGACAGAGCTGTAGAGTCACTACTGTCTTCTACTATCTTCTCCTCTGAGGCAAGAGCTCGAGGCTGGGGATCCATACCTTCTTCACAAGGCCACATAGGTTTCCCCTCATCTTCTTCCTCGCTAAGAATCTGTGCCCAGGAGTGAGCAGTCGTCTTCACTCCCAAGACTGTCCACTCTTCGCTGGGCATGGAGGTCGATACCTCCCATTCAAAGGCCTCCCTCATCTTGTCTCCACCTATGAGACTTGGGCTAGGCCCCTCTCTCCAACGGTCTACTGATGCTCCTTCCAGAATGTCTCTCTGGGACCCAGACTTGAACACATCAATAATTTTTTCTGTCTGTAAATCTGCACCCTCTTGCCTTATGCCACACTCTGAGGGTCCTTCCCTATCAGGCTCCACCTGGTGCTGTGTGCTGCCAACTGCAGATTCTTGAAGCTTTGTCCATGTGGGAGCCAAATGAATCTTGGGTGCTTTAGTCAAGCCATATTTCTCTAGGCACTCAGAACAGTGAGGTACCATGAAGACGTCCCTTCCAGCATTTAAGCACATCACACATACTCGTACTGGATATCCAGGAATCGCCACATGAGGAGGCAGTCGTCCCCCGTAGTAACATCTCTCAATATCTCTCAACTTGTTAACTTCTTCTACTATCATAGCCTGGGAATGATCCGGGTAACGGGCTGGTCCCGAAGCCATGACCGCAGAGAAAACAAACAAATGCTCACTGTTATTTCAAGTCCCACTCTTTTGGAAAAAAAACTTTTACAAAATGGCTCCCTTTCTGCTGTGTTTACATTACTACCCCACCCTATAATGGCGGTGGCAGCACTCCTGCACATCAACATTCTGTTTATGAGTCAAGCCACTGTGCATCCGATTTACACACTCCACTGATAAAGTTCACTCAAACTGCATAAATTGCACTGCTTGCTCTCCTAGCACATTTATATGATTTTACTGGACTTTTCCTTAGCTTTTTAACTCACTGTTCTAGCTTAAAGTCCCCTAAAGCCACAGTATTTCATTGCACAGGATTATCTGTATTTCTTGCTGCATCTTTCATACAACTCACAGTCTCTCACATGGCTTTGAAAATTATTCTGTTGCTGAACCTATAATTATGCTCACAGTCTATTGCTCGGAATACTTGCTTTAGCTGATTAAACTTGACACAGTCCTTCTTTGCAAAACGATTGCACTGCTACACACAGATTCAGCTGGCTTTAGATTAAAATCACACAGTTTGAGCTGTTTTTTATGATGGTACTCACTTAATCAGTGGCTTGTTGTTGTGATGCTAAACGTGGCCTACAGCCGATCTTGGAGGCCTCTGGAATAAAGTGAGTTGGCAGTCCTGCCGATTGTCCCTCTGAACACCTCACTGTCTTCTCAGATGAATAGGAATGTGGGTTGAGCCCGATTTTAAACAGGAAAGTCTAATTTAACTAACTTTACAATGCTTTCAGTCACCGCGATGCTCCTTCTAGCAAACCTGCATGCACACTCCTCTCTCTCTCCTTCTCAAACACTGTGCAGTCACTCTAGAGCTGGCTTGGGGGCGGGACTGATTTCAGTCTCACCAATCACTTGACGCCATGCAAATGAGCCTCTTTGCTCTCAAGCTCTGCTTCTCCATGGCGATCGTCGAGCAGTCAAAATTTAAACTGCAAACTACGCTTTTTTTTTTTGAACTGTAGCTCCTCTGCGGCTTCATGGCATTTAACTCAGTGACTCTCTTAGTCCATATCACAAGCATTTCCAACATCTAGGGCACAAATCTTTCTTTGTTTGCCACAGTTTTCTATAATTTTTCCTGTCACACAACACTTTTAAAAGTTGGCAAACATAATTTGATGTAGGACAAGGGCATACACACTCGGGCTTTACTGCTCCTTGGTAAACAGTTTGCTCATTTGCAGCAGCACAAAGATAGCAGCACACAGCGGCACATTTAGCTAGCAATGCTTCAGATTTTTGGGCTACCTACTGCCAGACAGCCAAAATGCTAGCCACTATCTGAGCAACCTTTCTTTCGTTTTCACCCAAATTGTAAGCCAAATACCAGCGGTAGCCTCCAATTTGCAACCAGGGGTTGGGTTGATGTTATTTTTTGTTTTATTAGCGCTGTGCAGTGCCTCCATTATGTAACCCACTACCTGGCTTCCTGGGTTCTGGGAGAAAACTGTTGCCTGGCATTTTGGCTAGGTTTGACTTCTAGTCAGGGGCACCCAAGTAACTCTGGACACAGGAAGCAATAAGTGTAATGTCCAAACCAGGAGTGGGACTCTAGAGTGTGGCTTTTATTCACAAAAACAGCAGAACAATAAAACATAGATGGACCCCCACGGGGCTACGCTACTGGTAATGCAGACAAATGGAGACCTGAACACATCTTCTTACACACTTTAACCCTCAGTTTCTGAAACACACTGGCTCTCAGCCCGAACTTGTACTCTTCTCTTGGTTTCCCTGGCGTGGCACATCCAGCCAGCACTTGGACTACATTCCATAAGGCACGGACATTTATTGGTGGCTCCCTCTACCACCCATAAGCACATCCTGGCTTCATAAAGGCAAAATCTTCATCCTAATCCTATGTCGGGGTACTTTCCACAAACACTGGCCAAGTGCCCGAAAGAAAACTATAGGTGCCCAAAGTGAACCCATGGAGGTAAATCTGGTTACTCCAGAATGGGGGGTCTCCCACCTCTTGTTCCTAAATCTATACCCAGCCATCCATTTGGAATCAACACCTTTCTGAAAACACACTGTTGTAGAATGCTGTCTCGAAATGTATGTCACATTTAACACTCTACTCTTCAAAATCTGATATGCTGGCTTATAATGATCTCTGAGTCATTATGTCCATCCCTGTGGACCCCCACTGTACAGATTGCATTGTAAGTCACACACTACTGTGGTACTGTACTTGGCTGTCCTTCCTTGACCCCACAGTAACAGATACTCTACACACTTTCTGGTGAAAACATGGGCTCTGTTTAGAGCAGATTCACCCACTGCTTTGCAGGTGCCCCAAGGTTTCTGGCAAAGCAAACTACTTCTTGTGCCTCAGCACTTGAACAACAAAAATGACAGGCAACTTTCCCTCTTCAGCAGGGCCAGGGGATTGCCCCTGAAGTTGCTGGCTCTCTTCCGCCATCCCTCCTGGGATGGGTCAATGGAACAAACTGGGAAACGGTCTCTACCACTAGACCACTTTTCTTCTGTGTCTCTATCTAGGGCGAGAACACACACCCTCTATCTCTGGGTAGCTCTAAACAGAGCTGAGGGCTCTGAGGGACTGCCAACTGCAGTGCACCTCCTCCATCCACTACAGACTGCACAACTCTGACTTCAAACCTCCCAACATTCTAACTAACTCCCTGCTGCAACATTCCAATGTGGCTCATGCTGTTGCGAGAATTCTACATGATGTAATCCCTCCAACTCAGCTGAGACTGAGGACAGAGTGAGACAGTGTGAAATCCATTTAACTGGAGTTTCACAAGCTGCCTTCCCTGCCTGCCACTAGATCTAAGTGGGATTCTCGTAACCCCGGGTGACGGGGGGGGGGGGTTACACTTAAATAAAAAATGAAGTACTACAGTACTTACAGTTTTAATTTCTGATGTTTCTTTGCTGACCATAAAATTCCCCCTCCTCTCCTAACCCGTGTAACAGGAACACTTCTGCTGTTTAACCTGCTCCAGATAAAACAAAAGCCCTGGTTCTATCTGATGCCTTCTGTTATGTGATTGTGGGGTTGAACATTCTGCCAGTAGAACTGAGCAGAGATTTGAATTATTGTATGCCATCCATAGGAAACATTCCATCTCTTGAATGTAGGAAAGACAGAAAAGAAACAAAGTGGGGAAAAGGGAGGGAGTAACGTAAAGAAGAAAGAAAGAAAGATGAGGCAACAGGTAAATGGGGGAGGATTGGGGGAGTAGAGGGTTTAAGGGCTAATTAAAAATAAATGTATTTTTCTGCATGATATTTGAATCTGAGATGGCATGTCAATGCTGGGATGTGTTAGGACTATTTTACAGGGGTGGATGAACTTTTTTTTAAAAGAAATCATTACAATTTTTATTTGTGTGTATTTTTTATAACCCCCCCAAAAAAAAATAATTTTGTAATTGTAGTATCACACTTCAGGTGTGTTTTGTGGTTGGGTAATGGAACTTCACAAGTGGTTGAAGGCATTTGGTAATGCCTTGTGCCTCACAACACACCCAAGATGTGCCCTTATCCCACCACAATGCACACACAGTCATGTTTTATTGCTTAAACAAATCAGTACACTCTCCCAAGAATTCCATTGTAGCCTCAATGGTGTTTTCAAAAAATCTGCCTACTAAAAACTACACTGGCCTTCTGAAGCAACACGCACATAAAAAAAAGTTTTAAAAAAGCAATTCTGTGTTCCACAAAACCTGTAGTAAACTAAACACTGCTCATAACTTCCTCTCTCTTTCTCTCTCTCTCTCTCTCTCTCTCTCACCTCCATCACCGTAACCTCTGAGTCCATGGTTCTGTCTGAGCTGTGGGCACCTATGACACCTGATGGCAGAATCACAACTTAAAAAAAAATATATATATATATATATATATGTATATATCAATATATATCTCAGCACCTACTAATCAAACTGTATGATTACAGGTACAATAATATTGGTGCTGACACTCATCCTGCCTCTCTCTCTCTCTCTCTCTCCCTTGCACCTCACTTTACCAGGCCTCGGTCTCTCACTCTCCCCACCTCTCATCTCTGCTGACACCATTGCTCCCCCCAGCACTATTGCAAAAGATATGTGTGGGAGGGAAGGCCACTGCAATCCACTAGAAAAAATGTATTAAGAGTGGGCAGTGGGGGCATCATAGGGGATGGCTTCTTATACATAGTCTACCCAGCAACAAGGAACTGCTTTACATAGGGAGGAAGGATGTTTTACCAAAAATCAATAAGAACTAGAAATTAAGTATTGTAATAACTTTTTTTTAATTCTTTACTTCCTACTAGTTGTAGAATCACAGTAATCCACTGTAGAGTGTGGATTGCACTGGGACTTATGCACGCCTGGCATTGTTTGTCACTTGCCAGGTGTGGGTAAATCCCAGCCCAACCCACACCTTGTTGTGGATTATTAATTACATGCTTGTCAGTAAACAAAGGTATTTGTGTTCTTCTGTCTACATGAATCACAAACTGAGCTGAGCTAACATTCGAAGCACTGGCACGTACAGTTTGGTGACTGTAAAACATGTAAGATGTTTTAGGGGCAGTGTCAAACAACTGAGCATATGGGACACCATTGGCATATATAATTATTGCAATAGCAGGTGAACCCCAACTGGAATTCTGAATAATCACAACAGTATTTTCTGCCATAGGAATGCTTTTAACATTTTCAGGAGCATCCACGTTGCACATACAGTACATTTGTTCATGATATCGGACTCATACTTCTTAACTTTCTGTCATGAAAATGATGGACACAGACACTCAAAATGAGGGACAATGAGGGACACATCCTTAAACATGGAGACACAAGCTCAGAATGAAGTGTAAACCAGAATGTTTATTTTTGATTTCACATCTTATAATATTATGAATTTCTTGTTTAAAGTCTGAATTAACTGCACAGTCTCTGCTTGGGCATTACCTTATCCACAAGGGACAAGTGAGGGACAGAGCAATTTTAAGGGTTAAAAGTAGGAACTTTCCTGGTAATCAGGGACCGTTGAGAGCTATGATTTCTGACTAACCTGCAGCCACATTATATTTCTCTCTGTGGTTTATTATATTTCTCTCTGCCTCACATAATAGTTAAAAACCAATACTCTGTACTCCCTTATCCTCTGCAATCCTGGGCTGCCTATGTCCCATGTCTGCCAGCATCCCTTTAGGGCAACCACTCCCCCCCAACCTCCTCCCTCTCATCAGTTAGCTTTGCAGATGGCCTCATTCTATTAGGCTGCCCTATTTTCCCTCTCTACTTTGTGTCCGATACCCTTTTCTTCCCACTGCCCTTCTCTATGTCCCTCCTTCCTCTCCTCACTTGTACTTGACAAGGTACAACCTGTATACACTGCACTTTAAATGCCTATATTTGCACTTGCTTTGCATGGTTGATTCATCCAGGTACTGTTTGTATATTGTAACTGCCTGTACCAATGTTCTACTTTTGTATGAAGTGTTGTCTACTGTAAGCAAAAGTGTCCTCTGTGTCCAGGATCATCTTGAAAATGAGCTTGCTCAATGATGTAACTGCCTGATTAAATAAAGTGTGATTGACTGACTGATTGAGTGATTGATTGATTGACAAAACTAATAGCCCAAATGTCACAGTTACAGAAACAAACAGAACGATGTCCCTAAACCTCGTAAATATGGTTAAAGGTTTTGCATTGGAGCACTTCTATAGTGACACCTTTGATTTTGTGGAAATTGGTCAATGTTGATGAAATCAAAATTGCCAATTCTATTTATGAACAAACAACATATATGTTGAAAGCATTCAGTTTACAGTTGCTCCTTATTTGTTTGTGCCTACAAGTCTGCCTTCTACTGAAGTTTTGGAAAAATCCTTGATATCAACTTTGTAAACTGAGAAACTGCTGTCAGTTCATCAATCACATTATACTATGCCTAAACTCTGAAGGTAGCATCTAAAGTTGACGGCAATATAGAGAAATACTTGAAAACATGTAACATATTTTACATTTACTGCAAGTTAAGTCAGTACCGAAATAGAACCAAAAGCATGCTGTACACTTTATGAAACTCTTGGATTTTCAAATATTGTCATGGTCTGAATTATTGTTTGCTGTGATACATTAAAACGGAGGAGCATTTTACCATATAATATTCCTGCAATATTTTTGTAAGGATGTGCCTGTTCTTGTACTAATGGAAAGTACGGGATGATACTGTATAACTCAGTGGAGCACCAGTTTACCTGGCAGGCAGTAAACAGAGCCTAGACAGGTTGAGGATGAAATGCAGATGTTGGGTCTACCATAGGGATATTAATAGAAACATAGAAACATAGACTTTGACAGCAGATAAGGACCGCTTGGCCCATCTAGTCTGCTCATTTCCCTACCTACAGGATAGGCTGCAGATTTGATTGCCAGTTATAAGAACCGTATGGACTTATTTTATAAAAGATGGGGTAAGCTCCAGTCTCTTTGCTTACCTTAAGGATAAGTTTGACGACCTGATCCCTGGACCCTCATACTATATAGCATAGCAGTAGTTACCTTAGTATACCGTCTTATTGTGGTGTTAAGATATGTTCCCCTTATTATAACCTGGACGGTTGGTCTGAATATTAGACAGGTTGTTTAATAGGAGTGATATCCAGATTTCAGAAACAGTTAATTTATGATTTAGCTGGTGCACCTTGGGGGAGGGAGGGGTGAAGGGTACATACTTTTCCGCACATGGATTGACAGACAGATATTTTATGTTGTTTTATTCTTGAATATGCCTTGTTTTTATTATATTGGTTAGGGGGGGGTTGGGGGTTTTGGTCTGATTTGGATTTACTGGTCTGTTCTTTGATCATTATGGTTTTTTGGTTGTATTACCTTTGAAACTAATAAACTTAAATTTCAAAAAAAAAAGGATAGGCTGCAGATCCTAGTTAACCAACAGCCTATTTCTTCCTACCCCCCACAAGAATTGCCTTATGTCTGTCCCATACATTTTTGAATACTCCCACAGTTTTAGACCCCACAACCTCCTCAGGAAGGCTGTTCCATGCATCCACTACCCTCTCTGTGAAATAATACTTCCTCAAATTGCCCCTGAACCTCCCCCCCTCTATCTTTAAATTGTGTCCCCTTGTTCTTGCACGTCTCTTTTTCTGAAAGATGCTACCTTTTGGACTTTGTTGATTCCACTGAGGTACTTAAAAGTTTCTATCATGCCCCTCCTTCTTTCCTCAAGGTATATATTAAGCTCCTTTAGTCTCTCCTCGTACGGCTTCTCTTGCAGACCCTGAACCATTTTAGTTGCTCTCCTCTGGACTGTCTCTATCCTGTCTATGTCCTTGCGGAGATGGGGTCTCCAGAACTGGACGCAGTACTCCAGATGGGGTTTCACCAACTGTCTGTACTGAGGGATAGCAACTTCCTGTTTTCTGCTGGTGATGCCTCTCCCTATGCATCCCAGTATACCCCCAGCCCTCCCTACTGCCTTCTCACATTGCTTGCTAACCTTAAGGTCATCTGATATGATTACTTCCAGGTCCCTTTCCTTTTTAGTTGTTGTTACTACCTCCCCCCCATTGTGTATTCTTCCCCTGGGTTCTTGTTTCCCAGGTGCATTATTTTGCACCTATTTGCATTCAATCCAGGCTGCCATACTTTTGACCATTCCTCCAACCTTGCCAAGTCCCTTCTCATCCTTTCCATGCCTCCTTGTGTATCAACCCTGTTGCAGATCTTTGTGTCATCTGCAAAGAGGCGTACTTTTTCTTCCAGTCCCTCTGCAATGTCACTTATGAAGACATTAAAAAGGACTGGACCCAGTACTGAACCCTGCGGTACCCCACTAGTAACCCCTCTTTCTTCAGAGTGGACTCCATTTACAATTACCTTTTGTGTCCTGGTGTCCAGCCAATGTTTTACCCAGGCTATCACCCTGGGACCCACTCCCAGGCTGGTTAATTTGACTATTAATCTTTTGTGTGGGACTGTGTCAAATGCCTTGCTAAAGTCTAGGTAGGCCATGTCCACAGCCCCTCCCTGGTCTACTACTTTGGTCACCCAGTCAAAGAAATCTATTAGATTCATCTGACATGACCTTCCCACTGTGAACCCATGCTGCCTTGGGTCCTGTGCTCCACTGGCCTCTAGGTACTCACCAATTCTTTCCTTCAGAAGTGATTCCATCACTTTCCCTACCACAGAGGTCAAACTGACAGGTCTGTAGTTTTCTGCCTCTGTCTTGGTCCCACTTTTATGAAGGGGAATCACATCCACCTTCCTCCAGTCCTCGGGTACTACACCATCCTCCCATGAGTTATTAAAAAGAGCGGCCAGTGGTTTCACTAGTTCCCTCCTTAATTCTTTTAGAATTCTGGGGTGAATTCCATCAGGCCCCATTGCTTTGTCCACCTTCAGTTTTAGGAGTTCTTGCAGAACCCTTTCTTCTGTGAAAGGACTGGGATCTACCCCCCCTACCAAGAGTGCTTCTAATAATAGGATTAGGCACTTACCCCTACTCTTTTGTGAATACTGAGCAGAAATATTCATTCAGTATCCCTGCTTTTTCACTGTCCCCCGCTGCCCACCCACCATTCATTCTATTCAGCCTCACTATCCCTCCCTTTGTCTTTCTATGCTCGCCGATGTACCTATAAAAGGTTTTATCCCCCTTCTTAACCAAGTTGGCCATCTTTTCCTCAGTTTGGGCCATCGCTGTTCTGACTTCCCTCCCTGCTTTCTTCTGCCTTAACTGGTACAGCTCTCTGTCCTGCTCCTTCTGTGTTTCCTTATACTTCCAGAATGCTATCTTTTTCTTCCTGACTTTAACAGCCACCTCTTTTGAGAACCATAGTGGCTTTTTCTTTCATTTTGATTTGTTTATTTGCTTCACACAAAGGCTTTTTGCCTCTGTGATGGCAGTTTTGATGATTCCCCATTGTTGCTCCACACCTCCTTCTAGCCTGTTTGCTAGTGCTTTTCTGAGGCACTCTCCTATCTTGCCAAAAGTCAGCCCTCCTGAAGTCCAGAACTCTTTGATTTAAATTATCAAATGTTTCCTACAAGTCACTGTCCAGCCAGTATGACTCCAGTGAGTTGTCAGCCACACAGGGGAGTGCAGATGCTGGTGCTGAGGGATGGGGTGGGTTTTGGTGTTGGTGGTGATAGTGATGGTAATGTGGTGGAGGAGGGACTGTGCTGAGAGAGGGTAGTTCCAGGAGGATTGTCCCCACCTTGAGCTGCACCACAGCAGTTGCCCCAGTGGCCAGTGCAGATGCTAGAGGTGCTCAGTTCACCCTTGGTGCTGCTGTCATCTCCGTCCCTGCTGAGTCCCATTTTTATGGCTGTGGGTGGAGCCTACAGCCATCTTGCTTTCCCTTGAAAAAAGGTGTTTGCGTGGAACATATCTTTTAGGAGTTTTCAGCGTATCCTTCCATAACACTACAAATCCTTATGGCAGTTATAAAAATACTTCCTTCTTTCTGTTTAAAATAATGGACACAGAACTCCAAGCTGCTTTTCTTTAAGAGTAAATGTGCACACCTTCCAAACAAATCTAAATATCTTCAAAACTATTCAAGGTGTGCAAAAACAACCAGTATGAAAGTTGTTCAAGGCAAACAGACCATTCACAAGGGAAGTCACTAATTTGTATTCCTTATATTTTGTAAAATATGGTCTTCCAAATAACTCGAACTTTATCTCTCTGAATGAACACAGTAGGAGTGATGTCAAACAAATGTAAATATCTTGGAAAGTATACAATTTATCAATATACAACCAACATGAACGGTTGTTCAGGAAAAAATTACCTATCAAATGAGGGTAGTCACTAATCTGAATTTATTAGATTTCTTTAAATATAGCCATTTGAAAGGTGAAAATTGTGAAGAAAAATGAAATTTCAGGTAATCAGATTGCCATAGTTTAAAAATTTAATTAGTGCAGATTAATGAATAGGCTCATTTGAAAGCATTTTTGTCCTGAACAACTTTTATATTGATGGGTTATGAGTAACTCCTATACTTTTTGAGATATTTACATTTGTTGGTATAACTCCTTTTGAATTTCTGACAGCCTGATTTCTGAAACCACTACGCTGAGACCAAGGGTGTAGGCAAGCAGTGCCTGTCACAAACCATATGCCTTTCTGCTAACATTCTCATTCTAATCTGTAGTATTTGGGTTAGTGTAGGCCACTGAGGAATGTCTCTGTTTAAACTTCTGTTGTTTAGGAGACAGATACATGTATAACCTCTTTAGAAATTAGAGGAATGATCTGACAACAATCTGATTTGTTTGGAAAGGGTACCATTTGGAGAGTATGTGTACATTTTTTAATGGGGGGGTGTAACTCTTGGAGATTGTGTGTACAAAATGGAAATTTCTGGCTACACCCCTGGCTGAGACCAGAACATATGGGGCCAAATATTCAAAACTTTGCCCCGGGCCAAAAAATAGCACTGCCTGGTGGGCAAACGTAACCCAGAGCAAAAAGCAAGCAATATTCAAAAGGAATAGCCTGGTGCAAAACCAGCTGAATATAGCAAGCAAAGGAAGCCTGGCAAACAGGGCCAGGAGTACAGAGCACAAATAGCCTTGGAATAAGACACCACTGAACATAGCAACAGGGAAATGCAAATTGCAACAGAAGCTCAGTAGATGCTGAAGCAAGCCAGTGTTGCAGGTGGAGAACATTGTGTGTGATTGCGCAGATATCTCTCACATCTACTGTGAACAACAATGCAAGCCACACACTGCAGAACTGTGCTATGCTGAAGTGTTGTTTGCCCAGGGCTAACCTGATTGCACAGTGCTAACACAATAGCCTGGTGCAAACTGGTTAGCCTGGAGCAAACGTGAGCTATATTCAACGCTCCCATGCCAATGAGCTTACTTAGGTAATCAGTGGGAAAACAGGCACATTTGCATCTCATTATGTGCTACTTAGCATCCATTACCATGCAGTTTGCCTGGTACTACTGCATGGAGCACACAGCTCCACCTTTTGGTCAGAATGGAAGTAGAGACTGGACGCTGCAAGCCAAGGCATGCCCACAGCATCCCCTGTTGGTTGAAATGGACTACAGAGCAATATAGCCATATATATATATATATATATATATATATATATATATATATATATATATATCACACACACACACACACACACACATCTACAAATATATATATATATATACACACACTCACACACACACGCACATGTATGTATGTGTGTGTGTGTATATATATATATATATATGTATATTTATTTATTTATTCTAGGATTACAAGTACCTTTGAGCCAAGGCTCTTTTACAAAGGTTCCACGTCAGAAATAACAAACAACAAGGCAGCAACAGTGAAATAACAGTAAACAATTCATGTACAACAGTGCTATTGAAAGGGGTCAATTATAAGAAGAGTAAGGTGTAGAGGAGGAGAAGTGTAGGGAGTTAATAGAGGCAGCTATAGTAAGATGGTGAACACAGCTAGGACGCATATGCCCACAAGGAATGAGTAGGGTCAGGCTCCTGGGGGTGGCAGGTAAACAGGGATGAGAGGAGAGGGGGAGGATAAAGATGCAGCCAGAGGCATTTGTTGAAAAATAAGTGGTAAGGAGCGATAGAAGAGAAAAAGGGGGCAGGATGGGGGGATAAGTGCTGTAATGGGGCAAGGAGAGACTAATGCGGTGGCATGAAGAACTGAGATTTGAAGGTATTGCCAAAAATGAACATTAAAGAATAAGAAAAAAGACTGCAGATTTGAAGTGGCACCTCAGGAGCTGGGGGGACGGGGACTGGGGGGCCTGGGGTTAAGCAGTATATAAGTTAGGATTAAAGCTGTATAGGTCATCATCTAGGAGAGGCAGTCACAGGAGCTAGAGTCAATGAGATGGGCCCGTAGCCTGGTTTTGAACAGACCTAGTGTTGAGGCAGAGGAGATGGTGTGGCTGAGACCATTCCTCCATAGAGGAGCCCTATAGGTGAAGGAGCATTGGACTTGCATAGTTCAACAGCGAGGAACTTGTAGAATCCGGGTTGTCGAGCTCCTGGTGTTCTGTCAGTTGATGTAACAAGGCAGTAACACCGGGGAGTGTGAGGCCAAGGTTGATTTTTCCCGCCATACTACATGTGAGATACTTTATATGGTTGGAGAGTTGGAGCCATCCGGATTGTTCATAAACGGCACAGGTGTGGGTGAGGAGGTGGGCACCAGTTGTGAGTTGGCATGCTTTGTTAAGAGCAGTTGTTATACGTCAGAGAGTGGACATCATGGCAAAGCCATAGATAATGAGGCCATAATCAATAATTGACACCACAGAGCTCTGGACAGAAATCTTCAGGGCCTCTAGGGTGAGGTGCTGCCTGTGCTTGTAGAGTAATCCAAGGCATGTGCTGGCAGCTTTAGCCATGCTGTCAATGTGAGCCATATAGGAGAGATTGGGGTCAAGCAGAATCCCTAGGTATTTGAAAGACTAAAGTTGTTTGAGGTCAGTCCCCTGCTTGGTGGAGATGGCAAGGGATGTTGCTTGTAATGGTTATGTGAACTGCAGAATAGCAATGACTTGGTTTTCTTGTGATTGAGGACTAGTTTATGATTGGTGAGCCATATTTCAACTGCACTGAATCCGAGTTGGAGGCTATGTTGTAGTGGTGAAAGGTCCTTGTGCGTAGAAAAGACAACAGCATCATCTGCATACAGGATGATTTGTTCTGAGCAGGACTGTGGTAGGGAGTTTAAAAAGAGGCTGAAAAGGTGAGGGCACAGTATGGATCCCTGAGGTACTCCAGAGCAGACAGGCAAGGTGTCCGAAATAGCACTGGCAATTTTTTACTCTTTAAGAGCAGTTGTCAAGGTAACTTCTGAACCAGCAGGCTGAGTCCAGTGCGAGGTCAGCAAGGAGTAATTGGTCATACAGCAGCTGATGATGGACCGTGTCAAAAGCCTTCGAGAGGTCGATGAAGACAGCCCCCGTAAGAAGTCCTTTATCAAGGGAAGTATGCACTGCACTGCACTGGTAAATTCAAGCAGGGCAGTGGTGGTACTATGCCCTTTTCTAAAACTGTGCTGTTGTGTGCACAGAATATTATATTTGTCCAGTAGATCAATAGATATATATACAGTGCCTGAGTTCAAACACGACCTGGAGGACAGCCCCCATACCTCTCCAGTGTCCCTTATTATGAGAGACAGACCTCATTTGACCCCTTAAAACTTCTCTGTCCCTCATCCGTTCCTCATGGAAAAGGTGCCACCCACACAGTGAATGTGCTGTAAATCAGACCTTAAAGCAGAAACACTGAAATGTAAAATACTAACTGTGAAATATATTCTGTACAAGTAAACACTATGGTTTTCACAGTGGTCTTGGCTTGTATCCCCATGTTTGAGGATATGTCCCTCATTCTGAGGGTCTGTGTCCCTCATTATCCCTCAGTTTGAGTGTTCAACAAGGTCCATGTCCTACATTTCAGTTACAAAATATTGGGAGGTATGACGTTCCCCCACTGCTAACCCTGACCCCCGGTAGCTGCTCCAAACAGTAATTTCCCTGGTTGTCTAGTGGTCCCCAACCCCCCAGCATGATCCCCAACTCCCAGTAGCCCAAAAAATCACTTAAATACCTGGTGGTCTAGTGGTCCCCCCACCCAGAAGTGCAATGCCCATTAGACCATAAACAGCATATGTACGGAGCTGGTGACTGGCTCAGCCCTCCTCTCATCATCATGGCCGGCCGCCAACCATGGTATGCATGAGCGCTACTGAAATGAATGAGTGAGCTCGCGCATTTATTTCAGTAGCACTTATGCATGCTGCAGTCAGCGGCCGGCCGTAGTGGTGAGATGAGGGCTGAGACGGTCACCTGCTCTGTACATATGCAGTTTATGGACCAATGGGCATTGCACTTGGATGGGGGGCACTAGACCACCAGGGATTTATGTGTTGTCTGGCCACCGGGGTCGGGATTGTACTGGGGGTGGGGGGACCACTCAGGAACACCAGGGATTTATGTGCTTTCTGTGGTTACTGGGGTCAGGATTGTGCTGGGGTGGGGGGACCACTAGAACACCAGGGATTTATGTGCTGTTCAGGGCTACTGGGGGTCAGGATCATAATGGGGGTTGGGGGGACCACTAGACTACCAGGGAATGTACTGTTTGGATCAGCTACCAGGGGTCGGGATTCGTGATGTGGGGGCACCGCAGTACCACTGCATTAATGCCAGCTTTTTCTTGGTGGTATTTAGCACTGCACTACAGGTCATGGTAATGCCTGTAGCGCGGCACTGTATGTTTAAATATGCCATGCTGCTGGCATTCCTGGGCGCTCCCCTAACCCTGCCCATGCACACTATTCTCTTCTAGCATCAGCTCTGCCACACAGCACTGGCGCTAATAGGGCTTTTGAATATTGCAGCCTGGCACAAATCCAGCGCTATGCCAGTGCTATGGCTTTGCACCAGGTGCAAAGCTTTGAATATCTGGCCCTTGGTTTACATCTTGTCAAGCCTAATTTAAACAGGACAACCTGAAGTTATTCGAGGAATGTCAAACTCATCAATGGAATTCTTTTGTTCTTAATATGAAGAAAAAAAACAGCTGGAAACAAAATGATCTGTTTATTGGGGGCACATTAGATGTTTTCAGGATGGGATCATGTTAAATCTTTTCAGGAAAAAAGCAGCAGATTAATGTTAGTAATTATTAGCCAGCAATATCTATATGTGAAGCTGTCACTGACCAGATAGGGGGAAGAAGGAAGACACAGAAGAAAATAATGCTCATACACATAAAGAAGACCTGGCTGTTTGTGAAAGTTTTAGAAGCAAATGGTTTGATACCTTTTAGGCATCTATATTGCACCACTAATTTTTTTCTTTTATTATATCCTCTTTGGCAGCTTCTACTATTAAAATGCATTAAATGTATAGTTTACTAAATTTTGACCTTGGGATAACTCTTGAATGACTCCTAAATACATTTTAAGCCATTCCCTTTATTGGAGGTCAAGACCTGTGCAAAAGGTCAAGTGTTATTGTTTCATATTTGTTTTTTACAAATTTCCAAAGTAAAAGTATAGCGAAATACAAAAGTATGTACAACTAATCTCCTATGCATTTTCAATTTGGAGAGAAGTTTATAGTTGTGCAAAATCAAACCCAACGTTTATACAGTTTTTGTTCTAAAGTAATTTTATTCTAAATCTTATTGGACTATTGATGAACTGAGCAAAGAAATGTTTAGATAAAACAAATTGATGACTTTAGGATTGAGAGATCATTAGAATCACAAAAGGTCAAATTATGAAACCTTAAATGCACTCATCAAGACCATTCTTCTTAGTGTGTAATTATAATGACTTAAAGACATTTGAATGTAGACCTACAATTATACAACCAACTTATTTTTAGGATCAGAGGAATGGTGGAAGGCTACCAAAATCATGGTGATCTCACTGCTTCAACTCTTCAGTGTGCGTGGATCAAACCAAAAAAAGCCATAATAAAAGCTTCTATCTTCTCAAAAAACAATTATATTTTATTATACATACATGTATTTGATTTAACTTGAAAATGCAAAATAGCAATAAGGAAGTACAACAATCAAGATGAGATTTCGCCGTTCTCCAGCCATACATTGAAGCTGAGCCATAATAAAAACTTCTATCTTCTTCAAAGCAGTTATATTTTATTTTGATATATTTAGTATCCTGTATCTAAGTAGACACTAGAAAAAAAAGTTTATTGGGTGTTTGGAAACAGGCAAATGCAACCAGACATGGAAGGAAGCCAAAAGAGAGTATCAGTTGTGGGGGCTAGTAACAAGTCGAGGAGCTCGCTTGACCACTCCAAAGGGGGTCACCCACCAACACTACTGACTGCTGGTGGGCACTGGTAGCAGAGAAGGAGCCGGGCGAGTGCTGCAAGCAGTCAGTGTAGGAGGAGGAGGATTAGGAGGCATAGTCCAGCTCTTGTTTAAAATCCCTGGTGGTGACTGAGTGGCTGTAGCAATCATCTGTGCAGCAGCCCTCCATCTATAGGGATTAAGGGGACTCAGTTTAGCTGTCCTGTTGTATTCAGGCAATCTCAAGCTCCATTACAGCAACAGGTTCAACTGCAGCCCCAGACCCCCAACTCTGCTACTTGTACAGGACTAATTGCTAGAGAGTGAAGGATCCTCACTACTTGCAAAGGAAGTGGAAGGGGTAGCAGTTGGTGTTCATTATTGTGCCGGGGCAGGCAGGGGGGCTAGCTGGGCTGGGAGGAGTGCCTTTAAGCGTAAGGGCTGCATGTGTCTGAACTATTGTGGATTGCATGGGTGTAGGCAGGGGGGGTACTCAGGGTGTTCAATCCCCCCGAAATTATCTTAGAAATTTTCAAATTCCTGTATTTTATTTTTGGGTTGGCTCAGGCTCAGCTGCTAAAACACTCAGTGTCTCAGCAGTCTCCATAGTGGCTGGAGCTAGCTGCAGCACAGTGTGCATGCTTGGGATGGTTTATGGCTAGGTGAGACAGAGACATCATCAACAGAGAGAGCGGGAGAAGCGTGGTGAGACAGACTACTGAGCATGCTGCTGTGCTGCATCTTCTGTACAGCGCCAAGCAAGTTGTAGTGTCCCGTTGACTGTCGTGGTGGCAGAGTAGGACTGTGTGCTGCTCTTTCTCTAGCCTCAATTGGACTGTGGGAGAACTTGAAGTATGGTCTACCACAGAAAGAACAGACCAGTCTGGGACCAAGCTATGAGTAACACGCAGTATGTCTTCTTGACTGTGCTGGACACCTGCTGGACTGGTGGTGTGGTCCAAAGAGAAGACAGGAGAGCTCGAGGAAAAATTTGCCCTGGCCTACTGACCTGTAGTCCTGTCTTGGGAGGGGAGCGACTGTTAAGGCAAGCCAACAGGAGGATAATCAGCAGAAAGGTGGTGAGTGGAGAAAAGAATAAAGATTGACTCGGGAAGGAGACTTCTCTCATTCAGAGAGGTGGTGAGGGATATTGGCACCATCTCCCAGGGCAACCCACTCATTACATCTCAACCCCACCGAAGTCTGCCTAACTTGGAGCGTATCATATGGAGTGGGAATAGGTGTGGAAAGGCAGATGTCTGACTGACATCTTTGTCTCTGGCTGTTGCAGAGTGCTCCCATGTGCAAAGGTGGATTAGAAACATAGAAACATAGACGTTGACAGCAAATAAGGACCCCAAGGTCCATCCAGTCTGCCCATTTCTTTTTCTACTCTATGAATGTGCCATCTGCCTTTGCTCTGTCAATGGCCCATCTATTCATACTCATCTCTACTGGGGTTAGGAGTACTCTCTATGTGCAGAGGTGGGATGCTGGAAGAGGAGGAGTGATGCAAATGTGTGGAGGTGTCCCCATGTGTAGGAGTGAGATGGATGGGGAGCAGTGCTCCAAATGTAGGGGCAGTGGGATGAAGGGGGGGAATTGTTCCCCTTGTACAGAGCTGATATGAAGTGCGAGAAAAGCTCCTCATGTGTGAAGGTTGAATGGAGGGGGAGGAGTGCTCCCTATGTGCTGGAGGTTGAATGGAGGGGGAGGAGTGCTCCCTATGTGCTGGAGGTTGAATGGAGGGGGAGGAGTGCTCCCTATGTGCTGGAGGTTGAATGGAGGGGGAAGAGTGCTCCCTATGTGTGGAGGTTGAATGGAGGGGAGGAGTGTCCTCATGTGCTGGAGGTTGAATGGAGGGGAAGAGTGCTCCCTATGTGTGGAGGTTGAATGGAGGGGAGGAGTGCTCCTATGTGTGGAGGTTGAATGGAGGGAAGGAGTGCCCTATGTGCTAGAGGTTGAATGGAGGGGGAGGAGTGCTCCCTATGTGCTGGAGGTTGAATGGAGGGGGAGGAGTGCTCCCTATGTGCTGGAGGTTGAATGGAGGGGGAAGAGTGCTCCCTATGTGTGGAGGTTGAATGGAGGGGAAGGAGTGCTCCCTATGTGTGGAGGTTGAATGGAGGGGGAGGAGTGCCCCCTATGTGCTGGAGGTTGAATGGAGGGGGAGGAGTGCTCCCTATGTGCTGGAGGTTGAATGGAGGGGGAGGAGTGCTCCTATGTGTGGAGGTTGAATGGAGGGGAGGAGTGCTCCTATGTGGGCAGGTTGAATGGAGGGGATGAGAGCTCCTATGTGTGGAGGTTGAATGGAGAGGATGAGTGCTCCCTGTGCTGGAGGTTGAATGGAGGGGAGGACTGCTCCCTATGTGCTGGAGGTTGAATGGAGGGGGAGGAGTGCTCCCTATGTGTGGAGGTTGAATGGAGGGGGAGGAGTGCTCCCTATGTGTGGAGGTTGAATGGAGGAGGAGGAGTGCTCCCTATGTGCTGAAGGTTGAATGGAGGGAGGAGTGCTCCCTATGTGTGGAGGTTGAATGGAGGGGGAGGAGTGCTCCCTATGTGCTGAAGGTTGAATGGAGGGGAAGAGTGCCCCTGTGTGGAGGTTGAATGGAGGGGGAGGAGTGCTCCCTATGTGTGGAGGTTGAATGGAGGGGGATGAGAGCTCCCTATGTGTGGAGGTTGAATGGAGGGGGAGGAGTGCTCCCTATGTGTGGAGGTTGACTGGAGGAGGAGGAGTGCTCCCTATGTGCTGGAGGTTGAATGGAGGGGGAAGAGTGCTCCCTATGTGTGGAGGTTGAATGGAGGGGGAGGAGTGCTCCCTATGTGCTGGAGGTTGAATGGAGGGGGAGGAGTGCTCCCTATGTGCTGGAGGTTGAATGGAGGGGAGGAGTGCTCCTATGTGCTGGAGGTTGAATGGAGGGAGGAGTGCCCTATGTGTGGAGGTTGAATGGAGGGGAGGAGTGCTCCCATGTGTGGAGGTTGAATGGAGGAGGAGGAGTGCTCTATGTGCTGGAGGCTGAATGGAGGGAAGAGTGCCCCTATGTGTGGAGGCTGAATGGAGGGGAGGAGTGCCCTATGTGTGGAGGTTGAATGGAGGAGGAGGAGTGCTCCCTATGTGCTGGAGGTTGAATGGAGGGGGAAGAGTGCTCCCTATGTGTGGAGGTTGAATGGAGGGGGAGGAGTGCTCCCTATGTGGGAGGTTGAATGGAGGGGAGGAGTGCCCCTATGTGTGGAGGTTGAATGGAGGGAGGAGTGCTCCATGTGCTGGAGGTTGAATGGAGGGAGGAGTGCTCCCTATGTGCTGAGGTTGACTGGAGGGGGAGGAGTGTTCCCTATGTGTGGAGGTTGAATGGAGGGGGAGGAGTGCTCCCTATGTGCTGGAGGTTGAATGGAGGGGGAGGAATGCTCCCTATGTGCTGGAGGTTGAATGGAGGGGGAGGAGTGCTCCCTATGTGTGGAGGTTGAATGGAGGGGGAGGAGTGCTCCCTATGTGTGGAGGTTGAATGGAGGAGGAGGAGTGCTCCCTATGTGTGGAGGTTGAATGGAGGAGGAGTGCTCCCTATGTGTGGAGGCTGAATGGAGGGGGAGGAGTGCTCCCTATGTGTGGAGGTTGAATGGAGGAGGAGGAGTGCTCCCTATGTGCTGGAGGTTGAATGGAGGGGGAGGAGTGCTCCCTATGTGCTGGAGGTTGAATGGAGGGGGAGGAGTGCTCCTATGTGTGGAGGTTGAATGGAGGGAGGAGTGCTCCTATGTGTGGAGGTTGAATGGAGGGGGAGTGCTCCCATGTGCTAGAGGTTGAATGGAGGGGAGGAGTGCCCTATGTGCTGGAGGTTGAATGGAGGGGAGGAGTGCTCCCTATGTGCTGGAGGTTGAATGGAGGGGGAGGAGTGCTCCCTATGTGCTGGAGGTTGAATGGAGGGGGAGGAGTGCTCCCTATGTGCTGGAGGTTGAATGGAGGGGGAAGAGTGCTCCCTATGTGCTGGAGGTTGAATGGAGGGGGGAGGAGTGCTCCCTATGTGTGGAGGCTGAATGGAGGGGGAGGAGTGCTCCCTATGTGTGGAGGTTGAATGGAGGGAGGAGTGCTCCCTATGTGTGGAGGTTGAATGGAGGAGGAGTGCTCCCTATGTGTGGAGGCTGAATGGAGGGGGAGGAGTGCTCCCTATGTGTGGAGGTTGAATGGAGGAGGAGGAGTGCTCCCTATGTGCTGGAGGTTGAATGGAGGGGGAGGAGTGCTCCCTATGTGCTGGAGGTTGAATGGAGGGAGGAGTGCTCCTATGTGTGGAGGTTGAATGGAGGGAGAGTGCTCCCTATGTGGAGGTTGAATGGAGGGGAGGAGTGCCTCATGTGCTAGAGGTTGAATGGAGGGGAGGGTGCTCCCTATGTGCTGGAGGTTGAATGGAGGGGAAGGAGTGCTCCCTATGTGCTGGAGGTTGAATGGAGGGGGAGGAGTGCTCCCTATGTGCTGGAGGTTGAATGGAGGGGGAGGAGTGCTCCCTATGTGCTGGAGGTTGAATGGAGGGGGAAGAGTGCTCCCTATGTGCTGGAAGTTGAATGGAGGGGGAGGAGTGCTCCCTATGTGCTGGAGGTGGGATGCAGTGGAAGAAGTGCTCTTCATGTGGGGGAGGTGAAATGTAGTGGGAGAAGCACTGAGGGGGCCAGGGGATCAGTACTCACAATGCATGGAGGTGGGATAGAGGTGGAGTAATGATACCTATGTGTGGAGATGGAAAAGAGGGAAAAGTGTTCTCCATGTTCAAGTTTATTGTGAAGGGATAACATCCATTGAGCAAGCTCATTTGCAAGGAGGTCCCTTGTCCAAGCAATGATAAAGACAATACATGGTGTGAGATACAAAAAGTAACGACATATAATATAAATTAAAACAAAGCAATTTTCTTTACATTAGTATATACAATAGATAGATAAGATAGATGGATAGATAGCTAGCTAGCTAGATATTTAGATAGACAGACAGCTAGATAGACAGACAGACAGGCAGACAGACAGATAGACATTGATTTATAAAAGCACCCATTTCCTGGGACTCTGGGTGCTGTATAATACAAACAGCAAACAGCAATATACAATCATATGCCAAAAATGTATATAAAATTCAGCTAGGAGCTGATTTAAAATGCATCTATCTATCTCACTAACATCAAACAGTTAATCAATAAAAGCTTGCTGGAACAGGTACATTTTTAGGCCCTTCTTACAGGCTTCTACTGAGGGAGCCTCCTTTAAATAGACAGGAAAGGAGTTCCACATGGTAGGTGCGGCCACTGAGAACACCCTGTCCCCAGAATGCTGCAGCCTAACCCTGGGAACTCCAAGGAGGCCTCCCCTAGCAGCATATGTACAAAGTTGAACTCAACAAGAATTGATACCAAATATGATTACATAAGACACTATGTCCATCATGTGGAAGAGGGCTGGAGAAGGATAATTGCTCCCCATATGCAAAGAAGACATGGAGGGGGAGGAGTGCTCTCTATGTGCAAATGTGTACTGGAGGGAGAGGAGTGCTCTCCATGTATAGAGGTAGGATGGGGGGGACAGTCACTAGGGGCCCACCATCCTAGACCCCACTCCAGCCTGTGTGTGAAACTGTTTGAAATTGGGACAGTTTATGACCGTGCGGATGTGCAACCCACATCTCTTGTCTGGCTGCTGTAAAGAAGTGGGTTGATAGATGGGGGGGGCAAGAGGGGGCACCAGTCACGCAGGAGCACCCACTGTATCATGCCTCCCCCACCCACCCAGCAGAATTGAAACAGTTGTGGAGGGGCAGATACAGGATCCACATTTTTATATCTTAGTACCTCAGAGTGCTCTCCATGGGCTGAGCATGTTAGGTGGGAGATCCTCTGGTTGAATCAGAGTGTTCTGCAAGTGTAGAGGTGTGGCATAGGGTGAAGAAGTGCCAGTCACCCAAACCCAACTTCAACCTTCATGCTTGCCCTGGTAGAGCAGGGATAGATACGAAGGTGCAGATGTGCAACTTGCATCTCTATCCATGGCTGCTGCAGGGTGCTACCCTTGTGTAGAGGTGGGATGGGGGGATGAGGCATCATTCTCCAAGAGCCACCTGCCTGGAGGCGATCCAATGCCAGCCCCAGCTTTCATGGAACTCAAATGGGTGAAGATGGACAGATGTGTTTACCACATCTGTCATTGGCTCCTGCAGAGTGCTCCTCACATGCAGGAGCTGGAATGGAAGGAGAAAATGCTTCACATGTGCAGAGATGTGGAATGGTGTGTTGGGTGCCAATGGCCTTGGGACACCCAGTGGATCTGGACCACAACCCCATTTCCACCCACCTGGAGCCCACCAGGCTAGAAAGAAACAAGTGTGGTGTGGCAAATGTGCAACTCACATTTCTGTCTCTGGCTGGGGCAGCCAATGTGCAGCAGTGGGACGGTTGTGGAGTGGGCACCAACCACCAACTTCTACCAGGCCACAGTCCACTATTTGTCTTGGGCTGCCCACCTGGGGGTCACATTGTTACTGTGGCAACCTGTGTGGAGTGGGATGGCTGTGGAGGGGAAAATGAGTAACCTGCATCAGTCTCTGGCTAATGCAGATTGTTCCATATGTGCTGATGTGAGCTGGACATGTAGGGGGCAGCAACTGCCCGGGGGTGCCCATCCAGTGCCCAACCTACACTGTGCTAGTCAATGTGAAGGGGCAGATATGTGACCCACATATCTGTCTCTGTTTGGGTGCTCCTCTTGTGCAGTGGTGCAATAGATGCACTAAGTTTGTTTTAGACTGTCTCTCCTGATCTCTCTCTTTCTTTCTCTCTCTGACCTCCGTTCCCCCACGGCGAAAGAAAACTCTGCAGTACTGCTCTCTGTCCTGGTCATGGCACTCTTGCTGCCACTTTCTCTGCCTCTCTGTATGTGCTGTCTGCTTCCACTGGGCTTCAGAAAGACAAACAGAGAGCCAGGCCGACAGCAAGGTGCCAGAAGAGTGAGCGGCAATAAAATATATGGCAACCGAGTTCGGGCTCACACTGTACTCCACTTCTCTGTTTTAAGGAGGGGGTTGACACCATTTCTGACTGGAATGGATTGGACCTGCACATATATGCTGCACTGATGTGGATCTCACTGTTGCTGTGTCTGTCTCAGGGGTGGGGTGGGGTGGGAGGTTGGGGAGAGGAGTAGATACTCTAGGGAAGGGCCACCCATTGAAATGAACGCTTGTTCAGTTGCAGGTCTGGGAGCCACCAGTCATCAAGGTTATGGTCACTACAGCGCACTGCCCCCAATTTCACACTGCCAAGGTGGTGCTGCAATAGAGACAGCCTGTCACCTGGTGATCACTCTCATTCCACTTACTCCCGACATCTCAGTATGTTGCTGTCACTGTTTGGGGAATCTCTCTCTGCTCTGTCCCTGACACTGGTAGCACTCACCACCACTTTCGATCCTGTGTTCTCTTTTGGGGGGGGGGGCGCTGCTGCCTCTCCTTCTCAGTGTTTGTCCCTGCAGCCTGTGTGTCTCTCTCTCTCCCTGCAGTCCAGGGTTAAGCTACAGCTCTGCAGGCAATGCTGCCTCACTTCTCAGCACTCTTGCTCCAATCTGTGGGGTGGGTCAGTGGGTACCATCACAGACAGCAATGCTCAGGCTGGACATTTTGGCACAGTTGAAGCACCAGAGGGAGAGAGAGGAGCTCAGGGACAAGAACACACACTCTCATTCACAAAGAGACACAAACAAGTTCAACGCAGACGTCTGTTGAGGGAAGGATAAATTATATTTATTTGTTCTTTACTGCCAGGACTGTTTACTGTTTATGGCAGAGAGAGGATGCAGTGTATGGCTGGGTACCCAGACATCTGCAGGGTGGGCAGGGCGATAAACGGTAAGATCAGTAAGGGGATGGATAAAAGGAATGAAGCGGTCTCATTGGAGTACTTCATTTATTTCAACTAGAGAATGGCTTTCAGCTGTGAAACTGTGACTAGTGTCACAGTCTGGTTGCATGCTCATTGGTCTGTCAGGGAAAAGCCCACTGTAGATCGATATGCATTGGACTTGTCCCTGACACACCTTTGAAATGTCATTCTACCACAAGATGTTTCTTGTGCACATGCAAGGAAACATAAAAAACTATAAAGAATGTAGATTAGTGACTACCCTCATTTAAAAGGCCTTTTTGTCCTAAACACAAAAATGTAAAATAATGCACTTGGAGCACAGAAATCCAGGCGCAGATTACAAATGGGTGGAGTGGTATTGACAACATTAAGAAAGCAAACATTAAAAAAAAGCTTTTACATACAGTTGATCACTCTTTAACAATATTATGCATCTATGGCTGCCATTGTACCTCTGATGCAAACCCATAATCATGTTCCTCACTTGAAGCGAAAGGGGAGGGGGGGTAGAGGCCATAACTGACTCCTTGTTTTGTGTTAAAGGGGTCAGTTTCTTTACAGCAAAAACAAGGAAAGGCATCATTTCTAAAATGTGCGGACAAACATGGGGACTACTTTTTTCCAGAGCATGCCACCACTGGCAGCTACCACTTCAAGACTGCTACTACCCTCACCTCATACAATCAGGGGAAAACCTGAAATAGTCTACCAGCACTGAGATCAATATGGTTAAGGCACATTTGCCAGAAGTGACTGCTTAGATAAGAATGAGAAAGCGACTGTGATGATGAGCAAGTCCCAGACCAGATCTCTAGTTTGTTAATAGACTCCTCCTGAGTCTGACTTCTACGGCTGCGTGGGCCAAGCTCCACGGATGTTATGGCATCATCAGATTTGTATAAGAGCACTGTGGAAGCATGTAACCGGACCCCTGTCTGATGTGCTGCCACAGTGCTCTGACATAGTTTCAAGTAATTCTGTTTATGCAGCCCTTCCCCCCTCCACAGGTTGCATGAACATACCCACTTCCCGGTGCACCACGTTTCTGTTCTGCAACTGCAAGCAGTGTTGGCGACCATGTGCAACATAGTGACGTTGACTTAAACTGCACATGCATGACTATCGTGCATACATAGTTATGTCAGCACCACCATGCTGTGCAGGGCTGACTACAGGGTAAACTGCACATGTGCAAGTATCACGCATGCACAGTACTGTAATCACTGCAGTATTACTTACAGCTGCAGCAAAAGCACTGCATATTCTTTTCTATGCTCTTGCCACTCCTAAAAGCTCTCCACAGCAATATCGGCTCTGACCAGAACTTGTTCTACCTGCTGCTGCTGCTATTGCACATCTTTGTGCCACTTCTCTCGACTCATGGGCTGGAATGAAACTCAAGATTGAGATCCGCTCAGGGTAAAGGAAGCATGCGGTGGACCTGGAAGAGGGTTTCTGAAAGGAAGTCAGGTACAAAGAAAACAGAAGTTCAAAACCACATTGAAATACATTGAATTGCTTACCTGTATCTTCAGTTCTCGGTCCAGCTTTGAAGAGTGAAGACATGTAAGCGCGCCAGAGAGGATCATGACGTTGATCCCCAATTGATCAGTAAGGGCTGGGGTGTGTGGGGTGGTGGATGCTCAGTGGGAGGGTTGGGTGGGGTAAAGGACAGCCGTAAAGACATCGATAGACCATTTTTTTTACAAGTGCAAAAAAAAACCCACTGGTGATCTCTGATCACGACATGGGGGAAGGGGGATTGGGCACCCCCAGTGTCACAGTTATGTGGGGGATGACATTGATGGACTTGTTACGGCTGCAGTGGGAGGAGCCTGCAGACGTTTTGCATGTACAAAAGGAGTGATGTCACGTTTTCTGTCCGTGGAACTGACTGAAGGTGTAAATAGTCTCCTCCGCCTTACCCTCCTCCAAGAAATGTTTTCCGCCCTCAAATAAATACGCTTTCATGTTAGCCAATGGTTGCAGGGCACTATTTTCTTTTGTAAATGGGAGGTACAAGAACTGGAACCTGAGTAGTGGGAGGCAGCATTAGTTTTTTGGGGGGAGTAAGATCCACCTCTACCTCCACCCAAGAAGCTCCTAAAGATCCACCCCCACTTTTTTTTGGTTCACGTGGGAGGGGCATGAGGTGGCTCTATCATGTTGGAACAATTGACTACCAGAGCTGCCTGGGGAAGTAATTAAGGAGTGCCTGAAACTGCATCTAGGCATATCCACCCCCCCCCACACACACACATAGACATCATGATATTTTTTTTTTAACTCTAAGCATGTCAGTATTTGGCTCTTACAGTATGGGCAAGTTGGGCATAAAAATAAAATTAAAAAAAAGGATCAAGCAGGTGCCTTTTCCTTTGTCAGATACATGCAGACAGAAAGTCATGAATCTTGTATGACAAGTTCATTATATGGATGTTTTCCATGTCTGTAGCATCGTTTGTAGCCAGTAAACTGTTATTTACATAGGTACTGTAAATGACAAGTTTTAATTCAGAAATCCAGTCTTGATAAATTGTTTTTTTTAGCAGTTCTGTAAGATTTATGTCTCTCTGATGTAAGAGTGCAAAGCATAGAAATGAAAGGCTTTCTGTAATTGATTGTTGTTTGCATGAGAAGCGGGCAAGAGTGAAGTCTAAATCTTTTCTTGGCCATTCTGGGATCTAAAGTTTAACAGTAATGTGTGAAAAGAATAAAGTCTTTTTTTTTTTCTTTTTTGGCATTTGAATAGGTTTAGTGCTTTGAAGTTAAAATATATAAATATATATATAGTGTCATGGGCATCTGAAAAGGAAGGAGATACTACTAAAATAAATGCTATTCTGATGATTTATTTATTTATTTATTCATTTATCTGTTAGAGTTTAAGTATAGTTATGCCTAGGTCAACTGAGACATAAGCTATAAATAAGGATGGCTGTATTAGTCAAAGCTTGTAGTAGCAAAATAAAGCAAGAAAAGTAATATATTGTTTTTTTTCTTTCAATTGTTTAACCAGGAGTGGCACACTAAGCTGAAAGCTTGTTTACAGGAGAACCTGGGAGCACATAGAAGTTAAGTGACTTGCTCAGTGTCACCCAGTATGCAAGTGGGGACTGTGGGATTCAAACCCAGATCTCCAGATTTGCAGCTCAGAGCCTTAAACCCCTGTGCTATACTGCCTCCCTAGTTATGGCAGTCACCTGTTTTATGGTTCATGATTTTGGTGTAGTAAGCATACTAACATACTAAAATGTCAGCAGAATAGGCCTAGCAGTCTTTCATGTCTGCTCGTTTGGTCAGCCTCCACCCTGGGAGCTGACCTTGCTTCCCCCCCACCCTCTCAGGCTTCTCCCTTCCCAGTCCAGGGTATTCCTGCTTCATTGGACTTTGCTTCCACAACCCTTCCCCTGTACCTGTCCCACTCCCTCTTGAACCCCTCCACAGTCTCTGCCTCCACCAGCCCCCTGGGCAGTATATTCCATGGTTCTACCACCCTCTCAGTGAAGTAGCACCTCCTCTTTCCTCCCCTGAGTCTCCCCCTCCCGCTTCCATCCATGCCCTCTAGTTGCCCACTTCCTTCCTTCAGAGCACCGTGACTGCGCCCCCCCTAGTTACTCCCTTCATGTACTTGAAGACCTCTTTCATGTCCCCTCGTCCCTTCTCTCTTCCAATGTGTACATATTTAGCTCTTCGAGCCTCTCCCCATAGGTCCTTTCCCCTCAAGTCCCAGATCATTTTGGTTGCCCTCCTCTGGACCCTCTCCAGGAATTCAATGTCTCTCAAGTATGGCCTCCAAAACTGCATGCAGAACTCGAGGTGCGGCCCCACCAAGCAGTTATACAGAGGGAGTATCACTTCCCTCCTTCTGGAGTGATCCCCCTTGTGATGCATCCCAGCATCCTGTTGACCTTGGCCACTGCCCTCCTACAAGTCTCTGAGTTGTTCATCTTGACATCCTCCACCACCAGGTCACTCTCAGCCATACAGCCATAGCAGCAGTACATTGCATAGGAGATGTAAAATGTCAATAAGCAGGTCATGCAACAGATGTGTTGAGCAGTTACTGAAGTAAGAAATGTACAGCTATCATTTTTTACACCCTGTTCAAAATGTGTTTTTGCACCTGTGGTGCCAAATGGCACAGTCACTTTCGGCTAATGAACTGATAGTGTCACTGTTCATGCGGTGGGGTTACAAAAAGCCCAGGCTGAAAACTTGGAGTGAAAATATCAAGAAATGCCCAGGGCATTAGGGTTTCTGACCATAATACCCTGCCCTGTAGGGACTGACAGACATCAGGGGTGTGACTTGGGATTGTCAACAGTAATGCTCACTTCATTCCACCCCCATCCCCACCCTGCAGCCAGTGACAGGTATCGAGGTGTGCCTTTGACTCTATAGCCCTAAAGTTCACTCCATTCTCTTATACTGTACCCATTTCAGCATATTTCTTTATGGAATGGGGTGAGTGTAAAGTTTGAAAACCCCAAGGCGCACCTCAACTCTTGTCTGTGTCTTCAGGGTAGGGTGAGGTGAAATGGCGTGAGTGTTATGGGCAATGACCCAAAGGCACACCCCAATGCCTGTTCATGTCTGCGGGGTGGGGTTGGCGTCACTTAAGTACTTCACTGCCATTCCTATTCTGCATATCTGTCTGTCTGTCTGTCTCTCTCTCTCTATATATATATATATATATTTCTATGTAATCATCTATCTTTCTATCAATTGCATGTATCGCTGTTTTTACCTATTTTTAAAACAAACCTGCATATCACATTTGCCAGCACTCTGAGCACATACTTATGAAACTGTGCATATTTGTACTCCACTTCTGCAAAGACCTCATACTTTCCTAATATTCCCATTATCACAAGAATAACTACATTACCCTTAACAAAAGTGACCCCCTCTGAAAGTTAATATCACATTTTCTCTAACAGCCCATCATCATTACACCTGACTTCCTGACATCAACACATTGCTTCAGGGCCGGTTCTAGGATGTACTGGGCCCTAGTGCAAGACTTTGCAGTGGGCCCCCCCCCCACCCACGGCCTCCCACCAAAAAAAATTGCTGCTGTTATTCCATTTTGATTTTGTGAACTTAAATGTGCTTCTTAACAAGAAAGTGTTCATTCCCTAAGTTCTCCCTCCCTTAGTTAAGCCCCCGCCTAAACTAAAACTAGTAGCAGGAGGCTGCTGCTGCCGGGCCCAGCACCGACTCAGGATCTCTTCTCCTTCACCCCCCTGCCAGAGCCTAGGCTTCAACTCTGCTCTTCCTTCTTGGTTTCCTCCCTGCTCCAAGTTTGCCACTTTGCCAGGAATGCCAGCTCAGCTGCCTGCCGAACCCTACCAACTCAGCAGTGCACTTTGTTGTTGGTGAGGGTGTGCAAATTGTTTTAATAACTTTAAGGCCCGCAGTTCACACAGAACAAGTCAGATACTGCTGCTACCTGTGCAGTTTAGGAGCTGAAGAAACCGCCACCACATCCGACCACTATCTCTGCTCGTTCAGTCTGCACAGACTTTCACGAGGGTGTTGGACAGGGTAAGGCTGCACAAGCATGGTTTCGCTCCTGCTGCTCGCCGCCCCAC
Organism: Neoceratodus forsteri; assembly: GCA_016271365.2. NCBI lineage: Eukaryota > Metazoa > Chordata > Ceratodontiformes > Ceratodontidae > Neoceratodus > Neoceratodus forsteri. The sequence goes on from CM057453.1 coordinate 1,231,810, forward strand.
CCACAACAAATATCTAATATTAATTATAATTCTTATACAAAGTGATGCGGTAGCTGTGGCAGTCTGAGTGGGCAACAATTCTGGGAGGGAGCCAGCTGGTATGGTGTTTAGTGGCAGCAGTGAGCAGCTGCTGACTATTGGCCAGGGAGGAGGAGCAGCGAGCACTGCGTGCATGCGTGCGGAGGAGGGGGAGTAATCATGCCAGAAATCCAGCCAGCATGGAGGAGGAGCTGCCTGCTGCCGAGACGGAACAAACACAATTGCAGCAGCACCAGTCCAGTACAAGAGGATGTCAGCGGAGCAGGAGTCAAGGAGGAGGAGCAGGCTAGCAGCCAGCAGCTGCTCAACACACACTGTCTGAAGCCAAGGTACGAGGAGGGGAGTGGTGGAGTTGGAGTGCGCAAGCGCTTGTTTTAAATGGCTGGGAGATCGGACTCGGGCAGGGGGATTTAAATGTCTCACAGTGACAGGATCGGTCAAACAGGAGGACGACCCGATCGCTGGCATGCAGGGTAGGTCTTGGAGCTGGGCAGTAGCATTTCTGCTGACTCCGGGAGCTCTGTACCTGCAGGTAGACTAAATAAAATATTTAAAAAAATTAAAAATGCAAATTTTCACTTAAGGACCATGGGCCCCTCCTGTGGTCCGGGCCCTGGTGCAGTGGCATCCCTTGCACCCCCTCTGACGCCGGCCCTGCATTGCTTAAATTTAACTTACATCACCTCATGGACAAAAACCCTATTTCTAAAAAAAAAAAAAGTAAATAATCCCAAGGCTGAACATATGCCAGCCATTACTTTTTCATGTACTGCCACCTTCTGTACCATCATGGGGATTTACATACGTTTCCCTTGATGCTTTGCATTATTGGGGTATGTGCAATTGTGTTTTCTTTAAAATTTGGCTGTCTGGCCAATATCATCTGGGATAACACATACATCAGTGGCATTTGCTCTGGGGTTCTTTTGTAACCTTCCTATTCCTTGCATTAAAATGTACACCTCCATGCATTTTCCTAATAATGTGTATGTCTTCCTTAGGACAGAAACTAAAACAAATCTTACTACTTACAAATCATTGTGTTGTTTCTCCATATCTCCTTAACAATTCCACACAACTTCACCAACTTCATTATGCAGCCATGGTGGATCTAACCAGAATTTGTTTTTGTTTACAGTTGAAAAACAAACAAAAAAGAGCAACAATCCCCGATCGTGACACTGGGGGATTGGGCATCCCCAGTGTCATAAAAAAGACTGACTGATCCCCGATCGCGACACAGAGGGATTGGGCACCTGCCAGTGTCACAGTTATGCTTCTGGGGGCTGATCACTGCTGCTTCATTCTGACTGGAGAACACCACTATAATAAAAAAATGGATACCTGGTAAAATGTAAGTGAAGAAAAAACACCATCTTGGATCCGTTTGATGCTCTTGAGGTTTTACAGCTGATTGGGTTCTGCATCAAACTGATCCAAGATGGTATTTTTTTTCATGGGGGGGGCACAGCTGTAGGAAATTCTTTTTTTCTTTTTTTTTCACTTTCTTTTTTTTTCTCACTTGTGGTACAATTCCCAAACAGGCCGCTGACCACAGCTAGGAAATTTATTTATCTGCGGCAAGGCGAGCTGTATATGTGGTTATACAGTTGAACTATGAGGGAAAGAAACTCGATCTTGGTTATCATTGGCTGACAGTAAAATATGATTTTTAGCCTGCTGCCCTCCACCTGTCTTGAAGTGCTACTGGAGTTGTTTAGTAAGAGCATGGTGGTTGATCGGGATGAAGTAAAACAAAAGAAAAAAAAAGAAATCTCTTGAACTTAGCATAATGGCCCGGATATTCAGACTGCGCCAGGCTGTGGCGCAAGCCTGGGTGCAACGCAACTGGGCTGTGCAGGGGCGTTGACAGGGTGATATTCAATGGAGCTGTGCCATGGCACAGCAACATTGAATATCACACCTTGGCCACCTGCAGTGTGCATGGCGCAGTGGCACTGCGCCAGCGCAAGTGGCCAGAGTGGAGCAGGGGGATGCGCTAGCGCAAGTTCCATTGTGCTAGATGCAACAACCACAATATTCAAAAGTGCACATGCAAATGGGTCCATAATGTATGCAAGGTGCAAATGGGGCCATTTGCATGTCATTATGGCCCCATTTGCATGCAGGTGCGTCGATCCCCAGTGACTTGTGCCTGACGTCCTGCCAGGCTGCAGCCGTCGGGGACCGACACCCCCTGCACATCACAGCAAAGTGCCCCAATGCCTGATCGCGGGCATGTGTAGATGTTAAAACAAGTCCAATATGCCCCGCCGCCCGCCGACATATCTGAACTGTGTAGTACGGTATGGGCTGCATGCCCATTGGCTCACGGTGTGGACCAATGGGCTTACAGCCCTACCGTACGGTGTCAGTCGGTGGGCGTGCGCGGTGGCAAGTGGGTGGGGCTGCTGCCCACCGCTGACCGTGGGAGTGGGGCGGTGCGGCTCAGTGGGCGGGTGAGTTGGGGGGTACCGCTGGACCACTAGGGATAATTTAAAATGCTTTTTAGTATACTTATGCCCGTGATTGGGCTGGAAGCGGTCCACTGGACCACCAGGGATACTTTAAAATGTTTTTTAGTATACTTATGCCCGCGATAGGGCTGGAAGCGGTCCACTGGACCACCAGGGATATTGGACATGATTTATTTTATACTACTGCACATAATCGGCTGGAAGTGGTCCACTGGACCACCAGGGATATTGGACGTATATTATTTCAACATATGCCTGTGATCAGGCTGCGAGCGGTCCACTGGACTACCAGGGATATTGGACTAGTATTATTTCAACATATGCCCGCGATCGGGCTGCGAGCGGTCCACTGGACCACCAGGGGCATAGGACTATCCTTTTTCTAACGATGCCGCATTTTCAAGTATGGGGGCGCCACACACGGGTGCAGCCTGAGTTTCGGTGGCTACCCGCCAGGTGGCAGCTGCTGTGTTGTGCTCCTGCGGCCATGGCAGCTCACCTGTGGGTGGCCAGCTGTTGTACCTTTTTTTTTTTTGGCTCACCTATGTGCAGCGCAGGTAGGGGTTGCACATGCATGGGCTCAGCACATCCAGGGCTGAATATCGGGATGTGCGGAGTATGCATGGGCATGCCCCCCCTACCTGCACCGCATACATTACTGATGTGCTCCAGTGCATCGGGATTTGTGCCAGGCTCAATCCCCGTTTGAGTATTGCGCCATGCGCATCCCTTCTGAATATCTGGCCCAGTGTGTATATGGCAAAGCAAATAAAAGCTGTGCTTTCTTTTAATTTCATTACAACTGTGTAATAAAATATACCGCACAGTACAACTGCCAAATAATGGGGCCACAATAACAAATATAGCAAAATGCGACTTTAATTTCATGCTACCATCCAGCTCTTCTGTCACCCTAGAGCGAGTCACTCCTGCAATGACTAACAGAAATGGAGCAGTAGCAGTAGAAAGAGATGTGTGTTGGACTTCGTCCAGTTAACCCCAAGTACTCCTTTGGGGATTTCGGTGCTGGTCTGAGGGCGGGTACCAGCGGGAAGCAGAGAAGGGATTTCGGTCTGGTCTGGGGCAGGTACAAATGGAAAGCAGCCTTCTGTTAAAGCTGCATGTGCCCCATTTAAAATGTCTGACTGGGATTTATTTAAATAAATAACATCTGTGAGAGATGTCGACTATGCGGGAGATGGCAGTAAGTTGGTCTCTAGCCCTAACAAGGAGAAAATAGTGCTGTGCGAGCAGAGGTGACTGTGAAATCAGTCCAGCATGTTGACCATTCAGAAAGAATGCAAGGAATGCAGAAGTTTGTTTTGAAAGCGATAGGACTGAAGGGCGACGTACACTGCAGCCCTAAAAAGGGCCACGTCACCTACCAGAAACTTTGCAAAGTCAGCACTTTGCATTTGCACATCTCTGCAGCTGGTACAGTGTGGATGGTAATGTGTGTGCAGGTACAGGACAAGCATGGGGGTGCAGGAAGTGCAGTGTCAGCAGAAAGTCAAAGATGGGGTAGTGCATGCGGTACATTGCTGGTAGCTGTTTCAGCACCAGCAGGTACTGTATATGTCACAGGCAAGTGCACTGTGGCTAGTACAGTGCTGGCCAGTAAGTTACACAAAGGGGCAGTTTGGTTGCTTTTTATGGGCAAGCCTTAGAGCATCCTGAAATCAGCATTAATTTCTTTGTGGCAGGCTTTCTGTAATGGATGATTATCAGTCTGCACAATAAATGCACAGTATTTTACACAGAGCTGCCATTATCACTGCCACTTATTCTCGAGTACTGTTTCCAGTGTTCAATTAATTCAGGAACCCACTTGTGCAACTGATACTTGGTTGTGTAAGTTGCAGAAAGAGGTTCTGTGGGTGGTACAGTGTGGGTAGATATGCCACAGGTGTGGACAGTGCAGATGATACAGGTCTGGCAAGGCACATACGCTGCATGTCGGTCAATGCGGGTGGGTAGCAGAATGCAGGCAGGTAGGTCACTGGTGAAGGTCACAGTTCAGTGGCCATAACTAGACTTACCTACTGGACTAAAATAAATTAAATTGTAGAAACACACAAGTCAGCTGGCTGCAGGCAACTCTTGTTTTTATCTTTGCTATATTGTGATTCTCTATTCTTTTTTCATGTTGTATACTTGTCAAATCATCAAATCAAAGAGTGATTCCAAAAATCTCACTGACTACTAGGGGACCAAGGCAAGATACAGGTAAGTGGCTTATCTTTGATAGATCCTCAAAACTCTGCCATGATCATGACATGAACTACAGTACCATTTTTGGATGACTAGCATGAACTCCTGCTTTCAGACACCTACAAGGCAAATCATTTTGATCTGCAAATTGCAAATTACTCTCCCTTTTTCTTAAGATGTGCAAAATAACACAGTGTCTGTTACCCAGCAGTAGGTCAATTCAAAACTCATTTAACTAGTCTATACAGCAGATATGTGATGTAGCAGCAGCACAGCATGTCACTGGTAAAATTATTGGACAGATGGTTACAACAATAATATGCTATATTTTCCAGACATATATTAATAAACAGATTTTCACAGCAACATACATTTGTTCTGAGGGAATAAAGCCCATTTCCTATCAAGGAATCACAGGATTTGTCACACCTGTGATTGCTATAAAGGTTTATCATTATCCAGATCCTGTTTGATGTATTTTGTTTGATTCATTTGCTGCCTTTTTTGTATTGGTTCTGTGGCAACTCAGAGCTTTAAAGATGGGCCCTGTAAATTCCTAACAGACTCAGGTGCCCAGTGCATGAGCCACGGGATGCCTTCCGTGGCAGTAACCATAGACATCTGGTACAGTACCAGGAAACTGGCACAGAGCACATCTAGAACTATCACAAGGTGAGATGCTGTATGGCAATGGATTTAATCCAGCCAATCAGCGAGGAGAGCGGCTGTACCTCTTATTCCATGTACAGCCATCTCCTCGCACTGTTTGTAAGATGTGTTGGTTCCCAACTTCGCATCAGCCAAATCACTCCAACACAGCAGGGGAGCACAAAAACAAAAAGGTAGAAATCTCAAACAAACAGAAGTTTCAAGTAAACCCATAATTGTATTATGGCAATCCACTGCCATATAATATGATTTTTGGTGTTTTAACTGTTTGTTACTGTTTAACAAGTGTCTCTCGCACTGGTTGGGCAGACAGAACTGCTTAGCTTTGCTTCATGGTCCTCTCACCCAACCCACATGAGGGACACTTATTAAACAATAAGAAACAACAGTTGTATACCCATAATCATATACTATGAGCCCGGTGACGTACTGGATGTGTCTTGAGTAAGCCAGAAAAATACCAGGGGTCAAATCCAGGTAGGAGCATAACATTTACTTGCAGCCTTACCCCCTTAGAGGCTAATCCTGTAAGATCTCAGAAGCTAAGCAGGGTCAGGCCTAGCTTGTTGTCAGATGGGAGACCTTCAACGAACACCATGGGATTCAGTAAAGAGTGTTGGGAGCTCTGTAGGGATACCAGTGCCCCAGCATGGTACTGGGGGGGCACTACAGTGGTATGAGGTGCTGCCTTTCAGATGAGATTTTAAATCAAGGTCCTGTCTACCTGTTCTGGTGGTTATTCATGCGAACATTAAAAATCCTATGACATTTCTTGAAAAGGTATACAAATAGAGGTGAGAAAGAAGTAAGCGCTACAGCTGGTTAGCTCAATTGGAACGGTATTCCAGGCGGCCTGGGTTCCTGCCATATCCCTCCCTAATTCCCTCCTCTAAGCCCCGGATAAGTTCTACCCCATATACCGTCACCTTCATTTTATCCTGTGCACCCCACCCCCAAAATTTCTAGCTCTCCTTCCCTTTCCCCAAACTGCTCCCCCTTACTGGCCTCCCTTGATCTTTCACAGAATGTAAGGGACCCGAATGCTCTCCATGGGTCCCTCACCTACCCCAAGGGGCTTGTATCTTTCATCTACTCCCTTCCCCACCATCCCTCCTATCTCCCTCGACTTGCAGTTCTCTTGCAGGGTTCTTAGCATCCTGAAGGGGTCCTACTGCATCTAGGCTTGTCTCCTCTCCTTCCCCCTCCCCATCCACCTGTCCCCCAGCCTTTGCAGTCCTCTTACAGGGTTCTCAGCATCATGAAGGGGCCCTACTGCACCAAGGCATGTCTCCTCTCCTTCCCCTCCCTCATTCTATCTTTTCTCCCTAGCCTTCGCAGTCTCCTTGCAGGGTTCTTAGCATCCTGAGGGGGGCCTTATTGTGCTTAGGCATGTCTCCTCTCCTTCCCCTCCCCCATCTACCTTTCTCCCTAGTCTTCGCAGTCCCCCTTGCAGGGTTCTCAGCATCCTGAGGAGGTCCTACTGCGCCTAGTCTTGTCTCCACTCATTCCCTTCCCCCATCTTTCTTTCTTTCTCCCTGGCCATCGCAGTCCCCTTGCAGGGTTCTCAGCATCCTGAAGGGGTCCAGCTGAGCCTTTGCATATCTCCCCTATTCTATCTAGCCACTATCTTGGCTTTCCATGACTACTAGCAGGGTCCAATTGCATCCTGATGGACTATTGATTAGGCCCCATCCCCTCCAAAGGTGTGAATTGTCTTTCCCTCAAGGGTTCAATTCTCACTCCCTCCCTCTCCTATCACTCTCTTAATACCTCTCTACTGACCTTCCCCAACCTTGCAGCGTATCCCACATCCTGAATGGTCCGCTTTTGGGTTAGGTCCTATTCTCCCTCCTAGCATTTAAGTCACACCTCCTCCTTCTCTCTCCTCCCGCTTTAAATCTCTACAGCCTTATCTCCCTTTCTATCTAGCCCCATAGCCCCCTTGCAGTGTTCCCCACATCCTGAATGGGTCTCTCTAGGACACTGCCTTATCTCCTTCTCTCTGGTCCCCCCAGTCCCCTTGCAGGGTTCCTCACATCCTGAAGAGGTCTCCAGGGACACAACTCTTCCCCCTCCTTCCACCTAACCCCTCCCTCTCCTTTCCCCTTTTCTGACACGTAAGCACTTGTTTACTTATTAACCCAGCACTTACTAATGTCCACTCTTTCTACCTATTATGCACAACACTGTTGTAACACTGTTTGTAATACCTGCCTTACAACTGTATATTAATGTTGATCTCATAACTTGAATGTTTAATGTCTCATTACTATTGTACCCCTTCCCCCAAAGTTGCACCAGGAGATTAGTGACTTGTCGCTCAGTGTGCCTTCCTGGTGAAACATTTCAATAAATAAATAAAAAAGTCCCAGCTCAGCTGAGGCATTTATTTCTTTTTCACCTCTGTTTGTATATGTTCCATAAATGTGCACACCGCACTGCTATGTGAATGTTACATTTCTTGAAAAGTCCAATGTCCTTTCTTAATTTCCTTCCTTCACTAAAACGTTAAATTGCCACCAGCAGTTTAACCTGGTTCAGCATCAATTGGTACAGTCCTCCCCTTCCCCCCTGCACTAGACTGAAAACAGCAAATGATTTCCTAGTTCTCCTTTCCCAGTCATCAAAAACTAAAATAATGGAGTAGATGGCAAATGAATCTTCCCCTGACCCTTTATTCTCAGAGCAATAAAGCTTTCATCCCCCCCTCCCCTTTTCCTAATGGATATAATTTGTGACTGCGATCTTCCTCAGCAAATCTCAAGTGGCCCACAAGGTGGTGCTCAGATGTCAGACAATGCTACAAATCTAATCCCAGAGTCTTCAACTTCACAGTACTGTTCAGCTTTTGCTGTCATAGCGTCTATGTCAGGGTTGTTGTGTGAACCTGGGTTTCCTATGTGGCAGCACAAGCCTACTGGCCAGCCCCTTAATAATAGCCATCATCTGAAAAAAGAGTTGCTGGTTGTCTTGTGAATAACATGGATATGAAAACAAAATCATAAGAGTGCAGCCCCTATCACACTTCATGTCATCACTGCAGGAGTTTATGCAAGACTGCATTGAGGGCAGAATAGCAGGTATTTTAAAGCAACCCAGAATGTTAAATCTGGGTTCCTAATATCTTATCTGTCATGCTTTTAATGTGCAGACTGTGTCATTTAAAAGCTTGGAACAGATTGTGGCACTGAACCACTCATGCTTCCCCCAAGTAGAAGAAGGCTCAGTTCGTAAAAGGTCAACCCTACATGTGAGGCATGCACTCCCAGAATCTGCTATCGACCAATAAGGATAGTGTAATCAGCACAATAAGGCCCTTGTATTCAGCCGACCAGGACTGTGCAGAGCTGTGCCAGTGCTCTGCCAGCAACAGCACAGAGACAGGGACAAGGAGATTTGCAGACTGAGTGCCAGGCACAGCACAGGCGCTAACATGGCTGAATATGGTGCAACAGTGTAGGCCTTAGGTGCAGTGCTACAGCTCAGCACAGGTCGCAAGCACAGCCTTAGTAGCACTGAATATAGCATAGTGCTGGTAGTGCTGATTATAATACAGCACTGACCACAGCACTGCGCAAATAGTGTAGAGTACTGCACAGTGGGGCGGGGGGAAGGATGAGCACCAAAGAAAGACGCACAACACAGCAGCAAAGGTACTAAAAAATAAAATGAATTCTCAAACATCAAACAGACAATAAAGGGCACACACCTGAATAAAAACCAAAAACAAAAACTAAATGGCCATCAGCCTGTCAAATGACCATGAAAAGCCATCTGCCTGTGCACTGTTCATATTGGCCCTCACAGGCCTGCAAGTGTTTGTTGCTACTGCTGCCGCTCCCCATCAGCACACGTTGGTGCTGCCACAAGGTTCCATACTGGCCCTGTGACCTCCTGCATGGCAGTCCCCACAGCCACAAGGCAATGGCACACCACCAGCAGAAGATGGACCTGGTGCCGCAGGAAGTTGTCCTGGATGTCTGCCTTCAGCCCAGTACACACCTGACTAGCAGCACTTCAGGAATCTATGGAAGGAAAGACAGAAGCCAGCAAGCACAGCATGCTGGATGAGGGTAACAGGAGCAGGTGTACTGTGTATAACAGATTTACAACTAGACTGCACATTATTTATTTGTTGACTGGGTGGGTGTACTGATCCAAGGGACTGTTTTCAGGCACAACCCAGTGCATGAAGATGGTACAAAGGAAACAGGTACAAAAGGTAAAGTGACAGTGAGTAGTTACAATACATAAGTAACACCTTAAGTAATACAATACAAATGGCACAGATTTTTGCACATGGGGGGACATGCCGCATGCAAGTGGACAGAGTCATGCAGCTGCAATGGTGGCATATGTGGAGCACAGCAGAGGCAGCAGTGCACACCTGAGCAGTGAGGAACTGCACATGGACAGAGTGGGCCTAGCTACAAAAGAGCTGGATACAGCCGTGCAAGAGACACAGGACACTGGCAGACAGGCCAGATGTGAATATGCAGCACAAGCCTCAGCAGCACCATGGCAGAATGTAATAGGCATCGTCTTGGCTGCAGTTGCCATACATATCGGGTGCACACCCAGCTTTCAGCAGACCATGCATCCAGCACAGTGGACAACACATGTGTGCATGTACAGGAAACTGGGTAAGAAGGAGCTGCCCCTGGCTTGTAACGGGGGCAGGGTGCAGGCACACTCACCACTGGTACACACACAAAGCACAAAGATCAAAACAACAGGGACAGGAAGCTGACAGCATTTGGTGGGTGGCAGGGTGGCTGCATGGATCAATGCATGGCAAAATGCACTGCAGTAGGGACATCCACCACTGGGTGCAACAGGAAGGGAAATACATGCAAGCAGCAGTGTGATTGGTTAGTTAGGGCACTACAGGTGACCCATGCATGTACCAGATACACCATACCGTGATGACCAAAACCCCGGTGTGAAATACAATGGGTGGCACTCAGCTCAGATGTCACTGTTGATAGCAATGATGCAGACAGGCTGCCAGGGACCACCCATGCATGCTGAATGCCACACGTGGCATGACACAGGGGTGTACCAGTACCACAGTGACCAGGGAATACCTCCAGCAGATGGGTATGCATAGAGACCCATGTTTTTCTCAAATAAGAAATAACAAGAAATTCAAGGTATAAAAAGAGATAAAACAAAAACAAACACATGAAACAAATGAAAATATTTTTAGAAAAACTAAATAAATGCTTGCAGCATTTGTTGTTTAAGCTCTGTTGTTACCACAGAAATAGTCCGTAAGAAAGCGGCAGTGGAATTGTCTGATTCACAAAACATTTCACGACCATAGCATAATGCTGCTTAATACAATGTGGTACACTAGGAATATGATTTCTAGTGTGTATACGGTCATTTTGAGGTATTGTATGCATGTAAATGTGATAACAAGAAAGAAAACTACATTTTCAATGACTAAAAAGAAATAACCCAAAATTCCAGAAAAATAAAAATGAAAACTATTAAACATAAAAGAAAATTCACAGGGCTCTAGGTATGAATACCTAAGCTACATCATGTAGCACAGCAAACCAGCAGTCAGCAGGTGCCAGCCTGGAACACAACTGTAGTAGTACCAGTAGTAGTATGGTGATGTATACCACACTCTTCCTCTGAGGCTCCATGCACCTCACAACAGCAACAGACAGCAGCAGCAGCACAGCCGCAGTAAACGAATACAAAGCAAGTACAAATGCAAGCAACAGTAACGGGATAAATAGGCGTAAGGCCTCCATAGGCTCCTGCAGCATGCAGTATGAATGCAGCCTGCAGTCATACACCATACCAATATATAGACATGCCTGTACTGCCACCTGGGAATGGGGTGGCTATACATATGTGCATATCATCAGCCATGCCCTGCATGGGAGGGGGATACAGATGTACCACCCGGGGCAATGGTAGTAGTGTTACTGTCTTGCTATACCAAGACAGGGACACAAGGATAGGCTACTGCACAGTATGATGCATGATAAGGTACAGTATCCACACAAGGCAGCTGGGACATTGATATAACGTCTCAACCAATAGACAACACCCTAGCTGTGGGTCACCACCCATGCTGCACCACAGTGACAGTGGTGGGACAATACACCAAGGGCCTAGTGTGGGGCTAAATCACACAACCTCCAAGGTGCTAGCCTGAGAGGCATGCTTGCAATTTGCTGAGCCACAAACACAGACATCTCCCCAGGTAACAGCACCAGCATGTGACATAGAACAGACATGTAATAGAGACCGTGAACTACACAATGCAGGGTACTTACGTGGCCATAGGTCAGAGGACTGCTTTTTCTCCTTAGAGTGTCACCGACTGTGCTCTGGCCTGACCTCCCCTGCCACCACTTGGCAGTCCTGACACTTCTGGTGGGCCTACCTGGCTCTGTGCATCTCTACCTGGGTCCTTTTTTCTGTGGAGGAGAACAAAGGGGACATGTAAATAATATTCAGGCAGGTGACAACCACTGTAAAGGGCAAAAGCAGGTACTGGCAGCTATGTACCATGGCAGATGCACACTATCACCAGGTATCGTTCTGGTGTAGCCCCCACACCGGGACACAATAGTGCATGCACTGATGCAGTGCATCACCCGCATGTGCAAGGTTCTGTGGTGATGAGAGATCATAGTGTGTGTAGCCATATGTATATGAAGGGTGAGAAGCCACCTGAGCCTGGAGGCACAACACGCAACATGACATGGCACCATGCAGCACCCATGCTACACACACCTGTACTAATGTAGTGCTGCCATAGGCCCACCACTATGGTACCACTTCAGATACATGTGCAACACAGTAAGTTACATGTACTGTTGGAAGCTGGTAAGATGCCAACATCAGTCCCGCCCTCACACAGGCAACCAAGCCACTGTGCTGTGTTCAGGTGTTATAGCAGTGGGTCCAAACCACACACTGTGCAGGGGCAAGCAGTTTGTGGAAGGGAATGGTAAACAGGTTTGCAGGGGGTGATTGTGTTGGTCCCAATAGCGAAACAAGGCCACCACTGACTGGCTACCTGTATGGCAGGTCCTGCACTGCCATTGGCCATTGCCAGTGTATAGTGCACCATTGCCAGTGTATAGTGCAGGGGAGGTCCCCCACAGAGACATGACAATAACACAACTATGGGGTTGGACCAGAGTGTAGGAGGTGGCCAAGTACCGAACAGAGGGTTTCCCACCTGGTCATGGTGAGGTACACATGTGCGCTAGACTGACAACGCCCCACCTGCACAGCTAGATATGGGGTTTCTCACCCACAGACAGTTCTGCCATGGCCACTGCTGCTGCGTTATACTGTTGGACACTGCACATGCATGGCATCTATGGTCTATACGATGTACGGGCCTATCAGCCAGGTAAGCACAGCTATGTCATGGGCCTAACGTCAGGTGAGACCAGGGACTGTACACATACAAAGCACTAAATACCACAGACAATAAGACACAAATACATGGAATATAGCTACACAATGTGAAGTACAATGTGCAATGTAAACCTCACCTAGAGGTACAATAAGGGCACTGAAGTATAACTCAAACCCACTCAAAGCCTATTACCACACTAAACACATGCCTATGAGGTATCACACACTCTTGGGGGGTACCGCACACAGTACTATACACCAGCACACACAGCATCAATATGATTGAGCTGTACTCAAGTTTAAATTCAAGTTTATTGTATAAAACATATGTATGGACAAATTTCTCTAAAATGCACTTACAATGCATTCTGTGTATTGGCAGCCAGTTATAAAAACAATACTTTACGTACAATGACCAATGTGTACAATAGTCAGAGATTATTTTCATTTTACACTAACTGTACCTCTATGTTCATATGTCCTAGGAGAGTTTACGCATGGTACTATATGCAAAACTAGCTACAGCATAAAAATGTTTTCTTGTCTGAAAAGAACAGTTGTTCAAATACCATATTTCTTTTGCCATGTATGTATGTATGTATTCTGTCCTAGGGGTTTTAACCATTATTTTCTTTCATCTAGTAATAAATAGCAGTCTAATGAAATATGTCATACTATTATTCTTGTTTCTGTGCTATATTTGCAAAACAGATTGCCAATATTAATCTTACCCTTTCTATAAAGGGTACACCGGCCATCCAGAATTGCCAGTCTAAGTCTACACATTGCAGTCCTATGTTTTTCTTTTTCACAAAATTTTAGGTATAGCTTGTTCTATCTGTACATTATGTATTCTTTATGTTAGTTGCAAAAACCTCATTAATGCATTAGTTAGGGTTGTTGCAACAAAAGTAGGGAAATGAGGCATTAGGGTTTCACTCTAACACCCCACCCCTGCCCTGTGGACACCAGGAGTTGTCGGGGGGTGGTACTGGGGTCGCCAACCCTAATACTCACCCCATTCAATTGTAAAATAAGCTGAGTGGCCACAGTAAAGGAGAATGGGGTGAGTGTTAGGGTTGGAGATACCAGTGCCACCCCCCCCAACACATCCTGGTCTCCGCAGGGCAGGGGTGGGGTGTTTGGGTGAACCCTAATGGCTCATTTTCCTACTTTTTGTTGCGACAACTCTAACTAATGCATTAACAAAATTTTTGCAACTAATTTCCTTACTTTTTGAGGTAGCATGATAGTATCATTTTACTGTGGGAGCGCAGGGTCCTTTGGACCCTGCACTCCCATCTCTCCATCAAGATAGTACAACAGTAGCCATATGTTATGGTGGGGGTGCAGGGTCTTCGAGACCCTGCACTCCCATCCCTTCACAGATGTACTTATGTATCTAGTCCACACATTAAGTTATAAGCAGGTGTAGTGAAATTGCAACAAATGGTCATAACTGTGCCAACTTAAATAATTTTCACCCCAAATGTGCAACATAACCTTCTTATCACCTCACCACATGTACCCAGTACAGACATTTTTCAAATCCCTGTCAAAATGTAATTCTGCGCAACTATAATGCCATTCTGCGCCAGAGGTGTGGAAAAACATTTTTGGCAGGATTTGAAAAATGGCAGCTGTACTGTTCATGAGGTGGTGTGAAAAAATGGCAATGCTGAAAGATTGGAGTGAAAATATGACAAATTGCCAGTTATGTGCGTGCATAGAAAAATTCCAAAGACTGCTCATAACTTGGGTATTTTTAGGTATTTTTACAAAACATTTTCAACATGGCCTTTTTGGGATCCCACCTCGTGAACACTGGCACTGTCATTTCATTACTCAGTCCCAAAAGGTGATTTTGTGCAGCAACTATGCCATTCCGCCAGTGCTGCATAAACACCTTTTGGGCAGGGTGTGAAAAATGACAGCTATACTGTTCATAAGGTAGTGTAAAAAACTGGCAATGTTTAAAATTTGGAGTGAAAATATTAAAAAAATTTGTCAAAGCTACGCACGTGTCTAGTGAAATTTCAATGACCACATGTAACTCAGTTGTTTTAGGGTATTTTTGCACCACATTTTCAACATGGCTTTTTTGGGACCCCCACCTCATGAACAGTGGCACTGTCATTTCATTAATTGGTCCTGAAAGGTAATTCCACACAGTGACCATGAAATCATCTTTCGGGACAGAGAAATGAAATGACAGTGCCAGTGTTCATGAGGTTGGGGTCCCAGAAAGACCATGTTGAAAATTTGATGAAAAAAATACCTAAAAATGGCATAGATATCAACATTAGTTGAAAACACGATTGACAGCCATTATACAGGGCTTACCTTGATTCTTCGGTTTGCGGTTTGGCTTTGAAGAGTGCAGACATGTCCCGGTCCAGAGGAGATCGCAGCCACCAACTTCTGGAGGCATGGGGTAAGGGTGTGGTGGTGGGGTGCTCAGTGGGAGGGTTGGAATGGGGGGATGGGGAGATGACAAGGGACCATTTTCTTTTTTCAGAAAACAAAAAAAGACATTGGGGGACTATTTTCTTTTTTTCAGGGACATTTAAAAAGAACAGATTTTGGGACACTGGGAGTGGGTTCCCAGTGTCCCAAACTTCAGGGAAGGGGGTTAGGGGGTTGAAGGCTGACATGTGGCTTGGGCCCTCCAATGTTGGCAGATCAAAAAAAAAGTAACGGGCTGCGGGGTAAGGGTTATCCAACACTGGGGGTGAGCATCACAGTGTCAGAATAAAAAAAATAATAAAAGCAGCAGGGGAGAGCAATCAGAGGGTGGGGACCACTAGACACCAGGGAATGAATTTAATAAGGGAATCAGGGGTTCCCAGACACCAGGAAAATCGATGCAGTGACCTTTAAAAATCCTTTTTCGCAATCCCTTTTCACCAGCTGATCTGGTGAAAAGGGATCGACTGGCGAAAAAGGATTGCAAAAAGGGATTTTAAACTTTAAAAAAACAGTTTTCTCTACTAAGTTACAAAAAACCAAAGGCATGGGCGTGTAGAGGATGTCTCCTCACCAAAACTCATGCTTTGGTTTTTACAAAAGACTTCCTTGGGGCAAGTTATAAGGTTTCGTTTTCTCCCCTTGCTAAGCGAGAAAACAAAATGGCAGCAGATGTGCGGGGATTTTCTTGCAAAAAGGGATTTTCTGAGCTTTCCTAATCCCTTTTCACAATCCCTGTTCATGAGCTGTTTGAGACCAGGAATCCTTGATCGAAACTATGCAGCTAACTAAAAGACTGAACTGTGCATGCTCAGAACCCGAATTTTTAGAATTTAATAACTTTGAAACAGATTAATATTTTTTCACCAAACCAATGCTGAATTGTTCCATAGGATAACCTCTTTCTACGCTGAAAGGTTTAGGCCAAAATTCCAAACAGTGTGAGTGCAGCACAACGTCAAAAAATGACCCTGACATTTGCCAAAAAAGGTGAAAAACGCAGTTTTTGCTGCTTCGCTGCATGAAAACCACAAATCTGATCAAAACTCGACTTGACAAATCAAGAGATCTACCATCCAAAACTGTGTATTCAAAATTTCGTGCAAATCTGTTGAACAGTTGTGAAGTTACTAATGTGCAAAATTTGGGGTGTAACATTAAACTGCCTACTTAACCCTAACTATAGAGGTGCTACCGTGCCTCTATCATAAAGTTAAACTTGGGATGTCTCCTAGTTTTGCATATGTTGATTAATAAAAATTGTCATGAATTCCTTGCTCTCCCTCCGCTAGGTACATATTCACATTATTATTACTAAATTATTCCAAATACTAGGGAGACCGAGACTAGTGACGGTAGTATTCAGTTTCTGGAACCAGTTTTCATGAATTTTTATAGATGCTGACTCCTCCCACGTTGCTGTTAGCAAGCTGGATTCACCAACCTCCATTGCCTTTTTCCACCATCTAACTGCAGGGATGTAAATTCTGTACTCTAGGGACATTATATTATTTTCTACCAAGAGTAAGGCAGTTGGGGTGTCAAATGAAATGGAAACAATAACATATTTTTAGAAAAGGTATTCTGTACAATTTCCATATTCTTAATTTCTTTTTTTTTGTTAACAGAGAAGGCCCCATACCTCATTGTCGTATAAAATCTGATTATTGACCATAACTTTGAAAGTTTCTTTTAATGCCTGATATAAGTTGTCTGCAAACTGTTTAGCCAAACTAATGATAGCTTTTGTTAACTGTGTTGTCTGGTTTTTTTTGTGTTATCAGTTCCCCCCCCCACGTGCTCAGGGCACAACCACTCCTTCAGGCCGCCAAGGACTCCCACACCCCTCCGATTCTACCCCAAGTCTGCTTACCTCACATAGCAGCCATCAGGGTAACCTAGCGTATCCCTTCACTGGACAGGTCCCTCTCTTCTGAGGGGGAAGGCACCGGGGAGGGGGCCGGCACACTCTCAATTGGCCCCATGCTGCTGAGGTGGACATGGCTCACGGGAGGTCTGGAGGAAGTGTGGGTAGTCCGGTAGCCATCATCTGGCTGAGCCCCAAGTGATTTTCCATTTTTCTTGGTCACCCTGCTATTGATGTCCTCTTGCAGTGCTCCCGGTCTCCACCAGGGGCTGCTGCAGAGTGACATGCACCCAGTACCCACCACAGAAGAGGAGAGCAGTCCAATGGATGCTTGATTCTCATCCTCCCCTACCGGCCCACAGCAACCCGAGTCCGTTCCCGAACTTAGGTCGCCGGTGTGACGCGAGGTGTGGCGTCCAGCGCTTCAACCCTCAACGCCTCCGGGCTGGCTTTGTCTGTTTTTTTAACTGTTCAGTGTGAGGAGTGAGGTATCTCCTCCATGCCTCGATTGTTAAACAAAACAGTATTTGAAAGTAAAACAACTTATTACCCATTCCTTGTCATTTTTGGTTGTTTACCTAGCACCATGATATTAAATTTGTTGGTGTTAATTTAAATTTAGCTTTAACAAATGTGCAATGGTGCAAGATAACACCCTTTTCAGACCAAGGGGGTTTGAGATATATAGTAATTACTAAATTGTCTGCATAACATAGCAACTGTACCCTGGTTTTACCTATTGCTGGAGAAAACTATCTCACTCATGGCAGATATGAGAGAATTTAAATATACATTGAAAAGGAAAGAGGCCAAAATACAGTCCTGTTTAACACCTTTCTGCATGTCAGTTTCTGAAGACAATTTCCCATCTTTCCCCACTCTTATGCATGATTTATTGTTTTAATGTATAACCTGAATAAGTTTAAGTAAACAGGGGTCCATTTTATGCTCTTTTAACATCTCCCATAACAACTCCCAGTTTACATTATCAAATGCACCATTTATATCTAAGATTACCAAATGGAGATTTTGTTTCTTTTCGAAAACATAATTATTTATTACATAGCTTAAAATGACTATGGTGTTGGTGATTCCCTTTTTCTTACGGAAACCTAACTGTAACTCTGAGATAATGTTTTGACTTTCCTCTCATTCTTCCAGGTTTGATAAGATTACCCAAGAAAAAAATTTGAGGCTTATGTAGGGAAGTGTTATTTGCCCATAGTTCAAGGAGTCATTGGGGTCTCCTGTCTTAAGGGAACTATAATAGATTTGAGCCAAATTAAGGGAAGTTGAAGTACTGTTGAGATTATGTTGAATAGGGGTATCAAAATGTTTGCCCATAACTCAGACTGGCTAGAAAAATCTCTGCTGGTATCACATCATACCCTGCAGCCTTATTTATCTTTTGAAACCTGATTGCTAAAACAACCTCGCTTTCATTTATTTCAAAGATGTTATTGGCACTCTTATACTGTACTGCCTTCTTATAGGTGCCAGAACAGGGAGGACCACTAGGGCCATGGCTCTACCACTTTCATAAGTGGCCTTATCACTTTTTGCTATCATGGTAATATATTTAATAGGGGAAAATTTACCCCTTATGTCCTTGGCCCTACCATTTTTCAAACCGTTCCGGCACCACATGGACTTCCTATGCTTATTTCCATTTATTTCACTATTTAAACTATATTTTTTCATAAAAAATATTGTTCTGATTTGGCACTATCTGTAACTGCAAGTGTATTTCTTTCCAGGTTTTTAGAGAGAGAGAGATAAAATCAATTAGATCCCAAAATATTTTACTGTCCTTTTCCCTTATGTACGTTTGCAACTGTGACCACAAGTCTATGTTATGTTGCATTTTCTTCTTTTTTATCAACACTTTGTATTCTTTCCAGATTTCAACTATAGCTCTACAGTAATAAACATCAGTGAAACCAAAAAAGACTGGCACCAGTTACAGAAGTAGTAGCAGTTATTTGTGCAAAATAAAGATCTAAAATGCATACCATAAAGTGCAATACTGAAGCAAGGCACACTCATGCTAATGGCAGCAGCTACAAAGTTGGGGCGCTAAACTAAAAGTGCCCCTGACCGGTTTTGCTCCTCTGACAAAGCCACGGAGCAGAACTGGTCAGAGGTTCTGTTAGAATAATTTAACTTCTCAGTGATAATATCAGTGGAATGATCACTCTCCCAGCATTTTTTGATTGCTAGGCTGGAGATTTTGTCCAAATAAAAAATACATCAGTTATACACAGATCTAGGAGGGCTCCCCCTTATTTTGTTGGAAATGTAAAATTATCTTCTCTATCCCCTTTTACTTTTCCATTCACTACTCTTAATGAGTTGTCTAACAATAATGACATAATTTTTTCCACAAACTGGATATTCTGGTATCAATAGAATTATGCAGCGGTATATTACATATATTGATATCGTCTAGGTGCCCACATGTATCATATATTTCTTGTTTTGTACCAATTTTGAGATTAAAATCTCCCAATAAAGGTATGATTTTTTCAGTATAGGTGCACATACTATTTTCCAACATATTATTTACACATTTTGTGAAGCTGACCTCCTCCTGTGCATTATTAATTGGCAGAAAAAAACAATTTATCACTATAAATTCGGAGTCATCCAGACTTGTAATACGAGTGCACAAAGAACATGGTCTCCCTATGTCTAATAATAAAGATTTTTTTTTAGCTGGTTGTTGATATAAGTGAAACTAGCCCCCCTTCACTCTCCCCATTTGTTTTTCTTTGCGTGCTTCTCATTCAAAGCATTGATAGCATTGTAGCACACAATTCTTCCTTTTAAGCCATCTTACCTTAGGAAAATGTTATAAGTAATAATCCCTTAATGAAACTGTCAATTATGGCTATGGTTTATATTGAAAAATGCTTATGATGGAATGTACACCATGCCCTGCTGTAAAATGGAAAATGTTTTATAGGAAGTCTAACAGTAAAAATAATCCCTTCTAACCATGCTATATCATCACATTTACTAGTAATTCTAGTAATATTTCAACTGATTACTTTAACTTCTTTTTTATCTCTGGCAGGCTATCAGTTTGGCTCCATTGTTTCTATAGATTCTTCATGTCCTGTTACAATTTCCTCATTTGATGATGAATTAGTTAAACTAACCTCTGGTTTTGATTCTGTTTCACACTCAGAGAGTACCACAGGGTGGTTAACTTTGGGTCCCTTTTGTTTTCTCCTCATAATATATCTGTGATGTTCCCAGATAGAAAAGACATCCTCCTCAGCTAGTGAGTGGATAGTTTTCGATGGTTTTACAAACTCTGTTATTCTCATCTGATTTTCTGCAGTGCCTTCTGTACTTTGGCTGTTTTTTTTGTTACATCTCTTGTTCTTGTTTATTTTCAATGTACTTGACTCTTTATGTCTTTTAACTAACATTGCTACTGAATTATCTTATTTTATACCCATAGCTTTAAAATCCTGACTTGCATGTAGTAATGCTTTTCTTGTTTCAATATTTGTCTGTCTTCGGCTGTACTCACCTGGCCTGGGCATGGTGCCACTGTGCCCCATTGCCCACAGCTGCTGCAGGTTCCATTGTTTCCTCCAACTTAAGTTACTGTATCTATGATACCACTGGTCACCTGTTCACTCAATGCCCATCCTATGGGCCAGGACCCACCCCACAGTGCCCAGCACTTGCAGCTGGGCCGTGCTGGTCCTTTCTCCTCCTCCTCCCCAGCAGTTGCTCCTCCCTGGCCATCAAGATCAACAAAATTGGTCAGCTCTATAGCCGACTAGCGGGTGTCATGTTTTCAGAACCTTGTCACTCTCCTGCACCTATCTGACATGTTTTGGCTGGTGCTGGCTACATTCTCTCACTCCTATAGCTTCTCCCAGGACAGCCTTGGCTATACTGAAGAGGCTGGGCCTTAGCGAAGTATGTGTGTCATTTATGCTAACATTGACTTGCACAGCACCACATCCATGTCTGGGTGAGGAATGTGTGTGCTGCATGCAGATGGCTCTATGAATCCTAGGTACAAGCAGTACAGCTATGACATGTAGCAGTGCATGTGTAGCTGCAGAGCACTGGCCCTGGTGTTATCACTACACTAATACATCTACATGTAGTGCTAACCTGCAGTATTGAAACAGTGTATGCAAATTACCTCATTACACAGTCCATGCCCTAAGGCCCACTTTACATGTTATTACTGGTATGTATTCATTCATTTGTATGCCAGACTCCTCCAAGAGTATATGTAAGGAGCAGGCAGCCCCACACAGCTGTCATTGAGGTGCTGCAGGAAACTGGATATGAGTGTATTTATAATGGCCTGACAAGATGAGCATGGGTGTTCAAGGCAGTAAGTTCAGTACTTTTCCAGCCTTGCCTGTGGCTGAATTTGCACATGGCCCACATTCTGTACAATGCAATCAGTTCCCTTTTCATCCCTGTCCTTCAAAGACATGTATGTTTCCTAGACTGAGGGCAATAGGGTGTGTACATCCCAGTACATGGGATCATTGTTCTGCTGTGTGTATTCAAATCTTTTGGGGGACTGTCCTTCACTTCCCAATGGCTGATGAGGACAAGATCTGAAGACAAAGGCTTAGTGAAGAGGAAATACTGGCCCTGGCCTCACATAAATGAACTGTTTGTGAAGGTGCCGGCAGACTTCTGTGTCACTGGTGGTGGCCCACCCACTGCACAGCCATTGATTGTGACTGAGGAACTAATGGTGGCCACCATGCCAGCCTTGGCTGTGATTTGGGCCCCAGGGGGCTATGAGAGCCGGTGGGGGGCTATGAGAGCCGCGTTGGACCATCATAGCTATGTGAGTGACTGTGGTAGTCCCTGCACCTTGACATGCTCTGCATGTGCAGGTGGGAACACGTGCATAGCAGTGGTGCTGTTTGTTGCATGCTTGGAATAGGTTAGGGCTGACTCACATGTATGTTGATACAGGGCACAGCTGGAGCATCACTGAGGGCAATTACACGATGTCCTGCACACATTGGTATTCCATCAAAACTCTCTACAATAGTCCTGGGCATGCATTCTGCATGCCCACAGTGCCCCATGTATATGGCCTCTTGATAAATGCATGGACTGTCAAGGAGCACCGGATTTCCAGGTTACACAAAGAGGGAGGCCTGGCTTGTGACCTGAAGGATCAGATGTCTATGGGGTGATCCTCTACTGTGCTGCATAGGTGGCATCTGCTGTGTGATCACTGGCAATGGATGGTGTGTGTGATACACTTGGGAGTGTGGGTGCTGCAATACATGGGTGGCATGTGTATATGGCTGTCCACAGAACACTGGGCCAGCATGCTGTCATTATCCTATAACTGTACATGTATTACTCAGCAATACCCATCTTTCTTTCAACAGCCCAGTCCCAGTTCATTGCGGAGGACATAGTCTGCCAGGATGTTGCTGGACCTGCACTTCACATGGTGGTTGTGCGTACTACAGCACTGCTGATGGATGATGAGGATTATGATGATGAAATGGCATTTGTAGAGGGGTTCTGGGGGAAGGGGGTGTCCAATGAGATGGACTCCTCTGAGGGGGCAGGCAGGCAGCAGTGGCTGGCCACAAGCCAACTTCAACGTGCTGCTGTCAACCATAAGCATCCATGCAGGCCCATGTGCCACTGTGACGCTGCAGCCAGACTCCCTATGCAGGCATGGCCAGTGTCATACTACCATGCTGCCCCAGCCCCACACCACAGGATCAGCCATCACTGTGCTACCCCAGTCTCCTAGTTCACAAGCTCTGCCACCACTTTAGTGCCACCCTTGCCCCACCCTGGCATAAGGTGCGGCCCAACACTGCCTTCCAAGACAGTCCCCAATGACAGCAAGCAGCTGCCAATATGCCACTGCTGCAGGGTGATGTAGGGCCCAGGAGGGCCTCCAGGCCAAGCTGGGATGCCTGAGGGGCATGCTCCAGGCTCAAGATCAGTGTGAGGAAGGGCACCATGCAGAGCACATAAGAGGAGGAGGAGGTACCTAAACCAAACAAGAGAAACACTCTGAAGACGAGGGTCGATACCAGTCCATTTACAGAAGAAAGGGTTCTGAAAGAACTAATAAAATTGAAGGTGGACAAAGCAATGGGGCCTGATGTGATTCACCCAAGAATTCTAAAAGAACTAAGGGTAGAACTAATGACACCGCTGACTACTCTCTTTAACAAATCATGGGAGGATGAGGTGGTACCTGAGGACTGGAGGAGGGCAGATGTGATTCCTCTTCACAAAAGTGGGAGCAGGACAGAGGCAGAAAACTACAGACCAGTTAGTTTGACCTCAGTGGTAGGTAGTGAAAATGATGGAATCACTTCTGAAGGAAAGAATTGTTGAGTACCTAGAGGCCAGTGGGGCACAGGACCCAAGGCAGCATGGATTCACGATGGGACGGTCGTGTCAGACGAATCTAATAGATTTCTCTGACTGGGTGACCAAAGTAGTAGACCAGGGAGGGGCTGTGGACATGGCTTACCTAGATTTTAGCAAGGCATTTGATACAGTCCCACACAAAAGATTAATACACAAGTTAGCCAGCCTTGGAGTGGGTCCCAAGGTGGTAGCCTGGATAAAAAATTGGCTAGAGAACAGGACGCAAAGGGTAGTAGTAAATGGAGTCCACAGTGAAGAAAGTAGGGTTACTAGAGGGGTACCGCAGGGTTCAGTACTGGGACCGGTCCTTTTTAATGTCTCTATAAGTGACATTGCAGAGGAACTGGAAGGAAAAGTATGTCTCTTTGCAGATGACACAAAGATCTGCAACAGGGTTGATACACCAGATGGAGTGGAAAGGATGAGAAGGGACTTGGCAAGATTGGAGGCATGGTCAAATGTATGCAGCTCAGATTCAATGCAAAGAAGTGCAAGGTAATGCACCTGGGAAACAAAAACCCAGGGCAAGAGTACACAATGGGGGGTGAGATATTGACAACAGTAAAAATGGAAAGGGACCTGGGGGTAATTATATCAGATGACCTAAAGGTAGGCAAGCAATGTGAGAAGGCAGTAAGGAAGGCTGGGGGGATGTTGGGATGCATAGGGAGAGGCATCAATAGTAGAAAACAGGAAGTTGTTATCCCTCTGTACAGACAGTTGGTGAGACCCCATCTGAGTACTGTGCAGTTCTGGAGACCCCATCTCATAAAGACATAGACAGAGTGGAGGCTGTCCAGAGGAGGGCAACCAAAATGGTGCAGGGTCTGCACCAGAAGACATACGAAGAAAGACTAAAGGAGCTTAATATGTATACCCTTGAGGAAAGGAGGGAGAGAGGGGACATGACAGAAACTTTCAAGTACCTCAAGGGAATCAACAAAGTCCAAGAGGGTAGCATCTTTCAGAAAAAGAGATGCGCAAGAACAAGGGGGCACAATTTGAAGATAGAGGGGGGACGGCTCAGAGGTAATGTGAGGAAGTATTTTTTCACAGAGAGGGTTGTGGATGCATGGAACAGCCTCCCTGAGGAGGTCGTGGAGTCAAGAACAGTGAGGGAGTTCAAGAATGCATGGGACAGACATAAGGCAGTCCTAGTGGGGGGGTAGGAGGAAGGAAGCTGTTGGTTAATTAGAATCTGCAGCTTATCTGTTAGGTAGGAAAATGGGCAGACTAGGTGGGCCAAGCGGTCCTTATCTGCCGTCACATTCTATGTTTCTATGTTTAATCCATGGCAGTGGGCTTTGGGGGGCAGGAGCAGACCATGGAAGTAGGCTTTGGAGGACTGGCCACTGCCATGCTGGAGGTTGCTGCCATGGTCATTGGGAGGTGTGGGGGCAGGCAAGGGTGCTGGCTGTGCACAAGGCTGAGGAGTGTATTGCCATGGCTGACACCCCAGGGTGTGGCTACCCCAGATTATATGGGCCACTATATGCCATGCAACCCCACACCCCACACACCTTGGCCATGTGGGAAGACTGTGTAACCCCCTGGCCATGGCCTGCTCTTCACCTTGGCCACTACAATGCATGGCTGTGGCCAGTGGCAATACCAACTCTCTCTCTCCTCACCCATCTCCATGTAGTGGACAATGTTCCCCCTGCAGCCCACCAGGGCCCATAGCACACGCCTGGCCTGTGTCCATGGTGGGGGCATGGGTCACACGTAGGTATGCAGTGCCATTGATTTTGTTTCCCCATTCCTTCTGCCCACCCCCACTAAGATGGCTTGTATTTTTTTCCCCTCTCCTTCTGCACCCCATGCTTAGGATGGTTTGTATTTTTCTTTCCCCACACCTTCTGCCCTCTCCTTGCCAGGGTGGCTGATTTATTTTCTATGCTTCATATTGTTCCACATCCTTTGTATTGTTTTTGAACAGATCTGTATCTATTTGCACCTTACTGAATGCACTTTTTTTTGACCGTCTGTCTCCTGTGTGCTCTGTACTCTCCTTTTGGGTCCAAAGTGCTCTGCAGTGATCTTTTCCCAGTACTCCCTGGACCTCCTGGTCATCCTGGGGTCACACCAGTCGAGCTGCTCCTGCATCCCTTGGTCCATTGGCTCCCCATTTGCTGCAATGTTGTCATCTGGCACCTGCAGGAATTTTCTACAGTTCAGTGCCATGTTGTATTGTATGCAACAGGCAAGGAACATGGCACAGGCCTTGTATGGGGTGTATTGTAGGATACCACTGGAATGGTCAAGTCATCTGAACTGTACCTTGAGCATGCCAAAGACACATTCAGTGACATTGCAGGCTGCAATGTGTGCAATGTTATACCTGCCCCCTGCAATGGATGCAGGATGTAGGATAGCTATTAGCAGCCAGGGACGCTGTACGTATGCACAGTCCTCTGTGTTGGCTGAATCCATTGGTTATTGTCATCAGTGGCAGCTATGGTCAGTGGTAGGGTCTAGGGCATATATTGACCAATGAGGTGTCCAATGGGTATGTCTCTACCTTTGAATTTCTGATAGATTGTGGTATGCCAGATGAAAGCATTGTGGGCACTTTTGGGGTACTGTGCCAGGACATTGATGATGTGCCCTGTTGCACTGCACAACCCTTGGCAGCTGACAGAGAGAAAACCCTTTTTGTTCATGTAGGCCTTCACCAAAACCTTTGGGGTGCATAGATGGCAACATGGGTGCGGCCATGCACTTAGAACAGCTGGTACAGAAGAGCCAACCTGTATGCAATGCAGTAATGCTGCAGTATCACATAAAAGGCTGCAGTATTTTGTGGGGAACAGTGCAATTCAATGGCAGTTAGGCCTTTTTGTCATGCAATATTTTGTGACATGTCATTTACTGCAAGTGTCTGTGTTGCATTATGGCCAGCTTCACAGTAAGTGCACAACTGGATGGAATTGCTGCATTGTTGCTGTTCACTGTGCTGGTGTAATGGGGAATACGATTAACTCCCCAGAAAGGGCCAGCAGGACAAGTAGCAACTGGCCCAACAGGCACAATGTGGGAGGCTGTGTGATACCAGTGGTCACCCACCAGTGTCTGAAATGTTCCAGTGGCTAGTAAGCACAGTGCTGCACTCACCTTGAACTCAGCAGACACTGCATAGCTGTGGCTGGTCTCAGTCTAAAGCTCCTCGCAGCAGCTTGCACAGCGACATGAGCATGGGCCTGTTGAGCCTTTACCTGGCCTTGATATGCTCATTACTGAGGACTTTAAATGTGACCAGGGTCAGTACTGTCTATTGGCATCATAGCACCTCTAGGGCCTGCAATGTGGCCTAGGGGAATTCCCTGCTCCTCATCCTTCTGGATGGCCTGCATTAGATACAGGATGTGTTCCATTATTATTGTGCAGTTCCTTCACTGCCAGTGGATTTGTGCTGGGATAAGGCCAGCCTTTTATAGCCTTATTTAGTGCCATGCTAATGGACGCTAACATCCATCAGTGCAGTGCTGTTCCTTTGAATATCACTGTGTGCATCAAATTCATGTGACTGCTCCCTGTTTTAGTGCAGCATGCCCTGTCAGTCCTGGCTGGCACCGCACTAGTTTCTGAATATTGTGACCCAGTGCTGTTTACTGCTAGTGTGATGCTAACCCAGGTAAGTGTCATGCTTACTGCTTGAATATGGGGGCCTTAGTGTCTACCATATATGGTCAGTCTCTGATACTGCAGACAAATACGTTCACATATAAAATGTTTCAAATATACTTCTTTATTTTTGCAGTTGGATTACAAACTTTTGTCCGCTGATGCTTTATGACCCTAGAAGCAAAATGAAAGCAAATGTGCACAAAAAGGCAAGAGGATCCTATATGTCTTACAGCAGGGGTTGTCAACCTTTGGACAAGTGTCAGCCATGTCGGGGACCCACTACCAACCAACTCCAGACTGAATACATTGTTGTACATTTTGTACTACCTACAAGTCACTGACCTACCACTGCTGGGTGGGGGGAGGGTTGGTGCACAGCAAACTACATAGAAACATAGAAGTTGACGGCAGATAAGGACCGCAAGGCCCATCCAGTCTGCCCATTTCTTTTTCTACCTTATAAATGTGCCATCAGCCTTTGCTCTGTCAGTGGTCTATCTATTCATAGTCATTTGTATTGCTCCCTTATGCCTAGCCCATGCCTGTTTGAAGCCCTGCACTGTATTCATAGCCACCATTTCTTGTGGTAAGCCATTCCATGCATCCACCACCCTTTCTGTGAAAAAGAATTTCCTCACATTCCCTCTTAATCGGCCCCTCTAATCTCATGCTGTGTCCTCTTGTCCTGCTATTTTTCTTATATTTAAACATGTTAGACTCTTTCACCTTGTTAATGCCCTCAAGGTGTTTGAATGCCTCGATCATATCACCTCTCTCCTTCCTTTGCTCAAGGGTATACATATTGAGCTCTGTTAATCTGTCCTCATATGTCTTCTGATGCAGTCCCTGCACCATTTTGGTTGCCCTTCTCTGGACTGCCTCAATTTGGTTAATGTCTATAGCATAGTTCTCCTTTAAAAGTGACTGAATCCACCTCATACAAAAAAATTCTACTAGCTGCATTCAGTGGTACAGTGGCACAGTTCTCCTTTAAAAGTCTGTATGTAGGCCAGCCCAGTGGCGCTGTGGGTTGAGGCGCTGGATGCCTTACCTTGCGCTACACTGGCAACCATGTTCGGGAACGAACACAGGCCGCCGGGGGTTGGCAGGGTTGGAGAAGGATTGAGCATCCGAGGACTGCTCTCCTTCTCCAGGGAGGGGAATGCCAGTGGTTGGTGTTTGACTGGCCCCTAGTGGAGGCTGGAGGACAATGCACTGATGCTGCAGAAGAGGGGCAGAGACGAGGCAGACACCTGGAGGAGCGCATGAGAACGCGTGCATGCTCCCTCCACTGACATCATTGCATGCCCCTCTCTGCAAATACAGGAGAGAAAAACTGAAAAACGTGAGTCCTCACCATGGACGATGATTGTCCCCCCTCACAGAGCCACCGGGAGGGCACTTCCCCCAAACTGGATCCGGTCTGGTGGGTTGAGGGTCTCTCCACCCCCCACCATGAGGGGTAACTTGTGGGGGCTGAAGGGGAGGGGGTCTCATACCCAATTGGCATGGGGGGGGGGACATCAGATGGCAGGTGGGGACTCCAGGAGAAACAGCACCAACAACAACAAAAAAAATCTGTATGTAACCCAGCTAAGCACAGCTGATGTATACAGGGCCTGATAGTAGGACTGGAAACAGGCTACATTCAGTGGTACAGTGGCACAGTTCTACTTTAACCCAGCTAAGCACAGTTCTCCTTTCAAAGTACTGCCTGTGTTCACTTCACACAAAAAAGACATTGTCGGCCACACTGCACTATTCTGAGTCTTACCTAGCATGAATCAAGATTCACAAGCAGCAGGTGAAGCTAGGAAGACCGGGGTAGACAGAAAGCTATGACTCCTGGACAGCAAAATGTATTTAGCCAGGAAACGTTTGATTGCAGAGGTAAATTTCTGTCTCCGTATCCTCCTTCATACACTTATTGGCATTTTCCAAAAACGGAAGCGGGCGCAAAGTAATCTGCGAGGAGGACTGGCGATTAAAAAAAAACAAACAGGCAGAGAGTATGGAGAGACTGGAGAGGAGATAACGGCAAGCAAGTGAAACTTTTTTTGCAACACCATTAACACCTAACTAGCAGACTTTGGTGTTGATGGCAATGTATTCACAGTGGTGTTCAGTGGTGTTCATGAACGTTAAGCCCCCTCGAACAGCGTGTTGTACTCTACAAAATGACAATCGCATAATGAGCACTATTTTAAATTAATTGGAATCGTGGTCAGACAGTAGCAATCTGACAGTATTTTAGTGCGGTACTAATTCCTGGGTGATCCACAGCTCCCCCAGCAGTCGTCACAACCCCAGTGGCACACAGGACCCCAGTTGAAAACCCCTGTCTCTATAGAATCGGATGACTGGACCAGACGCAAAACAGGTTTTGTCAAAAACACACAAGATATATAACAATATGTAACACTTAAATAGACTACCTATGACTGAAAAGCAAACATTGATGATAGGCCATTCTTAACACTTGTAAGCTTTGTGCCCATCATTTCATCTACACAATAACAATATAGACAAGTCATGACAGAGCAACTCAAAATACTGAATATGACATTTTTCAGCAATAAACAGGTCATTATTTATGGCCTCAAAACTTCAAATGAAATATAGAAATATTTGTCTAACTTTTTAGCCATTCACACAGAGCATCAATAGTCAAGAGTTGTAGGAACTCCAAAACAGATATTGGCCTCATTCTCTCTTAAAACACTGAGAGGCATTTTGGCCCATTGGTTAGAGTGCAGTGCTGTGAACCCAGAGACACGCTGTTTGATTCATATAAATGCCACTTACAGTGTAATCCTGAGCAAGTCACTTAACCTTCTGTGCTTGGCTTCTCCCTAATTTTCCTCTAATCTAGCTCTCAGCCTTAGGGTCCTATATTTGAAGGTCTGAGCTAGCACTGCACAAAGTCCCTATCTTGAGCACAAGTTAGCACAAGGCCCTAAATGTACTATATTCAACCAAGTTCAGAGCACAGTGTGAGTGCTATAATCATGTTCTATATAGCCCCTTGAGTGCAGCCCTAAACGCTTGATCCTCAAATGGCCACCTCCCCATGCACACCTCTAGGGGCATACTTCTGCAGGCTTCTGCCACACAGAAGTCCTGCTCCACAAATGCAGGAACCTTTGCACATCCACAGATCTGGACAGCTGGTTCCCATTGCACCCAACCCCAGTCCACATGTGTGGCTATGCAGGTGGGTGGGAGTGGTTAGTCAGGGGTCAGAGTGGACATACCCTCAGATCCTGAACTCTCTCTGCACAGTGTGGAGGGCTGGCAGAGATGGCAGAGGGTTTGCAGCCCAAGGGCTGCAGCAGCTGACATGCACCCTCCTCTGCCCAGCCACAACTGCCTCTTGGGCCAGATCCCCACCACCAACCCTCAGCCCTGAGAGCCTTCATGGTTGGCTGGGGCACTACTGGCACTGGCTAGCAATGTTTTCAGTTATTTTAGCATTCTGATTGGGATATGACTGTATCCCATCATTCCCTCCTCACCACGAAGGCAGGGATCCACTGACAGCATGATCAGATGACAGTAGTCTGGATCAGCTTTTCCCTCCCTGCCACCCACGGTCCTCTTGCATGGATCTGCATTAGTTGAGTACAGGGGAAAGGGTTTGTGGATGCCATCTGTTGTAGACAGACATTATGTTGCCTACTGCTGCGAACAGAAAATGCCCGATTCAACCATATCCATCCCTCTTTATGGATCAGGCCCTATGGCACTAAAAAGTGTCCTAAGTACTAGTGCCGTGCACAAGGCTGATATCTTATATTTGTCTTTGTGTCTCTGGTATGTATATTTGTATGTGTATCTATATTTGCTTGCATATTAATGTTTGCAAAATATTTTTTTTTACATTTCAGAGTTGTTTCTGTTGTTAATAATGACACAAGACTAAGGTCTTGAGAGATTCAAAAAATATGCAATTATCAATGAAATGTGTATTTTTGGTATGAACAGTGGTCATCATACGTGTGCCACATTAGCTTAAGCCAAGATCTAATGCTACTGCTATAATGCTATAATCTAATGCTGTGTTATATGGTCTAACACAAATACAAGTAACTAAGACTGAAGTTTGTATTTCTAAAAAGTAGAGTATTTGTGTGTATTTGTGCTGAATAGTATTCTGTTTTGCACAGCACTGCTAAGTACTAAACTCAACCCCCAGCTACATAGGCTGTCAAGAAGAAAAAGCACTTTGGGCATCCCAAACCTTTGAGTTCTCTTGAACTAACTTGCTATCTTTGCAGGGCTTGATGCCAATGACCTCTTAGCCCATACAAGGTACTACTAAGGGGTCATGTGCACCTCTTTATGCTCTCATTAACTAGTGGTGCACTAGCTGCTGCTCCTTTTATTGCATGGAAGGTGGTGTGTGTGGAACTATACCCCCTTTCTGCAGGAATCTCATAGAATCATGGAATCTTGATGGCAGAAAAAGACTCTCAGGTCCATCTAGTCTGCTCTCTTCCACCTCTTTATTTATTCCACCCCCTACCGGTAGCCCCCTTCCTGCTCCCGCATAGCTCCTTGTGTCTGTCCCATGCAATCTTGAACTCTGCCACTGTTCTGGCCCCCACCACTTCCTCCAGAAGCCTGTTCCATGCCTCCACCACCCTCTCCGTGAAGAACTGTCCCCTCACATTGCGTCTGAATCCCCCCCTGCAACCTCAGGCTATGTCGCCTGGTTACCTCACCGTCCTTCCTTAGGAGTAGACTCCTACTTTCACCTTGTTGATCCCTTGACATATTTAAAGTTTCATTCATGTCCCCCTCTATCCCTTCTAGTTTCCAAGGAGTACAGCCCTAATTCCCCAAACCTCTGCTTGTACGGTTTACCCTGCATACCCTGCAACATCTTAGTCACCCTTCTCTGAACCCTCTCAATCTTGTCTATGTCCTTACACAGATGTGGCCTCCAGAATGGGGCTCCATACTCCAGGTGTGGTCTCACCATGGCTTCATAGAGGGGCATCAGTACCTCTCTTCGTGTGCTAGTAATGCCCCTGCCATGTAAGTCAAATAACAAGAAAGCCATATGCTTTGTTCCCCCTTCCTCCATGATTTCAGTGCTAGTATGGAAGGAAACCAATGCCTGGTAGTCTAGTGGATCCCCATCCTGGTCCTGGTGTCTAATGCTCACTCCCCCTAATTGTCACCTCCTTGGTGTCTGGTGGCACCTCCCACACCATGGGCCCTCAGCTCCTCCCAATCCCTGTGATGGGGACCAGTGCAGACCACCACTCACCTCTGTAGCTGTCTGCTGCTGCATCGTTTATACAACTCTGTATGTATTACAGTACTTGCAGGACAATTATTGAAAATCACGTAATTGATTTTCAATAGCTGTCCAGCAAGTACCGTGTTGCTGTACAGAGTTGCATAATGATACAGGTACTTATGAGTGGCAAAGAGAGGCTTGTTGTGAAGGTGAGTGGTGGGTGTGCCAGTCCCCAGGGCTGAGTTGGATAAGGTGTGGGGGCAGGGAATGGGTGGGATGCTACTGGACACTGGGGGTATCATGGGGGGCATGGGCACCAGATATGGGAACAGGGAAGGTGGGGCCACTAAAATGCCAGGGACTGGTTTCTTCCAGTTCTATGTGATAATGGTGACTGAATAATAAATGACGAAGCCAAAGTGGGCGAAGGCAAAACAGTGCGGCCACACAGGGCAAGGGGTACAACATAGTGATCACAGAAATGGTGACAACAATGCCACAGTGGCTTTCTGTGGGGGGCTTCACCCCCACTACTAAAATAACCACCTCTGGAGGGAAGCAACTCAGGGAGGGGGAAAAGCCATAGGTTGCCATTTCGGCGATTGCTATGTTGTACTCCTTGCCCTATGTGTCCCTGCTGTTTTCCTTCACCCATTTTGGCTTCACTGTTTTTGTGATCACCATCTTCACAGGATACTGTTTCTTCCATATTGGCAATGGGTTTGGAGTGATCGTGGGGGAAAATGCAATTTTTTGTTTATTTGACTAACTCAACACCAGAAATGTCTATGGGGGTGGAGGGTGAGCACCACTATCTGTGCTTGTAAAAGAAGGGTTTTGCAATGATCATCTAGTGCTATGCAAGCAGCCTATTAGCACTTCCAAAACTATTCATCTATACCAGTACATGCTATATGTATACCAGTACCATTCATTTGCATGTGTGCCTTGTTCTCAGCTCTCATTCACTAATAGTTTAGCACCATGCTACCTGTGTCATTGAATATGGCACAGAGTATGCTAACTGACATTCCATCATGCATGGCACAGTCAGTGCAGTGTGGTGCTAACTATTTGAATATGGAACCCTATGAATCTCCCTGCGTGCTGAAAACTGCAGCAAAAATTATCTCACCTTCCTTTCCTGATTGTATCTCACTTTAGGGTGCAGGTTTATGAAAGTTGCTATCTACTCTAATGCTGAATTCATTCCCTTTCTTTCCATTCCACTGAGTCTCTAACCATTACTTTTGTAAGCAAAGAAAAAGTAGCCTGGTGTTAGCATGATAGTTGAATCAGTTATAATTTAAAGTTAGAGTTCTATACCTAGTTCTGGACTTCTGAAAATAAAATCAATATGTGTGTTAGTAAGAGTACCAGGAGGTACACAAAGACAGAAGTTCTGTGCATACAGTCTCTTAATTTATGATTTTTCTATACTGTACATGTCTAGAACATAATTTATTTTTTAAACAAAAATTATTCAAACCTATTTTGTGAAGTGAGAACACCTAAAACATGTATAGATAGTAAAGTACTACAGTCTTGCCAATTTTTATAACTTAGTGTTTTGCAGTACAGGTTGTATGAGTGTTCTGAAATTAAAAATGGCACTAGTTTTTTTTTTAATTCAGATTTTATTTCCAAATCTTTAATTCATAAACGTCTTAACAGATCAGGATCAAATTCATCAAGTTTGTAGAGTCTGGCAGCAACACCAAACCCTGAAAATTTCAGTCCAGTCTGTGTATGTGTGTTGGTGTTGCAAGTTACAAAAAATGTAAGTTTCCAGAGACCCCACGTACTTGTACAGTGGTACTCAGAGACAAGTCTCTGTTTGTGACATATCAATCACTAACTCTCAGGAATTTCTGCTAACAATGATTTATCCTATAAGCTTAGTGCCTTTTAAACACATATTATAGATCATGTGAATGTCATGCAATACTCCTGACTAATCACAGTGGTTCCTTCAGTTGCCCATGAGGTAAACTTACCTGCATAAGAGTGTCTCACACCCTAAGCAGCTTTGATGGGCTTCTCACTGACTGCTCATGCTGACAACATTTGGTATAAAAAAACAGGAATTTTAAAAGAAACAATTATGAGATCAATAATAATTTTATGGGTCCGATTGGAGGATCTCTTATGGATCAAAGAGTGACACTGCTTGTATCATGAGGATGGCTGACCAACTCACCTTCTGTTTGCAGACTTTTCATCCTAAGAATGCATGAAGCAACACTTTTGTATCCATATGAGACTCTCCGACTGGACCTGTAAGCATATATTATTATAAAATGGCAAGGAAAAATCTTGACACCTTATTAGCTAATTAGCAGTGCAAAAATGCTTCATTACCTACAACATTAGGGACTATTTCCTGTATACATTTTATTTAAAATGTATTTATGTAAACAATTGATTTTTGTAAAAAAAAATCATATTAAAAATGTTTCACTTTACATATATAATATATAAGATTAGTGAGTCATTTTACAAGCAGAAGTAGTCACTTCATGGTGTACATTAAAGGATCTGAATGCACTTCCCAGGGGTGCAAGGGCACTCAACCTTCAGTCTTGTGCCTCACTCCCCTGGGACATGCATTACAATCCTTTAATTTGTACACTGTGGTGGCTTAATGCTTGTATGATTCCTACTGACATAAGTAGATAAGACAAAGGACACTGTGATAATGTCATCAGGATAACTTTAGTTATAATATAACCTATCCCTGATCATTACTTTATTGTAATGCTGCTGTGCAACTATAATTAGGGTTGAGTTGGCACTTTAATGGTAAATCACAATTTCCAGCTGCATGTTGCCCAGCTGTCTTTTGACCCAGGCTCTTGAGAATTGGCACTCTTGCTGTGTTACTAGATCTCTAAAGCCTCCGAATTTGGTAACATTCAGTTTTGTATCTTTAAAATGAGAGCAGAGTCAACACATTACAAGGATCTAGGCACAGTTCTCAATACAAGAGACTGGTAATAAATCACTGTGAAATAATTTAGTGGCAGCCCTTTCCTGCGACCCCTCAAGCTATGCTCAGAGGATGGTTGAGAGCCCTTCCATGCCAGCGCTGGTGAGTGAAAGGGGTGGAGTTGGTGAGTAAAGTGTATAAAGCTCCATTTGCATTGCCAGCTGCTGCCAGTGTACCCATCACATCACTTTTGTGACATCCCAAATACTGCCAAAAAAAACCAAACTGGTAGTGTGGGTCATTGGAGTGCTGCACCAGGTGTACAAGAATATTAGGGGACAGAGATCACCATGGGACCAGATCGGAGACAGGCATCTGTTTGGGCATGCAGGGTTAGAGAGAAAAGATCCTCTAGACTACCAATGAAGGATTACATTGCATAGAACAAAAAATCTGCTCGATAAGGAGTAGTTGATGCACACGCAACAATCACTAAAATCAGAAAATAAATTGCA
This sequence comes from Neoceratodus forsteri, assembly GCA_016271365.2. Classification (NCBI taxonomy): domain Eukaryota; kingdom Metazoa; phylum Chordata; order Ceratodontiformes; family Ceratodontidae; genus Neoceratodus; species Neoceratodus forsteri. The sequence continues at coordinate 1,267,667 of CM057453.1, forward strand.
GCACACACTTTCAAATGATATGACAAACAACATTCTGTTTTAATGTGCAAAATTGCCAGGAGAGGTGAACAAAGCACCCTGGCATTTCAGGGTTCACTACCTCTATGTGAGGTTGGATGGTGCTAACAATCAGAACTTCTAATGACTGGGGTGCTGCAATTTCTTTTCTGATAGTTGTGCTCATTACCATACTGCACAACAGGGTTGTTTGAACAAATTGGTGCAAATACTATTAAAAGAGGATAAACAAAAGTATAAAAAAGTTCAAGAAGAAATAAAAATAATATAGGAAAAGAGCAGTACTTCTAAAGAAAGTCTTGAATTTAAATTAATTGAAAAGGAATTTAATTAAGAATTACATAGACATGTGAATGAGTTAATCAAGTGAAAATGCTCTAAATTTGAATATGATAAAAATGACTATTTGACTGAACAAATTTTCACCTGGCATCACCCTGATCACTTCCAGAGCAGATCAAGAACTTGTTCTCATATTAATAATAGAAATACTTGAAAAATACAGTGAATAGAGCAACCACTGAGAAAGAAAGTGACTCAGAATCCTTCAGTCATGTGACAGCTACAAGCTGGTCATTTTTTTTTAGAAAATAAATCAACCCAATTGCATGAACCCAGTCACACCAAGAAAAACAAAACAAGAAAAGGAAAATTAGACATGGGAAGTGAGGAGGACCGATCAGAGACAATAAATACAAGGTCAGCCAGAGAGAAAGCACAGATGACAAAAAATCTTTTGTCAGCAGTAAGTCTTACAGAAACATGTCTTTAAGCATAAAAATGAGGCTTACATTTTATTCCAACACCATTTGCCAATCAGGTATTACATAAAATTAATTTTGGGCATCATTTTGTAGTTAAAAAATGGGCTGGCATAATGCAGAACCATCAGTTCAATGGACTTATGCAACCAAAGCATGGAGTAATGCTCATGAACATAGTTTGTAGTCAGAAGGCTAGTTATATGATTGAAATGTTTGACTGTTATACCTGTATGCAGATACCTGACCATTTGCACTCAATGTTCCCTGAGGGACTTTCACTGAGTCGGGCTACCGAAAAGGCAAAGGACTCTTTTTAAGAAGGATTCCTCCCCTTGCTCAGTTTGCCATCCAATGCAGACCACACTGGGTCTGCTTGCCCCATTGTCTCTAATCAGTGAAGAAGTACCCCTCATCAATGAAAGATTAAACCAGGAATTTGGAGGTGTAATGGCCAGAGGAACTATTACAGATATTCCCCTTGGAGTCCTTGGTTGGATACCATGGATAAATTATAACACTGTCAAATAAAATAATTTTTGCTTAATGTGTCTTAGTAAAAGGGCAATAGGTTAATAAGAAAACTCAGTCCTTAACACCTAATAGCTTTTAAGCATACAATCATAGCCAAACTCAATACTTGGGCATTTGTTTTATTATTAGTTAACAACTTATTAACAATTTGCAATCAATATTTACTTATGGGTGTTACAAACCCACTCAGCAGGTCAGCCCTCTACTCCCAAAGTGCCAACATCCGAGCGCAGTCTCGTGAACAGTTAACAGAAACAGGGTAACCCTTCTGTCTGTTTTGTGGATTTGAATCAACCTTTGGCCTCAATTCTGGAAGGATTCAAACTGTGAACCTCTTGCTAGCGTACCCATGCACAGGCTCAGATAATTCTGTCTTTGGGGGTCAGATATCTTTGCCTATGGGCACCTAACCAAGGGCCAGATATTCAAAACTTTGCCCGGGCAAAATTAGCACTGCCCGGTGGGCAAACTTAGCCCGGAGCACAGAGCAAGCTATATTCAAAAGGAATAGCCCAGGGCAAACAGCTTCTGAATATAGCATGGGAATGAGGCCGGGCAAACTGGGCTGGGAGTGCAGGGCAAACTTAGCCCTGGAATAAGACAGCTCTGAATATGGCAACCAGGAAGTGCAAACCACAACAGCAACACAGTGCACAGCGATGTGGAGGTAGATAGAGATGAACTATGTGGCCAATGTGTGCCAGAATGCATGGATTAGTACAGCTGCAGGCAGCAGTGTTGAAAGCACAGTGTGCAAAACTGTAAAATATTTCCAAACTGTTAGCGCAGCTAACATCGCTTGTGTGGGGTTTAGCGCAGGGTTAAATCGTAGCCCGGAGCAAACACGCTGTCTGGCGCTAAACTTTGCCATATTCAAAAGTGACTTGCAAATGAGCCTACTTAGTAGTCTGTGGCAAACATCCAAATTAGCATCTCATTATGACCTGATTTGCATGCAGTTTGCACTGGCTAACTGTTTAGCCTCGCGCTTAAACCCGTAGAACGTTAGCTCTGCTAAACAGCTTGGGGAATATTATACAGTTTTGAACACTACTTCCACATGCACTGCTGCCTGCAGCTGTACTGGGACAACACAGCATAGGCACAGATGGTGGTGGTGCTGCATGCAACTGTCACATTGTAGGTCATGCTACAGTGCACAGCAGAAACTACAGTAGCAAGGGGGCCAGTAGTGTGTAGGGCAGTGATGATGACTGCACTATACACAATGAGAGGCCCAACCTGCAGGTGTTTACTGACAGTGGACATTACTGTTATGCTGTTGTGTGACCCACAGATGCGTACCTGTGGCATGGGATGCTCACAGTGACATGTACATTTCTGGCTTTGTGTGCTGTGGCAGTTGTACAGCTGTGCGGTATGTGGCGGGGGCATATATTATCCGAAAGGCACACTGGTGTTGAGGTATTCCCAATACTGGCCCATGTGCACTGCATGATGTGTCCCAGCCTTGTGCTACACATCTGGTCTGAGGCACAGCCTCGCCACCCATACATACTCCCTCAACATCCTCCATGCCCACAGTGCTGCATGTGTTCTGGCATCTGTTGGTGTCCACAGAAGTGTGGTCCACAGGTGTGCTGTATGGCCACACTGCCATGCTGTCCATTGGCAGCAGGGTCACCACTACTGCCTGGCATGGCTGGGACTGGTGGCAGATGATGGCATCATTGTGATGCCATCAGTTAGCAGCATGCTTCCTCTATGTTTGGCTTTATCTATGTGTCATATTTCTTGTTAGGGTCATGCAAAACCCACGCTAAACCCACGCAAACACCGCTGCAGTCATAGTGTCATGCAAAGTTGCTTGCCCAGGGTTAAGACAAGCATTTTCTGGGGTAATGTACACCGCTAAATGTCGTTAAGTCACGAAAACATTTAGCGTGGTGCTAGGTCGCTGAATATAGTATTGCTCGTATTCATGTCAGTTTGTCCCTTGCATACATTATACTTTTGCCCACGCTAAAGCAGTTTGCCCGCACTATTTGGCCTTTTGAATACAGCAGACCCGCGCTAATCCCGCTCTAAACCTACGCAAACGGTTTTTGCCCGGCGCAAAGTTTTGAATATCTGGCCCCAAAGGTGTACAGAAATGAACCCTTAAAACTTATAATACAAGATCTCAGATTTCTCTTACCTTTTTCCAGTTTGGTATCACCATTCAAGCTTATGTACAGTGTCTGCTTTAACCATATATACTCCACTTGTAAAAGAAAAGAAAAGAAATCAAAGACAGACCAAGTAGGCTCTAAAATAGAGTTTGACTAAAATAGATAAAAGATATGTAAGACATAAAATACAGAACTATATATCACAAAACAGAAATATTTTAAAAGAACAAGGTTTTAACAGTGCAATTCCTACTACAGTACTTAGATTTGCCTCTCTCTCTCTCTAAATACCTGCTTAAAGTGCTCAAAGATGCTTCTTTGTCAGAGTATAGATAAAAGTGTGTCCTCTGAAGGAAAACAGAATATTGTTTAAAAGCTGGCTTTGCCCACCTCTTTGCATGAGGTCACCTAGCTCCTCCCTGTCAGAATATATTAAAAATATATATCTATACAAAAACAGGATGTTTTTTTCCAGAAGATAAATTCATATTCTGTGATCTCAGCACAGCTCATTTTCTTTTTTCAAATGAGATTTCTTTGATCTATTGATCAGCTTCCCCTTTTCCAGGACATCAAAGCATCTTTTATGACTTCACACTAAAATGTCATAACCTGCTCTTCTTTCCTCTAAGCGTTATAAAAGTTTATTATCTATCTTGGCAGTTAGGTATCTTCTAGCCTGTAATTAGCTCTTGGCCTTCCAGGTAACATCTTGTATCTAAAACCTGTGTGTATGTGTGTGATCTCACATGCTGTTTCGGCATTTCTCATGAGACAGTCCAAAACACATTTCTATATTACAAAAAATCATACTGCACTCAGAACTGACTGTCCACGTCATAATCCTCCCCACCTAGACTGAATTTGGGGCTTTATCCTCTGCATGGGATGAGCTTCCCAAATCAGTTCACTCCTCAAAGAGATGAGACAGGCCATCTGAATTCTGGTTTTGGCTCCAGTCCTATGTCGATTGTCAGATCATACCTTTGCAAAGCAAGACTCCATCTTAGCAATCTATCATTGTTTTTCCCCATCTGCGTCAGCAAACCAGGGGTTGTGGTCAGTCTGCACCACAAAATGCTGCATGTAAGCATGGCTCTAATTTCTTTAGGGCCCACACTATGGCAAGACACTCCTTTTCCACCATGGAGTATGCCTGTTCCTGGGAAGTAACTTCCACTCAGGTATGCTATTGGGTGATCCCTCCTTGGCTGGATGTCTGACCCAGTACTGCCCCAATACCCATGTCTGAGGCATCAGTCTGAACTATAAAGGGTCTGCTAGTCAGGACTTCTCAAACAAGAGCACTGTGCAGGCCTCCTTCAGTTTGGTAAAGGCTGTCTCACAGGATGGATTCCAGGTAATTTTCTTTGGCATCTTTTTCTTTGTCAGGTCAGATAGGGGTGCAGCCAGGCACTGTAATTAGGTACAAATTTTCTATAGTATCCTGCTGTCCCAAGAAAATTCCTGACCTGTTTCTGTGTTTCTGGTCTGGGCCATGCCTGGATTACCTCTATCTTTATTTGGTTAGGACGGAGCTGTCCTAGGCCTACCACATGCCCGAGGTATGCCACTTCTCCCATGGCCACCTGGCACTTCTCTGCTTTGACAGTGAGTCCGGCCTCTGTATCTCTGCCCAGCACTTCCCTAGGTGGGATAGGTGTTCCTCCCAGCTGGTACTAAAGATGGCAATGTCATCCAGGTATGACACGGCATACTCCTCAGCACCATTTAACACCTGTTTCACCAACCTTTGGAAAGTGGCTGGGGTGTTCTTCATTCTGAAAGGCATTACTTAAACTCAAATAAGCCTATTGGAGTGATGAAGGCTGACCTCTCCCTAGATCTGTCTGTCAACTCTACTTGCCAATACCCCTTGGTCAGTTCAATCGTTGTGAGGTAGGTTGCCCCTCCCAACTTGTCCAGGACTTCATCTGTCTGGGGCATTGGGTGGGTGTCTGACTTTGTGACTGCATTTGGTCCATGATAGTCCACACAGAAACGAGTAGAGCCATCTGGCTTAGGCACAAGGACTATGGGTGAGGCCCAGGAGCTGTGGGATCTCTGGATTACCCCTAAATCCAGCATCTCCTCCACTTCTCTCCTAATGTCCTTTTGGACAGCCTCTGTCACCCGATATGCTGTCCACTGTATGGGTGTCTGTGTCCCTATCTCCACATTGTGTGTCACTAAGGGGGTTAGTTCAGGCTTGGCACTAAACAATGGGGCAAAGTCTGCTAAACCTCCTTACTTTCTGGATCTGGTCTGGGGTCAGCTGGGAGACAATTTTACTATCTCCACAGAGGACTCCCGCTACTTTCTTCCAGCAAGTCCAGAAGGGTCTTCTTTGTCCGCCCCTTCCCCAGAACTATAAACTGCAAACACCATGTCAGCCCTATTTGCATATGGCTTCATCATGTTGACATGGTACATCCTATCTGTCTGTCTTTGTCAGGTAACTTTATAATGTAGTTCATGTCATTTACCTTCCTAACCACTTTGCACGGTCCTGACCACTAAGCCTGCAGCTTGTCTTTCCAGACCAGAATAAGGACCATGACTTCCTGACCCACCATGTACGAGTCAGCTCTGGCTCTGCAGTCGTACCACACTTTTTGTTTCTGTTGGGCAGCTGCCAGGTTGCTCTGGGCTGTCCCCATAAGCTCCTTCAGCCTTTCCCTAAAACTAAGGATGTAATCTACAATGGGAGTTCCCTGGGTGGTGTGCTTGCCTTTCCAGTCCTCCCTGATCAAGTCTAGGGGCCCACGTATCCGGCGTCCATATAAGAGTTCGAAGGGGGAAAGTCCTGTCGACCCTTGGGGCACCTCCCTGTATGCAAACAACAGGTGGGGAAAGTATTTCTCCCAGTCCCTCCCATGCTGTTCAGCAAACGCCCGGAGCATTGACTTCAGGGTACCATTGAATCATTCCACAAGTCCATTGGCTTGTGGGTGATATGGTGTTGTGCATCTCTGCACCACCTCACACTTCTCCCATAAACATTTCATCAGGTCCAACATGAAGGAACCCCTTGATCAGTGATAACCTCCTGTGGAAACCACACAGGAGAAAATCCCAAGTAAGGGATCTGCCACTTTGTCTGTCCTCAGTGAGGATAGGCGACTGCCTCTGGGTACTGGGTGGCATTATCCACCACAGTCAGGATGAATCTCTTCCCTGAGGAGCTGGGTGTGTTTAAAGGCCCTACAATATCCATTCCCAACCTCTGGAATGGCTCCTCCACTATGGGCAAGGAATCAGGGTGGCTTGGGTTTCTTGCCCACCTTCCTAGTTCTTGGCACCAGTGACAAGACTGCAATCTCCTTCACCTGCTGGGTGAAGTTAGGCCAATAGAAATTCTGGGCCAACTGCTGCATAGTGCATGCGATTCCCAGATGACCAGACAAGGGAATATCATGTGCAATCTTGAGCAACTGCTCACGATACCCCTGGGGAACAACAAGCTGCCTGCCTAGCATCCCTCCCTCTGTCTGTACTGCCTGAGTATACATAAGTCCATTTTCCCAATAAACCTTATGTCTGCCGTCACCTCCCTGTGCACCATCCGAGTCTGCCCAAGCCCTCAGCTTCTCTAAACTAGGGTCTCTTCTCTGAGCAGCTGCAAACCCCTCACACATTCCCAAGGCATGGGACAGGTCCTCTTCAGTCACTAAACTAGGGTCCCTAGCACTAGCATCAGGGCACTCAGGATCACTGTCAATCCCAACCCTCTGACAATGGGTCACCCTTCCCTCTTTGGAGTAACCCTCTGTAGCTGTGTGGTTACTTGCTACTGGGGAAATTTCTACCCCCTTTTTATCAATCTCCCCTTCTGGAGATACAGGCTGGGGAACCAGCCTCTCAGTGGTTTCCACAGTGGCTTCTGTGGGGTTCAGGGAACTATAATTTTCCCTTGCCGCTTGGCTACAGGTAACTGCAAATACCATCCCCTGTTGGAGATTGTTGCCCAGGATCACATCCACTGCTAATGTTTTGGCTGCAGCCACCTGTTGCACAGTTCCCCCTGTTTCACCCCAGTCTAAGAGAACACTAGCGAGGGACAATGTTTTCTCCCCACCCGAAATGTCCTGTACAGTGAAGTATTTATTGGGTATAAGCTGACCAGGCTGTAGCAGATCCCTCTTTACCAAGGTCAGGGATGCCCCTGTGTCCCTTAACCCCTGCATCTGTACACCATTCACCATGACTGGGTGCATGTGTTCCCTCATGTTCACTGGCAATCTTCCAGGGACACACAAACAACCCACTTCTTTTCTAGCACCCGGTTGTGTATTATTGCTCGCCTTTTTGGGACACTGTCTGGCAATATGCCCAGTTTCTTTACACAACCAACATTCATTTCTTCTCTCAGAGAAATCTTTTCTCTGAAGCCTGGTGCTAACAGATTTTGGTGGAAGCAGTGAGGGTTTTAGCTGCCCTGAAGGTGCACTTTTCCCTTTCTGTGCTGCCATGCCCACCCCATTTGCTCTCAGAGCAGGTCTGCTCTTGGCATAGCGGTCCGAGAGTTCAGCAGCCTCTTGCACTGCTTTGGGATATCAGTCCTCCAGCCAGGTTTTTAGCTCTGCTGAACATGCCCAATAAAACTGTTCTAACAGAATCACATTTTCAATTTTATCAACAGAGTTTGCCTCAATTCCTTCCCACCAACATTTTAAAAACTGACCTTGTTTCATGGCTAGTTCCTCATAGCTCATGTCAGGGCTTCTCCTGAGCTTACGGAATTTAGCTGTGTATGATTCAGCAGTTAATTAAAAATTTTTTAACAGTGCAGCTTCAATTTTGCTGTAATCATAACTGTCCTCATTGTCCATTTGACCCAATGCACCCTGAGCTTTCCCAGTAAGTAGTTGGGATAGCTGGAAGCTCCTGGAATCTCTAGAAATTTTAGCCTGAATACAAACTTTTTCAAAAGAATTAAAAAGGCATCCATGTCCTCCCCCTCTTTAAATTTGGCTATTAATTTGGAATTCAATTTGTAACCCAGTCCTGCAGTCCCAGTTAAACCCAAGCCACTTACCTGCTCTGGTGCCACTGGTTGGAGTCGTAGCTTCTCCAGTTCGTGTTGCCTCTGGTGCTCCTGCTCCTCACGGTCTACGTCTCGGCATTCTTGCTCTGCCTCATGGTGTTCTTGCTCTCTCTTCTCCTCTGCAGCTTGCTGGCACTCATGCTTCTCACAGTCTGCCTCCCGCTGTTCCCACTCTCTCTCTTCTCCTGGAACTCCAGCTCTATCCTGCACAACTCAATTTGCAGCCTGAGTACTTCTGGATCCAGGATACTGGTGACCTTCCCCTGCTGCTGTGGCCCTTCACTGACAGTGGCCCTGTTGCCCTCCTCATCGGATCTGGACACTGCACTGGCCACTAGCCCTGCCACACTTGAGGTTTGGTCCTTTTCAGTCACGGTCTGTGACTCGGTGCTCTGGGTATCTGCTACCATCAGGGCATCCACTAGGTTCTGTTGCTGGCTTTCACTTGTGATGGGGACTCCTCTGTCCAGCACAACTACCTTAAGAGTAGTCTACAGTGTGCCTGCAGTAGTTGGAAGCCATCTTATTCTAACTACGGCTACCATTGACTTGCACTTTAGGAAAAAAAAAGTAAAACTGGTAGGAACTTGACTGTACGCCAAGTGATATAGTTCTGTTTCCTTTTAAAATAAAACTCTGCCTTTTTCTTTCTTTGCAAGTGAGCTGATGGTCTCAAGCTGACACACTGAGCAATAAAAGCTTGTAATACCAACATTTTGCCACCGCTGCCAACCAATCTGTCACAAACCCACTCAGCAGGTCAGCCCTCTACTCCCAAAGTGCCAACCTCCCAGCACAGTCTTGTGAACAGTTAACAGAAACAGGGTAACTCTCCTGTCTGTTTTTCGGATTCAAATCAACCTTTGGTCTCAGTTCTGGAGGGATTCAAACTGTGAACCTCTTTACAGTGACCAATGCACAGGCTCAGATAATTCTGTCTTCGGGGGGCCAGATATCTTTGCCCTGGGCACCTAACCAGGTATACAGAAATGAACCCTTAAAACTTATAATAAAGATCTCAGATTTCTCTTACCTTTTTCCAGTTTGGTATCACCATTCAAGCTTATGTACAGTGTCTGCTTTAACCATATATACTCCACTTGTAAAGAAAAGAAATCAAAGACAGACCAAGTAGGCTCTAAAAATAGAGTTTGACTAAAATAGATAAAAGATATGTAAGACATAAAATACAGAATTATATATCACAAAACATAGAAATATTTTAAAAGAACAAGGTTTTAACAGTGCAATCCTACTACAGTACTTAGATTTTCTCTCTCTAAATACCTGCTTAAAGTGCTCAAAGATGTTTCTTTGTCAGAGTATAGATAAAAGTGTGTCCTCTGAAGGAAAACAGAATATTGTTTAAAAGCTGGCTTTGCCCACTTCTTTGCATGAGGTCACCTAGCTCCTCCCTGTCAGAATATATAAAAATATATCTATACAAAACAGGATGTTTTTTTCCAGAAGGTAAATTAATATTCTGTGATCTCAGCACAACGATTTTCTTTTTCAAATGGCATTTCTTTGATCTATTGATCAGCTTCCCTTTTCCAGGACATCAAAGCATCTTTTATGACTTCGCACTAGAACGCTCATAACCTTGCTGTCTTCTCTAAGTGTTATAAAAGTTTATTATCTATTTTGGCAGTTAGGTATCTTCTAGCCTGTAATTAGCTCTTGGCCTTCCAGGTAACACCTTGTATCTAAAACCTGTGTGTGTGTGTGTGATCTCACATGCTGTTTCAGCAATTCTCATGAGACAGTCCATAACACATTTTTGTATTAAAAAAAAATCACACAGCACTCAGAACTGGCTGTTCACATCACGATGGGTTTTAGTGTGTGTTTAATATTTACTAAACATAATTTTGATGTTTTATGACATGATTACTGAGTGAATTATTGTTTCTTTTTAAATGCTTAAAAACCTTTATAGTAAAAGAATGAATTATATGTTAAATACTTCTCTGGAAATCACAGGCAACATATTTTTAGCTGTCTGGCCTAACCACAAAAAGTCAGCTGATGACCAAATTCCTTTTATGTTTGCTTGAGCTCATGCTAAGAAACATGTTGACAGCCTGCTGGAGTAGCAGGTTGTGAGGTGTGGCCATGTTATGGCCAATGCCACCATTACTTTTTAGGGCTTGTCTCCGTGGCACCAATGAATGAGCACGCTGTCTATGACAGCAGCTCAAAAGTGTGCCAACAACTTGAAACAATTTAGCTGCTGCAATGAGGGATGGCCTGTCATTGTAGTGCATGCCTTGCCTGGTGTAACATTTCAATAAACATGGCAGTGGCTGTTGCTGTCCACCTCTCACAGTCCTGCCTGAATGCAGATGTCAGGGTGCCCAATCCCCCTGTTGGCATGCCCCCTTCTCAGTTTATTTGCCGATGGGGAGCCCAATCCCCGTCAGCATGATGTCCCTGTAGTTTAATTTGTATGCCGAGGTGCCTGTCCTCGGCATCAAGCCCCCCAAACACACACCTGTTTTCTTTGCCGATGGGGTTCCCAGTCCTTGTCGGCTCCAGTAGTCCCAAAACACCCAGGTGGCACACTGGGAGCACACCCCAGTATGCCAAATGTACCTGTAAAAAAGAAATCATTCCCATGAAGTTTTTCTTTTTTTTAACATGTAAAGAAGAAAATGGCCCCTCATTGTCTGTGGTGCCCCCTCCCCCAACCCACATCCACCTTCTGTACACCCCATCTCCCCGTACCCCCCTCGCCCCATACTTACCTCCGGAGCCCAGTGCGATGATCTTCGGTGGAGTAGGAACACATCTGCACTCACCAAAGCAGACCGTGAACTGAAGAAATGCTGGTAAGCTGTATAATGGCATAAATGGGGGGGGGGAGTTCAACTTAGGTGGATATCTCAGCCATTTTTGTGACTTCTGGCACCAAATTTTCAACATGAGGTTCTTGGGACCCCTCCTCATGAACTCAGTCACTGTCATGTTGTTATTTGGTCCTGAAAGGTGATTTTGAGGTCATTGCATGGAATCACCATGTGGGACAGATTAACAAAATGACAGTGTCACTGTTCATGAGGTGGGCTTCCAGAAAGCCTATGTTGCAAATTTGGGGAAAAAATTCCAATAAATGACTATGTTACAAGTGTGCATTGCACAGTTCCGATGCATGCTCGTAACTTCGAGAATTTTTAATATTTTCACTCCAGATTTTCAACATTGCCATTTTTCCACACCTCCTTATGAACAGTACAGCTGTCATTTTTCACATCCTGCCCAAAATGTGTTTTTGCACATCTGGTGCACAATGGTGCGGTCGCTGTGCGAAATCAATGTTCAGGACAGATTAAGAAAATCACAGTGACAGTGTTCATAAGGCGATATCCCAAAAGGCCCATGTTGCAAATCTGGTGAACAAATTCCAAAAAATGACTGTGTTACCAGAGTGCATTGCACAGTTTCTACGCACGCTTGTAACATTGCAATTTTTTTATATTTGTACTCCCGATTTTCAACATTGTCATTTTTGCACACTGCATTATGAACAGTACAGCTGTCATTTTTCACATCCTGCCTGAAACATGTTTTCACACATGTGGCGCACAATGTGCTCGGTCGCTGTGCAAAATGAACGTTTGGAACAGATTAAGAGAATCAGAATGCCACTGTTCATGAGCGGAGGTTCCAAAATGCCTATGTTGAAAATCTGGTTTAAAAAATCCTCCAAATAATTGCATTATGGGTGTGCATTGCAACGTTTCTACACACGCTCGTGACTTCAACAATTTTTTTATATTTTCACTCCAGATTTTCAACATTACCATTTTTTTACACCTCCTCATGAACAGTACAGCTGTAATTTTTCACATCCTGTTCAAAATGTGTTTTTGCACCTATGGTGTCAAAGGGTGCAGTCGCTGTGCAAAATCACCTTTCGGCTAACGAACTGATAGTGTCACTATTCTTATGGTGATGTCACAAAAAGCCCATGTTGAAAACTTCAAGAGAAAATACCAAAAAAACACACAGGGCATTAGGGTTTCCGACCATAATGCCCTACTCTGCAGGGACTGATGGGCATCAGGGGTGTGACTTGGGATTGTCGACAGTAATGCTCACATCATTCCACCCCCACCCTCACCCTGCAGCCAGTGACAGGAATCGAGGTGTGCCTTGGACTCTTCAGCCCCAAAGTTCACCCCATTCTCCTATACTGCACCTACTTCAGCATATTTCCTTATGGAATGGGGTGAGTGTAAAGCAGGGCAGGGTGAGGTGAAATGGAGTGAGCGTTATGGATGATGACCCAAAAGCACACCCCAATGCCTGTCCATCTCTGCAGGGTGGGGTTGGGGTTGGCATCAGTTCAATACTTCACTGCCATTCCTATTCTGCATCTGTCTAATTCCTGCACTTCCAATGCTAATGCCAGCAAGCAAACATTTGGCATTGACAAATGCTTGTTTGCTAGTTAAACCTGTGCTAAGCACCCTACATTGCTATGCTATATGAAATTTAAGCATTCTGCCTGTAAGTCACATGGTAAAATTAGAGAAGCTATTTCTTGCAAACATCTAACCACAAAAGTTACCGGATGTCCATCTGAGTAACCACATCACTAAAGTCAGTAATGTACCTTGAAAGTATATTCTTTGGTTATGCTAGACATATTGCTATGACATCAACAAACCCCATGTTTTTAATCAGACATTTCACAGCTTTCTAACGCACAAAGCTATTAAATAGTGATTATCTGCACTATAGCGCCACTTTGTAATATACAAAGCAACTGAATTGCTCAACACCAAAAACTGTCAAGATATTGGCCCACTTATTTGCCTTGACAAGAATATCCACAATCCACAAAGATCCAAATCAAGGTAAGAGCATTCAGAGGGACAACCTAGAGTCATCCTAGCTCCAGGCCTCCTGTGGACATCATAGTTTCTGGTGTGGTGACTTGTTGCCTCTATCCCAGACACTGGATCTGGGAATAGCATATGCCTGCATTATTTTTATTCTTTTATTGTGACTATTTTTGTGGCATTGAAAGAAATTATGTTTGCTTGTACTGCTGTTCAGAGAAATTATAACTGTCTACTTGCATTAATGTCAAAACTGTTTTGTAACTTTTAAAATTCTGATTTTAAGTAAAAATAATTTTCTTGAAACATGAATTCTAGTGATGCCTCTTGTTTGTCCATGATTCAGTTAAGGGCCCCTGATTTAGAACATTCAAAATTAAAATATAAGTCTAGGTTAGATTTTTGCTTCATAGGGCACATGGGGACAATAAAAATTACCATTACCGGCTATATTCATTTAGTCAATTGCACAGATTTAAATTGTCCAGAGTACACTTCCGGTCAAAAGTTTTAGAACACCCCCATTTTTCCAGTTTTTATTGAAATTTACGCAGGTTAATGTCTCATTGTACTCTGAAATTAAAGCATAGAACAAATAAACAATTGGAGATAAAAAATAAATCATAGAATCATTTTGTTTAACAAAATTTAATCTAAATTTTTGAATCAAAGTAGCCACCTTTTGCAGATATACTGTAGCACGAACACACGTGGCATTCTTCCTACAATGGACATCAAATATTGTTCGGGAAGTTCTTCCCAACACTGTTGCAGAAGTTCCTACAAATGTGTTGCACTTGTAGGTTGCTTTGCTTTCACCTCTTCTGTCCAGTTCATCCCAAACCAGCTCGATGGGGTTTAAGTCTGGAAACTGTGCTGGCTATTCCATGATTTGAAGCCTACCATCTTGTTCTTTTCCTCGAAGGTAGTTCTGACATAGCCTGGAGGTATGTTTTGGGTCATTATCTTGCTGTAGGATGAACCCTGACCAACTAGGCATAGACCAGATTGTATTGCATGGCGCTGCAAAATGCTGTGGTAGCCCTTTTGGTTCAGGGTGCCAGTCACTCTGTGCTCTTGTCCTGTGAGCCGACTATCATGCAAGCTGTTGACTCTCAGAAACTTGTCTTCTGATTCTGTTGTGGCTTTGGGTCTGCCAGACCTCTTCCTGTCAGAGTTTCCTCCAGTTTCCAAGTGTCTTTTGATGGTGTAGGAAACTGTACTCACTGACACCTTTGGCTTTGCAATTTCTCTACAGCAGTTTTTGCTAAGCTAAAAACTTTTTTTTTTAACCTCTAGCAGTTTACCGCTTACCTTTGCACCATTTCAGGTTATTCACTGGACTTGAATTGCTTAAATTTCAATAAAAACTGGAAAAATGGGGGTGTTCTAAAACTTTTGACCGGTAGTGTATATACATAAATATTTGGATGGTGTCATATAGACCCTGATAAGGTTATCAATTGCAAGATTTTAAATTGTCAAAGACATAAGAAAACTGGAGATTTTAAAATACAGGTCAGAATATTCAAAGAATTAGGACACGCTCATTGTCTTATGGTGATCAGACACGGCCATAGTCATACAGTAGACTATAATAAACGCACAACATTTATCCAAGGGAATAAAATAGTTGTATTCAGCCAGGTGAATGACAATGTGATGGTGGCAGGAGGTCTTATAGTTGAGCAAACAGACTTCCCTTTACCTGCCCTGTGTCTAGCTACTCCAGACCGACTGTGTCCTTCCCTGCCATGACATGTGGACTCTTTGGAAGGATTGTTGGTCTCCGATGGTCAAGGCGTAGGCCTTGTACACAAGACTAACCTATGTAGTCATGCCAGTGGGTCGAAAAATGACCCCTGCGCAACACCCTAGAGGTGCCATGGGGGCATAATTCTTTAGGCTAAAGGTAATTTATTCATTTAAACTTTGGTAACCAGGATAGGCACACTGAACCATGGCTTGTTTCCTGCTGTAATCCAAGGGAGGGGATACAACAGGGACTGAAACAGCAATAACAAAGTGACAACAATAGGTGCATAAACATGTACAATAAAATCACAGTATAGGTAATGAATTTCAGAGAATGACCAAAGCCATGTAAAAAGATACATCACATTGGTTAATGGGTAACCAGGCTGAGAGCTAAAGGAGCATGCCACCAATATAGGGCAAGACATTTGTACAGAACCAATTATGTGTAAAATTCAGATTACAGAGTACATTGAGTTATAAGCTATACAGTGGTTTGAGAGAGTGCAGGGAGGACATGAACATATGATGATGCCAGCAGATACAGGCCTTACAGTCTATCAACTCTGCTCAAGAGTGCAGCTCTCAGTGTTGAGTACTGATGCTACCCTCTAACCCCCTCTTCACCTTCCTCACTGATAGAACCAACTGAGTTATCCCCATCCTCCACCCTCTTCCTCATCCTGATCCTGCCACTAACCCTGTCTCACCCCCTCTTAAATCCCCCAATTGATTCTTGTCAAACCAGCTCCTCAGGCAAAGCATTCCATGCCGCCACTACCCTTTCTCTGAGAAAGTGCCTCCTCATATCTCTTCTGAACCCCACCTCCAGTTTCAGACTGCCCTCTTGTGATCCCTTCTTTTCTATGTTTCAACAGGCTATCATGACTAACTCTATTTATACCCTTCAAGTATTTGAAGGTCTCAGTCATATTGCCCCTGTCCCTTCTGTCCTCCTGGGAGGGCATATTGAGCTTCCTTAACCTTTCTTCATAGGGCTTTTTCCTCATCCTGATTAGCATCTTGGTCACTCTTCTTTGTACCTCCTCCAACAGTCTGATGTCCTTTTTTAAGAAGGAGTGCCAGAACTGTACACAGTACTCCAAGTGAAGCCTCACTAATGCCCTGTACAGCAGCAGAATTACCTCCTCACCCTTGAGGTGATTCCTCTTGCTACGCACTCCAGCATCCTATTGGCCTTCACCGCTGCCTTCCTACATTGTGCAGAGTGAGTCATATGGCCTGTGACCAGTACTTCCAGATCTTTATCCTCAATGGATACTAACTGCACACCCCTCAGCTTAACAGCTTTATTGACTTTTTTTTTAAATGGTAAAATGCAGCTAGTACTGGAAGCGTGAACCAGTATAAATGACAGTGTTTACACAATGGTTACAGAGAAAAACTACAGGATTCTACAAGTGTCATTGAATCCAAATAATAAAATAAGGAACCCCAACTAGAGGAAAAAATCCACCCCTCCCCAATCCCACTATCCCTATAACCTCTTCCCCCCACCCCAAGATGCGCCTTATTAAAAGAGAGAGACAAAGCCTACTACACAAAACATATATTGAAATATTATCCATATAAAGCAAATAATATAATATAAGATAATACCAACCAAAGCAGCCAGAGGTGTGTGCATATAAACCTTAGTTCAAGTATAGAGCATACAATTTACCCCATTTCCGATCAAATGAGGGCAAGCGGTTCCGAGCTTGCTATTAATCTTTCAGTCTTAAAGCAAAGAGATATTTCTTTAATCCATTCTACATACTGATATAACCAGTTGGTCCATCCAATGTCTGAGAACCAGTCTTTAACAGCTATAGAAATTAAAGCCATGTGGAATCTACGCCCAAAACCTGTATATTGGAGAACATCCCTAAAATACAAACTTCTATAGTAAATAAATCTCCCAATCCCAAAGGGGATCTAGATTGGACTGGATGGACTGCCATAATGGAGCCACCTTATCACAATGCCCAAAAATATGTACCGGGTTCCCTTCAACTATGCCACACCTTGTACAAATGTTAGAAGGTAATCTATCTAATTTGGCCAACTTAACTGGAGTATAGTACAAGTTGTTCAAAACATGGTACTGGATGAGCCTATGCCTATCTTGAGTGTGGTACCTGTGCATATCCACCCAAATCTGTCCCCAAACTAAAAGAGAGTCTGGCAGAAGAGAGACCAAATTTTGGAACCAGTAAGGGATTAGGAAATTTAGTATCTAATAGGAAGGAGTATATCTCGGAGATGCCATGGGCCTTTTTCATTCCTGTATCTGGTCTAGAAAGGGCTTAACTTGGGATGGTGTACAAGTAGACCCAAAACTGGAGGCCATTAGGTGTCTTAACTGAAAGACTTTAAAGATATACTTCTGAGGGATGTTGTATTTAGCCATAACTTCCCCGAGGATAACAGAAAGTTATATGAACAAACCCTCAACGCAGCAATCCTGCAACTCCGGAAGCCAATCCAGAGAGAGAAGGCCACTCGATCTAATGTTTGGGTTTAAAGTAAGAGGCTGGGTTATATCTTTCTTAGGAGAGATACTAAAAAGTTCCAGCATTGAGTCAACACCTTAATGGAGGTACCTATGACACTACTTTGTAGAGGGAGAGGTAATGAAAAGGTATAGTAAAAGATTCTAAATGACTGGAGACTATGTTCATTTAAATCTTTCTCTCGAGTTGTAACCAAGTTGGGAGGTAATCATCTGTTCTCGAGTCATACCACCTCCCCATTTTCAACATTGTGACTTGCCCAATAATACAACAAAGTTGGGAAGATGAAGCCCACCTTTCTCCTTAGGTAGGTTAAGCTTTAAAAGGCTTTCCTGGGCTGCTTGCCTTGCCAAATGAACTTGGAAATGAACCTATGAAGGTGTTGGAAATAGGACATAGGGAGATAGATGTTCATTAAATTTAGTGGGTAAAAAACCCGAGGCAAAACATTCATCTTGACAATATTTATACGACCCCACAAAGATAAAGGGAGAGTGGACCATCTCTGGAGGTCCTGCTGAATTTTAGGCAACAAATCATCCAGGTTAAGTTTCCTGAAAGCTTCAGGGTCCTTGGTAAGGTATATACCTGAGTATTTAAAAGAAGAGGGGGCCCATTTCATGCCAAACTTGGTAAAATTAGCATGGGGTGTGTTGACATTTAGCGGGAATATGATTGATTTAGCCAAATTCAATTTATAATTGGCCACCTGACCGAACTGGTCGATAATCTGCAATATGTGTGTTAGAGATGATTCCAGGTTAACCAGATGTAAGAGAATATCATCGGCATAAGCCAAAAGAACCAAAAACTATTGATGAATTGAACATCCTGTAACCTGGGGTGAGTTCTTAATGTTAGGAAGGAGAGGTTCCAAATATAAATTAAACAGAAAAGGCGACAGGGGACACCCTTGCCGAGTACCTGTAAATAATGGAAATCGAGAAGAAAAAACCCCATTGCAATAAATTCTAGCAGTAGGAGATTTGTAAACCATCTTAATCCATTGAATGAAAGTATCCGGGAAGCCCATTCTCCCAAGTATAATCCAGAGAAACTCCCAGTGAACTCTGTCAAAGGCTTTCTCCACATCTAGTGATACTAAAGCCATAGGAGCTTGGGAGTCTTGGGCAGCCTGAAAAATATGCGAGAGGGTGCACAGATGGTCAGCTGAGGATCTACCTTGAACAAATCCCACCTGTTCGGGGCTCAACAGACTAAACCAAATCCGTTTCATTCTAAGGGATAGAATTTTTGTTAAAATCTTGATGTCGAAATTTAGTAATGAAATTGGACGGTAACTAGATGGGTCCGTCAGAGACTTATCTGGTTTCAATATCAAAACAATAGTGGCCTCTAGCAGAGTGGGGTCTAAAGTATCGGAAGTAAACATGTAATCGAACAATTTCAGAAGGAGGGGAGCAAGCTCTTTACAGAAGACTTTATAAAAGTTGGAAGGAAACCGTCAGGCCCCGGGCCTTGTCCAGAGCTAATTCTTCTAATCACTTCCTCTACCTTGGCCACAGTAATAGGATCAATCAAAGACTCACCTTGATGGGCCTGCAGGGAGGGAAGGGAAGACCATGTAGAAAATGGTCAATATGAAAATGAGAAGATTGGGAGGAACCACCACTATAAAGCTCCCTATAAAAGGACTTGAAGACTTGTGAGATGTCCCTAGGAGAAGTTTTGAGCGAGCCATCAGAGGAAGATAGGGAAGGGATCCATCTTGATCCTTCCACTTCCCTCAAATGAAGGGCCAGCATCTTACATGATTTCTCCCCTTGATCAAAATAATGGGCCTTGGTTTTGAGGAGAGCATACTCTGCCTTATCCCTAACCAAATCGGAGTACTCATTTCTAAGTTTCAACAGGATTTCCAAATCTGTTTGGGAAGATGAGGAGGATAACTTGTTTTCCGCCAACCTGATTTGATTTGACAACGACATGATCTTAGCCTCCCTCTGCTTTTTCCTTCTGGATGCAAGTTTAATAAATTCCCCCCTGATGAAACATTTAAGGGAGCACCAGATCAAATCTTCCCTCCCAATTGAGCATGAGTTGGTATCCATGAAAGAACAGATTAGAGATCTGATATGAGAGACTATACGCTTTTTAAAAGCTGAGTGTTTAGTTTCCAGGAGGTGTCTCTTGCACCTGCAGATCAGGGGAAACCGAGATCCATGCCACAGAGTGATCTGATATCACAATTGGCTTGATTCCCGATTGCAGCACCCCAAACAAAAGGTTATTACTGACCAAAATTAAGTCAATTCTGGACCATGACCGATGGACCTGAGAATAGTAAGAAAAAAGCTGTCCATGGGTCGCATAAACCCAATAGGTCCATGAAGGAGTCACGTGATGGCATCCATCTGAGCAGCAGCTGGTATCCTGAGCTCCCCCCTCTGGCCGCCTATTTTTCTATTTTATAAATACTTTGAGCGGACTTTTCGAAGAAATTTCCTAAAAAGACAACTTATTAACATCTAGTGATCGATTTGGTGTCTTGACCTGGGATATTTCAGCCCTTGCTGGATCGTGATAGAGGTGGATCCGAAACAGGCCTTAACCAAACACACTCCTCCTGCATCTCCGGAAAAGGCCACAAAGAAGCAGAGGAACCAGGCCTCAACTAGGCCGGATCGTAGCAGTGAGAAAATGGGGCAGCCTGCACCTTTAACAGAGGATAGATTTCTCCAAGAGCTTGGCTCTGTGAAAGACCTCCTGATGGGTTTGACAGGTGAAATTAAATCCTCATGTAGCGACTCTCTGATGTTGCCAGAAAGGTATCGGATGTTGATGCCAGGGTCGCTTCTGTTGAAAATTGGAAAGCCAGGGCTGAGGAAGAAATGGCTGGGCTTAAGAACATGTGAAGAGGCTTCCAGCCAAAACAGAAGACCTCAAGGCGCAGTCAATAATCTATTAATTATGGGCCTTCCAGAGCTGGAAGAAGGCCCAGACCTCATGGCTTTTCTGCAAAGTTTCTGATGAAGGTGGTGGGCACCATCATCGGTGCCTCCTATCATCTTGAAAGGGCCCACCGCTCGCTACGACCTCGACTCCAGCTGGTTCCCCTCGCCGATTATTATAAAATTCTGAGTTATCTAGATAGACAGCATGTCCTTCTGAAGTCTCGGACCTCAAAGAAATTTTGTATGCTTCAAAGATCCGGATCACCCAGGACCTTCCAAAGAGATCCGAATAAAGAGGGCAGCCTATCACCATATTGTGCAAAACTTATAGCAGCTGCAATACCTTTTAGAATGACCTACCCTGCCACTCTTAAGGTAACTGTTTGAGGCACGGCTACTGGCTTTGACACTTCTGATGCGGCCTTCAAGGAACTGGCTGGCAGACTGCCTGATCTTTTCAAGGGTCCGCTGAATATCTACTGTGGACTTTTAATCTGTGTTAATTGGTTTTGTGTGCCCTTTGGTGGTCTTTTGTCATGTCTATGGTTTGCTGGTGATGAGGTTGCTGTTTCCCCGACCTCATGTTCCTGTCCTGTGCCTCCCGCCCCTCCTGTCACTTACCTTGGTTGGTGTTGTGTGTCTGTCTCGCTATCATCAGGTCTGGGGATCGGAGGTTCCGTGAGGTCCTTCCGGGGTCGGAGGTGATTCATGTGTGGGGAGGTCTCGGAGGGCCATGGTTGGCACGATGATCGGGGCCTTCCTCGCTGCTGGGCCCGCTGGGGGTGGGGAACGTCAGTTGGTGATGCTGTTTCCAGGGGAACTTCCGGAGTGTTGCTGTTTGGGTCCGACTGCCTTAAAGGTCTCGTGAAACAGCATTCATATCAATGCTTCGATATTTCTGCCTTGCCCATGGTATGGTCATGTTGATGTCTGGTTGGGTCCCTGATCTGAAGTCATGCTGGCATCGGTAAGTGGCCCATTCTATCCTATCTAGCGCGGGGGTGTGTGAGGGACTGGGCTGGACTGTATTTGTAGGGGCCATCGGGGTTGAATGAGGCTTTTGTGGCCTTAGTTAGCAGGAGCTCCCTTCTTGGGTCTTGGTCGCCTTCTCCCTGCTCTGCTCTGCCATAACCCTGGTCTCTGCTTTGCAATACGCCGGTGGGCATTAAAGGCGTGGGGGGATTGAGCAGGCTGGCAGGTTGATGTGGGATTTCAAGGCGCGGTTGGGGTGTGGCTAATCTGCTCAGCCCAGTTGGCATAATAATTGGTGGGTTGTTGTTCGGACCTATATCTGGATATGGGAGATTGTGGTCTTTATGGCCCATGTTTGTTGGGTTTTGGCTTGGGAACTTTGGGATTCAGAGGGGATCCGGGGCTCAGAATCTGAAATATGGACTGGATAAGGATTCTGGATATTGGGGTCTCCCTTGTATATAGTTTTGGGGATTGGGGGTGTGTTTTGAGGAGGAATGGTATTCTCCCTTATAGATTTGGGTTCACACTCTGTTCGAAGGGGTTCCTGTTTGGTCATATGGAATTTCTGTGGTGGGTGGAGGGGTGTGGAGGGGGGTCCGGCTTGTTGTTTCCGTCACTTTATAGGGATTGGACTTTCTTTGTTTGGGGGTAGGGGAGGAGGGTTAGATTGGGGTGTGGGACTAGGATTTGGGAGGTGCACCCTGCTACTAGTGGTTGGATTTATGCTATCTGGGTACCAGACTATTGTAAGTTCTATTTGAAATGGCTAAGAACGTAAACTGTATAGCCTCCTGAATGTGAGAGGACTCAGGATCGTGGTAAAAGGCTGCAGATATTTAATCACTGCTCCTTGCTTGGTATTGATATTCTTTTCTTGCAAGAAACACACTTGGGTCGGAAGAAACTAATCTCCTCCCGTCTGGATTTTCCCAGTTTATCTTGCTGGGAATTCTCACTTTAGTAAAGGGTGGCTATCTTAATTAAAAACATGTTTTGTTTATTAAAGACCTCGACCTGCTCAGATCCGAAGGGAGATTCATTCTAGTAAAGGGTAAGCTAAATGGAGAGAGGTGGTACTGGGATCAGTGTATGGACCAGTGGAGGCAATCCAGACTTCTTTATGAGGTTGACAGATAAGTTGGCTGCCTTTCTGCCGACTCAATTTGTGCTGGGAGGATTGGAACGCACTTTCCCTCTTTCTTAGATAGGGATCCCAAGACAGGAGAACACCTTCCCCAGCACAGAAAGCCCTCTGTGAGATGGTCTCGCTGCTGGGGCTTGGTGACCCGTGGCATATTGCTAACCCTTCTTTAGGGCCTTTTCCTTCCATTCGCAATCACACGGCACCAAATCAAGACTGGATATGATTTTAGTGAGTGTCTCCTCTCTCCCTATGGTTTCTCTCTGGTATAGAACCAATCGTGGTTTCAGATCATGCTTTGGTTTGGGTCACGCTTGTCTATTAGGCATGATTTTGCTCGTGACTCCATGTGAGATTGAATACCAGCTACTGAAGGATCGCCACTGTCTGAGATCAGTACGAAAATATCTCTGTTTCTGGCAGATAATCTGACTCTACCCCTAGGTGTGACATGGTATGGGGGCATTAAAGTGCTATCTTAGGGGGAATTTATCCAGATGGCTTCCCTCAGGAAGAAAGCACGGTTAGCTAGGGCATTAGAGTTGGTTGGTAAGATTAGAGGTCTGGAAGTCGGTACTCACTATCTTCCTCGGTGTCAGATCTTAAGGATCTGCTCTCAGTCAAAATGAGTACTCTGATCTGTTGAAAGATAAGACTGAGTATTATCTGGTCAAAACCCAGGCTAAGTATATAGATCTTGGTGAGAAATCTGGGAGACTATTGGCTTTACGTCTCAGAGCATTAGAAAGTTTGAGGATTATTCCTCTGGTTTCCTCGTCTGCACGAAGGTCTCTTCCCAGAGAGATTGCTTGGGCTTTTGGGAATACTATTCTAGCCTCTATAGTCCCCCTTCTACATCCCATGCTGTAGCTGACCTTAAGGGTTATTTAAGTGGATTGGCTCTTCCTAGTATACTGGACTCCCAGCAGGCACGTCTAGTGGCGCCCTTTTCAGTTGAGGAGATCCAGAGCACTATTGCCTCCCTTGCCCAAGACAAATCGCCGGGCCCAGATGGATTCCCAGTGAATTTTTACAAAGCTTTTTCTAAGGACTTGACCCCTATTCTGCTTAAATTATATAACTACTTTCAGGTAGCTTCGGATCTTGACTCGGCCTTGTTCGAGGCTACCATAGTTCTAATTCCTAAAGCAGATAAGGAGCCCTCAGACCCAGCTAGCTACCATCCTATTTCCCTACAAAATTATGATATTAAAATACTGGCTAAAATTCTCGCCGAGAGGATCAAAAAGATTTGGGCTGACCTTCTGAGCCCTGAACAAGCAGGTTTTGTTCCAGGAAGATCTGCTGCTGATCATCTAAGGACACTGTCCCATATTTCACAGTACACCCGGTCAGTTTCAGAACCACTTGTGCTGGTCTCTTTAGATGCTGAAAAGCATTTGACCGGCTCGATTGGTCCTTTTATGGGTGTTCTGAAGAAATGGGTTTCCGTCTCCTTCCTAAACATGATTCAGGTACTATATAAATGCCCTCTGCTAAAATCTATTGCAACGGGTTTTATCCCCTCCTTTCAACCTCTTTATGGGCACGAGACAGGGCTGCCCTCTCCTCTATTATTTAACTTGTATTTGGAACCTTTGTTGACTCAGCTTAAATCCTCCTGGTGAAAGGGATTAGGATCTTAGGAGGGAACTAGTTCTTTCTGTATGCAGATGATGTTCTGTTACATTTGTCTGACCCGCTGCATCGTTAAGAGCTGCCTAGATATTATTAGACATTTCAGTTCCCTTTCTGGCTACAAATTAAATATATCAAAGTGTGAGATTTTCCCTTTAAATAATTATACCTTTAAGAGCTGCTTCCTACCTTTGGAATGAGATGGACTTCCTGTTCCTTAAATACCTCGGGATTCACTTTTCCACCGACCCACTTCTGCTCAAGAAATTAAACTTAAATAAGATTAGAGACTGTTAGTCAAGATCTGCAACGCTAGCATCTCTTCCTATTTCCTTGATGGGCAGAATCAATATTATTAAATGAACGTTCTTCCCCGGATTTTCTATCCGCTGAACCTCACCAATCTTCTGGCTTCCTTCCTTTTTCAACAGCTCCATAGTATGTTTTCTACTTTCATCTGAAAGGGAAAGGGTACGTCACTCTTATGGCTCCCTCTCGCTCTCCAAAGACAAGGGAGGTCTCAAACTTCCCAACTTTCAGCTCTACTACTGGGCGCCCACTTATCCAAGTTAGGACAGTGGTTTCATGCAAACCTGAGAATTCCTCCCCAATATGGCTTCACTTAGAATCGACTTTCTCTCTGAGCTTAAATTTGACATAACTACTTTACCCTATCTTATACTTCACTTCCACGCTAATTTCTAATAATATGGTGGCGTTTCTCTTAAAGTGTGGGCTCAATGTCTTAAGTTCTTCCGATCTCTAACCAAACGGATTTAGGACAACCACTACCTCTAATCCCAACCTTGCTATTGGTGACATAGGGGGGAGTAACTTGTTGCCACAACTTAAAGACTCCAGGGTTGAACATTTGTATAATTCAACTCTCTTCTCACATCAGGCGATATCCTCACCAAATTCGGTATCCCTGGTAGAGAGACCTTTAAAGTGTTTCAACTCCGTCATCTGGTCTGTAACAAGTTTGGTGTGGTATTCAAACCATCTGTGGTACACCCCTTTTTCTCCAATATTATCAGGCTGGCATCTCAACCCCATTCCATTTCGCAGATCTACTCCTATCTATTAACTTTCAACTTGAAAGAGGAGGTAACTGGCCCCTTGCTCTGGACGCAACTTCTGCCGGATGAAGTGCCATTTTGGAGAACCTTATGGCCTAACCTGCACAAATACCATACTCAGGATAGGTTCGAGTTAGTACAGTATAATATTGTCAATAACTTATATTATACTCCAGTTAAGCTTTTCAGCGAAGATGATCTTCCTCAAGGTACTTCCGCTGCTCCGGATGAGGGAACTTGATTCATATTTTCTGGGAGTGCCCTAAAGTGGCCCCATTGTGGTCTGCTATTATGGATAGTCTAGATCCCTTCTGGGTCTGAGCAGGTTTTTCTCCAAGTATCTGTGTATTGGGGACTTTTCAGATAGATTGCGTGGAGCGTAGATATCATATGGCTTTGATTTCGATGGCAGTCAAAAATTTCGCTTTTAAGGCATTGAAGGACCAATTGGTACCATCCCTTGCAGATTGGTTAAAGAATTAATGTCCTACCTCCAGTCCGAAAGTTTGATTGCCAGTTACAAGCAGCTTATGGATTTATTTTATAAATGATGGGGTAAACTTCTGTCCTTTACCTACCAGTAGGTTAATGTATGTGATCTGATCCCGATCCTTACTCTATGTTGCATATCGATTGCCATCCTAGTATACGAGTTATAGTGATACAACCTAGTCTCTCTCACTGTATGGTAGACCTATAATCACAGCCAGCAAAAGATGGTTGCCTAAATGGTATCCAAACTTTGATAGTTGCTAGCTATGGTTTCGAACGGTGCACCTAGGGGGGTGGGGGTGGGTTTTGGTTTTTCTGGGTTTTTCTCGGCTCATAGATGAACATGTTTTATGATGTCTTTGATGCTAATAGACCTGTTGTTATTTGTATAGCCGAGAGGGGGGTACTGACTTTGGTTTACTGATTGGTTTCTAATACTATGGTATGGTTGTAACTTTTTTTCCTTTCCTTTGTGAAAATAATAAACTTAAATTTCCAATAGGTCCATGAAATTCCTCAGGGCAAGCTGTGAAGGGGAAGGTGGTTTCAATGGCCTGTAGGATTTATCCAAATCTTGAGACGGAGCAATATTCCAGTCCCCGCCAATATTAACATTGAGGGCAAGAACCCACTCAGTTTATCAGCTAAGGTCATAAGAAAATTTGGGTCCCCTCCCACTGGGCCATAGATTGCCCCTATTACTACCCTAACATTATGTAGCAAGCCCTTAACAATAGTAAATCTGCCTTCATGGTCCATTAGACATTCTTCTGCCTGAAAGGGTATATGTTTCCTGACCAATATGGCTACCCCCCCTGCAAGAGGATGTCCCACATGAAGCAAAAATTTGGGCATATCCCTCGTCGGCTAAGCCCATTAACTTCTGATGGTACCAGATGGGTCTCTTGCATCAAGAGAATATCGACATTCAAGAGAGCACAGTTTTTGAGAACCTGGTACCTCTTAGATAGGTCTCTGACACCTCTGACATTCCACATTGCAATTTTAATCAATGTCATACTCATGAGTGATTAAACAAAACAACAATAAGATATATAACAATGAAAAAATAAATCACCTCAAAAGGCACATCCTTCCCACCCCCCGCCACACTTGAGAGTCGTCACATCCATATCCCACCCATCCTTTCCCATCAATACCCCTGAGAGATAACTGGAGTAACATAGACTTCGACCATAATGCTACCGGTCCTGTTGAAACCAATACTAAGCAGGGCAACTATAACCCCACCTCCCACCCCCACTCCCCAACTATATACAAAAGTTCTCTCGACACCCCAGAGAATTATTAAGAGTTCTAACTTGAATCGGGGAACAAAACCCAAAAGAAACCTCTTGTGGGACGCAAAGGCTATATCGACGGACCAGTGCTGAAAGGAAATAGTCCCCATTAATCCTGGTTTTATCATCCGTGACAACTGGGAACCCCTGACTAAGGTGTCTCCCAAAAGGGTGCTTTTCCCTCTCCTGGTGCGCTTTGCAGTCTCTCCAGAGCCAGCTCCCGTGGAGCTTCCCCCACCCTCTAGAAAACCCAAGTGAACCCTACAAAGTGATCTAAAGAGGAGAACACAACCAGACCCTGAGGACACCTTAGTCTATAAGAATGCTGGACACTCTCAGCATTGCAAAAGAGTGTGGTACCCCTTATAAAGTAAATAAAGTAGTTTATTTGGGAGGGTGCGTCATTACGTCCAAGTGCGCCCCTTATAGCCATCGTGGCCTGTCAGAACTGTAGTGAAGGGTGGGGACCACAAAACCTCCCTAAAAGGATATCATCCCAATAGGATCTGGACAATGGCCATGGGGAAAACTGACCTCCGGCCTCAGTGCTTCACATCTACATTAACCCACAGACCCAAACATCGAACTGCAGGCTGATCCACCTTTCGCCTCAAAAACGTGGCTCTGCAAATCAAAACAGTGCAAATTTAAGGCTGGCTAAACCAGGAACAAAATCCCTGATATCCCAGTAGCTGCATATATAACGCCTGTTGGTTCGCTCTAATACCAGAATCTAGAACCAGAATTAGCCACTACCACTGCCATTTCATATTGAGTGGGCAGACTCAAATTGTGCAAATATATTAGGCATTGGGAAATGAATGTCATCCAGCAGTCCCACCCCAGAAATGCCAACAAGAGCAGCACCCATGGACCGCGCCCCACACTAATCGCACCAATCTTCCAACCCACCTCCCGAAATGGCGTCCCACTCTTTACAGACCTAAAAACCCAATCCTACCCAGCAGGTAGCCTGAGCTTTCCTAACAACCTCTCAATTATATTGCTTATGGAAGATCTCTATATTCAAATTTACTTGTTCGGGAAATAAGGAAGGAACCGGGGAACCTTAGAGCTGAGGGGACCAAATGGTCCGACCAAACCAGCAACGTGAAGAAACCTCAAGCAAACAGAGGGTTCCCACCCCCAACCAACAAGCAGACCACACGATCGATCACAGAGACTAGGCTCACCAAGCCGCACTGCCTACTCCACCACCACCCCCCCATCAACAGAAACCCAAGAGAGAATGAAGGAGAAAAGGAAACACCAGCAAACAGGTGAGAGTCAAATAATGTAAATATAGGCAGGAGATATCTTCTGACATCGGCAGGTGTTCAGCCCGATTTGGAAAGCTGGGTAACTTGAGAGAGAGATCCAGGCAGCTTTTTCTGAGACTCATAGGAGTACCAAGATCTCGATGGCTACTTGCAGCTTAGCAGGGTAGGTCATTCTGTAGCGTAATACCTGCCGCAATCAGCTTACTAACTGTAGAATGGAAAGCTGAACATTTGCCTCGCCTCGTAGGGAAGATCTTGTGTTATTCGTAACTTTGTACCACTCCATAAGATTGCATGCAGCCTCTCTACTTTAAGTAATACATGTTGCTTCTCCAGAAAGCTTAAAAACCTGATAATAATGGGCCTTGGCGGTGCACCAGCTGCAGGTTTCAGCCTAAGAGATCGATGAGCCCGTTCTATTTGATATTGTAGATTAAGGGGAGAAGGCCCAACAACCTTGCTCAGAAACGTCTGGAGAAAGAGAATCATGTCGGGCCTTCCTCGGCTTCAGGGAGGTCCAAAATCACCAAGTTGTTTCTCCGACTCCTTCCTTTTAAATCCTCTGTTTTGAGTTGAAGTTTGCTGATCTGCTGCCTAAGATGTACAATCTCTGGGTTCAGCTTCTCCCTCCACTTCTCCAGGGAGGAAGTTCTTGTCTTCGAGTCCCCCATTCTGGTAGTTAGGGTGCTGAGGTCCCCTCTTAGCAATTTCAGCTCTGTAGATACAGTGGCGTGAAAAAGTATTTGCCCCCTTCCTGATTTTCTCTATTATTGCATATTTGTCACACTGGATGTTTTCAGGTCTTTAGAGAAAATGTAATATTAGATAAAGGGAACCTGAGTGAACAAATAACACTTGTTTTTTTTTTTAATTTCACTTATTTAATGAAAAAGTTAACCAACACCAACTGGCACTGTGTGAAAAGTACCTGCTCTCTTACACTTAATAACTGGTTACGCACATTTAGCTGCACGACTGCAACCAAAGACTTCCTATAATTCAATATCAGTCTTTCACATCACTGTGGAGGAATTTTAACCCACTCTTCCTCTCAGAACTGCTTTAATTCAGTAACATTTGCTAGGTTTTCGAGCATGAACTGCTCGCTTTCAGGTCCTGCCACAGCATCTCTATTGGTTTAAGTCTGACTTGACTAGGCCACTCAAAACTTTAATTTTACTTCTTTTAGCCATTCTGATGTGGACTTGCTTTTGTGTTTTGGATCATTGTCTTGCTGCATGACCCAACTACACTTCAGCTTCAGCTGACGGAAGGATGACCGGACATTCTCCTTAAGAATTTTCTGGTACAGAGCAGAATTATGGTTCCTTTAATTATGGTAAGTCATCCAGGTCCTTAGGGTAGTAAAGCATCCTCATCATCACACTACCACCACCAGTTTGACTGTTGGTATGGTGTCTTACTGTGGAATGCTGTGTTTGCTTTACGCTGATATTATGGGATCCATGTCGCCAAAAAGTTCCACTTTGATTCATCTGTCCATAGAACATTTTCCCCAAAAGGCTTGTGGATCATCCAGGTGCTTCTTTGTAAATGAGAGATGAGCGCTTATGTTCTTCTTGGTTAGCAGTGGTTTCGCCTTGCTACTCTCTCATGAAGCCCATTTTGCCCAGTCTCTTTCTGATTGTAAAGTCATGAACACTGACCTTAGCTGAGGCAAAAGAAGCCTGCAGTTTTTTGGATGTTGTTTTGGATCCTTTGAGACTTCCTGGGTGATTTACGCTGTGCCCTTGGAGTAATTTTGGCAGGCCGCCCACCCTGGGAAGATTCACTACTGTTCCAAGTGTTCTCCATTTGGAGATTATGGCTCTCACTGTGGTTCGATGGAGTCCCAGAGCCTTAGAAATAGCTTTGTAACCCTTTCCAGACTAACAGAGGCAACATATTGTTTTCTGATCTTTCAGGAACTTCCTTTGATCATGGCATAATGTGCTTGTTGAATCTTTGTGCTGGCAACGTGACTCTGATGGTAAGGGTCAAAATAAGTGAGGTTTATATTGAGCAGGGCTGGCTGCAATCAAGCCTGGCTGTGTTCAATCAGCTGACTCTAATTATCCCTTTAATTGGGTTGATTTAACTAGGGGCAATTATTTTTCACACAGTGCCGGTTGGTGTTGGTTAACCTTTTTCATTAAATAAATGAAATAAGTAAAAAAAAAAAGTGTTATTTGTTCACTCAGGTTCCCTTTATCTAATATTATATTTTGTCTAAAGATCTGAAAACATCCAGTGTGACAAATATGCAATAATAGAGAAAATCAGGAAGGGGGCAAATACTTTTTCACGCCACTGTATATCATCCAATGTTTTCTTAAACGGTAGCAATTCTTGAAGGAAATGATCTTCAGTAAGAGGAACTGGTGGAGCGTTAGACGGGGTTAATTTAGTTGCTGACCCCAAGCTCTGATGTTTAGATTTTTGGAGGATTTCTAGGGAGTGGACGGTGGAGTATGCCTCATACCAGCAGGTTTCATCTCTGCTTCCATGTCGCTCTTCACCCGAATGCGTTATTATGCACGGAACTGCCAACTTCCGTAAATATAGCAGTGTTACCAAGACTCTAGATGTAAATTTAACCTTTAAACACTGATATTAGTAGGGTAGAAAGTAGTTTGAAGAGGATGGCATATGGGAGCTCAGCAAAAACGCTGCCTCTAGCCGCTCTGCATCACGTGACCACCGTGTCCAGGATTCTTGTTTTCGAAGTGCATAATCCTGCACTTCATTGCATTGAAACCCAACTGCCAGGTGCAGGACCATCTCTCCAGAGCTTCTAGATCTTTCTGCAGTACTCCCCCCCATCCACCACTGCTCTCAGTTTAGTGTCATTGGCAAACAGGCTTATCCTATACTGGATCTCGACTGCCATATCCACTACGTAGATGTTGAATAACACAGGCCCCAGCACTGAGCCCGGTGGTACCCCACTGACAACAACCCGTGAAGATGATGGTTCCCCCTTTACCACCACCATCTGCTGTCTATTTTCTAGCAAGCTCTCAATCCATCTGTGCACTTTATCCCCCACCCCCAGGTCCTTCAGCTTTCCTATCAGCCTCCTGTGTGGCACAGGGATGAAGGCCTTGCTGAAGTCTAAATACAGTACACCAACCACCTTGCCTTCATCCAGAGCCCTAGTCAATCAGTCGTAAAAGACCACAAGATTGGTTTGACAAGACCTTCCCTGGGAGACCCCATGCTGCGATCATCAAGGAGCCCATTCTCCTGCAGGAATGCCACTGTTCTTTCTTTCAGGATAGTCTCCATTAGTTTCCCCACAATTGACATAAGGCTGACCGCCCGATAATTCCCTGGTTCCTCACAAGAGCCTATTTTGTGGCTAGGCACCACATGTGCTATTCTCCAATCCAGGGGCACTCATCCTATTAGAAGAGATGTGTTGAATACATCTGTCAGAGGCACTGCCTGGACCTCTGCAAGTTCTTTTAGGATTCTCGGGTGTATTCTGTCCAGTCCTGGTGCTTTATCTGTCTGCAGAGATGTTAGGCCCTCTATCACCCTTTGCACAGGGATCCCCCCTTCTACCATCCTAGCTCACCCTTCTTTCTCTGCCCTATTGTGCCCCAGCTGTCTGGGTATCTATCTCCTGCTCCCTTGTAAAAACTGAGCAGAAGTATTCATTTAATACCTCTGCCTGTTCAGCCCCTTTTTCCATCCATCCTTCTCCTGATCTAATTCTAGTAATCTGCTCCTTGCATTTCCTTCTCTCGCTGATGCATTTGAAGAACCATTTTGCCCTCTTTAATCCCTTGAGCAAGCCTTAGCTCTTTTGTAGCCTTGGCTGTCCTTACCACCCTGGTCACCTCCCTGGAGCCCCTAATGTACTACTCCTTATCTGCTACTTTACCAGTACTCTTACAGTGTTTAAAGGCCACCCCTTTTCCCTCACCTTTGACTGTACCTCCTTGGTCCACCAGCTAGGTTTATTTTACCTTGTCTTCATCCCTCCACTCAGTGCAGGAGTTTGTGGCCTCCACCAGCCCCATCTTAATGATGTCCTATTTCTAGGTGGTGTCCATGTCTGGACTTACAACAGCCACATGCCTCCCCAGTACTTCAGCCATCTTACTGAAGTTGACCCTATTAAAGTTAATGACCATGGTGGCAGTACTTGCCTCCTCTCTGCCCAACTTGATGGAGAACCATATTGAACTATGGTCACTCCTTGCTATGGGGTCCTCCACCCTCAACCCCCTTACCTGATTCTCATCTGTCAAGACAAGGTCTAATATGTTGCTCTCTCTTGTAGGCTCTCTTACCAGCTACATCAGGAACGCATCCTGGATGCGAGATGGTTGGTGAGTTGCAGGCTGTTCCAAAGTGTAGGAACTCAGATAGAGAAAGCAGACTGGCCTGATACAGATTTACTGTAAATTATATAAAAGGAACAAGCAGCAGATTACCTGAGGGAGTAGGAGGATGGTATGGCAGGTTAAAGAAAAGAGGAGAGGTAAGTGGGAACAGTGGCACGCAAGTATTTCGCAGTGAAGAAAGAAAAGTGTGAGAGACACTGGGCCTCAAGAGAGGGGAAGAGAGCAATAAAAATGAAATTATAAAAAAAAAGAGAGGGGAAGAGAGATTAGCATATGGAGAGCGGTGATAGGTGAGAGATTGAGCACTAAGGGCAAACTGGCAGAAGGAATGAAAAGAGGGGTCAAGCCTGGCAAGTGTAGACTTTGAGGCAGCGGTAGACTATATTTGCATAGTCACAAACAGGCAAGGTCATTTTTAAGGATGATCTCATGCCAGGCTGGAAGTAAGGCATGATTTGTTTCAGTACAGCACACCCAGCTTAGGGTAAAGTTTCATTGCATAGCATCAATGTAGTGTAAAATCTGAGATTCTGATCCAGCCACACCCTAAGTACTTGAAATGGAGTACCTTAGAAGGTGTGTGCAAATGAGAGAAGCAAGCTGCTGGAAGAGGAGGAGGGGGCAGTGGTAGCAAACAAATGGAGCTTCCAAATGAGGCTAAAGGAAGCTGGTTTGTATAGCCCAGAAAGTGGGTGTGGCTGGTTGCTCTGACCGTCCGAACCTCTAGCTAGCCTTTTATTCAGTGGGTGTATGCAACCACAGGGTGGAGTAATGCTTGTGCAACACTGTTGATATTTAGAAGGCTAGCTGTATGACTGAATTGTTTGATTATTATATGTAGCTACTTCAGCAATTCACACCCTCTGTCCTCTGAGGAACTACCACTGAGCTGGGGTACAGTGAAGGCTAAGGAACCCTCTTAAAGAACATAATTCCTTTGGGCTAAAGGTACCTTAGGAAGCAGACCGAAAGAACTGCAAAACAGGAGCTGCAAACATAGAGTGAGTGGCATATTGACATAAACAGCTGATAGCTGGTGACGAATGGAAGCAGACAGAGGCATGACTTCCAGAAGGAGAGAGTGAATGGTAAAATTGTATGATAAGGTCAACTATCCAACCCCAACTTATAGCAGAAATCCTACTGCTAGGTAAATACTATACTATAAAACTACATTATGGCCTTTGGTACTGAGAGGAAAAAAACTGTTGTGGAAGAAATCTCTGAGGACCCATGACCTCGGCCACCATCGCTTCTGGAATGGTAACTAGTATAATGGCTCATTTAGCTGATTTGGAATTCAAATTAAGGGGAAACATCTTTGGAGGGGTAACTCTCACTCTGTCTTTCTAATGGGATAATGCTGTGGGGGTGCCGTGAGTCAGTATCTGCAGCTGTAGAGAATTAACTCACAAAGGGGGTGCAGACCCTAAAATGTGGATCGAGGAGAGTAACAACTGCTGAAGGTCTAGCACCCAGCCTCAGGACTGTGAGGAGGCCCAACCTGGATGGGAAACTAAAGGCAAAGGAAAAGGAATGAGACTAGGTGGAACTTAGGCAGCCACAAGGAGAATAGCTTTTGGAGTTGTTGCCGACATGATCTGCACAGCTAAAAGAACCCATGTGGCCTTACAGACTCAACCTCCTGAAGTCAAAATCTTAAATACTACACCATGAGTTGCCACTGACAGTGGTTCTGTATTACTGAAGAGTTCCTTGGTGTGTTGAATCTTCTCTCACCATGTGGGATGGCCAAGAGGCAGTGCAAGACACAAGCAGCCTGAGAAGGACCATCCCAAGATAAGGGACTTACCCTTAAGATGTGGACTGCAAGGGGAGTGAGTGAGCTGGATTCTAAGAATATGAAAATGGCCAGTAAGAATGCTTTCAGAGAGCTCCATGGCACAATTTTTTTTTTTATTTTTTATTTTGTTGATATCTGGGATTACAAGTACATTTGAGCAAGAACTGCTCATTTACAAAGGTTCCATGTCAACTGATGGAGGGTAAAACATACATGCAAAGGTAGCCAAAGTTACAGAGTCATAACAGTAAGAAGTCTGATCCTTAAAGAAAAAAAATCCACAGTCTTACAAGTGAGCCAGAGTCAGCTAGATTAAGACAAATTGTGGGGTAAAACATTATACATGATCTGAAATATTGACAGGGTCAGGTAGGTGGGTAGGGAAAGGGTAGGCAGGCAGAGAGGTCATTGTCTAAGGGGAAGGGTGAGGTGAGAGAAGTGCATAGTAGGAGGGAGTAGGGGGACAGTAGTCCAAGAAGTGCCTTAGAGAAGGGGGTGAGGGAGGGAGATAAGGCAGTGGGGGGACGGGAGGGAGGGTGAGAAGGGGAGGGGGAAGTAGGATAAGGGAGTTAGTGCCAAGTAACTGCTAAAGTGCAGAGGAGATTAACACCTATGGTGAAGCAGTCACATTTGCTAGTTAGGGTGAGGTGTTGTCGGGGTTGCCTTTTAAAGTGACCAAGGGTAGCAGTTGCAAGTGTTTCTTTGTTGAGAGTATTGTACCACTGTGGAGCTCTATGGGAGAAGGCCCTCTGACCCATTGTGGTCCGGCATCTGGGGACTTTGAAGGTTTGTTGTTGCACACTTCTAGTATGCTGGGTGTGGTAGTGGACAGTGAGGAGCTTTTTAACACTTGGGGGCATAATCCTGAGGAGAACCTTTCTGGTTAATAGGCAGGTTTGATACTGTATCCTGCTGAGGAGAGGAAGCCACCCGGCCATTGCATACAGGTCACAGGTGTGCGTATGACGGGCAGCGCCCGACTGACTGAATGATGGCTTCTGAAGGAACAGTTTATGGATTAGACTGGACTAAATGAGGGCTGCTGAAGAACAATGGATATGTTAGAAAATAAGTGGGGTGTAGCTAGGAACATTAAGTTTGCACACCATTTTGGACACCATGGCCTTCTATGTTGCCCCTACCCTCTTTTTGGATCCAGTTGTACCCTTTTTATTTCCCCTACCCTGCTTGTTGCCCCAAGGTGTACCCAAGTTGTTGCCCCACTTGTTTGATGCTTTACAGTTGTATATCCCAATACTTTAAGCATGGGAGAAAAATAAAGCAACACACAGATTTATGCATTTGTACAGTGACTTGTTCACCCACAGCATCAACAAACATAACATCAGAAGGTGGGACAAATAGTGCCCTTGGGGTCAGGCAAAATGTTGCCCCTCAAAAATAAATGTGTACACCATGGCTTACGTGATGTATGTACTGCCTACACCCTGTTTATTTAAACTGAATGGCAAGTTACTGAAAATATAAATAAATATCAATGACCAGTATCATAGCGCACAGTCAGCCACAAGCAGGAAATGAAGGAAGCTGTATTACAACCATGACTGTGGTGAAGATACTGGAACAGGGTGACTCAGAGATAGCTGAAATGATTGAGAAAGGCTGGCGGAGGTGGGTGAAGTTCAAGTGGTTGCAGCTGCTGGCTGAAGCCAGGTGAAATTAATGAAATGCATGCAGAGGAACTGCATTTATAAGGCTGTAAGTGGCTTGGCTATGAACAGCAGATAAACAGACAGAGAAAACATAAGTGAAATACAGCAGCATGACAGAGGTTGGACATAGAATTGAATCAGCAAAGTGAAAACACACTGCAGATAAGCATTGGAGTTAAGTGAATACATGTGAACAGCGTGAGTTGCTGCTCTAGAGAAGTAGGAAGTACAATGGTATAGCCAGGAAAGGCAGATAGACAAAATTCTAACCTAGAGTATCACTTAAGATGTAGTAGTACATCTTACCACCAAGATATGATAATGTGTGACAGCGAGGGAGTAGTCTACATATTGACTTGTTCATGTGGGTGCTTTTATATAGGTCATACAACCCCTAAATTCAAATCTGCATAATTGAGCAAGTTAGAGCAAGAGAGACAAGAAGAAG
The DNA here is from genome assembly GCA_016271365.2 of Neoceratodus forsteri. Taxonomy (NCBI): domain Eukaryota; kingdom Metazoa; phylum Chordata; order Ceratodontiformes; family Ceratodontidae; genus Neoceratodus; species Neoceratodus forsteri. The sequence continues at coordinate 1,304,378 of CM057453.1, forward strand.
TTTGCTATTGGTAGGCATGTGAAGAAGAGGACATTGGGAGAACACAAAACATTACATTTTTTGGTATTAAGAAGGTGTATTTGGGTCCACAAGGAGGTAACCTTAAAAAGTTGATAAGTCAGAAAAAGGTGAGGTGGATTTTGAATACATGGCACACAGCCTGTCAGGGCTAAATGATTCACTGGAATGGTACATTTTCTATAAGGGGTGTGAGTTGCTTTAGAACATGCAAGTGTCACACCTGGTTAATTTAGTGCTACCATCCTTACGATCTTGAATGTGCAAAGTACAGTATTTTCATGCTCGCGTGTCTCTCAGCTGATCACTCAATCACTCCCAGTACAGAGAGAGCTGATTACTGTGACTGACAGTGCTGCTAATCCCTTACTAATCCCTTGACTGCCTGCCTGTCAAAGTGAATAAGCACCACCATTTGCACTCCATTATCACCTACTAGTGTGTCTACAAACCTACTAGTCTGCTACTACCAGGATCTCTAATTTTGTGGCTCCAGCAAAGTAAACTTGCCAAGAGGGAATGTGAGATTGCACTTGTCAACAAACTGTCTCCTGATACACTTAGTGAGGTAGTTGGCATCTCAGTGAAAACCACTGACAGTGCGTTCAGGGAGCTTCAGAGACCAACCTGCCACCCTCTAAAAAATGTAGGCACACTGAGCATGCAAGCTATACACCTGAGATACATTTTGAGATTGATAAATGTGCAACAACCAATGGCGTCATGAATGCTGTTCGATTTTATGCCAAAATATATGAGAAGCCTATTAATGAAAGCACAACACAGAAATTTAAAAGAGATTATCTGGAGCACCTCAAATCAGCACCTGACCTGCATCTGCTTGATCCTGTGCCTCCTATAAAACCACAAGGCTGGCCAACAATGCTGTTAGAGGATGCTGAACATGAACTCATAAATAATAAGTTTACACACTGAGAGGGCTGTTGTCAGTGCCTGGGGTGTTGCAGCAGTGGCTGTTGGTGTTGTAAAGATCAGAGCCATAAAATGCTTGCTGAGTTTGATGGAAACATAACAATTACCTGTCAATGGGCCTGGCAGTTTCAGAGCAGGCAGGACTTTTATAAAACAAAGGGGACCAAGGCAGGGAGGAAGACATCCGAGGATTTTACAGAGCTGAAAGAAAACTGTCTGACCAGGGTGTGCACTACCACTATTTGGGAACTTATCCCACAAGATTTGATAACATTGACGAAACCAGTGTTAATTAACTTGGTCCTCTGTTCACAATGGACCATGGAGGAGGTGAGAGCAAAGCAAGTAGAAGTGACAGGACTTGAGAACAAATGCCAAGTCTTACTTGTAATGGGGTGTACTCTTGCTGGTGACTACCTGCCACCCCAGGTACTCTACCAAGGTAGAACAAAAAAAATTGTCACCCTAACATTTCTTTCTCCCCTACCAGACACATAATGCAGAGTGAGAATCAATAGGCAAACAAGGATGCTATGATTGACTCTGTGGACAATATCCCGGTCCATACATTTCATTTATTAGGCAGAGAAATGGCCTGCCTGATGAACAGCACTCATTGCTGATACTGGACTTATACAGAGTGCATACCACATGAACTGTCCTGACAAAGCAGAATCAGTCCAGATAATCGCCATTTTCACTCCTTCTTGCACTGACCTCCTCCAGCCCTTGGATGTTGCAATGAACAAATGGCTGAATGATGAACTAAAGACATGTTTCACTGAAGGGTATGCAGAGCTAATGACAGAGCAGTTAAATGCAGCAACCTAACTGCTAAGATCTCAGTTGATCTTCAAATGAGCAATATTAAAACAGAGCATGCTCAGTGGCTCAATACAGCCTCCCAGAACATCAATCAATGCCACAATAATTGTAGCTGCAGCTTCAGGGAAGCTAGCTTTGCAGAGGCACACATGATGTGCATGTGCTGGAACCCAGAACACCCGATAATACCTGATAATGCCATTTACCAATACTGCAGTTACAGTTTTTACATCTATGCTTTGTAAATTCATTTGAAAACTCACTTTTCTTATATATTTTGTTATAGGTCCCCCACAATACAGAGAATACCAACAACTGAAGACCAAGTGATACTAATCAAGTGCAAGGACGGTGTGTGACGTCATTCACATCATTGGCATGCCTTCCTCTTTTATAATTTCTGCAGAAGTCAAAGAGCAAGACATGTACATCTTGTTCAATGTTTGGGGAATAGCGATGGGGTATTTAGTGCTTGTGTAATTTGTAGTACTTTTTGTGGCTTTACTCTATTCCCACCCTTGAGCAGTAGGTATGTAGGTAGTAATTTTGTAGGGAATAGAAAGCCCATGAACAAGGGTGAGAAGAGCACCAGAGAAGGAGGAGAAGTGGATGGTGGTGGACAAAAAACACTCCCTAAGCAAGGGAGGTGCTTTAGTGGAGGGTTTAAGTAGAGGTTGTGGAAGGAGCTATTCCCCACATTGAACCTCGGGCTAAGCCCTCCCATTCAATGTTTTGGAATTAGCGATGGGGTATTTAGTGCTTATGTAACTTGTAGTACTTTTTGTGGCTTTATTCTATTCCCACCCTTGAGTAGTAGATATGTAGGTAGGAGTTTGTAGGGAATAGAAGGCCCAAAAACATACCTCCGCCAACTCGCAGAGAGTATGAATCCCTGGCACTCAGGAGAGGAAACCCCCCAGGTGGAGGAAACTTCTGAGGACCCATGGCAGGTGGTCTGCCTGTCCTCTGGGCATACTAAGAGGAGAAGGATCTAGGTTCTAGTAACCATAGCTAATTTGAGGAAGGTGAGCTTCTTGGAGAGATGATGGTCCATGCTCGATCCATGGATGATGCAGATTGAATGATGATCCTGAGGTTGAAGAATAGGTCTTTTCTGAAGGAGCGGTAGAATCCTAAGTGTGAAGCAGATCCAGTTGAAGAAGGACAAATGAAGTCCGGATTTATGAGGTGATGAAGGATGCTTGTCCAGAGGTATTACATGGGTGTAATGAGCAGAAAGAGAATGATTTGGTTGATATGTTACCAGACAGCAAATGGTGGGAAATGTGATGATCTGAGAAGTCATAGATGAATGATCTGACTTGTGTAAGGTTTGACTTTCAAAGTAAAGCCTGGAGGCAAAGAATTCAGTAGTGAGCAATGAGTTGCTAAGTAAGCATTCATGATGTAGAAATTGAGTAGAGGAGAGTCTTTACGTGCCTGATGGGAGTACTGCCATAAGTGATTAGTAGACAAATGGAGGAAGATTTGCAGATGCAGTCCAGTTGGTAACAAAAATATATATAGAGAATGATTGGAAGTTTGGTATAAGGAACTGGATGGCTTATTTGGGCATGGTGTCATAACTATACTTGTATATGCTCTGCTGGTGTGCTGGCTGAAGTAAATGCAGGTATTTCTGTGGTGTGATTGTCCATGAGATTCACTGTGATGGCTTGTAGATGGTTAGGTTTACAGGTAATCTGATGTCAAAATACTTGAGAGAAGCTTGGAGGCCGATATATGGAAGAGTCTGTAGGCTGGATTGGAAGTAAGGTCGAGTAGTGTGGAATGCCAGAGGATCTTAGTGCTATAGCTGATTAAGACTGATTGGGAGGCAAGACTGGGATAGTGAATTTGCCTTAACGGTTGTGGATTTTGGGATAGAAAATCGGAAGAGCCTGTTCTCGGTGACAGTCTTTACCGGAGTGATTAATGGAGATAATTGGTGGAGGATAGGCTGGAGGGTCCACTGGATGGATGGCTAACTCGACTGATGGTACTAGACAAAGAAATACAGATGAATGTATGAGAAATTATGATGTCCAGGAGCTAGAAAACAGTGGTTTGGATAGCATGACATTAGTAAGCAGCTAAGTACTGGAGATCCAACAATGAATGTTCTGGGAAGGCAGCTGAGAAGGTCCCTGGACAAGCAATGTCTGCTGAGGAAGTAGAAGTCAAGTAACATGGTCAATAGGGTCGGTGATGGTAGGAGAGGCAGCAGAAGATAATTGGATGACGTCCGAGGTGGCATGCGAGTCCTGGTATCCGAGGTGATAATGGATACTAAGTCAGAGCATGACATCAGAATTCAAGTCCTTTCCATGTAGGAGGATAGCCTATGAGGCATGGTAGACAGGGAAGTCCACAGTGACTGAATAGACAAGGTTCGTAGGGAATATCCAATAGGGAGAGATGGGAATCTTTCTAGTGTCCAGATGAATGAGATACCAGAATGATCGAGGGGAGCTGATTGGGCAGTATAGAAAACTCTATGATGATGTAAGAGTTTATGAGGCATGTTATCCAAGGTATGTGTGCTAGAAGTAGTTTCCTTAGGTGAACTGAACAGTGATCCATTGAGTGGTGGATGGGAGTTGTTAGAATGGCCAGAGTAGGGGTATGAGATGAATAAACAGGAGGATTAGTTGACTGGATAGGAATACTGGCCAGAGATATGGTAGTATCCCCAAGAGAGCCACAGCAAACAGGACAAAGCCCCAAGCCTGCAAGGTGGAGATGGCAAGGCTGTTATCTGAAGATGGAAGGAAAGTCCGAAGTGAATCCTGATGGATTGAAAGACTGATCTGGGAAGGTGCTGGGCTAGGTGAAGTCGAATGACATACAGTGCAGGAAGGAGCAGGACTGGGTCAGCTTCACAGTGACCAGCAGTGGAATGTGGAAGGCTGTAGCAAGTCACTAGGAGATGATCCATGGAAGGCCAATGAGTGAAGCTATGTACCAAGAGTAAGTGGGTTGAGGTACTGCGTTGTACATCCGCTGAAGGCTTCAAATGATGAATGGAAAGGACAGAGGTGCTGGACCAAGAAGAATGGAGTTCTCACATCTGAAGGAAAAATAAACTCATACAGCAACTGGATGGGGTGACCTGCAGCAAGAAGTCCCAGAGGCAGTCAAACTGGATTGAGATAGATACCGACCAGCTGGCAAGAACCAAATAATGAGAGAAAAGAGGCCAAGGGGGTCAAGTATGATGGTCCATGGATAAGCGGGATGGCAAGTGGTGAGGAAGGATGTAAGTAAGTCAGAGTAAAGGGGTACTGAATCTGGAAGGAAGTGATAATTGGGTAGGATATGGAAATTGCATAAGGAGAGACCTGCAAGTGCAGACACAGGCTGCTAACTGAGGTAGGTGAGGTGAGATGATGGGCATGAAGCTCCAGATAATAGTTGAGGGTGAAGGCACATTTTGCTACATGCTCAAGTCCAGGAGGGAGCAGCAAGTGATGATTCAGTGGAGAACAAATAAGATCGAAACAGTTGATTGTAGAAATGAGCTTCCAGGCATGGTAAATGAGAAGAGATAACTAGCCTTTGATACCACTCTGCAGAGGTAGAAGGATGGAGGCAAACAAGTTACTGAGGTCCTTTTCAGATGGAGGCGGCAACTGGGCATGAGAAAGAGGATACAATGACCCAGCAGATCCAGAAATGGGCTACCACTTCCTGATGTTGATGAGGTGATGTAAGTTGATGTCGACAGGTAGAGCCAAGGGTGGAAGGCAGTTGGAGTGATGATCCTGTTCCTGAAGGAAGCGACAACCCGTATCAGGTAGAGGATGCAGAAAGTGGAAACAGTGATGCAAGCTCAGACTCTCGACCAGGGAAGTCAGTGCAATGAGACCTGAGGGAAGCCTGCAGGCAAGAAAGAATGGAGAATACAAGCAGGATGGGGTCCAGTTCCAGAAAGGTTGTGCATCTGATAGCAGGTTGAGAATGGATACATATGAAGCAGTGGAATGTAACCTGTCATCCATCTGTGATGGTCGAGGTGAGATGATCCTGACTGGATGCAGTGAGGAGAGATAGGATGATGAGAGTACGTATTTGAAGAAGTTCCGTCTCCTGAAGGTAAGCAGTAACCCGTGATCGAATAAGATGCAGACAGTGGAAACAGTTGAATGGATTCAGGCTCTCGGCCATGGAAGTTTGTGGGATAGGACTGTGACCGGAGTCTGCAGACTAGGTATGATGGAGAAAGCAAGTCAGGCAAAGACAGGTTCCTGAAGGGAAGCAGCATCCGGGTATCAGGCTGAGAATGCATAAGTTGAAGCAGTAGATTGTAGACTCAGAGATCTGTCGGGGATGGCTGAGGCGGGATGATGGTGATATAAGGCTGCATAGGTAGAATGATGAGGGCACATGGGGCAAAGAAGTCCCATTCCCGAAGGGAAGCGGCAACTGGTATGAGGTAGAGAAGGCTGGTATAACTCAATAGATTGTAGACATGGCTCCAATCCTGGTAGTCGGGGCAAGCTAACTTTCACTCAATGCTGTCACAGCAGAGTTAGGGATAGAGGATGCCAAGTTGGTGGGAGTAGGAGGTAATGAATGTAACAGAATCCTATCCCAGTAGACAGGGAAGCCTACCTTTGCTCTGCACCTCAGAAGGCGGAGTTAGGGAAGGAGTCCAGAATACTGCTGGATTGGACTAGCTAAAGCACAAAAGCTGTGAGAGAGAGAGAGAGAGAGAGAGAGAGAGAGTAGAATTAAGACACAGAAACAGGGCTAGGATGATGAAGCAGTAGTAGACATTGATATATGGGGTGAGGAAGGAACATCAAAGTAGAGATGACATATAAGGGAAGTGCCTTAGGGCATATGTTTGGAGGAAGGAAACTTGTCGAACAAAGGCAGAAACAAGAGAACTGGTAATGGAGACATGGAGGATGTAAGATGCAAGGGGAAGGGAAGGAGAGTAAGTAATGGAGCTGAAGCACTGGGATACATCTTTCTCTTTGTCCTGATGGGATAGCACCAATGTCTCAAAAGCGATGGGCATCAGGAGCAACAAGGATAGGGACCGAGATTAAGTAACATGAGTAGAGGCATAGGGCATGAGATAGGCAGCATACATTCGTAACCTACAAAGTAGGCCTGAAATATACCCCCACCCTCCCTTTCCCCTTTATATAAGCAGGTGAGAGTCACCCCGTAGTAGCTGAGGTGAAACTCAGCTAATGTAGATGGCATCAGGTAAATAAAATTAGTCTGTAAGTATACCTGTGGAATTATGAGAAGTGTGTAAAGGAACAGGAAGCAAAGAATGGTTGTAATGGTCCTGAGGGATGGAGATATCCAGTTCAATCAATCAATCAATCAATCAATATCTTTATTTATCCAGGTGGGCACCATTGAGCAGGGCTCATTTGCAAGATGGACCTGGTCATACAAAAATCATAGCACAGTAACATGGTAAAACATAATGCAGTATTATACAAAGAAGAAAAATATACATATGTACATCAACATTTGAGTGAGAGGGCCTTTACAACAGATAGGCTCATAACTGGGTACTGCCGGAATGTTCACTTAAAAGGAGAGAGAAAGACAAAAAGAGGGATGCCAGCTTAGGAAGAAATGATGGGGTTGGAATAGTTAACTGGCATACTTCAGGGAAGGGGGTGGAACTTGGCCATGGCTAAAGAGAGGCAGAGAAGTCTGTATTTTGGAAGGAAGAGAGAGGCAGGAGCAGAGGCAGGATGTGCAGGAGAGAAACTGGAAAATAGGTGAGCTAGCGATGTGGGAAACATTTGCAGGATTCCTTCACGGAGTGGTCATAGAGCGACTTGAAAATATTCGGGCTAACAGGACAGCTCAGCTTCAAGTTTTTTTGCATATTGCTCCACAAGGAAGGCAACGAGAAACTTATGGCATCTCGGCCAAAATGAGATTTGACCTTAGGTAACTGCAAGGCAATTAGGGAATAGCTTCTTAGAACATTGGCACCTATCACACTCAGAGGAATACAATCAGAGAAATATAGGGGGAGCTTGTTGGTAAATCAGCCTGAAAGCCCATAGAGCAGCATTTCTATTTCTACTATAATGAAGAGAAGTCTAGCCCACCGCAGTGTACAAGGAGGATGGTGTGTGGAAAGTGGAAGGCCCATTATGAACCTGATTGCTCTGTCAGCGAACAAGTGGATATTGGCCTTATTGATGTTGTCATCGATGTTGTTAATGTAAACCGCAAACAACAGGAGACCAAGGATAGACCCCTGAGGCACACCTCTCTGTAGGGGTTTAAGTGGCGAAAGATAACCTTCAGCTTTAACCTGCTGTTTCCGATCTGCGAAGTAGTCAGCAAACCAGCACATAGAGTTAGGATCCAGACCTAGGTTACACAGGGAGGAAAGAAACAGGCTATGGTCGACTGTGTCGAAGGCCTTACTTAGATCCCAAAAAATGGCACGGACAAAATTCCTATTGTCAAGGTCAAGGAGCCAATCATTAGTCACTTTTGCTAGGGCAGTTATGGTGCTGTGCTTTGCTCTGAATCCAGACTGCACTGGGTTTAACAGACTCCTGGATTCAAAGGTCGCTCTAGCTGACCACTCACTATCTTTTCCAATAATTTAGACAGAATGGGGAGGAGGAGATTGGTCTATAATTATTAAGGTCTAAGGGTCACCTGATTTGAGCAGAGGGATGACATGGGCTACTTTCCATTGTGAGGAGGCTCCCTGGGATAGTAACAAGTTGAAGAGGTGTGATTGCTACTGCCAACACATGGTATGCACATTTCAGAAAGTAAGGCTCTATAGAGTCCGAACCTGCACCTTCTTGATATCCAACTGCAGCAATAGATCTTCAACCTCTTTCAGAGAGGCAGGAAGGAGAAGGCCTCTTTGGTAGCAGGAGACTTGTGAAACAATAATCCCTGCTGAGTATGGATGGCATCAGCAGGGGATGTGTCAAATGCTAGTCCAATGGTTGCGAAATGATTATTGAGGGCTTCCAGTATCTCCGATCGGTCTGAAATGGTGTTAGTACTGGATATAATTTTGATGGGAGGAAATTTCCGGTGAATGACCAGACATGTCCTTTATTATTTTCCAAAATTTTGAAGGATTCCTTGGAGGCAGTCTAGCTCAGTGCGATAGAAGCGGCCTTGGCTGCTCTGACCAGCTTGGTGCACTTATTGTGTGCCCTCCTAAACTGACACCAATCCAAGTCATTCTTTCTTCTGTGTGCTTTTTTCCAAAGTGTATCCCTCTCTAGCATGGAAGCTCTGAGTTCTGGTGAAAACCAGTGGCAAGTGTTGATCCTTACACGTACCTTTACCTTGGGGGCATGCCTGTTTAAGGCCGCAGTTAGTATTTCATGAAAGATAGTAAATGCCTCATTAACCATTTTGGCTAAGTAGAAATCCTGTCATCGCAGGGAATGTTTCAATTCATCGAGGTAGGCAAACAAGTCGAAGTTGCGTTTATACCTCTTGATAGAGAACTTTGCTACAAACTGTGGATTATGCGCAGATCTGATGCTGGCGATGAAACAGTGATCGCTGATGTCAGAGAAAAATGTTCCGACATGGGAGAACAGGTGTGGTTTGTTAACAAAAATTACATCTAAAAGGGTACTGTTACTAGGGTTCTTTTTGTTTGGGGCGAGTGGGTTCGCCAATAAGTTGCACCAGCCCCAAGGTGTCACAAAAGGATTTCAAGGGAGCCGAGGCTTTTGATAACCAGTCGTAGTTCAGATCGCCAAGAATACTAGTTTCCAGCGTACTAAGCCCCAGGGCAGAGCTTAGATGTGATCAGAGATGTGACCCTGTAGACAGGGGCCTGTAACAGCCTATTACACAGAGTGCGCAAGAAGGTGATAGTTCAACCTTTAGGGACAAGCATTCAAATTCATTAGGGGAGAAGGATGATTCTAGACATGATACAGAGAATTTGTCCCTGACATAAATCGCCACCCTTCCGCCTCTCAATTGCCTATCAGCTTGGAAGAGCAAATAACCTGGGATGTTGATTTCCCTGTCAGGAGTGGCTGGTCTAAGCCAGGTCTCAGTGATCACCAGAACATCAGGTAGGGTGTGGCTAACCCAAGCCTGTATCATGGTGATTTTTTTCAAAAGGCTGCAGACATTGACATGCAGGAATGACATTCCTTTAATTCCATCAAGGTTGGAGGGAGAAGCAAGGGTATCTAGAGGCCCCAGGTTGAGCTCAACATTGCCTGAGCACAATAGCAATAGCAGCAAAATCCTTTTTATTCAGCAAAAGTTAATTTGTAGTCTTTGTTCTTTGAGCATCTAGGAGGGTGGTGAAGTTGAACATAGTTATCTCCACTCCTGGTGCTATACTGACCTAGGGTTGCAGCCATTATAATCCTGACAGAAACATGCCAGGAGAAGAAAGTATCGAGATGGGAGGGAGGAGTATCCTGCAATGGCAATTTGGGAGATGTCCCACTTAGGCAAGTACAGCTGTATGATCCAGTAATCATGTAGAAATTCACGAGAGGAGTTGTTGAGCACATAACAGGGAGAGACAGAACCTCATCCCCACCCTGGGAGGAATGTGAGATCTGATAGAGAGAGAGAGCAGGGTGCTAGCAAGACAAGGGACATACAGAGGAGCCAGCTGTTCCCTCCCATGGTAAGGTCTTCCTATATGCCACAGAATAGGGCGATGAATGTCCCAGACCTAGTAACAGATACTATAACCTGCGGTTGTGCAGAAACTGACGAACACCCAGGATTGACTAAAAAGATAGGGGATGGACCTCTGCAGGGAGATTAATGTGTAAAAGACAGCAGATAGTTAAAATTAAAGTGGGAGGGGTGACAGAGGGCGTAGAAGGCGAGAAGAGGCAGGACAAAGCGTTTTTAATAAATGGAGGATCACACCACTGAATGTTAGGATGTTGATTATTTACTCTAGGTATGAATGACCCAGGACTAGAAGTGTCAGGGCTTAAGCCCGAGGTTCAATGTGAGTTCACAGTTCAGTGAGTTACATAATTCAATAGCCCCAGTAAGTTGTTGCTGAGTAACATGTACTACATAGGAATAACATCTGCAAGCAACTCTAATGTAGGACAGTTAGGTACTAACTGTGAGAGATGCTAGAAAAGCTGGGCTTGATTCCTTTCATCCATGTAGGGAGTAGGCAGGGAGGATCAAGAGATGAAAGGCCTGGCCAAAGCCGAGAGGCTGGGTAGGGAGTTGGAGCCATGGGGTAAGTGGGGACATGAAATGAATGTGTGCGGGAGGACAGGAAGAGGGAGCTCAGTCAGAAGGGAAGAGGATGGGACATGAGGGCGGAGTGAGAACCGTGGCGCTGTTGGCGGGAGTCGGGTGGAGCAGGGATGTCGTAAGTGCTGTTGGGGGAGTTGGAAGCCCAAAAGAAGAACAAAAGAACGGTTAACCCCAGGACATCTGGGAAGGAGGGAGCGAGAAAGGGTAAAGGGAGGCGGCCATGGAGGCCATTGAAAGGAAACAGCACACACGATGGGAGCAAACATGGGAATGGAGACAGGAGGGGATAAAAATGGGGAAGCACAGCAAGGGAAACACAAACTAGAGCAGCAGCAAGCATGAGGAAGCACAGCCACATGAGACACTCAGGGAGCTCAGGGAAAAAACACTCCCTAAGCAAGGGAGGTGCGTTAGTGGAGGATTTATATAGGGGCTGTGGGAGGAGCTATTCCCACATTGAACCTCGTGCTTAAGCCCTCCTACTATGTTCATGGGAATGCTAGACCTGTGAAAATAATGAAACAGTAACCTTATTTTAGGTGCGTAACTTTATTGGAAGTATTCATTTAAAAACATAATCCCTATCAAACAGTATCAAGAGGAAAGCATCCCATAATAATCTATCAGGAGAGTCAGAGACGTATTTAATTATAACAGTGCCATAGCTTATGCTCCATAGGGAGAGAACTGGAAAGTTTAGGTTGTGTGTTGACCAAATCTGGGGCTCTTGTATTTCTTTTTTGTTTAAATGTCACTTGTTTAACTGTTACCTTGATCATTGCCTAAATGACGCTGTAAACAATTTTATGCAATGGGAAGAGACTGTAAATCAGAAAATAAATGGGCTTATTTGCAGTGATGATACAGCTGCAGCAAAATAAATTATTATTCATCAGCATTTATTTCACCTGCAGCCACATCATCAACAACACCGAGGCCAGCACAAGCTTCCATTTACCTCACACACTGACCTGTGCCCCAATGACCATTTGAGTCCTGCAACACTTAAAAAGTAGAAAAAGCTTATTCATAGTCAAAACCAGCTCTGCTTCCTGTCATGGTGAAAACTACAGTACCTCCAATGTCCCTCTGATTCCTCATCATTCAAATGGCCTTTTTCCTCAGAGTCAACCTGGACATGGAATGACACTGTGTACCCATCAAAAAGTTTGTTCATTGCATCGATGAAATGTGGCATGAGCAGTGTGAAAATAAACTATTTATTTTTTGCATCAGGGTTTGACTTCTGTAGACCTCACTCATGGCTTCGCCACTCGTGAGGTCAATAGAGGTCAAAACCAGAAACAAAAAAATACATTGTTTACTTTCACACTGCCCATGCCATATCACTTATTTATTTTCAAGCAATATTTTCTTGTTCTACAGCATTTAATCATTTGAAGGTACAGTACTGTAGGTAGAGAATATTTTCACAAGTCACCAAATACAAAATGGTTATACTGATACTAAATTTAGTGGAATCTAGTGATTTCTGCTTAGTATGTACACTAAATGTGCTTATTCTTTTCCCATTCTCTGTGTATGATAGGAGTGTTGGTGATAACAGTTGAAGTATCCTGAAACACGATAACTGGAATAGCATAAGAAGGCACAGTAAACACAGAGTCTTATCGAGAGTTTTCATCACTTGATGTACAGTATACTTAGGATGTACTCTCCAAGACAGCACATTGCGTAACATTGCAAGCTGTGTTGACGGACCCTGGATGAACTGAGAACACTTTGATATCTCAGAGACTCTGGTCACACAGTACTCTGTAAATAAATAAAAAGATTAATTATGGACGTTAGGAAGGACTGTTACCCTACACTTGAGTTTATTTGGAAGTCATAATATATAGTACTTGTAGTGCAGTTACGAAATCACTTTCACTATTCATCACTGAGCTAATATTATGATTCTGCTGATAAATGTTGTAATATTTTACAACATTTAAAATAGTGTAAAATGTGATATGAACGTACATTTGAATGTTTCAATGTGAATATGTATAGTCACTGTTTGTAGCAGAGGGGGTTGTATTATAACCCCTACCATTTAAAAAATGGTCACATGTTAACTGGAGGGAGTATAAAAGGAACACCTCTACCTATGTTGATAACTTTGAGGAAGCTAGCCCAAGTGCTTGTGGAACGTCAGTTCCAGCCCACCCATGGATGGTTGCTTCAGCCAGCTAAGTCTGTTTTCCTTTTATCTGCCTATGTTGTCTATCCTGCATGTTTTAAAATCAAATGAAATTAATAAAATACTTTTTTAACTACAAGAGTGATGTGACAGCACATTAATATGGCACATAGTGCATAAATGAGATGGGATTGGGGGCTGGTACACCACTCCCATTTTTGGATGACTGTAGTATAAGAGTATATTTAGAGGTATCAGTACGCTGTCAGTGGTTATAGACTTGTTTAATAAGTCACAATTACTGGTTTAAAGTTTATCAACCAGTCTACAATCAGTTCTGGACTCCATAATACCCAGAGCAGTGCCGTAATACACTGAAAACTATGCATTCCAGAGTGCTGTAATACACAGTTTTCACTGTATTTCAGTTTTCAAACATTACAGCCATTTTTGTGCCCTCCACAATATTCTTAAGATAATCACAATCACCCTTACATGACTAGTATTATTTATATACTAATGGGAACAGAAATGAAAAAACTACCGTTTACTCGGCAAGTTAAATCGCTTGAGACACTTCAAAGTGCAGCTCATGAGCATCTTTTCATCAGTAGGCCCAAATTTAAACCACATAAATTCCACGTGGGACTACCGGCTCTTCCTGACCAGTAGCTTCTTCATGAACACTATAGAGGCTCCAACTGACGGTACTGCTGAGGCAGACTTACTCTGGGATAGAGGCAGCAGGGGCCTGAGGTCTGACATACCACTCCAGTATGACACAAACTCGGGAAACCAGCTTAGTGAAAGAACTAAAGTACTTGCTAGCAATTATAAACATTAACATATGTAAAGATATTTACTTTTTTTTTTTTTACAGACCATCGATGTGTGATGCCTATTTAATCCTCTCCAGCTTAGCTCTCGGGATTTAAGTGGCATCACACATGTCAGGTGTTTAAAAAACCTCATAAAACATATCTTCACATAAATTACAGCATTCTATATTTGCTACTGTGTTAGATTGTAGTACAGTATGCATAGCCATCAATGCCGTATATATAATCAAGCTGATTGACAACCTTTTGAGCAGTGCCAACAAGATTATGCAAGCATTTTTGTCGTGAAAATCTTCTGCTTGGAAGCTCAATCTGTTGTATCGGAGCACTAAAAACTGTGTTATCATATATCTTTCCTATTACAGATTATGGTTTGGTAATTTGTTTTTCTGCCTGCCAGTCATTATTACATTGTGTTAAAATTCTAAATAGAGGCTGCTGATCTGCCTTCAGTTTGCCTACAGATAAACAACTCATGAGCTGTATGAAGTTTCAAGCTGGTTAAATTTGACCCAGCATATCATTATCAGCTTAGATATTGGGCTTGGAAATTTTAAAATAATGATGCTCCTACTAAAATGGTCTTCCTAGCCATGGCCCCTATTTGTACTGGGATCTTTCCCAGGTCTTCAATTGATTCACTTTTTAGGCTGTCTAAACACAAAAAGTGTGGAACAATTGTCCTTCCATAATCATATTGCCTCTTATTGAATTCCATGCCAACATCTTTAAGGGATGTTGCAAACTTTAATTTATATGTATCTCGACTTAAAAAGTATCTATATCCTTCTGAAATATCATATTTTTTTGTAACTTTTATACTGTATTGTATGTATTCAATGTCTTGTTTGTGCTCCGACCACGGGCATCTTTGAAAATGTGCAATACTTGTCCAAAGGCCCTCGTTTAAATTAAATAAAATACAATGTGTTGCCACCTGAATACCTGAATCACACCCTTGCAGGCCAGCATCACAACCTCAACACTCCATCACCTCGGGATAATGTTACTCCACCATTCTACTTCAGGCAAATCTCCCCAGGTGAGACCATCAAATATATCAAATGGGTCCTTGGTAAGACCAAGATGGGAAGCAACATGATCGATATAAAGATGGTAGCACGCACATTAAATTAATATGTGGCACCGCTCACCAAGGCATTCAATGCCTCTCTGAGATCTGGCATCTTCCCTGACAGGTGGAAAGAGGCTCTAGACACACCTGTTTTTAAATCAGGAAACAGCTAACCTAGCAAACTTCCAGCCCATCTCGATTTTACCCCCTCCAAAGCACTTGAAAGGGTGGCTCAGAACAACTAACTGAGTACCTAGAAAAGCACAGCCTCTCTGCTTGCAACAACATGGATTCTGACAAAACCACTCCACCGTCACCACGCTAGTAGAGTACACCACTCAGCTTTATGGGGCACTGGATAAAGGATGGCGTGAGGTCTATCTTCATAGACCTCACCAAGGCCTTTGACACAGTCAATCATCAACTGCTACTGAAATGTCTCCTCTCTACAGGATTGTCAATGGACTCTGTGGCCTGGTTCCATAGTTACCTCACCCATAGATCTCAACGGGTCAGGACTGGCAATACAATCTCTGAGCCCAGGGAAGTAAACCTAGGGGTCCCACAAGGTTCTATCCTCAGTCCTCTCTTACTCAGCCTCTTCATAAATGACATGCCTTCCACCTGTCCTGCACACTCTGTACTCTATGCAGACGATGCTGTTATCTCCGTCCCAGGGAAAGACCTGGGATCAATTAGCTCTGAACTGCAGCTCAATTTTCGGGCATTGGAATCCTGGTTCACCTGAAATAAACTGCTACTCAACTACAAACAGACAAAGAGCATGCTCTTCAGCACCCCATAGAGCAAGATTCAAGGGTTCTCACTGCATATACTTAGTAGCAAAGGAGAAGTGCTAGACCAAGTCAACACATTCAAGTACTTAGGATTTGCCTTGATGACACCCTCACCTTCAATGCCCATGCTGAGCAGCTGGTAAAGTCCACCAACATGAAGCTTGGCATCCTGTACAGACACACACCTCTCTGCGGCCTGCTGATGCAGTGGTTGGATTTCCGCTTGGCGCCCGGCGACCAGGTTTAGGAATGGACCTGGGTCATTGGAGGGCTGGCCGGGGGAAAAGGATGAAGCATCCCTGGGACTGCTCTCCTTCTCTGGGGGGAGGGTGGGGACAGTGCCCAGCACTCAACAGACCCCTGGTGGAGGCCGGGAGTACTGCAGTCTACTGGCGCTTGAAGAATTCAGGGGGTGGGATGGACGCAGGACATCATTGCACGTCCCCGCCTCCTCCTCCACACAAAAAAGGGGGATGAAAAACCCTGCTCTCACCACCTCGATGATGCCTGCTCCGGCTGCAAATTGACTCTCAGGCTGACTTCCGCCTTTCCCGTGTTCATGGCGCCTTTGGCCCAGGGGGGCAAGCCAGGTGCTTCAGGGAGGATGGCTAATATGAGAAGCCACAGTCAGAGTCCGTGACCAGGCAGATGGTCCGGCGGTGGGGAGCAGGACCAAACATACAGATTTCAAAAAAAAAAAAAAAGACACCGCACCTCTATGACACCAGCTGCCCTGAAACTTGTTACGTGCAGTTCAGTTCTCCCATCTGTGGATTATGGCCTTGTCATATATGGGGCAGGCACAGACACAGTGCTTAAAAGGATCAAAATCATCCTCAACAAGGCCTGCCACCTGGTCCTGAGAGTACACAAAATGACTCACTCTTGTGACCTATACAAGGAAACTGGCTGGCTCCCACTCCACCACAGACTCCAATACCAGGCCTGCCTCCTAGCAAAAGTCCCTGATGGGGTCATGCCTGTGTGTTTTAGCCATCTTTGAGCCTGCACAATCATCTAAATGCACAAGGAGGTGCCTCCAGGGCTGTCCTACTTGTTCCTTTCAAATGAACCACCCTTGGCCAAAGATCCCTCTCCTACTGTGGCCCTAAATGGTTCAATGATCTGCCTGCAGACCTTGCCGACTCCCCCAGACTTGGCCACTTTAAAAATGGGCTTCAATCTCTTCTTGCCAGCAAATCTGACTGCCAGTGTTTCTGTTAACCCATGGCCTCTGACAGCCATTCTCGCACCCGTCAAACACTACCCTCTCTTACTCCCACCCTCCTCTTCCACAACTGCCCACCTCCCCACCTCCCACCACCTACTACCTCCCCTTGACAAAGCCTCACCTTGGCTGCTAAAACTGCATTTCTGCATACTGGGAGTGCCCTGTCTGAACTGCAGCATGACTGTTAAACACTGTACTGCACTTAATTAGTGCTACATTAATATGTTTCTCCGCAAGTGTGGTCCAGTTTCTCCTCACTTGTTGTACCCTGCTTAATGTAACTGCACATTAATACCACTAGTTAGTTGATGTCTTTCTGTTCTGCAATGTTTCATCACCTGTAAATGTCTTGTATTCCTTGCTGACTTGGAGCCTTTGTAAACGAGTCCCCATCTCAAAGGTATTAATCCAAATTTGAAATAAATAAAAAATATATACAGTATATGTTTAGCCCCTTTAACGGTGCATATAATATTAGATCAAATCATTGAGAAACCTAATTTTTCCTTTAAGGAAGACAGCACCGGTGCAGAGAACACTTAGTACATTAATTAGTACATGGTTGAACATCATACTTGCTGGTCTGCTTGTGAAGCTGGGGAAGGGGGTGATGTTATGGGCCTAGAGTCCCTTCTGACCTTAAATTACTGTGTTACCATGTTATAACATTCACATTTTATGCAGACAAAAAACAGATCTCTTTATCTCATGAATATACAGTAATACATTATTTAGTTTAAGTAATTTGCTGAAATCATATTTAAGTGCAATTAAGAAAGCCTATACCTAATAAGTGTACTGGGCTTTGATGCCGATGCCTTAATTGTAATCTAGTTATATTGTGTCTGGTATTCTATGTACTACAGTATGTTGAAAACATATTACGCTCATTGTATCTTCTGCACTGGGTCGCGCTTGAAAATGGGCACTTATTGGCCAAGGGCCTACTCAGTTAAAACTAAATAAATACATAAATAAATAAAACCAATGAATAGATAGAGACATAAATAAATAAAACCTTAAAAGAGAGGTGGAATGGAAATGTAAAATGGAGGGAAAACATATGGACTGTGATGTAATATACACTGCTATTGTAACACAGCATCATGGTACACAAATATTTTTCAATGAATAAAGATACACATAGAACTGGGAGTGGGTGGGCAACATACCAGGTTGGGGTATAATAACTGCTGAACAAATTGTATTTTCATAGCCATACCCCTGTACTGCAGACTAGTAACAGAGGGGTGCTTCTTGTTGCATGTGCTACCTCTGGACAAGGCAGTAAACGGAGGTCATTTACATATTTACATATATACATAGTTGCCAGCAGATTAGGCCTAATGTTCTATCTTGTCTGGGCAATGCAGCTCACTGTTAATGCACAATAGTTGCTCTACCTCCCCTTATTAGTTCACCCCTGCCACCTACTTCCCCACCCTGTGCTCCTCTTGTGCTCACCATAACCCCTCCCCGTACCATGCCCCTGTGCCTGTCCCAACCCTTCTTGAAATCTCCCACAGTTCCCAATTTTATCAGATCATCCGGCAGTGTATTCCAGGGTGCCACCACCCTCTCCATGAAATAATGCCCCCTCACCTCCCCTCTGTATCACCTCCTGCCAACTTTAGACTATGGCCTCCCATAGTACCCTCCTCCCTCAACTTGAGCAGACCCGCCATGTTCCCTCTATTGAACCACTTCAGGTATTTGAAGGTCTCTATCATATCCCCCCTATCCCTTCTGTCCTCTGGAAAGTACATGTCCAGATCTCTAAGTCTGTCCTTGTATGACAACCCCTCCAGACCACTAATCATCCTAGTCACCCTTCTCTGGACACTCTCCAGCAGTGTGATGTCATTTTTAGGTGGGGTGCAGACCTGCCCACAGTACTTTAGATGTGGCCTCACCAGTGAAGTGTACAGGATAAGTGTAACAACCTCCCTTCTCCTTGACATTATCCTCCTGGCAATACGCCCAAGCATTTTGTTTGCCTTAGCTGCTGCTCTCCTGCACTGCTTTGAGTAGTTCCCTTTAGCATCAGTCATCACCCCCAAATCCTTCGCCATCTTCACAACAGTCATCTGTACACCCCTAAGTGGTAGGTGTACCCAGGGTTCCTCACGCCAAGGTGCAGAACACTACATTTGTGTGCAGTAAACCCCAACTGCTACGTGTGGGCCCAGTTTTCCAGCCTCTTCAAGCCTTCCTGTAGTGCCCTCTTCCCTCCTCCACCATCCACCACCGCCCCCAATTTAGTATCATCAGCAAGTAAACTCAATTTCAGCTACCAATCCACGCTCTGATGTCCAATGAACACATTCAAAGTATGGGTCCCAAAACTAAACCTTGTGGGACCCCGCTGATGACCTCTCTGAGTGTTGAGACTTCACCCCCTACCACCACCCTCTGCTGTCCATTCCTAAGCCAATTTGCTACCCCCCCCACCAACTTCTCTCCCACCCTCAGTACCCACAATTTCCAAATTAGCCTTCTGTGCAGGACTGAATCGAAGCCTTGCTGAAGTCTAGGTACAGGACATCAACCAGCTTTCCTCCATCCAGGGACTGTGTCACCCAGTCGAAAAATTCAACCAGGTTTGTTTGAAATGATTTCCCCCAGACAAACTCATGTTGGTTTTCATCCTGGAAACCATTTACCTCCATAAACTCTACCATCCATTCTTTCAAAATGGCCTCCATCAATTTCCCAACTATGGATGTCAGGTTGACCAGTCTGTAGTTTCCCGGATCATCCCGAGGTCCACGCTTGTGGAGAAGCCTAACATGGCCAACCTCCAGTCCAGAGGGACCCATCCTGACTGGAGGGAGGAACTGAATAGTTCTTTTATTGGAGCTGCCAGGACATCCGTCAATTTCTTCAGAACCCTCAGGTGGATGCCATCTGGCCCTGGAGCTTTATCCGTCTTTAAGGACTTGAGAGCCTCCATCACCCTCCCTACCTGGATCTCCTCATCTGTGAGAGCCCCCTCTGTATCCCCTTGCCTGCTCCCTCCCTGAGGCAATGGCCCATACTTTTTTCCTATGGAAGACCAAGTTTAAATAATCATTCAACACTTACACATGCTCCATCTCCCCTCTTCCCATCACACCTCCTTCCTCAGTTTTTTATCTGCCCTTCCCCTTCCTTCACTCACTAACATATTTAAAAAAGTCCTTCTCCCCATCCCTGATCCCTCTTGCTAATCTAAGCTCCTTATCTGTCTTTGTCTTTCTAATCCTTCTGCTAACCTCCCTGGAAATCCTATGATACTCCTCAAGGTCAAAGTATTTCAGCCTATTTATTGTGGTTGTCCAGTTGGAAGATGCAAGTCATTTTGCACATAATGTTAATTGCAGGCTCCTGGTCATCATTCCCTTGTTCAATAAAATATGTTCAAATTTCAGTTGTTTGTTCATGACTGTTTGGAGACATTGTTGAGAGTATTAAATAAGTTCCATTTACCTATATACATTTATTATAGTAGAAAACACAAAAAACACGTGTGGGGCTCACCTGTAAGGGGCTGCACATACCTAGGATGTATGTAAATTATATGAACACAGGTTCCAGTAAAACTGGAGGAGGTCAGCACACCTGAAAAAGATCAACATACCTTATCCATGCCAAACATACAAAAATATTTTTGTTTATGTAGCAGTAGTCATCAAATTTTAAGGAGGTCGGCACATCTAGAAGGTCAAAACACCAATTTATGCCAGAAAAAAAATTATATTTGTTTTATCATAGTTGGTGAACAAAGTACATAGCACATGTCCAAAGTGCATAAATGTGGTACCAATAGCTTGCGGTGATTGTTAATGAGTAACCTTTAAAAAAAAAAAAGTCCATGAAATATCAATCTTCAATACTGCAGAAATTCAAAAAGGTACCTATTCCATGCTGTTCAAAGAAAAGTAGACACATGAGCTATAGCAGCATTTGTGATGAAAGTCCAACTCACATCTAGTGTCTGGAGTGCTTGTAGTGTCAATAATAATGGCACTTCAAATATTCAAAGCATTTACCTTGCAAAGCTGATTTTATGAATGTAGAGTCCAAAAGCAAGACTTACCTCCACTTGAGTGCTCGGTGGGCACATAATTTCATTTGCAGAAAGGTAGAAGATGCTGAAAATGCACACCGAAAGGCAGCAGGTGTCAGGTGCAGTAAGACACAGCACTATACTACAAGCACTCCAGACACTAGATGAGCTGGACTTTCATCACAAATGCTGCTATAGCTCATGTGTCTACTTTTCTTTGAACAGCATGGCATAGGTACCTTTTTGATTGCTGCAATATTGGAGATTGATATTTCATGGACTTTTAAAAGGTTACTCATTAACAATCACCGCAAGCTATTGACCACATTTATACACTTTGGACATGTGCTATGTACTTTATTCACCAACTATGATAAAACAAATATAACATTATTTGTTTCTGGCATAAATTGGTGTTTTTACCTTCCTAGGTGTGCTGACCTCCTTAAAATTTGATGACTACTGCCACATAAACAAAAATGTTTTTGTATGTTTTGCATGGATAGGGTGCGTTGACCTTTTACATTTATTATAGTCTACCACTGCCCGAGTCATTGCTTGTAAAGGGTTTTAAGCTACATCATACATGGTAGTCAGTACATACATACATCAAACTGCCATTCCATCGTTGCAAATATAACTTATAGTAAAGTTTACAAACTCAGAGGTGACCAACAGTAGCTGTCTAGTAACTTCAATATATACATTCTTATTTTAACTAATAAGCAATGTGTTATAGTGGACAAAGCACATAACAGTGAAACAGAAGTTTTCAGGCTTGAATTCCACCATATCAACTGACTTGCTGTGTATCCTTGGGCAAGTCACTCAACCTCCCTCTGTTTCAGAATCCTCTTCTATAAAATAGAGTAGAAACAGTACCTCACTGAAAATGAGACGGTACATTTCAGTGAGAGTAATCTTGATAAATTAATTGTATTTGAACTTAGAATGCTATGATTTCACATTTATAATTTATTGGGCTTTCTATATACATATGTACAGTAGGTGTTGTTAAACTTTCCTCTTACGGTGTAATGATATTATCTTGAACACTATGGGTGTGAGATCCACGAAGCTGAGCTGAGTGTGTCTGCTACCAAAACGAGAAAGAAAAAGAAAGAAAGATAGAAAGAAAGAAAGAAAGAAAGAAAGAAAGAAAGAAAGAAAGAAAGAAAGAAAGAAAGAAAGAAAGAAAGAAAAATGAATTTGACCATAAGATGTGGGTCCAGCTGCCTTTGATCAAGCAAACATAAACATGGAGTATTACAAAATTTCAGCCCTTAACCATGTTGTTTTTACTGACACTGTGTTCAGAATGTTGGCATCTTTTCAAATGACCTAGACAGCCACTCCGTAAAGGGAAACATTGGTTATCATGCAAAGTGCAGCAACTGCTGCAGAAATGCCTGATTAGGACTTTTATCAACAGAATGCGTGTTTTCAATACCTGTTACAAGTTGTATTTCAAAAGAACTGTGCTGACCATCAAGTTGGCCCCACATCTGTCTTGCCAAGTAACAGCCAGCACACTGGTTATGTTAATGAATGCTACCAGTGTCTGTGATTGGTTAGTAGCCCTCATTAGCATGACCTGCATGCTGGAGGCCACTTGTTGTGCATGAACTGGCTGCTGGTGAGTGGACCAGCAGGACTGTCAGGGCAGTACTTTTCAGATACAATACAACTTGTAATAGGTATTGAAAACATTTATTCTGTTGATAAAAGCCCTAATCGAGTGTTTCTGCAGCAGTTGCTGCACATTGCATGATTACCAGAGTTTCCCTTTAATTATATGCTCGATGGACATTGAAATCTCTAAAATTCAGTCAAGGGTGGTTGTGGGATGATCTATGAGTAAATTGCTGAATAGACATTTATTCATGATTTGAGTGCTCTATGACTAGAGCAGATATAACTATTTCAACTGTTGAAGTAGCTTGGGAGTATTTTTGCTATGGTTTTGCATGGACTGTTGGGAAAGATGTCAACAGGGAAATGTTTTGCAAGTGAGAAAGACAACCCTTGGTTCTCACCTGAGATCATGGGATTCATTAAAATGTGGTATGAAGTAAGAAACAAAGCCTGTGTCTATAACACAGGTCTGAATGATTCACAGTAGCTTTAGGCATCTAAGAAATAAAGGTACCATGCTAATTAGACCACTTAAATGAAATTATTATTGGGATCTGATTCCTCACAATCATTGCTGCTGCAGAAAGTTTTAGAACTAGTTCGTAACAGTAACTTTCTTAATTTGAGCTGCCATGTGACAACTAAGACAGAGGATGCCATTCTAATTAATGAGAAGCTGGTCTGGAATCCTTTATTGCTCACTTTAAAAGCCACAACTGACTTCTGAAGAATGTACTTTGTTGAGAAAAGTGTCTAGCACTAACCATAATTACCCCTCAAACTGAATCAGAGTTTAAAGATCAAATGACAACCCAGTTAGTACTGCACAATACTTCTGCTTTAAGCATTTTTAAATAAGGAAGGCTCTTTTTACTCTGCTCTTGACATAACACAAAGTGGCAGTGCAACACAATGTTTTATTTAAAATAACTGATGCCAGCTAAAATTAACAGAAAACTGAAAAATGTAATAGCTTGGCCTAATTCTGTGTAAGTTTTAAATATTTTCTATATTCTGTTCTCTGTGTTCATAATGTTTATTTATTTATAATTTTTGACCAGAAAAGGCACATTGAGCTGTGACAACTTGTTTCCAAATGGATCAGTGTGAGGGGGTATATGGACCTGTTTTATTGGCAGGGGGAATTTTGACCAGGATGCTGGGAGAAATCCCTTACTCTTCCACAGGGGATGCTTTTTGTTTCCTGTGGAGGGTGTGATGGAACCTGGACAGAAGGAGGATAGAGGTGTGCTGGCAGGGGAGTTATCCTCCCACTCCCTCCTCTCTCTCGTCAGTGTTTTCCAGGAAGACAATAGGACACCAATTTGCAAAATAAACTGAGACTGAAGAAGAAATAATGGATACAGAACTACCTCTGAATGTACCATATGCACCTGACCAGCTTTTAAATCTGTCATACACAAGTGATGCTCCAGATTTTTAACAAGAACAACAAAATACTATACAAGCTGAAAAAACTTTTGCCCAATAAACTGGAGGAAGAACAAGCATTCCTGTCAGCTATGCCAGCAGAGGAAGATAAAGTATATATGCGAAGACAAAGCAGCTGCAAACACAAATGGGAGAAATTAGTATGGTGGAGTCACGCTATCCAGTTCACTTCATCCTGCAACCTGATTCTACTGCCACAAAAGATGCTAATCGCTCTAAAAAGGATAATGTAAACACTTGTTCCAGGTCACGAGTTGACCTACCTAATATCGCCCTGTTTCTAATTCGTTCACTGCTAGATGGCTCTGGCAGCATAGCATCTGTCAGGCAGTCAGGCCCACAGTCAAATCAAAGGCCTGCACCTCCGTATCAATGCCACCACTTCCAGATGCAGCACATTTATCCCTTAAATGCTGCAGAGCCTTGGAAATGATGTTGGGAGCCAAAGTTCTCCTCCCATTCCACAGAGGAGTCTCTGTTGTGGACTGGCTGGGTCAAGTGCCCAGACAGCAAAGGTTGGGAATCAGGTCCTCTCCCAACTGTCATTGAAGGCTACAAAGGGCCTATAAAATTCAGGAAAACATCCTCAAACTACTAACCTCAAATGTGGCAATGCAACCCTAGTTACATCTGCTAAGCCACAGCCATGCAGAAAAACATATAGCAAGGAGCAGTCTCCCACAACTATTCAGAATACAAAGAACCCTCCTCAGCATGCTATGCAATGCTTTTCAAAGCAACTGAGAGAGGTTTGGCAGCAGCAAAAAGAACATCTAGAAAACAAAGTAAGTGACCCTCTCTTTTTACCATCTACTGTGGCATTTACCCAGAGTCAACCAGGCCAGCATGATCTACAGTCTGAGTCTCAGCTGGAAAATCAGCTAACTTTGTAGGGCTAGGAGAAAAGGTGGACTGTTGTTTCCTTCCCAGTCGCTGCCCACCCAGATCCCATCTTCTATGAATCCTGTATTCTGGTGGCTGCACAGCAGCAAACTCTGGAGGAGACAGAATGCACAGATACTGTGCGAGGCTTGAAACCCTGGTGGTTTCAGATGTAAGCAAGGGTAATTGAGTACAGTCTGGGTGGCCTGCACCTGACCACTGTACAGGCCAGGAGACTACTCCTGATGCAGTCCCAGACACAGACACAGTGATGGATACACCAGCTTAGGCCAGACCTGCCTCTATAGACAACCTGATGATTTCTGAACAAAACAGAGACCATGGGCCTGCTGCAGACAGGTCATCCAGAGATGATACCTCTGACCACCACCTGCTGGGGTGAGGAAAGGAACTTTACAACACCAGATCTGGATAACCTAGAACCTGGAACATCCAGATCAAATCAGAGATGCTTTGCTGACCTATTCCTTTCCATCCCAGAACTGCCTGAGCTAGCTAGAAGAAGGAATGCTGTCTGTTAAAAATCCATGGTGGTTTAGAGTCTATTCCAGATTGTGGCCATGTGACATGGAAAACACTCAAACAATCTATGAACTTCAGCTCAACTGAACTCTATACCTTATTTCATGTTCCCAGAGATATTGTTTTTGATGTTAGTTTAAAAACTCCCATATCTCTGGAACACTTCTGATAAAAATAACAAAATCTGAAAAAAAGGACATCTACTTCCCCAGTAATGTTTAGAAATTAAGGGGTTCATGTGGCCGATGTAACATAGTGGGTCAAACAGAGGTATGATTTAATGTGTAGTCCAGAACTTATCTCAGACACCAAAAATATATAGACCAGGGGTGGAAATTTAAAATCAAATAAAGGCAGATTGGGATTGGTCTTCAACACCTATCTAGCAGTTTTTACATTGGGAGGTACTGGGGTATCTGTTACTACCCTGATCAACCAAAAATGTGCTGTAAATGAGGGTCTAATTGGTAATTAAGCATTGGTTACAATCAGCTCAGATGCAGACTGTGTGGGGAATTTGGGCACCCTAGGGTTACATGCCCAAACCTTTGCAGGAGTAATTTATGTGAAGAAAAAAGCCATAATTTTAGAAACTTACCCTGTGCAGCACACAATAGTGAGCCGACAGTAAGTAAAGAAGACCCAGTGTCAAAAGCTTAACAATATGGTTCTTTGAGCTCCCTGGTGGTCCCTGCATCCACACCACCATCTCCACCTTTCCACCTAAGGCCACTAACTATGCACAGAACAGATACCAACCAGGCAACAGAGAAAACTACACCTGGTTTTGCTGAGCCGGCCAGTCAGACCACTGAGGTGGCTGAACATCAGACAGCAATGGCTTCTGACCGACCTCCCATTTATAGAAACAATGACAGTAGAAAACCACAGATCCATCGTGTCTGACCAGAGTTCCCAATCTGTCCCAGACCTAGAGATGTTGCAAAGTTTTAATATGTCGACAAAGTTTAGGCAATTTGCCAAATTTGTCTTCGTAGAGAATATAAATTTTGCCATTTACTTAGAAATTAGCCTTTACAACTTTGCCTAGCAACTTCATCTGGCAACATCACCTTTCTGGTGCATTTCGGCAATGTTTGCTCAAATCGAGGCTTTTGTAAACAGGTGCCTGTAGATCACATGGAAACAGCTTCTGCAGGTCACATGCTGCTTCTCTATGTACAGTACAGTCTGAGCCTTAGTTTTCTTTGCAGTCTGAGAGTTAGTGGAAGAGGTCAGCTCTGGTGCTTTTATGGCCTTTAAAAGTCCTATAAAACAAGAACTTGTACAACTTTTTTGGTTTGTTGTTATATTATCTTTACTTAGGAGTTTGTGATAATTCCTTTAGGTGTTGCTTTTGAGTATTTTGCTGTATAGTCCCCACCTTCATTTCTTCTATTTTCTTGCTTTTACTCCTTTTTTTACTCTTTTTTCTCAAAAATCCAAAGGAGTGGGACCGTCAAAGAGGAGACTAGGAGGACTGGGACCAGTCCCATCAAGCAGAGAGGGCTGAAGAAGACAGCTTTGGGACCAGGAGCACTGGCAGATGGAACCCACCACCCCCACAGTGTAACATCAGCAGCAACATGCAGTGATAACACCACCAGTTGGCCCTCCTCTGGTACATACTGTACCTCATGTAGCACCTTCCTCTATGCCCTCCCCTTTGGTTGTGCCACCATCTGAGCCCCATAAGGAGGAAAAGTCCCACCTGGGACCATCTGGCTCCTCCACTTAGCAATAGCAAAAGTCCCTTGTTTGGGGCTTTTTTGAAATTGACCCCACTAACAACAGGATAGTGACATGCACATTGTGTGACACTTTTTGGCATGGGAAACAGGGCAGTCATTTGGACACAGGTGACCAGCACACCCACCTCAAGGTGAGGCACCACCTGAAATGGGAGGAGCCCATGAGGAGAAAGATTGAGAGAGCTGAGAGGGGTGGTGGTTGGCACCCCAGTGCTCTTTCCGTGCTACACGGTGGGCAGTTCAAAAAGAGGCCTCATGGTGAGTCATCACTCGATGGATACATTCCAAAGAGGGACACAGAGGGGACAGAGGGGAGTAAGAGAGGAAGCTGCAGGCGGACTCAGGTACTGTGGGAGCCACCCAAGAGACTGGACTTAGAGCCTCCTACTACATCCCTCCATACTGAAGTGGCACAGCTGTGTGTGGAGATAGGGAGCCTCCTGGCAAGTTGTCATCAAAGAAACTATGGAGGTGTTGCTCCAAAATCAATGGAGTATTCTTGAGGGCCTCGTAGAACTTCGTGGTGGCAATGCACCCTCTGACTCTGAGCCATAGACCAATTCTCTCATTCTTCACATTGCTTTATTCCCAATATGTTATTTGTGTTACTGCTTCCTTTATTCTTATCCTCACCTACTGTAAAAAATTTAAAAAGTTAAAAATAAAAAACACAAAAAACATTTTGCCCATCTTAATTTCTCTCTCTTTTGATTTCTGTTACTGCTTCCTTCTATCAAAAAAATCTGCTGTCAACCATCCTCCTCCTGCTTAACAAAAGAAAAACATTATTGATGTCCACTCTATATTGTTCTTTTTCTTGTGCAACTGTGCAGTCCTTACACTGTCACTGTCTCCTTCTCTCACAATTTTTCTCCACTATCAGAATAAATATGTCATGCTGCTTCAAGGGAATTGTGAGAAAAGCACAACACATAAATTGCCACAGTTCTTGTAATGCACTTTAGGGAAATTGTGATAAAGGAGAACATACATAAATTCCATGCTCCCAGAATTTTCTATACTCCTGAAATAAATATATAAGGCTGCTGCAAGCTGCTACAAGGTGGTGCACAATAATTCAGTCCCCTGCCACAGTTCTTGTAACACACTTTAGGGGGAATTGTGAGGAATGCACAACATACATAAATTCTGTGCTCCAAGAATATTTCTGAACCACCAAGATAAATATATCAGGCTGCTGCATGCTGCTACAAAATGGTGCGCTATGAGTTATCCCCTGCCACAGTTCTTGTGACATACTGTAGAGGAAATTGTGAGAAAAACACGAAATAAATAAAATTGTGTGCGCCCAAAATTTTTCTGAACTACCAAAGTAAATATAGCAGGCTTCTGCATTCTGCTACAATGTGGTGTGATATGGTTCAGTCCTCCTGGCCACAGTTCTTGTAATGAACTTTATAGGAAATTGTGAGAAAAGCACAACATACATAAATTCTGTGCTCCCAAAATTTTTATGAACTCCCAGAATAAATATATCAGGCTGGAACCTTTACTGCTACCAGTCCCCAGCACGTGGGAGCACTAACTAGGTTCCTCTCCCTCACTCCCTTTACTGTGGTTTCCCTGGCATCACTGTCCCCCGCATTCAGTTTAATTGCCTAATGTAGATGTCAAACATCTGCCCCAGTGCATGGTCCCTCTCTTGTCAGGTGAAGGCATTGCTTTGAAGAGCCTCCTGCCCCAGAACCCACAGTCCCCACACAATGGTACCCTTCTCCAGACACCATCCCTTTAATTATTCATTTAATTCATCTATCTCTTCTTTTTACACTCTCTTCCCTCCCTCTCCCACTCACATAGGAGGATCTTGGAAAAGGCCAGGGAGGCTCAATATGCCTACAATCTGTCTTCCAACCTCTGAAAGTTCCACTTCACTTGCTGCACAGGCTGGTTCACCAGATCATTGGTACCCAAGTGTACCAGTACCCCCAGCTCACCTCCTCTCCCTCTTCATTATTCTTCCTATTCTTTCTATGTCCCAGATGGCTGATGCCCCAGGAAGGCACCTGCCCATCCCCTCCCCCACCTCCTCCCCATCCACCACCCTCTCAACTTCCATGATCATAGCATTCCTGGCCACTAAGACTCTCCTAGCTGCCTCTTCTTAATCTCACCCCTGGGTGCCACCAGGTCATTATTTTCACTTCCCCGCCTGACCCAGGATCTCCCCAGTTGAATCAGGTATCTTAGACTCCTCCAGGGTACAAAGTTGTCTGCCATCAGGATGGTGTGAGTCAGTTGACCACCTTGTGGCTGCCTCTGCCACCCCTCCCATCCCAACACTCTCCACCCCTTGGACCAGTGGGTCGCTGGGTGTGGGCTCCAATGAGCAGGTTTTGCAGAAGACCTATCTCTTCTTTTGCTATTAGTAGCTGATCATAGAGCTGTGTACAAGACCCACATCTGCAGAGGTTCAGGGTATTGTCAAAGAAGAGTTACCCACAAGAGATCAGCCTCCTATCCTGAATGTCCAGACAGACATCATAATATGAACAGAAAACAAACCACACACAGGAACCCTGACCTCCAGTGCCTCATGGGTGGCTAACCTAGGAGAAACTAACGATGAGAGAGGCACTCAAAGGAGAATAAAACAGACTTACAATATTAATATAGTTAGTGCTACATTTATTTGAGACAAGGAGAACGCCGACTGGCAGCCCCAGAGCAGAAGGTCTTCGTCAGGGTGTGTGTCAGATCAGATACAGACCACCTTTTTAGGTTCCATATGATAATGGCAGTTGTGGAAAGGTGATCGCTGTTAGGGTGAGTGTACATAGCCAAAAATCAATTTCGGCAATGTCCACTCTAGGTGCACAGCAAAAGGGCACTAGGGACTTGTTTGTATATATTTATGAGGGGGATTGCACCCATACACCCCTATACTAAAGGATTCTCAACTCCAGGGGTGCTGTTGGGGGTGCAAACCAGAAAAATGTAATGGCTGAGTGCAACAAAACAAACGAAAGCCCAGACCTGAACCCGCACCCTTGCAACCCCTAACCTGCCACCCACCCACCACTCCACGGTGCCAGCTCAGCAGCCTACCACCACACTATACCTCACTATACCTCACAAGCCCTCCCTCCCCTTCTGCCCATCTCTCGGCGTGCTGTCCCTCCCAGTGCATGTACATATAGCGACATCCTGTTGCTATATTCGTGGACCCCCTCATCCAGTCACCCTCCCTGCCCAGTAGCCCTGTAGACAGGTGCCAAGACTGAGTTGCCCTTTTTGAAAGCACTCAATCGCAGTTGCCATTGTCTTGGGCTACCTCTTTTTAACATAATATCTTAAAATGACAGTGTTATATTGTGAATAATAAACATTTTTGCAAAAAATATAAAGTGAGCAAAAACAATAATATGCTAGAGAGACCTCTTGCTAGACGGCATGACTATATAATTACATTTCCTTTTCTCAATTATATATACAAGGTATAAGAAAGCAAATGCCTAAGTTCTAGTGCCAGATAACTGACTATTTTGAGTCATGCCCTAAAGCCGGATTTGCCTACATATGCTTTTCCACAGGTTCTCCAAAAGAAATAAGCTAAAGTGGAAAATGCCAAGCAAAATTACTGAAAAGTTATTAAGTGTTGTAGCGTATGGCTCCGGATACCCCAGAGAAAAGCAAGACAAGTAAACATAACAGGTGCATTGCAGCACAGTCAAAACCTAATCAAAAATCAAATCCTGGTGACCATTTAATTTTTCAGCAAACATAGATTTATCATAATATATCATGACCTATCAAAGTGGTGCAGTAGCGCCCACTATACTATGAATTAGGGTTTAGCAGAGCTTTAATGATAAACTTCAAATTTTGCACTTTATTAACTTTGCAACCATTCAATGGATTTGCAACAAATTTGTATGTGCTATCCCGTGAGGTACATCTCTCGACTTGCCAGATGTGTGGATTCTGACATTTGAATGGTGCAAAAACCTTAAAATTTGCCACTTTTTGCAGTTTTTTTCATTGCCCTGGGCACAGATGGTGTTGAATTTTGGTTTGAATTTTTGTGGTAGAAAAAGCTTGGGTCACAGAACTGCCCCACATTTATTTGGTGAAAAAATATTTATCCATTCCAAAGTTAATGCATTTTTAAGGTCCCATTATTTTCAATGGGACTTTTACTGTCCAGGATACAGTAGATTCCTGGAACAAAAAAGGATTTTGCTCTGACAAAAAAGGATCCCTTTTCTTGAGGGGGTCAATCCTTTTGTTGTTAGAAAAAAATCCTTTTTCATGATCTGCCATCTTGTTTTTTTATTTTTGGCCCAACAAACTGACATAATTGTGCCTACGGATGTCTTTTACAGACATCAAAGCATGTATCTTGCTCATCAGGAGTTGATGAGCTGTTTTGTGTGGTTTTGAATAGTTATATGTCCCTAGAACCTTTTTTTAAACCATTTAATTTATTTTTCGCCACTCGCTAATTTCCTTCCTCGTCAGTCCTTTTTCGTTATGGAAAAAAAGGAAATCGGTTAATGAAAATGATTTCCCTTTTCATGGCTAGGCGGCCATGCTCTAATCCTTTTCACTAGCCAATTTCTTTTTGGCCATGACAAAAGGAATGGTGAAAAGAAACTGCTGTGTGGTGAAAAGGATTAGCGCATGGCTGTCTGGTTGTAAAAAGGGAAATCCATTTTTGTTAAATGATTTTGCCATGGTGGAAGAGGATAGCGAAAAGGAAATGTTATGGTGTGAAAGGATTAACAGCATGACCATCTGGTCATCAAAAGTTTGGGAACCATCTGGTCCTGAAAACAGAGCCATCTAGGGGAAAAGGATCCTTTTTGTTAGACAGAATCCTTTCGCCACCACAGAAAGAATTGGTGAAAAGATCTATGCTGATTAAAAAGGATCCTTTGATGGTTTTTCTTTATGGTTTCTCATTTGAACCCCATCTCCCTGGAAAACTCCCTGGTGGCTAGTGGCACCCCTACCCTGTATGCCAATATATATATATATATTAAATATATATGTGTGTGTATATATATAATGGGGTGGGAGCTTCTACAGTGTGATAAATGGAGATATCTTCACTGGAGTCTGATAAATGACGATGACATCAGAATTGTGATGACAAATGCAGTTTATCGATACTGTACTGATGTCACGACTCACTGACTACAACCTGCATTCTAAATTAAACTGCTTCAGTTTCTCTTTCTCACTGAGGCCTGCAAGTTACTTAATTAACATTGCAAAGTACACTCACGTGTGCTGTAGTGCTTCTGAGATTCCCAACCCATTAATGTGCTAATATCAGCTTCACTACAGCCTACATTCTAAATAAAACTGCTTCAGTTTCTCTTTTTCACTGAAACCTGCAAGTTACTCAATTATCATTGCAAGGGACACTCACTGCATGTTGCAGTGTTTCTGAAACTCCTAGCCCATTAATGTGCCAATATCAGCTTCACTACAGCCTACATTCTAAATGAAACTGCTTCTGTTTCTTTCACTGAAGCTCGCGTTACTCAATTACCACTGCGAGGAACTCACCAGTGTGCCATGGTGTTACTAAGACTCCCAGCCCATTCAGAAAAACTCACACCACACACAGAAAGAGCAGAAAGCACACAGAAAATGGACACAGAAAAATATTTCAAAGCTCCCACCTATTGTATAAATAGCACACATGATGTGCAGATCGTGTGCTATGTAAGTATTCTCACTCATGTAGTTTGAGCTCTGGATACTCGTGACTCGGCACTGTGAGTATCCAGAGCTTCACCTGCAGGAGTGAGAATATTTTCCATATCACACTCCCTCCCATCATGTAATATATATATATATTTTTTTTCTTATTTTATTATGTTTATAATACATTTTTCCCCCTGCCAAGTTCCCAGTTTACCGAGCTTATCCCTGGTGTCTAGTGGTACCCCCATCCTCCGATACCCACTTTTTAAAAAAAATATTGGTGGTCAGTGTGGCTTCCCCCACCCTCCCATGTCATTTAACCTGTTAAAAAAAGTCTCTCAATGTCTTTGTTTTTTTTTAACCTGTAAAAAAAAGATCCATCGTCAATCACTCCTGCACCCCCCACCCAACCACCCACTGTGCACCCACATCCCCACACCCCCCTTGACATCACCACACACCGTCACTCACCTGAAGAGGTCCCAGGTTTGAGATCTGCTCTCCTGATCAAATACATGTCTTGCTACTAGAACTGGTGACTACAGTATGAGAAACTAAGGTAAATCTGCTTCAATGTATTTCAATAGGAGTTTCAACTTTTATGCATAACACACCCATTATTTTAGATTTTAACCCCAAATTTTGAACATGACCTTTTGGAGACCCCACCTCATGACCAATATGACTGTCATTATGCAACTCCTGTCAGAAAGGTGATTTCTCAGTCAGTTGGTGAACTCATCTTTCCAGTGGGATTTGTGTAATAACAGTCATATTATTCATGAGGTAGGGTCATAAGAAGGCTATGTTGAAAATTTGGGGTCAGATTTTCAAAAAATGTTTATGTTATGATCATTCATTGCAATTTCACTATTCATGCTTGTAACTTTGGACATTTTCAATATTTTCACCCCATATTTTTAACATAGCCTTTTTATTACAACATACTCCTCTATGCTGATGATGCTTTATTATTTGCCAGTCAGCCCGACCCACTTTCCCTTTGTCAGCAGCCTTCAATACAGTTTTGTGACAGTTGAGGCCTAGTTTGCCCAACATAAGTTAATAATGAACTACAAGAAAACCAAGGTTATGCTTTTCACCAGCCCACATAGCAAGTATAATTCAGCCCAACTATCCATCTTAAATAACAACAACCTGCCACTTGACCAGGTCCATAACTTTAAATACTTGGGGATAACCCTTGATAGTGCACTATCTTTTACAGAGCATGTCAATCATATCTGTAAAGTAGTTAACATCAGAATAGGGCTCCTTTATTGACACAGGCACAGCATGACCCCTGAAGCACTCCATCTAGCAGTCACCAGCTTAGTCATCTCTATAACTGATTATGGGCTTGTCATTTATGGGTCCACAACTGACACAACCCTCAAAAGAATTTGCATCAAGCTTAACAAATCTTGTTGTCTGGTCGCTGGTGCTCACAGGCTTACCCACACCTGTGACTTGCACACCCAAACCAAATGGATCCACCTCAAGGGCAGAATCTTATACCAGACCTGCCTGCTGGAAAAAAAAATCAGCCTTGGACTAAACCCACCAACCTCCCAACATCTTCTTACATGTGTGCCTAGCCCCTGCAGTATGAGAAGTGTGTCCAAGCACACTTACTGTGTCCCATTCTGACATACAATGCAAGCCCAGAGGACTTTTATGTATAGAGCTCCCAGTTTGATAAATGGCCTCCTCTTGGATAGTCTGACTGAAGCCAAGCTTGGACCATTCAAATACAAACTCCACAAATACCTCACAACACTTAGCAGTTATGACTGCCCCACCTAGTAGCTGCACACACCTAGGTTCAACCTTATCGTCCCTTGAGTCATTTTCTCCCCCACCCCTAATACCTCTAACCCACCATCCCTTCTATATTTAATCTCTCCATCCTGTCTGCCAAGACTTCTGCATCCCACCTACTACTCCCCTCCACTAGCTACCCCCCTCCCAACTTCCACTCAATGCCTATCTCTATGGCCGTTTGTTGTGCCACTCCTACTCCTCCCCCGTTTTACACTATTGTACATAGACAAAGTATGTGTTGATTGCTTATTGTACTACATTCAATTCATAGTTACCTATCTGTAACCCATTATACCTTTCTGATTTAATATTGAATGTTTCTATGAACACAGCTACCAATGTTGCTTCCTACTACACTGTTAAGGACAAAGTCATGCTACTGACGGCACTTATGCTGCTGCTAGTTACTTATTGTTGCATCAATTTTAACCATATCTGATTTTATTAGCCCTAGTGTTTGAAATGCCTTCTGTCTAATTGTCACTATGCTTATCAAATGTCTGTTTGTTGCTATTATCTGTTCTCGCCTGACATGGAACCTTTGTACAAGAGTCTCCAGGCCAAAGGTATTGTAATCTGAGAATGAAATAACTAAATAAATAAAAAATAAATTACCCCACATCATGTACTGTATGTCACAGCTTTCATTTTTCAAATCCTGGCCAAAATGTGTTTTCACACCTGTGGCACAGAATGCTGTTGCAGTTGAGCTGAATTATGTTTTGGCAGGGATTTGAACATTTTCTGTACCAGGTACATGTGGAGAGGTCATAAGAAGGCTATGTTGAAAATTTGGTGTCAAAATGAATAAAAATAACACAGTTATGACAAATTGTTGCACTTTCATTATGCATGCTTGTAACTTTGGGAATTTTAAATATTTTGAGCCCAAATTTTCTCCGTAGCCTTCTTATTACACCACCTCATGTATGTCACAGATGTAATTTTTCAAATTCTGGCCAAAATGTGTTTTTGCACCTGTGGTGCAGAATGGCATTGCGCTTGCATGGAGTTACGTTTGGTGTGGATTGAAAATGTTCTGCACCGGTACATGAGTTAGGGTAATAACATGGCTATGGTTACAGTTTGGGTACTGTTGTCTCTATAACTGGAAATGAAGGGCCAGAGGGCCCAGTGCTTCTACAGCTACATACTAATACACATCTATGGAGGAATGGGAGCACAGGGGCCTGGGGTATGATTATACTATCTCAAAAAGCAAGGAAATAAATTGCAAAAAACTTACTAATGCATTGTTAGGTTAACCTAACAAAGGTAGAGAAATGTGGTTCTGTGCAAGGTGGGGATGGGGTGTTAGGGTTGGAAACCCTAATGCTGCATTTCTTACTTTTTGTTGGTTTAACCCTAACTGATGCATTAATAACGTTTTTGCAATTTATATATGCAAAATGGGAGAAGCATAAGTATTATTTATTAACTGTCTAAACCCTCCAGTATTGGATGAAAATAAACAAAATTGTATAGGAGGAATACAAAAAGAGCATCAGGTTTCTTTCAGTACTGGAAGAATCACTTGTCATAGAATCAGTTGCATCATTCTTGAATTACAGCTGGCTACTTAAAAGTATAACTCAAAAGCTAAAAGTCAAAAATCAAAGTTCAAAACTTATTCAGAAATCAATCCTATGTCAATAAGAATAGTAATAATAAATGGTCATTAGCACACTGCCAAACACAGTGGATAAAGCACATGTTCTTGACCTGGAAGGACACTACTTCTTTATTCAGCTGTGAGCTGTGTGAGAAATTCTATATTGCACTTGATATCTGCAACAACGCGCACTTTTGCTCAATTCTGTGGGAGGTGAAACTAACCACCCTTGGTAATTGCTTTTTATTTACATATTTATTTAGTGTTTAACCAAGAAGGGGCTTGCAAACTCTGTTTATCTTGTGAGTAACTTCAGAAGGATTTAAATACTGCATTTGGGTAGACCCTTGGAGGTAGCTAGATTGTCTACTAGGATTTTCTGACAGTTAAACTATTTTTAAATAATTTACAGGTGGCTGAGGAGTTGAAAAAGGAGCTTGTAAACTCTGCTTATCTTGAAAGTAACTTCACAAGGGTTTGAATACTGCATTTTGGTTGTCCCTTGGGGGTAGCTGAATTGACTACTAGGATTTTGGGACAGAAACTATTTTTAAATAATTTACTGGTGTGTAGGATTTTGTGATAGTTAAACTATTTTTAAATAAGTTACTGGAGGTTAGTTGAATTACTATAAAGGGCAGTACTCACCAGGGTGGTGGAGCAGTGGTGTATTTGATTGTTTCTAACAGTCACCTGTGGTTGTGGACTACCCATGCCCCTTCCCCACACCCCCCCCAGGCATGGCATTTCCTTTATAGCCAAATTTCTGACATCACTTCCTCAACAGGTCTTGGGGCAGAACTGTCATATTCTTAATAGCCCATCACAGTGCATAAAGGGTAAGTACGCACCACCAAATAAAACAAAAAAAAAAAACAAACAAAAAATTATATATATTACATATTGTATATTATAAGGGAGAGGAACATGTGAGGAGTTGTGCAATGCACTGGCTGTGGGGCAGCAGTTTTCCAGGAGACATTTTGGAAACTGTGTTGCTGTGATTTTGCAGGCAACTGTCAGCTCTGAGGGAGGAGACTGCCCACCTCCAGGCTGAACTGGCAAGGACTAAGGAGGTCTCCCCCACCCAAAGAGCATCACTGCCACAACCACTGCCTCAGAGGTTGCCAAGTAGGAAGAGCAGTTGGACTACAGTGGGTTCTGGGAGGGTGCAGGTGGTGGAACAGAGGCGAAGCCCCCTAGTTGTACCTCTACACAAATCATACACCAGTCTGGCAGAGCAAGGTTTCTCTATGATGGCACCCTCAGTGGAGACCAAGAAGAATGCTGAGGACATCCACAAGGGAGACCCACAAAAGGGTGGCAAGGGACACCACAGGGGAAGGAAACAGCTTCTGATAGGGGATTCAATTGTTAGGGGGGTAGAACTGGGGAAGGGAGAGGAGAGGGAAGTAAGGTGCCTGCCTGGTGCCATGGCTTGGAGGGACAAGAAGCAAATCCTCATGATTGCAGAAGCAGCATCACAGGAGAGGGAACTAGATATCATTGTCCACCTTGGGACAAATGACCTAGCTAAGCATGGAATCAGTGCAGTGCAGGATGAATTTGTGGAGTTGGGGAGGGGCTTCAGACAGGTAGCAAGCACAGTTACCTTCTCAGAGGTGCTGCCAGTCCATGGCAGGGGTGAGGCTAGGGTACTGCACACCATGCAGTTTAATGAATGGTTGCAAAACTGGTGCAGAGTACAGGGCTTTGGCTTCATTGGGGACTGGGGTACACCTGGAGAGATGAAGGTCTATACTGGCATGATGGTCTGCATCTGTCCATGAAGGGAACCAAGCTCCTAAGTGACAGGTTTAATGCTTCCTTGGCAAGCTTTTAACTAGCCAAAGGGGAGGTACTGATAAGAGGCAGGAAATTTCAAGCCCTCCACAAAACATGGCAGGTAGTAAGGTAAACATTGAGGTACAGAGCTCAACAGAGGGCAGAACAGGGGTAAATGGAAAAATAGACAAGGGCAATAAAAAGCAGGGATGGGGGAAAAGGATAAAGCCAACATTAAATGGAGGCAATGAGTACCAATGCCGTAGTCTGAAAACAAGCTTCCTGAGCTAAGTAGCCCTGATGGAAGAGAAAATTGGATATTGTGGCAGTCACGGAAACATGGTACACAGAGAACCATGACTGGGATATCAACATACCGGGGTACACAGTCTACAGAAGGGACAGGAAGGGTAAAAGAGGAGGTGGAGTAGCTCTATATGTAAGGGAAGGGATCAAAGGTATAGAACTAAAAAGTAAAGGGGCAGGACAAGAGGCACTCTGGGTCACCTTGGAGACAGGGAATGGCATCACAATCTGCACAGGAGTTGTATACAGACCCCCATCTCTAGGGGAGAAAACGGACAAGAAAATGATGGAGGACATTCTCAAAATGGTTGAAAAAGGGGAGATACTGTTGATGGGGGACCTGAATATGCCAGATGTTAACTGGATGACATGTACTGCAGCCACATCCAAGAGCAGGATAATTCTCGATACCCTGCAGGGGGCAGGCCTTAGACAGCTAGTGTTGGAACCCACTCGGGAGGGAGCAATACTAGACCTGGTACTCTCAAATGGAGAGAGGATCACAAATTTAGAAGTCAGTAGACATCTGGGAACAAGTGACCACTGCATAGTATGCTTTACAATAAGCATAACCATGGAGACAAGCCATACAAAAACAAGGATACTGGAATTTAGAAGGGCCGACTTTGGCAAAATGGGTGAATACCTGAGGAATGCACTAGCAAATGGCCAAAAAGGAGGGGTGGAAGAACAATGGAGAAAAATCAAAACTGCTATCATAGAGGCAACAAGCCTTTGTGTGAAACAGATAAAGAAAACAAAGCAGAGTAAAAAACCACTATGGTTCTCAAAAGAGGTGGCAGGGAAGGTTAAGCAGAAAAGGCTGCATTCAAAAAATAAGGAATTATAGAAGGAGCCCAACAGGAACTGTATCAATTAAAGCAGAAAGAAGTAAGATTCATTTTTTGCTTTTCTGTCCTTTATTGATCGTTGTTTTCTTCTTCTTATCCTTTATACGCTACAAAGAGTTTTATTCTTTCTATTGTTTCGATTTCTGCTATTCTGACAGTCAGAATAGCAAAGGCCCAAATCGAGGAAAAATAGCCAACTCAGTTAAGAAGGGGATAAACCTTTTTAGCTACATTAGGGAGCATGAAAGGTTAAGGGAGGAATAGTGATGATTAATAAAGGACAGGGGAGGTGGGCAGAGGGAGACAGTGAAAAGGCAGAGATACTAAATGAATACTTTTGCTCAGTATTCACAAAAGAAGATGAGGAGGAGTTACCTAAACCAGACAATAGAAGCACTCTGGGTAGGGGGGTTGACACCAGTCCATTTACAGAAGAAACAATCCTGAAAGAACTCCTAAAACTCAAGGTGGACAAAGCAATGGGGCCTGATGGGATTCACCCCAGAATCCTAAAAGAACTAAGGGAGGACCTAGTGACACCACTGACCACACTTTTAACAAATCATGGGAGGATGGGGTGGTACCTGAGGACTGGAGGAGAGCAGATGTGACCCCTCTCACAAAGTGGGAGCAAGGCAGAAGCAGGAAACTACAGAGACCTGTAAGTTTGACCTCAGTGGTAGGGAAAATGATGGAATCACTTCTGAAAGAAAGAAAGAATTGTTAAGTACCTAGAGGCCAGCGGGGCACAGGACCCAAAGCAGCATGGATTTACAGCAGGAAGGTCATGTCAGATGAATCTAACTGATTTCTTTGACTGGGTGACCAAAGTAATAGACCAGGGAGGGGCGGTGGATATGGCCTACCTAGACTTTAGCAAGGCATTTGACAGTCCCGCACAAAAGACTAATAATCAAGTTAGCCAGCCTAGGAGTGGGTTCCAGGGTAGTAGCCTGGGCAGCAAAATGGCTGCACAACAGGACACAGAAGGTAATAGTGAATGGAACACATTCCAAAGAAAGGGGGGGTTACTAGTGGAGTACCTCAGGGCTCAGTACTGGGTCCAGTCCTCTTTAACATCTTTATAGGTGACATTGCAGAGGATCTGAGGAAAGGTATGCCTTTTGCAAATGATACACAGATCTGTGAACAGAGTTGATACAAGGGGGGTAGAAAGGATGAGACGGGACTTGGCAAGGTTGAGGAATGGTCAGACATACGATAACTTGATTCAATGCAAAGAAGTGTAAAGTAATGCACCTGGGAAACAAAACCCAGGAGAAGAGTAACACAATAAGTAGGGAGGTACTAACAACAACAAAAATGGAAAGGGACTTGGGGTAGTCATATCAAATGACCTAAAGGTGAGTAAACAATGTGAGAAGTCAGTAAGGAAAGCCAGGGGATACTGGGATGCTGAGACTGGGCATCACAAGTAGAAAGAGGAAGTGGTTATCCCTCTGTACAGACAGTTGGTGAGACCCCATCTGGAATACTGTGTGCAGTTTTGGAGACCCCATCTATGCAAGGACATAGACAGGATGGAAGCAGTCCAGAGGAAGGCAACTAA
Source organism: Neoceratodus forsteri (assembly GCA_016271365.2). Taxonomy (NCBI): domain Eukaryota; kingdom Metazoa; phylum Chordata; order Ceratodontiformes; family Ceratodontidae; genus Neoceratodus; species Neoceratodus forsteri. Next base: position 1,345,414 of record CM057453.1, read on the forward strand.
AATGGTGTAGGATCTGCATCAGAAACCATATGAAGAGAGACTGAGAGAGCTTAATATGTATACCCTTGATGAAAGGAGGGACGGGGGGACATGATAGCAACTTTAAAGTACCTCAAGGGAATCAACAACGTCCAGAAGGGTAGCATCTTTCAGAAAAAGAGATGTGTAAGAACAATGGGGCACAATTTAAAGATAGAGGGGGACGGCTCAGGGGTAATGTGAGGAAATTTTTTTACGGAGAGAGTGGTGGATGCATGGAACCGCCTTCCTGGGAGGTTGATGGGTCTAAAACAGTGGGGGATTCAAACATGCATGGGACAGAACATAAGGCAATTGTAGTGGGGGGTTGCAGGAAGTAGGCTGTTGGTTAATTAGAATCTGCTGCTTATCCAATCGGAAGGGAAATGGGCAGACTGGGTGGGCCAAGTGGTCCTTATCTGCCATCAAAGTCTATGTTTCTATGTTTCTATGTAAATTAGTGGTGGCCATGAAACCATATTTTGGTCCAAGATTCAATACTTTGTATTTTTTCATTTCTCCCAAATTCTAGCAGCAATCCTTTCAAAAATTGTGTCTTTTTATAGGAAAATCAAGAAAAGAAAATATATAAACATATTAATATTGTTTGCACATAACACTTGGAATACTCATTGTGACCACTACAAATTAACATAGCAGATACAGATATAAAGGGGAAGGTATCTGCACACAATTTATTATTATCCATGTTATATGAGGAATGGTAACAAAATCTATTTCTTCATTGAGACCAAAAGGGTTAAATGTGTTGAGGCTAGCAATCCAATGGCTCTCTTTTTTAAGGAGTAAATTAAATCTATCTCCCCAGTGCACTGGGGTCAGTACATACTCAAGAATTTTAAACTTCAGACCAGATGGATTCGCATTATGGGCTACAGCAAAATGGGCACCCAGGGCATTGTTAATATTTTTTGTAAAACTGGCCCTCATATGTTCTTGTAAGCTAGTCTTCAGATGTCTTATGGTTCTGCCAATATATTGGAGACCACAATGACAGCACGAATATACATTGCAAACATGCTTCTGCAAGTCAGTAATTGGTTAATTTGAACCTTTTTCTCAGAATCAAGAGGATGCATGTATTTATGTCCCTCATGGGTGCATTTACTCATGTTACAACTCCCACAATGGTGGAAGTCAATACAGTGAGAGGGAAGTCAATTCACTGTGGGTCATTGTGGTATGCTACAAACAAAATTACTTGCTGTCACAAAGTCACCCAGGTTTTTTCTCCTCATAAAAGTAACTCTGGGTTTAGGATCAACACTTTTACCTAGTGAAGCATCCATTAGCAGAAACAGCCAATATGACACTTCCTATCTCTCCTGCCTGTGGGCTATCGTCTAAAATAAAAGTGCATGGGGGACTCTCACACATCTGTTTTGTCTTTGGCACCATCAACTCCTGTCTAATAACCTTACTTTCCAAAAGGACTATTTTAGTATTGCATCAATATAACCCTTGTTTATAAAACTTTCAATAAGTTACTGGCACTGTTTCTGAAAGATATTTTCATCTGAGCACTTCCTTCTAATACAGAGTATGGTACTGAATTTATGAGCTTTATAGGGAGGGGAATTTTGAAAATGTAAGAAGGAGTTGGCAGCTATTTCTTTTCTGTTGCCACAAGATGACAGTGCTGTGTCTGGAGTGGCACTAAGGATTATAGCCCCCATAAACAGAGTCGGCCAGAAGCACGCACAGACAGATGCGCTGCAGAAAAAAAATGCACCGTCCGGTTCTGGAGCCATATTCAAACAGATGGCGTGATCACGCCATCTGTTTGAATATCAGACCCTGGATGTGTAGTGCACAGCAAGTGGCCACCATGCATGGTGCGGTGCATCCAGGGTGTGGGGCTGAAGACCGCCCATAGGGGAATTCATGGCGCATACCTGTATGTGCCATAGCACCCATGGGTGATATTCAGTCCAAACATGCAAATGAGCCCATTGGGCATACAGTACATGGTGCAAAGGGGCCAATTGCATGCCCATTATGTGCTTATTTGCATGGCTGCACATGGCAGAATGTGCCAGCCCCAGCCAAGTCCCAATCACTGTAAAACATGAAATAACTACCCAATCCTTGTTTCCATCATATAGGGACCTCCCCCTCCCAAGCCCTGATCACTGTAATAAATAAAACAAACCCCATCCCCATTTCCATAGTGTAGTGAACCCCCAGCCCCGATTATTGTAATGAATAAAAACAAAACTCCATGCCCATTTCCATAGTGTAGGAACCCCCAACCCCAGCCCCAATCACTGTAATAAATAATAAAAGAAGATTCCCATTTCCATAGTGTAGTGTCCCCCCAGCCCTGATCATAGGCACAAAATTACAACCATGATCCCCATTCCCAGCTGCTAGTAGCCCCCTGCCCCCCACACCAGTAGGCAGTAAGCCACCATCCCATACTCCCCATCCTGACCCATGCCATGTATAGCTCTCTCACTGCCATGGACAGCCACTGACTGATCAGTACCGGAGCACATTCAGCGAATAGCACACACCCATTGATTGTCTCGACAGCAAATGAGCACGTATTATTTACTGTATGCATTCTGGTACCGATCAGTCAGCAGCTGGCCATGTAGGGTGAGGAGGGCTGTGTTAGTCACTGACACAGGTCAGGATTAGGGGGTACTGAGAGGTGATGTACTTTTGCATTGGGGTATGTGGGGTGACTACCAGCTACCAGGGAATGGGGAACACGGTCTATCATTTTGTGCCTATGATCAGGGTTGGGAGAGGACACTACACTATGGAAACAGGGATCAGGGTTTCTTTTTATATTACAGTGATCGGGCTGGGGAGGGGATCTACATACTATGGAAACAGGAATCATTGTTTTCTGTTTATTACAGTGATTGGGGCTGGGGAGGGATCCATACACTATAGAAATGGGGATTGGGTTTGTTTTTATTTATTACAGTGATCAGGGCTGGGGAGAGATCACTACACTATTGAAACAGGGATTGGGGGTTCCTGTTTGTTACTTTGACTGGGGCTGGGGAGGGGGCACGACTATGGAAACGGACAGGGAGTTATTTTATTTTTACAGTGATTGAGCTTGTGGGGACACTGCACCATGGACACGGGATAGGGGAATTATTTCATTTTTTACAGAGATTGGGGCTGGGGGGGGACTGTGTACCTGGCCCTAGACTGTGTGAGGGACACTAACCTACCCCATGCATAATTAAAGTAGGGTTTCAAAAGCGTAACTATGTGCCAGCGCAGCTGGCCATTTTTCACCTGGGGGATGGTTTAATATTGGGATGCATGGCATATGCATGAGGCACCCCTCAATTGCATAGGCACATCACAATATTGTGCATGGCGACGCAGTTGGCCATGCCCCCGACAGCCCATGCAAGTGTGGGGATGTGCAGTGCATCCAGGTATGTGCTACGCATCTCATCTGAATATGTGAGCTTATATCCAAGAAGTTAATACTTTCTGGATCTGTTTGGTGGGTGAAATTCAAATTGAAATTATTGTTGAGGTATTCCATACATTCTCCCAATGTTCTCTGTAGCGCCACTGCAGAGACATACACAGTGTTGTCTAGAAAGAGGTACCACAGTCTCAGTCTGTCTCTGAAGGGGTTAGTGGGAGTATGGTAGATATACTTTTCCTCCCAGTACCCCATGTAGAGGTTTAGCATTTGAGGATGTGAAATCTGCACCCATTGCTGTACCACATTTTTAAAGGTAGAAGCTTTTGTTAAATAAGAAATAGTATCTAGTAAGAGCAAATTCCAACCCTTCTAACAAGAAGACGTTCTGTTACTGAGCTTGCCCCAAGAAAATATTCTACAACTTCCGTGCCTTTTTCATGTGGAATACTTGTATAAAGTCTGGCAACATCTATTACTAACCATTTAAAATCTGTTCTCCAAATGAAGCCCTCTAATTTGTGCAGAAGGTCCATGGTGTCTTGAATGTGGGATCTAAGTTTAAATACATTTGACTGAAGAAAATGATCAACGTATAGTGCCAAGTTCTGTGTTAAAGATCCCACACCTGAGACAACTGGCCTGCCTGGGGGGTTATTCATGGGCTTGTAGACTTTTAGCAAAATATAGAAAGTGGTAATGATTGGAAAGTCCACTTTAAGGAAACCTGCTTCATCTGAGCTTAGCCATCATCTCTCTAAATTCTTGTCAATGACATCAAACAGTTCACACTGGAAAATAGAAGTAGGATTATTGTGAAGTTTTTCATTATTTGCTGTAACTTGTAGTAGATCCTGTACTCTGTCTACATAGTCCAGCTCCCTCATGAGGACACTATTTCCCTCTGTTATCCAAGGGCTTGATCACTGTACCTTTTAGGTTCCTTAAGTCACTTTTTTTCTGGAGGTTTTAAGTTGCTGTTAAATGTCAACCTTTATCTGTCCTGTATTTAATCTATTTCATTATTTATCAGTTTTTCGAAAGTCTGGACTGTAGAGTGAGATGACATACTTGGAAAAAATGTTGATCTTGGTCTAAAGTTAGTTCTTTTCAAAGATCCCAGTGTGTCTATACCTGCTGTTGATGTCGCACTTGAGAGAAGCTCATCCAGGTCAGCCCGATCAATTAAAACCGTCCCCAGGCCAGCATGGCTCGTAATCTCATCAAAGTCACTTTCCCAGCTAGCTGTGTCTAGGGTTAACAGTATCAGAGGCATGTGGCTGTTCTAACATTGTGTTTGGAAAGCTAAGTCCTCCAGGTTGGCAGATTCAATAATCGAGAGTCATTGTTCACAATTATAGGCTCAGGTGGTACCTTTGTGTGTTAATAGAATCATTGTATCCCATGACTGTAGTCTGTTGACTTTGGTGCCTAGTACCTTCAAAGCACCAGTGTAATTTAGTTTTCTGCATAAATTTAAAAAAGATCAACTTTGATATTAAATATGTCCACGTTTGTGGTAGGCTCAAATGACAGTCCCCTACTGAGGAGTTGCGCTTGCTCAGTAGTTAAAAAATGACCTGAAAGGTTAATTACTGCAGTTCCCTTCTCAGTGGGTAGTGCATGGCACTTGTTTTTTCATCTCCCCTGCCCCCTTCTCGTTTTTCTGGGGTTTTTTTTGTATTTTGTTGCTGGTGCTTCCTTTTCGTTCGGCCTTTGTTGTTGTTCTTTTCTAAAGATACATCCTTATTTTTTGAGGGTAAGGGGTGGGACGTACTGGAGGAAGTTTCTGAATCTTGTGCTAAAGATTAAATGACAATGCTTCGTTTCTGAAAATGAACTTCCTGCATGTTTCTATGTGAGATACCTCTGTTGTTATTCTGCTTTTAGACCTAAAGTGTTATCTGTCTCTGCTTAACAATCAATGTTTTCTTTCTCAGTTGAATACTTTGCCTTTTTTGAAGTCTAAGGCATTATGGGTTAGTTTTGCTTTTTTTCTTAGAAACAAATCCTTCTTGTGTTTAGTTATTCTCTCTATATATTTTATTTAGAGTTTGAAAACTAGGGTCACCCTGATGTTCTTTGATTGTTTTCTTCAGGTCTTCAATCTCTTGGTTTAAAGCTGGTGTTTACTGCCTCTTTGTATTAGAGCGTTCATTATTTTTTCAGTGCATTCTGAGAGTGCTCCTTCCCATTCTTGTTTAAACTCCTGTTCCTTGTCAGACAAATCACACGAGGGAAGCTTATCAAGTCTCAGCCCTCTAGGTGACCACCCCTGTTCCAAGTACTTCTAAGGTAATTTTGTATAAAAGTGATTCAGTTCCAATACATGTAATTTTCCAGTTTACTGAATAAACCATCCAAGTCCATTGTAGTTTGTTCAGTATTCGGTTCACCTCCAAACAATGCCTATCTGTCTCTCACTCTCTTCTCTGTATCTCCATCTAAGAATAATTTCTATGTTCTCCAAACAGTGATTCTCTCTCTCATCTGTCTCTCTCTCTGTTGTGCTTGTGCTTGCAGCCCCAGCTTGTGGTATGTCACTCATACTTAATTCCAAGAATTATTATCTGGACAAACACTTACATGGCACTCTGGACAGAAATAGCTCTGGAGAGAATAACTGGTGTGACTCGTTCTTCCATGATGTTTGTTTTAATTAGTGGTGGGTGAAATGGGCTCAATCCGCTCCGTGAAATGATTCACAGAGCAAAGGCGGATTCGCGGATTGCTCCGCAACGCGAAGCAGAGTATTTCGTGTTATGATGAGGAATGTGAAGTCCATTGGAAACAATGACTTCACGTTACTCTGCCTCCCCAGACGACTACTCCACCAAATTTAAGGTGAAGTGCATTGTGGGCAATGCACTTTGCCTCACTTTACCTTGTTTTTGAGCTCTGAAGGAGAATTTTGCAGTGATTCATGGGTTTTCAGGTCACATGGGCTCTATATTGATCACGCAGCCTCAGTTCGGGGTAGTATGTGTAGGAAAGAGTAGGAGACAGTGTGCTATGATAGCTGTCTGTGATTGAAATCTTTTAAAAGCTGTTAAAAAAGCATTGTTGCATTTTTTTGGGCTCCAACTTTAGTTCATCAATTGTAGGAAACCCTCATGTGCTCATATCATCGAGCATTTATTGTTAACTGATTGTGTTAATGTACACACAGAAATATTGTCAAAAATAGTTGAAATTTTCTTGCTGTTTGTTGTGTGGATCTGGTGCAGCAGTTCATAATTTCAGGTTGTTTACATTACAATATGTAGCATAATACTGAACTTTTGCATTTTACTACGATTACTCATTCAGCATTGCAGACAAACTGTTCTGTGTGTGTGGTGTGTGTGTGCAGTGTTGCGTGACATCAAATAATACACCTTTATTGTGCCACAGACTAGTGTAATTGCAGGTGCAGTAGTGTAAACCTGGTATCCACTGCAGATGCTTGATTTTGTACTGTGATCATGGTATCTGTTCTTTGTTTTGCTGCTTGTACTGCCATAAAAATCTGCACTGCAGTAAATGTTCCCCCCCACCCCCACGTGCAAAAGGAATTTTTTACCAGATTGATTGTTTTTGTGACATCATCAGCACCACTGGTTACTGTACTTGTTTTCATTGCGTGACAGACTAGTCTTTTATCTGTTGCTGAAGCTACAGTTGTTTTTAGCTTCACATCCAGCGTCCCCCCAATCAGAGAGTGAACGTATCAAAATCTGAATTTGGTTATAATATTGTGGTTGATCCCCCAAAATGCCAGCAAAGAGATGTGCAAGCAAAGCTGTTTCTCGTCATGGCAATGTTGGCAGTAAGATAGTCTGTGGACGTGGTAGTAGTAAACAGATGCAGAAGTGCATTGCTGATGTGAGGAAAGGTATTTCTCCTACAATGTTTTTTACAGCCCAATCAGTAGCTTCACTCATAGTTGGAGGAGATGATGTTTTCCCAGCTGGTGGTGTTAATGTTACTAGCGTTAGTGGTGGTGTTAGTATTAGTATTGTTGCGTCGAGTTTGAATTCCGACCAGTGTACCGTATTCAAATATATTGAATATGAAGCAGTGCAAGTGAGTGGCAGTGTAGATGATGTCATACTTCCCAGTAACATCCCAGTAACCGAACCTGAGGATTTTGATGATCATGTCAACGACAGCATACAATGTGATAGTCCGTCCACTGTGGCAGTTAATGTCATGCATTTTCCATGCAGTGATTCACAGTGTGGTGAAAAAATATCAGGTGATAGTGGTGTAGATGCTGATGATGAATGTGATGATGACGATGATGTTGCTGTTGTTGCAACATGCAGTCCACATGCTAGCATCCAAGCAGAATATGTGGATGTGTGTGATGTTGATGAATATGATGATGATGATGTAATTGACCCCAGTTGGGAACTGGAGAAAAATAAATTCAAAGTGGCTGTGTCTGAATCTGTTTGCAGGAATTCCCCCTGTAAAAACTTGTGATCTACCGTTTTAGTTGATGATGATGACCCAGTAATAAATATGATAGGTAGTCGTGGTGGTCAGTTGCAGTCCAGGTGTGCAGTGCCTGAAACATCACATGCCCCCCCCACTTCAGTGCTTAAAATAACGGACTTAAATAAGCCACATCATGGACATGTTAAAAGCAGAGCATCACAATCCCTTGTTTGGGATTTTTCTGTTCAAGATGCAAATGATGAGTCAGTTGCAATCTGCCAGGTTTGCCATGTGCATGTGAGTCGAGGTAAAAGGGGGCCAACTGGGCACAGTAGGACAACATACTCATCTTAAGAATAGGCACTTGGCACTGTGGATCAAGCACAAGCTGGCAGCTAATACCACAGTGGGGTGTTCACCCTCATCACTGGTAACCATAGCAGCATGTTATCCCTTCCATGACCGTTAAGTCCAGTAGTAAATTAAACGTGCAGCAGTGAGGTAATAAGAGCAGAGAATTACTACAGGCATGATGAGGTGGAGAACCATAATGAAATGTTGTCCACTGCTGGTGAGAATAGCAGTTTTTGTGGTGGTGGTGGTGGTGGCGGTGAATGCAGTATGTCTAGTGCAAGTGGTACATCAACCCCGGTTGGAAAATCTAGCAAAATAACAGCATTTCTAGGTTTGCCATCATCATCTGTGCAACCGTCTTCATCAAATGTCCACACTCCACCCCCTGCCAATGCCATTCATCACAGAGCACAACCATTTGTGATCACACCCCATGTAAAACGTTTAAGTCAGCCCACGTTACAGAGTGTTTTTGAGCATAAGCTGAAGTACCCCCCCCCGAGTCATACAGTGTCACATGAACTTAATGCTGCTGTAGCTGAAATGCCAGCAATTGCTCTTTTGCCCTTCTCCTTTGTGGAGAATTATGGGTTCCGGCGGTTTGCTGCATGTGCCTGTCCAAAATGGAAAGTCCCATCCAGGACATACTTTTCTACCTGTGCTGTCCCTGAGTTGTTCTGCACTGTGTCCGACTCAGTAAGACATGCCCTTCAACATTCCTCCTCTCCATTCATCCATTTAAGTATGGATATGTGGACAAGAGAAAAAACAGTGGGGAGTTCATATTTGTGTATAACTGCACACTGGGCGCAGGTGCGGGGGGTTGTTTGTGATGTTGGTAGTGTGAATAATCAGTGCAGTAAGGTGGATTGTCACAGTAGCAGTCTTCCAGGAATTCAACAGCATGCAACAATTGCTATGCGCAATGTGATCTGTTCACACACTGGTGAGAACATGTTGGACGTGGTACTGGCTGAAACTGACAAATGGCTAAACCCTATGTCCCTGAGAGCTGGGTTCATGAAGCGACAATGGGTGAAATGTGGTGAAATGCATCACGAATGGTGTGTTTTTGTGTTCAATGCATGACCACTGTTTAAATCCTGTGGTTCAGGAGTTTCTGCAGCACCCTGATGTAAAGGAAATGCTGACCATTGCACATCATATCTGCTCTCACTTTTCAAGATCTGAAAAGGCCCGTGACCAACTGCGGCAGTTGCAGATACAAAACAATCTGCCTCAGCACCGCTTGAAGCTGGAAGTTGTCACCCGATGGAACTCCACTTTATACATGGCAGAGAGGTTGTATGAACAATACAAAGCCATCTCAGAATATCTTGTGATGCACACTAGCTGTGACAGTTTCAGGGCCTCCATGTCTATGACGACTGAACAGTGGCGCCTCATGGGCTCGGTAATAACAATTTTGTGGCCTTTTGAATATGCCACACAGGCATTGAGTGGCGAGTCTGCCTCCATTAGCCAATCAATTCCACTGCTGAGGCAAACATTGGTGAATGCACAGCATAGCCTTGATGTTGCCAGAGAAGGTGGTAGCAGTATGTTGCTGCAACACATGCTGACAGTATTCGACTAGAATCATCACGCTAGAGCATTCTGCGTGAGTGACAACTTTGCCATAGCAACAATGCTGGAACCATGATACAAACATGGAATTGCATCAGTACTGGAGGGAGGGCCTGAACAGGTAAAAAATATCAGTGGTCAATGGGTGCGCTTGGTTCATGGGGCACAGAAGTCATGTGCCAAGGTCAGCAAACCTCAGCAGCATAATCCAACTGAAGGTATACCTGGAGGACCATCAAGCTTATCCTGCAAGGGGAAGGGAACTGCAGTTCCAGGTGGTCTGTCATCCAAAGTGGCTGGCGTCAACCTGCTTTGGGAGGCTTTGTCCCAAGTGGGTATTTGTAAAATAAATAATATTTGTCTGAAAACAGGCATCTGACAATAACTGAAGATACTCTTTTGTACTGGAGTGGAAAGGTCAGTGAATGGCAGAGCTGACTGCATTGGCACTGAAGTAGCTCACATGCCCACTCTCCAGTATAAGTGTTGAGAGGGTATTCAGCTCAACAGGTGCAATAGTCAGGACGTCGGACAAACCTGTCTCCTGCAAATGTTAGTTTGCTAACATTCATTAAAATGAATGAGAGGCACATACCAGCACAGACTGCAACCTCGGTATTCGTGCTTGGCCTAGTCATGGTGGTTTTGGTGATGTGGAAATGGACCATCCTGGTGGCACTGGCAGTGGCTGCCTGAAACAGCACACCACTGGCGTAGATGACAACACAATGGAGAAAAAATTTCCAGTGGTCAGACTTCAGACATCAATGACTGTGAGGGCAGCCTTCTTTAAGAGGATGATGATGTGGTTAATGTTGGCAGGTTTTAACTGAAGTTGTTAAAGGGTGTGCCCCCGGACCACCATCACCAGGACTGCTGTTAGCCACTGCCACCACTGAGCATGAGTCTGTCTGCTCCCCAGACCACCACCACCACTGGGACTGCTGTTAGCCACTGCCACCACTGAGCCCGAGTCTGTCCGCCCCCCAGACCACCACCAGGACTGCTTTTAGCCACTGGCACCACTGAGCATGAGTCTGTCCACCCTGGAACACCACCACCAGGACTGCTGTTAGCCACTGCCACCACTAAGCCTGAGTCTGTCCACCCCGACCACCACTGGGACTGCTGTTAGCCACTGCCACCACTGAGCCTGAGTCTGTCCACCCCCCGGACCATCGCTACTGGGACTGCTGTTAGCCACTGCCATCACTGAGCACGAGTCTGTCCACCCCCTGGACCACCACCACCGGAACTGCTGTTAGCCACTGCCTCCACTGAGTGAGAGTCTGTCCACTTCCCGGACCACTGCCACCACCACAGGGACTGCTGTTAGCCACTGCCACCACTGAGCCTGAGTCTGTCTGGACCACCACATCCATCAGCCAGAGACACATAGCTTCTTAATATTTAAACCATAAAGTGGGTATGTGTACTCATGTTTGTTATGCTGCTTCACTTCCTTCAGTTGTATGTTTTGTTTTCTGTAGCTTTTCAGAGCCGCAATGGTAAAACACATAGGGTACACTTATTTTGTTTCTTTTACAGTTTAACAAAAAAAGTCTCCATCGCTAAAACTCAGTGGGAATGGTACTGCAGCTGTACTGTTCAGAGAGGAACCGATGGAATATCCATGTGAAATCCATTCTAGTAAGTATAACGATTTTATTTCATCTGTTTCATTGTTTTGGAAAGACTGCAGCAAATATTGCACACAGGTTGTGTTAGTTGACAAGATGTGGGTTTCAATGTAACTTGACTCGAGATTCACAACCAGGGAGGGAAATAACAATTAAGTTGTAAGAAGTCATTCATTGCTTTTTTTACGAAACTTCCAGATGCTTCATTGTTCTGTCAAACTGGCCTTATTCAAAAAGTTCTTCAACATCAGGCACCCCCCTCCCCCGGGCTTGGGCACACATGCAACATGCAGAAGTAATTTCATTCGATGACCATGACCATCATTAACAACCAGACTCCAGAAGGATGCTGATGAAATCTGTGAAGAAGTAACAAAATAAGAAACCATTACAGACAAACCAGCAAATATGATTCCCCCCTCCACCCAAAAAAAATGCTTACCTTCATGTGCTTGAGAGTTATCCGTTTCCAATTTCAATGCAAAAATTCTCATTGAGCACTGGAATGTGCACACCAACAGTTTCTGTGACCTGTGATGCAGAACAACACCACAGTACATGTCCATGTCAACCCTGTCCTCAACTACAAAATACACAACCATATATATATATATATATATATATATATATATATATATATATCTCTATCTATTCACCAAGGCTACTATTAGTGTACAGCCAAGGGCACCCTTCAACCCAGTTGAGGCGATCACATTGCATTTGCTCAAATCGCCTCACAGAACACACTGGACCAGCAACATGACGTTCACGGTCATCATTTTGTACTGGTGGACTTTGTATGTTCTGAAACACTCTCATTTCACTGTGTTACCACTTGCGAATTTTCTGCACACAAGGAGGATGCATTTTGGGCCTGCAGAAAAAATCTAGGACTCTGTGCCAGCACTGCGCGCATGACTGAGTTCGCCATTAATTCTCAGGGACTTTGTATGTGCTGAAACACTCCCATTTCACTGTGTTACACTTGCAAATTTCTGCACACAAGGAGGATGCATTTGGGCCTGCAGAAAAATCTGGGACTCTGTGCCACCACTGCAGCATGACTGAGTTAGCCATTAATTCTGAGGGACTTTGTATGTGCTGAAACACTCCCATTTCACTGTGTTACCACTTGTCAATTTTCTGCAGACAAGGAGGATGCATTTTGGGCCTGCAGAAAAAATCTGGGATACTGCGCATGACTGAGTGCACCATTAATTCTGAGGGACTTGTATGTGCTGAAACACTCCCATTTGACTGTGTTATCACTTGTCATTTTCTGCACACAAGGAGGATGCATTTTGGGACTGCAGAAAAATCTGGGACTCTGTGCCTATTTTTGTGTTGTGTGATTGTTGTGAGCTCATGATGTCATACTGACATTACAATTAAAGCAGCATTGCAAGAATGTCGTGACAATTTGAACTGTACTTTTTAGCTACTTTACATTGCCACAGCCACTACTTACTTCTGAGTCGTGACTTGAATGATGCTACTTTTTCGAATTTATGCCTGCTTTACTCAGTTAATTACTTTTTCATGTTGAAAAAATGAGCACACCTTCAATATTGTTCTGACCAGGTTTGTAGTTATTTGCAGCTGTTTTCAATAACTATTGTTCGTGGTGTGATAAAACACTGCTGCTGCATAACTGTTAATTAACAATGGAAGTGATATATAACAACTAACTGATGTGATGGAGAAAAGCAGAGGAAAACAGTGACAAAGACCTGGTCAGCACCAATTTAAAAGGAATGCTCCTTTCATTATTTCACACAAGAAAAAAGGTAGTACAGCAGACTCAACTACCGCAAATTCTTGTATCATTCCAGTCAGTCAGGATGTAAGTAAAGGAAGTTGTAACACAGCTTTAAAAAATGTAGGTCAGAATTCTCAACAGATTGTTGTGCTGCTGCTTTACAGAGATTCACCACGTTACATAGTTATGGTGATGCACTAATACTTGGGGGTCTTACTCCAACTGGAATATTTCTTGCTTGACAGAGTGCAATATATTTCTGTGCGTAAACACTGAGGCAAGGGTTACCCCAAAGGGCATTTGGCTGGGAAGCCAAGTTTCAAGAAAATACCAAATCACACATGCCCCCACTATGCAAAGCATCATGGGCTGCATATGCAAATCACCACAGAATGTTATGCTGGTCCAACTTTAAGCAGAATTGCATGGTGCCGAAAGGCCTCTCACACAGTTTGCAAAGGGTGCTAACAGAAGACATAGACACGTGTTTAGTCCTACAGGACTCATCAGCCAAATGCCCTTTGGGGTAACCCTTGCCTCAGTGTTTACGCACAGAGGTTCTTTGTCTTTTAAATGTTTTTTTATTTTAATGGGTTCACCACAATATATCCCAGGCACACTGCCTTAGGGGTAGCTGGTCCATTCCACTGGGGTGTCAAACAGGCGAGGCATACTGATGAGTCCTGGTAGGACCAAAACGTGTCTGTCTTCTGTTAGCACCCTTGCAAACTGTGTGAGAGGGCCTTCGGCACCATGCAATTCTGCTTAAAGTTGGACCAGCATAACATTCTGTGGTGATTTGCATATGCAGCCCATGATGCTTTGCATAGTGGGGGCATGTGTGATTTGGTATTTTCTTGAAACTTGGTTTCCCAGCCAAATGCCCTTTGGGGTAACCCTTGCCTCAGTGTTTACGCACAGAGGTTCTTTGTCTTTTAAATGTTTTTTTATTTTAATGGGTTCACCACAATATATCCCAGGCACACTGCCTTAGGGGTAGCTGGTCCATTCCACTGGGGTGTCAAACAGACGAGGCATACTGATGAGTCCTGGTAGGACGAAACACGTGTCTATGTCTTCTGTTAGCACCCTTTGCAAACTGTGTGAGAGGCCTTTCGGCACCATGAAATTCTGCTTAAAGTTGGACCAGCATAACATTCTGTGGTGATTTGCATATGCAGCCCATGATGCTTTGCATAGTGGGGGCATGTGTGATTTGGTATTTTCTTATGTTATAAGGTTCACTTTGTGGTGAAATGTGGGAACGTTTCCACTAACAAGTCTCTTCTTACTGGAAACGTGCCCACACGTTTCACCACAAACTGACCATTATAACATAAAGAAACATTCGGAAAGCTGCTGGACAATCAGATATTCACTGTAAGGAGCACGCACACATGCTCTCCCTGGCATCACGTCCTAACATTGCTGAGAAGGGAGGCAGAATGTGGGCGGCTTTTGATAATGGAATTCCTCCGTCACGTGTCACACTGTAATGAAATTATGGGTGGTTTTCGCAGAAATGTATTGCACTATGTGGCGCAAGAAAGTTTACCCTGGAAGGGAAAATGTGTAATATTAAACAACAACAAAGAAAAAACACACAAAAACAGTACAACACAGTAGTGGGTGGGGAGGGGCAGAAAACAATCCCTTACTGTGGCCGTGGGATGCCGTGATGGTCCAGCAGCATGTGCAGCATTGTGACTATTTGCTGCTGCTGTTCTTCTACTATGATGACCTGCTGCTGCAAAGCATCGAACCCTCTGATTGTTCTCTTCCAGAGCTGCCCACACCAGGGCGAGTTCAGCCTCTTTTGCAGGGACTGTGGCGGGGTCCACTGCAGGTGGAAATCCAGGTAGTGGGGGTGGTGGTGGAGAGGGTAGTGCTGGTGGTGGTGGTGGAGCAGCTGCTGTACTGGCCCTCCTCCTGCTGCAGATGTGACTGTGAGGTACAACTCCGAACCCAGCAGCATCCACGGCCACTGCCACAGAAGGGCCAGCAGGTGGACGCCTGGCCCCTTCCATGGCAGCCTGCCACTCTGCCTTGTGGTGGTTGAGCATGTGGGTGTGCTAGCCACCAGCCCCCAAATTTGTCTCCTTGGGGCCACGGCACACCAGCACACCACACAGATGGCACACCACGACTGTGCTGTCTCCCTCCACAGAGTTAAAAACTCCCACACTGGGGAGCTGTGGGGGGGGGACCAGACAAAGTCCTCGCATGAGTCACACCACCTAGGATTTTCCAGGGACACCTCCTGTGGCTGTGGAGGAGCTAGAGGGGTGCTGCTGGAGCCCCTACAGCTGCTACCAGTGGTGGTGGTAGTGGTGGAGAGGGTGGATGCACAGCAGCTACAGGTGGCACTGGTGCTGCTGCTGTTGCTTCAACATGGGGGGAAGCAACACCCAGGAGTCAGGAGGCGGTCCAGCATGACACGATCGCCCTCACATGTCCGCAGACCCCTACGACCGCGCCCATGGGCCAGCGACTCGCTTTCTCCAGGGTCCATCCTACCTTCACACTGACACAACAAGTCCCTGGGGCTGACACACACACATACACACACACACAGTCACACACACACAAAACAAAACTTATTAAAAAAAAATTCATTAACAAAGAAAAATCACAAATGCAATACAAAAACTAAATAAAGATATAGCTTTTAAAAAAGCTGTTGGTTTTCTTCACTAGTCAAAGCAGCAATCAAGCACTTTCACTCACTACTACTCTCCTCTACACAAAGCCTTCTCCCTTTATGAATGTAAAGGAGAAAGTGAAACTGCTTCTCTGACTCACTTCCTTCCTGCCTGGCTAAAACATGTGACTTACAGTACTGTAAACCATGTGATGTGTGGGGGGCTGCCTATTTACTTCTCACTTCACCTTACTTTGCGTTAGGGCATAATGGCAATGCAAAGTAATAATGATAACACAAAGTGAGCACTTTGCAGTGCCCACTTCGTGTTGAGCTCCGCCAACGCGAAGTGGCCACCAGCGGATAAAAAATTCACTACATCTCTAGTTTTAATTAACCTCATGTAGCCGCAGTAATGTTGCAGGTGTGAAAAGCACTCAATAGTAGGGATGGAAAACAAACCACACACAATGACTGGGGCTGCCAGTGCCTTGTAGGTTGCTAACTTAGAATAGACTAATGAGGAGAGAGGCACGCAAAGGAGAAAAAAGCAAACTTGTGCTGAAGATTTAATAGCAATGCTTTCTTTTTGAAAATTAACTTCCTGCTTGTTTATATGTGAGATACCCCTGTTGTTATAACTTCTGCTTTTAGATCTGAAGTGTTGCCTGCCTCTGTTTAACAATCTATGTTTTCTTTCCCAGCTGAAGACTTTGCCCTTTTCGAAGTCTGAGGCATCACAGGCTAGTTAAGCAATAAACCATGACAGGGTGTGGGTTATGATGGGATTTACCCACAACTGACATGGTTTGGACACGAGGCCACAGGCCGAGTGGTCAAACCAGGTCAGCCATGGGTAAATCCCAGCATAACCCACACCTTGGAGTGGTTTATTGTGATTATACAAATGTCTCTCTTTTTGTGGCAAAAAAAATAAAATAAAAATATTTTTTTCTCATTTTAAATAATTTTTATTGAATGTATTGCTGTGCCAGAAAAAAATAGTTCTGTGTTTCTAGGTAGAATGTGTGTGTCCTAGAGGTGGTGTGAGTTTTTAATACAACCCCAGAGACACACAGACTGTAATATGGTGTTAAGTTTCTTTTTTAAAAGAGAGAACCTTAGAGTCATGGGTTTCTTTTTCTTTGTAATGACAGCCTGCGAGTGAGAAATGGTAGCTGTTTAATTGATGAGAGAGAAAGTTTTGTGTGAGTGGTGAGAGTCTGTTGGCTGCGTTCAGTGTCTGCTTCCGGTGTGAATGTCATTTTTGTCACTTTGAGGAAGTAAGGGGTTGACTCACCTAAAAACACCGGGAGGTAAAGAAAAAAAGTGAGGCTTCAGTTTCTTTGTTTTTTAAACAGGCAGTTTGACAATTGGCAATATATCTTCATGCTATGCTCTGCAAGCGCTGAGGTTTGTGTGTGCTTCTGGGTTTGTTGAGTTTTTTTCAGTTCAGGGTTTTTGCAGCGGGGAGGAAACTAATGGTATTGACATTGGGTGGTGTTTTTGCTTTGTTTACTTGTCTTCTCTTTAATCGGGAGATTCAACTGTATATTCAAGCTACTGATGTCCTGGGAATGGGATCCAGAGGTGATTGGCTGCAGGGTCTGTGCTGTGTACAGGAGCGGTTTCTGTGGAGCTGCAATTAGGAGCTGGGGAGACCATGGAGATGGGGCCTACACTATGGGTAAAACAACACAAAGTGCTCAAGAAACTTTTGGCAACCAAAGACAAGGTCAAGTATGTAAATGGGAGTGCTTTGTTATTAATTGGTAGTGCAGATTTGCTGTCAGTTGTTTAAAAACATTACCACTTACTCTCTCGGTGTCAGCATCACTCTGTGCCCTGTCAGATGGATATTCAGACAATGTCACCATCTGACCGTTGCAGGCACTCCAGTAAAGGATTGATTGGAGTGATTCCAGTGGGGGTTCTTAATGCGACTAAATGGCGGCTGGCACCTTTTCCTATTTGTACAGTATATTGTAGCATTTACCACTGGTGAAAGGTGACAGTGGTTCTATGTGATAATGGTGAGTGCCAAGCGGGCGACTTGCGTCCTTGATCGTCAGACGCTGGCGAAAACAATTTCACCACTGACATTCTCCAGCACATGGAAGAGCGGCACCAGGAACTGAAAACACTTGCTTTCTGTAGGGGCTGCACCCCACCTCCAAGTGAGGCTTTGCACCCGCACTCCCCTACCTAAGGATTCTCAACCCAGGGGGTGCATGTCGGGGATGCGAAAGCAAAAATAATGACAAGTTTTGGGCTGGGCACAAGAAAAGCACAGTAGCACCCGGACCCAGAACCCCAGCACCTCAAGCAGAGGCCAACCCCCAATGCCATGGTGCAGCGCGGCAGCTGACTGTAGCGCCACCCCCCATCCTCTCAACCCCCTCCCAGGCCATGCTCGCCGGGATCGCTCCCCCCCATGTGCGTGTACATGTAGTGACATCCTGTTGCTAGGGTCATCCACCCCACCACATCCGGTCGCCCTCACTGCTCTCTCACCTTTCAGGCTTTAGCCCATATCGCGTTGCCATTTCAGGTTGCGCCTAGATTCAGGCGCCCACCTCACGTGCTACTGTGCCAGTCAGCCAATCAGATTAAAAAATTATTGGACCCTATTGTATAATTTAAATTTTTTTCTCAGAAAAAATCCTTCTCTTGTTTAGTTATTTTCTCAATATATATTTTATTTAGAGTTTCAAAACTGGGATCACCCTAATGTTCTTTGATTGTTTTCTTCAACTCTTCAGTCTCTTGGTTTAAAGCTGTCTGGTGTTTATTGTCTCTTTCTGTATCGCTTCACATTGTCAATGGGAAGTCTTTACATATGGGTAATGACCACCCCTACTGAGGTAGTGGCACAGCTCAAAACTGTCAATCAGCATAAAGCCCTGGGCATATAAACATTCTAGGAGCTGAGAATCTCCTGTCTTTGCTGTGCTGCTGAGGTGTAAGACAGCATAGAAGATTCTCTTTGAAGAGGATTTCACAATTTTTTTCTTTTGTTATTAGGATTGCGCAACTGAAGAGCAGGTTGGGACTGCCTGGTGACAGGGAGCACCCCCAAATTTAGAAATTGTGCCTGTTAAGCTGCAGCTTTGAAATTTACTAACCTGATAATTTTTCCCCATTTCCAGTGCCTTCTCTGCATGGATTGGGGACCTCATTCCACTGCAACAAATTAAGGTGTTTCTGGTCTCCTACTACACTTCAGTATTCTGGTGCCTTAGGTGATTTATTTTTTTGTGTAGGGGGACAAGTTAGTCAGGTGGTAGAGAACTCTCCTACTTTGTACTGTTTTCTTTTATTCTCATGCCATTCTACTAGGTGTCGATCTTCCTCTGTCCTTCCCTTAGTTGATGACTGATTTGTAGTGTTTCTGTTTTTAGTCAGTGGTGGTTGTATTTTAGATTGGGATACCTGCTGGTTTTATTTACAGATTTGTTCTGTCATTAAAAGGGTTTCTCCAGACTTCTGAGCAGTTTTGGGGCTTAATGTTTTTTTCTTATCCTTGTGTTTACATGGTTGATTTTCTGACCCTGTTTTCAGTGCTGTACAGAACTCCATTTTCAAATTGCACCTTGTAGCATGTTTCGGCTCTGAAAAGCCACACGGGAGTTGGCCATTGCTGGCAGTTCACCAGCATAACTCACGCCCTTTTCACTTGTGTAGGTGCTTTTCTCTCTCTCTCTTAGATTCATACCCTTGATTCTAGGTGGGTTCATGATGATATGGTGACTTCACATGCAACAGCGTGATGTCACCCAGTTCACGCACACCACTTCATGTGCATGCAAGCTTCCTCCCCTACCATGAAACTCCATCAGGAGGAAAAAAGTCACTGATATCCAAAGCGTTTTTCTTTTGTTTTACTGGATTCTACATCAAAGCACAACCTTTGGCTTTGGTAGACAGCATTTCTAGGCAGTATATTGGAACACTGACATTTCCAGCCAGGACACACTACCTCCCAGGCAGCTCCAAATAACTAAGTAAGTTTAGCTTCTTCATTGTTAGCTTAAAAGGGGGACCTAGGAAACTCACTGCAATAATACTTCCCCATCTTGATAAAGGTATTTAGGAGCTTCACCTATAGTTTTCATATTTATTTTGTGTAATTCTGGTTATAGAGCTAGTGGCACCATGGCTTATCAGAGACCTGTAGTAGTCAAGCGATGTAGGACCATCAGGATGCTGGCCGAGACCTTCCTCTTTGGCTCTTATGGCCCTAAATGTGTAATGCAATCTAACATGTCTATTTAGGTCCTCCCAGTCAACCCCGAGCTGGGGGTTCACCTGGGATACTGACATCTAACATGTCTATTTTGGTCCTTCCCAGTTGAGCCCCAAGCTGGGGAGTGCACCTGGGGTACCACTGCAGTGGCAAGACTGAATTGCACAAACATTTTCTGTCACTCTTCAATGAGTTACTGAGTTCTGATGTTCTGCAGGACATCCCTCCCCACTAACACACCTGAACCCTAGGTGGGCCCCTCAGGTCAGGAGGGGCCCATACAAGCACATCCAGTTGCACCAGAGCAAGACAATGCTGCTCACCCAAATCTGCAGGCAACCCTTGACCTTGACTATATGGAGTCCCCAAGAGGAGGGTACAGGGGCCAAGGGGAAAATCCTGACTGAATGTGTTATTTGATGAGGAGGAGGACCCCCCTGAAAAGGAGGAGAAGGGTCAATGGATGCAGCCTAAGAAAAAGATTCTGATCCCTCCCCATTTGATACAAAATCTCTGTACTGCCTTATAATGGAAGCTTGTAGGTCACTGCAGTTGAAGGAGGTGCAAGTCATGGAATCACTGGATGTGAACCCAGTTCCATTTGTATCCTCCTCCCCACTGAAGTGTTTTACAAACTTTGTACACTACAACCAGATTATTGAACAGGAATGGGTAGGCACGGATAAGCACAAACATCTGACCAGGCTATGGTGAGATGTTATCCATTTTTGGAGGAGAGCTCCTAGAAGTGGGAAACCCCTCCTTTCGCAGATAAGGCTGTGCATAATTCAGTTAAGCACACAACCATACCTATTAAGGGGTCCTTGGCTCTAACTGATACCCATGATAAGCAAGTGGATACCACATGTAGAAGAGCCTTTGCCTCAAATGAAGTAAATCTTCACACCTCCAATGCATTTTTTATTGTTTCCAAAGCCTTGAACTCTTGGATCACAGCTCTGTGCCGTTCTGTTCCCCTGGACTCTGAGGGAGTGAATATTTTTCAGTTGATATCAATGGCATCCACCTTCCTAGGGGATGCCACAGTAGACAATTTATGAATGTCAGCATGATTCGCTTATCACATCATGGCATCCATGCAGTGTGTATGGCTCCATCATTGGGTCACAGACCAGGCTTCAAAAGCCAAGCTGTTTAATTTGTCCTTTGAGGGAGGACTGTTATTTGGATCTGGTCTGGATGACATTTTGAAGAATGTCTAGGATAAGAAGGGACAACTTCTGATGTCAAAGCAGCAACAGAAAGCAAACTTGACATTGAGAGGATGAGAAGATGCTCATCAGTGGCACTCTCAAGGTGGTTTTCATCCCTTTTGGAATTTTGGGAACCAACAGAAAAGGGGAGCCTATTCCAGCTTTAAAGGCAATAGTAATAGAGAATCCTTTACCCACAGGCATAACGGGGGTGCAGGGTGAAGAGGAGGCAACTCCGAATGAAGGTACATGGGCCCATCTCTTCCCCCTTCCCTTGGGGAAGACTGCAGAGCTTTTATGTGAGATGGGCCCAGATGACGTCAGACACGTGGGCTCTAGGTTATGCAATAGAATTTGCAGCAATATTCACAAGGGGTCATTTCCAGCAATCCTTTGTTCCCAGACACCCAGTGAAGAGACCAGCAGTGACTCAGACCTTAGATCACTTAAGACAGATTGGGGCAGTGGTCCTGGTGACCTCCGGCAAGGAAGGTCTGGGATTCTACTCAGTTTATTTTGTGGTTTCCAAGAAGTCAGGGAGTTTCTGCCCAATTCTGGATCTGAAATTCTTAAACAAGTTTGCATGCCACACAACCTTCAAGATGGAGTACCTATAGTTAATCATAAGGGCTGTCCAGCCAGGGGACTATCTAGCATCCATAGACTTGAAGGATGCATATCTTCACATTCCCATTCTCCAGTCACACCAGAAGATTCTGAAGTTCACGAGTCAGGGACAAAACGTCTAGTACTAGGTGCTCCCCTCTGGGTTGGAAACAGCACTCAGGGTGTTCTCAAAGGTCCTTATAGTTCAAGTGGAGCAACTGAGACAGAAAGAACATCACATGCATCCCTACATGGACAACTTACACATCCAAGCATCATCTGTACATATGGTGAAGAGATCAGTGTCAAGGACCCTGGAGGTGCTGGAAACATATGGTTAGGTTGTCAATCAGGAGAAGAGCTCTCTCATCCCATCACAGATGTTGGAACACTTGGGCGCAGTGTTCAGGATGAACAAGGGGAAGTCTTTCACTCTTTAGCAAGGAAGGTGACCCTGAGGTGAGAGGTACAGTGGTTGAGAAGCCAGTCATCAGCCTCGGCTCACAGACTGCTCTGGATTCTGGGACTGTTGACTGCAGTGATAGAACTCATGCCATGGGTCCACTTGCATATGCCGCCTCTTCAGAATGAGATGCTAACAGCCTGGAATCTGGCCTTGGAAGACTACCAAGCCTTGATTGCACTGCAACAATCAGTCAGGCAGTCGCTGACTTCATGAGAAAGTCCAGAGAACTTAAGCAAGGGGTTCCTCTTAGAAGCTCCATCAGAGCTTGTTTTGATGACCAAAGCCAGCCTGTTGGGCTGGGGTGCAGTCTTAAACCAAGTTCTAATGCAGTGCATCTGGACCCCTCAGGAACAGAAACTACAGATAGTTGTATTGGAGATGAGGGCAGTATGGCTTGCTCTTCTCCACTTCTACAGTTTAGCATGGTTTAATGTCATGAAAGTAAGGTCAGACAACACCACCACAGTAGAGTACATAGACAATCAAGGAGGCACAAGAGGCAAGAGATGTTATCATAAGCAACAAAAATGCTACTGTGGGCAGAGGAGAACCTTCTGTGTCTCTCAGCGGTTCATTTGGCAGGAGAACTGAACATCCTGGTCGATTGACTGAGTCAAGAGACAGTTCATCTAGGGAATGGATGCTGAATCCAGAAGTGTTCAACCTCCTGTACAGAGAAGGTATGGTTGTCCTCAGATTGACCTCTTCATGTTAAGGGAAAATGCTCAGGTACCAAGATTCTTCATTCGCTACCAGTGTTCACAGGTGAAAGCAGCGGATGCCCTGTCCCAGATGTGGGACTTCTCTAGAGCATATTTGCTCCCTCCTCTGTCACTCCTCCCCAAGGTGATTCTCAAGATAAGTCGCTCAATAGGAAATTTTCTTCTGATAGCACCAGTGTGGCCAAAAGTCCCTGGTTCTCTGACCTGGTGAATCTAGATTGGCATACACTGTTCTGACTTCTTCTCCGGGGCTTTCTTCCAGGGCCCATTCTGCATCCAAAACCTGAGGTGATGCAAATGGTGACCTGGCTCCTGAGAAGAGGAGATTGTTAAACAGGGGTTTTTGAGAAAAGTGGTAGATATCCTAATGGCTGCCAGGAAGGTGTCTGTGTCTGCAGCGTATGACCGAGTATAGAACACTTTTTCAATTTGGGCCTGAGAGATGGGTATCAGACCTTCAAAAGCTATGGTTCCTCAGATTTTGGATTTTTTTGCAGGCAGAGGTAGACAAAGGGTTGCATTTAGCACTCCGAGGGGTCTGGTATCGACACTAGGAGCGCCCTGGGAACTTCCATGGGCTCATCCCTGGGGACAAACTGGGAGGTCGTCCATTTTCTATGAGCAGTTAACAGAAGCAGACCAATGTTTAGATCCCTGGTACCCCTTTGGGACCTACATCTGGTGTTGAATGCTCTTTGTAAAGCACCCTTCAAGCCCCTTTCATCAGTGCCATTGGACATGTTGTCATACAAGATGTGTTTATAATTGCAATGTGCTCAGCCGGAAGGATTGATGAACTTCAGGAGTTTTCACACAAAGAATCTCACCTTATCATTCATAAGGAAAAGTTGATCTTCATCGGGGTTATCTCAGTCATCAGGTTACACTGTAGGAACCTTCCCCATTGGTGAAAGGGAATTCACATGGAATATTTTCAGCAGTACAACTGTGGCCACCTATGCCTTCGATGTCCCCAACCCTATAAAGCTGTGAGCTGCCCCGCTCCCTCCTCAGTTCTTTCCCACCGTCAACTCACTCGCATGGGTCTCCACAGAAGCTCTGATGCAGTATTCATTCCATTTTTTTTGCCTATAACTTTTTCGTCAGTAATTTTCTAAATCTCTTTTTAAAGAGATTCCTCTAATTTGTTTATCTCGAGAGTTAATCTTTCAACTTCTCTCTTCCATTGCTGTTGCTGTGGAAAGAAGATTGCCTCCACAGATGAACACTCTCTCTGTGTCTGCTATCTTGGGCCTGAACACAAGATTTCTGACTCTGAGCTCTGCCAGAAGTTTAACCAAACAACCCTCAGGTGATGCAGAAAGACTCTTAAAAATTTTCTGATGGATCAAAAGGTAGCCGGTTCCGGGCTGGGGTCCTCCACCGTCCCAGACTCTCAGTTACTTACTGGTTTATTGAGCTCCCAGGCCTCTAAGACCTGAGACTAATCCTTGGGGAAAAGTCATAAAAAAGACCGAGATCATGACCTCTCCCCACAGTGTCAATCTCATTCCCCGACAGCCTCTCCTCCTTTTTCTGGGGGATCCTTCTTGACTGTGGCTGCGCTGATGAGGAAGGCTGCTGTCCAGGTCTCTGTGCCAGACCCATATCGACAGTGCCACTGCCCAATTCTCAGGGTGTCCAGCTGTTAACCTCCTGGTTGGCAGCCCCTTCTTCATCTATGACAGGCTTGTCATAGATGACTCTCCCATTGAGGCCTGCCCCTTCTCCCTCTAGGGCCATGGGCTATCTGGGCTCTCAGGACCCAGCAGGCAGGTCATTGACACCTGTATCATAAAACCCCCCTCAGCTGACAACCACTGTTGACTTGAACAAAGTTCTGCTCAAATTCACTAACCTGCTTGTACAGCAGCTGGGTGCCTTTAGGCCCCCGTTGCTGATCCCATTGATGGCAGCTTCATCATCAACACCTACTCATCAGCTACGGGAGGCTCCCTGTGGGCCATTGTTAGCACATCCTACACCAGACCCAGATTTGGAGGAGGTCGACATCGAGTAGGAATACCACCCAGACTTCATTCTTCCTAATGATGAGGAGGAAGAAGAGGAAGAGATCCTGCTGTCTGACAGATCTACCACCTCTTCTGTCAGTTAGGACTCAGTGAAGCATACTCCCAGGTCTCCTCCTGAGAACCCCACATTTTTCAATGTAATAAATCAGCTGTCCTCAGCCATGGGCTTCCACACTGAGGAAGAGGATGCCACCAGAAAGGAGCTGGTGGACTTCCCGGAGATCCTTGAATCTCCCTCAAAATCATTCCTCCTATCCTTCCTGCTCTGAGGAATGCAGTCATAGCAGCCTGGCACAGACCAGACATGGTGCCAGCTAAGCCTTGTAGGGCAGATAAACTCTATCATGCCCTGCATGGGCTCCCCTGCTATGCTTCCCAGCCCGAGATGGACTCAGTGGTCAACAAGGCAGCTCATGACAAGTCCAAGGTGCCTAAGCACCTTAGTTCCCTTCCCCCAGATAAAGAGTCTCGCAGAACTGACCTCTGGTGTAAAAGGGTGTATGCCTCCTCCATCCTGGGTTTGAGGATTGCAAACTGCCTATCTCACATGGTAAAATATCAAAATGCCAACTGGAAAAAGGGCAAGGCCACAACACAGAGCTTCTTCAGTGCCTTCAAGCAGTTAAGGATGCTAGCAAGCAGCTCCTCAGAGGCCTTTGTGACATGGCTGATACCATTACAAGGGCGGTCACCATGGGCACTATATAAGGACGCCTGGCTCAGAGTATTTGGATTCGCTGCTGATGTACAGAAAAAAGTGCTTAAAGCCCCCTTTAATGGCACTAAGCTGTTTGGCTCTGATGTCCAGGATATTATTAATGATCTGCAAGCCTTTGGCAGGGCCCTCAAGCCAGTCCACTCCCTCTACCATACCCAATCAAGAGGTAGAGGGTGCCTTCCCTTTCGCAAAGTGCCCAATATGCAGTGTGCACTCTCCAGGCCCCAAGGGAAATAAGTGCCCCACCTGCCTTGCCTGCCCCTTGCAGTGCTGGAGCTGCGGCCAAGCCCCCCAGACATGAGGGACCGGCTGAAGTGGCTGGTTCCATCTCAGCTTGACTCTTTGCTGGACCCCACTCTTTTTGTCCCAGATTAGGAGGTGGTGGTTGGAGTTCAGTTCTCCCTCCATCTGAATCAATGGAGAACCATAACTTCAGAGGCATGGATTCTGCAAATCATAGAGAAAGAGCATACCCTGGAGCTCATCGAGCAACCTCCAGATACCCCTCCTCCACCCTCCAATTACCCCCCCGGCTTACCTGTATGTTCTCCAGAAGGAGGTGCAGTCCATTCTACACAAGCAGACCATCGAGCCAGTTCCCAGGCACCAGAGAAACAAGGGATTCTATTCCAGGTTTTTTCTGGTACCCAAAAAGACCGTTGCTCTGAGGCCCATTCTTAAGGGGCCTCTATCTGTACGTCCAGTATAAAAGGTTTCAGATGGTAACCTAACCGGGCCTACTGCCTCTTCTCAAAAACAAAAGCTTGGCTGTGTTCACTGGACATGCAGGACATATACCTGCATGTTTTGGTCTTCTCTCCCAACAGGAAATTTCTCCATTTTGCTTTTCAGAGCAAGCCTTATCCGTTCAAAGTGCTTCCCTTTGCCTTGTCCTCTGCACTGCAGCTCTTTACCAAATGCTTAGCAGCAGTCGCAGCAGCTCTCAGAAGGGAGGGACTGTATGTTTTTCCTTATCAGGACGATTGGCTCCTGAAGGCCCCATCCAGGGAACAGCTCTTGGTAACTTGTGAGTGAACTTTCCAGCTTTTCCACTCCCTGGGCATCACCATCAATTTGCCCAAATTGGTTCCGTCCCAAAGGCTTCAGTACATAGGGGTGGTTCTGGACTTGGCCCAAGGGAAGGACTTCCTGCCCCAGAACAGGACAGACTGCCTTATTGCCCAAGCTCAGGAAGTTGCTCAGAGGTGCCACATTCCTGCCTGGGTGTACCTGAGACTGTTGGGCCTGATGGCAGCTGCCATACCTACTGTTCCACTGACCAGGCTTCATATGCATGTCCTCCAGTGTACCCTCCAGGTGCAGTGGGATCAGCGCATGGTGGGACAAGATAGAAACTTTTAAGTACCTCAAGGGAATCAACAAAGTCCAGGAGGGTAGCATCTTTCAGAAAAAGAGATGTGTAAGAACAAAGGGGCACAATTTAAAGTTAGAGGGGGGACGGCTTAGGGCTAATGTGAGGAAATTCTTTTTCACAGAGAGTGATGGACGCATGGAACTGCCTTCCTGGAGAGGTTGTGGGTCTAAAACAGTGGGGGAATTCAAACATGCATGGGACAGACATAAGGCAATTATAGTGGGGAGGTTACAGGAAGTAGGCTGTTGGTTAACTAGAATCTGCAGTTTATCCAATAGGTAGGGAAATGGGCAGACTGGGTAGGCCAAGTGGTCCTTATCTGCCATCAAAGTCTATGTTTCTATGAGATAGACCATCCAGTTCTGGTCTCTTCCCCAGTCTGCAAGGTACTACAGTGGTGGATGGACCCCTTGAATCTGCTTCAAGGCATCCCATTCCAGATCTCCTCCCCACAGCAGATCCTTACCATGCATGCCTCAGGTCTGGACTGGGGAGCACACCTGGGTCCGTTTCAGACCCAGGGCTCTTGGTCCCAGCTGGAAACCTCCCTGCATATCAATGTCCTGGAGATGAGAGTGGTGCTGTATGCCATGCAGGCTTTTCAGGAACACCTGGCTCCGGGTCAGCTGCTGTTACAGTCAGACAATTCATGTGCAGTATACTATATCAATAAGCAGGTGAGGACTCATTCTTACCCCCTGTGCAGGGAGGCCATGAGAGTATGGTACTGTGTGCTGGATCATGGTCTGACACTCTCGGGGGTCCATGTGCCAGGAGTCCTAAACACTTTGGTGGACAGTCTCAGCCGGACTCAGTCCAGCATGCATGAATGGGAGCTTCTCTCATCAGTCACAGAAGACTTGTTCGACAGATGGGGTCATCCAGAGTTGAACCTTTTTGTGTTCCCACTCAATGCAAAACTGCCCAATTTTTGCTCACTAGATCCTGGGCCTGGAGTTTTCTGGTGAGATGCGATGTCCCTCTCCTGGAGCAGGAGGTTCCTTTATGCCCGCCCTCCTTTTCCTCTAATTCAGAGGGTGCTCATTAAACTGTAGATGGAGGGAGCCAGTATGATCCTGGTAGCTCCATTTTGGCCTTGGCAGATATGGTTCCCCCTGCTTCAGCAACTGGCATAGGAGCCTCCAGTCCCTCTCCCCCTCTGCAAGAACCTGCTGACACATGCTCAGGGGACCATGGTTCATCCCAACCTCTGGTCCCTCCATCTGCATGCTTGGCTCCTGAGGACATAGCCATTGCTAGGTTCAGAGTCTCGAACACAGTGGCAGAAGTCCTCATGGCCACCCATGAAGCCTTTCTCACTAGACACATACAGTATGCCATGAAGTGGAAGCGATTTGCCATCTGGGCAGTTAAACATAGTCTGGAACCTTTCGCCTGCCCTGTGAACCACATCCTGGACTACCTGATTTCTTTGTCTGACTCAGGTCTCCAGTACTCCTCCTTTAAGGTGTACCTTTCAGCCATTTCTGCTTTCCATGAGCCCGTGGGTGACCGCTCGATTGCACAACTGGATGTCTCCCATACCTTTCTCAGGGGCATCCTGCATCTGAAACCCCCTCCATTCATTTTCCTACCCTGGCTTGGGATTTGATTTTTATTTTGGAGAAGTTGACCCTGTCTCCTTTTGAGCCTACTGCAACCTGCGATCTGTGCTTTCTCTCTTGGAAGGCATTATTTTTAGTTGCCACTACTTCTGCTTGAAGAATTTCAGAGCTTTAGAACCTCTGGTGTGAGAAGCTTTCTTTCACAAAGACAGGGTGTCTTTGCGCACAAATCCTAAGTTTCTCCCTAAGGTGGCTCAGAGTTTACACTCAACCAGTCTATCCACCTTCCTGTTTACTTTCTTGATCATGCCAATCCAGGGGAAGCACTGCTCCATATGTTAGATGTGCCCAGAGCCTTCAAGTACTACCTGCTTTGGACCAAGGATAGTCGAAAGTCGAAGCAGTTGTTTATTTCTTTCGCCCCAGGTGGAGAGAGCACTGCAGTTTCTAAGCAATGTTTATCCAAATGGCTGACAAATTGCATTGTTTTTTTGCTACAAGTATGGCAATGAATTGCCTGGTGCTGTCAAATCTCATTCCTTCTGAAGCATGGCTACCTCTGTGGCTTGTTTCTGAGGGGTCTCAGCCGCTGACATTTGTACAACTGCCACTTGGAGTACTGTCCATACTTTCACCAAGCACTACAGCCTGGACATTGCCTCAAGAACCCATGCAGGTTTTGGCAGAGATGTGCTGCAGGGCCTGCTGTCTTAAGTTTATGGTGAGCCCTCTCCCAGACTGTGTGTCTGTACCTGTCACTGCTTGGGACTTGTTCCTATGGTGTAACTTGATGACTGAGATAACCCAGATGAAGATTACAACAGTTATGTACCATAACATTTGTTCTTCAAGGGGATCTCAGTCATCAGGTCTGCTTTCCTGCCCACCTTCCCCCTTATTGGGGCTCCTGTCTAGGAAATGGCTATCTGGTGTATCCAGCTCTTCACATGGTCTGGGCACCTCTCTCTGTCCTCGGTCCCCCTAGGGCTAGGGCTATGCTTCCTTCATCTCTGGGTGGAAAGAACTGAGGAGGAAGTAGGGCCACTCATGCCTTTATAGGGTTGGCGATGTCGGCAGACGTCGACGGCATGGGCAGTCCCAATTGTACTACTGAAAATTTTTCATGTGGATTCCCCTTCACAGACAGCAAAGGTTCCTATGGTGTAACCTGATGGCTGAGATCCCCTTGAGGAGCTACTGTTATGGTAAGTTCTTATGTAACTGTTCTGTCCTGAGGATGGTTCCATTTTTTGTCCATAAAATTCCTACAGCCTTTCACATAAATCAGGACATCTGTTTGCCTTCCACCTGTCCTGAGCAGGACCAAGCCAAGGAGTGTGAACTGCACAAGCTGGATTTGTACAGGACAGTTAGGATGTACTGTAAAAGGACAACAGAGTTCAGGAAGTCCAAAAGTCCATTTGTACTATTTAGAGCAGCAAAAAGGGTAAAAAAGCCTCCATGGCCATCTTGGCCAGGTGGGTGAGGGCTTGTATTCCCAAAGCCTATGCAGCAGAGAAAAGGAAAGCCCTTGTTCTTATCAGGGCCCACTCCACTAGGGTTATAGCTACTACTGGGTGGAGCGAGGGGAGGCATTTGTGTTAGAGTTGTGCAAGGTGGCAATGTGGTCCTCGATCCATACCTTCACTAAGGACTACAGATTGAATGTTCAACCTTCTGCGAATGTGGCCATTGGCCATAGAGTGTTACGGGCAGTTGTTAGCAGATAATTCCTTTTCACCCATATGGATTATATGTGTACAGTATGGGAAAAGGTTTTACTATAGCGCTGTGACAGTGCTCACGCCAACATCCCTGACAGCGACAGATACAATGCCGAGTGTCGGCATTGTACTGTTGGGGATGCCAGTGTGTTGCAAATGAGGGGCTGCACCCCCTGAACCCCTTATGTGGGGGGATCTTACCCCACAACTCCCGGTCTCTAGATATCCAACTCAGAGTCGTAGTTGGATTGGGGAGGGGGGCACAACACCGAGAGCCGCACCGCCATTGTCTTCATGGACCAGCACAGTGACTCGCCACTTTCAGGAGAAATCTGTCACTGTGCTGCTCTTTTTGGTAGTGGTGTTGACCTCCTGCCTGCATACGATGGGACAATATTCTTTTCCACCCAGTTGGGAAATGGGTTCTGCTTCTTAGAACCTGTATATAAAGACTTCCTATTGACAACGTACAGCGATACAGAAAGGAGAACTCCCTTCATACTAACCATAATTTCCTTGTTTGTTAGCTCTAACGTTGTCAATGGTGCATCTTCCGGGTGCACCTGGCTCCTACTGGAGAATATTGTCCAATATATCTCAGAATGTTGTATTTCAGCAAGGATGGTGATTGTTTGCAGTTTTTCCAGCTGTATCTGCTAACCAGGAAAACATTTTCAGTTTATTGGGTTACAGACACGCAGCTTAAAGCAAAAGCACAACAATTGTAAAATGTAAAAAAAACATTAGAATTACTAGCACAGTGCATGAGCATAATGACAGGATATTTTAAATAATTAGTACCTTTACTATGTCTTAGTCCTTAGTTACGTCCATTTTCGTCTTGGAGGTTCATATATACTTTCGCCAAGATCGCCATTTTTAAGTGTTTCCCATTCCAGAAACCCACTTGTGTGCTGTTGTATGAACATGAAATACCCAATCCTAGTGCACGCAAATCTCGCTTGCATACTGCGCCGTGCTAGTGCCCAATTTAAATTATGAGCGCGATGCACACTCTGTGCATGTCAGTCATGTTGCTCACCCGCACGCTCGTAACATGAAGTTGTAAAGTGTTGTGGTGAGATTTGCTGACAGGAAAAAAAAAAGTTTCAACATGTGTAACAGCTCTGTCTCAAGTGAAAGTGACACTTCTCTGTCAGGGTGATTGACATTATAGTTGTTTTGCTATTTGAAAATGTACTTTCTCCATTATGAGGCTATTTTGCATCGTAATACAGTAGATGCCTTTTTGAACAGTGCAGCCTGTCAGATTTTGGGCAACAGTGTGTGTTTGTTTATATTTTTTTTTGGAGGACTGATTTACACAAGCAACAGTGTCTTTGTCATTTTTCATGGTGTGTGTAAAGCATTGTACACTGGATTACCCGTGGTTTTGCATGATATCTTGGTAATTTTTTCCTCGTAAAATGACATATACAACTGTGTGGTAAATCTGAATAATACCAAAATAAAAATAGTTTATGATAACAGAAATGATGTGTTAGAACATCATTGGAATATGAAGAGTAGGAGCAGACAAATTATGAGGGAAAAATTACCAAGATATCATGCAAAACCATGGGTAATCCAGTGTACAAAGCATTACACACCATAAAAAAATTACAAAGACAAGGGCAGATGAGCGGTTGTGGGCAAAGATATTTTGTTCACATCGGTATTCCAGTAGAATTAATGGCAGTTAACTAATTTAAATACAATAATTCTTTGTGAATATATGCTTATAGTTTTTTTTTTTTAAATCAGGCAAGATTTACTTTGATGAAAGTCACTTGTTTTCATGAATAGCCGAGGCTTAATGTTAGTATATGTGTGTGTGTGTGGGTGGGGGTGAATAAGTCCTCAGCATCATTCATTATTGACGTCCTTGGTGTCCTGTTATAACCCCCTTATTTTTTTTTTCAGTTTACAATAGGAATTAAACACTGTTACTGACAGTATATGCACTTCATGTCATGTAGAGTATTTACAGTCTGTAAAGCATCATGTCAATTCTGGTCCATTCGTAAGGTTTTTAATTTTTTTTACCATGAGATACTGAAATTGCATTCATAACTCTGTTTGCCCAAGCAGACCCCCATCAATAAACACATACCACTCCATTTGTGGATAAAATTTGCCGCAGCCTTTTACTAATATTATAAAAAATTCAATACATACATGTATATCAAACATTTGAACATTACAACAACAAAAACTTTAAGATCCCTGGGGCAGCAAATTCATGTGGCTTTTGCCTTGACCTACCGCAACCTGCCTGCTGGGGAACTCTAGCCCATCAGTCGGACAGACCTGCCCATGGCCATGTCTCCCCTCCAGACAGTTCCCCCCTTTTCCAAAACAGACTGAGGGACATGGCTGTTTCAGAGGAGCATGCCCGCCCAGGGCCGCACTCCCCATCATCAGTTCATGTCCCCCCGCACTGCGGTGCCCATTGTTAATGGAGTGACAGCTCCCCTGGTTCCATGAAGCGTACCCACCCAGGGTTGTGCCTCCAGCCAGCTGTCTCCCCATCCACAGTAATAGTACCTTACTTCCTTAAGGCCAGGTCAAAGTATCAGGTCAGCCATGAATTTACCACCTAAAGATCCCACAATCCAACAGGCCATGACTATCTACTGAAATCCTCCAACCTATTACAGCAGACCACTATCAGGGTGGGGGAGGTGTCGGCATTGAGGGCTGGTCCCGAGAGGGCATACTTCCTCAGAGCCAGCCCTCATATACTCAGCCCAGGCTCTGCCTCTTGCTTGAGGCCTAGGCTAGCCCATCCCTTTGACTGGCACCTGTGCTGGATGACTGCCACACTGCATGAAGTAGCGAACCTGGACACCTCCCTGTTCACTTCTCTGCATGCTTTTTCTATGGCCAGGACATTGTGTGCCCCCCTCCACTGCTGTCGCAGAATAATCCGAGACCATGCCACAACTGCCCATGGGAAGAGCTCCTTCAGGTAGGCCAACCCTTTTTTAATGGCCATGATCAGTTGTAGGGCCCCGCGGGAGACTAAGTCATTCCGGCCTAAGTGAATCACCAGTGCAGCCGGCGGCTGCCCCTGGAGCCCCAAACCCCGAATTGTCAACAATTGTCTCCACTTCATCCCCCCTTTCTCAGCCCAATGCACAATAGCCCCTTATTCTGGGATGCCCAACTGCATTGTGTAAGGCCGCACCGTGGCTCTCGAATGCACCTCCCTTACATAAGAGCGTTCAATAATCCAAATGTGAGCTGGTATACCTGAAACACAAAAAGACAGCATGAGTGTTGTGCAACAGGCCCCCCCTTTTATTTTTTTTTATTATTACCCACAGCTCTCCATCCCCCTAGCCTCACCTCTGCTAGGCATCCCCAAAACCTGCACTCATTCCATATGCAGGGCTGATCACCATAGTACATCCGAATTCTGTTCCTGGGTCCTGATATAGCCTTTGTATGCCCCGGAAGACCATCTGCCCAGACTCTTTATCTGTTTTTCCCCCAGGCCCAATCTCACAGCCTCCTTGGACATGCCAATCCTAAATGAATGGGTTCCAAAAGTTCTACAGTCCAACACCGCCATCCATAGACGCTTCCATAATACTGCAGCAAACTGCTGCCTGGTAACCGGTCTGCCGTCCCCGTGCACAAAGGCACGCCCCTCCCCCAGAGGCCTTTCAGATAAATAGGCTTGCATCAGCAACCACAGGCACAGATCTTCCACCAGGGACCTGTATAACGTGATAACCAATGGTGGACCACATTGATTAGTTTTTGACTTGTGAAGCTGCAAGCAGAGCCTATCATGCAGGACCTCCACATCCTTGAGCTGCAGGTTGGCCTCAGGGCCTGGGCTGCCAGAGTCCAGAACCAATTCAGAGACCTGGAAGGCCCCGAAGAAGGCACATGCAAACAGTGCTTGAAACAGTTGGGATTCATAAACAGAGCTGCATATAACACCCAGGGACCTCAACAGCGCAAACAATTCTGGGAAGCCAATGGGCTTCCTGATGTCCTGTGTTTTTCCCCTCGACCTCGCCCACCCTTCCAACATCTTCTTTGTGATGAAGATGTTGGTAGGGTCTGGGAGACCATTCACCCTACTCAAAAAGGCAATACCTGCTAATTGTGAAAGTATTACTGCAGGGGACTTCCCCAACTGTACTAGATGAAGGACATAATCCTGCACCTGCCTCTCAGCCGCCAGCTGGGACATGCCTACCTGCTGAACACAGAACTCTACAAAGGCAGAATAGCTACCTACATATTTTCTCCATGTTGAGGGGGCAACAGAGAGCTGTACCAATTGGCGTTGTCTTGCCTCCCCAAATGCCAGACTGCTTCCAGTATCTGCGTGGGTGTCGGGTCTGCTTCTGGGACCAGCTGCCAAAATCTGTCGAGCTGTAAGCGAGACAAGGCATCAGCTATCACATTCTGCTTGCCTGGCAAGTGTTGGGCCCTAAAAGTGATATTATATCTCAGGCAACACATGACCAACACCCGCTGTGCCTTCATGACATCCTCAGACTTAGAAGTCTGAGAATTCATAATCTCTGCTACTGCTTGGTTGTCCGTATGAAACAGCGCATGCTGATTAGTGAGCCTGTCCCCTAAAACCTGGACAGCCACCACGATGGGAAACAGTTCGAGTAGCATGATGTTACTGGTCAAGCCAGATTCCACCCACTCCTGTGGCCATGGGCCCGCAAACCACGACCTGTCCAGGAAAGCACCAAACCCTATGCCCCCTGCGGCATCTGTAACCAAATCCACCCTTTGGTGCAAACTCTCCTGGTCCTGTCACATTGACACCCCATTGAAGTCTTGCAAGAACAGCTCCCAGACCTTAAGAGTCTGCTCTCATTCCCTGTGATACTCTGATATGATGATATGGCCTGCGGGGCCAGATGTAGCAGCAGCCAATCTCCTCAGAAAAGGGCGACCAGGACTAACTGCACGACATGCAGAATTTAAGTGACCCACTAGTGACTGTAACTGTTTTAAGGTCACTTTCTGAAGCCTTCCCATTTCCCCCACCAAATGCCTGAGGTGTAACACCTTGGCCATGGGCAACCATGAGACCATGCTCACTGAATCGATCTCAGTACCAAGAAATAACATACATGATGAGGGCCCCTCTGTTTTTTCCGGTGCCAATGGAACCCCAAAATGTTTCATGAGAATGCGGAAGCCCTCCAGCATATGGAAACACATCTGATCCCCAGCAGGTCCTGCAAACAAAAAATCATCCAAATAATGCATTATGTTCCATTTCCCAGTGTGCACCCTTGCTGCCCATTCGAGGAATGTCGCAAATGTTTCAAATGCGGCACAGCTGACAGAGCACCCCATGGACATGGCCTTGTCAACATACCAGCAACCACTGAATATGAATCCCAGAAACTCATGATCCTGCGGTCTGACTTGCAGAAGGCAGAAAGCTGACTTAATGTCACTTTTTGCCATCAGGGTGCCTGGTCTCAATCCCCGAATCAGCTGCACTGCCATGTCAAATGATGCATATTTAACTGAGCTATCCTCGGGGGCAATGAAATCATTCACTGACGCTCCTTTTGGATAAGACAGATGATGTATCAGCCGATATTCACCAGGTGCTTTTTTGGGTACTAATCCCAACAGGGGCACTCGCAAATTTGGAATTGACGGTTGTTTGAAAGGGCCCACTATCCATCCCTTGAGAACTTCTTTCTGGATTTTTTCCACCATTATGTCCAGCAGGGACCCTGCTGATTTTAAGTCGCTAGCCATGGTAGCAATGTGGGGTCCTGTATATGGTATAGGAAAACCCTTGCCGAATCCATCTAATAAATACAATGCCACCCCCCTTTTTGTATACTGACTGATCCACGGCCTCATGTTACAGAGTCGGACTGGCGAACTAGCTAGACTTCCCAACTCCTGGCTTGGCATTATCTTCACTTGCCCCCTCACCTCCTTGCTGTTTGTCCATGGCAGCTTTGCATGCAGTGATCCTGTGTTCCCCCCACAATTCTTCCATATGTGGTTGAACTTGCAGTGGGCACGAAAACACTTGCCCTTCTTATAGTCATAACATGCCCACTTGACACTCTTCTTTTGGTCTTTTTTCCGATCTCCCCCTACTGGCCTAGTTATGACGTGTCCACTATCCATGTACGTCACCACATTGGGCCTGCTTCGCGTCATATAATGCACCCAGAGGTCTAGGTGTAAATTTTCCCACTTCAGCGTGGGCTGCCTAGACAATTTTAACCAAAACTGTTCATCATACTTTAACCACACATAACCGTCAAAAGAGAGATGAGAGAACTTGATAGAGTCTCGGTATTTGAGCAAAGACACCAACTTCTCTGGGTATTTCATCCCATATACAGACATGTATATGTCGAAAGCCGCTGCCCAATTCTCAAATGTAAATGGCACCTTGTGCTGCCGGGCCTCTCTTTCTTTTTCTTGTTCTCATTCTCTTCTGGAAGCTCCCAGTGTAGCAGTGAAAAGATATCTATGAACTCATCCTTCCATATTTTGTCCCCAACTGCATCTGACAAGTGATCTCCCAAGGGGTTGTCCACCCCCGAATATGCCCAGTGATCCCCACATTGCCTGCCTGTACCATGGCAGCCATTGCCACTGAGAGGTGTGTCGATGGTGCACCGGCTGCTGCGGGAGTGGGTCCTCCAGCACTTTGCCCCATTCCTCCACCAGTTGCATCCCTGGCACCTGGAGGAAGCTGAGGCCCATGGTGAGATGTGGCCACCCCGGGACTGCTCCACACCTAGGCCACTGAAATAAGGACTGATGCAGACTCTCCCAGATGAAGGGCTGCAAACGCTGGAGCAGAGTACGGTGGAGCAGCAGCTGGTGCCACCAGCTCCGAAGGGGCTGCCAGAGGCGCCACCACCACCATCACCGAATGGGCTTCCGGGAGAGCCATCACCACCCAAGCCGTCTGCAGTGGTGCCCTCCCCAAGTCCATGGAGACTGTCCCAAAGTGGGGGACCGATGGTGACCAGCTGGACAGGCCATCAAAAACTGGGGGCCTCATCTGGTGCCACTGGTGCCATGGCAGTATCCATGACGAGGGAGGCCACAGTATTCCATGAGGGGGCCCAGCAGGGCCCAGACGCTGTGCTGGCATACTGTCCTCCACCCCCGAGATCCCCCATGAAATCAACATAGGGATGCTGGCTGCTTGTGAAACCCCTGCCCCATCACACTGTGCTCCATGGGTACATGTGATATGGAGATGCCTGGCCTGCCCCCCACTGCTGAAAGGCATGGTCTGGAGGATGGAAGATGGAAGCGGTGAATAACGGGGCCCCATGACCCCTGCTTCTGATTTTCTCTGCCTTCCTCCCTGGCCATCCATTGCACTGGGCACCACTAAACCTTCGTCCATCCTGTCTATTGACAGAGCCTGGTAGCTGGATGTGTGAGGGGGTAACTGTATCATGCCCCTCTCCCCCATACTGCCGTCCCTGTAATTGTGGTCCCTCATGGCTTCATCGGCTGCCTCACTAACCCAACTCATGTCAGTGCCAACCCCCATTGACCCATCTACGTCATCCCCCCCAGCACCCTTCATCCTGGAAGCCACTGTCTGTCACCTTGTGCCCGGCAATAAACCATTCCCACCTGCACTGTGTCTCTTCCCTTGTGATCCTATCCAGCACTCCTTGCCATATGCCATATTTAGCAGGAGGCAGTGATGAACCTCTGGCAGCCATGCCAACGTCGAAAACTCTGACCTCCCTGATGTCTGGTGTATCCTGGCTGACCACCGACAACCCACTGCTGTCCTCCACCTGCACATCACATTCTCTTTCACATTCACCTGATGAGGATGGCTCCTCACAATCTGATCGTAGGTCAATCCTCATAGTGTTCTGTCCTGCCGTCCTCTGGTTCTGGTCAGCTTCCTCATCCACCGGGGGTCTGTGACCTTCGCTTAGTCATCCCACTTTGCCCCCTTTTCCTACCTCTGGTGTTCTGTGCTACCGATTCCAGCAAGCGAGTCGAAGGCTGATGGCTCCAGGGAGGGACACCCCCGAAACCACCATCTCTGAAACCTGCCATTCCCTGCCTTCTCCTATATCACCACCACTCTGCTCCCCCACCCTGGTTATGCCCTGCACCATTCCCAGAGGAGAAACCCTGGGACTGAGCCCCTGACCCACAGCGGGGACCACCTGCAACCCGGGTTCCAGGTTGGATACCGCAAGCATCCAGTCTGGTCCCCCCAACTCTTTCAAATGTTGCAAAGCCTCCAGAAAGGCCTGATCCTGATGTCCCTGACCAAGGTACAAGAGATACAGAGGGTGCCTACCCACTCTGTACTCGCTGTTCCCTTGGAGATGCCCTAACCCTCAAAACACTAACTCCCTGACAGTACTAGGGCAAAGCAATGGCAGACAACAGCGAACTGGATTGAAGGAAAAAATAAAACAGAAGCATTAATAAAATACATTCAGTGCCCCCTCATATCCGGACAAGCCAGTGACTCCACCAAGATTTGGGATAAGGAAAATAAAAAGGGGGTGGGGGGGCAGGCAGCGGACACATGGTAGCTCAATCTTCGTGCTGTACCTAAGCTGGGGACTACCAATACGGCGAATACCAGGTGAACCCTGTGGGAGGCTCGTAACCCTGCTGGAAAACCTCTAAAATGGAAAATTAAATCAAATGGGGGGGAGGGGGCAACTGCAAACCAGACCCTTGCTATGGGTTGTGCACTGTGCCAAAGCCTGTCCTCTGTGCTACAAAGCCACTGGAGATCCTACAAAAGATAAGACTTGACTGGCACACAACTAAACTGGGCTACTAAATAACAATTTTGCCAACTACAGGGGACAAGTGGGGGGGCAGTATACCTCGAAACCTCTCAGCACTGACAAATTACAGAACTGGCCTTAAAATTATAGCAGTGGGACAGCAAGTGTATAAATTTCTCCTTGAAAATAATATTAAGCCTACAGATAGAGGGCCCCAAGTAGACAGGGACAAGGGATGACTCTAACAACCTAATCAATGCCCGATAGTCTGTTTGTCCAGGAACACCCACAACAACATGAGGAACAGCAGCAAACCGGAGGGCTGTAACGGAAATGTATGTGAGTAAATAATACCTAAGCAAATCTGCAGCAGCGAGGGGAGGGGGCGGAGATGAGACCGGGGCTAAAAAGAACCTGCACCCAGTACCAGGGGGAAGTGGGCAAAAACTACCATAGGGGATGGATTTTTCTAAGTTTTTTTTTTTTAATATACAAGCACCCCCACCCAAAACCGCTGCTGTGGCGGTGGGGGGGACCAACTGCATGGCGTGCCAGTTAGGCCCGAGCGAAGCACAAAATGGTGACCACATGGGAAACTGAAGTGGAAAGGCTGTTCGCAGAAAGAGGGCTCCAGGAGACAAGCAGGAGAAACAGAGGACGCCTAGCTGCAACACACATCGGGCGTTAATTGGTGTGGCCACCAAGCTCCGGGGATATTGGACGCCAAGGGACCTCTTTTTTTTTTTTTATTAATAGCTGGACCGAGGTGGCCAACAAGGAAACAGACAAGCCGGACCAGAGGGAGGGTGCGGGCTGGCTGCCAAGAGAAACAAAGGGGGCTTCACAGGACTGGGGCGGGTGAGAGCTCCGCTCTCCCACCGGGGAAGGCGGGGCAGGAGGAACATCGGGTCCGCTGGCAGGCTGGCCACCACGAGCTGGAGCAGCTCCCAGACAAGCCAGACTATGGGGTAAGGCAATCAACAGATGCTTTAAGGGAGGTGATTGTGTGACACAGCAAAACGAAGGGGGAACAAAAATGTACCAGGAGGGAGGATCACCCACAGAAGTGAAGGGAAAGGAGAGGCAGGGAGGGGGCAGGAAGAGAAGGCTGCTCCTGGAAAAAAAAACACCCGCCCAGCAAAACAACCCATCTGCCCACCAAACAAACCACCTAACCACTGGCCTACCTCGAACAAGTGGTAGAGTCCAGTCGGCATTGTGGGCTGGTCCCAAGAGGGCGCACCCCCTCAGAGCTAGCCCTCATATACTCCGCCCAGGCTCCACCTCTTGCCTGAGGCCTGGACCAGCCCATCCCTTTGACTGGCACCTGTGCCAGGGCTGCTCCCAATGGTCTATGGACCTGGGCAGCCCACCCCAATTTCTTGCTGGTGACTGTGGGCAAACACCCCCGTGAGAGGCAGGGTGGGTCACTCTCTCTTATCTCCCTGCAGTATGTCTGCACAGCTGCTCAGTGTAATCAGGCTGTGTATGTAGTGCTTCCATAAATAAATACAAGTTTTCTGTCAATAATATAAATCTGACTTCTCAGATAGTGCCACCAGTGGTGTGTGTGTGTGTGTGTGTGTGCGTATGTGTGTGTGTGGTGGAGATAGTGGGATCCTCACCCATGCCATGGTAAGCTCAAAACTTATTTCAAAGTTGTGACGTTCATATACAAGCAATAAATAATGCTTTATTGAGTGGTGAGCTAATCCAGTTTGTCTTCAGTGTGACGCATCTAGGGTAAGAAGGTGACAACAGCTGTTGATATATGTTTAAAGATAAGGGTGGTGTATGTTGTGATTCAAATGTGTGCTGCAATTCTGTTTGACAGGATACTTCAGGAAGAGAAGGGTGTTCGGGTTGATGCTAATGTAGAAGAATCATACCAATGATTTCGATGTAGAATTGATGTTAGAGGGTGACTGATGATAAAACAACAGATCAAATGTTGGACTAAAAGTTTAGCTTAATTGCAGATGTTTAGGTGCCACAGCAATTTGCGATGGCTAATGTCAATCCATTTTCAAATGGAAATCAGTTTTATGGTTTTGAACTACGAGTATGCTTGTTTGATAAAAAGGGACACATGCAGTCATTTGCCATGTGCTTGTCTTTACCTGACAGTGAGAGACAGAAAGAGCGAGAGAGAGAGAGAGAAGTCAGGCTTCATCTATAGTATACATATTATAATTTTTGTTCTCTGTTTAAAACAAGATACTTATTACTTTAAGGATATAAACTAGCTTTAAGTTAATATGTAACACTTTCAATGTAATTGTCCTGTTTTTCTTTTTTATTGGTGATTGGGTGGTGAAGGCAACCACTTACACATTTTTATTTTTTTATTATTTACTCATATTTATAGCCTTTGTAATTAGGTTATGACAACTACAAACCTGGAGACCTGGGTTTGAATCCCACAGCCCCCACTTGCATACTGTGTGACACTGAGCAAGTCACTTAACTTCCTTGTGCTCCCGAGTCGCATATGTAAAGAAGCTCAGAGTCACACAGTATGCAAGGGGAAGTTGTGGAAATGATACACATCCTGCATGATGTGCTAAAGTAATTCACTGCTCAGTTCTTTAATCTATAGGTTATACTACCAGACTCAGATCCTGTGTAGGCAACATTTTCATTACTTGCCTTCAGACTGGTTAAAACTTTTGTGGGAGGGCTACAGGCCAGTGCATTATTTTATACATTAGGAGTACAGTAGGCTAATAATAATAAATAATCATAAATCTTTATTTGTACAGTGCCTTTCTTAAAACCAAGGGACCTTTACAATAACTGCATGTAAAACAATAAAATAAACACAGTTCCAATAACTGCTAGATTCATAAAATGCAATAAAATATAATTATCATTGCAGTAAATGGATCTTAAAGGCTTTTTTAAATTCCTCCACGGACGCACACTGCCAAAGTGGACAGGGTAGAGAATTCCAGAGGGCAGGAGCCACGTACATAAAAGCACGGGCCCCCGAAGATTTTAAAGAGACCCTCAGAATCTCTAGCAACCCCTCATCTACCGAGTGGAGCGATCGCCTAGGGCAGTAATGATGTGTAGTTATATGTAATAATTAAGTTTCATTGGTGTAGCACAAGATAATGTTGATCTCAAAGCATAATGACTTTGGTAGTTACATTGGTAAGTGTTCCTGCATTATTGTCGTGGTTATTACTGACATTTTTAATTTTTTTGTTCATCTTGAACAAATCAGCAGATTAAATTATTTTTTGAACAGGTTGAATGATTAAATATATATTTTTTTGTTTTAAATTAAAATATTTAAGAGGATGCGAATGTTTATTAATTTTTTAAGTGATATTTACCGATGAATACTTCCTAGTATGACAGAGAGCAGCATGTACTGATGTGGTTAAAAACTTAGACCATTTTACTTTTATAGATTGCCCATTTGGGTATCGTACTGTATAATACATTTGTTTTGACATTCAGAGTCTGTTTTAACAGTTAAATTGTTTGTAGTGTATAGTTGATTATTGTTCTGTGTAGAACTCCATCCAGTTCAAAATGCTGTTGTACCACATTTCAAATGCAATGGATTGTGATTATACCCTTATGTGGTAGAATAGCATTATGGTATTTCTTTAGACTGCATGTGACGGTTGCATTTTGAGAGCAAAAGAACTCACACACACACACACACATATTTCACACAGTACTATACACTACTAAAATACTGGATGATTAAATATATGCATGAGCATAACGAGAAAACTAAACATATACAACCACAGTGTGCCAGCATGTCAGATTTCATTTTAGAGCATCCTCATGAGGAAGAAATGACAAAAGCACTGCATGTTTTTAAAACCTTACAAAGTATGGGTCTGTTTTTTTTACCACCTTTTCTAGCAAACTCCACTCTGCAGCCCCCTCTGTGCCAGTGGCTCATGAAAGAGTGGCAGAAGAGGAGTTTTATGATGCTTCTGACATGACTTCCGAAGGCCTATAGCCAGACGTGTCCCCTGATTCTCATTTTGTGGCATCCCTTTCCCTTATGCTGATTTGCATTACAAATAAGGTTGACATCATGGAGCTTCCTACCTTGGAGACCAGCCATGATGTTGAAAGTGATGATCAGGACTACAGGGAAATGAAAGGTCCTTCACCACCTAAAAAGGTGGTTCTGTTTTTTTATAATACTTTCAAGAAAAAAAAAATTATGAAGTTGCGTAAAATCTCCAATTCGCTGTCTCCTGACAAGGACTCCAGAAAAATTAGATGTCATTTAAAAAAAAAAAAAGTATACTATTGCTTATCTGCTGGTCTGCCTTTTCTCATACATTGCTTTCAGAGCAAGATATCATCAGGTTTTGTGGAATTCTGTCTTGGCCATAGCTCAGAATGAATCTGAAACAGTGGTACAGGATCTTACAGGCACTTCAAAATTGGCACTGGAAGCTACTGGCTACAAATTCCATATGGCAGATGACAATAATGAAACGGCATCTAGGGTATGGCTCATGCCATCTATATGAGGTGTTTTGCTTGACTCAGGCTATCACTATGTCCTTCTTTCTATTTGTTAAAACTCTTGTCTATGCACACCAGCATGTCACTAGCCATCCCAGCAGCCTTGGTAATAATCTTTGACATTGTCAAATTGTCTGAAATAATTACTCCCATGTCCCTTTCATCCTTTGTGACTGACTGCAATATTCTCGCCCCCAGTCATGTAGCTTTCTCCATGGTTTCTGTTTCTTATTTGCATAATGCAATGTGTCCTCAGGTGATTGGTGTGCCATGCATCACATCTCTTGCTGCCTGCTCATTTTGTCTGGTTGGAACTATATGGACGGGAACCACACACGTCTGGCATCTCTCATGGACCCTCTAAAACCCAGAGTGCCTTCTGTAACTGACTACCTCTATTTTTCTCACATCCGATATGTACAAGATAGACTGCCATATAGAAACAATGCTACTTCTCCTAATCTTGATAGTGGCGTGCCGCGGTGTTAGACACTGGGAGGTCAGTGACAGGCAGCAGGTTGTGCAACCTGGATAACTCAAACAATACTCTGGCCCACTCAAGACTGTATAATCACAATAAACCACTCCAGTGTGTGGGTGATGCTGGGGTTTATTCATGCCTGGCATGGTTTGGTAACTTGGCCTGCATCCTCATGACCAAACCACAGCAGTCACATGTAAACCCAACATTATCCACACCCTGGAGTGGTTTATTGTTTTAATAGATACCCATGTCATACTTGCAGTACGGCATTCCATGTGGGTGATTTATTGCTTTCTAATTACCAATTATGTGATTGTTTACACACTCAGATACACCTGTTGCTTAGACCAGTTGGATGTTTAAGCAATAAG
Source organism: Neoceratodus forsteri (assembly GCA_016271365.2). Taxonomy (NCBI): domain Eukaryota; kingdom Metazoa; phylum Chordata; order Ceratodontiformes; family Ceratodontidae; genus Neoceratodus; species Neoceratodus forsteri. The sequence goes on from CM057453.1 coordinate 1,390,057, forward strand.
GTACAACAAGGTGTGGGTTATTGGGGGATTTACCCATGCCTTGTGTCTATTAAAGGCTTTACTTTGATCTCAAGACAAAAGAAAACTGGAACAATTGTTTGTAGCAAATTTTCACATACCTTGTCTTGTATTATAAATAAATTGTTCTGTGTTTTCCTATTATGTAATGTATATGTCTGGACTGGCTTGATCAAATATCCTGCTGGTCCCTTAACCTGTGTTGTAATATTGTAGTTAAGATTATAAAATCTGTGTTTAATAAACAGATTGGTCTCCAGTTCTGAAGTAACATTCTGTTCCCTGCTTTGAACAAGAAAATTGTTAGGCCTTTTGTAAACGTGGGACCCCATATTCAAAAGTGGGTAGCTGCATCACACGAGTCCATGTTCCAAGCATCTCGGTTGCGCTGGCACATAACATTGAAATATTAAGACGATGCACCATAGAATGCAATTACACATATCTGACCAAATATCCTGAACATGTGCAATCATGCAGTGTGAGATCCATGGCGCAGCAGGTGTCCCAAGACCTGTGAGGGGCATATGGAAATGTGTGATGGTCGGCCATATGTGTGGCGCGTAGAAGTGCAATATTCAGCCAGCATATGCAAATGGCCTCATTGCACAGTCTGAGCTAATTCCCCACATTTGCATCTCATTACTGGAATGTAGTCAGTCCATTTGCATACCACTGGCATGCACACATCCAGCTTTGCAGGGCATCGCCACTACTCCACGAAGGTGAACAGGAGGTACTGCAGCCTAGCAGGCTGGTGTGAAGTACGTGTGTGTGAGTGGACTGCAGTGGCCTGAGTACAGTGCTTCTGCCCATGGCTATGTACAGGGTTGGACTGGGGAATAGGGGGCCCACCTGGACAGTGGCTACAGGAGCCCACATGGGCAAGCAATATGGGAGGGCCCAGGGTGACACACTCTGATCAATATGCCACATGATTGTGATATACTAGCCCTGTATGCAACATACATTCACCTACCATGCCCAACATATCCCATTATTATGGGAAAGTGTTGAGAAATGCAAGGGATGCCAGTGTGTAGATGGTACCAGGTACCGAGTGAGTGGGGCCCACCTGGAACTGTCTAGGCAACCCAGTTGGCCACCCCGACACTGGCCTAGTATCTCTTTTTGTGATTTGGCAGTAGGCACTTCACAGTGACTTTACTGTACATAAAAGCATTCATGCAATATAAGCACATGATGACGTCGTCACTGACTGTCATGTTGCTTTCATAGATAACATAAAATGTATTGGTATGTAGTATTGTACCAGTTGACACAATGTAAATATGTTTATGCTTGATAATTTTGTTTGCTGTTTATATCATTAAAGGTCAAGTACTGATTCTTCTGAAACCACATCAGTTACTGAGCCAGCTGTAATTAATGCCACTGTACAACACCAACCAATTGTTTGCAGAAGGGGTAGTGGACATGGCCAAGTTAGGACACGTGGAGGATTCTGTGGAATAAGAGGGAGATGTCGATTTACACCACCTTCATTTTTTTTTTTTGCATTATTTGTTTCCCCCCCCTCCTCGCTCAGATGCTACCACTCCTTTGGGTGTTCCTAGGATCCCTCCTGCCCCCTGCACTCCTCTCTCGAGTCCTGACCCCCTCCGCAGGTTCCACATAGCAGCCTACCCATGGTATCCCAGAGTTTCCCTTCACCGGACGGGTCCACCTCCTCCGAGGGGGAAAGCACCAGTGGAGGGGTGACACCAGCACTCCTTTTTCTAGGCTATGGGGTGCTGCTGAGGCCTGCAGGGAGTGGCTCCCTGGAGGAGGCAGACAGGCAGAGCAGATGGGCAGAGGATCCAGAGGCCATCATCTGGCAAACATCCAGTCATTTTCCTCCTTATGTTGTGGAGGACAGCATAGTGACGGCAAGGCGTACGCCAGCTTCCGCTCCTCCCTCCTGTTGCCAGTTACTCTGTGCATCCTGTATAGTTCCCAGCCTCCGCTAGGAGCCAGCGGGGACTGGAGCTATCCCACACCCTCCCCCCAGAGAAGGACAGCTGTCCATAGGATGCTTTATCCTCCTCCCCCCGACCGGCCCTCCAGTGACCCAAGCTCGTTCCCAAACCCAGGTCGCTGGCATCGCAAGTGGAAATCCAACTGCTGCACTGATGGGCCGACCACCTTCATTTTTGATGTTTGGTGCCAGCAGTGCTGATGTCAATCCATCTTCTCAGGTGTAGCACCCCTTGTGGTCAACACCCCAGCGGCAAAACCCAGAAAAAGACCATGACGGCGACATTCACGGTAATGGACCTTTTTCTGTGTTTCGCCTTCTCCTAGTGTTCTGCCCCCTCCCCAGACCAACTCTGACCTGGAGTTGGAATCCTAGAGTCCAGGGGGTGTGGAGGGCAATGATAGAAGAGGCGGCACAATACCTGTGTCAGTATTGTGCCATTGCTGTGGGGGAGGTTGGCATTCTCGCCGATGAGATATCTTGGTGCTTCCCTTCTCAGGAACAAGAAATACAGGTGTATGCAGATTTTCATGATACACAATGATGTGCTCATTTACTAACTTTTGATTGTAAAATTAGCTGTATTTAGAAACAAAAGGTATTACACTGGAGTGTGTAAATAACAGTACCAGGAAGTATTTGTACTGAAATATTCTTACATCTAGTTGGGGTAGGGAGGCCCGGGCAGGGATAGAGGGGGACCTAGTAAGTGAAGTGGGTATAATAAAATGGGGAAGATGTTATGCAGGGAGGGAGAGAGAGAGAGAGGTATGGATTTTGGAGAGAAGGGGGGCCAGTGCATTCCCCGGGAGTGCATGGGGTCTCATGTCCCTGGGGGTGATACATAGTTGGGTCTGGGTGCAGTATGAGGAATGGAAGTGGCGGTGGAGGACAGGTCTGAGAGGGAATAGCGCAGCAAGCAGAGTGGGGGCCATTGGCCCTGGGGGAGATATGGTGATGGTCCCGGGCACAGCAGGGGGAAGGAAAGTGAGTGAGGTGGACAGATGAGTAAGGAGTAAGACATTGGGGCGGGGGGGGCCCGTGCACCTGTGAGAAACACGAGGATGGACCAGATTACCATAGCAGGAAGGGAAGAGGACAGGGAGGTCAGGTCAGTGAGAAATAAGGGTTGGAGTGGAAGGGACAGGTCAGAAGTTGGCACGAGGTGGGGGCCTACAAGTTAAAGTGGCGGGAAGGGGTTGTGGGTGATGGAATGGGATAGAGAGCCAGCCTAGGGAAATGGAGTCGGTGAGATTGCTTCTCTTTGGTGACTCCATGATTAGGGGGATCAGGTGGAGAGGAAGTGGGGAGACTTCATGTGTTGTTATGACCAGGCGTATATCTGGCTTGATGGTGCATCAAGCCAAACATCTGGTCTATGCTCTATTGAAGGAGCGTGGTCCTACCCCTGACAGATTATTGCAACTGGGTACAAACGATATAGAAGGGAACAGTGTGCTGTAGATCCAGGCTAGGTTTAGGGCTCTGGTCAGGGTCTATCAGGATGTGGGGTGATTGGTTTCCTTCTCGGAGATAGTACTGGTGCATAGGGTCAATGTGGAGAAAAAGCAACAAACAAAGGATGCAAATGTATGGCTCGGTGAATTGTGCGATACCAGTGGGTATGGTTAGGTGGGGGTCTAGGGTGCAACCTGGGAGGATAAGGAACTGTACACAAGGGACAGACTCCACCTTAGTGCACAGGGGAAAGAGGTCTTGCAGCTTAGACTGGCAGATTTCATCCGAAGGCCAAGCCAGGATGGCCCTGGCCTTCTCCCATACATGGGGGAAGGGCGCACAGACAAGGAAAACCTGATAGTGCATGAGGGGGTCCTAGTAGGCAGAGATCAGGGAGACCTCAGGTCAAGGAATGGGGGGCTAAGGGGGGCATGTTGGAGGGTTGTCCTGAACTTCTTGTTTACAGTGCATCACCTTCACTATCTGTCTTTCTGTCCAGTTCTCGTAGTTAGTTAGTGAGACACACACACACACACACACACACACACACACACACACACACACACAGAGGCACATGATACAACATGTAATGTTTCTGTGCTACACAGATTGCCCTGCTCAGGCAAACCCCAGTATGTCCCAACTCCTGATTGTATTTGTATAATTTGTTTAAAAACATTTTATCCCATACAGGCAGATACTTGTTTTGACCACTACTAAGAAACGTAAGTTTCGCTGGCATCAGGTATGCAATGCCTGCCTCAGGAAATCACTTCTTGTCCTCGCCACTTACACAATCCTGGTATAACCTACCCCATCTTTTCCTACACAACTGAATTCTGCTCTTTCCAGGGAGTTGGCTGAAAAGGGAAAAATATATGACCCCTTAACTGTTCCCCTTCTTACCCTTTCTTAGGATTGGTTAGTGAGTTGCCTTACCACATTTGTTACCAATCTCTGAATACATTTCATCATCCCTACATCACTTCAGAGATTACAAACAATAAATAAAAAATATTGATGTGCCAGTTTGTTAAACTGTGTTATCAATTCCTTATAATTGTAAATTACATTAAATGTAAAATTATTTCTATCTTAATTGTTTTCTTTTTCTATTTAATATATAATAATAATATCTTTATTTTTAAGGCACCTTTCAAATGCCAAGGCGCTGTACAAATTAAAATCAAAAAATAAATCTGAATAAACAATCATAAAATCAGACATCATCAAATCCCATTAATCAATTCATTACTCACTATATGCCTGGTGCCACAGAAAGGTCTTTAAGGCCAGCTTAAAACACTCCACCATTGTGCACTCCCGTAATTGACAAGGTAGAGAATTCCAGAGTGTGGGAGCCACGAACATAAATGATCTGGCCCCCAAAGATTTCAGACGTACCTTAGGGATCTCTAGCAACCCCTCCCCGGCTGAGCGGAGTGATCGCCTGGGGCAATAAGGGACCAGGAGCTCTTTCAGGTAGTCTGGACCCAGTCTGTGTAGGGCTTTAAAAGTCAGCAAGCCAACTTTAAAGGTGATCTGCCACTGTACTGGCAGCCAGTGCAGTTCACGCATCACTGGCATAATATGACAGGACTGAGATGATAATGTCAGAAGCAGGGCTGCTGTGTTCTGCACCAGCTGCAAGCGGCAGATTTCTACCCCAGGAAGCCCTAGGTATAGGGAGTTGCAATAATCTAAGCATGAGAACACAAAGGCGTGGACCAGGACAGGAAGGTCACTGGACGGAACCAGATGTTTAACCCTGGAGATATTCCTTAGATGATAAAAGGAAGATTTGATGACAGACGACACCTGCGAATGCAGGGTCAACCCTTCGTCAAAAATTACCCCCAGGTTTTGCACCTGGTCAGAGGTTGGGAGAGAGACACCCCTGAGAACAAGTCCAGAAGGTGACCCACCCCTGGAACCCCTTGTCTGGTGACTGGGGTCCATAACCAACACCTCAGTCTTACCGGAGTTTAACTTTAGCCAGCTCGAATCCATTCACTCCTGGATTTCTTTGAGACAGCTATTAAAGACCAAGAGAGCTCTATCCTGGTCGGGCACAAAAGAAAGGTACAGCTGGGTATCATCAGCATTGCAATGAAACCTCAGCCCATACCTTCTTACAATGTCTCCGAGGGGCAGCATGTACACCGCAAACAACATGGGTGACAAAACCGAACCCTGAGGGACCCCACAAGACAGAGAAACTGGATCTGATGAAAACACCCCAGACACCACTCTCTGAGTTCTTCCCATGATGAATGATGTAAATCACCTGAGGACTGTTTCTGACAGTCTACAGATGCACCTCAGATGGCTAAGTAACACCCCACGGTCCACAGTGTCAAACGCTGATGAGAGATCCAGAAGAACCACGATGGAGTTGCTCTTCCGATCTCTAACCATCAGGAGATCATTTCAGCACATGAACCAGCACTGTCTTGGTACTATGTCTCTTTTGAAAACTAGACTGGAGAGGCTCACAGATGTCATGGATGGTCAAATGGTCGTCCAGTTGTGCTGCTACTTTCTTGATCACCTTCCCTAAAAAGGGGAGGTTAGAGATTGGCCTGTAGTTGGCGTGGCAGTTTGAGTCCAAAGTAGCTTTCTTCAAGAGCAGTATCACTACCACCTCTTTCAGAGAGCTAGGAAGCTCTCCAGATTCAAGGGAGCACCAAACTATATGCGCTAGGACCGGACCGATAACATCAATGCAACCCAAAATCAGGGAAGTTGGTCCAGGGTCCAAGCTACAGCATGTAGGGTGCATACCCTGGATGTTCTGCATGACTTCCATAAAGTCTGGGTGCCTGAAGGTACTCCAGGAAAACTGAGGAGCAATGACCTCATGCTGATCTAAAGCAACATCCATAGAGTGCGCTGGTTGGAGCACTGCCCTGATATCGGCCACCTTAACAGCAAAGAATCAAGCAAGATCATTACACTCTGTTTGTGAAAATGCTTTCCAAACTTGAAGACAGGCTGGGCTGCACAGTCTGTCCACAGTTCAGAACAGCTAAGCTGGTCGATTCCGAGCTACTGCAATCTCCCTGAACAGGAACTCTGCCTTCTAATGGGTGATTGCAGATTGATAGACTTGATAATAGTCCATCAGTCTAAGGCGGTCAGCATCAAGGGCAGATTTCCAGCAGCGATGCTCTTGCCTACGTCCTAGTCACCGCATCTTCCTCAGAACCCTGTCAAACCATGGGGATCAAGGGTGAAGGGAGAGAGAATAAACACGGACTGGAGCAATAGTGTCCAGGGCCATCGAGACTGCAGTATTATAGGCCATCAAGAGGTTCTCTGGATCATTGCTTGCCACAAACAGGAACGATAGGTCAAGCACCACAGTTAGACTATGAGAACTTATGTCTTGTAAAGGGTGGTGTGAAATGGTGTGGGATAAACAAAGTGCTCAGACAAAAATTAGCAGAATAAACTTAAAAATGTATTACCTAGAGCGGACTGGAAACAACAAAATAATAAACCAAGCCAAAAAAATCCATAGTTTACATATCAGAGGTAGTACTGACTATCTCAGGACTGAGTGTTGACAGATTCACACCCTCCCTTACACTGCTAGCTTCCTAGGTAGTTCTGCTTATATAGCAGTTTCTACAGACATGTGACCTCGTTACTCCAGTTTTAAAATTTTATCCATTCAATCTCTCTCAAAATAAAATATCTTATTTTATTTAAACATAAATAACATTCCAAAACATTTTGACATTCAAAACAAATTTTATGAGCTGTCTCAATATTTTAACTTTCACAGAAGGAAGTTCCTCTTTGTGAGGGATAAAAACAGGAAACTGAGTTGGCGGCGGTCCATAGGGAACAATGAAGCAGGGAGCTTCTGGAAACAGCAACATTTTGGCTACACAGAAACTTTAAAAAGAAAACTGCCTTGGTATAATTTAAGTTGCCTTATACAGGTAAGTCAAGTGTTACTTAATTCTTTTTAGTACAGCCAAACATATTTCTTCCTAGAGGTGTTGGTAATGTGAGTGTTTTCAGCAAGTAGCAGAAGCACACAAAGTTTACTCACATTACCAATACTCTCTTTCAGTAGTGCTTTTTAAGGGGGAACTCCTTCTGTGCCTTGTGGAGAATTTACTTTAATTAAATGGCAGCACTAGCGATAGGAATATTGTGCCCAAACCAGTACTTTTCAGGCGGTTTAAACAGTTTTCTACAGACTGCTAACTAAACAACAAAGGCAGAGCTCAGAAAGAATTTAAACAGCAGCAGTCTGGACTTCTCTGTATCTCCCATAAAAAGGAAGGCTTTACTTCACTTGTATTTGTTTCCTTTCATCTGTTCTGTCTATAATGCAGACGGACACCTTATTAAATTAAGACTGCTTCAGAGCCTTTTCTCCTTGCGATAGTGCGGTTTGAGCAGACATCTTAAAACGCCCACTAATGCAAATGCCTGCTTTCAAAGAGGCTTTAAACTAATTAATTGAAGACTTGAAGTTACAAGCCAGCATTTTCTTTATTTTAGATACATTTCTGCTTACACTTAGTTTCCATAACTTAAGGCTGCTAGAGTTATGAAGGAGATCCATGATGTACACAAAGGGGGATCACACACAGAAAACATAAAATAAATACAGATTGTGGGTAGCAGCCAACAAACACAACATACAACATAAAACAGGACACAGTGTACATCTTGGAGTCCCTCTGAATGTCCTCAGCATTTGAATTAAGGAAACCCACAAAGGGGGGCAGATGGATCTTGGCTTTCTCTTTCTACATTCCTCCCCACCCAAAACCAAACAAATTATGTTTGGTTTACAAAACTACTACTATACCTATCTTCAGATCTCTACTCAAGAGATGGAGCCATAGCCCACCCTCACCAAGGCTCCACCTCAGGGTCCCTAAAAAAAAAAAAAAACTATCTATTATAGATACTTTCAAAATACTTATTTCTTTTAATAATCACTACCTTCTTTTACCCGAGGCCTGAAGATAGGTAAGGTTCGTTCACACCATTTCTTAGATAGAAAGTCGATTCTTATGCTCTGAACCTTTTCTATATTTTATCGAAAACCTGTAGGTTGCATTGCTAAATACCATCGCATTATACAAGGGTTTTATCTTTCATCACATGAAGCCAACCTAGAGGGTTGTGGTCTACCATAACTCAAATTCCTACCCATAAATAAAAGCGTAAAGCTTCTATTGACCACTTGATTGCCAGACACTCCTTTCAATAACTGAATAATGTTTTCTCTCTCATGTAACTTCCAGCTTATAAATATGACTGGATGCTCTTCTCCTGTATAATTGATAAAGTACCGCCCCTATACCACAATTGGATCGTCTGTTTGTACTATAAATGGCGGTTAAAGTCAGTAAGTGTAGGACTGGTGAAGAACATACCAGAGCCTTTAGTTTGCTGAATGCTTCTTCACATTCAGGTGTCAGTTTACCTTATCTGCTTACATTTCTTTAAGAAGTTGGTTAGAGGTCCTGCTATGTGTAACAATCAGGAATGAATCGTCTGTAGTAGCCAACTAGTCCTAAAAGGACCTTACATCTGTTTTTGTCCTTGGCTGGGGGTATTGGCTACTGCTTCTATCTTGAGATTTCTGGCTTTCAGCCCATTTCCAATTTGGAAACCTAAATACCTGGTTTCCTGCATTGCCAATGAACATTTAGGGGATTTAGTGTCAACCCGGCTTCTGACAGGGTACATAATATAGCCTGGAGATGCTGTAGATGTTCTTCCCATGAAGGACTAAAACCACAACATCATCCAGGTAGGCCGATCTATACTTCTGTATGGGGTTGCAGAATATTATCCATTACCCGTTGGAATGTAGCGGGCGGCCCATGCAGGCCAAATGGCATCACTGTGAAGTGGTATAGGCCAATCGGTGTACTGAAGGCTGTTTTTTCTTTATCCTTTGGATCTAGAGGAATCTGCCAGTATCCCTTTGTTAAGTCTAAGGTGCTGATATAACGGGCTGCCCCAGGCGATCTATGATGTCATCAATCCGGGGCATTGGGTAACAATCAAATTTGGATATGGCATTTAGACGTCGAAAATCTAAACAAAGCCTAATTCCACCTTCTTTTTTCTCCACTATCACCATAGGAAAAGTCCATTCACTATGTGATGGTTCTATAATCCCCAGGTCCTGCATCTTTTTGATCTCTTGTACTACTTCTTCCCTTAGTTTCTCAGGGATTCTGTCGCTTTTTGCCTAATAGGGGTGTCTTCAGATACCACAATATGATGTACTGCATGTGTAATTTTTCCGGGTAAACTTGTAAATAGTGTTCTATAGGTTCTAACTATACTTTGTAATGTATATGTTTGTTGGGTAGTTAAATGTGGGTTAATTTGCACCTCTGAGAGGTTACTCGAACCCTCCTAACCTTTTATAAGCTATGTCTAATTCAGATTCAAATTCAGATGTTTCAGGGCTGACATAAGTTACAGGAGAGAAGTTCGGTCCACCCAGGGTTTTAGCAAGTTGGCATGATATACTTTATTTTATTCTTCCTTTCAGGACAAGCCACCAAATAAGTTACTGGGCCCTTACGTTCCACTATCAAATATGGCCCTTGCCATTTCATAAGTAACTTATTCTCAGAGGAGGTAATAAAAGTAGAACCTTATCACCTGCAGTGAATTCTTTGAGCTTTGTTCTTTGTCATAGTATTCTTTTGTTTAGTTTGTTGTTGTAAATTATTTTGATGTGCTTTCTTTACATAGGTTATTAACCTTCGTCTCAGTTGTTGCCAATATTCTAAAGGTTCTATCTTATGTTTCCCTTCTTGTCTTCCCCATTCTTCTTTAATAATGTCCAATGGGCCTCTTAGGTTATGTCTATACAGTAACTCGAATGGAGAGCCCATCGAGGCTTGTGGCACCTCCTATATGCAAACATCAAATAGGGTAGATAAACGTCCATTTATTACCTTCCTCTGTCACGTATTTCCTGAGCATTCTTTTAGAGTTTGGTTAAACCTCTCAATCTAACCATCTGTTTGTGGATGGTAGGGGTGGTGAAAACCGCTTTAATACCTAAAGCTTGGTACAATTTTGTAACAACTCTGAACAAAATTAGTGCCTCTATCCAGTTAGAATGGTTTGGAATCCCCATACGGCTGAAAATTTTCACTAATTCCTCTGCTATCCGGTGGCGGTGGCGATGCTAAGGGTATTCTTTCAGGATATTTTGTAGCATAATCTACCACCACTAATATAAAGCTTATCATTCTTTTGTACTTCTCGGCAGATGGGCCTACAATATCCATTGCAACCCTTTCAAATACATTGTTAACCAAGGGCATTGGTAACAGGGCACTGTTTTTTTCAGCCTATTGCTGCAACCTGTTGACACTCAGGACAACTTCTACAGTATTGAGCCACCTGTTCATGTATTCCCAGCCAATAAAACTGGTATAGCAAACGTTGTAATGTTCGGTCCTTGCCCAGATGACCTGCCATAAGAGGGTCATGAGCAAGGGATAATAATCTTTCTCGGAAAGGGACAGGGACCATCAGTTGTTCTACCACCTCCTGTATGGGAATTTATACCTACCCTGTACAATAATTCATCCTTAATAATAAAATATGGTTGCTGAGACTCAGTAGGTATTGTTGACACTACCTGTGAAAAAAAAGGGATTAGTGTTTTATCAGCTTTCTGTACACTTATAAACTCTCTATTAGGTAACATGAAGTTTTCTGTTAATGTCTCTAGTTCAGTGTCTTTTTGGCTCCAAGCCTTTTTATCCTTCTGTTTTTTGTGATTTGCTTTTCTACTTTGCCAATGGTCCCAAATACCTCCCCTCAAAGGAAATATGTTGTCCAGTTCCATCTCTTGCATTTTTTTCTCCTGTATAGCAGCTGCCCCAATATTCATAGCTAACAAGGAGTCAAAGAAAGGATAATCATGTCCAATTATAACTGGTAATAGGTAAAGAAGGTACTATGCCCACTTTCATTTTATGCATAGTCCCATTTATTTGTATGTCCATTTCTGTCAAAGGGTACCAGTGAACATCTCCATGGACACATTTCACTCCGGTGGTTGCTTCCCTAATTTTGGCTTATCCACCAGAAGCATGAATCAGTGTCTGTTTTACTGCCAGAGTCTACTAGGCCAGAAACTGTCCTTCCTCCAATCTTTACAGTGGTAACATAATGGCCCCAATTAGCAAGGGCTAGATGAATTGTTTCAACCTTTTTATTTGGACAGAACCTGAGCAATATGGCCCTTGGTTTTACATTCATGACCTATTATTTCATGATTGAAACCTTTACTTGGTCTATTGTAGTTCTTATTCCCAATGTTACCACTAGGGTGCAGCATAGGAGGACTAAATGATCTCACATTGCTACTAGGTTTTATAGTGGCTAGTCCTGGCTTCTAGAGTTCATAAAAGTTTTAGGGCGTTGTGGTCTGGCAGTCAGGTAATCTTCTGCTAGCCTTATGGCGGTCTCTGAGGTTTCAGGGTGATGTTCCTTAACCATAACTGCACATCTTGGAGTAAGACCGGATGAATTGTTCAAAATAATGTTCTCTACAATCTGTACCACTGTTCTTGTGTTAGGTTGCAACCATTTATGACATAAATCTTTCAGATGTGTATACAAATCTTGAGGTGTATCTGTCGTTTGGAATTTATATGCTCTAAACGCTGTCTATAGGTTTCAGGACTTATGTCATATCTTTTTAAAATAGTATGTTTAACATAATCATAGTCATTTATGTGTGCAAGGTCTGTATGACTGTAGGCTAATTCGCCTTCCCAGTTAAATATGGTGCCAGCCTGACCATCCACTGATCTCTAGGCCAGGCACAAGCAGCGGCCACTCTCTCAAATGTTAAAAGATAGGCTTCTATATCATCTGACTCAGTCATTTTGACTAACCTTATGTCTTTTTGGCCCACCAGGGGTGTTGAAGGAGATCTTGTGGAACCGAGTACCTGAATAGCCCGTAGGGTGTCAGTCCATCTAGCAGCATTCTCTGCCCGATCTCTCTCTCTTTCAACTCGGTCTCTCTCCCTTTCTCACCCCAGTTCAACTCGGTCTCTCTCCCTTTCTCGCTCCAGTTCTGTCTGTCTCAAGCACAACCATTGTAACAACTCATAGGGACCCTCTGGTGGTTCTTCTTCCTTTGGTTCAGCTGCTTGTGCACCCTTCTCAATAGCCTTTGTATCCTTGTCCATTTCCATTTCCAAAGCGTCTCCCTCCATTGTCACCTTAGCCACTTTTCTTCGAACCGTCGGCTCCAGCCCAGACAATAAAGGCAACCGTGTGGCTAATATAAATGACCTTGTAGCTGGGGTAGTCCGCTCTCCTGCCTTGCGCGACTGTCATACACTCAGAATCTGCCCTCAGATCCACCAACAGGTCCTCCTCTAGACGGATCCCTTCTCACACCAAATGTGAAATGGTGTGGGATAAACAAAGTGCTCGGACAAAAATTAGCAGAATAAACTTAAAAATGTATTACCTAGAGTGGACTGGAAATGACAAAATAATAAACCAAGCCAAAAAAATCCATAGTTTACATATCAGAGGTAGTACTATCTCAGGACTGGGTGTTGACAGATTCACACCCTCCCTTACACTGCTAGCTTCCTAGGTAGTTCTGCTTATATAGCAGTTTCTACAGACATGTGACCTCATTACTCCAGTTTTAAAATTTTATCCATTCAATCTCTCTCAAAATAAAATGTCTTATTTTATTTAAACATAAAGTAACATTCCAAAAACATTTTGACATTCAAAACAAATTTTATGAGCTGTCTCAATATTTTAACTTTCACAGAAGGGAAGTTCCTCTTGTAAGGATAAAAACAGGGAAACTGGTAGCGGCGAGTCCATAGGGAACAATGAAGCAAGGAGCTTCTGAAACAGCAGCATTTTGGCTACACAGAAACTTTAAAAAGAAAACTACCTTGGTGTAATTTAATTTGCTTTATACAGGTAAGTCAAGTGTTACTTAATTCTTTTTAGTACAAGACATATATATTTCTTCCTAGAGGTGTTGGTAATGTGAGTGTTTTCAGCAAGTAGCAGAAGCACACAAAGTTTACTCACATTACCAATACTCTCTTTCAGTAGTGCTTTTAGGGAACTCCTTCTGTGCCTTGTGGAGAATTTACTTTAATTAAATGGCAGCACACTAGCGATAGAATATTATTGCCCAAACCAGTACTTTTCAGGCGGTTTAAACAGTTTTCTACAGACTGCTAACTAAACAACAAAGGCAGAGCTCAGAAAGAATTTAAACAGCAGCAGTCTGGACTTCTCTGTATCTCCCATAAAAAGGAAGGCTTTACTTCACTTGTATTTTGTTTCCTTTCATCTGTTCTGTCTATAATGCAGACGGACACCCTTATTAAATTAAAGACTGCTTCCAGAGCCTTTTCCATCCTTGCGATAGTGCGAGCGTTTGAGCAGACTTCTTAAAAACTCCCCACACTGTCGCAATGCCTGCTTTCCAAAGAGGCTTTAAACTAATTAATTGAAGACTTGAAGTTACAAGCCAGAATTTTCTTTATTTTTAGATACATTTCTGCTTCACACTTAGTTTCCATAACTTAAGGCTGCTAGAGTTATGAAGGAGATCCATGATGTACACAAAGGGGGGATCACACACACAGAAAACATAAAAATAAATACAGATTGTGGGTGGCCAGCCCAACAAACACAACATACAACATAAAACAGGACACAGTGTACATCTTGGAGTCCCTCTGAATGTCCTGCAGCATTTGAATTAAGGAAACCCACAAAGGGGGGGCAGATGGATCTTCGGCTTTCTCTTTCTTACAGGTGGTACCTGACCATCTCCACAGGGGGAGGCCTACACGGGGTGCTAAAACTAAACCCCACGGTGTAATGATTGGACCACCCAACTGGTTCCACCCCCAAGTCACAGGCTTCGATCCCTAGGAGGAAGACTAAGTCAAGAGAGTGTCTGTGTTTATGAATAGCAGTGGTAACTACCTGTGTAAGGCACAGAGATGTCATCAACTGGAGGAAGTGTTGTCCAAATTGTGAGAGTTCATCATCGATCCAGGCGCTGAAGTCACCCAGAACCATCAGTCTGGGCGACTCAAACGCCATATCGATGACGAAGTCTGCCACTTCCTGAAGGAATCGCTTCTCGTGACGGTAGATGAGGGCTCTCCGACAACCTACACCTGTTACTACGGTACACTCAAATGACTCCGTTTCTTCAACAAATACACTCGTGAGGTTCCGTTTGGTCTTAAAACAGACGGCAACCACCCCACATGATCCAATCGTGGGCTATGTATCACCGAGTACCCGGCTGGCGTTAAAGCCTCCAAAATGGGGCCAGAATTTTCATCTAGCCAGGTCTTGGTGATGCAAGCCAGGTCCACTGTTTCAACAAGATCTGCAATAATTGCAGTCTTGTTTTTAATGGACCTGGCATTGCATAACTCTGCCTGAGTTGGATGAACTTCTCGAGCTGCCTGAACCATCTGCCCACCACAATCGGTAGTGCTCTTGGGTATGGAAACCAAACATGGGATGCCACGGTCTCGGTTCCATTTCACTCTAGGGCACCTCCTGGATCTTACTACCCCAATGTGGTGGCCCCCCTCATTCACTCTCCACTGTTCGCACCCCCCACCTCCTCCAACTCCTACACACAATACCTAAGGCCCTACAGCGTTGGTAAGTAGCAAACTGGAGAGAAGGAGGGAAAAAAAGGGCAGAGGGCACAAAGAGCAGAAGGCAAATAGTGAACAACCACGGAGACCAGCATCCCACACATTCAAATAACCCAGAAAAGTGAATAACCAAATAATTATCCACAGACAATCCCATACAAATTAATCCTCATACAAACATCCCGATAACAAACTATCTAAATAATAAGACAAGTAACAATAAATAATATAAACCCCCACCCCAACATGTAATTAAAATTAAAGTTAAAAACAAACTCTAAACTTTTGAGCTATTAAGTTCAACAATGTTTTAAATAACCAGATCTCGCTGAGATATATCAGTTGGAAAAAAGAAAGTCTTCAGATCCAGAGGCCCTCTCACTGCCAGGGGAACCTAAAGAGAAGAGAGTATACTCAAAAGTCAAGTCATACAAAAAGAGCCAGCAGTTCTTTATATACAAACAAGCTTTTAAATGCAGAGGAAATATGAGATAATTGATGTATGTAGATCTCCAGGCCCTCTCACTGCTTGGAAAACATACAAAGCATAAGCACTCTCACTGCTTATAGAGTCAGGAAACAAGGGTCCAAGTCACCAGAAAAATAAAATAAATGTCTGACCATATTTGTTGTTACAAGGAACAGGTAACCATCCTCTGATCTTTCTCCTTCCAAATCGAAATCCACACAAGAAGTCCAAAACAGAGATCAAACCACACAAGGCACAAACAGGAGAACTTTGTACTGAGGCCAGAGCTGAAAATATTCACAGCAACAATAAAGGAACACCACCAGGATCCACTCACCAGTAGACCCTCTGGAGAACCAAAGAGAACCCTGAGCCCACTGGCCAACTCCCCAGCTGGTTCACAACTCAGGTCCCCCAAGCAGCAGTGAACTGCAGCCCCAGACCACCCAGCACACTCAAGAAGTCCACCATACCAGTGACAATTCGGGCTACAACTCAACGATATCCAAGTGATTCCAATCAGCTTTCCAGTTCCTCCAATGGTCTCCTGAACCCTCACATGATACCAATCAGCTTTCCAGCTCCTCCAATGGCCTCCTGAACCCTCACACCCAGTTTTTCTTCCTGAATAGTAGACAGTCCTCACACCGCTCCTTCACGGACACCCAGAGTAATAAAAAGAACAGGAACCACTTTCACCATTCATCCACACCCACAGCCGACCCAGACTGATCACACAAAAGGTGAAAACCAGCCAGGAAGGGAAGGGGGGTAGCACTATCCAAAACAGAAATAAGTGCCATCAAAAAGGACTAAAGGAAAAAACAAAGTCCTCCCCACTACTACCTGACTACACAATCTGCCACACTGCAGTCAGGGAAGAACCGATACTCCCAAAAAAAGAGACCAAATGCCAGATAACAGCTGGGGAAGGTTGCGCTGTCAGAAAAAAAAAAAACAAGTGCTACCAAACAGCTTAAAACAAATGAAGCCATCCTCGCAATCCTCCGACTAGACAGTCTGCCACACTGCAGTCGGAGAGGGGCCGAAACACCCAGTAAAACTGGTAAAACGCTGGAAAATACAGCAAGTGCTCGATGAAAAACCCGTAAAAGAAGCTACTCTTGTGCTAATCTATCTCACTTCTTCCACCCTAACTAGCCTACTAACCTAAACAAATAATAAAATAAATGAAATAAGTGCAAAACAGAAATAAATACTAAAACAAAAACAAAAATCCAACAGAACAATGTTAGTGCTAGTGCTCTGGCTGGCTCAAGTCAGCCGCCATCTTGGTTCCTAATCTAGGTATAGGAGTTAATAGCAAATATGGATGTTGAAGCTCTTCAAAGTTATGCATTGCAACTCACTGAGATGCATCCTGGTGGAACATTCAGTTTGTTACATGATGCTGGATCCACATCATCAGTGTCAAACACTCATCATTCATCTGTTCCATGGTGTGTCTGTGGGAACTGCAGGGAGATGCCCAGTGCAATTGAAAGAACGTGTTGTGGGAAAGTTCCTGATAATTGTGTGTCACAGACACGTACTATGGAATTTCTATGCTTATCTGAACCCATGCTGGCAATAGCTGTAGCATACAGAAATTATATTTTTGGATTTGCTGGCCATGTATAACATGACTACAATAGAGAAATGTGGTGCACTGCATACAGACAGTTTATTTTATGGCAGCATGGACATCTGGGTTCAGGCGATAGACGTATTATCCCTTCATGCTGTATCTGGCATATAAGGGACACATTTCCAGATCCCAATGGTGTCTATGTGGGTTTTCTGCCACATAAGCTGTCATAATAATGACATCAGCAATAGGATTAATACAATGGGTTAAGTTATATTTTCTGTTGTATTTTCATACTTTACGTAACAGTTGATCAAACCCATTTCTTCACTCTCCTATTGCCTGAACTACATTTCAGATCCATTTCAAATGAAACTGTTTGTATAGCTTTCATGTCTGTATAAAGTGTGAGGGTTATGATAGCACTTACCCACTTTTTGATGTGCTTACTCTCACTGTGTTTACCTTAGTAGTAAACCACACTAGGTGGGTAAATTATGACATCACCAATACCCTCTCATGATATGTTGCTTAAGTAATATTTACTCATATGTAATCTGTAACTTTGATTTTTCAGGGTAACACAATTATTAAAATACAGTCCAGTCATCACTGGAACAAACAGATGCATTTCATGATTGTGCTTGCTATTGCCCACGAAGGCATATGGGTGTCCCTCCTTGTACTGTTAATAAAGAAACTCCACATGCATGCGATTCACATTTTTCAATGGGTGAAATATGTATCCACATTGTCCCCTTCACAGGTAATTAAAAAAAACATGAATGGGACTTCTCAATGAATATGCAATGCATAGTTGAGATGACGCTGTCCTGATTTTGAATATTGACTTTACTTATTGCCATACTGTATAGAAATACTACCCTGAGCAAAATCAACAAATTATGTGCATGTGGAGTTAGTATTTTTTTATTCCTTTTTCCTCCTTGAGCCGGCTGTCCTCCAGAGGGTGCCCCCAGTCCCGCCCCCACCGGCGTGCACCATTCAGCACTGGCCCAAAACTCCCAGTGCTAACCCCCCTCCACCCACTATGGTTCCGGGGTGGTTCCCCAACCCCCACTGGAGACTGGATTCAGTGGTCATGAGTTGTGGATGGCTGGGAGAGGAGCATGCAATGTGCTCCCTCCAAGCTTCTGCCCTAACTCCTTCTCCTTCTACAGTGCTGCACTCTGTCCCCTATTATTTGCTAGGGATCAGATGAGCGCTGACCACTGAGAACCCCCCTCCCCGGAGAAGGAGAACAGCCAGTCAGACACTCAATCCTTCTCCTCCCCAGGTGGCATGTGTTCATTCACAAACATGTGTCACTGACGTAGCACGAGGGTAAGGCATCCTGTGTCTCATTCCTCAGCGCCACTGGGCCAGCTAGGAGTTACTCTTTTAACATTGACTCTGGCTGTAATTTGTAAACACTGTCAGATTAATTCATGTGATTGCATAGATATACTGTTACATGGAAAATTCTCTGATTGTCAATTCATTTAGGCATCAATTTTATTAACATGCATTGCAACAAATAACATTTTGATCAGTAGTAATTGCTCATATTATTGCTGCAAAAAAACTGCATTTATTAAAATTACAATATAGTAAAAAAAATTACCAGTTTTTCAAGCACAAAACCTAAATGACTTATGTAATGCAGTACTATATTTAAAAATAAATGAATACAGATCTATTGTTAACTACATTGAATTAATAAAAATGGTCACTTTGAAAAAAAATTATAATTTGACATAACTGTTTCTCAGTTAATAACTGTAATGGTTAAATGCTATGTAAACGTTATCAAGTAAACAGTGCTGAACTTTTGTGTTATACATTTATGAGTCTTTCTTAATGCTCTTAAGTTCGATGTCAAAATATATTCTTAACATCCAATTTTTCAAATGGTATATGAGGGGGTCTGGATGTTTCATATTGTTTGTACTTTACATTTACTTGTCTTGCATGGTCTCAAACTTACTTCTTAAACCGCAATAATATTTCTATGCAAACAGTGACTGGCCATCTTTTTGTGTGAGTAAATGTTATAACTGCATTAAAAGTCTTACATGAAAGTGACATATGAAAATATCACCCACCCCCAAAAAAATCCACATATTACAGTTCATTCTGCTCTACACATGGTAGTTTGTGAGTAACCATCACATCCTTTCTGTGCTTCATTTGACGTACTAGCCCATCCACTGGTGGAGGTTGCACTTGCACAGTTATCAGTGCAATTTTCTTCAGATGGCTGTCCGGTATTTGAAATGTAACAAGCAATGGATTGGGATCACTATATCTCCTTCGGAGAATGTTTTCCTTCAAATAAGCTATGTACTTGCACTCCTTTGGCTCATGCAAAGGCACGGCCGACCATTGTTTAATCCGCCTGGAGTAGTGTCTGGTGTGACTGTAAAACAAATGTAGATATACATAAGTACAAATTAACACATCTGAGATATGACATTATTTAGACAGATGTAGCATTAATATCTCCACAGGCTGCCTTTGAATTATTGAGACACCAACAATTGCACCAGTTACTGAAACCCCACCTATTGGGTATTTATAAAATGGCAGGGGAAAATCAAATAATCTGACTGGATCTTGGCCATATATAAAATATGTTTTATACACAGTAAAATAATAGTTCTGTTCATCACAGAAGTGTCCAGATCCGTGATCAATGGGCATGTAGAACACTAGCATTTCAGTTAGTCCCATACAACCAGAACTGATCTTCCATCACAAACATGGCTGCTAACTTTACGCTGTAAAAAAACCTTCAACTAGGCCCTATAAATATTAATTAAATGATGTTTCCATGATCATCACACTTTTCCTATACCCATAACCAGATTAGAAACATTAAGTATTGTTCATAGTTTTCACTACAACTGTCACCTTGCTGACAATGAAAAATCCCCCTTCTATCTTTACCTGCTCATCAGGGAAATCTCTTCTACTTGTCCTGACAGTGAGATAACTGAGTCTCTGGCTGTAACAGAGGCCTTTGTTGTGTGTGTGTACAGTATGTTAGGATAGAAACATGTTGCCAGTGGAACTGAGCAGAAGTTTTAATCCATGTATTCACTGAGGAATCATTCCCTGATAAACATTCCATATATTGACTCTTGATGCCAGCAAAGAAAAAACTCTGTCCAGCAGTGATACAATGACATCATCTATATCATCACTAGCTGTTGGTGGAATGACTAATTTATCATAAATGCACACAAGTACATGAATTGTTTCTATGTATAAACATGCTGTTCCCACTGCAAAAAGTTAACAAAAGAGGAGCCCATTTCATAAGCACAATAAGCCACTTTGGGGTGTTTAAAAAACATATTGTACCTCATGTCCAGTGGCTGACGTCACTCAGCCTGTGGCCTTGTGCCTCACCATGACCCAGGCCGTGTGATAAAATATGTTTTACACACAACCTGTCATGCCTTATTGCTTACATGTCATTGACCTGAATATACCTGAAAAGTGAAGATACAAGGATGCTACTTTATCAGACGTTTGCTATATGTAATGAATAGTAACAATTAATTAAGGGAGTTGCTCACTGATAAAAAGTGATAAGCACTGTACCCTGTTCATGTAGTGAAATATCTATTCCCAATGAAATTGATGTGTGACCAAATATCAATTCCAGATTAGGTATTTTTTTTTCCTTAGTTGGAAAACAATTTACACCTGTGGGCACAATGTTATTTGCTGAATTTTATGCTTCCCTGTATCCCTGCACAACTGGACAAACCTCACATAAGAGAAAGATGCACAGCTAGAGACTAATGAATCTGTGTCGATCCTTGATTCAAAAATCCAGTCATTCAAATCCTGAAAGAAAAGCATGGCCGGGATAGCTTCATAGGTGAACAAATGATTGATGGCAGTACTGATGAACGAATTGAAGGAATTCATTCGGCATACATATGATTTCAACTAAATCATGTGCGTGTTGGGTGGGATACTGTAGGGTTGGGTGTGATATGAATTCACCAACTACTAAATTAAGTAAATGAAAGTTAAGCAAAAAAGCAAGTCTAAGTGTATTGGAGACAAGTAGGGATTTTTTCTACAAGAAGTTTTACACAAACATTGATGATGGCACCAAGATATGCCATAGAGTGGATACCTCACAGTGGGTAGTACAACATGTTTATTCGATACATTGTGGAAAGTATGAAGGTAAGGGGATATTTATTGGGATATTAATGAAGGGAGATTGCTGGTGGATGTGCATTTCGAGCAAGAGAACGTGTTGAATATATACTTCAGGTTGGATTTCAAGTCAGAATGGTAAGGAATGGGGTCAGCACAAAACGATAAAGAAATGGGGAGGTTGTGCACTACAGCACTGTGAAATAGGGAAGAGTGGAATCTGTCCTAGAAAAAAAAGAGAAAATCAAAAAATATATACTTACATCACTTTTCCAGACTTATTCTTTAGAAGATTCCTGCCTATATGGCTGTTGTGGTCAATCACTGCCAGATATTTTGTGCTGAGTAACCCTCAAATCTGTGGATAAATTGTAATGAAAAATGAAATCAATATTAAGAGTTGACAAATCATGTCACTGCACTCACAGCATTTGAATTTACTGTTCACTGTTATACTTATGCCCACTTTACCTTTACCATCAGACAATGTTAAGTGATACATACTAGTACAGAATTGTACAAAGGTATAACTAATCAACATAGGCTATACATATAATCTATCTCTATACTACCTATTTAAAGAGCAGGGAAAAAGGCGGTCCTGATGCACCAGTACCAAGCCTTCGTGAGGCCGCACATTGATTACGGTGTCCAGTTCTGGAAGTCTTACCTTGGGAAATACATAGAGTTGGTGGTAAGGGTTTAGATAAGAGCAAACATATAGGGGCCACCAGCTTCAACTCAAAGGGGAACACTACTATAAAAATTAGAGAGGAAACTGGTCCTCACAAAGAGTTGTGGCACATTGGAACGCATTACCTGCCCCTGTGGTCTGCAGTTAAAATATGAATAAATTCAAGCAAACACATGCTGCATGAGGAGGTGGTGAGGCTGATATTATGGCAGGCTTAAATAAAAAGCATGGGACAGGCACATAGGCTTGCCAGGTGGGGCCCTAAGTGGGAGTAGGGTGGACTTGGGTGGGGAGGGAAGGATGAGCACACAACACAATATTAAACATATGTAACTGTAGTCAACCACTGATATGATCAAATCTCACTTCAGCTATGACAAGCTGTGATTATACAATCTTGGTAACCCATACACCATAAAATATAATGCATGGTCTTTGGTTAACATCCACGCTTATCACTCTTCTTGAGGTTGTCATGACATCTGAAAACCTTGCAACCTATGCTCCAAAGGTTTACAGTTATGTCATGGAAACCCCAAGAATTGTTCACAGCGTGGTTATTAACCAAACACCATACATAAACCTCTATATAATTACTGACCAGCGCTTTTTCCCATAGGGAAACCTGGTTATAATTTGCCGTTTTAACCAGTTGGGCTGGTTATAATGGCAAACACGCACCAGGTTTCCCTCTGATCATGCATGCGCCAGTCACAGTGTTCCTTTACTATGCGACGTTCATTGTTCCGAGAAGCAATGCCCCTCACTGTCTGCATTTTTTTTTATTTGAAAAAAAATAAAGGCCTATTCTGGTGAATGAAAACCAGCAGAAAAGGAACACACCGCCCAGTTTCCCTCTCCACACACAAGAGCTGGCGGGTCTCTCCTCTTCATACTGAAGTACACCACAGCTCCGCAACCGCTGTTTGCCTGTAAGTTTAAGAATACCAGAAACAAACAGAAAAAATACAGACACAGCTATTGTTACTTTCTCCACTTCTTCTTACCTCACATAAGCAGAGCACTATAACTTGGCATACTGCTAAGACATCTGACTAGTCCGCGGTTGCCTGAAAACTGACCAGTTTATTTTCTATGATTGCTGAGGCGAAAAAGCGCATGCCAGCAATTATAAAAAATAAAATAAGGGATGGTGTGTGTAAAACTCGATTTGATACACACCCTCGTTGTGGGATGCATTTTATAAACCCTGGCGGCTTTGGCCTCGTGTTTATGTAGCATCCCACAACCCGGGTGTGTGTAAAATCACGTTACACGCACCACCCCATATATTATTCTGTATGTTATTTGCCATGCATTTCACATGATTCTGTTAGTAGTCAGAAAATTATTTGTAACCAGTACATCATACATTACCCATATGCAAACCATTTCCTGGCATACATCAAAATGAGACTATTGAAATTTTCAAGTTCTCCTGTTGTCCTGCACATTTTACAGTTGGACTCAGTTGTATGTATAACAAAACAGAAAATAACTACATTGCAAATACATTTAACAGTCCAATTTAAATTTATAAAACAGTGCTGAGATAACATACAATTATTATGTGAATAGACAATGTAGAAAAACAAGACATAAATTGTGTATAAAAGATCAACTAACTAGCAGTAGACACTTATCATACTAAATAAGATGTTACCCACAAGGCTCAATGTGTTGTTTCAAATGCATAGCCATGAATTGCATTACAACTACAAATCACAGGCAGTACATACTCTGGTTATGCAATGGTTATGACACTATATAATGCTGCTATCAATGGTCTAAGGCATCACATGACGTATACTATACATCAAGCATTACCTGGCATTGACAAAGTAGTTCAACCACCTATCACACACAATGTCATGTAAAGCATTATGCGCAGCTGACCCTTTCACTAGCCATACTTTTCCATTAGTGGGGGTCTCAATTTCTGCATGAAGACATTGAAGTCGGCTGGATTAAACATGTGCCACGAATGTTCGTCCACGACATGATGTAGAATATTTCTCCATACTGACTAACTATGAAAAAAAATTAGACAGACCTCAAAATCACATGAGATCAAGTTACAGAACAATTATTGACACACATTATTCTTTCCTGTCAACAGCACTCTAACTTATTCATTAAACATCTGTAAAATAGCACGCCTCCCTTAAAATGTGTTATGTCCAACAGGGTGTCAAAAAGAGTATGACACCACAGCATAATTACTTGTCAGATAGGAGAAAGTAATATATTGTGAAATTTGTAATTTACAGATAGTAAAGAAAACTGTCCCTCACAATTAGCACACGAGAACCAGAAGTGGTTCACAATGTCATGGAACCATGGTCACAGGTCAGCAGTGGCCTTATTGGTGCAAGCCTGAGAAAACAACAAAGATTTAGCATATAGCCATTATAATTTGTTTTTTCATCTCTCAAAAAAGTAGACAACCAATGTATATTCGCAATATACCACTACAGGATGTGGGTTACTGATAGAATTTACAATGCCTGACGTGGTTTCCTCACACGGCCTGTGACCACGCGACCAAATAATACACCAGGTGTTGTAAATCCTAGCATAACTCACACACTGTCATGGAATATTGCTTAAATAGCCCACAAAAAGGTGCCAGCCAGCCACACGCCCCCACCCCATTCAAGCCAATCCCTAAAATAAAAACATTAAACCCAACTTCCTGAATCTCCGCTTAACCCATCTCATGTCACTGGCCCATATGCAATCTCTGGAGTCCTGGAGTATGATTTAAAAAAAAAAAACAAAGCTAGTCTAGCAGCTTTCATTTAATTCTCCCCACTATCAGGTCCTCTTAAAAATGAAAAAAAAAACAAAAACAAAAAACAATCATGGCAATCCCGCAGTACTTGGATGATGCTTATTGTTTACCCCTGGAAAGCGGAATGCGTGAAAAACAAAACTATTAAAAAAATACAAAACTTCACTCTTCTCTTTTTTTCATGGCATAAATGTCATACAACATGACCAGGTATGGGCAATGGAAAGATTTACCAACTTCTGATGTGGTTTCCTCACTCGTCTGTGTCTCGTGAGCAAACCACACCAGGTGTTGGTAAATCCTGCCATCACCCACACACTGTCATAGTATATTCCTTAAACACTCACCTTGCGAAGTCTCTTATGAATCACTTTACTCCCGTGCCACAGGTCCAACTGATGAGTGACATCTGGGTATTTTTTCAATACAAAATGACAGAAAATCTGTTTGAATGAGACTCACATAACACGGGTACAACTTATTGCTAATGTTCTCAATCAGCTATTTTAACAATTCTATTCAACTAGTATTATTACTTAACATTACATCAACATACTCATCACAGCCATGATCTGCACATGGGCATCTGTGACTACTGCAGCAACAGTAACTCCTTTGGAAGTAAGCTTGCTCATGCTACGTTCAAAGGCAACAACCTCCATATTCGTGGAATTGACACTAGTTTCACATGCATCTACAATCTGCACATCAATAATTTACTTACTTTCATTCCCCATCATTACATACGTTTGATATTTAGCACAATGTCCTGGGCTGTCATTCCTACCATCTCCTAGAATATTGACAGACTGTTTCAGTTTGCTGATTAGATGTGACTGCATATTCTCCAAATACCTATTAATACTAGGACAGACATACTGGCACTGGACGGCATGAAAGATTGGCTTAGAAAGTGGTGCCATGTTCGTAAAGCGCATTAGCATTGCTATTTTTCCATAATTATTGCCAGATAACACTATGTTAGCCACCATCAGCAAGTTACTCGCTGCCATCCATTTCACTAATGACTGAGAATACCAAAATTTCAGGTGTCCTTTGTTGCATTTTATCCTTAGTTGAAATGCCATGCCAATTTGACAAATCAAAATGTCAACATCACTGAAACAGCCCCTTACATCACCGCTTCGAATAGCCTTGCTAGCCAGTTCCGTTAGACAGTTATCAAATATTATAGCAGTTGACATTGCATGAATTCCTCTATCATGTGTCACTGCAGTGGCATCATTGGATTGCTCATCCTCACAACTTTGATTTTTATCAAACACAGTCGTCACTGGAGGAGATGCATCTTCTTCAGTATTATCCATTGGATCAGAATATGAAACACAGAATATGAAAAGGTAACATTATTATCATCAATGTACACATCATAATACCATTTCGTACACTACTACATTGTTTGTTAAAAACTTTTCAGTTGTGCAAACAGTGTACGTAAAGTACAGTTCCAGCAACTACCTGTCATTATACAGATCACATGATGTCTCATTTTGAATGGGATTCATGTCTACCTCTGTTTCAATATCTGACTGAGAAGACTCTGAACTGATAAAATAGATACATTACTGGAGGCGAATTACAGTGGTATTCACTGTACTCCACATTAAACAAATCAACAAACTATGCTTAAGCAGTGCATCAACTGTTTGGATGGATATCCAGCACCAAAATACAATAATCCCAATATTTATTGAGCAATAAATTCCCTGTGCAGTAAATGTTTTAGACTTGGTTACAGCCATTATAGTAAGAGAATACTACCATGGAGTACAACATAGACCGTGTCAACGTGCCAACTCACCTCATTCATAAATCAGAGATTTCATATTTCCACAACAAACATTTATGCTGCCTTCACGCATACAAAAAACATTAAAATATGCCTTCAAAATAAAAATCAATTACTTTAAATATGGTCACTGATTAAATAAAGTAGTAGACTGAGCATTTATTTATTTAGTTTTTGTTGACCTGGTAAGTGCAGCAGACAAATTCTGCCTATTTTCAGGCACGACCCGATAGAGGGGGATATAGATGAATGCCAACTGACCTTGAACCAGATTAAGCTGTTGGTGGTATTTTTAGTGAATGAGCATGAGTACTGAGCATGTCGCAGCAGCTCAGTAAATATAGATATGACATGGGTGAGAATGAGATAGCAGAAATGTCTCCATGAGCTGCCACTGAACTCTTGATATCCCATGGGTGGCGAAGCCATGAGTGGGATACCTACAGTTCAATGACAGTGGGTAGAGATATTTCTACTATCTGACTCTCACCCATGTCACATTCGATTTATGCAACAATTGTGTGTCTCTCTTTTTTCTGTTTTAAAGTTTTTTACATTTGTACATTGCAGAAAGTGAAAAAAAATGACTTTGTGCTGTTTTTGCCAATTATAAAAAAACTAAAAGGTATCTGTAAATGAAACACCACTCATTTTGTATATCTTTTTATGTTGAACAACTTTTGTGCTCACAGTACCATGCTATCATTTTTCATTTTAAAGTTATTCACATTTGCTTGTTGAAAAAGTGAAAACAAAATATATGTTCTGCTGTTTTTGTTTTGTTAATTATAAAAAAACCTAAAAGGTAGCTATCAATGAAACACCACTCATTTTGTAGATCTTTTCGTGCTGAACAACTTTCATGCTCACAGTACAATGCTATCGTTTTTCATTTTAAAGTTATTTGCATTTGAATACATTTAGTACTGATACTGAAATCTGAATATTCTAAATGAGTTCCGAACTTTTTGTGACATACCCAACTGACCAAGATATCCATTGTGACATACCCAACTGTGAGATAAAAAGTGATATCTCACATGTGGTCAGTGAAATATCTATTTTATCTTCCTGAAAAGAGACCCACACATGTTGTATAAAAGTTAATATGACCAGTAGACTACAACACTCATAATAGCTGATACCAGTAGACGATACTTGCACCAATACTCCAGAAAGAAAAAAAATATTTTAAATTGTTTACGTACTTGACATGAACAGGAAAAGTTCTGTAATTCATAATCAATGGAGTTGATGCCAGATGAGCTGGTGGCTTCTCAAACGGAGACACTGGAGAGCTGTATGAAGAAGTCAAACCATCTGTCAACTGTTTCTGATGTCCTTGGTAAGTAGTCCTGACAGAAACACAGACACTAACATTAAAATTAAATTATACAATGGTAAGAACATTTTCTGGACTCTGATTGGTCAGTGTGTGCCTGGGACAGTGAGGTTATCTGAGCAAAACCACACTGTATGTCTCAGCATCACTGTGAACCCATTTGGATGATGACCAGCATGAGCAGCATGACCATGATGACCTCTTTTTTCCATCTCCTCTCACACCAAAAATGTAATAACAACATTTTTTAAATGTTTTTTTTTTTTTTATTTTGTATAACAACCAGCCATTGTAATAGCAATATATGTAATTCACTCCAGGGTGTGGGTTGTGCTGGGATAACCTCATGCCTGGATGTTGATACACTCCTGCCTGCGGCCTGCAGTGTCTAACCACCCAGGTGTGAGGTTATCCCAGCACAACCCACACTCCTGTCATGCAATATTGCTTAAATAAAAAACAACATTGTATTACATAAATACTGTATTAAAAGATTTTGAAGAAAAAGATGAAACTAGTAAAACCACTACAAGTACAATTATTTAAAACACACAATATTAATACACACTAAACAGAACTTAAAATGGCTACATCATTTCAAAAAATGAATGCAAATGCACATATACAGGATTGTGTATGAGCAGTCATACACTACAAGGATATTATTCCATCGAAAGGTTTCCTTGTTAACAGACGACCTCGAGAGCACAATGCGAGAGGTGCTCGGTTACCATGGAAACCTCTCGATACAAGAATATCCTTGTTTCTGTATGACTGCTCATACACAATCTTTTACAGTGTATGAGCAGTCACAGGAAAGAAAATAACACAAAAAACCAGCTAGTGAAGACAACGGAGAATAATTTTTTCATTTTCAAAAAAATAATTTACTCAATCACAGGTGAGGAATGATCGGACACCACAACACAATAACATATGTCAGACAGCACAAACATTTAACAATCTTTTGGCAGCATTCCAAGTTGTTCTGCTGCAGTAGTGACATCACAACTGCAGCAGAACAACATAATGATGTAACTACTGCAGCAGAACAAGCATATTCCAAGCATGGAATTCCATGCATAACAGCATTCTACCATACACTATGTAAGCAATGAGACATGACAGGGTGGTGGTTGTTACGTGATAACCACACACCTAGGTGCATGGTGAGGTGCGAGGCCGAAGGCCGAGTGTCCTTCTGCACCTAGGTGTGTGGTTATCACATAACAACCACCACCCTGGAGTGTCTTATTGCGCTTATAAAATGGGTAATAACTATGAAAAAAAAGGACACTGACAAGGTGTTTTAATTTTTAAGACTTTTCCACATAGTATTTCAAAGTTTTTGAGACCATATATTGATGGTCATTATTCTAGACATAGGTCAGACAGTAGGTTTCTTGAGATTCCTTTTATGAAATCTAAAAGTGGACAAAGATCCTTTGCTTATATTGCTCCATTTATTTGGAATGAAATTCCACAAGATATTAGGTGGTTGTGTTCTGTCAAAAAGTTTGCCGATGCATTAAGGATGTATTTTGAATCTCAATTTAATTGTAACTGTTTTTTATGAATTTTTTTTATGAATTTTATACGTAACAAAGACATTTTTGTCTGCAATTTGCTGCATTGTATATGTATGTTTGATTATGTATTGTCTGTATGCAATATATGTGGGTCGCACCTGTCAAAGGAACTTGTTTCCAGTGTGCTTACCCGTTAAGCGAATAAACAAACAAACATTTATTTATATATAGAATAGAGAATTAATTGAAACACTGAGATAAAATAGTCCATTAGTAAACTTTTATAATGGTCAAAAATAGCAACTAGCAACAACAGACTCATTTTTGTATTTTTCTGTCAACTACTTTAGAGGCTATGTAGATGCATGACAGTTACATAGCTTTTCGTCTCACCTTTAAAGCAATCCAGTCTGTGGGTTTCTGACTGATTTTTACTTTTTCTGTGAGTT
Source organism: Neoceratodus forsteri (assembly GCA_016271365.2). Taxonomy (NCBI): domain Eukaryota; kingdom Metazoa; phylum Chordata; order Ceratodontiformes; family Ceratodontidae; genus Neoceratodus; species Neoceratodus forsteri. The sequence continues at coordinate 1,420,069 of CM057453.1, forward strand.
TATTTAAAACTCGTTTGCCATTGCAACGTTCAAATTTAGTGCTTGGTTTGCACAAGATACTCTCATGGACAAAAAATTTCTATTGTTTTTTATTACTTGGGTAACAGTGGCTACTTTCTAGTGAGCTCATACGTGGTTGCTGTTTTAGGTTTGTGTGGGATTTATGATTACAGCTGCAGGCTTTTAATTACTTCCCTATTTAAACCGCTCACCAACTTCACACATTTTCTGCCTACCAGCATGCACTGCGCGCTGCCCTCTCGGCAAATGGATCGACTTTTACTTCGATTGCTGTGTAATGTATTTTATTTCATCTTCTTGCAACTCTTACAAGTTGGTTGATGTAGTGGTGTGCTGATTTCCTTTGTTTCGGCTTGAACTGAACAATCTGGTCAAGGGTAAATGATCCAACAGTGCGTTGACAGCTGTGCCGTGCTGCCGGGTGATTTCTTGGATGCATTGTGACTACGATCTGTGGCCTGATCATGTATGCTATTTTTTTTTTAATTCTCAATATTGTTGCTCAACTCTGCTATTATACTGCTACTGTTATATGTGGGTGTGTTACTGAGGACTGGCTACCAGCTTAACAGAAATGGAACTGGGGCTAGATTATATTTTCTGCTGCGAGCTAGTCAAATTTTTTGAATTGAGCTCTCTAATGTGTTTACTGTTTATGCTGATGGGGGAAAATACTCAGCGACTGTGGGAGGTATGTGGCCATGAGTCACTTGTCACTGTTTTTGTGGGGAGGAAGGGTGAAAGATCATGCAGTCAGCTAGTAAGGCGGATGCCCGATGCTCAGATTTAATACACAGGTTTTACACATACTATGAACAGTGGGATGTATGACCTACTAAGACAAACACTGTAGATGGCTTTGGGAAAGGGACAGTGAAGCAGCTAACATTGGGCACTAAAGTGGGATTCCTTGATTATTGCGATTTTTTACTACTTTGTGTTATAGAGTCACAGAACTTTTGAATTTAATTATAATTCTACTTGCCAGTTTGCCTAGGTCAGACACTTTAATAAAATGGAGGATGGGCATTCCACAATAGAATGTGGATAAGGCATTTATTTCAGAGTTGCCTCTGCACAGCTGGCAGGAAATGTTCCCATCCCAGTGGTTGTTACTCATTATACCACTGGATTCCAAACCCTGTCATCCAATCAGAAAACATAATTTTTCTTATCCATTTTATAAAAGGTATTAACATATAATGAGAATGGTAACTGCAGGCAATATTAGCAGACAGGAGGGTAGACATAGCTGCAATAACCGAGACTTGGTCAACATCACACCATTTATTTATTTATTTTATTTATTTGTGAAATCAGTTTACAACCTTTGAGCCAGAGGCTCGTTTCCAAAGGTACCTCGTCACATTAAAGACATACATAGAGTTTTAGGCTACATAGCATAGGTTTGCAAAACAATAGGCGTTCAACAGAGGCGCCACGTCACACTGAGGTCAGACAAAATACATTTAGGTTACAGGGTACATGTAATTGAGAACAGGTGTTACACAAGTTGGTATCAAAAATGAGCAATCTAATAGGTATTCAATGAAACAGCTGGCACTGGCCAGGTTAGACATAGGTAAGGTGTACCGGGAAGTGGTGGTGGGGATGGCTAGGTGGAGAGCCGCCCATGACTGGGTCCTTGCGATCCCTGTACAGAAACTATACAGGAGGGGTAGGGTAGTTGGGAAAGGGGGGGGGAGTGGCAGTTTATATCAGGGAGGGAATACTTTACACAATGGATGAGTCAAAGGAAGGGAATGTGGATGCATTATGGTTTTAGTTAAGGTCCAACAGAGGAAGAATGGTGAAGCTGGGGGTGGTTTACAGACCACCCAGTCAAGATGAGGAACGGGACAGGGAACAGATCTCACAAATATTGGAAGCGTCGGGGAAAGGAGAAGTAATTTGGGGAGGGCTTCAACCTGCCTGAGGTGGACTGGAGCATACACTCCACAACATGTGACAGGAGTCATGTGATCCTGACAGGACTGCAGAGAGGTTTACTGATTCAAGGTGTCACGTAATCAACAAGAACTGAGGAAATTCTTGGTCTGGTGCTCACAATTGGGAAGCATGTACAGGAACTAATGGTCAGGGAGCCACTGGATAGAAGTAACCATTGCACAGTGTGGTTACAGTTGGATATGGCCAGGGAAAGCATCCCGACTAAGACCAATATGGGCCAATATGATGATGGACCAAAGATGGTCCATCATTAAGGAAGAAATACTGGCTGCAACAGATGAGTGCTATAGGCTCAGGGGGAAGAAGACAAGGTCCAACAGCGTCCAGCTGGTTCAGTTCTGATGTCACCTGGGCAGTAATGGAAAAGAGGCTGGCCTATAGAAAAGTCAGAGAGACAAAGAGGGAGGTGGATAGGGACAATTACCTACAGTTGGCTAGAGAGGCAAGTAAGGAAGTCCAGAGAGCAAAGACACAGGAGGAGCTGCAGATATCTGAAGTGATTAATAAGAGGTAGAATGCTTTCTTTTGCTATATCAGTGACAAAAGGGACAAGACAGAAATGATTGTTAAGCTTACAAAAGGGGTGGGGTGGATGGAGGATAATTAGGGAAATTAAAAGATGGGGCACAGTCTGAAGTAGGAAGAAGGCAGAATTAGGAGGGCAATAAGGAAGCAATATTTCACCAAAGGGTGGTGACAGAGTGGGGCATGATGAAGGAGGATGTGATGTCACTTCTGAAACTGGGAAGATTCAAAAGGGAGTATGACATGTTCAGAGTGAGGGGTCAAACCATAAGAGAGTAGGGAGCATGAATTAAATACACAATGGTAAACTCGATTGGTGGGGTTCGGGTTATTGCAGTCCCAAAGGCAGACATGCTGCACATTCAAGCATAACAGATAGTCCACTAGGCCTGTATTTGTTGACAATTACGTATGTCCGTATATATCGCCAATAAACACAAATTGCACAGGAATACAGAATTATGCATCATAGGTCGGCACAGTGCTAGACAGGGTGAGAACAGAATGTTAAAAATACTAATATCCACTATCAGGAAGGGTTGTCAATCACTCATTGGATGCCCCCATTTTGAAAGACACAGGGACGCGCCAGGTCACAGGAGGTACATATGCCCGGCTACGTGATGTGCATGTATCTAAATTCAGACACATTAATGCCGTGGGAGGGGTAGGGAAAGGAGTTAATACAGATAGAAAAGCGAAACACCCACAGTTAATTTTGTTACTTACTGATAACACATTATTAAAAAAAAAAAGCCAAATCTTTATAGGTCTTACACTGTCATTCATCTCTCAATTCATTCCATGCTGTAATCATATTTCCAATATTAACTGAACATCTCCATCGACTATGGTCCTGTTCAAGTTTCCTTTGCTTAGCTGAATGTGGTGAATACATGGGTGGTCTCCCACCTTTTCTTTTCAATGACATTTCTTTAAGCTGAAAGAAAAAAAGCACACATACAGATGATGAGAAGATGTATGACAAATTATTACAAAATTCATATCTCACATATCGAAATAAGTGTCACGTTAGTTAGTGCACATCTTTTTATTATTTTTTACTAATCAAGGTTATGGTAAACTACAATAGTGTCCACATATGAAATACTAATTAAAATGAGTGCTATGAGTACATGTAACATACATTCAGAGAACTACCACACACCCACTAACCCCACACACACAGTGCATGGTGTTAGGTCATACACATTCACCTGCATAAACCTTGATAAATTAAACATTTATTTATTTTATTTAGTTTTTGTTGACTGGGTAAGTGCACAAGACAAATTCTATTTTCAGGCACGACCTGGGGGAGGGTATACAGAGGAATGCCACCTGACCTTGAACCACATTAATCAGGGTAGTTAGTGAGGTAAACACCAAGATAGAGACGTCGATAGGGAGAAGGGCAGGGGTAAATGGAGAAAAAGGCAAAGGCAGTAAGGACAAGGATGGAGAAAAAAGGGGTAAGGCCATAAAAAAAATAGAGGGTAATGAGTACCAATGCCCATAGTCTAGGTAATTAGCTCCCTGAATTGGTGGCCTTGATGGAAGAGGGATGCCTGAATATCGTGGCAATCACAGAAACATGGTACATAGAGAAGCATGACTGGGATGTCAACATACCAGGGTACACAATCTACAGGGGGAGACAGCAAGATACAGAAAGTAATAGTAAACTGAGTCCACTCTGAAGAAAGGGTGGTTACTAGTTGGGTGCTGCAGGGATCAGTACTGGGACCAGTCCTTTTTAATGTCTTTACCAGTGACATTGCAGAGGGTCTGAAAGGAAAAATATGCCTCTTTGCAGATGACACAAAGATATGCAACGGGGTTGACACACAATGGGGGGGGGTGGAAAGGATGAGAAGGGACTTGGCAAGGTTGGAGGAATGGTCAGAAGTATGGCCACTTGGATTCAATGCAAAGAAGTGCAAAGTAATGCACTAGGAAACAAAAACCCAGGGGAACAGCACACAATGGGGTTGTGGGGTGGGGTGGAGAAAAGGTAGTAACAACAATAAAAATGGAAAGGGACCTGGGGATAATCATATTAGATGACCTAAAGGTTAGCAAGCAATGTGAGATGGCCGTAAGGATGGCTGGGGGATACCGGGATGTATAGGGAGAGGCGTCACCAGTAGAATACAAGAAGTTGTTATCCCTCTGTACAGACAGTTGGTGAGATCCTATCTGGAGTACTACCTCCAGTTCTGTAGACCCCATCTCCGCAAGGACATAGACAAGGCCTAGTCGAAGTTTTTTATATATGAGTAAAGGCTGCAGCCATGTTTGTGATGGAAACTAAGAAACAGGTGGTTTATGAATTCTGTGAGTAGCCCTGGTTGGCAGGGACTTGTTTTAGCCAGTGGTGGCTCTCTCATACTGCAATGGCTAGAACCCAGTCTCAGCCAATCAGGACACATGGATTTCTTTGCCCATTTTATAAAATGGTGCAGGGTCTGCAACAGAAGCCATACGAGTAGAGACTAAAGGAGGAAAGGAGGGAGGGAACTTTCGAGTACTTCAAGGGAATCAACAAAGTCCAAGAGGGTAGCATCTTTCAGAAAAAGAGATGTGCAAGAACAAGGGGACACAATTTGAAGATTGATGGGGGGCAGCTCAGGGGCAATGTGAGGAAGAATTTTTTCACACAGTGGGTGGTAGACACATGGAATGGCCTTCCTGAGGAGATCGCGGGGTCAACAACAGTGGGGGATTTCAAGAATGCATGGGACAGACATAAGGCAGTTCTTGTGATGGTTAGGAAGAAATAGGCTGTTGGTTAACAAGGATCTGCAGCTTATCCAGTAGGTAGGGAAATGGGCAGACTAGGTGGGCCAAGTGGTCCTTATCTGCCATCAAAGTCTATGTTTCTATGACACGAGGACACAGCATGAGATTAGAAAGAGGACAATTAAGGGGCAATGTGAAGAAGTTATTATTTGTCCAAAAAGGGTGGTGGGTGCATGGAACGGCATTCCTCACAAAGTGTTTGATATGAATACAGTGCAGGGCTTCAAACAGGCATAAGGCAGGCATAAGTGAGGAATACAGATGAGTATTAATAGATAGGCCATTGATAGAGTACAGGTATATGACACATTCATAAGGTAGAAAAAATGGGCGGAGTGGATGGACCTTGTGGGCCTTATCTGTAGGCAACTTCTATGTTTCTATGTAAGCCTCAGATACTTGGATGCATTGCACACCCAGAATAGTCACGTGCCCTCTCTGGACTTCTCCACAAATGCTACCTGAACTGCCCCTTCCCCGATTTTCTCCTCATGGTGGAAGGTATGCAGCAGTTCACGCTTGGTAGGTTAAAATCACCCACCACCACAGTGCTATCCTTTCTGCAGACTCTCCTAATCTGGTTGGCTAGTTCCTTATCAAGTCACTCAACCCCTGCACTGGTGGTCTGTACACCATCCCCATGCTCAGTACCCTCACCTTGGCATCCCTAAACTGCAACCAGATTGATTACATCTTCCCCTCCTCCCCCCTCCAACAAACCGCACTTTGTCTTGTCCATCAAGTAAAGTGTCAATCCCACCCCCCACCCCTTTGGCCCTGTCTTTCCCATATAATATATACCCTGGGATCATCACATTCTATTCCTGATGCTGAGTGTCCTATGTTACTGGTATGGCCACAATATCCACCCCATCCACCGTCAAAAGAGCCTACAGCTCCGCCGTCCTGTACAGAGCTCCTTCATCATCTTCTCCTGCACTTGTAGTCTACAACAGATTGGACATCCTCCCAACTTCCATAGTGTATTCATCAATGCAGCAGCCCTGCAACCATTGCATCCCACTAACCTCCCTGCACATACCCACATCCCGCAATGGTGATCCCCCATGTTGACCCCTATTCAAAGGGCACCTGCCCCCTTATTCATGCTCCTCCCTCCCCCTGCAAACCCACCCCCAATATGGTCAATTCCTACTTGGCTCTATTTTACCTGCCTACAACACATTTTCTAACTAGTCACACATTCTGTACAGCACTAGTTTCATACCATACTTCAGTTATTGGAGGCACCATGTTGCCTGACCAACTATGAAGAGTCAGGATACATCCTTCCTCAACTAAGAGAGGTGCCTGAGGTTAGGGCAGCATTGCATCGTCCAGATTTTCTCCATGATAAATGCTGCTCAAAATCCAATGCAATGCACCACCAGCATCTTTCCTACAACCGTCTAAGTAATGATTTATGTCCTTTACTCTTCAGTGTTATTTACCCTTCTGAAAGGAATGTGAAATACTGAAAAAAGTAACAATCAATTCATGTAAAATTTGAAGCTGATGGGTACATGGCACCGCTACAAGAAATTTATAATTAGAAAGGGTAGAGGTATACCATGTGTGTACAAGTATACACCCAAGTGAGTTTTGCAACAAGGGTATGGAGTGCTAGGTTAATCCACTCTGGCTCAAGGACACATACCCATGGGGTACTGAATTACATGCGTGTGCTTCTGGATCTCACCAATAATTAATTAACAGAAAAACTGTCAGAATGGATAACATTTGCTCCAAGTGAAAGACAGGCATATCACCCAAAAAAAGACCACTATTATGACAAACATGACACCATGCAGTCCAACACAAGGGGTGATGAGTGAGAGCAAGAACATTTTTTTTTAACAAAACAATAAATGCATGCAATGGGGAAGTAGACTTGCATGTTATACAATCAATCAAAAATATTGATTGCAATCAGATTAGGGAACGTGAAGTGTATATGCATGTGTGACTAATTCTGCCCAATTTAGGAAAATTATTGTTGAAGTACTTCTACAACAAAGATATATCCTTCTCCTTTTGTAGGATAACAATTCATTTTCTACAGATACTTCTGTCCTCCAGATCCACTCATAGCAACACTTTAAATTCCACAACACATGTCCGCAGTGATCCAAAACACAGTTACATTATGGTGTGATTTGAATCTGAGCGTCTAGCCATGCTACTAAAGGATAATCATACATTCGTATTTCATCGCAGAGCAATATCACAGTGGAGGGAGCTGAGAATGCTGACTACTGAGAAGGATAATCCATTTCCAGTATCCTTATCAGACTAGCATCTGCAGTGAGTAAACATATTCAATCAAATACCAGGAAGGAGATAAGCTTGAAGGGTCAGTGACAATAATAATTTGGGGTGGTGAGGGGTTCTTGCCTAGGCTTGTGATTGCAGTAATGATGAGTCGGTGCTCAGCCGTTGCAGTGCTCGCAGACGTGATCAACTGATAAATATTTTGCTGCATGTGCTGGATGCAGTCCCTATGTATTGTTCGTTAATGAATGAACTTCATTCATTTATTCACAAACAGTAAACTGTAGACTAACTGTAATGTGAAGCCACTATAGCGATTTTACACACTTTTGTCGTGTTTGTGTGTGACGCGGTAACTGCAAGGTGCTAGGCCTACTCCTGATGATGGGGGAACAAAACGAGGATATTGTAACGGAGGGTGTGGTAGCACCGATCTGGCATCTCTCTGCAGGCAGGGTCGGTGAATGTATAGGTCTCCTACACAATTACTTGTTGTAAAAGGTCAAAAACTGAGAACTTTGAGGGGCATACGCAACGCAAACACTACTCGCATGGCAGTGGATGGCCATGAGAACGCGTGAGTTCTAAATGGGAGGGAGGGTAGTCAGTATCTGTTACAAATGCAGGCTTGTTGAAACTCCAGCTTGTACGTTTTGCTGCACAGAAAACAAACCTCCCACACATCAACTACACTGTCTACATTTCACGCGTTCTAGACCTTGCCTCTGTATAGACAGTGTGAAAGGCAGAGAGGCAATATTAACAGTGAATAATTATAGTGTCAGGCAACTGCAGATATGTGAATAGAAAAATAATGAAACACACCTTGCAATACACACGCGATTTTCAAGAACTTTGACAAACTCAATTGATACTACTGTCCCACTTAGCAATTTAAACAAAAATACAACAGCAGATACTTAGAGACGTGATACTGTCGCTCTCTAACACAAGCTAAATCCTCACTTCCTTCCTGTCTGTGCAGCACAACGAGTACGCACACATAGTATGGGACACCATAACGTGACCAACAGCTTGATGGGCATAATCTTGCAAAACAAACATGGAGGTTGGTGAGTTTATTTGCACAAATGAATTGCCGTTTTTTAAAATGTGTATTTAATTAATACACAAACAAACCAAATAGACAGAACAAAATCAGAATTAATTTGCACACAGAAGTATCCATTTGAACAGCACCTCATTTTGTCCCTACCTTTGTTGCACAGCTGCTTTAATAGGTGGAGTTCTGAGCATTGTGTGGTGCTTTTCCCTGTTACAGGTTAGTGCTTACTCTGGTTTTGCAGTCATGTTTACTGTTTATACATTTTATGTTGCAAGTGTTCAACAGAAGGCCAAGATTGTTAAGGAACCAGTGGTCAGACACCTTAGGTGAAGGACAGGACTGTGCGAGCCAGCTGTTTTGAGTAAGGTAGGTTATCAAGTTATCTGTCCTGTAATGTCGGATTGTTTTGCATGTGCATTGTTAGTGTTAGGATAAGGAGAGAACTCATTGACCTGGGCATTTCATAGATTATTGGCTACATAGGAGTGTACAGGTACTGCATAACAAGAAGTGACTTGAGAATCTCAGCTCCAAAATGTTCATATGTACAGAGTTCTATGCCAATTGACAGCTTTGGGCTGTGCCACTACCCCCACTAGGGGTAGTCATTACTCATACTGTACGTAAAGACTTGCCATTGAGAACGTTGGAGCTAACAGAAAAGGAAATTATGTTTAAGTATGAAGAAATTTCTCCTTTTTATTAGAGTCTTCATTAGCTTTTCAGTGCATTCTGAGAGAACTTATTCCCATGAGAAAATCACTGTTTTCCCCTAGATCGTTTCCGGTTGAATATTACCAATCCTATTATCAGTATGTATAAGAAAACTGTTTACAATGAAGTAAAAACAATTTTAGAGGGTGACACTGGTAGACCCTATAATAACATGTCTACTGATGAAACTAATGTATCTCGGATATACTAGAAAGACTCTTTATAGAGGTACAGCAACATATTAAAAATAGGATAAGGAACATCTTCCGACAAAAGGATTTAGAAGCTTGTGCAAAATATAAAATAAATCAATGGTTAGCAAAACATAAGAAATATTTTGGGCTAGAGAAGTATCTTATATTATTAAAACATCTGCATCGTAGAAACTATTTTCGAAATATAGATCTGAGTACTACAAGAGCAAATGATTTAAATATATGATCAATAAGAACAGATCAAGCTTCAGTGGTAGATGTTGTTGCGATCAGGGAGAAGATGACATCATTCACCTATTCTTTGTCCTTCGTACAAAAAATATAAGAAAAAACTACTAGGGGATATTCTGGAACAACTAAATGCCAACCCACAAGAATCAACTAGACTATTATTGAATTCTAATTCTGTAAAGATATTAGAAAACATACTTTCATTTTTTAAAGTGATAGTCAGGAATTGCACATGAGAAAAGAAAAGGATATATAACAGAATTTTAAATGAAGGTATTATTAACAGATATATGCTATTTTTTTAGATTACTAGTGGAATTAAACCAGATAGTGATAACTGTTGGAAGAATGTAACAATATTTATATGTAACAATTTGTATCTATGCAATGAGATATGTTTTGAAATGGAAATGTTTGTAACAGTATGACTTGTCATACAATAAACAATTTGACTTGACTTGATGAAACTAAGGCATTAAAGGAATTGCAAGCCTTAACTAATGTTATTTTTAAACCAGCAGATGGGGGCATTGTTATAATGAACAAAGAAGTCTATAAACTGAAGGTGATAGAATTACTATCAGATACTGACAACTATTTGAAATTAAGGTTTGACCCGCTACCCTGTTTCAAACTAGAACTGGTACCACAATTAGAAAGGGCTAGAGATGGAGGAAGATTTCTGAGATAGAATTTGGGTATTTATTACCACAGTTTCTCATTACCCCTACTATACATATTCTCCCCAAAATACACAAAAATTTGACTAATCTTCCAGGTAGAGCCATTGTTTCTGGAATGGGGTCACTTTCCAATAATCTTTGTGAATTTATTGATTTTTTTTCTTAAAGAGGAGTGTCTGCTGTTTGAAGCCATATGTTAGGGACACGATGCATGTACCGGAGAAGTTTGCTGTCTTCACTTGGTCCCCTGAATACAAATGGCTCACTGTTAATGTTGAGTCTCTCTACACTTCAATCAGACACCATGATGGCTTGGCAGTGTGCAAACATTTTCTAACCAAAGATCCTTTAAGAGACATTATACAATGGCAAGAAATAATCTTGGACTATGATTAGTCAGTCTAGCACTGGACCCATGGTGTTATCCCAGCATAACACCATGGGTCTAGTCTCAGCACTGTGAACCTCTTGATGATTGTTTGCCACAGCTATGTTTTCATCTTCTCTTAAAAACCAAAAATATTTTTTCACACTAACAAAAACATCTTTAAAATTATTTTTTTTATTCTGTATATAACAACAAGCCGTTGTATAATAGGAATAATGCACTCCAGGGTGTGTGTCATGCTGGGATAACACCACACCTGGGACATTGGACGCAGTCGGCCTACGGCCTTGTGCCCAGCCACCCCAGGTGTGGCGTTATCCCAGCACAACACACACCCTGTTGTACATTATTCCCTTTATTGTGCCTGTTAGTTTGATTCTTGAGAGTTTGGAATCTGTGCTAACATGCAACTATTTTGAATTTGACTCTGAGTATTATTTACTACAATGTGGCACAGCCCTGGGGCTACCATGGTTCCTTCTTGTGCAAATTTGTTCTCGAGACTATGGGAGGAGCATTTTGTCCTGAACATGGAATCCAATCCCTTTTATAACAACGTTGTCAAGTGGTGCAGGTTTATTGATGATGCAATCTGTTTATGGTCAGGAACAGAACAGGAAGTGGAAGATTTCATACATTGGCTAAATCGCAATGAGTTGAACCTCAGAGTCATGAGAATTCTGAACAAACTTATTTTTTGGACATTACTCTTATGTGTGGCAAGGATAACAGGATAACAACAAAAGGTTATAGGGAAACCCACTGCAACTTATAGTTTCTTGCTTGCCAGCAGCTCTCATCCAAAATTCCTAAATGATTCAATTACATATAGCCAGTTTTCTTGGCTCAAGGGGAATTGATCTGAATATGATACATTTTTATCTCAAGCTAATCAACTAAGAAAGAGGTTTTTGGAGAAGGGTTATGGTCTGGAGACTTTAACTTAAGCCTGTCAGAGGGCAGAGAAGGTTGATTGCAACAACCTACTAAACCAAAACTTAAAAGTGATAATGTTGAAAACAATGTTTGCTTCATCACTGAGTACAACCACCTGGCTGGCAAGATTGGTAACACTGTTGCCAAATATTGGCCTATTTTGCTTAGTGATCCCACTTTAACCCCTCATATAGGTAATAAACCTAGGATAACTTTCAGTGGGGGTCCTACTTTGAAGTATAAACTTGTGTCCATTCAGTTCTAACAAAGTAGCCCCACAACTAATACTTGGCTTCCCATGAAACCTCCTGTCATGCACAGATGTGGAAATTGTAATGTGTGCAGTATCCCTGATTTGGAAGTGGCCATTACGGAGGAGAACGTGCCAACAAGGGACCACATTTCAGTCACCTTACTGTAACAGAAAGGTTTACATTCATCAATTTATCTCATGTGCCACAAATTTCATGGTGTACTTACGACCTCTGGTGCAGTTGCAACAAGCTGTATGTAGGTCAGACAGTGAGGCAACTTAAGCTTAGGATCCAGGAACATGTCAGGGATATAAGAAACATTTATCTTGAAAGTCCTGTGGCTGAACACTTCTTGTTGTGCCACAACAGTGACCAATGTGATCTCAAATGTATGGGTCTGGAACAAGTGAGGATAGAGAGGTGAGGAGGGGATCAACTCAAGAGACTGTTGCAATGAGAAGGTTACTGGATTTTATCTTTGCAAGCATTACAACCTGATGGTTCGAACTTAAATTGGGATTTAAAACCTTATTTATAAATTCCTTTTTGTTACTGGCTGTATGATCAATCTGAATATTTTGTCCCCCCCTCCACACACTTTCCAATTCATTATTCAATTAAGAGTTCTTCTAAAGGGCCGTAGCATCAAATCTACATAAATTCATATGCTGAGATTTATTTATAAGTCTTGGCTCACTTTTAACTCCTACGATTATCACTGTTTCTTTGAGCATTTCTTCTTTTACCTACAGCGGGAGTTTTGGGAGAGCACAAGAATTACCTGTTTACTTACCACACACATCAGAATTCCTAGTTTGATGTGACTGATTGTGGATTGCTCCCTGCTCTGGTTTGTTTATTCTTCTTCCCTTTACTTGCTTTCTAACTGATTTACAGTATTATTCAAGCAAGTTTGTAAGACTTAAGCATTGTAACAATTCCGCCTAACTTTTGTTTTTTCTTTCAGCTTTAGTGTTTAACCATTTGTTTATTCACATATTATGATCTTTATTATTCATGGGTGTATGTATTTTTGGATATCATGACAAATGAGTTTTGCGTTTGCCCTTTTGCAATGAAAATGACTGCTGAATGTGTTGAAAATGACGTATGATTATGATGTCACTATAACAGTATTTAAGGGTGTCATCCACTCCAGGTAGCTGTCCCTGAGGAAGCCGTAATGGAGCAAAGTGCCGGGGCACTTGGGTAACAATCTCAGGCTGGTCTTTTTGTTTTGGGAGTGTACTGTACCTGTTCACATTTTGGTGTTGGAAATAAATATCCTTTGCAATGCTATCTAGAGTGTGGCTCCATTCATTGCTATGAAGATACAGTACACTCCCGCTTTGAGCCTTGGAGCACTCTCTCGTTTGTCTGTCCTGGAGTTTGGTAGGGGTTAACAGCCCCTGACCAGCCCCACACCAGTGCACACTTCCTGATTCTTCATGTTTTTTAGCAATGAGCTGTTGGTTTAAATTTCCTGAAATATAATGATGTCTCAACTTTCACCAATCCCTTTTGGTACTTCAAATGTAAATACTATAGTATTAAGAACCATAAGAGAAGGGATACTAGGTTTTCCATTTTGAATTTATTGGCTTTATTTATTTTATACAAGATACCCAGCTTACAGTGGGGCAATGTCAGACATTGATCTGGCTACATGCGCATGGGAATTGGGTGTTTTATTCTGGTCCCTCTCAGAGGACACTTGTGCAGGTCTAGGCATTTACTTCAAGGGTTCAGATTTTTTGGTAACCAAAATCAAGAACCTAGTCACAGGAAAAGCCTTTATTTTAAATACAATTTTTCAAGGGTTACAGCTACAATTGATTAACATACTGTAGATCCCTCCTCAAACTAAAGCAACATGAGTAGATCAGTTTACTTTAATAAAACCACATTTATATACATCACAGACTATTGTATTAGGAAAAGAGTTTATCTGCAGCTTATTGGAAAAAGCAAAGGTGCCACAACCAGTATGAATTTTTGGGATTCCAATGTCCTGACTAGATTGTATAAAGAAACTGGCTTGATAGATGCATAGGAGTCTATTCATAAAAGGGAGTCATACTTTCTTTGAAGGGCATTTATCAACCAGAATAGATGTCCTATTTTTGTTCAGACATTTACCCATCATTTCTGCTGAAAGCCTTCTGGTGGAAACAACAAATGATTCTTTTATTGGAATGCAAGATTGGGGTTATTCAGCCACCCCACCCTCACCAAAAGGGGATTATGGAAATTAAATAAATTGTTAGAACAGTATGAGGTGCAACAGGCCATCCCGGAGACTTGGATGGTACATACATCTGATATATATAGACACTGTATGTGATGACCCCCTTACGTGGTGGGAGGACACAAAAGATCTGTTTAAATCTACTTTGCAATCCCAGTCAGCCAGGCTGGAACTCAGAAAATATCATAGCTATCTATCTTTAAGATCCCTTCTTTATAGATTGATATCACATCACCATAATGGGATAAGAGATTTTTCAAATCAAATTAAATTTGTGAAAACACAGATGCAAGAATATCAATATAGTAGGTTAAGTTCTATGAGAGCTGAACAAAAGTTTGGCATGCAGGGAAAGAAATGTACAATTGACCCTTTTCAAAGCTGCTTGGGCAGAGTACAAAAAATGATAATGCCATCTTTAAAATCGCACTCAGCGGAAGTACTTTCAACAGTCTCCTGCATATCAGCATGTGCAAAACAATATGTGAAGTCCCCTTTCGGGTCAAAAAGTTAGCCTTCAGCAATAATTGACACTTCATCATCAGACAACTCCTCCCTTTTCCTCACATGCAGGGTGCGAAATTCCTATACTTTAGGTGCCCCAGGGCAGGCACTTTTGCTTCAGGACACCTAAAGCTGTTTAGTGCCTGCCCGTTTGGGCACCTAAAGTATTTCAGCAGAGTTCCGTTTTTTTTTTCTCCCCGCAGAGTTCCGTTTTTTTTTTCTCCCCAGACCTTGCCGTTTGTTTTTTTTTCCTTAGGGGCAGGGAGCCAGCAGAGTAGCGCAGACGCAGAGCTGACATCTGTAGAGCCGATCACGAGTCTGCTCGTCTGGATGTCAGCTGACTGCTTGTCTGCAACACACATGGAGGGAACGAGTTTAGAGCAGGTTGATGTGCCCCCCCTATTACAGTTGACTGGCACACAGATCAGCCAGTCAATTCTTCATGTGTCCCTCAGTCACTGTTGGAGGTGGGCTACAGCAGCATATGCACCAGTAGGTGCGCTTATGTGGAGTATTTGCCGGCCCCCTCCAAACAGCGTGACGCAAGGACCGAGCATAGCGCGCCATTCCGTAGACTGCATTCATGGAGACAGGCTGCCTGCCAACCTCAACGATCGCGATCAGCAAAATAAATAACCAAAAGCTCTTTTAAGAGCTACATTTCTCTTTAACCACTCTCCCAGAAAAACGGGACTGCAAAGGAGGGAGTCGGGGGATTGTAACTTGTAAATTGGAGCAGCTGGGGAGGAGAGGAGTGTGTCTGTGTGAGACTAACGTGGGTCACTCTGCAGTCAGGACTAAAGAAAATCTGCAGAAAAGAAAGGAAATCTGTTGGGGGGGGGATTAAACTGCAGAAAGAAGGGAATGGAAGGAATTTTAAGTTAGGGAGAGGTACAAAGGAGAGGAGACAATTCAGCAGGATAAAAAAACAGGCAGTAAACAGAAAATAAAAGCAAAGCAAACAAATCTATCTAAATTAATCAGTCTGCTCAACTGCTCTACAATTTCTAATAAAAACCAGTGGCAGCAGCAGTCTGTAATATCAGGGGGGAGGGGACACTGAATGCAGGCTTGTGGTGAAGCACTGCAGAGACTAGTCTAACTGCACAGCAAGTAATTAAAAGTAATCTGTACTGGGTTGGCCTTTTGATTTGTTATAGAGACAGTACAGAGTCAGACTAGCACTGCCTGCAGTCTCTTTGAACTAAAGGAGCTCAGTGTTGCTCAGTCAGCTCACCCAGTCTATAAAGAAAGCTGCATTCATTTACAAACTTCTCTGCACTAACTTAAATGTAAATCTACTGTTCCATATTTTCTACTAGCTAGCTACTGTGTGTGTGGAGGGACTAACTAAAATCTGGACTAAATACTGAAACAACCAGGATCAGTGTGTTATAAAAATAAAATTGCTGTGTGGACTAAACTAAATGTAAATCCAGGGACCAGTTATAAAAAAATCTATTTAGCTACTGTGTGGACTGAGAACATTTAATTAAAAGTAATTGTTTAATAAAGTTCTAAAAGCTTTTGAACTTGGAACACCTAAAACTCAGGGGTCTACTATTACTCTACTAGCTAATAAAGCTACTTTATGTGGAGCTGACTATCTCAAATCTAAATACTGTTATTAAAAAATATCTCATTGTGAAGTCGGACTGTCTAAAATCTCTAGCTTTTTACAGGCTACACTGTCTGTGGACTGTCTAAAATCTGTATACTGTTATAAAAATAATCAGACAACACAGTCAGGTTTTCTTAAGTTTATTATAAAAAAAACACTTTTTCCTTGTTGCATTTATTAATACTGTGTAACATAAATAACAAATTCTTAAAATCAGTATTCACAAGTTCAACTCGAACAGCCAGGCAGACACCATGAGTCTTTTTAAATTTGGATTTAAGAGAAAGCGTTTTGATGAGACTCGAGGAGCTGACTCGGATTCACTAACACCAAGTACTAGTACTACTACTACAGGCACAGCTATAACACCACCATCTCCTTGCCCAGACAATGAAACTATTGACCACTGAAGTTTCCTCAAGTGCTACTGCTTGTACTGAAAGCCAAGTTAAGGCCCTGAAAGTTAGAAAATTTCAGGAATCCTGGAAAAAGGCAGGAAGTGGCTTCATATGACACCGATAAATGTGCCATGTTGTGTACATGGTGTCAGAGTTATGATAAAAGCCAAAGCAAAAATAATTTCAGAACTGGATGCAGTACTTTTAGAGTACATATTATCTCGGCACATGAAGTGTCCATAGCACACAAAAATGCTGAGAGGGCATAGTTGCAAATAAAACAAAAGTTGGAGAAAGACCAATAGAGAAATCCATACTATTTATGGAACAAAAAGAAATGGATCAAATTTGTAAATTGTTCTGTACTGCATATTACGTTGCTAGGACCGAAAAGGCCTTTCAGGGATTTTCCTGGGTTGATAGATTTACAAAGAAGAAATCATGGGATGATGCTATGAGTCACAGTTACAGTAGTGACAAGCAATGCCGTGTCTTCATTCACTATATTGCCCAAGATATTCAAAGCACTACTGCTAGTCTACTACAAGACAATGACTTCTTTTCTTTCTTGTTGATTCCTGCACAGATAAAAGTGTGACTGAGGAGGAGGGCATTTATGTACGTGTTTTGAAAATGGCCTACCTGTAACAAGATTTCTTGCACTGAAACCAGTCAGTGTCCCTAATTCAGAAAGCATTTTAAATACTGTGATTAATGCTTTAGAGGGTGAAGGTGGTTTAAGGGATGGTGGTTGGAAACATAAGCTGATAAGTGTGGCATCTGATGGTGCTGCTGTAATGTTGGGGAGCACTTCAGGTGTCCTTAGTCGAATAAAACAAGATTGCCAGTGCCCACACCTCATTGACATACATTGCTGTGCACATCGTTTAGAGCTTGCTGTAAAGGATTTGTTCAGAGACTGCCCATTTTACAAGTCATTAGAACAACTTCTGCTGAACATTTACTCATTTTACCACAGATCACCAAAAAGTTGGAAAGGCCTACAGGAAACAGGATCCCTTTTAAATATTAATGTGGTCAAACCAGTTAACACTGGTGGCACTAGGTGGCTTGCACAGAAGAGCAGGCCATTTCTGCCCTTGAAAGGAATGGGCTGCATTAGTGCCTCACCTCGAACATGTGTCACTGACAAACAAGCAGGATCATGGCCAAAAGCACTAGGAATACTTAAAGTGCTTAAGACTTTAAAATGTGTTATATACATGAACTTTCTGAAAGTGTTTTTGGTTACTTATCTGCTCTTAGTCTGTGCTTTCAGCAAGAGGATGCCACTGTTGAAAAAGTTCACAGCAGAGTAGAAAGCACAATTCAAAAACTAAATGGTCTCTCAAATCAAGAAACTCTTCACACGCATAACACTTACATCTGTAAATGAGAACCTAACTCAGTACAACAGTGTTGACTTAACTAATGAAACTAGCAGGCACAGATCAGGTTCTCCTTCAGACATTGTAGAAGCCACAATTTCAGAGATAAAAAAAATTCTTCAGAAAACGTCACAGCACATTGAATCTCGCTTTCAGTCCTTCACGACCAATAAAGTGCTACTAGCTGCAAGAGCTTTAAATTTTCAGTCCTGGCCAACATCCACAGAGGCACTTGAAACATATGGAGATCAACAATTCAAACAATTGTTGATCACTATAAAGTAGTCCTAGAGTCTCATGGAGTTGATGTTACCTTGGTACTGCTGGAGTGGCTAGACTTAAAAAGCATGTACTCCACTTGCTGTCTGTTGAAGTTGTAAGTCTCTGAAATTGTGGCAGAAAGTGATTCTTTGGATGTGAGGATCAACAATTTCGAAATGTGCTGGCCGTTGTCAGAATCATTCTCCTGATTCCTGTGCACACTGCTGCTGCAGAACGAGGCTTCTCTCTGATGGGAAGAATAAAAATGACTGGAGGGTTGGATTACGCCCAGACACCCTACACGACCTAATGTCTATATCTCTGAATGGACCCCAGCTTAGTGACTATAACCCTGAAGGTGCCATATCACTGTGGTGGAAAAATGGCAAAGAGGCCCACTACGAAAGCTTATGGCTCCCGAACACTGTCACTGCATGCTGCTTCTGCCAGCCCTAGTGGTGGTGATGAAAACGAAAGTGCTTGGTCCAGTGAAGATGACGTCTAAAATTATGTAAACTAAGGGGCGGCATGTAAATAGTTTGTTGGGCATGTACATTTTCTTCTTACATGCCCAAGTGGGCATGTACTTTTTTTCACGAATTTCATACCCTGCTCACATGTTAAGAAATCTCTGACTTTGAATGTAACATGGGAGGAGCAGGTACAGCAGGCTATCTGAACCTTGTCAAAGGATCCTGCCCCAGGAAATGATGGCCTTACAACATCTTTTTTCAAAACATTTTCAAATTTTTTTGCTGATGATCTGGTTCTGGTATTCTGATGGAGCTTTGACAATGGGGCTTTATCTTATTCAATGTCTTGAGTGTAAGCCCTCCACCCCCGTGGGGCTTACCATGGTGGGCTATGGCCCCATTGCTGCCCCACATTGTCCTCCTTCAGTGGCCCTGGGAGGGAGTCAGGCCGTGGCGCCCGCCTAGTTCATGTGGCTGCAGTTGCCGGGTTTCTCCAGTTCCTCGGCCCATGT
Organism: Neoceratodus forsteri; assembly: GCA_016271365.2. Classification (NCBI taxonomy): domain Eukaryota; kingdom Metazoa; phylum Chordata; order Ceratodontiformes; family Ceratodontidae; genus Neoceratodus; species Neoceratodus forsteri. The sequence goes on from CM057453.1 coordinate 1,439,551, forward strand.
AGAAAAAAGGACCGAGGTTCAGAAAGGTGTTCTGTGACTCCGGGTATGTTTTTGGGGTGCAGACCAGTCTGGGGAGCTGCCATGAAGTGAACTGGCTGAATGCAAATAAAAAAGATGGCTGCTGTGCACCTTATGCACATGTGCGGACAGTGAATTGGGGAATTCTTAAAGGAGCCACAGCTCCATACCTTGGCCACATCAAAAGGATGTGAAATGGGCGCTATATGTTTTGGACGGGGCTCCCACTGAGTAAATAAAAGGTGTCCTGGCTCTCACAGGGCAAGCATGACAAGGACACCTAAGTTTTAGCCCCTGAATGGGTTTTATTAAATGTTATTGGGGGGGGCGGAGTAATTTGGCACCAGGCACATAAACAAATATGGCAGCCCCCCTGGGACTCCTACTGCAACTCTCTTCTCAAGGTGCATTTCTCCTCCTCCTGCTCATGCACCTAGCTCCAAAGGGTGGCCGGATGCCTTTTCTCTCAGACAATGTTTATATGTATGTATGTACTGTATGTATATATTTTAAACTTCTATGCTGCTGCACTTAGCCTCTGTGCAACTCTAAAACATTTGTTTGTGTTATAACGTTTCCCCTTCCTATAGACAGATGGCTTTTACTGTCATTGTACACAGTGTATTCTCGATAGTGTAATCTCTTCTGGACACCCTGTATTATGTATATTACTTATTCTCTACTCCCCCCACCCCCAGGACGCATCTGGAATCAAGCGTTGCACCGCTCATTATGCCTTCCTGGTAAAACTTTTAAATAAATAAATAAATAAAAGAGGGGTTGCTGGGAAATGTCAGGGGGCATGAGGATTGCCCAGGAGCCAATCGAGTGGAAGTTGGGCAAAAGCAATAAAAGACCCCGAAAACCTGCCAGCAGGGGAGATCCCTGAGAGATCCAGTGAGGAGAGACTGTTGGAGCTGCTTAGCCCTATGTCCTGCCTGTATGCCCCACTGCCTTTTTAGCCCCAGAAAACAAAGAAGAGGTAAAGCGCCTAAAGCTGTCTGAATTGCCAGGGAGAAAAAATGAACTGCTGACTGTTCCCCTGCTAAGTCTTGAACCTGCTTTTTTGAGTTTATAATTTGCAGAGAATGTGTAATTGTGCTCCCCTTGATGGGATAACTATTTGGACTGCCTTCACTGCTGCTAGTTCTGAAAAGCATGAGATCTGGGGCTTGAGACTATGCCAAGCCAGGTTACTGTGATCCTGCTCTGAAAGAAGTTGTGTACCAAGCTACAAATCCATGGGACTCCCATCCTGCCTGATCCCCCAGACTAACGAAGAGACACCGGAGAGGAAGACATCGAGAGGCATGTCAGGTGAACACTGCATACCAAGACCTCAGAGGTGAAGATTTGAAAGGCCTGACAGGAGAAGACCAGCATTCTTCATTTCTTCAGACAGTTGCTGTTTTCCTGCAAACTGCTGCTGTGGTGCAACACTAACAACCCCTAATATCAGCATGGTAACGTCAGAAATAATTTGTCTGCTGAATCCCTTCGATCACCAGACTGTAAGTACCTCTGGGCTGTGGCTGCAAGGACTCTTCTACTTTAGCTAGCTAGCTGGTTAGTAAAGGGGGTTAAGACCTATGTGGGACTCTGCTAGCACCAAGATAGGCCCAAGCATAAAAAAGTAAAAGTTTGCATCTATTTACAAGTTATTGGGCCCCCAAAAAAGTATTCTTTTCCAAGTTACAAGACTGTTTATCCCCACCATATCCCTGCCTTTTGGAGCAACTCCTATGAGGTACCGATTGCAACTGACTGACTGTTTCTAACAGCTGTTTGGGGGGATAATCGGGTGCACCCACAGGTGAGAGGTGGGGGAGACAGTGTGGGGTATAGTTGTTGTTGCCATTTATTATTGTTGTGCTATTTTCTCCCCTGTTCTCCTCCTCCCTGTAATATAATAAAAAGTTGGTTTATGGTACAATTTAGTATCACCGGTTATTAGAAAGTGTATGCATTTACCATTTGGGTAAGGTACGGTGGGGGTAGTTACTGTATTTTCCTTGGGGGTGGTAACCTGGAACTTATCCCACAGGTATACCCTATCACTGCCCCAGGTGGAGGCAGTGCACCATTTTACTCCAGTATATCATTGTCCACTTGTGAACCCAAGCTGGCCACCTCAGAGGAATGTGCAGTGTGGAGCCAAGGGCCCTGGAACAGCCAAAGTGAGTCAAGGGGGGGGTGCTGCTACAAGTGGGAGGCACCACTGTGATCCTCCCACATCCCACATGTGTACCCCAAAAAGTTGACTCCCAAAAACTAGAAAAATTGTCCTGAAATATTGCCTCAGAGCATTTGGTAAAGGCAAAATGGCACTCCAGGACTTAGAAGACTGGTGCCAAGGGGAGAAATTGGACTGTAAAAAGGCCCTCTTTGTGATTGATATTTAAGAAGGTTTCAAAAGGTCCAGAATTGTTGATGAACTGTTGGCTTTGGAATGTTTCAACAACTTACAGGTTCAAGGACTAAAATAAGACAGTACTAGTACCAGTGTAAGTGCATTGATCCAGAGTGATACTGAAACTGATGTTGCCAAGCTGCCTACAACCCTCTCCCCATGGGGAAGTGGGTCTGCCTGGACCTTAGAGACTCATAGCCATGCCCAGAAAATGTCCGAGGGTCAATCAGATGCAGATGACTTTGAACTGAAATTTTAATTGTGATTGATGGCAGAAGTACATGAATTGTACAAGACTGACTGTGTCACCTTTCCTGATCAATACTCAGCTTGGTTAGCTGCTTGGACACTAGGTAGAGGAACAGGGTCAAACCCGAGGCTAAGACATTTCTCTGGGAGAAAACCGGTGCTGGCCGGGGAAGATGACTTTGAAACATGGATGGGTCAAGCCACTTCTATGGTGGAAGATCCTCAGTGTGCCGAAGCTGAGAAAAGACGTCGGCTGTGGGAGAGTTTGAAAGGACCTGCTATGGATGGCACTGGAGCTTTGCAAGCTACCCAACCCAAGGAGAGGATAAGGGAGTTTAATGTATGGTTAAGGGACTTGTGTAAGGAAGAGGGGTTTACATGTCTAGGGGGATGGGGGAGCATGTGGCTGGACGAGGGCCTGTACTCCAAAGATAGGCTGCACCTGAGCGGGAATGGTTCCAAGGTCTTTAGGGAAAAAATAAAGGGGTACATGTTAGCAGGTCCTGCAGTTAAATCTCTAAGGGGAGTATGTAGCTAGTAAGATCGGGGGCGAGATACGGGGAATGATGGCTAGCAGGCACTCTCCTCAGAAAGGAGAAAGTAATATAGCAGGGTTTTTTTGGGGGGGGTTCTCACTGATGGCAGGTCATGTGTGTAAATACACAGAGTCTAGGTAATAAAATCCCTGATTTGGAAGTGGCCATTACGGAGGAGGGTTGGACTTGGTGGCCATTATGGAAACCTGATGCAAGGAACACCAGGACTGGGACTTGGTCATCCCAGGGTTTACCGTGTTCAGGCGTGACAGCGTTGGGAAAAGAGGGGTTGGGGTGGCACTCTATATGAAGGACTCCATAAAGGCTACTGAGGTGTCAGATGGAGGGAGGGGGGAGCAAGAGGTACTATGGGTTAATTTAGAAAAGGGGAAGGGGGATAATTCTGAGATTGGGGATGATATACAGGCCCCCAATGCATAGCAAGGAGATTGACAAGGACCTGCTATGGGACATATATCTATATATATATATATTTTTTTTATTTTTGTTTTAGTGTTTGGTAACTGGGTAATATAAGATGGCAAAAAAAGGAGAGTTGCTGCTGGTGGGAGGTGTCAACCTTCCGGACATGGATTGGGGTCTCCCAGCAGCAGCAACCCCAAGGAGCAGGGACTTCTTGAACTCGCTTCTGGGAACGGGTCTCAGTCAACTGGTGGAGGAACCAACTGGGTGGCAGCTGTGCTAGATCTAGTCCTCTCAAATGGGGACAGCATTGATAGGGTAGAAGCGACAGAACCCCTGGGAACCGGTGATCATAGAGCAGTAGTTTTTGAGATAAAAAACAAAGTGAAGAACAACCATACAAGAACTAGGGTCCTGGATTTCCAGGGGACTGACTTCAGAAAGATGAGACAGACCCTAAAGGCCCCCCTAACTAGGATGGGGGAATGCGGGGGTGGGTGGGAGTGGAAGAGAAATGGAGAGTGACAAAGGAGGCTATTGAAATGGCTACCAGGATGGGAGTCAGGCACATCAGAAAAAGTAGGAGGAGATGGCAGCCTATGGTGGTTTATGAAGGAAGTAGCAGAGAAGGTGAAGGCCAAGAAAAGGGCATTTTTGAAATTCAGAAAAAAAAACCAGAAGGAGAAGGCCTGGGATCATTATCAGGCTCTGCAGAGGGAGGCAGGAAGGCAGTGAGAAAGTCAAAAGCGATGATGGAATTGAATATTGCAAGTATAATCAAGGACGGGGACAAGGCATTTTATCAATACTTAGGAGAGCGGATAATAAGACTAAGAGGGAAGGGGGGAGCATGTGTAGAGGAGGATGATCAGAAGGCTAATGCACTAAATAAATACTTTGGCTCAGTTTTTGCCAAAGAGGAGGAGGATATGGGGTTGAAACTTGATGGCAGGGGGTTGGGGGGAAGGGGTAGACATCACCCCCTTCATGGAAGATAGGGTCATGAAGGAACTACTGAGGCTTAGGGTGGACAAGGCAATGGGACCAGATGCAGGACACCCTAGAGTACTGAAGGAGCTCTGGGAGGAATTGGCGACACATCTGGCAGAGTTGTTTACCGTCTTGCTGGAAAAGGATGCGGTCCCACAGGATTGGAAAAAAGCAAACTTGATTCCACTACACAAGGATGGGGGGGACAAGAAACTGGTGGGTAACTACAGGACTGTCAGCCTGACATCAGTGGTTGGTAAGATAATGGAATCACTCTTAAAGGAGCATATAATAAGTTACCTCGAAGGAAAAGGGCTGTAGACCCCAGGCAGCAGGGATTTACCAGAGGGAGATCCTACCAAACAAACTTAAAAGAGTTTTTTGACTGAGTGGCGGGGTGATGGACTGCAGAGGAGCAGTGGACATGGCCTATCTGGACATCAGGACGGATTTTGACACAGTTCCTCATAAAAGACTATTGAACAAACTGGGCAGTCTTGGGGTGGGACCAGCCATAGTTAACTGGGTAAAAAACGTGCTCTCCAGTAGGACCCAGAAGTTGATGGTTAATGGGGGTACTCTCTAGTGAGGAGAGGCTGACAAGTGGGGCACCTCAGGGGTAGGTCTTGGGCCCAGTCCTATTCAATGTCTTCATTGGAGACATTGCAGTAGGCAGGGAGGGGAATGTGTGTTTGTTCGCGGATGACACGAAGATCTTCAACAGGGTGGATTCACCGAAGGATGTTAGCGGGATGAGGGAGGACCTTAAAAAGCTAGAGCAGTGGTCCAAGGTGTGGAGACTGAGGTTCAGTGAGGAGAAGTTTAAAATTATGCACTTGGGGCATAGGAACCCTACGGCAAAATATGAGCTTGGGGGGAGGGGGAGAAATAGCAGTCACCAAGCAGGAAAGGGACCTCGGTATCATCATCATGGCTGACCTCAAAGTGACAAGTCAATGCCAAAAGGCGGTAGGGAAGGCAAACAGAATGTTGGAAAGTATAGGGTGGGATATGGCTAGTAGAAGGAGGGAGGTTATTATGTCCGTGTAGAAGACGTTGGTCAGGCACCGCCTTGAGTACTGCATCCAGTTCTGGAGACCACATCTGAAAAAGGACATTGAGAGGGCATAGGCTGTCCAAAGGAGGGCCACCAGAATGATTCATGGGCTGCAAGGGAGGGCATATGAGGACAGACTGAGGGATCTAAATATGCACTCCCTGGAGGAAAGGAGGAAGAAAGGGGGAAATGAATGAGACTTTTAAATATCTAAACAGGGTACAGGAGGGAAGCTTATTTCAGAGGAAGGAGGGCTTAACAACTAGGGGTCATGGTATAAAGCTGCAGGGAGGGAAATTTAGGGGAAATATAAGGGAAATAAAAGAAAGTACTTTTTCAGAGAAAGGGTGGTGAATGCCTGGAATGGGCTGCCGGATAAGGTAGTAAGGGCTGAAACTGTCTCTGGTTTTAAACATACATGGGACAGACATAAGAGGATCCTGAGGGGATGGGGAGGTGGGGTAGACTTAACTGGGGGGTCAAGGGGAAATCAGGCAATAATCAGAGGGGAGCATTGGGTATACTCACTAGAAAAGAGTATCATGGGGCAGACTAGGTGGGCTACACTGGTCCTTATCTCCCGGCAATTGTATGTATGTATGTAACCTGATGCTACTGCCCAGGTGTACCTTAACACTCTGGAGGACATGTTCGTGAGTACTGACAGTGGTACACAAGTTCTGAGAAAGTTGCAAGGGACAGTACAATGAAAAGGTGAAGCTGTCTGAATACTAAATATGTCTCGAGCAATTGATACAGAGAGCCTACCCAAAGGGAGCAGTGATTGCCCAAGATATGAATAGGTTGCGGTTGGAGCAGTTCTAGAGGGAGCTGGGCACTCAAAAGTGTTTCTGATGAAGTTGCGGTTGGAGGAGTGGCTGAGTAATCCTCTTTCCTATGGTGAATTGATGCATGAGGTCTGAGAGAAAGAGGAAAGAGCGGCACAGCAAAGCCTGATGGCAGCACCTCTGAGAAAAATAGAGACTCCTGTAAGTCAAAACTTGCCTGTGCAAGACAACTGTGAAACTGAGGATTTGAAGAAACAAATCAAAGAATTGACTGAACAGGTAGCTGTGCTACAGACTGCTAGTTAATGAAATCAGTGAGAGACAACTCCCTCCTCAGGGGATTGGTGCCAGAAATCCACCCTGCCAGAGCCTGAGAAGGTAAATACTGCCAGTAGTGATGGATTTTTCCTGGTACCGGTGTGGCGAAGATGGGCACCAAATTAGGTATTGAAAAAAGCCTGAAAATTATGACCTGGTAGTGCAGAAGCTATTGAAAGAGAAACATATGTCAGAGAAACACCAGTGGGACCCAGAGAAGGAACAAACCGGGATTCTGACTAATCCTGCTATATGAAACGGACGCAGCCTGTTAATGTTACTGGCCCCGAGCATCCCCACAGGATTAATAGGACTGTGTGCTAGAGTCCTAGCCAAGATTCAAGGGGTGGATTATACTGCATTACTTGAGAGTGGTGCCCAAGTGACTTGTGTTTGAAGCTTGGTGCCAGAAATATTTGAGTCAGGTGCTTTTGAAACCTTTGGAAGGAATGGTTGTCAGGTGAGTTAGAGACCAGCCTTACCCATATTGGGGATCCATTTTTATTCATGGTGAATTTCCAGAAAGTGTGGCTGGAGTCCAGGCCCCTATAAAAGCACTTGCCTTGGTGTGCCCTAATACCAGGATGGAAGGAGAGACCCTAGTATTGACTGGGACTAACACATAGAAACAGAAAAATAGACTTTGACGGCAGATAAGGACCGCTTGGCCCACCTAGTCTACCCATTTCCCTACCTACAGGATAAGCTGCAGATCCTAGTTAACCAACAGCCTATTTATTCCTACCCCCCACAAGAATTGCCTTATGTCTGTCCCATGCATTCTTGAATTCTCCCACAGTTTTAGACCCCACAACCTCCTCAGGAAGGCTGTTCTATGCATCCACCACCCTCTCTGTGAAAAAATACTTTCTCACATTGTCCCTGAGCTGTCCCCCCTCTATCTTCAAATTGTGTCCCCTTGTTCTTGCACATGTCTTTTTCTGAAAGATGCTACCCTCTTGAACTTTGTTGACTCCACTGTGGTACTTAAAAGTTTTTTATATCATGTCCCCCCTCCTCTCCATCCTTTCCTCAAGGGTATACATATTAAGCTCCATTAGTCTCTCCTCATATGGTTTCTCTTTCAGACTCTGCACCATTTTAGTTGCCCTCCTCTGGACTGCCTCCATCCTGTCTATGTCTTTGCAGAGATGGGGTCTCCAGAACTGGACGCAGTACTCCAGATGGGGTCTCACCAACTGTCTGTACAGAGGGATAACAACTTCCTGTTTTCTGCTGGTGATGCCTCTCCCTATACATCCCAGTATCCCTCCAGCCCTCCCTACTGCCTTCTCACATTGCTTGCTAACCTTAAGGTCATCTAATATGATTACCCCCAGGTCCCTTTCCATTTTTGTTGTTGTTACTACCTTCCCCTACATTGTGTAATCTTCCCCAGGGTTTTTGTTTCACCAACATGTTTCAGAGATTGGCTGAGGTATGCCAAGAGATGAGGGGTCCAGAGTCCATATACAGACTTCAGATACACCCCTGGATCTGATGTGTACATAGAAAGGGGTCCACTTCCTGTAAGTCAGACACTGAAGATGAGTGAGTGGCTGTGATTCACAGATGAGATGCCTGCCCTTTGGTTTTACCCCCAGGTGCTGAATGCCAAGTGACAGGGGAAATGGAATTTTAGTCGCCTGCCAGAAGCCATGCTTACATTGTGGACATGCCCATGAATAGAGATCAACCCAATAGCCTGCTAATACAGAGAGAAGTGGTGCCAGACCCCTGTATACCTACCGTAGTTACAGTAAGAAGATTAATGTCCTATTGAAGAATGAGGCTGAAAAAGAAGTGACTATTTGGAAGGGATGGACCTTAGCAAATGTCTACTGAGCAGAGGCCTATTACCTCAGGAATGGAAAAATTACCCTCCCAGTGCTTTAAGAGTGGTTCTTGCTTGTTTTACATACCACGTTTGGCAAATAAGATGTCAACTAGTTTTGCAACAAAAAATGGTTTCTCCGGATGCTTTACTCAAAATCATTGAAGCAACAGTTAAAAACATTTACATTCAGATTTTCTCAACTATCCTCAGGGAAATTCTAGGATCTCTAGGGTTTCCCTGTTCATAAGTAAGGTTTAATCTAGGCATCAGAGCAGAATACATTTAAAGGGTATATTTTCTTTGTCACATGAGGCTCAAAAACCAATCAGCCTACTTTCCCATTTGCTGGTTATATCGTACCAGCACTAGAGGGAGCCTGCCCTCTTTTATTGCTCTATATTGGGTAATGTCTCACTCAAGCATGGTCCTTGCTATGCTGGCCCTCCTCCTGCTGCAGCACTCTATGCTCTCCCTCTGCCCCTCTATACCCCCATTAACCTGCCCCAACTAAAGCACACTGCCCCCTCTCAATTCCAGCTCCCCAATGGTTCTACCCCACACCTATCCCTCAATCCATTCCCCAATCCTCCCATACCCTGGACTACCACCCACCCCACCCACCAACCACCTATGTGCTACTCACAGCTTTGTGTTTCCAGTCACAAGTGGACACTCTCCTCGCTAGTGCCTCAGTTGTCTCTCCCTTCCTATCCACACTCCTCCTGGTGGGGTCCCGTCAGCCACATGCACCCCACCGCCATCTACAAACACCACCATAAGGTGCCTAATTCTCCTGCTGCTCCTACTCTCCGGCAATGTGAACCCAAACCCCGGGCCTGTCACCCAGCCACGCCCTGACCACAGAAGATGGCAAGGCTTTCGAATCGCCTTTATTAATATATGCAGCCTCCCTAAGAAAACTGCAGCCCTCCAATGTTGGGTCACCCAACACTCCCCGGATATTCTCATGCTTGCCGAAACCTGGCTCTCCTCCCTCACGCCTGACTCTGCCATCTCCCTTCCTGGTTTTACCATTTTCAGGGCCGATAGGATGGGCAGGCGTGGAGGGGGGTGTGCTATCTACTTGCGCAACTCGGTCCTCGGGCTTGCCTTCCCCAACCCCGAGCTTAACCATGGGGCGCAAGCCATTTCCTTAAAAATCACCCCCTACCCTGGACGCGGTCCACTCTAACTGCGGCTTATCTACCCCCGGGGTCTAACAAAGACTCTGCAGCCACCTCTCTCCTTGACTACCTGGCTACCTTACCCCCGAAAGCTGAACAGTTAATTATGGGTGACTTAAATTCCAATTGGCTCAGCCCGTCGGCTGATAATTTGAAGAATGAGCTTGCAGCCCTTGACCTGTCCCAACTGGTCACTCAGCCCACTAGACTTAACAAAGTAATTGGAACTAGCTCCCTCCTGGACGTCATCCTCTCTAACCGACCTCATAAAGTAGTCTCCATTGATGTCCTTGCAGACTCACTCAGTGACCACTCCCCAGTCATCTGCTTCTGGTCCTCCCCACCCTCAGCCCTGGTACAGCAGGACCCCTCGCCGCAGTTCTCCCCGGATCTCAACAACCTCAAGCGTCACCTACTTCAAATGAAGCTGGTCCCCATTGGCCAAGCGCTCCCTGACATTAACTATGCCCTTACCTACCTCTCCCGACCTTCAACCCGCCTGTGATCTGTATGCACCCCTCAACACTCGTAGGATAAAAAAAGCGGACCGCTGCATGGATCACTCAGCGCTGATCCAACAACTAAAAATAGAGATAACCTCTGGCACTTAGCTAATGACTCCGGCAGAGTTGCTGACAGGCAAGCCTACAGGGCCGCCCGCAATCAATGCACCTGGGCAATCAAGCAGGCTAAAGCTAAATTCTACCAGGCTGCGTTGACATCCTCTGAGGCTCGTCCAGAGCTTTCTGGGACAACATTAAGAGATTTAAATGGTAAGACCGCTCCCCCCATCCCAGATTATCATAAATGGGACTGTCTCGACTGACCCCACCTGTATTGCTAACTGCCTTAATAAAACTTTCTCTGACTTAAGTACCGTCCTCCGGCCCATTTTTCTGACCAGGTTGCCAAACCCATCCACGCTCCCATTTCAGGCCACAATTCCACTTCGAATGATCTCACCTACGATGCCAAACCTTTCTTAATAAAGGCCCTCGCCTCTCAGAACCTACCAATGACCCTCTAGGCTCCAGGATACTTACGCCTCGTGCTGAGGGTCATGCTCACCCGCTGCAGCTTATCATTAACAAATCCCTATGCCTCGGCCAATTCCCTAAGGCCTGGAAGCATGCAGAAGTAACCCCATCCATAAGTCTGGGACCGCACTCTGCCTAATAACTACAGGCCCATCTCCATCCTTCCCCATCCAAAGCCTTAGAAAAAATAGTAAACACACAGCTCTCGAATATCTTACTAACCACAACCTTCTTTGTCCGACAACATGGTTTCGCCTGGCCATAGCACATCCACTGCCCTGCTGGAATTCTCCCACCACATTCACTCAGCACTAGACAAAGGCCATCTTGCAGGGCGGTCTTCATAGACCTGTCCAAGGCCTTGACCACGGTGTGCCACCCCTGCTACTAAACTCCTCAGTATACTAGGTCTCAGCAGCCTGCCCCCTGAAGTGGTTACGAAGCTACCTACACAACAGGTCCCAAAGAGTCAAGCTAAGCGAGACCTCTCCTCCTCTACCTTCCTGTACCTCGGTGTCCCCAGGCTCCATCCTTGGCCTCGACCCTTTTCAGCCTATTCCTGAAACCCTCCCAGCTCTTGCTCCAGTAAAATATTACTCTATCGGATGACGCTGTTATCCTAGCATCACACCCTGACCCACACCACTCCAAATCATGCTGCAAAGCGCCTTCCTCCAAACCGAAAAGTGGTTCAATAATCACCGCCTAGTCCTGAACCAAAAAAGAAACTAAGTCCATGCTATTTTCTCATCGGCAAAACAATGCCAGGGACTTCCCTCCACATCACCACCTGTACGCCTCCCTCTGGAGCAGGTCTCATCCTATAGGTACCTGGGCATCACTTTTGACTCCGGCTTTACTTTCCATGCCCATCTTAAAGCTCTGTCATCTGCTATGAACTCCAGGATCGGTCTTCTCTACCGCCACAAAGACTGTCTCCCCGAACCCGCCTTAAAACTAGCCATCACCTCATCGGTATTATCACTGGCTGACTACGGACTCCCTGTTTACGCTGCTGCTGATGCCTCTGCCTTATCCAAAGTCCAGACCGCTATCAACAAAGCATGTAGGCTCCTTACCGGTGCCCACAGCAGAACCCACACCTGTCTGCTATACTCCACCACAAAAATACTCACTCTTGAGGAAAGACTGAAATATCAAACCTGCCTACTGGCCAAAAATCCTTGACAGGCCTCTGCCCTCCTGGGGTCTCTGGACCTTTGCAGCGGGCTGCTGGGTCCCTCCAGCCAGTGTCGCCGTAGCCACTTTCAAGCGTTCCCAAGCGAGGACCTCTCGTTGCCAAGATCTTTCCATCACCAAGCCCGTCTTGGTTTTAACTCCCTTCCTGAAACTGTCTCCATGATCCCAGGTATTGGCGGCTTCAAAATGCGCCCTCCGCCAGCATATTATATTGACAACGATGCTGTAGATGCTTGTAGCTGCCCTGTGCCAGTCCCTACTAACCTTTCAAGCCCCGCCACCGCCCTATAACTCCATATATTAGCTTGTGACATGTTGTCAATTTGTATAATGTATCTCTTGTTGTTTTACCAATGTTAGTACCTATTAGCTTGTGACTTGTTGTCAAATTGTATAATGTATCTCTTGTTGTTTTACCAATGTTAGTACCTACACAAGTTTAATCAGTACAGCCTCGCTGTCTGCTCTCCCCAAGTGTATACTTTTATGTATCTAACCTGTTCGTCATTCCCTATCCTAACTTCACTCTATTATTGTCTCCCCCCCCCTTTTTTGACGAGGTACCTTTGTAAACGAGTCTCTGACTCAAAGGTTGTAAAACTGATCTCTACAATAAAATAAAAAAAAATAAAAAATAAAAAAAATAATTTTGTTTAAAAGGGGTACAGGAACCTTTTTCCTTGTTTGTATAAAGAGTAATTGAACTTCTCAGACCAACTCTCTGTCCCCTCTTGTTAGCGTAGTCCATGTATAATTTATGAGACAGAGTTTTTCCTCTGAATTTCATTTCATTTATTTACTGTTTTGTTGTATTTTGGTTGCTCTATGATGTATTGGAACTTTTTGTATTGTTATTTTAATTGAAATTCCTCTTCTCTAATTGTGTTGTTAATCATTTTTTTATTAAGAATAACAAATAACTGATTGGCATTACAGGAGTATGCATGAAGGTGCTCTAAACAGCAATCCTTAATTAAAAGTTATATGATGTAATACAAGCATAAATCCAGATTTAACAGACACATCATTCAGCAAGAAATGAACATTATGTAAGGGGGGGAGTATGTAGCTAGTAAGACTGGTGGAGGGATGGGGGAATGATGGCTGGCAAGCACTCTCCTCAGAAAGGAGAAAGTAATATGGCAGGGTTTTTAGGGAGGGGGTGCTCACTGATGGCAGGATATGCGTGCAAATACACAGAGTCTGGGTAATAAAATCCCTGATTTGGAGGTGGCCATTATGGAGGAGGGTTGGTCTTGGTGGCCATTATGGAAACCTGGTGCCAGTTTTTGCCAAGGAGGGGGGGCATATGGGGCCATAACTAGATGGCAGGGGGTCGGGGGGAAGGGGTAGACATCACCCCCTTCATGGAAGATAGGGTCATGAAGGAACTACTGAGGCTTAGGGTGGACAAGGCAATGGGACCAGATGCAGTGTACCCTAGAGTACTGAAGGAGCTCTGGGAGGAATTGGCAGCACATCTGGCAGAGTTGTTTACCCTCTTGCTGGAAAAGGATGTGGTCCCAGAGGATTGGAAAAAAGCAAACGTGATTCCACTACACAAGGGTAGGGGGACAAGAAAGTGGTGGGTAACTACGGAACTGTCAGCCTGACATCAGTGGTTGGTAAGATAATGGAGTCACTCTTAAAGGAGCGTATAATAAGCTACCTTGAAGGGAGAGGGCTGTAGACCCAAGGCAGCATGGATTTACCAGAGGGAGATCCTGCCAAACAAACTTAATAGAGGTTTTTGAATGAGTGACGGGGTGATGGACTGCGGAGGAGCAGTGGACATGGCCTACCTGGACTTCAGGAAGGCTTTTAACACTGTTCCTCATAAAAGACTATTGAACAAACTGGGCAGTCTTGGGGTGGGACCAGCCATAGTTAACTGGGTAAAAAACTTGCTCTCTGGTAGGACTCAGATGTTGATGGTTAACGGGGTACTCTCTAGTGAGGAGAGGCTGACAAGTGGGGTACCTCAGGGTTAGGTCTTGGGCCCAGTCTTATTCAATGTCTTCATTGGAGAGATTGCAGTAGGCAGGGAGGAGAATGTGTGTTTGTTCATGGACATTTGGGGGAATTTTGGCACCAAATTTTCAACATGGGGTTATTGGGACCCCTCCTCATGAATTCAGTCACTGTCATGGTGTTATGCGGTCCTGAAAGGTGATTTCTCAGTCACTGCACAGAATCACCTTTTGGAACTGATTAATGAAACAACAGTGCCACTGTTCATGAGGGGGGCTCAGAAAAAGTCTATGTTGTAAATGTGAAAAAAAACCAAACAATGGCTGTTTTACGAGTGTGCGTTGCGCAGTTTCCACGCAAGCTTGTAACTTCGTGAATTTGTAATATCTTCATTCCATATTTTCAAAATTGGAATTTTCCCACACTTCCTTATGAACAGTACAGCTGTCATTTTACATATCCTGGTCAAAATGTGTTTTCACATATCCGGTGCAGAATAGCGCGGTCACTGTGCGAAATCAGTTTTTGGGACAGTTTGAGAAAATGATGGTGACACTGTTCATGAACAGAGGTCCTAAAATGCCTATGTTGAAAATTTGGTGACAAATGTCCATAAAATGACTGCGTTACAAGTGTGAATTGCAGTTTCCATGCACCGTTGTAACTTCGCAAATTTCCAGTATTTTCATGCCAGATTTTCAACACTGGCAATTTTTCACACCTCATTATGAACAGTACAGCTGTCATTTTTCACAGCCTGCCCAAAATGTGTTTCCACACCTGTGACACACAATGGCGTGGTTGCTGTGGGAAATCAACTTTTGGGACAGATTAACAAAATCGCAGCGCCACTGTTCATGAGGGGAGGTCCCAAAATGCCTATGTTGAAAATGTGGCAAAAAATTCCCCAAAATAATTGGGTTATGGACATGTGTTGTGCAGTTTCTATGCATGCTCATACCTTCACCAATTCTTCATCATTTCACTCCAGATTTTCAATGTTGCCATTTTTCACACCTCCTCATGAACAATACAGTTGTCATTTTTCACATCCTGCCCAAAATGTGTTTTTGTCCCTGTGTCGCCAAATGGCATAGCCGCTGTGCAAAACCACCTTTCAGCTAACAAACCGATTGTGCCGCTGTTCATAAGGTGGGGTCACAAAAAGCCTATGTTGAAAATTTGGAGTGAAAATACCAACAAATATCTATGGCGTTAGGGTTTCCAACTGTAGCACCCCACCCTGTAGAGACTGCCAGGAGTCAGGGGTGTGACTTGGGATCATTGTCTGTAATGCTCACGCCATTCTACCCCCACCCCCACCCTGCAGCCAGTGACAGGCAAGGAGATGTGCCTTGGAGTGTTCAGCCCTAAAGCTCACCCCATTCTCCTATACTACACCCAGCTCAGAGTATTTTCTTATGGAATGGGGTAAGTATTAGGCCCAAAGACCCCAAAGCACACCATGACATGTGTCAGTGTCTACAGGGTAGGGTGAGACACGTTCTCATATACTGCACCCATCTCAGCATATTTTCTTCTGGAATGGGGTAAGTATAAGGGCCAAAGAACCCAAAGCACACCATGACACTTGTCAGTATCTACAGGGTAGGGTGAGGTAAAATGGCATGAGCGTTATAGCTGATGCCCCAAAGGCACCCCCCCGTCTGTCAGTTTCTGCAGGGTGGGGTTGGGGTTGGCGTCAGTTCAATACTTCACTACCATTCCTATTATGCATCTCTAACTCCTGCGCTACCAATGCCAATACCAGCCAGACAACATTCGGCATTGACAAATGCTTGTTTTTATTAAGAATGACAAATTGACTGATTGGCATTACAGAAGTATGCCATGAAGGTGCTCTAAACAGCAATCCTTAATTAAAAGTTATACGATGTAATACAAGCATAAATCCAGATTTAACAGACACACCATTCAGCAAGAAATGTAACATTCTAAAAACTTGAACACTGTAGGAATGTCAGACATGTTGTAGGGGCCTTGCCACACTGGTTTCTTCCCAGCAGTGGGATAGTTCCCTCTCACTTCCAGGCATGCCCTGACCCAGGATCCAACTAGCAGGTCCGGGGGTTGCACTGAGTCTTCCCCAATGTCAGATGATTGCTCCATATATATGGGTAAATACAACTATGTACACATACAACAAATAAACCATTGGTAACCTTAGGACTGGGGGGGGGAGTGCAGCGAGGGCAAGCAGGTGGCTCGTGTGAGACAGAGGGCAACAAAACGTGTGCCATGTCAAATGGGTGGGCTGTGGCAAAGGCTGCAGTCAATGAAGGGCTGCCATCTTATGGTGTAATTCTTCTTTACGCCCATTACTACGCTTGACATTTTTTCATAGTTGGCCACTAGGCTCAGGGAGGAGATAAATTCCACTGGGGATGGGCACTCATCTGTGCACCACTTGATTAGCAGAAGTCTTTTTGCTAGGGCCCCAGCCACTGCGACCCACTTTGAGGCAGGGTCATGATGGGGATGGTTTATGGGGGTACAACCCAGGAGCATTAACATGGGTGTAGTTGAACCTGGGATGCTACTGTTTGGCAGACATTGAGAACCTCACCCCAGAAAAGGGTTATCCTGGGGTATTGCCACATAATGTGATATATGTATTTATTTATTAGAATTTTGGTAACTGGCTAAGTCCACTGAGACCATGCAGTCCCTATTTTAGTGACGACTCAGGTGACAATGATGAACACAGTACAATAGATAAATACAATAATAATATACAGGATACAGAGAGATTTAACAATGCTGCAAAAATGGGGGGGTCACGTGATGTAAGTTCGTGGTAGCAGCCTGGTCGAATAGCTCCAGCCTCCTACTCCAATATAAGCCTTTATTACACATATTCCAGAGGATCTACATCAAGAATTTATTCAGATTAATTTAGCTAAAGGTTTCTAGAACATTGTATATGGAAACGGGGACAGATGGAAGCAGAGATGAGAAAAATTCCACCTAAACCTTACCCCACCAGTATCCCCAGCTGCCTTCGAAAAAAGCCAGAGTCTCCATACTCACGTGGAGGCCCGGAGAGTGAAATTAATAGTCCGGAGAACGAACCCCTGACATTGTCACAATTTCTTGCCGAATTCAAACCTTTTCACTTGGAGCTTTGCTCTGTAATGGAAGAATTGAAGGCTGTAACTCAGGCTTTAGAGGATTTATCTCATCGTACGGGGGACACAGAAATAAAAGTTACCTCATTGGAGAAGCGAGTGGCTAAACAAGAACCAGAGATTGTGAACCTGAGGCAAAAAATAAATAAAATGGAGTTGAAAATTGAAGACCTGGAGGGGCAGAGCAGAAGGAACAACATGATAATCATTGGTCTCCCCGAGAAAGAAGAGGAAGCAGACACAATCTTGTTTGTTCAGAAACTCCTATAAAAGACTGCAGGCCCTACGCCCTTTGGAGAAAATTACACGATTGAGCGGGCTCACTGGGCATTACGGGCAGTGCCACCATCAGGGTCCCCGCCGCGTACGTTGATTTTCCGGTTTCTGAACTTTCAGGAAAGGCAGTTTGTACTGTCCAAAGTTAAGGAACTTAAAGAAGTGAAGTGGGAGGGGACCCCATTAAGAATCACACAAGACCTGCCATTATCGGTGCGTCAAAAGAGAGCCGAGTACCACCCGATCGTAACCAAATTGATAGCCTCAAGTACCTGCTTAGAATGGGGTAGTGGACTAAGTATTACTGTCTGGACAGTGGTCAGTTTTGAGGATGCCCAGTCAGTGAGGAAGGGGTTGCGGGAAGCCCTCCCAGATTTACTCAAGCAAGGGTGAAGGAGGAGAGGAATATCAGTCTTTAAAATTGAAAGGAAATATAAATAAGTAAATTAATATAAATAAAGAGAAGAGAGAAAACAAGATATGTTGTTTCCCAATATAAGTAAAGTCACGGGGCTACAGGAGTAGTTAAGTCTGTTAATCCTGTAATCGGCTCTGTCTATTCGTATTTCCAGCGTGATGCAGTTTCCCCAATTCAGCTTATTTAGGAACTCGTAGCATGGGAGCCACTTCTCACTTTGGGGATCTAAAAGGCAGACCTTGTGGACAGTTATATCAGGGGTTTTTGCTGCTTTTAGAAGCTGATCGGAGCCTGCGGGAATCCGGAGAACCGAGGTGAGGCATTGATGGAATCAGATAAAGTGCATCGAGCTGGACTGTAAGAAGGTGTTAATAACCAAGGGAAAAGCAGAAGAGCACAACCCCACCTCTTTCCAGTCAACAGCAATGAAAGGGGGCTATAGGTATCGTTAAGGCTTCTAACCCGGTAAACGGTTTCTGTTTTTCAGTATTTGTCTCTGGTAGCAGCACCCCCGATTTGGTTTATTATTGATTTGGTCATGAGGGAACCACCTTGTTGCTTGGGAGGTCGAGAAGGATGTCCTTGTGGAATCTATCTTGGGGGCTCCGCTGCTCTAGGCAGTCGACTGGAGTCTGAATGGAAACCGGTATTAAATCATTGAATCTCCTCTTTGTGAATATTTAAGTTAAACTGTTAAATGGAACTGAGACTGTGTCACTTTTTAACCACAAGAGGGAGCTCCCCTATTACTTTTCCCTTTAGTTAGTGACCGTGATTTTAATGGTGTGGACTGAAGTGCAAGTCTGCTTAGTTTATTTTAGTTTTTTTCATTCTCTCTTTCTTTCCTTTTCGTAAAGAGTAACCCCAGATAGGGTCTGGGGAGTAACTGTGAATGAGGAAGTAGTGACTTCAAAGGCATATATATATGCTAGGGGGTATTTTTCTTTAATTTCCTCATATTTCTGGAGGGGGGTATAGACCTTGGGGCTGTGCAGTATAACAGCATGCTTTATTTAATGTTTATTGTAATCTGATACTAAGGGGGTCTTGCTTAAAAACATTTGTGGAATTGGGACGGGGCTCTGTTTTGATGGGGTTTCAAAGGATAGAGACCTGAAGTAAAATAATTTGATATTTGTGCAAATGGGGCAATGAAGGAACAGACTCTTTTAGGTTGGAGATCAGCTGATGTGTCAATTTATTTACCAATGAAAGTTTGATGTTCAATAGTTCATGGTCAAATGACTTTCTTAGGTAAACATTTTTTTTTTTTATTTTTTTGAGCTTTAGACTCAGGATTTTTGGGAAAGAGGAATACGTGTGTGGTAGATCTTAATGGTTTTCACCTGTTAGAAAGTTAGATATATAATGGTTGGGGGAGGCTGGAGGGAGATAAGGAGGAATGGAACCTTGGATATCATGGGCGTAATGTTGTTTTGTTGGGGGAGATTTTACCTGAAACATATATGGGTCAATGTTGTATGTGCAGTTGGGGATAAGAGGGTTAAATGGAGAATATATGGGATTACTAGGGGGAACAGAGATGAGGAAAGGGGGATAAGTAGAAATGGACTAAAGGAAAAGCGCACGGGAAGATCGGTTCATCAGGTGGTGCTAAGGGCAAAAGGGAGGGGTGCTATGGAGGCTAGTATTCGATGGTATCATACCGGGTACTTGGATAATGGGTAGCACATACAAATTTATCATGTGGAACATCAAAGGGGCCAGGAAGAAAATAAAGAGATACAAGGTGTTGAGACATCTGCAATTACAAGGGGCCAGATAATATGTTGCAGGAAACACATTTACTTGGAGAAGGAATCTAATTTGTTTAGGCGTCAGTTTGTATTAGTATTATGCTGGAGAAAACACAGCTAGTAGGGGGTTGGCCATACTAATTACCAGGAACATTGCTTTCGTGTGTGAGAAGCAACTGACAGATTCTGGTGGTCGCTACATAATTATAATAGGTCTCTTAAATCAGACTAGGATAGTGTTAGGCAGTGTGCATGGCCCAAACGGAGATTCGCCAGGCTTTTTTATGGAATTATTAAATGTTTTGTCCCCATTTCTTCACCTGCCAATATTGCTGGGTAGAGACTTGAACTTACCATTTACTCCAGAATTGGATAAAGAAGGTAAACGAGGTAAGGACCTCTCGCCGGCACAGAGAGCTATTAGGGACCTGTCCGACAATCTGGGTTTGTGTGACCCATGGAGGGTGTTATATCCTTCCCGTAGGAAGTATACATTCTTATCGGAAGTCCACAAATCCAGGTCTCGAATTGACTTTTTCTTGATGAGCCAGTGTATGCTTCCTGGATTAGTACACAGTAACATTATTCCAGGGATCATCTCGGATCATTCTATGGTTAGCTGCACCCTTAATCTTGTTCCCAACATTCCTAGACAGACCATCTGGAAACTAAACAACCAACTTCTCCGCTCTGCAGAGATAAGAGATTGTAAAGTTCAGAGAATTGAACAATATGAGAAAGAAAACTGCATTTCAACAGGTAGAGGGGATATAGAATGGAGTGCACTGAAATGTGTATTAAGGGGTGAACTTATTCAACTCGCAGCGGCTAGGCAGAAACAGAGAGAGGGTAGGGTCAGTCAGTTGTTGACACAGATTAGAGAAATAGAAAACACTATCTCAAAGAACGCGTCAGTAGAGACTAGGGAAGAGTTAATCAGACTGCGGCATCAGTATGATGAGATTTTGAGAGATAAAGCGGAATATGCCATTGGTAAGCAAAGCTTTATATTTAGATCAAGGCGAAAAATCAGGACAGCTTCTCGCTATGCATTTAAAAGCAACAGAAGCATCCAGAATTATCCAAAGTATTACTTCCCTGACAGATGGGTCTATTAAAACCTCCCCTTTCGAAATAGTTAAAGAATTTGAAGACTACTATAAGGATTTATATAGCCCTATGACCTCCCGACCCAGTAGTGAAGAAGTAAGGGCATATCTTTCCTCCTGTAAGTTGCCTCTGGTGCCAGAGGATCAGAAGGAAATGCTCTCCTCCCCCATTTCAGAGACAGAAATTTTAAAGGCAATCCAGATGCTTTCACTGAGATAAAGCTCCGGGACGGATGGTTTCTCACCTAACTTTTATAAATGTTTTCTGACCTAGTTAAGCCCAGGGTTAAAAGACTATTTCAGAGTATACTTTCCTCTGACACAGTAGACAACCATCTTTTGAATCCTGATAGTGCTTATCCCAAAAGAAGGGAGAGAACCGGATAAGGTCTCAAATTATAGGCCTATATCATTAATCAACTATGATGTTAAAATCTTAGAAGATCTTAGCGGTCCGTTTAGCTAAAGTTATGCCTAGGTTAATTCATGAGGATCAGGTTGGGTTTATGAATGGCAGAATGGCCTCAGACCATTTCCGTAAGTTGTCTCACATCTTCTCTGCATCCAAGGATAGTAAATTTCCATGTGGATTGATGTCTGTGGATGCAGAGAAGGCGTTTGACAGAGTGGATTGGAGGTTTTTATCTTTGACTATGGAGAAATTTGGCATTCCGCTCTCTTTTATTAATAGTGTGTTTGCTCTATACAGACATCCGTGTGCGAAAATATATTGCAATGGGGTATTCTCGTCAAGGTTTCCTCTTTATTCGGGTACTAAACAGGGTTGACCCCTATCACCCCTTTTGTTTAATTTATATTTAGAACCCCTCTTATTTAAAATCAGACAAGACCCTAGGGTTATGGGGATAAAGATTGGAGTACGCTGAGAATTTAAGATTTCCATGTCGCGGATGATATTTTCTTCATGTTACCCATCCTCGAACCTCAATCCCGGCTGTACTGGGAATTATTGCAGAATATAGCAAGCTATCCAATTATAAAATTAACGTAGGGAAAACCCAAATATTTCCACTAAACATGAAGGTATACAGGTCAGATGCGGTGGTCATGGGTATGCAGTGGGCTCCACATACATTGAAGTACCTAGGAATCTTTCTGGCAAGAACGGACTCTAGATTAGTGAAATTTAATCTGGATGCTCTTAAGAACAATATAAAGCAAGATCTTAATAGATGGGACAGACTTCCGCTCTCTCTCTGGGGGAGGATTAATATAATCAAAATGAACATTTTACCTAGGATTTATTACCCTCTAAATATGCTTAATGTGTGGTTACCTTTAAAATGGTATAAGGCAATACACTCAATTATTTCAGATTTTATTTGGAGAGGGAAAACTCCCCGTCGAGCCTAACATAAACTGGCTGCTCCCAGAGAGAGAGCGGGGTTAAGACTACCACATTTTGGATTATATTATTGGGCAAGTAATGTCTGTAAATATTTACAATGGCTTGTGCCTTCCATAGAACTTGAGTCTCTGCCTTATGTACCTTCTTGGGTTAAATTGGAAATAGAACTGATAAGGGATGCTGGTATAGACCCGAAAGCTCTTCTCTATTCTACTCCAAGAACACTGCCCCCTAAACTAGCAGTCACCCCAATAAAGGAGTTCTTATGTATTCATAATCAGTTATGCGCTTTCTTGCATTATTCCCCGAATACAGATAGACACCAACCAATATGTTGCAACCCTATCCTGAAGATTGGAGGAAGAATGATAATAGAATCCTGACTCTCCCAGCTGAAAGGCTTAAGGATTGAGGATATTTTACAGGGGAACAGGTGTCTTCCAATTGCAGAGCTACTAGTTAAGTATCATATGGGACCTAATCAGACTTTCAAGGTATATTAGCTCAAGCATTTACTTGAGCAATTTAAGCATAAATTTAGAAATGGGCACTTGATGGGGGCCTGGTTTGAATCTTTGGCTCAGATGGTCTGGGAACCTCACGCGGTCTCCAAAGTATACAAGACACTGTATGACCAAGCATATGCAGATATTGATAATAACCTAGATTTTGGCTAGGTCAACTGGGGGGGCAAGGAAATTGGGGTGAAATCTGGGCATACACATGCCAATATGTAACCCAGGATAGGTTACAGGTTATGCAGTTTCACTTTTAAACAACCTGTTTTGGACCCCTTCTAAATTATACAAAATTGGACGCAGACCTGATCAGTCATGCTCTCGATGTCACCATGCAGTTGGGGATTTATATCATATCTTCTGGGAATGCCCACCGATCAAAATGCTGTGGGACCAAATTAAATATAAGGCAGATCCATGATTGGGCATTGACCAGTATTTTACCCCAGAAGTCTGTCTGATAGGTGATTATACTGGCATCACGGTCAAAGTTAGAAGATATTATATGGCCTTGATTTCAGCTTCGGCAAGCAGGTGGTGCTAAATCATTGGTTGGATAACTTTAATTACTTACGGAGTGGTTACAAAATTGCTTTTTAACTTGAACACAAGAAAAATTTAGAGGATATGTGAAGGGATAGTCTTGCAAATACGAATTGATATGGAGCTCCTTTCAGCGCTTTGTTGCTTCAATCTGGCGGAGTACTGGAGGTAACATAATTCTGGTAAGCATACTGAGGAACAGATCTTCCCAAGGCATATTAGTAGGGGAGGGAGGGTGGGAGGTTTGGGAGGGTAGGTGGGAGGATCATAAGGGGGGGAGGGAGGTCTTACAAGAAAATGTCTCATTTCTTTCATAATGTAACGTGTTATTTCTTTTTTTTATTTTAACTAAGTTTCTGTTGAAATGTCTTCTTTTCGCTCTGTTAACAATAAACTCAATAAAGTTGAATTAAAAAAAAACAATGCTGCAAAAATTATTACAGTGGAAAGTCAGGTAAGTAACTTAAAACAGATCAGGCATTAAGCATATATAAATAAACAGAATAATATTATACAGTATATGCATAGCAGGAACACAAGAGCAGCATTACAAGATACATCTATCAGAGTAACATGGACTTGGCATTAACGATGCTATAAGGGTTATTTAAAGCAATTGCAGAGGACAGGGGTTAGTAGGAAAGAGGTAAGCTCTTTTTTGAAGGAGGATCGGGTGGGGCAGGATATATGTAAGCCCTCTCCTACTCATATCTCCAGCAGTTGTCCTCCTCCAGAAGTCCCATCTTCTTTAGCTTTGCTGGAGTGTAATACCAACTCAGCATCATCTTGTTCATTATCAAACTCATTCTACCATCCCTACAGGACTGGTGTATCCTATGTCAGCAATCTGCCCATTGTGAGTCAGTGATAAAACACTGAGCTTCCACCTCCCACTGTGCTTTTGCAGACAGGATTGGGTCTGGGGCCAAATCTCTAAGTGCTTTGTATATGACACTCACTTTGGTGGTTTGGGGCTTGATCCAAAGGGACTTCCGAAGGGGTGGGCCTGTTTTTGTATCTGCTTGAGCGGTCTTACATAGTGAGTGGATGATGTCCCTCATTTGCAGGTGTTTCCAAAACTGGGTATTGGTCAACATGTATTCGGTTGTGAAGGTTTGGAAGTCCATCACCACCTGGGATCCTGCTATCAATACATCATTAACCCGACAGACACCTTTGGCCTCCCAATCTTTCCACTGGATGAGTGAATTATCAATTGTGATTCTGGGATTGTTCCAGAGTGGAGTACTATGGCAACCTGTAAGGTTGTGCATTTGTTTCCAGTACTGGTAGGAGATGGACAATGTGGTGTAGGTCTGTGCTGATGTTTTTTTGTCTGAGTACAACCAGTGTGCTAGTGAGGGAGCACCACCGAGGGAAGCTTCCAAGGTGAGACAGACAGGGGAGTCCACCTTGATGGGCTAGAACCACTGGGTGGTTTGGGCAGTGATATAGGCCATATGATATCCCCAAAACCAGGGCAGGCCCCAGCCCCCCCGCTCCAATGCTGCCTGAGCTTTTGTCGACTGAGCCTTGGGGGGGGCTCCTTCCGAGAGGAAGTGACCCACCAAGGTATCCATTTTGTGGAACCATTTTGGGGAGATATGGATGGGAAGATGTTCCAGGAGGTAGAGCAGCCTAGGGGCCAGTAGCATTTTGACAGAGTCAATTTTCCCTATGAGAGAGAGAGAGATGCAGGGCCCTCCACTGTTCTGTTTCACCCCACAGGGAATCCAGAAGTAGGGCCCAGTTAATGTCCACTGTCTTCTGCAGATTGTTACATAATGTGATACCTTGGGGTGCCAAAATTCCTCCTCTTATGATAAGTGCCATGGTATCTTTAACTTCACCCTGAAAAGCCATCAGAGATGGGCAGAGGGGAACACTCCTCCTTGCAGTAGTATTTAAACCATGCATGCCGATGGCTCCAGTCACTCACCAGATCCACAGAAGCTGACTGGAGGACTGACCAAGATCCCCAGACAGCAGTAGTAAGATTTCAACCACATTTACTTGCAAAGAGATTTTATAAATTACTTTCATTAGACAGACTGAACACCGAATGACAATGTTACTGTTACATTATTTAAGACAGGTGCATTACCATGCACAAACAATGAGAGGTGGGATGCAGTTCTCTGGCCTTATATGGAAAAGCATACCATAGTAGGCATATTTCTATTTGAAACCCTACTTTCACTGCATGTTATACAAAGTTTGGAAACTTACTTAAAAAATGATCTCTGTACAAATCAGGAGATTTGTTTGATGAAGTGCTTTATTTTAATATTACAGAGATAGGCAGTTCCATGCATATGAGACTGAGAGGTAAAAATAAATGATGTTTAACTGAATAGTTATTGAGATGGGTAAAGATATATATATATAAAACAGTGTTTTATGTTACGAATGTAGACGTATTGATGTTCTGACTGCAGTACTCAATTAAGTTTTTCTGTTCTTTCCATCAGTGTAGTAAAGGTACATATAGTATATTTGTTAAGAAGGTGATTATGTGGGGCTGACCACTCTGTTATGTATTGCTAAAGTTTAAACTTAATGATGAGAACCTGATGGTTTAATATTAACATTGCTTACTTTATCAATTGAAATTACTGGGGTAGGTAAACACTGAGTGGGCTAGTGAGGATGGTACAGTCGTGTATTATTAAAGCTCAAAAATGTACAGTATATAGTAAGTATTGCTTGTTTGTATACTTTCGACAGAATGAATATAGCATTGCCTGGGGCCTGATAAAACGTCTGCCAGTATAAAAAAGATAATATTGGAAATGAATTAGTGGTGTTGACCCCGACTTTGTTTGTATAATACAAGGAAATATGCGCACTGAGGGGACTAATCAATTTTTTTTTTTATAACCAGGAGAGACAAACTAAGCTGAAAGCTTGTTTACAGGTACAACCTCGGAGCACAAGAAAGTTAAGTGACTTGCTCAGGGTCACACAATATACAAATGGGGGCTATGGGATTCAAGCTCAGGTCAGGTTTGCATCTCAGAGCCTTAAACCACTGCGTTGTACTGCCTGCTAATAAGTATATGTGCATCTATATACTGTATATATAGATATAGCAGGGAAGTAATGTTTCAAAAGATCGATACTGGGGAGTATTGCACCTCAGAGTAGCCTTCAACCTCACTGCAGGAACCTGATGACTGATCAGAGACCAGTTTCCGTGCAACCTGGGCTGAGACCAGTTTCTGAGCCACCTGGTCTGGGGCCAGTTTCACCACTGTACAGGAGCTTTCTTTGTTGCATGTAGTTTTTTTCCTTTACCAACTCCCTTTAGTGTAGATTTACTATTACCAGCTCAATGCTGTCATGGATCACAACTCCAGTGATATTTGGGATCAAAAGAATTTTAGGGAAAGTGAGATTCAAACTCAGACTTTTAGGATCACAACCTAGTGCACTAAGCACTACATTATGCTGGCTGCTGTCTAGTAAGCCTACAATTAGACACATATGTGACAATAACTGATCCCAGACCAGTTCAGCTGGGAGGAGAAATGGTCTCAGACCAGGCTGCTCAGAAACTGGTGTCAGACTAGGTTGGTCGGGGAACAGTCTTCCTACACGTTCAACCTCTGTCACAGGAAGAAGGTAACCTCTTGTATTTTCACTGGAAAGGCATGGCATTCAGCTAAACTGTACTCCTTGATCTGTAATCAACCCATGGTTAAAAGTAGTCATCCACAAATAATTTGGATTGATACCTGTTAATCAGAGTTCTAAGCAGTTGATGTGATGCATATTGAGTGGTTTTATGTTAAGATGTTATAGACATAAAGGACCCAATTCTAAAAGCCATCTGCATGGCACAAGGTGACTTGCACCCAACATGACGGACACAAGTAGCACTTTGCAACAATAGTTGAGCTCTGTGGGATTCTGAAAAGCAATCTGTGACAACACGCAGGCTGCATACATCAAAGTGGACTTGCACTATCAGTGCACCACAAACTCGGCCACGACCTGGTGCAAGGGGGGGTAATGGCAGTAGCAGCAGCACCCTATTCTCAAAGGGAGGCTGCTTCAACCCCAAAGTGGCATTCTCAAACAATCCCCCAGAGGACATTTGTCAGTACAGTTACACCAGTTATGTGAAGCTGGTAAGTGTGTACTTTGTCACCCACAGGGGTTGCACCCAATATGCCCCCATCACATCCTCCTAGAACATGTAGCCCCTCTCCCAGCCCCAGACCCTCAATCAATATAGTTATATCCATGGTGGGCTAGCAGACTCCCTCAACCCGATCACATAAAGAAATATTGTGAGAGCCCCAGTGGGCTAGCGGAACCCCCCTTCCCAATCCCTAGTGGAAGTTATTGGCCCCAGTAGGCTAGTGGCCCCCCAACTCCGATCTCCAAAATATTCAGAAGAAGCCCCTCCCAGCCCCAATCCCCAAATTAATTCCTTATGCATGTTATTATTTGTCACTGTTACAATGTTGTTTTAATGTAGCCCTGGTGTTCTAGTGGGCCCACCCACCCAGCTGTGCCCAACCACCCCGCTCCCCCAACCCTTACTCAGACAATGACTGGCACAGCCCACCTCTCACCACTGTGGCCAGACACTGACTGAGCTCTGTGTGAGAGTGTACTGTAAATCGTACACGCTCAGTGAATGACAGCAGCTGTTATGTTGTAGAAACATATATATATTGTAACGTGCTTTACTTGAGTTTGCGTTTCTTTAGGATGCTTCACAAGAATGTTATGAGACTCAGCAGTATGTGTGACAGCCACCACAGTTTTGGAAATATAGTGAAAAGTGTACAATACTGGTTTACATCAGGTTTACTGAAGTGTGTTATGTACAATATAAATGTATTTTGTTCTAAAAAAATACTAATTCGAACTTCCTGTGTTTTTACTGTTGAAGACATCAAGACTAAAACTGTTGCTAATAAGTCAAATGTAAGAGTCTGAACAGTTGATTTCTCCTGAGACTGTAAGACACAATATAGATTATTTGACTGAACTGTTTTCCAAACTGAGTACGAGGTTACAGCTAGGCCATACAGGAGAAAGTAGCCTTTCTTGTTGTGCTGTGACTCGGATGTGGGTTAAAATAAAAAGCACAGTTTTCTACTAACACTGGACAGAGGTGTTTGAGAGAGCCAGACCAGACCAGAACAGCTCGTGGCCAGTCTGCCACCATTCCATCACTGGGAGGGACTCCAGGCTTTGGGAGACTCAACTCAGAGTGGATCTCAGTTACCAACAGGGATAGAAGAGACTGTTTTTATCCTCATAACTGGTGGATTCTGTCAGGTTTGACTTGCAGGTCTGATTGGTTAGGTTCTGTGTAAGCAACTGTAATGCACTAGTGTGCTTATATGTGATGCCCCAAAACTGTGCTATAACTCACATTCACAGTGTGTTTAGTAGTCAGGCAAACAAACGTTTTACTTAGATTTTAAATGAAAAATAGTAATAAGTACTGCATTAATCACATTTCTATCTGTTCAATACTGTGTGAGTTATATAGAGTATAACTTAACCAAATACAGAAGGCCAAATCATAAGTAATGAGATGTAGTGCTGTATGGAAAATTGTAAGTGCTAGCGTACTCCCCAGAAAGTTACATGCCTGTCCCCCCATAAGGTCCATCGTTTGTGCTAAATAGCATAGAGGATTCAGTGACCAGTTTAACAAGGCCAGGTGATGGGGGGGACATAACCCACTGATCATCTGTTGCCTTGTGGTCTGCAAAGAAGAGTGAATTTCTCCCAGCCTCCAAGGACAAACCATCCCACGAGTGTCCAGCTGGCAACACCTAGCTTAAGTGACCAATGGAAGAATGCAGCATCCTTCTACACACCAGCTCCACCATACACCCTAATATCATCACACCTAGAAAGTGAATTTAAGAATGATTAGTTGAATACTAGAGAACATCCATTACAGATTAAGAATGAGAGATTTAAAACTAAAGATAGAAAATACTTTTACACTTTATGAACAATCTCGCTTTGGAATAGAGTGCCTCTGAAAGTCATCTCTAGTAGTTCAAAGGGAAATTTAAATAAAAAATCTTGATGTTTATAGTTCTACAAATGGGACTCTTAATTATTATAATTTGTCCTAATAGGAGCTACAGTATTATGGGCCTATGCCTTTTTTGCTCCTGTAGCACTTAATGAAGTGTGAAGTATACCACTATTTAATGGTAATCCAGACAGTAAACTTTTGGTAGAGGACTGGATCAGGGACATGCAACACCTGCTCAATGCTGGAGCTATACCACATAGTCTTCTGTCTATAACTGTAGTGAGACATCTCAGTAGAGAAGCATGAAAGCTTGTTCTAAACATGCCACTGAATGAGCAAACCCCAGACTGGTCATTCGATGAGCTAAGCGCACAGTACAATGACTTTCAGCCATTGCTGGCTCCCATGGCAGAGTTCTGTGACAGAGTACGACATCCTGATGAATCAGTTTGTTCACATGCAATTGCCCTTGAAGCCATATTATGCTCAGTTGAAAAAAGCAGAATGGTAATCGCACCCTATGCAGATAGGGATTATAAGTTAACATAGGCAATTTATGAGAGGCTTGTGGGATGAGGAGGGTTATCAGAGGCATGCTCCTACGAAATCCAGGTTAATGAGTTTTCGTGAGCTATAGGTGGAACTTGGGGACCTATTAAGTGAGACTAGGAAGTTCTCACATCATACTAAGGCTAAGTAGATTCAGAGCCATCCTCAGACTACGAGGGCTGAGAAGGGATACAAAAATGATGATATAGACAGACCCAGTGCTTGCCACAGGCAAACTTCTGAACTTTCTGAATCGAGGGAGCTAGTAAGAAAGCTAACCATAGGACAGGAAGAGCAGTCAACCAGACTGTTACAGCTGGAGGCACAAGCTACCTCTTTTGCATCTGCTTCAAAACAGAACCAACAGCCAGTATCTTTCATGCCTGGTGATCAGTATCAGCATTCACAGAACAGTCGGATTATTTTCTGCCACTGCTGTGGTCAGCAAAGACACATTGTCTGGATATGCCAAGCCAGTCCACAAGATGGTACTGAGACTAGTATAGCAAATAGACAGTCTGGGGGGAAGCTTTAAACCCATGGCCACCAGAGCAGCAACAGGCATTTCCATATAATTAGGTCCTCACTCCAAAGAGATTGGACATGGAAGTGGTAAACCAGAGCAATGTCTTAAGCAGAAAATAGGTGCCACACCATTAACAGACCCAAGTAATGAAGGATTAGTAAAAGTAAATGGGACTGAGTGCAGAACTCTGATAGACTTGATTCCCAAGTAACAATTACAGTACTTTCATATTTTGGAGTCAGTATCCCTATCTGAGCAAACAAGAACTGACACCAGCAGATGTCCCCATTGAAGGCACTGCAGGACAGGGTGTCCCACACCATGGTGTACTGCAGCTCATATTAAAGATCCTTGGCCAGACACTTGAAAATGTGCCCACATTTGTTGTTCCTGCCACAGAGTACCAAATACATGTTCCTTTGCTTGTAGGGACCAATGTTATTATAGCAAGTGAAAGATATCTGCAGGCTACTCACTGGAAGGGATATCTAGCTAGAGTGAAACAGCAATCCTTGGAATGGTATGTAGCTTATCTGGACATTGGAAAAAGTTGAGTTTGGAGGAGCTGAAGGAAAAGTGGGCCAGGCAAACTATACAGGCCATTGTACTCATATCATTCCTAACAGTCAAGGTCAGGAAGCACATACTAGGTCCTATGCACAAAAACCAAAGGTGCCTACTTGCCACATATCTGAGGCGTGTAGGCAACCTTATGTGTGAATGCCACACAATGGGGGTCCCGCGGACCCCTGGTGTCATTTGCCAAGGGCGTGCAAGACATTTATGCATCCAACTCCCCAGCCCCATGGGCAACTCCACACCAGGGGTGGTCAGGGGCGTGTCTGGGTTGTGCCTGCACTACGTGCCATTCAATAAGGTGTGTAGTGCCAGGTACAGGGGGGCACAGGTTATGGCATCCGGGACCCTGCCATAACCCGGTGCATGTCTCCGTGATCCTCATCTGCCGGGCATGGTGGGAACAGGCAATGGACTTCCATGCAGCCCCAGACCACTAGGCTTCTAGGGAGGGTTGGGACAGAGTATCGTGTGAGTGCCCGACCAATTGTGCAGTGCTGCCACTTTAAGCAGCTCCGCTCCTGTGCTGTGCACCCTTCACATGGGCGCAAGGGATCCACTATGGGACCTGAGTCGGGCATCTGATTGGATGCCTGCCTGGGTCCACCCCTCCACACATGGCTGCCTCATGTGCTCCTGCACACCGGAGGGGAGCAAGGCCATGGACAGGCGCCCCACAGGTGCATGCAGTCATGCATACCTTGCACTCTACACTTGTCCAGGACCACAGAGGTACGTGGACAGGGTATATGCCTTTGGCATGCACCTTCTGCTCCATTAGTGAGTGAATAGAGGCCATTGAATGCAGGGTCCCCAGAGGACCTGGCAGGATATCCTATACTGCACTGGTTGAAGGCCAAGAGTCAGCATTTCTTCCTGGAGGCCTAGCCATTGGTTGTGTTTTGACAGATGTTACAGATGGACATGTACCAGTCAGGGTGTGCAACCTGTCTGCAAGACCAGAAATTATATAAATACATACCTTGTAGAATGCTTTGTAGTAACATCCACTGATGAAATTGCTGGTGTGGGGGAACCAAGCAGCCCAGAGGATTTACAAATTGGGAACATCTGGTAGTCGGTCAGCTGGGATCCTCATCCAGAAGCGAGATACCTAAAGTCTGCCAGAGTCAAAATGTAGTCCCAGCAGTCACAGTGCATGCTGAAATACCCACTGTGGATTTATCCAAGTGTCTAGTACTGAATAAGCAACAACTACATCAGTGTAAAGTTTTACTTAAAAACAATCCTTACTTCTTCTCTCAGCACCCTTTTGACTATGGTTGCATCTCAACAGTTCGGCATGAAATTCCGCTGGTAGATCCAGAACTGTTTTGTCTGCTGTACTGAAAAATACCCCCTTTCCAATACCAGGAAGTAAAAAAAGAGATTGTTGACATGGAGGCAGCCGGAGTCATCCATCCCAGCAAGAGCCCACTTGTATCACCCATTGTTGCAGTCACAAAGAAGGATGGGTTGCTGAGGCTCTGTATTCACTACAGAAAGCCTAATTCCCACAATAATTGACATACTTTTCCTCTTCCCTCAAATTGAAGAGGCATTTGAAAATGGTTCCACCCTTGCATGGTGCCAGTGTTAAGGTGCCAAGTCACTACAGTGCCAAATGTCTTTGTCGACAACTTCCCTTTTTGCAGGAGCTGTGCCCCCCACACAACCACTCAACTAAATATTCTAACTCTGGTGGGATGGACCTTGAGGAGTGGGCAGCAAACTCAAATTTTGGCACTGTAGTGACTAATGCAGGTGCTCTGATGCCATGAAGTGATTAAAAACACTGGGGCAAGCTAAGTATTTTTCAACACTTGACCTCACCTCAGATTTTTGGCAGGTTGAAGTAGATGAGAAAGACAAATACAAAACTGCATTAATCACATCTATAGGCTTGTATGCCTTTTACCTAGATTTCAGTAAAGCTTTCAACACTGTTCCACATAGGAGACTAGTAAGTAAGCTGGGCAGGTGTGGAGTGGGTACAAAGGTGGTAAACTTGGAAAGAAACCCACCAGTCCCATCAGTCACAGTGGATGCTGAAATACCACTGTGGATTTATCCAAGTGTCTAGTACTGAATAAGCAACAACTACATCAGTGTAAAGTTTTACTTAAAAACAGTCTTGACTTCTACTGTTGGTTACCCAAGTTTAGTTAGGGGATAGACAACAGAGGCTGGTGGTAAGTGGAGTTCACGCAGAGGAAGGTAGGATGACCAGTGGCATGCTTCAGGGATCAGTGCTGGCACAGGTCCTCTTTAATGTTTTTATAAGTGACATTGTGGAGGAGCTGGAGGGGGAGGTCCATTTCTTTGCAGATGACACAAAAATCTGCAATAGTGTGGGCACACCTGAGGGGTGGAAAGGATAAGCAGAGGCCTGACAAAACTCAGAGTGGTGAAGGGTATGGCAGCTGGATTTTAATCTACAAAAGTGCAAAATAATGTACTTGGGGCACAGAAATACAAAGGTGGAGTACAACATGGGTGGGGTGTTATTGATGACCACCAAGCAGAGGAGAGAGAGACCTGGGGGTAATCATATCTGATGACCTGAAGGTGGTCAGGCAGTATGATGAGGTGGCTGAGAGGGCTAGCAGGATGCTGGAGTATATAGGGAGAGGTATCACCAGCAGAAAAAAGGAGGTGTTGTTTCCTCTGTATAAATCACTGGTAAGACCCCACATGGAGTACTGTGTGCAGTTCTGAAGAGCACATCTCTAGAAGGACATAGACTGAGTGGAGGCTGTCGTAAGGAGGGAAACTAAAATGGTGCAGGGTCTGCATCAAAAGCCCTATGAGGAGAGACTAAAGGAACTCAATATGTATACCCTGGAACAAAGGAGGGAGAGAGGGATGCTATAATAGAGACCTTTAAATATGTCATAGGGTTAAATAAGGTACAGGAAGAAAGTATTTTTAGAATAAAAGGTGCTCAACAACAAGGGGGCACGCTGTGCAGTTGGTGGGGTAGATTCAAGAGAGATGTGAAAAGTACTTCCTCACACAAAGAGTGTTGGATTCCTGGAACAGCCTACCTGTGGAGGTGGTGGGGGCAAAAACAGCTGTGGGGTTCAAGAATGCATGGGATAGGCATAAGGGTATCTTAATGGAAAGGAAGGGGATAGGGAGAATGAGCCGGATATCAAGTAGGGTCTGCAGTGATATTGTAGGTAAGGGAAAAATCAGCAGACTGGGTGGGCCAAGCATTCCTTATCTGCCAACAAATTCTATGAAGCAAACAGAATGCCTTTTGGACTGCAGAATGCCCGTTCTACTTTCCAAAGGTGTATGACATGCTGCTTGGGAGATCAGAATTGTTCCACCTTGTTTATATACCATGATGATATTGTTGTGTTTTTGAAGACCTTTGAAAAACACTGGGAGTGGCTTCAGATTATATTTGAAAGGTTGTAGCTACAAGGACTAAAGTTAAATCTCCAGAAGTGTCATCTTCTGAGAGAGGAGGTACAATACCTAGGTCGCATAGTTTCCGCTAAAGGTATTGTGACTGACCCAGAAAAAGACAGGTAGAAGAATGGAAAAGACCAACCAACTAGAAAGAAGTTCTCCAGTTTCTGGAATTCTCTGGGTATTGCAGGAGATTTATTGAAGGATATGCATTGATTGCAGTGTCTTTGGACCACCTGATATCCGGCAGCCAATGCATAAAGAGAAGAAGATCTAAGGAAACTTATAATTCAGTCCCCTTCATTTGGACAGATGAGTGAAAAGTGAAATGCAAACCCTCTGGGAGAAACTTACCACTGCTCTAGTAATGGGATATGCCGATTTCAGTTGGATCCATGACACCAGTTCGACAACAAAGCTGTCGGCTGACATTTGTGTGGCAGATTTATGTCAACTGCAATTGTGGTTGACATGAGTCTATCCAAAAAACGTCGTTTCTTTGGGGGGGCTGCATCCCTCTGCTCCCTCACCCCCCCCATAATTCATATAATCAACTCCAAGTCAGAGTTGATTCAGAGAGGGGGTGCAAGACCACGAGAAAGCAGTGCAGGGGTCCTGCCCATTGCTGTGTCACTGTACTGTCATTCGCTGTACAGGTGTTGCTGTTTGATCAGCATACAATTTCAGTTTACTCTTTGTATTTCATACTGATGCCCCTGGTGAGGGTCTTGGAGTGATGATAGCCCAAGTTCATAATGGGGCCAAAATGGTGGTAGCATGTACTAGCCAATGCTTAATTCCAGCAGAAACACACTACCCTGCACATACTGTGGAGTTCTTGGCCCTTAAATGTGTGGTCATTGAGATGCTTTACAAACATCTCTATGGGCATAACTTCACAGTTGTAACAGATTACAGCTCACTGTAACATGTGATGACGTCTGCCAAGTTGGATACTACAGGGCAGTGCTTGGTATCCCAGCTGACCATGCTGGACTTTGACATTTAATATTGAAAGGGAAAGAGCGATGCCAATGCTGTTGGGATATTCAGAATACCAAGAAGGGAAGATGTGAAGGCCCTTCAGACATGCCCCCAGTGTGTGTCTCCACAAACAAGCAAACCCTCTCTTCCTTGTCTTCAACAATCATCAGTAGCACAGCACTCAGGATTATCTAATCAAGCTATTTGCAGTCCCTGGAGAAGCGACTGGAGAAACCCAGGTGGGAACCCAACAGCCATTTACAACTGCTGGAACTGATGTTCTGCCCTCAACAACCAAGCAGGAAATGAGGGCTGGAAAAGAGAGGATGCAGTGGGAAAAGTAATATTCTACAGGATACATGGACAAAAGCCAAAACAGGAAGAGCAAATTCGTGAGTATGAGGATGTCCTGTTGTTACTAAAGAAGTGACTGCAGTTACAGGTACAAGATGGAATCTTGTATCATAGAACTAGAGACAATAAGGAATGGTGATAAAATAGTTGGTTCTAGTGGTGACCAAGCAATGACTTCATAATGATGCAGGCCATTTTGGCTTAGAAAGGATATTTGGATTGTTTTGTGAGAGATTTTATTGGCCTGAATGCACCAAGACATACAGGATTGGTGTGAGAAATGTGAGCACTTAAGGATATGTTAAGTACCTTTGCCTTAGCCTGAAAGTTAACTAGCAAGATTATGTTGATGCCATGACACATGCGTACAGTTGCACCCGTCATGATTCTATGGGCTATGCACCCTTTTTTCTTATGTTTGGGAGGCATCCCAGAGGACTTGGAATTTGGTTTAGCACCTGAAGAATATCCAGTAGAATATACAGTGTATGCCTAAAGCCTCAATAATTGTTTATCTCTTACATACTATATGGGCAGGCAAATCATGTGTCACAGAATTCCAAGAAGCAGCAAAAATGTCAGTATGACTGCAAGGCACAGGAAATGACCTTCCATCCAGGAGACTGAGTGATGATTAAAATAACCTACATCGAAGCAAGGCAAATGTTAGCTGACAAGTGGGAGTCTAAGCCATATGTGGTAATCAAGAAATAGCCTGATATCCAGGTATGTGTTGTGTATATTGAAGATGGTCTAAAAGAGTGAGTTGTGCATCATAATCTTCTAACGCAAAGCATGTTCTTCCACGTTAAACAGAATAAAGCAGAAAAGATACCAGAAAGTACCCTTCTATTCATGGCTGAGGCAGCAGACAGTGATGTATTTAAAACTTCAACAGTAACGACTCATAGCAAAGATAATACTGGTCAACCAACTACATCTGATAATCCTGAACACTCTGGAATACAGTCTTCTGTATTGAGTACAATCATGGTAATAGAAAGCAAAGCTCCCAGGAAATGCCAGCTAATGCTGTATGTGATGGCAGTACCACTATACCATGGCAGAGTAACTACGTGGCTTCTGACCTATGCCCAGATTATCACAATGAACAAGCAAAACTCAGTCTAACCTTCTCTAATTCACTGTATAAAGATATCAAACAAGTATGTCAACAGCTTGAGGTGCCATCCCAATTGTCTAATTCTTTACATCTGACCTAGTCACCAGGACCACCAAGAAGGTATTCGTTAAGAGAGCGTCAACCACCAAGTAGACGTTCGTATTAGTTACAAGTTCCATTCAGAGTTACTATGGCAGAAACTTACATGCAAAAGTTAGCAAGAGGGCACAAATTGTGGAATAAGATGCACAAATTGATGAAGTAGGAAAGGATTAACTGTTCAAATGAAAGAGACTTACAACAAACAAACCATTAAAGGCTTTGTAATATATTTGATAGTGACTGATCACTGGAAGCAATGTTTCCTTGTTAAAATGTGGACGGCGTGGTTGCCTTCACCCAAACAAGGGGTAGATGTAGCAGGGAAGTAATGATTCAAAAGATTCACATAGAGGAGTATTGCACCTCAGAGTGGCATTTAACTTCTGTCACAGGAAGAGTGTAACTGACTGTGTTTTCACTGTAAAGGTAAGTTATTTAGCTAAACTGTGCTTCCTTAATCTGTACTCAATCCATGATTAAAAGTAGCCATCCAAATATAATTTGGATTGATACCTGTTAAAGTTCTAAGCAGTTGATATGATACATAAAGAGTGCTTTTATGCTAAGATGTCCTAGAATTAGAGTGTTCAGGGAAGGGACTTATTATGGGTTGGGAAGCAGTTTATTAAATCTGTTTTTTTATGATT
This sequence comes from Neoceratodus forsteri, assembly GCA_016271365.2. Classification (NCBI taxonomy): domain Eukaryota; kingdom Metazoa; phylum Chordata; order Ceratodontiformes; family Ceratodontidae; genus Neoceratodus; species Neoceratodus forsteri. Next base: position 1,477,008 of record CM057453.1, read on the forward strand.
ATGTGAAATTGTAAATATACCAAGAAAAACTATCTCCTGCTGTTGTTTTGTAGAAACATGTGTGTATATATATATATATATATATATATATATATATATATGTGTGTATCTATGGTGTTTCATTAGAATGCTTTGTAAGGAAAGTTATGGGACTCAGCGGTACGTATGACAGCCACCACAGTACTAGAAATTTAGTGAAAAGTGTACAGCACTGGGTTACAACAGGTTTGCTGAAGTGTATTGTAGAAATATAAATGTATTATGTTCTAAAAAATACTAATTCAAACTTCCTGTGTCTTCACTGTAAAGGACATCAAGAATAAAGCTGCTGATTATAACCTGCATCCAAGAATCTGAACCGTTGATTATTCTCTGAAGACTTTCAAACACAACACAGATTATTTATTTGACTGAACTGTATCCTAAACTAACTACAAGGCCATAGCTAGGCCATATTGGGGAAAGCAGTCTTACAACTATATCTATCTATCTGTCTATCTATCTATCTATCTACAGTATCTACACACACAAGCACACAAAGTAACAAGTCAGTATGCAATGTAACAAGGCAGCATACAGTGTGAGAATCACAATATACAGGGAATACAGTACATGAATTGACAGTGGTTGATACATAATACACAACATAGACATCAAGTCAGTTACTCCAGGTACATTAGGGCACTCACATGTCGACATAAAGTGCTGCTTTAATTTCGCTGTGGTGGTGAAGGTGGAGGTGGAGCAGGTGATGCAAAAAAGATGTTGGGAATATGATAGAGACCTTCAAGTTCCTAAAAGGAACGAACAAGGTAAACTGCAAGGAACTGTTCACCAGATATAGTGAATCTAAAACAGGAGAACCTGAGTGGAAGCTTGCAGGAGGGGTCAGAAAGTCAGGAGGGACATGAGAAAATTATTTTTTTATTTCCATACTCCCCTAGCCCCGTATGGGCTTGCCAGGAGTCCGTAGTGTGTCAGACACCAACCCCACCTCCCCCCGGAATAGGAGAGCAGTCCAACGGATGCTCCATCCTACTGCCCCCGGCTGGATCTCCGACTCCTGGATCAGTCCCAGAACCCAGGTCATCGACATTGCAGACAGCAACCATGCCTCTGCACCAGCAGGCTGGCTGGGACATGAGAAAATTCTGTTTCACAGAGTGGTAGAGCCCTGGAACAGCTGGTGGGCCCAAATTGTCAATAGCTTCAAGCACAGTTGGGACAGAGTCAAGGGACAGGTGGTAACATGGGGTTAGCAGTGGGACCAAAAACATGGGGGGAAGGTAGCTGGGACAAATCATACCAGATAGGTACTAGGTCTCAGCATAGGATAGTGTATTACGGGCAGACTGGATGGACAAATTGTCTTTTTCTGTTATCATTGTCTATGTTTCTGTGCTCCTGAGGGCAGACAAATCCCTAGTTTGGGTAGGTGGAAGATAATGGCAGCTTGGCGAGTCTCCTTTTTTTTAATCAGGGAAATATGCAGTTATTTGCCTCTGTCTGTAGCAACTGATAGACAAGGTTTGTGTATCAAGAAAAAAGGCAGCCTCTGCCCGATGGCTCAATGAAACTACATTGTGCTTCCATGCTGGTGACCTGAGTTAGGAGATGAGCCCGGGGTTACTGGGATTGGGTGGCCAGGCTAGGGAGTAGCATCAGCTCAGTGAGTGTTGCTGTGAAGAACCCGCCATAGGTTGCATCCAACATGTGGGGATTGACCAGGGAAGAGGGAGAAAAAAACACACTAAAAAGTATGTGACTTGGTTGTCTGAATGATGGTCCCTTTTGGTTGTTGGACTTCACTCCATGTGGATCCCTGGTGGCCATAATGGCGGGGGAAGTGGTTGTTGGGGCTGGGGATTGGCAGGGACCTGAAGAAAGGAGTATGCAATGGTTAAAGTGCCAAACAGCTCTATAGGAAAAAAAAAGAAGATAAGAAAAGCAGCCAAGGTAAGGTAGGAGTTTGCCAGAATTTGGCATCAATTAAAGCAGTGTGGTAAGCACACCTATAATGCAAGTTGGACCTGCCAATAGAAGCATATAGTTGGAAGTGTTGGATATGGGATGCACAGTTAAAGGCACACCTACAGGACATAAGGCATCATAAAGACTATTCATTTTGGACAGAGACAGTTTGGGTTCAGCAACATACTGTACATCTTCATCACTTTTACAGCAACAAACTGTGATACCACAAACAAAGGATTAGGACTTCATAGAACATAGAAACATAAAATCGAATGGCACATAAGGACCATTTGGCCAACCCAGTCTGCCCACATTATTCATTATTTTTCTCTTCTACCTTCATTTTTGCTGTAGACCCACTTGATCTAAGGTGCTGTCTCTTCCCCCCCTTACCCCTACAATTCCCTTGTGCCATTAGCTACAGTATTGAGGGCTCCACCCACTGACTTTGCTTGGTTGACCCTTCCCATGTAATTCTCCAGGCAGTGTTGGGGGAAATTTTCAAGCTGCTAGGATGGGTTGCTAATTTTCTAAGTCCTTATGAACCCTTATGGCATAATCCCAGTTTGTGCGTGGGGGACTCTAAGATTTATTGGGGTTCTTGGGTGTCCAGGGTGGGAGATTTGGTGGATCAGAGGAGTGGTGTACTCTTGTGTTTTCAGCAACTGCAATTGAGATATGGGCTTCACACCCCTGAATGCTGGAGATTCTTTCAGATTCTTCATGCTCTCAAGTCGAGCTTTTCCAAAGACTTTATATTATTATCCACAGAACTGACAAAGCATTTACACCAGTGGTTCAGGTGCACCAAAGGGCTCACGAGTATAATATATAAGTTACTACAAAAAACTTCTTTACCAGATTGGGGTGCCAACTCTCACCATATGGAGGATATCCAGAAGAAATTAGATGGGGCAGATTGGGTCAAATGCACATAGGGCTATTCCAGAGTCAAAATTACAACTTATTCAAAAAAAGGTTTTGAGTAGATGGTACAGGACACCTAATAAACTGATAAAAATGGGCCTTATTGATTCAGACCGGTGTTGACATTGTGGGCATGCTGTAGGGACCCGATATCACATTCTCTGGAGTTGTACTCATTTGGGGAACTGGTGGCCTGCTCTTATTGAATTCTTGGAGTGCACTTTACAATTAGACATTCCCCGCTCCCCATGTTTTTGGATCCTTGGGGATCCTTCAGTGTTAGATGGACAACTGACATGTTACATGGTTATTTTATAAGTAGCAGCTATGGAGCCTAAACACCTCCTCCTTCTCAGGTGGAGAACTTCTAATCTTCCTTCTCTTATTCAATGAGTGAATGCTGTTTCAAAAATTGCTTCATTCCTACAGGTCCTACATTGGAGAAGGAAGACACTTTCCAGATTTCACCAGCTATGATGACTATGGCTAAATCAAGTTGGGGCAATTGGTTCATGATTTGGTATAATCAGATTGTATATTGTATTTATGATATGCTGTTAATAATACACACTGAATATTTCAACGTGAGGTCAGACATGGATTAAGTTTCTCTTAGTTCACAATTTGTCCTTTCTCTGTTTGGGTATTTAGTGTCAAATATGTTGTGATGGTTCTTTTAGGAGGGACCCTGTTATACATTATGTAATGGTGGTGTCACATGGCATCTTGGATGTTTTATGATTTTTTTGATTACTATGGTGTGTGGTATTCTAAATTATTTTCAATAAAATGTTAATATACAGAAAAAAAAATCCCTTGTGCCTTTCTCACGTGTTTTTGAACCCTGCATCTGTTTTCACCCCCACTATATACACTCTTTCCGTAAAGAAGTATTTCCTCACATCTTTTCTGAACCTTCCCCCCTCAAGCTTTATAGCAGGCCCCCTTGTTCTAGAGCACCTTTTTTAATTAAACGTACTCCCCCTCCTGTATCTTATTAATCCTGGTGAGGTATTTAAAGGCCTCTGTCATATCCCTTCTCTCCCTCTTTCTTCCAGGGTGTACATATCAAACTCCTTTAGCCTCTCTTCCTTGAGCTTATGATGCAGACCAAGCACCATTTTAGTAGCCCTCCTCTGGATCACCCCCACTCTGTTTATGTCCTTTTTGAGATGCAGTCTCCAGAACTGGACACAGTACTCAAGGAGGGGTCTTACTAGTGACCTATACAGGGGCAACACCACCTCCCTTTTTCAGCTGGTGATACCCCTTTGTATATATCCCGGCATCCCACTAGCCTGCCCGACTGCTTTGTCACATTGCCTCACCACCTTTAGGTCATCTGATATGATTACCTCCAGGTCACTTTCCTGCTTGATCATTGTGAGTATCACTCCACCCATTTTTTACTGTGCCCCTGGATTTCTATGCCCTAAGTGCTTTAATTTGCACTTTTTTTGCATTAAAAACCAGCTGCCATATCCTTGATCACTTCTCAAGTGTTTTCAGATCCCTGTTCATCCATTTCAGCCCCCCCTCCAGAGTGTTCACCCTGTTGCAGATCTTGGTGTCATTTGCAAAGAGGCAGACCTTCCCTTCCAGCCCCTCTGCTATGTCACTAGTAAAGTCATTAAGAAGGACCGGTCCCAGCACTGTACCCTGAGGTATCCTGCTGGTCATCCTCCCTTCCTTGGAGTGTACTGTGTTTATCACCACCCTCTGCATCCTATTCCCTAACCAGTTTCTTACCAGGTTACCACCTTGTTGCCCACCCCCAAGCTGCTTAGCTTGCTTACCAGTCTCTTATGTGGACACTGTCAAAAGATTTGCTGAAACCAGGTAGGCCATGTCCACTGCTCCAACCTGATCTAACTCCTTGGTTACCCAGTCAAAGAAATCTATCAGACTTGTTTGGCATGACCTCCCCCCTGTGAATCCATTCTGCTTTGGGTCCTGTAATCTGTTGGATTCCAGATATTCTACTATCCTTTCCTTAAGTAGTGTCTGTATTAATGTATCCACCACCGATGTCAGGCTGACAGGACTATGATTGCCCACTTCTTCTTTGCTACAACCTTAGTCAAGTGTTACTACATCTGCCATTCTCTAGTCCTCAGGGACCACTTCGGTCTCCAGAGATCTGGTAAATAGGTTTGCCAAAGATGCAGCCCATTTCTCCCTGAGTTCCTAAAGAATTCTTGGATGTACTGCATCTGGTCCCAGATTAAGCAGCACAGCAAGAGCAGATGAATGCTACAGTAGTTTAGGGGACATAGATCCAGCTGTCATGAAAGTTAAACCTGTAATGAACAACAAAAGGAAAAAACATGCAGGAATTCTATAAAATATAAACAAACTGTGTCAGACTACTAAGTTTTTAAACATTTTCTTAAAAGTGACAACCTTACTTTAAGCGGCTTATTTTCATATTCTAGAGCCTTAGGTCCCATAGCCATCCAGTAAGGCCTACAGTGCAGTTCTTGTAGGATGCCCATGGTCTCTCTGTAGGAAGAGAGGCTAAAGACCACTGCATATAGCATCCATTCTTATGTGGCAAATATGAAATAAGACACATGGGCCATGTTACCCAGTATTATCCGTGCCCAGAACATCTGATGTGGTGCAAATAGAGTACATTGAACATAGTGTTAAAGCCATTGGAATGAGTGAACAAGTGGCTCTACAGAGAAGGAAGGCTGAGAGTCAACTGGTTCTGTGGGGGTGTAAGAGGGGAAATATGAAGGATAAATAAAGAGGTATAAAAGTTACATTCTGTGAACTCACAAAGTATTCAAATTGCTTAATTCAGGAAACAGATGCATACCTAAAGGTTGAACACCATTATAAGTGGAGAGTTAGTTGTCTTTGGAGGAGCTTTGGAAGAAAGTCCTCTGTTACATTTCCCCTTGGTGATGGAATTCATTAAGTCTCATTTGGCAGAACCTTTGTGCTTTAATATGATCTCAGCTTCAATACAAAATGTCTGGATATTAGTAACTTATTATTTTTCAGACAATGCCATCCTAATATGTCATCAAGGTTACACGAACATAAAGAAAGGCATTTGTACGGTAAAATTGCTTCTTGACCTGGTAACCCTTGTGGAAGGGATGCAATCTCAGTTTCCTTGATATACTCGGATAAATAAAAGTTATTGTTGCAGTATATACTGTACCTAAAGTAGTTGGACATTGTCTTCCTACATTATACACCCTTACAGACAAATCACTGCAAAAGAAAATCCAGAAGTTAATGTTGTAAACAAATATAAAAAAGGTTCTGAGAAATGCAGCTTTCTGAGCAGCTATTAACATTCAATCAGCCTTATGTTAATCTTTAATCAACAAAAATTTAGAGCATGATCATGAGATGCTGAACAAGGTTTAACACTACTTATTACACTTTTGATAATTTTAAGAATGTTACAAGAGTAAAAATCCACTCCAGGTGTGTGTCAAAGGTGTATATTCTCACTTCCTTGGTGGCTGAAAGCCCTCAGCTGTGCCTGAGGCCTCACAATCCACCCAGGTCATTCGGTTATTACAATATTGTCACACACCCAAATGTAGATTATTCCTTATTCATAAAACACTTTTACTATAATAGCAATAAGGTACTCCCAAGGGTTATTTTTATCACCAGTTAGTTTCCCTCTAGGAGTATGTGGCACTCAGCTGAACCTCATGCCACATTTCACCCCTAGAGGTTGATTAACATAAGCCCTGGGAGTGTCTTCTTGCTTAATTAAAGAGTTCAAGAGAGCACTTGTGGCCAATCGGACCTACGTGTGAGATAACATTATTCTGTTAAGAATGCCTCACATGCTGTTGTCCTGAAAACAGGCTTGTTCGTGAACTTTTTAAAGTGTTTTTAAAAAAAATTACACTTGATTAATCATGCACTTATACAGCTCTGCTGGCATCCTTACAATTGTTAGAGAGCTCTCTCTTATATTCTTAGGATGTTAGAACTGCTCACCCTTGGCTTGCAATTCTCATACCTAAAGAATGCACATGATGGGAACCCAGTCTTCTACTTATGAATGTGCTGAGTGATGTATAAATAAGTAATACAGGTTCAATTTAATGGGTATTAATTTAGAAAAAAAAGCACAGAAACATGATACTATTATAGCATTCTTTAAATATGAGTGTTTTTCTTACAGGGCCTCCCAACTCAAGTGGAATAAAGTTAGTCATCCAGCATCCAGTTGTGTAATCGTCCGTACTGCATAAGTACACTTATATACAACGACTGACTCATGATTTTAGATTGTTAAAGGCATTTTATGCTAATTGAGGTTTGTGAGTTAACATCATTTACCCTTCTCTCTCCATTCAAAAATGAAATACTTCCTTGGGTACGCTCAGAGAAATTGTCAAATAGTGCATTAGCATCAAATTTGCAGAGTGTCCTCTGTGTCTTGACTTAGGTTACTTTCAAAGAATCAGTTTAGCAGCATTGTAACCTAATTTGTTTTCCATTATAGCTTAGAGCATATACTTTGCCCATGTATTTAATCGCAGGAAGCCTTAGGGAACAGTATCATTCAAGCTTGAACTGGGGTAGAGGTTGCTGCTCTTGAAAGCTTGCAGAAATTAAATATGTTGGTAGTGAATAACCCAGAAGCTATGATGGAACAGAAACTCAATTTTCCTTATTGACAGAGCTTTAGAATTTGCATGTTGTAACCTATCATCAGTTTTAATAAAGGGGCACAGTTGGCGAACCATTTCTCTTACTTAGCAAGATTGTAGAGTTTGTCATCTATAGCTGATGAGTCATCCTTCAGCCAGTATTGCATCAAAACAAAAGAGGTGATCTTTTGAATGTAGTTTCCATACTTGAAACCATAGTAAAATGTAACTGTAGCATACCACACCACACCACACCACACCACACCACACCACACCACACCACACTGAATGCCAATATGACATGAGTAAATGGAATGATAATAGCGGAATTATAGATGCTCCTCAGGTCATAGTGTATAGGTTTTAAATTGCAAGACTGAGCTCTTTAGTAGGGTATCAAGTCCAAGACAGAGATGGATCTATAATTCAGCACAGAAGATCCTGTGTCTTTTGAGATAATTATCAAAAAATCATTAAAGAAAATCTTTGAACATGGTGCAGGAGATTACACTAGGAAACTTGGAGTGCTGCTCTCAAAGGAAGACAAACTAACTGGCTGCCATTCATTTCACATACTATAGTTATTTATGTCTTTTGGATGACTGCATTAACTATATTTTAAAATATGAAGCCTGAAGAAGTACTCTACATTTGAGTTCATTACCTTTTATTTTTACAGTGTATTTACCCAGAATAGCATAACTGAGATTAAGCAGCTCACTTTCCATGGAATCCTGCTTTTGCCTGTTTCTGCAGCTTGGGTTAATTAGAGCATGGAGATGTTAAGTGATTTGTTTAAGGACACACAGTCATTATTTGGCTCTAGTGGCATTTGAACATGTGATCTCCTGGTTCCCGAACCAATGCTTTAACCACTAGACCACAATGGCTCAAGAAAATATATAATTTATTGATATTGCCTGCTCATGTATCATACTGTAAATGTTTTCCATATGCTGTTGCTGTGGTATGAGACAGAACATGTTACGAATGGATAGATTATTTGTTATCTAAGGGCCTGTTCACAAAACAGATCTTTCTGCATGACTCCAGTTCTGAAATTAACAAAGTGTTATTCACCTCCTCCACTACTTGTCCTTGTCGCAAATGCATTCTCCAAATGTCTTCACTCCCCAGCATGGCTACAGAATTTCACTGCAGCTGAAGGGGTGTCCCTGGAGGTTGAGGTACTAGACATCAGACCTGTCTTTACAGAGCTGCCATCAACTCCAGGAAATCTTTGAGGAACATATTACATAGACACTGTTCAGCTTATGTTTCATATAGCTTCTTTAGTTCCCTCCTCCCTGTTCTTTATACTGAGAGCATTTGCGTGAAAACAGAGGGCTGTATTTTCAAACCAAATTGGGAATAAGTCCCACTCCTCAACTCCAATTGCAGACAGAAATATCCGCAGCTGTGGAGATTTGTATTTGCAGTCCCCTGCAGCTGTGGAAGATGTTGTGCCTGGTCCAACTGGCTGTAACATTTTTCCATACAGTAGCTGTTGGGGAACAACACCCACAAGCTACCATAAATCATGGATCCAGTTGCAAACTGGCTACACTTTTGAAAATACTGTAGCTGTGGGGAAAACTGCAGTTCCGCAAGTGGAGACCCACTTGGTCTAGTTTTTCCCCATAATTGTGGGAGATATGAGGACTCTGAAAATCTGGCCCTGGATCTTTATACCTCAGAATTCATCTGCTTTGGCTGCTTATTCCCCAGTTGAAATCATAATCCTCTGTTGTGGCATTGCAGTCTGCTGCCATGGGAATGACCGTGATATCACAAGCAGAGAACTATGGACACAGGTGAGAAATAAGCAACAGAAGCAGATGGATGCAAAATAACATATACCCCAATAATGCAAAGCATCAGAGGATGAAGGTCATCATCATCATCGTCATCCTTTTATTTGTAATAAGGCACCCTTCCAAAGCTCAGGGCGCCTGCACAATATTCATAAAAACATTATAACAATATCAGCAGTCAGTAAATAGCAGGAAATCAAGACCCATTAAAGGCTTGATGGAACAAATGTGTTTTAAGGCTGGACTTAAAACCCTCGACGGTCAGGCTATCTCGTATCTGGCGAGGTAAAGAATTCCACATGGTAGGTGCCAAAAAGGCAAAAGATCTTGCGCCAGATATTTTAAGTTGTACCCTGGGAATCTCTAGTGATCTCTCACTGGTGGATTGGAGTGCACAGGAGGGACAGTAGGGATACAGAAGGTCTTGCAGGTAATGGGGTCCCTGGCCATGTAGAGCTTTATAGGTCAGCAACATGACCTTGAAGGTTGTCCACCACTGTACTGGCAGCCAGTGCAATTCATGCAGCACATGTGTTATATGGCTTGATCTAGAAATACCACGATGAATAAATTGAGACTAGTTTTGCTTTAAGCAGGAGCACATGCTGCCAAATGGCCTCTCTCAAGCACTGCAAAGGCTGGAAACAGAAGATGCAGACCCATGTTTCCTCTTTCTCAGGATTCATCAGCATGCCTTATCTGTCTCTAAACCCACAGAGAAAATGAACCATCCCTTATGATGTACTGTATGCTCCCCTTCCCCATCTCCCAGTGTGCATCTGGAAATGAGCTGTTACAAGCTCAATTTGTCTTTCCTGGTGAAACTTTTAAAATAAATAACTATAATAAATAAATGATAATTGTCTTGCCAAATGAAGAAACAAATGAAGCCTAAATGATAGAAAAAAAATTTGTCAGCAGAAAAGGACTACTTGGCCTACCCAGTCTGCCCAGATGTTCCCTGTCTAATCTGTCTTGCAGACCCTTACTGACCTCTGGCTACCCTCCCTCCTCCCTGCCTATTTACTATTATTCTCCTATGTCTATACCACACATGCTTGAAGCCCCCCCCCCATTGTTTTCACCTCCTCCACTTCCACTGGTAGTCTGTTCCAGGCATCTTTCACCCTTTCAGTGAAGTAGTGTTTCCTCACATCCCTGTTAAACTCCCCCAGCTTCATCACATGTCCCTGGTTCTAGTGTTCTTTTTCATTTGAAAGAGACTCCCCTCCTGCACCCTGTTTATTCCTGTGAGGTACTTGTAGGTCCATATCATGTCCCTTATTGCTCGCCTCTATTTCAAGGTGTACATGTTGAAATTCCTTAGTCTCTCCTTTCAGGGCATTTTGTGCAACCTCTGCACCATTTTTGTTGCCCTCCTCTGGACTGCCTCCACCCTGTCCATATCCTTTCTAAGGTGTATCCTCCAAAACTGGGCATAATACTCCAGGTGGGGTCTCACAAGCGAACAATACAGTGGCAATACCACCTTCGCTGTAGCCCTACTCACTGCTTTGTCACACTGCCCTGCCATGACAAGGTCATCAATTATGATAACCCCACCGTCCCTTTCCCTGCTTAGTGACTGACAGCACCCCCCACCCAATCCAATAATCAGTTTCTGGTTTCCTAGGCCCTGGGTGCATAATTTTACACTTTTGGCATTGAACTCCAAGGGTTGAAGCAAGCAACAACCTGTTTTCGTTAAACTGTCCTTAATTTTACATAAGAGGATTGAAATATAGCAGTGATATAAAATGCAGCCTTAATTGTGCCATAACATTGTGTTCTTCAAGGTTATCCTGGAATCCTCAGCTGCTCTGTAAACTAAAGTGGATCTTGGTTATAGAGAGCTGGTGATACACTGTGGTGTTCAAGAAGACTGTGTGATATGACTTTAGAGTCAACAGAGCCCTATGAAAGCTTTTTTTCCCCGTCTTGATTTTTATTTGCCCTCCTCTGACCTTGCACCAGGGCTTGTCATGCATGGCACTGCCACCCAGCCTGCACCAGGAGGCGGCCAAGTGCCGAGGAGACCCTCAGATCCCTCCCAAGGAGGAGCACTGACAACTGGCAGCTCAATCTGCTCCTCGCCCTCCCACCTGTCTGACCCCCAGTGCTCCGAGCTTGAACCCACACCTGGGTCACCAGCATGGCACAAGGTGTGGCATTCAGCGCCTCAACCCTCAGTGCCACCGGGCCGGCTTAACACTTTTTTTTTTTAACTAAATAAATAACTGATCTTCACATTTGGAGAAATGCTTCACAAAAACAGAAATTTTAGCTCTGTTATCTGACCAAACAGTTGATACATGTCTTCTGCATGATATACAGGATCTGGTGAGTGATTCTCAGTTGGGTGTCCTTGCTTATTTTTGGGTTGGAAGTATAGGCTACAGGTTAGAGTAATGAGCTGTGAATGAGCTTGGTACATCCTGTAGACCTGGGTTTAACTCCCACAACCTCCACCTGCATACTGTGCGACTATGAGCAAGTTACTTAACCTTCCCATTTCTTCTGGTTCACCCCTGGAAACAGGCACGTATAGTGATGTACATTGCCAAATAGCACTAACAACTTTTTAGACCCTGTGACTATATGTTTCACAGTTCAGTGCTGTAGCCACCAGATCTTGCTGTGACTGCATAAATGTAAAAACAGCAGCTTAAGCTGTTGCTTAATAGTAAAGAGGCTGGTGGCACAATCCACATGATAGAAAAATAAAAGAACAATACTATAGTGCAATAAGAACCTATTTAATTAAATAAGTGATGCTCCCAGCACATCCTACATGATATACTTTGTGTACCAGAGATGGACAGGGTACACACACTGCCAGTACTTTGGTATTCTCCTCCTTTCATTAGGTTATTTTTGATTTTCTACCAATTCATAGTTTTAATTTTAGTTGCAATCTTAAACTCATATTATCATTTTAAATACTTTCTTGTCAGTATTTTGTGTAATACCATCCGTTGTATGTCTGTCGCCCTTCCCACTGACGTGGAACCTCTGTAAAAGAGCTGTTATGTACTCAAAGATATTGTAGTGTGAGAATGAATAAAATAAATAAATAAAAAACATATATTTCTATATCAGCAGTATTTTGAACCAGTCATATCTGTGATTATTTTGCTTATTAATTCTAATGCTTGCATGTCTTAAGTTAAATTGTAGTAGGCTAGCCTTGCTAGACATAAAAGCAGTACTATTTTTTATTTTAGATCTGTAAATGTCAGTTTAAATCCATTATTTCTTCCGTTGCTGCACTGTAAGCTTTGTCGTAGTTTTTTTTTTTTATTCTATTTATCTCCTGGGTATGGGCGGGGGATGTACCCCCACTTCAGTGCCTGGATCTTGCACCCGGCATCTCCCCCAGACTGCCAAGACTGGGAGGCCCACAGCTTGCCCCCTGTGCATGGCTCCCTGAGGGGAAAGACCAGGATCCACCTTAGGCCTCAGCTGAAGTTTATGCCAGGGGCATCATTAGGGTGGAGTTCCAGGGGCTTCACAGTGTGTCTGGCTCAAGGGTTTTCTCTGTAAGTTTCCCCAGGAGGTGCAGACATGCAGTGATATCAGAGCGGGTTGGGCATGCTCCTGCACCCAACCTGCAGACATCCACTCTCGCCTCCACCCACTGAATAGTGGTCCTGGCTGTTGCACACACAACCTCCACTGGGTGTTGCTGGCATCCCGGGAAGCCACAATCCTCCCTCCTGGAGGAGAAGAGCTGTCCATGGGATGCTCATCTTACCTCCCTGCAGCTGACCCTCTGTTGCTCTGCACTCATTCTCGAATGAGGGTTGTCAGCACCATGGGCAGTAGCACTTCTGCTGTGCTGGCAGGCTGGCCGGCTTTATCATAGTTAAGGAGTACATTTCCCAAATATATATATAATTTATTCTTTCCAGAAAACTGCATTAACGCATCAGTTAGGGTTCAGATTAAACTGACAAAAGTAGGGAATGTGGCATTAGGGTTCCCAACCCTAACTCCTCACCCTCACCCCCAAACAGAAAAAGGAAAAACATTAATTTTTTTATTGCCCTGACTATTGGTGTATCAGGGCTGGGGTCTTCTTTGGGGTTTTCATCTCTAACGCTCACCCTATTGTGATATAGCCTTCTAATGTACAAAACTGTGTCTCCGCACATATTACAAAGAACCTGTAGGCCCTGTCTGAAGAAAAATGTATCACTTGTCACCTTATTTGGTCATGGAATGGGGTAAGCATTCAGATTGAGACCCCAAGGAAGACTCCACTCTTGATTCAACAAGAGTTAGGGCTGTGAAAACCATATGTTTTTTCCTTTTCCTGCTTGGGAAGTGGCAGTGGGGAGTAAGGGGTGGAAACCCTAATGCCAAATTTCCCTACTTTTGTCAGTTTAATCTGAGCCCTAGCTGATGCATTAACACATTTTTTTGCAAAGAATTTACTGACTTTTTGAGATAGTAGAAGTGTATCCTCATTCATGCAGGTCCCTTTTGGACCTGTGTCAACACATCCACCAGGCTAGGGAAGTGCAGGGCCCTGTGGGCCAAGCACTTCCATGCCTCTAGAAAAGCAATATATGTGCTTGGTTCTAATTGTTTTTTTTTTGTGGGTCTCACTTCAAAGGAAGAAATATAATAAGTGTCTCTCTTAACTGCCAGCAGTTCATTGTATCTGGGAAAAAATGTGGTTTTCACTTTTTTTTTTCAGTTTTTGTTGACCGGGTAAGTGCACTAGACAAATCCTGCCTATTTTCAGGCACGACCCGAGGGAGGGGGATACAGATGAATGCTAGCTGACATTGAACCAGATTGAGCAGTTGGTGGTATTTTTAGTGAATGAGGGAAATTTGGCCAGTACACCGGGGAAATTCCTCTACTGGCTGCTTGGTTGCCGCAGTAGGACACTGTGCTGATGTCACGCTGCGGGATGGCAGCAGTTAGGCAGAGCATGTTGGAGTCGGAGGTCGACCAGAGCACTACTAACGATATGGAGACTATTGCAGATGCACAGAGCTTACCTGAAGCACTTTTGAAGGATTCTTGCTTGGAAACAGCACTGGAGGTTCACCTGAGCATTCTGGAGGTGGCTGGTGATATTCCAGCGAGCGGGAGTGACCTGGGAGACGGTACAATGGAGACCCCAATAATCAGTTCGTCAGTGCCCTGCAACAAAGTCTTAGGAGGTGGAGCTGTTTCGGAAAACACACAGGCGGAACAAATGCTACCAGAAAATACAGTGACAGGACTGACTTTGGAAGCGGACGCGGGTGTCACAGTTAATGCGTCGGCGTTTTGGACTAAAGAAAAAGGCCCAGGAAGCTTCCATGGACTGGTTGGAGATACTGCTTTGTCAGCAGCAGGATGGTGGAAAACAGACACCGGACAGTGGATTCCTGATTCTGCATGGACAGATTTTCAATTGACTCACCAGGAGATATGCATGCCACCGATTCCACTTTACTGGGCCCAGGTACTAGTGACACATATCTTAAAGAGCTGTATTCACTGAGGGTGGGAGGGTGTTTTGGTTTCTTTGAAACCAGCCACCTCCTTTACTGTTTCGGGGTTAAGAGTGATACGGTTGAACAGCCATTGCAGGCAGGGGTTCAGATACTCATGATAGACCTCCAATGTCAGAATTATTTAAAATAAATTAGAACAAGCCCCAGACGAATGCAGTTAGAATTAGATACAAGGGTGGTCTTACCGAGCATCCGACTAGGTACTATGTATTTAAACAACTGTTACAGTTTTCTATGGGATTTTCTGCTGCAGACTTATATGCATTGATACATGTTTCAGGTGAGGATTCCTTTGATATCAGTTTTCAGTCCCACGTTTTGTTAGATAAATTTTGGGATAAGTATACTACCCTTAAATCTACTCCGATATGGACTCCTTTTTTTGTTATACCCCTCACTAAACCCCAAATCCGTTATGTGACCATTATGTTTCGAAATGAGGGGGTTAATGTTAGCGATATTTATCACTGGTTGCAATCTAAATGTGAAATTTTAAGTCCCCCTGAGGCTTTATTAGATTCGGAAGGTATCTGGACTGGGAGTTGGAAGTTTAAAGTGAGACTATTTCTAGTTAATTCTGAGATTATTCATCTACCTAATAGTTTCTTTTTAGGGAAAGATAGGGGAGTTTGTTTTTATGGGGGGCAGCCCAGGGCCTTTATAAATGGGGCCAGAACTCATTTAAGCAGTGTTTGTGACATGTTAAAATGCCCTTTATGTGGTAGTTTTGGGCATTCTGTTGATATGTGCACTAATATTTTCAGTGCAACCTCTGTGATGAAAAGGTCATACTTTTCACCAGTGTTCCTGGGCCCGGGGAATTGCTCTGACGGGTGGGATCAGGATGAGTTGTTACGAAAGGCCCAGTCTAAGAGACGTGAGCCTGTTGACAAAACAGCCTCTGGGGTTTCCCCTGTTTTAGTGACTGAACCTAGACCAACTACAATCCCAGCAAGGCCTGCTGCTAGAGACCCTCAGACCTCTGTAACTGGACATAGTGCTTCTCAATCCCCTGCTCCTGGTAAACCTGTAGACTCTACCATGCCCCCCGTTTGAAATTGTCAAAAGTAGGAGGTTGACTAGGGCATCCTCTAAGCAAATTTCTGTACCCCCTTTACATACAGACAATTTTTTTCCCCCCTTCAGGATGATCCTAGAGAATCTGATCTAGAATCTGACTCTTCCCACATATCAGAGCTCATTACGGAAGATGATGAAACTAAATCAACAGAATTGGCTAAAGAGAAAAAAGGGAAGAAAGGAAAAAAGAGAAAAGTTAGCCAAAAGAACAGTCCTTAATGTTCTTGCTTTTTCATGTCCGTACTGAAGATAGCCACCTACAACGTATGCAGTTTGGAAGCATTCCAAAGACAACTACCAATTTTAATGTATTTGGGGACTTTGAAATTGGATATCATTCTTCTACAAGAGACACGGATCCAATCCCTTTTTGAAGTATCCCAGATACAAAGGAAATGGATTTGGGGCCCTTCCTTCTGGACATTTGGTTCAGATGTGGTAGATGGGCTGGGGGTATTATTTGGCAGCACAATATTTAAAATCTCAAGGGTTATTGACTTACTCCCTGGTCGAGTGCTCATCTTAGATTTTTCCTTTGGAGAATTTTCTTTTAGACTGTTGAATTTGTATGCCCCACAAACAAAGTCATCTCGGATAGAGATTTTCGAAACACTTAAACCTTATCTCTTTACGAGAAAACATATTATTTGGGGGGGTGACTTTAATTGTTCTTTAGATACTCATTTGAATAGACCTCAGACAAAGAAAATATATTGTGACTCTCACTATCTTCACAAATTAACACAGGATGTAGGCCTTACAGATGTCTATAGACTTTTACACCCACGGGGCGGAGACACATATTTTAGACATACCTTTTCCACCCGTATTGATATGTTCTTAGTCTCCAAGTATATTTTTCCAAAAGATTGTTCGGTTCGTCCTACTGAATTTTCTGATCACCATATATTGTTCAGTACTCTTTTTTTTAGGTCATTTACCTCCCGTTTTTTCCTCTCTTCATAGCAGATGGAGGTTAAATACTTCCTTTCTGCAAGATGAACATCATTATTCTATGCTGGAAGAGTTTTTCTTTGCTAAATACTCTACTATGGGTCTTTTTGAGAATTTGTATGACTGGTGGTTCCAAGTGAAAATGGAAATAAAATTTATGTTTATGTCCTGGGGTAAATCAAAAGTTAACTCAAATTACCTCCGATATTTATTATACAGGAATAAATTGTACAAATTAATGTCCTTGCCACCTAAAGATCATGCTTCCTGCCATTCTCAGATTCTAGAAACAAAGAAATTGGTGAAAGAATTTCAATATGATAGGGCAAAATCTTTAGAACTGGAATTTAAATATGGGATAAAACATAGCCCAACGTCTGACCCCTTTCAGGCTTGCAAAACTAGGATTACTAATACCATTATGACTGGCCTTATTAACCCTCAAGGGGACTTAGTCACTACTGAAATTGGGATTTTATCTGTTGTTCAACATTATGTGCAAGAGTGTTTTTCAAATCCAGACACAGTGTCTCTCGAGACTTTCCCACTTCAAAAATTCCCTACTGTTCCTAAACTCCCAGACAACATTTTACAGTCCTTGGTACAGCCTATCACTTCTCATGAAGTGGGACGTGATAAAACATTTGAAGCCAGGAACTGCTCCAGGTTTGGATGGTATACCGAATGAATTTTATAAACTTTGTTCTTCATATATGGAATTTTTTACCTCCTGTTTTCAATTCAGTTTTGAATGCTCCATCTATTAAAACCTGGTCCACTTCTCTTATGACATTTTTGTTTAAGAAAGGTGATAAGCAGCACATATCTAATTGAGGCTGATTAGTTTATTAAATACGGATTATAAAATATTAACTAGAATATTACATAACCGCCTTATACTAGCTGCGGAAATTTTAATTCACCCAGCTCAAATGTGTTCTATCCCTACTAGAACTATCCAACATAATCTATATTTGATACGAGATATTTTCTCTATGGGGTCAACTATTTCTTCTGATTCTGCTATTGTAGTAGCTTTGGATCAAACCAGGGCTTTTGATACGGTGAGCCATTCCTTTTTGTATTTTACCTTACTGAATTATGGTATTCCGGAGCTCTTTGTACGCTGGATAACTAATTTATACAGCCAAGCTGTGACACTCCCACTAGTTAATGGACTTATGGGATCAGAGATTGCAATTAAGAAAGGGGTAAGACAAGGATGTCCTTTAAGTCCTTTGTTATATACTTTTAGTTTAGACCCCGTTATTAGGACTATTATCTCTGACTCCCAGATTTTCGGCCTTGCCCCTGCCCCTGGGTTGGATTTTGTAAAAATTACAGCTTTTGCCGATGATGTTACTCTGTTATTGGCTAATGTTACCTCATTGCAGAAGGCACTGGATATTTTTTCTTTTTTTGGGAAATTTTCGGTGGTTCTTTAAATAGAAGTAAAAGTTTTGTAATACCTCTACAAAAGATATCTTCACAGATAACTTCTGGTGTTCCCGTAGTACATTTCCCCAAAAATATTGGGGATCTGGTTTGAGTTGAGGATATGGCCTCTATAATTGGGAAAAGAAATTAGAATTGGGTGAAACAAAAATAAACATATGGTAAATTGAAAAGAGTGGCACTTATTAAACAGTTTTTATTGCCTCAGTTCACATTCCTGAGCCATGTTTTCCCTCCCCCTCTTTCGGTTGAGACTAGGTTGTATAGCATCTTTTTTCAGATGCTTTGGGGAAACAGACTCAACCCCATAAAACATGATTTTACATATCTTCCTAAATGAAAGGGAGGCTTAGCCATGATTAATCCAGTTATTTTTTTTCATGCTAATTTTTTATTTTCTTCCTTCTCCTTTATTTGGTCTCCTCCATCCTTGACTTGGCATTTCTGGGTTCAGTCAATCTGGCATAAGTATTTTTTTAAGTGGTCTTTACTTCCACCTAGAATTGTTGCCTCTGATTCCTTACCCAAATATGGATTGGCTACTCTTAAGAAACTTATTCAATGGAAAATTCCGATACAGCTACTATCGACATTATCACGGAAATCTTTTTATGCATATATTGTATATGAGGTCCAGCGGGTTACATTGCTTTTTCCTCAGTGTTCCCTACTAAAATGACTTTAACATTTTATAAATTGACTGATTTTAGGCTTCGGTAAAACTTGGGATGTGGTTTGGATGTCAGCTCATGGCAGATTAGGGGTTCGGGAAATTTAAAATATAAACCTTTGGTTGAGAGATATTGTTTAAGGTCCCAATCGTTAACATTGAAGAGAGTCAACAACATTTTTTCTAGATTGTCTTCACAGTCAGGGATTCTGGTCACAGGCAGCATTGTACTGAAATTGCCACACCTACGTTATTGACTTATAATATTCTTATTTTGGGAGAGTACACGGTGTGTGGAGACAATATCATCGCAGTACCCTGAATGCTTTGCTTTACTTCAATATTTTTATATGGCAGGCCAGATGTAAATTTGTGATACAACCAGCAACATGTATCTTTTTCGGTTATTATTGACTCAGTGCATAATGAATTACTTTCCTTATATGCAAGTGATAGTAAACGTTTTTCGACTGATAAATTGTCTGCCTTTTGGAATCATTTTCCAGTATTGTAAATTTCTTTTCTTTTCTTTTGTAATACCTTCTGATGTATGTATTTAGTATGATTATGCCTTTACTTTGTTTTTCAAACAAAAAATTCTGTTGGCTTGTTTGTGATGTTGTGTTTTTCTCAATAAAAACTTCCCCTACTCTTCGTCAGTAGGGGGAGCTGCTGCTGTGGAGGAAGGTGTGTCGATTGCTCATTCTGCTGGTGTACCTGTGGGTGTGCAGGTCTCCCAACCCACAGGTCCAGCCCAGGAGACCTTTGCTATGTCTGAAGTGGTTAAGAAAATGGAGAACGATTTCTTGGATATTGACGTAGATCCAGCAAGCCCACCGACTGGTCTTTTTGCTTCAGATGAAGACTGGTTGTCAAATATTTTAAAGCAAAATAACCAGCTTCAGTATGATGATGTGATTTGGAAAACAGCCTCTCATGTTACAGTGGAAGTTACTGAAGTCCAGGACGAATCTTTGAACAACGAGGATCTGAGAGTAGCAGCACTGTTCCTGAAAGGTCTGCCTAATTTGACACAGTAAATGCAGCCCCAGCTGAAAGCAGTGAGAATCTACCTTGTGATGTCGGTGCATCAAAAGAATTCTGCTCGCCTGAGTCAGAGCGGGTGGAGCAGTCAGTGACAGCTACTGTGCGGCCTAACCTGCAGTTTGAAATGCCGCTAAACGACAAAGAATTTGCTGACAATGTGAGTAATCTTTCCTCCTTAAATCAAATAAATGATTGTACAGCTATACCAAAGCTTGGGTTGCGCAAGGGCCAGCACAATGAGATGTCTCCTCCTGTTAAAAGTAAAACTTTACTAACTTCCTTAGAGTGCTTGCTAATGAGTGCAGGGTGGAAGAAAGGAGAGTAGGGTATTTGGGTTCCTGATCCTTTGCACAGCCCAATACCAGGACAACCTCAGGATAATAAACTTTTTGCTCCTACTCCTTCTAAAACTATGAAAGAAGATGGGACTTGTTTGCAGCATGCAGCCTGCTCAGTGGATTTACATGGGAATAATGACTCTGCTATGCCTCCCTTCTCTGCATCAGTGTCCTCAGAATCTGAAAGTTCTGAGATACATGGTACAGGTTGGGGTGATAAGCTGACTCTTGACCAAGACTTGCCCCAACAAAATTTTTTTGAACAGTCCAAGAACGCCTGGGAACAGTTTTGTAGAAAGGACCCCTTTTCTGGCCCCCCCCCTTACAATGGCAAAATGCTGTTCGGATTGAATATTTAGGTGGTTTGGAATTAGTTCCAGATTGTTTATATGTTGGAAAAACCTTGCTAAAAATGTCTTTGTTTTTTTGTTTCTAATGAGATACATGCATTAATTCATGTTTCTGGTTCAAAGCTATATGATGTGAGTTTCAATACACCTCAGGGGTTGGATCGTTTTTGGTCCAAATATGAGGCCTTGAAGTTTACTGAGGTCTGGATACCTTTTCATGTCCTTCCCTTGACTAAGCCATCTCTTAAAAATGTCACGATTCCTTTTAGGAATGAATCAGTATCGGTGCATGACATTACATACTGGTTAGAGAAGAAATGTGATGTGATTGATTCTCCTCAACCCATATTTGATGCAGAACATTTGTGGAATGGGGGTTGGAAATACAAGGTGCGATTAAGGAACAATAGCTTGGGCCCAGTTCACTTACCAAACAGTGTGTTTGTAGGAAATGAAAGGGGCCACTGTTTTTATCCTGGGCAACTGCGGACTTATTTTAAGTGCGGGACTTCCACTCATCTAGGGTCAGCTTGTGATAGGTTAAAATGTTATATTTGCTTATCATTTGGTCATCATAGCTCTGAATGTAAAGAAGAGATGAGGTGCAATTTGTGTGCGGATAATAGTCACACGTATAGGATCTGTCCATGGGCCACACACAACCGCACAGATTGAGTTAGTCAGGATTCTATTATAAGGGAGGCCCAAAAAAAGAGTATGTTACAACGAGGGGCCCGCTAAACAGCAGCCTCAACCAGACCCTACTAGGCCCACTCCCCCCCCATATCCTCCTCCTGAAAATATTGAGGTGGATGTTGTGGTGGGTGACATTGTTTCTGAAGATGTGGCTGACCCTCTGATTTCTGTTGCTCAGCTAGTAGATACTGTGACAGAAACAGGGGGAGTTGAGAGAGCTGATGAAATGCCCCCCCACAGTGAAAAGTGTAGCAAAGAAATGAGCCATTAGGCAGTCTAGGCCTTGATCTAAGGTTGCTAAGGCTAATGTCCCTGGAGATGTGGATTTGCTGTTACAGAATCGTTTTGATGTACTATCTAGAGGTAAGCCAGAATCAGAGGTGGGGAGACTCAGAAGCCTCTTCCTTGGCCCCTCATACATCAGAATCTGAAGGAGACCTGTTAGTTCAAGACATTGAAAAAGACAGAAGGAAGAAAGTTGGTGTCAGAGTTTGAAGGAGTTCTAGGTTTAAAAAAAACACCCTGAGTCTTCCTTCAGCTTCCCTTTATAGCCAGCCACATTCACTGCTAAGCATCGCTACAGTGAATGTGAACAGTATTAAAAATGCAAAACGTAGACTAATTACCATGGCCACTTTACAAGACTTAAAATGTGACATCTATTTTCTACAGGATACTAGGCTAAATACTGATTTTTTGGTCAGAGCAGCCAAGAAACCTTGGTGTTGGGTCCCTTCTTTTTTTTCTTTTCGGACTGAAGTCTATGATGGGATAGGTGTTTTATTTAGGGGTGATGGGTTTAAAATCTCTAAAATGGTTGTTATTTGTCTAGGGGGGCTTTGTTTTTGGATTTTTTTTATAAGGGGGAAGGTTGGAGATTGATAAATATGTATGCTTCCCTTAGGAAAAAAGATAGGAATTATCGTTTTAACAAAATTAAGCCTTACCCGTTTATGACTAAACGTATTCTGTGGGCAGGGGATTTCAACTGTGTGGTAGATAGACAAGATAGGGGTGGTTCTACCAATAAATTATTTTGCGATTCCAATTGTTTAAAGGACATAATAGGGCAGTGTCATCTACAGGACTCATTTTGACTGTTACATCCCCAGGGTGGGCTTATATATCATAGAGGAGTCTTGTCTACTTGGATTGACTTTTTGTTTACACAAGAAAAATCTCATATACTTAAAGCAGAGACAATTCCATTAAAAACATTGGACCATATGATACTGAATGTGGTTGTGGGAGGTGTGTCAGGTCCTAGGGTAGGTTGCCATTATTGGAAACTAAATACGGCCTTATTAAAATAAGACAAGGTGGTTATGGCAGTCACTGACCTTTTGAAGGCTTGGATGTCAGTGGCTGTACTACATGAAAATCTTAGTTTTTGGTGGGAGGACACTAAGAACAAATTGTGAGTCTTGTTTCAGACTTACTCTACCCGGTATCACAATTCCCAGTACCATACATACCTCAAACTACGTCAGCAGTTGTTAAAATTATATACTATAATAAATACTCAACACATTTCACTGACAGCTCAAGTTGTGAATTTAAAAAATGAGATGGTAAAAATACAATATTCCAGGGCAAAAGTTATGTTAAATGAACATAGAATTTGTTCCCCTGGTAAAACTAGCTTTGGTGATGCTTTCAAAAGCTGTACACAGAGAGCATCGGATAGATTCATAGAAGCAGTGAGAAATATGGAATTGTAACTTGGTTACTGACGGTCCTGGTATTTTACACACGGTTACAACTTACTTGACTGAAATGTATAAAGCCCCACTTATTACTTACCGGGGAAATGAAGGACCTTCTTTCTTCTATTCAAATACCTAAATTAATGGAAGATTGTGAAAAAGATCTAATTAAGCCTCTTGCTGTTAAAGAAATTGAGAGTGTTGTCAGTCATTTAAAAAATCATATTGCTCCAGGTATAGATGGATTACCTTCTGAATTTTATAAAATATTTGTTGAATTATTAACAAATATTTTAGTAGTCGTCTATAACTGGGTTCTAGGAAATTTAAGAGTAGATTTTCATTTTTGTGTTGCTGTTCAAATTTTAGTTTTTAAACATGGGGACCGAACTGATTTAAATAATTGGCGGTCTCTTAGTTTATTAAATACTGATTATAAGATTTTAATGAAAATCCTTCAAAACAGGTTAGTGAATACAGCTTCGGTGCTCATTTCATTGGCCCAAACCTGTGCAGTTCCAAACCGATTAATACAGCATAATCTCCTTTTAATACGTGAATTAGTTGAACAAGGGAAAGAAGGCATCCTGTGTGGTTATCTAATGTCCCTGGATCAGGAAAAAGCCTTCGATAGGGTACCTCATCGGTTTATTTCCAGCACCTTGTTACATTATGGGATTCCCCAGAGTTTTGTATCATGGATTGATTTACTGTACAGCTCTGCTCGGACAATTCCTTTAGTTAATGGGACACTAGGTACATATGTAGACATTACACGTGGGGTTCGACAGGGCTGCCCGCTTAGCCCTTTATTATACATATTTTGCTTAGATCCTTTATTACGACTCCTCCAACAAAATTCTTATATCAGAGGTATTTCACCTGTAGGGGTGGTATGGGCATTAAGGTTATTGCATATGCAGATGATGTTTGTGTTCTTATTGCTGATCAAGAATTGGGGTGAAAGCATTGGAGGTGATTGAGCAGTGTTCTAGACCGACAGGAGCAATAATTAATAGGGGAAAAAGTATTATCTATGCCCTTAGTGGTACAGTATCACAGATAGAGTCATGGCAAGGGATAAAGGTGACAATGGGGCCTTTCAAATTTTTGGAGGTCTGGTTTTGAAGGGATAATAATGGCTGTCTTAACTGGAAAGATAAATTAGATTTGGCCCAGACGAAAGTGGTAACTTGGAAGACTTGGCAACAATCAAAAAAAAAAGAAGGTTGCTGTGGTCAAAACCTTTCTTCTCCCTATATTTTTATTTCTAAGTGCTATATACCCACTACCACGAATTTATGAGGTTACACTTCTTAGTTTAGTTTTCCAGTTAATCTGGGGAAGCCGTTTGAATCCTATAAAGAGAGAAGTTTTGTATTTACCGGTAGGGAAGAGGGGTTTGAACTTACTTAATCCAGTAGTTTTTGTTTACAGTATTTTTTTTCATACAAATTTACCAGATCTTGTTAGATCTAGTCAAGCTCTTTGGATTTTATATGCCAATTATTGGCTCCGTCCAATATATCAGATATGGGAAGCACAGGGATCTTTTTCGGCTCAGGTCAAAACAAAGTGTATTTTTTTTCGACCTGCCCTTGCTAAATAAAAAAAATGGGGGCTAACAGTGCGAATAGTGCAGTTTCCTATGATTAAATCACTTTATAATGTTATAAATATTCAGCATGGTATTACAGAAGTTGCCTTTAAAAATATTGACCCCATACATTACACTTACGTATTAGAATCCTTGAATGATAAATTAATCCCCCCAAGGATTTGGGATATTACGTGGTTAAGTGCACATGGGAAATTATTTGTTAAAGGGAATGCAAAACACAAAAGTTTAGAAAAACGTATGTGTCCAAGATTGAGCTTTGTAGCTAAAGAAGAGAATATGAATCACTTTCTTATTCAGTGTCCCTATGTACAGGAAGTATGGACAACACTAGCTAGTCTATGGGGGAATAAGTATTGGCAGACTGTGACATATGCAGAAGTTATTGGAGAGTTTAGTCTGCAAAATTTAGGGATGGATAGACGTCTAATATGTTTAATATTTTCTTTTATTAAATTTATCCTATGGCAGATACTATGTAAATATGTGTTACAACAGGTGTATCAGGATCCTCAGTCAGTTGTTATTGCAACTGAACATGAATTGTATGACCAATGTGTGTTTGAACGACAACATATGTCTCCCAGTGTATGGGCTCTTTGATGGATGTCTGTCCCTTTTATGAAAGACAAAATTGGATGATTTCTTATCTTTCTTATGAATATGTTTTCTTTTGTTGATTTTTTTTGTATGGAATTTTGTTAATGATGTTTTGATTTGTGTTTTGTTACAAATTGTATATACTTGTCAGTTTCTCTAAATAAAATTTTCCCCTACTCTTTTCTATAAGTGCCATGGGATCTTTAACATCCACCTGAACTACCACCAATCCAGGCAGATGGGACCTCGGTTTAATGTCTCATCCGAAAGATGGCACCTCAGAAGTGCAGCACCTCTCTCATTCTGCACTACGGTGTCAGTACTGGGATATTAACCCAAGTGCCAGATGTGGGAACTGAACCCACATCCCTCTGATCTCCTGGCCTCAGAGGTGAGTGTGCTACCTACTGAGCCACTGACACTGACACTGACACTTTGTTACCCATAAGTCAGTAAATGTTATTGGTTTGCCTGAAAGTTTATATGGTTATAGTGGAAGATGAGATATACCTTTGGTGCATTTTTGATGATGATCACACTTTCATTGTGGATTTGGCACCATGATGAACATTGGAGGTAATTTTGGGGTCCGTTGTGTACCCCATAAGTGCTTAGTGGGGGATTATGTGTTAAGTGTCATACTACTCATTGACACCTTTTTTATTATATATACATTGTTTCTTAACTCCAATTATTGATGGACATATGGCTTGCTAAAGCTGCAGTGTTATCCTATGGGAATTTTCATGTTTTGATTTTTATATTTTTTTATATGGCCCCTAATTTTTTTTTTGGGGGGGTATGATATGTTAGTGTTGTAGTACACATTGAGACCTTTTTGTGATACATAGATTCTCCCTTAACTCCACAGAGTGATGGAGTTATGGCTTGTTAAAGTTGCAATGTTGCCCTATGGGAATTTTCATTTTAAAATTGTTATGACTTTTTATATGGCCCCTAAATTTTTTTACGGGCAATATTTGGTAGTGTTATAGTATTCATTGAGACCTTTTTCTGATGCATATATTCTCTCTTAACTCCACAGAGTGACAGAGTTTATGGTTTTCTATATTTATTTATTTATTTATTTCAGATAAAACCCTTTAGGCTGTGCCTATTTTCAAAGGGTTTGGGGTCAGATACAACATAAGACAACAATTAGGTATATAGTACATACATACATTCTCAGTTCAATTTGAGACAAGAACACTGAGATAGAAAGCAACAATATGAACTAGTGATGTAATCGAATCATACAATACAATACACTTAATACAATACAGTCAGTGATACAATACAACCAGTGGGATACTGTGGGTTGCTAAGTTACAAGGTTTGGTAGAGAACAATAGTGCAGCTACTAAACCATGGTTTAACTAATACAAGTGCTTGTGCTAGTGTGGCAGACAGAAGGGAGTAAAACACATAGATCAGCGATAGCAATTGCAAGGGCTGGGGGAGTAGGCAAGGAAAGAAGTTGAGAGTTAAACAGATTTATAGAGTCAGAGGATTTGAGGAAGGGGGGGCAGGCTGTTCCAAAGTTTAGAGAACCTGAAAGAGAAGCAGGCTTGACCTAAGGATGTTTTCTTATGGGGTAGCACATGGGAGTTTTGTTTGAAGCCTCTCGTGGCATATTTTTAGTCAACAGGATGGAGCATGGTCTGTACACCGGGGCACAGCAAGCAAAGAAGTGCTTTCTTGCTAGTAACCAAGGTGCAGTAGTGTAATATTGAGCCAAAGTTTAGCCAACAAAGATTTCTATAAAGTATGCATGCCTGGGAGTTCTGCCTTAGGTCAAGTACAAAGTGTCATGCTGTTAAACAGATCACTGCTCCTGGCCAACATGCTGTCACTAGCAGCACCATAGATTATCAGACTATAGCAGATTATGCTGACGATGTAGCATCTGACCAGGAGTTTCTTTATCTCTGGTAGGAAGCTATTCCTATGTCTATAAAGTAGCACAAATCTTGAGTTGGCAGTCTTTTAAAATGTGTCAACATGGGCTTCATAAGATAACCCAGAGTCAATGGTGCTCCCCAGGTACAGGTATTTACCTGCTCTAGGGGTGTTCCTGAGGAAGAGGTAATATTTAATGATAGGGAAGATGGGGACTTACTGTGGGTTGCAAAGAGCATAGATTTAATTTTCTTAGTGTTAATAACAAGTAGATTGGAAGTGAACCAGTCTTGGATAGCAGAAAAGTCAGTTTGAAGCCTCTGCTGTAGTTTCCTCAGGCACCTATCAGTGGAAGTGATTACTGCATTGTCGGCATATAGAAGAATATTAGTGGACTTATAGGCTGCAGGAAAGTCATCTATAAATAGACAGAAAAGAAGGGGGCCCAGGACTGACCCTTGGGGAGACACCAACAGTAACTGACTTATATTCACAGAAAGCAACACAGCATTTTACTGATCGAGTTTGACCCACCAGACAGCTGGTAAATCACTGGGTAGCATCAGGAGAGAGGCCCAATTTGATTAGTTTCTGGCAAAGTATGGCATGGCTGACAAGGTTGAAGGCCTTGGTAAGGTCAATGCATATGGAGCCTGCAATGTCACCTGTGACCAGTGCACAGTGAAGCACATCTGTAAATTTTAATAGAGCTGTCATTGTGCCATGTTTTTTTCTGAAGCCATGCTGCTCCTTGGTCAGGAGTTCATGCTGGTACAGGTACTGAGAGAGCTGGTCATTTACCACCTTTCTTGGCATTTTTGAAAGGGGGATAGGATTGAGATAGGGTGGTAATTTGAGGGCAGGCGTTGGTCACCCCCCTTGAATACAGAGGTTATATGTGCTGCTTTCAAGAGTCTTCGTACTTGCCCTGTGGAGAGGGATAAATTAAAGATGATTTTGGAGGGGTTGGGTAACCTCCATCAGTTTTAAAGAGATTCATATCTATGTTGTCTGGGCCTATCCTAGTCATAACCTTGGTTTAGGTGAGGTAGGTGTATGTCTCAGCCCAGGTTCATCAGGCCCAGCAGTGCGGGAGTTCAGGTCCAGAATGTAGGCAGATAGATCACTAAAAGTTGTGATAATGGAGTTTGCAATGTTCTTGTTTCCTTCAATTGTAATGCTGTCCACTGTGATAGAATGGGGAAGAGGTTTCCTTGTGCTGCCTAGAATTTCATTAATCCCACTCCATAGCTATTTAGGATGGGTTAGGAGGGTCATTTACCTGTGTTTATGGCGGTTAGCCTTGGCAATTTTAATTCGAGTTTTGACAGTGTTCCTGAGCTATTTGTACTTCTGGAGAAAAGTATGTTGAGCATACTCTTTAAAACAGGGCCCAGGTTCTATCATGCTGTCTGGTTAAGAACTTCATTGAAAGGGTAAACCATGCTTGGGAGATTCCTTTGCTGAGAAGGGTCTTGTAAGGGGCAACAATGTCACAGACTGTATTGAACTGGAGTATGAAGTACTCCAGTGCTGTATTGATGTCTCGTGTCTGCGACAGGAAGGACCAATCAACCTGGCACAGGAGGACATGGAACCGAGGAAGTCTTTGACTGTGGAACAGTCTAGTTTTACTAGTGGAAGGCTCTACAGGGGGTGCTCTAGTTGTCCATTTGCATGTAACTGGGGAGTGATGATCACTTAGGAAGTCAGGCAGAACTTCAGTAGAGGTGATCCTGTCAGTGTGACTGACTAGTACCCAGTCGAGCAGGGTAGCAGTGCCCATTTTGTAGTTCACTCTAGTAGGGGAGGAGACCACTTGGGTTAAGAAGATGTTGATGAGTTTGTCCTTGTAAGCCTAGCTGACACAGGAGAGCCAATTACAGTTGAAGTCCCCAAGGACTATTTTTTCATGCTGTGGGTGTAACCCTTTCCATAGTGTTAACAAAGTTGTCAAAGCTGGGGCCGACATTGTTGGGAGGAATATAGGTCACAATGAAATTGAGATTTTTCTCACCCTTTGTACCCAGTTTTAGATTAACAGAAAGTAACTCATCATCAGTAGATACTAGGTTGAGGGGGAGTCTGCTAGATTTTAGATAAGACTTGATGTACAGTAGGCATCCTTTGCCTTTGTTATAACCCCTGTCTCTCCGATAGAGGGTATAACAGTTATGTCAATTTCATTATCAGTGATCCTATTGGCGAGCCAGGTTTCAGGAACTGCCACCATGTAACATTGGGAGTTAGTTACCCATGGCCTGAATTTGTGCATAAGACCACCCGTGTTGTCATGGGCCACCTCCAGGTATCCCCTAAATGATGACATTGGTGCAACAGGGCCAGCATTTGGGTGAACATTGCCACCAAGCATTAGAAGGAGAAGCAGCACTTGTCTTGCTACAAGGTGGTACTTGGAAATTGCCATGCCTTTATCAGTATACCACAGGGCAGTTGGAGGAGTTTCAGTGAGGGGTAGCCTGTGCATTCAAGGAGGTTAATGGGGTGTGATGAAGGAGGATCGAGTGGGTGACCACTCTCAGGTGGCTTGAAGAATTTCAGGTGGAGCAGACAGGTTTCCTGAGGGGGATGTAAAGTGATCCCCGGGGGGTGCAATGATGGGGTTTGTTGGCAGTTATTAAAGCCAATATGTTGCCTGTATCAAGCATATATAACAGTCCTCCAACTGATACTGCTGCCTCATTGTACAGTTTGTCATGTATTGGGAAAATACCTGAAAAGAGGAGGAATATGAACAGACAACAGTTATACAGTGACATATGGATATGAATAACATTTAAGAAAAAAATGGCAAAAAACAATTAATACCTTCCATGGTATGAAACACTCCTAAATTAAATAACCATATCTGGCAAGACCCACGCAGCACCAGGATTCAATCACCCCAGTGATAAATACCTGCAATAAAAGAAACAGTGACAAAAGATGGTTAGAATTGCAATAGTTTCAAATACACTTTTACCCCCACAACCCAGAAGAAGACAAAATAAAAATACTTCCCTTTTCTGGTAGGTCACTAAAAAACAAACTGATACTTGAGATGAAGATCATCTCTGGATCCAACTGTTGTAGACTACATTCACAAAGTACAGCAGCAGCAGCAGCAGCATATAATATTTCTGAGATCAAATCTCATTTTTGGGTAGCATTAGAATTTCTCCTGACATGGATATTCACTTTTATTTTTTGGGGCACTAAAGTGCATCTTGACAGATGCTGTGGAGACTTGCACAGCACAGCACCAGCTCGCAGCAGCATCTTAGAAGATTTATGGAAGCACATCTCATTTGTGGGCATCATGAGAATTTCTCCAGTCATGGAAATCTACTTTTATTTTCAGGGCACTAAAGTGCATCTTGACAGTTGTTGTGGAGCCTTGCACAACACAGCACAAGCTAGCAGCAGCAGCATATAAGATTTATGGGAGCCAATCTGTTTTGCGCACGTCATGAACATTTTTCCAGCCATGGAAATTCACTTTTATTTTCTGGGCAGTAAAGTGCACCTTGACAGTTGCTCTGGAGACTCACACAGCATAGCAGCAGCATATAACATGGGGGAGCAAACACATCTCATTTATAGGTGTCATAAGAAAAAATCACAGTAGGAATGTATTTAGAAGTGTGACCTATTTATTCTCTCACTTGCACCTCAAAATATTGGAATTCGGAATTTATGAATGTTGTGCTTTTTAGAAAAAAAACTTGGATTGCAATTTATGCACAATTAACACAAGCTGTGTTACAACAAGATTGTTTTGGGCAGTTGCACACTGTAAACTAACATGTGGCAGTATGTAGCAGCCTGTCCGTTTTTTGTGGCACTCCAGGAAAATTCTGGAATTCACAGAATTAATGTGAACTGTGTTTAATGCACAGATAACACACTGTACTTTACAACAGAGAGTTTGGCGCAGTTACACACTGAACTACCATGTGGCGGCATGTAGCAGACTGTCCAATTTTGGGGCACACTCTAGAAAAACTCTGGGAGAACAGAATTTATGTAAATTGTGATTTATGCACAGTTAACACTAAGTGTGTCACACAACAACAGGGTTTGGACACCAAAAATACACACCGCAGTACCATGTAGCGGTACCTGTACTAGACTGTGATGTATTTATTCTGGTAGTTGAGAAAAATTAAGGAGAGACAGAAATAGAGATAAAAGGTATCAAGAAAATATAGGTAGAATATATATATATCTTTTTACAGACAGTAACAAGAGTACAAATATAAAGACGTGAAACAATACAGTTAGATAGTAAAGACAATTCCTTTTTTTGTATTTTTAGACATTTTATTTTTTGGGGAGGAAACAAATAGGACAGTTGGAAGAAATGACTAGAAAGAGGATAGAAAAAGAGGATAGGAAATAAACAGTAACTGGGAGTTAACCAGCTTTAATATTTTGAAGCAAATGACAAGTGACAAGCTCACTAAATGTCACTACCAACACCACCTGCAATAGAAATGTACTCGTTTGTTAAGAGCAAGCTCTGAACACAGAAACTAGTCATCTTAAAGCTGAGCTGCACTCTTATGTGACTAACTACAATCAATGCAAGCTTAGGATATGATAATGTATTTAGGCTGGAATTGCATTTAACAATACTTTTCTTTAGCAATTATCCTTAATCCTTATGTAAGAACTATCAAGTTTTCTTCATTAATTATGTTTAAACGTGTAATAACTATACATTGCAGAGTGGCCACTGCTAACAGTAACCAAGCCCTGCTGAAAGAGGTAGCAAAGGTAGCTTGGAGGTTGTTTAAAATCTTACCTTCGGAAGTTACCTGTGGAGCTAGGCAGTGTGCTTGTAGCCTCTGTGATGCACATTAAAGAACTGGAGCACTGTGGCAAGGAAGAGGACCTAGGCAGATCAGATTTCAAAACATCTGGTCACATGTGCATCACTAGCCTATGAGATGGACATAACCCAGATGGTAATGAATGGGGCATGCTGTAAGGTGATGCAATATGCAATTTTAATATACTGCGCTACCTCTGTGAGCCAGCAACAGAGGTCCCCCACTTTCTCCATTACGCTGGCGAGCTCCAGTGCTGAAGTAGTATGGGCAGACTGGATGGGCCTTGCAGTCCTAATCTGCCGTCAACTTCTCTGTTTCTATGTTTCTATGCTGGAGGTGCGGGTGCTGCTAGTGCTGCTGATTCAGCAGCTTGAAGTGGAACCGAGGGGGCAGTTGATTCAAGAAGGTTTACGTGCTGCCCCACTGTGTGACACAAACTTCCCTGATGCCCTGCTCATCGGATGTCTGCCAGCACACATGGACCACCACTGGCACCTATACCATAATTATTCTCTGCTTCCCTCACTCTGCCCTGTGATTTATTTTAAATGTGTTCTTTGACTCCCAGTACCCAAGTGAGTACCCTGCCTGCCCCAGCTGACCTGGGCTTTGCATAAATTACTGTGGTCACTAGGGTCAGTGGTAAAATAAATCCCACACAGGGGAAGCTGGCCGTGCAGGCTAGCATCTGCTGTTGGAGGAACAGAGGAGCCTGAGGATGACGAGCAGGTCTCCTCTGCCTGGGGGATTGTACCGGTGATGGAACCACAATGGTGGGGCTGCAGAGGGCTGCAGTTCCTCAGTACTTTCTGGCTCCTGCTGCTGGTCCAGAATGAGGCTCATCTCCACCTGCTGTGGGTGCGGCCCTGTTGGAGGATCAGGTGGCCCTGCTGCTGCCACCTGCTGCATGGTTAGGAGAAGGTAAGGTACTTGGGGGGGGGGCATGCTTCCCAAAAAAGCCAGGATGGCAAAGAGCCATGACACAGCCACAGCTGCAAACACCTCCACAACAACGATCCATAATAACCCAACCAAAAAAGAAAAGGAGACAGAGATAGAAAAGTGACAGAGAAGATTCAAAACAGTGAGGAAAATAAAACTAACAAATACTTCTAAAAAACAGATTCAAAATAAAGATTAATTATTAAAATGGTATTCCATAACTAAAGTGCATTACAGGAAAGACAAAAAGATAAACTGCTGTAAGCAGCATTTGAAATACATATTTTTATCTTGTACAGAACAGGCTCAATCTACTGTCTCTGTCTGACTAGAAATGAGAAACAGGAAGCAAGTCAGGCAGTTACTGTATTGAGAGGTGCCATGTGACCCTCAGAAGTTCTTTCATGTGACCTTTAGGCGCGTTGTTTACTAGAAGCCTCATTTTCACAAAAAAATCACATTGGCAACACCAAAGACAAAGTTACAAGACAAAGTCTGAAATTCTCAAATTTTTAGCATAGGGACGAAAATTTGCAAATGTACAGTATCTGTGAAGGTGGATTTTGGCAATACGCCTGAACTTCGCTGGCGAATTAAAACCTCCCAACATCTCTACACCCATATGAATCAGCTTTCTTTTCAGGGATAGAGGGGTTGAGGGCTGGTCAGCCCTCTGGACTTTTTCTGAGGGGCTCCCAGATTCTTACCTCTGAACGGGTCCTGGACTTGGGGGTGGTGCTTGACGACGGGCTGACCCTTCGATCTCAGGTGTCGGCAGTCGTCAAGTCTGCCTTTTATCATCTTAGGAACATTGTTAGGGTCAAGCACCTTGTCCGTCCTGCGATCTGCCTACATTGGTCCACGCCTTTGTGACCTTGCACCTTGACTACTGCAACTCCCTATACTTAGGGCTTCCTGTGGTTGATATCTGCTACTTGCAGGTAGTGCAGAACGCTGCAGCATGATTGCTGATGGGGACTTCCCGGTCCCTGCATATTACTCCTGTGCTGTGTGATCTGCACTGGCTGCCAATTCAGTGGCGGATCACCTTTAAAGTTGGCTTACTGACTTATAAAGCCCTACATGGACTTGACCCTGACTACTTGAAAGAGCTTCTTGTTGCCTCCTGCCCTGTGCGACAGCTCCGCTTGGCTGATGAGGGGTTGCTGGAGATTCTGAGGGTGACTTTGAAATCTTCTGGGACCTGAGCATTTATGTTTGCGGCCCCTACCCTCTGGAATTCTCTACCCCATGAGCTTCAGGAGTGCACGACTGTGGGGGGATTTAAACAGGCGTTTAAAACCTTTTTGTGGTATCAGGCTTATCAGTAACGTATAGTTACATGGATCTGTTGTGTTATTACTATTGTATTTGCTGTTTATGAATTTTGTTTTAACTTTGTACAGCGCCTTGATATCTTGAAAGGCGCTTAAAAAATAAATGTATTATTATTTTATTATTATTTTTTTATTATTATCATTACCTATAGTGCTTCTGTTTCCCCTTGCCACCATTCCCCCCATCCTAAATAGTTTGATACCATCTAAAACATAATGCTATTCCACCCCCTTATCTTTTACCCTATCCCTTCTTAATAAAACATAGCTTGAAATGCTTAAGTCCCAGTTATTTCGTGGTGTGGCCCATGTCTCCATAATTGCCATGATATGTGTTCCCCCCTACTACTGTTAAGGGAAGCAATGTTCATTAATTTTTTTGAAATTACAAACCCGAGATTTAGCCATAATGAGACAATAGACTGGCAGCCCTTACTATAATAATATGGCCCATGAAATGTTGATGGTTTATTAGAATGACAGCCTTTATTGGAACAATAAGGTTTATAGAACTTTTGTGCAATAACTACTTTCCTGATATTGTTTTATTTATTTTTTTTATTTTTATTTAGTTTTTGTTGACCGGGTAAGTGCACTAGACAGATCCTGCCTATTTTCAGGCACAGCCCGGGGGAGGGGGATACAGATGAATGCCAACTGACCTTGAACCAGATTAAGCTGTTGGTGGTATTTTTAGTGAATGAGGGAAATTTGGCCAGGACACCGGGGAAATTCCCTTACTCTGTGTGGGGGTGCTGTTGGACCATGGATTCGTTCATGGGACCCAGTCAGTCTGCTGGTGTACCTGCAGGAGAGCAGAGCTCCGCTCCTGCAGGTCCAGCTTTGGAGCCTGAAGTACTGAGGACGTCTGACCATTTTGTTGATATGCTTGTGGATCTTGCTGTACCAGATGAATCTTTGCCTGCTCAGTCTGCCTCTGCATCGTCCAATTTTTTGCCTGTGGATGAACTTTGGTTGAAGTCCCTCCTTGCTGCACATCAGGACCAGGTACTTGCTGTTGTTGATGATGTTAGCCCTTTTGAGTCAGCCTCCCCTGGGACATGAACTCTGTCACCAGAACTAGGGGCTGTGGAGGATCTTCCTGCTTTCATTACAGATGCGGTACCTTCGGGCTCTTTGGAGGTGCAGAGTCGGCAACAATCTTCTGTAGCACCAGTCCTACTAGTGTTGCAATATGCTCCATTGGAATTTTCGGTTCCTACAAATCTGGATCGAGCAGTGTCTTCTCCGCCTTTGAACTCGGCAGCAACTTTGCCTGGTGAACTTGTGAGTACTATGCATCCTAGACTGTGTGTTTCACTTCCTAATGCGCAGACTGTCCCACCTGTTTTGCCTCCTTCCACTCTGTTGCCTTGTTCTAGCCCACTACCTGTCTCTTTAGAGGCCTCCCTGAGGAGTGCGGGTTGGAAACCAGGCAGTTCGGGGCACTGGATACCTGACTCTGCCAATAGCCCGATACCTGGTTGTGGAGGGAAACGGCCCTCCTTGATAGACATGCCTCCACCTTTGCCTGGTAGCCTGGATTTGGATTTGTTTGCTGAGGATGTTCAGCATCCTGCATTGGATACTACTCTGCTGGCTAAAGTTTCTTCTTTGCCTCCCTCCTCTTCAGGTGATGAAGGCCCTAGCTCTCGGGGACCAGCGTGGGGTGATAGAATGGACATGGATGTCCCGCTCCCTGACTCTCCTCTGGGCCCTTCTCCTGACCCTGGGGACAAGGCTAAATCTACTTGGGAAGAATTTCGTAGAAGGGATAAGTTTCAGAACTCCCCCCCTCCTCTTCAACGACGGAATGCGGTCCGCCTTCAGTATATTGGGGGTCTTGATGTAGCTCCAGACCATCTCTATGTGGGAAAGTCACTTTTGAAAGGATCTTTGGGTTTTTTTACTAACGAAATATTTGCATTGATTCATGTATCAGGTTCTTCCTTATATGACGTTAGTTTTCAAAGCCCTAGAGGATTAGATTGATTCTGGACAAAGTACGATACTCTTAAATACACTGAGTTGTGGCTACCATTTAGGGCTATCCCACTTACTAGACCTTCTATTAAAACTGTCACCATTTTGTTTCAAAATGAGAATGTAGCAGCTAGTGATATTACGCATTGGTTAGCTAAACGCTGTGATGTCTTGGGGTTGCCAAAGCCTATATTTGACTCTGAACACTTGTGGACTGGTGGTTGGCGTTACAGGGTGTGACTTAGAAATACGAATGTGGGTCCCATACACTTACCTAATAGTTTGTTTTTAGGTAGGGAACGGGGGCATTGCTTCTATGTGGGGCAGCCTCGTACCCAGGGCTAGAAATAATTTTTTTGAGATGCCTGTCCGAGGGACAGGTGAGGTATAAATTTTGCCTGTCCCATGAAAGTTCTACCTGTCCACATTTTTATGAAGTGATTTTTTTCAAATATCTAACAGAAAACGGTATGTGAAGAGAAAACAATAAGAGCTTTTGGCCCCCAAAACACTAGAGCAGAAAGATGACTGCTACAGCAGACTTTATTCTGTCTCCCCACAAACTTTATTCAGTCCCCTCAACCTGCACTTGCAGAGCCTCCACTGTAGCCTGCCTTACCTTTGAGTATTTTTTTTTTTTTTTACTCCCCTTAAAAAAAAATAGTCATGTAAAGGACTGTTTAGGCTAATGCTTTATTAACCCCCAAAATTCACTTAAGGGTGTTTGCTGAAGCACAAACTTTGTTTAGACCCCCCTCCTCTCCCATCCACTTGCAGAACCATACTGTATCCCTGCCTTAACTGAGCCCCCACCCCAAAAGAGTCCTGTAAGGTCTTATTTAGATTAAGGTTTTACCCCTCCCCCAAAAAACTGTAGGGTCCTTTGCTGAGCTCACACACCTTAGTCAATTCCCCTCCACTTGCAGAGTCACACTGTAGCCTGCACTAGCTGTGTCTCCCCCACCCCATCACCACAGGTCCTGCTACAAAGGTTGTTTGGGATTAAGGCAAATTCTGACACCAAAACACTGGTGGGATATTTGTTAAAATCAGACTTTATTCAGTCCCCCTCCTCTCCCACACACACTCACTCAAAGGCAGACAGATCTGACTTATCTGATTATTTTTATTATTAATTCTTGCCTGCACACGGTATCAGTATCTACTCTATTCAGTCCTCATTGCTGCCCTCGTGAGAGCTCGGCAGCCATAGCCTTAAGGCAGCAGGCTCAGACCTGTCTCTTGTTTCTTTCCTTTTTGGATACTTTTATTTCCCCAAGCAAGTGAGACTGAAAATTTTCTTTTTTTTTTTTGTAGGGCTTTGAAAATGAATGTACACAGTCTCTGACAACTCACTCTCCGGCTCCCGACGTCTTCCCAGGCGCACACACCACAAATAACAAGAACATATGTGTGTGCGTGACGATCATGCGTGGTTGACATTCTGCGTTACTTGGAGATGGCTGTTCCCACCGCCATCATGTCTGGATCATGCAGTCAGGTGATACAGGCAATGAGACTCCAGTGACAGCGGTGGGCAGGGCGAAGCGGCGATACGCTGCTTCCGGCGTCTCAACATCCCTGACCTCCTCATCGTCTCTTCCCCGCCGCCACCTTCACGTATTCTGGGGTCCTAGTGCTAGCAAATACCATTTCAATGGAAAAGGAACTGCCTGTCGAGGGACGGGCACTCAAAACAGCTGTCCCCAATGAAAACCAGCTGTCTGGGACAGGCGAATGACCAGTTATTTCGAGCCCCTGTCAGCTTACCGTTTTAAATGTGGCTCCTTCCCATCTTAGTGCAGCCTGTGATAGACACGATGTTCCTTTGTTTATTTTTGGCCATGCTAGTGCAGATTGTAATTCTGAACTAAAGTGTAACCTGTGTGAAGAACTAGGTCATGGTTTTAGATCCTGTCCTTGGGCTTCCCATAACAGGGAAGACAGTCTGGATCAGGATGTGATCCTTCTTAATGCTCAGAAAAAGGATATTGCTACGGTGAAGTCCCTTTCTTCGCATGTTAAGGTAGTCACTGGTCCCCCTTTATGCCCTGATATTGCGGTGCCTGCTCCCCAGTCAGTGGTTTCTGTATCTGAACCTTCCTCTGAGCCTCCTTTACAGGAAGTTCCATGACCGGTTGTACAGGACCCTTCCTCTACATCCCCCTCCCCCTTTCTGTTGTTTCTCCGGTTCCTGCTGAACCTGTGCCTGTCCCTGACAAACCTCTGGATATTATTATTATGCCCCCTCCTGAGCCTAGTGTTCAGACAAAGAAACAGGCTCAAAAACAGACTACAGGTAGGGCCAAATTGGCTGAAGCATCTTCTCCTGGTGGCTCTGTTCCCTTAAGTAATAAATTTGAGGTCCTGTCCCATCACACTCAGTCTTCCAATGTGGAAGCTGATTCAGACACCTCCGCACAACCTATGGTATCCTCTGATTCTGAGAATGATAAATCAAAGGAGTTGCCTATGGATACTCGACCCTCGCGGTCAGGAGTGAAACCCCGAAGTACTAGAAAGGGAAGGGTTACTTGATGTTGACTTATTTTTATTTCGACCCTTTATCTGATTCTCTTTCATGGCCATGGCATTTCATCTCACTGTAGCCACCCTCAATGTGAACAGTGTGAAAAATGCTCGTAGAGCATGATTACTTTCAACTTTTGAGTGATTTGGCGTGTGATATTTGCCTTATTCAGGTACCCATCTCAATACCCTTCCTTTGGTTAATATGGCCAAAAGCTTTGCGATAGGGTCCTTCTTTTTTTCTTTAGGATTAGACACATGTAGTGGTGTTGGGGTGTTGTTTAGGGTGATGGATTTCATGTTACCAAGTTGGTTGAACTGCTTATGGGACGGGCCTTAATATTGGATTTACTTATTCTTTACACTTGGAGATTAATTGTGATTTATGCACCAGTTATGAAGAAAGGCGAGTGGATCTCTTTCGTGAGGTGCAGCCTTTTTTGTTCACGTCACTCTTTCTCATATGGGGTGGTGACTTTAATTGTGTAGTGCATAAATCAGATCAGGGGGCCCGGACTGATAAGGATTTCTGTGATACACAGTGTCTCAATCACACTATTGTCCAGGGTCGTTTACAGGATGTTTGTAGGGTTTGTCATCCTACTGGTGGACGTACTTTTTTTAAGGGCGCCTTATCCACTAGGATTGATTTTCTTTTTGTCTCTGCAGCTTTGAGAGTGATTAAAGCTCAAACCATTCCAGTGGAGATTTCAGACCATAATGTGGTAACTGCCATGTTAGGGGTAGGCCCTCCTGCTAAACTGGGGTAGGGATATTGGAAACTGAATTCTTTACTGCTACTTGATGACAGGTTTTTGGCTCAAGTTCATGATTTGTTGAAAGCTCGTATGTCACTAGCTGGACTTTCTGAAGATTTGTTAGATTGGTGGCTACTCACTAAATCTGAAATCTCTACTTTGGCTAGGAGGACATCTAAATATGCTGCAGTGACTAAATATAAGAGATATTTGTCTTTACGTATGCAGTTGGAAACATTATATTCAGCTATACACTCACAAGGCTTATCTTTGACAGCACAGGTACAGAATGTAAAAAAAGAAATGGCTGCACTACAGTATACTAGAGCTACTTCCCTGTTACATGAACATAAGGTTTGTTCTGCTAATAAATCTGCTTTGGGGGATGTTTTGGATTGTAGTCATAGGTGTTCTGCAGATCGCCTTCTGACTGAAGCTGTGGATACTGTTGGTACTAGTTACACTGCATTTCCGGATATCTTGTGAGCAGTCTCCTCACATTTTTCAGACTTATATGCTGCATCTGCAGTGGATAGCGCTGGTATAGAACAATTCCTTTCCTCTCTCCATATTGCCCCTTGTTCTGATATACTATTACAGGCTTTAGTTGCTCCGATTAGTGTTGATGAGGTTAAAAGGGAAATTTCCCATTTACGGAATAACACGGCACCTGGTATTGATGGCTTGCCTGCAGAATTTTATAAAACCTGTAGTCCTTTGGTTTGTGATGTGCTCACAGTAGTGTTTAATTGGGTTTTGCAACATCACACTCTCGATTTCCATTTTTGTACTTCAATTCAGATTTTGTTATATAAGAAAGGTGATAGAACTTTACTTTCCAATTGGAGCCTTTAAGTCTCCTTAATACGGATTTTAATATTTTAAGGAAAATATTGAATACCAGATTGTTGTCTATAGCTCCACACTTGATTTCCCTACACCAATCCTGTTCAGTACCGGGCAGATCTATCTATAATAATCTCCTTTTGCTTCAGGAACTAATAGAGCTTGGTAAAGTTGATGTTATAAAGAGTTTTCTTATGTCCATGGATCAACAAAGGGCCTTTGATCAGGTCCTGCATAGTTATTTGTTTCAGGTTTTATGAACCTATGGAGTTCCTGATCGCTTTATAACCTGGATTGCTTTGCTTTATAGGCATGCTTATGCTATGCCCTTGTTAAATGGTTACTTGGGTTCCTATATCCCTATTCGTCAGTGGGTGAGACAAGGCTGCCCTCTGAGTCCATTGC
This sequence comes from Neoceratodus forsteri, assembly GCA_016271365.2. NCBI lineage: Eukaryota > Metazoa > Chordata > Ceratodontiformes > Ceratodontidae > Neoceratodus > Neoceratodus forsteri. The sequence goes on from CM057453.1 coordinate 1,517,924, forward strand.
TTTATGTTTTTAGTTTGGATCCACTTTTATGTGCAATTGCCCAAGATGTGCGGATTCTTGGTATTGCTTCCCCTCATAGTACCCTTGAGGCCAAAATTTTGGCTTATGCTGATGATGTCTGTGTCTTTGTTGCTGATTTGACCTCTGGAGATAAGGTGTTACATCATTTTTTCTAATTTTTCAGATGTTGCAGGTTCTTCCCTTAATAAATCTAAGAGTTTTTTTTAATCCTCTGCATACTGCCATTCCTGAGGTTACGAAGCTGCAAGGCATTCCTGTTGTACTGGGCCTGGTCTGAATTTTAGGTATTGATTTTGGTAAAGGTGATAATGCGTTACTTAATTGGTCAGCTAAAATTGAGGCAGTTCAGTCCAGAATCAGATTATGGAAGTCTTGGCAACAAACTGAACAGAAAAAGGTTATCATTACTCAATCTTTACTTCCCCCTCAATTTTTATACCTTAGTGTGGTATACCCCATTCCTTCTGGTTTGGAAGACACTTTATTGGGTCTTTTTTTTTCAAATTATTTGGGGGAGTCGACTAAATCCCATTAAAAGAGATGTGCTGTATCTTCCTATTGCACAGGGTGGTTTGAATTATGTGAATCTGATTACTTTTTACTATAGTATTTTTTTTCATTGGAATTTACTAGACTTTGGTCATCCACACTCTGTGTTATGGGTGATTTATGCGTATGGTGGGTTACCTAAATTGTCCTCAGAGTGGCCAGGTTTGAGCCAGAAAAATTTACACACTCCTAGTTACCCGATTTATGTCAGACCTGTGATATCGAAACTTAATAGATGGAAGTCACTTCTGGTCCACGTGTATTGCAAATCACGCAAATATATTTATGATGTCCTACAATCTAAAGCACATTCCATGGTCCCCGTTTTTAAGGATGTACCGGATGGTCATGTTGATAACCTCCTTAAAAGTTTGGTAGATAAACGGATTCCACCTAGATTATGGGATGTTTTATGGCTTAGTTGTCATGGGCATCTCAATGTTAGGGGGAATTTAAAGCATAAAATGGTTACTAAACGTACTTGTCAGAGGGATACTTGCATTAATCAGGAGGAAACAATGTCCCATTTTTTTGTTTCCTGCTCCTTTGTGCAAGAATTCTGGATGACCCTTTCTGCCCATTGGAGCCAGCCTTTCTGGAGGGCTGTTACATATCTGGAAGGTGTGGGCATTTTTTTGCTACATTCTACTTTGTTGGATGCAGGTGTAGTACGGCTGCTGTTCGCTATGTTCAAGTTTCATTTATGGCATGCCAGATGTCACCTTACTCTACAACAGTTATACCACTCACCACTTGAAGTTCTTCAACATGTTGAACATGATTTGTTGTTACAATGTGATTCTGAGCACAACTGTTTGTCCAAAAATGTATGGCTTATGAGGTGGAAAGAGGTTCATTTTTTGAAAGACAAAATAGGTTGAATCATTATACTGTCAGAGAATTGAGTATTGCTGATATTGTCTTTGTTATGTTTTTTTTTCTTATTTTCCATGAATTGTATTACTGTTTTTCTGATTTATTGTTCTGTTTACTAAAAAAACCTTCCCCTACTCTTTTCAATAAGCGCCATGGGATCTTTAACATCCACCTGAACTACCACCAATCCAGGTAGATGGGACCTCAGTTTAACATCTCATCTGAAAGACAGCATCTCAGAAGTGCAGCACCCCTCTCATGCTGCACTACAGTGTCAGTACTGGGATATTAACCCAAGTGCCAGATGTGGGAACTGAACCCAGAGCCCTCTGATCTCCCAGCCTCAGAGGCGAGTGTGCTACCTACTGAGCCACTGACACTAAGTGTGTCAAGCTCCAAGAGGTTCAGGCTCCTTTGTAGCAAAGTGTTGTTATTTTTTCAAATAGTAGGAAGTTTCTTTAAATTTACAAGCTATAGTGAATATGATAATTTATCCAGGACTTCCAACACCAGGATATACGGCTCTTGGTGCCACTGATTAGTGGGTCTGGCACTCAGGCAGGTGTAATTAGCCTGCAAGAGACGTTGAGTCATTAAGCCAGATTTGGGGGTGGAGCACCTTCTATATAAAACAGAGTTTTCAGGCCCTCACATTACTCCCACCTTGTCTGCCTGGAGAAACACATCAATGTAAGTAAAGCCTCTGCTAGCCTCTGTTTTACTTGTTGACATTCAAACAAATAGGTACTTTGTAACTTGTAGAAGATGTAATGTCTATATGGGTATACTATGGATAGATTTTAAAAGAGATATTGGGTTTCTCCATTGTTGAAGTAATTAATTGGGTGTACCTTTGTGAAAATGAATGAAATTTTATTCACACTACAGGCAGGACTATCATTAGAGCTATTTACACTGCTTGGTGGAATGCAAGATACTGAAAAGGTCAGTGCGAGGCATAGTAAATTTAGAACAATATATGAATGGGTTTGGTCAAACAAGATTATTTTATAGCATTATGATCGTGTGATGCCTTAAAGAAATTATGAAATACTAATTGACTTTGATTTCAGTTACTGTGATTAGCGTTTCTTTTGTCTTACCCATAGACATTCAAAATACATGAAATTTGAAAATTCCTAGTGGCATTAGTGTTGGTTTAAAAGGTTTGTCAACTTAGAAGTTCATTTTACCTTAAATGAAAAGTGTTTTAGAAGCCATACAAACTTGAAGCAGAGAGCTAATCTTTTGTTGTTGTGTTGTACCAGGAAGTGGTGGGAGTCGAACAACTACACATTTAATAGAAGAAATGTTGATGATAAAGAATGAACTTATTAAATGTAAGGGCCTTCATTATTTATTATTTAGTCCATTATTATCTACTATTAAATGGTTCTTAGTATTTTTATAAAGAATATGTTAATGGAAAATATTTTTATTTATTTTCTTTCTTCTTTAAGAATAACCAGTTGTCCTGATGAAGGGATAAGTCCCGAAACATAAAAAATGATATACTGGATGTTAATGGTGAAAAATAAACAAGTTTTGTTGAAAGAGTTATCTTTCTGAAAAATATTTTTTTGGGGGTGAGTGGGCTAGCATGCCAGTATTTTTTTATACTTAGATGTGTATCCCCCTCCTAAAGCCTGGAGAGTACTCATCTTATTGCCAAGGCTTTTGGCATTAAAGCTTACTACTTTCCAGGTGTCCTGCCTTCCACCTTTCTCTCCTTGATGCATGTTTTTTTGTAACTTTGGCATCTTGCCTCAGTGTTATACTACTCCCCATTCACAATTCCCACACCCTCCCTTGACTGCTATGTCTTGGGGAATGCTTTTTATACCTAATTGCATTTTAGCTCCTAGGATATCCCTGGCCCAAGCTTCCACAGCTACTAGTTTGAATGGCTTAGCACATAGGTCTCAAAAGTTTGTCCCAATGCCCTTGTTCCCTCCCTATATGGGTGAAAACCAGCCTGCCTAAACAGCCTCTTATCTTCCCAGAAGTTCCTCAACCCCTAGGAAAGAAACCCCTTCTCAGGAAGGTGAAAGCACTCATGGAGGAGAATATAGAGTAACAGGTCGGTAGTGGGGACAAAACCTTTTTCAGATACCTCAGAGAGCTGAGAAAGGTTAAAGAATGATCACCAAGCTGGTGAAGGACACTGAAGGGCACCCGGAGGAAGACCAGGAAAAGGCAGAAATATTGAACAAATATTTCTGCTCAGTTTTTACTAAAGAGGAAGAAGGGAATGGACCAGAGGAAGCAAGGAAACAAGCTCAACCATATAAATGGATACCAGCCCTTTCACCGAGGAAAGGGTCCTCAGGTAACTGGATAAATCGAAGACAGACAAGGCAATGGGCCCAGATGGACTCCATCTCAGGATCTTAAAAGAAATGAGGGAGCCTGCCTGGTGGCACTGAGGCTTGAGGTGCTGGACACCACACCTTGTGCTATGCCAATGACCCGAGTTCGAGAACAATCTCAGGTTGCCGGGGTGCTGGCATGGGAGGGAAGGGTGGGAGCAGAATCGAGCATTGGCTCTCCTCTTCTGTGTAAGGGGTAGGGTCACCTGTCCATAGTCCTGCCATCACCAAATGGAGGTTTGGAGCTGGCGCAGGTGGTTAGTGGTGCGACTGGAAGGAAGGGTGTCCCAAACGGTGTGTGCATGTGTGCCTCCAGACACATGTGCTACGTCGGAGACGTGTGGGTGTAGGGGCCGAGAGAAAACCCGTAAAACCCAGAAACTGCAGATGGAAAAAAAAAAGGAAAGAGTGAAGTCCTGGCTGCACCTCTTGCAACACTATTCAGCGAGTTAGTGGAACAGGGAGTAGTGCTACTAGACCAGAAGGGGCAAATGTCATGCCACTTTATAAAAGTGGGAGCAGAGAGCGTGTAGAAAACTACAGACTGGTGAGTCTCACTTCCATAGTGGGAAAACTCATGGAAACCGTACTAAAGGAAAGGCTAATAGAGTTTCTTGAATCAAATGGGTTACAGGATCCAAAACAACATGGATTCACAGCAGGCAGATCCTGCCGGTCTAATCTAATAGGCTTCTTCAACTAGGTGACAAGGGTTGTTGACAAGGGAGGAGCAGTGGATGTGGCCTATTGACTTTAGCAAGGCCTTCAACTCTGTTCCACATTGGAGGCTCTTAAACAAACTCAGTAATGCTGGGGCAGGGATCACAGTTGTTAGATGGATGAGAAATTGGCTACATGGACGGACCCAGAGAGTAGTGGTGAATGGTAGTCTCTCCAGCGAGGGCCAAATGACCAGCAGTGTGCTGCAAGGATCGGTACTGGATCCAGCCCTCTTCAATTTGTTCATAGGCAACATCGCAGAGGGCTTAAATGGCAAGTTGTGCCTGTTTGCGATGATACTAAAATATGCAACAGGGATGACACCCCGCTGGGGTAACTAAAATGGCAACAGACCTGAAGTTGCTTGAAAAATGGTCGGAGACCTAGTAACTGAGGTTCAGTGCAAAAAAATGTAAAATCATGCACCTAGAAAAAAGTAACCCCAAGGAGCAGTACTTCAAGAATGGAGAAAAACTAATCGCCTCCAACCAGGAATGTGACCTGGGAGTCATCATAACTGATGACCTAAAGGCAACCAAACAATGTGAAAAGGCAACACTGAAAACAAATAGCATACTCAGATACATTGAGAGGGGCATAACCAGTAGGAAGAGGGAGGTGGTTATGCTACTTAACAGGTCCTTGGTGAGGCCCCACCTGGAGTACTACGTACAGTTCTGGAGGCTCCACCTCAGGAAGTACATAGACAGAGTGGAGGAAGTCCAGAGAAGAGTGACTAAGATGGTTAGTGGAATGCACCTGAAGCCTTACGACTAGAGACTGAGAGAAATGAATATATACATGCTGGAGCAGAAACAGGACAGGGGGGACATGATCGAGACCTTCAGATGTCTCAAAGGCATAAATAGGGTGGAAAAGATTGACTTCTTTCACATACACAGTCAAACTAGAACAAGGGACCAAGAATTAAGACTGAGGGGTGGCAAACTCAGAGGAAACATGAGGAAGTTTTTCTTCACCGAGAGAGTTGTGGACCTATGGAACCAGCTCCCAAAAAAGGAGGTGGAGTCGAAAACAATAAATGAGTTCAAGAGAGCTTGGGACAGATACAAAGAAATTCTGGTACATGGTAGTATAAAATAAATTGGGGGGGTAGTGTAAAATATAAACAATGGGCAGACTAGCTAGACTGGAAGGCACCCTTCTGCTGACACGTTCTATGTTTCAATGAGTCACTCACAATTAGCACTCTCCTTTTACTTTATCATTCTGCAGAAATTCCCTTCCTTTAGTATAATCCAATTCAACTAGAGCACTGTGCGTATTACAATGATCCCCTATAGTAGAGGGATCAGCAGTGCACAACTCTCTTAGTAAGGAGAAATGATTACACTGTGCCGTTTTAGAGCTACCAGCCCTCTAATGCTCAGCTTCTATCCTTTCCAGTCCTGTTCCAACCCCGGTCCCTAGCTCTTGGTGGATGTTAGGGTAGGGGAGGCAGTACAGGCCCTACCAGATCCTAGCCTAGCTTGCACTGGAGATGACATATCTTGGACCAAGCTGCTGACAATTTGTGTGCTGTGTGCCTAGCCTCATATGGATTGGGTAACCCCCACAATTCCAAACCAATTCTCTTCAGATAGTGACACCACCGCTATGGCAGTTGATTAAGTCCCATCCCCCTAACTAGACCAGAAGTAGTGTAGCAATCAATGTGAAATTGTTTGCTCATCTACAACAAAGAGTCTATCCCAGATAAGGAGTAGTGAACATCTTGGAAATTCCCACCTCCGAAACCACAGCCGATCCTACCCCAGACTAGGAGTAACTCATAATGTGGAAATGCAATATTTCCCAACTGTAGATAGTCTGGCTATAGAGACTGGGGTAGTGACCGAGTATTAAGTAGTAATACAGTAGATTATTTATAACATTGAGACCCTTCTCATGTTTGGGCCTACAGTATATAATCTCAGTTGAACAGTACTAGTGACATGTTCAGCTGATTGTAGTAACTCCATCCCAACTAAACGACTTAATACAAACAGTATTAACAATGAGATAGTCCACAGTTATCACTCTAAAAGCAGATGCCCTCCATGTAAGGTAATTCAGAGTTATATGAACCTTATTGCATCTTGTAATTCAATACTTTATCCCAGCATCTCTGGAATAGTTCTGTATATAACAGCATCTAGCAGAATATGTTATCCTGGACTATGTCAGATGCAGTATTCAAAACAAACAGTCAGAGACCCACCTTGCTGAGATATAAGGCTATTTATATACCACCCCACAGTATTTATTCAATAATGTGATACTCTTCTAATGTTTCTGGTTACTTACATTGATCAATGCTGAGATGTTGGATGATGCACTCTTACAAAAGCTATGCACACTTCACATACACTGGAGTACTTACAGGGCAGTGTACAGTGTACTTCTGGGGTGCAGCATCTCCTGCCGACTGCCCCCATACTGTTATCCCCACAGTGACACCCTTAAGCTACAGCCCTTAAACTGCAGACTGCAGTGTGGAGGATTGCTAAAAAAAAGTATGGTTAAAATAGAGTAGTTCAGCTCTGCCCCAACCAAAACCTGGCCTCTTGATTGGAAGAATGGGGCAGCCAGTGGCAACACAGATAGCAGTGTCCAGGATAGTGAGCCTGCTACTGCAGAAACCTGGCAAAGCAGTACAAATTTTAAATCCAAGCGATCCCATTTGGCTTAAAGGCAAGGCAAGGCAAATTTTATTTAAAAGATGCCCAATCCCGGAGGCTCTGAGTGCCATACATAAGGTCAACATGAAACAAACAATAAATAAAACATTATCATAAAAGCTATAAAACTCATAAAATAAGAATAAATAACAAAATAAATAATGAAAGAGATCAGGGACAGGCAATATAGCAGTCAGAACAGGACAAAATTTACAAAGCTTGGTCAGGAAAAGCCTGCGCAAACAGGAAGGCCTTGAGGTGTGCCTTAAATACTTCTACTAAAGGGGCCTCCCATATAGATGGAGGAAGCTAATTCCACAGGGTGGGGAAGCAATGCTAAAAGCTCTGTCGCCGGCAGTTTTTAACCCCATCCTGGGAATCGCAAAGAGGACCCTCAAGGAGGAACTGAGGGAGCGGACTGAGGTAGCAGATGTAAAAAGGCCAGGTAATCAGGGGCCTTAAAGGTGAGCAAGCCCATCTTAAAGAGGATCCCTCACCTGACAGGCAGCCAGTGCAGTTCACGCAGCACCGGGGTGCTGTGGCAATACTCAGACTGCCCCGTCAACAACCTGGCAGCTGTGTTCTGCACTAGCTGAAACCTGCGGAGGATACCTCCTGAGACCCTGAGGTAGAGCACATTATAGTAATCAAGCCTCAATGTCACAAAGGCATGTACTAAGGTAGGGAGGTCCTGGAGAGGAACCAGGGGCCTAATCCTGGTGATATTCCTCAGATGGTAAAACTAGTACGGACCACGGCCAACACCTGAGCCTTAAGTGTCAGGCCGCTATCCAGAATAATGCCCAGGTTATGCACCCTGAAGGAGGCCTTCAAAGGCTCAGAACCCAGGACAAGTCCTGTCTCTGCGCCTGAGTCCTTCCTATCACGCCCTCTGTTTGACTCCACTACCAGTACCTCTGTCTTATCGGGGTTCAGTAACAACCAGCTGGAGGCCATCCAGTCATTGATTTCAGCAAGGCAGCTGTTAAGCACTCAACTGTGTTGGATGTCTCAGGTGCAAAGGAAAGATACAGCTGGGTATCATCAGCATAGCAATGAAAACCCAAGCTGTATTTCCTAATGAGCCCTCCCAGGGGCAGCATGTACATGGTGAACAACATTTGCGACAAGACCAAACCCTGAGGTACTCCACAAAACAGGAGACTAGGGGAGGAGGAGAAATTCCCCATCACTACCCTTTGCCTCCTGTTTGTGAGAAAGGACTCAAACCAGCAGATGACTGTGCCGGCGAGTCCACAGAATTTTCTCAGGTGGTCAAGCAACACACAATGGTCCACCATGTCAAAAGCTGAAGAGAGATCGAGGAGAACAAGAATTGTCCCCTCCCCTCTATCTCTCGCCCTGAGGAGGTCATTGTGCACTCTAACTAACACAGTTTCTGTGCTATGCCTCGCCCGAAACCCAGACTGGAGAGGCTCATATAAAACAAAGGCAAAGAGGTGCTCTTCAAGCTGAAGTGCCACAATCTTCTCAACAACCCTACTGAAGAATGGAAGGTTGGAGACTGGACAGTAATTTGCCTTGACGTCAGGGTCCAAAGATGGCTTTTTCAGAAGGGGACTCACCTATGCCTCCTTCAAGGCATCAGGAAAGAACCCCTCAGACAAGGAGCACTGGACAATCAAGGCAAACACCAGGCCAATGGAGTCGACATATCCCATCAAGAAACACGTTGGCACCGGTTCCAGTTCACAATATGTGTGCATGAGGTTGGAAGCAATGCCAGTGACCTCAACCACCTCCACTGGTCTAAACTCACCTCAACTAGGTGTAGAGCTCTCCAGGCACCTGAGGCAATGACTGTCTATCAGCCAAATATTGGCTCAGTGGCAGAATTCCATTACAGGTGGCGGACACTCTGTCCAAGAAGAACTGAGCAAACTCTTCACATAAAGCATTTGAAAAAGCTTTTTTTGGCTGCAGACAGGCTGGTTTTAGCAGCCTGTCTATAGTCCGAAAGAGCACTGTTAGTCAATTCTTCCCAGCAGCAATCTCCCTGGACAGGAACTCTGCATTCTAACGGTTGATTGCCCCCTGGTACTCACCATAGTGAGCACCCAGGGCCAGCTTATCATCCTCCAGACTGGTCCTTCGCTAGCAATGCTCCAACCTCTGACCCAAAATCTTCATTACCTTGAGCTCCCCATCAAACCACAGAGACCTCAAGTGAGAAGATCTGGGTCATATACAGACTGGTGTAAGGGATTCAAGGGCCTCAGACATCACTTTATTATAGGCGGCGACTGCAGAGCAAGTGCCCCCCTTGCATGCAGTGCCCACACTAGATAGGTCAGCCATCACCAGAAGACCCTAGGGGTCACACCCCTCAAAGGGTAGAAGCTTACCATCTCAGCAGGGGGAGGGCTTCCGGGAGGGGGGCACGAACATGAACTTAGAAACATAGACTTTGACGGCAGATAAGGACCACTTGGCCCACCTAGTCTGCCCATAAAACTGTGCAATGATCGGACCAAGCGACCTGATCAGGCTTGAGATTATTAATCTCATGACCCAGTCAGAAGACCAGATCCAACATGTGGCCACCCTGATAGATCATGCAGGAAACTTCCTTTTACAGGCCCGACGATGACATAGTCTGGAGGAAGTTGTAACCAAGCCTAAATGATTCATCGTCAGCCCAAACATCGAAGTCCCCCAGAATTAAACATCTGGGGGCCTCCAATGTTTTGCCGATGATGAAACTGGCTACCTCCTGCAGAAATTTTCCCACCGCCCCAAGGGGGTGGTAAATCAGAAGAATTCTGCAGCCTGCACCTGGACCCCCATGCACAGCCTCACATTCAAAGGAACCTGGTCTTCCCACTGGGTGCACGGTGAATCCCAGCTCGGATCTGAAACAGATGACAACTCCCGCTCCCCTGCGGTCCACTCTGGGGCAGTGCACAACAGAGTACCCGGAGGGGAACGGGAGGAGCAGCAACAACTGGGACAGTGTCGTCATCCACCCAGGTCTTCCTAATGCAAGCCAGATCGACCAATGAAACAAGATCCGCTATAATTGCAGTCTTGTTTCTCATCGATCTGACATTGCAAAGCACTGCCCACATGGAATTGGTGGACAGTGCAGCCCCTCTGGCAGCCTGCCCACTCGGTCTGGTGGGAACCCTGGGGATTGGCACCAAACATGTCAAGCCTCTCCCTTGGACCTGATAAACCCCAGGGCACCTTCTGCACATAACCACCCCTATCCTGCCCCCTACCGACATGCACGAGGCACCCTGCCACAATAGATCAATGCGGTGCCTCTGAATTCCGACCTCCTGATAGTGACATGCTGTAGTGGTGGTAACTGGGAGGTCAGAAGGGCTGCAGATCACACAGCTGAGACATCCCAGATACGATCCTAGCATGCCAAAGGCCCCCGTCCTTCCACAAGCACATCCTGTCTGACTATATAGACCCAAAATCTTACACTTCAACTAACTAAAAATTAAAAAAATACACTAATTCATCCAGCCACACACTAATACAAAGCTGACCTAATGCCATCCATACTATTCACACACCCAAACTTTAAACTCAGACCCCCCAATGCCCCCACACTCCCACCCACAAAGAGAGCAGTAGCAAGTACATGATAGGGTTCCTGAGAGATAGGAGAGCACTGTCCACAGCTAGGCAGCAAGTCCTACAAGACAGGACAACTAAAAGCAGATGAAGTACAAAAATATAAGTCACAAGCAGATAATAAAGAAATATCACAGCTCACTGCTTGGCAGCTGAAGGCTCTCTCACCACCTCCAGTCATTGCAGAGATGACCTGACTAGACCAGTCCCAGGAAACGCCAGCCACACAGGATAAGTCCCAAGAATATCCACGAAACTGCTCCCACCAGATCTGGAGTTCCAGGGAGTGAAGACAAAGGACAGACGATAGACCCTCAATCGATAATCCAAGGGGCACGCATGTGCTTCAAAGGTCTTTGTTACCCAATGTAGGCCCAACCAATAGTACTAGGCACAAAAAAAGTCCACAGAATCTCAATTCCTCAAAGCGTGCCACGCTGACACACGGACAAAAAGGCCAACAGTCAAGGCATCGAAAGTCTCAGGAACAGCATGAATGCAATTCTCCTGCTGCTTTCACTGATGCTTCAACAGGAGACTGAGGAAACACTTCTTGAATGAGCTGCAGTTTGAAAGCTGCCTTGTAGTAGCTTGGTCCAAGAGCTGCGTTTTTAATTTCACAGGCTACATCACTCCTTATGGCTGGCTGTAGAGGATTGTGGGTAGGTCTACCTGGGGGTGGGGACCATGTCAAGGGTGAACGTCCAAGAATGTTTGGAGAGGGCCTCTGGGGTGGCCACCAGGGCAGGCATCTTTGGCAGGATGGTAGGATGCACTGACTGTGGTGCAACCATGGTCCTAAACTGGGCCTGGAAGGAGGGTGGTTGCCCAGTCTGTAGGCAGTTATTGCAGATTGGGGGGAGCTTGACTGGGTATGGAGGAAACTGGAGTTATTGAGGGGGGAATAAACACATCTGGGAGGGCCTGTGGAGAGCAGGAGGGCAGTGATAGAGTACGACCTGGATCCATTTCATCAGGCAGGAGTGGAGCACCTAGGGGGCGTGGGCTAGTAGCAAAGGGGGTAGCCACCTGGGAGGTAACCGGTAGAGGAAACAGGCTAAATCATAGGAGGCAGAGGGGGAACAGGTGGGTTGGGCTGACAGGGAGCCTACTGGAGGAGTGGATAGTGGAAAATCAGGACAAAAAAGGAGGTTGGCTTTGAGTGCTATAATAAATTTGAGCCATTGAGTAAGTTGGTTGGAGAGGACGTGGTGAGGGGGGGTAGAGGAGAAAAAGGAGGGTGGAGGAGAGAGGGATACGGTGAATTGGACGAGGGTGGGCATCAGTAATTCAAATAAGTATGCTAGCAGGGAAGGGGGCAAATCAAGTGTCAAAGAAGGGGGGAGGAACAGCAGAGGGAAGGTAGGGAGGCTGCGAGTCAACTTGGTTAGAAAGGAGCAGAGATTGAGACGAGGAAGGGGCGTCCTTCAAGAGGGGAGGATCATACCAGAGAAAGGTCCAAAGGTAAGTGGGACCTGCAGGTGGGCATGGAAGGGGCAAGAGGAAAGGGGAGGAGGTAGGAGGGGGTGATGGTGATGGGAATGCCATGTTGGGGGGGCTGGAGAGGTGGGAGATGGAAGGGGGAGGAGGTTGGAGAAAAAGGCTAGACTAGGGTAGGGAGTGGGGTGGAGGCTAAACTGGGGGGAGCTGTGGAACTCAGTTATAAAAGGTGCGACAAGAGTGGTAGGGTGGCTAGGGGTTCTCTTGTAGAGGGTCCAGAGAGAAGCCAAGGGGAAGTGGTCTTGAGGAGGGTGGAGGTGACGGGGACTGGCGGGGGAGTCCAAAAAGAAGGTGCACAAAAGATCAAGGGAGACACTAAGGTTCTCCTGCTGGGGGACTCCATGATCGGGGTATTCATTGGGTTGGGCAGGGTGAGGGAAAATCCAGTCCAGTTAAGGTAGTGGGTATTTCCGGTCTGACTGTGCATAGGGCAACGTTCATGGTATATGAGCTGGTGAGGGACTGTGGAGGATCAACAGACTTCCTGATGCATCTGGGAACAAATGAGATTGAGGGGAATAGTGTGCTGGAAATTCAGGCAAGGTTCCAAGAACTAGCCAGGGTCCATCATGACAATCGATGCACAGTCTCCTTCTCGGAAATCCTGCCAGTGCCAAGGGCCACTGTGGAGAACAAACAGAAGGTCAGGGAGATTAATGAATGGCTTGGGCAGTGGGGTGAAACATAGGGGATTGGGGTGTTGGGAGACTTGGAGGGGAGTCATATAACGCCTGTGCTCCATGATCTGCAGTGGCTCCCGATTAAGTGGTGGATCACCTTTAAGGTTGCTTTGTTAACCTATAAGGCCCTACACGACCAGGGACCGAGCTACCTGAAAGATCTCCTTTGTTCGTACTGTCCCTTCCGTCCTCTCCAATCCACCGATGAGGGATTGCTAGAGGTTCCCAGGGTACGTTTGCAGACATCGGAAGCAAGGGCATTCAGCTTTGCTGTTCCGTCCCTGTGGAACTCTCTACCTCATCGGGTATGAGATTGCCTAACCGTCCAGAGTTTTAAAACTGCATTAAAACCTATCTTTTTGACCTGGCTTTTGGTAATTGAAGTGTTTTTTATGTGGTTTTATATTTACTGGAATTTATATAATGTTCATAATTTTACTTTATTTGTTTTATTTTATTGTACAGGCGCCTTGGTTTTGGAAAGGCACCTTTTACAAATAAAAAATTGATTGATTGAGTTTGGGAAGACAAGGGACTGCATGCCTGGGATAGGCTTCACCTAAATCCAGTAGGGAAGGAAGTTCTCAAACAGGAGATGATGGATTTCTTTTAGGCTAGATGGGGTTTAAACTTGAGGGGGGGGCACTGCTGGGCTGATCTGGCCATCCCTACCGCCGGTAGGACTGGCCTGCAACCCCATAAAGGGGGGACAGATGGTACCCTAGGGGAGAAGTGTGGATGGACGTATGAAAGATCTGGGGAAGATATGGTAAAGAAGGGTAGGGACAAGGGTTGGAGGGTGGCTTTAATAAATGCTAGGAGCCTGGGGAATAAAATGCCTGCATTCCAGGCCATGCTGTTTGAGGGTGGGGTGGATGTAGCAGTGATCACTGAAACTTGGGCCACCCCTGGCCATGACTGGGACCTTAATCTGAGTGGGTACCTAGTGCTAAGGAAGGACAGAAAGGTGGGCAGAGGGGGAGGAGTAGCAATGTTCATTATGGATAACATCGAGAATATGAAAGTGGAGGAAGCAGAGGGCAATGTGGAGGCCCTATGGGTCACCTTGCGAACCCCTGTGGAAGGGAAGATCAAGTTGGGGGTGGTATATAGGCTCTCAGGACTAGCGGAGGACCTGGAGGATTGCCTGTTGGCTAACATTAAGGGCCAGTGTGGACTGTAAGGGAAGGAGTGATGTTGATGGGGGACCTTGATATGCCAGTTACTGATTGGGGTGCTATGACATCCACTGTAACCAGGGAGCAGAATCTGCTGGATGGCTTTCTGGATGCATTCCTCAATCAGCAGGTGATGAACCCAATGAGGGAGGGTCATATCCTGGATGTGGTTTTAGCGGATGGAGATCTTGTATGAGATCTGGTTGTGGAAGAACCCCTGGCCGTGAGCGACCACAACACTGTCTGGTTTCAGCTTAAACTGGGGGGGAGGGGGATCATTCAAGGACAATGATAGTTGATTTTAAGGGGGTGGACTTTCAGAATATTGGAGAAATTCTCAAGGGGCATTTTCGGGAGATAAAACCAGATTTAGACGTGGAAGGTAGGTGGGAGATCACAAAGTGGGGGCTACAGGAGGCCACCAGGACCTGTGTAAGAGTGAAGCGCAAGGGCGGTAGGTCTCGTAAACCATGCTGGTAGACCAAGGAGGTGGTAAGGGGGGAGAAGAAGGCTGCCTACAGTAGGTACAAAAAAATGAGGGGATAGAGAGAGCTATTGCCTTGCAACCAGCAAAGCCACCAGAGTGGTGAGGGGCGCAAAGGCCTGGAAAAAGTAGAGGCTGGTGCAGGGGATACGGGGTGGGGAAAAGGGGTTCATTAGGTATATTGGTGAGCAGAGGAAGGGCAAGGGCCATCTCAGTAGGTTGAGGACAGCTGGGGGGTGGGTGGAAGGGGCTGGAGAGCAGGCGGAGGTACTGAACGAGTACTTTGCCTCAGTGTTCACTAGGGAGGAGGCTGGGGAACTTCCAAAAAAGGGGTTGAAGGACACAGAAGGCACAGCAGACCTGACTATTGGGATATCTGCTGAAGAACAAGCCACTGGGGGAGGTAGGCCAGGGGTGAGAGAGCAGGCTGGTTCTGCTGAATGGGGGGGGTGGACAGATGCTGATATTCCTATTGGTCAAGTGTGGGAAGCCCTCCAGTCCTTAAAAAAGGATAAATCTCCGGGGCCTGATGCTATTCATCCCAGAGTACTGAGGGAGTTGGTGGATGTTTTGGCTGCACCATTGGCAGATCTCTTTAACTTGTCGCTCCAGGTAGGGAGGGTGCCAAGGGATTGGAAGCAGGCCTATGTTGTGCCACTCCATAAAGGGGGATCGAGAGAAGAGCCAGGAAACTATAGACCTGTCAGTTTAACGTCAGTGGTGAGGAAGGTAATGGAGAGCATACTTAAGGAAAGGCTGGGAGGTTTCTTGGAGGAGATGGGTTACCTGGATGGCCGACAGCATGGGTTTGTGCCAGGTAGATCATGTCAAACAAACCTTGTAGAGTTCTATGAGTCGGTGACATCAGCACTCGACAGGGGAGACCAGTGGATGTACTGTTCCTGGACTTCAGCAAGGCATTTGATTTGGTCCCACACATTGGCCTAAGGGAGAAGCTGGGGGGGGTGGGAGTAGGCCCATTGATGGTTAGGTGGATTGTAAATTGGCTTTCAGGTTGCACTCAGTGGGTACTGGTTGGAGAGGAGGTCTTGTCTCCTAGGGAGGTCATGTGGGGTCCCACAGGGATCAGTCCTGGGGCCACTGCTGTTTAACGCCTATATTTCTGATATCAGGGAAGGTATAGGGTATGAAATGAGTCTCTTTGCGGATGACTGTAAGCTGGGGGTAGTGGTGGAGAGGGGAGATTGGCCCTGCAAGAGGACCTGGATACTCTGGATAGGTGGTCATGCACCTGGAAATTGAAATTGAACTCCTTCAAGTGCAAGGTGCTACACCTAGGGTGGGAAAATCCCAACTATGTGTACACCCTGGAGGCGGATGAGTTGCAGACCATGGCAGGGGAAAGAGACCTAGGAGTCTTGGTGGATGTTAACATGAATAATTCAGAGCAGTGCAGGAGGGCTGCAGTCAGGGCAAATAGGAAGCTTGGATGCATTGCTAGGGGCATTACCTCAAGGAACAGGGAGGTGATTTTGCCACTGTACAACAGCCTGGTTAGACCACATCTTGAGTACTGTGTGCAGTTCTGGAGGCTGCACCTAAGGAGGGACATCCAATTCCTGGGGAGGGTTCAGAGGAGAGCAACCAAAATGATCTATGGCCTGGGGGATATGACATGTGAGGAATGACTAGGGGAGTTCAACCTGTTCTCATTGGAGGAGAGGAGGGACCGGGGGACATGATTGAGGTCTTCAAGTACCTCAGGGGAGTAAATAAGGTAAGCTGAGATAGGATCTTTCGACTGAAGGAGGGTGGAATCATCAGAGGAGACAGTTGGAAGATTGAGGGCTTTAGGATTAGGGGGGAAAGGAGGAAGAGGTACTTCACTGAGAGAGTAGTGGAACCATGGAATGCACTGCCCGGGGAGCTGGTATAGGCAGCTACAGTGGAGGGATTTAGGAGAGGGTGGGACAGGTATAGGCAAGGGGTGAAGCAGAGGCTGGTTTGCCGGGGGCAGGACTGGGGGATGGAGTAACAGTGGAAGGAGACAGATAGAGGGCTATGGTACCCAATCAGGGTGCTGAAGCACGAGCAGACTTGATAGACCAATAGGCCTACTCTGCTGGTGTCTAGTATGTTAGTATGTTAACAGGCATCTCAGCTCCTCCCCCAACCAATATCTGGCATTTTGATTGTAAGAATGGGGCAGCCAGTTGCAACACAGGCAGTAATGTGTAGGATGTTGAGCCCACTACTGCAGAAACCTGGCAAAACAGTACAAATATTGATGAGCATGACTAACTCAAAGCAAATCCCCTGTCACTTTCACTGCTGCTACAATACCTGATCAAGGAATGGAAGGAAAGGTGATGGGGCGATAGTGGTTGGAGCAGCTGGGTTTTTATGTTGTGCTGTGATAACCTCTGCTCGCCTCTTCGGGGCACTGTGTGTACCAGGCTGATCAACAGGAGGACAAGCATCTGTAGGTGCAGGATTAGGGGTGACTTGGCTTTGATAATCTAAGTCCCCGAACTAGACCCATCCCCTCATCAGATCACATGCAGCACCTCTAGTCTGTATTTTCTGGCTCCCACAGGGGATACATATTATCGTTCTTAGAGCCATCAATATCCTCCTCCTCAGCTGCTTCTTCCTCCCCTTCTTCATCCTCACCCTTCTCACCCACATTTTTTTAATGTTTTAATTTTTGGCTACTGATCTCTCTCCTTCAAGTCATGCTTCACACCTTCTACAAGGATACTCTCATCAGCATCATGCGGCTCATGAACAGGGGCAGTGCCAGCACCAGATCTGCCAGCAGTCGCAAAAACACCCATGACATATTCCTCCCCAACCACTCCCGACCCTGACATTTTTCTACCTCGTTTATTGCTCCTGTTGCTGCTGCCTCCCCTGCCCCAACCACTATGGATGCCAGAGACATACAGAAAAAAAAAGTGACTACACTAATAAGGGTATCCGGTGAACAGAGTGAGTCAATTTAAGCGAGTCAATATGAGCAACTCAGAAATAGCAAATGTCATTTGAGTGACCTGGATTTAACAGCGATTGCAAATGTCAGCGATGTTGTTAAAGAATGAAAGGTGTAGGTAGCTGGATATAGAAGTGTGTAGTCAGTTATTTGTAGGCCCAGATCCGAGATGGCAGTGAAGCTTACAGGGTAGAATAACCACCTGTGTGTGCAGCTATGTGCAGCAGACCCAGGTTCGGGACTGGCTGTGTTTTTTTTTTTTTTTTATTGTTTGGGATTTTTAAATATTTGGGTTGCTGAATTCCCATTCCCCTGCCCTTCCAGCTGTGCCCCCCCACCTGAAGGCTGCTCCCCCCAATGTTCTCCCCCTGCTGACTTCTGTCCCCCTGAGAAGTAGCCCCCCTCCCAAGTTTCCCCTCTCCCCCAGTATCATATCCCCCCTGGTGTTGATTATATTAGAAATTGGGGGGGGGTGCATGGGCATGAAGGGTGTAGATCCCTGCATAAAAAGTAAGTTCACATCACCCCCGCAGAGTCAGTGAGCGCTGGTTGTTTGTTACAGGTGCTGTGGTGCTCATCGACTTTTTTCTTTTTGGTGATGTGCTCTTCGGTTTTGGTTTTTGCTGTTTTAAAATCACTGTTATCACATAGAACCACTAAAGAGGCCACTCCTAACTACTCCTTTCCTACAGCTACTACTCGCTGATACTGAACATGATGTTGAAGACATGAGGGTCGATTTTCAAAGGGCAGTGCAGGTCTTGCATCAAACCTCATGTCAAACCCTTTTTTTGGTGCAGTTGCACCAAATGACTTTGCAGCAGCTGTACCTGATTGTGATAGATCGGGTACAGTTACGACAGTTTACCCAATTTATGGCACCTTGCGCCAAATATTTGGTACAAGTTCTGTAAAAAAGGTACTTGGGATTGCTGCAAGCTAGACCAGAAAAAGTTGGTCAAATTGATGGCAAAACACTGAACCAACTGGGTAATGGTTAACTTTTCTAACCCCCCTTATCGAAGGTATAAACTAATGTCAATATCTTAATGAGAACTAGGGGGTAATCACTTGACACAGCAAATGAATCACTTCTAATGCTACTTTTACTTCTTATTTTCTTTTATTCACCCCTACGTTTCGCTCCTCAGAGCTTGTTCACGGGGCACATTTCATAATACAGTTTGAAGTGGGAAACATTTTTAAAGCTCAGAATAAGGGATTGTGGAATGTTATGGGGAAAACAGGCTGTTGCAGATATAAATGTTTTTTCTGTTGAGCATTTGGAATGAGACATTATGTGCTAATGATGGTTGTTTGATGTTATATGTTTTATAGGATCTGATATGTATAGCCATATGGAAATTGTTGGTTACTAAAAAGAACTTCAAACAACTAAACATTAATGGTGATTTGTACATAATATTCCGAAATGAAAATTAATGTATCTGAAACATATATGGATTTGAAGATGTAAATATTAAAATATGTAATTTCTGTTTTAAACAGATGGAAACTGTATTATGAAATATGCCCCATGAACAAATTGATGGCAAGTTGCTCACGGGATCGAAAATCCCGATTCCAAGCAGGGAGAATGCTATAAGCCCTGTGCACTATATGTTTGGTGTGGCTGCGGCTTGCAGCATTCGGAGACCATTGAAAATCCAGCCCATTGCTTTTTTTTTTTTTTTAGCTGCAACAGGTGCAGAAACACTCTTTCACCCCATCAAAGTTCTTGCCATCTTTGCTGCCTGCCCTGTTGCTCTCCTTTTTACAGAGTGGATACTGTTCCCACTTATTGTTTTTATAAATGTCATTTTTTTATAATATTTTGGAATTGATGCCAAAATTCCAGACATACTGCAATAAAAGCAGCAGACAACTACCCAGAGGGATATGCAGTGATGTCTAAAGCAAAAGGAATAAAAAGAAACTTATTGAATTACTAAATAAAATATATATACATTTTTATACTTTATTTGATATAATTTTTTCAATAAATTGAACAATTAAGCAATAAGGAGTGACAGGGTGTGTTATCGTGTAATAACGTCACTTCTGGGGTGGATTGAAGCACGAGGTGAAGCCAAGTGCTTCCAGCACCCCAGGAGTGATGTTATTACACAATGACACACACCCTGGAGTGCCTTATTGCTATTATACAATGGCTGGATGTTATACAAAATAAAAAAAAAAATTTTAAATGTTTTTAGTAGATTTTTAGTGAGTTTCTTAGAGAAGAGGAAAAAAAGGCTCTATGAATACAGCCAGCAAAGCTAATGCTAATCAATGACAGTGATGTTATACTGTAATATCATCACTGTCTCAGGCAACACTGACCAATCAGAATCCAGGATTCTTTCTTGCCATTGTATAATACTAGATAACACGAGACTTACCTCAAAAAGGACAAGACAACAGATTCAACAAAGATAATAAAAAGACAAAATAAATTAAATTATTAAACAGTGCTTGACAGTTCATATTAGGATAAAAACAGTACGGCTTCCATACCCAACCAGTTGTAGGTGCCTAGTTCATCTGTAGTTCATATGATTAAATCATATCACTAATTCTTATTTTTCCCTCTTTGTATAATATTGCACTATGTATGCCATGATACTGTACTGTACATTGATGTCTTCATGACTAGGTCCACCTTGCAAATGAGCCTTGCTCAATGGTGCCTGCCTGGATAAATAAAGATTTTGATTGATTGATTGATTCTTTTCCTGGGAAAGTCTGTCCTGTTTCATTTTTTCCCCTCAAGGGAAAAAATCTGGTCTAATTGGAGAAATATATATTATCCAGCATCTCCAAATTAACTCAAATAAGGGCTGTTTTTATTTAAGGTGGCAGTTAATTGTTCCATCCGGTATATACCACATACCACAAACCCTTCGGTTAGCAAATGGTATAATTAGAGTGGGCGACATCAAATCTTGGTTTACTAAAGAAACAAGACAACAAACTATGTAAGCATTAATCCCTGACAGAGGAGGGCTCTACTAGGGATTAATGCCTGGTTGGGGAGGTTGGTGCATAAGACCACAGGCTGAGTGCTTCCAACCACCAACCAGGCATTAATCCCCTAGTAGAGCCCAACTCTGAAGGGGGATTAATGCTCTTGTAACATGGCCAATGTGCAAATGGGTAATATTGCATTATTATCTGTAATATTTTATACATACAGATAGATGCACTATTTCAGAAAATATGGATTGTAATAGAAAATATAGAGTACTTTTGATTTTGTGACTACCACGTTTATTCATATAGTAGTGTTTTTTTACACATTAAGAGGTTTGTGATTGGAGAGTAAGACAACGATTAGTGCAATCATTGTCTTTCTTTTAATTTCTATACATACAAACTGTTTTTATTTCACTTGTTTTTCTTGTGTGACCGATATCTGTTGCTTGTGGTGTGACGGCATCCTAATTTGCATATTTCATTGACACGGGTTCTACAGATTTGCAAGTCATTCTAGGACTGAATCCTCACTTTGCTCCACATGCGGTGCTCGTCTGATTACCTCACACAGTTTTGCCATGTTGTTCATCGATAGAACGATTACTGCAGATGTGCACGTACCATTTTTAATTGTCTTATGCTCTTTTTGCTACTTGTGTGCGTTCCTTGTGATAGAATATTCAATTTTACTGCACGCTGCTTCACTATCGAATTGCTATTTACAGTAGCCGCCGGGTGGGTGGGTAGGAAATAGGATACATGTAGGACAGTTGGAATCGTGTTTCTTCATGGTGCTATATGTGTACTGCATGACACACTGTCATTTTATGCGTCTTTAGGGTGATGTGGCTAAAATGAGAACAGCAGCAGCGGGCATTACTGTGGGATTAATATCCACTGCAAATTGATCATCTGCTACATTTGAACGAATGGGTGTGCTTCTTTTTGGTTAGGATTAGTACCCATGTTACAAACTTGAATTTTCTTAGGGTATTCTTGAGTTCTGAGTGAAAATTAGCAGAGGCATGCACTTTAACTAGGGAATTATTGAAATGTTTGTTTTGTAAAACTGTGTTTAATATTGTTTTTTGTATATGTGTAAACCCCCCACTGGCCCCTTATTTAACCAGTAGGCACACCTCCCATAGTCTAGGAGAAAAGAGGAGGGTGGGGGTTTACATGGTGCCACACAGACAAGGTGAGATATGCAGATGGAGTAGACATCATAAAACACAAACCAAGTGCAGCTACTAGGCACACACCTGGTGGGACCAATACCATGGCCAAAACCCAGGTCCTGGGGAGAAAACATTTGTTCAGGACTAAGCTAGGTTTGCACTTTTGGACAGAGGTACCCAAGTAACTCCACACAGAAGCAATAACGTAAATGTCCATACCAGGTTGGGATTCTAGAGTGTGGCTTTATTCCATAACAAAGTAAGAACACACAAAGCAAAGATGGACCCTCAAGTGTTTCACACATTGTAAATGCAGATATATGAGGTACAGAACTACAAATTTCCCATATAGCATAGGATGGCTGAAAAGGTTGTGGAACTAGTCACTGGTGAAACACACTTTCTTCTGGACTTGGCACAACCGGCCAGCATTTGAACACTTCCCATATTGCATAAGATGAAATGTGACACACAGGCCACATTTGTCACTACAGGTTCAACTGAAGAAAACCCACTCACTGGGGTAGAAATTCTTTAGGCATTGGCCACATGCACTGACAGAAAAGACACAGGTGCCCTTCAGAACTCGGAGTGCTAAACTGGTCACTCTAGATGGGGTGTCTCCCACTTTTTGTTTCCAAGTTCATGCTCGCCCATCCCTCTGAAAATGCACCTCACATTTATCTAAAATGTACTGATGATGCTTTCTAGAAATGTATTTTACATTTAAACATCCTCACAGAACACCACAGGGGTGTCCAGAATAAAATTCCTGCTCACATGGCAGTCACAGACAGGACTCCACTGTGGATAGCTAACTTTTAAATGTCTTAGGTGACAGGGTCCCTTTGACAGATAAATTCACCTCAAAAGGCAGGTACTGTTGGGCAGACTTAGACAAAAGAAAAGTACTCACTAGAAGTTGTCACACAAGGCAGCTTCACAATGTCCTGGCAGGATCAAGGGATTGCCCCTAACTTCCTGGCAGCCTGCTTCATCCCTCCTGGGATGAAGAACAAGACATTCCTGGAGAGTTTCCACCACTTAGACAAAGCTGGAAAATGTGGTGCTCCACCAGGGTGAGAAAAACTGGAACACTGCAATTCTCTATCAGAGTTGCTACTGGAACTGCAACTGCACTCTACAGACTCCAGCCAGCAACTGACTACAGAATTCTAAATTCCCCACTCACAGCAACTGCTGCGACTTATGCTGCTGTGAGAGTTCTAAGGTGACATCACCTCTCCAGCTCCCAGATGAGACCAGAAGCAGAGAGAGGGACAGAGTGAAATCCATTTACTGGCAAATCGCTAGCTGCCTTCCCTGCCGACCACTTATTCTAAACGGGATTCTGGTAACCCCTGGGAACAAGGGGGTTACACCCACCCTCAGCCAGGTAAATAACTGTCCACAGTCATTCTCTTACCTGGCACCAGACCATCCTAACCTATGTGTTGCCTACAGACAGGTAGCGCTACCTTCTCCCCTACCATGTGCCAGACACAGGCAGACAACACTAAGGGCTCAGAGGCCATTGACTGACACATCAGCCCCTACTCTATGATCTTACTATGGAGAATCCATGGCTCTGGGAGAACTGCCCAAAGCATGCCCTAATAGACCAAAGCTGTAGCCCGTCCAGCTGGTCGGGACCACAGCCTGTCTGTCCTCCTAGCCCTCTAAGGAAAACCTCTCTATCCAAACTACCCAAAAGGGAACCTCCCCCCAACCCAGGGTACCTGCAAACCAAAAATACACCAGAGCACAATACTATACAAAGCATTAAACTCCTAATTCCCCACTCATACACCTCTGGAAGAAAACAACAATGGTTAGCACATGTTAACAACTACACACTATCCTAAACACTCTAAAGCACAGAGGAGCACTGATGATTTCCCCAACTCTTCTTCTGGTCTTCTCTTCACTCTTCATTACGATGACCTGAAAGAGAAAATACTAAACCAAACACCCCAAATCTGCATACCACAGTGTTACAACCCCTACATCGAAACACTAAAGAATCCCAAAAATATTATATAGAAAAGCATAAAAGTAGAAAAAAGTAGAAAACACTGACATTATACACAATACACTTTTTTGGGAGATGGAATGCACTAAAAGACCCTTCCAATGACAGAATGTTGCAGCTCGAAGGCAAAGTCCATGAAAGATTCTCTCCTGGGCCAGAGCCCACTGAAACACAGTCCTTGAGCACTGTAGTCCAAAAGGGAGAGTCTTTGTAGACAGTTCAAACAGACTGGAAGTCTGCCAGGTGTAGGATATGTATTGCAGAGTCAGTTAAACGTAGAAAAGATGGGTCTTACCAGTTTCTTGAAGACCGAACAACGAAATCACTTTCTTCTCCAGCCAAAGACTTTCCCCCTCTGGCGGCATCATTCAGATAGAGCTGGAATTTTGTCCTCCAGAAAACAGGTGAGGAAACAAGAAAACAGCTGGGCTGATGTCATCTCGGAAATCGAACCATGGAACACGAAAAACAGCTGGATTTATGTCACCAGGCATACCAGGCGATGAATCAGGAAAACAGCTGGGATAAGGTCATCTGGAAGGACAGGTGATGAAAATGGGCAAGCACACTGCTGGGCTGACAAATCTTGGATGCACCTTGGATCCTGGAACACCAGTCGGGCTGCATCTTCTTCCTAGGATACGGCTACTGCTGGATGGCAGACTCTTCACTGTCACTGCTTTGCTTCCCTTGGGGTAGGCGTGGGCATATTCACAGGTAGTGGCACCATTAAGGGTAGTACCACTCTGGGTGAAGTGCAAGAACTATGACCCCATATGGGCGTTCGTAGTTGATGTTTTATGGAATGTCTCATTCCCTGCTTTGTCCACATTTCTCACAATGTCCATAAACAATGTCCTGCCCAATTTCCAGAATTTCAGTCTATCACTGATGACTCTGTCCCTAACACAGGGTGCTGCACCTGGATGCAGATTCTTGCTTGCTTCCCTCCAATAACCAGGATTGCCTGTTCTGCTCAATTTCCACCCAGTCTCTATGAGAAAAGGTGGGAAAAGACCTCCCATATATGGCATTGTCCCTCCTATGAACCAGTCCTCCTCCTTACTACTCTTCAAAAGTACACGTCCCATGGCATGGCTTGGGAGTGGCCAGTCCTGGTTCATCCAGTACTGCATACTTAAAGAATGGAAAAACTTGTCCCCAACCATCTCTGCAGGCAGGACAATGGAGTCACCATCTTCTCTGTCTGGTTCCTCTGAGGCTAGAGCTTGAGGCCGCTCACTGGGATCCTCAGCATGAAGATACATATCCTCATCCTCCTTTTCCTCACTTAGGACCTAGGCCCAGGAGTGAGCAGTCATCCTCACTCCCAAGACTGTCCACTCCTCACTGGGCACAGAGGTCGACACCTCCTAATCCAAAGTTTCTTGAACGTCGTCCTCCCCTACTAGGCTAGGACTAGGACCCTCTCTCCATGGGTCCATGGATCCTTCCTCTGCACTGCCCATATGAGACACAGGCAAGGAAACATCACAAGATGTCTGCCCTTGCAGTAAATCCATTCTTTTTCCCTTTTGTGCCACACTCTATGGGGCCTCCCCCAACAGGTTCAACCTGGTGCTGCGTGCTGCTGCTGCTTGCAGGATTTCCTACTCTGGTCCAGGTGGGAGCCAAATGAATTTGTGGTGCCTTGGACAGACCATATTTCACTAGGCAACCCAAACAATGAGGTATTAAAAACACCCTTCCAGTCTTGAGGCGCATTAAGCATACTCTCACAGGGTAGTTGAGTACTGTAACATGTGGAGGCAACCCTTCACCATAGAAAACATGCTCTATTTCCTTTAGTTTGGCCACCTCCTTTGCAATCATAGCTTGGGCATTATCTGGGTAGCGGGATGTTCCTGAAGTCATGTCTGCAATTTAAACACATGAAAGTCTGTTACTACTACTGGTTCATGATACTCTGAACAGTCTCTTAAAATGACTCCTGCTGCTGTGTTTACATTTACTGCCCCACCCTGTAATGGTGGTGGCAGCACTCATCTGGCATCAAATTTGTCTCTGACTCAAATAAACTGCGCATCTGACCTCTCTGCTACTGATTTTTGCTCACACTGTAATCTATTGCACTGTTTACATCTCTCAGCACATTCATATGATTTTTTGCAGGACTTTACGATTAGCACACAAATCAACTATTTACACATGCCTAAAGTAACTGAAAGCAACAGTATTTCTTTACAGGATTGCTTGTTTATTGCAGCCTAATATACAACTCATAGTCTCTCACTTACTTAGAACATTATACTGTTGCTGAATCCATTATACATGCTCACAGTCTATGTTCAGAAATTTTGTTTGTTGTGTTTGGTGCTCCAAGTCACAGTCCTTCTTTGCAAAACAGTCTCACTGCTCACATACAGATCCAGCTGGCTTTTAAAATCGCACACAGTTTGATGCACAGATATTTTGAATAGTACTCACTGAATCAGTAGCTAGCTTTCTCCGATGGAAATTTCTCTGCCTGAAGCTGATCCTGAAAGGCCTCTGGGGTGAAACGGGCTGGCAATCCCACCGATTGTTACCACGAATGCCTCACTTTCTTCCCAGTTGGTTGGATAACAGGTTGAGCCCAAATTTCAACAGCAAATGTCAGTAATTCACATATTAGAATGTTCACAAGCCCCTTGATGGTTCCTCTGGGCTGACCAGCTTGCACGCCACTCACTCTCTCCTTGAACAATAGGCTGCGTCTGAAGCTGGCTAGGGGGCGGGACTGATTGCAGTCACATCAATCACTCAATGCCATGCAAATTAGCCTCTCTCTCTCTCTCTCTCTCTCTCCTTGCGCTGTTCCTCCATGGTGATCGTCAAGCAGGGCAAAATTTAAACTGCAAACTGAACTTTTTTTCTCGGCTGAATTTCATGGCGGAGCACTGTTTTGACCATTTCCACTCTCAGAACTTGGCTATTTCTTTAAGGACTCCCCCAATTCACACACAAAGAACATGAAACTTTCAGGGCCCATTCATCTCTCTGTTTCTCAAAGTCCACATTACTTTTAGCAATAAAAACTTGAGTTTTAAAAATTCTGTTAACGTTCTTGATACAGAGAACAAGGACATACATATTCTGACTTTACAGTCCCTTGTTAAGTTGGCACAAGCACACAGTAGCACTTGAACAGCAGGCACACAGCGGCACAAACAGATGGCACTATCCTAGGCAGATCCTTTTTCGCAGAGCTTCCCTTCCAGTTTTTGGGCTACCACACTGCCAGATAGACAAAACGCTAGCCATACCCCAAGCAAACTATTCTGTGTTTTCTCCCCAAATTAAACAACATCGCCAGATGATCCCCCATTTTTGTAACCCCTACCTGCACCTTATTTAACCAGCAGGCACAGCTTCCATAGTCTAGGGGAAAAGAAAGGTGTGGGGGTTACATAGTGCCACCATAGACAAGGTGGGATATGCAGATGGAGTAGACATTATAAAACACAAACCAAGTGTGGCTACTAGGCATGCACCTGGTGGGATCAATATCATGGCCAAAACCCAGGTCCTGGGGAGAAAACATTTGCTCAGGGCTATGCTAGGTTTGCACTTCTGAACAGGGGTACCCAAGTAACTCCACACGGAAGCAATAACATAAATGTCCATACCAGGTTGGAATTCTAGTGTGGCTTTATTCCATAACAAAGTGCAGTAGGAACACACAAAGCAAAGATGGACCCCCAAGGGTTTCACACAGTAAATGCAGATGTATGAGGTACACAACTCCAAATTTCCTGTATAGCATAGGATGACTGAAAAAGTTATGGAACTAGCCACCAGTGAAACACACTTTCTTCTGGACTTGGCATAAACCGGCCAGCATTTGAACACTTCCCATATTGCGTAGGATGAAATGTGGCACACAGACCATGTTGGGCACTAAAGGCTCAGCTGGAGAAAACCAACTCACTGGGGTAGAAATTCTTTAGGCATTGGCCACATGCACTGACAGAAAAGACACAGGTGCCCTTCAGAACCAGGAGTGCTAATCTGGTCACTCTAGATGGGGGGGTCTCCCACCTTTTTTATCCAAATTCATACTCACCCATCCCTCTGGAAAATACACCTCACATTTATCCAAAATGTACTGATGATGCTTTCTAGAAATGTATTTCACATTTAAACATCCTCATAGAACACCACAGGGGTGTCAAGAGCAAATGTCCCACTCACATGGCAGTCACAGACAGGACTCCACTGTGGATAGCTAACTTTTAAATGTCTTAGGTGACAGGGTCCCTTTGACAGAGAAATTCACTTCCAAAGGCAGGTACTCCTGGGCAGACTTAGACAAAACAAAAGTACTCACTAGAAGTTGTCACACAAGGCAGCTTCACAATGTCCTGGCAGGATCAGGGGATTGCCCCTAACTTCCTGGCAGCCTGCTCCATCCCTCCTGGGATGAAGAACAGGAAATCCCTGGAGACAGTTTCCACCACTTTGACAAAGCTGGAAAATGCTGTACTCCACCAGGGTGAGAAAAACTGGAACATTGCAGCTCTCTATCAGAGCTGCTACTGGAACTGTAACTGCACTCTACAGACTCCAGCCATCAACTGACTACAGAATTCTAAATTCCCCACTCACAGCAACTGCTGTGGCTTATGCTGCTATGAGAGTTCTAAGGTGATGTCACCTCTCCAGCTCCCAGCTGAGACCTGAAGCAGAGAGAGGGACAGAGTGAAATCCATTTACTGGCAAATCACCAGCTGTCTTCCCTGTCTACCACTGATTCTAAATGGGATTCTTGTAACCCCTGTGAACAAGGGGGTTACATATGTTTAGTATTTTGTATTGTTTATTATGTAATTTTGCAAATTTGCACAATGGACTTCACTGGAAATGAAGTTGCCTCAGTTGAGGTGTCTGATTCAATCATTCTGTATATGAAATGAATAAAATGTTTACTACTACTACTATTGCTATTATAATATCCTGCCATTGTACCAGATTTGGTGGGTCCTGGGACAACCAAATTTTGGTGATAGCCTTCTGGGCTGCTAGGATTGAGATTCTTGTTAACCTACCCGAGTTAGCATTTTTATATTCTTTGGGGTAATCTGAGAAGAAATAATGAGTAGGGGTTAGTTTGAAAGTTGGTGTGAACATTTCCCTTAAAGCATCTTATAGGTTCTGAAGAAAGGGGCAGAGTTTTGGACATTCCCACAAAATGTGAGCCAGTGCAGCCTTGGGATGCCCACAGCTTCTCCAACAGCTGCAGCTCTTCCCTGACTGGTATTTAGCCTGAATTGCAGGTGTCGTAAAATATCGTATAGTAACTTTCCAAGAAAACTTTTTCCAGGTTATAGCTGTTGTTCCCCAATGTATCCTGCTTAGATGTTTTTCCCACATCTCATCAGAGATCTGAATCCCCAGGTCTTCCCTCCATACTTCTGTCACTGATTCTGCAGAATC
This sequence comes from Neoceratodus forsteri, assembly GCA_016271365.2. Lineage (NCBI taxonomy): Eukaryota > Metazoa > Chordata > Ceratodontiformes > Ceratodontidae > Neoceratodus > Neoceratodus forsteri. The sequence goes on from CM057453.1 coordinate 1,547,166, forward strand.
TCCCTCTGAACCATTTAATGTGGCAGATAAGTATGAGATCATATGGTCTAAGTAGGCCTTCCCCTCTAATGCTGTTTGAAATATTTTTAAAATTTTGGGAGGAGGGTCATTCCCCCAGAAATCCTGTGAAAGGGTTTTAATATAGCCCCAGACCTGTAAGTATCTAAACCTGTCTTGTATTGAAATCCCATATTGTGCTATCAATTCTGCTAGCATAACAAATGTGCCCTCTTTAATAAAATGGGAGATTAAGTGTAAACCTTCCCTTTCCTATCTGCAAAACCCTAGTTCCATCTTGGCAGGTGCAAAGGAGTCGAGAAATGGGATTGAATATAGCAACGGTTTCCATTGTGCCAGATTCTTCCCATTTAATATGGCATACCAGCAACTCAAGCTAGTGCCTGTATACTGGTTGATCTCTCCTTCCACATTTTGGATTCCTCCCTGTGTCAAAACTTTATTCATTTGCATCATATCCTCTTCTTGTATTTGTATGGTTTTCCACTTTGCTATATATTGTGGATGTAACCAATACAGGACAGTTCTAAGCTGGGCCTCGTTTTAATAAAGCTTTAGATTTGGGAGTGCCAAGCCACCTAGCTTTTTTGGTAATTGGGGGAGGGTATATCTAATCCCGGGTCTTTGTGATCCCCAAACAAATCTGGAAATCTTTCTGTTCAGTGCTTGAAAAAACTCAGCTGGTAGTACAATAGGTATGGATTGGGTTAAATATAAAAATCTGGGCAGTAGCACCATTCTGACTGCTTCCACACTTTGTACTGGGGTAAAGAAATGATTGCCCATTTCTCCAGGTCTGCCTTTAATTTATTCAGTAGGGAAGGGTAGTTGAGATTAAACATTTGTTTATGATTAAACCAAGCTGGATCAATAGATATTTTAACTGCTGCAGATTCCATCTAAAAGGGAAAGCTGCTCTGATTTCTTCTGAGGGGGAATAGTGTAATTGAAGGACCTCCATCTTGATGGAATTGATCTTGTATCCTGCTATTTCCCCAAAATCTGATAATATCCACCACAGTTGGCTTAAGGACTGCTCCAGGTCCCTTAAACATATAAGCAAATCATCAGCATATAATGCCAGTTTATGATGTTCTCCCCCCAGCTCCGGACCCTTCACTGCTTCCTCCTGTCTCAGGGCCTGGGCCAATGGCTCCACATAAAGAGCAAACAGGAGGGGCGACAAAGGGCACCCCTGCCTAGTGCCTTGCAGTAAGGGTATTGGGGATGAGACTGATCCATTTATTTTGATGTAGGCTAAGGGGTATATATATAGAGTGCCTATCACTTAAACAAAAGACCCAGAAAAGCCCAGCCTCTGCAGTAGAGCCTTAAGGAAGGGCCATGCCACTTGGGTGAAGGCCTCCTCCGCAGCCAAACTTAACAGCAAGAAAAGGGCCCCCGACCGAGCAGCGTAGTGCAGGAGATGAAGTGTCCTCTTTATATTATTTTGGGTCTGTCTTCTGGGTACAAACCCCATTTGCTCTTCATTGACCAGGAGGGGAAGAAAAGACTCCATCTGCCTAGCCATAATTAATGTAAATAATTTATAATCTATGTCGTATCCCGAAATTGGTCTGTATGCAAAACATGAAGCGCATTCTTTTCCTGGTTTTGGTATACTGGTAATAGTAGCAAATTTCCATGTTGTTGGAGTCTCCCCTCCCCAGACTCCCTGACAGACTTCCAGCAAGGTAGGTCCCACCTCTTTCCTAAACATCATAAAAAATTCTCCTTTTTTGCCATGCAGACCTGTGCTTTTATTGGTTTTAAATTAGATATGGCTTCTCCAAGTTCTGCTGCTGCGATGGGCCTATCCAGGGCTTGTTGGCAGTCCTGTGAGAGTGTAGGTAAATTAAGGCCTGCCAAGAAAGACTCTGTGCTCCCTCCCTCTGATTCATGATCAGGTCTGTACAGTTTCTGATAACATTTTTCAAATGTCCTCATTATCTGTTGAGTTAATCTGACCATCTGACCTGTCTCTGGATCTCAAATTTGTGTAACAGAGGATTGTGAGGTCCTCTGTCTGAGTCTATGGGCCAAGAGGTGAGTGGCCCTTGGTCCACTTTCCTAGTATTTTTGTTTTAAATACTGGAGAGCCTGTTCTGTATGTGTGTCTATCAACTGTTGTATCTGTTGTCGCGTGATTTGTATTAAAGGATACTCTGCAGAGTCCCCTGCCACATGTTCTTTTAAATCTTTTAACTGCTGTTGAAGTTTCTTTAGTCATTGAGATTGTTGTCTCTTGTAATTTGAAACAAATTTAATAATATCCCCCACAAGACTACTTTCAATGTGTCCCATAGAATTGACTTTTTCACATCAGGAGTGTAGTTTTCCTGCAGTATCCATGGGATTTTGTCTTCTATCATTTCCCTTAAATCTCTCAAGTTCAAAAAAAAATTATTGAATCTCCAGATCATCCCCCTTTTCTCTGTGGCCCTCTCCAGCTTAAGTACCAACTGGGAGTGGTCCGAGAGTACCAAAGGCAGAAGCTGGCATTCTTTCAATTGGTATTGATGTTCTCTTGACACAAAAAAGTAATCGATCCTGGTGTAGGTACCGTGTGGGGATGAGAAATGAGTATATGCCTGCATACCTGGGTTTAAATACTTCCATGCATCTATCCACTATACCCCCTTAAAATAACTCAAGGCTGCATTCTGCACTGATGTTCTCTTGGTGGCAAAGGGATCTGTGGTATCCCCCTGATAGTAAAGCTGATTATGGTCTCCCCTATAATCAGTATGCCTTTGTGGTGCTGTGTAATTTTTTGACATAAGGTTTTAACCACCGTCATGTTAGACCCTGGGAGAATATTTACTGAAGCTAAAGTTTTCTATTGGCCTTCCAGCAGGCCTGTAATTATAGCCAAGAGGCCCTCTGGATCAGAGTTGGAGGTACTTAATTAAAATGGAGTGGACCGTGGAACCAAAACAGCTGCTCCCCTCTGTTTCCCCCTCTATATGAGCAGGCTACTATTTGGGCGAACCCAAATTTGGCTAGCTTGGTGTGTTCCTCTCTACTCAGATGGGTTTCTTGAAGAAGGACAAACATTGGCTTCTGCTCTTTAATAGAGGAAATGACCCTATAACTTTTGATAGCATTATTTAACTCATTGACGTGTGTGAAATGATTATCATTTGTTGTTTACTACCCGTTTGAACTAAACATTTATTCTGGGGCCCTCCAGTGGTCCCTTTCCATATCCCCATTCTGAAAGCCCAAGGACTGGATTTTTTTGGGCTGAAACCTCCTCACTGTTTTCAGTTGTCATGTAAGAAATAGGTATCTTGCCTTTTCTCCCATAACACCTGCCTATCTTTTGCACCTTCCATGTTATAAAAATACAAAGAACCTCTGTGTGCAAGCACTGAGGCAATGGTTACCCGAAAGGGCATTTGGCCGAGAAGCCAAGTTTCAAAGAAATACAAAATCACACATGCCCCCACAATGCAAAGAAGAAAGTGTACTGAAAGAACTCCTAAAACTCAAGGTGGACAAAGCAATGGGGCCTGACGGGATTCACCCTAGAATCCCAAAAGAGCTAAGGGAGGACCTAGTGACACCACTAACCACACTTTTTAACAAATCATGGGAAGATGGGGTGGTACCTGAGTACTGGAGGAGGGCAGATGTGATTCCCTTCACAAAAGTGGGAGCAAGGCAGAAGCAGAAAACTACAGACCTGTTAGTTTGACCTCAGTGGTGGGAAAATGATGGAATCACTTCTGAAAGAAAGAATTGCTGAGTACCTAGAGGCCAGCAGGGCACAGGACCCAAAGCAGCATGGATTCACAGCAGGAAGGTCATGTCAGACAAATCTAATCGATTTCTTTGACTGGGTGACCAAAGTAATAGACCAGGGAGGGCTGTGGATATGGCCTACCTAGACTTTAGCAAGGCATTTGACACAGTCCCACTAAGATTAATAATCAAGTTAGCCAGCCTGGGAGTGGGTCCGAGGGTGGTAGCCTGGGTAGCAAACTGGCTGCATAACAGGACACAGAAGGTAATAGTGAATGGAACACATTCTGAAGAAAGGGGGGTTACCAGTGGAGTACCTCAGGGCTCAGTACTGGGTCCAGTCCTCTTTAACGTCTTTATAGGTGACATTGGGGAGGGTCTGGAAGGAAAGGTATGCCTCTTTGTGGATGACACAAAGATCTGTAACAGAGTTGATACACAAGGGGCGGTAGAAAGGATGAGAAGGGACTTGGCAAGGTTGGAGGAATGGTCAGACATATGGCAACGTAGATTCAATGTAAAGAAGTGCAAAGTAATGCACCTGGGAAATAAAAATCCAGAAGAGTACACAATAGCAGGGGAGGTACTAACGACAGCAATAATGGAAAGGGATCTGGGTGTAGTCATATCAGATGACCTAAAGGTGGGTAAGCAATGTGAGAAGTCAGTAAGGAGAGCTAGGGGGATACTGGGATGCTTAGGGAGGGGCATCACAAGTAGAAAAAGGGAAGTGGTTATCCCGCTGTACAGACAGTTGGTGAGACCCCATCTGAGTACTGCGTGCAGTTTGGAGACCTCATCTCAAGGACATAGACAGGATGGAAGCAGTCCAGGGAGGGCAACTAAAATGGTGCAGGGTCTACATCAGAAACCACATGAAGAGAGACTGAGAGAGCTTAATATGTATATCCTTGATGAAAGGAGGGACGGGGGACATAGTAAAACTTTTAAGTACCTCAAGGGAATCAACAAAGTCCAGGAGGGTAGCATCTTTCAGAAAAAGAGATGTGTAAGAACAAGGGGGCACAATTTAAAGTTAGAGGGGGGATGGCTCAGGGGTAATGTGAGGAAATTCTTTTTCACAGAGAGAGTGGTGGATGCATGGAACCGCCTTCCTGGAGAGGTTGTGGGGTCTAAAACAGTGGGGGAATTCAAACATGCATGGGACAGACATAAGGCAATTATAGTGGGGGGTTGCAGGAAGTAGACTGTTTAACTAGAATCTACAGCTTATCCAATAGGTAGGGAAATGGGCAGACTGGGTGGGCCAAGTGGTCCTTATCTGCCGTCAAAGTCTATGTTTCTATGCAAATCACCACAGAATATTATGCTGGTTCAACTCTAAGCAAAAATGTATGGTGCCGAAAGGCTTTTCACATAGTTTGCAAACAGTGCCAACAGTAGACAAAGACACGCGTTTCGTCCTACCAGGACTCATCAGTATGCCTCATCTGTTTGACACCCCAGTGGAATGAACCAGCTACTCTAAGATGGTCTATCTGCGTTATGTTGTGGTGAACCCCTTCATTAACATATTTACATAATGACTCCCAAGGATGGGGAACACATATCTGTGTTCCCTAATAGTTTGAGGGGGAGCACATAAGTGATCCCCACCTGAATGGAAGGAAAAGTTGCCACAGTGTGTGCCAGGCCTTCCTTGTCCCATGCAATTTTGGACTGAAGAAGGATAGAATAAAAAATGCCCATCATCATCAGTATGAGGGCCCCGCTAGAGCCACAGCCCCACCAGAGATCTACCATAAGGCTGAGTTCATAACACGTATATCCCATACAAAGTGCATATGGTAGCTTTGAGATCCCCCTTCCCCTTTTAGGGCTCTAGTCAGGGGGCTATTCATTCCTCTTCTGGTACTCTCAGCCTATTTACAACTGGTTCTTATTTTTCCCCACTCTTTCTCTTCCTTTTCCCTTCTTTTTAAAAGAGCACAAAAAACACATATTGGTAGTTCTCACACTTCTGCATACCCCTTCTTTTGCTGAAAATCAAAAGAAAAACTGAACTATATTAGGATCATTTCATCCTTTCTGAATTATGGTCATACGTGTCCCCCCATTATGATTCCCCCTCTTAAAGACATTTTAATCTGTCCAGACTATTCCTGTATGTCCACGCACAGTGTGTGTGTCTGAAAATGGGAGCAGGCTCCATTAAATTAAATCACTTAATATGTTAAGTTCCAGGAGTTCAGAGCCAATCGCCTGCAAAACAAAACCCCAGTAAAGACACATTTATCCATCATTTGGCAAAGTTTTAGCCTTGATGAGGGAACTGTTACCATTAAGGTCCTGTTTTATTGTTAGAGCGCGATGGTCCCAGTCCGACGATATCTGGATAACAGCAGGGGGTAAAGACTTCCCCCCCAATATCCAGTCCGGGGGGGCTCAAAATAGCCACTGCTCACCTCCAGTTCACACAGCAGTATGTGAAAGTACAATTAACCAGCTTTTAATGCTTACCTGGCTTCAGGTATTTTCAACGGTAGAAGGTGTTCCTTCTGCTGATCTCTGGGCTCGCATGTTACCTAGGAGTGCTTTAATGTCCTCAAGTGTTTTCGGTGCTGCTGCTTTAGCTGTGTTCTTGTGCGGTGTTTCTCTGCCGTGCTCCACTCTGATTGTGATGGTTGGGTTTGTTGTTCCATCAGATGGTCTGATTCCACACCCCATCCTCTTGCCTGTAGTTCCTGGTGAGCCTCTGCGGGGGATTCATATATCTTGGTTCTGGAATCCCAGAAAATCTTTAATTTTGCCAGATATGGCATCTGGAATCTGAGTTTATGTTCCCAGAGAATTCTCAGGATTGGTGCGTAAGCAGCTCATTGTTTTACAATCTCTATGGGATAGTCATTATTGAAAATGAGACAGAGCTACATTATATTTCACTATTATATTAATTTTTTTTAATAACACAGTGGTCACAACTAACTAGATGTAGGTCACAAATTAGGTCTCAGCAGTGTCAGGGCACTGTGACTTTAAGAACTCAACAAGTGTTGTACAGAGACAGACAATATTAATTGATTTTAACAATATGAAGTCACTAAATCAAATGAGCAAATATGACAGATACCTGTCATATTATCTGCAAAGGACTGCAGAGAAAAATAAGGACTTAGAGTGAAAAACAGCAAATATTTTTCCTGCTGGAGTACAGATCTTTCAGAGCTACACCTCCCCTCGCACACAGTAGTGCAACTCTAACTGAAAATTAGCTCCATCAAAACCCACAATTTTACACTTACTAATGTTGAAAAACAGAACCAGAAAACACACACACACACACACACACTCACACACTAGATGCATAAGGCACAGGAGATCATTTGTGGTATCAAGTTGAGACAAACAACCCACTTTAGGATGATTTATCTATGTGTTTGACTAGGGCAGGGGCAGAGTTAATTCCAACTCTCTCTCTCTGCATAAAGCTGCAGTAAACACAGCTTGCTCATGGTATGCACATAGTTTCAGTACCATGTGACCAGCAGGTTATGCAGTCACGTGTTACATTGTTTACTCCCTGAGAACTTTGTCAGGGGGCACACATTTGCTGGCAAAATTTTTAATTTGCAACTTAGCAAAGTTGTTCCCATCATAATTTTTCAAAGTGTCAGAGCTTTGCGAATTAATTCACAATGCAAGTTTTGTACACTTCACATACCGCTAGCTGGATACAGAGGCTGGACTGCCTGGAATATGCTTGGGATGGAGGGCACATGCTGGTGATAACAGGAGAACAGTACAGAGGCTGGAGCATCATCATGAGGCATAGAGTTTATGTTCACTGGCATTTACGCTAGACACAGAGGCTGGGTTGTCTGGAATTAGCATGGGGTAAGAGGCACATGTTTATGGTAAAGGAGGGGGGGAGCACGGCAGAGATTAGACCATCATCATTTTTCATTAGGTAGAATGTAGCATAGGTTCATTGTTATGGCTGTGGGTGGAGCCTGCAGTCATCCTGCTTTCACTTGAAACATGCTGTTTCCGTAGAACACATCTTTTAAAAGTTTGTGTTTTTGCTTATGCTTGTATATATGTTATGTTGGAAAATTTAATAAAAGCTATTAACAACTGCTGTAAAGGTTTCAGTATATCCTTCCATTCTGCAAATCTCCATGGCAGTTAAAGAAATAATCCCTTCTTTCTGTTTAATTAGAATGATGGACACCGGACTCCAAGCTGCTTTTCTCTGAGAGCAAATGTGCACACCTTCCAAACAAATCCAAATATCTTTAAAACTATTCAAAGTGCACAAAAACAACCAGCATGAAAGCTGTTCAGGGCAAAAAGACCTTTCACATGAGGGTAGTCACTAATTTGAATTCTTTATATTCTGTAAAATATGATCTTCCAAACAACCTCATATTTTTCTCTCTCTGAGTGAATACAGTAGGTGTCATGCCAAACAATTGTAAATATCTTGGTAAGTATACACGTTACTAATATACAACCAACATGAAAGTTGTTCAGGACAAAATGACATTTCAAATGAGGGTGGTCATTAATCTGAATTCATATAGCCATCCAAAAGGTGAAAATTGTAATGAAAAATGAAAATTCAGGTAATCAGATGACCACAGTTTGAAAAAATATTATTAGTGCAGCTTAATGAATAGGCTAATTTGAAAGGTCGTTTTGTCCCAAATAACTTTCATATGGTGGTTTATGCATAACTCATATACTTTTAGAGATATTTATATTTGTTTGGCATAACTTCTATGAAAAATGAAAATTGAGGTAATCAGATGGCCATTGTTTAAAAAATATAATTCATGCAGCTTAATGAATAGGCTCATTTGAAAGGTCTTGTTGTCCTGAACAATGTTCATCCAGGTTCATCCAGGTTTATTATCTGTAAGTTGCATACTTTTAGAGATATTTAACATTTGTTTAGCATAACTCCCATTGTACTTCTAAACAGCCTCAGCTTTGCAAATTACTTTGCCAAGACAGGATTAGTTCCATCAAAGGAAAGCAATCCCAAGGTCAAATTTCATTGACTTCAAAGTTCACTGTCTGACGCAAGCTATGACCCAACTGAAGCTTCATTTTAAAACCCTCTGTGTGTGTGTCTGTGCTAACATTAGTAGATGACAATGATTAAAAATACAAGGAAAAATAAGCTTAAAGAATGGCTGACACCTTCAAGAAAACTTTAACAAAGCATAATATTTAAATAAAGTTCAGCTTATATTTTACATTAGTTCTTTATTCCTCCTCCTCCCCATTATTTACTGCTGAGGTCATTTGCATGAAAACAGGCTTTTTGCTCCTAAAGAGTCCATCTATTTCTGTTGCTGTTTCCCTACCTGAGGTCATAATGCACTGCTTGTGACATCAGAGTTACTCTCATGGCAACAGACTGTGATGTCACAACAGAGCATTATGGCGTGAAGTAGGGAGTAAGCTATAGAGCCAGATTAACTGTAAAGTAATTGCAAGGGATAAAAAAATGTATTCATGTACATTTCCTCAGTAATAAATAATGGGGAGAAGGAATGTAGAATATATTTTTACCAAATTATTATGTTTTTCAAAGTTTTCTTTGTGGCGTCAGTAGCTCCTTAAGCAATACATAGTAAATAATGTTAAAAGTCTTATAAATATGTGTATGTATATATATATGTGTGTGTGTGTGTGTGTGTGTGTGTGTGTGTGTTAAGTAAAAAATAGGTTAGAAGACAACCTGCCCTACTGTAAGTTGAGCATTCACCAGCTGTTTCACACAGTGGTGTCAATTAAATTTTACACAGTGTACTGTTCAGATACATTTTTCTTAAACTCTGTGTACAATAAGTCCATATTACTCATGAATGGTAAAAAAATCATACTATCTTCAACATGATATATCTGCAATTCTGTAACAAGTGACTAGTGTATGCATACATTCAAAACCCAAACCTAACAAAAATCCCCTTGTAATTGAGATACTGTTATCCTAATATGTCCATGTATCAACATGTGTCCATATGCACCTAATCTGCTGTTGTATTAATAAAAATTCTATTAATTTAAAACCAAAACAAAACACAACTGACAGCTTTAGCTTTTATTTGGGCACAGTTAGATAGGGAGCCTTTAGAGGTATGACTATAATTGATAAAAATAGACATATTTTAAACAGCTGCACATAAGTAATCAATTCCTGTCCCCTTTAACTCAAGGAGTCATTTGTAAAATGTGCAGACGAGCATGGGGACCACTTTTTTCAGAGCATTCCACCACTGGCAGCAACCATTTCAAGACTGCTACTACATTCTCCTAATACTATCAGGGGAAATCAGAAGTAGTCTACCAGTACTGAGATCAGTATGGTTAAGGCACATTTACCAGAAATTACTGCTTAGAAAAGAATGAGAAAGAGACGGTGATGATGAGCAAATCCGAGACCAGATCTCTAGTTTGTTAATAGTCTCCTCCTGAGTCTAATTTTTATGGTTGTGTGGGCCAAGCTCCACAGATGTTATGCCATCATCAGATTTATAAGAGAGCGCTGTGGAAGCATGTAACTGGACCACTGTCTGATGTTATGTCCCAGTGCTCCAGCATAGTTTCTACTGATTCTGTTTATGCAGCCCTTCCCCTCTGTGGGCTGCATAAACATATTCACGTCCTGGTGCACTACTTTTCCTTTCTGCAAGTGCGGTCATGATGGCTGCCATGTGCAACATGGTGACTCAGACTTAAACTGTGCATGCACAATTATCGTGCGTAAGTATGTAACCGCTACATCATCTTTGGCTAGCTGGCACCCCCCTCTTAAAAGAACTGACAACTATATGACATACAATTTTCTTTTGGCAGAGTTACACTCATGGTACCACCCCTAGCGTTGGCGTGTATACCAGGCTCATTATCTAGGGGATGGGGGTGGGGGTACATACTAAAATTGACCTTTTTATTTACAACCAGGTCCAGGTGAAAGGATGCTAGGCATATGCTAGACCTAACTGCTGAGGAGCCCCAATAATGTTCACACTAGAAGCAATAAGCAGAATGTCCAAAGCAGTAACTAGGATTTTTCAGTATGGCTTTATTTACAGATGTTACTTAAAGCAAGAGTGGACCCCAAATATTTATCATTGCAATACAGGCACAATCTCTTTTGCAGGACACTTTGCTATGCAGTACTGTTTTCCACAAAAAAACATCTCTATCTCTCTTCCAAAGTGTATATCTATGGGATATGCCACACATTTCCATTTCCAAAGTGTATATCTGGGGGATGTGCCACACACTTTAAAATCCTCCTGGTACATGGTCGTTGCCCAGGGAACACTGGTGCTCATCCATAAACCACTTAGATCTGCCTGAAACTCCAGATGGACGTTCCTCCCCCCTTGCCCCAAAAAGCCTCTGTCATTCCTTCAGGGTTACACCAAATGAGTCTCCAATCCCCAATGAGTTGCTAAAGACTCCCAACTTTAACTTTAAATTCAGCACAGTTGTGATTAAAGCGGTCCTGACCGATGTTATCTAGCCTTATCTAGGGCAAACACACCCCAGACAACTCCCTCAGAGAACAGTCTCAAATTCTGTACTCACAGATTAGTTGTTCCTTCCTCCCAGTCATGAAAAGAACAAAAGGCATTTTTTTATGTCTGGTAGCTGTCAGAGTCTGCTCATTGTTCTTTATTAAGGAAACTGTGAACTTCAGGAACTTCAGGGAATTGCCCCTTGGATCCACAAGAACTGTATTCCATCTCACTCCCCAGGAGTGAAACTAGACTCCTGCAGGCAAACCAAAGATTTTTACTAAACTAGGGTGAGAAATACCAGGGCTCCCTTTGATAGAGTCCCAATGGCAGACCTCCTGCCAGTCTAACAGCCACACTTGAACTTACTGATGAGCATTCTAAGCTCCCCAAAATCAGCTGAGTCTAAAATGGTTATGCTGCTGTGAGAGTTCTAAATGACAATCATCCTTCTCTCAGGCTAGCTGAGTAAACAATAATGTCATTATGGAGAAAACCCCTAATGACCTCCCCACCAGCTGCCTTTTCCTACCTGCCTAAGACTAGTACTAATGGGATTCTAGTAACCCAATGGGACTGGATTGTTACATGTAGTTATATCAGTACCGCCATATTGTGCAAGGCTGATTCTGGGACAAACTGCGCATATGCAAGTATCACGTATGTGCAGTACTGTAATTGCTGCAGTATTATGGCTGACTCCTGTGCAGTGACAGCACAGCATATTCTGTTCATTGCTCTTGCCACTCCTAAAAGCTCTCCACAGCCATATCGGCTCTGGCCAGAACTTGTTGTAAATGTGAGGATGCCTACATTTCTTGGGGAGAGGTTTGTCTGCCTTTCTGATGATGGTGCCTGCCATGTAAAAGACTGTTTCTGAGCTAACACTGGATTGAGGATAACTGAGGTCCTTTATTGCCATAGTTATCAGCACTGGCCAATGTTTTACTATACTGGCCCAGAACAGAAGGGGCTTATCAGCAATTTCTAACTGCATGGTGTTGTCTATATAGATTTCTACCATTCTCTCTCTCTCTGCTGCCTGCAGACAGATTTCCTCTGACTTGTTCTCCTTCTCTGGTGTATAGTTATGTAAGCTCCTTTGGGATTGGACAGCTCATAGTGGATTCAGTGAACAACTTTACTCCTTTATTTTGCTGGTACTGGAAAATGCATCTACAGCCATTCCTGCCATCCTGATGCCTGATGATGATGGAGTATTTCAATCTGCTGCCTTTGACATTATTTGTTATAACATGTTTGCTCCATGCACATGTTGGCCGAGGAGATCTGTTAAATTCAGGACATGGTCCTGCCCCCTCTCGACAGTATAGATGAAATGTCCATTTTATAATAGGGATCCAACATCATTGCAGTCCCAGAGTCTGCTGATTGCAGTATGGCAGACAGGTGCATGTTGCAGTCTAGGATCTGGAACATTTTACCCACTAGAGCACAGCTGTGGAATCTCCAGTTGTTTCAGTCTGCTGCTATACCTACTTCAGTACCTGGAGCCATGGAAAAACATTGCTGCTGCATGCAGTGTTCCCACTCACTGTTTGTGTGGTGTGCTTAAATGGTCTCAAAGTAATAATGAGGTCATCCTAGAGTAGTGGGAAACGTTACTAGCAGGTTCAACACAGTTCTCCTTTTAAAGAGGGCTTTATTGCAAGTGACAATGTCTCAAACATAGCGAAGAGCATTGTCAGTGTTATTTTAGAGTTTTGTGTAGGGTACACTGCTCGAACTCAGTGGTTCCAGAATTTCAGGAGCAGCTAAATGTGAGGGCAGTTCTGGCTGTATGCTGCTAAATATGCACAAAGTGTCCCAAATCTACAAAGGCCAAGGACCATCTTTGTTAGCTGCAGATTCAAAATGACCTGTCTCAGCTTGATTAAAATATGAAGTCATTACTCAGTGGAATGCAGCATTACACATGCTAAAGCATACATACGAACAGTACAAGATGGTATCAGGGTACCTCCTTTTGCACACCACCCAGGACAGTGTAGGAGTGTCTATGTGTATAATGACCAATAAAGCTTGGTGGTGCATGTTGACTGGTGATGAGATTACCTTCCTTGATGACGTAAGTACCATCAGTCAGAATCTAGAGAGTACTCACAACTTTGAATTTCTTGTTTTCAAGCCATGTTCACATCAGTCATGCATTCCTTTTATTGTGAGGCACAGGCACATGTTATTTACAAGACTTGTAATTGCAGGGGGAAAAATGCCTCATTTTGCCAAAATATTGCTTCTTACTTATTACCAGAAAAAGGCTAAAGAATGTGAGGCATCACAATGGTGCATTTTATGTTTACGAGTTACTGTCTTCCAAATATACCTAGAGATGGATTAATGTCCTTTGGGATCCTGAGATGATAGAAAATGTTACCGTGTGCTATCTGCCTAATAATGTACTCTAGTAATTTAAGGGAGTCATTTGTTTTAGTGCCTAACTGAGCAGGCAAAGCTAATATGCTTTTAAAATAGAAAGTAATTTACTTAGGAAATTTAAAGAGCAACTGACACTACTGGGAAAATGCTTAAACCATAATATTTAATTCAGTCTCATCCTATTTTTCATATAATTTCTGTACTCCCCTACCTTTCATTCTTTATTGCTAATGATACTGAGTTTGTTCTCAACAGAGACAAGATTAAGGGGAGATAGGCAACAGTCTTTAAATTAATAGAGTAGAAAACTTCATTTGATTAGAGAAAGTCATGAAAGGGCTAATGCTGCCTGAAATTAATATTCTTTTTCAAAAGTAGTCGACTATTATTTTTGTATACTTTCTCTCTTGCTACTTAGAAGATTTTCTACCTGACAGCACTAGATGTGTTGTGTGAAAAATCAATGTCCTGGAGGATGACATATTTAAATGTGTTCCTCCTCATACATTATCAGTATTGTGATCTCTCTTACTGTGACATCACAACTGATCAAGGAGGGCCACATCCAATCACCTGCCACAAGGTTGGTTACTAGTGATGTCACAGTGAGTGATGTCACAGTACTGGTGAGGGGGGTGGAAGAGGAATAGGTAAACAATAATCCAGGACAGGATGTGCATCACAGATTTTAATGCACATCTCAGGGGTGAAGTAAGACTTGAGGTTGAAGGCTGAGTGTCCTTACACCACTGGGAAATGCATTAAAATCCTGTAATGCACACCTTGAAGGGGCTTATTGCACTCATAAAATTGCTTACAAATAGTTTATTTTTTTTTGGGGGGGGGGATGGAAATGTTTTCTGGTACCTGACCATACAGAGTCAGGAATTTAATGCATGGTCATGTGACATGGATTAGCCAATGACGTTCCAGATTTTTTCTTGCCATATTTTTTTTAAACTAGATATGTAACCTGTCAGGTACAGTACTACTCTTCACATCACACCTAATAGTATCAGGTAGAAAACTTTTTAAAGATCAAAAGGAATAAGAAAAATAATTCAGAAAAAAAGTAAGAGCTGGAAATTTTAAAAAACAAATAATGCCATGTTATTTCGGCTATCTCAGGTACTACTAGTTTTCTAGATAGAACAAAAGATGAGAGAACCAGAAAATCTAATTGAGCAATCTGTCTTTTGGATTAGATGTTAAACTGAGGTTCTGTCTGCTTTTTCTGGTAGTTGTTCTGGTGGACTTTAAATATCCTATGGCACTTGTCAAGATGAGTAGAGTAATTTCCCCAGTGTCCTGGCCACATTTCCACCATTTACTAAAATACCACCAACAACTTAATTTGGTTTGATTTCACTTGGTCTGTATCTGTATGTAAATCCCCCTCGCTAAAAATGGGCATTTATTGTCTGGCCCTCCATTCCTGGTAAACAAAAACTGAATAACTAAATCATTTCATGGAGGAAGATGGTAGAAAGACTACCCAGAAATATTATTTCACAGAAAGAATGTTGGATTCATGGAACCATCTTCAATTTGCAATCATCTCAGCTCAAATTAAGGCTAAAGAAGGACAACAGCAAGTGGAACACTTGGGACTGTGAGTCAGTATTTCACCAAGCTGCTTATAGACCTCACACAGTATTTTCACTTATGTCAATACCTGCCTCTTCACTATAGGGGAAACACAACAGCTCAGTCTCTCTAATCACTTCCAGTACTAGAGGGAACCATAGACAGAGTCATTCCTCTAGGCACAGTATACTCAGTCATCATGGCAAAAGAATGACAAATTACTCCCCAACAGAAATGTCTCACTGACATGAAGCCAGAAATGAAAAGAATAGGGGATTAGATCTGATGCCACCAATCGTCAATCTCCAGTCCAGACTCGACCTGCTAGAGACATTTATCAAGTTATGGGATCTGATGTCACCAGTCCTCAATCTGCAGCCCTCCAGACTGGACTTGCTAGAGACATTTATCAAAGTTGCTCTTCACATGTCAATGTTTGAATCCTTTGGAACATTTGGAGCTTGTAAACAAATTATCTCCTCTTCTTGTGCTGAGCCCCAAGTGAAATTTGCAACTCACACTTTGAAATTGTATATGTGCAAGAAATGTCATGAGCATCAATACCAGGTCATAGGCACCAATGCAGCTCTTGAAACAACAACTCCTCCTTAAAGAAGACAGGACATTATTTTTTTAATTGGCAGCTGTCTGTAGTGTTCCTACTTTAAGAAACAATATTCATAGCCTTAGATGATAAACATTTTACTGTGCCTGAATAAACATTTATGTGATAAACTGTATTTCATAATGTTTTCTTTTTATGGGCAATATTCTGTACAGTTTTTTTCATGGGACAAATAATTTGAAGTTCTGACTATGTTACAATATGTGTACAGAAATCTGAGCACTGTTCTAATAGGTCAACAGCTCATGCTTAGAGTTCTGCACACAAACTGTGACATAGTCAAAATTCCAAATTATGGGGTCCAGGAAGAGCACTTTAAAAAATGATGTCCCTAAATTAAAAACAAAGCAAAACACAGGCCTTCACTTCACTGTTAATTTATGCACAGTTAGATGTAGATTATTTTGTTATGACTATCACTTCAGAAAACACAAACATTACAGACAGTTGCTAACTGGTATACATTTACTGTCCCCTTTAAAGTCTAGTCATGTATAACCAGCAAATTACAGTGTTTCTATTTGCTATTTTGCTGACCTTTCTGAATGGGTAGAAAGCACTCTACCCCAGCAAAGTGTTTTCAATATCAGAATTGCATGTGTACTAGAATCCCAGCTTTGCCTCCTTTTATGTAACCTCTGTCTGCAATATTGGCTAAGCCTTGACATAAGATGTTCTTAGGAAATGAGTGGGTTGTCATGTTAGGTGATGGCCTTGTGCTTGTGTTTGTAACAGTTGGTTTCCAATAGTGTGGTGCCTCCAACCAAGGTGACTCCTTTCTAGACATACCTAGAGGTGCCTCCCCTCAGAAAATGCATTTTAGGTGCAGTGGCACTTGACTCTGTCTTTCCCCAGGGGGTAGGGAGTCTGGTGTAAATTAAACAGTTGCTAGATTGGCAAGACCCTCTCTCACTAGTAGACTGACTGACTCTGAAGTTCATTCAATAACAGTTTGCAGAGTAGTTTACTTCCAGATCCTCAGTGTACCATTCGGCACCACCAAATTGTTGTTTATTGCATTAGGCAGATAGGAACAGGGAACACAGACTTCAAATTACAGTGAAACAAAGATCACGGTTTACTGAC
Source organism: Neoceratodus forsteri (assembly GCA_016271365.2). Classification (NCBI taxonomy): domain Eukaryota; kingdom Metazoa; phylum Chordata; order Ceratodontiformes; family Ceratodontidae; genus Neoceratodus; species Neoceratodus forsteri. Next base: position 1,564,128 of record CM057453.1, read on the forward strand.
ACAAGGTGCACATGCCTTTGATTCAGTCACTCATCAGATGGTATACAGTTGACCTATTGACAACATTTGGGGTACCCTCTCTCCAGGGGGGTTCTGCCATGCTAGCATGATAGGCATGCTGCAGTCACTGATAATGGCACAGGCAACATGCCACCTGGCATTACAGCACCAAGCATTAAACCTCCTGGGAGTTACAGCGCCAAAGCGTCATCATGGGAAACAGTTAGCTTTTGCGGGGTTCTTTCCCACCCACCCGCCAAAAATATATATAACCTTTTCCGGGGTTGGCATGCTGTGAAAGACACAAACATTGTATCAGTGCCCAACACAGCATGAGTGCGGTGCGATATAAAATCAAGATCGCCCCTGTCACTCTCACCCTTTTTGAGGCTACAACATTCCCATGCTGCAATGCCGTCACGCTATGGGATATGCTCTCCCTTCACAGAGCACAGTGGAGAACATTGGACACTGGCAAGCAATTACATTCTATGAGGGGATGCTACTTACAGTTTTAGGGATGAATGTCATAAGTCTAGAATGGGACTTGGAAAAAAGATACCAATGGAGTATCTTGCTGCCTCTTATCTAAACCAAGATACTGTAGAAACATTTCCTCACTATATGAGAGCTGGGAAGACAGAACTTATTTAATTAATTTTTGACACTTTTCACTTTCCACCTGCAAGGCACACTTCTTCTATTTCTGCATACACACCCTATCTTACATGGGAAAGCCTGACTGTTAACCTTTCTGTAACATGGCGTTACATCACATGGCTTTATCAGCACCTAATACTGTCTCCCAAAACTGCATGATGACATACAGAAAAAGATTAGTTGCCATATTAGTCCTCGTAAGAGCAGATCCAGAAGCAAATGGTTTGATATCTTTTATTGGACCAACATAGATGTTAGAAAAGAAACAATGTGAAAGTGACCAACCAAGTCCTTACTCAGAGACTCCGAGGAAGGGCTTGGTTGGTCTGAAAGGTTAGACATTGTTTTCTTTTTGTAACATCTGTGTTGGTCCAATAAAAGGTATCAAACCATTTGCTTCTGGACCAAAACATCATGTTCACATTATCTTACCTGTTTGGGTGGTTGCATCCTGACCATAGTCTTACCCTTGCAATTTACAATTTGGACAAACCTTTAGTATGGGATATGATTGGCAGTCCAGAGGAGGGCAACTAAAATGGTACAGGGTCTGCACCAGAAGACATATGAAGAGAGACTTAAGGAGCTTAATATGTATAGCCTTGAGGAAGGGGGGAGGCATGATAGAAACTTTCAAGTACCTCAAGGGAATCAACAAAGTCCAAGAGGGTAGCATCTTTCAGAAAAAGAAATGTGCAAGAACAAGGGGGCACAATTTGAAGATAGAGGGGGGACGAGTCAGAGGTAATGTGAGAAGTATTTTTTCATGGAGAGGGTTATGGATGCATGGAATGGCCTTCCTGAGGAGGTTGTGGAGTCAAAAACAGTGGTGGAATTCAAGAATGCATGGGACAGTAATAAGGCAATTCTAGGGAGTTGGGGTAGGAGGAAGTAGTCTGTTGGTTAACTAGGATCTGCAGCTTATCCATTAGGTAGGAAAATGGGCAGACTGGGTGGTCCAAGCGGTCCTTATCCAATGTCAAATTCTATGTTTCTATGTTTCTATGATTGGCGCCTATGGACATTTAACTCTCTAGCCTTTACATCACTCATTTATATGCAGAATACCGACTCCTGGGAAAAGGGATAGCAGTTACACTTTGTCAGTTAACTACACTGTGGTTACAGTGTAACTACACTGTCATTGCATTACAACTGCAAAGTAGTTGCTTGCAACAAGCTTGTAACTATAGTGTAATTACCCTGTTGCATTTAATTAATGATTAGTTACATTGAAACAGACACTTAAAGTGTAACTGGGACAGCATTTTACATTAATCTTCTCCCCATGCTAAGATTTAAACTGGAGTCATCAACTTTCAGTACAATGTGATTACAGTAAAGCCATCTGAATGAATCCTTCAAGGAGGAACTTCCACCAAGACCCTTCGCCATATTTTGGAAATTACAGTTCATCTCTTTCTGTGCAGACTGACAGTCCATGTACTGGGACTGGACTTGACGATAACCTTATGCCTCTTCCCAGATGCAAGACTCATGGTGCCACTCCCTGAGTCTGACAAAAGTTTGGCTGCAAAATATGAAATTTCGCCCCAAAACATCAAATGTTCACCCACAAGTGGTGACTTTTTCCATTTCATGGGTGGAATTTTGTGCTCCGTAAGTGAAATTTCACACTTCATGGGTGACATTTCGCTTCTGCGAAACATTTTGCGAAACGGCTGAATTATGCAAAATATTTCACGTAATGAAATTCAGCAATTTCGTACATCTCTACTCTACATCTACTTAGCTGCAAGTGATTCTGTGTTAAACAAAATGAAGATGATTTGCAACAAGGTCTGTTGATTTGTGTTAGGGGCTGACAAGCATACACAGCTGCTCTCTGTAAACCCTCACTAACTGGCTACCCTACCTAGTGAATAAAGTTCCAAACCTGTCTGCTGGCCAAAAGGGTCTAGTTAGTTTAACCCCTGGTGTTAAAAACCTGCTTCAACTCAGTTGCCAACCTGTACAACACTAGCAGCATGTCGAGGAATGTCCTGGAACTGCCCTTCCAGAGAATTATACTGGGCCAGTGTTGTTTTGCAGTAAGGGCTGCTGGTTGACTGAATGAATTGCCATACTCTCTGCTGTCGATCTCTCCGATTTTTTGCAACCTGAAAGATCTCTGCAGTCATCACTATCTGTTTACTGCAACTATAACTGCTCATCATAACTTAATTGGAATCTTACTCGTTTGTTGACTCTGCCCTGCTCTACAACCAACTATGTTGCCTAAGACTTACTTTGATTGTATTCCTCTAGAATTGCTTGTACTGTAGTTGCCACTTTTGGTTCTTTTTGTATTTGCCTTGACTGTTTTCCTCTGGAATTGTTTGAAACTGTTGGTATTGTATCCCAATGTATTTTATTACCCTGATGTGAAACTTTTGTAAATGAGCACCTGTGCTCAAAGGTATTTTCCGAATAAATGAATAAATATATTAAAGCAGCAGTGCAATGAAATTGGGCAAAACATTTGACCATAGAAACATAGAATTTGATGGCATATAAGGACCGCTTGGCCCACCTAGTCTGCCCATTTCCCTACCTAACAGATAAGCTGAAGATCCTAGTTAACCAACAGCCTACTTCCTCCTACCCCCCACTAAAATTGCCTTATGTCTGTCCCATGCATTCTTGAATTCCCCCACTGTTTTTGACTCTACGACCTCCTCAGGAAGGCTGTTCCATGTATCCACAACCCTCTTTGAAGAAATACTTCCTCACATTACCTCTGAGCCATCCCCCCTCTATCTTCAAATTGTGCCCCCTTGTTATTGCCCATCTCTTTTTCTGAAAGATGCTACCCTCTTGGACTTTGTTGATTCCTTTGAGATATTTGAAAGTTTCTATCATGTCCCCCCTCTCCCTCCTTTCCTCGAGGCTATACATCTTTAGTTCCTTTAGTCTTTCTCCATATGTGTTCTGATGCAGACCCTGCATCATTTTGGTTGCCCTCCTCTGGACAGCCTCCACCCTGTCTATTTTTTGTGGAGATGGGATCTCCAGAACTGTACACAGTACTCCAGATGTGGTCTTACCAACTGTCTGTACAGAGGGCCAACAACTTCCTGTTTTCTACTGGTGATGCCTCTCCCTATGTATCCCAGTATCCCCCCCAGCCCTCCTTACTGCCTTCTCACATAGGTGGCCCACCTTTAGGTCATCTGATATGACTACCCCCAGGTCTCTTTCCATTTTTGTTGTTGTCAGTATCTCACCCCCCATTGTGTACTCTTCCCCTGGGTTTTTGATTCCCAGGTGCATTACTTTGCACTTCTTTGCATTGAATCTAAGCTGCCATACATTTGACCATTCCTCCAACCTTGCCAAGTCCCTTTTCATCCTTTCCATCCCACCTTGTGTATTAACCCTGTTGCAGATCTTTGTGTCATCTGCAAAGAGACATACTTTCCCTTCCAGTCCCTCTGCAATGTCACTTATAAAGACATTAAAAAGGACCGGCCCCAGTACTGAACCCTGCGGTACCCCACTAGTAACCCTCCTTTCTTCACTGTGGACTCCATTTACTACTACCCACTATGTCCTGTTGTCCAACCAGTGTTTTACCCAGGCTACCACCCTAGGACCCAGTCCCAGGCTGGCTAATTTGTTTATTAATCTTTTGTGTGGGACTGTGTCAAATGCCAAATGTCTTCGGATCAAAAGACCCTACTTTTTTATCACTATAAGAGACTCCAGACATCTTCCAGTTTTATTTGGTGGAAAATGTTCTAGTTTCACCAAAATTTGAGTATTGTATAAATGTTGTAATTTAGATTTTTCTCAAGAAAGAAGATGGCTGCGAGATTTGACTTACAAATATCATTGTAGACCTGGCAAGAGTTTGGACTGAAAAATTGAAAAAAAACAAACTCATGGGGTTAGATTCACAAAACTGGGTTTGCAATGGGGCAAAGGTTTAAAGGGATGTGCAATGCAAATGAGGGTGAGAGGGGACCTGCATATTAGCGCAGTCCCATTCATAAAGCATTTTCTCCACTCAAGGACCTTTTGTGGGTTTCTCTTACATGGAGAAAATACCTCCAAGAAAAACCTCCTCTTAACTCTGCACAGCCCTACTGGTTGTCAGAGGTAGTGCAAGGTGCCCCCTCAACCCACAACACTGTGTCCCTGGTAGTCCAGTGGTCCCTATCACCTCCCTGTTTGTTGATTACTGTCCCCTTATAAAAAAAGATACACCCTAGTAGTTCAGTGGCCCCTCACCCTCACCCATGGTCCAATTGCCATCCCGATATTAAAAAAAAAATTATTCCCTGGTAGTCTAGTGGTTCTTCCCCCCTCTCCATTCTCTGATTGCCATCTAAGTATTAAAAGACATTATTTCCTGGTAGTCCAGTGGTCCCTTCTTCCTCTGCCAGTCACTGATCACCATACCAAGTATAACAAAACAGTCCCTCCCTGGTAGTCCAGTGGTCCTTCCCCCCACCTGAACACCTGCCAAATAAATAAATGCAGTTTATATTGGTGTCCAGTGTACCCCCCCACCTCACCCCCTTGGAGAAACACGAAAGTGTACAATTTTCCTGGTGGACTAGTGGTCCCCACCCTCCCACCCTGGCAGACAGTGACCTAACACCCCACTCCCCCATCCATAACCCCAGCCGGCGACCAGCACAGCCCTCCTCCCACCACCATGGCCGGCAGCCGACTGACCTGTGAATGAGCACATACAGTATACACCACGCGTTCATTACTTGACAGTGTTTCAGGAACTGATGAGTATCGACCTTTTCTTATGCTGTACTTTATCCAAGTGGTACTTTTTTTCCTTTATTTTGGTGCTGGTTCTTGAACTGAGTCTTACTATTATCTTCTGTGTAGCCATTTGTATGTTTTACAAATCACAATCCACCATGTACTGTACCTTATTGAGTTATTGTCATTATCATATTCCCTCTGACCACTGTACCCTCACCAATCCAAATCACAGTGTCACAAGACATGTGCTGTGGAAAGCAGCACAACATGGCAGTTTTTGCTTATGTGCTTATAATACAGACAATTCTTTTATTTTACTTTCACTAAAATAGGTTCATATGGAATTCTAGTTCAGTATATTGCAATACTGTATGCTCTGGGTGACTATATACTTACTGTAGTTGCTCCTTGTGCCTTAAACAACCATGATTGATAATTGAGCATATATGCCCACCCAGCTAGTGGTATTGTCAAATGTTTGACTTATCATTCTTATTTACTACTTCTAAAAATCAGTCAAAATATAATTTGTAATATTTCTATTTATTTGGCATCAAGCACCTTTTTCTTCTGCAAACCACTGATAGCATGATACATCTGGTTAAAATAATCCATGACTTTATAAAATATACTGTAATCTTTCTGGGATTTTCACAATTAAAGAGAACATTTAAAAAAAAATTCCAATTCCTTATTAGTAGTCTTAATATATGTCAATATGATCAAGATTCCAAGACTATATATATATATTTTTTTTCCTCTTCTATTTATCTCCTGGTTCTTCCCGTGGTGGCTGCCTTCTGACCAACCTCCCCCAGCTCTGTCACCTGACTCCTCTGGGACTTACCTTAACCATCATCCTCTGCCACAGGTCTTGTCATTGTGCCCAGCCACTGGTGCGGGGACTGTGGTGGTGATGGTGGGGGGGTTGGTCATTCATGCTGCTGCCTGGGGTGGTTTGTCCTCCATTTTCTTCCCTGGCCCCATGTACATGCAATGGGAGTGATGTCCAAGCTCTGCTTCCAGGGAGACAGGTCTGGCGCCCTGCAGAGGGGTTCCCTTACTTGCATGGTGATGTTTATGTGCTGCCACCCAGCCATTGCTGGGTGGCAGGCAAGCAGCCCACCACTCTAACCCCCTCCCCAAGGAAGAAGAGTTGTCTTGGGATGCTCAATCCTTCATCATCCTGCTGGCCTCCAAGCAAACCACTTCTGTTCCTGACCCTGGTTCACCGGCATGGCAGGAGGTAAGGTGTCCAGCATCTCGGCCCGCCATGCCACAGGGCCAGTTTATCATATTTTATTTTTTGTGTGAACTAATATATTTCTGATTTTTTGCATGTTGTTGGCTGTATGTAGTATTTCTCAAATAATATACTCTCCTATTATTTCTATTTCTCATTTTAATGAATCCCCCTTCCATTTTTTGGGGGGAAATAACATTTTATTGAAAAGAGGTTTTGTGGTTAGGTTATAGCTTACAGGTACATAATTTGTATTCACATCCATACAATGTTTATTTGTAAGAAAGAGTAAGGAGAAAGGGAAGAGTGATAGAAAAAGTAGGAAAATAGAGTGAGAGGGTGAGAAAGAAGCCCCAAGGTAAGTTAGAGACATAAGGTAAAAACAGTACTTCCAAAATACATTTCAATACACCTTGGAGAGCAGAGATCAAGGTTCCACATACATCTATGACCCATATAGTGAGTTTATTTTATATATGACCATATATGTCCCCACAGCTCTAGTTTCCTGGTACCCCAACCCACCAGTGCTACTAACTATGTTAATGTTTGAAGTATACTTGGCTAGCAGTGTCAGAATATCTGACTTTTCTTTATGTGCTATAAAATGCAGAAAAGGTAACCATCGACTTCGGAATTTTTCTAACTGGAGTCGAACCTTCGCTGTTAGATATTCTAGGTCCATTATTTTCTGGCAGATATCATACCAAACTTCTATGTCAGGCTTAGATGGTGTCAACCATTTCAATGTGATGGTTTTAAGGGCTGCCCCAACCATAATCACAAAAATATATTTCTTGACTTTAGTCTTGGGGAGGGGGGGAGACCCTGGAGCCAATGTTGAGGGTCTCTTGTCACTGGGATCTCTGGGAGGTTTCAGGTGAGTTTCTGAATTTGTCCCCAATACTTCACTATCATTGGACAGCTCAAAAATATATGGGAGTAGGAGCCCACAGATTGACAAAGAGGCCAGCATTTGTCCGAGGGGTGATTTCCATAATGTTTTGTAACAGTGGGGGGGTCTGAAAAACCGTACTCCCACTTTCCAATGGAATTCCCTCCAGAACAGAGGAGGCCATTGTGGAGTGAACTCCCTCCCACATCCTCTCCCACTCTGTCTGGAAGCATCATCCCTAATTCTGTTCACCAGGTCTCTTTAATGTTGGCTAAGGGGTCAAGAGTAATGTTATTCTTTGCCTAGACTAACCTGGACACTGTTTTATGTTCCTCACCTCCTGATATTAAGGTTGCAATGAAACCCCTAAGAGGGTTTTCAGGTGTGTTTACCCGCTCCCATGAGAGACCCACTGCAGATGCCAAGTAGTGCCTAAGTTGCAAGTACCTAAAAAAGTCTTGCTGTCTGAGGTCAAATTCTTCCTTCATCTGATGAAATGATTTAAAAATTTAACCTTCAAAACATTGGCCAACGGTCTGTAAACCTTGTCTACTCCAATGAAAAAATGTTGGGTCCCAGGCCAAGGGAGCAAAGTCCCTGCAACTTAAAATATGGGTAGAGGTTGTAAGGGACAATTTGAGACCACGTTTTTTGTTCGATTCTTGCCACACTTGGAGGGTAGTCTTGGTCTAGGGGTTTGAGACCGGTAAGGTCTTCAATCTCAGGGAATCAAGATACAATATGTTGGTTATTGGTTTGATGGGCTAAGCTGCCAACTCAATTTCTACGCAACTAGGGAGCATTGCCTGGGTCAATGTTCTTAGAGCCTGTAACTGAGCTGTCCAATAATAAAAGTACATATCTGGTAACCCCAGTCCCCCTTTGTTTTTAGGTGTCTGTACTAATTTCCATTTAATTCTTGGTGTTCTACCTCTCCATAGAAATTTAGAAAGGGTGGAAGATAATTCATTAAAGAAGTTGTTGGGGGGCAGTAGCAGCAGTGACCCAAATATGAAAAGAAGGCAGGGGAGGATATTCATTTGTGTGGACTCTACTCTACTGTAAAGTGAGAGTGGTAACTCCTTCCACCTGTTACAGTCTTTCCTGATTTCTTGCAAAAGTCTCATGTAGTTCTTAGAGAAGAGGTACTGCAACTGTCTGGGAATCCAACCCCCCAAATACCGAAAGTCTTCGCCCCCACAGGATGCAATTCAGATTTATCTGCATTTACTTTGTAACCTGGAAATTTACCAAAATCGTCTCAGATAGTCTTTACACGGGTAAGGGCTTTAGCCAGATCAGAAGTATACAGTAAGGTGTCATCAGCATATAAGGAAATCTTAACTTCTGTATCCCCAACCCTGATTCCTTGAAAAGCATCAGATTGTCTAATGTAAGAAGCCAGTGGTTCCAGACTACAGGTGAAGAGGAGGGGGGAGAGGGGCAAACCCTGTCTAGTGCCTTTATAAAGGCCAAATGTGGTGGAAATCACTCCATTGACCCTAACTCTAGCAATCTGGCCTGCATATAAATTACTGATCCATGTCCTGAACTTGTCTCTAAAGCCGAACTCCCCCAAGATATTGGCAGTCTACGTGGTCAAATGCTTTTTCTGCATCCAGAGATAGTACAGTACTGGGATATCTCCCTGGAGGGGATTCAGCTCTGGAGAGAACATTCAGCAGGAGATGGACTTTGTCTTGCAAGTGCCTCCCCTGTATAAAACCAGTCTGATCTGAATGAACCAGGCCAGCTATCACCATCTGCAGATGAATATTGAGAACTTTAATAAAGATTTTTGTGTCCTGGTTGAGTAGAGCTATGGGTCTACAGCTGGCACAAAGGGCAGGGTTTTTCCCCAGCTTTGGTATCACAGAAATGATACCCTCCTTCCAGGTATCAGGGAGGGCCTGGGGCTCCTGTGCCTCATTGCAAACCTTCACCAGCAAGGGGACCTGGTCTTTCCCAAAGCATTTGTAAAAGGCAGAGGTATAACCATCTGGGCCTGGTGCTTTCCCTGCAGGCAGGGATTTTATTGTCTGTAATAATTCCTTTTCAGTGAATGGGATTTCCAAACCATCTCTCTGTGCAACCAAAAGAGTTGAGAGCTCCACCCTCTCCAGAAGTTTTTGAATTAGATCTGGGTGTTGTGGATCTCTTTCCACTTTATGAAGATTTACATAGAACATTTTAAACTCCTCTGATATCTCTCCTGGTGAAAATTTGTCCTGAGGGGGGACAGAGACTGGGGTAATCCTCTCCACATATCTGTCCGCGGCCTGCTTCTGGAGCCTTAAGGCTAACAACTTGCCTGCCCTCTCTCCCCCTTTTCAAAATACTTTTGTCCTATGTATCTTAAATTGTTCTCTACCTGCCTCTGTACCAGGAAGTAATAGTTATCCCAGGCTTGCTTCAATTTAGTCAGAACTGTTGGGTCCCCCGAACCTTTATGCTCAGCCTCAAAGGCCACAATAAGGTCTCAGGTGTTCTGAAGCTGGGTCTGGTATTGTTTATATTTTTACAAAGCATATGAAATTGTGTGACCCCGTATGACTGCCTTCAAGGCATCCTAAATATATTTAAGGGATGAGCCCTCTACTAAGTTTTCTTGCAAGTAATTCTGAATAACTTTTTTAATCAAAGCTATATACTTTTTGTTGTTTAATAGACCTGGATCAAACTGCCAGAGCCCCTCTAGTTTGGGTTCCCCCCAGTTTAATTTCACCTTAACCATAACATGGTCTGAGAGAGTAATCAGTAGAATGGACATATCTTTAAAACTGTACAGAAACTCTTTTTCTGTATAAAACCTATCCAGACATGAGTATGTATTTGAAGCTGGAGAGAAGAAAGTGTAGTCCCTAGAGGTGGGGTTAAAAGATCTCCAGGGGTCGACCATTCCGGACTCGGTACAAAGATTTGTTAAAAGACAGGAGCAGGCCTTGGAACCATGGAGTTTGAGTGATCTTCTATCCTTCACCACATCTTCCACACAGTTTCAGTCCCCCATACAGATAATTTGTCCTTCTGGCAAACCCAATAATTTATTAAATAAGGACCGAAAAAATTCCCCCGAGGCGGGGTAGGGGCGTATATCCCAACTAAATGTATCGGCTTACCTCTCAGGAATCCTGATAAAATCAACCAGTGGCCTGAGCCTGCTCTCTGTATCTCCTGTATCTGGAATGGCAGACCCCTTCTCAGGAGGAAAACCACACTCATCTTCTTAGCAGTGGGGTGTTCATCTGAATAAACATTGCCAACCCATGACCTTTGGAGTTTCAAATTCTCCTGTAATTAAAGTTTAGTTTCTTGAAGGCATGCAATATCGCAGTGTTCTCTTTTTAACTCTGCCAATATTTTGGATCTTTTTACCACATTGTTAATTCCCTTAACATTTAGGGAACAAAGTGTCAGTGTAGCCATGATTTACAAAAAGAAAAAAAAACTAAACCAGTAAATGAACATACATTCGTCTCCTATCACTGATTTACCGCATGTACTGAGGTCATTACAGTAAATATTTCTTTGGAGCAGAGAAAGAAGGAAGGAAGAAAAGTAGGAAAATGAGGTAAAGAGAAGAGACTGGCATTCAATATAGAGGTGCCCTAACTGCAAACCAATGAACTTCTCCCTCTCCCAACAAAAAACAATGGGGAGATGAGGGGAACAGAACTTGTTGGCAGTGTCAGCAGACTCTGCCTAGGCCTCTACCAGGTGGAGGAATACCCCTTCCCCAGGAGAGGAAAGGGACCAATGCCCTTGAAGGGTTGAACACCCTCCCATTGGGGTGTAAGGTTGAGGGACATGGGGCTAACCAGGAACTCCAAACCCTTTACCCTCCTATGTGTTGTGAGCTACCAATGAGACTAGGTTGGCCTTCTTTCCCAGCCCCAAAATTAGTGACCACAATATATCTGCAATCTGGAGAGCTATCTCTGTTTAGAAATCAAATTGCACCCTCCTCTCCCACCCCCTCCAAAACAACCATTTGTCTGAATAAAATCCATATAAAGTAAAATGCAGGAGTAAATTCTCCCTGGTGATGAGGGCTATCAAGTGGCTTCCCCCCATCCAAGCCAGCATAAAGAGCTCCAATGAAGAATGCCACCACCTACCACTCTCTCCTGTTCTCCAGCAGTAAACCAGTTTATGTAAATTAAAAAATAAATGTGGATGTCGCTGTAACACAAATAAAGCTTCAAGCCACAGCACTCGAGGATTTAACTAAGCTTAAGTTCACAGATGTAAAAAGTCAGCAGTGTTTTAAAAAAAAAAATAATATAAAACTGGGAGGAGGAAGTTCAATCCTGCAAGGGGTCATTTCAACAAGCAAAGTCCAATAATCCCACTTCAAACTCAGTCCCAGTGAGCTGGGTTTCCACAAGACGACGTTCCTGTAAAGAAAGGTTCAGCTCCTCCTCTTCGTTTATCCTTCCCTCAACTCCCATCCCCTGTGGAGGATAAGGACTCCATGGGGAACTCCCAGCAGGAGGAGAGAGCAGATGGCAAACCCCACGAGGGTCCAGGCCCAAGGGATGTAAGTAAATCACTTGATTTTTGCAGGATAACATCTCTTAAACAAGCGCCAAAGTGTTTGAAAGATATATGTCTCTTCTCCCATTGTTAGATCACTTTCCCATCAGATCTGGACTAAAGCTGAAAAAGACAGTTAAATCTGACCTTTTTGAAGCCATCTAGAGAGATCAGAGTGCAGTGGCAGTAAAGCTTCAGCTCTGGAGTGGGGGCTAAAAGGCTTACTGGTGCCGGGGGCCAGCAACCACAAAAGTTGTTTAATCTGGCTCTTTGCAATCTCTTCTTTTAAATCTGGTAGGGGGATACCTTCAGTTTTCAGCAGGTCTGCTGCAGCAAGGAGCGAGTCAAACACCTTAGGGCCATCCTGTTGTCCCACCCATAGATACGCTGGGTATCTCAGAAAAGCTCGTTTTCCCTTTTCCAGAAGCTGTTTTGCCACCCATAACACCTTCTTCCTGCGAGCAGCCACAGTAGGTGGAAAATCTTGGTCTACATAAACCTTTGTGCCATCAAAGTTCAAGTCTTCTTTGGCCCAAGCCATATGAAGGATTTTTTCTTTAATAGTGAGAAACATAGAAACAGAATTTGATGGCAGATAAGGACAGCTTGGCCCACCCAGTCTGCCCATTTCCCTACCTAATGGATAAGCTGCAGATCCTAGTTAACCAGCAGCCTACTTCTTTCTACCCCAACCCCCTAGAATTGCCTTATGGCTGTCCCATGCATGCTTGAATTCAACCACTGTTTTTGACTCCACAACCTCCTCCGAAAGGCTGTTCCATGCATCCACAACCCTCTCTGTGAAAAAATACCTCCTTACATTACCTCTGAGCCACCCCCATCTTCAAATTGTGCCCCCTTGTTCTTGCACACCTCTTTTTTTGAAAGATGCTACCCTCTTGGACTTTGTTGATTCTCTTGAGGTACTTGAAAGTTTCTATCATGTCCCCCCCCTCCCTCCTTTCCTCGAGGCTATACATATTAAGCTCCTTTAAATTTAAGGAACTTAATTAGAATGGCTCTTGGTGGTGCCCCTGTTTCAGGTTTAGGGCAGAGTGTCCGGTAAGCCCTTTCTATTTCTAATGGTAGTTCCTCTCCAAGTTGCAATTTAGTTCGTAATCAACATTCCATATACGCTGCCATGTCATCTTGTTCTACTCCCTCAGGAATGCCCATCACGTGGATGTTATTTTGCCAAAAGCGGGCTTCAGCCTCTTCTGCTTTGGCTGTGAGGGCCCTCTCTCTTGTGAAGAAATACTAAAGAATGGCTGTAGGCCATGTGTTTGCTTTGCAGACATTCAACGTGTTTTTCAATTGAAGTCATTCTACATTCAAGTTTTTTAAAATCTTTCTGGATAACTGTTACTTTCCCATCGATGCGCTGTAGCAATCTCAGTATTTTCTGAGCTTCAAATCTGGTACCGATTGACCTGGAGTCCGAGCCAGAGTCCTCCTCCCCTGAGCCGGATAGTATGGATGAGTGGGAGGGTGCTGGGCTTAGGCCAGAGGCTGCTTTTGGTCTCTCACTCATTGTGGCTATTATAGGGCTCGCAGGACCTCTCTTCTTTGTCCACCCCATAGCTGAGGGGGGGAAGGTGGTCTAGAAGAGTGTTACACAGCAAATTAAGAAAGTAGCTCCACAGATGCAGTGCAATTAAAAGGCTGGGTAGTGCAGAGCTGAATGCTATGCTGTCTTTCCCGTCAGCTGTGTCACCGGCAACCCCCCCCTTCCATTTTTGATTAATCATTGTGAGTGAAGAAAGAGGTGTGCTCATCTATTGTAATGGTATGTTTCAGTATGGAAGAGGGCTCCATTCCATATAATAGACATGCCTAGAATATAATAAATATGTTTCTTTAATCTTAAACGTTACAGTGGTTAAACATTTTAGTAAGCAAAGTATTCCCAGTATTGTATTTGGTTTTCTTACATTACCAGATAATAACAGCTAAAATCTTAAAACAAGAAAAAAGATTCTTAATCCAAGAAAACATAAAAAACTACTTAAATTAAAAAAGTTTTGAAGTCCAAGAATGCAACCTAATTTGCATAATAAATGCACATGATGTGCTTTAAAGATCCCCTAACACCATTAGAATTTTTTTTTTGAGATTAAGACACAATTCAGTTTATATTTCACATGTTTTCTATAATTCTTTCCCTTTTTTCTTTATTACTGAGGATAGCTGTATGAAAGAGGATTACTACCTCTTAGACTTGATCTGTTCTTTCTGCTTGTCTACACCTGACATCATAATCCCCTGTTTATGGCATTATGATTGTCTCCCCAGCAACAGATTGTGATATTGTAAACAGAAATGTGATGTCAGGTATAGGCAAGCAGCCAGAATAGGTAGGCAGCAGCCTGTTTACGTGCAAATATCCTTAATAATAAAGAAGTAAGGGTGAGAATTACAGAAAAAATATTAAATATAAATTGAATTGCATCTAAATATTACATTTTACAAAGTTGTTACAATGGCATCAGGGCTCTTTAACTTATATAAATAATCACAGCAATGGAACCTATAATGATTTCAGATTGAGACAGATAATGTACGTTACAGAAGGAAAGAACTAAAGCATCACAAAAAATCTTAGCTACATGAGCTCAACTTCAGCTAAAAGGGTTTCCCTTTGAAATGGTACAAATAGCAATTTGCCATTGTTTGATATTTAGCAGGTGACAAAGAGGAAGGTGTTTTCTAGTATAAACAGCACTATACTAACCTGAAATCGATAGAAAATGCAAGATGTCTGTAGAAGTGAAGGGTTAATGAGATACATGCATAATAACTAGTAGGAATTGCCTTGTAAAATAAGCCTATCTCATAAACATTTTAATATTTTTATAAATTTGTTTTCAAAATAAGAGTTATTATTATTTAATATTTTGAAAAAAGAATGCCAGCCTGCTGGTGCAGTGAGCTGTGGCACTGATCAGCTTAATGCCTGCCATACCAGTGACCTGGGTTTGGGTACTGATCAGGGTCGCTCAGGAGCTCACTGGCTGAGGGAGGATTGAGTGTCCCATAAAGGAGGAGTGATCTTGTGTCTCGCAGCAATGGTGGGAACAACCAGACATGGGGGAGGGTGTCAACTAATGTAACATGTATGTGTGACATTGTCACCAGACGTCCTCATGCATCATTCAGTGCCAACATTCTGGAAAGAAAATGCAGGAGGAAAAAGCCTTGGACTGTTCAGTGCCCCTACCACAGAGCATAGTGTAATCTGTGAAGAGATAACAGGAATATATCAGCATGAACAAACATATGCAACCTAAAAAGCACTTATGCAGTCTGTATTTAATAATTTGAAAATAAAATTCCTTTTAGGGATATACAGTACAGTACATCAATACTATCTCCAAAAAGCATCATAAGAGGATAGCATAAGTTGTTTGATCACAACAGGATCCATAAGAATTACAAAAGATCAACCAGGCTTATAGACCTTAGTACGTAATCTATAGATTGCATCAATATACCTAGCAACTGCATGAACAAGTACTTCATCACTTGTGAAAAATATATTCAGCAATAAAGACTGATTGTTAGTTGATATTAAGTCACATTTAGGTTTTAGCTATTTTTTCCCCTAAGCTGATTGTACCAAGTACAAACAAAGGACATGTGAAACAAATTCCTTGGAAATTGGAAAGAACACTGGCAATAACTATTGCAAATATTAATACTCTTTTGATATCTTGCAATTAGTACATTACTTGGGAAAAATTCTAACCAGTACTTGGTATACAATACTCTCAACTTATTATCAGTAATCATATCATGATAAGGTCGATAATAATGATAAATATAATTTGCTCTTAACCAGGGTGAAACACGTAAAGTCGAAATAAGATAAAATCTTGGTTTTTAGATTTAGTAGCAGTTCTATTAGGCACATATTTCTGATATTTGAGGCTAATTTTTATTCCCCTGGATTAATAAGTTTTTAAGTACTCTAAATCAGTATCTTGAAGTATACGGAAAATACACAAAAGCCAATTTGATTGTAAATTACCTAAATTTAGCCAAGAATATTTTTCCATCAGTGCAAGATGAGAAAATTGCTTCTGATTACATTGTTGCAGCTGAATCCAATAATTTATTTTCCTGTCTGCCCAGATAGCCTGAAGATTAGTTAAATATAGTTCTGGTCTAATAATAGCTGAGGAAACTGAATTGCCAAGACCCATACTGGACCTCAACAATTTAATTAAAGGAATTTCTAATGAATTACCATTTTACAGAGACCAAATTTCACTATTAAATGCTGCCAGAACATTGTATTTGGCTTTGTCAGCTGATATCAATGGTCTTATTGAGTTACCCCCATAGTTCCTGTTAAAGGAGTTAAGTGAAACAGCAGTCTGTTTAAGCCTAATCTTTACGTTGTTAATATGTTTGGTCCATTTACTATTCCAAGAAAGCACTAAACCTAAATCAGTGTAATGTTTAACAGTTTTAAGAGACTTTAGATCAGCCTTCCATGTTTTATGTATGCGATTTGAACCAAATACAAGTACCTGGCTTTTACCCTCATTTATCTTTAAATTATAGCTGTTAGCATAGTTAACCAGAATATTACATTTTTGCAGCAGGCCAGACTGAGTAAGAGAAAATAAAACTAAATCATCTGCATATGCCAAAACAGCAATATGCTTATTTAAGATTTTCGGGGAGTCAGTTCTTGAAGACTGTAACTGACTTAATAGTCTATCTATATATAGCCAAAACAGTATCAGTGCACATACACAGCCTTGCCTGACAGCAGTATTTGTTTCAAAATTAGAGGAAAGTTGACAACTTCTACCTAGCCTTACTTGGGCCCATGTCTGACTATATAATTCTCCAATTATAACAATTAATTCATGAGAAAAACCTTCTTCTTTCAAGCTGAACCATAGTTGGGTTCTATCTACTGTATCGAATGCTGAACTAAAATCTATGAAAGCTGCAAATAAATTTTGTTTCCTAAGATGAATATATTTTTCATAAAGATGCATGAAGTAAAACAGTTGTCAACTGTACTAAACTCTGGCCTAAAACTTGCCTGCAATTCTGACAGACCCCCGAGAGTTTGTAATTGCTCCATCAATCTCTTTAGTACTAGTTTTGCAAAGATTTTGCCAAGATTGTCTAAAAGAGATATAGGGCAGTGCATCGATGGATCCGACTTGTCCTCCTTTTTATAAATAGAAATGATTAATGCCCTCTTCCAAGATTTAGGGAATTCTAATTTATTACATCACTTGTTGAAGAAAATCACCAAAATAGTCGACCAGTCTGAAACTTCAACAAGAAAAACTTCTGCTGGAATAACATTACATTTTAATGAAGCTATGGAAAATATACTTCAGATCTGGCAAAGTAAGGAAATCTAACCATATCAACATCCAGAACCAAGCTGTGTTTCATATTGTTTGAACAAAATTTTCCACTATAATAGTTCACCCAAGTATCTAATGTAATATGGGAATCTATCTCAAATTTAAGGTTGTCTGTGCCTTTTGCCGCCATAAGCCAGTGAGACCGAGAGTCATTTCTATAAATCACATCCAACATCTTACTTCACTGTTTTTGTTGAAATTGAACTCGCTTGGTTTTCAAGAGGCATTTATAACTATCTCTAGCCTTATTTAGTATCCTGTAATTGTTTCTATGAGCATTGTTTCTGCATTTTCTAATAAGCTGATTCAACTGGTGCTTAGCTACCTTACAATCTGAGTCAAATCAGTTCTGGTTTAGAGAATTAATGACTGACTGAGATTTTCTCCTTCGTCAGTATCGATCTTATTTGCTCAAAAGTTAGCTTCAATTGACTACAGATAATTGAGTATTCCATTCCAAACTATCCAGTGCTTAGGTATTAAAAGAACATTCCTATCCAAGTGCTGGGCTTTTTTGAGAGCTTCATTCAAAATTTCTTGCGAGTAGCCCCTATCCAAAACCCTCCGGGTTAATTTCTGCACCTGCTGATTGAATGTAGTGGTTTTAGTACAATTCTTTTTTAGTTGCAATATTGAGAGTAAGGGATGGAACTGATCAATTTTTTAGGATGTGCCCTATTGTAGTGCAGAAGGGCATTAACTGCTGTTTCCTTCCTGAACTCACAACATGAAATTTCTGCATCTGGTGTGGCACTTAGTGTGACATCCAGAAAATTCATCTGATGTATGACAACCTCATACATGAATTACAAATTGAAGTTGCTGTGATTAACGTAGTCAATGAAATTATGGATGTCATCCACTTTGCCATGCCAGACACTGATAATAGCACCAATAAAGTGATACCAAAACATCAGCCAATTAAAATAAGGATTTACTGTCTCATTGAAGATATACCTGTTTTCCCCAAAGCCCATGCAAACATTTACACAGGATGGGACGAAGGCTGCCCCCCCCATTAGCCATACCACACATCTGTAAAAAATAGCCTTTATTAAACATAAAATAGTTTTGTGTTACAGAAATTTCTAAGACTTTCATCAAGAAGGGTAAGAGGGAAATTTCACAAACATTACTTGATGAAAGAAAACGTTCTATTACTTCAAGACCTTTAGGATGGGGGAGACTGGTGTAAAGGATTTATTTATTTATTTTATTTATTTATTTAACAAATCAGAAAGACCTTTGAGCCAATGGCTCTTTTACAGAGGTTCCATGTCAGGTCACAAGAATAGCAAATTATAATGGTTTCAGTAAGTAGTACGACATGAGGAATGTAATTATATAAACAAAAGAACAATATGGCAAGATAAATATTGTGTAAAGTACAGCCAGTGGCCTTGTCTGAAGAGGGCTGAAAGGGCTTACAAGGAGAGAAGTACAGAGGGTGAATTGGGGGGTGGGAGGAGCAAAATAAGAGCAAGGAGGGAGATGCCACAATGAAGTTTAAGCAGGAAAGACCCACAGGGTGGGGGGGTAGAGGGAGAGAACAAGGTAAGGAAACAGAAGAGAGAGGAGGGAAGTGGGAGTGGATGGGTAAGGGAATGGGGGATGAGGTAGAATGAAAAGAGGGCAGGAAACAGAATGAGATAAGGGAGGAAGTGCTGTGAGTGGAATAGTGCAGCAGCAGCATAGGGCTATACAGATGCAAAAGGTAAAAGAGGGAGGTCCCAGTGCATTTAGCTGTCAGCAGAGATTAGGTATAGTAGTCACAAGAAGCTCTGGAAACTAGGAATTGATGCAGCTTCTGCTTAAATGGTCCCAAGGTTGCAGTCGTCGTAATCTCAAGAGGAAGGGAATTAAATAAATTAGCAGCTCTAACTGCAATGGAGTGCTATTGGAGCGAGGTTCGACAGTGAGGGACAGTAAAGGTAAGGCTCACAGAACTTTGTGTGCTCTGTGTACCCCGGAAGGGACTTAAAAGCTGAAGGGAACCTGGTCGTAGCAGACCAAGATTTGCATTCTTAGCCAGAAGGCAGGCTTGATATTCAATGCGAGCCTGGAGTTGAAGCCAGTTTGCTTGTTCATAAAGGTCACAAGTGTGAGTACAATATGCTGCACCAGTTAGTAGACAGCATGCTTTATTCAGAGCTGTGGTGAGCCGACATAGGGTTGTGTCTGTGTCGGGACTATAAATGACCAAACCATAGTCAATAATAGACACAATTGAACTTTGGATAGCCAATCTGAGGGCTTCGGTAGTAAGGCAGTGTTTATGTCTGTGTAGAAGATCTAGGCAAATGTTAACTACCTTGGCAACATTCTCAACATGGTTGGAGTAGGAGAGCGTACTATCCAGAGCAACTCCTAGCTATTTAAAAGACTGAGTCTGATCAAGGATAACACCCGCACTGTTTTTAATCACCAATTACTTGGCTTTGTGCTTGCTGTGGATACCATGGAAGAGCATGACCTTAGTTTTTTTTGCAGTTAAGCACCACCTTATGAGAGATTAACCAGGACTCAGCTTCAGTAAAACTTTTCTTAAGTTGGGTCTGAAGGAGGCTAGTGATGGGAGGTCTAAACCTCACTTTCAGATTCTTGACGACATTGGGAATGCAAGCAATCACAGACATGTTGCATTAGAGTAGTAAACAAGTTTATTACTACCAAGGGACAAATCACAGTTGCCCTAAGCAGTTCTTACCAATACGAACCAGGAGCCAGTGCTTAGCGTTCCCTACACCTCGAGGTTTCTCTGTCTCTTGGGGCCTCTCGGGTCTCTGAGGTGTAAGGCTTGTGCATTACATTATATACCTATGATAATTACTATGGTTACCACAAGATAGAAACATTTCTAGTTACAGAGATGAGCCCTGTTGGCTAAATCAGAGGTGGCTCCATGGTCCAAGATAACATTATACAATTCTGTAAAGTCATCAGTTTGAGCCTTGTAAAGGAACTCGAGCTGCTCACGGTGTTGGTGTAGTGTGTGCCATAGGCAGCAAAGCATAATAATGAGAAAGAAAATTAAAAATGCTTGTATAATAACAAAACCTTTAAAAGTAATCTGTAACCAGGTGTTAGTTAATGCGTTATTCATATCTCCATCATTAATCAAGGCGAGAACAGCTTCATTGGCTTTGGTCATATTATTGCTGATGTGGATGAGGTGTGTGTCTTTTCTGTATAAAAGTGATTTCAATGTAAGTGTGAGTGGGTCTATGTGAACATTAAAATATGGCAAGTATTCGGACAGTGTGAGTAGATAATCAGGGTTACCATCAATAATGTCTGCATCCAGAAGGGAGACGGGGGTTATAACAGTATGTCCAATAACAGTCTTCTGGTGGGGAACAAAACAGAAATTGGGGTAATCAGTAGCACAGGTAACAGGTCCATATGTGTAATATTTATAATTCGTGACCACGCAGTACTCGCCATCGGAATTATACTGTGAGTACACAGTAGGCAGTCTCCACTTTTGCAACTGGACAGGGCAGGTGTAGGTTGTCTTTGAAATCAGTGTTGACAGGCGATGAACCTCCCCATGATAGGATTGGTAGAGCTTATCTGGAGTCAAAGTTGAGTCAAAGGAGTTGGTGCTATTCGCAGTGATGTCATCATCCATAGTAAAAGTCCAATCAATGCTGTCTGGAGAGTAACCACAAACAAGTTGAATAACATCAAATACATCACATCAGCACAAGTAAATATATTGCTTTTTCACACAGCAGTCCGTCTGCGGAGCCACCCAGGCATCCAGGAAAGAATGGTAAACCAGTAGAGGCAGTAGATCCAGGCGTTCTCTGTAGATGTCTTCATCCAAATGCCCAATCGAGTGAACCAATGCAAGCTTGTCGAACAAGGCTATAGTGGGATCAAAGTGTGGTAAGGAGACAGTGAAGGAAACAAACATGGTATCTGTTATGGAACATTTCTTAGCAGTGAAACAAGAACCAGTATTAGGGTGTCTGGTCGCAAACCCCAAATTCCTAGCTGTGGAGAGAGGAATAGTTAAAGTCTGTTGCATACACATGGAAACACAGCTAGTGGTTTTACATCTCGGACAATACCATTTGGAGATGCGTCTATCATGTATAATGTCAGTTATTCTTCCAGATTCTAAATCATAGAAGAGGTTATTGATGGTAGTGATGATGTAGAAGCCATTAGCAGAACAGAGTATCTCTCTAGCAATGTATTGTTTATCTGCTTCTTTGTTTTGTTGTATGAGTGCATTAATTTTATCTTTAGAATCAGTGAATGCCTTAGCAATGTCATGCATGTTGTATACAGTGTATCTTTCTTCCTGACTAAGGCCATCCACACCATGCAATAATGGGGGTAGAATGTTGTTGACCAAACCAGTGGGGAATTTGGCAGAATGACTTTTGATAGCAGCAATGTCTGCTTTGTTCCAGATAGACATAGCCGTACCAAAAAGGCCTGTGACAGTACGTGTTGCACCTGTAATATCAGAACTGTCAACTTCACGTCTGTTACGTTTATGAGCTAGATTGTCAGGAGAGGGCTTTCTCCTGAAGTTGGCTCTATGTTCAGTAGGATGTACCCCGGCAATAGGGTCTTGCATACAAATTTGAAATGCAGCTAAACTATCAAGCAATAACGTACTATAAAATGCTGATGTATTAGTATTGTGACACATACCAAACTCTTTCATATTCCAGTAAGTAAGATTAAACAAAACAGGTATATGCATAAACTGTAAGTTATTAATTAAAGAACCTGGGAGGGCAGTGGCTGTTAGACCACTACAGGGACCAGGGGTATGCTTTGGACATTCCAAAAGCTGTTTGTCAGTGGGTGGTAACACAGAGAGGTACATGGCTGCAGAAGCCATGTGGTGTATAGCACAGAATTTTCAAGCAGAATCTTTGGACAAAGAATTACAGTAAGAAGGATCTATTAAGGCAGTTATGTTGTACAAACCAGAATGTCTTAATGCAGTTTGTAACAAGGACAGTGAACCATTTGGGGATAATTTAGCATTGGGCCAACTTTGGAAAGTTCCTTTGGAGAGTTTGGCCACAGGGAGAATTTGTCCTTGTGATGTGGTTTGCCACTCAATTTGAAGGGTAGATTTATCAGGAGCAACAACCGAGGCAGTGAGGTAAGCATCGGAACCTTCCTGGACAGTGATCATACTATCTGGTATATTGATGGATACTCCCTCTGGAGGAGGTGCTGGAGGATCGAGGTGTCGTAGGAGGTCCGGTATTGTGCCTTGGATGCAGGGGATAACTCCTGAGAGGAGGAGATAATGGAACAAGATAGCCATCTTGTCAATGTATCTGAAAAGGAAGATCAAAGATTAGTATGTTAGTACTATTCCACCTAATGGGGTGAGGAAAAGTAATTTAAGCCCCTTTATACAGTTTCAGCTGGTTTGCATGTAACCATTTGTCAGTCAACTTGTGCAGGAGTCTAACTTGATAGACTGCCAGACTGAGCTTGCTGACAATAGGGTATGGGCCTTCCCACTTATTGGAGAAGGAGTGGGTGGGATGTGCAAATCAAAGTACCATTTCCTGATCTCCAACTTGCCAATCCACTTCTTGTGCGTGTTTGTCAAACTGTATTTTGGATTGTTGCTGGGCCTTGCCCATGCAATTTGCAGCATACAAGTGTGTGTGTATGAGGGCTTTTCTGAGTTTTTCCACATATTGGTCCACAGACACACGGTCCGCGGTGGGGGTGTGCAAGTCAAACAGGTGTTCAGGTAATCTCATCTGTCTACCAGTCATCACCTCAAAGGGTGTGAGCTGGGTGGTGGCTGAGAGTATGCCCCTAATTGCCATAAGGAGTAACGGCAATAGGGAATTCCAGGTTTTGGGATTGTTCTCAATGAATTTGGAAGGCATTTGCTTAATCTGTCTGTTGGCTCTCTCTACTTGACCTGAGGATTGAGGGTGGTAAGGTATGTGGAACTTCTGCTGAACTCCAAAGAGTTCAAGGGATTCTTTCATCAACTCACCTGTAAAACTGGTTCCTTTGTCAGAATCTACCTTAAGAGGTAGACCCCACCTGGAGAAAATCTGTTCCACCAGAATTTTGGCAGTAGTTTTCACTGTACATGTCTTAGTGGGGAAAGCTTCTACCCACTTAGAGAAGAGGTCAGTTACCACAAGAGCATACTTGTTATTCCTGCTGGTGTTGGTCAGAGGGCCAATGAAATCAATTTGAATGGCATGCCAAGGGCCAGAATGTCGTTGTGGTAAATGTTTGGCATTTCGTTTGGTAGGGATGGGGTTGTTTTGTGCACAAACAAGACAATTGTCTATGTATTGTTTAACATCTTTGATGATATCAGGCCACCAGGCGGTGGTCTTGAGTCATTGAAGGGCATTTTCTGCTCCCTGGTGTCCACCAGTAGGGGTGTCATGCACTTGGTGGAAAAATTCAGGTCTTAAATGTCTGGGGACTACCCACAACTTAGTGGTAGAGTCATCTGGTTGGAACCAAATGAGCTTGTCATCTGGTGACAAGCGCAACTTACCGTCATGCCTCTGATAGGGGTTGTATGTGGGAAGTTTCTCTTCAGTACCTTTGTCAAGGAATCTGAACACCTCTTTGAGTTCAGTGTCAAGCTGCTGGGCTAGAGGAGAGGTCCAAGGGGGAAAACGGTTCAGGTTTTTTCCTGAGTGCTGCAATATGTACAGCTGCTTTAGCCTCTGGATAGTCCATCATCCAGACATCCCTCCCTTGGGCCCTTTCCTTAGCAAGGGTGTCTGCTGCATCATTGAAGGCATGATAGGGTTCATGGAGAGAGTGGGCTTTAACCTTGTGTACATAGAGTTAGTGTGCACATTTTTGTGGCAGTGAATGTCTCTATATTATCAATTCCTTGTACTTCACTGGGCTGCCATCAGAGGAGAGGAAGGAGTTCTTCTGCCAGAAGGGAAGAAATTCTGTAAGAGAACAACAAACCCAATTAGTCTGTAAAGATGATGGTATCCTCAGTTCCATGCTGGATGAACTCGAGGGCACAGGCCACCGCTGCCATCTCTGCATACTGTGATAATGCTACACTTCAGCGCTTTGATATTTTGACAGTGTTCCCATAAGGGTAAATCACCAAAATACCCATCCCTGCAATTTGTTCTCCCTGATAGTAGGATGATGAACCATCAGTTAAGACACAGCACAAAGAAGTACTATCAAGAATTTGTGGTGTGGCAGGGAGGAAAGGACCTGGATCAGGAAGATCAGGTGACTGTAGTGTACAGTCATGGGGTTCTCCTTGAAAAAGGAGGCCATGAGCTAACATAGATGGAACTTTAGTTTGTTGTACCTGTATGTCTCTGTCCCAGAGAAGAAGTGACCAGTGCATCAGTCTGGTATTAGAGACCAACCAATCCTTCACTCTGTCTGAGAGCAGGAAGGTGGTTGGGGTGTGGTTGGTGTTAATGATCAGTGGTGAGTACCCAATGATATACAGGAAGTGCTTGATAGCCCAGTAGGTGGCCAGAAGGTTCCTTTCACAAAGGCCATACTTCTGTTCCACTGGGGTCAAGAGCTGTGAAGTATATGCAATGGGTCTCAAGGTGCCATGCACCTTCTGGGCCAGCACTGCTGACATGGCAATGTCAGAGGTGGCACATTCCAGATGAAATGGTAGTGCTGGATTGGGGTTAACCAGTGCTGGGGCAGAGGCCAAGGCCTGCTTCAGTGACGTCACAGCCTGGATGTGTATAGGGCCCCAAGTCCATGGTACATCCTTTTTGAGTAATTCATACAGAGGAGCAGCTTTCTGAGCAAAATCACAAATGAAGTCTCTCGAATAGTTTACCATACCTAGGAACCTTCAAAGAGTTGCCACACTGGTAAGTAATGGCAAGTCTTGCAATCCCTGTACCTTCTTCCAGGTAGGACTTCGACCTTGGTCAGTTATTTTCATACCCAGAAACAATACTTCTTTCTGACACAGCTGTGCTTTTGCTGGATTACATTTTAGGCCTGCTTTCTGAATGAGAGTCAATAGTTCATCCAAGAGATCCAAGTGTTGTTCCTGTGTGTCTGTCGCCAGCAACAGGTCGTCCACATATTGTAAGAGACATTGGGGGTTAGAGAAACTCTTGAGGGTGTCCATCATGTGGAGATGGAATAGGTATGGACTATTATGGAATCCTTGTGGCAAGCAAGTCCACGTGTACTGTCTTCCTTCAAAGGTGAAGGCAAACTTATATTGACTCTTAAGGGCCAATGGCAATGACCAAAAACCAATGGAGATGTCCAGGGCACTGAACCATTTCTAGTCGGAGTCAGAAGTCGTAGCACATCTGGTGCCGATGCCACAGTTGGGGAACAACTGGGGGTGACCTGATTCAGTTTCCTGTAGTCAATAGTAAGTCTCCAGGTGCCTGTGGGTTTCTTCACGGGCCATACAGGGGAGTTTGCAGTGGAAACACAAGTTCTAATTACTCCTTGCTTGAGGAGTGACTTTATCATTTCTCTGAGGGAAGGCAAGGCCTCAGTTGGGAAAGGATATTACCTTTGACTCTCATGTGCTGGGCCTGGCACTTCAATGACAGTGTGCATTCTACCACAGTCATGCTTGTTGATTG
The DNA here is from genome assembly GCA_016271365.2 of Neoceratodus forsteri. Classification (NCBI taxonomy): domain Eukaryota; kingdom Metazoa; phylum Chordata; order Ceratodontiformes; family Ceratodontidae; genus Neoceratodus; species Neoceratodus forsteri. The sequence goes on from CM057453.1 coordinate 1,590,174, forward strand.
CAAATGCTTCCAAATGTCATTGCAAAATAGGTAGAAGCTTTGGGAAAAGTTCATGATTCTTGAACAAATCTATGACATCATACTCTTTGTCATTGGCAGATATCGTTGCCACAACATGTGAATCAGGAATCAAAATGGTATGATATTGGCCCTGAATCTGTATCAGTAGCATGTTAGCTAAATCCACCACACAGCCATGCGGTGCAAGGAAGTCGATCCCTATAATACTAGGATGATCATGCAATACCATTAGTTGGAAAGTATGTGAGGCCTTTAGATGGCCTAGCTCTACCGGTAAGGGTAGAGAATGGTATGCAGGTAGCCTAGTACCATCAACTCCTGACATGTTGGTCCTCCGTCCGGAGGACCAAGGGGATGTGTCTGGGTGTTCATCATGTAGCACAGATACAGCTGCACCTGTATCTAGCAAAACTACTAGTAGGCAGCCCCCGACCTTGGCCTCGGTGCAGGGCCTTCCATTTGTATCCAAGACTAGCTTGTTTGCAATCCGTACTGGGGCCTGTAATTGTCAATCTGTACTGCCGGAAGCATGTAGAGGTTGGGCCTGACTCACGTGAATCACTTCCCCATGTTGTACTGATGTTATATAGGGAGGAGCTTCTGGGTTCAGACCTGTATAGTCCTGAGGGCCTGCACCGCCGGTGTCCCCATGGCCAGTTGGGGCCTGGGTTGCTGGTTGTACCGCCACAAGGGCCTGTGTGGGGACAGCATCTGCCACAGAGTGCACTTGTCCCAGGAGCTCTCGAAATTTCCAATATTCTTCAGCTATCTCCCAATATGAAGGACCCATTCTCTGTTGTGGTTTACCTCTACCCTTATGCTTCCTGTTCTTATGCCAATTCTGGTTCCCACCCCACTGCTGTTGTTGATGTGGTTGTTGTTGATGGGCCTGTTGGGGGTGTTGATTATCAGCTGGAGGGGCTGGTTGATGTTGGGCCTGTTGGTGTTGAACCTGCCCTTCCACTGTGTAGTGTGTCGTGGCCTCCGGGAAGGGTTCCACGGTGGCTACCTTTTTGGAACCGGAGCCCAGATCACAGATATAGAGTTGGTACACTCTCTCGGTTTTCTGAAGGATGTTAGCAAACCTATCCGTATTAGGGTAGGTGGTTGGCTCTACCTTTTCTCTTACTGCTGGAATCATGTTCCTAAGGAACAAGGTCTTATATTCAATAAGATCTACATCCGCAGCTTCTTGTGCCAGGTGTTTTCTTGCTCGGTAGGCCATCCAAAGTCTCTGGTGGTAAGTCGCTGGACTTTCTTTTGCATTCTGCTTTACAGGGTATGCAAGCATCACTCCTACTACACATGGGCTGTGAGCAGAAATGAGCTCAGCTGCAACCTCATCAAAGGTAGCGTTCTCATCCTGGCGAACAGCATTGGGGAGTTTGACCCACAAACCAGGATCAATGGTCTGGCGTAGTATTTGGACCTGATATTCTGCAGTGAGGCTAAGCATCTCGCATTTAGAGTGCACCTTCTTCAAGTGACAGTTGAGGTTGTCGGACAGATTCATCTGACCAATGCTGTCAGCAATTTGCTGAACAGAGTAGGCCATTTGTAGGGGATTAGTGGGTCGATCAGGCAAAGATAGATTGCCTCGAGCACCATCCAAGGCAGCATGAGCTGCAGCTTCAACCACAGTGCGGACAGTACCTTCCTGAATGCCAGCCTCTTGGAAAAGCTGCCTAATCTGGGTTTTAATAGCCCTTTTACTCCTCTCAGGAAGAGGTATGTTGCCTATCGCAGTTTCAATCATGGTTTCTATCTCTTGCCTGTCTTCCACATTAATAACGGCTACCGGAGGTGCCGTCAGGACCAGACTTGGGCCTGTTCCCCCCCATCATGGGGGCCGCTTTGTTGGCATCTCCCATGATGAGCGTCACGAGGTCACCGACATGTGACATGGGGAGTTGGGGGTGGGGACCCACCATGATGTGGATGGTTGGGTGGGGAATCTGGGCCATAGTAGGGGCGTGACTGGGCATTGTATTGTGAAACATCATCATCAGATAACTCCTCCTCTGACGAATGAAAGGCAGGGGCTATGCCTCCCATTGCCTTAACATGTCCAGCCAGAACCTCTCGCTGGTGGTGCAGTGTTGCCATCTTAGTTCTACATGCATCGTGACTCACACTTGCAACATCCATATCAACCTCATCTTGCTTTTGCTTTTGTAGCACTCTGTACGTGGCGCTCGATTCGTGATTGTCCCTGTAAGCCACTTGTAAATCATTACGTACCTGGTTTATCTCGTCCTGCAGCTCACCCATTTTGTCACTCAACTGAGCATTCGCAGCACTCAGCAAATCATTCATTTGTACTGCCTGACTCTTATCTTATCTCAAACATTCACACTCCTGCTTTAACATACATAGTTCCTGTTCACCAGCTTGAGCTGAATGATGCAATAGTGAATTCTTTTCATTTCACAGAGTTTGGAGTTCAGACTCCAAGTTCTGCTGCAGTCTTATACACTCTGTTTCCTGCAAACCCATCTGTTGCTTAAGAGATGAAACCTGTAGATCAAGGGTTCGAAACCTCACTTCGGAGGCTTCCAAAGCAGCGTAGAGAGCCACGACCATCAACCCTTTAGCATGACACTTATTGGTTGACTGTCTCATCTCTGCATACTGGGTTGAAATCCCCAGTATAGGGTTGTCGGATTGACTTGCGTCCCGCGTGAAGTCAGCCCATCCTCCATGGGAGGCAAGGAAGTTTGAGACATCGAGTCTCAGTTCTGCGCAGATATCTGACACTGTGGCCATTGTGTGGGAGGGAACAAAAATTCAAACTGTGAAAAAGACAGCATGCTGTGTATTGAGCCACAGCACGAGTACTTTAAACACAGCTGGGCTACTGTATTAGTTGCAGGCTTGCAATTCAAAACTGCTATGGAGTGGGTCGAGGCGGCATCAACCACACCTGAAAAGTCAGCCAGACTTTGCAAGTTACTACAAACTGGTTTTAAATTGGGAGAGGTGATTCGGGAATGTACACCTACTGTCCCCATGGGGAAAGGGAAAAAGTTCAAGCAACAAGTGAAAACTTACAAACACCAAATATCGCCTGCACACGGTCACCAATTTGTTGGGAGGTCTAAACCTCACTTTCAGATTCTTGACGATATTGGGAATGCAAGCAATCACAGACACGTTGCATTAGAGTAATAAACAAGTTTATTACTACCAATGGATAAATCACAGTTGCCCTAAGCAGTTCTTACCAATACGAACCAGGAGCCAGTGCTAAGCGTTCCCTACACCTCGAGGTTTCTCTGTCTCTTGGGGCCTCTCGGGTCTCCGAGGTGTAAGGCTTGTGCATTACATTATATACCTATGATAATTACTACGGTTACCACAAGATAGAAACATTTCTAGTTACAGAGATGAGCCCTATTGGCTAAAGTAGAGGTGGCTCCACGGTCCAAGATAACATTATACAATTCTGTAAAGTCATCAGTTTGAGAACAAAAGAGTTCTTATACAGAGTCTTACATAACTCAGTGTAGTGGTACAAATCACCAAAAGGTGGCAATGTCATCTTACATATTATAATTACTTCAAGGACACAGGTGTCTTGGCATCTGACAAGTAAGAAATACACAGAAAATACATGGCAGAATATATGTATTAGCAAGCAAAGTGTATTACAACAATATGCATTTATATCCTGACATCTACTCTTGTATGGTAGATGCTCTTAGCCCTAAATATTAGTATAACATATACCTAAATGCTAGCTGTCTATGGTGTACCTCTGAGGGTACCACTTAGGGTGCAGGGACCTCGTGTAATAGTAGGGTCAGCAGTCTTTGAGAAAATGACTGCATCATCCACGTACACGAGTACTGGTTCGGAACAGGATGATGGAAAATTATTGAGGAAGGTGCTAAACAGAAGGAGTCCCAGTATCGATCCTTGAGGAATCCCAGAGCAGACAGGCAGTTTAGCAAAAAGGACAGACCCTATTCTCACCTGCTGTTTGCGGTTTGCTAGATAGCTGGTGAACCACTTTAGGGCTTCTGCAGATATACCAAGACCAGCAAGTTGCTGTATCAGCAAATGGTGATTGACCGTGTGAAATGGTTTAGACAGGTCAATAAAGGTTGCACCAACAAGTTGACCTTGATCAAGAGTATGGTGAATTAAACCTGTGAATTCCAGTAGGGCTGCAGATGTGCTGTGCCCTTTCCAAAAACCATGTTGTTGGACACATTGTATCTATTATAAACCATATGTATTTTTGTCTCCACATGAACCCATTTAATTTATTAAGTAAGTCCGTGGTATCCCAGATGTGGGATCTCAGACTTTTGTGGGATCTCAAACTTACTGGTGTAGCTTACCAGGGAACCCATGTGGCAGGACATAATTCTCAACTTGCTATTTACAACAACTTGGAGGTGGAGTGTTGAAGTGACTATCAGAAAACCACTTAGGTCCAGTTACCACACTACCATGTGGTTTAAACTGGTGACGGGGACTGTCAGATCTTCTTCAAGAGCTGTGGTTATAGACCTCAGAAGGGCAGATTTTGACCTGATCTGGGAAAGGATCAGGGAAAAAAATGGTCTTTGGTGATCTAGGGGGTAGAGAAAACATGGGGAATGATCAAAGGGCCACTTCTGGAGGCAACTGTCTCCAATGCAAGGAAGGTCACCAAAAGAAACAAACACTAAAAAATGATTTGGTTCTTAAAAGAGGTAAGGGAGGCTGTGAAGGCAAAGAAAGAGCCTTCACAATGTACAAAGAGATTAAGAGAAGGAGGAAAGGAAGGTATGCCAAATCAGGTTAAAAATGAGATGGGGGTATGCTGAAAAGCAAAAGGCAGGCATGGAACTGGGGATTGCCTAGGGTGTCAGGAGAAGGGAAAAAGACTTCTTTTGATACATTAGGGAGGAAAGGAAGGCTGGGGGAATTGTTAGAGTAGCTGAGGGGGGGGTAGTGGAAGATGATGAGCAGAAGGCTAATGGTGTAAACAATTAGATCTGCTCATTAGTCACAGCAGAGGATGGTTGACCTCTGCCAGAGTGTGGAGTCAAGGCATTCACATGGGGGTACAGAAAATGGGGTGGATGGTGATCACTGTTTATTGGGTTAAAAGTCTGGATGTCCTAATGTTAAATAAGTTGCCAGATCAAATACTGTACACCTGGAGGTGGGGTGCATGCTACAATCTGCAGTGGTACCGAAGGATTGAAGAACCGCAGGCCTGGTTCTGCTCCGGGGGGGGGGGCATGGATAGAGAGGACCTAGGCATCTGGTCAGTCAGTCTTACCTCCTTTGTAGTTAAGCTGAAGGAGAACTTTGTTGAGGAAAGTCTGATGACCTACATGGAGGAAAATGGGCTGCAAGATAAAAGGCAGCACAGGTCTATGGCAGGGAGGTCATGTCAGATTAACCATAAAATATTCAACTGAGTCATTAGGGTGGTAGACAGAGGACAGGTGGCAGATTTGCTCTACTTTGATTTCAGCAAAGCCTTCAAGTCTGTGCTACGCAGGAGGCTGATGAAAAAGTTGAAGGACTTGGGAGTAATGAAGGGTTTAGTTAGGTAGATGGGGAACTGGCTGGGAGAAGCAGAAGAGCATGTTAGCAGATGCAGTCATATCTGGAGACAGGGGGTCGTGAGCCGGATGCCACAGGGAATGGTTCTGGGACCTGTCCTATTCAATATGTTCATTAGTGACATAGGGGAAGGTATTCAGGTGGTCAAGATGTGTCTCTTGCAGATGACAGAAAACTATGCTGCAAGGTGGACAGTGGGGAAGGAGGGAGTGGGAAGGGAACTACAGAGGGATCTGGAAAGGCTGGAGAGGTGGCAAGTGATGTGGTGCTTTAGATTCATCACCAAGATGTGCAAGGTGATGCACATACAGAATAAGAACCTACTAGCAGCAGACTGGCTGGGTGGGGGGGGGGATAGGCTGGCCAGTAATACTGAAAAGAGGGATCTGAGAGTTATCATGAGTAACTCCCTCAAGCAAACCCATTAGTGCGATAATGCCTACAGTAAGGCTAAAATGACTCTGGGGTGTCTTGGGAGGGGTTTGAACAGTAGGAGAAGGTAAGCCATATTGCCTGTACAAGTCATTAGTAAGGTCTCACCTGGAATACTGTGCCCATTGCTGAAGTCCACATCTGAGAAAGGACAAAGAAAGGCTGGAGCTGATATAGCAAAGAGTCACTAAACTGATCCAGGGCCAGTAGGACAGAACCTATGAGGAATGGCTGGAGGCCCTGAACATGTACTCACTGGCGACCAGAAGGGAGAGGAGGCATGATACAGAACTATAAGTTTCTGAGTGAACAGCAAAGATCTGTTTAGCAGGAATTGGAATGTAGTCACATGTGGGGCCATACTAGAGGTTGGTGGGGGGTAAATTCAGAGGGGATGTCAGGAAGTTCTTCTTCTTTACTGAGAGGGTGGTGTGGCAAGGACAGATTGCTGGCAAATGTGGTGGGGTGTATATTATGAGTGGGTTAACACATAGCGGGGACTGAGGAAGGCGACTCATAGTTCCACTGGTGAGGGGGGAGCTAAGGAGGTATGGATTCAGGAATGGAGTGTACTGTAGGGGTATTACCCTCTAGGACAGTAGGTCACAGATGAGGTAGTAATACCTATATGGGCAGACAGCATTGACCTAGTCTTTATGTGCCTGCAGTGTGTCTATCTTTCTGTCTGTTTCTGTTTGCCTATCTATCATCTGTTTGTCTGCATCTATCTTAATTTCACATTATAAACAAAGATCATACAGTGTGTTTATCTTGTTTTACAGCCTGGCAAGTTCTGTTTCATACCAGATCAAGAAGAGAAAGGGTTAGGTATGTAGTGCACACTATCAGTCAATAATTAAGTTGCGGTCAGTAGACAGTTAGTTACAAGCTCTGAAAAGCCTGTGTACTACTTCTAGGCAGCTGGCTCTAAGGCAGCCCTCATTGCATGGATTCTCCCACTAACCAATCTGATCAAGATAGCAGGATATTCAAGCTATAAAATGTCTTAAGATACCGATAAATCTCAGCTTTCAACTTGAGTTCAGAAAAGAGTGTAGTACTTGAAGTAGCATGTTGTCAGTATTTTCATGCGATTTGTGAACCATAATGTTGAATTTAGAAAATGGTCTTGAAAAATAAGGCATCCAGATTGGCTGAAATCCATGGTCAGGCATTCATTTATTTAAGCAATAAACCATGACAGGATGTGGGCTATGTAGGGATTTACCCATGGCTGGCGTGTTTGGCCATGAAGTCACAGGCTGAGTGGTCAAACTAAGACAGCCGTGGTAAAATCCCAGCATAACCCACACCCTGGAGTGGTTTATTGTGATTATACAATGTCCTCCCCCCTTTTCATCACTTAAAATAAGTAGAAATTAAGTGTTTTGTTGCACTTTATTTTTATTTGATTTATTGTTGCGCCATAAAAAAATAGTCCTGGGTGGCTTGGGCTGAGTTGTACCTGCACATGTGCAGTAAGGATTTAGCATTCCTGCTTGCCTCCCCATGTTTTCCTGGGGCCAGGAAACATTTATTAGTGTTTCCTGATGTGGCAGTTACACTTTGTCCCGGTTAGGTTTTTTTGTGAGGAGCCAGGACAGCCTTGTCTGATTGGTGCTTATTGAGACTGCAACTAGGTTCTGTGTTTTTTTTTTTCTGGGTTATGGGCATGCACGGCTGCCGCACTTCTGTAACACTTGTTCCCACACTGTCTTTTACTTCTAGGCTGCAGAAAACAAATATGCATTTTTTTTGTGTTTATTATCTGCCTTGAGGGTTCTAGGTGTAAGGGGGTGGAGTAGCAACGGTAGCAGATTTCAGATGTGGAACCCTCCTGTGACTGCCGTACCAGTCACGTCTTTGGCTCTCCTGGGACCGGAGGAGGAAGAGACAGCAATACAGACGATGAAGAGGTACAGACTTTTTTTTAAACACAGTAGAAAGGTCAGTTTTTGTAATAGGTGGCTCTGGAGCAGGATTTTAATTGTGTTCGTGTCTGGGAGTACCAACTCCAAGTTGACTTAGCAAACAGCTAATATGGTGACGACCGTTTGAGGTTCAGGGTGTCAGAGTGATTAAAATTGGGAGGTTTTGAGATGCCACTGGCTGACACTATTACCTGTTGGCATATTACAGGATTTATCATGGGTAAAATGTGCCAGTCAGCCAATCAGATTAGAGAATTGTCCAACCCCATTGTATAATTTTCAATAATGCCCTCTAAAAAATGAGTGCCACTTTGGAGTGTCCCATTTCTTAGGGTATCCTTGGGCCACCTCAGATTTTCAAAGTGGCCAGCCGCCATTTTAGTCTGCTTAGGTAAGCGAGCCGTAAACCAAGGGCTGCCCTTCCCCTGTCCCCCGTGGCAAGAGTCACACTCAGAATGTAAAACTCACCACAGTTGTGGGGAAAATGAAACTCAAATCCTGTGTACAACTCCATTGGCATTCTTTTGAGAAAAAATGTAAAATGCCCACAGGTTTACACTTGATTCCAATCAGTTCCAGCTGATTGCCACTCGGTTCCCAGTTGGTAATTCAAACTGCAGCAACCTTCACTCTATCAGTTTCACAATTTGAAACAGCGTTATACAGGTCATGTAAAAAGGAAAAAAAAAAACCAGTCACAGAACAATGCTGCCAGTTTAGGGTGGGACTCTTACCTTACTTCAGGGTTTTCCATCGGAGGGCAGGGCTTAGTTCAAAACCGGAGTTTTCAAACTTCAGAATTGCAATTGTTATCTGTGTAGAAGCAATCGGGGCGACAGTAACGCTGGGAGACAGAGAAGCACACCAGTAAAAGTCACTCAGCGTGTTTTCAGTCCTCAGTTTTTCCTATTTCCATTCCTGTGTTTTTATGGTGCCACTCACCAATCATACTAACAACTGCAAACAGCAGCAGCACCCTCTATTGGCAAGTATGCCAGCTATTCTAGGAGAGGACCTACTTTACAATAAAACTGACTTCTTCGTGCTTTTAAATTGTGTTTTTATTAATTTTTAAAATATTTGATAACAACTGTAACATGTAGCCCATTTTCTAAGCGCAATAATACCCTCCAGGGTGGGTAGTATTGGACAATACCAGATCTTCCAGGGGCTATAAGGCCCTCCACCTGTGTCATTGGGCCACATTATGGCCCTGGGTGGTCCAGTATTGCCTAATACCACCCATCCTGGTGGGTATTATTGCTTACGTTGATATTTCAGACCATTAAGGTCTGACCTTTTGTGAGCCATGAATAGACTTATAAAGAGCAGGTCACCACTAAAGTGTGTACTTTTATGAGAATAATACATATAGCCATTACAAATTACTGGACTAAACCCTGTATACATTTCAGTTGTTATTCCCAAGAGTTTCAATAGATTTCATCAAGGGCAATGTAGTCTAGTGGTTAGAGCACTGGCTATGAAACTGGGAGATGGCAGGATCAAACTCCACTGGAGCCAAATACTCACTGTGGGATCTTGGGCAAGCCACTTAACCTTTTTGTGCTGTAGTCCACCCAGCCTCAGAAACAAGTAAATGCAGACCCTACTGGAAATGAGATGTTGCATCTTATTTGGGCTATCCAACTTAAAATGAAAACAATAGCAACAACAACAACATATCCATGTAGTCAGCTAAGAAAAGCTTTAGTAGGCTTATGTGCCCCTACAGTGCACCTAAAGTATTTATTTCTTCATGCAGTACAGTGGAGCCCTGCTATAAGTACACCCTAAATGCCAAGCAAAAATGTTCTTATAACCGGGATGTTCTTATAAGAGAGCTACATTGAAAACAATGAAAATATATGGTTAACATGATGAAACTGAGCTCAGGCTACATTTTAGAGAACTCATTATTAAAAGTAGTATAATATAGCTTTTTAAAAGGACTCTTGCTCAAATAGTTAAGGATATTGTAACATTCATTCAGTGTCTCACATAACTATAAAGGAATATGAACTGCTTCTTCATAAGACATCTCTCCCACATCCATTCATTACTTAACTGACTGTTAATGAGGACACTAGATGAAGATTCAGCCCTGGCTTTGCACATTCAGAGGTGATAATGACCATTTACCACTACCTCTGGGGAAAAAAAACCTGTTCTTATAAACGGGCTAACTGTTCTTATAAATGGGCTGACTGTTCTTATAAATGGGCTTTACTGCCATTGAAAATAACAGGCAAAAATCAGGACATTTAACAAATGTTCTTATAAATGGGATGTTCTTGAATCTGATGTTCTTGTAAGTGGGTTCCACTGTAGTCGTTTCCATGACTGCAGGTAATGATGTGAAGTGTAACATAATAATTTAAGGTTGGAAGGGACTGTTGATTCATTAGGTGCCCCCAGCTTCATAAGCAGGGACTAAGTGTAGCACATTGCTCTCCCCATTTAACCCTGTGTGACAGAAAGCTCCTGCCACTCTTGAGGACCAACCTTTTCTTAAATATGTTGCAACAGTTCTTCTATTTAGCCTAATCTATTCTTTACAATTTCTAGTCCATAAGGTTGGCCATCTATGGGTCCTCCCCCTTCCCTTTCTTGACTGTGCTATAGTGTCCTCTTTAATTTTCTTTTTCCCTCTCAGGTCCTCATACAGGGAGGTTATTGTTGTGACCTCTAAGCTGATATAAAACAGGCTGTTTATCGTTGTTGGATTTAGTATGTAATAGCACTATGTCATAAAATACCTTGATGTATATACCTTATGTTTATGAAACCTGTTAATGCTGAAAATACCATGGCACTAGGTGTTTTTGATAAAGGTAAAAATTACCAGGAGACCGTTTATTATAGAAATTAAGTTTGTGCTATTTAAAATGCATGTAAATTGCTGTAAGTGGAACAAGTCTGAAATGTCATGGTGATTTACATATATCCCATGATGCGTTGCATTATGGAAGTATGTGTACTGTTGTGTTTCTTTGAAATTTGGCTTATTGTCAGTGCCCTTTGGGGTAACCCCTGTTTCAGTGCTTCTGCACTGAGGATATTTGTCTTTAGCTTGTTTTTTAATTTTTTTATTTATTTGATCCTGCATAGGGTCTAAGGCTGAATCTCAGCTCCTAAAGTAGATTAGAGATCAGTGTCAGTAGTTGATGGCTAAGTGCAGAGAAAGGACATACATAGTTTGTTGCTACAAACTGATGTACTGAAGAAGGGATATGCCATTGCTTAAGGTTATCTCCTATATTTTGAATAAACGTTACACAGAGATTGCGTGTTGAACTTGAAGTTCGGTGTCTGGTCCATCTGTTATCTCACAACCCCTCTACACCCTGGGAGAGGGGCAATCATGACCCAGGGAACCTTTCATGCCTAGGGATATTTTATGTTCACTGGAAGATCCCTTACAACCCATTTTATTTTGTATTAACCTTGCCCAGGTCAAAACTTTACCTGGATACCCCGAGACCCACTTGGTATTTACCAAAGAAGTCACAGACATTAGAGTCTTTGAGCAAAAAACCCTTTGCTGAGATTTAAACTGTACAAGTTTTAGTGATCCAGATATCACAATTCACTGGGTTATACTTTTAGGCACATCACTCCACTTTCACAGCTTTGTACATGTCCCAATTCTCTTTCAAAGCTTTATATACCATAGGCGTAGCAGGGAAGGGGGTGTCCTGGGTGCATGAAAACCCCTGCCCTGCTTGCTTAAATATTTGCATTGTCAGCACTGAACTGTGGCAGCTGCAGGGTTGGGGAAATCAAAGGGCGAGTGAGACATGGAGGCAGGCGTTAGCTCATGAATGTGCAGCATAAGCCAACCTCCCTCCAGGGATGGGACAGCTGAGGAGCTGCCTCTCAATATCACAGAACTGATCAGATGATCTGGAGGAGTAGTGTCATGTGGGTGGTTGGAGGAGCACAGCGCACAGTCACATGAAGTCACTTTCCCGCCGCAGTCAAGCTGGAGAAGTGTGCCTCTGAGAGCTCATCACTGCTATTTTTTTTAATTGCATCTCTGACTATTTCAGGTGGTGGCATAAAAATGGACCCAGTCTCTGACTCTCCCTCCTCAGCTCAATGTGGTCTCTGTGGGTTGGATTGGAGAAGCTTAGAGAGTCACTTCCCAAGTCAGTGTTTGTAGCTCTGTAGCTGTGGCAGCTAATTGGAGCAGCATTAATTGCAAAATTCTTATGTGCATTACCCTAAAAGCAATCTGTTACTATAGTGTCTGCATATCTTCCTGGCAGAAAATAGAAAAAGAAAACAGATTTAAACCACAAATTATGTGAGAATAAAGATGGGGGGAAAGGGAAAAAAACATTGCAGTGTGTGTGTGTGTGGGGGAGGACCTGGTGCTGTACATCCACTACTCCCAACACTTTATATATTACAGCAAAACAGAAGGTATAAAATGTTATTTGTAGTCAAAGCTATCCTGTACTGGTAGCCATAGAAATATTAACTGGGTAGGTGCACAAAACATTGTGGACCAGTAGATCCTTTTTTAGTGACCAGTGATGATTTTTTAAGTGTCCATTAGTTACTTGGCCACTGGATGTTTTATAGCAGTCACTGTGCTTTTGTTCCTATTTCTGCCACAGTCGTACTGTATGTGCATCCAGAATCAGAGCATCCATAACATTCATCATGACTATTGGGCTGAAGCAACAGGGCACGGGGTCAATACCATGCACAACACTATGCTGCATGGCACAACCGAGCTGCCGATACAGTGCGATTCTTGCCATGCACATATCTTTCTTTTCTGTGGGGGGGCTCCACACCCCACACCCCCTGAACCCCCCCAATGTAGATTCTCAACTCCAGGGGTGTTCAGGTCAGGGAGCGCACAAAGATCGAAAAAATAAAAGTTATGTGACCGGGAATCAAACCCGGTCCCAGAAGCACTGCCTGGGTTCCCTGACTGCTGTGGTTCAGTCCATTGAACAACAGCAGCTGGTCGGTGGAAACCACTCCCAATAGAGATCTGATCCTCTGCCTGGGAAAGTGGGAATGGTGCAATACCGCATATAACAGTATACGTGGTATTGCACCATTCACTCACTAGTGCAGCACTGTACCTGGTTAGCCATAATGTCGTACGTTATTAAGCATGCGACATTATGACCCGGTACAAAGCAACAGAATATTAGAATTCAGTTTTCCATTATTTTTTTTTATTTTTGCTCCCATTTCAAACCCAAAGCAGTTATTCATAAGGGGGTTAATACTGAACTGCAGTACTAATTAGCAAAAGAAATTCAAATACAGTAGATTAGGAGTTCCAATATTGAAATGCCTGGGCAGGTACCGTCAGAGGAAAAGAATATTTGGGTCAAAGGACAGAGTTTGTGAAGATACATATTAAGTGAAGACAAAGATAAACAAGGCAGGGGGAAAATAACGTAATATTTCTGTTAGCAAATGAAATTCAAATACAGGAGAGAATAAAGGAGTTCAAATGAACTGCCTCAGATCAGAGGAAAGAAAATATTTGGGTCAAATGACAGAAATGTTTGTGAATCAAGATATCGGGACACATAGAAAGTGAAGGCAAATATGACTAGAACAAGGCGGGGGAAATAAAGTAATATTTCTGGGCTGGGGGGTTGTGTCTGCATTATGCATGTAATGTAGGTAGAGAAGAAAGGGATGGAGGCTAATGTAAAGAGAAGACATAGAAAGTTGGCAATTATTGGGTAAAAACATGCAATGGGAGAAGTGGAATATAAAAAGCAAGGCAATAGGTGAAAACAGATATGAAAATGGCTGAAGAAGTGAAAATAAAAAAAAAACTTTAAAGGAAAAGCTGGAAAAAATAGTGAAGGTGATGTATGGATGGTAACAGAATGGGAAGGGATCTAGAGAAGAGAAAGGTGTAAATATAAAAAGGGAAAACAGAATCCTGAGTTCAACTCAAAGACCTGGGACTGGGGAGTGATAAGACTGACAACTTGAATTTCGATGCATGTTGTAACTCAATAGTTATTGCCTAAAAATTTATGAAAAATACCACCAACAGCTTAATCTGATTCAAGGTCAGTAGGCATTCATCTATGTCCCCCTCCCCCGGGTCGTGCCTGAAATAGACAGGATTTGTCTAGTGCACTTACCCGGTCAACAAAAACTAAATAAATAAATAAAATGTGTTACTTTATTTGTTTTTGTTAACTGGGTTAGGTGCACTAGTCAGAGAAGTGACTATTTTCAGGGACGACCTGGGAGGTTACATAGCTGTGGAACAGAAATACAAGCCATGAATCGGTACAATACAAAGCACTGACAATGCTCAGCAAACAGGGTGAGTGCATGATACAATCGGTAAAGTCAGAAAACAGATGAAGTGATGCATGATACAGTGGGCAAGGTAAAAATAATGTGAAAGGAGAGCAGCTTGGCAGCACACGTAAGATGCATGTTATACAATAAAAGTGCTATCGTAACATTCTGAATACATCTCAGGGATCTTCAGTACAAAGCACGTAGGGCAATGGTGATAAGGTGGGTAGCTAATTACCTGTAGGGAATGACAGAGGGTCCATAAGGGAGTGCGAGGGAAGGCATTTGAACAGGCAGATGAGGTAGAAAGAGGGGGAGAATTAGACAAGTGCAGGTAGAGGTAGGCAGTGAGAGCATGAGAGATCAGGAATGAGAAATAGGTGGAGAGATTAATAGGTGGGAAGGAGAGTGCTGTGGTTCAAGTTGTGGAAAGATAGAGTTCAGTGGGATTGAAACATTTGCATTGGGCACTGATGGTGAGAAGAGAATGAGTTTCTTATTAAACTGGGCATGGGAGGGTGCAAGCCGTAGCTCAAGGGGAAGTCCGTGCCAGTATTTAAGAGCAACAGGTGAGAAAGCACTAGCACCCTTGGCAGTTTTACATCTTGGTGTATATAGCAAGGTTTGAGTAACTGATCTAAGGTCATAGGAGGAGGACAAGGGTAGTAGTAGTAAGGAAGCAAGCAAGATAGGGATATTGTATGGCATGATGCTATCAACTATGGAGCCAAGGGCAAGATACCTGTGTACAAAAGGGAGGGCCACTTGAGGTCGGTGTAGAGTAGACAATGTTTTTTTAGCCAAGGGGATCCAGAGGCATAGTGGCAGATGTTATGGTATGTAGTATCCCACTTTAGGACAGAAGCCTTACATAGATTAACATAGGCGGATGCACCATAGGTGAGAGATGGGAGTAGGATGCCTCTGGTGACAGACAGTCTTGCAGAAGGGGTTATAACATAGCTAGCTTTGTAAGTTACCCCAGTTTTGGAGTTAACAGATTTGCACGTGACTAGAATGTGTTGATTAAAGTCAAGGGACCCATCTAGTAGTATTCCTAGATATTTAAAGGAGCTTGTTCTTTCCGGCACGGAGTCATCCAGACAGGAGATTTTTAGAAGATCTACTGGTCTTAAGTCTGGCTGCAGAGCCAAATAGCAGAGCTTTAGTTTCATCCACATTAAGGACAAGCTTCTGCCTCTGTAGCCAGGTCTGAATATTGTGAAAGGATGCAGAGACTGAGATTGATATTGGATATGTCTTTCGAGCTAGAGTACAGGACCAGATCATTCTCATAAAGCAGTGATGAACAAGAAGGGGTGTCATGTGCAATCTGGTTTATGAAAATAGAAAAGAGTAGGTGGCCCAGGACTGAGCCTTGAGGAACACCTATGCTGACAGAAGTATGATCCGATAGGACAGAGTTGAATTTGATGATTTGGGTTCTTCTGGATAGATAGTTGTCAAACCATCCCATGGTCTGTGGAGAGAAGCTCAATGAGAGAAGACTGGCAAAAAGAAGAGGGCGATCCACGAGATCAAAAGCATTTGTTAGATCGATAAATACGGCACTTGTCAGGAGACTGGAATCCATGGCAGTGATTGTGTCTTTTGTGATCTTAAGCAAGGCAGTGACTGTGCTATGCCCTTTGTGGAAATCATGTTGATCATGCGAGAGGAGGTCATGCTGAGTGAGATACTCAATAGTTTGCAAAGCTACCAACTTTTCAAGTATTTTATACGAACATACGAATCTGCCAGCAGAAACAGGCCTTATGGTCTATCAAGTTAGTCTGCTTGAATGCACACCTAGCACCCTCATTTTGCAGCTGCCCCAACCCCTCTCATCTTTACCCCCCTTGCACCCTGTCCCATGTCCTTTTAAAACTGCCCACTGTGCTACAGGATACCACCTCCTTGGCTAGAGTGTTCAATTTCTTCACCCCCCCATAAAAAAAATGCCTCATCTCCCTCCGATATCTTCCACCCTTCAACCTGGCCGAGATGATACCCTCCGGTGTCTCCTCCTTTCCTTGTGGAGGGGTTGTGGGATAAAAGATGGACCAGACACCAAACTTCAAGTTCAACACACAATCTCTGTGTGCTGTTTATTCAAAATACAGTCGATAACCTTAAGCAATGGCATATCCTTTCTTCAGTAGGTCAGTTTGCAGCAGCAGACTATATGTGTCCTTTCTCTGCACTTAGCCAGCACCTACTGACACTGATCTCTGATCTAAAAACGTTTCAGTGAAAAAACCTTCATCCCTGTGGTTGCCTTGTTTGCTTGGGTGGTGGGGGCTCAAAGAGAAAAAAACTACAAAATGAGCTAAAGACAAAGAACCACGGTGCAGAAGCATTGAAACAAGGGTTACCCCAAAGGGCATTGGCAATGAGCCAAGTTTCAAAGAAACACAACATCATACATACTTCCATACTGCAAAGCATCATGGGATACATGCAAATCACCATGACATTTCAGATTGGATCAGTTTACAGCAGGAATGTTTGGTACCTATTTACATGCATTTAACAACACAGCCAACTTAATTTCTATAATACTGTTACCTAGTAGTTTTTATCTTTATCAGAAACACCAAGTGCTATGGTATTTTCAACATTTTATGACATAGTGCTATTACATACTAAATCCAACAATGATAAACACAACCTGTTTTACATATGCTTGGAGGTCACCACAATAACCTCCCTGTATGGGGACCTGAGAGGGAAAAGGAAAATTAAAGAGGATGCTATAGCATAGTCAAGAAAGGGCAGGGGGTGCCCATAGGTGGCCAACTTTATGGACAATAAATTGTAAAGAATAGATTAGGCTAAGAAATACAAGAACTGTTGAAACATAGAATTTAATGGCAGATAAGGACCGCTTGGTCCACCTAGTCTGCCCATGTTTCTACCTAACAGATAAGCTGCAGATCCTTGTTAACCAACAGCTTACTCCCTCCTACCCCCCACTAGGACTGCCTTATGTCTGTCCCATGCATTCTGGAATTCCTCCACTGTTCTTGACTCCACAACCTCCTCAGAGAGGCTGTTCCATGCATCCACAACCCTCTCCATGAAAAAAAAGTCCTCACATTACCTGTGAGCCGTCCCCCCCCCATCTTCAAATTGTGCCCCCTTGTTCTTGCACATCTCTTTTCTGAAAGATACTACCTCTTGGACTTTGTTGATTCCTTGAGGTACTTGAAAGTTTTATCATGTCCCTCTCCTTCTTTCCTCAAGGGTATACATATTAAGCTCCTTTAGTCTTTCTTCAGTATGTCTTCTGGTGCAGACCCTGCACCATTTTAGATGCCCTCCTCTGGACAGCCTCCACTCTATGTCTTTGCTTGGAGATGGGGTCTCCTGAACTGCACACAGTACTCCAGATGGGTCTCACCAACTGTCTGTACAGAGGATAACAACTTCCTGTTTTCTACTATTGATACCTCTTCCTATGCATCCCAGTATCCCCCAGCCTTCCTTACTGCCTTCTCACATTGCTTGCCCACCTTTAGGTCATCTGATATAATTACCCCCAGGTCCCTTTCCATTTTACTGTTGTCAGTATCTCACCCCCATTGTGTACTCTTCCCTGGTTTTATTTCCCAGGTGCATTACCTTGCACTTCTTTGCATTGAATCTGAGCTGCCATACATTTGACCATTCCTCCAACCTTGCCAAGTCCCTTCTCATCCTTTCCACTCCATCTTGTGTATCATCCCTGTTGCAGATCTTTGTGTCATCTGCAAAGAGACATACTTTTCCTTCTAGTTCCTCTGCAATGTCACTCATAAAGACATTAAAAAGGACCGGTCCCAGTACTGAACCCTGCTGTACCCCACTAGTAACCCTCCTTTCTTCACTGTGAACTCTGTTTACTACTACCCTTTGCGTCCTGTTGTCTAGCCAATTTTTTATCCAAGCTACCACCCTGGGACCCACTCCAAGGCTGGCTAACTTGTGTATTAATCTTTTGTGTGGGACTGTCTCAAATGCCTTGCTAAAATCTAGGTAGGCCATGTCCACAGCCCCTCTCTGGTCTACTACTTTGGTCACCTAGTCAAGAAATCTATTACAATCATCTGACATGACCTTCTCATTGTGAATCCATGCTGCCTTGGGTTCTCTGCCCCACTGGCCTCTAGGTACTCAACAATTCTTTCCTTCAGAAGTGATTCCATCATTTTCCCTACCACTGAGGTCAAACTAACTGGTCTGTAGTTTCCTGCCTTTGTCCTGTTCCCACTTTTGTGAAGAGGAATCACATCTGCCCTCCTCCAGTCCTCAGGTATCACCCCATCCTCCCTTGATTTGTTAAAGAGAGTAGTCAGCGGTGTCACTAGTTCTACCCTTAGTTTTTTTTTAATTCTTGGGTGAATCCCATCAGGCCCCATTGTTTTGTCCACCTTCAATTTTATTAGTTCTTTTAGAACCCTTTCTTCTGTAAATGGACTGGTATCAACCCCCATCTTCAGAGTGTTTCTCTTGTTTGGTTTAGGTACCCCTCCTCTTCCTTTGTGAATACTGAGCAGAAATATTCGTTCAGTATCCCTGCTTTTTCACTGTCACCCTCTGCCCATATTCCCTCCCCTTTATTAAGCCTCAGTAGCCCTCCTTTGGTCTTTCTTCACTCTCTAATGTACCTATAAAAGGTCTTATCCCCCTTCTTAACAGAGTTGGTTATCCTTTCCTCAGTTTGGGCCTTTGCTATTCTGACTGCCTTCCCTGCCTCTTTCTGCTTAAACTGATAAAGTTCTCTGTCCTGCTCCTTCTGTGTTTCCTTATATTTCCTGAATACTATCCTTCTCTCCTTAACCTTCCCTACCACCTCTTTTGAGAACCATAGTGGTTTTTTTCAAGAATGACCCTGCTCTTGGATGTGCCTGCAGCAAAGGTGCTCCAGTTAACATCTGGCATATTCAGGTCCCCCATCAACAATATCTCCCCTTTTTCTGCCATTCTAAGGATGCCTTCTATTATTTCCTCATCCATTTCCTCCCCCTGAGATGGGGGTCTATATACAACCCCCATGTGGATTGTGGTGCCATTTCCTGTCTCCAGGGTGACCCAGAGTGCCTCATCTGCTCCCTGTTTACTCTAGTTCTGTTGCTTTGATCCCTTCCTTTACACAGAGAGCTACTCCTCTTCCTCTTTTACCCTCTCTGTCCTTCCTGTAGATTGTGTATCCTTTTATGTTGACATCCCAGTCATGGTACTCTGTGTATCATGTTTCTGTGACTGCCACAATATCCAGGCAACCCTCTTCCATCAAGGCCACTAGTTCAGGGAGCTTGTTACACAGACTATGGGCATTGGTACTCATCACCCTCCACTTTGTGATGGCCTTACCCCTTTTAGCCCCATCTCTGTCTTTACTGCCTTTGCCTTTTTGTACATTTACCTCTGTCCTGCTCCCTAATAACTTCTCTACCTTGGTGTTTACCTCACTAATTACCATGTTTGTGGGGGGAGGCTGGGATTTCCCTGCTCCTTTTCAGTGCCTCTCCCCTTGGCTAGTTTAAATGCTTGCCAGTGAAGCATTTAAACCTCTCACCAAGGATCCTGGTTCTCCCCCTGGACAGATGCAGACCATCATGCCAGTATAGGCCTGCATCCCTCCAGGTGGCTCCTCAGTCCCCAGTGAAGCCAAAACCCTGAGCTCCAGACCAGTATTTCAACTATTCATTGAATTCCCTGGTGAGGAGTACCCTAGCATCACCCTTGCCATAGACAGGCAGCACCTCCGAGAAGGTTACCATATGCGCTACTTGTCTAAGGCCCCTCCCCAATGCTACAAACTGTTGCAACAGATTTAAGAAAAGGTCGGTCCTCAAGAGAGGCAGGAGCTCCCTGTCACATATCCCCCACCTTAAGAGGGAAACGGTTATTGCAGACTGCTTAACACCTTCCTGTTCCAGGAAGAGATGGAGCTTCCACCCATCCATATTCAGAAGCTCTGTCTGAGGGTCCCTATTAATGATAAACATTCTATCATAAACCTTGTGGATATCATCATTCTTTACCCTGAGGCATTAACACATTTCTCAACAGAGACTAATGGTACCTTCCCTGAACTATCTCCTTTTAGGGAAAGTCTGTCATATTTCTTAACCAAAAATCTGGATAGCTGTAAAATCCAGTACCATAGAATGACTTTCTCTGGGGTGAGTGATTACCTGCTAAAACCCCACCAGACATGTCAGTTTTAAGCAGGGGCCCAGTCCTAGATTCAACCCCTCTACATAAACCCACTATGTCTCTTGATTGATTAATTTCACTTGCTACTGATACAGACACCTGAGGGTAGACACTCTAGGTGTTACCCCAACACAGGTTCCTATCCATTAGCATCTTTATCCTGCAGTATACCCCAGTCAATACTGTTAATAGATTATAAGTCCCTTCAGTCTCATGGGCTTCTTCTTACTTGCATGGAGTCTTCAATCCCAGCACAATATCACTAGGCACAGTCTTACCTGGGGTCTCACATTTAAGTTCCATGCTTGCATCTCCAACCTCCAACAGGTAATATCCTAGGATCAAAGGCAACAGAGCAATATCCTGCTCATTCAGGGGGTCATCCTCAAACTGAGCCCACAAAAAATCCTCCTCCGACTCTTTATCCAAACTCTCCAACAGGAACCTCTTGAGAACCTGGCACTGGTGCTCCACCTCTCTGCATAGTCAGTCTGCCTCCAGCCGTTGGGCACTCATCCACCATATTAACCTCATCAGGTTTTCCACCATCAGGGTGTCATCTTCAGCCCTGGCCTTCCTCTGAGCTCCAGGTCCAGTCCAGAAAGCAGCTTCTTTCCATCTGTCAGCCATGGTTCTGGTCTCAACTCTATGGACTTTCTTCTCCAGGTTCTTCTCTGGCAACTCCTGGTGCATCGGTCCACCTGGAATATTTGGTCAATAGCCACTGGAAAATGTCCCTCTTAAGCCAGTCCAGACATTCCAGCAAGTTATCCCACTTCTGACACCAAGTCTGTGGAGGGGTTGTGGGCTAACAGATGGACCAAACACCAAACTTCAAGTTCAACACACAATCTCTACATGATGTTTATTCAAAATACAGTCGATAACCTTAAGTAATGGCATATCCTTTCTTCAGTACATCAATTTGCAGCAACAGACTATGTATGTCCTTTCTCTGTACTTAGCCAACACCTACTGACACTGATCTCTGATATAAAAACTTTTCAGTGAAAACCCTTAATCCCTATGGTTGCCTTGTTTGCTTTGGTGGTGGGGGCTCAAAAAGAATAAAAAACAAAACAAGCTAAAGACAAAGAACCTCAGTGCATAAGCACTGAAACAAGGGTTACTCCAAAGGGCATTGGAAATAAGCCAAGTTTCAAAGAAACACAACATCACACATACTTTCATACTGCAAAGCATCATGGGATACATACAAATCACCATGACATTTCAGATTGTCTCAGTTTACAGCAGGAATGCATGGTACCAATTTACATGCATTTAACAACACAACCAACTTAATTTCTATAATTTTTATTTATTTATTACATTTCAGATTCAACACCTTTGAGCCAGAGGCTATTTTACAAAAGTTCCATGTCAGAGTACATAGATAGCATTGAAAGCTTGAATACAATGTAGTAAATGAGTAAATTCAGGTAATAGTACAATGAGGAGATAGCAGAGATCAAGGACACAGTACATATATTCTGGGTTAAAACCCAATGAAAATGAATTAAACAGTGCAAAACAATTTAATTAGCCAATACAGCATTGTCAGGTAGAAACTAACACAGTATTACCTAGACACTAACTTTAGTTATAAAATGGGCAAAGGATTTCAAGCAATCTGACTGGTTGTTAGCCGTGCATTAGATGTGTCTAATGCACAGCTAAAACTAGAACCCCCATTTAGAATACACAGGCCCATTTTATAAGTGCAATAAGCCACTCCGGGGATGTGCATTAGACAGTTCTAATGCACGGCTAGGGGACTGGGTGCACTCAGCCTGTGGTCTCATGCCTCACTACATCCCCCTAGCCGTGCATTAGAACTGCCTAATGCATACCCCATTGTGTCTTATTGCTTATGTAGAATCGGACAGGCAAGACCTATTGTAAAGATTATGGAGAGGATGGGGAAGACAGTAGAGGAGGGAGGGAGGAATAAGGAGGACTGTCCAGAGGGAGTATATGAAAAGTCTGGAAGAACAGGGTGGTGGTGAGGGGGAGCTAGCCTGAGTGAGGGGAGAGATAGAGAACAGGATGTGTGTGAGGAAAAAGGGTGTAGGAGGGCAGGTGGGGAGGGGGAGAAATAGGGTGGAATGTAGAGGAAAGTAGTAGACTAAGTAATAATACAGTTACCTAGTACTTTATATCTTTATCAAAAACACCTAGTGCCATGGTATTTTCAACATTTGCAGGTTTCATAAACATAAGGCATATACATCAAGGTATTTTATGACATAGTGCTATTACATACTAAATCCAACAATGATAAACACAACGGGCTGGATATTCAAACTGCGTTATTTTGTGGTGCAAGCCCTTGCGCTGCACAAAATAGTTGTGCAGGGGTGTGTCCAGAGTGATATTCAAAGGAGTTGTGCCCTTGAGCAACTCCTTTGAATATCACCCCTTGGCCACAGCCACTGTGCATGGCGCAGTGGAACTTGTGCCACCACAAGTGGTCAGAGTGGAGCATTCAACTTGCGGTGGTGCAAGTACCATTGCGCCATGCGCAAAATCCCCATATTCAAAAGGTGACATGCAAATGGGGCCATAATTCATGCAAGGCATGGGGGCCATTTGCATCTGATTCTGGGTCTCATTTGTGGTTGTTAGCAGTGCTGATCCCTGAGGACTTGTTGGCGCCTGCCAGCGCGCCATTGGGATCGACTCGCAGCCCGATCGTGCAACGGTTAATCTCATTGCCACTGGCTCGAGCCATAATCCCCCACCAGCCCGCGTGCGCATGTGGCCCCCCAGATCCTTGGTGGTCAGTGACTGAAAAGCCCGATCATGGGCTGGTAGTCATTTAAGAAATTCCCCTCCTCCTGCATTCATCTCTGGTGGTTCAGTGTACCGAAAAGCCCGATCGCGGGTGGTGATTTGGCATGTTCGAACATAGCCCTGGTGGCTAGTGTCCCCCATCCCACCCACTCATGAAGCCCCACCGCCCCGCCTCCCCCAGCAGCCGGTGGGTGGCAGCATCCCACCTCGCCGCGCCCGCCTCGCCGACTGATTGCTCAGTTCAGTACCAGACGCCATTGGCGTAGAGGAAGAGCTATCTGGCATGGCCCATATCAGACAAGACAGTCCAGTTTTGTAATGAATGAATGTATTCATTCACAAATCTGACTGACATGTATGGTATACGTATGCCCATTGGCTCTGCGCTGCACCACCGGGCATGCAGCCCTCATCGAGTCATTGGGCCGGCGGGTGGCAGGCAGGAGGCTGCCACCACTGCCGCGGGGGAGCGGGGTAGGTGCTTCATGGGTGGTGTGGGTTGGGGACACTAACCACCAGGACTATGTTCGTGGTTCTTAAAAGACTGCCGCCCGTAATCAGGCTCTTTTCGGGTCCACTGGACCACCAGGGATGAATCGAAGGGGTTATTAGACAACCACTGCCCGCTGGGCTTTTGGTCCACTGGACCACCAGGGATGAATGTGGAGGAGGGGGTTCTTAAACAACCATCACCCGCGCATCGGGCTTTTCGTCCACTGACCACCAGGATACGCTCGGGGGTTACATTGTTGCCCGCGATCGGGCTGGTGGGGATTAAACCATGCCCGTGATCGGGCCAGTGGGGGTGGTGGTGGGGATTTACAGTCGGCTTCCCGTGATCGGGCTGTGGGGGGGCACAGGGACTGGGTTGGGGGCCAGCCACAGGTGGCAGCTGCTGTGTTGTGCCCTGCAATGCAACAGCTCACCTGTGGGTGGCCCTGAACTTAAGCCTTTTTTTTGGGCTCAAAGTTGTGCAGGCGCAGGTTGGGGGTTGCGCCTGCACAACTCTGCACAGCCCTGCTGAATATCGGGCTATGCAGTTTATGCATGGTTCCTCCCCTTCCAGTTCAGCATGCATTCATTTGCATTGCGCTGTTGCTCAGAATGTTTTCTGTGGTGCAACTGCCTCTTGCTGAATATGGCAGAATGGAGCAAGTTCGGACTTGTGCAGGCGCAACCCTATTGCGCATGGCGCAACCTTTTTGAATATCTCAACAACCTGTTTTACATATGCTGAGGTCACCACAATAACCTCCCTGTACAAGGGCCTGAGAGGGAAAAGGAAAATTAAAGAGAACACTATAGCTTAGTCAAGAAAGGGAAAGGGGTGCCCATAAGTGGCCAACCTTATGGATTAGAAATTGTAAAGTATAGATTAGGCTAATAAATACAAGAACTGTTACAACAGATTTAAGAAAAGGTCGGTCCTCAACAGTGGCAGGAGCTCCCTGTCACACTCCTTAGCTTAAATATCCCTTCTGTACCCATTTTGTTAATCCCCTTCAAATATTTGAAGGTCTCAATCATATCCCCCTGATCCCTCCTCTCCTCCAGTGTGTACATATTCAACTCAGTCAGCCTGTCCTCATAGGTTTTGCCCTCCAGCCCCTGTATCATCTTAGTTACCCTACGCTGACCTCCTCCAACAATCTGATATCCTTCTTCAGAAAGGGATGCAAAACTGCACACAGTACTCCAAATGTGGCCTGACTAGTTATCTGTACAGCAGCAGGATCACATCCCTATTTCTGGATGAGATTCCTCTCACAATACACCCCAGCATCTTGTTGGCCATAGCTGCCACATTCCTGCACTGAGCTGAGTTGATCATGGTACCCGTAATGATCACTTCTAGGTCCTTTTCCTCCTCTGTGACCTCTATCGGAACCCCTCCCAACTGGTAGTTCAAAACTGAGAGGATAGCTATAGGCCTATAGTTTGAGATTTATTTCTTATCTCCCTATTTGAAGACAAGATTTTCCATATGTCAGGAATTTTGCTGTGGCAGAGGGATAGAGTAAATATTCTGGCAAGAGGTGAGGCAATAAAGGGGCAGCTAGTTTTAGAAGCTTGGGCTCTAGACAGTCTGAGCCGACGGCAGTGGTATCAGAGATGGTATTTAGAAGTTTAAGCACGTCAGTCCTATGTATGGACCTGAAAATAAATATTATGTTCCTAGGCCTACTGTTGCAGGGTGGGGTCTTATTGAAGGCTGAGATGGAGAGAATGAGGAGGTGAACTTTGAAAGGTCAGAGAAGTGCAAATTTATGTTGAAGAAACCAGGTTTCGACCAAGGAAAAATTTGATTGGAGGTTGGCAGTAAGTGGGAGAAGATCAGGGTGGGTTGAGGAAATGACTGGGTCATCAGCATAAAGGCGCATATGGTTGTTGCAGGCTTTAGGGAGGTTATTAATAAAGAGGCTAAATAGCAATGGACCTAGAATAGAGCCTTGGGGGACTCCAGAGTGAACAGGGAGGCTGCAGGAGAGAGTATTAAATATCTTGACATGCTGAGTTCTACCTTCAAGGTAGCTGCCGAGCCAACCGATGACACCTTGTGAGAGGTCAAGGGCAGGAAGGGAGTGAAGAAGGAGCTGGTGGTTAATGGTATCAAATGCATTAGTAAGGTCACTATAGATGGCACCAAGTAATTGACCATTTGGCCCTTCTTATTTCCTGTTTATTAACCTAATAGAGGCTTTTAATTTAACTATATTTCCTTAGCAGGGGTATTTTAGCTAGTCTATATAACCTTTTTTTAATCGTTTGACTGGGCTCTTAGTTTCTTTTTTGTAAACTATGGGAGGATCTTTCCATGTTTATTGTATACCCATCTACTTGGGATACATTTTTTTCTAAGGTCAACTGCCTTCTTTTTAAATACTTCTCAACACTGCACTGTATTCTTACCTCCATATCATCCTTCAGTTTCCATTTTTGTAATTCTTCACTTAGGTTATCATAATTCCCTGCACTGTAATTACAAATAATGGTCTTCCTTTTATTACATATAACATTTCCCTCCATGTACAGCTCTATGATAGAGTGATCATTGGTACAGAGTGATGTCTTCACTTAATATTTTATATTTGTGTACGATTAGTTATTATGAGGTCTAATGTGTATAATCCCCTAGTTGTACATTTGATTTGTGATGGACTGCTTTCTGTTAGAGTATTCAGTAAAGTGTTACCATTCTCATCAGTTGCTTCATAATGTCCCCATTCTTTTTCAGGTATGTTGAAGTCATCCTGTACTTGCTCCTTCTCTGAAAAACTTCTCAATCTCATTTATGTGCTCTGTATATAGTTCTCTACTGATGTTTTGTGATGCATAGCATTAACTATCATAAGTCTGGATGACTTAATATTTGATATCGAAGCTCACACAGATTCTGTGCCATTATTCATGTTTATAAATTCCTTATTTTGAGTAATTTTAAATAAATTGCCACCCCATCTCCCTTCCCTCCATTCCTGTCTTTATGCACTAGTAATAGCCATCAATAGTTTTGTCCCAGATGTCATCCAGGTCCCACCATGTTTCTGTTACAGCTGCAATATCTGGTTTGTCTATACTGAGTAATAATTTTAAACTCTCAAGTTTACTGTATATACTAAGCTTCTTCCATTTAGTGACAGTAGTTTGTTTTAAGTGATCTTGAACAATTAACAGCCTTCTCCTGATTTTTATGTTTATTTAACTTTTCACTCCTTCTTATTGGTTTCAGTTTTTCCTCAGATAGTTGCTACATCTTCTCCCAAAATATTCACCCCATTTGAGTTCAGATGGAGACCATCTTTTGCATACAGAGGCTTATTATTAATGACAATGTCCCAGTTTATAAGTAGAATAAATCCTCTTTAAGGTCCAGTCATCCAACTAACTGTTTATTTTGACTATTTATTGTTTCTTTTTTTTTCTAGAGGCTCTGGTAGTATTTCAGAAAAGATAGGTGCATGTCCAAGTGACTTCAGTTTCCTTCCAAATTGCATGTATTCTTGTTTGATTTTACATTTGTTTCTCCTCCCTATATCATTTACTCCCATGTGTATCAGAACTTATGTTTTCCCACACCTCTTTTAATACTTTGTCTATGTTTCCTGTTACACCCTTAATTTTGGCTCCTGTTAAGCATGTCATCATCTTTTCAGTTTTATTCTCCCTGCAAACCATTCAGTCTGTGTACCAAACCATAACGTCCCCAATAACTATAACATTATTTGTTTTGGTTTCTGGAACAGTAGTACCATTTTCATTCAAGGAAAATGGGGCCTAAGTGTTAAGCTCCTGCTCTTCTTCCCCTTTTAGCACCCTTCCTGGGTTGTACTGGAGTCCATTCATCCCTTCCCCTTCACTGCCCTCTGTTTTATTTCTTTTTTTCTAAAGAAAGTTGTCGGATCTTCTGACATGTATCCTGAAACATCTTTGACCTGATTTTGGCATTGGGGCTGAATCTCTCTGATCATATTGTCAACAAAGGTCTCCAAGTTTCTGATATCCTGCATATTTTTTTAGTTCATTTCTTAGATAGTTAATTTCATCCTTTATTTATAACTTTACAGCAGTAAATACATAAAACATGTTCAACCTGCTCCTCATTTGTTTTATCCATTTTGGTTATCATCATATAACAGATTTTTGCAGTAAATCCCCACCTCCCCTGTCACAAAGTTTGCCAGTGTGCTTCCCTTCATTTATATTTAGTGTGCTGGTTGTTTGCACTTACTTGGAGCAGAGTTTCATGGCCTTCTGGTCTACATGTACCGACACAGACAATTACATGAATGTGCACTTGTCCCCGCTATGCGGTATGTGGCCCATGCCCACTGATGCTCACTGGTCATTGGCACTTTACTCCTGTGACCTAGAAATGCCACAGGTTGGGACTATCGATTTCATGTTTGTCAAAAATATATGTAAAATGATCTAGAAATCCCTTTTATGCACTGCTCTAGTACTTCTGCAGACAACTTTTGGGCTCACTAGGTTATATAACCCTCTTACTGCTGTACAATGTGCTGTTTACAACCACCATTCCTATGCAGGTCCTCCACCTGCCTACAGTTCTTTGCCTGCTGAAAGATATAGCGCATGCTGATAGAAAAAGAGGGGATACAGAATCTATTTTTATGGTGTTTTTGTATTTTTTTTATAGCACACAGACAAAATTCACACACACTCAAACTTTAAAAAAGGTTAATACTATGCCAGACACACCCCAGCTCCTAATGGTTGTGAACAATTTTTAAATAAGTCAGCCATTGTAAACCTGGGTCTTCTATGACCTGGTTCCCCATCAGTGTCCTCAGGGTCATTATTCTCAGCCTAATACTCCATTTTTTGACCCAGTAACAAAGGTGTCATTCTATTGCCTGGCTTGTTCTTGTTCTTCCCCCTCTCTTAATGGTCATCAAACTGAACAGGAGTTTGGTCCATAACAGCATTTTCTCCTCCTGGGGTCTCTGTAGGTAATGCAAAATTTGTGTCCATAGTAGCATTTTCTTCTCCTGGGGTCTGTGTAGGCAACATAGCTGCTCTGTCCTCACCCTGTGTTGTTCGAGGCATGTTTCTATTAATATGTGTGTTTTGGGAAGTGGCAGAGCTAGTCCATTCCAACACAGTCTCTAATTATATCCGTCTGTTCTTCTGGTGACTTCTGAGAAGACTGAGCTAAATGTAGTTCAGTCACTTGTTGTGGAGAGATGGCCCCCATTTAACCCAGGACCTGTGCAAGACACCAGATCAGTGTATATATCTTTCAGAAGTTTTTGGTGATGCACTACAGGTCGAGACATGGCAGAGAGTCAGTAGAGGTTGAAGCTTGCACAGTAGCTCTGGTTTCTCCAACAATCTGTATTTTATCTATTGCCTTATTACACAAGGTGGTACCCCTCAGAAGAAATTGCTCGGTTAGAAATAATTGAAGTTTGGTGTACTGTAGAAGCAATCAATAAACTGTAAGTATTAGAGGTACTCGCTTGTGGCACTCCTTTGCTCTATGCTAATGCCATGATCTATGCTATGCTTGGAACTGAACCAGCATCCCATCTCAGGCTGACCTTGGTCTTCTTCCAGCCTGCTGATATCAGGGCTCGTTCTAGGCACCATCCTCTGACTGACAATGTTGGCAGCATCAGGGTGTTTTTTCCTCTCCTAAGGCCTTGCTGAATATCTACCACTGGGTGACCCTTCAATGCAATATCTGAGTCAGTTGATCCCATCACAACTGGAACTGACAGTGCATCCTGATAAGCTGGGCTGATTGAATTACCAGCCACTGCCACTAAAGTGCCATCCTTTTTGGCCATCAAGTGCAATAGCAATGTCCATCTTTCTTATATCCTGGCTACCAAGGCTGCCTCTGCTGGGGTGCTCTCCATCAACTGTGACTTTGCAACTGGAGAGACTGATTCATATTTAGGAACATTAATGTTTTACATCACCAGTGTTACAGACTGTACTGACTTTCTTCCTGCAGTAGCAGGTTCGATACCTTACACCTCCATCTTCATAACAACTAAAACTACTACAGAATTCCTCTGGCAGAATGTTCAACCTACACACACACAACAGAAGACCTTATATGGAGCCAAATTCTCAATTTTATCTGAAGCAGTGTAAGCAGCATCAATTGCTCTGGCATGCTGATAAGGATTGAAGGGGGATTTCTTATGGTCACCAAGGAAGCACCAGGAACTAAAACTGTGAATAATGCTTCCTTTATTAAGTTTATATGTGTAAGGAGTGTATCAAGAAAGGAAAGAACGTTAAACTATATCCCAATCTTGGGCAGACAGCTACTGCGGCTCACACCGACTGCGTGAGCTGCACGCCTGCATCCCTGAAGCCTCTCCTTGAACGTCAAACACTAAAGGAACATCTGCTCCAGCCAGCCACACTCACTGAGGAGCTGAAGCTGTGAAGCCGCCTGCCTAATCTAACCCTTCGCATCCTGGCTGGTTCGATTCCAGCGGCACCCAAGGCTTCCTTGCCCGATCTCAGGCAGACTGCTACTGCGGCTTACACCACCTGCCTGAGCCACCCACCTGGATCCCTGAAGCCTCTCCTCAAATGACAAACACTAAAGGAAAGACTGCTCCAGCCACGCTCACCAAGGAGCCGAAGCCATGAAGCTGTGAAGCCGCCTGCCTGACCCTCCGCATCCTGGCTGGTTAAATTCCAACGGCCCCCAAGGTACGCTAGCTAGGGGTTGCTACTCTGCTCGCTCTCTACACCCCTCAGACAGACTGAGAAATTCAAATTTTACTTGGCACCTTTTTTGCTGGAGACCAATTGGCTTCTATCACCCGAGCTTATTCTGTGATTGGTTACCTGCTGAATCCAAAATATGACCTGCGGCATTCTTGAACAGCATACTCGCTCTGATGTATGACTTTGCATTGCAGTAGTTTCAACTGTTTTTCAACTAAAGTTTGAATTTAATTTTTAATTAGGATGGACTGCATGCTGTAGCCTGCTAGGCTACCAGGAGCCACTGTATTTCCAACTGCCATACAATGTGCTAGAATGAGTTAAAATTCACTGTCAGCTTAGAGCTAGCCTGGAACTATATTAATTAATTGTATTTTGCATTAGCTAACTACAGACAAAGCAATTGCTATCTTATATACTTCTCTCCTTTGTTTAGAGCTAGCCTGGTACTAAATTTACTTAAAAGTACTTCCAACAGTTATTTGCAGCCAGAGCAATTGCAATTTTAAAATACTGCTCTACTCTACTTGCTTTAGCTCCCCTAATTGTCTGTATAGAGCCCGGCAGCTTTCAGCTTCTTCCAGCCTGCTCTCCAGTCCACTTAATTTTGCTCCACGGCTCAAAAGCACTGTGTCTTTCTGTCTCCTTTACTTCTATCTATCTCCTGCTTTGAATCTCCCTCTCTCTGCCTTGCTTCCCTGACTGTCTCTCTGCCTCCTTGGTAAGCCCACCCTGTTCTTTTGTCCTGTGAAAGCCCTTCCCACCCCTGTTCTTAAGAAAACCCCTCCCCACTGCTGTCATTATTTAACCTCCCTACCCTTCTCTCTCCCCAGGCATCCTTGCCCGATCTTGTGCAGACTGCTACTGTGGCTTGCACCGATTGCCTGAGCCACCCGCCCTAATCCCTGAAGCCTCTTCTCGAACGGTAAACACTAAAGGAATCACTGCTTCAGCCACGCTCACCAAGGAGCCAAAGCCATAAAGCAGCCTGCCTAATCTAACCCTCCGCATGCTGGCTGGTTCAATTCCAACAGCCCCCCAAGGTACGCTAGCTAGGGATTGCTACTCTGCTCACTCTGTACCCCACTGGTGCTTCGCACTTCTCTCCCCATCCTGTCCAAGGTGGACATTGAGTTATATACCTACGAGAGGTCAAATGACCAAGTGTCTGTTTCGTCATTAGCAAGTTATATTCTATTACCACTAGGGGCATCGTTAGTAATTTTTCTGCTTACTCACTGCTGTAACCACCCCTCTGATATTCCGCTGAGTGGATACTATCCCAGCTGAGTTGATGGGTGCTAGCTCAGTCTCATCCTGCATCCAGTCAAATTGTGTCCGAACGTTTCCTATATGGCTTTCCCCCTCTTCCCCAATATCCTTAGGAAACACCACCCTGATTTTATTCTCTGTGCCACATCTGTCTCCAAACCTTTTCCTTTTCCTGTTCCACTCCCATCCTAGACATGGCATGCAGAATTATGTTAGCAGTCATGTACATCATAGTGGTGATGGGATCGGATTATGTCCTGCTTCAAATTCACCATGGTGCTGACCAGTGCGCTGATTGCTCAAAACACCAAGGTCTAGCAGGGCAGCCTTTTGATGACTCAATACAATACTCCAAAATATATTTCTATGGCCTTAAGCAAAGAGGGAACTTTCACCTAATAGCTGCCCATAGGAAATTACCATCCCTGCAAGATCACTAGCTTTTCTATTTCCTCGGGGACGTCTGTGTAAAATACCCAGAGTGGCTGCTACCTAAACTCTCTTCAAGTACTGCCTGCTGAAAGAGAACTGTGTTATTTGAACAGCCGGGCAGCTCAATTGACGTCTTTTGCCTTCAGTAAATGACTGTGAGTGCAGCACATTCGTGATCTAGTGACTGAGACTTATTTTGATTTGCCATTTTACTGCTTCACTGAACTATGGGAAAGCCCCCAGGTGTGTCTAAGAGGCTAATTACCTGCATGTAATTTTGGGGCTCAGGGGTGAGCCAATAATCGAGCAGGTTTGCCTCTGTGGGAGGGTACGCTCCTGTATTTAAACATAGCGCTCACGCATAGCGATGAAATTACCAACTCTGCAAGATCACTAGCTTTTCTATTTCCTCGGGGGCGTCTGTATAAAATACCCAGAGTGGCTGCTACCTAAACTCTCTTCAAGTACTGCCTGCTGAAAGAGAACTGTGTTATTTGAACAGCCAGGCAGCTCAATTGATGTCTTTTGCCTTCAGTAAATGACTGTGAGTGCAGCACATTCGTGATCTAGTGACTGAGACTTATTTTGATTTGCCATTTTACTGCTTTACTGAACTGTGGGAAGGCCCCCAGGCGTGTACAAGAGGCTAATTACCTGCATGTAATTTCGGGGCTCAGGGGTGAGCCTAATCAACAGCAGGTTTGCCTCTGTGGGAGTGGGTATGCTCCTGTATTTAAATATCGCGCTCACGCATAGCGCGAGCATGTGCACGAGCGCCGCTCAGAGAAGATTTGCACAGGTAATCCAAACTGCAGAAAAAGGTGCTCTATTTTAAATAAGGTTTTACTGGTTATATTTATTAATATTCTGGTCTTCGGGTTTAAAGTGATATGACTGATTGTCTTTAAGTGAGTGGGTTTTTTATAAAACTAAAGACTGATTGCCCAGGATAATTTACTTAATATTGGTTATCTTGGGCAGTTCTCACTTTAATCCTGAATATTAGTATGGTAATGTAAATTTGAAGTAAACCAGTTTATAAATCTGTTATTTTTTGATATTTTAGTTTCAGGTTGCGATAGAATTTGAGTTTTATTTTTTATATTAGGAGTGAGTTTTTTTTTTTTTATGTATACCCGTAGTGGTAAGATGGTGAACAAGATTTCCAAGGGGAAAAATAAAGGGAAGCAATTGTTAAATGTTAATAAGAACACAAAAGGTAATTGTTGTGCATATACTCAGTAACTGGTCATTATGGCTTCAACCCCTAAGGAACCGGCAGAAAGTATTTCAACATCTCATTCACCTTACTCCTTAAAGGAGCATTTTGCTGATGATCTCAGATTAGATTCAGGTGGAGTCAATTTAGAGCTTAATGGGAGAAAGCAAAATTTGGTAAAAAAAGACCATTAAGAATCAGGATAAGAATGCTTTGGATAGTTTGAATAATACAAATCGAGATATTATGGTAAAATTGTTGGAGAATCAATATAGTGAAAGTGAAAGGAATATAAGGGAAAGGTTGGGGGCAAAACAATTAATTTCTTCTGATAGTAATGTTATAACTCTGGATTTGGAAGTAACTAGAAGCCCATTTATTTGTGCGAAATCAGCTTGCCAGGGAAAAATTACTGATTTAAAAAAAAAAAAAACCTTAATAAATCCCCCAATAAATCTCAGGAATCTATAAAAATGAATAGCTCACATCTTTTATATGGTGGGGGTGGTCAAGTTAGTGCCACTTCGGGGGAGCAAGTAAATACAGTGGATTATCCAAGGGTCTCTATTTATGCTGACTGGGTGGGGGAGGTAGAATCCAGTCATCAAAATGTGGTGGCAGGTCAAGGGGATTATGTAGATAAGGATGATGGTATCTCATGTTTTCCATCCGGAATGAATTTGTTTAGCCCATTAGAGATATCAAGTGAGGCAAGGAGTTGCATAATGGACTCTAAAGAATCATTGCACACATTTTTGGATGGTGCCCCCGATGAGCTATTTGAAAAAATGGACAGAGAGGTTCAGGATATTCAGTTAGATCAAGATTTTTTGGCTCAATTTCCTGATACCATATTGAAATATACTATTAAGGCCCTTGCTCATCCGGTGATGTCCAAGGTTGTCTTATTGGAGGCATATAATGGTATTAAAACAACATTAGAAAACCTCTCATGCTTTTGTGCAGCGAGATTTACCTCACTTGAACAACAAATTTCACAGTTATCTACGGAAAAGGAAGTTTATAAACCTGGGCATAATTTGACATTCTCTTCCTTAAATATCCACGTGCCCCTAAAAGGCAAAAAGGGTTAAAAAAAGGGGGGGGATTAAGTAAGAAAAAAGGGGGAAAAAGGAGATTAAGGCTGATGGACTTATTAAGACTAATAAACCAGGAAAACAGAATTATTAAACAAAAATTAAGGATGAAAATATTAATAAAGTTGGGATTAAAGGTCACATTATGACAGGAGAGATACAGGTAGATAAAAGAAAGAATTCTGAAGTAAAAAATAAGTCTATGGTCGAGAATCGGATATCCATAAAAGAGCAGGGAAAAGGGATGGGTGACCTCATTGTGGAACAAAAGACAAATTCTATAGAGAATTTAATTAATGGAGATAAGTTTAATAAAGACCTCTGCTCAAACCCATTGTTAGTTATGGAGGATAGTAATTTTGATGGGTATGATTTTGAAGCATATAACTTAAAATACACAGGTAAGGAAGTAGTTTTTAAACTAGATGAGATGTATCTTAAACATTATGAAACTAATGCATCATTGACTAATATGATGGCGCATATGTTAAGAGCAGAATTGAGGTTATCAGTTGTTGCGGATGCTCTTATTATGGTGACTAGGGATACATCCAATGCTTCCAATTCAGTTTATTTTATGCTTCCTAATATGGACATGACAAAACTAGTCTGGGCTAAACAAGGCCTGGTAAACTCATTGGGATTGCTGTTATCAATGCCAGTTACTTGGACAACAATCTGGAAAAAAACTTATAATGGGGTGAAAACAGGAAAAATATTAACACATGAAACATTTAAATCTACCCTTGCAATATTGAATTGGGAGTTTGGAGTTTCCTCAGAATTTTCAATGGTCTCTATTTTTGGGTTAGAGATATTGAAGGGAGAAACTGTTGCTAATTTGTCTACATTTTTGAGGATGATTCTCTCAACCATTATTAAAACCCATATACTTCCTGAAGAATTTGTGGAGGTGAATAGAGTTTGGAATGGTGAAAGGGGTACTCAGATAAATTGTGTTATTGGCTCTGCACAATTATTGGTATTACTCTTTGAAAATAGACACATGTTGGATAAGGTGGGTATTTACTTGGTGGAATTAAATGAGTGGGATATACCAGCACAATCTAGAACTGTACAACCTTGACTATACCCATTAGAAACTCAAAGTAATGATACTCATTAGAGCAGGATTGGGGGTCAGAAAGTAATTCTGGTTATAATGTCCTTAATTGGAATATAGCAGGACTTCATAACAAGTTTGCAGACCCGCAGTGGGTTACTTTTATTGCTAGACATGAAGCTATTATTCTTCGGGAGACATGGGTATTAACATCCCCCAATTTGAATGGTTATGAATCCAATTTTGTTTCCACAATCAAAGGAAAAATGCATGGGAGAAATAAAGGAGGTTTGGTTACTATGATCAAAATTAGGGATGGACTAAGGGTAATACAAAGTTATTCACCTACTCCCGAGATACTTATGGTAATTGTTAACTGGGATCTATGTATAGTCTTGATTGTAAATATATATATCCCATCAAGTTTTCATACTTACCCAACATATGATTGTTGGTCCAAATTATCGGTGGAAATAGATTTAATTACACAATCAAATATGGTAGATACTGTCCTTTTAGCAGGGGACTTTAATGCTAGGATAGCAAATTTTGACAATTTATTAATGCTGCAAGAATTATTATATATGTCAGATTTGGAACAAAGAAATACAACTGATATGACTGTTAATGAGGCAGGGAGACACTTTCGAACCTTCATTGCAGATAATAATTTTTGATTCTTAATGGGAGATTAGAAGGGGACCGACGTGGAGGAAGTACTTTTTTCTCAACAGTAGGTAAGAGTGTAATTGATTTTATTTTATGTTCTCCCTTTAGTTATCACTTTTTTAGGAGATTGAGGTGGTTATGAGAACAGAAAGTGATCATGCCGCAATTTTGTAGGATTTTAGGAACTCCGATAGTAATACCCCCTCTTTAAAGAAGCCTATGGCAGAGCTTGAGATTAGTGGGAAAAAGAGGCTAAGGCTGAATAATAAGACAATGTCTGGAGTTTCAAATCTTATATATTCTCCCACTTTTGCTAATTTATATCATCAAGTATATACTGACTCTAAAGGTGAACGGATTAGTAATTTATTGAATTTAGGGTATCAACAAATCAATACAGTGATTTATTCAGCTAATAGCATTAAGCCTCAGCTAGTATCTTGGTTTGATGAGCATTGTAGGAGAGAGAAAAGGAATTTGACAAGGTTTATTAGGCAGACTAAAAGCAATCTGAGTAAGAGGGCGATTCTAAATCTTAATAAAATGCGAAGTGAGTATAAAGAATTTCTTCTCCAAAAAAAAAGAGTTTACTGATAAACAGTGGGAAGTAATGTATCAAGCTATTAAGGAGGGTGATACTAGACTTTTTTGGGCCTTAGTATCTAAGGGGGCTGTTAATCAGAACTTAGACCACCTATATATATTCCTAAAGAAACTTGGATAACCTATTATAGCTCATTACTTAATAAACATCTTATTATTGGGGTTGATGTGTTAGATAATTTTAACACTGGGGGGGAATATATACCTTTAGTGTTTACATTTGGAGAGGTGGAAGATGCTATTGTGAATCTACCAAATAATAAAGCACCTGGACCTGATTTGATACCGGGAGAAGTTTATAAAGGGCATTTGAGTTATTGGGTAGTTTTTTTTACAAACTTTTTAAATATCTGTTTAAGAGAGAAATTTATACCACCGTCTTGGACAAGAAATATAATAGTTCCAATTCATAAAAAAGGACAGTTTCAATCTCCATCTAACTATTGTCCAATTAGCCTCATTGATATTAGCGGAAAAATCTTTGCTAAAATAATATTACATAAATTACAAGATTGGTCAACTGTAAACTCCCCTCTATCCATGTTTCAAGCAGGTTTTTGCAAGGACTTTTCTACGACAGATAATATTGATATTCTAGCACATCTGATAGAAAAGTATTGGTCATTTCGTAAAAATGACGCTGTATGTTGTATTTGTAGATTTTTCTGCAGCATTTGACTCTGTTAACAGAGTCAAGTTATGGGAGATATTAATGAATAGATAGGCACCCTTAAATTTACTGGTCCCAATTTTTATGTTATACTCACATACAACTTTGGCTATTAGATATGATAATAAGGGTAATATCACTGGTTATTTTAGTACAACTTCAGGAGTCAAACAGGGATGCCTTCTCGCTCCCTTTTTATTTAGTTTGTACATTGACTCTCTTTTGACCTATAGGGATGTATCTAGTCTTGATTCCCCTAAAATTAAGAATATGCTAGTGCACAGTCTTGCTTATGCAGATTATTTAATTATTTTCACTTTATCCGTTCAGGGTTTACAAAATAAAATAAATCAACTTTATTCTAAATGCAAACACTTGGATTTAATAATAAATATGAAAAAAACTAAGTTAATGATCTTCGCCCCTCAACAGGGATATCAAATCAAATCAAGGATTTATTTAAATAATGAACTTATAGAGGGGATAACCTCCTATACAGTACATATCTGGGGGTGAAGTTTGTTTCAAATGGAAACTGGATAGAGCATTGGAGGAAACAAGTGATAAGGGCAAAATTGATTGTCAAAGCTTTGTTACATTTTAGCAGAAAATATGCAGGCTATTCGGTCTTACCAGCATTGGTTGCTGGTGAAGCAAAGATTAATCCTATTCTGACATATGGAGCAGAGGTTTGGAACAATAATGTCCCTTTATGGTTGGAAACTCCACTCTCCCTTTATTATAAATCTTTATTGCAGGTACCATTAGCCACATCTAATGTTATAGTTAGGGCAGAATTGGGTAGAGTTCCCATTGCTACAATAATCGATATACGCTCCATGGGTTATTGGTTAAAAATTATTAATCAGCAGACAAATTTTCTGCCTTTATTATGCCTGAAAGAAAAACTCTCTTGGCATAAACAAAACTTTAGGTCACCCTGGGTTACAAATATTCAGAGTATTTTGGGTAGTGTTGATATGCTTCTACTTTGGACAGATTGGGAGAAATCAATTTTAATATCTCCCTTATTTAAGGAGTTTGTTAAAAAGAAAATACTCAGGTCTGCTTATGATAAGCAAATGGCTCTTCTTAGAGTTCAATGCCAGGCTAGCTGGCTAGCACAAAATAAGATTGATGCATTTATAGAGAATTATTTAATTCTCTCGTTAACCCCGTTAGAGAGGAAAATGATTACCTGGGCAAGAATGGGAATTATTTGTTCTAAATATGTGTTTTTCAATAGAAAAACTTTATCCAATTCAGGGCCGGAATTATGCAAGTGTAATAGGGGTTTTCAAGAAAATCTTTATCATATTATGGTACAATGTCCTTTACAGTATATAACATTTTGCGGTTCAATCTGTTAAGTGATTTTCCTATTAAATATGTAAATGCAAAATATGATCCTTTATTCATACTTTTACATCCCCAGACATGAAAGGAGGCTAAGATGGCTTAAAATTTTTTTTTATCAAGTAATGAAATATAAAGAAAAACATCTCTCTGCCTCTGAGAATTAATCTGGTGATAGACTCTTACTCTTTTTATATATTTTGTATTTATTTTAGAAATTAGTTTTATTTTGATATTTACGTGATTGTGAATGCACATTATTTATAGTTGAACCAGTTGGAAAATGAATATTTATTGAATGGTCAAATGTAACAGTTGATTTTATATTGTGTATTTGTATGATCTGTTTGTTTTTAGAATGTTGTAGAGGCTTGATTGCTGGACAATAAAACCAAACCAAACCCAAACCTAGCTGCCCATATCACAGACTATAAACGGTGGACCCCCCTACT
Organism: Neoceratodus forsteri; assembly: GCA_016271365.2. Taxonomy (NCBI): domain Eukaryota; kingdom Metazoa; phylum Chordata; order Ceratodontiformes; family Ceratodontidae; genus Neoceratodus; species Neoceratodus forsteri. Next base: position 1,629,477 of record CM057453.1, read on the forward strand.
GGTATACAGAACTCTCGCTAAATTCCTAAGGTGAATAAAGCTGCTGCTTGGGGGAGACATGGAAAAAAACCCAGGCCCACCATTTGACAATATTAGAATAGATGCCTCCAACAGAGGCTGATTGGATTCTGCCAAGGGACTAAAATAGTGCACATAAACATTAATAGCCTCAGGCCTAAAATGCACGAGCTGGAGGCTTGGACAAACCTATACTCACCTGAGATAATTGCCATCAGCGAAACATGGCTCAGACTCCATATTGTAGACCATGAGGTTGATCTAGCTGGCTATAATTCATTCAGGCAGGACAGAATGAAGAAAAAAGGGGTGGAGTCCTAATCAATGTAAAATCAACCCTAACAGCCATACTAGTCCCCTACCTGATTTTAGTGGATGTGGTTGTGAGGCAGTTTTCCTGACACTCCTTATGTGTGGGACCAAACAATTGCTCATTGATTCTGTGTATAACCATCCCAAAATAGCTACCGAGTCCTTGAGGTCCCTTATAAATATAATACCCTTCCTTACCCGGAGTAAGAAGGTTATCCTGGGTGACTTCAATGTGCACTGGGGCCCGCACACCAATGATGACTTAAAACACTCATTATCTGAGGTAGGACTGGCCCACATTATACAACAGACCACTAGACTAAATATGAAAACAGGTAACCACACTACCCTAGACTGGATCCTAGCCACAAAACCAGAAAGATTCAAATTGGCGGGCACCTTTGCTGACTCACTGAGTGATCATTCCCCCATGTATGACATTTGTAAAAATGACTTTCCAACACCCCCACCTAGAGTATTAAGGGCCCAGGACTTCTCCAAATCCAACCATGGCCTCTTCCTTGATTCCCTGGCCAAGGTTGACTGACTGCAAGTAAAACTGGCCCTAAACCTAGATGCTGCCCTAGAATTCTTCACCAATAATTTCCTGTCTATTGCCAATAAACATGCCCCCTAAAACAGATCAGGTCAAAGGGCAGGAATCTAGGTGGCTCACCCAGGACCTAAGAAAAATCATGAGGGATAGAGACAGAGCATGGGGTAAATTCAAAATAACAGACCAAGCACAAGATTGGCAGAAATACAGGGAACTCAGAAACAAATGTAAAACTGGGTTAAAGAGGGCCAAACAAAGGCACATTAGAAGCCTTCAGGAAACAAACTTCTCCAATCTCAAAAAATTCTGGGTGCAAATCAATGCACTGCTAAAGGGCCATAATAAGCAGGAAGGAGGGGACATTGTTGCTAATGGAACTCTCCACAAGAACCTGGAAGATGCCTCAAAGGCATTAAATATGTACTTTATAGACCTCAAAAAGTACAAGACGCACCATGCGGGACCCTTCCTACCCCCCCCATAACAATACCAATAATAACCCAAGCATTCCTGAGTTCCACTTCAAGCTAACAACCAGGTAAGAAGTCCTAAAATGACTCAAAAGATCAGCACACATGGATCAGCAGGGTATGATAAACTTGAACCAAGGCTATTACAGATTGGTGCCCCAGTCATTGCCACACCTGTCACCTGGCTAATCAACTGATCCCTCCTTGATGGGAAAGTCCCCTTCCTCTGGAAAGTGAGCCTGGTATGACCAATCCACAAAGAGGGTCTTGAGAACAAGTGGAAAACTACTGCCCTATATCCATCCTCTCCATCCTCAGCAAAGTACTGGAGAGGGTAGTGAACAAACAAGTGGTAGACTACATCGAGAGCCACAACATCTTCATTGCCCAACAGCATGGATTCCGAAAGAATCATGGAACTAACATAGCCCTGGTGAGTTTCACCACTGATATATTCATGGATCTGGATGGGGGCAATGCATTGGTGTGGTTTTCATTGACCTCATCAAAGCATTCAGCCTGGTGAATCATCAACTACTCCTTGCTAAACTGAAATTAGTCGGCCTTGATAGCCTATCGGTAAGTTGGTTCACCAATTTCCTCCAGGGACGGTCCCAAATGGTCAAATGGCTGGATGCTGTCTCAGATAAATGTCCAATATGGGATGGGGTACCCCAAGGATCTATCCTGGGGCCCCTGCTGTTCTCATTATTCATCAGTGACATGCCAAAGCACTGTGGGGAGGCAAAGATCACCTTGCATGTGGACAACACAGTACTATATAGGTCCAATAGTAATACTGTTACCCTGAATGAATTACTATCAGAGGACCGCCACCTGCTTCAGGGATGGCTGAACAGAAATAAATTGGTTCTAAATGGTAAAAAAAACAAAGGCTGTACTATTTAGTCCAAGGACACTGGGCCTTGACAGGGCTAACAAGCTGTCTCTATCTCTGTCTAGTGGTGCAGGAATTGAAGTAGTTGAGTCCATGTAGTACCTAGGAATCATCATCAACCAGGGCTGTAACTTAAGTCTCACAAAGACCATGTTACCAAGGCAGTAAACCAGAAGCTCGGACTTCTATACTGCCCCAGCCCCTATCTAACTCTGGACTCCTGTCGCAAGATTGCACAAGGTACCCTTCTACCTACCTTCCTATATGGTGCCCCTGTTCTATGTTTTGTTAAGCACACTGAGATGCTTAAGCTGAAGTCCCTTTACCACAGAATCTTCAAGTTTGCAGCTGGTGACCCCTCTAAAGAACATCATTGTAGGACCCTAAATGCCCTCTCCTGGCCCAGCCTGGGAGGAAGGATGCAATATCCTGCTCTTTGCCTAGCATACAAGCTCAGGCAGAGCAGTGCACCCACAAGTCTTGCTGAAAAGCTAACTACTAAACAGAATTGCAAGTCACTAAGGTCCTCCAGCAGACAGCTACTATCGGTACCTAAAGCAAGATCCATGCTGGGGGCTTGGGTGTTCTCTGCCTTCATTCCTCCCCTCTGGAATACCCTCCCAAACTCCCTCCAGGAATGTAACTATCTAGGACAGTTCAAAAGGAGACTCAATGCCTACCTACTGGAGCTTAATCAATGCACCTTCTACCACTGATTTCTCAAGAGCTTACCCTTATCTGCATGACCATTATAACCACAATTTGTCTCATCTGCTGTACCACTGTAATCACTTATTGATATTAAGTGTGCTAACAATTGTCAAGAATTTGTTATGTGTAAGATTGTAATGTACCTTTGTCATTCACTTTTTGTGTACTACCTTGTTATTCTTACTATGCTATTCTTGTACTACCTGTAACTGATTTCGGGTCGCCCCTGAAAAAGGGACTGCCTGTTGGACCCGGGGGGCCTACCCGGTTACCAAAATTGAATTAATAAGTAAGTTTTACTTTTTGGGCCTTGTTGAAAATTTATAGTGAGTAAAGGTGGTAGCCATGTTTGTGATGACAGTTAGGGATGAACGAAGAGGCTCATGAATTGTGTATCTGATTAGCCAAATTCAAAATCCCATTGCCGGATATTGTTCCAACCTGTGCATTTCTGAGGAACTGACATATGGGTCTCATGTAGCCAGTCAGGAAGCAGGACATTTGTAACCCATTTTATAAGCTGTATTAATAGATGGACCCATGATTGGTTTTACCCAGTTTAGTTTCTTTGATTTCCAGATCATTTTTATAGCTTGTGCCATGAATTTGTTAAATTTTAACTGCTGAGCTATCTATACCCAACAACTGCACAGCAAATACAAGCAAGCAAACACCTGGTTTAGGGCATTGCTTATTTGTACTGTAGGGGAGCTTTATATAGAATGTACTCCAATAGAGATAATAAATAGCACTATGATACAAATATATTATGATAGCAATGTGGTCATTTATATTCATTTTTACCCTATTATTTATATGCTGAGATTATGTGAATGGACTTTTGTATTTGGAATTGATTTCTTCCAAACATCTTTGAAAGCCCATGTCTTTCTTCATGGAGAATGGATAAAGATTGAGGACCATCATTTCAACATGCCTGAGTAAATTGACTTAAACTGGTATTTTTGCACTGATTGCAACATGCTTTTGGCGGATTAGTGGTGTCATCCATAAAATACTCCCACATTGCAGAGAGGAGTTATTTAGCTTTTTAGCAAAAATAGCCTAGGGGTGTACTTTGGGAGCAGCTGGGTGGTGCCTGCAAGATGATTGGTTTTGGGCATGGTGGAATGATGTTGCTAGAGAGGGGGCAGCAGCAGCACTAGTGGCAACAGGTGGTACAGTACTACAGGGCTGAGGCTGTGCCAGACTCTGTGTTACCTTCTTTATTCATTCTTGATGATTGTGCAGCACTGGGTTGTGTGCTGCATGATGTGGGGGAGATTATATAGTAATTCTTTACGGACCTGCAATTTTCACTGCCTACACACAGGGTAAGAGGCTCTGGCAGCTGTTGTGTTATTCATACAAGAAGAAGAGAAGTGTGTTAGACTTTATGTTTACAGACAGATCGTTTCTATCATATGTAGATGAAGTGGATCTGGAATTGGCAGCACTTGAGAGAGCAGAAGGAACTAACCTCAGGGCTTCTGCATTGCTCAGGGTGGTCACATGCAATAGATGACCTTGGGAAGTTGCATGGAGTGGGAGTGGAACTAGTGAATCTCTGTGGACTATTGACCAAGGGTTTTCTTGGCCATACAATCATGTGCTCAGTGACTGTGCCCTAATCCTCACAGTCCCAGGAGTCTGACTCCCAGTACCACTATGATAACCATCTCTACCACCATTGGTTGTAGAGGTTGTACTAGGAGCTGGCCACCGTAGACCCTATATCTCTACCTTCTTTTCCCTGCATCTTTTTCTCCTCCTTTTTTTTATTTTCTACATAAATTGACAGATTAAAAGAAAAGGAGAGAGAGAACAGGCACAGTACATTAGTGAAGAGCTATGTTATGTCTCTTGACAACGCCTTCACATGAAGGTGAAACATTGAGCCCCAGTGTGTTGGATGCCTGCCAGTTATTGTTTGCACCGCACTCAAGCACTGTGCATTAGAATAAAAGAAGAAGCACCTTACTTCATTATACAATTTAATTACTTGCTGTTCACTAATTTAGTATGCCTGTTCTCTTTCCTTTTGCTTTTGGACTGCCTATTCGAACAGAGCACCTATGTCCAGACAGTGTGGCTGGTCCTTTGTTCTTTCAGGGCAATTACTGATGCAGCTTCCAGATGAATTACAAAAACAATCATGTCTCACTACAATAGTCATTGTCAAAGATTAGATGTCCACAGGACACATGACTCATGAGGTGATACTCCGAGAATAAGACAGTGAACATGAGTGTGCCATCCCTAGCCCCACCTACCCCACCACCTCCAGATCATCACATGGTCAACCCCTGTGCAATACACTATGAGACTTCACGAAACACACACTGAACTCCCAAGTGTCTGAGTCACATAGCAGCCTACTGTACTTTCAATCACTGTTTACTTCACTTCACTTCACTTCACTTCACTTCACTTGGCTTCACTTTTCTTAATGTAATTAACTAGCTGGCTCATACTACATGGGAAAAAAGTAATAAGACATATTTCTCTGCCCTGGCTGCACCACTGCACAGCAGTTAGTAGCAGTCTGTAAAAATACCTGTAAAATAAAACCTTCAGAAATCCCTCTGTCCCCTGATGTGCTGAGTCCCTGAAGACAAGTCCCAGAAGGTTATAGCTACAGCAAGCACTGACAGCACTCTGTATTTCTGTTTGCAGCAGCACAGGAATTACTGACCTGGTTGGCACAAAACTATTTTAACAAACTTAACTGCTGTTCACTAGCTATAATTGATTCTCTGATGATTTCTAAATTATTACAATCACAAATCAATCTTAAGCAAAATAACTGAAGAACTTTCAGCACCCACAGCCTTCTCTACTATGCGAGTGTTGGAAATGGCATTTGGGCACTTACAGTGAGTGTGAGGAGAATATGATCTTCAGTATTGTTGGTTGACTCCTAAAGGTCATGTGACCTGCATAAGTTCAGTGAGTGATCTCTGACAAACATTCTGTGTCATGATATTAAAGTGCTGAGGGGGAAGCCCAGAAATTTTGGGCATCCTTGCCGGACACAAGAGTGCTGGTTTTTGACAGGTCAGCTGAACTCCACCACAACATCAGATCATCCTTTATATGGAGTGAAAGGGATTTAAGAACCTATTGCCTTTGGTCTGCCTAATTGCATACACTAAGCCTAGGTGGTATTGGTGAGAGGAAGACAATGAAAGTTAGAAAAAGAAACCTTTTTTACACTTAGAATTACATCCTATGTGCTTCAAATGTTGCAATTGTTAGCTCCTTGTTCTATTTTGTAAACAGTACCAGTTATTACATTTAAGTTTCATCTTTTTTTACTTCATTTGGGCCTGCCTCACTCTTCTGCAACATGTTTCCCATTCAGGTGCTCCCCCAAATGCTCATGAACATTAGTTCTACTACTTGTGCCTACAGAGAGCTTTAGTAGCAAACTGGGACCCTAAGCAGGAGCAGCCTGATGCTTCAGTAACATCTCCACAGAGCAGCAGCAGACGGATTAAACTCCTTATCATTACATTGAAAAATATTTCTTTTTTTTATTACAATGCTAAAACTTTCTTTTCTGCTGCTTTGTTATTTAACTTTCTCTTATCTCACCTTCTGTGCTATGCAGCAATACTGGCTATCATCCTACCAATATCTGTTAGCACAGTGCAGGATATGAGTTTTGTTACATCAGGCTTTATACTTGTTTGTTTATTTATTTGGTACTGTATCAGTTCAGTATACTATACAGGACAGATCCAGCAGTGTTAAAAGCAAAGAGGTAATCATAGAAACATAGACTTTGGTGGCTGATAAGGACCGCTTGGCCCACCTAGTCTGCCCATTTCCCTACCTATTGGATAAGCTGCAGATCCTAGCTAACCAACAGCCTATTTCTTCCTACCCCCCATAAGAATTGCTTTATGTCTGTCCAATGCATTCTTGAATTCCCCCACTGTTTTTGACCTCACAATCTCCTCAGGAAGGCCGTTCCATGCATCCACCATCCTCTCTGTGAAAAAATACTTCTTCACATTGCCCCTGAGCCGTCCCCCCTCTATAGAAACATAGAGGTTGACGGCAGATAAGGACTGCAAGGCCCATCCAGTCTGCCCATTTCTTTTTCTACCTTATAAATGTGCCATCGGCCTTTGCTCTGTCAGTGGCCTATCTAGTCATACTCATCTGTATTGCTCCCTTATGCCTATCCCATGCCTGTTTGAAGCCTTGCACTGTATTCATAGCTACCACTTCCTGAGGTAGGCCGTTTGATGCATCCACCACTCTTTCTGTGAAAAAGAATTTCCTCACATTCCCCCTTAATCGGCTTCTCTCTAATCTCATGCTGTGTTCTCTTGTCCAGTTATTTTTCTTATATTTAAACATGTTAGACTCTTTCACCTTGTTAATGCCCTTAAGGTGTTTGAATGTTTCGATCATATCACCTCTCTCCCTCCTTTGCTCAAGGGTATACATATTGAGTTCCATTAATCTGTCCTCATATGTCTATCTTCACATTGTGTCCCCTTCTTCTTGCACATCTCTTTTTCTGAATGATGTACCTTCTTGGACTTTGTTGATTCCCTTGTGGTACTTGAAAGTTTCTATCGTGTCCCCCCTCTCCCTCCTTTCCTCAGGGGTATACATATTAAGGTCCTTTAGCCTCTCTTCATATGGCTTCTGTTGCAGACCCTGTACCATTTTAGTTACCTTCCTCTGGACTGCCTCCATTCTGTCTATGTCCTTGCAGAGATGGAGTCTCCAGAACTGCATGCAGTACTCCAGATGGGATCTCACCAACTGTCTGTACAGAAGGATAACAACTTCTTGTTTTCTACTGGTGATGCCTCTCCCTATACATCCCAGTATCCCCCCAGCCATCCCTACTGCCTTCTCACATTGCTTGCTTACTGTTAGGTCATCTGCTATGACTACCCTAGGTCCCTTTCCATTTTTGTTGTTGTTAATACCCCCCCATTGTGCACTCTTTCCCTAGGTTTTTGTTTCCCAGGTGCATTACTTTACACTTCTTTGCATTGAATCTAAGCTGCCATACTTTTGACCATTCCTCCAACCTTGCAAAGCCCCTTCTCATCCTTTCCACCCCCCCTATGTATGTATCAACCCTGTTGTATAACGCTCATTAATTGAGGCTAGAGGCACATCAGGTTTAAAATGCCAGAACAAGATCATCTTGTATGTTATCAAGTTATTCATTTTACACAACTGCGAATAGCATAATGACTAGGAATTCTGGTTAACTTAAAAGGAATGATTTAGTGGACAGGTACACATTCATTTTTCTCCTTGCTATACTTTTTGGAGTATACATTTTTACTAGACTGTGAAACATAAAGAACTTTATTTTATTATAAAATATCAAAATAAGGAATAATGTATGGGCGTCCATAGACAACGAGCCTGTGTTTCCATCAAAGGGCTGACATACCAGTGTATGGACCTTGACAGCCCCGAGATGGAAACAAGGTGAGTTGTGCATCCCCACTCCTCTGAGATCTGTCCCCAGAGTTATTATAGTTTCCCTGGTGTCTAGTGGCACCCCCCAGTCCCCGTACGTCTGAAATAAGGAAACCATCCCTCAATGATTTTCTTTTTTCAGTTAAAAAGAAATCAATCTCTCTTGGCTCCGACCCCCCCCAACCCACCTCCCACTGAGCACCCACAACCCCACACCCCCCACACACCCCACACACCCTCACTCACCTGAACAGGTTGCATGGTGAAGATCCAGTTTCTGATCGAAGACACGTCTTGCTGCTAGAATTGCCAATTGCAATATGAAAAACTAAGGTAAAAGAGGTTCAATGTATTTCAATAGGGTTTTCAACTTTGACATGTAACTTTGCCATTTTTGCGTATTTTGATCCCAAATTTTCAAAAGGGTCTTTTTAGGACCTCACCTCATGAACAATGATGGTGGAATTAGGCAAATGCGGCTCAATATGTGATTTTTTTCCCACTTAGCGAAATCACCTTTCAGGCATGATTTGAAAATTTTAAGCAGCCTCGTTCATGAGGTGGGATCATAAGAAGGCTATGTTGAAAATGTGGGCTCAAAATATGTAAAAATTGAAACATTTTGCATATCCATTGAAATTTTGCTATGCTTGTCCATAACATTGGTAATTTTAAATATGTTTACCCCAAATTTTCAACAGAGCCATTTTTTAGACCACTTCATGAACATTGCAGCTGTCATTTTTCAAATCCTGGCCAAACTGTATTTTCCCACCTGTGGCGTGGAATGAAATTGTGGTGGCATGCAATCTTGTTTTGGAGGGGATTTCAAAATTTATTGTACCGAGTACATTAGGTGGGGTGATAAGAAGGCTATGCTGACAATTTAGTTGATTTTGTCCTACAAATGGAAATGCATGACCCAGAGGGCCCCACGCTTCCACAGCAACATACATACTGTATATGGATCTATGGAGGGATGGGAGTGCAGGATCCCTGGGGCCCTGCGCTCCCACAGGCAAATACAGATATGATTGCACTATCAAAAAGTAAGGAAATTCATTGCAAAACACTTCATTAATGTACTAGTTAGGGTTAAAGTGACAAAAGTAGGGAAATATGGCATTAGGGTTTCTAACCCTAAGACTCCACCCCCACCCTGCAGGCAGCAACAGGAAAAATCATTGTGGTTTCACTTCTCTTGCCTCTTTGCAAATCAGGCATGGGGTGTGCCTTGGGGTTGTCAACCACAAACGCTCACCCCACTCTCATATACTGAACCCATCTCAGCTTATTTACTGATGGAATGAGGTGAGTGATAGGGCTGACAACCCCAAGGTAGATCCCATGCCTGATTTGTGAAGAGACAAGAGAAGTGAAACTGTCATGTTTTTGTTTTGCTGCCTGCAGGATGGGGGTGGGGTGTTAGGATTGGAAACCCTAATGCCACATTTCCCTACTTTTGTCACTTTAACACTAACTAGTGCATTAAACACAATTTTTGCAATGAATATATGTATAAATATATATATCTATATGATATATATATATATATTATTCTTTGCAAAAAAACTATGTTAATGCACCATTTAGGGTTAAGAGTAAAGTGACAAAAGTAGGGAAATGTGGTTTTAGGGTTTCCAACTCTAAAACCCCCAACACCTGAAGTGAGTCAGCAGTGGGGTCTTTCTTGGGGTTGTCAACCATAAAGCTCACCCCATTGTACACACTCCTGAAACATGCATACCTGTGTCTATCACATCTGAGTTGTTTTGCTACCACAGTGTGGTGAGATTTAGGTTGACAACCCCAAGGTAGTCTCCACCCTAGGTATGTGTGTGGGGGGGTTTAGTGTTGGAAACCCTTCAGGTCACTCACAATAGGGCAGAAACAAATCATAAGAGGAGAAGTGGGTTGTAGGAAACCAGAAGACAGCAAGGTGCGCGACAGGCAATTGCATAGAGTACCCAGTTGACTGCACTGCATGCTGGATCCATTATGGGGGGGCTTTTCCCCACCCTTAAACAAATATAAACATCCCCCACCATGTGCACAATGGGAGGAGGACCACAGTTAGGGCCCCATGTTTCTGACGCCCTAGTCGTTGGCGTGCCGAAATCCCATGTGTCCAAAACATATTCACTCTAATTGCCTCACCCACATTCCCCCACTGTGTTTCCTGTGCCCAGTTGATGGTATATGAAACCACATTTCCCTACTTTTGTTACTTTAGTCTTAACCCTAAATGGTGCATTAATGCAGTTTTTTGCAAAGAATATACATATGAAATAATACACTCATATGTATTTATTCAATTGGCATAGGGACTAATCAATTTAGACAAATCATTTATCTCACTCCAAAACAGTGAGCAGTGAGATAAATGTAATTATCTAAACACATAGGAAAAGCTGAAGAGGTGCACTGGCCTTTATTCCTAGCCACTCAGTTGAGCACCATATGCTCACAAATATACTATAGCCATATCTTAGCAAAAGTACAAATCTTTTATCTTAAAGGAGTTTAAGAAACTTTGCTAGAAAAAGCAGCATTCAAAATGGCAGTATTGAGGATACAAACTTAGCTTGCTGGAGCATCGCCCATAGGGGGAATGGAACTGATGTTTCGATAGCACTAAGGCTACCTTACTCAGAGTTACAGATGTTGGTTAGAATGTTCCCTTCTATACACCCTCCACCATTATAATCATCACATGATAGATTAAAATAAGGGGAGGATGCTTATTTTCCCCTTATAAGATGGATAGGGAAAATGAAGAAATCTGATTTGCTGACAGCCCTTGCCAGGTATGTCATTTATTTTAGAGCAAAAGATGCTAAGGAGGATCAGGGGAGCCCAGCAGCCATAAGCCACACCAACGAGAAGAGCAGGAACAGCAGGGGTATAGCAGATCGAGAATGATTTTAAGCCAGTGGCAGATGCTGCACAAGTCTCAGTGGCTGTAGCCACCCCAGAAAGCCTGTGGAGGTTGCTGCACAAGTCTTGGCTCCTGGAGAAGCCAATCAATGAAGAGCGTGCCCCAGTTCAAAGAGCTTCAATAGGCCCTGCCACCACTCTCAAAGCTAGCAAAGACACCAAGGAGGATCAGGGGAGCCTGGAGGCTGTAAGCTGCACCAGTTACACCAGCAAGGAGTACAGCAGACAGAAGAGGATTCTTCTCCACCCACCTACGCTGGCCCTGACCTCTATTAAATGCCCAGAGTAGGAGGTGGAGCCAGCTGCAAGGAGGAGCACAAAGTCTGTGTCTGAAGAGCAGGGGAAGGTGTCGCCCTCTAGAGGAAAGGGCATTATTCAGAAGAGGAGAAAAAAAAAGTCGGGTACTACCAGTGCCCAAGGCAAGCATGGTAAGAAAATGGAGAATCAAGGAATTTAACAAATGCTTAGGGACATGGTGTCATGCCAAAGGGTATGGGTTTGGGGGTGGGGTGGGGAAGGATCTGGGAGAACAGTAGTCTTTACGCTAAGTATAGCCCCGGTGCCATATGCCAATGGGCTACCCCCCCCTGCTGACTGTCTCTGACACCCGGCAAGGGGCCTGAGTCCTACTACGGTGACTATTGAGAGGTTCGTTCTCAGAAAAATTGAAAATAGCCTGGTGCCTCCACCCAGAGTAAAGTATCAGTGGGCCAGATATCCACTTGACACAGCCCCTTGGGATGCTGTGCCTACCCACCTCACCTACCAAACACTCTGCACACTGTGTCCCCCAGTACCTTGTCCCGCCAAAAAATGTATATTTCAGCAATAAGTGCATGCAATGAATTTCACTAACACAGCAGATTCAAACAACAAATTCACAGCTTTATTTGGGGGTAAGGAATAGGGAAAAGGATACCTGGATGAAGGATTGCTGTGAAGGCAAAAAGCATTAGTCAGATATGCAGTTTTTAAACCTGTGGGCTTGCAGGCCAAGCCCTCTCCAACTGGTACCAGTGCCCCCTGAATTGTCCCTAGGGGTACTCACTGGTCACAGGCCTGATACGGTGCCACGGGCTGACCAGCTGTTGCGGCCCTGAAACAGTGAAGCTTGAAATTTTAAAGTTGAACGAAACAATTTCCCTCTTTGACCCTTCCCAGGAACATGGTCCTGGGTACTCACAATTAGATGACCTCTGCACCAAGGGGAAGTGGAGCTCCTTGATTTTCAGTGCAGCAACACTGAAACAGGCTGGCCAAGATCCCTCCATCCAGATGGAACTTGCTTGAGGATCTTGCATCTGGTCACCTTGATTGCAGTTCTGGCCACTTGTCACCTTCAGCTGCTTCTGGCCCAGTGCAGAGCACTATGGCAGGACCATACCAGCCGCAGAAGGCCCTGACCTGGGAATGTCTCCACAGCCCGACTCCCTGATTGGAGTGCCCTAGCACTCGGGTGCAAGTCTTGTGACCTCCTAAGACAGTGAGTCCCACTTGGGAGGGTTAGCAAGTCCCCCCCTACTCTGGGTGAGGACTCCCAAACGATGGGGGTCCTCCTGCAGTCCCTGCACTGAGCTCTTCCAAGAAAAAGTTATAGACAGTTACTGCACTGAAGTACAGTGCCAATTTTAGCAGGTGCTAGCCTCCAATTCATTAAGTGTCAGTGCAATCCAATAGAGGGGGATTCAGCAGCAACAGCCCCCCCTGCACACCAGTCCACACTATCAGCTTAGCAGTGTCCAGCTCTTTTACTCAGTTGCAGCAAGTCCGCCAGTCTCAGCCTCTTTAACCAGTTCACTCAGGACACACTCGCTTTTTGGCTAGCACCCCATGACCTGAAGCATTCTGCCTCCCTGAAGAAAATGCAGTTGCCATACACACAAGCCAGTGACCTCTCAGCAACAACTGTAAAACTTTAATAATGTGCTCAGTCTTTTCGGTTAGCTCAATCTCCCAGTGCAGGGTATCTGCCACTTTAAGTTTCTCCCAACACTCAGTCAGCAACTTTTCAGTACCTGGGGAAACAGTAACTTGGTTCAATCTCTCTTTCTGTCTTCCCTCTCATGATCCAGTCCTGCTTCAAGCACCTGGTGAATCCTTCAACAGCCCCACACTTCGGATTAAGTCCTGTATAAGTCCCTGAAGTCCACAGTCTGCTCTCACACCACAGTTCTGACTCATCCAGAGCCCAGCAACAGACTGACCCAAATCCCAGTAAACCCTCACTTTATCAGACGAAATCCCAGAGTTCTGATTGGCCGTTGAAGTCTTTCAATATTCGATCTCCATAGTGATCAATATTTCCTGCTTGTTTATTGGAGCATGACCTAGGCACCAGAATTAGTCCCTTCCTTTTCCCAGGAGTCCCTCTGTCACAGTTTTGGGTGCTTAGATCACTGATTGGCTAAAAAAACCAAGGGGTTAGGGGTCACAAACATGTCAGCTCCCATTCAGCTCCAGTGGAGTCCAGTACAGTTATGCAGTCTCTCCCTTGTACCCCTGATGCAGTCCAATGCTTTAAAGTACTGTATGCACACCAATGCCCCACCAGATTGTAGCTCAAACAATCCTGTTTCAAAGGAGCCTACTCTCATGGTGATGGCCACAGCTATTTTGCTGTCACTGCTGCCATAACTACATCCCCCTAGGTGGCAGGCAGCAACTTTATTAATATTCATTTGGGGTCACTCATTACTATTCATGAGCTTCAAGCGGCCCCACTGTCTCACTCCATTGTGCGGTAATCCCGGGCTTCTGTCCAACTCTAAACAGGTCTCTGGTCCCCAAGCATACCAAGAGGGACATCAGGACCATGGATCAACTCTCCGTTTTCTGGACTGCAATGCGGGTTGGCACATTATGTTAATACTGAATACGCATTACGAAAAGCCGGCTGAATTGGAAATGCTGGCAGCTTGCGACCGAGGATTTACACCTGGCAGGGGCAAAAGACAGCACTCTGGCAGGGGGAACAACATGGGGCAAACCAGGAGTACAAAACAAAAACCTGGAGCAATTGGGCACTTTCAGGTAAGCCGCCAGAGGGTTGGTTACACTCCCCCCCCTTTGAAACGCTTGGCTTCCATGGCAAGTATAGGGAAAACTCAAGGTTAAGCATCAAACATTAATGACATTTCTGTCTATACAGCTGGTTCCTATCTATCAGGTAATAACCATAAAAACATTCAACATAGAACAGTATATACATCTGGCAAAGTCTCTTCCCCTCTCTGGAAGTACTTGGTCACATGAAAGTGGCAACCATCAGAATATCTCATCAAACATTAGGCCCTAACACCCCACAAGGAACACTTCATTTTCCCAAACCTGCGAGGTACCCTGTTCACCTCCCTCTTTTTCCGTGGGTCACCTGTTCCTCTGACCTATGGGGCTTAGCATCAATGGGACACATGACCACCTTTGGTAAGGATCTGGGAGTAATGTACACTCCCTTATGCACTACAAACAGGAGCAAATCTGTAGGAACCCCAGGGACATCATTCTTCAACTTAAGGATAGCCTTATCATCCTCCCTATCCTACAAGGTGTCTCCTTAATACCTGCACCCCTACCTACCCCATGGTCATCAGTACCTTCCTCATCCTCTTCACCATCTCCCTGGTCATCTTGGTCCTCAACTAGAGGGGTGACTGACTGTAACACTGCCCTATCATCAGGCACAGCTCTAGGGGGGCTAACTCTGGCTCCTTCAAAGGACACAGTCGGATCTGTGTTCAGTTCCGATGTGGGCCCCTAAAAGATGCATCTTTCTCCTCCTCGCCTGATCACCACAAACACCCTGCATCCATTCCTTGGGTGTATCTTTCTGGGAGCTGCTCTGGTACTACTTAAGTGGCTCAGCCGGACCAGTTGTCAAGTCCAGAGTGGTTCCCCTGAGGGGCTCAGCTGGAACAGGTTACCTGACCCTACCCTGCCTTCTGGGCATGTCCCTGACCTGGGGCAATCCCTGAAACAACCTAGCCAACTCTCAATCCAACAGAGGGGGATTCAGCAGCAACAGCCCCCCTGTACACTAGTCTGCACTTTCAGCTTAGCAGTGTCCAACTCTTTTACTCGGCTGCAGCAAGTCTGCCAGTCTCAGCCTCTTTAACCAGTTCACTCAGGACACACACACTTTCTGGCTAGAACCCCATGACCTGAGGCATTCTTCCTCTTTGAAGAAAATGCAGTTGCTGTACACACAAGCCAGTGACCTCTCAGCAGCACTGTAAAAACTCAGATAATCTGCTCAGTCTTTTCAGTTAGCTCAACCTCCCAGTGCAGGGTATCTGCTACTTTAAGTTTCTCCCCACACTCATTCAGCAACATCTCAGTACCTGGGGAAACAGTATCTTGGTTCAATCTCTCTTTCTCTCTTTTTCCCCTTGTGATCCAGTCCTGCTTCAAGCACCTGGTGAATCCTTCAACAGCCCCACACTTCGGTTAAGGCCTTATAAGCCCCCAGGGAAGTCTGGTCTGCTCTCACACCACAGTTCTGACTCATTCAGAGCCCAGCAACAGACTGAACCAAATCCCAGTAAACCCTCACTGTATCAGACAAAATCCAGAGTTCTGATTGGCTGTTGAAGCCTTTCACTATTCGATCTCCATAGTGATCAATATTTCCTGCTTGTTTATTGGGACATGATCTAGGCACCAGAATTAGTCCCCTCCCTTTCCCAGGAGTCCCTCTGTCACAATTTTGGGCACCTAGATCACTGATTGGTTAAAAAAAAAAGAGAGGTTAGGGGTCACAAACATGTTAGCTCCCATTCAGCTCCAATGGAGTCCAATACAGAGTTATGCTATCTCTCCCTTCTACCTCTGGTGCAGCCCAATGCTTTAGGGTATACACACCAGTGCCCCCACCGGATTGTAGCTCAAATGGTCCTCTCTCAAAGGAGCCTACTCTCATGGTGATGGCCCCAACCATTTTGCTGTCACTGCCTCCATAACTGCATACCCCTAGGCAGCAGACAGCAACCTCATTAATATTCATTAGGGGTTGCTCATTACTATTCATGAGCTTCGCGCAGCCCTGCTGTCCCAATCCATTGTGCAGTAACCCCAGGCTTCTGCTCAACTGTAATCAAGTCCCCGGTCCCCAAGCATACCAGGAGGGGCACCGGGACCACGGATTAACTCCGCGTTTTCTGACCACAACGCGATGGACAACATCACATCACTAATGAGCTAGGGAGGGAGGCAGTATGGAGTCATTATGGTTGCTACTCCAGGATTCCGGGAATAGGACTCTCCGGATGGGAGTGGTGTACAGGCCGCCCTCCCAGATGAAGGAGTTAGACAGGGAACTAGTGGAACAGATTAGGAGGACATGCAGGAAGGTGAGTGTGGTGATTGTGAGGGACTTCAGCCTGTCAGGAGTAGATTGGGGTACCCCAGCCACCAACATTAGGTAGGAGCAGGTACTGCTGGATGCTTTTCAGCACAGCTTCCTGATACAAATGGTCAGTGAACCAACCAGGGAGGGGAGCACCCGTGACCTAGTACTGACTAATGGTTACTGTGTGAGGGATCTGAAGGTGGACAAACCACTGCAGCAACCACCAGTCAGTGTGGTTCACGTTGGACATGGGTAAAGAGGGAGAAGTACCACCATGAAAGTACTGGACTTCAGGAGGGCTGATTTTGTGAAGATGGGGGAAGTAGCAAAAAGGTACCTAGCCAGAATCCAGCCTAGTATGGCCACAAACCAGAGATGGGAGCTCATAAAGAAGGGGATTGGACAGGCAACCAAATCCTGCAACAGGGCTCAGAATAAGAAGGCTAGGGTGAAAAAAACAAGCTGGATGAGCAGGGGTGTTATGGAAAAGGTAAGGAGAAAAAGAGAGGCCTTTTGGAGATACAAGAAAACGGAAGGGGGAGAGGACAGGGAGGAGTACCTGAAGGAAGCAAGGGAGGTGACAAGGGCAATAAGAGCAGCAAAAGCGTCTAAGGAGCTCAGGCTGGTGCAAGGCATTAAGGATAGGGAAAATGACTTCTTCAGGTACATCAGGGAGAAAAGGAGCTGTAAGGAACAGATAGTAAGGATTAGGAAGGAAGGGGGATGGATGGAAAAGGGAGGAGAAAAGGCTGAAGCACTTAATGACTACTTCTGTTTGGTATTTACTAAAGAGAAAGGGGGGAGATACCCAATGGGGGTGGCAGGGCAGGATTGGAGGGAGAGAGGGTAACAGACTGGGTTATCACAGAAAGTAGGGTGCTGGAGGGCTTGAGGGAGTTGAGGATGGACAAGGTGCCAGGGACAGATGGCATCCACCCCAAGGTACTGAAAGAACTGGCAGAGGTTCTAGTGGGGCCTTTGGCAGACCTGTTCAGTGCCTCATTGGACTCCGGGTGTGTACCTCAGCATTGAAGGATGGCCCATGTGCTACCCCTCCATAAGAGTGGCCTCAAGGATGAACTGGGAACTATAGGACAGTGAGCCTCGCATCCATCATGGGGAAGCTGATGGAAACAATCCTAAAGGAGATGCTCTTGTCTCTTCTGGAGGTCAGTGGGATGCAGGACAGCATGCAGCATGGCTTTGTCACTGGCAGATCCTGTCAGACCAACCTGGTGGAATACTATGACTGGGTAATTAGACAGTTGGCAGGGACCATGCAGTAGATGTCCTGTATCTGGACTTCAGTAAGGTATTCGACTCTATGCCACATGGGAGGCTAGGAAGTAAGCTAGAAGGCACAGGGGTGGGTGCTAAGATGATGGGTTGGGTAGAGAACTGGCTAAGTAGAAGGCAACAGACAGTGGTGATGGCTGGGGAGTTCTCATCACCAAGGGTGGTGACAAGCGGATTTCCGCAGGGCTCAGTGTTGGTACCAGTGTTATTTAGGCTATTCACTGCATATATTTCGGTGGATATCAAGAGCAAGATCAGTCTGTTTGCAGATGACACCAAGTTGGGAGTGGTGGTGGATGACTTAAGGAGTTGGAAGGGGTTGCAAGAGGATCTGACAAGACTGGAGACCAGGTCAGACACCTGGCAATTGGAGTGAAATGCCAAAAAGTGCAAGGTGCTGCATTTTGGGGCAAAAAAACCAAAAAGGAGCTACCATCTGGGCAGGGTACAGCTTGCAGTGACTGAGGAAGAAAAGGATCTGGGTGTACTCGTAATGGTATCGATGAACAACTCAGCTCAATGTAGGAAACGGCTGCAAAGGGCAATAAAATGCTGGGTTGTGTGTCCAGGGGTATATCCTCAAGGCGGGGGAGGTTATTCTACCATTGTATAGGTTGCTAGTAAGGCTACACCTGGAGTACTGTGTGCAGTACTGGCACCCGTACCTGAAGAGAGACATTAAGTTACTGGAGGGGGTGCAATGCAGGGCAACAAAGGTGATCCAAAGTCTGGGAGATTTAACATACGAGAGCAGATTGAAGGAATTGAACATGTACTCACGGGTGGAGTGGAGGGACGGGGAGGGTATGATAAAAACCTTCAAGTACATGAAAGGCATCAACAGCACTGGGACGGAGGGGCTTTTCAAAGTAAGGGAAGGGAGATATACTAGACGTCATGCTATGAGATTGGAGGAGGTAGGTTCAGGAGGGAGATGAGACACTTTTTTGTCTGCGAGGGGTGGTGAGTGGAATACGTTACGGTGGAAGTGGTATTCTGCAGAACAGTGAGTGGCTTCAAAGGGGCTGGGACAGGAGTAGAGGGAGGTTGTTGGGTGGGGGAGGAAGAGGCAGCTGTTGAGTAGGGTGGCTAGCTGCAAAATTGAGCAGACTTGGTAGACCTTTAGGCCTTTTTCTGCTGGCTACTGTAATTTCATATGTTTGTAAGATATACCACACCAAAAAACAGGACCCAGGTGTAGTGATCCACTAACCTAAAGATATCCCTGTGCAACCCTACCAACCCTTTTTTGAAAGTATTTGATATGATCGCTACAGATCGACGAACCACACAGAAACCAAAGCTCTCTAAACAGTTTAATTTGCCACTGTAACTCTGTAAATCCCGCTTCAGTCAAGTTATCCACATTTTTTTTTCTTTCCAGCGCATCGGGAAAACATGTTCATCACTGCCTTCCACATCCTACTCCCCAGTCGGCTATCGGAGTCTGTTACCATCGGCACACACTCAAACCCCTGCAGTCAGCCTTGTACTTTCCAATGTAGCTCACTAAATCCCATTTCACTCAAGACACCCACATTGTGTTTATTTTCTTACTACAGAATCAGAGAGACAATCTTCTTGATCGCCCTCCTCACTGTAGTCCCAATGCACTGCCAAAGTCCGTTACCAGCATTAGATAAGCACTCTTTATTCATTGTAGTTCACACATTCCCACTGCACAGAAATAACCTAAACACTTTTCTTTTTCTCTTGACTGCTGCGAATATTTAAAATATAGGTCCGTATCTGATGTGACACCGATCTGTCACTGTTGACTGAGATGCTCAAGATAGCTTTCTGCCAGCCTACACTATCTTAAAACAGCTGCCATTCACTTCAAGCTGGCAACAACAAAGTAAACCATGGAAATGAAAAAAATGTCACACTTCATACCAGTACATTTTTACATTTTTTCTTACCCAGAAATCCAACAGCTCCCCACAGAGAGAACAATGACAATGAACTAATTCAAAGTGACACACATAGCACAAGCAATTTAAATACATTTTGTTATGTTGCCCAACCCAAAAGTTATTCAACTTAGGAACGATTTTTTCTAGTGGAGGAATATCTTAAAAAAAATTTCTGTTTTTCGTTGAAAATTAATATTATTTGTCCCATGTCTTTATTTTTTAAAACAGATACCCATCTTATAAGCACAATAACACGTGCCTCACTATGCCCCAGGCATGTGTTTATCCAGAATAAACTATATCTTGTCATGTGTTATTGCTTACTTATAGGCACACATACAAGTATATGCAATTTCTATGATATACAGTGAAGCCCACCAGGATGAAGCCCAACTCTGCAGAATTCTGCAGTAGAATTACTGCAGTAAACAATGCAATTTCAATGGGAGTTAATCTCTTTTGTCATGCAGGAAACATGTGACACTGTACAATACTTATTTATTTATTTCATTTTTGATAACTGGGTAAGTGTGCTAGACATAAAATGCCTATTTTCAGGCACGACCTGGGAGAGTACAAATGAGAACATTCAAAGAATACAAGTACAATATGGTACAGAAAGTGAAATATAGCCTCACCAGAATTAGGTCAGAGACAACACTTGAAATAATACAAATCAGAATGATGTATAGCAAAACATGTACCAGGTCATAATGTCATACACTTAATAGCGTACGGCATTATGGCGCAGCCCGGACCTGTGAGCACTCCGTGTTGGACCCCCCCAGAGTTAGAATCCTAAATGGGGAGGTCTGGGGGCACAGCCCCAATAATGAAAGTGTCTGACCCCACAAGGAAACAATTTATTGTAATTCGCATGATAATGGGTATTAAGTCGCACATCAGAATGCCGTACGACATTTTGACCACGTGCATAGCAAACACTGTAAAATACTGTTCAATATGGTACAGAGAAGGTACAGTAGACTAACTGCTTCACATTAGATCATTTACATCACTACGATAGTACATAACTGAAAATGAAATAGCATACATTGGGAATATGGCAAATAGGAGGCATACAAGAGAAGACACAGCATTAAGAAATGCCAGTTTACAAGTCGACACAAATATACTTGAACTGATATCTAGACAGCAAATAACAAAATCTGGTAGAAGGAGCACAACATACAACGTGGGCTACCAGGGGTACTTGGGTCAAGAGAAGGAGAGAAAATAAAAATAAATGGAGCAGTTTATGGGCTGAGATAGAGCTTGAGCAATACAGGTAATAGCTAGGGGGCAAATAGGGCAAAGTAGCAAAAGAAAGGACATTATGGAGGGTGATCAAAGTTAAGTGCAGTGGAGAGAGCTTGGGTAAAGGCCACCCAAACAGGGAGGAAGGGGGAGGAAATGCAGGGAAGGAGATGTAGTGGAGGGAATTCAAGGAGGATGAAAACAATTGTACAAATTGGTTGTTATAAGATATGTACGTAGTGCTCTTATGATGTTTTCATGAGTTGGAGATAGCCTGAGGCCTACTGGTAGAGAGTTCCAGAACTTGGGGTCAGCATGGGAAAATGACTGAGTCCCCATTTGCTTTCTGCAACTAGGAATGTTTAGAAAAGCTTGATCCCCTGATCGAAGGTTATAACTCGGGTTTGTTGGTGTCAGCATATTAGCTAGAGAGAAGGGAACGCCAGAACAAATTACATTCTCTATGAGGCATCCAAGAATAGGAATTGATGAGTTGAGGGGGAGGGCCAATTTAAGTAACTGTAGAGCTTACAGTGGTTAATAAGACGTGGAGCTGCTAAGGCATACCAACAGATACTGTTTTATTTTTTGCTCCCCCAGCTCTGGGCTGGCCTCTCCTTTGAGTCTTCCTATGCCCCTCAGTGCCACACTGCCCTGATGCAGCCACCCATCACCCAACATTGCAGCCCCCTGGGTAACCCAGATGTAACCCTTCACTGGGTGGGTCCCTCTCCTCTGAGGGCAGCCAGCACAATTCTTGGCCCAGGTGCTGCTGAGGTGGTCCGTGGACTGCTCAGGGTCTTGAGGCAGTGGGAGATGGTGACTGTCACCCGGTCAGCTGTGGGGCTCTTTTCCCATTTGCTCTCCAGGAGCGTGGCATGCCACAAATGTGAAGGCGTACACAGACGTACACCATGCTCCATTAGTCAATGGGACCCAGTGCATTGCTGTACCTCCAGCCTCCACCAGGGGTCAGCAAGTGCCAGGTCGCTTCCCTGCCATCCCCCGAGAGAAGGCGAGCAGTCATCCGACGCTCGAGCCCTCTCTCCCTGTCCTGGCCTTCAGTACCCGGGTCCATTCCCGAACCCAGGTCACTGGCATCGCAAGTGGAAATCCAACCACTGCGCCGATGGCCCGGCTTGACAGATACTGTTGAAATGATATCCCAATTAAGAAGGAAGGTTTTAGCGACTCCAGTGCATGTAACTGAACTGTAGGCAAGGGCAGGAAGTAGAATACCCTGTGCAATGGCAGTCCTGGCAGAGGGGGTTAAAGCATAACGTGTGTGATTGGCAATGCCAATTTTGGAGTTTACAGCTTTACAAGTGGTGGAAATATGAAGGTCAAATTGTTTTTTTTTTGCATTCTTTATTTATCGCCCCCTGCGCCTGACCGGCCTCTCCTTCAGGCCTTCTGCCAAGGACTACCCCCCCACCTCCATTCTGAACCCACCCCCGATGCCAGCTTCCCTTGGATTCCAGATCACAGCCGACCAGGGTAGCCCGACTTATCCCTTCGTCGGACGGGTCCCCTCCTTCCGGAGGGAAATTGCCTTCAGGAATTCTTAGTCTCGGCCCTGGTGCTGCTGGGATCGGGATTTCTCTGACTCTTTGGGGGGTTCCATGGAGGCGGGGGATCCAGGCGGCCATCATCTGGTCGCTTGGATGCCATTTTCCATTTTTCTATTTTCCCCTGCCATGCTGCTTCTTGTAGTGCCCCCGGTTTCCACCGGGGGCCGCTACAGAGTGAGGCATACCCCTAACCCACCCCTGGGGAGGAGAGCAGTCCTTAGGATGCTCAATCCTCTCCCCTCCCCTGCCGACCGAAGGTCAAATTGTAATGAGGAGTCTAACATTATCTCAAGATACTTAAAAGAGCTAACATTCTCAAGACGGGAACCATCTGCATTTGTGATATTCAACTTCCCAGAGCATTTCCTTAATCTAGCGGAAGAGCTGAATAACATGGACTGTGTTTTACTGGAACTAAGGACTAAGCTGTTCTGTGTGAGCCAGTGCTGGATCAATAGGAAGTCAGATGTAAAAGAGGTATTTAGATCAGTGATAGATTTTGTGCAATGATAGAGAACAAATCATCAGCATAAAGCTGGGATGAGCAGGTGGAGGAAAGTTTCAAGATATCGTTAATAAAGAGAGTAAAAAGTAGAGGACCTAGGACAGAGCCCTGAGGGACCCCAATGTTTATCGTGCAGAGGCTAGAGAGAGCAGAATTACATTTGACAGTTTGTTTTCTATTCAATAAGTAACTGTTAAACCAAGAGACAACATCTGAGGAAAAGCTTCAGGATATCATTTTATCTAGGAGAAGTGGGTGATTAACCAAGTCAAATGTCTATGTTAACTCCCCTGTTAGGTGACCATTGTCCATGGCTACTTTGACGTCATTTGTAAATTTTAGAAGAGCAGTATTAGTACTGTGTCCCTTACGGAAGCTGTGTTGGGAGTCAAAAAGAAGGTTATGATCGAGTAAATAGGTAATGGTTTGTACAGAGACCCATTTCTGCAGGATCTTAGAACCAATAGTATAGCAATCAGATGATACTTAGTAATAGATTTGGGGTCACCTTTTTTGAAAACTGGGGTGATACTGGCAATCATCCAGATATTCAGGACCGTACCACTGCAGAGTGAAAGGCTGTAGATTCACACAACAGAAGAATAAAGGGGGGGGTGGCAGCCAGTTTTAGAAGTCTAGGTTCAAGGTCGTCTGCACCAACACCAGTCTTGTCAGAGATGTTATAAAGTAGTTTTAGAATTTAATTTCTAGTTATGATCTGGGAACGAAATTGAGGACAGGAATGGAGCATGCCAGAAGTAGGGTTGATGATGGAGGGCTGAGGGGAAGTGAAAGGAGCAGTGTTAGTGGACAGATCCGAGAAATGTTTATTACAAGCATTAGTTATGGTGGAGGGGTTGTTGCAGTGTATACCATTTATGACCATGTCATTTGCTAACTGGGTTTGCTTAGCCCTTGGGATGATTTTGATATGCGACCAGAACTTTTTTGAATCACCAGTAGCAATAGTCAGTAATTCTTTGCAATAGGGGTTTTTTGCCAGACATATATACATATGCAGGCATTTCCCTTTGTTCTGCAGTCATAGAGGTCAGGGAAGAGGCTAGAGGCTTTGTAGCGTTCCCAACTTTAATATCTAGCTTTTAATTTAGTAAGTAGGTCACTTTTTAGCCACCTGGTTGGTGTGCCATGAATCCAGCAGGAAATTTGGGGAACATGTAGGTTTTGAAGAGCACAGAATTCTTTTAAGAAAAAATCCAGTGCCACTTGAATGTTGTTTGTGGTGTAGATGAGGATCAGTCTATCATAGAGAGCCCAACCAGGAAATCAGATTGGTTGAAATTGGGGAAGTCACAAAAAAAGATGATTTTTGGGGGTGAGGGGTTGCATACCAGATGCAGTAGATGGGGGAGTGGCCTGAGATGGCATCAGAGAGAGTATCAGCACTAGATATTCTTTCCATTCTACTGGTGAGAGCCCAGTCTATGAGGGAACATGAGCTAGAGTTTGGCGAGACTCTGGGATCAGAGATAAGTTGATGGAGTTTTAATCCTTGAATCATAGTGTCTATGGGTTTATTAGATTTTCCCAACCAGTCTAGATTAATATCACCCAGAATAATTACTTCATTACAACTGATGAGTGAAGCAGTATGGGTGAGAAGTTCAGATAGACCAGCAACGCCATCCGTGGGGGGATTTGAAGGCACAGATGATGTGAAGTTTTTTAGTATTCCCTACACAGAGAACAGTGTGTAGTGACTCACAGTGTGTGAGGGAGAAAGAGGTTGGGGGGGGGGGAGAGCAGAGAGATTTACATGAGATTTGTAATACATTGCAACCCCACCCCCCCAAGTTTAGGTTGGACAGTCCATATTATTCAAAAAACTGTATGTAAATATTTAAAGTAGTTTGTATTTAATGGCTAAAATAGCCTCAAGTCCAAAGTTGGAAACCTGTGATCGATTATTTCATGTTATTCAGGTGGTGGAGTCAGTTGTAAGTCACAAGTACTGGGTAATGTTGCTACTCTCCCCCTGTGTCTTCTGTGTCCCACCGATGCTTGAAGCAGAAATAAGTTATTTAGTTCACCTCTCAATGCATATATACTGCCTTCAGCATGATAAGGACCTCATCAAGTCACTAAGAGACAAAAAGTAGAATAGTTTCCTTTAGCATGTAGCTGTGACCTGGATTTGTTTTTCATGCGTATGTCCCTATTTTTTAAAACATGCACAATTACTAACATAGACATATATGTGGAAGGAGCTTCGTTTGTTAGGATTTTTTGTTTATTTGCATTTACAGTACTTGTTTATCAAGAGCTTGATGAGTATCGTTTCATCCCTTTAGTTCTACTTCTAATGTTTGTTCAGTAATTCGGTATCCAAGAGGGTGGCATCTTTCAGAAAAAGAGATGTGCAAGAACAAGGGGGCACAATTTGAAGATAGAGGGGGGACGGCTCAGAGGTAATGTGAGGAAGTATTTTTTCACAGAGAGGGTTGTGGATGCATGGAACAGCCTCCCTGAGGGGGTCATGGAGTCAAGAACAGTGGGGGAATTCAAGAATGCATGGGACAGACATAAGGCAGTCCTAGTGGGGGGCAGGAGGAAGTAAGCTGTTGATTAATTAGGATCTGCAGCTTATCTGTTAGGTAGGAAAATGGGCAGACTAGGTGGGCCAAGCAGTCCTTATCTGCCGTCAAATTCTGTTTCTATGTTTCTATCTGTATGGTCAGATTTCTGTAATAGCAAACCCAGTTTCTTATCAAAGTTATGAAGAAATGAGAACAAGTCTGTGAATGGGGTAATATCTCCATTAGATTTAATTTTGTTTTTGCAATTAAGGTTTATTCCATTTTTAAACTTTTGCACGGTAAAAGAATCAAATAAATGGAAGACAGATTAAATATTGGGGAAAACTGGAGGGATCTGGGGTTGGGGAATAAGGATATAAGGTAGGTCTCAGAGCAGGTTAATGGGTTGGGGGATACAAGCAGTAACTGGTTCTCTTCCATTAAAATCTTATTTTGCCATTTTTCAGAAGTACTAGAATAGGAACATGTCTTAACAATACATTAACTGGTTTTAATTTTCTCTCCAGTGTTTCTTAACCTTGCACTTATCCATTACATTTGCAAAATTGTTTTGCAAATAACTAGCCACTGCCCCCATGTTGGGGGGGAGGGGGCAGTGACCTGCAGCCGTTTGTGGGTGATGGCTTCAGAAGTACCTACAATCATTGTTAAGAATAGGAAACATTTCCCTTTTGTGGTCACCGTCTCAGGGGGCAACCCCCATACCAAGTGTTTTAAATGGAGGGGGGTGTCTATATCTAAAATCATCTTAATAGCTTCTGCTATCTCTGCACAGAACTGACCTAACAGGGAGCGTCCTCAAAACAGATGAGTATGGAAAGCTTGCCGGTGACAATTTCTCCAGCACATACTGGATGTGGAGCCCCATAGTGCGGTGTTATAACTGGGGTCCTGAAGAAGTGGCCAAGTACCTTCCACCTGTGGTCTCTCCATGTGTCATATGATGTAGTTCTGTTTAACAATTCCCAAAATTTCTTCCACTCTTGTTTCATCAGGGTCATGCCAGCCTTGGTCTCTTATTTATTTTGTATTTTAAGCAGGCTGTCATACTTAGTTGTTCATACAGATTCTGCAGTGTTGAAATTAAGTGAGTTCCTTCTCTCCATAAAGAGCCCACTATCTGCTTTATGCTACTTCTCTGTTGCTTCAGCATGTTTTTTTGAGGCTCTGCTGTTAAGTAGTGCCTCAGCTGCAAAAATAGCAATAGAAGTCCCTTTGTGGGAGAGGATACTCCCTTGCAATCACCCAAATGATTTTACTTTCTCCTCTTCAAGAGCCTGCCCCAGGAGTTTAAACCAGCCTTTCCCCATCTGCTAAATGTGGCGTCTGTCTGGCCAAGGTTGAAACCTTCTGTTGCCCTAATAGGGGTGTGTGCACAGAATCCATTTGTACTAAACAATTAATTAAGCAATAAACCATGACAGGGTGTGGGTTATGCTGGGATTTACCCATAGCTGGGGTGGTCAAACCAGGTCAGCCATGGGTAAATCCCAGCATAACCCACACCCTAGAGAGGTTTATTGCAATTATACAACGTCCTAATTATTTTTTATTTTACAAAAAAATAAAGAAAAACTTAAATACATTTTTTTATTAATTTTTGTTTAAATATCCCTCCTAGTCAGTTGAGGACTCAGGAGGACAAGAGCAAGAAGGATTCATTAGTGCCATTTTGTTTATTATTGCTTAATTTGTCTGCATATTATTGTAGGAAGAGCTGGCTAGAGATAGGGAAAAGCATCATTTAGCTGGTGTAGAGTAGGCTAGAAAATGGGGACAGTGAGCTGGATTTCTTTAATAGAACTGGAAGCGAGAGAGAGAGAGAGAGAGAGAGAGAGAAAAAGACAGGACAATGTAGTGTGACAGCAGTTTTTCCTTTTTGTAGGAGGGAAAACTGACTGTGACAGTGGTTATGAAAGGGTCACTGAGAAGACCCCTCTTTTCCTGGGTGCAGTCTTTTTCTGTCCTGCTCGTGGAAGGAAAATAAAATAAAACACACTGCTTGCTCTTTTAGTTTTCCAGTGCGGTGTTGCATGACAGGAAGTCATGGGAGTGTTTGTTTTTGTCAGTGGTGACAGGTCACCCTCTGGGTCTGGTTTCTGGGGTTACTGTGGTGTTGAGGTTGGGTGCTTCAACTTGATGTTTTCTTTCTTTCTTTTTTTTTCAGGAAAGATTATAGAAATTGGATGTGCATAATGCAGGGTACCAGTGAGAGTGCACATTGAAGGAGTGACTCTGTTCTGTGGAGCTGCAACTAAGAGCTGAGGAGACCTCAGTGATGGAGGGTACACTATGGGTAAATAATTTGAGAAACTGTTGCTAAGCGAAGGGAAGGTGATGGATATAAAAGGGAGTGCTGTAATTGGTAATGTGGATTTGGTTTTAGTTGTTTAAAAAATTGCCGCTCGTTTTGTAATTGTTAGTGTCAGTGTCCCTTGTTCCCCTGTTAGTTGGATGTTCAGACCATCTCGCCATCCGACCGTCGACGTCTTTTTCAGTCTAGGATTTGTTGGAGTGATTTGTGAGAAGGTTCCTGATGTGGCTGACTGGGGGCTGGCACCTTTTCCCGTTGGTATATCATAGGATTTACCATGGGTAAAAGACCCTATTTAGCCAGTCAGATTCCGGAATTCTGGGACTCCACAGCATAACAAGTTTTAAGCAATGTATGCCACGTCTTCCTTAAGATTTTTAAAATTGGACCAAGTTGGGAAAGTAGACACAGAAGGTGTAGGAAATTTTGTCCCCAGTATTCAATTTCAAGTTCAAATTTATTTTACCAGGAAGAGCTCCATTGAGCAAGCTCATTTTCAAAGAGGTCCTGGATAGGACAGCATACAAAAAACATAGGTACAAAAGATTGAATACAGAAGAATACAAACAGAGGGGGATGCCATCGTAGTGCCATAGAATAAGGCCTACATATACATTATAATCCAGACCTAGCTATATATACATACAAGGAGTAATTACTTTGTAATACAAAAACATAATTGCAGTACATTTATAGAAATACAGAGTAGGCAAAAGAACTTTGGTATGGATGTTGCAGGCTAAAAGTTCACTAACAATTATAGGACAGGCCAGACAAATCTGGAAGGAGAGGCAGGAAGCTTACTCGGTGACCAAGATGCAAAAGGTTTATTTACCAGGGGCAATACGAACCAAGATAACTGTGTTCTACAGTGTTACAGGATAATAAAAAAAATAAACAAAACTATGCAATTGGGACCAACAATTGGCTGAACCAAGAACTGGGGGTTAACCCCTTTTAGTCCAAGTCCTGTGTGCATTTTGCTGAGGTGATGCAACAATGGACGAACCAAGCCTGGGCTTTCCTATGCTTCAGCTGATCAGCAGGTGGGCATTGACCCCAAGAAGCACTTGTTACAAACAGGCCATTACGGTGCAACCCCCAGATGAACAACACACAAAGAGGAACACAGTTAGCTGGACAAGGATGAAGGTGACAAGCCTCTGCAGCTCTGGGCAAGAAGCTGAAGACTTCTGGTTGGCTGCTGGTTCTCTGGACAATCTGTAACAATGACCACTGGCAGGTCACTGGCACCCAGGTGACCTCTCACCAAGACTGAGGGTGGTACGATCTGTGGGTGGCCTCTATGGAGTGACACAGGTGCACGCACACTTATGGATGGGCAGCAAAATAAAAGGACAAGCATGGTGTAGACTGTGGTTCCTCAAGCTTGAGCCGGGGCAGCTCCTAAGCTGACTCACTACTGGATACCTCACTAGTGGCTCTCTACCACTTACCATAGCAGGGCTGATGCTGGAACACTTATGGTGGGACTTCAATACAGGCTGACATCACTAGAGGTGGTTCTGCTGCTGATGGTGGATGGGTCGGAGGCCTCCCTGGGTCAGTGTCAGGCTCTGGCAAAGCTGGTTTGGACAACAATGGGAAGCTGGGCATCAGGTATGCAAGGACACAAAGTGACAGCACAGTCCAGGAGCAAGCAAACAGTTTAGATTTTTAAGCACAGTTCAGTTTTTGCAGAAAATACAGTCTCTTTGGGGTGCTAGGCAGGCAACAGCAAAGTTTGGTTTGAGTGGTGCTCAAACAGCCTTTACTGTGGGTGACCTAGAGCACTTGGCAACTCCTACCCCACATTAATGTGTATAACTACACCTATGTATGAGTCTACAGGGTTCTTGCCTTGTTCTGCCTCCCTCATTAATACCAATGAGGGCCTGCTGGGTGGAGGCTATGGGACTCAAACTCAGGCTTGCTGGATGCACCAAGCCTGTCTACCACCGACCACTCCAACTTCTAGGCTATACTTCAACCCCTGAACCTTAAGAGGAGCCTCATTTCTGGATTTCACTTCCTTTTGGGGCTTTTAAGTTGCGGTGCCTCTCTTTCCTTACCCACCTGTTGGCTCTGCCTGCCTTCTCTGGAGTCACTTTTGACTATAGTAAAAAAGGAAGAAAACAAATAAAAACTAAAATAGTTCAATGACCTCTGGCCACTCCTGGGGCCTTTCCCTCTTCCCCTCTGGGCACTTGGCCCACTGCCTGTTAATCTCCCTCTCCCTCAGGGCTGGCAGCTCACCCAGGGAGCACACTACATCCTCCCTTCTCCTGGCTAGGGCCATACTAGTGCGCTGGCCCCTTTAGGTATTTTTTGGGGCACTCTGCCCCTTTTACTTCCCTCCCCTTTTCCCTCCCCACTTCTGGTGCCTGTGGTATGAATATACTATACTATTTTATTTATTTTTTTATTTTAGTTTTTATTTGACTGGGTAAGTGCACTAGACAAAATCTGTCTATTTTCAGGCATGACCAGGGGGAGCGGGATACAGATGAATGCCAACTGACCTTGAACCAGATTAAGCTGTTAGTGGTAGTTTTGTGAATTTAGGGAAATTTAGCCAGGGCACTGGGGAAATTCCCCTACTCTTTGCTAGAGGGTACTGCGATGGTCTTAGGATACGCGTCTGCTTGCAGTCGGGAGAGGGATTGGACTTGTGGGAGGCTGAAGAGCTGGTCACCTCCTTGGTTCCCTATTATTTGTGACTATCATGGCTGAAGGACTAATGCAAGAAGTGGACTTGGTACTTACAGCGGATGTTACAGCACAGCATAATGCTGGTAATGGCTTAAGGTCTGATTTGCTGCCTGCTTGCTCTTCAGAGCTGGTAGTTACTGATGTACGTGATGTAGAAATTCTTTGTAGTCAACTTGAGGATGAAGAGCGGCTTCAGGATATATTGAACAGTCTGGTGTGGGAAATCAGTAGGCAGCAGGACGCCTTCATGGAAGTACAGGAACTGGAAGATACTCGGCCAACGGATGGTATAGAAGTGGAGCATGTTCTTCCACCTAATGATGTTTTGCTGCAGGAACTGGAGACTGGTAGCCCTGATTCCTCAAGCATGGAGGTAATGACTAGTGGGGGAGGGGGAGAAATGGCTGTGAGTGGGGCAGACTTGAGGTTACCCGTTTCGGGTGTAGAATGCCCCAACGGGGATCCAATTCAGGAACATAGCACTGCTGGTACTGTTCTACATGTTCTGGGGGACTCCGATGCTGGCCCCTCTTCCTCTGGTAAATTTTCTATTGCAACCTCATTGTGGGGTCGGGGTAAGCAATGTTCAGGTAAACCTGGCCTGGGGAAAGGAAAGAAAGGTCGCCCTACGCTTCAGGATGCTAAGCATCAGCCTTCCCTTCCTGAGCTGAAAAATACTATTGAACTTTTGGATGGTGTTATTGACCCCCCAGCTGGATGGGTTGCAAAAGCTTTGGAGGTGGCTGGATGGGTTAAAACTTCTTCAGGAACAAGTTGGGATGCTAATGTTTCTGGTCTCTCAGGGCTTGTACAACCTTCAGGGTCTACTGTTAGCCCTGTTGTTTCCTGTCCTGGTTCTACTAGTCACTCTGATTTATTGACACCTGGACAAAGGTCCCCTTTGTTAGCAGTGCACAACCTGTCTGGACCTCATAAGGACTTGATACTGACTGTTATTAATGAAATGGAGGGAGAGGCTCCTTCCTCTGCTGTGGTCCCCCCCCCTCCCACTCTCTTCTCCTGAGGAGGACACTGGGTTGAGAAATGGTGAGCTACGGATTGACCATAAAGATCCTGTGGCCCACAGAGAGCCTGTGGCTGTCCCACAAAGTCCTGACCCTGTCTGGCATGCTAAAGTTAGTGAGCAGCTCTTTTCTGCTTCATTTGGACAGCCCACTGAACTGGCCACTAGGTGGAATGCTGTCCATTTGAAGTTTTGAGGGCCCTTGTCTGAAGTTCTGGATAGACATTTTGTTGGGCGACAGCTTCTTAAGGGTAGCATGAAATATGCCTATGAAATTTACGCCCTGATACATGCACCTGGTGACTCAGTTTTTGAAATTAGTTTTAAACACCTGGTGGGCCTTGAAAGGTTTTGGAAACAATTTCACCTGTTAAAATCCACGCCTCTGTGGAAGCCTTTTATGGCAATTCCACTGACAAAGCCTGTATCAAAATAACTAATGGTGTTGTTTCGCAAGGAGGGTGTTAATGTTGCAGATATAACTCACTGGTTACAGCAACACTGTAAAGTTAAAGGGCAACCTGAACCCATTTTGGACGATGAACACCTCTGGACTTGGGGGCTGGAGATATTTAGTGGATTTATACCTTGAACAGGGTCTCACGAAGCATCTTCCTAATTGTTTTTTTTTGGGGGAGGGACAGAGGGGTGATTTTTTTACCCAGGACAGCCAAGAGCCTGTTACAAATGTGGAACAGTTGGTCACTTGAGTAACATTTGTGATAAGCAAAAATGTGGACTTTGTGGAGACTTGGGTCATATTGGTGCTCACTGTCGGCAGCACATGAGATGTAATCTCTGTGAGGAACATGGTCATATAATCTGTACTTGTTCCTGGGCCTCTCGTAATAGTATTGACCAGGCTATAAGGACAGAACAGGATGTTTATGTCGCTAATGCTCAAAAAGACAAGCAGAAGATGCAAGACTCGCTCTTGAATTTACATCCTCCTGCTCCCCAGGCTCTGGGAGTGGATAGATCTAGACAAGAAGCTCCTGGTGTGGGTGATGTAGAAGTGCAGTTGAATATGGATATATACTTGTTGGAGTCACAGACAAATGATGGTGCAGTGGATAATGTTGCAATGAATGCACAGGACAGTGAGACAGCCTCTCCTAGTTCCTTGGCTAAAAACAAAGAAGTGATACTTTGGATGGAGACATCGAATCAGTTTTGAGTACTGTAGCTGATACGAGTTGCATGCTGCCCAGAATCACACCTGATGCTGTTTTCCACAGAGTGACATGATCAAAGTCGGGTAAATCTGCTATGGAAGTACAGCTGGCTTCGTCGGTCTCTGACTCTGTCCCATTGCATAATTCTTATGCTCTATGATGTGACCAGGAGGGTGAGGATGATGGTTTGGACTCTGATATTTCTTCAGTTGCCTCGTTTCAACCTGAGGTTTTAATTGATGTTGGTGTCAGAGACAAACCTAAACCAAAAAAATGGAAGAAACGCAAGTGACATGTTTGTTGTCTGTTTCTTGCTCTGTTGTTTAACTTTCTGTGTCAGATTTGTCTCTTTTTTTTTCTCATGGATGGGGGTATTGCCTTTCTTACTATTAATGTTAATAGTATCAAGTCATGGAAAAAAGAAGAGTTGCTTTTGCAAGTCTGGTGGAGGGTCATGGAAATGTGATCCTCCTGCAGGATACTAGATTGCATACTCTTTCTGAGATGAGAGAGGCAGAGAAAGATTGGAGGTGGAGGGCCTCCCTGTGGTCACTTGGGGAGGAACAGTGTGTCGAGTTAGGGGTGTTATTTTCTGGCATTGATACTAAAGTATTGCAGGTATTGGATATACAACCTGGGAGGGCTATGCTTGTAGATGTGGTGTTCTATTGTATTGCATAACACGTTATTAATAGTTATGCTCCCCAACAGAAAGCTGACAGATCTTTGCTTTTTAAGTGTATTGCACCATATCTGTATACTTCAAAACTGGTGTTACGGGGAGGGGGGTGATTTTAATTGTGGGTTAACCTCTAAGGATTGGATTGAAAACGCAAAAAGTCTTTTGTGATTCCCATACATTGCTCACTGTCATACAGCAGGGTAAATTGAAGGATGTCTATGATCTAGTGAATCTAAAACCAACACATACCTTTTTTAAGGGTAGTTTGTCTACCAGAATTGACTTTTGGTTCTTATCAGAACGATTTAATGGTTTAATGGTTTCAGGTTTGCCTTTAGAGACTTTGGATCATGTGGTAGTGAAGGTGTTGATAGGGAGACAGCAGCAGGTCCCAATGGGGAGGGCTTATTGGAAACTGAAAATTGCTCTTTTACAAGAGGAGCTTGTCAATAGTCAAATATTGGCCTTTCTTAGCTTGCGATCGTCTGTTAGTTGTTTATACGATAGCTCCATTGAGTGGTGGGAAGATACAAAAAGGGATCTGAAGCTACTATTTATGCAGTTGTCATGTACTAGAGCAAATGATCAGTATTTATGATATTTAGGGTTTCGAGCCCAGTATTTGCGACTACTAAGGTGGATGTGTCGAGCAGTGCTAACCGACAGCAACTTGCAGCAATGAAGGGCAAAATTCATGAATTTCTTAAATTGAAGGAGGTTAGAAGTTCTTTGCAACAAAAATATTTGGTTAAGGGGACTAAGGAGCAAGTGAACCTTATGACCTTGGTTTACAAGGGACTCAAAGAGTTGTTATGACTGCTTTGCTAGATGGAGCTGGAGAGGTTGTGCAGGATATTAAAGGGATACAACAACTAGTACAATTGCATGTACAGGCTGCATTTCAGAAGCAGGGACAGCAGCATCATGATTTTATTTTATGAACATTTAGAACTGCCACAGCTGTTACAGGATGAGGAGAGGGAGTTGGTGGCTCATATTGCTGAAGATGAAATTAAAACAGCGATACATAAAGTTTCTGTCCGTACTACCCTGGATATAGATGGGATCCCTAATGAATTTTATAAGATTTTTCTAGACGTATTGCTCCCATGGTTGCAGGTCCTTTTTCAGGCTATTTGGACTAAGAATAGACTTGTGCCTAGTATGAGGGATGGGGTGATGATCTTCCTCTATAAGAAAGAGGATTCAAAAGATATCAGGAATTGGAGGCCTTTGAGCTTGCTTACGTCTGATTATAAGATCTTGGCTAAAATATTGACAGTTAGGCTGGCTAAGATTGCACAAAAATTGTTAATTCCTACCCAAACCTGTGCAGTCCCTGGGAGAAATATTGTTCAGAATTTACTCTATCTCAGAGAGCATGTTGACCAAGGTTTGAATATGAATTTAGAAGGATACTTACTAACCCTTGATCAAGGGACTGCATTTGATGCAGTGAGACAGGACCACATTTGGGCTGTTTTAAGATATTATGGTGTCCCTGAACTCCTGCTTAGCTTGTTGAAAACGTTGTATTTGGAGGCTCAGGTAACGCCTTTAGTGAATGGACCTCTGGGTATCACTGTTTATATCAAGAATGGTGTCCGACAGGGATGCCTGATGAGTCCTTTATTATATGTCTTTGGCTTAGATCCCATTTTGAGGATCATTGAAGAGGACGGGCAGATTTTACCTATTAAGACTCAAGAGGGGATTTTATTACCAAAAGATATGGTGTATGCAGATGACTGTGTTTTTGCAGTGGCAGATTTGAACTCTGGACAGAGGGTTCTTCAGGTAATAGAAAGTTGACAGTCTGTTATGGGGATTAAGATAAATTATAATATTAAAATGCTGGTGTTGGGTGCGGCATTAATGGTGGACAATTTTATAATTACAGTATGTATGGGAAATGTGAAATTATTGGGACTTTATTATGGTACCAGGGATGCTGCAATGCTGAACTGGACTTCAAGTTTATGATGTAGCATATCAGAAGGCGGTTAAGTGGCAATCGTGGAAGATGACTAGGAAGAAGTGAGTGTATCTTCTCAGGGCATATGTTGCTCCTATTTTTCTTTATGCTTCTCATGTATTTCCTTTGCCCTTTTCTATGCATATGAAAGTCATGGGTCTTTTTTTTCAGTTGTTGTGGGGTAGCAGGTTGAATCCTATGAAAAGGGCACATACTTATAGGGCTTGGAAAGAGGGAGGTCTTAATATGTTACAACCCTTGGTATATTTGTTTAGGAATTTTTTTTATAGTTCCATCAGACCCATGTTGTTGGAATCTGTTAAGATGGGGACATTGTGTATGCAGTTGTGGGGGCTAGATTTTTTTCAGCATGGGGGAAGGGGAAATGGCATTCTTCATAAAAACAGCTCCCAGCCTATGTACAGATCGCATTGAAATACATTAGAATGTGTAAGATTTAGCTACGTTGGTTTTTGTCTCATGAAAAAAAATATTTTTATGCATTTATTGTTGACAATTGTTATGTTGAAGAACCTCTGTTTCAGGTATCTAGCCATATTAATACTGACCTGCTCTTAGCTAGTATGGCAGATCCCAGAATTCCAAGAAAAATGCAAAATATGATTTGGTTATGTGGGCATCAGAAACTGAATATGAAGGATAATCAGAAACATAAACAGAGAGATGAGATGGGATGTGGGGAACAGCTGTGTCAAGGACAACCTGAAACAATTCAGCATTTGTTTTTTGAGTGTATGCATATACAGGGCTTTTGGACAGCATTGGCAAATTGGTGGGGTGAACCTCTCTTTGGCACTTTGGCTTATGACGTACTGATTTTGGGGCAGATACCTGAGACATGGGTTAAATGGTGGCAGAGTACAATTTTTGTTATTTTAGCATGTGTTAAATGGTCAGCGTGGCAGGTAAGATGCTTGAGATTTCTTCAGCATAAAGATGTTCAGATGCAAGATCTCTTCTTCAAAATTCAATGTGAGCTGGACAAAATCTATGAATATGAATGTCGTACTTTGGGAAGTGAAGTTGGACACTGTTTATGGGAAAATATTGGATGGGTAGGGTAGAATGCTTCTGTGTTCCATGTTTGTTATGTTAGCATTCTGTATGTTGTATAATGTATTGGTCTGAATGGTCACTTGGTGGGTGGTGGGACTGTTTTTTTCCTGGTTTGCTTATACTGGTATTCTGTTCATGTATGTAATTGATGTATTTTGTTTTTGGCTGTTAATAAAAATTTCCCCTACTCTTCACTAGGGGATGCTGTGGTGGAAGCTGAGCGATCAATTGCGTGCAGCTAAGCAATGGAGGAAGACATCCAGGGGGTTGAGGAGCAGGTCTCCTCCTTGACCTCTGTACCACAAGAGGCTCTGATGGAAGTTGAAAGTACTACGAAGGAGGACTTTGTTTATGCAGTAGACACACTGGAACAGCAGAAGGTGGAGAACCAAGAAGAAACCGCAAGTGTAGGGATGCACGGAGAGGTTGAAGAGAACAAGATTTCAGCAGCAGAGATACAACAGATGACAGAGGCAGAAGAGTGACTTTTTCTAGAGAAAAAAGGCCTGTTAGAACAGGCTGCATTATGGCAGACTACAGCAGCAGAGAAGGTGCCTGTTTCTGTGTCACAGGAGACCGGGAGTGTATTACAGCAACCAGAGGAGAACTGGCAGTAGGAAAATGGTCAGCAACCGGGAGAAAAGCAGTTTACTTCTACTAAAGCCTCTTTGAGCCTGCAGGTAAATAAAATTATGGTGGCAGTTGAATTGGATGGGAGCTAAGATGCTTGTTCTGCAGCTTGTAGTGAGCATTTGGTGGGGAAGGGGGGGGGACCCTGGATACACAACTAAAACCCTTACAGCTAAATTCACAAAACACTGCCCAAGTTACTGAGCATAACTTGCTGCGGGAGAAATGTATACCTTTCAATATTGGAGTGTCTACTGGGGGGGTCATTAAGAAAATTGCCAGTGAAAGAAGGTGCAGGGAAATGAGTTAAAGGGAAATCCCCCAGGTTCAGCAGGCCTGGGTAGTGCAAGCTTTGCAGAGTGCAGGTTGGAAACACAACTCGGATGGAGTGGGATAGGATGCTGATCTCCTGATTTCATTAGGGGGAGTTGTTAGAACTAACAATAGTTTAGTGATTGGGGAGGGTCAGAAGGTTGGACTACCAGTTTCTACAGTGTCCCAGATTACCCCGGTCAATCACAAATGAATGTGACAGGAGCTCCCTCTGATACTAGTTTTAATCCTGTGCTGGAAAACATCATAGGGTTAGAAAAGGGGGGTACCCAAGGAGTTGGTTGAAATAGACCCCCCCACCCTCACAACGAGTGAGACAGGAGAATAACCATAGTGCACAAGAAGATCTACCATCCAGACAGGATGTTGATACATCTGTTCCTATAGGACATGCAGCAATACCTCCCAGATCTACCCCCAATGTATT
Organism: Neoceratodus forsteri; assembly: GCA_016271365.2. NCBI lineage: Eukaryota > Metazoa > Chordata > Ceratodontiformes > Ceratodontidae > Neoceratodus > Neoceratodus forsteri. Next base: position 1,667,638 of record CM057453.1, read on the forward strand.
TATTTATTAGATCATCAGTTTATAGACCTTTGAGTCACAGACTCATTTACAAAAGCACCTCATCAAGAGATCAATACATCACAGCAAACAAAACAGTACAGTACATAACGCTTAGATTAAAAAAGCAACCAGTGTTACAGGCATTCACTGGTGGTACACGCTTGGTAATAGGTAGATCACAGTAGTCATAATATAGGTACACGAGTACCACGTCAGGTAGCAACCAGCGATATTTTATTACATTAGTCAGCAGATGTTGCATGAGACCCCAGGTATATACAGCAAAAGTAGACAGGGCAGACCACCTGTATGGAATATTAATGTAAGAGATAGGTTATTTCCTGAGAATATACAGAATACAACAGCACCAGCAGCAAGCCATAATGCTGTGCATCTCAAATATAGAGGCGACATGGCTGACCTTCCAGATAGACTCTTTGTGGGGAGAGCTTTACGCAAGGACAGCTTGAAGTATTACGCATACGAAATATACGCTTTAATACATATGCCGGGAGATTCATCTTTGACATTAGCTTTAAGCATCCAGTTGGCCTGGATAGGTTTTGGAAACTATATTTAGATCTGAAAAGTACTGTGCTATGGAAGCCCTTCCTTGCAATTCCTCTGACAAAACCCAGGTTTAAAAAAATAACTGTACTCTTCCGAAATGAAGGACTGAATGTGGCGGATATCACATATTGACTTAAACATCATTGTATGGTGAATGGCTCTCCGGAACCAATATTGGACGAGGAGCATTTATGGAATGGGGGCTGGAGATATAAGATTACATTACATCAATAATCTGGCATCACTAAGCAATTGCCAAATTGTCTATTCTTGGGAAGGGACAGGAGTGTGATCTTTTACCCAGGTCAACCCTGGGCCTGCTATAAATGCAGGGAGGTGGGTCACCTTAGCAATGTCTGTGAAAAACAGAAATGTGGGTTGTGTGATGCTATAAAAACACATAGCTGCTCACTGTCAAATGCCTCCAAGATGCAACTTATGTGAAGAGCAAGGGCACACATATAGGACTTGTACCTGAGCAGCCCATAATAGTCTAGATACCACATTGCAAATTGAACAGGATGGCTACGTGGCTAATGTGCAGAAGGAAAAGCTACGGATGCAAGAACTCTTGTCACAGCCCAGAGTGGAGATACCACAGCCCCAGAGAGTACTGTGCACAAGAATATTTGGGCCGGTATCTGAAACAAGCAGGGATCAAAGTCCTGGGATAACATCTCAGCCTGTCCCTTTGGAGCAGGGATTAGAAGGTGAAGCAATTGAGGTGGGTTCACAGGAAGCAGCGGATGGTTTAATGCTTGAGACAGTGGGGCAAGAACCCCCCCCCCGAATCAGAGGTGCCAGGGCCTTCTAACATGGCGGACCCCACCCCAGGGATGATGGTAGTTAAGGACATAGTGTTACCCCTAGAATCGATAAATGACTGTTCCTTCCAGAAAGTAACCAGATCAAAAGCAGCACGACAACTTATGGAGGCTTTGCCTCCAGCGGGTGAGACAGAAAGCCTTCCAGTGACTAACTCATATAAAGTGTTAATGGAAGTAGAAGATGATGACGTGGGGGGGAGGGGGGGACTCGGATGCATCTTCAATTACTTTGGTGCATCAGAATGCAGGAGACCAAAGGAGAAACTGAAGCTGAAGAAATGGAAAAAGCAAAAATTATTAGTGTCCTGTTTGTTGATTTTTTGATAACCTAAGTCCTCCTTATGGAAGTGTAGTGTTTTTACTTCTTTTTTCTTATGGCAGGGGGCATTGCCATTATAACAGCAAATGTTAACAGCATTAAATCACAGGCAAAAAGAAGTCCTATGTTTGCTAGTTTAAAGGAAGGGAAGGGGCATGTTTGTTTAGTACAAGATACCAGGCTCCATACTATACACGAGATGACGGCTGCACAAAAGGAGTGGAGGTGGGGCCCCTCGCTTTGGTCAGTTGGTGAAGATCGATGTTCTGGTTTGGGGATTATGTTTATGGATCTTGTGGATCTTGAGGTAGTGGTATTGAAAGTTTTAGACCTTTACCCAGGGAGAGTCATGTTGATAGATAGATTAATTAACATTTATGCATCACAAACCAAAGCAGAAAGATTTACTTTGTCCCAGACATCACCCCATTTTTACATACTTCAAAACAGGTTATATAGGGGAGATATTTTAATTGTGGGTTGGCACATAGAGATTGGGGGAGGCAGACCACAAAGACCTATAGTGATACCAACACTTTTTATAACATTTTGAACACATATCAGTTACGGGATGTTTATGACATGCTTAACCAGTCTCCAGGTCATACATTTTAAAAGGGATCACTCTCCATGAGAATAGATTTTTTCTTTATGTCTAACACAGTAGAACCACGTATGGTGTCAGTGCAACCATTAGAGACTTCAGACCATCTAGCTGTGAAAGCAGTGACAGGGCATCAACCTGTGACTTCTATTGGTAGAGGTTATTGGAAGATGAATGTGGAATTATTACAAGAGTAAGAATGTTGAAGGGAAATACAAGAATTTTTAGAAGTGAGAAACGATATAAAATTTCTATATGATCGTCTTATTGATTGGTGGAAGGACACAAAAAGGGATTTAAAAACTTTATAACACTATCATGTCATAGAGCTAGGACAAAATATTTACAGTATTTGAGTCTGAGGGTGAGATATTTGAAATTACTGACACAGAGTAGGACAATAGGACAAGATCTTTGGACTCAGTTCTCTGAGGTTAAAGTGCAAATGTGTGGCTACCTTAGAGAGAAAGAAAAGAGCACTGCAAAACAGCAGCAATTTCTGACTAGAGGGACAAAAGAACAAGTTAATCCTTTTGGCACAGATTCCCAGACATTTTCTAGAGTAACCATAACAGCCTTAGCTAATCGCTCAGGACAAATATTTCAGTATAGATGAGGGATGCAACAGATAGTTCAGGAACATTTACAGGCCACTTTCCAGAAGGACAGAAGGGGAGATGGGAGTTCCTTACTCCAACACATAAAAGTACCAAAACTGATGAATCAGGAAGAAAAGGAACTGACAGTTCCTTTCAGTTTAGAAGAAATTCAGGAAGCAGTGTCATACTTATCGGCTCATACTACGCCAGGAAAGGATGGTATACCTAATGACTTTTATAAATCTTTTATTAATATATTGGCTCCACAGCTGGCGTTGGGTTTCTTGGCTATACAACAAGAAGAGCAGTTAGTCCCCAGTATGAATGACGGGGTTGTGACTTTCCTTCATAAAACAGGAGATCAGCAAGATATAAGAAATTGGAGACCGGTAAGCTTACTGACATCTGATTATAAGATTCTGACAAAAATCTTGACTGTCAGGCTGGTAAAAGTGGCAAAAAAATGTATCAATCCAGCACAAACCTGTGCAATACCGGGTAGGAATATTGCACAAAATTTGATTTATGTTAGGGAAATAATGGAACTAGGCTTGGTGAAGCAACTAGATGGGTATATTATGATGTTGGATCGGGGAGATGGCTTTTGATGCGATGAGACAGGAGGACATATGATCCACTCTTGAAAAGTATGGTATTCCTGTACATGTGCATCAGTTATTACAGACAATATACAGAGAGGCTCAGGTGACCCCACTTGTTAATGGGCATTTTGGCTACCCATTTTTTTAAAGAATGGGGTTCACCAAGGATGCCCTATAAATCTGCTTTTATATGTCTTTGGACTAGATCCTGTATTGAGACTTATAGAAGAAATGGCAGTGATTAGACCAATAAGTAACACAGCAGGAATAAGTTTTGAGAAAATTACTGCATATGCAGATGACTGCACTATAGCAGTGGCAGATTTAGAGTCAGGGAGAGAGGTGCTCACGCTGTTAAAAGGTTTGACAGACTCTATGGGAATAAAGTTAAACAGGGGTAAGATTAAATTGATGGGATTAGGAAATGTACTTGTACAGACCGATTTCCCCATCCCAATGGTAACAGGGCAGATAAAAATCTTAGGCCTAATGTTTGGTACAAGGGAGGCAGAATTCTTAAATTGAGAACTGGCATACAATAAAGCATCTGCCAAAGTGCAGAGATGGAAGTCATGGAAAATGACAAAAAAAGGGTGTATTTGATAAGGGTCTATATTGCTCTTTTGTTTTTATGTTTCCCATGTTCATCCACTCCCTTACACTATGCATACGAAGATAATGGGGTTATTTTTTCTGCTTCTATGGGGCAGCCGTCTTAACCCTGTAAAAAGAACGCACACTTATAGGTCATGGAAAACAGGTGGCCTGAATATGTTACAGTCCCTGGTGTTTTTGTTTGGGAATTACTTTTATTCCACTATTAAGCCTGTCATACTGGAAATGGAAGGTATAGGGAAAAAATGTATGGAACTATGGGGCAGCCATTTTCTCACAGCATGGGGGAGAGGGCAACGGCATTGTACAGAAAAAGAGTTACCAGGTTATGTACAAATTACCCTGAAGTATGTTAGACAATGGGGTATTGAATTATCTGAGTTCATCTCTAAAGATAAAAAAAATGTTATGCTTCAATAGTGGAGATATGTTATTGGGAACAACCCATATTTCACGTACAGGTTGGGGTTGCTTGTGACGACATAATTAGTAGTATGACAGAACTAAGGATTCCACTAAAAATGCAGGATGTGGCATGGCTTTGTGGTCACCAGAAGCTGAATGTGAAGGGCAATCAAAAACACAAGAGGGTGGGAGAAACGATTTGTGGGGAAGGGCAGTGTGCAGGACAGATAGAAACCATGTCACATTTATTTTTTGAATGTGTATATGTTAGACATTTTGGAGGGATTTGGCTGTTTTTTGGGGGTAAGAGAGCATTTCAAGATATGCCATATGAAATATTAATATTGGGACAAATTCCACGGGAATGGGGAAAATGGAAGACGAGAACAATCTGTGTTATCCTAGCCTGCATTAAATGGTCCTTGTGGCAGTTAGGTGTTCAAGGGTTCTTCAGAATTTAGAATTTGGAAGATAGGATGTGTTTTTCAAAATACGGTTGAACCTGATAAGATTTATCAGTATGAACGCAAGACCATGGAGCACGCTGTCTGTGATTATTTATGGAAAGATGTGACTTGGGTGGGATGATCAGCAGAGGTGGGTTACACTGTATGTAAAGGGTCTTATACTGGCCTATCGGGAGGAGAGTAGGTATTGTTTTCTGCATATTCAGAAATAGATTTGTAAGGAAAAATTCTCCTGCTCGTTTGGGGGGGGGGGGATCTGTTTTTGTTGGAAAAATGTATAATTTTCTTATGTGGGAAATTGCTTTTATTGTACTACCTATGTATGTTATGATTTCTGGGGTGTTTTTTTTGAGTTATGCTTTGGTAAGCAGTAATACTGTTTTGTATTTTGTATACTGGATAAAACATTCCTCTACTCTTTTTGAGAAGTGCCATGGGATCTTTAACATCCACCTGAACAGGCAGATAGGACCTCGATTTAATGTCTCATCTGAAAGACAGCACCTCAGGAGTGCAGCAACCCCCTCATGCTGCACTACAGTGTCAGTATTGGGATATTAACCCAAGTGCCCGGTGTGGGGATAGAACCCACAGCTTTCTGATCTCCTGGCCTCAGAAGCGAGTGTGCTACCTGCTGAGCCACTGACACTGACTATGTGTATAAAAAGATAGGGCACTTGTCCACTCACCACCATGGCCCGGGACTCCAGTGCTGCTGGAGAAAGGCAGGTAACCTAGCTGGGGAGCCATGCTCCCACCCGGCTCCTTCCTCACACTGCTGTGGCTGCTTGGGCGGAGCTGCAGGTTTGGGGCATATTTCTTGGTGGCACAAATTGGTCCATCTGCCCTTTTCTCCCCCCCTCACCGATCAGGGCTCTGCCCAGGGAGAACAGGTCGCGTTGGGGAGCCGCATTCCACCCAACTGACCCTGCTGCTGCTGCCACCGCCGCCACATGCCCAGGATGCTAACTGGAGGGGAGTAATGTAGGAGGAGCCACGGGACCACAATAGGTATATCTTTCCTCCATGCTGTCCGCGTCCTCCACCCTCTTCGCTCAGCCACTGACTCCACTGAAAACCACTGCCCAGACTCTTTTTTTAGGGCAGGGGAGGTCTTAGCTTCTAGCCAGCAGATGGGCCTCTAGGAGCCCAACAGGGAGGGCATCGTGCCGATGTCCCCCCTTCTGAGCGCCGAACTGCGTGAAATTACACAAAGGACAGGGAGGGGTCAGTGGGACTGCAGGCAAGGGGGGATGGAACAGGAGGAACTGTATAAAAAAAAATAATTCCTATGTCAGGGAGAGAGCTCCTGGTCCCTTGCAGTGCCCCTAACTTTGGGGTACTACATGGATCTATTGAGGATATGACAGAATCCATTTTATCTAAACTAGGCAAACATTATTAACATTTACCTGGTAGGGCATGATAACAAAGGGTATCCAGTCACTCAAATATGCAAATACATGTGTCAAGTATACAATTTTATGTGTTTTCCTATTGACTCAGGATATAGATACTTCATTGTTATTGTAATTTTATTCATAGGAGTCGAAACTACAAGGACTAGTCACTAATACTCTCTTTGTATCCCAAGGACAATACAACTTTACAGACTCTGGGCTGGTATGTAGGTGTCTTAGGGAACAATGCATGGCATTTGTATTTACCCATGCATGGCAACAACCACTGTAGTGAGATACAAAAGTTGTATTTATTGTGCCAAATGAGGCAGCAAACACGGTCCTGGTGTACATTTGTATATTGTCTGGCTACACACCGGGGGGGGGGGGTAGCAGTAAGTCCACTTTGTGTGCAGATCTGAAATCCCTGGCTACACCCCTGCATGGGGTGTGTCCAGGGTGCAGAGCATCACATACGCCTGCATGATGACCGGCCATTTTGAGAGAGATCCCGATGCCTCGCCCCAGTGGACATAGATGATGTTAGGAGGCACCTGCAGGAAATGCTTGCTGCTGGCACTGTACAAGTGTCAAGGAGCCCATATGCCTCTCCTATTGTGGTTGTGTGTAAGAAGAATGGGTCCATGAGGAAGTGTGTTGATTATCGAACCTGAACCGGCAGACCATCCCATATCAATGCACCATGCCCATATACAAGATGCCCTGGATTGCTTGAATGGGAGCAAATGATTCTCGGTATTGGATCTTTGCAGCAGATATTACCAGATTCTGATGGCCCTGGAGGACCATGAGAAAACAGCCTTCATCTGTCCTTTGGGTTCTACGAATTCCTGAGAATGCCACAGGGGATTTCGGGCACCCCTGCCACCTTTCAGTGACTGATGGAATGTGCGGTGGGAGCTATGAACTTGCTGGAAAGTTTAGTGTACCTAGATGATGCCATTGTGTTTGGACGCACATTAGAGGAGCATGAGACCCAACTGTTTAAAGTGCTGGATCAATTGAAAGACTTCGACTCAAGCTGTCCACCGACAAGTTCCAGTTTTTTCAAACCTCCGTGAAGTATGTGGTGCACATAGTATCTGCAGAAGGAATAGAGACCAATGCCAGTAAGGCTGAGTCACTGACTACTTAGCCCCAGCCCCATAACTTGAAAGAACTACAGCATTTTCTGGGGTTCTGTGGCTACTACCGCAGGTTCATAAAAGACTATTCAAAGGTAATTCATCTGCTCCTGAATCTTACCCAGGATTAGCCCCCTACCAACCGTAAATACAAGAAGGGGGCTGTCAAAGAACCAGAGAAAGTGTATTTCTGCACAGGTGAACCTTTTGGGCCCTCCTGGACACCCAAATGTGAAGCAGCCTTCCACGAAGTCATATACCAGCTCACCCATGCCCCTATCCTCGCCTATGCTGACCCTACCAAGTCCTATGTACTGCATATGGATGCTAGTCTGCAGGGCCTAGGAGCTGTGCTATATCAAGACCATGAGGATGGTTTGCGACCGGTCGCTTACGCCAGCAGGAGTTTGACCCCTTCGGAGCGAAACTATCCTGTGCACAAGCTGGAGTTCCTTGCCCTAAAATGGGCCATCGTTGATCAGTTTCATGAGTACCTCTATGGGGCAAAGATATTGGTGAGGAACGACAATAACCCGTTGACCTATGTGCAGACTTCAGCTAAGTTAGATGCCACTTGGCACCGGTGACTCTCTGCCTTATCAACCTATGATTAGGCTGTTGAATACAAACTGGGACTGAACCATATTAATGCTGATGCCCTGTCATGAAGGCTCACTTCCAAGAGTGATTGGGTCAGGCTGTCTGAACCTGACATCCGAGCAATGTGCCAAAAGTTTGACAGAGATTAACAGATGTCTGCGGGCACAGTGGACTGTCTAACAGATTGCTTGGGCCCTCCTAATACCTGCATACCGGCTGCCTATTGTCATTTCTGTGCTCTAGATATTAGTGCACTACCTCAACTTGACAATGACAGCATTCAGTGGGCTCAATCCCAAGATCCTATGATTCAACTTGCACTTGATGCCCTGTGTGTGGGGAAAGATGTGTCTAAGTTGCATTCCCCTGACTTGCGAACTGCCCTATTGTTTAAAGAAGGCCCCAGGTTGAAGTTACTCAATCAGTTGTTATACAGAGAGACAGTGGATCATGGTGGCCAAGTAGACAAGCAACAATTGGTCCTGCTCACGGCCTTTAAACACTTGGTACTGAGGTCCTTTCACAATCACATGGGGCACCTCAGTATTCACAGGACTCTCAGCCTGGTACAATCTTGATTCTACTGGCCCAAGTTGGGGGCCAGTGTTGAGCACCATGTAAAGACCTGTAGTGGTTGCCTCCAAAGAAAAGCCCTGCCTCAGAGGGCTGCCCCCCATCAATATCACTACCAGTGCCCCCATGGAACTGGTCTACATAGATTTTTTGTGTTTAGAACCTGATCAATGGAATATTGGCAATGTGTTAGTGGTTATGGATCATTTCACATGATATGCACAAGCTTTTCCAACTAAAGATCAAAAAGCATCTACTGTGGCCAAGGTGCTAGTGGAAAATTTCTTCGACCACTATGGTGCCCCCCAGGGGATCTACTCTGACCAAGGCAGAGACTTTGAAAGTAGGCTAAGCAAAGAAATGCTTTCTCTGTGAGGGGTGTGGAAGTCAAGAACCACCCCTTATCACCTGCAGGGGGAACCTCAACCAGAAAGTTTTAACCGCACCCTTTTAGACATGCTGGGCACCCTCCATCCAAAAGACAAGCATAAGTGGAGCAAGTAGATTAGAACCTTGGTACATGCATACAATTGCACCAAAAATGATGCCACTGGGTTCTTCCCCTACTGCCTCATGTTTGGGAGGGAGGCCCGACTGCCAGTTGATGTCTGCTTTGGGGTCTCTCCAGATGGGGTCCGAACCGAAAACTACTTGCAGTATGTACAGAAACTGAAAGATCAATTGAACCATGCATATCAACTGGCCCAGACAATGGCCACCAAGAGAAATCACACCAACAAAGAGAGGCACGATAAGAAAGTAAAGGCTCAAGAGCTACGGCCCAGAGACCATGTGTTGTTACACAATTTGGGACTACATGGCAAGCACAAACTTGCTGATAGGTGGCACAATCTTCCTCATGTAGTAGTTAGAAAGTTGGATGATCTACCAGTGTAGAAGGTACGCTCAGAGAATAACTCCAAAGCTGTCAAGACCATGCACCGTAACCACTTGCTGCCTATCGGCCAAGTTATTATTGAAGCTGAGCCAGCAGACATTGCTTCCCCTGGGCCGGTGACTCGAGCTGCTGCATGAAAGAGTCAGAGTCAACCTATCCCAGTAGTTACAGATTTAAGGTTTCCCCCGTAGCAGGCCCAGAATGATAGTGATTGTCAGTCCCCCTCTGATGAAAGTGACTATGGTAATGCCTATTATCCCTCCTATGAACTAAGTCAGTTGTTTTGCAGAAATCCTATGCAGAATTGTAGGGATGAAGCTGGGCCTTCTGGCCTGCCTAACCCCCTCAGCTTTGTTCTCGGAGCCAATGCTCCCTGAAAGTGAAGTACAAAGTATCACGTCTGAGGCTGCGGACTCCCTATGTTGAGTGGAACTGTGTGACTTGCCTGAAGAAGGGGCTGATGGTCTGAGTCTCTCTGGTGACACACCAGAACTTGAACAACAATATGACAGTGCTGACAGCCCCCCTTCAGTGCCACAAAGCCTAATTGTGCCAGAACCTTCTCTAAATGAGCCAAGTGTTGTGGAGACAGAGCCTACAGAGCAAGGAGCTGACAGTGCTCCCAGTTTGGACATTCCCATCCACGCAGAGGCACCCCTCACGACTGATGAAAGCTCCAAAGTTAGTGCTGAAAGTACAGAGACTGTGGCTGTTACCCCCAGAAAGACTGGCCGAGCTGTCAAGCCAGTATTGCTCTTCAGTTATGATTCTCTCAGTAGGCCAGTGGATTTGCCTCTCAATGTGGTTCACAAAGGTGTTTATATTTCTTAGAGCTCACTACCCAAACTGAGTTTAATGGCCAATTCCAGGTTGATTGTTCTTCCTTCTCAGTGTGGTGCCCCTGCCCCATCCAGCCCCAAGTTAGCTGATAGGGAAGGGACCTCTTCGACATTGTTTAATGTACAGGAAGTTATAACATGAATCAGTACTGTGATGTTACAAGTATGTTAATCATAATAGAATCAGTATAGAGTGTATGAAACATGCATAAGTATTGTCAGTACGGATATAGTATTGTGAAGTATGTTGAAATGTATAGTAATGTGACAAGTTTATGTTAACTGATGTATCAGATAGTATTTGCATTGCACGCTAATGTCATATATGTCTCATTTATATTGCATTTTCAATTGTGTGATGGTACAGACTTGACGCGGATGCCAAGTTTTCTCCAGGCAGGGAAGGGTGTAACCCCACTACAAATGGGGGTTCCTGAAAAGTCTTCCTTGAGCTTGCCGAAATGCTCACTGCCAGGCTGGTGTCTTGTGTTTTAGCAGTTTAAATGTATTGCCAGAGAGTGTCTGTATAGCCTCTGTGTACTGTCTCTTTAAGGGCTGCCTGGATTGCAGTCATAATTAATCTTGGTCCTGGACTGCTGAAATGGGCCAATCAGTAACTTTGGGGACTCTAAAATGGAGCCTGTCCCCAGGGGCTTTGTGGAAGGAAGCAAAATTCTGTAGGAATTGTAGTTTTGGGCTTTTGGCACCTAAATGAACCTGGAGGGGGAGCCCTTGTTGTGACTCACAGAGGAATCTGCCAACCAAACCTTTTGGATCCTGGAGAAAGTCCCAGGCTGCTTGCAGCTAGAGTCAGTCTGAATTGGGAAGTGAAAGTGGTAACAGTTTGAGTGATTCAAGCAGCAGCCCCAGTGTAATTTGAGCAGGAGAACTGTGAAAGGGCTGAGTTTTGGTCTGTCTGTCTGCCTGCTGTCCCTGAGAGGGAAATTGAAGTTTATTTAGACTGAATCCAAATTGTGAGGATGATTTAAGTCACAGAACGGTGACCAGGCTTTAACCTGAAGAAGACGGAAGATTTGCTGAATGCAATCAGCCTATCAGGATTTCCAGCCACCTCTGAACTCCCAGTTTGTGCAGAGACTCTGTAATTGTGACCGGATAGCAATCTGCTTGGTACAGTAGAATTTCTTACATGTAAATGTGCTGTGTGCTATTAGTGGGTCATGATTTGGTTCCCCACTGTGTGCTGAACTGTGTTCTGCTTGCAGGAGGCTGCATCCAGCTCCCACGGACTGAATCCGTATTCATCTCCATTAGGCCTGGGCTTTGTCACTGGCCCAGCCAGACTACCCACTGCACAGAGAAAAACCGTCGATGAGAGACCTGCCTGGGGATCAGCCCCATGCTCACGCTTTGAACAGGAACGATGCCTCGGTGATTCGTGTGGGCCCTGCTTCTCCTGGCACTCCAGTTCAACAACCTTCTGTCTTGATTTCGTCCTGCCTGTGTCATGTATTGGGTATCGCGAGTAAACATCAGGGTAGCTCCCTGCAACAACAGCTAAATCTGAAGTATTGTCATCTGATTGCTTTGTTGTCTTTTCTGTTACAAACTAAGTCCTTCGGCTCCGGATTACAAATAGTGTGTGTTGTGCATGTTGCTTTCTTCCATCACAGGGCCCCAACCAGCTGTGAGCCGTCCTACCCCAGGCAACGTTCCCTGGCTAGCCCACCATCTTCCTACCTGGGTACCCAGAGTGTGTGACTGTGTAGGGACTCTGAAGTGCATGCATAACTGTCTGACTGATATAGCCTTTAAGCAAATCAACCTGATTACGCCCCTCCCTTGTTTAAGTCCCCTGAATAAATCAGATCTAACTATTTTTGCATTTAACCTGACTGTAGTTCCACTTTGTGCCAAGAGTACTGTACTGTTGCTATTTACTGTGCATAACCTTTTTTTGCACGTGGTGACCAGGGTTGAGCTAGAGGAACCAGCCCTGGTGGTAAGTGCAAACAGTGTGGGTAATTGCATGGTGAATAAGAGTCATTGTGAAAGTGATTATTGTATATTGTTCAGGCCACTAGAAGGGAAAGAGGGGGTTACAGTGTCCTGGAGGGCTGTGCCCAGATTTGCTTGACCACTAACAACCCTGACCTCCGGGTGGAGGCACCCGTTTCAGTACCCAGGCCCCTTAACCTGCTACTAGCCAAGCAGGCAGGGGTAGTAGCCCTTGGGATTGCACCACCTAGGGGTTACACGTGATTCACAGTATGTCTTTCAGTACAGCAGTTAATTGGCTCTGATTTTGTGTGTGAGAGGGTCCAACAGTGAAGAAATCCTTGTGGCCGTTTTTCCCATAGTGAGCGAGGAGCCAGTATAGTGATTATTTTGGAGTATGTTTTATTTTGTATTTTTTTACATTTATCTGGTTGCTACTGCATTTATATGTGGCTATTTTTTGTTTGACAATATGCAGTTCCATTTTTTGGATAGGTAGAGTTCAGTGGGAGCAGAGTGGGTGAGACAGCGATGACTGTATACGGAAGGAGACGTGGCTGTCAGTAGAGGAGTGCAAGAGAGTCATGAGAATTTTTAGAGCCGTGGAGCACTGCAGTACAAAATCCTGTTTGGGTGGGTTGCTTAGTAATGGTTGGAGAGATGGCAAGTGCTGCACTGTGTGGTTTTGTGTTACAAAAACTTGGAACTGTGAAGCTGCTGGCAGTCATTGATGCAAACGGCGAGGGGCGACCATCAATAAGCAAGTGGGAGCCCCAGTAGTACTGTCTGTTTGGCAGATGGCTGGGGAGTTTACTGGATTTTGTGTTTAAAAATCTTTTAAGTGGCGGTTGCTCACATAGGAGGACCGTAAATTGTGATGGCAAGAACTTGTGGTGGCCAGCACGGAGGGTTTTACTGAAGGCGTTGTGTCTTGTAGAACTGAAAGTAAAAGAAGTAGTGCTTATGTAGGACAGTGTGGATGGACGAAGGGCAGGGAGGGAGGCAGGAGACTGCTGAGATAGAAACTATGCAGATAAATCCTTTGTTACATAGGAACTGTGTAGATAAATGAGTAACTGTGTGGATAAATAAGTTTAGCCACACAGGTACTTGGATAAATGAATTTATTATCACACTCCGTTTATCTCCACACCTATTGGATAATTTTATAATAAAATTAGCCACCTCGTGAATGTAATTTTTTTTCTCTCGTATGATTTTACATCAGCTTTTACTATTCATTTTTATAATTAACGGCTCAAGTCATTAAAGATGGCCATCACTTTCAGTTTTGAAAATCCCTTCCATTAAGGTTACGTTTGACATTACATACTAAATTCATACTGTGGTTGTATTAGAATAGGACTAGCACACATTTCTCATGGTAAACAGCATATATTGGTAGTGTACATGTCCAGCGAGTGGTTACTTTTCAAAACTTCAAAACTCCATGGGCTGGATTTTCAAACCTCCGACGCAAGCTGTGACAATGGCAGCTTGTGCAGATTGCTGTTGCATCCAGGACCCTGCACCCGATTTTCCATCCAACAGAGTCCCGGTGCCTAAGTCCCGCAGATTGTGGCAACAGTAGAAGTGCACCAAATGGATGGCACATCCACCTGGAATGCCGCAACAGCTGCGGGGTGTCTGCTGCACCCACAGACAGGGGCACAGTACAGGCAAGACCCCCCTGACACCACCATGCTCCCAGTACCCTCACACCTGCACAAACCAGGACCTTGGTGATCTAGTGGCCCCCCAACCAGCAGGTAGTCCCTGCCCAGCCTCTCCCCATTCCATAACCGCTCCAGTGACCAGCACAGCCCTCCTCACACCACCACAGCCAGCCACCGAATGAACTGTTAAAGTGCATACTTATGGTACGTGCTTTTACAGTTCATTCAGCTGCTGGCTATGGTGATGTGAGGAGGGCTGTGCAGGTTGCCGAATCTGGGGTGTGGATGGAAGGGAGCAGGGTGGTGGGCACTATTTGCTGGGGTGGTGGGCCACTAGACCACCAGGATGCTTATGGAGGACAGTGTGGATGTACGAAGGGCAGGGAGGGGGGCCAATAGATCACCAGGGAGCATCACTTGGGGTGGATCGGGGCAGTTGTCTAAGTACCATTAGACCAGCCCTTTGCTCATCTAATGCTACTTAGCACTTTGTTCCTGGGGAGGACTTTGAAATTTGGGACTTTGGGGCTGTGGCGGTCAGGGTCTGCCACAGGCCCCCTTGTGTCATATCGCAGCCACTTTCATGGTGCAAGGCTGGCGCTAGCACACTTTGGCATAAGCAGCCTGCTGACTGATGCAAGCTGCCTTTTAAAATCGCTCGGGGCACTACCCTTGGTGCAAGGTGCCTGTTGCATCAGACTTAATCAATGCAAGCACCTTGTGTCATTCTAAGGCCTGTGAAAATCCAGCCCCAAATGTTTTGTCAGGAATGAAACACAGTGAAAAGAAGTGTATAGGGGCCTATTTAATGGGCAAACTAGGTAGGCCAAGCGGTCCTTATCTGCCGTCAAAGTCTATGTTTCTATGTATATATATTAATGTTTTGCCAGCAATACATTATTATGTTAAAAAAAATTAACGATTTATTTTCTGCTAACAAATACTACTGCCTTAAATATGAAGCATATTACCAAGAAAATGATTCCAAGTAGTTCTTCAAAGTAAAAGTTAGTTGCAAAGCTGAAATGATTGTTTCTAAGACAAGGCATGTAATTAGTGCTGCCCTCTTGTGGATGCCTGGTGCTCAGTCTGTGAGCACAGCCAGGGAGATGGATTGATGGGACATCAAGGTAGGATGCCCAGTGTGAAATTCTTAGAGCACAGAACTGCCAACTAGGGCCACTGTTCTCAGTGGCAATGGTAGGTACTAAGATGTCTCTGCAACCCCATTTTGCCACCTTATGGATTGCAACACTGTTAAGCTAAACTCGGGGGGTGGGGCACAAAGATTCCCTGCATGACTGCAAAAGTGTTTGTGACTGTGTGGAAACTGTCTCAACGTACATTATTTCAAGTAAAGTTGTCAGCAGCCTCCTGCAATCTCCCTACTTGTGGAACTTATGCAAGCAGCTGCAGAAAATGGGTGCTGCTGTGCTGTGGCAGGGAAGGGAAGGGGAGGGTATTCACAGTATGCCAGATTCTATATTATTGGTGGGACTTGGGAGGGGGATTGGTCAGAAAGAGTCTCACTGGGTGAGAGATGGTTGTAGGATTAGCGATGGCCACTACCTGGGTTGCAAACTATATTTTGCAGTAGATTTGTGCAAAACATAATTTGCTACTGAATACAGCATTATTAATACCCATGTACCTGATCTATCGAATATAATCATTCACTGAATCTAAAGTTTGGGGTATTCGGGTATCCCTATTGCCTCCTGCCTCACAAATTCCTCTTACTGAGTGATGGAGGATACAGACATTTTACAACTCATCTTTTATGTCAGCTGATTCTTCTTCCACTGAATTGGTATTTATACATCTAGCACAGGTGGCTGCAGCAATGATTTCATTATCTCCTTTGATATCAAACATGAGTACTTCAAATAATTCCCATTCTCCCATCTGTCAGAATAACTTCACATGTTCCCTCCATTTTGTCTTATATATGAATCAAGTATTTAATACCCTTTACTTGTTGGTTCAAAGAATTTCGCGTTAGCCCTTGGCTGATACTGGCAGATACAGCCTCTTGCTCCCCACATTCACAGGGGCTGTCTGTTTCTAGGGCCAGTACTGGAAATGGGTCACCCTTTTGGTTTCAGTGGCACTACTTTTACTAGATAGGGGGATAAAATTAAAAAGCAGTTAACCAAGCCTTAAAAAGGTTGTTAAAAGCTCAATCCTGATGGAATATATCAGCTTCCCCAGTAGTGCCTAGAGTGCACTCACCACAGTTGCGGGGTCTTTATGATAGGCCCTCACACGCCTTCACCAGCTTCCTGCAGTAATTTAGTTCAATAGTTCTCTCAGATATTGAGTAAATAAAGATAGCAGAGGGTTAGATTATTATTAATTATATTTTTGGTATTTTTTCTCTAGCAGAGAGATAGAGCTTTGCCATACACACTTCTGTTATTCACAGCTTGCGCGCAGGGTTCCTCTATCAGGGAGAATACATTTATATCTGTACCGGAGATATTGACAGCACTTGGGGGAAGGAGGGGCCACTGGAGCCAGGGATAAAGCAGAGAGCACTGTACAGTGGAACAGTGGTTAGTAATCGAAGGGAGGGGGCTGGCAGAGCTCTGTACAATGCCGCCATTCAGCCATGTGTGTTGGTATTCTGCAGCATGCTAATAAGCCCATAATGACACGGAAATGGTCCCTTTGCACCCTTCATACCATATCAACAGTAATGGATGGGTTAGAAGGAGGAATTTTACAGCAGTAGCACCACTTGCCTGCGTATCAGGGCATGGAGTTGTGCCAGGTGACTGGCACTGTGCCATGCCAATAGCGCAGAAAATGTTACTAACCGGCATCATAGTGAGAGCAAACTCCATTTGTGTCAACTAACATCTGGCTGATTGATTCATATGGCAGCTTCATCACTGGGGAGATTCACCCAGTGCCAGGCACTTTTCTTTCTTTTTTTTTTTTTAATTTTCTGTTTTATTTTATGATAAAACATACAGTTTCGTACCATGCACAGATATTACAGAAACATATATTTTATATCCATGGAGGGCGCTACTCCTCTTAATAACAACATTATGCACCATCTAGTGCTTTACAGATGCATCATCTGGAGGAAATCATTAGAGAAAAGAATATTTTTTTTCTCATAAAAACAAGAGTAGAAGAATACCATTGCTGTAAAGAAGCCCATGAGCTGCATGGTAATTATCTTATGATAAAATACAAACCTAAGCTCCAAAGTCCTTCACCATATATTATGGTACTGGATACCATGCAATTGCAAGTAGAAGCACAAATTATGAGTAAACTATTTTTGATCCACTTAAGTGTAAATTTCTAGCGCTTAGTTAACAAACTTTAGTGACATATAAAAAGAGAGAAAGAAAAGGAAAACAAAAAACCCAGTAACTTCAGGTAATTTATCCATCATTCTGGAAGAATTACAGTCTCTATTTTTAAAGGAACAGTCCAAAGTTCAACTAGTGTCCTGAATACAGCTTTACCCCCAATCATGATGTGGTGAGCCCTTCAGGTAGAATTACCGTCCACATAAAACAGTATACCTTAATGGTATTGTCAACAGAATGCCAAAGGTACCTGATGTGGCTTCACCCACTACCTGTTGTAGCTAACTTTAATATGTTCAGGATTCTTCATCCTCCAAGGACTGGTGATCTAACTCAGTCTGGCGAACAGGTGGAATAGCGTTCTTTCGACACCATTTAAGGCTTCTGCTGGGTCAGAAAACAAGTAAACCTTCCACGATGAGCGATCTACAGTCGCACTGGGAAGATCATACCATATGGGATGGAGGCCTTCTGCAGCATCGCTCTAACCACATCAAATCTTCTCCGCTTCTGGTGAGTAGCATAGCTGATATCTGGATAGAGGCTGACTTGTTGTCCATCCTGAAGGAGGGTTCCTTCATGTCTGACGAGCACCAAGAAGTAGTCCCTGGTCCCAGCTCCATCCGTAACCAAGATGATGGTTCTGGGGAGATCTTGATCTTCCAATCGCCCACGTGGTGTAACTCAGTAGGACTGTTGAAACAGCTGACCTTTTGGTTGCACTTCACCACCCATCTGCTGACCGAACCATTCTTGTAAAAATAACAAAAGGCTGTCCTCATATTAATCAGGAATCTTTCCGCTACAGTTCCTTATCTCTTTTGTACAAATAAGTTTGCTTTAAACATCCACTTATGCAAAGTTGGCCAACCTAAGCTGAGCAATTAAATCAATAAAGCGCCATCTTGCTCGGGTTCCACCGCCAGGCCCTTTTCAGTGGCAGAAAAATGGGGTACCTCTTTCCACCCCAAATTTATGACGCAACCACCAACGACAGTTTATCAGGCCCACATATTTTCCACTGTTTTGTTTTTAAGGACAACTTTCTGTATTCTCTTAGTGGAACAAGTTATTTGGAGTTTTGACAGCAACATGGTTTGTGAGCACTGTCCTAATAGGAAAACAGCTCATGCTTAGCATTCTGTACACAAGGCATAACATCCAAATTACTGGTTCCATAAAGAGAACTGTGTGGAATGCTGTCCATTAATGAAACAAATGCAAAATACATTTTTTTCACATTAATATTTATTCAGATACAGTTCTGTACAGATTTTTTTTTTATTTAACCATTCAGTCTCTCTGGATAGACCAGCTGAGATTTAACACCTCGTTTCCAGTGGGGTCTTCCTTCTATCCATTTCTGTATATGGTTGGACTGGAGCACTGATATTAAATGACTTGCTTATGATTACACAGAGAGTATTTGGATCTAGCAGGGTTTGAACCTATGATCATGCAGTGCCAAACCTGATGGTGTAACCTCTAGACCACACTGCCTCTATTTTATTTGGAGGTACAAATTTTATTTTGTTAAATGGAAACATAATCACTTGCCAGTTAGCATAAATATCCTGCCTGTTTGACACAGCATTGTATGTTGCAAAAAAAAATCTACACCAGCACAATTTTTCTTCTTTTCACATTTCCCTTTTTCTCCTGTCTTGTAAAAATGACTTTTTATTACCATTTTGAGTCTTTTTTACCACTGTTTTACATGGGAAAACAAGTAAAAGAGAGTGCTCTTTTACATACGGTCCTCTCCAGGTTTTCATTAACATTCTCAGCTGTATTTAAACACTCATTGACCATTAACATCAAGAAGCAATGTTTGGCTGGCCCGGTGGCGCTCAGGGTTGAGGCGCTGGATGCCACACCTTGTACTACGCCAGCAACCCGAGTTCAGGAGTGAGCTCGGATGCCGGGGGTCGGCAGGGGAGAGTTGAGAATCGAGTGCCCACTGTGGTGCTCTCCTCCCTGGGGGAAGGATTGGGACGGCTCGGCATGCCAGCAGCCCCCGGTAGAGACTGGGGGGGGCACTGCATCATGCTGGGCATCATGGGATCTAGCATGGCCGACGCAGGCAGGGTTGCCATGCACCATCGCATCGGGGCACGCACCATGCATGGGGGGGAGCGCAGAACAAGGGAAAAACCTGATCTTTGTGGTAGGTGACGGCACCAGCCCCCCTGCCCGTAGCCAGGTTCGACCAATCTGGCCTTTCAGGTTCCGCCGCCCAGGCTGTCACCCGCAGTTGGAGTCTACGTGTAAGTGCACCCAAAGAGGAGGGGCAGCCCCACCCTGGAGGGGTTAAGTTGGGGGTGCCAACTGCGGGATGAGGGGGAGGAGAGAGGAGAGAGGAGGCTCAGACGGGTGGACTTCGGGCAGGGTAGAAACCGGCTGGATGCCTGAGAGAGGTCCCTAGGACCATGAACAGGAGGGAAAAATAGTTGAAAAAAAAAAGAAGCAATTTATTTATTTATTGGAACATCGGTTTACAACCTCTGAGCCAGAGGCTCATTTACAAAGGTACCTCGTCACAGAGAGGACAAAACAGTGCAAACAACATTTTTACAATAAAACAGTGTACAAAAGAACTGTGGCAACATGAGGACAGAGGACAGAATACAGTTATGATACAACAAGAATTGGCAAAGCACAAGTCAGTTCAGAGTAGTCTGAACAGTTACAGATGAGCATTACAGGATTGACAGTATACAAGTAGGTACAGGACGATTTGTACAGTATGCTAACAGAGGAACTAAGCAGAAGAAATCATTGTAGGCGTGCGGAGAAGAGGAGCATCATAGGTAGAGATAAGCAATAAGTTCTGAAGCCGCTCAGGAGCTTTGTCAGGTCAAAAGATCTGAAATAGACTTAGAGGCAGCCACAGCTGCGCGTAGTGAGTAGGTGTTTTCGAAGGGTGGTTTTGAAATGAGAGATCATGGAGGCATCAGCGATACTGGTAGGGAGGGTGTTATACGAAGAAGGGTCTCTGTAGGAGTATGCCCTTTGTCCTTGCGAGGTTCTTGCCCTCGTACTACCAGTGCAGTTTTGCAGGAGATTCGGGTATACACTAGAGGGTTTGCTCGGTGGATAGAGGCAGTTAAACCTGGCGGGGATAGACTAAGGAGAGTCTTTTTAGTTAGGAGGCAGGATTGGTATCTGAGACGTTCATCTAGGTCGAGCAGATTAGCCAGGGTGTATAGATGGCAGGTATGGGTTAGTCTAGGCACCCCGGTTATTAGCTTACATGCCTTATTTAAGGTGAGGCGGATCTTGTTTAGGGAGGTCTGGTCAGTGGCCCCATAAACTGGTAAGCCATAGTCTACTAGGGAAAGTACAGAGGATGTGACTGTGAGTTGGAGGGCATCGGGGGAGGGGACAGTTTTTATGGCGGTAAAGGATACCCAGCCGAATGTTGGAGGCTGAGGCAAGGGCAGAGATGTGGGCATGAAATGAGAGAGCAGGGTCGAAGGTTATCCCTAGGTACTTGTATGAGTAGACTTGCTTGATTGGGAGTTTAGAACTGGCAAGGACCTGAAGTGGATAATTACTAACTTTATTTTGGGGGTGGGCAAAGAGCATGGTTTTAGTTTTTTTAAGATTAATTACGAGTCTATGCTCTTTGAACCAGGCTTCTACGTCATTGTAAGATAATTGCAAGGAGTACTGAAGGGAGATGGGGTTACGGTCTGAGGCAAAGATAACAGCATCATCTGCGTAAAGTAATATTTACCAGTACAATCACCTGGCAGGGAGTTGAGAAAAAGAGAAAAGAGCAAGGTCCCAAGAATGGAGCCCTGCGGGACTCCAGAGCAGATAGGACAGGCGCTGGAGTGTGTCCCATTAATTTTAACACATTGTGAGTGGGCAGACAAGTAGCTGAAGTACCAGGAGACAGGCCCAGCGGCAAAGCCTGTGTGACTAAGGGCATCCAGCAGGAGGGGGTGGGAGACAGTGTCGAAGGCTTTTGATAAATCAATGAACATTGCACCTGCAAGAGAGCCAGAGTCCAGAGAGGACTGAAGAAAATTAGAGAACTCAAGGAGGGCGGTGTTGGTGCTCTGGCCAGCTCGGAAACCATTGAGGATAGAAGGGGGGCGGCTCAGAGGTAATTTAAGGAAGTATTTTTTCACAGAGAGGGTTGTGGATGTATGGAACAGCCTTCCAGAGGAGGTTGTGGAGTCAAAAACAGTGGTGGAATTCAAGCATGCATGCGACAGTCATAAGGCAATTCTAGGGGTTGGGGGTAGGAAGAAGTAGGCTGCTGGTTAACTAGGATCTGCAGCTTATCCATCAGGTAGGGAAATGGGCAGACTGGGTGGGCCAAGCAGTCCTTATCTGCCGTCAAATTCTATGTTTCTATGTTTCATGCTGTTCAGGGCAGAGAATGCTGTATTTGTCTAGATACTCTGAGATTTGGGAGGACACAACTTTTTCTAAGGCCTTTGAGAGAAGAGAGAGGATAGAGATAGGCCGATAATTACCAGAGAGAGTCCTATCCCCACCCTTGTGTATGGGGGTGACTGTAGCGATTTTCCAGGCAGAGGGGAATTGCCCTAGGTAGAGAGATTTGTTGAAGAGGCTGGTGATCGGTGAGATAACCAGATCCAGAACCTGATGGAGGAGACTGGGATCGAGGTAGTCACTGCCAATTGTATTGCTCTTTAAGGCCTTGAGTAGGTAAGGTCTGACTTCACGGGAAGTAACACGGTGTAGGTGGAACCAAGGCCATGTGAGAATAGGTTCAGGTTGGGGGGGGGGTCGAAGAAGTTGTTCGAGAGCACAGGGCTGAGGTCATTGAAGGATTTGTTGAGGTGGTTGGCAATGTGGGCTGGGTCTGTGGAGATAGAGCCATCAATGTTGATTTGGGAGGGTGGGGGGACGTGTGCCCCATTCAGTTGTTTGATGTTGTCCCAGAAGATCCTGGCATTCCCCATGATGAGGTGAGTGAGGCTTGATAGCGTTCAGCCTTCACCTCATGGATGGCCCAGGTACATTTGTTCTGGGCAGCAGCACAGTCTGCCTGTCAGCAGAGCCGCTGTGGGTTTCGGTGGCACGTGCCAGGCTATCCCTGTTCTTAGAAGTTGGCTGGGGTGTAACCCAGGGGGCATGCCATACTTTGGACTGGAGTGCAGTTAGTGGTGCAAAAATGTCGCAGGCTTTGTTAAAGGTTTGGGTAAAAAAGGTTAGAGCCATATCAGTGTCAGGGGCATATGTTTGCTGCATGCTGGTTCACTGACCTGAGTCATAAAATGTGATGTTAAACAATGGACATTTAAATATAGCCAAAAACACTGATGTTCACTTGGGGATAACCAGATTTACAGGATTCTCCCTTAACTGTATTTATTTATATTGTGGTTATTGGGCTAGCCCATATGGAACAAAACCCTTTCCCCTTTTTACTGCTGCATGGGCGGAGCCATGCTGACGTATTGCGATGGGTGAGAGAGAGAAGGGACTGTGTAAGCATATGATTGGATACCTTTCCTAAGTCCTTCTAGTGATGTGGCATTGATTCTCAGCTGCTCCTTCCCTCCACAGGCTGCACAAACCTTTCCCCCATGGGGGGACTATTTCATTTCTGCTCATCACTTCCACAGTTGACAGAGAAACAAACGAGCCCACTGTGCCCAAAATGGCCACTATGAGTTCAATGCGCAGCTCAAATATTGCACATGTGCACTTCTGTCAATATGGACATCTTGGGCAGGCTGTTCTGGACATAGTACCATACAAGTATGTCATCAGCTTCAACGGGAGCTCTGAGTACTTTTCACTTGGAGTCACTGCTCTGGAGCAGCTGTGTTAGCTCTGACCAAAGCTTGTTTGCAGATGTTTTCTATATGATTAGTGAAGGACAGGTGTTGGTAAAGCCATATGCTAAGGTATTTATAACTGTCCACTATTTCAATCGATTCATCCATTAATGTGGAAATGTTGGGGACATAGTTGAAGGGGGCTGCCCTAGATGTTGACTGGAATATCATAACATTTGTCTTTTTCGCATTTAATAACAATTTGGATTGGAAAAGATTCATCTGTAGATAATTAAACTCCGCTTGGAGATTGGTAAAAACACTGTCTAAGATAGGTCGGGATATATACAGGACTGTGTAATCTGCAAAAAAAGTGCAATTTGGCTTTGTCAATATTTCTATTGGGGTCATTTATATAGATCATAAACAACAGGGGACCCAAGATAGATCCTTGAGGTACACCTCTTGGTAGCAATGCTAGGGAGGCAAATTCTCTGTCTGCTTTGATTTGCAGTTGTCTATTCGTGAGGTAACTTGCAAACCACAGTTGTGTGGAGTCATCCAATCCAGTTTCTTTGTGTTTATGTAACAGTATATTGTGATCTACTGTGTCAAAGGCTTTACATACAGTAGGTCTAGAAACACGGCTCCTGTTTGTTTGCAGTCTAATGCCATTAGCCAATCATTAGCAATCTTAGCTAAAGCTGATGTGGTGCTATGCTTGGGTCTGAACCTAGACTGCATAGAATTCATGCGGTTGGCATTTTTCAGATAATCCCTTAATTGAACATTAATTTTTCCAGTAATCTGGCTATGATAAGAAGTATAGCTATTGGTATATAGTTGTTTGAGTTGCATGAGTTTTTGGATTTGAAAGTGGTATGATGTGGCCAGCTTTCCAAATTACAGGGAGTTCATTACCAACAAGTGACAGATTAAATAGGTGGGTTATTGGGGCTGTCAGGTGATAATAGTTAATTCTCAGAAATAGGGGTTCTAGCCCATCCGCGCTGGCACTTTTTTTGACATCTAGAACTAGCAGTAAGTCTTCTACTGGTTTAAATGTTACAGGTTGGAAGAAAAGTGAGTTAAATGGGCTTGAGTCAGAGTAATTATTGTCTGAATTTTGGGAAGGAATATGTTACTGTGCAACAGGTGAATTATCAAATGACAGTCCTGCTGTGGTAAAATGTAAATTGAGTTTTCCATAATGATATGCCTATCTGATATCGTTTTACCTTGCCAGTCAATCCTGGAAGTTGGGGAGGTTGGCCTTCAATATCTTTTCCAGAGTTTGGCTGCATTCCCTTTAGAGCTATCTAAAGAGTTTAGGTAGAAATTTGCTTTAGTTTCCTGTACGAGTTTGGTACATCAATTCCTTGCTTTCCTAACCACTTTGCTTCTGTCTTAGTGTGTCTGGCTGTTGCCCAGAGGTCATCCCTATGGCACAATGCTTTTTTTAAGTTACTGTTAAACCATGAGCAGGAATTCTTTTTGACACTCTGTTTTACCAGTGGGGCATGTCAGTTTATGACTACCACACCAACTGATTGAAGAGTGTAGTAGCTTCATGATTGTTTTAGCAAGATAGAACTGCTGCCATCGCATGGCCCCCAGGTAAAATATAAAGTTAGCTATATTCAGCTTTGTAAATTTTCTTTTGGTCATGAATTTTGGGACATGTTTGTGCTTTATAGCACCTCTGACACATGCGACTATATTAAGGTCATTGATGTAATTGTAGAATATAGCGGCATGTGTAAATGTGTGGGGTCTATTAGTTAAAATGAGGTCCCATGTAGTGTTCTTTGTCTGTTTTTTAATATTGGGTCATGAAGTCTCAGTGATTAGTTGTGACAGGCCTAAATTATCACAAAGGTTTTTTAAAATGTTAGATCTGGGAGCGTTCCAGGCAAAATTTAGATCACCTAAAATAACTGATTCATTGGGGTGGGTGTCCAGCATGGTATTAATGTGTTTCAAGAGTTCTGTGCCACAGTAAGGTGGTCTGTAGTAACCTATAATATTAATGGACTCAGCCTCAGAGAGGAAGAGCTTAATCACTAAAAATTCAAACTTTTTAAGCATTGAGAGGGAACTGAATTCATCAGCTTTAAAGTTATCATTAATATAGATGGCAAGGCCGCCTCCCCTCATTGCTTGGTCCAGACAAAAATGGTTGTATGTGGGCAAAGTGATCTCCTGTTGTGATACAGCTGCGTTAACCATGTCTCTGTCACAATGAGAACATCAGGGTTCATGTGTAAAGCCCAGGATTTGATGTCATCTATTTTTTCAGTGAACTACAAACATTAATTGACATGAATTTTAGCCCTCTAATGGTCGTTAATTCTGTGGGTGAAGCAACAGGCATGATAGAGGTAGGATTAATTTCAACATTTCCTGAGCAAAGTAGCAATAGCATGATTAGTTTTTTGAGTCTAAGGTATCTAATGCTTAGGGTATAAGACTGCTGTGGTACTTGAGTCTTAATCCCTAGTAACAAACTATGCCTAACAGGGGCTACATAGTTGGGAGACTTAACTTGTATAACTAGCAGAGTTAGTATACACACTGGATTTGCAGTGGGTAGGTGAAATACCAGCTTTGGGGTGTTCCCACATCATTTTGGAAATTATCCCATAGTATTAATCTGATTTTTTGGTTGTACTTAACTTTGGGGTGGATTCCAGGGGAAACAGGATTTCCCAGATAGCACAGCATCAGCAATGTTCCAACCAAAAGTGTTTCCATTTTATTGTTTAAATACAATTGGTTGAGACTGAATATAGAAAACAAAAGCTTTCTACTATATAGGCTAATGTTATTTTGAGTAAATTTCTGCAGCAGCTCAAAAGCCTGAAAGAAACAAAGAGGACTGTGGCAAGAATTCAGTGTAAGGAATGCAGTTTGGATAATTGCTTCCTATGATACAGTTTTGCCATGAACATGCAATGTAATTCTACAACAGTTTATACTCCTTCTAGTGGCCACCAGAACTGAAGCAATTCCATTATGCTAGAAGTATTATTAGAATGAAAAGCTTCTAATAATAGTCATAAATTAATCTGATTACGTAGACTTCAGCTGCAATTTAAACCTGATTGAGTCAACTACGGTTTTTACAAAAGTGGGCAGATTTACTTAACCATGTAATACACATCAACCCGTCTACTTTAAAAATGTCATCCCATGCACACCCACCCAATTGCCAGCTGCAGATGTCCATCAATCTGGAGACCATAAAGTACTTGGGTGGGTGGGAGAGAGGGCAAAAAATAACCCAGAGCTGCTCCCTTGCAGTCTGTTCTGTGGAGTGACTCCAGAAATTCATTTGTGGCTTTTTGTGGCCAAAAAAAGAGTCTCCAATTTTAAACTTGGTGCCCTTTCTGGTGCTTCAGTGGTTGATCCTTTTGGGAGGGAGGCGGAGCTGCCCACTCTCTCTGCACTCTCCACAACAGTCAGTGAAGGAGAGGAAAAAAACTCTTGGTGGCCATATGAGATGGCAGTCATGGGGGAAGAGTCTCTGTGTTATAAAAGGGACTCTCTGCAACCCCCTGAGCTGCTCCCTTGCAGTCTGTTCTACGGTATTGCAGGCAAGGTAGATATTTTTTCACTTACCACCTCATCCTTACATGGAGTCAGGCAACATACATCTGATGATGCCATGGTGGATTTTGGAGAAACAGTTAATAAAGTAGCAAGGCTGCCTGCACTCTATAAAACCCTTGGCTTTTGCAGAGATCACAAAGGTGATGATAGTGTTCATGGTTCAGTGCACTAAGAACCCCCTGAGGCTATGGGTGAGCTCCCCACACCAATGTGCAGGTGGACTCTGGCGGTTGCTTCCCCGGGACGAGATCAGGTGGTTAAAAAGCAATCCAACAGCCATTTTCTCAACACTATGTTAAGGTCAGATGAAGAGGACTCTTTTTTTTCCTGTTCTGCTGCTGCTTACTGTGAGTTTTTTGTTACCTATTTTCTCATGCTAAATAGGTAAGCTATGAAAAAGAACAAAGCAATCTGGCTGAGTTCAATAGTATGTCAGCCTCCCTGTCACCGTCTTGGTCCTACCCCAGTCTAACATGTTTTAATTGATTAAAGTGATTTTCTCATTTGCAGCAAAAAAGTCACAGTTGGCAGCAGAACTCAGTTACAAAAATATCCCCCAAAATCTGAATTTCTGGACATTTCTTTGTTATTACTATGGGCATTTTGCATTAAAACGGGTCCCTAGCCCTTGAGACTTTATCGGTTCCTTCTGCTAGTCCTGTCTTGAAGTCACAGTCCTCTGCTTGTGACATAAGTTCATGCTTTCACAGTAGAGGATTATGACTTCTCATCAGGAAAGCAATAGGAACAGATGCAGTTTAAGTGGCAAAGAGCATAGCTTCTGCAAATGCCTTTAGTAATATAAAGAATAGCATTTCCTAAAATTCAAAATTTTTGGAATTTTGTGAGATTTGTGTCTTACTGATAACTATTTTGCAGAAAACTGGGAAATTACTTCAGATTTTGCATTGAAGTTTATTACACATAAAGCATATGGTGAAAGGACTGATAAATAGAGAATAACACATGGTTGGGTGCGTGTAAGTAGAATTCTTCACATATCTGAGGTGCGGGATACTACATAAACCCCAAGAGTGAAGCTTGGGGTTTATAAAAGTATCCCACACCAAGTGTGTGTATAAATTTTTGATTAACACACACCCACCTATGATTTTTGTTTTGTAATTACTTTAGAGCATTTTTAATAAATATGGTGTGTCCCCACTTCCTCCCCTCTCACTGCTAACCTGGCAAGCTGCTTGCCTTTTCTCCTTTTGCTGCTCATAAATCGGCTCCTTCCCCTGGGACAAGAAGATGGTAAAATCTTTTTTAAAAGACATATTTAAAACACCAACAAACATGAACTGCAACTCACAGATGCCAGCTCCTTGACACATGAAGCTGATGCAGGCAATCATGTGCTGCCACCCGCTCACTAAAGCTAACCCCATCTGACTCACTCCACCAATCAGCAGCGATATCACAAACAGCACGTTCTTGACAGGCAGGAAGTGGTTAAGATTGTCTGGTTGCAACACACAATTACAACTGGTTAGATGTTACACTTGTTTAGCAACACATAATTTAAGCACTAAGGGAATATGTTTAACAGGTCAGGAGAGGGATCAGGTGGGGAGAAGGACCACTGGACACCAGGGACTATGTGTTTTGACATGGGGCATGGCTGCGGGTGGGGGAGGGCCTACTGGACACCAGGGAAACTTCATTCATTATACTCGGGCTGGTGATTGTAGAGGGGGTCACTAGACATCAGGGATAACCTATTCTTGGTATCAGGCCAGTGATTGGGGGGGCACTAGATGCCAGGGAAATGTATTTGTTTGTACTCGGTCCCGCAATTGGCAGTCACAGTGGTGGACCACTGGCACCAGAGAAATGTATATTTTTGTACTCAGTCTGGTGATTGGCAATTGGCCGGGGGAGTGGACACTAGCACCAGAGAAAACTTTTAGTTTTACAACCAGGTCAGCAATTGGCGGGGGTGGTGGTGCGCTAAACTCTGGTGAGGCATATGTAAATGGGACCATAATGAGCATGCAGATAGCCACATAGCGCCTCGCATGCCCAATGGGCTCATTTACATGACTGCTGTTGTGAATTCCAAGTAGCACACCTGTGCTATTCATTGTGGAGCCATACTCCTAGACGCATATTGGGGCGGCACTAGTGGGGTTAGCGGTAGCAGTAATGGGTTAGGGCGGACTCATCCTGGCCCTATTCACAGATAGCACAGGTGGGTTATCTGATTGTGAATAGCAACCTTTGACACCTGGGCAATTGCAAAGTGCAATGTAAACTTTTGTGTTGGCTTTGTGATTTTTTGTGAATCTAGCCCCAGAGCTGCAAATCATTCAGGTATATCAGAGCACCAGCACCTAAGATCACATTTTATTTTTGCTTGTCAGATGCAGAGGGTCCATGTCTAGGAAAATGTGTGATCTGTGATGTGTCCATGGCTTGCTTGCAGTGGTCCATGCACTGCAGGCCAAGGTACCTGTGCCTGAAGTGACACAGGTACCCCTTCTGCTTCCATTGCTTCCAGCACTATGTCCCTGACTTGCACTTGGTCAGCACCAGGTGGATCTGCAGGTTTTTGTATTTCATCCACATCTGTTACGTTGCCATCAAAACAACTAGCTGTCGAGTGCCTCTCCATAAGTGTGGATGTCCACAGGATTGACACTGGCAGCAGTACATTATCTCCCTCAATTTCTTTCTCATCACTTATATTATGGACAGCAGCTGCAACTGTGTCCCTCATCTGTTAGTGTTTCAAATGGGCTTGTTTTATGCTGTTCCTCACCAAATTCTCGAATGTTGTGAGCTGTCCCCTTTCTGGTTTTGCAATTGCCTCGGTCTCTTGCTGCTCTGAAACTACCCTTTCCTCTGGATTTTCCACTGACCGCTGCCTTTCTATGGGAAGTGCCTCTGCCTGCTGCTTGTGTTCTGCTGTTTCTTCAGGATGTGCCCTCCGCTCGGGCGCTGCACTTTCCTCAGGATGTGCCTGCTGCTCAGGCACTGCCCTTTTCTGGGAATGTGCTGGTTGCTTGGGTTGTTCCTTATCCTCTGCTTGCTTTATGGGTGCTGACATGAGCTGCTCTTCTGGCTCTTTATAAAAGAGGATTCATTGTCCCTGGTGATAATATCACATTGTTTTGAAGACAGAGATGCTTGTTGAGAATACAGTGGAGGTGGATGTACAGAACATAGCCAAACCCAATATTATTCACAATTTATTATTTACATTTAGAAATAACCTACAAGTGAGAGAGCTGGACTAGGTGGAAGTGATGGTAAATTTGGAAATAATTGGAGGGGTATATTTATACAGCATCTATTTTTATATAAACTATTATTTATAATTTACAGTTTAAACCAATAACTAGAACTTTTTTCTTACCATGCATTTGTTGGGTCCTTTATGAATTGTATGGCCCTATTTGCAGGTGTAGTGACATTGTATCTTTTCCTGCTTAGTGGTTAACTGTCTTGAACTTGCAGCACCAGTGTTTTTTTCCCACCACGTCTTGCTGCCTTTGGTGTCCCATAAAAGTTCCCTGTCCCAAAAGTGGAAGTACAGTGGTACAGTATCTTGCACTGCAGTCTGATGACTGTTATAGCAATCTTCAATCTCCACAAAGGCCACCATACATACTAGTCCCTGAGTTCAAGCCATCCAGCACGCAGCTGCTGATTGGGTCACACTTTTTTCACGTAATAGCCACGTCATGCCTATATATTCCCCAGGATTTGGTTGGCTCACTCCTGAATCCCTAACTTGAGGTTGGTCTCATTTCATGGACACGCGTACATGTCCCCCATAAATACTGTACAGTTCAGTGGCATTTAATTTTGCCTTATGGAGGTCATTTGAAGAATGATAAACCACCACCTTCACATTATCTTCATGACCAAGAGGCTGAATGCACAAATGAGCAATGCTGTTCGTAAAGTGTGCAAAAAGAGGACTCCAATGAAGGCAATACAGAATTACCATGCAGCAGCCAGAATTCTGCTGTCTCTCGCTAGCCTTTACAGTCACCTTTGCCCCCACAAAGAATGTCTGTGCAAGCCTACAGTGTTTACTAGGACGTAACAAGGAAGCGAGGAAGACACTCGGCCATCCAGTTAAGGTGCAGCCAGACAAACCAGGGCTACTGGGTAACTACCGGGAAAAACAATAAATGATGGCGCAGATACCAACATCTTTGGAGGATACGATTTATTTAAATCCTCCTAAACTGCAGCACACCCTAGTGTCTAATCAAAAGGACACCATCAGGAGCAAGCACCCTTACACATCGCCGTCATTGTTTGTATTCCCAACAACATTTACTAGCTGGGCATCAGTGACAACATAACAATTAGTACTCAACCCATTTATGGGAAAATGAGCCTAGAATAATTTATTTCCAAGACTTGTAATTCCCTGTCTCTTGAACCCAATGGAGTAAATCTCTGCATTTAAAAGAGTAATACAATAGTGAAGTCATTGAGATTTGTGACTGTTACTAAATTGATTGTGTTGTCATTTAGCAGGGATAAAACCCTTCCAGATAATTGTAGCTGTATTTGTCTAAATATTTATAGTATATTATGTGTTTATATTGTTACTGTAAATGTTGAAACTAATGTAAAACACAGGACAACTTCGAAAAATACAACCATGGTGGTCCTAATAGTTTTTTTATCCTGTTAAAAAATAAAAAATTTTACTACTGCCATAGTACAGTACTGCTATGCAGTGAGATGCCTCAGCAACCTTGAGCAAACCACATTACATGGCAGTGAGAAGGTATTGCCCTACCACAGAGGCCTTGAGCAAGCCTCATTACAAGGCAGTGAGATGATTCTGTACAGTGCAGTGTTGCCACGGCTGGCATAACCTGATATGCTTTACTTTTTTTTTTTGAAAATTCTATTTATTCCACTGTCCCAGCCTGCCTTCCCCGACCCATCAGGAGCCTCTAGACAGACATCCCTCTGCCATCCACCCTACCCGAATGACCCCTGGAACCTCATGGAGCTACGGCTTACCCCCTGAGTGGGGTTGGGGCAGAGCCCCTATACCCCATTACCTTATGTTTCATTGGTCCGGGGCCATCGGGCGGGTGAAGGCACATTGAGGGCATGTCTCCGGAGCTCCATCTTCCCAGTGATGGCAAGCTATTTTTCTCTTTCTCCCTCCCCTACAGCATGAGACCACTGATGTCAAGGCGCAGGGTGCTGACGTCATACTGTATAGTGGCCACCCATCCCCTACCATTTGGGGCTTGCAGTACTCAGAGCCTCTGCTTGGGGTCAGGCAAGTGTGCGGGCTGTGGCCAAAACCCTCCTCGGAGTAGGCGAGCTGTCATGGGATGCTCCAGCCTATCTCCCCCGGCTGACCCTCCAGCGACCTGAGTCCGCTCCCGAACCTGGGTCGCCAGCGTGGAGTGAGGTGTGGCTTCCAGTGCCTCAACCCTCAGCACCACCGGGCCAGCTCTTTACTTTCTTTTGCAGTGAAGTGTCCACTAGGATAGTAAAGGCACCACAAGATTTTCCTGACAGGATATTGTCCTCACAGGAAACCAATGCCACGTGATGTGATTGGCTGTCGTTTGTGACCTGCAAAATTCTCCATGCAATTCCATTGGCCCTTGCCACCTAGTGGCTAATCCCCATTTCCATTTTCATTGGCTGCCTCATCCTTCGAGCTGATTGGCCACTCGTATTCATTGTCATTTGGAGCCAAATTTGAACCATTGACTGAGCAATATCTCTGCATTTGGAGCTAAAATTCAAGCCAAGGCCTGATCTGTGGTTTTGCGGTTTCATTGCTCAATTCTCTGGCTTTGTTTTGTTTTGTGAGTCATTTTATGTATTCCTTTATTTCATCAGTCATTTGCTTATTTTACTAAAAGTTGACTTCTTTATCACAATAGCTGATTTGACAGTTCCAGTAATGTGTTGACAGTTCCCTTTTTATTGTTGTGTTTTATGTGTCCAATAACACAGTAAGCATTTCTCGGCTTGTTCAATTTTTTCCTGTCTATGGTTTCTGCTCCTGGCCCAGGTTCACCGTCCAAGTGCAGGTATTCATTTACTTATTAGATTTTATGGTCATTTATTTTTAAAATGTGACAAATTGAAGTAATGTGTTTTATTTCCCTTATCATCCATTGCACATTTCCCACCTTGTAAATTGTTTTCTGTCTACAGTTCCTGCTCCCATCTTAATGTTCCTGTCAGATTTTTACTTGTTTGTGAAATGTTATCCTTTTTTTGTTTCCTACAGTATTTCTGTTTATTTCATGTTGTCGGTCTTTGTACCTTCCTGCCAGTAGCTCAGATGTATTCCTGCCCTAATACCTTCTCCTTGTTCCCAATAATGCTATAATTGTGTGTGTAATTTTTAATTAAAAATTGGATGCTGCCCTGATCCCCTGAAACCCAGAGGACAGTGAGTTGAGTTGAGTTCGGCGGAGCCCCCTCCTGATGTTGCTCCAGAGAGAGAGTATGAAGATGGCCTGCCTGGGGGCTTGTACAGCCATGAGCCCAGGGGTCCTGTGTTGCCTTCCTGTGTCTGAATGGAGCTGTTCCAGAATTAAAGAGTTGATTTATGTCCAGAATCAAGACAGTTGTCCAGAGGTTCCCCAGAGAGAGGAAGTCTGTAGTGATCATCGAGAGAAGTAGGAGACCAGCCTGTGGTGATTGCACAGCCAGTAGCCCAGAATGTGCTCTGTTTTGCCCTGTGTTGCCTTCCAATGGCTGGAAGGGGTGTCAACAGAATGAAAGTGTTATTTAACTGCCAGAGTTAAGGAAATTGTCTGGGAGTTTCCAGAGGGAGAGGGAACTTTCCTTTCATGTCCAAGAGACGTTTGGAGCCCTACTTGGGTGCCTGCATGGCCAAACAGCCAATGGAAGCCTGCCTGATGTTTCCAGTGAATAGAAAGTAAAGTGATAAGATGTCCCCCATCTTCCGCCAAGTGAAGTGAGAAGATTTACTCTTCTGTTCAAGCTGAGTCAAAGTGAGAAGATGTCCCCCATCTTCTGCCTCATGTCTGAACCTGAAATGTCTGAGAGACTGTTTTCTGCTAAAATCTGGTGAGAAACCCAGAGACTATGTCCCAGTCAAAAGAGAGCCACCACTGCTAGCTGGCAGTGTGGCTGAAGCAATTTACACCCAGAGTGACCTGAAATTCCAGAGAGAGAGAGAGAGAGAGAATGACTGCCATCTAAGGTCAGTCTATGGAATTAGCCAGGTGGTGTCACCATTGGGCATTACCTATGTGTCTCCCTCTGAGGGTTTATGCCTGGACATGGGGGTTTAAGGCATGTGGCCCTGGTCCCCAGCACTGGTCTGTCTAGCCTTGTGACACAACCAAAAGGAGGATGACAAGCTGCAAGTGAAGTTGAGAGGTATCCAGCCTTTTTAAAGCTGCAAGAGCCAGCTGCTGAGGAGGCCCAAGTTGCAAAAGATGCAGAGGGATGGTTCAAGCTGCAAAAGCCTGCTGATCAACTCAGCTACCCAAGTTGTCAAGTTTCTACTGATCCTAACCACCCCAGATCTACAGTCTACAAGTCTCAGAGACTGTCTGTAAAAGCATGAGTAAAGCCAGGCTTGCCTAGCATCTGGGGAAAGTATAAATAGTTGCAGTCAGTTACTAAGTTTGTCCACCCGGCCATAAAGTTGTCAAGTTTCACCAACCAGCTGTTGTTACAAAGACGTCTTGAATTTAATTTGATAATAAAGTGCACCAATGCTGGCCAACCAGCTGCACCCTACAGGCCTGCAACTAGACCCTGGGTATCCAGGTAGGTCTCTTAGGGTTTAAACTGGTACCAGCTGGGGGATAGCAATGTTAGATCAAGTAAGCTATTACCTGTTTGGATGTATATGCTGGAGGGAGGTAGGCGCTGGAAATGTTATTGGGATTTCTGACAAAGTGATTGGTGTTAGCATTAGCATTTTGTAACAGTTGTTTAGCCTTTACTTCCATTTTCCCTTTTTCTAGCATTTCCCCATGTAAATAAACCATTGGTTAACATTCTTACAATCATCTCATGAGCATATTGTGTATACTGGTCAATAATTACAGGTATGTTGAAATGCAGTTTTGGTTTATGATAATCCATGTGTGGGGTGACTGTAATGGGAGGTGGGTAGATAGACAAATATATACTTTATTTAAAAAGCACCCCTTCCCGGAGTCTTGGATTGCTGTATAATTCCTTTAAAAACAAAATCATTAGAAAACATTTCCACAATCACATTATAGAGTATATAAAACCAAGATCATGATATGGTAGGTACAACATCCCAGGGGGGTTGTACTATGCAAACAACTAGCCCACTGTAATTTACTCTGGGTGGAGGCACCGCACAATTTATCTCTGGGAAAGAACCCCCACTTTTCCGTGCAAGGCAAGGGTAGTGGCCTGCTGGTTCATGATGCCTGGGTTACACTCGTGTGCGCTACAGTCAAGATTGGTAACTTCACAGAATTCTTGCTGATGAATTGTGTTTATTCTCTCATTTATAGAGCCGTTATTGCAGTTAATTTTTATAAACCATTAAGGCCACTAGCCATGATGGCTAGTGACTTTGAAAACTACAATATGCTCTCTAATTTCGCATCAGTTTTTCATAGTTTCTTACTGTGTTTAATTCTTTAAATCTTACCTTTTGTAGTACAATCCCTCATGGCTATTGAAAGGCAAAGGTCAACAGCTCAAAACAAAATTTTTTTTAGCCCATTGAACCATGTTCTGGCAGTAACAGACCTTGATGATTGTTATGACAGGATTCCTGTCTTGTAAGGACTGTGGTCTATCCTGCAAGGAGCAAACCAGTGTATTGTCCTGCAGGCAGAACAACCCCTGGGTGCCATTGCCCTGGCAGAATTACTGTCTTGCTGTGACCGTGGCCTGTCCTGCAAGGAACAAGCTGATGTGCCATCCTGGTAGGTACTTAAACCCTTGGGTGCGACTGTCCTGTCAGGATTCCTGTCTTGCTGTGACTGTGGCCTGTCCTGCAAGTATCCAGATTATGTGCTGTCCTAACCAGCACAGCAACCCATGGGTTATACTGTCCTGGTATGATTACCATCTTGCTGTGATCGTGGCCTGTCCTGTAAGGAGTGCACTGATGTGCTGTCCTGACAGGCACGGCAACCCATGGGTACTACTGTCCTGGCAGGATTACTGTCTTGCTGTGACTGTGGCCTGTCCTGTAAGGATCAATTCAATGTGCTGTCCTGGCAGGCACATCAACCCATGGGTGTGACTGTCCTGCCAGGATTCTTGTCTTGCTGTGATCATGGCCTGCCCTGCAAGTATCCAGATTATGTGCTGTTCTGAGAGGAAGAGCAAGCCATGGGTGCTACTGTCCTGGCAGGATTACTGTCTTGCTCTGATCTTGGCCATCCCTGCATGAAGCAAGCTGACATTCTGTCCTGCCAAGCACAGCAAACTGTGGGGGTGACTGCCTTGGCAGGATTACTGTTTTGCTCTGACCATGTCATGTACTCCAAGGAGCAAGCCAATGTGCTGTCCTGCCAGGTACAGCAACCAGTGGGTTCTACTGTCATGTCAGGATTACTGTCTTGCTGTGACTGTGACCTGTCCTGCAAGGAAGAAGCCAATGTGCTATCCTGACAGGCACAGCAACCAATGGGTTCTACTGTCTTTGCAGGATTTCTGTCCTGCTGTGACTGTGGCCCATCCTGCACGGATCAAGCCAATGTGCTGTCCTGACAGGCACAGCAACCAATGGGTTCTACTGTCTTTGCAGGATTTCTGTCCTGCACTGACTGTGGCCCATCCTGCATGGATCAAGCCAGTGTGATGCCCTGATAGGCACTTAACCTCATGTGTGACTGTCCTGGCATGATCCCTGTCTTGCAAAGACCGTAGCCTCTACTGCAAAGAGGAAGTTAATGTGCTGTCCTGACAGGCACAGTAACTCATGGGTGCAATTGTCCTGCTATGATTCATGTTTTTCAGGTAATGTGCTCTGTTCATTAACATTATGCTTCACATGACAATAGTACTGCTTGTGATTCCACACTTACATAACTTCAGCTATTACTGTCTGTCTTCATTACACACCTGTTTTGCTTCTCATTTATTTGTATCATGTTTTCAGTACTTTTATGTAGAGGCTTCATGGTTGATAAGGACCTGAAGTTGATTAATGCTCTACAGTCAGTGTTACCATGCTCCAATGACCTTCTCTGCTGGTTTCATACTTTACAGGTATATTATCCTTTTAAGTTGGTTAAACAATATCATTTCAAATAAAAAGCTTTACAAAAAGAGTTAGTGGCCATGACAGGCAAAGCATTCCTAGCAGTAGTGGTAAACTACATTCATAAGAACTGGATTAGTTGTGGTAAACCCTTGATCCAACTATGGTAGAGATTTTATTGTGAGGACTCAGAAACAAACAACATCTCTGAAAAGTATCCTTTGTTCACAGTGATCTCTTGTCAAATTACAATACATGTACTGAAAGGTGAACAGCCATAAAGTCCACACAATGCCATGTGTGCCTCTTCCAAAATATATTTTTTATTTACACCTCATTATGGCTGCATGGTGATGTCACCATGGTTATGTAACGCTTTGACTAGGCAAGAGAGAAGGGACAGTGGAAGTATGTGACTGGATACCGAGACTGTCTCCATTCACTGGCTGCTTTGAGGGAAAATGAACCACATCTGTCTGCCTCCTGCTGTTCCTTTGTCTCCTCCTCACCCATCCTCCCCCCCACCACTGCACTAGCTGCACTATTTCCTTGATAAGTAAGAGTGCCTGAAGTAGTGCCTCAGCAGCAAGAGCAATTGACTGGTAGTAGTCTCGCATGCAGTCTTCATTTAAAATGCTTCTTTAAAACCAGTCAAAAAGGCAAGTAACACACTGGTATTCAGGATGATGGTTCTAGCTGGCTGACTGTGTTTTGTTTGTCTTCTTCATGTACTTATTTTAGTTATTTTTCAGGAGTTGATTGCTGTCTTCAGCTGATGCTGAACTGTTTCCATTTCTGCTCCATCAATTATTCTCCCTACAGCATGTCCAACAGGGCTCAATTAACCCTTGGGCTGCTGGCAGAATTTGAACGTGTTGGAAATCTGGACTGATATAATTATCAGTCCATGGCACAGCAAGGGTAAACAGTTCTAGGGACATGGATATGTTGTTCATCCACACTCATTGGCAGGTATCCTTGCCGCTTTAAATCTTGCCGGAAGGTCTTCAAGCTTGCTCCTCCCACCCACCCGGGTGGTATAACTCTCGGCTCCGCCCCATGACGCCAGATCTTCCTTACCGCTTGGAAGCTCAGGTTCCCTCCTTAACGCTCTGCGTTTGAGACTGGTTCCTATTTTTCCGTTTGCGGATTTAAAAATAAATTTTGCAAAAAGACTTCAGTCTTCTATCCCTCGCGGCTGCGATGGACAAATCGACTCCCGGATTTCGGAGATGCCCATGCGACAGAAAGATGTCTGGACGGATCTACACTCCACGTGTGTCTACTGCTTAGGCCTTGAGCACGACCCATGACTTCGACCTGTGCTCATCTTTCTCGGCCTCGTCCTCGAAGACTGTGCTGCCCGATTGCCACTGGGCCGTCGAAGCGTTTCCCTCGGTGAAGTCAAGGAGGCCCGGTTGGCGGTGTCATGGCGGTGTTTCGGCGGATCAGCTCGAGTGGATGGTACGCCCTCGAAGAGGCGGCGCGTGGGCGTATCTTCCTCGGCCGCGGCATTTATCCGCTCTCTCTGGGTTCTTTCTACGGCTTCTTTTGAGAGCTTTGTCTGTCCCTCTCACTAAAGGAGAAGGGCCTGCGTCTGCTGGACCTTATTCTCGGTCCAAAGAGGACAGGGTAAATCCCTCGATTGGCGCTCTTGGGGGCGGGAAAGGTCCCTCTCCGGGCCGTCGACCGTCGGCTTGATTCGACCGCTTCGGCTTCGGCCACCTGGCCTCACGGTGTCCCGTCAGGTCAGTTGACGAGACTCCCACGATAAGTCGAATTTTCCGACCCATTGGCTGGGCTGTCGCCTTTAGCAGCGAGATTCCCCTCTCCCGGTTCCCCGGAGGAGTTGAGATCCGTGGGCTCGCCTGTGCCTCGGTTCCGGAGCCCTTGGATGGACCATCGAGCGAAGGAGTGCCGGTTCCGCCGACACCTCCCGCACCGACCTCGAAAATTCCGGGACTCTCGGTCTCGGTCTCGGACCTCTTCGGCGGTCCAGCCCGATCCCACCGTCATAGGCGGTCTCGGTCACCGGCACCGCCCCGATGGCGGCGTCGCCGCTTCGTCCTCGTCCTCCTCACCGGATGAGGAAGCCGGCGTAAGTGCATCGGCGATGCGAGAACCTTATGTTCTAACAGCTCTCCTGGCGGGGAATACGCCCGACCCGTCGCCTTCCGGCCATTAAGTACTGTCACGGGCAGCCGACACAACCCCTCGACTTATCCGAGGCCTATACAGGCGGTTGTTCGGCCAAAACCAACTGCTCCACGATTCCGGTGGAACCTCCGCCTCCACAGCCACCAATTGGGGCTCCGACCAAGATTCTCGATCGGCTAAGGGTCTACCCATCGGCTGTCAGTTACCCTCACTCCGACCGACCTCGGCAGGTGAAGGTGGCTCAGGCCAGAGCAGCTCTTCGAGGACTCTTCCGAGTCCGAAGATGATTCCTCCTTTTTCTCCAGCGACTGGACTTGGAGTCTTCAGGAGATCAGTCAATGGACGATAGCCCGTCGTCCTTCCTAGGACTGCTTCGGCTCATCTCGGAGTCTACCGGGATGGAGCTCGAACCCGTTCCAAAGCGGGCCAGGTATCCCCTCATGGAGATTCTGGACCGAGGATTCTCCGACGGAGGCCTTTCGGTGGCCGAGGCCATAGTGGGTCGGCACTGGAGCTTTGGCAGCGCCCTGCTTCCTGCCCTGCGCCCGGCCAGGATGGCCAGGAAGTATCAGGTCCCACGGTTCCTTGTCCGGTTTTGAACACCCCTCTGCTGAGGGGTTGGTTACCGACAGCGTTTTCCGGCGCGCCGGCAACGCCAGGGATGTGGACAAACCTCCTGACAAGGAGTCCAAGAAATTGGACTATGTCGGGCGAAAAGTCTACACTGCGTCCTCTCTCGGCCTTCGTCAGGCCAGTTCGGCGTCCTCATGGCACATTTTTCTCATGCCCTGTTGGGCTCCCTGGATGAGGTCATCCCTCATCTTCCCGCCGATCTGCAGACTACGGTTAAGCAGGTGCGGGACCAGGGCAGGAGCAGTGGCCAAACAGCAGCTCCAGACTGCTTTGGATATAGGGGACTCATGTGCCAGATCGGTGGCGCGCCAGTGGCTATCGTCGGCCGTGAGCTTGGCTGAGGATATCCACCTTGCCGGATACCCAGCACAAGTTGGCGGATGTTCCTTTTGGGGACTGACCTCTTGACCCTGGGGTGGAAGGTCACCTGCAGAGGATCGAGAGTCCAATGCCACCTTGGACTCGGTCTCTTCCGCTCAGAAGGACAAAGGCCGCAAACCACAGCCTAAGCCCTTTCGTCCTTCTATGCCCCAGGCGCGCCCGGCCCAGCAACGTCAGGGCCAGCAGGCTCGGCCTTGGCATCCCAAACCCAAGCGGCCGGCTTCCTCTAACAGGAGGCAGGGAGGAAAGGGCCCAGGAGGTCCCTCGGCCGGTCCCTCCTCCAAGCCTGCCCAGTGACGGGCTGAGGGGTGTCGCCCCCATTCCCGTCACCTTACCCCTGGGTCCCCCCGTGGGGGGACGGCTCCGGCACTTCCGTTCCGCCTGGTCCGCTGTTACCACGGACAGGTGGGTCTTGGAGGTGGTGGGAAGAGGCCTGCCTCTGGAATTCGAGCAGGCACCACCCTTCAGAGCCGTCGCCCCTCGGGGGGCTTCGGGATCCCCAGCCTCACTGGCGGCTCGTCGAGCCGACATCGCTCTCCTCCTCCAGAAGGAGGTGGTAAGAGAGGTGGTGGACCCTCCTTCAGACCCAGGGTTTGTGTCCAGGTACTTCCTGGTTCCGAAGCAGACGGGGGCTGGCGCCCATTCTCAACCTACGACCTAAACAAGTTCCTAAGGTCTCGAACCTTCAGGATGGTCACTCTGGCTCAGATAATACCATCCTTGGAGCCGGGCGTGTGGTTCTGCTCTCTCTGGACTTGCAGGGCAGCGTTTTTCACGTCCCTATCCGTCCGTCTCACCAGAGATTCCTTAGCTTCCGGCGGAAGGATCCCTCTTCGAGTTCCAAGCCATGCCCTTCGGCTTGTCTCAGCTCCCAGGGTCTTCACCAAATGCATGGCAGTGGTGACAGCATTCCCTCTTGGCCCGAGGGGTCGGTGTACCCTTACCTGGGCGACTGGCTGATAGCAGCTCCCTCCAGGAAGGAGGCGGAGTGGTCCAGAGATCTGGCCCTCCAGGTCTGCTCTCAACTGGGCCTCCTTATCAACGAGGCCAAGTCGGAACTCGAGCGAGCAGGTGATTCTATTCATCGAGCAGCTAGCGACTCTCTTGAGCCAGAGGCTCCCGGCCGGACAGGGCGAGGTTCTTTCCTCCTTTGCCCGATCATTTCTGGTTGGGCAATTGCGCCTGCCAGGACTTCCTCGCCTCCTGGGTCTCATGGCGGCCTGCACCAGCGTGGTCCGTTGGGCCCGCTGGAACATCGTCCCCTTCAGTGGGGACTGGCCAGCCAGTGGTCACTAGCGCTGCGATCCCTTGGACCAGCTTGTGTCGGTGACACAGGGATGTGGAAGCGCTCTCCAGTGGTGGACCGTTCCAGATCATTTGCAGGAGGGCATCCCATTCGTCGCCCGAGCCGGCGGTCTCTCTATCGACCGATGCCTCTCTGATGGGTTGGGGTGCCCATCTGGGGAACACGGGCTCATGGCCTCTGGTCCCCGGAGTCCCGATGCCACATCAACCTGCTGGAGCTCGGCGGTCCGCCTAGCTCTCACCGCCTTTTGCTCCGTTCCTCCGGGGTCAAGTGGTCCGAGTCCAGACGGACAATACCACGACCATGTACTATCTAAACCGCCAGGGCGGGACGCGCCCATGCTTCTATGCAAGGAAGCTCTCCGCATTTGGTCACTGTGGCAGCAGCCTGGAGGCGGATCTCCTAGCCATTCACGTGGCAGGAGCCTCCAACACCCTGGCCGATGCCCTGAGCCGGATAGGGGCTGCATCCCACAGTGGTCTCTCCTGCCGGAGGTAGTACAGCATCTGTTCTCCCTTTGGGGCACACCTCAGGTGGACCTGTTTGCCTCAGGGAGCAGCGAAGCTGAGTCTGTTCCATGCCGCCCCCTCAGCAGGGCTCGCTGCAGGGGGATGCCTTCTCGAGGCAATGGACCCCGGGCCTCTTTTACGCCTTTCCCCCATTTCCCTTGATCCACAAGGTGCTTCTCAAGGCGAGGAGGGACAAGGCGCAGGTGATTCTGATAGCCCCAGACTGGCCTCGCCAGTTCTGGTACCCAGATCTCCTCAGTCTCAGCTCCAGGACTCCGCGGCAGCTTCCAGCTCGCCCGGACCTGCTCTCAGTCAATCAGGGGAAGGTGTTCCATCCGGACCTTCAATCCCTGCACCTGACGGCCTGGTTCCTGGCGGCTAGAGTTCCAGGCCTTGGGTCTTTCCGACGAGTCCTCAATGTAGTTGAGGCGTCCGGTAAGTCGACCAGAAAATACTATGCCTTCAAATGGAAAAGGTTTTCCATTTGGTGTCGAACAAGGGCTTGGACCCTTCCTCCTGTTCCTTGCAAGCATCTTGGACTATTTATGGTCTCTTTCTAGTCAAGGGCTTAGGTGTGACCCTAAGGGTGCACCTGGCAGCCATCTCTCTGCTTACGGTGGCGGGCGGGAAGCAGTGGGAGTGGCGCAGGAGAGGTGGTCTGGCGCTTTTTCAAGGCCTTGATCACATTTCCCTCCAGTCGGGAACCCCCACCTCTGTGGGATCTACTGCTGGTACTGGCAAAGCTCATGGGCAAGCCATTCGAACCTATGCACAGGTGTGCTTTCTCTCACCTGTCGTGGAAGACCGCCTTCTTGGTGGCTATCCGTCAGCCAGAAGGATGGGAGAGCTCCAGGCGCTTTCCATCGGTCTCCTTACCTGGTCTTCCACAGGGACAAGGTTGTCCTGCGCCCCACCGAAATTCCTTCGAAGGTGGTGTCGGAGTTTCACCTTAACCAGGTGTTGACTCTGCGGTGTTCTACCCCAATCACACCTCCAGGCAGAATATAGGCTCCATACTCTGGACCCTAGAAGGCTCGCTTATTATAAGGAGGCGCACGGCTGAGAGGTCAGGAGAGTTCGCCAGCTGTTTGTCACCTACGGCTGAAGCCGCATCTGGCAGACCTGCAGCCAAGCGGACGATAAGCAGGTGGGTAACCTCCTGCATAGATCTCTGCTATAAGTTGGCGGGCATGGAGCCTCCCAGAGGATAAGAGCTCATTCTACCCGCCATACTGCTGCAACGAGTGGCTGCTTCCAGGGACGCCCTATCCAGGAAATCTGCAGGGCTGCTACCTGAAGTCAGCAAACACCTTCATTACCCATTACCACATCGACCTTGAGTCACGCCGGGATGCTGGTTTGGGGCCTCGGTTCTCAGTCTCTCTTTCCCAAGTAAGTATTGGGGGTGTCGTCTTGCCTCCCTCCTCCCGGAGAACTGCTAGGAG
Source organism: Neoceratodus forsteri (assembly GCA_016271365.2). NCBI lineage: Eukaryota > Metazoa > Chordata > Ceratodontiformes > Ceratodontidae > Neoceratodus > Neoceratodus forsteri. The sequence continues at coordinate 1,711,065 of CM057453.1, forward strand.
TCTGCCAATGAGTGTGGATGAACAACATATCCATGTCCCTAGAAATACAGGTTACTCACCTGTAACAGGAGTTCAGGAATGGTATGTTGTTCATCCCTACATTCCACCCGACCTCCCGGCCCCGGCACAGCCTGAGCTTCCAGCGGGCCAGATCTGGCGTCATGGGGCGGAGCCGAGAGTTATACCACCCGGGTGGGTGGGAGGAGCAAGCTTGAAGACCTTCCGGCAAGATTTAAAGCGGCAAGGATACCTGCCAATGAGTGTGGATGAACAACATATACCATTTCTAGAACTCCTGTTACAGGTGAGTAACCTGTATTTTTGTGATGCAGTCAGGTAATGAAGCAGTATGGTAATGTTCTCAAGTCAGCCCAATGGGGGCGGGAGACATTTCTTGGGAGGCTCACACTCCTTCCTTTAACTGTTGACCAGCAAATAGCATTCTCAAATTTCTACTTCACTGCTAACTGTAGGATTTACACTTAGGTGATTCTCTAAGGGTGTGACCATGGGGGTGGGGGGTTTGGGGGGTGTCGGGGGAAGTACATCACATTATCTGATGAGAAGACTAGCAATTGCAAATAGCATTCTCTTATTTCTACTGCACTGCTGAATATAGGATTTTTATTAGTTCCCACTTTTCTTCTTTTCTGAATTATATATTTCAGAAGCAATCAGATATTATAGCTAAAAAGATAAACAGGTCCATGCTAAGTCTACCTTACTAACATGTATCTATCTGCAGTCTATTCTTTTTTTTTATAATTCAATATACTTTATTAAATTTTTCTTTCAACAACAAACACAGAACAAGACAAAAGGAAAGAAACACTAAGTTTGATTATAGGTACAATCTTGAAGCCAAGAGTGTAAGGAAAAAAAGAGAGAAAAAAAACAATTGTACAACTACAGCCCCCCTCCCAAACTGCCCTCCCCTTCCCAACAGCTCAGCACTCCCTTAAGTTACTATGCAAGTGTCCGGACAAACAATTTCCCCCCAAATAGGAAGGGAAATGAAAAACTGAACAAGTGCCTCCACCAGGAGAGATATTAGAGGAGAAGGAGGGATAGTAGGATTACAACTCCGCTGAAGTAATGGATAGCATTGCATAAAGTAATTCCCATCTACGCTGTAAAAGATAGGGATGCTTCCTTAAAGAAGCAATATGTTTTTCTACCATAAGGACCATCATCACTTCACGATGCCACTCCTGGAAAGATGGGACAGAATCACCCTTCCAATGTCGCAAAATAACTATATTTTCAGCTACTGCAATTAATGACATGTGCGCTTTATGGCAGCTAATCAGGTCATGAGAAAAGAAACCCACAAGGTAAATGGAAGGAGTAAAAAGGTCTTTCTACCCCAGGAGTGGATCCACGGCATTCTTGATTGAGTCCCAAAAGGGGGCTACCTTCACACAATCCCATAAAATGTGACAAAGGGTTCCTTCAGGGAGGTTACATTGGGCACAAATTGAGGAAGGCAGTTTACTCATTTTGTGTAATTTAGAGGGAGTGTAATAAAGATTATGTAAAATTTGAAATTGTGTCAGTCTCAGTTTATCTTGCTTGATGTACTTGTACAGATTACCCCAAACTGAATGCCACATACTGCAGTCAGCAGGAATTCCTAGAGCCTGAGTCCAGCAGCAACAAATACCTGTGGGAGCGGTGGAGTCTAAAGATTGAAGTAGCTAGCGAAAGGCAAGTGTTGGGATGCAGTATGAAGTAAGGTATCCACAATGGATTGCTCCATCACTTTCCATGGTTTAGGTCCCAGAAAAGCTAAGATGGCTTGGGTGATTTGTATATACTTAAAGGAGAACTGTATATATATACTGACCTCCCTGCCCCCGAAAGGCTTACTCCCCAATCAAGATTTTTATACAGGAACCCACATTTTTTCCAGCAGCCACTTACTTTAATTTCATTTCATGAAGTCCGTGAACTGGAAATATGGTGGACCATGCACAGCTACATTTACTGTAACAGTGCGGCACCGCACTACTAGCTAACATTGAAGCAAGTGGTGCGGCGCCGCACTGTTACAGTAAATGGAGCCACGCACAGTCCACTATATTTCTGGTTCACAGACTTTATGAAATAAAATTAAAGTAAGTGGCAACTGTAAAAAAAGAGGGTTTCCTGTATAAAAAGCTTAATTGGGGGTAAGCCTTTCGGGGGCAGGGAGGTCACTATTTACAGTAGTAGCCACAGATATTGCCAGCTATTTCATGAAATTTCGGTGATAGTTCTGGAGAAATCTCCTGCGTTCTGCATAACCACAGTAGAGGCAGCAGAGAGAAACTCTTTAGAAATTTCACGAAATATCTGGAAATAGCTGGAAATGTCTGTAGCTACTACTGTACACAGTTCTCCTTTAATGTTAAAAAATTTTGGAAGTTGGAAGCACTCACTGACCTCTTGGAATGTCAACACCTTGTCATCCTCCAAAAGGGAGAAAATTTGCAGGTCCTTAGTTTGAGGCTTGAAGGATAATAGTATCTGTCAACTCACAATCCAAATGTTGGGGTTACCAAAGACTGGTTGTGCCAGCACTCTGGTCCAATTATGCACGTGCTTTTAAGGACCAACCCATCAGCATAGAGCATAACGCAACCGGAAGTTCGGAACTCTTGATATACAATAGACTGCAGAGCTGAAGACCAGACAGATGAGCGAGTGAAGTCTCAATATCTAACCAAAGAGGCTTATAGTAAGAAGTTTGGCGCTGGTCATGGAGATCACCCCATAGAAAAAGTTTACATGCATGTAAGGTGCAATATAATAAGAAGTAATTGGGGAGCCGTAGGCCACCACAAAACTGGGAGACTGTCAGTTTAAAACAAGAACAATGGGTGGCAAGGCCTCCAAAGAAATTTGTTAAGCAACCTCTGTAGATGTAAAAAACAGGATTTGGGAAAATGAAATCCGAGCATGCCCAAGGGATAAAGCAGGCAGGGTAACACATTCATTTTAACAATGCTCACTCTACCCCATAAGGTCAGTGGCAAGGATGACCATCTTTGTAGATCAGGCTTTAATATATGTAACAAGTGAATGAGATGGTCTTTTACCCTAACAGTGACAGTCTGGGATAAACAGACTCCCAGATAATTCAAAAAATGGAGTTCCCAGATGAGACCCAGACATGTGATGTCACTTTTATAAACTAAGCTGTTTAAGGGCAATACCTTTTTCTCACTCATATTACATTTATAGGAGGAGATTTGTGAAAAGTAGCTAATTTCCCTGAGGACAATAGGAAGTGTAGTGGCCAGGTCTTCCAGGTGCAACAATAGATTGTCCATGTATGCTGACAAAAGAAACCTATTCCCACCCACTGGAATCCCTTTGATCTCTTGATAAGAATGCAAACTGCATTACAGGGGTTCCAGACATAAATTAAACAACAATAGGGATAGAGGACATCACTGGCGGGTGTCACAATGGAGAAGGAAAGGATCGGACAAAATGTCATTGCACCAGATGCGGGCAGTGGGGCCACTGTACAAAATTCTGACCCAGCAAACAAACTTGGGGGGGGAGCCAAATTTAAGCAGAAGTGAAAAAAGGTAAGCCCATGACATTCGATCAAAAGCCTTTTCTGCATATAGGGAGGCCAGGGCCTCTGGGAACCTGCCCTCCCCAGACGCGGATATGAGATGGTGAAGTTTATGGACATAATTGCTCAAGAGTCTGCCTCTCATAAAACCCACTTGAACTAGGCAAATCAGTGAGTTCAAAACTGAAGATAAACTATTGGCAAGAACTTTAGAAATAATTTTTAAATTAGAGTTTAAAAGAGATATCAGGCAATAACTATCCGGTAAGAACTCTTCTTTGTCTGTTTTTTAAATGAGAGTAATCAACGCTTCCAAGAATGAGGTATCTGTTGCAGCAAATGAAAACCAAAAATTGTACAATTGTGTAAGGAACGGGTGAGTTCAGAGAGGCAGTCTACATAAAAATTGTTACTAAAACTGTCCGTGCCAGGTGCTTTAGCTAAAGGTAGTTGTCGAATAGCACACTGATCCTCCGAAAGAGAGACTGGCTGGCCTAACACATGCATCAGAGAAGGGTCCAGGACAAGTAAAGGAAAGGGGTCTAAATACGTTGTTATACTATCCATCAGAGATTGCCCTGAGAGCTCTGAGTAAAGTTTCTCATAAAAGGAATGGAAAATAGTCGTGATTTTTCTAGGCTGAGTCTAAATATCAGCATCTGGGCTAGCCCATATTCCAGCAATGGTTTTAGAGGAGTTGATCTGATGGAGCTGTAAAACAAGTAACTGCCCAGCTCTGTCTATGACTCCAAATACCATAGTTTAGCATGCTGCATGACCAAGTCAGCCTTTTGGGTTAACAAATCTGTATACTGTGCCCGTAGCACACTAAGTTCAGACCATATATGTTCTGGAGTGTTCCTACTATTGGTATCATCCAGTCTTCTAATATCTCAGAGGAGTTTCTCAAGCTTCGTTTTGAATTTCTTGGATCAAATGGAAGTGAGTCTAATGAGCTTTACTTGCACAGTGCACTTTGCTGCACCCCAAAGAACATCTAAAGCAGAGACAGACCCCTCATTATGTAAGAAGAAGTTCTTTAAAATTCTTTTATATGACCCAGGATGTCAGGGTCCTTCAAAAGCTGGGCATTGAGAAATCAGAGCATATCATGTTCCCCATGTCCCCTAAGAGTATGAAACTTGCTCACTGATGCATGGTCTGAAATCACTTTAGAGTGAATGGTAGATGCCCTCAGACCAGGCAAACTCTCCTAACTAATGAGAAAATAATCAATCGTAGAAGAGCTACTATGCAGAGGGGAGAAAAACGTACATTGCCTCTCTGAGGGGTGCAAAAGGCTACAAAGATCAACCAGTCCAAGTTCATCCATTAATTCTTGAAACCCCCTCTGTTCAAGGGAAAGACCCCCCGTCCAAGCGTCCGATCTATCCAATTCCGTTTGATGCACAATATTCCAGTCTCCCCCTGGAAATAAAGAGCAACAGGACAAAGAAGATAAAAAAGGAGCAAAGTTGAGTAAAGAAAGAAGGATAATCAGCATTAGGTCCATAAATGGAGCCCAACACTACCAGCGAAGCCCCAACCTTTCCTTGTAAAATTATATAATGATCTTGAGGGTACCACAATTCTTGAACCAGTTGAAAGGAAACATTGGGGTGATCAAGATGACCACAGTCCCCCTCCTGGAGCTGCCACCTGCCCCATTGACTTGCCCTACCCATTCACACCTGAAACATTGGACCTCCTCTCTCTGCAAATGAGTCTCCTGTAGGCAAGCTATATTAGACCGAAGCAGCTTAAGATGTCATAGCACCATGTACCGCTTGCACCTATCTTGTCCTCCTTTGATGTTCCAGCTCACTATCCTATAAGGGTCTACTGACATTATGGTGGTTGGAAGATGTTGAACCCATAAGGTTTATTTTTGAAATAGTGAGTTGAAAAATAGGAATTGCTGAGCTGCAACCATCCCCCCCACCACCTATAAACCCCACAACAAACCCCTTAAAAATAATTAAGAAGACACAAGTATTATCCACCCTCCCATAAAAAAAATACCAGCAAGAAGAACACTAAACTCCAAAGCAACAGTAGAAAGGATTGCCCCCGGTCCCAAAGACCACCACTCCAAAAAGAACAGGCCCATGATGATAACAATTCACCGTCACCAGGCCCCCTCCCCTCCCCACAGCCACAATATATGTAACTATTAAAGTAGAAACAATAAAGACAGAAAAACATTTTACCATGTGGCTCAAGTAACCAACCTGGATTACAAAGACACTAAGCTAATATATGAAAAAACAATGAAAAGGAAATTTTAAATATCACAATTCAAGGAAGGAGATGAGCTGTACAGTTCCACCCTAAGCAATAAGCAACATTCTGAAACTTTTACATAGGTATTATTTGTAGTACTACAGAAGTATCAAAGGTAAAGCATCCAAACACAGGTCCCAGTGATAGTGCCCAGAGAGGATTTATGTGATAACGGTGGCTACTAATGGATGTGGACCACAAAAAGTGACACAAAAACCACCCGACATGAAAAGGGCAATGGACATTATAGTGACGGTCACAAATAGTGACAGTCACTTACTCTAGCATGATAAAAAAAATCACCATACGTATTTTTATGCGGGGGCTACACCCCCGTACCTCCCTCGGGGGCCAAGCCCCTGCGTCCCCCAAATAAATATAGTCAACTCCAAGGGGGTATGGACTTAAGGGAAAACACACAAAAAAAGCCCAACAAATTTTTTCTTTTCTTGTGCTAGACCCAAACCTGGGTTGCTGGCTTCAGGGGCGGTAGTGTATACAGCTACGGTAAACAGCCAGCTTGGCAGGGCTAGGCCAATCATCATTCTATATCCTGCTGTAGCAAGTGTAGCTTCCTGCTACACTCACTCTATAGGATATAGTGACCTTTTTCACCAGTTGCTCTACTTACAAGCGCTATTATTGAGTCGCTCATATTGAGTCGCACAATAATACCTGCTCATATAGGGAGCAACCCCACAGGGATCTAATGCAAATGCCCACTCCCAATAAGTGCATGTATTATAACATCTAATTACACTGATGATCTTGAACTACAAAATAACATTATTGAAGGTGGTCTGTAACCTCTGTAGTTAACTCTCTGAGAGCTTAATATGTTTGAACTTCAGTATATTCTGGAGATATATATATATATAGACAGCAGCCGTCTTCCAAGGGTTAATAATCCCTGAAGAACAGCCAGTGGATAAGGAGACCCCTCTACCCACACATACCTGGTAGCAACGGTGGTCGTCATGTTCGTTCCTGATGCATCACCTCTCCCAATGGCTAGCAGTGTAACATCTGGAGAAGTAAGCTCTCTAATAATGCCCCTATCTGAACTTTGAGTACCTTGATCTGCTCCATGCATATGTAAATCCAAAAAATAAAATCTCTGTGCCCCTCTCTACCTTATGCAGATGAAAACACCTCTAACAAAAGTTTTGGGGGACCAAAGCGGGTCTGCTACCAAATTATTAGATCAAAGAGCCCTCCACACCAACACTGAGCTTGCACAATTAGGTTTATAAGGAATGTAGAGGAAACTGGCAAAAGGAGAGCTGCACATGTACCGAGGTGAAAGACCCGATGTAAATTGGCACCTCTGCTAAAGAACGGTTTCTGCCTACCTCTTTAAACTAAGTTGCTAAGGGAAGAGGGGGAGAAAGAACATGCAGCCTGGCACTCAAGACTACTATTCTGTGGTATAGGAGCAGAGTTTCCTTTTGAATGAGGGCATCTCAAAAGCTAGATGGTTATGGGAGGTATGCACTGGTTTTTTAGCAGCTCACTAACTGCAATTACCTCTAAATGCTGCTAATGCTTTAGCACACCGTGGGACACAATGTAACTATGTGTAACCTCAAATGCCTTTGATGCCATTTACAAAACCATGGGAGACAACTGAAGCCGGCTGAAAAGCATATATTTTGACAGATTAGTTTAATTAATTTTTCAGTGATTAACAGTGACTCGCTCATAAGTCAGGACCCTTAAATGAAGGGTATCTAAAAACTCCCCAAAAAATGACTTTGAGCAAGTATATATGGTATATTAAAATACAGTTTTACAAAATGTATGAGAGGGCAGTTAGTGGAGGGTACTTAATCCCCCCCATGTCCCCTTTGCTACAGGAGAAAGTGTAATGAGAAAGCATATAAACAAAAAAAGGACTAACAAGAAATTGTAAAGAAACAAAAGCTCCAAATAAGGGTACTAGGGGACATAAAATGTAACTTATTCACAAAAACTTTAACACCGAAAAAAGGAGAGCTTTTTATACACAAAGAGTGGCCAATCCCTGGAATAGTCTTTCCTGAGGATATGGTATCCAGTAAAGGTAAAAATCAGTTTAAAAATAAGCTTGGCAATTATTTGTTAAATGGAAATGTTCTAACTTATTTTGCATAGACTTGGAGCACATATGGGCCTAAAGCCTTTCTAAAGCTCCAGGATCTTAGTATGAATCTTGGTATACAGTCAGCAATTAATAAATGCTTGAGTCTGGGGTCAGGCTGTAAAACAGAAAGGCATTAATAACTTCTATGCTGGCTTGGTAGAAAGCAAAAAAGACTCAGTGTTCTCTCAGCATACCGGCCAACCTAAAGGAATCAAATCAGCAAGCCATGCACTAAAAATACCACCAACAGCTTAATCTGGTTCAAGGTCAGTTGGCATTCATCTGTATCCCCCTCCCCCGGGTCGTGCCTGAAAATAGGCAGGATTTGTCTAGTGCACTTATCCGGTCAACAAAAGCTAAATAAATAAATAAATAATGCAGAACTCTGGCTTATGATCTGAACTCAGCAATTCCTACACTTGAAAGTCCAAATTCCAGGAGACAAACTAGCATGGATTATGGTGATAGTTCAAAGTAAGAAACCAGTTCAGAGAAGGATCTCTGTACAAAGCCGCAGAACACAACCAACCGCACCTCTGCACAGTATAAATCAGGATTTAAATACGAATGGGGAAAGTGGATTGAAGTAGGATGCAAGAGGAAATGAAGGAAGGGGAATAAGCAGGCAAAATAATCACAGAATAATTGTGTCCTTTGTCCGAGCAGAGTCTAAAACCCCATTTCCCCCCAGACTATACTCTGCTTCTAAAAGGATACTTGACTCACAGGTCCGGGATCAAGGCAAAGAGAATGGTTACAGATTGGATAGCAGATTGCAATGGACTACTCGTTCGATGCAGGATGCAATGTCTCTCATAAAGCCATATCCCACATGAGGTGAAAAGCCATTTAGAAATATATTGTGCCACATCGTCAGTCCTCTGTAGGGAACCAATGAATCACCAGCACTTAGACCTTTGAGAGTCCTCTTGCTCATCCTCACAGCTCAAACCAGGATCCAGGTGCGAATAAGGAAGGTAGTTCGAGGAGGGTTGTAGAATCGAACACACAGAAGGGAAAATAACAACGTGCTGCTCAATTACAAGGAGAATCTTCAGTCCAGTCTCCCTCTGGACTTGTAGAACTCATCTTCCAGCTTATAGCAAACAAATGAAGAGTCAAAGAATTAGTCAGACACAAAGTCCAATGCCAACAGTAGACCAGGAGATAAAACAAATAATGGAGATACCTTCGGAAAATGCAAGTGGAGGGTTTAAACAGATCTGCGTAAAGCTTTGACAATTCAGACTGGGCTTGCTCACTGGAGTCAAACATTTTGGGAATCCCTTGCAATTACTCTGAAGCCTTGCTTGATACAGCATATGGAACCGTATCTGGGCTGCTAATAGTTTGGAAATTTCCATTCTGTAGGCTGCTTTCTTCAGTCGAACTGATCGGTGGAGGTACTGTGTGATTCTCAACTTAAGCTTTGACCTTCTCCAGATATCTCCTTAACTTCCCTGATTTTGTTAAGCAGATGTATCTTATCCAGATGATTTAAACATTTTAAAATCAGGGGATGAGGTGAGGAACCAGAGAGGGAGTGGGGAGAGGGCTTGATAAGCATGCTCAACAATATAGATGGGGCCATTGGAGGAAGCGGTGGCAATTTTTTCACTGAACGTTTAGATAACAAGGATTGCACTCTGTCCCTCTGAACCCTCCGGCAGTCCGATAATGACTATCTTATTTCTTTGACTGCGTCCCTCCAGATCCTCCAATTTATCTTCCATATGAACCAGTTTCTGACAGAGGGACATGGTTTCAGGTTCAACACGGTTGTGCCAGTCCTCGCTTGAACTAATCCGAACTTTGGCATCACCCATCCTTTGGATAAGATGTTCTGTGGAAGCTCTAATTGTTTTCTGAATATCACCCATAGGGGCCACGACGCTAACCAGTGTGTGCTGTGCTTTACCCCTATGGGTGGTCTTTGGCCCAGTGCTCTGGTAGCTTGGCACACAGCATGGCTACCATTGGCTGTGCACCACACTACCACAGCCTGATATTCAGATGGATAGCACAGTCAGTTCAGATTACGCTATCTGTTTGAGTATGGTGCCAGAAATGGCCATCCCTATTGTTTTGCGTGGTACCTCTGTATTCACAAGCAGACAACCGTGTTTTCTGCTCCTTGATAATAAGCTGAATAATAAGCTAAAGGTCTGCCTTGAGAGGCAATATTTCTTGCAGGAAATAATCTTCTGTAAGCAGCTGAAGTGGGATCAGCAATCTGGAGCCAGGGCAACAGCTTTGCTCCTTTTTGCCGCCTTGTCTCTCTCCGGTGTAGTTGGAGAAGTATAATGCACCGCTGCTGTTTTCATCTCTGTATCCATTTCGGGACTATTTTCTTCTATCCCAAAGATTGCTAGATTATTCACAATAAATTGAAAAACAAAAACTGCGAAAATGCAAGTTAAATGAATGCTATAATTATATAAATCGGTAGGGTGAGGAGCAGAGCTGAGAAGCCAAGCTGCCTACACAGCACGATGCATCATGTTACTCCCCCTACAGTCTTTTCTTAATTGCATAGCTTTCCATTCCTCTAATAACATTTTTTCAAATAAAGATGGATGATTGGACCAGAAATATAATCAAACAATGTATATGGATTTCCGTCTTGCTTTTCCTCTGAATATTCTAATGCACAAAAGGAATGGAAAGCATGTTGAACATGTCTGTTCTAAAATTATATTTGTGCAACACATGAATTTGTTAATATTTAAAGTTTGCAGCAAATGATTCATACACTTGGCATTGAGCTAATTACCTCTTTTCTGGAGGCAATGGAGAATGATGTATGGAATATCTAGTGCTGATGGGGGTGACCTGTGATTGCAAGGCTCTGGGGGGCATTAGTTTAAAGTAGTGTCACTATGTCCAAACCCTCTTGTGGGCACTGCATAAAATGAAACTGTAAATAAGAAGGTCATGCCACCTACAACATGGGGTTCAACCAACATGGGGGGGGGGGTGTCGCCTTATTTTGAGAAGTACTTCCGAGGACTTTTTATGCCTCACTCAAGTCTATAAATGTGGTTGTCAGTGGCAAAATTTGGACTGTATCTACAGTAGCATAATTCTATTTACTGCATAAAAGTAATTTATGATACCAGCCTCTTATTCGGCTATTTTATTTACAAGTTTTACCAGGAAAGACATACTGTACTAAGCTGATCTCCTGTGTGTGCACGTGTGTGTGTCTGTGTGTGTGTGTGTGTGTGGCGGGGGGGAGGTTGGTGAAAAATATTGTAGACAGCCATTGATTTTCAGGTGGGGATGGGATATAAACTGCTTTATATTTGAGAAGGGAAGTGATACTGCAAATATACAGATCACTGGTGAGGGCTCACTTGGAATACTGTGCCCAGTTCTGGAGTCCTCATCTGTGAAAGGGCATAGATAGGCTGAAGTCAGTGCAGTGAACGGTCACCAAAATGATGCAGAACCAGCAGGGCAGACCTAGTGAGGAACAACTAGAAACTTTGAACATGTACTTTCTGGAGGCCAGAAGGGAGAGGGAGGACCTGGTAAGAGATCTGTAAGTTTCTAATGGGTATAAATAGAGTGAATAGTAAAGGCCTATTGATTAGAAATGGGGATGCATTCATGAGGGAGCACAGTTGGAGGCTGATGGTGGTGGTGGTGGGGTAAGTTCACTAAAAATACCACCAACAGCTTAATGTGGTTCAATTTCAGTTAGTTACCATCTGTATCTCCCCCCTCCCCCTGGATGAGGCTGAAAATAGGTAGAATTTCTTAGCCCTCCTTTCCCAGTCAACAAAACTAAATAAGTAAAATAAATAACATCCAGGATGGATGTAGGATGTTCTTCCTCTGTGAAGTTCTTTTTCACTTCTACTTTGAGCAGATTTGATGGTCCCTCAGTCTTTATTTGTCACCAGTGTCTATGTTGCTATGCTTGGGAGGATGAGGTTAGACTGTATGATAAAGATAGTCTTGTCAATCATGAAGTGTTTCCAGTGCTAGACAGCACACTGAGGTGTCCCGAAAGATGCAGGAGAAGAATAACGGGCTCACTGCAGTGGTGTGGAGGCTTTAAAATGGGGAAGAGGAGAGGAGGTTATAAAGAGCACAACAGGCAAAGAAGCTAGGACAATGTAAATATTTGTTTGGCAAGGCAAGGCTTTGAATACCATACCAAGTTCCCCAGTGCTTCAGGCATATGGCATCGTGGGGTAGAGTCAGGAGAACAAGCAGTGACTAAGCAAGCCGGGGGCAGCATTTTGTGGTACTGAGTACAAAACTGAATTTGCTGGCTACACACCTGGGAGGCATGCATGAGCCTTCTGGTGCTTCAGTGCCATTTTGTACTATGACTGTGCTGTGGTGGCCAGCACGCTCAGTTCGAGCTACCCAACAGGGTTTTAGTTATGATGGGGCATTATTAAAAATATAACAGTTTTTCGAATACAGGGCCCCATATTCAGAGCCGGCTGGCTGCTTGTGAATACAGAGGTACCACGCAAAACAATAGGGATGGCCATTTCTGGCACCATACTCAAACAGATAGCGTAATCTGAACTGACTGTGCTATCCATCTGAATATCAGGCTGTGGTAGTGTGGTGCACAGCCAATGGTAGCCATGCTGTGTGCCAAGCTACCAGAGCACTGGGCCAAAGACCACCCATAGGGGTAAAGCACAGCACACACTGGTTAGCGTCGTGGCCCCTATGGGTGATATTCAGCCCAAACATGCAAATGAGCTCATTATGCATGCATGACACTAGTGGGCCACTTGCATGCCCATTATGAGTTCATCTGCATGCTGCTGCATCGGCCGAGTGTACTGGGCATGGTCCCCCCTCCCAAGCCCCAATCCCTGACCATGTAAAAGGAAAAGAAATCCCAGGTGGTCCAGTGGTCCTTCCCAAGCCCCAATCCCCACATCAGTATACATAAATGAAATCCCCGGTGGTCCAGCAGTCCCTCCCATGCCCCAGTTCCCACATACCGTATGTTAAAACGAAAGTCACCCAAGTGGTTTAGTGGTCCCTCCCAAGCCTTGTTCTCCTGTGATATGAAAGGTGAAGTCACCCTGGTGGTTTAGCTGTCCCTCCCCAGCTCAGATACCCTGCCAGAATACTGAACATGTTCCCTGATTGTCTAGCAGTACCCCTGCAACCCGAGCCTGCCTGTATCATACACAACTCCATCCCTTGTGGCCTAGTGGACCCCCACACCCCCACCCTTGCATGTAGTGCCCCACCACCTTGCTCCCACCATTCCACTCTGAGAGCCAGGGTCCACTAAGCCAACAGGGACGGAGTTGTGTATCATACAGGCAGGTCGGGGTTAGGGAGGGGGTACTGTTAGACCATTAAGGAACATGTTCAGTGTTCTGGCAGGGAATCAGGGACTGGGAAGGGACTGCTAGACCACCAGGGTGACTTTTGTTTTAACATACTGTATGTGGGGAATAGGGCATGAAAGGGACTGCTGGATCACCTGGGATTTCATTTTTGTATACTGATGTGGGGATCAAGGCTTTGGATGGTATGCTGGACCACTGGGGATTTCTTTTTTGTATACTGATGTGGGGATCAGGGCATGGAAGGGACTGCTAGACCACCAGGTTAGCCAGCTCTTGATCATGTGTGGAATCGTGGATGAGGTGCAGGGCACCCACCACCTCTGTACACTGTTAAGGGTTGGGTTTCAGAAATGTTAAACTGTTTCGTGCATGTGGCAGTTTAGCACTTCTGAAAACTATCAATATCCTGCTGTGCTGTGTGTGCGTGGGGATTCCTCATTTGCATATGCACAGTGTGATATTGTGTACGCTGGGCATAGGTGGCCTTTGAATATGGCCACACCCCCGATGGCCCGGTGCTATTCCTGAGTTAGTGCAGTGCACACCTGGTTTGTGCAGCCCTAACCTTTTGAAATTGGGGCCCATAAAGCACTATTCAACAGCAGTATGTAACCACTATTGTTATAGACCAAAATGTGCTGAGACATCATACATCCATACATGCAGCAATGCCTTTAACAATGTCCCTGACAAGATGTTAATGCAAACATTTAGCTATGTATTGTTGGTATAAAAGTGCAGAATATTTGTTTTCAACTAGGTTACTAGATTGGATACAAATGTGTAGAAAACAGTGTAATGTTTACTGTACAGAGGCATGTTGTCAAGGTCATTCAATTTAACCTTTGTCGATTGCATAGACATGTTCTTTATTCATCATTAATTCTTGACATCTGCTTCAATTTTTTCATAACTCACATAAGAGCAATTTTTATTGACATTTTTATATTCTTATGATAGCAATAAGGTGTTTATTTAATAAAATCATGTATTTGTTCCATAATGGTGCTCTTTTGTTTCCTTCTATTTATGTTCTTTCTGACCTTGAAATAGCAGTTTCCAAATGACACAGCAATCAATGGCTTGATGACCTTGTCTAACTACTTTCTAATAGAATACTAATCTATTTTGGTTATTTAGAGATGCTTCAGCAGCGAGGTCATGTAAAAAATGACTAACATCAGAAATATGTTGAACTTCATAGCATTGCTAAAGAAATGATAAAGGACAACTGGGAACAAAAGTAGCATCAATTTCTGAATTTACTGCTGAGGTTCCAAGTCGTTCTGTTCCTGACATATAGTACACTGTTATCTTTTATGAACAGATTTGTGACTGTGTTGTTGGTAGCCTGGTAAGAAATGCAAACATTTGCAATTAATAGAGATAACATTAGAGAAAAACAAACTGCAAACATGGGGTGTGTTAGAATTTTCAAAAATACTGCTGATTACATGTGAAAGTCTGAATATTTCATGCTGGAAGGGACACAATTGACAGCGAAGAGCTTCTTCACTGGACTGAATAGTGTGGTTGATTTCAGCCTTAATAAATACACATGTACTGTACAGCTAGCAGTTTTGGACTGATGTGTGTCTGCCTTCGTTTGCTGCTCATTTTAAAAGAGTCCGTGTCATTTGATGAACATTTGGACAACATAGAACCAACTGAATTAGAATCTCCATCAAGTCCAAACCAGTCATCTTATGAAACTGTTATCATGTTGAGGCGTCGTACACTCACTGATCAACTTGACCAGGACAGTCAGTCTACAGACTTTAGTGGAAGCAATGCGTTGTATGCTGTGCCTGAAGAGGCACATACTCTTGCATTTGGCAGCTATACACCCAGATCCAAATGCAAGAAAATGTTGCTTTTGCATCCATATCAAAAATCCATCTGTGAAGCATGGTTCACTCTCAGTCGTCGCCTGAAGCACAATTATTTTGTGCAGCACAGTAGATTGCATGGTCATCGACAGACATCTCAGTCCAAAGACAATAGCTATTGCACTGCTAGATGGTTCTTTGGCAAACAAAAACAAAGACTCAGAAATTATATTTAAAAATAGTTAATCAGTAAGGAGTATGCAAATGTGCTGTGTACACTAAGGAAGCATAACTATTTATATATTCTTGCACTTGATAATTTTTTATAAGATGTGATTATATGATTATATACATATATATATATATATATATTCATTGCAAAAAACTTTGTTAATGCATTTGTTAGGTTTGAAGCAACAAAAGTAGGGAAATGAGGCATTCGGGTTTCCAACCCTTACACCTCCACAACTCCTACCACCCCACACCCCACCCTCTATATATCAACAGGCATTGGGGTGTGTCTTGGGGTCATTGGCCCTATCTCTCATCCCATTCCATGTGTAAGGAAGCTGTGATGGTACATTATGGGAGAATGGGGTAAGAGTTAGGCCTGACGACCTAAATGTGTACTAAGCTGCGTTCAGTGAAAAATCTGTATCTCAAACTGTTTTTGAGATATAGGGACCAAAAGGTACTGCATCTGCCATAATGTTATCCTATGGGAAATTTCCACACTTTGAAATGTTAAAAGTAGGGAAGCAATGTAAATTTTGTCACCAAATCAGCAAAAGCCACTTCTGTGGGGCAAACCCTTTCTACCCTGAAAAATTTAGCCCAAAATTCCAAACCATTTCTTTGCAGTGAAGTGCCAAAGAAACAGTAACATTTAAAAAAAACACTTTTCATGAACTGTCAAAATCCATTTTATCGAGCTGAATCCCTTTTCATGAGCTGTCAAAATCCCTTTTCATGAGCGAATCCTTTTTAGCAAGAAAGGGCCTTCCGGTTGTCATCTCACGAAAAGGGATTTTGACAGCTCACCAAAAGGGATTCACTTGTGAAAAGGGATTTTGACAGCTTGCGAAAAAGAAAAACTTTTTATAATCCCTTTCTGTGTGCTGTCAAATTCCCTTTTCACCAGCCAAATCCCTTTTCACAAGCTGTCAAAATACCTCTTCATGAGAAATCCCTTTTTATGTGGTAAGGCTATCTGGTCATCATCTCACGAAAAGAGATTTTGACAGCTCATGAAAAGGGATTTCTCATGAAAAGGGATTCTGACAGCTAGTGAAATGGGATTTTGACAGCTCACAAAAAGGGATTACTTTTTAAGATCCCTTTTCACTGTCAAAATCCCTTTTCGCAAGCCAATCCCATTTTGTGAGTTGTCAAAATCCCTTTTTGCGAGCCAATCCCTTTTCATGAGGCAGGGCCATCTGGTTGTCACCTCATGAAAAGAGATTTTGATAGGTGGTGAAAAGGGATTAGCTCATGAAAAGGGATTCTGACAGGTCACAAAAAGGGACTGGAAGCGAGTCTCGAAAAGGGATTTTTAAATTTAAAAATGAGCATTTTTTTCACTAAAATAAAGTAAACTAAAGGTACAGAAGTGTGTAGGACATCCCCGTGAACAAAACCCATACTTGGATATCTACAGAAGACATTCCTGGGGCAAGTTTTAACATTTTGTTACCTACTTTGACTTCAGCAAAGCTTTCGATACTGTTCCACACAGAAGACTGATTAATAAGCTGGGTAGGCTCGGGGTGGGCCAGAAGTTCATCAGCTGGGTGGCAAACTGGTTGACGGGCAGAAAAGAGTGGTGGTAAACAGTATACAGTCAAAAGAGATGCAAGTCACAAGTGGGGTACCGCAGGGATCAGTCCTGGGGTCAGTCCTCTTCAATATCTTCATCAGTGACATTGCAGATGGACTGGAGGGTAAGATTTGTCTGTTTGCAGATGACACCAAGATATGCAAAGATGATCCAGATGGGTGGGAAGAATGAGAAGAGATCTGTATAAACTGGCAAAATAGTCAGAAGAGTGGCAACTGGGGTTTAACGCAAAGAAGTGCAAGATCATGTACATAGGGAAGAGAAACCCTGAAGCCACGTAGAGGCTGGGAGGGAAGTTGCTGACAGTCACAAGGGAAGAAAGAGACTTGGGCATCATCATCACAGATGACCTGAAATCATCCAAGCAGACCACTAATGCAGTAGGTAAGGCTAAGGGGATGTTGGGGTGTATCAGTAGGGGTATCGCAAGTCATATGAGGGAGGTAATGATCCCTCTTTACAAGACACTGGTTATGCCTCATCTGGAGTACTGCATGTAGTACTGGAGACCACACCTTCACAAGAACATTAACCAAACTGAGGCAGCCCAAAGAAGGGCAACCAAAATGGTGCAGGGACTGTATCATATAACATATGAGGATAGATTAACAGAGCTCAATATGTATACCCTAGAACAAAAGAGGGAGAGAGGTGATATGATCAAAACATTCAAACACCTTAACGGCATTAACAAGGTGAAATAGTCTAACATGTTTCAGTATAAGAAAAATAGCAGGACAAGAGGACACAGCATGAGATTAGAGGGAGGTTGATTAAGGGGGAATGTGAGGAAGTTCTTTTTCACAGAAAAGGTGGTGGATGCTTGGAATGGCCTACCTCAGGAAGTGGTGGATATGAATATAGTGCAAGGCTTCAAACAGGCATTGGATAGGCATAAGGGAGCAATACAGATGAGTATGAATAGATGGGACATTGACATGAGCAAAGGTCGATGGCACATTCATAAGGTAGAAAAAGAAATGGGCAGACTGGATGGGCCTTGTAGTCCTTATCTGCCATCAACTTCTATGTTTGTATGTTTCTTGTTTGGGCAGAAAAAATTAAAACAAGATGGAGAGGGAATTTTTTTTCTCATGAAGAGGGATTTTATAAATCCCTCTTCCTGAGCTGTCAAATCCCTTTTCATGAGCCCTGATCCCTCTTAAAACCTGTGGAGCTCTCCAAAAGACTGAACTGAGCATGCTCAGAACCCAAACGTTCAAAACTGAATACCTTTGGAACAGATTAATATTTTTCTCCCAATCCAATGCTGTCATGATCTTTATGGTCTTTGAGGCATGCTTTTTCTGCCATGAAAATGTCAGACCAAAATGCCAAATGCCGTGGCTGCAGCGTGATGAGGAAAAAACAGCTAAATCTGGTGAAAAAAAGTGACTTTTACACTTTTTCCACTATGCGCAGCACAAACACTGCAAATCCAATCGAAATTAAATTTGCTATGTCAGGAGATCTACCCCACAGGACAGCGCATACCAAATTGTTAGCAAATCCATTGAACGGTTGCTAAGTTATTAAAGTTCATAATTGGAGGTTTAATATTAAACAGCCTACTCAGCCCTAACTATTGTTTCCTTCTATTTAGGTTCTTTCTGATCTTGAAATAGCAGTTTCCAAATGACACAGCAATCAATGGCTTGATGACCTTGTCTAACTACTTTCTAATAGAATACTAACCAATTTTGGTTATTTAGAGATGCTTCAGCAGCGAGGTCATGTAAAAAATGACTAACATCAGAAACATGTTGAACTTCATAACATTGCTAAAGAAATGATAAAGGACAACTGGGAACAAAACGTAACATCGATTTCTGAATTTACTGCTGAGGTTCCAAGTCATTTTGTTCCTGACATATAATACACTTTTATCTTTTATGAACATATTTGTGAGTGGTGTTGGTAGCCTGGTAAGAAATGCAAACATTTGCAATTAACAGAGATAACATTAGAGAAAAACAAACAGCAAAAAATGGGGTGTGTTAGACTTTTCAAAAATACTGATTACATGTGAAAGTCTGAATATTTCGTGCTGGAAGAGACACAACTGACAGTGAAGAGCCTCTTCACTGGACTGAATAGTCTGGTTGATTTCAGCCTTAATAAATACACCTGTATTTTTCCCCCAGTCCAATACTAGTATGATCTTTGGGGCACATTCTTTTTTCCCTGAGAATGTCAGACCAAAATGCCAAACAGTGTGGCCGGAGCGTGATAAGGAAAAAAACAACAAATTCTGGTGAACCCTAACTATAGTGGAGCTGTTGTGCCACTATAATATACATAAATAATATATACATACAGTATATAGTCCATTCCACTTAACCAGGACACGGTTAAAAGGGACAGCCGCTTTACTGGGACATTTGACAGGGCACCAATTTTGCCTAATGTTAACCATAGGTGTTATTGCATGTTATTTGGGATACCCCTCTGCTAATTGGAACAGTTGAAATCCATTTACAGGCATTAACTCCCTAACATTCCTGTGCTAAATTGCTGCTGTATTAAATAGCAGTCATTGGCGGGTGATCAACACTCTGGTTTATTGTGACTGTGACTGCTACAGTGGCTGGCAAGAGAACAGACCTACCACAGTCTCAGAAGCTAAAAGCAATCGAGGCTCTATGGGAGCCAAATGCTTCTATGTCCTCCATTGCCAAATCTTTTGGCATATTGAAAAGTCAAGTGGGATGAATAAGCCTTAAAAGAGCCAAGATTTTAGGTGAATTACAGTTGAATGCTAATCCATACAGAAAGAGGAAGTGGGAGGGAAAGGACACTAAAGTTAAAGACGCCTTGCACTTATGGTTCAGTCATGCAGTTTGTAAAGGTGCACGCTTATCAGGTCCTATTTTAAAGAACAAAGCCAATGAACTTGCTGCTTATTTACAGCATGATTCGTTCAAAGCCCCCAACAGGTGGCTCTCATGGTGGAAATGCAGGCACAACATTGTAAGTAAAAAAGAGCATGGAGAGCGTTCAGATGTTGATTCTCAGTCTGCATCAGAGTGGCTACATACAGTTCTCCCCTCTCTTATGGCTGAGTACCTCCTAGTACACATATTCAGTGCTGACGAAAGGGTTGTTCTACCAGGGGTACCCAGACAGAGGTCTTATCCATAAGGACATGGATTTAGTTGGAGGCAAGAAATCTAAAGATAAAGTGTCTCTTTTGTAATGCAGAAACCTTACTGGCACTGTAAAGTTACCGCTTCTTGTAACTGGTAAAAGCAAGAGACCGAGGTGCCTGCTGAAAGATTTGTCCCTACTCCCAGTTACATATGTTCGCTTCTGTAACACATAGATGACTGGAGCCCTTTTTATTAATGGCTTTCTAACTGGAATGCCAAACTGAAGAAGCAACGTAGAAAAGTCCTGCTTTTCATCCTTAATTTCAGTGCTCACCCCCCTGAGTTGGTTGGAATGTTTGACAACATTAAAATGGTGTTCTTACCACCAAACACCACTAGTCTGATTCAACCACTCGATATGGGCATTATCAAAAATTTCAAGGGCCATTACAGAGCACAGCTGACATCATGCATTATGGGCATACCTGACAGTGGGTCTGATCAGATCTGGGATCATAAATTGCAAGAAGAGTCAACCTTTTGGATGCAGTATTCATGATGTATAAAGCATGGATGGCAGTCAAGGAGCTCACTGTTGCAAATTGTTTCAAGAAAGTAGGATTTGCTACTGACCCACCTACAGCAGAGCATCTGGGAGAGCCTGTGATCACTGATGTGTTGGCAGACGTTGAAAGATCAACCAACATGACCATGGAAGAGTTCGAGGCATTCATGAACTGTGGCCAATCTGTGAAAACTGAGGGGGAATTGTCAGTGGAAAATATCTGTAAAAAATTCTGACTGTGACACTGATGCGGAAGTGGGAGTCGATGCGGATGAAAAAACTCCGATCCCCATAACACTCTCAGAAGCACACTTGTACATCACCGCTCTGCACGATTGGTGCCTGCACCGTGAAAGAATCGTCGAGTGGGAGCAGTTGTTTAACATGGAAGACCTGATTATTAAAATAATGGCAGTAGATTCCAAGCAAAAAATAATTGCAGACTTCTTTCAGCCACTGTGAGATACTGTGGAGTACCGCTGAAGGAAGAGCTATGTTTTTAAACTTAATTTTAAAGTTTTGCCAAATAAAGTTTTTAAAGCAGCCACAGCAAATCAAAAACCACAATGTCTAAAAAGAGCTGTAATCACTTTTCACTATTGTACTGGTGACAGTACAAGCATTAACTAATGTTTGCCTTTCAGAATCACTTTATCGGCAACTGCGGCTAAGGTAACGTTTTTCCGATGACTAATTTGCATATTCTGTTTATTGGGATGAGTGCTTAAATGGGACAAAAGGTTTGCCCTGGGGACATCCTGTTTAAGTGGATTTTACTGTGTATATGTGTGTGTGTGTATGTATCTATACACATATATAATATAGTTATCAGATGTAATTATACAATGTTATATATACATATATATATATATATATATATATATATATGGGCATATTCACGAAAATGGGGTACCAAAGTGTGACATGAAGGTCAAATTTTTAAATTTAAAATATATCACATTTTAAGTGTATTTTGAGATACCATGATCAAATCAGTAAAAACTGGCCATGTGGTAAGATAACTGCCTTTATGGTTCCCATGAACAAGACAGCTCACCGTGATGTATGTACAGCAGACACCGTGGTGTATGTATGTGGACACCGTGGTGTATGTATGTGGACACAAAATGGTTGTGATGTGTTTACACAGGATGTGTGTACACAGACATTTATCAGCTGCAGTAATTGAAAACAAATGTTACTAATAATAAACACATTGATATATTTCAATGTGTTTTAAGATACCATGATAAAACTGGTTAAAAATGGGCATGTGGTAAGATAAAGAAACTCTGTGCACAAACACTAAGGCAAAGGTTACCCCAAAGGGCATTTGGCTGGGAAGCCAAGTATCAAGAAAATACAAAATCACACATGCCCACACAATGGAAAGCATCATAGGCTGCATATGCAGATCACCACAGAATGTTATGCTGGTACCAACTTTAAGCAGAATTGCATGGTGCCGAAAGGCCTCTCACACAGTTAGCAAAGGTTGCTAACAGATGACATAGACACGTGTTTTGTCTTACCAGGACTCATCAGTATGCCTCATCTGTTTGACACCCCAGTGGAATGAACCAGCTACCCTAAGACAGTCTGTCTTGGTTATGTTGTGGTGAACCCATTAAAATAAAAAAAAACTATTTAAAAGACAAAGAACCTCTGTGCACAAACACTGAGGCAAGGGTTACCCCAAAGGGCATTTGGCTGGGAATCCTTGCCTCAGTATTACTAGAGGTCTTAATGAACACCTATAATACCTTGCAACAATGTCTTCAATCGCCAGACAGACTGGGAATGCTTCCTTGACAGTCGATCTCTGCTGGATCAGTGGGTTCAACTTAGATTCTGGTTTGTTCTCCTCCATCTCGAACCCCATGGTGGCCTTCACAATTTTCACGAGGCCTGGAACCATATCAAATGAGCATAGTTTTGAGGTGAGGGATGGAACGGAGTGCGGTTCCATGTCCTCTTCATCTGAGTCTGCTCCGTCTTCCTCATTTGGCAGGTCCCTGTCCCCCCTGGAGTCGGGTTTGTGACTATCTGGAACTGGCTCTGGCAGGTTCATGTGATCCTCTTTGGCCCCTCCCCCAACGTCTTGCTCCAGAGGCTGTGTAGCTGGCATTCTGTGTTGAGTGAGGGACTCCAATTTTATCATGACCTTCAGCATGAAGTTCTGTTGATTCTCCATCATTGCTACAGTGGCCTGTTGGTTTTGTAGTAAGAAGGCGCCCGGATCCAACCAAGTTGAACTGCTGGGGCCCGGATTACTTGGGCCCATGTCGGCAGTCTGTTCTTGCTACAGGTCGTCATCATCGTGGAGGCAAGCGGCGCATAGGGAGCCAGAGGCATGGGATAGGAGGTTAGTGCTGCACGCTGTGCACTTCTTGGCCTTGACCATCTGGAGAAGACAAAAGATGGGTTGCATTTGTTAGGCTTGAGGTACAAAATGGGCCTTCAACTTGTAGTTGGCCCATGTTAAGCATAGTTGTTGATGCGCTGCCTGTAAGGAGCTAGAGAGGGATGCAGGCTGTCTCTCTCATGGGGGTCGCTATAGAGAGGGATCTGCATGGAGACTGGCAGCAACAAAGGTCGCTATGGTGAGGGACCTTTGTGTCAAGTGGTGGAGGCTCTGTAACGCGTGGTCCATATACCAAGGTCGCTGTGTGAGGGACCCCATATATAAATGTGTGATGGAGCTTTGGGCTTATATCGATAGTAATCCCCTTGTTTAGTATTGTACCCCCCCAGAAATTGACTTATCCCTTTTTTTGCACCCCCTTGGAAACCGGGGCTCCTTGTAGCATTGGATCCCTTATTGAGATGGTGTGGGGGGGGCTAGGAGACCTCTAGCTGGGGTATGTTTCCCCCTTTATGCTTGTGCTCCCGAAATCTGTGGCAAGGGAGCCCATAGACCACGCTCCCCAGGGGATCATGGGGCCTTGTAATGTCCTGGGCCAGAGTCGCACCGTAGGAGGGCTGCAATCGGCTCCTGGTGCCGCCGCTAATGTCAGCATGGATGCAGAGAACCTGTCCCTAATAGGGCTCTGCCACATTGTGGAAAGGCAAAAGGTAGGCCTGAAAGGAGGGCCACAATCGGCCCTGGCATAGCTAATGTCAAGCGTGGATGCAGAGAACCACCTGCCTACCATGGCTCTGCCACATCCTGAAAGGAGGTAGACGCTAGATGGAGACGCTCGCACCAGCGCATGAGGCGGCGTGGTCAGGGGGATCCTCTGGCAGAAGAGGAGCCATCTGTGGAGGTTTGGGGTGAACCACAGCCTTCCAGAGGAGCCCCTTGCGCTGAGGGGGTTGTGGAGACCAGAGCTGACCACACGGCGGGGGGGAGGGCGGAAAACGCTGCAACAGAAGACCATGCTCCCTGGTAGGCCAGGGCCTAGGAGCATGCTGTGGGACATGGTAGGCCAGGGCCTAGGAGCAGTGTGCAGAGGCGAGTCGGCATTCCGTTTGCATGTGGAACCCCCACACGGTGCACAGCGCCTCCCGAACGCTTTATGGAGGCCTCAGGGAAGGGAGGAGAGGGAGGAGGCCCTAGGCAGTTGCTCCCCCCGACTTTCCTTATCAGAGTACCGCGTGATGTGGTGCTGGAATCATAGTCAGCTGGGATGTGCGAGTGGCATGCCGAGAAGCAGATGTACATGCAATCTAAGGTAACAGGTCGCTACTACGAACAACATGTGGCATGATGGCAAAGAAAAAACAGCAACATTTTGTCAGTGGTGTGTAACAACAGTAAAAAACGACTTTGATTCTTATGGCAGGAACATATACACTTAGCTTAGGAGCCTTCTCCATTGTAACAACTTAAAAAATGATTGAGAATTATAGTAGTATAGTACTGCATGCTACTGTAGCCTATGAACACTGTTTCTAGACCTTCTGGTTTCAGAATAAATCAACAGTGACTACAGCTCAAGTGAGCTCAAAGCCATTTTAAACAAGCTTAAAGCCACACAGCTGGCTTGCTATATAGGAACAAAGTGTTGCTTTCTTGATTCAGTAACATCAGATATTCCTTATAGAGATTATAACCAGGGGCTTACCTTACTGTGAAGCAACAGGGATCCTGGTGTACTTGCTGCCTGATCAGATGCACTCCCAGTGTCCTGATACTCCCCCCAAACTTTGAGGGACACTGGAGAGCCCACTCTCAGTGTCCAATATAGATTTATTACCCCTCCACACTAGTGTGGGACACTGGGGCGCTCACTCCCAGTGTCCCAAAATCAGCCCTCTGATGGTCCCTTGTTATGGGACACTGGGAAGTCCACTCCCAGTGTCCCAAAATATTTATTTTTTAACTACCTGGAATAAAGAAAACCATCCCCCAACACCTTTTTTCCCTGCAAAAAAGAAAATGGTCCCTCATCAGTCCAATCTTCTCCTTCTCCCAACTCCACCCTCCCACTGAGCACCCACTTCCCAACACCCCCTCCCCCTTTAGTTACCTCCAGAGGTCATCCACTGTCATCATCTGTGGAGCGGGACGCATCTACAATCTTCAATGCCGAACTGCAAACTGAGGAATCAAGGTAAGTGCTGTATAATGACTGTCAATGGTCTTTTCAACTTATGTTGATATCTTAGCCATTTTTTGACATTTTTGCACCAAATGTTCAACATGGGGTTCTTGGGACCCCACCTCATGAACACTGTCACTGTCATTTCAGTACTCAGACCAGTAAGATGATTTCCCAGTCACTGCATGGAAACACCTTTTGGGACAGATTAATAAAATGATAGTGCCTGTGTTCATGAGGTGGGTCCCAAAAAGCCCATGTTGAAAATTTGGTGCAAAAATAACAGAAAACACCCAAGTTTTGTGTGGTCATTGAAAATTCTTCTATGCACGTTTGTAACTACAGACATATTTAATATTTTCACTCCAAATTTTCAACATTGTCATTTTTTTCTTACCACCTCATGAACAGTACAGCTGTCATTTTTCACATTCTGCCAGAAATGTGTTTTTGCACCTCTGGCACAGAATTGTGCAGTCGCTGTGCAAAATCACCTTTCAGGACTGATTAAGGAAATGACAGTGCCAGTGTTCATGAGGTAGTATAACAAAAGGCCAATATTGAAAATTTGGTGGAAAAATACCTAAAAATGCCATGTTATGCAGGTTTGTTGAAATTTTCCTATGCAAACACGTAAAGTTGGTAATTTTCAATATTTTCACTTTAAATTTATTTTCAACATAGCCATTTTTCCATACCACCTCATGAACAGTACAGCTGTCATTTCTCACATTGTGCCCCAAATGTGTTTCTGCACCTGTGGCATGGAATGGCACAGTTACTGCATGAAATCACCTTTCAGGATTGAGTAAAGGCATTACAGTGCCACTGTTCATGAGGTGGGGTCCCAAAAAGCCTATGTGGAAAACCTGGAGTGAAAATACTAACAAATGCCTGAGTTACTGGCTATGTTTACAGTTTTGTCACTGTACAAATGTGCCTCCACGATTGTAGCACAGGGTCTGAAGGATACTGCTCTCCCACAATAAAATGAGGATGCAATTACACTATCTCAAAAAGTAAGGAAATTCATTGCAAAACCCTTCTTTAATGCATTAGTTATAGAAACATAGACTTTGACGGCAGATAAGGACCGCTAGGCCCATCTAGTCTGCCCATTTCCCTACCTACAGGATAGGCCGCAGATCCTAGTTAACCAACAGCCTTAGAGTGAGTACTATAGCGACAAAAGGAGGAAAATGAGGCGTTAGGGTTTCCAACCCTAACTCCCTTCCCCTGCCCCATCCTGCAGTGACTGACAGGCATGGGGGTGTGCCTTGGGGTCATCAGCCATCTAACACTCATGTCATTCAATCCCCACCATGCAGACACTGACAGATATGGGGCTGTGCCTTGGGGTCGTCACCCCCAATGCTCACCCCTTTCTCCTATACTGTACCCATGTTAGCTTATTTAGTTATGGAATAGGGTGAGCATTAGGTGTGATGACCCCAAGGCACAGCCCAATGTTTGTCAGTGTCTGCAAGGTGGGGGTGGAATGGCATGTGCATTATGGCTGATGACCACAAGGCACCCCCCCATGCCTGTCAGTCTCCGCAACATGGGGGTGGGGTGTTAGGGTTGAAAAGTGTCAACAGCAATGGACCCAGTGTGAAGTGTGGTGCATTTCCTAATTTGCCCTTTCTTAGCAAAACAATGTGGTATACCGCTAACTGCAGTATAGCACAGCAAATACCATTAGGTTAGCTTCTTTGTCAGCACAGGGTCAAAATGTTGCAAATATCAACAGCATGTTCAAAAACCATGAAGCCAAACTGCCGATAGCAAAGACAGTGCTCAGCTAAAACAACGAGTGCTTCTTTGCTGAGCTCACCAAACAACAAATACTCTTTCTGTTTGTGGTGGGCTCTGCAACCTGCACCCCTGTTACAGGGGATTGTGCCCCCTGAACCCCCCCACTTTAATATAACTAACTCTGGGAAGGGGGGACAACTCTGGGGCAGGGAGATACCTCAGGGGGGATGGTTGAGGAGGGGGAAACAGGAGATGTCCTGGGGAGACACAACAAATAAAAAACTTTAGGATGTCCCAGGATGGGGAATTGAACCCTGGGACATCACTGTTCCACTGCTCTCTCTTCCTGTAGCCCTACCAGATGAGCCATGAAAGCTGCTCAGCCAAGCAGATGCTGTAACCTGTTTTTCTGAAAGCAATGTAGCTACAAGGATATTGCTTTTTAGCTGTTTTGACCATCAGCTATATTATCCATGTAGCTATTTTGCTTTTAGCTGTTTTCACTACATGTTTTTTCCAGAACTATTTTTCCTTCTACATTTTGACCTGGTACCTCTTTGTCATGTCAATCATTGTATAACTACTGTATAGATCACAAAATCACCTGCAGATGACATCAGTGCAATACTGAAGAAGGCTAATATTTATTAACATGCATTGTAGGTCACATGTTTTTAATTTCACAATTTTTTCCATTATGCTTTTCTACACTAAGTAGAGTCCTGTGTGACTGTACTTTGCTTCTGTAGGAAAATTAGTTTTTAAATCCGAAGATTAGCTCTTAAGTAAAATATTACATGCATTGCAGGCTGTGACATATCCCACTGTTGCTGTTCTGCATTCTATGACGGTATGTGTTTCCAGCTGAGTTCCCTTCACCATCACTAGCGATAGTTCTGTTTTTGAAGCAATTAAGCAATAAGGCATGGCCAGGAGTTATGCTAATGGTTTGTTAATCACCTTCTAGGGGTGTAATGTGGTATGAGGCATAGCCAAGTGCCACATGCCCCTAGAGTGTGATTAACTGACCATTAACATAAACCCTGGGAGTGCCTTATTGCTATTATAATAAAACCTTTTTTTAAATAGTGTTAAACCTTCATCAGCATATGATTAAGCTCTACATGTATGTTAATAAAAGATTAACATAAGGCTGTTAGAATGTTTGCAGCCAATCAGAAAGCTCTATTTCTCAGACCCTTATTATAATCTTTGGAAACAAGTCTCCACACATCCATAGGAAGACTTTGGACTGCAGTTTATTGAATCATTGAGGCATTCACCTGGGGAAGACCACAGTTGTTTGGTACCAGGAACTATTTTTTTGTTCCAAGGTCTGCTCATCATTTATGGCTTTACACAAGTTTATTATTGTAGCTGTATACATACATGTTTTTTTTATGAATTACAACTTTTTTAACTGATGCATCCATGGTAGCATCCTTAAAACTCTTCATGTACTTGCTGTATTATCTTCCACTGTTGCATAGCCTTATTTATTATGTACAGATTACATTTGTCCTAAATACTTTTCTTTTGTACAGAATGCTAAAAACAGTATTTGCCAACAAAAAGACAGCTGAAAAGATAACTAAAGTGTTTGTGTCATTATTAATTTTTGTATTATTGAGCAATGTAATTTATTTGACATGTAAACTCACAGTTCTGCTTCTGCAGTCCAATATCATAATTGAATTGCTTGATTTTTGCATAGGGACAAATGGAGTTCCCATATGCTGTTAAAGTTATGAGATACTGACAGTCAATAGACATTGAAGTGAACATGGTATTCTGAAATCTGAATCAATCATGGTGGACAAGGGAAGTCCAAATTAATGTTTTTTTAATATTTCTGTTTTGTTGTTCATAGTGATGTGTATGTCCACCATGAAGATTTGTCGTGTTTCCTCCGAATTTCTGGTTTCTGAGACCACATTCAATCATGTGTCCACTTTCATGGTCTGCACTTCAAAAAGGACCTAAATAATCTTGAGTCACTTCATGCAATGCTAACAGAAATACTGTAATTTGCAGTAAAAACCTTGAAGGTGCCTTTAACAGAGTTCCATCTGAATGGTTGTATGCTGAAACACTCGTAGGCTTAAATCTTGTGTGTTATTGACATTGTACATCACACAAGTAATCCTGAGGTAATTCATAGAGTGAATAGTGTCTTTGTAGGCAGATTAGAGTTGGCAACTCACTGATGACAGTATTCAAAGTGACCCTATTCTGCATACAAATGCTGTTTTAATTTTTTAATTTTTATGTGATAATGTATACACATAATGGTGTGTGTGAACACTTAAAAATATTTATAGTGCTAAGTTACTATGCACATGACATGCTTGGATTCTGTCAAGTTTGTCATGCATGGGGCGGAGCTTGCCATCTGTCATGGTGGTAGTGTAATTTATCCAGGGGTCCGTCGCAAGAGCCGTTTTGTGATCATTTGACTAAAGCGTTAGCTGTTTTTATACCGGTCTGTTATATTCTTCCACCAGGAACCTCACACTACTCAAAGAACTTACTCTCGCTGAAATTGCCTCTGGACAACAGACAATACATAACGGTGCCATCCTGCACAGAGCCATGAGGCACAGGGCCATTTCAGACAGGCATGCTGCAGTACTGGCCTCCCGACCAGAAGCTCCATAAGGCACACAGCAGCGAGGGTAAGCATGGCAGCAAAACATCGCTCTCATCGCATGTCTAGCCCTCAGGTTAGCCAATCTGCCCCTCACATGTCTGCAGTGATGGCTAAATTAGATAAAATTCTCACTGATACTGAGGATCTTAAAATATCTGTGCAATAAACCAATAAAGACATAGCCACCCTGGCATCAAGAGTCTCAGACAATTCAGCATACAGTCTCCACCCTCACAGTGCAGGAGAGCATGCTCCAGGATCATCACCATAAACTGAACTATCTGCTAAATAAAGTAGATGATCTGGAGAATCATGCCCGCTGCAAAAACATCCGAATTGTGGGCATCCCTGAAGGGGCTGAGGGCAGGGACATGATTGGGTTCCTTGCAAATCTCCTACCAGAGCTGCTAAAAAGCAACAATCTGCCCCCTCCAGAAATAGAGTGGGCCCACAGATCCCTTGCCCCTTGTCCCCTGCCAAAGGAGTGTCCAAGACTCATTGCAAGTTCCTGTGCTGTCTGGTAAAAGAATTTTACCTCAAGCAAGCTCGAGACCGTGGGTCTTTTCAATGGCAGGGATACAGGGTACAGCTGTTTCAGGACTTTTCTTTAGAACTTTCTAACCATCACAGAGCCCATGCATGGGTGAAACAAATGTGTTATCGACTCAACATCCCTACTTCCCTACTGTACCCAGCTTCAGTATGACTACAGGTGAATGGGGGCTATCTCACATTTGACACGCCAACTGCAGCAGAACAATATGTGCAGCAATATCAGGACAAGGAGCACAGAAAAGACACCCAGGGCTCACCTCATGGTTTGCAAGATGACAATGTGGAGGGGATACAGGCCGCGGCCCAGGGTGAAGACTAGGACGGCCAGCAGGAAAGCATGACAGCCCCAGCCTGGAAGTCCACATCTCAAGGATGGAAATCCAAGAAGAGATTTGGGCCCACACAGGATGTTCCTTCCCACCCAAGATGGCAGAGATCGCGTAGCCGACAATGGAGATATCTTCCCTCAGACACTAGCAGCTGCTGTCCAGGGATTACACCTAAGACATCCAATAGATATGAACCCCTTCATGACCTAAGCCCTGTAGCATAGGATCTCTCGGTGCTGCCCAAGATGAATATGCTGACACCTGAGATGGAAAAGGTCTCCGATATTGCCTGGTCCCCTCTGCCTGCTGATTGGGCCAGCTGTTTACCTGACAACGACAATATTGCTGCTGGCTCCATTGAGACACTGACTGAACTCTTGAATGCATCAGACAAGATGGCACAGCCGACCTAAGAGATCTTGATATCCTTTTTTTTTTGTCTTCCAGTGAAGGACTCGGGCTTTACCTGCCCCAGGCTATTTACAGCTCCTGGCTACTATTAACTGGAACAAGGGGGGGGAGTTGCTTGAGTAACAAAGGTTTATCTACTACTTGAGTGTCCAAGGGTCCCTGAAACTTCTCTTAACTGCCCTGAGTATGTGAGCTCCCCAAGGTGGCACTATTTGAATGCCAATGATTCCCACCTCTTTCTCTGAACCTGGACCCCCCCGGGACAGGTAATCTCAATCAAGGTGTACCCGAGGCCTTTGCATACCCCTGTCACCCCTTATGAGTGTGTGGAGCAGTTGTATCCCCCATACATGCATACTTGGTAAAGTGTCTGCTGCCTTGCTCAAATAAGGGTTTGGCTCTGATCATGGATAGCTCCCTCAGCAGTCAACACACTGTTTCTTATACGCTGAGTTTACAAGTGAGATTTAATGGGGGACAATGGGCCTTCTCCTTCCCAAAATAGGTGTTGCATATTTAAGCCTGGTGTTCCCAGACCCATATGCACCCCCTCAGACTATGCGCCAGTGACATGGCTTAAGGAGTTGACATTACCTACAGCCAGTTTCCTCCCTTATACAAGTCTTATAGGGGTCTCCCGGCCATGGCTGAGCACAGGGTCAGTGTCTCTGCAGGGGGAAGGGGACAGGCTAACCCCACCCCCAGCCATGGGTTTCTCTTGTTTGGGTCTCAAATTACTGAGGTTCTATAGGTGTTAGTTCCTGCATTTGTTCAACATCACAGCTAAAATTGTTCTGGCTCTGGATGACGATCCTGGGTTTTCAAGCGGGATTAACATCTCAGACAGTTTTTTCCTTTCTGAAATGTTCGATGTTAAAGTTATTCCGACAAAAATGTTATGTGTTAATCATGTAGTTCATCATGCTGATGCCCTAGAGAGGGCCCTTCAGGATCTTGGAGGAGTACAGGGCCAGCTCCCTCCCGACAGTAAGAGGGGCACAGTCTCTTTTGTTTGGGGAGGGACTTCTAGCCCTAACCCCACTGATGGAAGTATTTCCCATCATAGACCCACCTAGTGATCAAAACATTCGAAAGGTCTCACCTTGCCCCCAGATGAGGGTAAGGAAGACCCGAATCCAAGAGTTGTACAGAAAAGAAGTCTTTGCAGCGTGGTCAGGTTATGACATATATGACTTACTGGGAAAGAAGTGGCACACCTGGGTAGGACGCACTCACAGGGTACCCGAAGGACAGAGTCCAGTGCAGAGGACATCATCTTCTCCTAGCATAACTTATGAGGGGAGAAGGCCTGGAGATAACAGATTACCATATATTTATATAATCCTACCGTGGATTCCCCGACGCCAATAACTTTTACCACATGGAAGGTTAGAGGCCTGAATGGCCCGACAAAATGGAGGAAGGTGATGGCCGGGCTCAAAAAAACTTAAAACACAAGTTGCCTTTCTCCAAGAGATGAAGGTCAATCATACAGAAGCAGGGAAACTGCTGAGGGATCGTGTAGGGTGGAAACACATAGTGTATCGGGCAAGCAGAAAGGGTGTGTGTCAATCTTATGTCAAAAGCAACTTCTTTGGAAGCTGGTGGAACAACACAAGGACAAGGAAGAGAGATGGCTCTTAGTGAAGGTCATAACAAACAAAGGTCCCTTGATCCTAGGTAATATTTACACCCCAAATGAAGATGCCCCAGAGTTTTTCAATGTAATCTCCCAAAGGCTGCTAGACATGTCTCAAGAACGGCCCAATATAATCCTGGGGGGAGATTTCAATATGGCCCTAGACCATTTACTAGACAGGACTTATGCCAAGCCAGAACCCATAGCAAAACCCTGAAGACCCTGTCTGACCTACTAGCCTTACATCACCTCACCGACACATGGTGTAACCTTCACGTTACTGAAAAGGATTTCACTTATTACTCAGCAGCTCGATCAATGGCTAGTAGACTGGATTATTGGTTTTCTTCTACCAACTTAAACCTGTCCATAGCAGACACCTACATTGCCCCCTTGTATATTTCCAATCTTGCCCCGGTGGTTCTCCAGGCCTACTTCACCATAAACATTACCCACTCAGTGACATGGAGGCTTGACCCCCTCCAACTTGTGGACCACCAGTTCCAACTATGGCTTAAGCAAGAGGTGTCCCACTATTTCCAAGACAATCCGGCAACCTATGCCTCCCCACAGATGATATGGGAGGCCTTTAAGGCCACCATTAGAGGCAGGATCATATTTTATGCAGTTCATAGGAGGAGACAGAGGGAAGAAGAGGCCCGGCAATTAGAAGTACAGCGGGCATAAAAAGAGGCAATCTATAAAAAGGACCCCGATCAGCTAGCTAATCAGTCTCTAAAATATGAGCTTACAGTTCTTTGACTTAAACTTAATACCTTAGCCACTAGGTAGGCAGAGCTACAGATGGCTAGACTATGGCATAAGCACTGGGACCAGGGGGATAAGGCAGAGAAGCTCCTTTCTTACTGATTAAGGAAGCAACAGACTGAATGCCATATAGATAAATTAAGGGACAAACCAGAGATGGTGCCATTCTCCCCCAAGGCAATACATTCCATTATGAGGGCATTCTATGACAACCTGTATAGCTTTCATGCTCCCTTCCATAAGCCTTGTTTCAATGCTTTTGTTGCAAAGTCCCCCATCCCAAGATTTCAGCTGAACATAGGGCCATTTTGGATGCTCCCATAGGTGAGGTCGAATTGCTAGAAGCAATAGATGGAATAGCTCTGCATAAATCCCCAGGGAGCGATGGATTTCCTGCAGACTTCCATAAAGTCATTAGTGATCTTATCCACCAGCCCATGCTCCACTTACTGAGGGAATCTCATACAGTCCAATCCCTTCCTGGCACACTCAAAGAGGCTGTGATAACTGTCCTCCCCAAGGAGGGTAAGGACCCTCTCTCCCCAGTTAGTTGCAGACCTATTTCCCTGATAAATGCTGATGCTAAAATACTAGCCAAAATCCTAGCATGTAGATTGTGAAAGGAACTTCCTTCCATCATTTATGAATCACAGTGGGGCTTTGTAAAAGGGAGATCCAATGCAGACCACCTGAGGACACTAGTGACCTTATTTCAACAGACCTCACATTTGTCCTCTCCTGCAGAGACCATTACTGCTGATTTTGAAAAGGCCTTTGTTTCGGTAGAGTGGGGATATCTTCAAGTGGTCCTTGAACACTTCAGTGTAGGCCTGAACTTTGGGAGATGGATCAGCACATTATACAATGGCCAAACAGCTAAGCTCCTTACTAACAGCCTTTTGTCAGACCCAGTGACCTTGAAATGGGGCACAAGGCAGGGTTGCCCTCTCTTACCCCTCCTCTTTATTATGGCTAGTGAACCCTTGGCTTTGGCCATTCACTCCCACAATCACATCATTGGCATACAAATAGAGAAGGAAGAATCCAACACAAAGCTGTATGCAGATGACTGCCTCATCCTGACTAGTGATATTCAGTCTGGCCTGGATCCCATTCTGAGTATATTTTCTAACTTTGAAGCCATCTCAGGACTCAAGATCAATAAAAACAAATTAGAAATAATCCCTCTTAACAAGCATACTATGGCGGAAATGGGATAAAGCACTGGATTAGCTTGGGCAGGATCCCAGATTTAATACCTCAAGGTTACTCTAACACCTGACCTTCACAAACTTAGTCAGTTCAACATGCAACCTCTGATCTCCACATTACAAAGAGAATTAAACAGATGGCAGCACTTAAATCTCTCTCTTCCAGGGAAAATTGATTCAATTAAAATGATTCTAGCCCCCAGAGTATTCTATCTGATGGCACATCTCCCTATCTTCATTAAAGACAAATGGTTCCAAAAATTAGGTTCACTCATAGGCCACTTCATCTGGGGGTCTTCCCCTCCCAGATTTAGCAGAACCAAGCTCAGGGCCCACTGGTCTAGAGGAGGGTGGAATCTTCCCTATTTCAAACGTTATATGTATGCCTTCATTACATCAAGGACATCACTGGTGTTACACAAGGGTGGCCGATCTCTCCTTCCAGCATGGTGTAGAATTGAACAATCTATCTTGGGCATACAGCATCCCTCCATGTACCTAGGATCACCGCTACCTCAAGAAGCTGTCCAGAGGATTACTATACATGCAGCCCATAGAGCATGGGTTCAAACAGCTAGACTAGCCAAGAAATGTCCAAGATTAGAAAGGTATACATACCTATGGGACATCTCTGACTTCCGCATTGAGGGTGAAACAGTCAGGTCTGCCGCATGGGAAACTGCTCGATATGTACAATAGGGGGATCATCTTACTACTGATGAAGGCACTATTGACACCTTTCCAGGGGCCACAAAACAAATTTCTCTTAAGATCTCAGGACTTTTGGAGGTATCTCCAAATAAGATCTGTATACCTCCATTAGAGAGACACTCATTGTAAATACCAACCCTTTAAAGTGCAGAAAGCCAACCATGTCTCTGCCTTGATACTGGGAGAATGGCTGGGAGCTCATCAGACCAAAGCAGGAACTATCTACCATATGTTACGTGACTCCCCACCAGATCCCATGATTAAGGCTAGGGCCAACTGGGAGACAGCTCTCCAAACTGAGATCCCTTTGTCTGATTGGAATAGATGCTAGAGATTGGCCCAACTGGCATGTATTGACCAAAAGAGTAGGTTGATTCAGAAAAAGATACTCCATCTCTGGTACGGAACACCAGCCCAACTTAAAGCTATGGGGATTTCCCCAATGGACAGTTGCTGGAGTTGTGACTCCCCAGAGGCCAACCTACTCCACATCCTCTGGGTCTGCCCCCTGCTTACTCCATTTTTGGCTGAAGTTGTATACACTTGCTCCTCTATTCTTGAGGCAGATATACCAATGTCCGCATCCACCATACTGTTGGGGTGTCTCCCCCAAGATACCCATTTGCCTGTACGGAAGCTGAAATGGTTAATTGCAGCTTCAGTTGAGGCGAAGTGGTTAATTCTCACCAAATGGAGATCTACATACATGTCCACTGTACAGGAATGGATCGCTTCATTAGAAACACTGGCCATGAATGCTAGGCTGATCTTTTTGACCAGGCAACAAATGGCTACCTACTCTGACATGTGGTCTCCTTATATGCATTACATAGCCCGTCATGTGGCAACAAAAGCCAGGCCCTAGTCACTACCGTGGGGTAACTCCCTCTCCTAAGATGCCTATACACTCTCTGTGTTAACTACTGTGAGTAAAACCAAGTTCCTTATCAAGAACAGATTGTATTGGTGCAATGTTCCTTTCCTGTATGTACATAAACTCATGTCTATATCTGACCTGTATTGATCTTCCTGTCTGCAAGTACAACTGCTAAATGTGTACATTTACTGTACTTTTTGCAAAGATTTCAATAAAAAGATTAACTGTAAAAAAATGTTTGTCATGCACAATTCGCAGGAAACGTGCATGTTTGTTGAATTATTTTTAAATACTGTATGTAAAACATTTATTGATTAAGCTTGATCATTAATGTATTAATACATGCAACAAGACCATTGTTACACTTGTAATAATTAGCTGTGTTGTCATGCTGCATTTATCTTAATCACTGCATACTCTCTGAAGCATCAATAATCAGTTGTTGGATCTTACATCGTCTTCCTCCGTGGTCAGTGATAATAAATCATCATATTTACTACCTCTCGTGTATTCTCTGCATCACCCATTAACATGTTTCTCTAATGTGTAAGGTCATTCTGTAACTCAAACATGTTCGGTTGTGCCACTATTAGAACAAGCAACATCATTTCTATCATTATAACAGCAGAAACAAAATACCATGATATAATATTTTTATTAAACAAATGTGACACTGACAAGATGTTGACAATTTTCAACTTTTACCATAAGTAAAGTTAAAACATTACATTTAAGCAGAAATTTCACTTAAAACATAGTACAAAAACGTATATGTGAAACCAGCAGTTTTAAAGGGAATTTCTCAGTTTATCATGTGGACTTTATAGCCTATAACCTTAGTGCCTTAGTAGTCTTTTCAGATAAAAATTTATATTTCTCAATAATTCCATTTTGGAATAGCAGATATCATAACTCTGACAGAGCCAATGGCCAGCTGACCCCTTCCACTTCCCGGTTCACTGGCACAGCCCCCGGAGTCAAATGTTTTGTGACATCTAAGCAGGGACAGTGTGGTAGTGTGCCCCATGTAAGTTTATGAAGGAAGTTTCTCAAACTGTCTTATATATGTTTAAGAAACCTTTGATAAAAAATGAATGCCATCAGTAAACTTACTTGACTGAAGTTTCATAACGGTCATTGTTACTGCGAACACTGGCAATGATCGCAGGACATACAATACTGTTCTGAATCATTTCCTGGTAGTGGAACCAGCAGTAGTCTGTTCATGAAATTACAATTCAAGTGTCAGGACAGCAAGCAAGGGTTATTGTGCTGGTCAGGACATAAGCCTCTGCATGCTCCTTGCATGAAATGACTCTGTCATGTGAAGTCATTAATCCTGACAGGACTGTCCTCATAGGTCTGCTGAGTCGTGCGTGCCTCTACATGCATGATCACGTTGGCCACAGCAGGGAAGTGTTAAAGGCTAATAAGTGGATTGGTACTATGAGTAGTGGTGGAATCCATAGTAGTGCCATAACTGCAAGTGGTACCATGAGTGGAAGATGACATTCTATGTGGACAGGGATGAGAATAGCACAAGAATACACTGGAGAAAATGGATTATTTAAAAAAAAAGTTTTGAAATAAGGAGTAATAAGCCACAGCAAACCATGAATGAGGATGGCAGGGATGTCTACCAATCAATACAGAGTAAAGCATGAAAGATATTGAGTTCCTCAAAGGCAAAGATAGAGGAAAACAATGAAAAGTGTTAATAGAAAACATCAAATAATTAAGAACCAACTTTTCTCATCTACCATCAGACCATACCCATTCACCCCGCAGCAAGTGCAATGCTTACTAATTATTGATTTTTTAATGACAGCATTTTAATAGTAAATGGATTGTATTTTTGGTCTGTGTACTCACCAACAAGATCACTTGCACCTCCAATTCCTGTGCACTGTTTACGTGCCAGAAGTTTAGATGATATAATGATATTACATGGCAATGGGCAGGATACATTGCCTACTATCATGACAGGTTTTAAACTTTTTGTTTGGATATGTTAAAGTTGACAATCAAAAAAGTAAATGCCACTCCTCAAATAAGAATGCATGTATAAGTTGAGCAATGTCCCTAATATTTATTTATTTATTCTAGGATTACAAGTACCTTTGAGCCAAGGCTCTTTTACAAAGGTTCCACATCAGAGATAGCAAACAACAAGGAAGCAACAGTGAAATAACAGTAAACAATTCGTGTACAACAGTGCTATTGAAAGGGGTCAATTATAGGAAGAGTAAGGGGTAGAGGATGAGGAGAAGTGTAGGTAGTTAGCAGAGGCAGCTATAGTTAGATGGTGAACACAGCTAGGACGCATGTGCCCACAAGGAATTGGTAGGGTCAGGCACCCGGGGGTGGCAGAGAAACAGGGATGAGAGGAGAGAGGGAGGATGAAGATGCAGCCGGAGGCATTTGTTGAAAAGTAAATGGTAAGGAGTGATAGAAGAGATAAAGGAGGCAGGGTGGGGGGGGATAAGTGCTGTAATGGGGCAAGGAGAGACTAATGAGGTGATATGAAGACCTGAGATTTGAAGGTATTGCCAAAAATGAACATTAAAGAATGAGATAAAAGAATTACAAAACCGGTCACAATGTTATTCTATGTAGTGCTCACAACACACCATCAAAATCATTACATCCAATAAGCTGAGTGCACTGTTGGCGATCACAAAAGGGACATGGAAGTAATTGTGCTCTGTACTCCATGTTGCAAAATTAAGATCACCTCTATCACTAACTATAAGCATATCCACATTCCCCCCAAAAATGATTTGTAAAATAATGTCATGTGCAGAGGTATACACAAGTACAATTAAAAAACAAAAGGTCCTGTTTCGTACCATGGTGTTCATTATAAAGCACAACTAATACCATCTCTCTTATATGTATTCCTATATATGACATCATGTCTATGGTGTTGAAATATGTAAATTTATAAAAGTGAATCATACCTGTACAGTCATCATAGCGATCACAATTACAATTATTCTTATTGTTTTGTTCTGTTGTTTGTCTTCTGTATTGAGCACTCACACAATCCAAACTGGTGTTTTGTGCTGTGGCTTGTGCTGTGTTGTCTGGTTCAGGGTCTGGTTCGTGGTCTGGTTCAAATTCTGGTATTGGGAAATCTTAATTTTGTTGGTCAACATGTTGTTGTTGATCTGTTGGCAATTCTTCATTGCCTGCTTGGTTCACAGTACTAGGTTCATATTCTAGAGGCAATTGATTTGATGTTGACTCAAGTGCCTCCGAATGCTGCTCGGCAATTGTTTGATCACCAGGATTCTCTCCAACATTTGCTAAATCATGTTTGTGAAATGACAAACATATAAATCATCTGGAATTGACAAACATTTTGGATTATGTTTCAGAAATTGATCACATGTAAGCTTATGGTATTGTTCAAATACAGAGGGGAACCACAGGACAGCAGGGATGTCTTCAAATATAATGGAACATGAGATCGGGGTGAGGATAACCATTCTAACTATCAATGTGTGTTGGTGGGTGGGAGTTGCTACTGTATACTAGGGATAGGTATATTGCAATGGAATGGGGGATCAGGTGGAGGGCAGCTGCAGTGCAGCCTTGGGGGCTGGCACTCCATTAAGAGATTATTTTTGGTGGCATTATACAGTGCCACTTTGGGGGCTATTTACCACCACTGAAAACCTTTGAAGATAACATTGAACAGACATGCATGGGGGAACCCCTTCATTTGCATAGGCACAGTGGTATTATTGCACTGTGGCGCTGCAGGATTTCAGTGGCACTCATGGTACTTCTGAATATGGACTGGCCAGTAGCACCAGCACAAATCAGGATTACCACACATGCAAATCCTATTTTCAGGTGTGCTAATATTGGAATATTGGGCCCATCATGTTACATCTATGTATCTAGACAGTCACACAATGAAAATAATCAGCTGTACACGATCAGCAGTAGTACACAGTTAACAGCACAGTACATAAGAAGCACGTTAAGGCAAATCGCAGGATACATCACAACTGACCATTCAGAATGGTTAAATAACATTCTCAAAAATATAATGCCATAGTCTATTTCATCCATGTATGGATGAATTTTGAAAAAGTAACCCAAATCCATCTCTAATTTTTCTTATGTGATTACACCGGAGCACTCACCAGCTTATGATATATTGAGTCATACAGCAAGCAGCTCTATCTGACAGAATATCAGGTAATGTTGGTGCAGAAGATTTACTGGGTTAACCCAACCCAAGCATGGGCTGTATACAGCCAACAGGAAATAGCGCTGACAAAATGGTATAATGACAAGACACCTGTGGCCTGTATTCACAACTAACGTGGAAATGATTGCATTGTCCATGCAAGACACTAAATGTGAATTGGAATGACCATTATGGCATAATTTGCATGATTCACAACATCACATTAGCCACACTGAAGATACAGCAATGCCTAGTGATCTACTTTGTGCCACCACCACCATTGCTCCGCATAGCTGTCATTAACCTCCCGTAGTGGTGTAGCGTGTACTTACACAACCCAATCACTACAAAGAGCTGTCATTAAATAGCATGTGGTCTACTTTGTCAACCCACAATCAATTGCTCCTCAGAGCTATATGTAAACCTGTACATACATCCCCATGGTGGTATGGTGTATATCATCACCCCCGATTGCTCATCCTAGCTCTTAAATATACCATAGTGGCATAATTGTCCACCAATTGTATGTTCAAATGTTTTGCAACTAGTCTCTGAATAAGTATTTCACAACCACCACAACAGCCCACAGCCCGACCTAACAGCTGACATCACACCTCCACACAGCACCCCAACCACCTTTAATCGGTGGTGTCTGGTGATACTCTAAGGTCAATATGGCAACCAGCAGAGACCTGCTTTCACCTCTGTGGACAGCTGCTGTATCAGTTGCCAGTCACTGTGCATACAGTGGAAAAGCAGTTTCTACTGTATGCCTGCTCACTGACAGGTGATACAAGGGACGGCCACAGAGGTGACAGGAAGTAGGCTGTTTTATTCACTGTATCAAGCTGAGAGGAGTGCCAACTATCGGCACTTGGGAGGGTGGGAGGCCTGGAGGTGGGATGTCAGCAGGCTGGTTGGATGAGGAACTGTTGTGGGGGGGGGGGGTAGGAACCACAAGTGAATAGTGTTAAACAGTTTGAACAAGTGATCGGGGAACACAATGCCACCAGGGTAAATTTGTCAGCTCTAATGTTACAGCATGCCAGAACCTTTCAGTGTTAAGCATAGAATGTGCATAACACCATTTGGTTTGTGAAAAACAAATATAAAAATGATTTCAAACTTTTCAAACTATACCAGGGAGACTGCTTCATTAACAGCTTTTCTTAGCTATTGAACAGAAAACATTTTTTTTTAGATACAACAGCATAATTATCTTTCAATATGAAGATAAAGAAATGTAATTGTTACAACTGGATCATAAC
Source organism: Neoceratodus forsteri (assembly GCA_016271365.2). NCBI lineage: Eukaryota > Metazoa > Chordata > Ceratodontiformes > Ceratodontidae > Neoceratodus > Neoceratodus forsteri. The sequence continues at coordinate 1,752,619 of CM057453.1, forward strand.
TGTGAATTAGAGGAGCTATCCATAACATTCAAGTAATCCACTTACAAAACCGCAAGTGTTAGGTGATAGGCCTGTATCTGCTGGCATGTCTGCTGTGAAAACGACAGTACTGAAATGGCAGAACAATCTGATAATATCGTGTTAACTTTATTATACTACATATGAATTAAAAACTGTTGTTACAAGTGTTTTACTTCTGATTCTAAAATAAAGACACTGTAATAGTTCCTAAGAAAAAGAACGTGCAATATATTTTTTTAACACTGAACACTCGTTTGCATCTGTACTACATGCAAATTGTTTATAATATGCTCTTTTTGAACCACTTTCTTTCTGGTTAAAGAGGTATGTTGTAATAGTGTATCGTGGAAAGCATACCATTCACTGAACATTACAACATCGAATTTTATGTACATTTTTAGAACTTGGATAACTGAAACATAAAGAAAAAGGCATTTATATCAATTTAAAGTTACTTAACACATTTCTTGCTGAAGTCAAACTGTGAACCCTTTCTCATTATTTCAAAGTACTTGAACAATCTGTGAGTAATTATACACCTTAAGTCAATTACATTACTTAGAAAGAAATCATTGATTTTAATCGTAGAACAAAGGTTGGATACTTAGGGTACAACTAATTGATCGTACCATCGCTACCATAGATAAGGCCCTGGTTTTTCTGCAGCATTTTGGGAACACATTCTGTGGCAGGGGGTTACCATTTGCTGCAGAACTTGTGCAGCAGTGGTTTGTAATTTTTGTGGCAGTTCTGCAGCAACAATGAACTGCCACATTGCAGTGTCAGCTCATCATTTGTATACCGCACCCATTGCAATAGTTATGAAATCTGTCACATCATGCCATGCCTTGCGTTGATCCAGAGGACCATTTTCAGTCACGACCCGAGCCTCAAACATGGCACATTTAGCAATGTAAATACAGGTAAACACACAATAGTACAGGCTTCAAACACGAGTGTAGGAATTACAGTACAAGGGGTCTGTTTTTTTGTAAAATAGTTTTATTGTAAGCAGGCAAAGCACATACAGAATCCGCTTCATATACAGTGAAAGTTGGAATAAACATCATTGTTACTAATGTCTATGATACAAGCCTTGGAGCTGAACACTCCAATTAGTATGAGTGTTACATGGGGTGCCTGTGGGTGAGACAAAGACTGTACATAAGTGTGGGCATATATTTAATTGCACCCGCTTAGTCAAAGATCCATGGACCTTTTGTAATGTAACCTATTGAGTGTAATGGTACCTGATGTATGACCCTCCTAGGGTGGAATGATCCGCTCCTCCATTGCATTGATGAGGGGTCCCGGAAGTTGTTCCAACACTGTACCCCTGCCATTGGCAGTAAGCTGAATTTTTTCTAGAATCAGGCATTGCTTCATATTATTGGCCCATTGCTGGGTGGTGGGGGCCCCCACTGCCATCCATGATTGTGCAGTTGTCTTTTTTGCATTCGCCACCACCAGCTGCCACGGGGGGGGCTGTTGTCCACCTGATTGCCCATGCTGGTCTGCAGTACAAGGGGTCTTTATGTAAGGAAGTTACATAAAATACATGGTGCCATATAAGGCCAGCAGACATGTAAAATACATAGTCACACAAACACAGAGATCATACATATGGTGTCAGATTATTGGATACAATAAAAATAAAGTGCAATTGCATTCAGGTAAACAGTCAGCATTCAAGTAAACGGTAGTAAACAGGTCATCAGGCAGATGAGTACTCATAATACAGTGCAACAACTGGCCTTAAAATAAGTGCAGTGACAAAGAACAGTAGGGGGGGCAATATCCTCAGCCTTGCTAGGGAAGGGTGGAGGGCAGAAGTTGGAGTCTCAGGAAAGGGTGTGACCCAGCCATAGGTGGGGGGGGATGGGGATGCCTGACATTACCCGGGTGCACATTGGCATTTAGTTTCAGACTATAGCCAGGCTTTGAAATTGTTTTTGAAAGAGAAATGGGAGTATACAGCCACAATTTGTGGTGGCCCCAAAACAGAGTACACACAGACCCCTGATCAAGTTTTCCATACACAGGCATTGGAATTAGTTGCTGGGTAGGAGTTTCCCCTGTGATTAGACTGCAATACAAAATGGGCACCCAGACATTAGTGTGTGCAGATGGAATTGGCAGCCTACAACATGCTTGGTGATGAAACCCATGGAGGTCTCAGCACTGCATAGCACCAGTCGCATGCCTCTACACCATGTCATAAGCTTGCAGGAGCCAATGTTACCAATGTAGTGTTTCCCCACCCAACGTTCACATTCAGACCCACTTCTGGGCCATTACGGAGGAAATTTTCCCTGGATGTGATTATATTACTGTATGTTATTAGAATGATAATATAAATACACAGCTGAGTGTCAAACATTATATAGAGTCTGGCACATCAGAAAATCTCAGCTGTGTTTTGTTTTGGCAGTGTGATTTATGTTGTGGGCAGGGGAAGCAACAAACTGTGACAGCTGTAAGCTGAAAGTTGTAACAGGGCTGCCAGGTAGGGCTGGTATCCATTACTCTTTAAAGCATCCTCCAATCCTTTCCCTGGCTAGCCAGGAGAATGCTGCAGGCTGGCTTGTGTAGTGACCACTTCGGGGCTTGGAGATGCTCTAAGTGAGGATTTTCAGAAAAAAAATGAGCCCCCCCCACACACACACTGTAAAAATCTCAGTTAAGAATACATAGCAAATTTGTGAAGTGCTGTTTTATTGATGTGGATATGCTGTGAGGGCAGTAAATTAAATACCACCTCCTGGGGCAGGCTGTTCCATAGGTCTATCACTCTTTCCGTGAAGAAGTACTTCCTGCGGTTGCTTTTGAACCTTCCTCCTACCAGTCTCATATTAAGTCCTCTCGTGCGTGCTGCTGTGTTCTGTTGAAATAGATTGTCTGTCTGAGCTGTGTTAAATCCCCTCATGTACTTAAATGTTTCGATCATGTCCCCTCTGTTTCTTCTCTGCTCAAGGGAGTATAGGTTCAGCTCCCAGAGTCTTGCTTCATATGGTATGTGATGCAGTCCATGCACCATCTTAGTAGCCCTTCTTTGCTCCGTTTCCAAATGGTCAATGTCCTTCTTGAGGTGAGGTCTCCAGAATTGAATGCAGTACTCCAAGTGTGGGCTCACCAAGGACCTGTAGAGGGGGCATGATAACCTCCCTCTTTCTACTAAAAATACCTCTACTTATACATTCGAGGATGCCACCAGCTTTCTGTGCTGCTTTCTCACATTGTTTTCCTACCTTTAATTTGTCAGTGATGATTATGCCGAGATCTCACTCCATTTGTGTCTCCTCAAGTTGATGTCCTCCCAGTGTGTACTTTTTTCCGGAGTTCATTTTTCCCAAGTGCATTACCGTACACTTTTTGGCATTAAATTGTAACTGCCAGTCCCTGGACCATCCTCTAGCCTTCTAAAGTCAGCTTCCATATTGTCTGCTTCTTCCCTTGTGTCTACTCTGTTGCAGAGTTTTGTATCATCTGCAAACAGGCAAACCTTCCCTGTTAGACAAGTCACTATGTCTGCTATAAATATTTTGAATAGGATCGGTCCCAGTACCGATCTCTGCAGGACACCACTGGTCACCCTACCCTCCCTTGACAATGATCCATTGACTAGCACTCTCTGGGTGCTATCATTCAGCCAGTTACTGATCCAGCTGACCATCTTCTGGCCATCTCCCATATGTTCCAGCTTGTTGGTTAGTCTTCTGTGAGGGATGGTGTCAAAGGCCTTGCTGAAATCTAGGTATACAACATCTACCGCCACTTCCTGATCCAGCGTTCTGATGACACAGTCGAAGAAGTTGATCAAGTTGGTTTGACAAGATCATCCTGCTGTGAAGCCATGTTGCTTTGGGTCCATTTTTCTAGTATGTTAGGTACGCCACTGTTCTCTCTTTCAGTAGTGACTCCATAATTTTCCCCACAACTGAGGTCAAACTGAGGACGGTAATTTCCTGCCTCTTTCTTATTTCCGCTCTTGTGTAAGGGCACAACGGTTGCCTGTTTCTAGTCCTGAGATATTTTCCCACTGTCTAGTGACTTATTGAAGAGCTCAGCCAGTGGTACAGCCAGTTCCTCTCAGAGCTCCTTCAATATCCTAGGGTATATGCTGTCTGGTCCCATGGCTTTTTCCACTTTCAGTTTATTAAGCTCTTTTAGGACCCTCTCCCTTGTGAAGGGGCTAGTATCTGCTCCCTGAGCATCTTTCTTTGTCCTGCGCAGTGTGGGACCTTTGCCACTGTCTTCTATGGTGAAGACATATCAAAAGATCTTGTTTAGCACTTCTGCCTTGTCCTCATCATGCTCTGCCATCTTACCTTCCTTGGTTGCTAGTCGGACTATTCCTCCCTTAATTTTTCTTTTTTCTCTTATGTATCTATAGAAGGATTTGTTTTCCTCCTTAACACCCTGTGCTACTTTCTCTTCTGTCTGTACTTTTGCCCTTCTAACAGCTTTCCCTGCCTCCTTTAATTTGTTCTTGTATTCTTCCATGTCTGCTTCATGTTTTGTTTGCTTGAACTGTGTAAAAGCCTTTTTTTCTCTTTGATTTTGGATGCTATTTCATGACAGAACCAGAGAGGTCTTTTCCTTCTTTTGGACTTGCTAATCTGCTTAGTGCATACAGTTGTTACTGTACGCAGAGCAGCCTTCAGAGTATTTCAGCAGTCCTCTACACCTCCTGTGATTCCTCCTCCTAGCATGGATGTGATCACTGTTCTCATTTTGGGGAAGTTGGCTTTTCTGAAATCTAGTACCTTGATTCTAGTGTGACTATTTTCCTCCATATTGTTCACAGTAAACCAGACTGAACTGTGATCACTGGTCCCTAAACAGTCTCCTACCTCTACTTCTGGGATCCTTGTGCTGTTTGTCAGCACTAGATCCAATATTGCTTTGTTTCTGGTGGGTGAGTTCACCAGTTGACGCAAAACCTGCTCCCCTTAGTGCAAAAAATAACTCTTTGCCGTTGTCTAAGGATGGTGTGTATGAGGGCCAATCCACATCTGGTAGATTGTAGTCCCCACCAGCAACAACTAGCCCCTGTCCGCCATCATCAAAATGGTTTCCAAGAGCTCCTTGTCTATGTCAGCCTCCTGGGATGGGGGTCTGTATATGACTTCTACTCGGATAGGGGCTTTGTCCCTGGCTCCTAGTGTAACCCAAAGGGCCTCTGCTTTACTGTGTTTTCCCTGGACTTCTGTTGCACATATGTCATCTCTGACATACTATACAATGCCACCCTCCCATTTCATTCCCTTGCGATTTATCCAGAATAACACATACCCTGTGATGTGACATCCCAGGAGTGGTTCCCAGTGAACCATGTTTCCATAACAGTGACCCTGTCTAATTGTGTGTCTGCCATTATGGCTATGAGATCAGAGATTTTGTTTGGCAGACTATGAGCATTGATGCACATTGCCTTCCACCCCCTTCTGTTTTGGTGACTTGCATTTTTAATATGTTTTGGTTGTGTAATTCTGTTGAAATGCTTGGTCTGAGTATGTTTGGTATGATGTTTGGTCTGAGTATGATTGGCACATCCTTGTACTGAACTGGTTGGTGATGGGGAGGGGCAGTTGGCAACCCTTTTTGTGCTAGGGGTGCCTGTGCCACCTCCCATCCACTAGTTTAACTGACTGATGTGAACAGTGAATCTTTGCCCTAGTGCTTGGGTCCCCCTCCTTTGAGAGGTATAGGCCATCAAATTTAAAGAACTCCTGCGCTCTGAAGTTCTGCCATTTTCCAGTAAAGTGGTGACCTTTTTCCTGACACCAGTCTTTTAGCCAGGTGTTTAGCTCAGAGATGTCCCCTTCCCTGAACTTCTGTCTGCTGTCTCCTTTTTTCCAGACTGGCAGAATTTCAGAGAAGGTGATAGTGGACAAAAGGGAAGCAAGCTTGTCTCCCAGCCTGGTGAGGTTTTGTTTAATTTTCTTTACTGACTTTCTGGCTGGGTCATTTGTACCTATGTGAAGAATGACATGTGTGTTTTGATCAATGCCTTGAATGAGTTCCTCTATGTGATTGGTGTTCCTCCATGCCGATGTTCTGGAGAGGCACCTTACTGTAGTTGAAGCATGGTCCTGCTGGAGGTGAGTCTTTACACACCTAATCATTGAGTCCCCGATTATTAGTACTGGTATCTTTTTGGCCTTTTTAGTGGGTTTAGTTATGTGCTGTACCGCCATGTGCCACTCTGAGTTCACATAATTTTTGATGCTCATTACTCTATTTGTCATGGTAGATAGTGCAGTGTACCTATTCAATGTTTGAATAGGTTTGGTGCCTTCCTGTAGTGAAGATTTTTGTGCCAGTTGAACGAGACCTGACCTGTTACCAGCCCCCTGGCCTATTTGTCCTTTGGGGTAGGGGTACTCCTGTAGTGTGCCATGAAACTAAAGGTTTTACGCTGTTGCCCAGTGGGGGCTGAATTAGTATATCATGGAGGAATTTTATCTCAGTCCATGCTGCATGAAGCTGTGATTGGAAGTCTCTGGTTGTGGAGCATGTCAGATAGTGCCCCACTCTGTAAATGAAGTCCTTGGTATAAAGTGTGCCACAGTTATTGCAGTTCAGGATGTTCATAGTGGCCTTTATTTTTCTGTTTAAGTTCCTGGTGAGAGAAGTAGATTTCCTAGAGGCACTCTTCAGATGAAAGAAAAGGGATGCCTGCTATTTCACTGGGGGGTGTATCTGCACAGCAGAGGTGGGGGGGGGGGCTGTTGTCCTGAGCTGTTATGGACAAAAGAAATATATGGACAACTAGAAGTAGAAGCTGTGAGTGGACCAAAAAATTTATATATTTAGATCAGTGATCAGTGATAGATCAGTGAAACTCAGTAGGCATTAAGGTTAGGGACAGGACCACACTTGGCGTATGTCTCCTAGGGTTGCCCTTTGTGTCTGTGCTGTTGCTTCTGGTTGTTTCTGGCTGAGAGCTTTCTATTATCCGACCACTATTTCAAGTGGGCGCAGCAGTTGGTGAAGATCAGTGAAGCTCAGCAGACAGTAAGGCTAGGGGCTGGACTGCTATTGGCATATGCCTCCTAGGGATGCCCTTTGTGCCTGAGCTGTTGCTTCCAGCTGAGAGCTTTCTATTAGCTGTGTACAAATGCTCATTTACAAACAGCAGTCAGGAATTCTGGGTAAGTGTTCAACAGCTCCTTATGCTGAGGCAGCAGCCACTGGCTGGATCTGAACAGAGCGAGCGAGGAGAGAAGCTGCCTCACTGGAGAAAGGATCCCAGACTGTGCACTCCAAGGAAGATTCAGGTAGAACCACTGTCAAGGAATCCTTGCTTCTGCTTCTGTTGGGGTCTGCCTTCCCTCCATGATTAGTCTCTCTCCCAGATGGTGAAGAGCAGTGAAGCTCTGCAGACAGTAAGGCTAGGGGCTGGACTGCACTTGGTGTATGCCTTCTAGGGTTGCCCTTTGTGTCTGAGCATCAAATCGCATCCAAGCCCAGAAGCTGTTACTAAACAAGCCTGCCTGCAGCATGTCTTCTGGCTAGTCCAGAATGGATTGGGGAGTGCTCTAAGGAGTATAATGGCCCACTTCTAGCTGGTACCATCCCTGCCTATCAGCTGTGTTACAGCTTTCAGGTGTTACAGTTTGCTGCTTTTGCCTGCCCACAACAGAAACTGTACTGCCAAAACAAACCACGAGCCAAGGCAACAGATTATAAAAATAAGAACTCCATGCCCATTTGTAAGTAAAGCAGCTTGTGTTTTTCAGTTTTATTTCTAAATGGATGGGTTGGGGGGGGTACAGGTTACAAATTAGATGTATGGCCATAAGGGAGAGAAGGAAAATAAATGTTCATGTTTTGACATGGGCTGTGCGGTAAATTCCATGGTATGCAGCAACTTCTGCTGGTGACTGAGAATTCTGCGGGTCACTGAGAATTCCATGGTTAACTCCACTGCTGGCTGCGATCACAGAACCATGGAATACTTGGGGCCTTGACCGTAGATAGAAACACTGGATTTGTGTCTGGCATGGCAGCGCGACACAACGTCACAATGTCAGCAACGTGGATATGGGAATGAGTCTGGGTCATTAAGGGCTGGCAGTAGGGGAGGGAGTAGGATTGAGCATCCAAGGGGACACTTTCATCCTCCCAGGAGGAGGGTGCCACATGCTTCAGCACCACTGCCTCCTGCAGACATGGGGGTGGTAGGGTGTGCTGGACACATGGAGGGATGCACCTCACTGCATGTTGCATTAGCATGCTGACACTTGCTCTGGTCAGAGACTGCATCCAGGCAATGATGTCAATACAGACAGGGATACAAGACAAAAACAAGAAGGGGAAGAAAGCTGGAAACAACTCTTGGCTGGCCAGATGATCACTGAGCTTCTGTAGGGCCCACAGTGGTGATACAGGCACCTCACTGAACTGATCCATGAACAGCATGTAGAGGGATACCCAGCTACCCTGCCATGGAGGTCACACCATGGGGAAATCAGGAGGGTAGGTCCAGGGAGAAGCTGGGTGATGGTGCTGGATGGGTCCGTGGGAAGGAGGGGCATCCAGAGGCGAAAGGAGGATAAATAAGGTGGATAATGAGGGTCTCTTTAAACTGAGTTTCAACCATAACATGAGGGGGCACCGTTTTAAGCTGGAGGGGGTTTTAGGAGGGAGGTCAGGAAGGCCTTTTTCACAGAGAGGGTGGTAAACACTTGGAATGCACTGCCAGAACAGATGATCTCATTGAAGACAGTGAGCAACTTCAAGAGAAGCTGGTATAGATATAGGGGGAAGGTTAGGATCATGGGTAGGGAGGATGGTAGAAATGGGGAGGTGGGCCGGGACAGTAGCTCAAGCTGTGGACCCTGCAATACGAACAGACTAGATAGACCAAATGGCCTTCTGCTGGCTTCTTCATATGTTCTTATGCTATGGCCACAAAGTGTGGGGCACTATGTGGCTGTGTACATACATCACCCCAAAAATCAAGGGCAATATCTCATCATCATCCTCATCAAAAATGTATTGAGCAGCAAAAGCTTTTACAAAATCTAAAATACTCATAAATATCAATATCATCCATACGTACAATCTCTATTACAATATATTAATACATATTTGGACATTCATGTACATCTTATATGTGCAAATTATCACAGATGAAGAATGAGTAAAAAAATAACTAGTTTCTCCAATATAAATTTGTTTGAATTATTAAAGAAAAAATATACCAACTGGTTGGGAGGGAGGTCAGTGCCAGCCAGGTTTTCCCCCAACCACGTTTTCCTATTTGAGTTATAAAAGGGACATAATAATAATAATACATGTTTCAAGTCATCTTCCAATTGGTTCTCACATATGCAAAGTGGGGTATCTATATTCTCTCTACCTTGGCCAAAATAGATATAGTTCATCTTGTATAGTTCCAATCTATATCTGGTAAGCAAGCACCTGGATTTGGGGTTGGTTAATCTAATAAGATAAGGATCCAAGCAATGATTCTGCTTCATTATTTTATACTATCTGTAGTTTTTTAATGTAGCTATTCTTTCCATATCCCTCACTCTAGCTGTATCTCTGACTCTAAACTTGATCAGGGATATGATTTCTTCCAGTGGTTTGCAGTATATACCTGTTAGCACATGTCCTAGCCCCCTAGGATAACGTTCTTTCTGAATAACTTGTATGCTGGGTGCTATAAAATTCAAGGAGGCATAATATATTTCTTCCTCTAAACACCATCTAGGAATTCTCTATTCAGGTAGCAAAAATGTCTTTAACAAAAGTAGGAAACATTTCTCCAGGACTAATGACTCCAAAGAAAATTGTCATAGTTCAAGACATAGGACTTCTTTTGATACAGATTGAGGGACCATTAAGATATAGCGTACAGTTTGTTGATTACACATTCAATATCTTCCAACTTAGAGTTTCCACAAACTTCAGATGCATAAATTATGCTTGCTTTGATTTTTGCATTTATTACTTTCAATATGCCCAATATAGAGACCCTCCCCATTTTTGAATTAAATAACCCGAAGGCATAGTTTTGGACATAATAAGAGCACAGTGTTCCTTCCAAGTTGCACTTTGGGGAAAAACATACCCCCAAGATAGTCATATGTTTTGACCGTGTTTATTTTAGCTTTTCCTATGAATACCTTAGGTAAATTCTTGGATTAATTCCCGAAAATTACTACATTTTTTTTATGTAGTTGTTTATCCAGGTATAGCAAACTAACTTGAAAGCTTTTTTTTACAGGAGTGACCAGGGAGCACAAGGAGGTTAAGTGACTTGCTCAGGATCACACAGAATGCAAGTGGAAGCTGTGGGATTCAAACCCAGGTCTGGTCTGCTGGATGTCACCAGATTTACAGCTTAGCGCCTTAGACCACTGCGCTATACTACCTCTAGGGTTTTATCCCTATTAATTAATAGATCATTTTTGTTACCTGAAACAGGGAATTTGTTAAGCTTTCTCTGAAGTCCCAACAAAGAAGTAGAAATTAGGACAATGTTATCAGCTTAGGCTAGGAGAGACACCCTATTTTTCCCAATTTTTGGAGAATGAAAATCTGTATCTTCCAGATCTTGCAGAGTTGAATTTATATATAGGTTAAACAGGGTTGGAGCCGGTATGCACCCCCGTCTAGCATCCAAATTTGTCTTGACAGTGGATGTCAATGCTCCCCTTTGATTATATTGGACCTGCATCCAAGTATCTGTGTGAAGTCTAATTATCACATTTAACAAAGAACTGTCCATGTTCAGTTGTTTTAATTTTTCTCATAACAAATTTCTGCTGATTTTATCAAAAGCTGAGGTCAGATCCATGAAACAGCAATATAGTTTGCCATGCTTTACTGTTATGTATTTCCATATTAGATGTCTTAAAGCATAGCAGTGCTGTACCGTGGATCTTGTTGCTTGGGAAACATTTTGATACTCACTAAGTATTCCATTTTCATCTATCCAATCTTAAAGTTTACAAAGCAGAATTTTACAAAATATTTTCTGTGAAATGTCTATCAGACTAATTGGTCTGTACATCTTTGGATTACAAGGATCTCCTCTCTTCAAGACTGGACAGATGATGCTTCCCAGCCAACTATAAGGAATATCTTAGCCTTATATTATTGCATTATAGAATATTCTTAGAACTGGGACTCACCACTGTATAAATGTTTAATATATTTCCCCAATTACACTATCTGGTACTGGGGCCTTATTTGATTTAAGTGATAATATCACCGAGCAGATCTCACTATCATTGAAACAAAGGGGTACAGAGAACAATTCAAATGTTTCTATGATTGAGTTATTTGTCCCTATCATTTCACTTGCTAAGAAGTATAAAATTTCAAAATATTTCTCCCATATTGTCAGTGTAATGTGTGCCTGGATTCTGTTAGAGTATTGGCCATACTCACTGCCCACCGGCCTCCAAAAGGCTTTACTATCCTTTTTCAGTATTATACTATGCAACATATCCCCCTGCAACTTGTAGTATTTGTTTGTTTTGTAGTCCAAAAATGTATTATATTCTTTCCTAGCCCGATTTAGTTCCTTAATTTTTTGTTCGGTTTTATTCTCCCTTACTTCTCTTATTTTCTGATTAAGAGTAGATTTAGCTCTTTTACAGTTGTTATTAAACCATGAACATGGATTTGTTACCTTAGTTGCAGCTGTCTTACAAAGAGGTTTAATATGGTTTATTAACTTGTCCCAGATTTCTAAAATATTGTCAGAGTTATTATTTGAGAGTAATGCTTGCCGTTGTTCTGCTGTGAAGCCATAGGAAAACAATTCTTGAAAAATGTGTATGGAATAATTATGCCATTTAATTCTCTTAAGATTTATAATTTCCATAGATGATGGACTCTCACATGAATTCTTACTGGGAATTTCTGTGTTTAAAATTGTATAAACAGGGAGATGCGCCAATTCTACATGATGCAAGACCCCCATCTCCAATTACATCTTGGCTCCCTTTATGTTAGTCCATATTAAATCTATTGTTGAATGGCCTTTTGGACCCATAAATGTATAATTTCCTGAAGTTTCTGTCTTAGCTCTACCATTAACAAGGACAACATTCTGCTCTCTAAGGTAAATGTCTACTTGTCTATCTCTAGTGTTTAATTTTTTGTCCTCAGATTTTCTTCATGCCAAAAGTCCACTATGTTTCTTATAAAATCAATATGAAAATCTTCATCTGATTCATTTTCCTCAATCCGGGCATTAAAATCACCCAGATTATATACTGGAAAATGATCATTCTGCTCCAGTATAATATCCATGTCCCCTTTAAATTGATGCCATAGATCCTCCTTGTTTTTGGTCTTTGGAGGAATATAGATATTCCAAATTATTAATGTAAAAGAATGTTCAGATTTACATTCTGTTATTACAAAGTCTAGGGAGATTTTAACCAAAGTAGTAAGACCTGCTTTTGGTCTACCTAACTTTTTACTTTTTTTGAGCTGGCATCCCAACTGAGACAAAACCTGGTATCATATTATTTTCTGGTGCTAGACTCCATGTTTCTTGGAAACACAAGATATCAAAGGTCTCTTGAAAGGAACATGTGTCACTATCTGCAAGCTTTAATAAAAGCCCTTCTATGTTCCAAGATAATATATTAAGCTTTGGCCTTACTTGAGTTTGTCATACCAGCTGTCAAGCTTGCTCAGTTCTGGGGATTTCCTTCTGCAGTCTATTTTTCCCCCCAAAAAATGACACGTTCTCTAAAAAATTCACTAGGTGTAGTCACCAGAATGCCCAAGTTATCCAATACTATAGCCTTTTCCAAGATGGCTGTACAGGTTTAGCAGATGTAAAGACTAAATCTATTTGGGAAGTTTCAGTTTCATCCCTCCATATCTTACTACTTGAGAGGGTTAATAGAGACAGTTATAAGTCAAGTGAATGGGCCAAAAAGGAAATAATTTCCCTTCCAACTGTTCTTGAATTTCTCTCACCCCTCATATTCCAACCAAAAATTGAGAGTATCTTATCATTTTGTTCCATATATTGATTATTTTCGTAATTATGAATTACTTTTAAAAGTGTTTTTTTGGTTGGATCTACACATGTTCCACTTATTTCTGCATTCTGTGAAAGTGGAACTATCTGTAGCTCACTTACCAAAATCCCTTTTGACTGTATTAAGTTTTCTCTGGACCATATTTCTGCAGCAAGAATGGGTGATATTGTGTAGATCATAACACAGTCTGGGATATTGGGATTAAAGAGGCATAAGACTTATAAATCCCTTTCATCTTGATTGACACCCACAATAAATGTTATCTGACTTGTAAGGATGTCCTTAGTTTCATCAGGTATTAATTTTATACTGTAAGTCTCAAAAAAGTACTAATTTTCCTCCCCAATTTCATCAAACAAATTATTAAATGAAAACAAACCCACTGTAGGTAAACTTTCTCCAGTCTGAGAGGGAATGAAATTGGGTTCAAATCCTGGGACAGTGACCTCCCTCCTGACCAGAGCCAAGACACTTGGGGTTAATTCAACAACATCAACATTGGTTACATGGTGTACCTTTTGTTTAACAGGGATATACTCCTCCTGTACAGTCTCTTCACTATTATTTCCATCTTCAATTTTTCCTAGTAAATTTAATTTCTTATTTTTACTAAATTTTTTCAGCTTGCTACATTTAATTTTATTTGTATTTCTTGCTCCTTTCCTTGTTTTCACCTGCCCTTTATTACTCTGAATGTCTGCAATTTTCTTTCATAAAAGGAGTTGGCAAATTCACTTGTGCAAATTTGTTTTCAAAAGGAATGTCCTCTATTAAAATAGCTTGCAAGCTCACTTCGGATTTTTCCTGATCAATCCTATTAAATACCTGATCTAATGTTATTTTATTCCTAAACTTATCAGTTCTTAGCATAGATAGTTCCTCTTTCAGCGCTGCAATGTTCTCCAAGATCATTATATTTGCATACTAAGGGTTCTTGGCTATCTCTAGCATTTGCTTAGAGAGATTAGTGCAGGAGATAAAATTACCCTCATCTGTAAAATGTTCCTTATCATAATTATCCCTAAGGGCCTGCTCTTGAAGAGTGACAACCCTATTAGTTTGCCCAAACATCTGTAGTCCTGGCTATCCAGGGCGATCCACTAGGGTAAGATCTATTATCTGACTTAGTTCCTGCATCACTGGCATCAAGTCCTCTAGAGTATTTAAGCCCTTCAGATGTTCTGTTTTATCTTTTTTTGAATCCCTATTTGTCATTACAGGAGGGGACGAAAAAGATGTATACTGAAAGTTCCTAGCTACTGAATCAGGGGTTGATACAGAATACTGGTCAGCAGAAAAATCTGCCTCTGGATAATCCCCCAACTTCCCTTCAATACTGTCACAATCCATGTTGCCAGAGTGATGGACTAGAGTGTCCCAGTCCCCAGCTATAGCAGATAAATCACCTTCACCAACAATCTGTATACTGTCATTATTACTGCATGCAATAGATGCATTGCTAAGTGTTAAACAATTTGAATTTTGTGTATCCAGGATAATGACTGATGTCTGTTCCTTAGAAATATTGATTTTAGGTGTGGACAGACTCAGGGGTAGATTTCTCTTATTTCCAAAATAGTATGTAATTTTAAACTGCTTCTGTTTTTGTTTTTGGGTATCATTCCCTTCCTGATCCAAACCTTTATTTTCATGTAAGGTCTCAGCCATTACCTCTGGGTTATTTGGTTTCTTTGTTATTGGCTTCCTTTTTTATAAACATTTTTAAGTTTTGTTTATTTCCTATTTCCTGTCCCTCTGACACCCTATTAGTTTCAATGGCCTGATCTATTAAAGGGTCCATAGTGCTGTTCTTTTTGCTTCTGGTCAAAACTATATCAGAGTCAAAAAGAAAGAAAGATATAGGAAATAATAATTGAGCCTAAATATATCTCTAGCAAGAAGAGCAAATATTCTAAGCAGAAGGCAAAATATTTACTATACAAATATTTTATAACGAGAACAAACAGATCAAATCCCAGAACAAAATCTAACCAGTAGTTCCAAAGTTCATAGAAACCACTATCAGTGGAACAGTCAAAGTTCAAAAATCTAGAAAGGATCTCGTAAGAGAACCTAAAATGCACTGACTTATAAATATGTTCAACGTGTTCTGTACAGACTTCTGAGGTTCTTGGCTTGTTATTCCCAGTCTGTGTAACCAATTTCAGGGCCAGTTATCCTTGTTTGCGCCTTTCATAAGTCCCGATTAATGACTCTTCTTTTAGTAACCAGTGCTCAAGTGACCTTTCCACTAATTGCTGCGTGCTGCCAAAAAATGGAAAAGGTAGTAATATTGGATAAGGGAGAGGATGCCTCCCCCGCCCATTCCAATTTAATATGTCCAAGTGAAATATAATACAATACAATAATATTACAGATCCAGTTATAATTAAAAGAAAGAAGTCAAAATGTAATAATCCTAATGGATCTAAATTCTCTACAATAAAGCAGATACATTTTCACATATATTCACAAGAATCATAAACATATTTTAAAATTAAATAAACATACAGTATATGTAACATGTATGTAACTACTAATTATTTACCTCCTAAGAGAGCAATCCAACAAAGCACCACAACTGAGTAACCGTCTGGATAGTTAGCTGAATAGCCAATAAATGTTCCTAGGATCTCAGTGCAAATTATTCTTGCAAAATCATTTGTGAAAGTACCACAAAATATCCAACGTTCTAGTAAAGCCTCGTTTTTCTGAAAACACTCCTAGAAAAATATAAAGCAAAAGGTTTGTAACATATATAGAGCGATCACCTAGTATTAATCTTAGCATTATTCTATTTTCAGAACAACCAGGAATTAAGTTAATCACAGATACTGCTTACCATTATAGAAGTATGCAATACTTCAACTTGGTAAGCCGCCCTCTGCGTTTCAGCCAGCAGGCCACTAGGTCATTATGAAAATGTTCGAAAACAAAACAGCAGAGCAGAGCAAAGCGAGAGGAGCTTTACTTTATATGAAACACAGATGAATAAGGTCTTGCTGGCTATAGTTTTGTTTTATTTTATTTAAATCTGTGGTCTGTGGCAAGTGGAATTGAGGAGAGAAAAATAGCCCCAAACGGAGCATACACAGAAGCCTGAATGCCTAGATGCCTTGGTTACTCGGTGGCTTGACAATCTTTTGACAATGCAGTCAGGTTTAAAAGAGCACCTCTGCTAACTCATCTCACGCCCTTGTGCCTATGCCTTAATTCTTGGATTTTAATAAGATAGGATAATTTAGACCATCTGCTCCTAATGAGTCCAGATAGTCCAGTTGATCTATTCAATCCAATAGGTCCTTAACTATTTAGTTATTTAATTTCCAAAACTGAAAAGCCTGGCAACAATACACTGCACCAAAGAACTTTATTGGCTCAATTAATTAATAAAAAATCATGCTAATTAACCAGTCATCCAAATCTTCTAGTTAAGTTAAACTGTTCAGCTCTCTGTAGCCAACTAAAGTTAGCAATGCTATTTGTATGACTAAATATAGATAACAGAAGCTAAAAAGCTTTATTATTCTGTCTTTCGGATGAGACGTTAAACCGAGGTCCCATCTGCCTGGATTGGTGGGATCCCATGGCACTTATCGAAAAGAGTAGGAGAATTTCCCCAGTGTCCTGGTGAAATTTCCTTCATTCGCTAAAAATACCACAAACAGCTTAATCTGGTTCAAGGTCAGTTGGCATTCATCTGTTTCCCCTTCCCCTGGGTCGTGCCTGAAAATAGGCAGGATTTGTCTAGCGCACTTACCCAGTCAACAAAAACTAAATAAATAAATAAAAAAATAAAATAAATAAATAAAATTATATAATAAAGACACTCAGTTATTAATTGTTGGTTGCTCTCGTGTTCTTTCCGCTATTCTTATTATTCCTATTATTTCGATTATCATGTTACAAGTAAAAATCTCAAATGGCAAAACACACAAGAAATGCAACAAAATGCAACAAAATCAGTAGCTTAGTGTATAATGTCGCACACAGCAATGGCTAGAACATTTAATTAGAATTTGGAAAACAGAGATAAAATTACACAAAGGTAAATATTCAGTGCTTGGGCTCTAAAAATATAAAATAGGAATAATTTCGAGAGTGAGTTCAAAAGTGTTCAACAAAGCAGAGATGGAATAGGGAATAAGGAAAATTCAAAAAGCATTCAGTTTATTGCAATATTAGTTGATACTCAAAAAACAACCTCCCAACTGTCTTATTTGGCTGTATTTGCCCTCTGCAGGGTTTACCGCTATTGCTCTATTGTCGAAAAAATTCAGTCACTTAATTCTTTACACCCCACTATCCTTAACCCCCTGAAAGGGGGGAGATGCTCTATCGCCTTTTTTGCTGCCGTTTTCCTCTGCAATTAAGCAGCGGTTACAGTCAGAGTTGGGGAAAATTCTGTGCCACAAGTTGGTCCAGAAAGACTGTGATGAATACCCGAACAATAGTTACAAAAATTAAGGCAATAACAGCATGCCTTACATAAATAAAAATGTGCTTAACACAGCCCTGCTCTCAGAGTATATCCACAGGTCCTGCAGTGTGAACGACACACCTTACTCCCAGCATCAAGGGCAATATCAACTACCACACTGATCCTGATGCAGCACAGTTAATGGAACTGTATGTGTCCTAAACTGTGTGGTGCTATGTGGCCAGTGGAGATCCCCAACCCACACCAAGGCAAAACAGAAATAGCACACTGAAATCTTTGGGCAAAACATGAACCAGACCACATCACAACAGCCAAGACCACCTACCTGAGTGAGCACACTACTGTAGCACAGTTTATGCCACTACAAGTGTCACAAACTGTGTAGTGCTATGTGACATGTAAAGCCCCACAACTCACACCCAGAGGCCAGGACCAACCACCAGAGTGAGCAGGCTAAAGCAGAACAGGTAGTGTAGTGTAAATGAAAGTGGCAAACAAAGAGTAATGTGATACATGAGCAGTAGAGAGCGACCCAAAATAAAAACAAGCTCACCTCAAAGATAAGGTTGGAACAGCATTAGATCTGGGTATAGTGGGTCAACTGCCAAAGTAATGGCTTACTATGTAGCTGTGGAGAGAGTATGTTACAAATACGTAGTTTTAAAGGCACTGCAGCAAACTCTGTGTGTGTGTGGGGGGGTGAGATGGCTAAATGAACTGTGGGAACACCTTCCTCCCAAGAGTCAGGAACACCAACCAGAGCGATCATGCTACAGCAGACTAGTTACTGACCCTGCAACTGGAAGGACAAGTGTCATGCTATGTGATGTGCCCACAGCAGAACCCCACATAGGCCAAGACCACATACCTGAGTGAGCATGCAGCAGCAGCACAGCTTCTGCCACTGAAAGTGGCAGAATATGTGTAGTGCTATGGGACCTGTGGCACCACCCACCACCATTAGATCTGGTATCAGCCCAGCTCTCTCTTTAAGGGATTGCGGAGATTGGCATGAGGTGGCGAGCGCCCATGTTGCCTGGTTTGACTTTAGCAGGCCGGAGTTCATGGACATTGTGAGAACTGTCCAGATTGT
Source organism: Neoceratodus forsteri (assembly GCA_016271365.2). Lineage (NCBI taxonomy): Eukaryota > Metazoa > Chordata > Ceratodontiformes > Ceratodontidae > Neoceratodus > Neoceratodus forsteri. The sequence continues at coordinate 1,771,202 of CM057453.1, forward strand.
ACGACCAACCAGCTGTAGTTTGGATCTAGGCCCTACATCGCTATTAGTAGGTTGTGTAGATGTTATCTGCCCGATCCTTGCTGAAATTGTCTGGAAGTCCTTGGAGCAGGGGGTCTTTACCTATTCCCTCAAGGAGGTGGTTGTTCGACCACTCCTTAAAAAATCCTCCTTGGACCTGGACTGCTTAGCTAACTATAGACCTGTCTCTAACCTGCCCTTTGTGGGTAAGGTTATTGAAAAGGTGGTTGCTCTGCAGCTGGATGACCATCTTACTAATCACAATGTCTATGATGTTCTCCAATCTGGGTTTAGGAAAAGATATAGCACTGAGACCTCCCTGGTCCGGGTTTTAAATGATCTCCTAATTGCGGAGAGATCAAAAGTCGTACTATTCCAATCCTTGATTTCTCTGTGGCATTTGATACTGTGGACCATGGTGTACTTTTGGAGTGCCTGTGGCTTCTTTGTGGACTGTCTGGAACAGTTTTACCTTGGTGTCGATCTTTCTTTACAGGCAGGACACAGAGGGTTGTTGCTGGAATTTATTCCACTGACACCTTCTCCCTGTCTTGTGGGGTACCGCAGGGCTCCATCTTGGCGCCCATGTTGTTCGCAGTTTATATGCTGCCATTAGGAGAGATCATTAGGCGATACAGTTTGGGTTTTCACTGCTATGCAGATGATACCCAACTGTATCTGTCCTTTATTCCCGGACAGGAAGATGTGATCTCCATGCTTAACAGCTGTCTAGCCCGAGATCAGAGATTGGATGAGCACTAGCTGGCTGAGGTTAAACCCGGATAAGACTGAGGTGTTGGTTGTGGACCCTGGTCACCTTGAGGTGGGTCTTAGGGCTGGGCTTCTGTCTGGCTTATGGCTTGATGGTGTCCAGCTCTTGACCTCTGACCGGGTGAGTAACCTGGGTGTTATTTTTGATGACGGTTTGACCCTGAAATCTCAGGTGTCTGCTGTTGTCAAATCTTCCTTTTATCAACTTAGGAATATCGCCTGGGTGAAACACCTGGTTCCTCAGGCTGACCTTCCCATATTGGTCCATGTCTTCATCACCTCCCACCTTGATTACTGCAATGTCCTTCACCTAGGGCTGCCGGGGGTTGATATCTGCCACTTGCAGCTAGTGCAGAACGCGGCAGCCAGGCTTCTGACTGGTACATCTTGGTCTAGTCATATTATGCCTGTGCTGAGCAGACTGCACTGGTTGCCGATTCAGTGGTGGATCACCTTTAAGGTGGGGTTGCTGACCTATAAAGCCCCACATGAACAGGGACCCCAGTAGTTGCAAGATCTTCTTACTCCCTACTGTCCCTCCCACTCACTCCGATGCACCGACAAGGAATTGCTAGAGATTCCCAGGGTTAGGTTAAAGACATCTGGGGCACGTGCGTTTTCTTATGCTGCTCCTTCCCTGTGGAATTCTTTACCTCGTCGGATAAGAGAATGCCTGACTGTCTCAAGTTTTAAGTCTTAGCTCAAAACTTATCTGTTTTTTAAAGCTTATTCTGAATGATTTTAAATATGACTGTTTAATTTAATTTAACTGTTTGTTTTAATATGTTTATACAGCGCTTTGGCTATGAAAAGCACTTTAAAAATAAAGTTTTACTTTACTTACTTTACTTTACTTACCAACAGACAAGACCAGCCACATTAGTGAGCAGGATAAAGCAGCACAGTTACTGCTACTGCAAGTGCAAAAACTGTCATGCTATGTGACCTATGGAGCTTCACCCCCCTTCCACAGGTCAAGACCATCCGTCTGAGTAAGAAGGCTAGAGATGTACAGTTACTGCCACTGAAAATGGCTGAAACTGTCTAGTGATATGTGACCTGTGGAACAAACACAGACACGAACACACACACACACACACACACACACACACACACATGCCGGCCCACCGGCGCAGTGGTTGGATTTCTGCTTGCGACGCAGAGGGCCAGCCAGGGGAGAAGGATTGAGTGTCCCATGGACTGCTCTCCTTCTCTGGTTGGAGGGTGCGGGGCATGTCCAGTGCTGGAGGGACCCTTGGAGGAGGCTGGGGGTGCCACAGCAGCTGGCATCAGTGAGTTCCTGAGGGGCAGGATGGACACAGGCATCATTGCACACTCCCGCCCCTCCCTTACTGGGGGGGGGGGAATTGCCGCATCCAGTGCCTTGATGGCGCCCGCCTCGCCATTCCCACAATTGTTCCCAGGCCGACTCACCTCGACCTATCCTGTAGACTGTGGTGCTTCGGAGCTGATGCCACAGCCCCACCTTTGGGGGTAAAGCCAGGGGCTATTGAGGGGAGTAGTGGCTCATGTGGGTAGCGAGGGACCGTGAGTGCCATGACCTGGGCAGGGGCACTGGTGCTGGATGGGGCCCAAAAAGATATAAATAAAAAAATCACACACACATACACACACACACACACACACACACACACACCACCAGGGACAAGACCAGACACCTGAGTGAGCAGGCTATAGCATCACAGTTATTGACACTTCAAGTGTCAGGAAAAGTGTAGTGCTATGTGACTGTTGGAGCCCCCAACCCAGGGTAAAACAGCAGCCAACTGAGTGAGCATGTTACAGTATCAGTTATTGCCACTGCAAGTGGCAGAAACTGTAAAGCTGTGTGACCTGTGGAGCCATCCTCCCAAATAGTTCTTGACCACACACCGAGTGAGCAGGCTACAGCTGCACAGTTATGGCCACTGAGAGTGGCAGAAGCTATAGTGCTCTGAGACCTGTGGATCCCCCAAAGGGCAAGAACAAACACCTGAATGAGCAGGCTACAGTTTGCACAGTTACTGCAGCTTAAAGTGGCACACACTGTGTACTCCTATGTGACATGTGGAACACCACAGCCTAACACCACAAGTCAGAACCGCCCACCAGAATGAGCAGGCTGAAGCAGAGTTAATGTAACTGTAAGGGGCAAACAAAGAGTGGTGGGATATACATCATGAGCAGTGCAGCACAACCCAAAATGAAAACAAGCCTACCTCAAAGATAATGATGGAACAGCAGCAGCTCTGGGTATACTGGGACTACTGCAAAAGTAATGACTTGCTGTGTAGCTGTGGAGAGAGTATGTTAAAAATAATTAGTTTTAAAAATGCTGCAACAACCTGTGGAGGATAAAAGAACTATAGGAGCACCTTCCTACCAAGAGCCAAGAACAAAGACCACAGTGACCACGATACAGCGGACCAGTTACTGTGACTGCAACTGGCTGGAGATGTATAGTGCTATATGACTTGTGTACACAGCACCACCACACACACAAGCAAAGACCACCCACCTGAGTTGGCAGGCTACAGCTGAAAAGTTTTTGCTGGTGCAACTGGCATAAAGTACATAGTGCAATCTAACCAGTGGTGTACCCAGACAGAAAAAAAACATAGCCACAACTGATCAGACTACAGCAAAGTTGCAAACAATGAAAGTGACAGACACTTTGGTGCATGGAAAACCTGACTTGCTCTATTCATGGCAGTACTATTTATCTTAAAGGAAAGCACCCATGGGTTGCTGTCCCTGGCAGGACAGCACATCGGCTACCTCATGGCTGGATATACCATGGTCACAGCAAGACAGTAATCCTGGTGGGACACTCGCATCCATGGGTTGCTGTTCCTGGTAGGACAACACATTGGGCCTGTTCCTTGGAGTATATGATACAGTCAGTGCAAGACCAGAATCCTGCGAGGACAGTCAATGAGGTCTCTTACTGCCAGGACAGGGTTCCATTGGCTGTGAACATTTTCATTTTGGCTAGCAAGCTTTAGCTTTCGATAGCCATGAGGGATTGCACCACAAAAGGTAACATAGTAAACAAGTTAGGACACTGTGGAAAACTGATTCAAAGTTGAGCATACTGCAGTTCTCAAAGTTACTAGCCATGATGGCTAGTGGTGCTAATGGCTTATAAAAATGAATTGCAACAGCTGCGGTATAAATGTCAGACTAAATACAATTCATCAGCAAAAATTCAGTGAAGTCATTGATCTTGACTGTGGAGCACAGGAGAAACAATAAATAATAAAACTATAGTGGAATTAGTTTTGGGTGGGTACTAAGGAATGGGAGCTCCGAGCCAGTACAGAAACGGGAAGGTGGGAAGCCTGTGGAGAAAATGAACAGCTCACAAAAAAAATATTTAATAAGTTGTGAAATCCATTTGGAAATACCGTTTTTCACAACTGGAAGTGGCTATTGATCACAGGGTGCTCCTGTGTAGTACAAAACGAGAAACGGGAGGGTGGGGAGACAGACAGAATACACATTTATAAAAAGAAAACAAATAGTTTAAAAATACACACACAACTGAATAATGTTTTAAAAAGGCAGGGCGGTACTAAGGCTAGAATGTGTGAGCTAATGGCAGGCAGCTACCAAGGTGGGAAGGATTATTATGATGAAAAACAACGGATAATAAAATTTTAAAATGCAACAAAATATTACAGGGAAATTAGTTTTTCAAGCAAATGATAACTGTCAATGACACCGAGAAAATGCACGGGAGGACCACAACGCATTCAAACAAAATGTGAAACTACTATTCCATAAATGCGTATTTCCTCTAAGAAATGCACAGCAACGAGGTCACGTGATGGCAGCTTGAAGAGAAGCAGCAACCTCCTACAGCTCCACACCTCTGCTGCTTAAATTACCTATTTTGTTTGACTTTAATAGCAGATAGCGAACTATAAATATCACTTGCAAACTCTAGAGGGTCTCTTGATCATTATACTTGCAGAAATCATGGAAGTTTATATGAAAAAAAGCACCTCTGCGACACTCCCCTCCACCGACTCTGGAGAAAGACAAGGCTGCGAAGCGCCCCAAGCAGCAGCCTGCGGGCTTGTCCAAAACTTCTACCCTGGCAGCTGCCCTCTCAGAGGAGCGATTCCTAGAGATCATGCATCCACTTTAGGAGAAAATTGCAGACATATCGGACAATCTCCAACAAATCAAGACTTCTGTGCAGTTGTTAACTATCTGAGTGGGTGACTCGGAAGCTAAATTGATCTCTATTGAGAGAAAGCAGGGCAAAGCGGAACATGATACTATACATCAGGGCCGGAGACTCAAAAAGCTTGAAGGAAAACTTGAAGATTTAGAGGGAAGGAGCAGGAGGAATAACCTCCTTGTCATTAGAGTACCTGAAAAGGAAGAAGGAAATACCCCTATACTACTCATTCAAAAATTGTGCGAGAGGATTGCAGGACCATCCCCGAATGGCACCACTTATGTTATTGAATGGGCACATCGGGCCCTCCGTCCCCCACTGCCTGGCTCCCGACCTTGACCCCTCATCTTGAAACCTTAAAACTTTTGGGACAAGCAGCATATACTTGTCAAAATTAAGGAGCTCCAAGAAGTCCTTTGGGAGGGATGCAAAATCCGGATTACACAAGACCTCCCTCAGTCGGTCTGAGCGAAAAGACAGGAGATGCATCCGATTGTTTCTAAGCTAATCACCGTGGGCAAGCCATTCTGCATGCGATACTCAGCAGTGCTTCAAATTAAGTCCGGGATCAGTGGATCTCTTTTGAGTCACAAGAGCAAGCTGCACTAGAACTTAAAGCCTTACTCCCAGATTTGTTTAAGTGAAGAAATCTTAAATGGTGAGAGGTAACCTTCTTATGCAAAATCTGACTATGCTGTTGTTTTGATTGACCTTATTGAGCTCAGTGAGGTGACGGACGCTAATTACTAGGCCTGAACTGACCTTCATCTGTTTATTCCACTGTTTTGAGGGCCCACTGGACTGTAGTTCTTAAGATGGCCCAGGTTATAGACAGATTATACCCTAGTGCCTTAAGCCTTTCTCTGTGGGGCCTTGCTGGGGAGTCAGACATGACATCTGTCCCACTGCTTAGACTGTGCTTCTGTTGCCTGCACTTGCCCTGAGATAACATCTCCTAAATGAGCACACATGACAGTGACAATGACACTAACACAGGGTCGCAGGTCTCCAGAGGATCCCAGACATAGATACATAGATACATAGACAGTGTCGGCAGATAAGGGCCTATGGCCCACCTAGTCTGCCCATTTGAGTTTGTAACTTCAGTTTATGTGTTCCTAGAACTCTGTTGCCCCTTTCCCTGTCCTCCAGAATTCCTTTATGTCTATCCCATGCATTCTTAAATCCCGTGATTGTTTCAGCCCCCACCGCTTCCTCAGGCAGGGTGTTCCACTTGTCTATCACCCATTCTGTGAAGAAATTCTTCCTCACATTTCCTCTGAATTGTCCTCCCTCCAACTTCATCCCATGCCCTCTAGTCCTGGAACATCTTTTTCACTTAAAAATAGTGTATTCTTGCACCCTGTTCCTCCCTGTAAGATACTTGTATGTCTCTATCACGTTCCCTCTCTCCCTCCTCTCCTCCAGGGAGTACATATTCAGTTCCTTCAACCAGTCCTCATAGGACTTGTGATGCAATCCATATACCATCTTTGTTGCCCTCCTCTGAACCTTCTCTACCCTGTCTATGTCCTTACGTAGGTAAGGTCTCCAGAACTCTACACTGTACTCCAGGTGGGGCCTCACTAGTGTCTTGTGTAGTAGAATCATGACCTCCCTTTTTCTGCTGGTGATGCCCCTGCCTATGCATCCCAGCATCCTATTTGCTTTACCTGCTGCCTTGTCACACTATTGCCTTCCTTGAGGTCATCAGAGATGATAACCCCAAGATCCCTTTCCTGCTTGGTGCATGCTATATCCTCCCCCCCCAAGTGATATACTGTGCCAGGGTTTTTGTGCCCCATATACATTATCTTGCACTTATTTGCATTGAATTTCAACTGCCAAACCCCTGACCATTCTTCAAGTTTCTGCAGGTCCCTTCTCATTCTGTCTACAGCCTATGGTGTGTGTACTCTGTTACAGAGCTTTGTGTCATCAGCGAACAGTGAAATTCTGCCTTCTAGGTCCTGCACAATGTCACTGATGAAGATGTTGAATAGGATCAGTCCCAGCACTGATCCCTGAGGTACCCCACTGGTCACTCTTCCCTTTGTGGAGTGACAGCCATTTACCACCACCCTCTGTGTCCTGCCACCCAGCCAGTTACCTACCCACCACACTACTGTCCTGCCTACACCCATATTCCCTAGTTTGTGTAATAGTCTTCTATGTGGCACAGTGTCAAAGGCCTTGCTGAAGTCCAGATAGGCCATGTCCACTGCCCTCCCCTGATCCATCTCCCTAGTCACCCAGTCAAAAAATTCAATGAGGTTGGTCTCACATGACCTCCCCCTGGTGAAACCATGCTGCCTTGGATCCTGCAGTCCATTGACAACCAGATGTTCCACAAATCTCTCCTTCAGTAGTGCTTCCATGATCTTCCCCACTACTGAGGTGAGGCTGACTGGTCTGTAGTTCCCCACTTCCTCTTTGTTCTCACTTTTGTATAAGGGGACTAAATCTGATATCCTCCAGTCTTTGGGTACCTCCCCTGTTTCCAGTGCTCGGCTAAACAGGATAGCCAGAGGTTCAGCCACCACCTCTCTGAGTTCTTTAAGGACCCTGGGGTGCACCCCATCTGGCCCCATTGCTTTATCAACTCTTATTACTTCCAGTTCCTTCAGGATCCTTTCTCGTGTAAAGGGACTTGTGTCCATTTCTGCACCATTCTCACCCCTTGTACTCCCTTCAGACCCGTTATCCTCCTCTTCCTCAGTAAAGACTGAGCAGAAATACCTGTTCAGTATGTCAGCTTTACTGCTGTCATCCTCCATGCGGCCCCCATCCTCTCCCTTCGGTCTCACTGTCCCTCCCTTTGCCTTTCTTTTTTCATTTATGTACCTGTAAAAGGTTTTGTCCCCTCTACCCACTGATTTTGCAATGTGCTCTTCTGTCTGAGCTTTGGCTTCACTTACTGACCTCCATTTGCTTCTCCTGGTGCTTCTCCCTATCTCCTTCTGCCTGTGTCTTTTTGTACTGCCTGAATGCAATCTTTTTGGCTTTCACTTTCTTTGCTACCTCTTTGGAAAACCATAATGGCCTCCTCTTCCTTTTCCTCTTGCTAACCTGCTTAATGCATAATTCTGTTGCTCTTGTAATCCCTGTTTTAAATACTGCCCACTGTTCCTCAACCCCTGATTCCTGCCCCTTTCCCCTTAATGCCTCTTTCAAGTATCTCCCCATTTTCCCAAAGTCTACCCCCTAAAATCCAGGATACGTGTTTTTGTGTGGTTTGGTTCTGCTCCTTCTGTAATTTCAAACCTCAATGACTGGTGGTCACTGTTCCCCAGGTGCTCCCCCACTGTTACCCCCAGCACACTGTCCCTGTTTGTAAGCACAAGGTCCAGTATTGCCTTCTGCTGAGTTGGTTCCATGACTAGTTGCTTGAGGAAGGCATCCTGAAGGGAGTCCAGGATAAATCTGCTTGTAGTTGATGCTGCTGCTGGGATGCTCCAGTCCACGTCTGGAATATTGAAGTCTCCAACCATGACTACCTCACCCTTGTCTGCCATCCTTTGGATGGCTAGCATCAGCTCCCTATCTGTTTCTTCCTCCTGGGCTGGTGGTCTATAGACCACATCTGTGCAGATGGCTGGAGCCATTTTCCTTTCCAGCTTAACCCACAATATCTCTCCCCCATTTTGTTCCTCCTGGATCTCTGTGGCCCTTATGTCATTTTTCACATACAGTGCCACTCCTCCTCCTCCCTTCCTATGTTGTAGCTAGGAATGGCCATCTCCCAGTCATGGTTATCATTACACCAGATTTCTGTGATGGCCACAATTGCCAGGTCTGACTGCACCATGACAGCCTCCAGATCTTCCATCTTGTTGCTAAGGCTCCTGGCATTGGCACACATGGCTTTCCATGATTTGACCTCCTTAGACTGTTCAGCTGTTCTACTCCAGCCCTTCCCTGGTTGTCATTTATCCCTGGTTCTCCTTGCTGTCTGCCCTTCTGCTGATTTTTACCCCTTTTCTGCCTATCCACCTCTTGGGCACTAATCTCCATCTTTTACACACTGCTTTGTTGAGATATCCACTCCTCTGATTCACTGGTTCTGCTGCTAGCTGTGGGGGGTGAGCAAGTAGGTACCCTCCTTGCTGGCCTGCCACCCCCCTTGGCTAGTTTAAATGCTTGTCAATGTAGCATTTAAACTTATTATTGAGAGCTTGGATTCCCTTCCAGGATGGATGCAGGCCGTCAGGCTTGAACAAACCTCCATCCCTCCAGGCAGGTCCCCAGTCACCAGTGAATCCAAACCCTTCCTCACAGCACCAGATCTTCAACCATTAGTTAAAGTTCCTGGTGCATGCACCCCTGCGCTCTCCCATGCCTCTCGCAGGTAGTACTTCTGAGAAGGTGATAGAAGTAGCTATTTGCTTGAGACCCCTCCCCAATTTCCTAAACTCTTCCTGAACTTCCTTTGGCTCCCCATTTTCCAGGTTATTAGTACCTAGGTGGATAATGACATCCAGCTCACCCTCCCGTCTTGCCTTCCCAGCGATCCCAGGGTCTTCCTTCCATCCCTCCTTGCCATGGCACCTGGTAGGCACCTCACCTCTGGATCCTCCCCCTCCTGCATTCCTAGCTGGATCCCTCTTATGATGGAGTCCCCCACCAGGATTCGCGTCTTCCTCCTCCTCTGGGGTCCACTGCTCTCTCTGCTGAGGTCACCTCCTTGGCTAACCTCCACATCCTTTCCTTCTACTTCTCTGGGTACCTCTATTTGGTTGCCCCCATTTGCCAGTGTGGCATATGAGTTCTTGAGTGGAATAGGATCTGAGATGTGCCTCTGTCTGACAGTCTTAACCCACCCTGAGCCCACTGTCATCCAAGTGCTCCTTGTTCTCGGCATCCTTTGAGGCAGCGGCATTGGACTGGGTGGTCTCTGGATAGGGGTGATGGTACTCCTGACCCAGTTTACTTCCACTCTGAGTCTGGCTACCTCATCCCACAGTCCAGGATGCATGCAGATAGGGCAGCACCTCAGTGTCAAGAAGGTCTGCCTGAATATGGCTGCCCTGCAGCTACTGCATTGCACCACTCCCCAGATTATACTGCAATTATACTGCTATTCCACTACTTGTCTGTTACTGAAGCTCTACTAGTTCCCTTTTTATTAATTTACTGTCCTAAAAATCCTGCCACTGATCCTCAGATACTTTTCTTTTAAAAAAAAGAAAATAAATAAATGAGTCAAAACACTTGTCGTGCTGAGGGTGGGCTTCTTCCCCTTTTGCCCCTCCTACTCCACACCCCCTACTATCCCCTGTATTTAGCTCCAGTCAATCAGATTTAACAGGGCATCTAATTAAGAGTTGGGGGAAGGGAAGGGAGGGAAATTTGCAGCAATTAAAGACAGCAAAGAAATACACCACCACTATGTTTTAAATTTTCAACAGCCCAAAAACAATTCTAAGTAAAGACAGTAAAGAAATTACAGTGTCACTAAAGGCCCACAATCTAAGTTTAATAACAAAAATAGCAATTATCAGTTACTGTAAATCACTAATATGAATATGTTTCCTTCCCTTTCTGGCTTCTTCTGAGAAAACAAGAAATCACTTGCTACCTCAACTCTGACTAAGCCTCACCTCCAGTTATCACATTGCTGAGGTCAGAGGCCAGACAATTAGCACCCCTCACTCAGACTACAGGGCGAGTCAGACAAGCCAAGACTAAATTTGCAGCAATTAAAGACAGCAAAGAAATACACCACCACTACGTTTTAAATTGTCAATAGCCCAAAAACAATTGTAAGTAAAGACAACAAAGAAATTAAAGTGTCACTAAAAGCCCACAATCTAAGTTGAATAATAAAAATAGCAATTACCAGTTACTGTAAAGCACTGATATGAATATGTTTCCTTCCCCTTCTGGTTTCTTCTTGATGGAATACAAAGTTTGCCCAGATTTTGATCAAAGCTGACTTTTGCACTAGGCCTTTTTTCAAAACTTTTAATTCTGGTTGACGAGGCCTGTTATGTAACCAGCAACCACCTTGAGCATATTAATATACACATACCCACATGAAACCCTCAGATCCTCTTCGTTGTGGTTTTATGAGCTCTTTTGATAAAGTCTGAGGGGTAATTTTTCCTCTTTTTCTTTCTTGATATATGCAGGGTTGCTCCCTGTTGGTATTAAGCAATATAACAGGAGACCTTATGCTGGTTATTTTTGCTTTTGCCCAGTGACTTTAACTGGTTTAATATAATACTCAGTTCTGTTTTTTATTATGATTGCTTATATATATGCAATGCTATCCTTTTTGACATATACAGGGTTGCTCCCTGTTGGTATTAAGCAATATAACAGGAGACCTTATGCTGGTTATTTTTGCTTTTGCCCATTGACTTGAACTGGTTTAATACGATTCTCAGTTCTGTTTTCATTATGATTGCTTATATGTATGCAATGCTATCTGTGCAGCAGAGGATTGGCGGGAGCGGGGAAGGGGGTTTGTTTGGGGTGCTTCAAGTTAGCGCTAAGACATCACCCACCTGTATAAGTTAAGTGGTGTGGTTGATTTGAACAGGGGTTTCTGAGTAGAAAAGCAACTTCTTAGAGTGGGGACCTTTTCTTTTCTTTAAGGGGGAGGGTATTAGGGGGTACGTTTTACTTGAGTAAGTTTCCTTTATCTTTTTATATAATAGTTCAAGGAAAGGGAGGGCCAAGTGTGCTAGCCGATTTCACCTTTGAGGGAAGTGCCATGCCAAACAGGGCAATGATTCCTGTCCACTATTCTAAACTTCACTATCTCCCCTCTAATGATCCACTATGAGTGGCCCCTATATTATTACAAGCTGAAATATCTTAGGTGCCTAGGATAGATGCAAGAGGCAAGTTATTCTTTGGCATCTCCAGCACTTAAAGGCAGGGATAGTATGTTTTCAGGAGATGCGCCTCCTATGAGAGGATATGCCTTTGTTGCGTCGGACCTGGGTGGGACAAGCATTCAGGTCAGGGATATCTACAAGTAGTGGGGGGGGGCTAGCTGTACTGACAGATAAAAGAATTCCCTTTAAACTAGAAAAAGAAATATGGGATCCCAATGGCAGGTATATCATCCTTCAGGGATTACTAGAATCCCAAAGAATCATTTTGGGAGCTATATATGGCCCGAGCTGTGACTCCCCCCAGTTATTCACTCACCTTTTGACCTTTTGGGACTAATTGTCACCAATCCTCCCACACTGACTTTTCTAGAAGGGGACTGGAACATTGCTCCATCCCCACACCTAGATAGATCTGGTGCCTGGAGACAAGGCTCATCTCCTGCACAAAGGGCCTTACATGATCTTATGAGGGTGCAGATTTAATAGATATTTGGAGAGTTCTGAACCCTGAGGATCGCCAATATACTCCCCCCCCATACATCATTTTCTAGAATTGACTTCCTCCTATTAGGCTCGTTTGCCCTTCTGGGCATGCTAAGCTCCAATATACATGCAAGGGTCATTTTGGACCACTCACCTGTATCTCTTGCATACCTTCTGGGATCTGGAATTAAAAAGGACACCTTTTGGCGGATGAACACATAACTGCTTCAAAAGCCAGATTCCTTGCAACAGATCAAGGATTTTATGTCCAGTTTCCTACAGATTAACCGAGGGTCAGTGAGTAGAACAGATGTGGTTTGGGCAGCCCTGAAATGTGCCCTTGGGGGGAATGTCTCCAACTGGCTGCTACGAAGTTCTGACAGTCTAAACAGTGGATGGACTCTCTGCTTTGGTCAATCGGTCAGGTAGAGCACACACTTAGCCATCAGTCCCCACAAGAAGACTGGGTTAAATTGCACAGTTTGCAAACCCAATATGCTGACCTGATGTCTCACAAAGCAGAACTTTTACTGAAATGTGCAGAGCTTAACTACCTTGATGGAGGGAATGAGCAGGGAAGCTTTTGGCTATACAGCTTAGGCAAGCCAAAGCCTCTCGATTTATCCCTGGTATTAAGCCGGATAAAGACAGTCCAGTGGTCACTGCTCCTAGAGAAATTGTGGCTGTTCTGGGACATTATTACCAGAAGCTTTACTGTGAAGTTCAGGCCGACCGTCCTACTGACATAGATACCACCCAGTATCTTAATTTGGTCGACCTCCCCAAATTGCCCCCCTCCCAGGCTACTTCCCTAGGTGATCATATTAATACTAGGGAAGTCATGAATGTGGTATAACAACTCCCGCTTGACAAATCCCAGGGGCCTGATGGTTTACCTAACAATTTATATAAGGTATATCTATTGGAGCTAGTCCCATTATTAACAGAGGTATATAACTTCTGGTTTGAGAATGGACTCTGAGAGTCAAATTTCCTTAATGCATTAATTACCCTCATCCCTAAGCAAGGCAAGGACCCTCAATACCCTGAAAGTTTACAACCTATTTCATTGATCAACACCGATGTTAAAATACTGGCCAAAATTTTGGCCAATAGGCTAGGACCTCTCCTGACTAATCTTATTAGTAGAGAACAAATTGAATTTATGGCAGGAAGGTCATCAGGGGGACCACATGCGCAAACTATTTTATCTTCTCTTGGTGGCTAGGGATTCACAACTCCCTGCAGTTCTAGTCTCCCTAGACGCCTAGAAAGCTTTTGATAGGGTCTCTTGGAACTTTCTTTTTGTGGCCATGGCCCACTTTGGTCTCCCTAAAAGATTCCTTAAGTGGGTTAGGCTATTATATTTCTCCCCCTGGGTCCAAATATGGTGCAATGATATACTTTCTGTCTCCTTTCCGCTCTGTTAGGGTACCAGACAAGGTTGCCCCCTATCCACCCTCCTCTTTAATATTTACTTGGAGCCCCTGATCAGGAAATTAGTATCTTCCCTGAAACTTCAAGGAATTAAAATGGGAGAGCATTGTTACACCCTCTCAGCATATGCTGATGATTTACTGTTGCACCTAGAAGAGCCTCAGGTACATGGCAGGATTAACCTGTATGCAAATTACACCATGGAGTAGGGCCCCGAGGTTCAGGAGGGCCCCCCACTGTTAACCTATTTAGTTACTTTCTTTAGTCCTGGCTATACTGGGTGACCGCCGATGGGCCGAGTTGCCCAAAAAGCACCCCCCTTCTTGGAGTCAGTCAGCCCCCCTGCCCCACTGAGTCAGCCTGGTGAGTGGTGACCCCCTCCCCCCACTGCCGCTCTGAGCAAGTGAGCCTCTCAGTCTCTCCGGGCAGCTCGAACTTCACCTCTGATCCACCCTGACCCTACAACGCACAACCAATCATGTCCATCAGAGGTCCTTTGGAGGTGTGGCAACTGGGGAGCTGGAATCAGTGCATTCGTGTGCATGGTGTCAGTGTGTGGCCGGGCAGTGATGAGGAGGAGAACAAAGAGAGAGCTGAGGTGGTCAGTTGTTGTTGCCGGTGGCTGTTGTCATCTATCAAAGAAGAAGAGTCTCTGCCTAAAGACACAGAAGTAGAGAGAGAGAGTCTGAGCAGGCCGTGGGGGGTCACCTGGAGTTGGATTCGGCTTTGTGCAGCATTGCATGCTGCTGTTTTTTTCCATGTAGCCACTCGCCAGGATCAGTTAGTGCTGCTGCTAGTTGGGCCTTTGGTCCTGCTGTGACTTTGAGGAGACCTCCCATGCCGGGCCGCACTGCAGGGCCAAGTCATGTCGCTGCCACCAGCGTGATCTTGAGGAAACAATCAAGAGGACAGACTGGACTCATTACATTCACATTCACATCAGTCAGGCCACACCAGGTATGTTGTGTTGACTAGTCTGTTCTGCAGTGTCCAAGCCATTTGTGCTGCAGAAATAACTCTTTTTATTGCATTGGAGAAACAAACTAAGTTGTGGTTGCCTCTGGTCATGGTCTGTCTGAGTGTTCAGTAACCTGAGTAGTGTACTGATGAGTCTTTAATAAGATTTGAGTTTGGCACTGAATGGACCATGGGGTGCTGATACGTCACCGGAGGGGAACTAACTTGTGGGACTTGCTCTTGCTGGCACAGATTTGTCTTGGTTTGATTGGAGTCATATACATTACTGGGAAGTTGCAGTAGGTTGCTCTAGGAAACTTAATCTCTGAAGTGACTGCAGTCAACACCTGCAGGTCCTGCAGGGTTCTTAAGGCTCATTCTTCTTGGCACAACTCTCTTTAGCTGCTTTGGCATCAATGACTTGGAGTGGTGGCAAAGATGTGGCAACTCGACATAGGCAGCAAAGCAACTTTTAAGTTTACAACAAAACTATAAATGACAATGGAGATGGAGGAGAGGAGACAGTGGGAGAACAGACAGACTTGAGGGCAAAGGTAGCTGCACAGTGGGTGATTGTGGCAGATGCATTGCGGAGGCAAGGAGCTTGTTCATGTCTCGCGTTTGGAGCTCGAAGGAGTCTTGAGCAGGGAAATGATGCGACGGAGTTGTGAGCCCCATTAACTGCTTCACTACACGATTCAGTTTTTTGGTTTTGGCAGAGAGAAAAGGTGTTTAAGGAGGCATGAGCAGGGAGATTGTGGCAGCTACAATCCCCATTTTTATTTATTTATGTGGAAGTTGAATTTAATATCTGGGAAGGCAGGGCACGCTAACGAAGTCTAATGTCGAGGTATGTCTCGGAGGAGGGACAAAAAGAGGAAGAAAAGAGAATCCATAATTAATAATTAATCCATAATTAACAAAAATAGTTGCAAGGTACATTAGTGACAAGGGAAAAACAAGACAAGTTATAGGTAACTAAAAAGTGAAAATTTACAAAATGTTAATACTGTACCGATAAAATATTTCTTCATGCAGTAATTGGTCATTCTGAATTGTGGTGTTTATAATCAAGGGCATGTGACCTGTCAAGTCATGTGGCATAACACAGCATTATAAACCACATCCTGCTTTGAGTACCCTGGTCATTGCTGCCTTGCCAGCCTGGCACCATGTAAGAGTGGGATGTTGGCATTTAGGGGCCCCCAGGCCACAAAATATGACTTGGAGTAGGGCCCCCACTTCCATTAATCTGGCCATGCTCAGGTAAACATCCCATCTCTCTTAGAGGAGATTGAAAATTTCTCCGTGGTTTTCCATGATAAACTTAATCTCCAAAACCAAAGTCTTCCCCTTAAATAACAGAATTACCCAGGCCGAGCTGGCACAGTTTGCTCTTTCATGGGAACCTAACTCCCTAGTCTATTTAGGAATTAAAGTTTCCAGAGGCATTCACACAATGAGCAAAGCTAATCTCTCAGATCTGTTAAATATAATAAAGGCTGACCTTGATAGATGGGGAGCTCTTCCCCTCTCACTTTGGGGAAGGATATGCACTGTTAAAATGAATGTTCTACCTCGCCTCCTGTATCCTATGGGAATGCTTGGATTTTTCCTCCTTAAAAAGTGGTTCTCCACTGGCCTGGTGGTGCAGAGGGCTGAGGCGCTGGATGCCATACCTTGAACCACGCCAGTGACCCTGGTTTGGGAACGGACTCGGTTCATCGGGGGCTGGCTGGTGAAGGGGAGGATTGAGCATCTGGAGGACTGCTCTCCTCTCCTGGGGTGGGATGGGAGGGTAGTCTCGCTCTTTTAGTGACCCCTGGTGGAGACCAGGGGTACTACATGCAGCAGAGCAGGAGGGACAATCCAAAAGCCGGAAAACAACTTCAGCTCTTACCGGATGATGGCCTCTGTATTCTGCATCCCCAGAACCTCTAGGAGCCTGCCCTCTGCAGTGGCACCCTCAGTCTATAAGGAAAAATAGAGTGCTGGGGTTTCCGCCCCAGGACCCATGCCAGATGGGTTACTCCGGGATGACTCGGAGGGTTGGCCACAATATGTGGAGAGGGTAGAGCTCAGGAAGAGGATTGCCAGAAGTGTAGATACTAGGAAGGACCTGAAGGAGAGGTGGGAGCCGGAGCATAGGAGAAGGTAAAAAGATAATAAAAAAAAAAAGTGGTTCTCCACACTTCAAAGTGTGCTTAATGCATTTGTTTGGAAGAGTAAGGGAGTCAGACGCTCCTCCTTTAAACTTACTGCACCGAAACTGCAGGGTGTTCTTGCTGCTCCCTCCTTTTTCACATACTACTGTGCCCACCATGTCAATTGGATTGCACACTGGACACAGGAGTCACAGACCGATGGCCTACAGACCTATGCCCCCTATGGTTGGGAACTGAGAAGTTCCTGGCTGCTCAACACCATTGTACCCTCTCGTCCTTAATATTTGCCACCTCAAGAGCAATTCCTAAACAGTTGCGGAACACCCCAATAGGGTGGTCTCTCAGAGCCTTAAATCAGCTGCAAGTACATACTTCCTATAAGTGGCACACAACGCTAGCCCAAACAATTCTGGGCAAACCCCATTTCAAAATTGGGCATAAGCCCATCATTGCGTCCTACTGGTCTCCTCTAATAGGGAAGAATGTATCAGGCTTATATTCTAGTGGTAAAATAATTTCCCTTCCCACTATTCAGATTAGGTTTGGTGTACCGGCTAGAACCATCTTCAAATATAAACAACTTAAGGAAGCTGTTGCTGCCCACATAGGGATAGGACTGATGCCGCCGCTACACACTGATAGATTAATTATGATTCTGCAGTTGGCCAGGCAACAACATGCAGTTTCCAAAGTTTATAAAGAGTTGCAATCACTAGATCACAATTTGCCCCAAGGGGTTTACTATTACTGGTCCAAAGAATTATCCCTTGACAGTGAAGTATGCTTCTGGAGGAAACTATGACAATATATATATAAATTTGTCAAGCAGGATAGATTGCGTCTAATCCAGTTCAATATCATGCATAACTTTTACTTCACTCCAGTGAAGCTCCACAAATTCGGTAGACTGCCCTCTCCTGACTGTTCATGCAGTGTGAGCTTTCCTGGAACCTTATATCACATGCTATGGACCTTGCCTGATGGTGCAGGCCTTCTGGCAAGCAATTAGACAAACCATAGACCCCATTTTGGTCATTGACCCCCTATTTACTCCAGAAGCCTGCTCATTAAATTACTTTCCCCATGGTATTCTCAGAATTAGGAAAGTACACATGAGACAGATCTCTGCCACAGCTAAGCTGATAATTCTGAGGCACTGGAAGGAGAGTTCTTCCCTATCAGTCCTGGAATGGCACAAGGAGATATTACTTGCTCTCCAACTGGAGAAACATATTTCTTCAATGAGTAATAGGCTTGACACATATCAGAACAGATGGGGACTGCTGGATGCCCTGCTTACTATATGGAAGCCCTAAGTATGCGATAATAAAACAGTTAAAAAAAGCAAAGAAGATAAGTATCAAATACAGTTAAAATCAAGTAATAAAAAATATTGAAACAAGCAGGAGCATATAACGTGACTAATCACCACCTGCAAGGTGGGGACTGGGGCAGAAGGACCAGTGGGGTGCCATAGTGGGCAGCAGGGGTGCAGCGATAGGGTCCAGAGGTGGCACCTGGCAGAGGTGCCATGACCACTGGGACAGAGCCGCTAGGCCCAGGTACACCAAGGTAGGCATGGACGGACCCTGTCCTGGACCCCAAGAGGCAACAGCCCTGGCACCTATATCAGAGATGGCACAATCCCTGACAGTGTAGTCAGGTATCATCCTGGTCCCACGCGGTGGGCTGTTTAGCAGGGGAACATTCCCGTACACTGACTGCACCCTCTAACCTGCAGCCAATGCCACCCGCTGCATGTCAGGGACTGTGTCACCTCTGGGAAAATGGCAGGGCTGTTCCCACCTCAGTGTACCCAGGCTGAGCGACTTTGTCCAGTGGACATGGCACCTCAGCTGGGTGCCATCTCTGAATCCTGCCACTGCTGCCATGCCCCCAGTGCCCACTATGGCACCCCCAGTAGTCCCTCTGCCCCTGGTCTCCACCTTGCAGGCCCCCCCAACTTGCCTCCCTCTGAGCCTGTGGTGCACAGCCCTTACAGCAGCTTATGGCTGGTCTAAACCTAGCCCCCCTCATACATCCATGGTGGGGCTTCTAAAATATCAAATAGGATGCTGCAGCCCCGCTGTGATGCAAACCACCTTGTGACCTGGCACACCACTTCTGCTGATGCAAGGGTGGAATGGGGGATCAGCACAAGGCGTCCTGATTTCGAAGCAGCCTGTGTTCGAAAATCAGAATTGCCACATTTGGTCAAGGTGCCACTTGAGTCAAATCTTTTTGAAGCTGGCACTTTGTACCAACTTTTGGGCTTTGAAAATCAATGCCCAGATATTTGTAAATTTGTATTGTACAGCTGTTTGGCAAAGAGAAGGCTGGTTAGATTAGAACACAATTTCAGTAGGTTTAAGTAAAGAAAATGAACAAAACCATCACATAACATGTGTATTGATGAAAATAATACATGCTAAGTCATAACATTTGATCATTTTGAAGAAACAGTGCTAAGAAGGGGCAATACAAAGAACTAGTTAGCACTATAGAGTCATGTAGCTCTGTGAATCTTACTCCAATGAGGTAATTACACTGCACATGTGATAACCATTTTAGGGAGCAGACAGGGAGCCAGATATTCAAAACTTTTCTTGGATGCAAAACCTAGTTTGCATTTGCAAACTGGGCTTTGCACAGATTTCATATATTCAAAAGCCCAGTTTGTGCATGCAAACAGGGTTTGCGCTGTGGCAAACTGTGGAGGGGGTGAAATGCAAATGGAGGTGGGGACCTGACAATCGGCACAGTCCAATAGTCAGAGTATTTGCGCCACGCAAGTGTGTTTTACATGGTTCCCTGGCACAGTGCAAATAATGACAGAGACCATGACTTACTCCTGTGCAACCCTAGCGGTTGGTGGAAGAAGTGCAGCGACTCCACCGCACTGGTCCTGATCCACCAAAACAATGTTGGTGGAGGGGCATTCATTGCACCAATATCACCGCTATGAGGACAGGGCTCAGATAGTGAGAGCAACCACTGGACACCAGGGAGAATATTCTTTTAAGAATTGGACAGGTCATGGGGAAGGGAGAGACCACTAGACACCAGGGAATATGGTGTAATGTAGCAGGCAAGGGATTGGGTAAGTGGAGGGACTACTGGACACCACAGACACAACTATGGTACATTGGGAATGGGTGTGGGGGGGTAGAGACCACTAGACACCAGTTAATATGGTGTTATGTACTAGGTGAGGGATCAGGTGGGGGTGAGAAACCACTGGACACCAGGGAGAATATTCTTTTAAGAACTGGACAGGCATCGGGTGGGAGGAGAGACCACTAGACACTAGGGAATATGATGTAATGCACTGGGCAAGGGATTGGGTGGGGGTAGGGACCAGTGGACACCAAAGACCAAACTATGGCACATTGCCCATGGTGCGGGTGGGGGGGCCCACTAGACACCAGGGAAATAATGTACAATTTATGGATGTGGGATCTGAGAGAGGCATGCACAACTAGCACCAGGGAAATTATGTATACTTAACGGGTGTGGGGTCAGGGAGGAGAACCACTAGCACCAGGGATAGCTCCACATCTGGGACCAGGCAGTCGGGGGTGGTGTTGCACTAAATTGTTTGATACCCATGCAATGACTCTACGGCATGCAATGCTCCCTAGCCCATTGTATGCTCCAATGTGCCTATTTACATGAGTCTGTTTGAATACTGTGAATTGTGCTCGGCGCCTCGGGTGGTCCATTGTGGTGGTGTACTTGAGTCATGCGTTAAAGCAGCGCTTAAGTGGCTAAGTGCTGAGCTGACATGGCTGTATATTCAGTCGAATAGCATTGGTGCACTAGTCCACTGAATATAGCATGTTTGGGCACCCGGGCTATTGCAAAGAGGAGTGCAAATGTTTGCACTCTGCTTTGCGCATTTTTGAATATCAGGTCTCAGGCGCTTTTTTTATTAAATGGGAAGACTATTTTACAATTTTCAAATGCTATAAAACTACATTGATGTTAATTATGTAAATGCAGTTTTAACATCAATGTAAAGAACAGCCTTCCCTTCACCTCTCTATGAAGCTGGATTTTTGAATAGTTTCTTGTCCAAGTAGGTGGTTTAGTTGTTCTTTAAAAGTTTAGAAATAAAATGTTTTATAAATATGTGAGCTAGAGTCTATGAGTTACTTCAGGTTGCTTTTTGTTCTGGAACAATCTGGTTTCATGCCAGTCCTGTACACCATTGATCTGAAAGTAAAGCACAGATGACTAAAAAGCACTCTACAGGTTTTGTTTAAAAGTTTAGAAATAATATGTTTTATAAATATGTGAGCAAGTGTCTGCGAGTTACATCTGGTTGTTTTTTCTTCTAAAAAATCTGGTTTATTTGTGATGTTGATACTTTTCATAGGTTGCTGTTATTCATTGATTTGGTCCTTGATTAACCTCAGTTGGTGGGGTCCCACTTCAAAATTGCGTCTCACCATGTGTGAAATTTGATTCTGATAGTCTGTGGGATTTTGCATTTTGCCCTGATGCTATCTCAATCCACCTGCTTTCTCCATGCCAGATATTACTGCAAAGGCCGCTAGATGATCTGACTACCCAGCTCTCATTGTCACCGGTTTCTGTTTCCTTTGCTCACTGAAGCATACAAAATCCTATCAGTAATGCTTGGTAATTGTTTATTGGCTCATTCATGGGAGCGGAGGTTAGCACACTTACTGTATTTTGGGTTTGTTCACTCTGTTCATCTTGGCATGGACAAGGGGAACAGTTGAGTTCTATTGGCATAGCATGAGGGTGGATGAGGCACTTGACACTGTGCTCTGGCTGCTGAAGACTGGCTCATCTGAGTCTATATAGAGAATATGTGTGTAAGAGCTTGTTGCTGACCCTCATTGCTATTGATGAACAGTCACAATTTGTTGTCTCCTGCTGCTTCTGTAGCATCTGTAGCACCAGCTCCAGCTTCTGCTCAAATTCCCTGTGGTCTTTCTCTATACTCTGAACCCTCTGACTGACCATGCACAGCTCTGTATTGAGTTTTCAAAGGTTGTCTGGGACACTTGGATGGTTTGCTGTTGACCATTGCTTGCATTGTCGGGAATCAACTCTGGCAAAGAGCTGAGGCTGGTCTCCTTCTCCTCCATCAGTTCAGTGCCAATGTCACCGTAACTCTCACTTCACTGGCACTGAGATACAGCTCATAAACATCACACAGCTTCCATTATAAAGAAAAAAAAATACAACATTAAGAATTAATTTTAGGATGGCAGTTGTACAGTGCAGCTCTCAGCCCCTAACCATTCTCCTGTGTGTCTCCATGATCAGCTTTGCCCCACCTTGCTGCTGCTCCAATGATCACCACCTCCACCCCAAGCATCACAATTTACCCGCTCTCTCCCCCGCCTCATCCAAACCTAATCTGAGTTTGTATACAACAAATGATCATGTTCTACAGTACATGTAGTCAAAGGCCTTTCTTTTTGGTATTTCACATTTCCCCTACCCACATTTTAAGCATACAAATTTTCATTTTAATTAGCCACATAATCAGCCACAGAATGGATGAAGAGTAATTTTAATTACCTTTGGTCTAGGCACCTTGGTTTTTTTTTGTGTGCTTTGGCAGCTGTCTTTTTTGGAGCAGCTTTTGGAGCTACATGCTGTCTTTAAACTGCTGTGCATTGTTCTTTTGAGCAGCTTTTGACTGGGTTCTCATCATAGATGTCTGATTCAGCAGGCCTAGAGTTTTTCATAGTTTCATAGCATCTTTGCTGGCAGTTCTTTGCTTGTTGAACATTAGCTTGTGCAACACAAGAAAACAGGTGAGGTACTGAGTAAGTAATTTTTTCAGGTGCCAAGGTCAGGTTAGACATGACGTAGGTGAGAATAATGCCGAACCAAGGCAAGGGGTGCCATGGCATTGGTCAGGCTTGGCAGTGATGTGATAGCCCTTAAAGTTCAATTTAACATTCTGTAATTTGGGGGGGAGGGGCAGTTCCCTATCCACTGCAACCATCCAGTACAGGAGGAAAACAAGGCCAGATCTGTGAGCGACTTACACAGTGTACTGTACATTTATTTGAATTAGTGCCACAGTACGTTACAGTTCCAAGCTTTTTCACGATTTATGTTCATAATCTTCTTTATTATGTTTTCTACTGTATCTCCACAAAAAAATCGTGAAGAAGATCAGTGACAAGATGAATGTTCAGATCAGGAGAATACATGCTGTTAAGAGGCCCATGCATTTCCGAGGAGATGTGGGATCACCATTACAGACAGTATGTTCCCTGCACACTTGAAACGATCCTGCCCTGCTCAGCCCTGTGTGCATTTCAGTGTTTGTACCAGGTACAGTAATGCTCATTGTTAGCATCCACACAGTGATAACAAATCATGGAAGGATGGTGTGGTACCTGAGGACTGGAAGAAGGCGGATGTGATTCCCCTTCACGAAAGTGGGAGCAAGGCAGAGGCAGGAAACTACAGACCTGTCAGTTTGACCTCTGTGGTAGGGAAAGTGATGGAATCACTTCTGAAGGAAAGAATTGTTAAGTACCTAGAGGCCAGTGGGGCACAGGACCTAAGGCAGCATGGGTTCACAGCGGGAAGGTCATGTCAGATGAATCTAATTGATTTCTTTTACTGGGTGACCAAAGTAGTAGACCAGGAATGGGCTGTGGACATGGTCTACCTAGACTTTAGCAAGGCATTTGACACAGTCCCACACAAAAGATTAGTAGTCAAATTAACCAGCCTTGGAGTGGGTCCCATTGTGGTAGCCTGGGTAAAACACTGGCTGAATAACAGGACACAGAAGGTAATTGTAAATGGAGTCCACTCTGAAGAAAGAGAGGTTACTAGTGTGGTACCGCAGGGTTCAGTACTGGGTCCAGTCCTTTTTAATGTCTTTATAAGTGACATTGCAGAGGGACTGGAAGGAAAAGTATGCCTCTTTGCAGATGACACAAAGATCTGCAACTGCGTTGACACACAAGGAGGTGTGGAAAGGATGAGAAGGGACTTGGCAAGGTTGGGGGAATGGTCAGAAGTATGGCAGCTTGGATTCAATGCAAAGAATTGCAAAGTAATGCACCTGAGAAACAAAAACCCAGGGGAAGATTACACAATGGGGGGGCGAGGTAGTAACAACAACAAAAATGGAAAGGACAATGGGGTAATCATATCGGATGACCTTGAGGTTGGCAAGCAATGTGAGAAGGCGGTAGGGAGGGTTGAGGGGATACTGGGATGTACAGGGAGAGGCATCACAAGCAGAAAACAGGAAGTTGTTATCCCTCTGTACAGACAATTGATGAGACCCCATCTGGAGTACTGCATCCAGTTCTGGAGACCCCATCTCCGCAAGGACATAGACAGGATGGAGGCAGTTCAGAGGAGAGCAACTAAAATGGTGCAGGGTCTGCAAGAGAAGCCATATGAGGAGAGGCTAAAGGAGCTTAATACATATACCCTTGAGGAAAGGAGGGAGAGGGGGGACATGATGGAATTGTTTAAGTACCTCAGAGGAATCAACAAAGTCCAAGAGGGTAGCATCTTTCAGAAAAAGAGATGTGCAAGAACAAGGGGACACAATTTGAAGATAGAGGGGGGTGGCTCAGGGGCAATGTGAGGAAGTATTTTTTCACAGAGAGGGTGATGGATGCATGGAACAGCCTTCCTGAGGAGGTTGTGGGGTCTAAAACTGTGGGAGAATTCAAGAATGCATGGGACAGACATAAGGCAATTTTTGTGGGGGGGGTAGGAAGAAATAGGTTGTTGGTTAAATAGGATCTGCAGCTTATCCTCTAGGTAGGGAAATGGGCAGACTAGGTGGGCCAAGCGGTCCTTATCTGCCATCAAAGTCTATGTTTCTATGTGAGCAGAACATACTGTGCATGTGCATCCCATGTACATTTTGCTACAAGCGTGACTATAGATTATTTGCCTTCTGCTGTTTGTCAACAGTGAGAAAATGCTCCCACGCGATGGTCTCTCAATGATGATGATGATGAGCGTAGTGCCAGAGAAGTCTCCAAAATGTGTTAAAATGGTTGATTGCATTGGCCCAGTGGTGTAGAGGGCTGATGCACCTAGCGCCTTACCTCTTACTACGTTGGTGACCTGTGGTCGGCAGCGTGCTCAGCTTGCATGGGGTTGGCTGGGGGGGGAGAGGATTGAGTGTTTGGAGGACAGCTCTCCTCTCCCTGGTGGGGTGGGTTGAGGTGCCCAGCTTCCAGTGACTCCCAGCGGTGGCTGGGTTTGTAACAGTTGGGGCCATGTCGGGAAGGGGAGGAGGTGATGCTGGACATCCGTATGTCAGGTGCAGAAGCACACCCGTCTCACACTGGACATCATTGCATGACTGCGCCTTGGAGGGAAATCATGATTGCATCCCAGAACAAAGGAAACACCCTGATGACTGTGAGGAAGTGTGCCACAGCCCCATGCCCACCATTGGATCCTACCCTCCAGGGAGTATGCCGATGCAAGGTCAACTCCTCCACCTCGAACACCAGCACAGTGACAGATTTCACCTGTCTGCGGTGAGTCTCTGTACTGTTGCAAGGCAGACATCAGTGGTGCGGCTCCCGGAGTTGCACCCCCCCAGTCCAACTCTGACTCGGAGTTATATATCTAGAAACTGGGGGGGTGTGCAGCAGAGCCCTCCACATCGGGGGTTCGGGGGCACAGCCTCCCTATAGAAACACACCAGCATCTCCGATGGCACAATGCTGATACTCGGCATTGTTTCTGTCACTGTCAGAGCACTGTTGCAGCGCTATAGTAAAATCCCTCCAGGGTCCCGATATCATCCGACTTTCATCCTGCCTGCAAGTAAAATTGGATTCTAAGGAGTACCAAGTAAGTGGATGGTGGCCCCACCCCCAGAGTGGTACGAGCCTGGGGAAGGGGGGGTTCCTGCAGGTAGGGGAGTGATGAGCCAAAGTTCTGGGGGGACCCAGGTTGAGAGGTCTTAGGCCGGGTGAGAGAAGCTGGCAAGGTGACATCTGAGGGAGTTCCAGTGGTCGGTGACAGGAGGGAAAAAAAGAGTTAAAAAAATGTGATTGCTTTTTTTCAGGAATTCTAATGCATTTGCAGCAGTGTCCACTATTCAAGGCAACTTGTGTAAAAAAAGTAATGCATGTGACACTTTTTTGATGCATACATCATTCTACGTGTTAAAAATTATATTGGGTTGGAACCCAAATGAACTCCTTTCCACCTCCTCTAAGAAAATTCTATAAGGATCTTTTTTAACTGACACCTTTCTCCCACTTCCACTCTGGCCAGCTCACTTCCTGTTCTTCTGAGTTTTTTCCACACAGAGGGGCCCTTGAGTTGGGCACATACTCTACCTGGATCAGGTGGATAAAAGTGTCATCTCATCAGTAACCAAGAGTCCCATTCTTCTGTGACTTCATTTTGATGTCAGGGTATAGCTGCACCCTTGACACACTTACTCAACCTCTCGCTCGCCACAGCCACAGTTCCCTCTGCCCGGAAACTGGCCAAGATCCTCCCTCTGCACAAAGGTGGTGACCCCCTCCCTGCCAGGAAAGTACAGGCACATCTTGCTTCTCCCCTCCCTCGCCAAAATCCAAGAATCCCTCATGCTCTCAAAACTGTCTAATTTTCTCTCCTCCAACAGCTCCCTCTCACCCTTTCAGTCAGGATTTAGAAAACACCACTCCACTGTCACTACCTTGTTGTGAGTAACTGACTCAATCCTCACTGCCATGGACAACAGCCAAACCACCACCGCCATTTTCATAGACTTGGCAAAAGCCTTCGACTCTGTCTCCCACCCTCTGCTGCTCTGCAAACTTAGCTCTTTTGGCCTCGCCCAACCTGACATCAACTGGTTCCACTCTTACCTGCAGAATAGACAGCAGTCTGTACTAATAGGAGACACCTTCTGGCCCCTCGACCCATCCTCTCAGGTGTCCCCCAAGGCTCCATCCTTGGCCCCATCCTCTTCTTCCTTTTCATAAATGACCTCCCCTTCACCTGTCTCTCCTCAAATGTGCACCTGCATGCCGATGACACTATCATTTATTCCTCGGGCCCCTCACATGACAGTGTCCTCTCAAATCTTCAAAATGACTTCAACAGAGTCCAATCCTGGTTCCTGAAAAAACAACTTAAATTCAATGCCAAAAAAACTGTAACTATGGTCTTCAGTTCTAGACAAAAGCTTGCCTCCCTACCTGCCCCCCCTGCAATCACCACCCTGGACAGCACCCCCTCGAGTTGGTCCCCGCTTTCAAGTACCTGGGAGTCTGGCTGGACAGTCACCTCAACTTCTCCACCCATGTCGAGGCCATCTGCACCAAACTCTGGCCCAAGCTCGCCATTCTCTATCACCACAAAGCCAGTCTCCCCCTTTCTACCCGTAGCAAACTCGTGCGAAAAATAATCCTGCCAGTGCTGGACTATGTGGACATCATCTACCGAATGGCCCCAACCTCATCCCTTTCCAAACTTGACATACTAATCAACTCATTCTGTCCTTTTGCCACTACCTCCCCCACCTTACTCATCACTGTCTCCTCTACACCATCCTTTACCTGGTCCCGGTCTCACACAGGAGAACTGTCCACAGTGCCTCCCTCATAGGTAAATATTGGCTAGGCTCCCTACCTCCCTACCTCACTTCCCACCTTTCACCAGCCAATTCCCTAGACTACTCCCTCCACCACAGGGACGCATGCACTTTCCACCTCTCGCAGCCCCACAATGCTGGTGGCCAAGCTGTCTTTTCATATCATCTCCCCCTCTGATGGAACAACCTTCCACCTTATCTTCGCCAGGCCTCCTCTCTTTCAGCCGTTAAACAACTCCTTTGGCTCCTCCCCTCCTCCCTGTCATAGATGCTCCATGGGGCCCACTCCTACTTGGGTCTAACCTACTCTGAGAGGCTGCTATGGTCATTATTGAACAGCTGGTCTCAAATTGAATTCATGCCTCTCTATTGCATAATTCCAGTACTCGTTTTTACCATACTGTAATGTTTAATGCTTGTACTGTTTTTCTGATGTTGTACATACTGCCTGTATTCCAAAATACTATTTGTACTTTTTCTGATGTTGTACATACTTCCTGTATTCCAAAATACTATTGTACTTTTTTGCATACCTCAGTGTACACCTTGCACACGGGTCGCACCTGGAAACGAGCCTCGGCTCAGTGTGCCTTTCCCAGTAATCAGATTCTAAATAAATAAATAAAAACCACTGCAGATATGCTCTGCCCCCAAACAGACCCAATACGCATTCACAGTCACCCACATAACCATCACAAATTCAAAGACTGTCCATACACCTGCACTGTCACCCTAAGATCCCATCATGTTATCACCCACAATTCATCCAAGCAGATTCACTGTCATCCACCAACTCCCCATTCTTTCAGTGTTACCAACATATCTCCTACATCCATTACTCTTTAATATTTTCTCTTCTCCTCAATTTATGTCTGCATCGCCTACAAGAACAAATTGCACAAAAAAAACATGCAAGAAAACAGTGTTGGGTTTTGCCAGCTGTTTTTCTGTTGAGGATCCCAGAACTGCACACCGTACTCCAGGCCTGACTAGGGCCTTGTAAAGTGGCAGGATTATATCCCCTACTCGTCTGGTCACCTCCCTTAAATACACCCCTGCTTTTAGCCATCAACCTGTAGGCAGGTTTCTTGTCAGTGGTTAGTATGCTGTTGACATTCAGTGATAACTACCAATAATATTTTTCCACAGGACAATAAAGAATAAAAACATTAAATGTGAAGCTGTTTGTAATTCCGCACAGTACAAACAAGAGTGAGACATGAGTACAAAGCTTTCCTTAAGATGCTTGGTTGCAATTTTAGAAACGTAGACAACAATGGCAAAAGAGCCCAATGGTCCATCTGGTCTGCCCCCATTGCCATGTCATATACCTGGATCTATTGTCTCTGTGGGTTCTACACTTACCCATTTCCACTTTTGTTCTCAGTGTTTCTGCCTCCCTCACCCTACTCAATATCTACTATACCCTTAGCTCTTAGTGATATATGAAGCTGCTTATGTTTCTGGTACCCACTGTCTCTTCCAGTACACCATTCCATGGCTCAGCCACACTCTTTCTGTAAAATAATACGTCACATCTTTTTAAATCTTCCCCCATTAACCTCCAATCGTAACCTCTTGTTCTAGCTTTTGTATTCCTTGGAAATAACTGTTCACAGCTAACCTTGTTTAGTCCTTTCAGAAACTTAAAGGTCTCTATCACAGGCTTTCATCCTCTCTCTCTCTCTCTCTCTCTCTCTCATTTACAGTAGTTTCAAGTGAATACATGTTCAGTGCCTTTAGCTGATTCTCATAGGCTCTGCCTTCCTGGCCCTGAATCATCTTGGTCACCCTGCATTGTACCATCTCTAGCTAGTCTTTGTCCTTGTTTTAGGTGGGTACTCTGGAACAGGGCACAGTACTCTAGGTGTGGCCTTACCAGTGCCCTATACAGAGGTAATAGTACCTCCTACTTCCTACTGTTGAACCCTCTCCCAGTGCCCTATACAGAGGTAATAGTACCTCCTACTTCCTACTGTTGAACCCTCCCAGTGCCCTATACAGAGGTAATAGACCTCCTGCTTCCTATTGTTGACCCCTCTCCCAGTGCCCTATACAGAGGTAATAGTACTCCTACTTCCTATTGTTGAACCTCTCCCAGTGCCTATACAGAGGTAATAGTACCTCCTACTTCCTACTGTTGAACCCTCTCCCAGTGCCCTATACAGAGGTAATAGTACCTCCTACTTCCTATTGTTGAACCCTCTCCCAGTGCCCTATACAGAGGTAATAGTACCTCCTACTTCCTATTGTTGAACCCTCTCCCAGTGCCCTATACAGAGATAATAGTACCTCCTACTTCCTATTGTTGAACCCTCTCCCAGTGCCCTATACAGAGGTAATAGTACCTCCTACTTCCTACTGTTGAACCCTCTCCCAGTGCCCTATACAGAGGTAATAGTACCTCCTACTTCCTACTGTCGAACCCTCTCCCAGTGCCCTTTACAGAGGTAATAGTACTCCTACTTCCTACTGTCGAACCCTCTCCCAGTGCCCTATACAGAGGTAATAGTACCTCCTACTTCCTACTGTCGAACCCTCTCCCAGTGCCCTATACAGAGGTAATAGTACCTCCTACTTCCTACTGTCGAACCCTCTCCCAGTGCCCTATACAGAGGTAATAGTACCCCTACTTCCTACTGTCAACCTCTCCCAGTGCCCTATACAGAGGTAATAGTACCTCCTACTTCCTACTGTTGAACCCTCTCCCAGTGCCCTATACAGAGGTAATAGTACCCCCTACTTCCTACTGTCGAACCCTCTCCCAGTGCTCCCTAGCATCCTGTCTGACTTGCTGAAGGCCTTGTTACACTACTAGTTTGTTTGAGGGAGACACTGGTGATGACTTCTAGGTCCCTTTCCTCTGATGTTGTGTCCAGCTGAACCCCTCCCATCCAGTTCTCTGTTCTGGGGTTTCTGTTCCTTTTGTGCATCACTTTGCACTCCTTGGCACTGAATTTCAGTTGCCATACTTTAGGCCAATTTTCCAGCATTTGAAGGTCTCTCTGGAATTCTCTATCCTCTCTGTGCTGTTAACTCTACCACTGAGTTTAGTCTAATTTGCAAATAGACACAACTTGTATTCCCTCGCCTATGTCACTGATGAACATATTGAAGATGACTGGACCCATGACAGAGCCTTGTGGTACTCCACTGTTGCCCTCTCCTTCCATCTGATCTGACCCCATTCACCACAACTCTTTGCTCTTTCCCCTCCAGTCAATGCCCTACCCACTTTATTATTCCTCTAGCTGTACCTAGATCCCTTATCTTCAGCAGCCTTCAGCATGGCACTGAGTTGAATGCCTTGCTGATGTTGAAGTATAGTAAATCAACTGTGTGCCCCTTGTCAACTACTTTGGTTATCCAGTCAAAAAATACTATCAAGATGGTCTGACATGACCTGTCTGCCATGTACCTGTGCTGCTTACCATTCTGAAGCCCATTGTTCCCCATGTATGCCACTAGGTCTTCTTTTACTAGTGTCTCCTTTAGCTTCCTTATCATGGAGCTAAGGCCGAGGGATCTATATTTTCTTGACTGCTCCTTGTCACTACTCTTGCATATCAGAATTTCATCTGCCATCCTTCAGTCCTTTGGAACCACCCTTTGCTGCAAAGAGGTACTGATTAGCCCCTCCAGGGGTTCAGCTAATACTGATGCAAGTTCTCTTAGTATCCACACATGCATGCCATATGGCCCTGGCGCCTTGTTAACCTTCAGGGCTGCCAACCCTTTTCTGACTGTTTCACTAATATATTTCTGCAGCCTCACTTCTGGGACCCCTCTATCAGCTGCTTTTATGCAACTCTCTGGCAAGGGCCTGCTGTTCTCCCTAGTGAATACTGCGAAGAAGCAGTCACTCAGCAATGCTGCATTTTGCCTGTCTTTCTCTATTTCCCTGAGCCCTTCTTTTATCCTGATAATTCCCCCTCCCTTCTTTCTTTTTTCCCTTTAACATCTAAAAAACTGTTTTCCTCCTCCCTTGATCCCATCCACAATTACATTGTTCTGTGTTTGTCTTTGCAGTCATAACTACCCACTTAGACTCTGTTTTTTCCTGATACTAATCCCATTCCTCATCCACCCATTGTTCTTTGTACCTTATAAATGCCTTCTTTTTGGCCTTCACTGCCTCCCACTGCCTTCCAAAGAAAGAAATTGGTCTCTTATGCCTGTTTCTCTTGATAGCTGTTCTCATTGTCATGGGAACAGTCCCTTTTATGACCCCCATCTTTCTTTTATTCCTCCAATGCTGGCTAGCCCAATAAACCTACCCAGGACTAGTTCATTCATTTGGTTGAAATCCACCCTTCTGAAGTCTAGCACCTCAGCTTTAAATGAGGGCTTACTGGTGCCCAGGGCCAACTGAACCATATAGTATTGTGGTCGTTGGATGACAGTTATTCACCAACCAGCATTATGTCTACTAGTTCTGAATTGGTGAGTACCACATCAAAAATTGTGGATTGTCTTGTAGGTTCCCTGACCTACTACACCAGCATGCAGTCCTGCAAAGTATCAAGCAGGGCCTGGCTACTTGGATGATCCAGTCAATATCTGGCAGGTTGAGATCTCCTCCTGCTACACTCTCCTTTCACTGCCCCATTTCCTACTTCTGCTCCTTTATAGTGTAGTGGTTAAGGGCACTGAGATACAAACCTGGATACCTGGGTTTGAATCCCGTCAGCTCCCACTTGCATACTGTATGACCCTGAGCAAGTCACTTAACTTTCTTGTGCTCCCAGGTCACACCTGGAAACAGGCTCTGGCTTAGTGTGCCTTTTCTGGTAAACAATTTTCCATCCCTCCTCCCTCCCTCTTGCTCCTAGTTTCTTATCTCTCTCCTATCCCTGTCCTAGTGGCCTGTAAACCACCCAAGCAAAATTTCCTACCTGATGACACTGAGTTGTACCCACAGTGATTCTACCTCTACCTCTACCTCTCCTTTCCTTCCAGTGGAGCATCCTCTACTGCCTCCATTCTTTCCCTGATGTAAATGGTCATGCCGCCACCTCCACTCATTCATCTATCATGCCTTTATAAGGTGTATATAGAGATTGATAGGTCCCGGTCATTGTTCTAGTTAACCCAAGGTTTTTTAATAGCCAATAGATCCAGCCCAGAGTCTGCCACTAGTGCCTGGAGTTTGCTAATTTTATTACCCAGACTGCTGACATTTTATCACACCATCCCTCAACTTATACTCCTGCTCCTCTTGGTTCTTGAATGACTTCCCCATGATGATTCTCTGATATGCTTGGTGTCTTGTGTTGTCCATATTTGCTGGTATATTGGGTCTACAATCCCTGGTCCCCTGAACTCATTTCACTATGCTACTACTTCTCATATACCTTACCCCCATTGCTGGGGGAGTCCTAACTAGGTTTCCCACTTCACCTACCACACGCGTAGATTCCCTCGCCCAAACACTGCTGGGAAGATCTAAGTTGGTGATCATGCTCCATGACTGAGAGTGGCTCTGACCATCCCCTCTAGGCGTGAGGTATCATGCCAGGCAATGTTCAGTAATCCTGCTTTCTAACAGTTTTGCTCATCGTGGAGGTGATGTTTTGAATGTTGGTGAAAAGTGAAGGAACAACACATATGGTAATAAAATGCATAATGTGAGAAAAACAGCTGGCATTTTAAAGAGACTATGGCCCCAGGAAAACAAATGACCACTGCCAAGACAGAAAACAATTCCAAATCTTTCTCTAAGTCAATCAAGCAACTAGAAACACTTACCAATATGAGTGGAAGGAACCATCGTACAGATTCCGAGGAAGTGAAGAAAAAGAATACCCCAAACATAAATGCGAATGATTTTAGGAATGGAGACAATCTACATGAGGAGGAAAAGGATGAGTCTTATACAGCTCCAATTTTTCTAAAGTGACCAGATAAGAAATTGAAGGGAATGGATTCTGTTAAAACACAAGTTCTGGATGAACCAGAAATTTCAGGAGAAGTGGTTCAACAGATAATCTCTTCGTGTGTTTCCGGGACTGGAGTAAATGTACAAATGGAGTTGGACTGACAAACAAAGGTTGTGCAGCAGACAATGGACTCAGAGATGCTACAGAAGAACAACTTGCAGGACACCAGAAAAAGCAAACTTTCAAGCGCTCAAGTAAAAATGCTGCACCAAAAAAGATTCAGAAGCAACAGAACAAAAAGGTGTGCAAAAATACAAGTATTCATAGCCAAATGAATGCTCAAGTGGTCTTTATTGTGCCAGACTCCACAAAACAAATGCAACAAAGCCCCCAGCACCTTGAACCCCTGCAGGTTCTTCAAAGGGGGAGTGAACAAGAGAAGCATATCCACCATATTTAAAGCCACATCTTAAAGAGTCACCCCCTAATTAAAGTGCAATGTGCTAACAATTAAAAACAGTTCAAAAGGTTTTTAACTGGTAATGGCAAATGCATTAGTACTAAATAAATGCATAATGTACAAAAAACCCTTAACAAGTTGCAAAAATAATTACTATGTATAAGTTTAAATAACTAATACAATATTGCATGCATATTCTTTTTAATTCTTTTTTAATTTATCCAGACAAAAATGAGATCTGTATAGTTTTAGAAGTAAGGAGGACATATACTTCATTTCAAACAGATGCTGTGACACCACAGTTGGGAACCATTGGGGCTCTCATTATAACTTTGATTTGAAATGTTTTCATTTTATGGGCATTGACCATATTCAGGTACAACCCAGGAGAGGAAACATTGTCAACTACTGAGACAAAGAGAATGCAAATTTATTTTTCTTTTGACTGCATCTCACCCAGTTGGGATCAATGATGGCTGGGATTTGTAGACTTTTCTATAGTTTTTACAAACTTTGTTATTGCTTTATACTGATTTCATGACAGTGCCATTGTAATAATTCTTTGCCTTGTTTCTATTAATTAACATTCCCCCCATCTAGCCCCCTTCCTTTCTTATCTGTTTTATTTTCTGGTTATTTCCACCTCTCTTCCATATTCCTTCTTTTTTCATCTTCACTTTCTTTTACTATTTTCCCTATCTTTCCTTTTTCCATTTTTACTTTTTCTTGCTTCCTGGGATTTGCACTTTGTGCTGCTCTATAACTTATATTCATTTTGTTTTATTGTTTCCTTCTAGGTGTGATTGCACATTGAAGCTGGAGACTTCATCCTCCTTACTTCTAAACTATACTGATCTAATTTTTGTCTAGATAAATTAAAAACAAATTAAAAAAAGAATATCTATGCAATATTGTATTAGTTATTTAAATTCATACATAGTTTTTATTTTTTTAAACTTGTTAAGGATGTTTTGTACATGATGTGCTTATTTAATACTCATGCGTTTGCCATTACCAGTTAAAACCCCCTTTGAACTAGTTTTAATTGTTAGCACATCGTACTTTAATTAGGGTATGTCTCTTTAAGATGTAGCTTTAAATATGGTGGGTATGCTTCTCTTGTTCACTCCTTCTTTGAAGAACCTGCAGGGGTTTGAGGTGCTAGGGGCTTTGTTGCATTTTTTTTGTGGAGTTTGGCACAATAAAGACCACTTGCGCATTCATTTGGCTGTGGGTACTTGCCTTTTTGAGCATCTTTTTGCTCCGTTGAGGGACACCAGCCCTGAAAAGGTATGCCAAAAAAAGTTTTACAGGAATCAATGGAACTTGTTAAAAAATTGCAATATAATAATAATGGGGGTAAAATTAATGCTTTAACTGATTCCTCTTTTACTTCTGAAGAGAATATAATAACTGGTGCAATAAATATAATATCGGTGTGGCCTTTAGTTACAGACAATAATGCTAAAATTAACAGTCCACTGAACAGATGGTAGGCGAAAGAAAGTGTAACACACAGTATAATGGTCTGGTTAAAAATAAAGAAACAGTACAAGAACTTTTAACTGTACTGGAGCAAGAGGAACCAGAGGCTGTTAAAAAGGAAAGAATAACCTGAAGCTGGAATGAGTAAAGTAGGGGTATAGAAGCTGAATATCAGACTCTTACTCTTCAGATCAGTCAGTGAGTAAAGACTGAGAGGGGGCCCCATGGGCCAAAGCCATAATAGACAAGATTGCTTTATTATCAGCAGAAATGTCTACTGCAAATGTGAAAATGGAACAAAGAATGGAAGCTTATCAAACAACAGCTACCCATTTAATGAAAGAAAATCAAGAATTGAAAAATTAGTTGAAACAAGCACAGGAGATAATCTCTAATTTAGAGGACCAGCAGTTACCTTTGCAGAACTCTATTACAAATTTGGAGGTGACTAACAAGGATATTAAAGAAAAATTGTTGGACTTGGAGGCAAGATCGAGAAGAAAAAACATGCAACTTATGGGAGCACCTGAGGCATGGGATAGGGACATGCCTTTAAAAGAAACATTATCTTTGGTCATGTCAGACTTTTTAGAGATGGATACTAAAGATCTAAAACTGAATATAGATTGAATACATAGAGTTTTTTGACCAGAGCAGAAACAACAAGATCCACCTAGACCAATTATTGTAAAGTTTTTCAAGTCTCAAGACAAGGAGAGCTTAATGAATATGGTTTAGAAGAAAAGAAGAGTTTTAGTGAGGGGAGCATCTATAGCCATTTATAATGACTTACCACAAGATTTGTTATAGCAAAGAAAGAAATTTGACAACAAAAGGAATATACTTTGGTTAAAAAGACATAAAGTGACTATGATTTATCAAGCAAAAATTAAAGTTAATTTTGGGGGTCAGAGATTGGTATTTGATATCATAGAAGAAGTGGAAAAAATTCTTAAAGAAAAGATAGGAGCATTTTGAGTAACAGCAATGGAAGTTTGTAGGAATGTAAAAGGGGAAGGAGGATCTTTTTCATAGTTACGCTATTGTGTTGGGTGTGGTACTTTTCTTTTTATGGGCTTACTATGGAATTGACCTTTGTAAGGGGAAGGGAAGGCTAAGAAAAATTAAAAAAGTATGAACATAGACCCAATGATTGGTTTGGGTCGGAGGGGTTATAAACATAAGGGCAACCATTAAGACAGAATATGGATCTGTAAAGAGAATAGGTCCTTCCATGAAGTTGTCTCTTATCATTACGATTAATAACCACCATTTTTTCAAATATGTCTCTTTAAACCTAAATGGAAATCTCTCACCCATTAAGAGGGCAAGATTATTGAATTATTTATAAAAAACAAACAAAAAATGAATGTATGGCATTGCAGGAGACCCATTTGGATAAACAAGAAATTTTAAAATTTAAACAAAACTTAATCTCTAATATTTTGCTTTGTGCAGGTACTAGGGAAAAAGGCAGGAGTGGCAATATTAATAAAAAATCACCCATATGAAAATATTAAAAGCATACACAGACTTAAATGGGAGGATAATAATGGCTAAATTACAATATTATCAAAAAGAGGTAGCAGTGGCCATGGTATATGCACCCTTCTCTGACTATTCCAAACTTTTGGTAGGAATTATAAAGGGTTTGGTTCACATAGAAGCAGTGAATACAATAGTTTTAGGGGACTTTAATGTTTTGATGGACCCTAAAATGGACAAATTGTCTAAATCTCAGTCCTTTAATAAATGCCATACAAAACTACTAAATAATTTTATTCAAGACCAATAACTTATAGATGTGTGGAGAACAATGAAACCTAATTGTAAATAATACACCCATCAGGATAAAAAAAAAAAGTATTCTCACAAATTGATATTGTCTTGGCTTCCAAATCATTAGTAAATTATATTCAGGATGTTAAACATTTCTCTATAGTGATATCTGACCACACACTACTCCATGTAGATATAAAAATCTTGGATTCAAACAGGAGTTATGCAAGGAATTAGAGATTAAACAGCTTATTATTGAAAGACCAAGAATATATAAATAAAATTAATGAAACAATTAAGGAAAATTGCACCTTTAGTGAAACATCAGATACTTTAACAGATAAATTATGGGACCTATTGAAGGCAATAATTAGGGGGTGTCTATATCATACCTAAGTTATATTAATAGGCAAAATAACCAATAGGAACATATCAGAGATAAATGACTACAAGAGTTAGATAAATTGGTAACAAAAGATTTGTAATAAATATCATAAAGAATGGGAACAATTGAAATAAAAGAAAACTGAAGCCAATAATAGAGAGGTCCAAGAGAATATAACCAAACTAAAAAAAATTAAATATATACAGGGCGACAAGTCTGGAAAAGTGTTGGCATCATTATTGAAGGAACAGAAAGAAACAAATATGACTAGTATTGATGATAAAACTGGAACTATAAAGCATAAAGATACTGAAGTGGCAAAAATAGTATTAAAAGAATATAAAAGTATCTATCAGAGGACAACTGGGGTGGAGAAAAATTAGTTAGAAAATTATATACAGGGAATTAAACTATGTCAATTGGAGTATAATGAGGCACCAATTACTGATAATGAAATAATAGAAAAACACATTAAGAAGATGGCAAAAAAAAAAAAAAGTACATGGTTGGAGGGATTTATAATAGAATTTTATGATACCTTTCAGGAACAAATGGTACCTAAACTTAGATCGTTATTCCAGGAAATAAGAAGGGGTGAAAAAATATCAGAGTCAGTGCAAGAAGCCAAGATAATACTGATTCTATAGGATGGCAAAGACTCGATTAAAGTGGGAAGTTAGAGGCCTATAGCTTTATTAAATACCAACTATAAGCTACTTACCAAAATACTAGTTAACAGAATAAAAGCATCATTGCCACAAAATATACATCCAAATCAGTTTGATTTCATCAAGGGAAGACATGTATTAAGCTACCAGAAAGGTGCAAGCAATATTACATTTTGCAAGAAGTTATTAAGTGGAGTTACATGCAGTGGCAGTTGATGACACAAAAGCCTTTGATGTGTTAGATAGAAATTTTATGAAGGAATGTTTGCTGGGATGGGGTATACCTCAATTAATATTACTGCCTATTGTATCAATCTATCATACTACAACAGTCAGATTTGCTCTTAACTCTTTTTTAACAGAATCAGTGCCTATGTGGACTGGAATGAGACAGGGGTGTCCCCTGTCCCCAACTTCTCCTACACTGTGCTAGGTGAGGGGGTTGGTTTTGTGCTCCCTCTTCTCTCACTGCCCCTGCCTCATCCTGCACTTAATTATATCCTTGGTTCCCCTTGGCCTACTGTGTTCCTGCTCCTACCCATATCTCCTTTTCATCCTCTCTTTTTTCTCCAACTTATACAATACTTCCCCATGCTTCCCCTTACCACTAATTTTAGACAATGCCTAATCAGGCTGCTCTTGCGATCTACTTGCTCTCTCCCCCTTATACCTTGGAGACCTTGGGCTAGAATTTCAAAGGCCTTAGAATGATGCAGGGTGCTTGCGTCACACAAGCCTGATGCAAGAGGCACCTTGCGCCAAGGGCTGTGCCAAATGCTATTTTCAAAGGCAGCTTGAGTCACCCAGAAGGCTGCCTGTGTCAAAGTGTGCTAGCACCCACCTTGCACCATGAAAGTGGCTGCGGCATGGTGCTAAGGGGCTTGCAGCAGACCCAGACTGCTGCAGCCCTCAAATCATGATTTTCAAAGACCTCCCCAGGAACTAAGTGCCCAGTACCATTAGACCAGCAAAGGGCTGGTCTAATGGTACTTAGACATCTCTTGGGAGGGTTATCCAGTAGGTGTCTCTATGTGGCCTGCCTGATCCATCCTCAAAGGGTGTTCCCTGGTGGTGTAGTGGTCCCCCCACCCTAACTGTTAATGATAAAAGCCACCCTGGTGATCTAGTGCCCCCCCAGCACATAGTGCCCACAACCTCACACCTCCCCAAACCATACATGAGATTCATCAACTGGCACAGCCCTCTGCACACCACCATGACTGGCCATTGAATGAACTGTCAGTGTGCATACTGTATACAGTAAACAGTATGTACACTGACAGTTTATTTGGTGGCCAGCCACAGTGGTGTGCAGAGGGCTGTGCTGGTCACCAAATCTCATGTATGGTTTGGGGGGGTGCGGGGTTATGGGCACTATGTGCTGGAAGGGGGGCCACTAGATCATCAGGGTGGCTTTTCACTATAACAGTCGGGGTGAAGAGGAGGGTGTCAGGTAACTGAAGTGCCACTGTTGGGCACATTGGCCATGGCATTGGGAGAGGGGCACCAGTATGGCCCATGTGAGGGTGTGGCTTTGTCTATCATCCTGTGGCACTTGCAGCACTTCTGCTGGGTGTGCCATACATTTGGTGCATCCACTCACTTGCCGTAAGTAGTGGGACTTAGGCGCCGAGACCATGCCCCTTCTAAAATTGTAAATTGTTAATTAATTGCCAATGTTGCAGCTTGTGTCAGGTGTCTGAAAATCCATCCTCTAGTTTTGAACACATGTTTTCAGCTGTAGCTGTCTCTTCCCTGACATTGCAAATATACCTGTTGTCTCATTGTCCCAGCACTTGAATTTTTTTGTACTGTAATCACAGATGCAGCAAGAGTATTCCTCACTGTACTGCCTGCTATGCCAATATTGTAATTTATTGCTCATTGTTATTTGTCAATTGCACCTGTTGTTTTTACTTATGTTGCTAATTATGTTCACTGTTTCTGATTAATCATGTTTCTAAATGTTGATGTGGAACCTTGGAAAAAGAGCATTGTGCTCAAAGGTTATATTCCAAAGAATGAAATAAATAAATAAAAAAGCAATTGTTATGCCTAGAACCTTTTGAAAATTATGTTAGAATGAATCAACAAATACAAGGGATAAACATCAAAGGGGAAAGTATAAAAATCAATGCTTTTGCTGATGATGTATTGTTGCTTCTGACAAGGATTAATGAGTCCATGCCAGTCTTACTGGAAAAAGTAGCTAGATATGCCAAATTGTCCAGATATAGTTTGAATAAGGCTAAATCGGAGGGTAAAGCCCAGTTGGACAGACTAATAAAGAACAACTATGCAGTAGCAAACAACTTTAGATATTTAGGGATACATATTTACAGTAAACAAGAAGATACAATTAAGATAAATTACCAGAAAGCTAAGATAAAAATTGAATCACTATTGCAGAATTGGGACAAATTATCATTATCTGTATGGGGACAG
Source organism: Neoceratodus forsteri (assembly GCA_016271365.2). Lineage (NCBI taxonomy): Eukaryota > Metazoa > Chordata > Ceratodontiformes > Ceratodontidae > Neoceratodus > Neoceratodus forsteri. The sequence continues at coordinate 1,811,750 of CM057453.1, forward strand.
ATATAAACAATAAAAATGATAGCGTTGTCTCACATGATTTTTACCATACAGGCGGTAGTTGATTTTCCTACTATTACCTGGTTTGATAATATTAAAAGAAATTTCTTTGGCAAGGGTATAAACCCCGTATTGCATGGGAAATATCTGCTCACAGGAGGACTGGAGGATATAGTCATCCAGACCCATTTTATTATGCAGTGTCCTACCAAATACAAAATTTAGTGGTACTGGGCCTTTTTTAGAAGAAAATGAGGGCTATTGGGAATTTTGGTTTTTTGGTCCACAGACTACATATGAAAAAGAAAATATTATATGGGATATAAACAATAAAATCAGTATTCCTAAGATATACTCATCAATTGAAGGACAATTGAAAAAAGTAATACAAACCCTAAAGGAAGAGGGTGAACTACCATGGCTTTATCTGAACTTCTGGAAAGGGTATTTATTATGGCAAGGAGAGAGAAAAGGATTGACTAAAAAATTCAGAAACTTAAATATACAAACATGGCATCAATTACTAAGAGAGGGGATATGTGTTTCCTATCAAGGCTTTAATGAAATATTCACAGGAATAGGAGTAATACATTCTCTACATTATTTGACTGATTATTTAGCGAGAACAACAAATTTACATATTGGTATTGATATAAAAAGGAACTAAAAAAACAGCAACAAATTATTGCATTAAGGTTTAAAAAGTTATTACACACAATTTATAATACAATTATTCAATGTAGGAAGAATATATGGAAAAAATAAATAAAAAATTGGCACATTAATTAGATTTAGAGTATACAGAGCAACAGTGGAAAAACCTTAGAATTAAAGCTAATAAAGATTACTTCCAATATTTACAAAGAATAAAGCGATACAAAAAAAAAGTAATCGATAGAGCATATTTTACACTTGAGGTTTTGAGAAACTTTTCAAAGGAAAAATAAGAAATGCTTGCATCTGTGTGGGGAGATAGGTAGTTTGTCTCATTGTTTATGGGAATGTTAAAACGTTAAGCCATGGTGAATAAAAACTGTTCTCTTATTGGAACAGATACTTGAAGTAAAGGTTCCTAGCAACTTCTCATTTATGATTTTCAATGACATATCAAAACTGAAGTTGACAGTTCCTCAATAGAAGATATTTTGGTGTACAGTGATCTGATCGAGTTTTCTTGAGTGTCTCAATTCGAAGCGACCCAAGAAAACCACTCATAAAAACAGCGAGCCTCAGAGAAGAGCGAGCAGTCATGTAAAGTGAGTGTAGCAGTGAGCTGCACTCACTCGAACAGGATATATTGATTGTTTTAGTCAAGCCCTGCTGAGCTGGCCATTTGACGTAGTGGCTAGAGCCACTGCATATAGAGCTTGAGGACCCGAGATCAGGTGTGGGAATGAAAATGTTTTTCATCCAGGGGTTTTATTTTGTTTTCTAAATTCCTTAGAGTTAGCAATCTTTAAGTTGGGTGTGTGTGCAGGGGGCTTGCCCTCTGCAATGGGGGGTACGGGGGTGCAGCCCTGCATAAAACAGTTTTTTTTTTCTGGTATGGATATGGGATGTTAGTGACCATCACTGTTTGTGATGGTCGATCTGATTTCAGTCACTCTTTTTACTTTGGTAGGGTTTTTAGTTGCTGTTTGTGGTCTGTGACATAAAACCCCTGACCTTATCACATAAAACTGATATTTTGTATAGCAACGATGTTGACCAAGAGGTTAATATTAGAGCAATGGAACTCCTCAACTATAGGAAATTTTCCAGAAAACAAATTGTGGTATGGTTTAAGAAAAGCAATACCCTATGAGAAATTGGCAGATGGAAAAAGCAGTGAAAAAAAGTGGATCTGGTGCTATGGAAGTTATATAGAGGCAATGTTACCACCATCAGTTCAGCGCTAATGTCTCCATGGTAGAAGGGGAGAGGGAAAGGGGAGGTGTTTAAATATCAAGATCAGTTTTTTGAATAATGTTATTGTTTGTAATATGGAGAAACACAATGAAGAAACTATTATAATGTTATGAATGAACTTATGGATTATGTATGGTAATGTACTAAAAATATTATAGTATGTATTATATAAACAGACTACAAGCAATAGAAATATTATTAAAAAAAAGTGTAGAATCCCTAGCCCCAGCCTCCCCCACAGTTAGTTAAACTGTCTGCCAATGTAGATGTCAAGCTTCTGCTCTAACATACTAATGACCCATCTTGCCAGGTGAAGGCTGTCACCTTTGAAGAACCTCCTGTCCCAGAAGGCCTCCCTAGTCCCCTACAAGGTGGTGCCCCTGTTCTTTTTTTAATTCCCTTTACCTCTTGGGCTATGGGTAGGGGATGTGCCCCCTCTTCAGTGCCTAGACCCTGCCATCTGACATCTCCCCCAGGCTGCCCGGAGTGTGAAGCCTGCAGTTTGCCCCCTGTGGTGAGGCTCCCTGAGGGTAGAGACCAAGATCCACCTGAGGTCCCAGACGAGGCTTACACCTGTGGCATTATTCAGGTGGCAGTCCAGTGGCTTCATGAAGCTGCCAGCACAAGGGTTTTCCCTTATGTTTCCCCAGGAGGTGTGGATGTGCAATGCTGTCAGCATGGGTTGTGCATGCTTCTGCACCCAACCAGCAGACATCTGCTGTCTCCTCCACCCACTGAATGGTGGTCCCAGCTGTTGTGCACCCAGTCTCCACTGGGTGTCGCTGGCATGCCAGGAAGCCACAACCTTCCCCCAAGAAGAGGATAGCTGTCTGTGGGATGCTCATCCTATCTCTCTCCAGTCGAACCTCTGGTGCACCATGCTTGTTCCTGAACACAGGTCAACACTACAGATGGTAGCACTACCACTGCGATGAAAGGCTGGCTGGTACCCCTGTTCTTGACACCACCCTTTTATCTACCCATTGAACTCCTTTATTCTCCTCTTTCCTCACTCTATCCTCCCCCTTCTTCCTGTCCGGAACAGGGAGGACCTCAGAAAAGGCTGAGAAAGATGAGTGCTTATTCAATTTGTCATCCAGTCTCTGGAAGTCCCACTTTATTGTCTCCACAGGCCAGTTCACCAGATCATTGATACCAAAGTGTACCAGAACTCCCTTCTTCCTTCCCTCCTCCACTATCCTCCCTATCCTTTCCCAATCCCAGATGGCTGAAGCTGCAGGTAGGCATCTGACCACCCCTTCCCCTTTCTCACACTGCCTATCACTCTCTCCATGTTCTAACTAGAATCCTTCTTACTAACTTCTGCCAGATCCTGCCTCTGAGTATCACTATGTCTTCTTTCCCCTTAACACCAATTGACTCTAGGTACCACCATTAGAGTTAGGTGCCTGTGCCTCTTCCAGGGGTACAGAGTGATTTGCCACTGGTATCTCTTGTGTATAGCTGACTGCAGTGTGACTGCTCTGACACCCAATCTCCTTCCCTTCCCCTTCTCCTCCACCATTGATCCCTCTGAGCCAGTGGGCCTCTAGGGTAGTGAGGGTGCAGAGGGTACGTGAGCATTAGCTTACTTGGAGCTGCAGCTAGGATATTTCTTCCCTCGCTATTGCCAACTGAGCATGGAGCTCCCAAAAGGTCCTAAATATTGGGCAATGCCCCCCCCCACAAAGCATAAAACGAGAGATGAATGACCCACAGTCCTCACAGCTGTCTGCCTCCCCACTCACCTTATGTTCAATTCTAGCCTGCTGAGTGCTTATAAAACTAAGTTACTCAGTTATGTGTGGATGTCAACTGACTGTCTTATAACCTCATCCTATATACTGTAAAACTTGAAATTTTCACTGTCAAATAATTTTTGCAATTTTTGCTGAAACACTACTTTGTGCTAAAATATATTTGCACTAATTAGCACTTTTTCCATTATATTGAATGTGATTCCTATGACTTAGTGCTAAACTTAGTTTATGCAATTAAGATTATATTTGTGTTCGAGTTAAAATTACTTTGTGTGAAAATAACTAGTTTTACAGTAGGTAGAAACTAAGATAACTGTGTCTTCCTGTTTTATAACCTTACCCTATATACTGTAGGATGGTAGACGATAGGATTTAATAGTTTTAGCAACAGACAATAACACTATACATTAGATAAGTCTACTTTACCTTAGCTGTGAACTTAAGCAAAGCCTTCAAGCATCTGCTAGCTTATCAACTGCAGTTAGGTGGTTGCTACTCCTTTCGAGTCTCATGCTAAACTGCAAACTACTTGCAGATAGCCTGCAGAAGGCCCAGAACAGGCCCAGAACAGACATCATCTTCCTACTCTTGTGGTCCTCATATTCTGGGAGTGGGAGGGGGGTTACAGGCCAATGAGGTTTAAATAGAAAGCTACAACAAAATCCCTCCTCTACAGTTAAGCTTCAGGTGCTGTTTCTGGGGGGAGGGGTAGCAAAAGCCTACTCAACCAACTCCACAATGTCCCCTGATTTGCTCTACAGTCAGACACAAATGGTGCTGCTAGTAGCTAAAACTCACTGCTTTTCCAGGCTATAACAAATCCCTCCCCTACAGCCAAGCTTCAGTTGCTAACTGATCCTGGGGAGGGGAGAAAAATACTACTCGGCCAACTCCATAATATTCTCTGATTTGCCTTGCAGTCAGACACAGTTTTGTGGCACATTTCTGGTGCATTCAAACTCTGTAATGCAGAATACATAGCATAGCAGAGCACAGCACAGCACAGTACAGCACAGTGACTCTTTCAGTGTTTATGACATCCCTCACATAATATTCTCTCCCTGTTACCAGTGCAATAACTATTCTTCCATTACCAATGGATTTACAACACCCTATTACCAATGGCTATGCCCACTCACCATTATCAATCTACTCATCCTCTCCATTGCATTTTTGGCATCCACTGTGGTCTTCCCTTACTATCCCCATCCTCCCTTGCTCACTGAGCTAGAACAAGATTTTAGTAGGCAGTAGTCCAGCAAACCCACTGCAGTCTGGGTTGCAAGGGCTGCAATTCAATGCACAGTGTTGCCTGCCAGAATGAAGGGCAGTCGTCACAGTTTCTGCCAACGATATCTTGCAGGATCCTGCAGGAACACAATGTAGCCTGATGGCAGTTACTGCAATTTGTCATGGAGGAAAGTGGGGCACCTTAAACACAGAGAGCTTCATCCTGGTAGGCAGCACTGTAAATTGCCCTGTGGGTAATTAGCATTGTCCTCTCTTCATTCTGAGCTCTTGTAACTGACTTTGTAGGCCCTCAGGAAGATTGCAATCCTGTTGAGCATGACTCAATAGGATAATAAACTTAACATGCCTGGCACTGCAACCATGAACTGGACCTAGCACGTTTATGTTCTTTTCTCTGTGAAAATGTATTAGAAGTAGAATATAGTATCTTCATATAGAGAACAGCAACATTGTTTTTTATAAAAGAAAGCTTACTGTATATGTGATGAGTGACACAGTAGCAGAAACAATGTTGCCACTATTGTATTGTTACACTAAACCAGTGATTTAAAAAAGTATCTAAATATGCATTTCTTAAAATATTATTTTTACAACTTCAATTTAGCGTCTTGCATCTACAGTGTATCATTTTTGAATATTTATAGACACATTATATATCTTGAAATGTATCCTTAACATCTCACTTCCCCTATGTGACCCGTTATCTTTCATACTTTTGGAGCCTTCACCTGTAGTAGTATGAGAAGAAGCCAATTTTCCTTTGAAAGTCTGAAAAAATACTCAAAAGTGTCACCAAGATGGTATGCTACACAACCTGAATGCTACATACAGTTGGCATCACATGCTTTTCTGTGTTGATATACCACATTAGCAACCATGGCAGCACCTCATGTTAGCAGCATGCATGCCTACACATATGTTGTGACTTGGAATCTCAACCTGGGAATAGGGGTTAGTGCACAAAGTTAATCTCACTAATTAGCATACAGGTACATCTGCGTCTTTTTTCCCTTTGTATCCAGCATCTCAAGTATCTGGGAGAAGAAAAGAGCTCTGAGATCTGAAAATGGCTTTTCTAGTTTTTGACAGCTTAGTAAAGGTATCATTAATGTCACACAGATGCATGTTTTTGCTGGCTAAATTAAGCACACTGGGGATAAGACTGAGTGTGTCAATCTTTTTGGTCTGGAACATGAATGGCATTACACAGGATCCCGTGACAAGAACAGAAGTGCAGTTCATTATAAATGATTAATGCTTTCTTTTTTTCTTATTTTTGTACACTTCCATTTTAGCATATAAAGTGCAGGCGCTCTATCACCGCATATCTCTGGGACTATTTTGACCTTTAGAACTGCAGTGTAAGAGGAATCAAGGGACAGATGTGCTTTGTACATTTGTTAATATTAACACCACAGTGACTTCTGTAAATTCCTCAGTGCCCCCATTTCATTAAAAGATAGCTTTGGGAGGGTGGTTGAAAAGTTCACAAACACTGAAACTGCAACAAACAGGGAGTTCTAATTATCTACACTAGAGCAGCAAGATCAAGGAGAATGAGTGAATATTTGTCTGCGGTCTCACTTGATGCAGCTTGGTTTCTTTAAAAGCAGCCGTTGTAGCTATACAAGAAATTATATCCACTGTTATAAACATAAAGTACTCTATCACAAGATAATTTATGTTTTCTTGAGGAAAAAAATACATGATCTGTGGTGGAGATGTGACCTTTTCCAAGGTACTGTGTACTGGCTGGTACGGCGTTTGCATAAAATGAGGACAAACAATTGCAATTTATCATGCTTTGCATGACTACTCATTTTGGAGACATTGGCCTATATTCATGAACATTACCTCCACCGCAAACTCCACGTTACTTTTATTTACTTACCTGACTGAGGAATGTGCCCTTGAACAACATGGCAGATCACTGACTCTGGCTGCTAAAGGCAAAGTACAGTGGTGTTAGTGCTGGAGGTAATGTTTGTGAATATAAGAGACTGAATGGAAATATTTAATTTTCCTGTTTGTTGAAAATGCTAATTTTGCCAAATAAGTAGGAAAATAGGATGTTTTCTCAAAGGAAAAGAGAATCATGTGTCACTGTTAATGATACAAAAGTGATGTTACTATTACTTTTCGTAGTCTGGATTGGAAAAGAGAGAAAGAAAAGGGTTTGCTTTTATATTTATTTTATTTATTTAGTTTTTGTTAACCAGGTAGGAGCACTAGGCAAATAAATGCCTATTTTCAGGCAGGACCAAGGAGGTTACAAGGGGTTAGAGATGACAACAATGAACACAGACAAAACAAAGGCATTTACAAAGTAATAAGACTAAAAATACAGAATATATGACACTGGAGATGTTTGGCAAACAGGTGATCAGTAAGCCTGTCATAAGTATCAGTACACTGCAAAACAAACCACTGTAGTAAAGAGAGTAAACAGAGCTTTTGGAACTTATGGTAATACTTGATATAACACCCGAAAAAAATCATATAAGTAAACTAGGCACAAGGACCTCCTTGTGAATGAGCTTGCTCAATGAAGTTTTCCTGCAGTAAACTTGAACTTGAACTTGAAAGATAACTTAAGGAGGTCACTGCAGTATCTGTTTTTGAAGGAGGCCACAATCTGACAGAAACACAAAACAGCTGGTATGGAATTCCATAGCCTAGGGGCAGCAATGGAGAATGCAATAACCCCCATACGTGTTCTAGTTCTGGAACTGTCAGCAGGTCTAGATTAGTTGATCTTAGTGGATAGACACCAATGGGGGACTGGAGAAGCATTGTTGAGGGACTGCAGGGACTGATTGTGCAAAATGTTAAAGATTACCCCTCCTAGGGTTAAATCATACAGGGCAGCAGGAGGAAGCCATCCCAGTTTAAACTAGAGTGATGGGTATGGCAGTTCAGAGATGTGGTGAAGTGACAGATGTTATTGTATGTAACATCCCAGTCATGCGAAGTAGATTTGACTGAAGCATGGAATACAGACACCGCTTAGGTAAGCTTAAGATGTAGGACACCCCCAGCTATGGCTAAGTGGGCAGTAGGGGTAAGATTATTCTTGATCTTGTACAGTAGCCCCAATTCAGTGTTAACCAGTTTACAGGTACCCAATATATGTAGAGAAAAATTGGGGATGGGTCAAGCATCACACCTATGTATTTGAAAGAGGACATCAGTTGAAGATGGGTTCCAGCATAGCACAAAACTGTAAGGTGGGGGGGGATCTGGCATCTTTAAAGTTTTAGTGCTGAGACAAACAGCATATCCCAGGATTTTGCTATATTTAGAAGCAGTTGTTTTTTTTGTTAGGGGCTATTGCTGCATTCCCTGGAGGTCAGTGGACAGGCTTAAATTAACCTCAGTCATGCTATGGGAGTTAAGATATAGCAGCAGATTATCTGCATATTGGAGGGGGCTACTATGGACAAGGGCCAGGTGTATATCATTTATGCGAAGTGAGAAGAGGAGAGGAGAGGAGAGGCCAAAGTATGTATTCTTGCAGCACACCTACCAGGGTGGAGGTGGGGTCTGAGAAAGACGTACTAAACTTCATGCTGTATGGACAATGTACCATAAGTGAGAAAAGTGATAGGGAAAGCATACTGCAGACAAAACAGTGCTATACCTGTGACTGTTTTCACCTTCCAAATATCTGCTTGCCAGCGTGCCATTGCCATGGCTCAGTGCATACTGCAACAGCCTGAGGATGGTGGCTGTCCCTACAGCCCTCCCGGGTTTGGGTCTCACCTCTCCATGTGTCTTTTATGTTTTTCCCCCATCAGCTGCCTTGTGCCCTCCCACCTCCTTGCATTTCCTCCTTTGTATACTGTATTGAATCCCTCCCTGCCCCAAGCTGTTCATCCTTCCCAGGTTACCCTCTGTCCTCTTATTCCCCCTCCACACACATGCTGTGTCTGCTATGGAATTCCCCAAGTCACTCTGCCCACCAACCCAAATTTTGCCCATTCCCCAACATGTGTCCCCCCTTTTGAGTTCATTATAATCTAACAGATGGGTGCTGGGGTCAAAGCCCCCTGCAGAAAATTACTTATTTCCAGACATACTGTCAGTGTTATTGTCAGTGCATGATTTTCTGCCATGCTATTCCATCAGCAGGATTATCACAGTAAACCACTGGTGGTCAATCAAATTATAGGCCTTAGTGAGGTTGATGAACACAGCCTCAGTTAACTCCCCCCATCCATGGAATGGCAAACTATGAGGTAAAGGACAGGAGGGCAGATCCAGTATTGTGGCTTTTACGGAACCCGTGTTGTGTTGGAGACAATAGGTTATACTTGTTTAGGTACTCATTTAACTGCGAGGCAACAATCTTTGCCAGTATTTTGTTAAGAAATGAAAGTATAGCCATCAGCCTGTAGTTACTAACAAGTTTAGCATTACTTTTCTTGTATACTGGGATAATACAGGAGAGTTTCCAAAGTTCTGGCACTACCCCAGCCATAAACGACAGATTAATAATTCTTGTAATTTGTGACATCAGTTCATTAAAAGCAACCATAAGGAGCTTAGGGTCAGTTTAATCAAAACCTGAAGCTTTGTCTGTTGGGATACACTGCAGGTGTTACCAAGGCTATAACCACTTTAAACTGGAACTGTGGATGACTTAGGGGGTCAGTGAAGGGCCCACTGTTTAGCAGTGTTTCAAGTGGGGAAGGTGGGAAAGCCCCTGTTTAACAGGATAGATTGGAGAAGAAGCATCGGAAAGAATCAGCAACAGTACAGTCAGCATTAAACTTTATTGACATGATTTGTTAGCTAGTTTGAGGATGAGTTGATTTTCAGATGCTTGGTGTTTTTTTACAGTTACTCTTTTTATTGAGTGTTTTCAACATTTTGTTGTAGCTACAACAATTGCTGCTACATACAGAATTATCATCATCAGATGGATTCACCTTGTTTAAACATGTAGTAACAGAAACATAGAAACATAGAATCTGATGGCCGATAAGGACCACTTGGCCCACCTAGCCTGCCCATTCCCCACTCAATGGATAAGTTGCAGATCCTAGTTAACCAACAGCCTACTTCCTCCTACCCTCCCCACTAGAATTGCCTTATGTCTGTCCCATGCGTTCTTGAATTCCCCCACTGTTTTTGACTCCGCTATCTCCTCAGGAAGGCCATTCCATGCATCCACCACACTCTCCATGAAAAAATACTTCCTCACATTACCTCTGAGCTGTCTCCCCTCTATCTTCAATTTGTGCCCCCTTTTTCTTGCACATCTCTTTTTCTGAAAGATACTACCCTCTTGGACTTTGTTGATTCCCCTTGAGGTACTTGAAAGTTTCTATCATGCCCTCCCTTTCCTTGAGGCTATAGATATTAAGCTCCTTTAATCTCTCTTCGTATGTCTTCTGTTAAAGACCCTGCAGCATTTTAATTGCCCTCCTCTGGACTGCCTCCATCCTGTCTATGTCCTTTCGGAGATGGGTTCTCCAGAACTGCACACAGTATTCCAGATGGGGTCTCGCCAACTGTCTGTACAGAGTAATAACAACTTCCAGTTTTCTACTGGTGATACCTCTCACTGTGCATCCTAATACCCTGCCAGCCCTCCTTACTGCATTCTCACCTTTAGGTCATCTGATATGACTACACCCAGGTCCCTTTCCATTTTTGTTGTTGTTAGTATCTCACCCCGCTTCCCCTGGGTTTTTGTTTCCCAGGTGCATAATTTTGCACTTCTTTGCCTTGAATCTAAGCTGACATACATTTGACCTTTCCTCTAACCTTGCCAAGTCCCTTCTCATCCTTTCCACCCCACCTTCTGTATCAACTCTGTTGCAGATCTTTGTGTCGCCTGCAAAGAGACATACTTTTTCTTCCAGTCCCTCCACAATGTCACTTATAAAGACATTAAAGAGGACCGGTCCCAGCACCAAACCCTGCTGTACTCTGCTAGTAATCCCCCTTTCTTCAGAGTGGACTCCTTTTACTATTACCACTATTACCCTCTGCGTCCTGTTGTCCAGCCAATTTTTTACTCAGGTTATCACCTTGGGACCCACTCCAAGGCTGGCTAACTTGTATATTAATCTTTTGTGTGGGACTGCGTCAAATGCCTTGGTAAGCCTAGGTAGGCCATGTCCACAGTAATACATATGGATGTTGCATTTTTACACAAAAGAATGTAACAAATGCTTTGCTTTACATTTTATATACAGACATTATTGACATGAATAAAATACTCTTTGTCTAGATCTCCTGCAAGGGGCATGGTTAATCATGCCCTTACGAGGAGGCAGATGCTGTGGTGAGAGAGGAAGGAGGCAGCCACTTCAAGAGATCAGAAACCAAAGTTGGCAGTTTCAAGGCCTATATAAGACCAGAGTGTAGGTGGTAGTCTCATGGGGGTTTTAATAGGTCTTTACTCTGATGGGATTGCAGGGGAATTAGCTTTGAGGCTATGTAAGTTTTAAATGGGTTCCACCTGTCCAGGAATTTGGAGGAGGAGCCTGCTGCAAAGTGGGACAACTTAGAGAAGTTGGCCAACCTCTCCATTGCCTGCAGCCATACCCAGAACAAGTGGATCTCTGTGGAACGCCACTTCTGCAGAAGGATTCTTTTACATAGAAACATAGAAGCTGATGGCAGATAAGGACCACAAGGCCGATCCAGTCTGCTCATTTTTTTACCTTATAGATGTGCCATAGGCCTTTACTCTGTCAATGGCCTATCTATTCATACTCATCTGTATTGTTCTCTTATGCCTGTCCCATACCTGTTTGAAGCCCTGCACTGTATTCACATCCACCGCTTATGGAGGTAGGCCGTTCCATGCATCCACCACTCTTTCTTCTTTCTGTGAAAATGAACTGCGTCACATTACCCCTTAATTGGCCTCTCTCCAATCTCATGCTGTGTCCTCTTGTCCTGCTGTTTTTCTTATATTGAAACATGTTAGACTCTTTCACCTTGTTAATGCCCTTAAACTATTTGAATATTTCAATCATATCACCTCTCTCCCTCCTTTGCTCTAGGGTATATATATCGAGCTCCATTAATCTGTCCTCATATGTTTTCTGATGCAGTCCCTGCATCATTTTGGTTGCCCTTCTCTGGACTGCCTCCATTTTGTTACTGTCCTTGTGCAGATGTGGCATCCAGTACTGCATGCAGTACTCCAGATGGGGCCTAACCAATGTCTTGTAAAGAGGGATTATTACCTCACTCTTACGACATGTGGTACCCCTACTAATACACATCAACATCCCTCTAGTCTTACCTACTGCTTTAGTGATCTGCCTGATTGATTTCATGTAATCAATGATGATGATGCCCAAGTCTCTTTCTTCCCTTGTGACTGTCAGCATCTCCCCTCCCAACCTATAGTTAGCATCAGGGTTTCTCTTCACTTCTCATTTGACTTCAACTGAGGCCTGGGTTAACCACAACCTGTGCTGTCCTTGGAGCAGAAAGTCATCTGGTGGATTGCCTAGGATCCATAATGTGGGTGTTACTGGAAGAGTCCTAGTCAGTATCTTGGAGCAGCAGAAAATGACCTTGTCCCATAGGGCCAAATTAGGGAGCAGTGCCTTAGGATATATAAAAGGTCTGCCCCTTGGGTACCACATCTCCAACATTTGTCTGTGGGTAAAAGCCCCATTGTTTTCAAAAGGGTCAGGATGCAGTACCAGAGATGCAGCACTTTATTTTGAATAAGTAGACTATGGGTGTCTAAGAAAGCCTTTTTGGCCAATATCCATCATCCCTTCCCATCCTGTTCTGTTACTTGTGTGTGAAACATTTCTTGCCATCTAGATCTGGTTTTCTGAGTAGGGTCAGGGGCGCATCCCTTAACAATTTATATATCATGCCTGCTAGGCCCTTAGGTTTTTTTGACCAACTCATAAGTGTGGTGGGGGGGGGATCACTGTTTTGTCCCATTTGCGACATGTAGAGCAGAAGCTGGAGTCACGAGCCTTAGAGACAAATGCATGTCTCAACTGGATCTACCTCCAGAAGTCATGCTAAGGGAGGAGAAATCTATTTTTTAAGCTACTGAAGGATTCCATTGTTTTGCCATCTGGTGTCAGAATGTCTCTCACCCTCAGCATCTGGTTATCCTGCCAGCTAGGCCAGTCTGTTTCTGGTCAATCACCCATGAGGGATTATTCCAGGGACATTCCCATATGCCAGGATTGATACAGAATTTGGTAATATGATCCATTTTCTGCCAGGCCCTGTGTGCACCATGGAGGACTCTCCATTTCTTATGTGTGTGGGGAAATTTTTTTATTAAATAGGTTAAGTCAGTACCTCCTAGAATTCCTTGTTCCAAGTAACACCAAGTTGGCCTATTTCGGCCCAGATACTGAAACGTCCTGCATATTTTGGTGGCAGAAAATGCATATGAGTAGAATGTAAAGTTGGGCACACCCCACCCCCCTGTAGTCCATGGAGTCCTTAGTTTTGCTCTGGTATATCCAGGTTCTGAGGTATCCCAGAGGAAGTTGCCAATCAAGGAGTCTGATTTTTGAATCCATTTTCCTGGGATCTCTAGGGGTAAGTGGGACATTGCAGTGGAACTGGAAGGAAAAGTATGTCTATTTGCAGATGACACAAAGATCTGCAACAGGGTTGATACACAAGATGGAGTGGAAAGGATGAAAAGGGATTTGGCAAGGTTGGAGGAATAGTCAAATGTATGGCAGCTTAGATTCAATGCAAAGAAGTGCAAGGTAATGCACCTAGGAAACAATGCCAGGGGAAGAGAACACAATGAGGGGTGAGATACTGACAATAATAAAAATAGAAAGGGACCTGGGGGTAATTATATCAGATGACCTAAAGGTGGGCAAGCAATGTGAGAAGGCAGTAAGAAAGGCTGGGGGGACACTGGGATGCATAGGGAGAGGTATCAACAGTAGAAAACAGGAAGTTGTTATCTCTCTGTACAGGCAGTTGGTGAGACCCCATCTGTAGTACTGTGTGCAGTTCTGGAGTCCCCATCTCTGCAAAGACATAGACAGAGTGGAGATTGTCCAGAGGAGGGCAACCAAAATGGTGCAGGGTCTGCACCAGAAGACATATGAAGAGAGACTAAAGGAGCTTAATATGTGTACCCTTGAGGAAAGAAGGGAGAGGGGGGACATGCTAGAAACTTTCAAGTACCTCAAGGGAATCAACAAAGTCCAACAGGGTAGTATCTTTCAGAAAAAGGGATGTGCAAGAACAAGGGGGCACAATTTGAAGATAGAGGGGGGATGGCTCAGAGGAAATGTGAGGAAGTATTTTTTCATGGAGAGGGTTGTGAATCCATGGAACAGCCTTCCTGAGGAGGTTTTGGAGTCAAAAACAGTGGGAGAATTCAAGAATGCATGGGACAGACATAAGGCAGTCCTAGTGGGGGGTAGGAGGAAGTAGGCTGTTGGTTAACTAGGATCTGCAGCTTATCCGTTAGGTAGGAAAATGGGCAGTCTAGGTGGACCAAGTGGTCCTTATCTGCCATCAAATTCTGTGTTTCTATGTTTCTGTGCTCACCTGTCCTTTGACAAAACCCACCAGTGAGGTGTGTATTAGATGTGGCAGTACTGTTTCTAGCAGAGATGCCAAGACTTTGGCCAAGATCTTGGTATCAGCATTAATTACAGAGTAGCAGTCACATGCCTTTGTAGAGTAATCTTTGCCATGTGCTTGAATAAGGACCTCACAGTATTGGAAACAAAAATGCATTAAAATCCATGCTGTGGAAGTGTAATGTTACATTTGTATGTCGTAGCGTGGCTGCATTGTTTTCATTTGGCTGGCGGTCTGTGCACTTTCCCCATCTATCGCGCTGTGACGTCATGTGTGTAACGTGCTATGCCTGTCCTTAGTCAAACTGCATGGTGGATTGTGCAGAACTAATACTAGAAACAAGTGTTCTGATGGATTCCACAATTTCTGAGGACTCCAGTCACCAAGAGGAGTCTGACATTAGCGACGTGTCAGGGTTGGAGATCGAGTTTGATGAGGAAGAAGACGTAGAGACAGAGAATGAGGGAGTCTGGCCCAATCTTCAAAACATCCAGCCCTACTTGTATGAGTCAGAGCTAGGGCCAAAGACATGGTGGCTGAGGCATCTTCATCCCACGAAGAGGATGATGCTGATGCTGCAAGGGTCAACAACACTGACTGGTAAATACTTTTTTTCCTGCATAATCATTTACAGTTGCACAAACCGCATCTTCACAGCAGCAGCTCAGTATGTCACCAAACTCTATCAATGTCACATTGCTGCTGATAAAACTGGGAAGACTATATTTTATGATTTAGTACCTGTTTTTCTGCATTAAATTCTATATAGTTTTAATTTTTTGTCCACATAACTCCCTCCACATTCACCCTCCCTGAATCACAATGTGGTATATTGTACTATGTTTGTGTGTGTTCACATAATGGCAGTGTCAGTTTGTGCCTGGAATGGATCATCTTTTATTCAGATAGTGTCCACCACCACACACCTTGTGTTGATACTGTATTTTGTCAGTACATGTGTTTTCATTAGCCACGGTACCATTACTTACTGGCCATGTACTGCTATGCTCTGTATTTGCACACCTTGACACTGAAGTGACAACTGTCACCGTGAGTATTGTCCAATAATGCTTCACAGCTGTCCCATAAGTTATCAGGAATGCTATTTGTGTGTCGGTGCAGCATCTTGTTGGCGGTTTCGTTGGTGGGTGTTGTCTGGTGGGTGATGGTGGTGTTGGGGGTGTAAGCACTGTTTTACTGTGTCCTGAATCACTTTCTCACTTCGTTCATTAGCTTATGAAATAATGATGTGGTATATGTACTTGCCATTCAGTACTGGAGGGATCAGTGCACATGGCTGTGTCAGTCAACATGGCACCGATTGTGGTGCCTCCCACCTGTCGTACTGATATGATTGCATGTCTGTACAGAATAGCATAATTTTTCATCCTCTTGTGTGAGGGTTCTGTTGTCTTGTAATGTCTCATATGGTGCCTTGTGTGCATCTGTGCAATGACTACTGGGACATCTATGCAGTTGAGTTATAGTTGTCCCTTGATTTGCAGTAGTGTGTGCTTTTGCTGTTTATTGTGAAAGTAACATACTCCAACAGTGCACATGACAGTGCCTATCATAATTTATCATGAATTGTCGAAGTTGGAACTATTTCATGTGGGTGATGCTGTAAAGATTTGTGTTGTAGCTGTAACCTGACATTTGTTATGTACTTTAGCACATGCTTCCTTTTCCACTGTGGAGCTTCAGCACTGCATAAAGTGGCCATTCATGCATGCAATGTTATCTGATGTGCTGATTGCCTTACCCCAAGTAATGCAGTGCCATGTGTACCTGATGGAACATAGGTATTACAGAGGAACAGTGGATGGCGTGATGGACCTCGATCAAGAAGCTGCAAGTCAGCTGTCCACTCCCTTGGCAAAGTCACTGCCTACACCCCACTGTCCATCAATGCAATGACTGATGTCACTGCATGTTGCTAGTTGATGTAGGATGTCCTTTACCATCACCTGGCTTTCAAGCCTCCATATATGGATGCATATCAAGTCTTGGCTCTTTATCAGCTTTGTTGTACAGTAAGATCTAAGCACTATGCATGAAATATTTCACAGTGGCTTACGTGACACACTGTTCCTTGTTCTGTGTCTCTATAGGTGCACCTGTTCTTTATGCCAGCCAATGCCTACAGCTGTAGAGTCTGTGTGCTGCTGAGAAGTGCAATCAGTTGTTGACCATGATGCAGATTACAGCGGCATAACACTGCAACTGGGTTTCAACATGGTTTGTCTTGACATCTGAGTCCTACAAGCAGTGTACTTTGGTCTCACTCAGCATTATGGACATCAAGGTGATACACTTGTGAGTGAGTAAGTATATTGGTCTGTAACAGAGTGTCATGTAATTGTCTCTCTCTCTCTGGTGCCTAACAGCAGAAGCCTAAATTATGATGGTTTCTTTTTTCCTTTCCTATGTTGGATATTTATTTATTTATTTATAGAATTTTGTTGACCCGGTAGGCCCACTGAAACTAGAAGTCCCTTTTTCAGAGCCGACCGGGGAAGGGAGAGGAGTGGAGGATGCAGATGATAACCAACTGAAAATTGCACTAACTGTTGGTGGTATTTTTAGTGAATGGGGAAATTTGGCCAGGACACCTGGGAAATTCCCCTATTCAACTGTAGGGAGAACCTCTGGCCTATGAGATGGCCGGTTCTGAATCGGCTGCCAAGAGGATGGACATCAGAGAGGTATGGTAGCCTGCCTCCTCCCCTACCATGGATTCCCCTGTGGCTCTTGATATTGTAGAAACCTTACTTCAATTGGAAGATGTGGGGGAACCCCTGAAAAATTTGTTTCTATGGAGGATTTAAGTGTCTTACCCGAGAACCGAGTCAGTAAAGCACCGGGGCCCAATTTATCTACGGGGGAGTTGGAGCAACTTTTGCTGCTCCTTTTGCACAAAGAAGAAGTTAGACACTTACAGGAACAGGATCACCTACATGCTAAGCTTGCAGATTTGAAGAAGGAGTAGGCGGATGTCACAGCAGCAGAACCAAATATCAGGCAGAGGGATGACGTAGAATCATGAAAGGTCCAGGCGGGGCCGGGTGAGTCACATCTCAAAAATATTCTCAGTGTTTCTCTAAACAATAACAAAGGGGCTGTTTCATCAGTTGGCATTTCAAGTGCGAGTCCTGGCGCGTGCCTACAGCCAAGCCCATTGCCAAATTATGTTATTACGAATGTTAAGTATCCCGGCTCTCGAGTTACAGACAGAACTGGTGCTGTTGGACACTCGAGCCAAGAGAACTCTGTGGTTGACCTGACTCCCCAAGTAATACTCACAAAACCTCTCTCTAAAATATCAGGGTTTGTTACAAAGCAGAACCCTTTAGTTGCTATGGACACATCAGCTATGTCTTTCCTGCACTACAAAGTGGTATACCAGACTGCTAATCCTGATTCTCAGGTTACTGCAACTCATTTTTCTTTCACAGCAGCAAGGAAAAATGTTAAAATGGGACCCAGAGAGGCTATTAAAGGAAAACACATGGTCATGACACTGGCTAAAAGGCATATCAGTATAGAGGACTCCCCAGTAGCTCATGTTATGGCTAAATCTACCTCTGTAGCAACACCTCCTGTGGAGTTGACTAAAATGGTGGCCATTCAGGAATCTTTTTTCCTTACAATGACTCCTATATCTCCTTGTGACTCTTGGTCACCAAAAAAGGCACTCCGTGAAGCAGGCTGGAAGCAAACTCCAAGCAGTTCATGGCTTCCGAATCCTGCATGGGATCCAAAACTTAACTCTAGCTTTCATTCACCTGACTGGTGCCCATTGATACCCATAGGGACATCTAACCCCAAGACTAATTTGGCCTTGCAACATCAGGAAGACTATTATACACCCAGATACTAAGGTTATGAATATATTTAGTAAACCATCAGACCAGAGTGGGGGAGTTGGACCCACAGACCTGCAGAATTTACCAGAGGGGATAGACAGGGTACCTATACAGGGTACGGATCAGCCCCAAAACCAGACTGGGCCTCAGAAGCCTTTACTTTTATAACTTTTTTCTAACATTAAAAAGGAGCAGCTCCTAGATGGAACGCGGTTAGGATTGGGTACAAAGGAGGCTTGGAAGAACGGCCGGACAGACATTATGTCAGGAAATGCCTTTAGAAGGATTCCCTTGATTTCTCCTCATGAGAAGTATTCACATTTTTTACTATATCTGGGGAGGATAACTATGATGTGAGCTTCTGCACAGCTTACTATCTTGATTTATTTTGGGAACGTTATACTCAAGTTAAGTTCCCCCCACATGGACTCCCTTTGTTGTTACTCCTTTGATGAAACCTTTGGTTAAGTATGTCTCTGTTATGTTTAGGAATGAGGGGGTCCATGTGGAGGACATAACATACTGGTTGTTGCAGAAATGTGATTTATTAGGTGATCCAGAAGCAATCCTTGATGCAGAAATGGTTTGGACTGGGGGGTGGAAACACAAGGTTAAATTGTGGAATACTGATGCTGGCATTACTCACATACCATACTCCTTTATGTTGGACTGGGATCAGGGGGTATGCTTATATGCAGGCCAACCAAGGGCCTGCTACAAGTGTGGTTCTCAGATCCATATCTCGAGTACATGTGATAGATCCTGGTGTGGGTACTGCAGTGACATAGGCCATGTTTCCCTTCAGTGTGCCTCCCATACCAAATGTGACCTCTGTGAGGACTTTGGTCATGCTTTTAAGGACTGCCCGTGGGTGGCAAAAAATGCAGCTTCTTGTGTGAGCCCGGAGTTGCTCATACAGCAGGCACAGGATACAATCTTGCAGCAGGACACACCACTTCTACCTACACCCCCCTCCTCCTAATCCCCCCTGGTTCAGAAGAGGAGGAGGTGATTGTGGTCGATGAGGGCCAGGACCCCCTCCCAGCACAAGTGTATTCTTCATCATTCCTTCCCTTGGAGGGTGTACTGACTCTAGTATGCTACACTGACCCTGGTCAAATAATTGTGACACTTCCTCCACCTCCCTCTGCTAAACAAAGAAGAAATTCTTCTAGGAATGTGACATCCTTGTCTTCACCTCCTGTAGAGTACATTGTGACCTCAAATTCATATGCGGTATTGGCTCCTCCTTGGGGTGGCTCAGAATGGAGCATGATGAATCTGATTCACAGTCTCAGGCTATGGACCAGGAGGTCCAGAACCTGGACTCAGTGGGATATAGAGGGAAAAAGAAAAAGAAAAGAAAAAAATAGTTACTTCTCTCTTTATTGACCTTAGTCTTCTTTAACAACCCCTGGCCTTCTTAACGGTTAGTTCACTAAATGTCCACAGTATATTGAATGCTGTGAAACGTCAGTTCATATTTATTTTCATTCATGATGCATGCATTGATATCTGTTTTCTCCAAGAAACATGGATGTTATCTAGTGACCAAGTTAGATTCTTTCAAGGAGAATGGCTATGGAGACCTTCCTATTGGTCTTTGGGTCAAGCCTATGCTGTTGGGGTAGGAATACTGTTTAATTCCTACTCTTTTTCTTTGACAAAACTGATAGATCTTATACCTGGGAGAGTTTTGATATTGGATGGGCAATGGAAAACAGTGGACTGCCATCTGATTAATGTATATGGGCCTCAAACTAAGGCCGACAGGGTCACTTTACTAAATTCAGTTAGACCCTTTTTGTTAACTTCCCACAAATTTTTTTTTCGCGGCGATTTTAATTGCGATGTCAAATCTCAGGGAACTGATCTGGACCCACAAAGGAGAGTTTACTGTGATTCTAGTGCATTATCTGATGTAGTTCATTCTGCTGATTTATTGAATTGCAGAACTTTTCAAACAGGCCCCTGGTTTACTTATAAAAGGGGAAAGTGTACTACCACCATAGACCATATATTTATCTCAAAAAACCTTCCATCAGTATCTTTCCACACTACCCCTATAGAATTCTCAGATCATGTGGCCTTGACAGTAAAATTTTGGGATACCACAGCTATTAGTTGGAAAGCCACAGGATGAAAATTGAATACATTGGCACTTGCAAACCTTTGAGTCAAGCAGGGTATTTCGGACCTAATAGAGGTTAGATGTTCTGTTTGTTTTTTATACTCTGATACTGGTGTCTGGAGGATGGATACTAAAGCAGATTTGTAATCTTGGTTTATGTGTTATGGAAAAAAGAAGGAAAAGGAGAACTTTCTACAATATTTATCTCTAAGGCAGCAACTCCAAAATCTGTTTTCTTGGTCAAACACCACCAGATATGACTATGTCGCACAAATTAAAAACATAAAAGAACAAATGATTTCTTATTAATATGATCGGGCTCGTACTATGAAAGTTATGTTTCAAAACGGAATATGAAAGACTCCTTTGGGTGACCCCTTCATAGCTTGAAAAACAATGAAAGACACAACAGAGATGGAATATTTAAGAGGCCTCAATGGGACAGCTTGTTATTTATTTATTTATTTTATTTATTGAAATGTTTCACCAGGAGGGCACACTGAACAACAAATTGCTCATCTCACAGTGCAACCTGGGAGGAGGGGTTATATAGGGTTATGAAGGATGATCAGTTACAATAGTATGTGGGTAATACAAACAATACAACGTTGTAAGATTGTGCAACTGTTGGAACACAAGGTATTGTACAATAAACAGTAGTGGAACATTGGGTAAATTACAATACATGTCCAAAATCATACAAAAGAATATATAAATGTACAAAGCAGTAATAATGTAATAGAACCATTTATAGTGCATGAGTGTACCAGGAGTAGGCTCGAGGTAGTACGTAAGTGCTGTTGGAGTAAAAAGGATAGGGTTAGGTTGTGCACACTGATGACCCAAAAGGGCAGGTGGAGAAAAGAGGGGGGAGAGGCAAGAATTGAATATGAGGAGAAGGGGTAGACATTTCCTGATTTCCCCCTTCAGGATGTGGAGAACCCTGCCTGGGGGTCATGGTAGGAAGGTAGAAACTGGGGATAGATATTAAGGTGGGTTAAAGCAGGAACAGCTGAAGCAAAAGTAATTGTGTAGGGCAGAGGTAAGGGAGTAGTTGGAGGAGGAGTGTCATATTTCAGGGAGGAGGGAATTCCAGATTATAGGGAAATGACTGGCAAAAACCGGTCAGTCCGATGAGGGTGGAGCAGGGAGGGACCATCAAGGTGTGGGCATCATTTGATCTGAGAGAGTGGGTGGGGGGAGGTGGAGTGGAGAGAGAAGATGCGAGATAGAAGGGGCGTCCCCAGAACCAGAATTTGGAGGTTAGTTTGGCAAAATGAGAGATGCGACTGTGAGATAGTGGAAGGAAGGTTAGAGAGCGATAGAGTTCACAGTGGTGGGAGTGGAAAGGGGAGTCGATAGCAAAGTGGCAGAAGGAAGTAAATAGAGTGTCCAACTTGGTCAGGAAAGATTTGGGAGCAGCACCGTAAAGTACGTCACAGTAGTCAAAGATATGGAGTATCATCTTCTGGGCAATTTTGCGCCTCGCAGTCAGTGGGATGCAACTCTAACTCCTGTACAGAGCACCACGCTTGGGGCACAGTTTCTTCAGGGTAGCATCAATATGCACAAAGAAGTTAGGTACTGGTCCTGTCAAACTCCTAGATATCTAAATAAGGAGGTGTCCTCCAAGATGGTCCCATCAAGGGTGTGGAAGGTAGGTAGGGCCGGGAGCCTAGAGATTGTCTGCCTGGTGCCAAAGGTCATTGAGACTGTCTTCTTAGCATTTAGAAAAAGCTAGTAAGAACAAACCAGAGCTGAACTTGGTTGAAGTCATGCTGTAAGCTGGTTTGCACAGCAGCAGGGTTTTTGCCGGAACTGTACAAAACAGTATTGTCGGCGTACATGTGGCTAGAAGAGGATTTGGAGGAGGGCATTCATGATATTATCCTGATATCATATCTATGATATCATAGTGTCAGTGGCTCAGTAGGTAGCACACTCGCCTCTGAGGCCGGGAGATCAGAAGGCTGTGGGTTCAGTTCCCACATCTGGCACTTGGGTTAATATCCCAGTACTGACACTGGAGTGCAGCATGAGAGGGGTGCTGCACTTCTGAGGTGCCGTCTTTTGGATGAGACGTTAAACCGAGGTCCCATCTGCCTGGATTGGTGGTAGTTCAGGTGGATGTTAAAGATCCCATGGCACTTATCGAAAAAGAGTAGGGGAATTTCCCCGGTGTCCTGGCCAAATTTCCCTCATTCACTAAAAATACCACCAACAGCTTAATCTGGTTCAAGGTCAGTCGGCATTCATCTGTATCCCCCTCCCCCGGGTCGTGCCTGAAAATAGGCAGGATTTGTCTAGTGCACTTACCCGGTCAACAAAAGCTAAATAAATAAATAAATAAAATAAAATCCCAGACCACGTGAATGCCCTTGCCCCAAAGGTTTTTCCTTCAGAAAAGGAAATTGACAGCTTCCTGAACACCGTCACAATTTCTTCTGTCCAGCATTGTACAGGATCCACATAACCCTATAGGGAAATCGGATATCAAAAATGCTATTCAATCAATAGTACCTGGGAAATCTCCAGGAATAGATGGATTACCCATTGATTTCTACAAAGCTTTCACCACAGAACTGTCAGAATGTTTGGAAACTGTGTACAGTAATTTTTTTACTTCAAATTCTATACTACCCTCATTTTTGGAAGGTATATTTATTTATTTATATACATCTGGAGACATGCATTTACTTACAAATTGGAGACCGATTACCATATTAAATACAGATTACCAAATTTTAGCACACATTTTGAATAATCAGTTAAAACACTATGCCAACTTAATCATTTCTCCTCTGCAGTTCTGTGGGCCTCCTTCATGGAAAATCCAGCATGCCCTGACGATACTTTGAGATGTGATAGTTTCAGAGCATGCCCAACTTCCCACTTTCTTGCAGGTGATGTCTGATTATGCTTTTGTTTCTAATTCAAAATTAAATCTGGATAAGTGCAGAGAGCTTTTTATGGGCGTGGGATACCCTGACTTGCTTCAGATAGCAGGAATCAGAATCTCCACAGAACCTTTGAAAATATTGGGTATCATTTTTGGGCCCCAGAATATGGCCAATATAAACTGGGAGAGATCTTTGCAGAAAGTAGAAGTAAAGGTCAACAGATGGAAAAAGTGGAACAAGTCAAAAATAAAAAGAATTCAGGCAATAAAACAATTTATTATTCCATGTCTGTTATCTGTAGCTATGATTTATCCCCTACCAGCACAATTAGAACCCAAAATGTGTAGTCTTTTTTTTCAAAATGCTGTGGGGGAATAGGTTGAACCCCATTAAACAGTGCTGTACCTGCTTACCAAGATCAAAGTGAGGACTGGGCATGATTGATCCATCTATTTTTTTTCATACACTGTTCCTTGCACAGACAGTCAGATGTGGGTTAGGCCCTTCGGACTCTCCCCAAAAACGGTGGACGTTGTTGAATCTCTCCAGATATTTCCAGGCCTGGAGAGTAGTCCCTCTGATACTAGTAAGGTATCTGCATGTCCCAGAATATTTTAAACCAACAGCAGCAAAAATTTATGAATGGGGTTTGACAAAGCAGCAACTGACATCCCACACTGGACAGAAATTGTATCAGGCAATTTTTACAAAGTGTTTTCCTGAAGTACCTTTTTTTAAACACTGTCCCCCTGATAAAATAGTATCAATTCTTGCCCAATTGACAAACTCCAGGATCCCCTCTCACATGTGGGAATATCTTTGGCTCTCAGTTTATGGGAGAATTAACATCAGGGGAAATGTCAAACACAAAGCAATAGAGGAACGGAACTGCCCCTATCCTAACTGCATTAACTAGGAAGAAATGATGGAACACTATCTTTTATACTATTCTTATTCAAAACACTTATGGCCATTTTTGACAAATACATGGAATATGAGGTGGCTGACACAATTGACTTACAAGTTCCTGACAGTAGGCCAATACTCCCAGGTGGGGTCACAGTTTCATCATGAAACTTTGATGTTTTTTTTATGTTGCATAAGGTTTTTTTTTTTATGGCAAGCCAAATGCCAGTGGGTGTTGAATCAAAGAAACATGTCATATGAAACAGTGAAAAAATTGATACAGCAAGCCATGGTAAAAGTTTACCTTAAGGATTTTGCTTTTTACTCTTCTCAGAAAGTTTTTAAATGGTGGAAAGGGTTTTCTTCCTTTGTAAAGTACAAATGAATAAGGACAACTAGGACCGACTATTGATATTAGACAGGCTTTTGATTTTCCTTTAGGATTTTTTCACAGGGTAGTGCATGATAGCAATTTCAAGTGTTGTGTTTGTTTTTATATTACCTCAAGCCTATATTGGTGTGAGTTAACACTATCTGAAATTTTTAGAGCTTTATGCTGTATTGATACACCTCCCCCTATTCTTATGGTGGGGAGGGTGGATTTCAGACCTTTTTATCGTATTTATTGTTTTTTTTCCCTTTACTTACCATATATATGACAGTAAAACATTTCTGTTTTTTTTTCCTTTTTTTTTGTTTTCCCCTCTCTGTAAGTTCTGATTTGTATTTTCTTCAATGTGATTTAACATTGTTTGTAACAATTATGATTTTGATGTTATTACAATAAAACTTCCCCTACTTTTTTCGAGAAGTTCCATGGGATCTTTAACGCCACCTGAACAACCACCAGAAGAGGCAGACGGGACCTCAGTTTAACATCTCATCCAAAAGACGGCACCTCAGGAGTGCAGCATCACCCTCATGCTGCACTACAGTGTCAGTATTGGGATATTAACCCAAGTTTGCCTACCACTTAGCAAAGTTATCTATTTCATCCATGTTTTGTACCACCAACACCGATTCCTGCTTTCCAGCAGATCCGCCAATGTGGCATGTAATCAAAGGCCTGGCAGAAATCAGGTGCACCAAATGCTGTCCTGAAAGTCCTGTAACACGAGGTGTATATTGTGACACAGTTGGACTTAAACTGGTCAGGGAGGTGGAAAGTGGACAGCAGGTAGGCAGGGGTCTAATAGAGCTTAGTCACTGCCTACCCATACAGGCTAGCAGAAAAGGGAGGGAGTAGAAGGGAGGATATGGATGGCAGTGAAGGGAAGGGTGACGGATCAAGGGTGGTATCGCTGAATGCAAGAAACCTAGAAAATAAATCATCTGATCTGCAGTCACTCTTGTCAATGTGGATGGTGGATATTGCAGCTATCATGGAAATGTGGGCAACCAAGTACCGGGAATGGGATCTGGCAATATCAGGTGACAAATTATACAGGAAAGACCCTGAGGAGGGGAGGGTGGATGGGGTGTCAATCTATGTGAGGGATGGTATCAAACTCACAAGGAACAAGGGGGAGGAAAGGAGAGCAGATGAAGCCTGGCAGGAGCTGCTACTGTCAAGTGACAAAACAGTTATGTTTGGGGTGGTATAGTCAGATGTCACAGTCTGAGTAGCTTGACGGAATTAGTGGGACATATCAGAACTGTATGTAGAAAAAGGAAGGTGTTCATCATGGTGGATTTCAACTTGATGGTGGTTGACTGTAGCATTCTGGTCACCTCCAGTGCTAGGGAGCAAGTGCCACTGTTTGCAATCCAGGAGGGTCTCCAGATGCATGTGGTCAGTGGACCTGCTAGGATACAGAACACTTTACATTAGGTATTGTGGAACTGTTAGGCAGTAAGGGAAGTAAGGATGCAGGACCCAGTAGCCAACATCGATCACCAAATGGTGTGGTTTAATATCATGATGTGCAGGGAGCCATAGAAGTCAGTAACCCAGGTGGTAAACTTCAGGGTGGTGGACTTTGGGACAATGTGTGAAGCAGTGAAAGGGAAACTGGTGAGCATAAGGCAGGATACGGATGTGGAGCAAAAAGTTGGATATTATTAAACATGGGACTAATGATACAATGGAAGCCTGCACCAAGACACAGAGTAAGAGGAGTAGAGAAAGGAAACCATGATGGTTGAACAGCGAGGTAGTGGAGGTGGTGAGGGAAAAATGAAAGGCACACAAGAGGTATTGTAGCATGTGGAAGGAAGGTGACAAGGAGGAGTATCCAAGATTGTCTAGGGAAGTGACCAGAAAAGTTAGAGAAGCCAAGGCCCAGAGGGAGGTGAGAGTAGCACAGTGAGTGAAGGTGGGGTTGGGGGCACTTTTTAAGCTATATCAGGGAGAAAAGAAAGTGCAAGGAGATAATACTGAGGATAAAAAATGGTGGGGAGTCGGTAGAAAAGGAGAGGAACAGGTGGAAGCACTGACTGAATACTTTTTCTAGGTGTTCATGGATGGAAAGGTGGCACCGCTATAACAATGGGCTGAAAGGGTTGTGATGAGGGTGTAGGAGGTCACAGATGGAAGTATTCAGGGAGGGAGAGTCTGAGAGGGACTGAGGGCACGGAGGGTAGACAAGGCACTAGGGTAGGTCGGTATCCACTTCAGGTTTCTGAGGGATATGGTGGATGTGTTGGTGGAGCTGCTGGTGGATGAGTACATCACCTCATTAGAGATGGGATGTGGGACACTGGACTGGATGATGGCACATGTAGTGTCATTACACAAGAGCTGACCAAGGAACGAACCAGGTAATTATCGTATGGTAAGTATCACTGCATGGTGTGCAAAGTCATGGAAACGATACTAAAGGAAAGACTGTTGTCATACCTAGAAGACAACATCCCTCAGGATGTGAAGCAGCATGGGTTTCATTGGTGGGGGGGGGTCCTGTCAAAACAGCGTTAGACAATATTATGACTGGGTGATATGTGAGGTGCATAAGGGTCATGCGGTGGATGTTCTTTACTTGGACTTCAGCAAGGCCTGTGAATTGGTGCCTCATGGGCGGCTTTGGTGGAAGCTAATTGGTGGATGGTTAGGGTCACAAACAACAAACTGGATTACAAGATGGCTGAGTGGGAGGCTGCAACCGGTTGTGTTGGGATGGGAGCTGTCAACTATGAAGCCGACGACAAGAGTTGTGCCAAAGTGCTCTGTGAATGCACCAGTATTATTTTGTCCCTTTATATCAGATATTGTGCACATGGTGGTGATCAAGGTAAGTATGTTTGCTGATGACCCCCTAATGAGAATAGTGGTGGATGGAGAGGAGGGATGGAAGCAGCTGCAGGGGGAAGTAAGCAAGTTAGAGGAGCGCTTAGAGAGGGGACAGCGGGGTGTTCAATGCAAAGAAGTGTAAGGTTATGCACTCAGGGGTTAAGAATTCAAGGACATAAAACTGTCTGGTGATCACTGAGGAGTAAAAGTATATAGGGTTGATGGTAACAGGGACCATGAACAATACTGTACAGTGCAGGAAAGAGGCTGCAAAAGCAAACAAAATGCTGATGTGTATAGTGCTGGTGTTTTTTGTCTGGGCGAATCGAGGTTATCTTGCCCGTCTACATATTGCTGGTAAGGCTGCACTTTGAGTATTGTGTGCAGTTTGGGATGCCATCACTGAAGCATGATATCAGGTTACAGTAGAGGGGTGCAGAGGAAGTCACCAAAGCTGATCTGTGTAACAGAGGGGAAAGACTATGACAGCATGCTTGGAGATCTGAATATGTACACCATGGAGAATAGAATGGACAGGTGGGGCATGATAGAGACACTGAAGTATCTGAGGGGAACCAATAAAGAGTGACACAAGGTGGTATGGGCTAATAATAGAGGGGGTAACATTTATGAGGTAAATTAGGAAACACTATTTAATGGAGAGGGTGGTAGCAAAATGGAAAGCAGTACCAGAATGAGTGGTATCATGTAAATATGTGAAGAGCTTTAAAAGGCCATGGCACATGGAGCATGGGAGACTGAGGGTGTGTGAGGTGATGGGCTGCAGTGGGATGACAAAGTGCAGGGTGTTGCTTGGCAGCAGCAAAGTAGGTGTGCTAGCTGCACACTTGAGCAGATGTAGATAGACTGGATGCTCTGCTTTTGATGTCACATTCATTGGTATGTTATGTAAATATACATGGCTGGAAACATGTCCTGAAATGCAACAGTGTGATTGAGTCACACGCAAGTGGTAATGAAATATACCTTTTCTCTTCAATTGTTTGTTTCTATACAAACATACGAAACTGCTAGCTGTCACAGGTTTAGCAGTCTATGTAGACTGCTGGACTGAACACCACTTCAGTCTTTCAGACCGCAGCTTGCTTTCACCATCCTTGACTTCTCCTCCCCCTCCCCCCCATGGCCCTTCACTGTTTGAAGACTCACTGTGAACATGTCCCACCCCTTTTTGAAGCCACACACTGTCAACAGTGATATCACCTGTTCTGGCAACATGGTCCTCTCTGTCACCACCCTTTTTGTAAAATACTGCCTCCTTATGTCCTTCCTTAATCTGCCTCATTCAGACTGTGTCCCCTCTTTCCTTTCCATGCTTTAATTTGAAAAAAACATTGTGTGTTTACTCTGTGCATGCCTTTCACCGTTCAGGTAACTGAAGGTATCAGTCATATCGCCTATCTTCCTTGTATCATCCTGGTGATACATATTGAGCTCTGTCACTCTTTCCTCATAAGGTTTATCTCCCAGTCACAGTATCATTTTGGTTGCCAGGCACTGTCCCCCCTTGAACAGCCTGATGTTCTTATTCATGTGTAGTTAAAATACCCTTTACTTAGCCAGCCTGGCGGCGCTGAGAGCTGAGGTGCTGGTTGCCTTACTTTGCACCACACTGGTGATCTGTGTTCAGCAGTGAGCACGGGATGCCGAGGATCGGAAGGGGAAGAGAATAATTGAGTGTCTGTCGGACTGCTCTCCTTCTCCGGGGAGGGGGGCCCACAGCAGTCAGCACCTGGCTGTCCCCTGGTGGAGGTTGGGGACAAGGTGCTGTGCTGTACTTCGGGGATGAGTCTGCTGCAGATGCCAGGAGGGAGTGCATGCGGACACGTGCACGCTCACTTGTGCCAGTGTCATTTCATGCTCTCAACTCTGAGGGAGTAAAAACACCAAAAATAGAGGAGTGTGTATCTGGGGCGAAGCAGCTTCATGGCCATCCACTGGTGCCAGCTCTGGAGGGTGCCTATCTGGATCCATTAAGACGGTTGAGTAGGGGGGCTCCTCACCACCCTGCTGCAGGGGGCAAGTTACAGGGAAGTAGGGCATTACCTCAAGGGAGTGTGGACACCCAGATGGCAGCTGGAATCCCAAGGCAGCTGCAAGAATACGGGAGCAGCCGAGGGATACAAGAGGAGGCAAAAAGTATAAACAAAAAAAATGCTCTTTACTTTGCCGAAATGGTTCCAGCACGGTTTCTGACATGTGATCATCACATTCCCTGGTGGTGTTACAAGATATACATCTTATGCATGCACATACATGTACAAGAACACAATAAAGAGATATGTTGCATGATTACCAACATTGCCTTGTATTCATGTTGGTGACATGGTCATTGGTTTCCATCACTGTAATCAATGTTGCCTTATATTGGTTTGTTTTATGATAAGTCCCTTTGTAAAGTAACCTGTATATTGCAGCAGTCCTTTGACAAATGCCCATACTTGTAATTTTCTGTGTGCTGTCCAGTGAATGTTGATTTATGATCTCTGTTATACCTCTGCTTTGTGTCAACTTTTGTTTGACACATACTGCCCACTTAGCATTATCTGACAAAATGGTGAGATTGAAAGCATTTCACTGTGTCCATCAAGGCAACAGAGGGAAAAGTTAATTCAACAGAAAGTAGATTAATTAACGTTTTCTCCTATGAACCCTTGTGCTGTTAACAAATATGTATTGGAAATTCACAGTTATCACTGTTGTAGCACTTGATGACTCCATTGTACATAATGCCATGATCCACTTTTTGTGATTAACTGTTCCATTTTGGTTTCTGTAATGTTACAAGATTTGAAATGTGACATGTAGTTCATATGTAATGTACCTAATGTATTCATTGTCTTCCTCTTTTTCCAGATGGTTCTGGTACACGGTCTAGCGCCAGATTGTTAAGTGGTGTTGGGGGTACCTTGAGAAGCATATACGCGTGCCCATACCATCATGTGCTGTTCACTGTATAACACAGGAATTCCCTGCTGCTGAATACTGTGGCTTTCAGTATCCTGATCCGGATTAAGAAAACATTTTCTATTATGATTTGAGACTGTATTTTGGACATTCGTTATCAGTTCCACTTGACATTTTACAAGTTAGCATGTCATTCTAATGTTAAATTAAGTGTTTGTGGTAGCACTGTTATGAAGTTAGTAAGCATTGGGTCATGATACGCATAGTGCTATGGCTTTGCATGTGTGTTTCAAATGGTAATTCACCTTAGATAGTATGAAGTGATGTTATGGTGAGTTTCATCGATTAATGGTTTTAGCACTTACTTCACATTTTTAAGACAGCAATGTCTATTGACATGCTTGATCACAATTTTATCTTCAAAAGTATGGTCTCAGTGCTCTTTGCGGTGGCTGCAAAGTCACACATTAGTGACACTGCTTACATCACCAGGGATGATCAATCCCACCCTGCATTTTTTAATGACTTTTTCTGTACCTATTCAAACAGGTACTGATGTGGTGTGTGTGTCTTTCTTGTTTGAACAGCAGTGTTCTGCAAATCATAATGATTATGTGGCATGGCAAATGTGCTCAGCTGGGCTACACATTCCACCCTCTTGGAAGCATGTAATTGTAGGTATGTGTAAATGCACACCCCACACTTACCATGCTGCAATGATGAGCAGGAAAGCATTGAATTCAGGGGCACACCTACTGGTTCCTTGACTCCATGATGTTTAAACTTTCCACCGTAAGGTCAACACCAAAGTGTCACTTGTACCACAGCAAAAGCATGAAACAATTGTTCTACCGTTGCTAAGTATGTCAAGACATGAATGTTGATTTTTGCATGCTGTTTGTAATATGCTGTACAAACAAGCAATGCATTGCACTTGGTTCAAATTCCCTCTTTACATTTGACAGTTGCTAATGCACATGCAGACAACACATGAACTGTTCTTTTGTGAAGCACCAGCCATCAATTGTAACAACTTCTTCATGTCCTGATGGGCAGGAACACATCCCTAAACTATCAATTGTATGATCATAGACACGCTGTGTGCGACGTGTCTGTGACATGTTCTGTGTGCTGTGGTATTTGGCGCTGGCCATACACAGCCACAGTGGTACAACAGCTGTGTCCTAAGATTATTATCGTAGCAATGTCATTCTTCGTTGACATAATTTCCTTATACGGGCATTGTAAGCAGCAAGGTATCCTGCTGCACATGATGTCTCACTTGACCACCTATTGTAGCCATCACCACATCAATGCTGTACATGTAGTAGACTCTTGATATGCATTTGATTATATTTGCACCTTATCGGTGTTCCCTGTTGTGCATATTCTAAAATAGTACCACACAGTGTCACAATTACATCCACATGTTTGTGTGTAGTTGTCCTTTGTGTGCTCCTCTGCAGACCCACTCTAGCTTCCTTTTTTAAAAAATTAGTAGCTGTCCAATCCATTATGTGTGATAATTACTTGAATGTATTGTGAATCAGTATTTGATTGCCTGTCTATCTTTTTGTTTCTGAGTAAGACTGCAATCATATTGCCCTGTTCTGTGTTTAGGGATAAGCAAACATGACCAACATAGATGGGAGGAGGCCAGTGTGGGGGAAGGGTCGGGAATGGGGGAGGACCAATCAATGGGAAGGGAGGATGGGGATAGGCAACAAGCCAGGGCAAGGGCTAGGGAGGGTGATATGCTGTCAAGGATGCAGAGCTGCCATATTACTGGGAGTGGTGTGGAGGACTGGGGGCTGCATGGTGTGCCAGCAGATCAGTCAACTGAGGGAGGAGATTTGATGGCTGTGGAGAGAACTGGAGGCAGGGGGAGAGTGTGGGTGTGAGAGGAACCCATGGATACACACAGTGCAGCCAGCAGCAGGCCAGCAACAGGAAATTCCTGGGGAAGCAGGAGGTGGGCTGCACAATTTGATGCATGTATAAAGTACAAATATTTTATTGATCTACATAAATTTCTTTACAAATACAAAAATAAATGCATAAAAAAATTCTTCAGTTCTCAGTAATACATTTTGTCTGTACATATAAAATGATTTATATAATCTACAGTTTTAATGTTTTCAAAAACTTTACCAACTGTGCAAGAATACTGTCGCCATGAGTCAAAAAAAGATCTTTTATAATCTGTGTTCTGTCATGGGGTGTGTTGTATCGCCCAAGAATAGGGCCAAGCCAATATTTTCTCTGTTTTTCATACTTAACACGATACAGTAGAATATGTTCACGGTCATCTTGGAAGTTCATTCCACATATGCAAAAGGGTGTTTTGACCTCACCTGTGTTCTGTTTAAAGTATATATAGTTTGCTTTGTAGAGCTCTAATTTAAACCTTGTAATTAACCTTCGATCATCTGGTTGTGTTAATTTATTAAATACAGATCAATTCCATGATATGTTTTGATAGTTTTAAACTATCTATATGTTTTCAATTGCTTTATTCTAGCATCTTCTTTTTTTAAGGCAT
The DNA here is from genome assembly GCA_016271365.2 of Neoceratodus forsteri. Taxonomy (NCBI): domain Eukaryota; kingdom Metazoa; phylum Chordata; order Ceratodontiformes; family Ceratodontidae; genus Neoceratodus; species Neoceratodus forsteri. Next base: position 1,844,729 of record CM057453.1, read on the forward strand.
GGTCATAAACCCTCTTGCTAATGGTTTCATTTATAGCCGTTATATGATGGCAAGAAATATCAGACAGAAGATGTCCCAGCCCTACAGGGAATATCAATTCTTTGATTTCCCTTATCTCTGGGAATATAAAACATCTATGGTTGTATTCTATAGCTTCTTCCAGAGCTATTCTTGGCAAACAACAATCAGGAGTATCAAAAAGTCTTAATATGTGTTTAACTCTCTGAATTTGTGCTTGGGTAGCAAGGGAATATTGTCCCAATTCCCTTCTTACTACCTCAATTGGAGGACTATTCAGAACCCTTAGAATGTCAATCTGATGCAGTCACATGCAGGACGTGGAGACAGGGGTGGGATTAGTCAAAGGGACAAGACTACAGCAATGCCAGTGCAAGGTTATAAGCCACAGGGAAGGGGGACTGAGAAACAGGTAAAGGGGAGTACCAACGCAAATAAAATCAATGTTAATGATAGCCAGGTGAAGCAGGAGGTGGCGGGTAGTGCAGTCTCTGAAGCATTTAAGGCGGAGGTCACTACCATGTAAAAAAGATGCATCACAGAAGAGGCAGATGGTAGCTGGAGACCAAATAGCCCTAGTGGCAAAGGGCAGCAGGAAAGAGATAAGGAAGTAAAAACCGGGACAAAGGAACAGGGAAGTGAAGCCAAGGAGGGAGCAGTAGGCAGCAAGGGTGAGGCTGGAACAAGGGTGAGGAAGGAATCTTGGATGGGGGGACACTCTACTCAAGGAAGGCAGTGAACAGTAGTGGGGAGGGTGGTAGGGTGGAGGGTAGTGGAAAAAGCACGGGTGAAGGAAAGGGAGGCACAAGGGGGAAGGTTTAGTAGGGGAAGGTGATACACCTGACATAATTAGTAGGGTGTGAAGTTGGGTCACAGAATGAAGGAGGCATAGTGGTGTAGTAGCAGGGGGATAGGGGAGGGGTCTGTTTGAGGAGAACGTAAAGGTCAAGCAACAAGAGGGGGAACACACTAAGAAGGAGAAAGTCATAATCCTGGGGGACTCTATAGTTAAATGAATTAGATGGGGGGGATGGGTGCCAGAAAAAGCAGCATCTGGGTGGAGGGCATGCCTGGCATGACAGCAGGTAGGGTGGGGCAGCATATTGGGAGGTGTGTACAGAAGGTGGGGGGGGGGAACCACACAGCATTGTAGACCTGGGAATAAATGATCTGGAAGGAAGACAAATAGAGGAGGTTCAGGACAGCTTCAGAGAAGAGGGGAACCTATGCAGTGAGGGGAGAAGCACATTAGCTTTCTCAGAAGTTCTGCCAGTACCACGAGCAAGCACAGACAGGAAATGCAGAATCATGGACTTCAACAAGTGGCTGGGTGAATGGTGTGAGTCCATGGGGTTTGATGATGACACCAAGATCTGTGCTGAGGTGGATGGAGTGGAGGGTAGCACTTTACTTCAGGTGGATTTGGCAAAACTAGAGGAGTGGTCACACATCTGGCAGCTTGGATTCAATGCCAAGAAGTGCAAAGTGATGCATGTTGGTGCCAGAAACCCAGGATACAGTTACTGGCAGGATGGTGTCAAACTGTCCACATCCAATGAGGAGAAGGATCTGGGGTGCTGGTGACTGGGGAAATGAATCACTTGGCTCAGTGTAGGAAGGCAGCGGCAAAAGTAAACAGGATGCTAGGGTGCATAGCAAGGGGGATTACAGCCAGAAGAAGTGAAGTCATACTGCCCCTCTACAGGTCCCTGGTGAGGCCGCACCAGAAGTACTGCATGCAGTTCTTGCACCCGTACTTGAAAAGGAACATCAAACTACCAGAGGCAGTGCAACGAAGAGCAACAAAGATGGTCCTGGGGTTGGGAGATAGGCCTTACAAGGACAGACTAAAAGAGATCAGCATGTATACCCTGGAGGATAGAAGAGAGAAAGGGGACATGAATGAGACCTTCAAATACATGAAGGGATTGAACAGAGTAGGCTCCAGGGGTGGGTTCACTCTCCGGGTCATTACGCCCATTGAGTGTGTAACGAAATTACAGTAACATAACAATTACAACTGCTGGTGATACAGGCCCTCAGTACTCTGGAACAGTGTGCGTACACCTTGCTGATAAATTTCACCAGTAATTGTATGTATTGATGCATGTGTGCATCTGAAACCCACAGGTTGATTACACAGTTGGGGGTGTGTGTGGTGGGTGACATTAGGATCACGGATGAAGAAACTGATCGGTGGGTGACATTAACCATCAAACAAATTGTAGGGAAGCAGTGTACCAGGGACATGGGAAAGGCATATTGAGTGCTGGCAAGTATAGGTAGGGGAAGAACAAGCAGGAGGAATGAGGTATTGATGCACCTGTACCAAACCCTGGTGAGGCCTCACCTCTAGTATGGTGTTAAGTTGCGGAGGCTGTACCTCTTTAACAAAATATATAGAATTTGTGGCAAGTGTTCAGAGAAATGTGAACAGGATGGTGCTGGGGATGGAAGTCAACCCGTATGAACGGTGATGCTTGCAACTGGTGCTCTACACATTACACACTATAATAGTGAGTGTGGACATGAAACAGATGTATGTCAAAGGGCTGCATACAGTAGAGACGGGGACTTTAGTAAGGACTACAGTACCGTCTGCTACAGAACGCGATGACACAGTCTGATACTATGGTGGGGACATTTTCAGGTTACCTAAGGGGGCTGTTTTTCACTGAGACAGTGCTGGAGCCCTGGAACAGGCTGCCAAAGGAATACTTTTTGTCCGATACTGTGTTCTGCTTCAGTATAGAACTGGACATGCACATGGGTTTAGTGGAATGAGCACTAAGAAGTTTGCCCCTCCCTCCTTCCCTATAAGGTCCCCCACCACCATGCCCTAGCTGAGCTCTGTAATGCATCCTCCCCCTATACCTATCATAGACTTTCCTGAACCCCTAAACAGTACCAGCAACCACCAAGTACATGGGCAGCACATATATAATGACTGGTGTGTAATAGTACTCGCACATGTAATTTTTTTACCAAAGTATTGTCACTATTGTTTGTAGACAGGCCCACTAAGTGTCCCACGGCCACCACCTCTCACATGAAATATTGCTATCTTGTCATGTGAATTGATGAGCAAGGGAAATCTATTTCACAAAGAGCAGAAGCAAACAAACATCATAGTCCACCATTACTGTGCCACTAACAGAAGCAAACAGTATGGAGATATTAAAACATATATGTTGCAGTGTCTTTTGTTTTTCAGCATGAATGTCCTACTGTTGAAAGTAGCATGAAACATGTCATGGTACAACTGTTTCTTTCTCCAGTTTCTCAAAGGATGAGCATAGTGACTCTGGGGTAGTGTTCAGCTGTGAAGTATCCAATTCGTCATCAATGCTTCCATGACATAGATTGAGAATGGCATCCATTAGGTCATCAACATATCCTGTGAACATAAACATTGCGTTATACCTTTAACAAAACCACATTGAAGGTCACAGTTCACCTATGTGAACACCAGGGTGTTGGGGGGACCCTGAGCAAAGCAAGAGCCAAGGGGACTTGAATGAGGTTAGAAGGAATAAGAAACAGGGGACCTGTCAAGAGGACAGGAGAACAGTGCCAGGGTATGGGCAAAAGAGAACGGATAGGCAGGGTGAAGCAGCTGAAGGAGGTCAAATAAATGGCATTGACCATAAAAAGAGATTCACACCCCTCACAATGGCAAACAATTGAGGGAAATATGGGAAGGAGGAGACTGCTCTGGAGGCAGGTAAGCTGGGGAGGGTGATGGACTCAGCAAGTGAAGGAGAAGGAGGAGTTACTCCCAGGCATAGAGCCTTGGTGGGGAAAGCATGTGTAGCTGGCATGAGCACTGGCATGAGATACGGGAGTTGGGGCACGGGGGGAAGGGAGTGGATGGCGAGGAAGAGGAAACTCAGAGCAGTGATGCCTGGGGTGGGTACAGAAACAAAGTAAGAGGGTATATTATGTGGTGATGAGGTTATGCAGGGAGGGGAGGGGCAGGAAGGAGGGAAGAAGGGAGGGGCCATGCATTACCAGGGAGGGATGGGGACCCAACCCATGTTACCACTGGGAAATATGGAGCTGGGTCTGGGAGCAGTAGGAGGAGAAGAGTTGGTGGGGGCCAGGACTGAGTGGTAAAAGAACAGGACTCGGGGACTTGCTCCTGGAGGATATATTGGGTTGGTCCCGGATAGCCAGGAAAGGAAAGAGGCAGAGGTGGACAGGTCAGGGAGGATGAAGACTTGGGGCGGGGGGGGGGTCTTTGCTCCTGGGAGACAAAATGAAATGGTCCACAGTGTGGAAGCAGGAAGAAAAGAGACCAAGGAGGACAGGTCTAAGTGAGATATGGGTTACAGTGAGAGGGATGGGCCATTTTTTTATCATTGGGAAGGGGACAAGCATGGTAATGCTAGGGGAAGGTGGGGGGAACTGGGATAGCAAGCAGGTGTACAGAAAAGGAGGCAGTAAGAGTGCTGCTCTTGGGGGACTCCGTGATTATGGGGATCAGGTGGAGAGGGAGGGGGGATGGGCGGACTTTCTGTGCTGTGAAGTCCAGGAGTATACCTGGCTTGATGGTGCATCAGGCAAAACATCACATCTATTCTGTAGCACAGTAGTGTGGTGGGACCCATCACATATTAATGCACCTGGGTACTAATGATATGGAGGTGACCATAGAGCTGGAGATACAAGCTAGATTTAGTGAGCTGGCAAGGGTCTGTCAGGACGTGGGGTGCTCGGTATCCTTCTCAGAGATTGTACTGGTGCCTAGAGCCAGTGTGGTAAATATGCAAAAAATAAGGAATGTAAATGGATGGCTCTGTAAATGGTGCGAGACCAGGGTGTATGGGTGGTTGGGAGACTGGGGGCAACCTGGGACAACATGGAACTGTTTGCAATGGACAGGCTCCACCTTAGCTCACAGGAAAAAGAGGTCCTGCAGCTCAGGGTGGCAGAGATCATCCATTCAGGGTGGGGTTTGAAGTTGTGAGGGTGAGAGGGAAAAGGCTCCCTTGCAGACCAGGCCAGGGAGGCCCTGGCCTACTCCCACAGGTGGGACAGAGGTAGCACAGGGCAGGAGAAACTAATATTGCATGAGGTGGTCCTTGTATGCAAAAGACAAGGTGGCCTCAGGGCAGGAGAGAGGTGGGCAAGGGGGCAAGTTTGAGTGTGGTCATGATAAATGCCAGGAGCATGGGAAATAAGATGCAAGAGCTTCAGGCGCTGTTGGTGGAGGGGTGGTGGATGTGGCGGCAGTCACAGAGACTTAGCCCATGTCAGGACATGATTGGGACATAAACCTATTAGGGTACACCACATGCAGAAGAGATAAGGTGGAGGGAAGGGGAGGGTGTAGATTTTATCATTAGGGATAGCATATGGATAGGTAACATGGAGGAAGCAGGGGTTCAGGTACAGGCTGTTTGGGTCACCCTGCAGGCTCCATGGGGTAAACGGGTGAAGATAGGGGTAGCATATAGACCTCCTGGGCATGAGGAGGAACAGAAGGAAGGACTGCTGGCTAACCTTAAGGCCCACTGTAGTAGGGGGAAGGACAACACTGTAGGAAGCATGTCTCCCTCATCGAGCTGGGAGCAGCACCTGCTGGACATCTTCCAGGATGCCTTCCTTGACCAGCTGGTGACTGAGCCAATGAGGAAGGGGCACATTCTGGATCTGGTCCTGTCAGACGGGGAGCTCATCAGGGACCTAGTGCTTGGGGACATACTGGCTGGAAGTGACCATGCCATGGTTTGCTTTTACATAGAACTAGTGGGTGGGGTAGAACATACAAGAACGACAATGGTTGATTTTACAGGTGCGGACTTTGGGGGAATGGAGTGGATCCTTAGGGGCTACCTAGATGAGATCAGGCCAAGAATAGGCATGTGGTCTCGATGGGAAATTATAAAAAAGGTGCTCCTGGAGGCTACCAAGGCCTGCACGAGGGAAAGACGCAAGTGGGGCAAAGCTAGGAGGCAGAGTTGGTGGACAAGGGAGGTCTAGGATGCCATAAGGGAAACAAAGGCTGTTTATACCGGATATAAACATTCCCAGGGAGCTATACACAAAGGAGTAGTATGATAAGGCAGCCAGGAGGTTCAGAAGGGTGGTGAGATAGGCCAAAGCAAGGGCGGAGCTGAGATTGGCACAGGGTATTACAAGGGGTGGAAAAGGGGATCTTCAGGTATATCAGAGAAAGTAAGGAAGGGGCAGATTATTTGGCTTAGGATAGGGAGTGGGTGGGTGGAGTAGGTGGGGGAGAATTTTGAGGTACTGAATGATTTTTTGGCCTTGGTGTTTACCAAAGAGGATGGGGTGGTGTAGCATGCCTGGGAGAGTGGGTAGGAGGACAGACAGATAAAGTGGGGGATATGGATGTTGACATACCTAGAGGGAGGGTGTTGGAAGCCCTCAAGGAACTAAGAGGAGATATAGCACTGGGCCAGATGGGATCCATTGCTGGGTGTTCAAGGAGATGTCAGATACCCTGGCTGCACCCCTGTCAGACCTTTTTAACTCCTCCCTGCAGCCGGGGTGGGTACCTCAGGAATGTACCAATGAAGCTGGATGGGGTAAGGTTGAGGGGGAAACAAGGAGGCGGTACTTCCCTGACCAGGTAGCTGGTGGCTGCTACTACTGTGGAGGAGCTCAAGAAGGGCTGGGATAGGTATAGAGGGAGGGTGCATCCTGGAGCCCCGCTGGGAAATGGGGGACCTTGTAGGGAGGTAGTAGTGAGCTACAAATGGTGCCCTGAGAAGGCACTGGCCATCGAACAGTCTGGATAGACCATAGGGCCTAATATGCTGGCTTCATGGTATGTTAGTATGTTAGTACTGTGATGGCTTAGGACTGAATGTCATCCATATAAGAATGTTAATGGAATTAGCATACATACTAGTAAAGCAAGCTGCTGCCCTAAACAACACATTTGTAGTTTGTGGTGAGGTCTCGTCATCAAGAGCTGTCACGTGTGGGCATCCTTAGGGCTCCGTACTGGCAAAAGACCTGTTTGTGTATTGATTGCTGATTTATTGAGTTAAAATGGCAATTGGAGTTCAACACCACAAAGTGCAAGGTTCTTTACCTAGGAGCAAGACATCTGGGTATGTAACATCACTGAAGTTGGGTAAAGTTGGGTAGCGCAGAAGAGGAAAAGCACCTATGGCAAATCAAAATCAAGGTGAATTAACACATGGTTGACATCACGCAGTGAATAAATACATCAAAACAATGTGACATTTACAAAGGTTCTGTTACATTGGGCATACAACTGATCAAAACACACTGAAATGTAATGTAATCACCATGAGTTGGTTTCTGCACAACACCAGTTACAATGTACCTGCTCTTTTTATGTTTTGGATAATGTATGGTGTATCTCTTGTCACCACTGACTGTCTGTGCCTGCTGCTTGCCCTCTGACCAGGGCTGCTACAGCTCCCAGCAGTTTGCAGGATCCTCTCCAGCCGCCAACTGAGACCAGGGCCCCGGACAAAATAAAGCTCAAGGTATGGTGAAAGCGCACCCTATCGAATTGCAGGCACTGCCTGGCAGTCGCAGTTGATTGGCTCCCCTATCTCTCTCTGCAGACAGGGCTCTGACTGTGACATTACATTGACTTTTACTGTTTAAACTGAAACCTACCTGTGTAAACTGCTTTCCCTCTGACCAGGGCTGCTACAGCTCCCAGCGGTCGGCAGGCTCCTCTCCAGCCGCCAGCTGAGACCAGGACCCCGGACAAAATGAGGCTCAAGCTGCTTGCCCTCTGACCAGGGCTGCTACAGCTCCCAGCAGTCAGCAGGCTCCTCTCCAGCCACCAACCGAGACCAGGACCCCGGACAAAATAATGTTCAAGGTACGGTGAAAGCGCTCCCTATTGAATTGCAGGCACCGCCTGGCAGTCGCAGCTGATTGGCTCCCCTATCTCTCTGCTGACGGCTCCGACTGTGACATTACATTGATTTTCACTGTTTAAACTGAAACCTACCTGTGCAAAGTAAAGAAAAAAATATATATCTGTATTTGAAGTTAGAGTGCTAAGTGTTTTCAGCTCCTTTCTGAATCTGTGAAATCCCACACCTCCCCCCCTCACTGAACCGGCCGACAGGGCTCTGACTGTGAAATTACATTGATTTTTCCTGTTTAAACTGAAACCTGCCTGTGTAATGTAAGGAAAAAAATGTAAATCTGTGTCTGAAGTTAGAGTACTAAGTGTTTTCAGCTCCTTTCTGAATCTGTTAAACCCCATGCCCCCCACTGAGCCAGCTCTCTTTGGTGCCCAATTTCTCCAGGGCTATTGTTCTGCTAAATCTTCCCTAACTCCATGCCTCTTACTGTCTTCTAAATTTTCATCCCCCACCCCTCCACGGATTAAATACTCTCTCTACCCACCCTCTTCTTCAACCCCTCCCCCACCAACCTCCTGCAGCCTTCCATTGGCTCCCCTCTACTCTAGAATTCCCATTCTCTCTGTTTCGCCTCCTAGGCCTATTGACCATTCGCCCTCCTAGGGGCCAGCCAACACATTTGTCCCTGCCAATCTCAAGCTCCTTTCTCCTCGTAATTACCTCCTTGTCTAAGAAGCTGCTACAAAATCCCAGCACCATCTCCACCGTGGCTAGCATTTTACCTCTACTCAGTTGTCTATTCTTCTGCCTCCCACCCCTCCTCTCCACCATGTTGCCTACCTTTCCCATGCCCCCCTCCCCCTACTTGGCATATGTTGTAACTCCTCCTTGCCCCTCCAAACCTGTGCTCTCTCTCCTACCTACTCTTACCTGGGCACACTCCACTATACGTCCCCCCCTTCCTAATCAGGCTCTCCCCCTCCTGGACTCTCCTGCACCTACTTGCTTCTCGCCCCACCCTGTTACCCACACAAATGTCCATCCTTGCCCCCACTCATGGCGGGGCTCTTCCGTTCCAAGATGCCTCTGTATACTAGCTCAACACCTATCCTTCACCCTCCTCCTTCTCGTAGCGGGAGACATACACCCAAATCCGGGACCCTCGACCACCGCATCCTCACCAACCTCAGCTGACACCCCCACCTCGCATCCCATCCCCTCCCAACTGCCAAGTTACCCCCTCCACAAAGTCCTCCATCTCCTTCACCTAAATATTCATAGCCTACCACTTAAAATCGATCAGCTACAAGTTCGCTGCCTACATGCCCTGATGTCCTCATCCTCTCTGAAACTTGGCTAAATAAAAACATTCCTGACTCCTCAGTCGCAATACCTGGTTACATGATGGTCCCCCAGGACAGGGCCATGAGAGGTGGTGGCTTAGCCATCTTCATAAGTTCGGACATACGCTACGAAATAATCTTATCTAAAACTGAACCTAACGAGTACGAACTCTTGCTGCTCCAGATCACACTTCTTTTCTCGCTGCCCATATTCGTTGCCGGAATCTACTGCTGACCAGGCACCCCTGCCACAACTGTTACTGACCTTCTTACACAAATCAGTTCACGATCACCCACCAGGGAATTATATGCTATGGGTGACCTTAACCTAAACTGGTTAGCCCCAGCCCTCAACAAAACTCGGATGGATGTCGCTGCCCTCAATTTAACCCAACTCATCACTGAGCCCACCCACCTAAACCTTAAATTAGGTAACCATTCCCTTATCGACTGGGCTCTGGCCTCCCATCCTCACAGAGTCATCCAAACAAGCCTACTCCCTGACTCTATGAGTGATCACCATGTCCTCTACCTTATTCACAAAATTCACTGTCTCAAATCCCCCCCTAAGTTCTTAGTCCAATGGTCCTTCAAATCCCTAAACCTCGCTCCCCTCCTAAATGACCTTGTCCTAGCTAACTGGCTCCCCCCCCCAACCTGATAGATGACACCCTACTTCACTTCAAAAACACATTCCTTAATATATGGGATTCCAACACTCCTCTACGGCGTACTAGGGTATGCGGTACCCACCTGCCTTGGATCTCCCAAGAACTCACAGCTTGTATGAATGCCCGTGACTCAGCATGGCGAGCTTTCAAAGCCTCAGCCCTACCTCAGGACCTCTCCCACTACCGATATCTGTGCAACATGTGCACTAGAGCAACTTGGCTAACTAAAGTAGAGTACTTTAGATCCTCCCTCCAATCTAACCATAATAGTCCTTCCAAATTCTGGAAGGTCATACACTCCCTCTTCTCAACCCCAGCGGCCAAGCCCTCACCTCTCCTTAGTGTAAACAACTCCACACACTCGGATCCTATCTCAGTCACTGCTGAGTTTAACTTACATTTTTCCAACTGCGCTTCCTAGCTCCTTTCCTCCTTACCACCCATGTTACCATCTCCACCACCTACAGGGCAAAAACTACCTCAAACTACAGGTATTTTCTCCTTTAGGGAAATCTCTCCGGATGAAGCTCTAGAAGCCCTGCTAACATTAAGCCCCTCAAATGGGAATTCCCCAGATGGACTAGACCCCAAACTTCTGTTCCTCTCAGTCTCTGCCATAGCCACCCCTATTGCCTACATCCTAAATCTATCCTTCGCCACTGTATCTGTCCCTCTGTCCTGGAAGCACGCCATTGTCATCCCTCACCACAAAGGCACAAAGGGGGCACCTCCTCCTCCACCTCGAACTATTGGCCAATCTCCCTCCTCCCTGCTCTGGCAAAGCTGCAAGAATACTTAGTGCTTACCCAGCTAGCCTCCTATCTCACTGACTCAAATTTCTTCACATACTACCAGTCTGGATTCAGGAAAGATCACTCCACTGCCTCCTTTTTACTAAGGCTCACTGACACCATCCAATCTGGAATGGATAGAGGTCTCATCACCTCTGTCATTTTCATCGATCTGGTCAAGGCCTTCGATACAGTCTCCCACACTCTGTTACTATCTAGCCTCTCTGACTCTGGCCTCTCCACATCTGCTACTGCCTGGTGCAGTGCCTATCTTACAGACCACACTCAATCTCTCAGGATTGCGGTTGCCATATCCCCTCCCCTCCCCATGTCCATCGGTGTCCCCCAAGGATCGGTACTTGGGCCTATCCTATTCTCTCTTTTTCTAAACAACCTGTCCCAAACTTGTTCTGCCTCCTCGATCCACGTGTATGCTGACGATACTGTCCTATTTTCTTCTGGCTCCTCCCCAGCCTCATTTGCCTCTACCCTCCAGGTGGATTTTAACAAAGTCCAGCTCTGGTTCAACTCTCACTAGCTCTCTCTAAATGTAAATAAAACTGTAACTATGACTTTCGGTACATCCCAATGACTAACCAGGCTCTCCTCCCTTCCACTTTTCCACACTCTTGATGGGTCAGAGCTGGAGGACATCACCTCCTTTTGGTATCTTGGAGTTTGGCTTGACTGCCACCTCACCTTCGCAGTCCCCACTGACTCTATGCTAACAAAACTCTGCCCCAAGCTTGGAGCTTTATATCGGAACCATTCTAGCCTCCCCTATCCAGTCCATCATGAGCTTATCCAGAAGATGATACTTTCCTCCTTCGATTATTGTGAAATTGTTTAGAGTGCCACCCACAAGTCAGTTCTGTCCAAACTGGATACCCTTTTTTATGCTTTTTGCCTATTTGCTCTTGACGCTCCTCCTCACACCCACCGCTGCGAGCTATACCACTCCCTTGCTCTACCTTCCCTTGAGAACCACCGCCAAATACACTGTGCCAAGTTTATCTCGAAGAACTGGTTTGGTACCCTCCCAGTGTACCTGACCTCCATACTATCACCCCCTATGGCACCCACCTATGCTCTGAGGTCCCTAGACTCCTGGCTCCTGTTAGTCCCCAGACATTGGACCCAAGCCGGCCAGGCTGCCTTCTCTCACTGCTTCCCTCAACTCTGGAACTCTTTCCCCTCTGAAATTCGCCACTTTTCCTCTGTCCGCTCACTATCCTATGCCCTTGCCAACAACTGCTCAGTAAACTGCTCCTGCAGCTAACTCTCCAATCTATTCTACCTCAGACACTCCTATATTTCTTCTCCCAGTAGGCCCAATGGTGCTACTTCACTAACCACACCCAACTACTGCACTTGATCCCAACTTTTGAGCTAGTTAGCTTGCACTTACCCCATTTCATTATATACCACAACCCAATACCTTAGCAGGATTTTCTTATTGTAACTGTTACTCTCAACTATTAGGGTATATGTATTAATCCACACTCACCTATTCCTGTCAAACATATGCAGCTGTATTATCTAATTATATGTTTTCAAGGTATAAAGCATGACTTCTCCATGTAATTACCACTATACTATAAGTAAAGGTAAATTGTTATCTACGTCCAACTATTTCTGTCAAATGTTTTCAACTGTATTGTAATTGTATGTATATATGTCAGGACCTGGACTACTCTTGTCCTCTTCCCCACTGTACCCCTCCCCCCAGGTCACACCTGGAGACGAGCAGTTTTTGCTCAGTGTGCTTTTCCTGGTGAAACAATTTCAATAGTAACTACATTTTCATTATAGTGGAGTGCAGCCGAAAGATCTCTACAACAGAGAATAACACAATGTAATCACAAATGGTAATCTCTGGGTTTGTACATACCAATGATGTTCACTGTATGACTTTGACAAATGGACGTCAGTACCTGCACTTCATTCCATTGTAGGAAAACACCATCATCTTTGGTGCAAACTGATTTAGGAGACTATGAAATGCCTCCAACTCTGACGTTTGGTAACCTCCAGAAATTTTTACAACATCCCAAAACAGCCTTTTGTCCTTCACTATTTTTTCAACACTTTCTGAAAACTTAGATGCTGAAAAGAGAACTATATAGTGGTGTGAATGACAGCATGTGATGGTATGATGGACCTTTGCATTGTACTGTGCTGCAACAGCATAGGTTTGCCATACCAAAACATTGAATGCATGTATGTATTACACAACTGGCAAGCGAGATACTCTGCCTGGAGTACTGGACCACATGACATGGGATATCTGCTCTATTTATATGACACCAGAATGTGGTGTGAGGACAGACCTACAAAGGACATGAACATGTTAGAGTGGGAACACCAGCTAGCAACTGAAAAATATAGTGTGATGGGGAGATAAACCTTCTGAGGATATGCTGAGAAACCTCAATACGTATTTCCATGAGTATAGCATGGAATGGGACCATATGGCTGAGATCTTGTAGTGACAGAAGGGTATGAACAGAGTAAGCTCAGGAAGTGATTTTACATGAAAATGTGTGGCACAGAATCAGAAGTTGTAAGGAGTAAGATTCAAGAAGGAAAAGAAGTGGAAGTATTTCAGCTAACTGGTGAAGGCTGGCTGTAACGTGTTGCATTATGAGGTGATATTACTGCGTGCAGCTTTAAAAGGGAGTGGCACAGGTTAACAGAAAGGTTTGAAACAGTGGAGGTGGAGTGGGTAGGTGATAGATACATGGGCAGAATCTATGGCTGCGTAGGAAGGCAGATGGTGGGACATAGAAGTCTGCAATATTGAAGTGAAGCACACTCCAGCAGACAAGATAAGACAGGTAGGCCTGCATGTGACATAAACTTCATATGTTATGTTGTTCGTGTTGTAACTGTGGACTGAACTTTGTAGGTGGCTGCATACGGATGGTACTGGTTGCTGGACTGGAGTCATTGTTTAAGTAGGTGAGCTGTGCCTTTGAGCACGTGACACTGGCTTGTGAAACAGTACTGTAATGACAATCAATATGCAGCTGAACACTGTGCCTTCTCTACATGAACCCATTGTACAGTGCTCGTGGTATTTTCATTTACCACATATGATGAACACCATGTCGCTCTCCATAGTGGTGGTGTTCATGATATCACAGTTTTTTTCTATATGCATGGGTTACATTATAAAAACATTTTTGAATAAAATAACGTTATGAGTTCAGAAACGTTACTCACATGGTGGTAGCCACCACTTCTGCCTGTGCTGCCCATACAAGTCGTCATGCGCACAATGTGGAAAGTCTGTGTTGTCATGAGTATGATATTGAACATGGGCAGACACTGACTTCCACTTTGCAACAATTACATTTTCATCTCCCAATGCACTAGAGCCCATGGACCAATAGAGATGGTTCACAATGCAGTGACTCCAAAGTCGAAGATCAGCACAGTCTTTCAAATTTGAGACACCCATCAACTTTTTCTTGACACCTGTCAAAAGTGCACATGGACATGCATATAATTTTCTGATAATAAGGCAGTCTGAAGTCATGTCTACCTGGTGCAACCCTGTTCTTACCTTTTGCCACGTGCCAAGCATCGTATCGGTGCGTTGTGCTGTGCATATTTTCATGAACCCATTTTGCCACCTGTACGTGTCTGTCTGTTGTTAGCTTATCTACAGTATCTGAAGGCCATTGTCCTCCAGATAAGCACCACAGCATTTCAGACCTTCTAGTTCCATGTTCACACTACCACCGCACTCATTGCTCTGTGGAAATAATAACACATGATCAGGTAACGAACATCTGTTGTGTTTCATTACTTTTTTACTTATTTCACACATTTTATAACAATGGTCTCAGAAATGCTGCAATCTGATTGGCTATTAGGATTCCAATAGCCTTACATTAATACATGTTATGTTGTCATGTACAGCCTGATCACCAGGAATATGGATTCTTCCTGTCAGCATTTCATCCGCTAGCACTGCTGAATGACTGCAATGATGCATTCTGATTTTCAACCAGTATTCTTAAACTGTTGGTTGCAGAACATTTTTATTAAAAATCTACCTCTAAATGAGTAAAACATTGAACATGTATACTTTTAACACTTTTCTTTTGGAAAATTGTTTTATAATAGCAATAAGGCACTCCCACCAGTTAGATTAACAGTCAATCACCCTCTAGCAGTAATATGGTACCCCGCTGTGCATTGTGCCACATTACACCCCTAGGAGGTGATTAACAGACTGTTAATGTAACCCCTGGTTATGCCTTATTGCTTAAGTATATACCTTCTTCTCACTGGTTGCAGAACTGTATCAGGGTGATCAACGGAACAGAACACTATGCAATCATAAAGGAACACACTACAAGCATGCACATGAATGTGTGACCACCAATGGTCTCAGCACAACTACACCTGTGGTGTGGCCACCTATTTATTCACTGCACAGACTACTGTTGATATTCATGCAGTATGAAATGTATGCAATGAGTATCCAAAACAACAATGTTCAGAACACCGAGCACTGAGGACATACGCTCATTGCTACCCTTGGCTGTGATGGCTACATTCACAATGAGACTTTTTGTATCCTCATCCTCACCCACTTCACTGCACAGCAAATTATTTTCCCACCCACCCCGTCATGTATCTATTACCAGTACTGGTGGGTAAATCATAAAAAAAGGTCGCTAAGCTGTGATAAAAAAAAAACTGCGTCATTGTTCGACACATTGTACTGCAACGGTCTACTGTGTCTACATACCTGTACCAACTGTATGACTAACACAACTCCATCTTGTAATTCCATTATGGGTAAGTGCCATACTTGGCACAGTGGCCAGGCTATCCACCCTTCCATCTCCTCCACATACTAGTGCTTTTTCTTCTGCCTGCAAGCAAGCAGCCCACCACTTTGGCCTCTCTGTCCAAACATTCATGATAGCAGGCTGAAGTATGCGAGATTGATGTCAGAAAAATGTTTGGGCCGTGTAGGTACAGATTCCCATATGTTTCATCAGTCTGACTGCCCTTGACACAGTTGAACTGGAAAATAATATTGCCACAGACAGCAGAATATTTCCACAGGGAACTTTGCTAACATGTAACTGTGCCAGACATGCTCCTTGAAACAAGACTTGCAAGTCAGATAGACAATAAGTAGTGTGCCAAGTAGGGTGCTTCGACTGAACCTCAAGTCTGGACAGCCACAATCACTGCAATGGCACCACAACAGTAATTTCATCAGGGCTGAGTGGAATGTGATATATTTTTGCTCCTTGTGGAAACTATGTTCAGGCTCAGCCTCTCTGGAGTTTCGAGAATTGATTCATCATCTACTGTATAGCTGCAGATATTGGTGACAATGGGACATAGTCAGGGTCTGCTTGCTGATTGTCCACAAAGTCATACTCGATGATGTCATTGTTGTCAGACATGTGATCAGGATGATACCTTGGCAGCTTTGGCAATTCACACTCTATTCCAACGTCTGACGTGATTTTGAGTGTCTGAGTCCCTGAAGAGAAATAACAGCTTGCCACCATCAAGCATGTGCAAGTGCATAGCAGAAGATGTGTTATACATCCAAGGATTTATACATACAGTATGTGCAGGCATAAAAGCTACATAATTACTGGTGACACCCTTTAACACATGGACTAGAACCATGTTTCAAATGCCGTAATAACCGGTAGAACAAGATATTACGGCATCTGGAAAGCAACTCACTGGCACTGTCATCGACTGCCACTTTCAGTTTCTTGACATCGAAGCGTGAATGAGCAGTGCTCATTTGTGGAAAAAAAAATGAAGAAAACATGGAATACTGTTTCAAAAATCCTGCCCTTGTAGCAGTTACCCTACTTTTTATTTTTTGTTTCCCTACCCACACTGGTCGGTCTCTTCTTCAGGCACCCACACGGACCTGATTCCAACCCTCAGTAGGTAGTTCCCCAACCACCACTGCCCCATATCGAAGCTGATGTACCCCTGGCCTCCACCAGGGTTCAGTAGGCACTGGTCCTGTACCCAACCCTTCCCCAAAGAAAAGGCAAGCTGTCAGCAGATGCTCCAGCTTTCTCTGCCTGGTTCGCCCTCCGACACACAACTCTGTTCCCAAACCAGGGTCTCCAACATTGCAGCAGTAAATCTTTACACTGCAATGGCTGAATGGCTTAACCTACTTTTTAATGCATTTCTTTTTTGTGTGTTAAACTCACCGAGTATAGAATGAGGAGAGCGACTGAATTGGTGGCATCAGAAGATGAGATTGAAACATAAGTGAGTGGCAGCACTCACTCATGCTTCAAACTTGTCTTCTGAAGCTGCAGAGTCAGTCGCTGTCCTCAGTCTATACTCGGTGCCTTTAAGGTAGCCTGTGATGTGGGTGCCAGAATCAAGGCAACATCTGAAATGGTGAAGCGATGTGAGCAAAAGCCTTAAAGGCAAGGGGGCAGGGAGGGCAACTGGATGTGGTGGGGTGGGCGACCCTAGCGACAGGATGTTGCTGTATGGACACATGCACGGGAGGAGCAAGCACAGCAAGTGTAGCCTGGGAGGGGTGGAGGGGATGTAGTGGGTGGCGCTGTGGTCGGCTGTTGAGCTGCGCCATGGCATTGGGGGTTGGCCTTTGCTTGTGGTGTGTGGGGTTCCGGGTTCAGATCTGGGTCTAGGTGCTACTGCGTTTTGTTGTGCCAGGCCCAAAACTTGTCATATTTTTTGCTTCCTCCGACATACCCCCGAGCTGAGAATCATGGGGTTGGGGGTGTGGAGGCGAAGCTCCCTGCATGGGGGGTGGTGTGGGGGGGTGCAGTCCCCCTACAGAAAGCAAATGTATTGAGTCTCCAGCGCCGTTCCTCCATGTACCAAGGTTGTCAGGGCGGTGAAATTGTTTTCGCTGCCTTGACTTTGCAATAATGTGGGTTGCCGTTAGGCACTCGCCATTATCACATAAAACCAATTTTAACACACAAAAAAATAAGTAAAAGTACTGTATGTTAACTGCTAGAAGGGACATGATTTTTAAAACAGTATTCCACTATGTCTTCTTTTTTTTCCCCAGAACCAACCCCACTCGGTCACACTACCTTGCATGCCCAATTTTAAAAAGTAAAGGTTATGCAACTGTGTGTTATTGAATTTTTGTACAAACCCTAGGGGTGTGATGACCTCATAAACCTGTCGAACTTCACTCTCGATGTTAATTTGCCATCAGACCAGTCGGGTGTGTAAAAAAATTAAATAACACACAGTTGCATAACCATTATTCTCTATATAGTGTCCACTGAATAATGTACATTCACACCCCTGTGTTCTTGTACACCTGTCAAAAAGCGAGCAACGTGAACTTGTCTTGAAAAGCATGCATCATGCTGTCAGTTATATGAACTATGTTATCCCAGATCGACTGGTACCCACTGGACCTCGTAACTGATGGCTACCTCGCCCTAGAGTTCTTCCGCGACTCTTTTTCCCAGGCTTGTGACATCTTTTCCCCCCTTAAAACCACAAAAATTAAAAAGGGACCCACACCCCTTGGCTCAATACCACACTCCTAGATCAAATGCATGATAGAGACAACCTGTGGCACAAAGCTAAGGCCACAGGTAAGTTGCAGGATATATCCACATACAAAGCTGCAAGGAACTCCTGTACTAGGCTCATTGACTCGGCGAAAGCAAGCTATTTCAAGGATCTCCTTAACAAAAACTGGGGGTCCTCCAAAGGGTTTTGGAACACACTAAATTCCCTAACTGGAAGGACTTCCAAGGCCCCACCAAACCTGATTACCACTGATGAAGGGTCTATCCAGGAACCCTTACTGATTGTCAATGAGTTCAATGCAACATTCTCTGATCTCTCGGGGTGCTTCCTGGAGAGTTCCTAACCCCACAGTATAACCAGCTGCATGACAACACCATACCCTCCCCAGCAAGGGATGGGCTGCCACTTTTCTACTTCAGGCAAGTCACAATAACCGAGGCCATCAAGCATGTAAAGAAGGTCCTTGGAAAGACCAGAATGAGGAGTGATCTAATTGATATGAAGCTGGTTGCTCTAATGCTTGATGAGCTAGCAGCCCCAATTACTAAGGTATTTAATGCCTCCCTAAGATCTGGCATATTCCCAGATGCATGGAAATCTGTGCTGGTTACACCAGTTTTCAAATCAGGTGACAAAACACTCACCGCCAAATATAGGCCCATCTCCATCCTCCCACCCCTCTCCAAAGCACTTGAGAGAATAGTCTCTGAACAGCTCACTGACTTCCTCGACAGACACAAATTACTCTGCAACAATCAGCATGGTTTTTGCAAAAAACACTCTACTATCACCGCTTTGGTGGATTACACCTCCCAGCTCTATGATGCCCTTGACCAAGGGATGGTGTTAGGGTCAGTTTTCATTGATCTCACAAAAGCATTTGACTCAGTTAACCACCAGCTACTATTAAACATGTGTATAGTCTGCTTTATTGTAGTTCCTTATGACTGATTAGACCTGACAGCTTAGCCAAATATTAGTTAAAACTGCAAAACCTGTAAGCACCACCTGTAATAATTTCACAGAAGATATACCTTGCAAAAAACAATTTGAATCAGAGAAGATTACAACAGTAATCTGTAAGCACAAAACAGTAACAGACCTGTAGGCACACTCTGTAACAATGCAGCATAAAGTATACCCTGCAACGGCAATTTGAATCAGAGAATAATAAAGCAATAAAATGTAAGCAAAAAACAGCAATAAAACCTGTAAGCACAAAAGAAAATAATAACACACAGTAAATCTGCCTAGCCAAAAGAAGTCTTATATTTTTTCGTTGCTCTGATAATGTGTTCCCTGCTCTGTCCTTACAAGCAAACCTAGAAGAAAAGATCTCAGGGGAAGCTAGGTGCCTTTGCCAGCAACCTAGTCTTCCACCTTTTGCAAACCATTTCTTAGCACCACAGTGATAAAGAAATGGCTTTCTAAACCTCCCAGTACAACGTTATTCTAAGGGAAATCAACCAAAATAAAAATCTGCAGAACTCCAAGTCAACATAATATATTTTCACAAAACCAGCAACTGGCACATCTGTGGAGCAAGCTCTTTCTACACTGAAAATGTCAGTTCAAAATTCAAAACCATTTCTTTGCTATGAGGTGACAAAGAAGCAGCTATATAAAATTTATTTTTTTGCAAATAGCGATCAAGAATCCTGGTTTGTGATCAAAGAATCCTGGTTTGAGCCTCACATCTAAATTTTTCCATAGGAAATAATTGGAAACTTTGAAATTTAATAACTTTGGAATGGATTAATATTTTTTTTCCACAAACCTTCAAAAGGCACCACTGTGACCCAAAATCTATGTACCCTAAAATTTTCAGACCAAAATTCAACACTGTTTTTGCACAAAGTGGTGACAAAGAATTTGACAAAAAAAATGTAAATTACACATTCTTTGAGTCTCTATATATTTGCACTTGCATATCCAGCCTGAACCACACTTGTCACATAGAGAGATCTTTGGTCCCTGATGGCACATGCCACATTTCATGAAAATCACTTTAATGGTTTTGAAATTATTAAAGCAAAAATTGTGATGAAGAATCCTGTGTCATGATCAAGAATCCATTTTGAGCCTCGCATCTAACTTTCCCTATAGGAAATAATGAGACATTTTAAAATTTAATAACTTTGAAAAGGATTAATATTTTTTCACCAATCTTTCAAAAGGCACTACTGTGACTCATGACCTATGCACCCTATAGAGAATACGGGATGGGCAACTATACATAAATAGTGTGTTCTGCCATAGACAGGTTCTGATTCCCTCTGACCTCAACAGTGAAGCTTGAGATGCCTGTGAGAATAAGAACCCAGAGGTCACGGAACACACTGATTGTGCATAAAGTTGCTCATCCTGTTTTTTTTTATAGTGCATAGTATTATGTGAAATGTGTGAATTTTGGTTTTTTTTTTCAGTTTCACAATGAAACTGGATTATGCAGCCTCTAGAGGGTCTAGAATGCTGTTCTACCACAGAAGGGTACAATCACATTCCATGACCTTTGAGCTGTGGTACAACAGCATTTTGAAAATGATGACTTTCTATACAGAACAATTTTCTGATATACACTATAAACATTTCAGACCAAAATTCCACACCATTTTTGTGCAATGTGGTGACAAAGAATTTGACAAAAATAGTAATTTATGAATTTTTGGAGACTCTATATCTCCACACTTACAAATCCAACTGGAATGAAACTTGCCACATCAAGAGATCTTTGCTCTCTGATTGAGCATGCTGAATTGCATGCAAATTGTCTGAATTGTTGCAAAGTTATTAAAGCACAAAATATTCAGTTTAACATAGAAGTCAAGAAAGAATTTAAAAAAGCGGTGATTTACTCATTTTGGGACTCCATATCTCCACACTCACACAACCAACTGAAACAAAGCTTGCCACATTAAGGGATCTTTTGTCCCTGATGAGGCATGCCAAATTGCATGCAAATCACCTGATTAGTTGCAAAGTTATCAAAGCACAAAATATTCAGTTTAACATAGAAGTGAAAAAAGAATTCGACAAAAAGTGGTGAGTTACACATTTTGGGACTCCATATCTCCACATCTGCACATCCAACTGGAATGCAACTTGCCATATCAAGAGATGTTGGTCCCTGATGGGGCATGCCAAATTTCATGCAAATCCTCTGAATGGTTGCAAAGTTATAAAAGCACAAAATATACAGTTTAACATAGAAGTGAAGAAAGAATTTGACAAAAAAACACTGAAGTACACAATGTGGGACTCCACATCTCCATATCTGCACATCCAACTGGAATGAAACTTTCCATATCAAGAGAGCAATGGTCTCTGATGGCGCATGCCAAATTTCATGCAAATTACAAGAATGGCTGTGAAGTTATTAAAGCACAAAATGCTATCAAAAATTATTTTTAGCGATCAAGAAATCCTATTTCGCATGGCACATCTAACTTTTCCTATAAGAAATAATGGGAAACTTTGAAATGTAATAACTTTTGAAAAATACATATTTTTTCACCAAACCTTTAAAAGGCACATCTGTGACCCAAGATCTATATACCCTGAAAATTTCAGACCAAAACTCCAAGCCACTTTTGTGCAGTTTGTGACAAAGTATTTGACAAAAAGTGGTAATTTTCACATTATGTGACACTGCGTATCTCTGCACCTGTGCATTCAACCAGAACAAAACTTGTCACATCAAGAGATCCTTGGTCCATGAAAGCACTTGCAACATTTCAGGAGAATTGGTCAAACAGTTGTGACATTATTAAAGTTCAAAAGTTTGGGTTTAACATAATGTAAAAGTGACCATTAAACCCTAATATACAGGCACAGCCACACCTGTACATCTGTCTGTCTGGCTATCTATCTATCTATCTATCTATCTATTCATTGTAAAAAAACTTCATTAATGCATCAGCTGGGGTTCATATCAAAGTGACAAAAGTATGGAAATGCAGTGTTATGGTTCAGAATCCTATCTATGCATCCCCCTTCCCCCCAACATGCACACACACAGACACACACACACACACACACACACACACACACACACACACACACATATGCACACGCAAGCAGGGTAAGGGGAAAGGCAGCACAACTAATCAGAGACAGCCATCATTAGATAAGAGAAAGAACATTCAATTCTCTGACCATAACAGTCCCACTCCCTGTACCCCATAAGTGAACAGAGACAGCCATCTGGACATATGGATTTCATTATGGAATAGTGGCAAATGCACCACACATAAATGAGGAACAATTACAATATGTGTTGAGTTGTGCCATGGGGTCATTGGTCATAATGCTCACCCCATGCTTCTATATTCTACCATCTTACCTTCCTCACAAATGGAATGGGGTGAGCTTTAGAGCCAATGACCCCAAGGCACACCCCGACACCTGTTGGTGTGTGAACAGTGGTGGGGGGCATGGGTGGTAGGGTTATGTAGGGGGGTGGTGAGAGATGAGGTGTTAGGTTTGGGAACCCTAATACCACATTTCCATACTTCTGTCACTTTAATGTGAACCCTAACTGATGCATTAACAAAGTTTTTGCAATGAATTTCCTTACTTTTTGAGATAGTATGATAGTATCCCCATTTTATTGTGGAAGCGTAGGGTCCTTCAGACCATGCATTCCAATATCACTGTAGATGTATATATTTATATAGGTGTGGAAGCGCAGGGCCCTGACCAAATTGCTATCTTATCATCCCACCTCATGTACCCCAGTACAGAAAAACTGTGAAATGCAAGCCAAAATGTAATTATGCCACAGGTGTGAAAACATATTGTGGGCAAAGTTAGAAAAATAACAGGTGTGACATACATGAAGTGGGGTAATAAGAAGCAAACTTTTAAATCTAGGGTCAGAATACTAAAATTTCCATAGTTACAATCGTGCATAACGAAATTACAATGAATGGTCATAACTTTGCCTTTTTTCACATTTTGACACCAAATTTTCCTCATCGGTGTTTGTACTTCATTGTCTTGGCTGCCCCTTCTACCTGATTCCCCTGCCCCTTCACCCCGGTATCACTTGGACTTACCTTCAGCCCAGTCGCTGGGTGCAGAGCCTGCAGAGGGTCAGGCATCATTCTGCTGCTGGGCTTTTTGCTCCATTTTTTTCCCTTTTTCCCATTGCTAGGACACACACAGCCAGACATGTATGCATGAAGGCATGTGCACATCAGAGGAAGTCCCGCAGCACCCTCCCCTTTCCAGATGCCTACAGACATGTTCTATCTGCAGGCCTCCACCTGGGGGCAGTCATTCAGTGGGAGCACCAGTCCTACCTACCCAGGAGAGGAGAGCTGCCCTCCTGAAGCTCAATGCTCTCCCACCCAAGCTGACCCCCGGTGGCCTGCTTGCACCATGAACATGGGTCACCAGCATGGCAGGAGGTAAAGCATGGATGCCTCAGACCTTCATGCCACTGGGCCAGCTGACACCAAATTTTCAACATAGTCTTCTTATCATACCACCTCATAAACCCCATAGGTGAAAATGTCTTAATCCATGACAAAAAGCCATTCTGCACCACAGGTGTTGAAACATGTCCAGGCAGGATGTGAGAAATGACAGCTGTACTATTCATATGGTGGTGGGAAAAAAATGGCTGTGTTGAAAATTTGGATTGAAAATATTAAAAATTGGCAAACATGTGTATGTGTAGGAAAATTTCAACAACCACATGTAACTTGGGTGTTTGGTATTTTTTGGGGCAATTTTTCAACATGGGCTCATTGGAACCCCACCTCAAGATCACTGGCATTGTCATTTCATTACTCAGTTCTGAAAAGTGATTTTGCTCAGCATCCACAAAATCGCTACATGGGTCTGATTAATGAAACAACAGTGACAGTGTTCATGAGAAGGGGTTGCAAAAAGCCCATGTTGAAAATTTGGTGCAAAAATACCTTAAAATGGCTGAGATATCAACATACGTTCAAAACACCATTGACAGCCATTATACATCACTTACCTTGATTCTTCAGTTCACAGTTCAGCTTTGAAGAGTGCAGACCTGTCCTGGTCGACAGAAGATGACACCCGACAACCTCCTTTGGTAAGTGTAGGGCAAGGGTGTGTGTGTGTCTGGGATGGTGGGTGCTCAATGGGAGGGTCAGGATGGGGGAGGGCGATTGGGAGACAATGAGGGACTGTTTTCTTTTTTTCAGAATTTAAGAACAAATTACGTCAGGGGACTGTTTTCTTTTTTCATAGGTACATTTGCAGCAATATTTCAGGACACTGGGGGTGGGCTCCCCAGTGTCACACAGTACTGAGGAGGTGACATAACCGGGAGCACTGGGAGTGGGCTCCCCAGTGTCCCACACTGGCATGGTTCTAGTGCTGACATGGGGATTGGGAACCCCGATGTCAATATATAGGGACACTAGGAGTGGGCTACTCAGTGTCCCACACTGGTGGGGGGGTGCTTCTACCGCCAACACGGGAACTAAGCACCCCGATGTCCAGCAAAAACATGTTTTCATTGTGCACAAAAGTGTGTATAGTGACTGGAGGGTGGTAAAAGGATTCCTTTCATGAGCTTGTTAAAGGATTCCTTTTTGTGAGCCGTTCCTTTTAGTGAGTCAATTCCTTTTCATCAGCACGCGAAAAGGAATTGGCTCACTTGCAGCGCAACTTGCTCATGAAAAAAGAAGTAAGCAAGTCAGGAAAAATGAATATAAATGCATAAAAAGCACCCTCTAAGGTTGCTGTGCCTAAAAACTACTTCAAAATCCATCTAAGGGAGCCCTGATGAACAAGATACATGTGTTGTTGTATCTAGTTAACTACATTTTTGTTGGATTTCACATTTTTTCAGAAAAAAAAAAACAAAATGGCGGCTCACGAAAAAGGAATTTTTCCTCATGAAAAAGGATTTTTGTTCTCGCAAAAGAGGAATGGTTTCGAAAGACTGAATCCTATCCTGAAAAGTGCTCCTCTGATTGAAAACAATAGGAAATGAAAAATGTTTATAACTTTACAGCTGATTAATATTTTTTCATAAAACGTGGCATGCCTGTTCTGTTGCCTAAGCTGGTTCTACCATAAACAAATTACACCAAAATTTCACACCATCTGGGTGCAGGGTGATGAGGAAAAAAACTGCAAAACAAAAATGACTTTACTGTATGACTTTTTGCACTGTCCGGATCTTAGAATCTGCACATTCAACTAGAACAAAACTTGCCACATCAAGAGATCTACCCCCACGGGATAGTGCATACCAAATTTTGTGCAAATCTATTGATCAGTTACAAATTTGTTAAAGTGCAAAATCTGAGGTTTAACATTAAACATGCTACTCAACCCTAACTATATGGATATACGGTATATATTCTTTGCAAAAAACAATGTTAATGCCTTGGGGGTCTTAAGCCTAACACTCACCCCATTCCATCACTAAATAAGCATAAATGTGTACAGTGAATGAAAATGGGGTGAGTGTTACACTTGAGACCCCCACGGCATACCTCACACCTGATTTTCTGCCTCCAGGGTGGGAGTAGGGTGTTAGGGCTGTAAACTCTGACGTCATATTTCCCTACTTTTGTTGCTGTATCCTGAACCCTATCTGATGCATTAACTTAGTTTTTTTTGCAAAGAATTTCCTTACTTTCTGAGATAGTGAAATCGCAGCGTTATTTGCCTGTGGGAGTGCAGGACCCTCCAGGCCCTGCATTCCCACCCATCTATAGTTTTTGAGATAGAGTAATCACATCCTTATTTGTCAGTGGGAGCTCAGGGCTCAAAGGGCCCTGTGCTGCCATGCCTCCATTGATGCTTATCTGTATGTTATTGTGGAAGAGCTCAGTGCTTCCATTCATAGGACAACAGTGACCAAATTGTCAGCATAGCTATCTTATTACCCCACCTCATGTACTGGGGGAGACAAATTTTCAAATTCACACCAAAACATAATTATACATGCAAAAAACACATTTTGGCCTGGATTTTAAAAATGACAGCTGTGCCATACATGAGGTGGGGGTAATAAGAAGGCTACATTGAAAATCTGGGGTCAAAATATTTAAAATTTCCAAAGTTATGAGCATGCATAGCAAAATTACAATGAATGGACATAACTTTGTACTTTAGCCATATTGTCACCCCAAATTTTTAACATAGCCTTCTTATGACCACACCTCATGAACAAAGTCAGGAACATTTTTCATGTCCCACCCGAAAGGTGATTTTGCCAACTGACTGTGATATCACCTTTTGGGTGGGAGTTGCACAATGACAGTTATAGTGTTCATGATGTGGGGTCCCCAAAAGGCTATGTTGAAAATTTAGGATCAAAAGGTCAAGAAATGGCTTAGTTATGCATAAAAATTGAAAAACCCATTGAAATTCATTGAATAGCATTTACCTTAGTTTCTCATATTGCAGTCGCCAGTTCCAGCAGCAAGACATGTCTTTGATTGGAGAGTGGCTCTCAAACCTGGGACCTGTTCAGGTGAGTGAGGGTATGTGGGGGATACTGGGGTGTGTGGGGGAAACTGATTGGCAAGAGACCATTTTTTATCAGGGAAAAAAGAAAAAAAAACACATTGATGGACGGTTTTCTTTCTTTCAGGAATGGACATGGCTGTGTGCCACTAGACATCAGGGACAAGGCAGCATGGGGACCACTAACCCACCACTATATGGGGATGACAATTGAGAGAGGGAGGAGGGGTCACTGAAGTACAATTTCTTTTTTTTTTGTATAAGGAGATTGTCATCAGAGAATGGGGGTAGGGGAGGGACCACTAGACTACCAGGGATAGTAATGTACAATGGGACAGCAATCATACAATGGGGAAGGGACCACTGGACTACCAGGGAGTGGATCAAAAACATCAGGGATAGAGATCAGAGAACAGGGGAGGGACCACTGGACAACCTGGAGTGGATCAAAAACATCGGGGACAGCAAAGGAGAATGGGGGGAGGACTACTGGACTACCAAGGAGTAGATCAAAAACATCGGGGACAGTGACCAGAGAACAGGGGAGGGACCACTAGTCTACCAGTAGTCTCTCTGGACCACTCATGTTCTTCTCTCACCTAAATGCCTGGGGTGGTCCTCTGCTAGCAGCACTTCCCCTCCTGCCCTGTTACTCTCCTCTCCTCTCCTCTCCTCCTTCAACCACCTTGCCATTATTCCTCCCTCCCATTCCCTCCACTGTTTTTCTTTTCTTCAGTTCTTCAGGTACTCTAGACAGTCCCTGTTCCAGCACTCCTAGCTAGTGATAGCTAGATACTGATAGGTAGATGGAGGGCTTTGGCACATGCCTCACCACTCCCTAGGCTCCTTCCTCTTCCTTACACTTATTCCTGCAAGTCTCTATGCCTGCTGCTTGTGCTTAATTGCTTTAGCTCCCCCAAGGCTGACTCCAAGGCTCCCCAAACTGAGCTACCTACCTCCCTGCATTCCTGCCAAGCCACCCCCTGTGTGTCTCACCACCCATGACCTTTACTTCTTCCCTTTCTCCAACCTATTAGCCCAGACAAAGCCTGCACCAGGATGTTCTATCACAGCCCTGTAAGTTCACCTGTGCTTCTACTGTTCTATCTGTTGCCTAGCCTCAGCTTTTTGTTATTCCTCTACCTCCTCTGTATCTTTGGAACTTTATCTCTGATTCATTGAGTCTCTTGCGTAGTTAGTTGTCCACTGTTTTTGAACTTTTACAATTTTTTGTAATTGTATCAGCTATGTAACCTCAGTTTTTTTTTTATTCTGGGATCTCTGTTACTGTAACTGATTGCTGTATTGTTGTGCTTGTTATTTGACATGGAACCTTCAAAAAAAGAGCATTTTTCTCAAAGGTGTTTTCCAAATGATAAATAAATAAATAAATAACTGGAGCACCAGAATGGCAATTGGAGAACAGGGGAGGGACCACTAGACTACCAGGATCATTACGGCAGCAGTGGGATGGCGAGCAGAGAACAGGGAAGTGGGGAGGGACCACTACATTACCAGGGGCATAACAGCAGTTGAAATCCCATGGATGTACAACCAAAAATCAATAAAAAATGGTAAAGAAAGCAATCTTTTTTTGTGACTCGTGATCTTTTTCGTTTGAACGAAAAAGGATCTTAGTGAGTGACGAAAAAAGATTTAAACCATGGGAAAATAACATTCCAGGATCATTTTGGTGCCAGACAACTGCAGAATCCAACTAACAGAGTTCCACTGAACAAGATCCACTTCCTGGTGTCCCTACAGCACATCATTTCCATGCGTTCTCAATATTTTTCTTAAAAAAGAGAAAAAAACTAAAAACAAGATGGCAGCTCACATAAAAGGATTTTTTTCTGGCAAAAAAGGATTGGCCCCTCATAAAAAAGAATCCTTTTTCATGAGGCCAAATCATTTGTCTAACTTTTTACCTCTATCCCTGAGTGTGATCTTCCCATTAAAAATAATGGGAATTTAAAAATTAAATAACTCTGCAGCAGATTAATATTTTTTCACCAAACAAATGCAAGGCAGTTCTATGACCCAAGCTGTTTCCACCATAAAAATTCATACCGAAATTCCACACCATCTGGGTGCAAGGTGATGAGGAAAAAACTAAAAAAGTGGTGACTTTTAAGATTTTTGCACTATCTGGATCTCCAAATCTGCACATCCAACTGGAACAAGTCTTGCCACACCAAGAGATGTACCAATGGGACAGTATATGCCAAATTTTGTGCAAATCCATTGATTGGTTGCAAAGTTATTAAAGTGCAAAGTTTGAGGTTTAACAAACATGCTAATCGACCCTATTATGGCACGACCGTGCCCCTATAATTATAGGGGTGCGGTCATGCCCCTATAGTTAGGGTTCAATTGTCACTGCAATGTTAAACTCAAAATTTTGCACTTCAATAATTTCACAACCGTTCAATCGATTCATATGAAATTTGACACTCCCCATCAGTGGCCAAAGATTCCTTCATGTGGCAAGTTTAATTCCTGTCAGATGTGTGGGTGACACGGAGTATCATAAAATGTGGAAAATTACCATGTTTTGTCAAATTCTTTGTCACACCACTGCAGAGCAATGGTTTGGGATTTTTTCATCTGAAATGTTTAGGGCAGAAAGGTTTTGGGTCACAGATGTGCCCTTTGAAGAATTGGTAAAAAAATATTAATCCATTCTAAAGTTATTACATTTAACATTTTCCCAATATTTTCAGTGGGAGCAGTTAGATGTCCCACTCGAAAAAGGATACTTTGTTGCAAATGAGTAATTCTTTGTAACAAATGGGAAATCCTTTTTCATGCAGCCACCATTTTGTCTTACAGTTAGCGAGGGAAACAAAATGAAATAGCTCAAAAAAATGATATGTTTATTTGAAACTGACATATGTAGCTTGCTTATCAGGATTCTGTCAGCTGGTTTCTGCAGTTAACTGTTGGACAAATGCCTTTGAATGTTTTTTTTTCACATAATAAATCTTTTTTCATGACTCATAATATGAAAAAAGATTCTTTTTCATATTGCGAGTCATGAAAAATTATCCTTTTTCATGATCAGAAAATCCTTTCCCTGGTGTCTAGTGGCACACCCACCCTCCGGTTGCCATCCCCTTTGTTACTTCAATTTTCCCTGTTGTCTAGTGGCACCCCCACCCACTGATTGCTATCTCCCTTTAAGAATATTGTTTCCCTGGTGTCTAGTGGCACCCCCTACCCTCTGATTTATGCTCCCTCATTAGTTCTCTTTTTTCCCTGGTGTCTAGTGGCACCCCCCACCCGCTGATGGCTTTCTCTGCCTGAAAAAAAGAAAATGGTCCTCAATGTTTTATGCCCTCTAAAACAAGAAAACGGTCCCTCACCAATCAGACACCCCGCACCCTCAGCTCTCACTTGGCACCCACCATCCACACCCCCAGTACACCCCCTTACACCCTCACTCACCTGAACAGGTCCAAGGTACGACGCCATCTGGGCCCTGTGCTCCCACCAGCAAATAAGAATATACTACTTGGCTGGAATCTCGGTATTTAGACAGTATGAGTCTTTTACCTTGTTTAAGTTATTTATTGATTACACAAGGGGTAATACAGTGATGGTAGGTGTCCATACCTAGGATTCTTAATAAGTGGCAATCCAGGTCATTCTCATATCTCTGGGTCCTTTCTGTCTTGGGTGGTCATTGGTCCAATATCCAATAAATGAGATGACTTGGGTGGGTATTAGTGGCCTGTCTTTTCACAGGTGGTTCCAAGCCCCTTCTTGTTAACCATAAGTTTTTAAGTTAGATCAAGTGGGATGGAGAGCCATAACCGTGCTTGCCAGAGGATATCTAACAATTAAGGGCAGTGTCAGCATTCCCCTACCTCTCGGCTTCCTTTAAGCAGAGCTCTTTCTTAAAGAGCAGCAGATGCCTTCTGGCGCACTTTAACAAAACATAATATTTAGACACAGTTCAGCTTGTAATTTACATTAGTTCTGTATTCCTCCTCCCCATTATTTATTACTGGTGTAATGTACATGACAACAGGATCTTTGCTTCTGAAGAGTTCATCTATTCCTATTGCTTTCTCCCTACCTGAAGTTATAATGCACTGCTTGTGACATCATAGTTACTCCCAAGCAACAGATTGTGATGTCACAACAGATGATTGTGACTTGAAGAAGGGAGTAAGCTAAAGAAGCAGATGAACTCTAAGATATAAAGATCATGTATTGATGCAAATGTCCTCAGTAATAAATAATGTGGAGGAGAAATCTATAGAATATATATGGAATGCAAGCTGAATTGTACCTAAATATCATGTTTTTTAAAGTTTTCTTTTAGACATCTGTAGCTCTTTAACACTGGAAACTCTCCCCCCCCCCCATTGTTACATTACAGACTCTGACATCAACATTTAAATAGCGTATCTATAAAAAAGAAAAACAGTATTAACACACTGATGAAGCAGCTCTATTGTGGATGAGTTATCATAGTTCACAGCCATGTTTCTGATGTTGAATGTATTTGAGGGTTCAGAGGCAATAAATCTTATTTCCGCATGGTGAGGGACAGAGTAGTGTAGGAAGGGTATTCTTCAGAAGCACCTGTGATAAGCATTATCCAGAGAGAAAATTTCATGGAGAGTTCTCAGTCCCACAAATAAGGTACAGGATTGCCTGAGGTGTGGGTAGTATAGTCAATGGGTGGCCCCTATGGTAGTGTACTTGTTGAAATGGAATGATTAATGCAGTCAACTTTGCTTGCTGCTGGAAATACACTGTGGCTCCAAAAATGTACCCTTCCCTTGTTATCCTTCTCAGCTTGCCACATCCCCAGGCACCTTGGATCAGGTTTCTCCCCTCTGATTAGCATAGAGACTCCTGCTGAGGTGGAAACAGAAACAAAGAATGAAAGTGTTCACAGGGATTTGAAGTTCCAGTAAGTGAATAGCTGATATGGATTGCTTTGTTTCTTGGGTGGCAGGAGTTTTAAAGCGATTATGGGGTTAGCATTATTTTGAGATTTAGTAGTATCTCCACAGGCTGGTTTAAACAGACAGCTATGAGAGCTTCCATATTTGAATAGAGAAATCTGGGCTCCCCTTCCCCATTGTTGCATTATAGACTCAAATGTCAACATTCTAACAGAGCATCTATACAAAAGAACAAAGGTATTGACACAATAGTGAGGCAGCGTTATTGTTGAGGAATCACCATAGTTCACAGCCATGTCTCTTGTGTTGAATGTACAGGTATATGAGGGTTCAGAGTCCGTAAATGTTATTTCTGCATGGTGTTGGAGAGGATATGGCAGGAATGTGTATTCTACAGAGGTGCTGGTTATAAGTATATGGAGGGAAAATTCCATGGAGAGTTCTCAGTCCCACTAGTAAGGTAGGGTTTGCCTGAGGAGGGAGTTGTAGTGTTGGCGGAAGGCCATTATGATAGTGCATTTGCTGACTCAAAATGATTGATGCAGCTCATTTTACTTGCTGCTGGCAATGGTTTGTGGCTCCAAATACTGGCCATTCAGTTGTTATCCTTCCCGGCTTGATATGTTCCCAGGCACCATGGATTAGGTTTCTCACCTATGGTTTGCATGGAAACTCCCACCAAGGTGAAAACAAAGAAGCAAAGAATGGAAGTATTCAAGGGGGTTTAAATTCTGATAAATGAGCAGCTGATATGGATTGCACTGCTTCTTGGACATTAGGAGTGTGAAAGGGGCTAAGGGGTTGGCATTACTTCAATATTTAGTTGTATTCCCACAGGCTGACTTTAGCAATATCCTAAGAGCACCTTTAAAATTGAATAGAGAGATTTGGGCTATAAAGCATCACAAATGGGGTGGAAAAAAGGCTCTATCGCCATTATCCCACTCCAGCCCATTATGCTGTGGTGTAAGCCATTCCTTATGGTCATTGCTTAGTTGGTTTGAGTTATCATTAAACTCACCCATTGGCACTCGAGTACAGTTCACTAGCATCTGGCCACACATTTGTTAGTGCATTACTCATACTTCCACCTGAATCAGTAGTTAATATCTTGCTCTAAATGGGGTGCAGTACTTATATAAAAAAGTATATGATTACCTTAGTCTAGAAGAGTTCTGGGAAGATATGTTGCAGATCTTTTTTTGGCTTGATATGCCATGAGGTAGTTTAGCTGGCCATTTTTTGTAAAGACTATTAGTTTGGCTGGGTAATGCAAGTGGAATCTAACTTGCACAGCCAACAGCTTATTGAGGATATGGCGATACTCTGCTCACTTGCCCATTACTTGACAAGATGCCGGCAAAGGGAAAATGATTGTCCCCTCATGAAAAAGAATATTTTTTTGTGACTCGTGCTATGAAAAAGGAATCTTTTTTTCATATAATGAGTCATGAAAAAAGATTTGTAATCTTGAAAAATAACATTTGAAGGCCATTGGCCCCATATTCAAAAGTCACAGGCTGCATCGTGCAAGTGCTTGCGCTGTGCAACTGAGATGCGCCGGCACAAAATAATGGCATAGTCAAACATTGCACCATAAGATGTGATCATGCATGTCTGGCTGAATATCCCAAACATGCATGATCGCGCAGTGGCAAATGCGCTGTGTGGCAGGTGACCTGGGATCTGTGGGGAAATGCGTGATGCAAAGCCACTTGTGCAGTGCGCAGAACTGCAATAGTCAGCTGGGATATGCAAATGACCTCATTGCACATTCCGATCCCATTTCCCATATGCGCAGCTCATTACGGGAATGTATTCAGGCCATTTGCATTCCCAAGGCATCCGCAGTTCCAGCTTTGCAGGGTTGCCCCACAACTCCACAAATGTGAATGGGAGGTACTGCAGCATAGCAGACAGGCATGATGGAATGTTTGTATGTGTGGGTGGACTGCATTTGCCTGGATGCAGTGCTATTACCCATAGCCATGTACAGGGTTGGGCTGGGGTACAGGGGGCTCACCTGGACAGTGGCCACATGGCCCCACCTGTACAAGCAACAGGGGAGGGCACAAGGTGACACAGTCTGATTGGTATGCCACATGCATGTGATACACCAGCTCCATATGCAGCATACAGTCACATGCAGTGCCCCACACTCCCCCGTATGAGAGGAACATGGTGATAATTGCAAGGAATGGCAGTGTGCAGAAGGTGACCAGGTACCCAAGTGGGTGGGTCCCACCTGTGTGCACCTATGGTGTATCACCATTGGCATGTGCCACAGGTCAGTCGCTGGCCCATGTCGTGCTGCCACTAGTACCACCAGGCTACCTGGGCACTATTGCCGCAGACATCACCCTGGGTGCATGCCACCACTGGGGGGCCCCCCTGCAGGCCAAATGGGTGCAGGTCATGGCCCCTGATACATGTTCTGCAGTGTGACTGTCTGCTCTGCTGGTGTGCTTGGGAGGTACCCAACAGCATTGGCATGTGGCAGCTGGGTGTCCATGTCCTGGAGTGGTGTGGGGGATGGCTCTCTGGGCAGTACCCATGGTGTGCTGGCACCTCTGGCTTTGGGTACATCCATCCTGGCATGACTGCTGTGTGTGAGTGCCTGGAGCACATAATGGTGCACCTCCAAGGGCTGTCTTAGGGTCACCTGTCTGCAGTTCTGCAGCCTGCCTATGGGTGACCGGTCACTTTAGGCCATCCCCTGACATGCCTAACTTTGTGTGGAGCATGTTTGAGATGCACGGCAGATGCGCCACAAATTTTGGCTGAATATACGAATGCGCGGCATATTCATGTACACACCCACTTTTTTGCACTGCATACATTATATCTGCACAATTGCACATTCAGAAATGTGCAACACATCTCTCCCTTTTGAATATTAAAGTTCTGTGCAGTTTCTGAGATGCGCTGCGAATCACCATTTTGGGCCATGCATCTCCTCTGAAAATGTGGGCCCATTTCTCTAACAGTTAAGTACAGAATCCAGCTAAGGGGGTACCAGTTAGCAAGCTACATCTGTTAATTGCTCTCCAGAATGTCATATTTGTGGTTTTCCAAATTTGAATTTTTTGGGAAAAACAGAAAACAAGATGGTGGAACACAAAAAAATATTCTTTCCCTGATGAAAAAGGATCCTCCATGTGAAAACTTCATACAGCTATTTTGAAGTACTTACTGAGCATGCTCAGAACCCACATTTTTAAAATGTAATCACTTTTGAACAGATTAATATTTTTTCACCAAACCACAATAGAAAATCCTTCTGAACCAAGGCCTTCCTACCCTGAAAATTTCAGACTGAAATTCCAAACCGTCTGGGCCCTATGCAATGGCAAAAAAAAAAAACACAGCAAAAAAACAGCAATCTTTTACATTTCTTCACTATCTGCATCACAGAATCCGTACATCCAACTGAAACAAAACTTGGCACATTAAGAGACCTACCCCATGAAACTACACATGCAAAATATCGTGTACATCTGTTGAACGGTTGTGAAGATATTAAAGTGTAAATATTGGGGTTTAACATTAAAGTGCCTGCTCAACCCTAATTATAGTGGTGCTACTGCACCTCTATAATATATAGATACAGTAGATTGATATAATATATAAATAATAGAGGCATGACAGCACCTGTGTGTTAGTGTTGAGTTACTGTTTTTGTCAAAAATAAGGTTTTTGACAGCTGATATCTTGCCAGTCTTAGCCCATGGGACTTCGTATATGGTGCACACTTTCCCAGTCCTATGACTAATTCTTTGTCAAGGTTGGAGCAAATCAGTTTGGTGGTTCAGCAGTTATTCATTTGTGAAATTATGTAGAGAAAAAAAGGTGCAGAATCCCCAAACTCAGTTTATTTTTGCCATGAGAGAGTGAAAAAACTAGACCAGTTTAAATTATGAAATTTATAGGTTCATTAGATCTGGTCCCAGAATAGTTTTTTATGTGGTTTGAAAATCATTTTTTTTTTCATTTTTAAGTTATAAGATTTTAAACTGAAGTACAAGAACAAATTTGCTTGAAAAAAGGCTAAGAAAAGTGCAAACATACTGTATTTTTGGTGTTATATTTGTGCTGAGACAAAAAACTTCTAAATCTATGAACTCAAAAGGGCCCAGTGCAAAGCAAGTTAGGACTCTGCTTTCTCAAACAGTAAAGAAATTAATTGTTTAAAACTACATTAGTGCATCATTAGGGTTACAAAGCCACAAAAGGAGGGACATGTGGTGTTAGGGATGTATCAACACTAATAACCACCCCCTTCCCCTAGGCACTAGCCTTGTGACCCAATGCAAATCTACATGTCCAGGGCCATGTTTCATTGGTCTGCTGCTTCAAGTTAGTCTTTGGCCCTGTAAAAAGAAAGTTAAGAGTGATGGTGTTCTTTGTGCTGGGCCTTGTCTGAAGCACCAGACCTCTGGGGTACGGCTCCATATCTGTAGCTTGAAGCAGCAGACATGTGACCACAGGGTTGGGGTCTGGGGGAGGAGGTTGGGTGTTAGAGTTGAAACACCTTAATATCACATTTCTGGAACCTTAATGATGCATTTATGTGTGTGTGTGTGTGTGTGTGTGTGTTTACAGTGAATACCTCTAAAGCATATCAGCTAAAGTTGTGTTGTAATGGTACATTGATTATTCAACTAACAAGTTGACATGTTGTATATAAATTGATATTGTTTATATTTCATTTTTTTTTCTGTAACAGTGTAACATTTTGTGTGATTTGTAACTGTAGAGGACACCATTGTAAACAAGCTTTTGCTCAATGGTTTTGTTCTGAATAATATATACAGTATGTATATAAATATCTATATATCTATATATATATATATATATATATATATATATTCATTGCAAAAAAACTCTGTTAATGCATCAGTTACGGTTTCTACTACAGCGACAAAAGTTTGGAAATTTGGTGTTAGGGTTCTAAACCCTAACTCTGCATCCTCCCCCCACACACACACACATACGCAAGCAGGGGAAGGGCCAAGGCAACACAACCAATCAGAGACAAACATCAAAAGGTAACAGAAAGAACATACAACTCTCTAAAGGTACTACAAGAGACATCCATCATCATGGTCCCCCAACTGTATGAGTTCTGCTGCCATTCTAGTGCCTTGGGGTTACACACACATGCTGGGCAACCATAGTCGATGGCCCACACTATGCGTTGTTGTGCTACAAAGATCAATAACAAGTATTAAGCAGATGCCTATGTTTCAATAGTTAACAAATGACATAGAAACATAGAAACATAGAAGTTGATGGCAGATAAGGACAGCAAGACCTATCTGGTCTGCCCATTTTTCTACCTTATGAATGTGTCATAGGCCTGTACTCTGTCAATGTCCTATCTATTCATACTCATCTTTTTTGCTCCCTTATGCCTATACCATGCCTGTTTGAAGCCCTGCACTGTATTCATATCCACCACTTCCTGAGGTAGGCTGTTCCATACATCCACCATCCTTTCTGTGAAAAAGAACTTCCTCACATTCCCCCTTAATCGGCCTCCCTCTAATCTCATGCTGTGTCCTCTTGTCCTGCTATTTTTCTTATATTGAAACATGCTAGATGATGACAAAACACATAGTATGTTTTTTTCCTGATATCTA
Source organism: Neoceratodus forsteri (assembly GCA_016271365.2). Lineage (NCBI taxonomy): Eukaryota > Metazoa > Chordata > Ceratodontiformes > Ceratodontidae > Neoceratodus > Neoceratodus forsteri. The sequence goes on from CM057453.1 coordinate 1,881,962, forward strand.
TGCTGAAAATGAGTTTGATAAGCCTCCCAACAGTTATTGAATGTTTAAATGTTTTTTGTTCTGATTAAGTTACTTGGTCCTAATAACAAAGGGTAATAATAAAAGTATTTTTGCTACTACAGTTTACAAGTAACATGTGAAAGCAACTGTGGTGACTTCCAAAGCTAATCATAACATGTTGCTAATGAGTATTTCCAGGTAACACAGTACTATAAGAAGATATGATGGTGCTAGTTTCATAGCTGATCAGTATTAATAAAGTATTATTTACCTGCAAGCTGTATGTTAACACATGCCTATGTGGTAGCAGTGATACCTGCAGTGAAACAATTGTTGAACCACATAAAAATCAATATGTAAAAAGTTGTACAGACTAAGTTTGATTGTATGAAGAAGATATGCCAGCATTAATGTGTTATCATACTGTTCTGGTAGTATAGAGTCGATCATATTGTATTTATTATTTGCATTGCATAGTGTGATGCAAAATGAGTACAGTGTTGTGATTATTGTGATTACAGATGTGACTGACTCATACCTTATCTGATGATATTAGAATGAAGTTTTGATACAGAGTGATATAATTGTATTGAATACAAAGATTGTATATCATTACTTGAATAAGACTTTGTATTTTGAATCAGACTCATACTGTTTAGTATCATATGATGTTGGTGCCTTTAGCATGTCATGACATAGCAGTAACACATGTATTCGATGATTGATGTAGTAAATGTTGTCAAACCTAATTGTATTATAGCACCACACATGGCAAGCAGTTGTAATTGATGGCTGAAGCTGCCAACATTTTCAAACAATGAAACATATTTGTTACTGATAGTTCTTTTTAACCATGTTCAGTCAATGGTCATTATGAAGTAATGATAACAATAGATGTCTTATACTACTGCAATATTATAATTAGTGTTCTGATATGAGATTTTCATATGAGTACAGGTTTTTCACTTATTGAGGTACAATGTCCAGTGTTGTAATTGAGCAATAAGGCATAACGGGGGGTTATGGTGGAATAACGGCCCACATTGGGTAGGTTGAAGCACGAGGCATAGCCGAGTGCTTCCACCAGTGACCACTATCCGACCACCCCTGGAGTGCCTTATTGTGATTATGAAATGGGTCATTTTTAGTAAATTTTATGCATTTTTTAAACATATTACTTTCAGCTGGGCTGTTATGCTGTGATAACAGACCAGCAGAAAGCAGCTGTAAGCCAAACAAAATTCAGTATTCTTTCTACCCATTTCATACCACACATTTGAGTAGACACTTTCACAGGCTTTAGCCATACACCATGATACAGTGAGTCATGTGAGCCATCCCCCATGGTTACCCAACATGCGTGTGTACCCCCAAGGCACTGGGATGGCAGCAGAACTCATACAGTTGGTGGACCATGATCTCTTGTAGTACATTTAGAGAGTTGTATGTTCTTTCTGTTACCTGATGATGGTTGTCTGTGATTGGTTGTGTTACTTTGGCCCTTCCCCTTTTGCATATGTGTGTGTGTGTGTGAGGTGGGATGGGGTGGAGGTGGGGAGAAATACAGAGTTAGGGTTTTGAACCCTTACACTGAATTTCAAAGTTTTGTTGCTGTAGTAGAAACCCTAACCGATGCATTTAGCAGAGTTTTTTGCAATGAATTTTCCTTCTTTTTGAGAAAGTGTAATGTAACTGTGATGAGTTTGTAGGAGCGCAGGCCCTCCGGGCCCTGTGCTCCGACAATGCTAGCAATTCTTCTGCATAGTGGTGTCTTATTAACCATACTGACAAACTTACAAACATTTGGTTGCAGTGGTCCAAATAGTAACTGTTGGTTCAAAATATTAGTAAACTGTAAATTCCCTTTGTTTTACAGCTGTTGTACATTTTCTTTGTGTCACTGAATGTCATGTACTATTAATTGAATCAGACATTTGAGCATAGTTTTTTGTAGCAACGACACATACAGTGCTTAATATTAATGCGCAATAATAATTGACGTATTCATTTTTTTGAACTGTTATCAATTTTTTAAAATTAATAATTACCCACAGATGACAGAAGTATCCATAGTAACAGAGTATGATTTTTTCGTAAAGATTTGCTACTGTGTTGCAGTGATTTACTCTTGTTGCAATTAAAATACAATTGTCAAACCTTTTAGCATGATCACACTGTTCTAGTTAAGTATGATAAATACATGTATTAAAATACAGTGTATTTATATTGTATACGGTATATAAAAAAACAAAGCATAAATACTATCACTGTGATCTTATGGATAAGTGAAACACATAATACATGTAAGTAAGGTTAAAAAGTATTTATTTCCAAGTTAATAATTGATTAAAAGGGCCAAATTGAAAGCCACATTGAGAAACACAGTCAGCCTCACAGTGCAATACTGAAAAATAATCTGTGAAATTTGTTAATGTAAAACATACACTTAATATTGTGTTATATGTATGTGTGAAGCATGTCTTGTTGTGTATAAAGTAAACATAAGGTAATCACAGCATACTACAGACACTTGTGATTAGTGTAAATTTTACTTTTATATTAATATTGTCACTATGAGGCTGATAGTGTTAATGTTCCTGGAGTGGGCAAAAAACCAAATGCTACATGTGTAACAAGAACCAAATTAATGAATAAGCAGTGCAACCAAAGAATGTACAAGAACGTACGATAGTATTTATACAAACATACATAAACATATGAATATATATATATATATATATATAGAAATGTATATATTATGGTAGCACAGTAGTGCTACCATAGTTAAGGTTGAGGAGCCCTTCTAAGGTTAAAGGGTCAAATTTTGCACCGTAATAACTTTGGCACCATTTTACAGATTTGCCAGACATTTAGAATGCATGATCAAGAACCATACACCTGCCAAGTTTTGTACCGGTCGCAGATACGGCTGCGGAGTTATTAAGCATGATCTGCGTGCGCATTTACGCTATTTGGTGAATTCTTTGCTGTTGCCTACAGGTCGCACATTTTGAGCCAGTGGTCCAAAATCTTCAGGGAATGTGCGGCTGGGGTGCCCAATGTGCCTTTTGAAGATTTTGTGAAAAAATATTAAACGGTTCAAAAGTTATTCAAAAAACAAGTTCCCATTATAAGTCAATGGGAAACGTTAACAAAAAGTTTGAAAGTGTCACAAATGCAGTTTTTACTTTTGCAAACGGCCCTTTTACTTTCTCAAATCCACCATTTTGTTTTCAGTTGGTGATCAGAAAATTGCTTGGCATTTAAATTTGGGACCCTCTAGCAATCTAATTCTTTTGTATTCACCTAGTCGGACCCTGAGGATGCTAGGCATGTCTATTTTGGGGTAAAACACCCCAGAAATATGTTTTTCAAATTTATGGAAAAAGTACTTTCACAAAGTACTTTTGCACTTGCGACACTGTTGAATGAATTTACGAAAGCTTTCGCAAAGTTCAACAGTACTTTTCCAGGCTATGGCAAAATGACAGCAATTCTTTGCCACCCTGCTGCAAAAGAATGGTTTGCTCTTTTGGGCTGAAATTTGGAAGGAACGCAGCCAACATCTCACAGATGTGCCTTTCACTGTTTTAGTGAAAAAATATTACAGGGCACCAAAGTTATGACACTCCAAATTTGACACTTTTTCCCATAGGATAACATTACGGCGTCTGCCGCATTACAGGAATCCTTTGCCGTCCTGCTGCAAAATAATGGTTTGGTCTTTTGGGCTGAAATTTGGAGGGAAGAAAGACAGCATCCCACTGATGTGCCTTTTAGTGGTTTGGTGAAAAAATATTACAGGGTGGCACAGTGACGGAACTCCAAAGTTTACACTTTTTCCCATTGGATAACATTACGGCGTCCGTCGCGCCTTTTGGGGCCCGTATCTCGGAAACGGTTCGAGATACGGAATTTTCATTACAAAAATACTTAGCCCCCCCAACCAGGGGCTAAATACAAAACTAGCCAGGAAAGTCATAATTCATATGAAATTTAAATTTTTTTTCTACGTCGTACGGTTCCTGCGATATAAGCAATTTAATATTCCAAGTCCTCATTTTCTGCTCCGAGGTCCATTGTTATGTATACATTCTTCGTTTTCACTTCATTTTCCAGTGCATTTTTTGGGGAAAAGAAGGGTGTGCCCTTTCATTACTGTGCCAGTTAGCGTTTCCAGTTGCATTTCCGTTACCGTTTGCGGCACTGTTACCATCTACGCCACCGTGTGCGTTACGGTTTGTGTTTTTGCTTGCATTTACGTTTGCGTTTCTGTGTTGTTTGATGTTATTGTTGCTGTTACCATTACCTGTTTCATTTACAAATGTGGTACCATGCACATGCATTACGGTTTGCATTTCCGTACGCGCTTGCATTTCTGTTTCGTTTCTGTTTCCCTTGGCATTATTTTTGCTGTTACTGTTACCATTTGTGCTTACAATTGTGATATCATGACCATGCATGTAACGTTTGCGTTTCTGTACTAAGCTTGCATTTGCATTTTTTTTGTTTGGCGTTATTGGTTTCAAGGTTGCATAGACCGAATAGTAATGAATTGGTGAGATCCTTACGCCTATGGGTTCTTTGATCGAGTAATGCCAAATTTCAGGCAACTATAATGAGTTGCAGAAAAGAGATGGTGCAAAGTTTTGATGATGGGTCTTCAACCCTAACTATGGCACGGTAGCTAGGGCTGCTGAGGAGCCTACTTATGTTATTAAACCCTGGGGTCTTTGCACCTTAATAACTTTGCAAACTGCATGACAGATTTAGCTGAAATTTGGAATACACAATCAAGGGCCATAGGCCTTGGGATCTGCCAAGTTTCATAGTGGTCGGATATACGGCTGCGGAGTTATTAAGCATGATCTGTGTGTGCGTTTATGCCTTTTCTGGAATTCTATGGTTGCGCCTACAGGTCGTACGGTTTGTGCGACTGGTCTGAAATCTTCAGGGAATGTGTGGCCAGGGTCTCCGATGTGCCTTTTGAAGATTTCGTGAAAAAATATTAAACGGTTCAAAAGTTATTCAAAACAGTTTCCCATTATAAGTCAATGGAAAAGTTAAAAGTTCAACACTTTCAAGAATGCATTTTTACTTTCGAAAATGGGCCTGTTACTTCTACAAATTGGCCTATTTTGTTTTCAGTTGGTGATCAGAAAAATGGTTGGTATTTAAATTTGGGACCCCTAGCAACCTAATTATTTTTGTATTCACCTAGTTAACCCCTGAGGATGCTTGCTATGTCTTTATTTTGTGGTAAAACACCCCAGAAATATGTTTTTCAAATTTCTGAAAAAGTACTTTCAATAAATTTCGGTGTTTCATGAAAGTGTCGAACTTTTTGCTGAAAGCTTTCGCAAATTGCGACAGTAATTTTCCATCTGTGGGACAGTGACAGTGATTCTTTGGCACTGCGCTGCAAAAGAACGGTTTGGAGTTTTGGGCTGAAATTTGGAGGAAACGGAGCTGACATCTCACAGATGTGCCTTTCAGTGTTGTATTGAAAAAATATTACACTATGGCAAAGTTACGGCACTCCAAAGTTGACGGTTTTTCCCATAGGATAACATTACGGCGCCCGACGCATTACAGAATTCCTTTGGCACCCTGCTGCAAAATAACGGTTTGGTCTTTTTTCCTGAAATTTGGAGGGAAGACAGCCAACAGCCCACAGATGTGCCTTTCAGTAGTTTTGCGAAAATATCACACGGGCGGCAAAGTTACGGCACTCCAAAGTTGATGGTTTTCCCATAGGATAACATTACGGCATTCGCCACAAGTTTGGGCCGGTGATCTCGAAACGTAAAGTAGATAATGGACTTTTCATCTGAAAATTTCTTAGCCCCCAATGAGGCTAAGATTCAAATTAGCCAGGACAGTTGTAAATAATATGACTTTTAAATTTTTTTCTACGTCGTACGGTTCCTGAGAGATATAATGTATTTAGTATTCCAAGATCTCATTTTCATGCTCGATACTCATTATTAAGCATATATTATTTGTACTCACTGTCTTTCTCTATGCAGGTTTTGGGAAAACCAGCCTGTGCGCTTACATTACTGTTACTGTTGCCCTCTTTCCGCTTATGTTCCGCATCTGCTTCACTTACCATTGACTTCTGTGCCACCATGTGCTATCCTTTGCGCTTTCATTTGGCGCTTGTGTTTCTGTTATTTTTTGCCATTTCTCTCTACAGTACTGTTTATCTTTCTGTTTCACTTTACGTCACCATGCCCATTGACATTTCTGTTTGCAGGCACCATGTTACTATGTGACAAGACATCACGTGGCAGACCATTACCGTCTACGCCACCATGTGCGTTACCCTTTCTGTTCTCATTCGCACTTGTGTTACCATGTGCACCACTGTTAGCATTTCTGTTTGTGTTGCTGTCCCTGTTAGTATGCCACAAGACATTATGTGGTGGAGGCCCCGCGCTCCCACCGCTGTATTACATTCACTATTTCTCGTTATCATTCTCAAAAAGAAGGGAAATTAGAGACAAAAAACTCCATTTAATGCATTAGTTAGGGTTGTTCCACAGCGACAAAAGTGAGGAAATTGCAGTTAGGGTTGAAAACCCCTCTTGCACCCCACCCACCCCCAACCGGCATTGGGGTGTGCATTGGACTGGTGGGTCCTAACTCTCACCCCATTCTCCTATACTTCTGCTGCTTTACACATGTCATGGGGTGAGAGTTAGGGCTGATGATCCCAATGCACATCCCAATGCCACCACGCGGCGTCATCCTTTTGCGTTTTCATTTGCGCTTGCGTTTCTGTTACTTTTCGCCATTTGTGTGTACTGTACTGTTTCTCTTTCTGTTTCACTTTGCTCACCATGCCCATTGACATTGCCATTTATTGGCACCATTTTACTATGTGACAAAGACATCACATGGCACACTGCTCTGTCTTACGCCACGTGCAAAGTATTCTTTCTGTTCTCATTTGGCGCTTTGTGTTACCATGTGTGCCACTGTTAAGTATTTCTGCGTATGCTGCTCCTGTTACTATGCCACAAGATCGCGCTCCCGCCACCGCATTACATTCACTATTTCTCATTATCATTTTCAAAAAGAAGGGAAATTAGAGGCAAAAAACTCCATTTGATGCATTAGTTAGGGTTGTTCCACAGCGACATAAGTGAGAAAATTCACTGTTAGGGTTGAAAACCCTAACTCCGAATCCACCCCCAGCACCACACACACACACAGACACACACACACATTCAAGTATGGGGGAGGACCAAGTCAACACAACCAATGACAGACATCCAGCAGCAGGTGACAGAAATAACAAACAATTGTCTAAATGTACTACGAGACATCCCCACCCACCTGACCAGGTACTGCATGCTCAGTGGAGATCAACAGCAAAACTGAGACCATGTACACCAAACGTACACATCCCTGATTGCTGCTGCACACAACATACCACACTTAGTAGTTGCATGGCCTTACCTACCGATGCCCCACACCAGACCACACCACCTGTGATGGGCCACCTGAGCAATAGAGTTCAGCAAAACCAAGGAGTTGTACAGGTACAATATCTCTGATTATAACTAGGGTTTGAGAAATGCAGCTTTCTAATTGACTGTAAACATTGTAACAGCCTTATGTTTCGTTTTTATTAACATACATGTAGAGCCTAACCATATGATGAACATGGTTTAATGTTGTTTAAAAAACAGTTCTATTATGATAGCAATAAGCCACTCCCAGGTATTATGTTAATGGTCAGTTTATCACTGTCTAGCGACATGTGGCACTCGGCCACGCCTCATTCAACATTAAACCCCTACAGGGTGATTAACAGACCATTTAACATAACTGTTGGTCATGCCTTATTGCTTAATTGTCTTTATGGGTAGGTACTCTCCCTCTGCTAGGCACTGCAACAGCTTTGCAACACAGCGTCCCACCCAGTTACACCATACACTGTCTAGTTACTGGAGAATGGCTGTGAATATGAACTCATGAAGATGAACAGTGTAACTTGATCATTGCAGCCATCGAAACTCTAGTGTGATTATAACTGACAGAGTCAGTGATAGAGGATAACCCCTGCTGTCCTAGTACACTTACCCCATTGTGAGTTAAATCAATACTAAAAGACATTCTGTTTATATCTACACCATACCTACCTGATTCCTGTTGTACCACAATTAACATAGTTATCACTTTGATAGCATCAGTGACAGAAGTGTGGCAAACCCAAACAGTAGGCATACAACCTGAGTATGAAACAACTGTTAAAAAAAATCACACCGTGTCCATAAGTGGCATAGATCACTCATTGCAACAATAGTAAATGTATTACTATTTGAATAAGTTAGTCATCACTGATGCAATGAGATTGTCTTTATCAGGTACAACATACTCAGTAAGTGCCTACAGGAAAATCTATCCTATATACATCTCCGATACAGGTACATCATTGTTGGCTCAGTAGTGCTATGATATTTAGAAGTTGCTTGGCCTGATCCATGCAATTACAATGTTTCTTACAAAGAATACTTACTGCATCTTTAGTATTGAAACACACTGAAGGTCTATGTATGTACATCAGCAGTACACCTTCATCAGTAAGAATGCATGTGATACTGGCAGTACGAATTTCACAGTGTTGAACAGGCAATGCTTTTCCATACGTTTACATCAGCCTCTCTATGTTGAGTAAACCATTGCAGTAAATGTACTATTATGTAAATCACCTACTAAATGTATCACTACTTTTATCTTGAGCATGCTAGTGTCTTGTAGTTAATTTTTGTGCTTCTCTTAATTAATGTATACTCACTAGTGTTAAAACCTTTCTACAACTGTCGTCATGCACCTTCAGCATTTATATTGAATAACGGCACAGTACCAGTTGTGGTGTGGTGTGGGGCATCGGTAGGTAAGGCCATGCAACTACTAAGTGTGGTATGCTTGCAGCTGCAATCAGGGATGTGTACGTTTGGGTACATGGCCTCAGTTTTGCTGTTGATCTCCACTGAGCATGCAATACCTGGTCAGGTGGGTGGGGATGTCTCGTGAGTACATTTAGACAATTGTTTGTTATTTCTGTCACCTGCTGCTGGATGTCTGTCATTGGTTGTGTTGACTTGGTCCTCCCCCATACTTGAATGTGTGTGTGTGTGTGTGTGTGTGTGGTGCTGGGGGTGAATGGTGTTAGGGTTTTCAACCCAACTGCAATTTCTCACTTTGTCACTGTGGAACAACCCTAACTAATGCATCAAACAGAGTTTTTTGCCTCTAATATTTATATATATACTGTATATATTATGGTAGAGGAGCCATTTACATGTTAAACCTAATATTTTGCACCTTAATAACTTTGCAACTGTTCAACGGATTTGCCTGAAATTTGGCATACATAATCAAGACCTATACACCTTGGGATCTGCCAAGTTTTGTACTGGTCAGATTTATGGTTGCAGAGTTATTAAGCATGATCTGCGTGTGCGTTTACGCTTTTTTTGGAATTCTATGGTCACGCCTACAGGTCGCACGGTTTGCACGACCAGTTCAAAATCTTAAGGGAACAAGCGGCCGGGGTCCCTGATGTGCCTTTCAAAGATTTCATGAAAAAATATTAAATGGTTCAAAAGTTATTCAAAAAACAAGTTCCCATTATAAGTCAATGTGAAAAGTTAAAAAGTTTGAGTGTCGCAATGCAGTTTTACTTTCTCGAAATGGCCCTTTACTGTTGCAAATCCACCATTTTGTTTTCAGTTAGTGATCAGAAAATGCTTGGCATTTAAATTTGGGACCCTCTAGCAACCTAATTCTTTTGTATTCACCTAGTCGGACCCTGAGGATGCTAGCCATGTCTTTATTTTGGGGTAAAACACCCCAGAAATATGTTTTCATTTTTCTGGAAAAAGTACTTTCGCAAAGTACTTTCGCACTTGCGACACTGTCGAATTAATTTGCGAAAGCTTTCGCAAATTGTGACAGTACTTTTCTAGGCTGTGGGAAAATGACAGCAATTCTTTGGCACACCGCTGCAAAAGAACGGTTTGGTGTTTTGGACTGAAATTTGGAGGGATCGCAGCCGGCATCTCACAGATGTGCCTTTCAGTGTTTTGTTGAAAAAATAAATTACACGGTGGCAAAGTTACAGCACTCTAAAATTGACGCTTTTTCCCATAGGATAACATTACGGCGTCCGACGCATTGCAGCAATCCTTTGGCGCCCTGCTGCAAAATAACGGTTTGGTCTTTTGGGCTGAAATTTGGAGGGAAGACAGCCAACATCTCACAGATTTGCTTTTTAGTGGTTTTGGAGCCAATGTTATGGCACTCCGAACTTCTCTTTTTTTCCCATATGATAACATTACGGCATTCGCCGCGCCATTCAGGGCCGGTATCTCAAAAACGGTGCGAGATACGGACTTTTCATCAGAAAAATACTAACTAGCCAGGAAAGTCATAAATCATATGACTTTTATATTTTTTTTCTACGTCGTACGGTTCCTGAGATATAAGCAATTTAGTATTCCAACTCCTCGTTTTCTGCTCCGAGACCCATTATTATGCAAACATTCTTTGTACTCACTGTCTTTCTCTGTGAAGCTTTTGGGGAAAACCAGCCTGTGTGCTTACATTACTGTTACTGTTGCCCTTTCCACTTGCGGTTCCGTACCCGTTTCACTTACTGTTCATGTCTACGCCACCATGTGTATTATCCTTTGCGTTTTCATTTGCTCTTGCGTTTCCATTATTTTTAACCATTTCTGTCTACAGTACTGTTTCTCTTTCTGTTTCACTTTGCATCACCATGCCCATTACCATTCGCGTTTGCTGCCACCATGTTACTATGTGACAAGACATTATGTGGCAGACCGTTGCCGTCTATGCCACCATGTGCGTTACCCTTTCTGTTCTCATTTGTGCTTGCATTACCATGTGCGCCACTGTTAGCGCTTCTGTTTGCATTGCTGTTCCTGTTACTATGTCACAAGACATCACGTGGCGGGATCATTCTCAAAAAGATGGGAAATTAGAGGCAAAAAACTCTGTTTAATGCATCAGTTAGGGTTGTACCACAGTGACAAAAGTGAGGAAATTCAGTGTTAGGGTTGAAATCCCCCCTTGGACCCCCAGCCCCACCCCCAACTGGCATTGGGAGTGCGCATTGAGTCTTGGGTCCTAACTCTCACCCCATTCTCCTATACATCTGCTTCTTTACACATGTGATGGGGTGAGAGTTGAGTGACGACCTAATGCGCACCCCAATGCCGGTTAGGGGTGGGCTAGTCCAAGGGGTTTTTCAACCCTAACACCGAATTTCCTAACTTTTGTCACTGTGGAACAACCCTAACTGATGAATTAAATGGAGTTTTTTGCCTCTAATATATATATATATATATATATATATATAGAGAGAGAGAGAGAGAGAGATGCATTTGGAAAATTCCCACTCAGCCCCTTAATCAAGGCAATCCAAAAAACCAATCATGAACATGGGAGCAGGTCCACTGGACTGCCAGGGAATATTATGATAACTACAGCCCGCGATCGGGCAGGGAGGCAGGTCCACTGGACCACCAGGGAATATTATGATAACTACAGCCCATGATCAGGCAGGGGAGCAGGTCCACTGGACCACCAGGATATTTGTTTATTCATTTGCCCGCGATCGGGCTGGGGTTCAGGTCCACTGGACCACCAGGGAATGTAATTTCAACTGATGCCTGTGATCGGGCAGGGGGGCAGGTCCACTGGATCACCAGGGATTGCTTACACTATGCCCACGATCAGGCAATGGGGTAGGGTCCACTGGACCACCAGGGATAATATATTGGTATGCCCACAATCAGGCAAGGGGGGACACAATGTCCGGCCTGTGTCTGGGGAGGTCGGGTGGTCACCCACAGCTGGCAGCTGCTGTATTGCACCCAGCAATATGGTAGCTAACCTGTGGGTGGCCAGGATTTGTTCCTGCTTTACAGGGGCGGATCTTTGTGAGCCGCCCTGTGTGGCACAAGGTGGGTTTGTGCCTGCATATGCACTGCACATCCCGGGCTGACTATTGGGATGTGTTGCATATGCATGGGCATGCCCCCTGCATTTGCACCACATACATTACTGGTGTGTCCCGGCACATCAGGATTTGTGCAGCGCAACATCCCCCTTTGAATATCGCACCGGGGTGCATCAGTGGGTTGCACATGGCGCAACACTGTTGTGCCATGTGCAACCCCTTTGAATATCCCACCTGCTGAAAACGTGTAAGATGTACCAAGCAACACAGTCACACATGTTAGTTGTTAACTGTGGTTGCAGTTACAGTGAGATGGTAGTGTAGTAGTAGTAGTAAGTACACGTCCATAAACAAATCTGTAATTACTAATATGTAAGTTGCGTGAAGATGGAAAATGTCACATCAACTTGTACAATAATTGTTTTAAGATATTAAAACATTTTATAGATGATGAAACATGTACCAATACATAGTGTACTGATGTTTCATGTAGATGTACATGTGCAATACATGAACAGGTAATCGTGTTGGGAAGTATGTGAAGTAATACTGCCAGCAAAACAATGCAGCTTGTTAACAACGTAAGAGAATGTCAGTGTAGTTCAGCATACAGTAATATCGGCACATCTTTGTACTAGTATATAAGTGTGCTATGACAAGTGATTATGAACACAGTTGGCACCAATTTAAGAGAGCTTCAAGTATGTTTACTCTATCACTGAGTCACACACTCATGTTTGTTGTATGAATCATAAAAACAGTGATGTGCTGTAGATAACTTTGTATCAATATAACTGACTTACTCGACACATCAGTCACATAATAGGCATAGTTGGATGTTTGTTGGAAGTGTAGAAGAGTGGCAGCTATGTATGTCACATGCTGTGTGACTATTCTTCTGATTGATGATGACTGATGTAATTCTTCAATATCAACACATAAGCATCTTTTAACTTATGAGGTAGCCTCTGTTTAATAGTACTTATTGAGTCATTGCACTCAACCCAACCAGATCTGTACCTCAACCAAGTGACATAATGTCCAGAATGTACAGATTGTCCATGGTGGTAGACCACAGCATGAGTATCAAATAGTGTCTGAGGAAATTACACTCTACCGGCTGTGAAATCTGTGATGGGTGTGTCAGCTCTTAGTCCATGAGAGTCAAGTATATGCAATACAAGGATGAGGTATTGAGAAGAAGTCCTAATCCATATAAATTGAGTACATTCCCCTCCACACCGACCACAATGGTGCCCACTTTGTGCATTTCTAATCAGCTCTCTAAACTTAACTGTGTGTGACTGAGGGACATACAAAAAAATCCAAAGCATGTTCTCTGTAACTTCTTGTTCTGGATGCCCACAAGACAGGCATTTATATTTGGTGACATAGTTAACAGTAAAGTACTGTAGCATTGGAATTTGCTCATCTTCTAGACTGTTTATGATGACCATCATAAGCTCAGTAACATCCAGTTGCATGTTATCTGTAAACATTCTGTGTCCATTGTAAGTGCCTAAAACATGTTGTAGAGGTATGAGGGACTGTACATTGTCAGTATGCTGTGGAGTTACATATACAAGTTGCTTCAATTACTTTGATATAGGAGTCTCATGAGAAGCTGTGATTCTTTGCACAAAGTGAGGCATGTGGAGAAATGCTTGCATCGCTGAATTAGCATAGCAGTTCACTCCAGTACTGTTATCAAACACTGGAATAACAGCCAGGCCAAGTGACTTCATATGATGAGGTGATTTTGTATCTGTGTGTGATGTGGTAACCTTCTCAGTAGTCTTATAAGTTAATTCATGAGTGTTTGTTCGTTTCCTTTTGGGTGCACCTGAAGCTGTGACTGTAGCATTTGACTGTACTGCTTACATGGGTAGTGGTATTAGAAGCATGTTTGACTGGTACTGAGTATGTAACCTATTGTACTCCACAATACATCGCATGTCAGCACGAATCTTTTGTGGTGACAGACTGATGATGTGTAAACCAATAAGACTGTGAACATGTGAAAGTGCAACATAGCTCATGCCATCCTTGAAGATGCCACTGCCTATGTCAATCATTGCTGAGTCAAAACTTAAGCCCTGTGACTTGTGTATGGAAACAGCATATGCGACACATATTGGAAACTGTTTCCTGGTCACATATGTCCTTCAAAATCTGGAACTTCACAGAAGTTTGATCAGTTTGCATAGAATGTTCAGTGTTGTTAAATTTAACAACAAGTGCCTCTATCAATGTATTTTGAACATTGTACAGAAAGTCGATGATGTGACCCATAGCACCATTGACCATACCATGTTCAACATCAAGTTTTGATGTAGCATAATTCATGCATTCTTACAAACTATGCGAACAGCTTCTAGACCAGCTGTATGGGACACAGTTCAGACAGTCATTCAGTTAGCTTAGCTAGTAGGTTGCGACTTAAGCAAACTCCATCAACTGTATCAACAGCATGCAGAGTGATGATTTCTTGAGCCTCTCTCTGTAACATGATGCTATTGAATTCAACACATTGCATAAGCCATGGCATAAGACAAACAATACGTGTACTGTTTGAGTGCACTTCTGTAAACACATCACATGCAGCATGAATTGATGCACCATCAGCAGTGATTTTACATGTATTCAACACAGAAAGATGCGGTAGTGATAAACTGCCTGTGCGAGCTTGATCTAACAATGCTTTATAAGTTAGAGCACCACTCTGTCGCATGTTCTGAAACAACTCGATATAACTGAATAACTCCCATAGGTTGAAACCTCCAATGCACCCTAACATCTTCTTAGCCTGCTTCACAGTCAGTGCTGTAAAGATATGCTCTCCATTAATGGGTGCAAGTTGTAGAAGATCTCCAAATACAATACTTTTCACACCAAATGCATCACCATACTCACTGCCCAGAATCTTCTGCAGTCAAAGGTGTATGCAGACAAGCACCACATTAGAGACCATGCTGATCTCATCAATGATCAGTAGCTTCATTTTTGTAAACATAAAATAAAGCCCAGATGTCACCTCAAAAGTCAGTTTATGATACTCTCCAGATTTACCATGCTCTACTGGCAACATAAACAAATAGTGTAAGAAACACCACCAATATTGTATGCAGGCAGTCCGGTTGGATCACTAACAATAACAGACATTGTTGTCCCAGTGTGTTGCCTTATATCAGCTGTGATGGCCTCAATAAGAAAACTCTTCCCTGTCCCTGCAGAACCACTAACAAACATTAGTAATGGTTTGTAGTCATCTCGTTGGCATTGTTTCTGTTCATGCAGTATACCATGTCTAACTGAGTCTGTAACAGCAGCATGAATCACAAGCTGTTGTTCATTAAGACTTTCTTTCACTTGACCAGGATCAACAGGACAGTGTGATCCATGTTGCATAGCACTTTCCACTTCTGCCATGAGTACTTCTGAGTCATTCATAGGTAGAGGGACTCCAAGTGTGCTCTGTCCTTCTGGATCATGGTTATCTGGTGAATTAACAGGAAGTATCCTCCTCAAGCTGTTTCTTAGCTCTGTCAAGCTGGTCTTTCTCCAGTTCTAGTCTGTGTATATATATCTCAGACTGCTCTGTTTTGAAGGTGTCATAACTGTGATTGAATTGCTCCTCAATAGTGTCACAGCCACCTTTCAATGTGGTCTCATCCATCCATGGATGGAACAAGAACAGTAGAGCAAAATAATAATGTTCTCTGCTCTCAGTAGTGGACAGACATAGCTTACAGTGGTCAATCAGCCAAGGTTTCTGACTCTTGATGAGGCAGCCATCCAGGCTTCTGACCTTGTAAATGTCACATGTACTATAAGGTGCAACACCAGTCTTGTAGTCGTACCATTTTGCTACCTCAAAGAGATACATACTGTGCAATGTACTGTGTCTTTTAGGGTAGTATGTGTCAATCAGGTCAGTTGGGAGCCAGTTCCTCAATCTCATCATGAGTTTTTAGCACATGCTTGCATTTCTCTTGGTAGTTCACACTGAGAAACTGTACAGTGTCAGATTTGCCATACAAGAGTGTCCTGATCAAGCAGTCACTGGCCTTGTATTCCTCACACTCTCTGTGTGTCAGTGTCTTTAACCCAAGTGACCACAGCTGTGATGTGATTGACTTGCTTGAGCTGGCAGTATCCTTCCAAAGTTCTTGCAAGCTGGTCTGCTCATGCTAGGTAATGTAGGAAGTTACTGTACATATCAAACAAGAGCCTAAGAATTGTCAGCAACAAACTGAACATCAATGTTTGCTTACCACATGAGTAGAAGAGTGGGGTTGTAATGATTGATGTACACCTCATTCTCCTCTCTGGGTAACTCATATACCCTTTTGGTAGATTTAGCCTTCAAGTGATGGCACATTGATAAAAACAGTTAATTCATGCGACCGTGCTGACAGACATGTCTAGGAAAACCAAAGCAACTTCTGGTGTGCCAATCAACATGACTTTTGACTGCACGCCAACAGTATTTGGCACAGATATGTCATTGGAACTTTTACACCGACTTCCATAGTGTAGGACTGTCGTACTTGTCAGGTATGTGACATGTGACATAACTCTTGATAAAGCTGAGCACTTCTGCTGCTTCATTTCTGCCTATGCGTGGAGCATTCTTGACCCATAGTAGCATATATATATATATATATATATATATATGAGGAGCACCACATGCCTGGTACTCTATTCTCCAAAAGTAGTGTTCATCAAGACCAAGAGGTGGATTGTCCTTCCACAGAATGAAACTCAGAATGTCATGGAATTGTTGGTGAAAATGTCTGGTAACGGACACTGGATCAAGTGAGCTCATCTCACCAAGAGTCATTGATGAAATGTCATCAACGTCAGCATTTGCACACTTCAGAAATCCAATCAATGGATGCAGAGAGTATACTAAGCTCACTCTCCCATAACAGGTGAAACAGATATTGAATGTTTCTATAGAATTTACCATCCTTATTCAAAACTTTAGATGTATGGTACATAGCATGTGGTACATTCACTTCTCATGTATTCAAACGACCACCGGACCCTTGAGGGAACAAATCAGTAAAGCAACGTGCTTCCAATGTGGCCTCCCAGATACTAACAGGGGCACCTTCCACCTGTTTCTTTTTTTTTTCATATCTTCATTAATTGACAGTTGACCATATACAGTACATGGCCAGCATCTATAACCAGTCCATACAATATAATCATATTCATTTACAACACCTTGTTGTTATAACATTTCATACTTCATTCCACGTTACTGTCATTTTTCTTCTACTTTTAAGTACCCCCCCTTAACCCACTAAACTAGTAAACTCTAACAATTAACAAGTAACTCAATCTGTGTCCCTCCTTTCTTATTCATCTCATACTTATATAGAGGCCCTTTCTTTCAGTTAAATAGTCCACTACCTTCCAGAAGCATTCTTTCTCCCATACTCAGAGCACCCAAATATTCCGCTCAAGTTCTTTCAAACCTATCTTATGTCACCATCAGGCAATATGTCAGCTTGTCTATTGCTAATACCTTCACCGTAAGCTCTTTCCACTGACCCACTGTAGGCCCCAGAGCTGTGGTCCATACATTTTGTATTCCTACCCTAGCTACTGTAAGTAGAATTCTGATCCACCTGGGGTAGAGAAACCATTCCCCATTCTCTTCCCCTTCCACCCCTAACAGCAGTGATTTTTGGGAGAGCTCCATGGGCTTTCCCCCTCATAGATGCAATTTCTTTGGCTATGCCTTGCCAGTGGGACTTTATCACTAGACAACCCCAGTAGTAGTGCTGGTAAGTCCCCCTATTTATTTTACACTTACTGCAAAATGGCGAGATCACTGGGCAAAAACTATGCACCAAAGCTGGTGGGTAATATAGCCTTTGCATATATTTAAATTGTGCTTCCTTAAACTTATTACACACTAATAATCCTTAATGGGATTCTAACATCAGTTGCCAGTTAGCCTCACTAATTTCTTCCCCAATGTCCCGTTCCCACCAGACCTTCACCTTCTGGGGAGGGTTTTGAAAAAAATGTTTTATATCTAATTTTATGGCCCTCCCTACTAGCCCCTTCTCATATCTGTTAGCCCCCATTATCTCCCTCTCCACATCTTCCATCAATCTCCTTGCTTCTTTAGGTCCACTAAGCCATTTATAATAATCCCTTACTTGAAGTACCTATACATGTGTGAGGTAGGCAAGCTCCATCTCTCTTTCAAATCCTGGAATGTACATATGCCTCCCCCAATGTTAAAGTTGCCATACATTTCACCCCCTTGTCCTGCCACAATTTAAACGCATCATCCTCCAGGCCTGGCAGGAATTCAGGATTCCCTACCACTGGAACCAACAGAGTCTGATATGTATCAATTCCTTGTCTCTTTTTAATTTTCTCCCAGCCCGATAAGCCCGCCACCACCATCGGATTAGGTGCCACTAGCTTTCTGTACCACTTTAGTCCTCCTCCACCTAAATAACTCGAAATTCTCCTGGAGTCCCATCCTCTTCTAACTCAACCCACCCGGCCACTTCCTGTCTGTGTACCCAATTTTGGATGTACCTGTATTGTGTTGCCAGAAAGTACTCCATCACATCCAGGAAATTTAGCCTCCCTTGTGCTACCGGTGCTTTCAGCCATTTTAAAATAATTCTAGGGTGTTTGCCTTTCCACACAAAAGTTGTAAATGCCTTTTCCAGTTTCTTTATATCCTGGGCTACCGGACTGAAAGGGACTATCTGCATTTTATACAGAAGTCTGGGCAGAACATTCATTTTGAGGAGGTTAATCCTTCCCATCCAAGAAATGCTCAACTCCTTCCACCTACTCAGGTCCTGTAAGACTTCCCTAATCAGAGGTCTGCAGTTCACCTCATACAAGCTCCCCACTTGTTTTCCCACCTTAATTCCTAAATATGTAAATGTGTGTTGGACTATTTTCAACCCCCCCAGGCATCCATCCTACTGCCCACTCCCAAAAACATTATTTCCAACTTTTGCACATTAATTCTGTACCCTGAGAAAACTGCAAATTGCTCTATTATTGACAATACTTTAGGAGCTGACTCGTCTGGTTCTGAAAGAAACAAAAGAACATTATCCGCATATAGATATATAACATGTCTCCCCCCCATCTTCCCTGGATACCCCTTATAGCGGGCTCACTTCTAACTTTAATTGCCAGGGGTTCTATTGCCAATGCAAATAGCAAGGGGGACAAGGGGCATCCCTGTCTTGCTCCCCTGTATAATCCAAATTCCGGAGATACCACTCCATTAATTAGGATCTGGGCCCTCGGATGTGTATAGACTGCCCCCACCATATTTACAAACTCCTCCACCAACCCAAATCTCCGCAAGATGTGCAGTAGATATTCCCATTCAATTCTGTCGAAGGCTTTTTTGGCACCCATCGAAAGAACACATGCATCACCCGGGTGCCTCTCCCCCCACCAAATGACATTTAAAAATCTCCTTAGGTTATGATAGGAGTGCCATCCTTTCACAAACCCAGTCTGATCTGGGTTGATCAGTAGGGGAAGTACATCTTCTAATCGTCTCGCTAAAACTTTTGTCATAATTTTGCAATCATGATTCAGGAGCGAAATTGGTCTAAATGACCCACAATCCTCCAAGTTTCTTCCTACTTTAGGGAGAACAGTAATGAGAGCCTGACAACACATATTAGGGATCTCTCCCCCCTCCCTAGTTTCTTGTAAAATATTACACAGTGAACCCACCACCTCTTCCTTCAATAATTTGTAAAATTCCATCCCCAACCCATCAGGTCCCTCCGCCTTCCCATTCCTCAGCTGGTTTATCGCATTCTTTACTTCCATCACCGTAATTTTTCCCCCCAGGCTTTTGCCTTTGTGCTTTATTCAACCTGGGTATTTTCAGATCCTTTAAAAAGCCATCCCTTTCCTCCCCCTTCCCTTGACATTCAGCCCTATATAATTCTTCATAGTACTCCTTAAATCTATTATGAATTCCCACTTCCTCCTTGAGTATTTTCCCCTCCTTATTTCTAATTTGAACTATCCTGTGACTACTTTTCCCTTCCTTCATAAGCCAGACCAGTAGGGGACCCACTTTATTGCCCCATTCATACATCCTCTGTTTTGTGAAGAAAATATTAGTATTCACCTCCTTACCCAAATTGATGTTAAGCATCTCCCTCGCCACCCTGAGCTCTCTTTGTTTTTCTTCTCCTTCTCCCCTAAGGACTTCTCTTTCTGATTCACTAATTTTGGCTTCCAAATCCCTTTGTTTCTGCCTTTTGTCTCTTTTTACTTGGCTGTGTAACCAATTATCATCCCTCTCATAAATGCTTTGCCAGCTTCCCAGTACGTGCCCTCATCTTCCACCGTGCCCTTATTTGTCTCCTCATAAAATTTCCATTGCTCTTTTACAAAGCCCTAAAACTCCTCCCTAACCAGCATATATGTAGGAAATCTCCAGTGACCTCTCTGCACATCATTCTGACCCAGGGCAAGCTCCATTTCCACCATAGCATGATCGGATAAAAATATCAGGCTATGCCCCATTGCTCTAGTGTATTGATACAACTCTCTATGAATATAGACATAGTCCATCCGTGACCAGGAACGATGTGGGTTGGAAAAAAAAGGATATTCCTTCACCCCAGGATTAGCTGTTCTCCATTCATCAATCAAGCCTAGTTCTGTTAACCCAAGTAGCCATTGTTGTATATCCCCATCTGTTCTATCCCTGTTCCCCAGGTAATCTAACTTAGGATCTGCCATGCAATTAAAGTCCTTCCCAGTATCAATTTAGTGAACTGCTCCTTTACCAGGACATCCAGCGCCTTCTGGTAAAAGCTCCTATTCCCATCAGCCGGCGCATATAAGTTTCCAAAAGTAATCGGTTTACCTCCAAGCTCCCCTTCCACAAAAACATACCTCCCTTCTACAGGGTCTCTCACCACCCACTGCATTTTAAAGGGCAGATGTTTATGGATTAGGATCACCACCCCCCTCTTATGCAAATTATAGGCTGCTGCATGGCATTCCCCCACCCATCCTCGTACGAGCTTTTTATGCTCACTGTTTGACAGGTGCGTCTCTTGTAACATAGCCACTGAGACCTTATGTCTTTTAAGAGCCACTAAGATTTTCACCCTTTTTACAGGAGACATAAAACCCTTTATGCTCCAGGAGACTACTTTAACCCCTGCCAAAGGCTGAGACATACCATTAGCCATTTTCTCAGCATAATCGTCCTAAAAGCATCCTGATCACAGCCCAGACTTCTGCCTCAAACAGATACCATTTTACATAGACCATTTTAAAAATAACATCAACAGTGAACAATTGAACAATTACAAACTGTATAGAAATAACCCCAACTTTGTCCCCTCCTTCGCTCTATTCAAATTCCAGAATAGCACCCCTTTATCCCCCCTTCCCTTATACTGTCCCTTCCTCTTCCCTAACTCAAACTGTTCCCTCCCATCTACATATACCACAATCTTCAGTATATAATCACTCCCCCATACACTCTACTTCTGCTTCGTCTTTCACATCCCATAATTCACCACTTGCAACATTTATCTCAGCAATCCCCTAGAGGTCTCTCTTATTATACCACTAATGTACCACCCTTCTTGTCTGGTCACCCTGCACCCACCCCAGAATCAGTGTCTGCACCCCATCCATCCAGGTCTCCCCTCCTCTACTCCCCTTCATTCGGTTTGCCAGGCTCTCCATATCTTTCCTCCCCTCTTATAGCTATCCTTCATCGTTCTCCCAGCATTTCACCCCATCAGGTCCTGCAAAGCCACGTCCCACAGTCCTGATTAATTCACTCAGCAGTACTGTCACGGCTCCTTCTTACCCCTCCAAATGGACCTCTACTCCCACTTTTGCTGGGTATGCCTCTCTTAGCCCAAACAATGTGTTTATCCCTGTGTTTGAACACTCTCACTCCCAACCATCCATTATTATCAACAAGGCCTGCGCCCCACAGTGCCACATGCTCCTTACGGAGCTAAAGTTCTGTCTCTAGTCCACACTCATGGGGCCTCCAGTGGCTGTTCCATTCCCTCCCTTCAGTCCCGAATACATCAGCTCAAGCCAGGCTCCTTCAAAAAAAAAAACTCTCACCAGACCAGGCTTACCTTACCTGTTTTGTCAGGCCTATAAGGAGGAGATACCAATCCAAAAGAGGTAGGAGCCCCCCAAACCCTTTTTTATTACCCCTTAATTGTGAATTCACCCAAACAGAATCCCCCCAGCAGATGCAGTCACCGATCCAGTCTTTTCTCGATCAACAGGCCGCCATCTCCTCTCCTCTCCTCGTCTCGAAACTTCAGCCCATCTCAAGTCTTCTTGTTCTTCCTATCCCATTCATCCAGAAAAGCTTGCAGTTTATCTGAGTCCAAAAAATGAGTAAGTAGCTCCCTCCATCTTCACTTCGACCGTGGCCAGGTACACTATGAAGAAATCAAGCCCTCTCTTCCGTAGACCATCCATCTGGGTTTTAAACTGTTGTCTTTTTTTTTGTATTCTCTGCAACATATCTTGATGTAGAGTAAGTTTATGCCCCTCGTACATTAAGTCCTTCTTCTGTCTGAAAGCCACCAGTAATGTCTGACTGTCTTGGTAGATATGCAGTCAAAAGATCACTTCTCGAGGAGGCTGACCATTCTGGGTCCTCGGGGTAAGGGCCCTATGTGCCCATTCAATTTTTAATTTAGGCTTATCCATTTCCATATCCAGCAACTTTGGCAAAGTCTCTGTGCAGAACTTCAGGAGATTCCCGACCTCCGCACCTTCTAGCAGGCCTCTGATGCGAAGGTTGTGTCTCCGACTATAATTTTTCTGGTAGTATAAAGCTTCTTTTAACTCTTCAACTTCTTTTTCCAGTTGTTACATCTTATTGGGGATGTCATTAGTCTGATCCTCCAGATCTGATATTCTCTGCTCGACCTCTCCAATTTGTCTTGCGTGCTGCTTCAATTCCTGAGCCAACCCCTTTAAAGTATGATCCAGGCTGTCCCAGCATGGCTTGAATTTGGCAAGTATTTGTTCTGAGACCGCTCTGCTAATCGTGGTAACCTCCACCGCCGACAGAGAAATCAGGCCTTGTCTGCCACTCCCGCCTCCCTCCTGCATCAAGCTTTTCTTTGCTTGTTTGGCTGACTGATGGGCCAACTTGCCTAAAGTGATATATTCATCCATTCTCCCGTACTTCCTACACCGACCGTATTGGAGTTAGATGCGAAAAAACAAACTTTTAGGCACTTTATTACTTTAGAAACACAGAGCTCCGGAGTAGTGCAACCAGTCTGTTTACCTGCTCATTAGTGCCCCCCCTCCACCTGTTTCATCTGATAAAGGTCAATATTGTCTCCAGCTGGATCTTTGCCATGTAGTGGGTGAATTGTGTCCTGTTCATACATGCTTTCATTTGTTGCCACATTGACCTCCTCGATCATTGGCTTCTTTATGTTCAACACTCCATACTGAGCAGACATGCTGCTCATTTTGTCAATGTCAGGGTCTGCATAAAGGGATTATTGCTCTTTAAATAACTGAGAGCAGTTTTTACCTTTTGTACACTGACAACATCCTGCCAGATAACCTTTGACTTTGTTGGTACACCATTTACAAGAATAACTAGACTGTTTTCATTAGAGACTGCCTCCACATTTTTTGTAAAGGAAGTGGCAGATACATATCAGAGCCCTTTAGAGACTTAGTGAGCTCTTTCTTGGATATGTTCCATGTCCTAGTGTTCAGACACAGAATAGTCTGGAACGGTTTCATAGTTTTTATAAGAATCAGTTCAAACATATTAAATGTAGCAATCTCATTATGTGTCACATGTGCCTCCATGTTGTTTTGAACTGACGTAGGTGACATTGTGTCATGTTTCTCCTTAGAAAAGCAGTACTGACACATGATAACCACTGGGTCTAGGTCAAAGTTATGTAATAGTAAGAATGCCAACAATCATGCCCACATCTCGTTAAAAGACTGTATCTTTTCCAGATCAACTGTAACAGTTTGTTTCTGGTAACACAGTCTATGACATGACACACAAACAAAGTCAAATTTCACTCTCTTTGCCAACTCAAATTTGGCAATGGGGTTACTAAAGAATTTAACAATCTCTGTTTCCATGAGAGACACACTACTGGAAGCAACAGCTGATGTTTCTTGAGGAAGTGTATCTGTAGCATGACTGCTGCATTGTACCTTTTCAATCAGTTTACTAGTACTTTTCATGTCACCAGATTGTAACAACTCAGAAAGGCATGTGTACAGTGACACAGCTCTCCTTACTTCATATATCTTATACACAAAGGTGCGCATGCTGGACTGATGCACTGCTAGCATATGCATATGGTGAAACACACTGTTACAAACACTACTGTCTAAGCATGCCAATGAATGTCCCAGCAGTTCAGTATGTTGATGAATTTCACAGTGGTCTATTGTCTGAAATAATTTATATCTCTGTTTATGATTGGTGAGAACAAAGAGATTTATAAACTGTGCAACTTCATCAAACGATGATTGTCTCAGATTGCATGTATCATCACATGTCCATGTGAGACATTTGCACCTATGTTGACCACCTGTTGAGGCATTGTCATCATCGGACTCAGCTGGCCTATCATCATGACATACACTCAACACATTGCATACTTTGTCATCCTCATGAATGCAGAAAGTGTCATCCTTCTGTGGGTGGTATGATTCCTGCCAGAAAAATGCCTCCGAATGCTGTGTGTGTAGCCAGCCACCTGTAAAAATTTCAGAAAAGTTGTGCTTGTTCAGATTTGGGAAGTGTTGCAACTTCATTTTCACAGCATAGACAACTTTTCTGTAATGTTCCACTTGGTCTGTCATTTTACGTCACAACCGTTGAAGCACAGCTAGTAGTCTGTTGACAAATGTGCATACTCTCAGTTATAACTTCATTAAGGCCAGATGAATCTTCAGTCTTTTGCCTTCATGATGCATGATAGCTGCAATAATTCCATCAACCTTAGCTTTAGCAGCCAATGATCGATAATACTTCTGTTTCCTAAGAAGGCAAGTGACAACGAAGATAGATCTCTGATGTGTCCTATGTCATCTTGAGCATGACTGCACAACAGCTTTTTTTTGTTTAGTACTGCTTTTCAACTGTTGACCAGTTTTGCATTTTATAGTTGCAGATGAGCAACTAAGTTGCATTGCAGTGGAATCAGTAATTGACAACCTATGTCTGTGTACAGAGCACTTGCTGTTCACATGCTTTGATGTGTTATGTGTACTGTTGTTTGTACACTTCAGCAACACTACACTACTATGGTACCTGTTATGTCTTTGTTTGGCATAACATCTCTGCTTCAACAGCATGTTTGCTGTGTTGTTGTAGAACAATTATCCTAAAATGCTGACCAATATTGTACATCTATAAGAGAAGGAAAGAAACATGCAATTAGCATCACAAACAAAGTTAATAATTTCCATGACACTTTTAATAGTTTATGCACACATCTTAAAAAAAAGAATATATTGCAATATAACAATCCCAAGTTTAAATACTATGCTTTCTTGTTAAATGCAATAGTTTACTTTATGCTGTTCGTTTATTAGCATAGTAGTGTGCATATATGGTAGTAGAGACCCTGTATGCCATGCTGTCACAGTTACATGCACATATGGAAACAGAACTACATAATTTATATATATTGTTGTCAGTAACTCAGCAAAAGTCACATCTGTGGGTCTAGATCTTGTTACATGGCAAATATGAGATGAAATGTTCAAACCGTTCACTTGCAATGAGGTTAAGAATGTTTCTGTATATTTCCTTAGTAGTGTCACAAATTTCAAAAGTGTCATGGTTTGTGACACCACTTTGTGACACTGTTGTGTATTGCACCACCAGTTTGCAGAAACTGTTGAGCTTTGAGGCACCGGTTTGTGAAATTGTTGTGTTTTGCGACAGTCAACATGCGACACTGTCATGTTTTGTGACACAACACATGCAACAGTGTTGCAAATCATGAAAGTTTCATGCCTCTACTGTCGCATTTGTGACTTGGTCACAAATATCCTTTCACAAACATGACACTGTTGCAAATGTCCTTTCCCAAACACGATAGTCTCACAAATGTACTTTCATATACAGATCATCTGACTTGGCGAGTGTCGCAAAATGTGACACTTTTTCAAACTCACCATCACAAAGCAGAACACTGTCACAAATGTACTGTCACATATGTGACACTTTTGCAGATCTGTTTAACCTTTGAACCAAGTGGTTCACATGATGTCTCACAACCAGGAAATGCTACCAAATCATGTAAAAAACATCAGCAACCCAAAAACCAAATAAAATGCAGTAGAAGAAAGCATATAACAGCAATGTACATGATTAACAGCCTCACATTAACTAACTTAAAAGGCTAAATGTTGTAACTTAAAACTATGAGAACCTAGACCCACAAGAGCAGCCATGTTTTTTTTCGGTAAAAAACACCCACATAACAGCTTTGACCAATCAGATTGTTCATGGCACTTGATTGACATCCAGTTCAACCAATCATATAGTAGCACATATACATATGTATTTATTTAAATTAATTATCTGTGGAGAAAATCATGTGATATTACAAGGTCCAATCAGAGACACAGAAAACTGAAGAAGAAACACCCAGCATCCATCTTAGAAGCAAGTGCATTAGAGCTACTGAAAGACAATAAGTACAGCTAGTTTCTATTTAATGTTTTTTTAAACCAACTAATAGTTTGTTTGCATAAAAATTACATATCACAAAACATTTTTAGAGGAGCACTAGTCAGTGTTAACATAAATAACAAATTATGCTGTAAAGTGAAGTTATCAATGTTTGAAATCAGAGCAATATTGTAAACTTACCACCACAAATGACAGCTGAAAATGGATGCAGTACACACTGTGCACATTTTCTATGAAGAAACTAGTAGCCAATACATGATCAACACTCATTTGTTGTTTTTTTAAACAGACCTATTAGCAAGCTGCTATTTCCCTCTCAATTAGATTGTAATATTGCAGTGTGCCACCCAATGAAAAGGAAGCATCTGCATAGTGTGAGATGCTGTTTGTTAATTGGCAACTAGATAATTATGTAAGCCAATAGATTGTTGTGAAGCCTCTGTTGTCAGCCCATTAGGAAATGTGCAAATAAGGGAGGGATTGCATCTTAACACAGTCAGTACTGACAGGACATTGCAGGAGACAGTCTGAAATTTCAGGAGCTAGCTGTCAATTTCTCTGTGCAATCAACTTAGAATGGCAGAAAATAGCAAATATACTCTATGGATGGTGGGAAGCGGTTTAATTAGAAGAGGTGGCAATTTTTCTCAAGCAAATTACTTTGGAAGTGACCTGCAGCTGCCTAATTGCAGTGTAAAGTGGTTTGGTAGGGGAGACATGAGGTGGGAGCATCTCATGCCAACTATGTACAGGCTACTGAGCAACCAACCTCCACCAGACATACTGCTGCTCCATCTTGGAGGTAATGATTTAGGCAACAAAAGATGGGTAGATTTGTTGGCTGAGATGTTACTCATCTGTAAGATTGTCTAGTCTGATATCACAGAGTGCATGGTCTGGTGTGCAGAACAGCACATGTACCTGATCAACAGAACCAGAAGAAAGTTTAACATCCAAATATCTGGATATTTATGCAAGCTTGGGATGCATACTATGTCACCCCAAAATTAAGTATTATAAAGATTGGCTATACTTACAAGATGGTGTGCATTTCTCACATGCTGGCAGTTACCTCTTCTTGGGAGATTCAAAATGATAACAAACAGAACAAAAAAACTCATTAAAAACATTAAACAAAGGCTGGAAATACAATTAGCTGAAAATACAAAGGATAATTAAAAAAAGTTTGTATAATTATATAGGATCTCTTAAGGGGAAACAGGAGGAATAGGTCCACTAGTCTCCAAGGACAAGATAATTAGTGACAAAATAGAGATGGCAGAAGAACTTAGTTTATATTTTGTGAATGTATTCAAACCAAAGGACAAAACTGACATCCAAGTAATACCTGATAGTAATTCGTCAATATTATTTTCTGAACAGAATGTCATTGATGCCACTAGTCAAATAAAATCAAATACATCACCAGGACCCAATGGCATTAATCCAAAGTTCCTAAAGGAACTGTCCAGAGAACTTTCAGGGCCAACGTTTCAATGAAAGAGGGGAAAGTATTGCAATCATGGAGAGTCACTAATATTACTCCAATTTTGAAAGGTGGCAATAAACAATTAACATGTAATTACAGGCCTATTAGCCTCACATCACTAATAGGCAAAATACTTGAAAGACTGAGACAGATAAAAATAGTTAACTATATTAACTGTACAGGTGCTGTTGATATCTCCCAGCATGGTTTTACACCTGGCAGATCATGTTTGACTAACCTGATTAATTGTTTTGAGCCGATTAGTGAGGCTTTAGAAAATGGACTACTGGTTGATGTGGTATTCCTGGACTATGCTAAGGCATTTGATACAGTCTCTCATAAGATCCTTATACAGCAACTTGTTAAAATAAAATTAGACACAAAAATCATCAAATGGATAGAGTCATGGCTGCATGATAGATATCAAAGGGTTGTTATCCGAGGTCATGAGTCTAAACGGAGTGCAGTTACAAGTGGAGTTCCTCAGGGTTCTGTACTCGGCCCACTGCTGTTTAATATACTTGTCTCGAGTATGCAGACTACAGACAATGTCTGGTTAAATAAATATACAGATGACTGCAAACTAGGATGTGCAGTGAATGATGCAAAGTCTGTAGCTGCACTGCAAGCCAACTTGAATGAACTATGTAATTGGGCAGCGGACAACAAAATTAACTTTAATGAACTTAAATGTAAAGTCATTCATATGGGGAGAAATAACAATAAGGCTAGCTATGTGATGAATTATACACAGCTGACTGTTACTTCAGAAGAAAAAGACTTAAGTGTTATATCAGATAACCTAAAATTTTGCAATCATACTAATAAAACAGTCAAAAAATTTTATAGTATATTGGGTTGTATCCACAAACACATAAAAAGTAGAAAACCAGAGGTAATTCTTTCCCTTTATGCTGGCCTTGTATGACCTCACCTGGACTACTGTGCACCCTTTTGTACTCCTCCGTCAACTGGCTGTCAAAACATGATCAAAGGGGTACAATACAAGGCTACCAGGAAATTAGAGAATATGGCTAATAAGGTTTATGATGATAGATTAAGATCACTTCAGTTATTTTCTTTAGAATACAAATCCCTACATGGTGATTTAATCTATGTTTACAAAGCTTTCTAGAAAGAAGCTATGTTGGAAACTAACTGCCAGGAAAAGCAAACTGGCCCAGATATTCAAACTGCGCCTGGCTGTGGCACAAGCTTGGGCGCAGCTCAACTTGGTTGTGCAGGGGTGCGGACTAAACAATATTTAAAGGAGCTGCGCCATGGCTCAGCAGCTTTGAATATCACACCCTGGCCACTCCCAGTGTGCATGGTGCAGTGACACTGCGCCAGTGCAAGTGGCCAGAGTGGAGCATGGAGAAGTGCTAGTGCAAGTTCCATTGTGCCATGCACAGCACCTGCGATATTCAAAAGTTGACATGCCAATGGGGCCTTAATTTATGCAAGGCACGCATGGGGCCATTTGCATGTCATTATGACCCCATTTGCATGCAGGTGTGCTGATCCCCGATGACTTGCGCCTGATGCCCTGCCAGGCAGCAGCCGTTGGGGACCAATGCCCCCTACAGCCCGATCATGGGCATCTGTAAAATAAAAAAACTTCCAATATCCCTGGTGGTCCAGTGGACCACTTTCTGCCCGATCGCGGGCATCTGTATCAATAAAAAAAAAAATCCTGTATCCCTGGTGGTCCAGTGGACCTCACTCTGCCAGATCATGGGCATCTGTATTAATAACCCCCCCGCCCAATATCCCTGGTGGTCCAGTGGACCGCTTTCTGCCCGATCACGGACATCTGTATCAATAAAAAAAAAAACATCCTGTATCCCTGGTGGTCCAGTGGACCTCACTCTGCCAGATCATGGGCATCTGTATTAATAAACCCCCCTGTCCTGTATCCCTGGTGGTCCAGTGGACCGATTGCTGCCTGATCGCGGGCATCTGTTTTAATAAAGAAACCCCCCCGGCCAATATCCATGGCGGTCCAGTGGACCGCACTCTGCCTGATCGCGGGCATCTTTTTTAATAAAAATAAACCCCCCCAGCCAATATCCCTGGTGGTCCAGTGGACCGCACTCTGCCTGATCGCGGGTATCTGTACAACAGAAAACATCCTATTACCCTGGTGGTCTAGGGTAACCCCCTCCCCACCCGCTCACTGAGCCCCACCACCCCGCTCCGCCCTGGTCAGCTGGTGGGCAGCAGCATCCCACCCGCCTGACACCCCTCCGCCTGCCGACTGACACCTCGGTAGGGCTGCACGCCCATTGGTTCACATTCCAGATATGTGAATGATTTCCACCTGTGTGTGGCCATCAGTTGTTCCTTTTTTTTTTGGCTTAACTTTGTGCTGGCGCAAGTAGGAGTTGCGCATGCATAGCTCTGCACATCCTGGGCTGAATATCGGGCTGTGCAGGTTATGCATGGGCACGCCCACCCTACCTGTGCCTGCATACATTACTGATGCGCTCCTGTGCATCGGGATTTGTGCTGCGCACTTTTCCCTTTTGAATATCACACTGGGGTGCATCAGTGGGTTGTGCGTGGTGCAACACTGTTGTGCTATGTGCAACCCTTTTGAATATCTGGGCCACTGTATATAATAACACAAGATCACATAGTCTCAAGCTAAAAACCTCTGTATGTAGAACAACAAAACGGAAGAGGTTCTTTACTCAAAGGGTACCACCTATTTGGAATTCTCTTCCAAGAGATATTGTTATGAGCGATAATGTTGAACAATTTAAAAAATGGTTGGATTTCTTTATGGGTAACAAGAAATACTGTTACCACCGTTCAGTATAAGCGGTGGCGAGTTCCTCATGGGCTTTGCCTTCTGAACTCATATCCATCTATGGATCTATGGCATCCCCAGAGTGCTCTGAAGTTCAGAGTGTAAAAATGTGACCTGTAAAAACCAAACCACTCTTTTAATAGCCAACTCACTTTTTTGGTTAAAAAAAAAATAGATTATGCACCTCACCTATACAAATGCAGTTGTGAAACATGAGAAGGATATAAAATAATGTAGCTGTATACAGTGGTAGTTATCAAAAAGTTCCCTACCTCGAGGTATTTCCAGGTACTACCGAAGTACCACTGAATTAATCTGCATTGACTGTAATGTGATCCTACCTCATTCTGCCTCAGTAAATCTAGGTGTACCTCAGTACTGCAAAACCTTTCTATGACTACCACTGTATATCAGTGCATTAATAGCATGCACAGTATTAACAAACAATTTCTAGATAGCAATAACAGTGTACAACATGATTGTTGTTAATGTTTTTTAAAACGGATACTGCCCGTACCATAGTATTACATTAATGTGTTAGAAAAAAAGGATAATATTATAAAATGCTGCACATCTATGTTAGTTATTTAGTAAGTTGTATAATATGTTTTTCCAAAAATGGTGAAAATCTTGGCAATTAGAGAGGTGCCTCTCCTTGTGG
Source organism: Neoceratodus forsteri (assembly GCA_016271365.2). Classification (NCBI taxonomy): domain Eukaryota; kingdom Metazoa; phylum Chordata; order Ceratodontiformes; family Ceratodontidae; genus Neoceratodus; species Neoceratodus forsteri. Next base: position 1,913,653 of record CM057453.1, read on the forward strand.
AGGTGGTAGGCAAGAAAGCTGATGCTAAAATTGTGATGCAGAGTACCAATTTGCAGCTGAAGCAGACCTGGAAGACAGTGAACCAGTACTTTAATAAAAAACTTAAACTATGTGGTAAGACACCTAAGATGTGTAAGAGTAAATGGAAGCTGCTAAAGCAAAGATTTTATGATATATTAGAATGCCCTGAGGTACCAGTGCAGGAGCTGGGCTGGTACTAACCGGCCTATGAGTTGTGGGAAAACGCTGGCAAGTCACATGCAGGCGAGCATGTCATCGGCCTTAAGTAAACAGTAATACTTGAAATAACAACATGTTTGTATACTAATTAAATTGTGTTGTTGATGGTGTTGCACAAGGCACCAGTAGTACAAAAAATATATAGCACTGTTTCAGGGTTTCAGTGCAAGTGCTATGGTTTAGTTTAAAAAGTAAGATATGTGTATTGTTTCAAGTAAAAGCGTTTTTTTTTTTCAGCATGTACCATAGGTGTTATAATAGGACATTCACTTGCTAAGACAATGCATGCACATATTTCCCTAAATGTAAGTGTTTGTATATAAGATTGATGCAACAAAAATGATGTAGTCAATAACTAGTGTTGAACCTGTTATTTCAATATCCAGTACCTGTTATAGTGTAGCTTGGTACATTTCCTAACCTACAGAGTTCAATGTCACACTGATTAAATCTACAAATTTTGTTTTTACATGGGGGGGTACAGTAATGTTCATGGGTGTATTTTAGTTGTGCATGTGTGTGTGTGTGGGGGGGGGGCATTCCCTGACTAATACAATGGAAGTCCTTAGTAAGCAAGCATATGTGTTATTTGCAGCACTGAATTCTATTTAGCAAATCAGTTATACTGTTACTGTGACCTAAATAACCAGCAGCTGTTCTAATCGATTAAGAGTTAATACTCTGACTAGAGATGTGGGCGAATTTAAATTCCACTTGCAAAGTCATGGTGAAGTGGCTGATTTTGCCGTGAGGAGTAATCTGTGAAATTCTCTGCATTTGGTGGAATTTCACCCTAGGCGAAATTTCACCTTCTGCGGCAAAATTTTGCCTTCTGTGTGTGAAATTTTGCCCTCTGCGAGTGACATTTCACCTTCCACAGTGAAATTTCACATTTCACCCCATGAAATGGTCAAAATTTGTGGATTACTCCACATAGAAAAGTTTTTTTCACTTCGCCTACCACTAACCCTGACTGACTCTGTGTGAGTGGGCAGTATTCAACCATATATGTTTAGACTATCATGAGTAAGTTACTTAAATGGGAAATGGCTTATTTTGGCTTTGACTGTGAAGTAACTATCCAGTAATTAATGATGTACAGAGTGTTGTTGGTGGTGGTGGTGGTGGTGGTGGGGTAATTCCATGGCAAATACAATGACAGTCCCTAGTATTGAAACATACACGTGGTTGTTAATAGTCAGTTGTGACGTACATATTTAATGTATCAGTTGTAGTGTGTCTGTCAACTCAGTGTCCAGAAACAGTCATTATGTGTGTGTGTGTATGTGGGGGGCAGAGCAGTGGAGACTCCCTAACTTTGAATTTGCATTATACCATTCTTGCAAATATATCTGTATTTGTTGCCAGTGACATCAATGGTAATGTTAACTGATTTATTTGGACCATAATTCTTAATTTAGTGTACAGTGATGAGTGTGTGTGTGTGTGTGTGTGTGTGTGTGTGTGTGTGTGTGTGTGTGTGTGTGTGTGTGTGTGTGTGTGGGTGGGGGCAGGTATCAGTTGACTAAGACAATGTAAGTTCCTCGTGGTCAAACATGTATCAGGTTGTTATTATTTCTGTGTAGTGCTATTATTTAGTGTATCAGTTGGCCAGTAGCTGGGGCCTCATGATAATACTTGATGTGGTAGGGGTGAGGGTGTGTGGTGGGGAATTCCAGACTGAGACCATGCAAGGTCCCAGTATCCCAACATATGTGTTCTTGCTACCAAGTAGGTGTAATGTGAATATTAGCTGGTTTATTTATGGAATTGACTGTTAACTTAATATCCAATCACTAGTGTTGTGAGATATGTGTGTGTGTGTGGGGGGGACTTACCAAGTAAGACAGTGTAAGTTATTTGTGGTAAAACATATATGATTGTGGCAGCATTAAGTAGTAAAATTAATATGCAGGGGATGAGTTGAGTTATGCCTGTGACGTCGTTAACCACCACCTGTGGTGCAGACTTGAGTTTGAATCCCACAGCCGCCTAGATGCATACTGTGTGATCCTGAGCAAGTCACATAACTTCCTTGTGTTCCCAGATCATATTTGTAAACAAGCTTTGGCTTAGTGTGCTACTCCTGGTTAAACAATGTTCCCTTTCCATTTTTGTGTGTGCGCATGTGCGATTCAAAATCTAAGACCGTGCAATCTCATATTCTTCCAAACTATCTGTAGTTTACACCAGGGAGGTGTAACAATAATGTTAACTGGTTTATTTAAGCTGTGAATGTTAACTTATAATTCAGCAAATAGTGTCTGTGTGGGGGGGGGGAGGGGTCCCTGACAAACACAACTGAATGTAGTAGTGTTCAAAGATATATATTATTGACATCACAGTGGTGTGACATTAAACTTTGGAGGATCACTTCAGCTGTGCCTGTGTCCTCATTATCCTGTGTATAATGTTTACAGAGCTTCTTTTTGTTACATTGTGTACTGCCTGGGTAGGGATACGTAGTACACAAACAAATGTAGGTTATAGCACTAGACATGTACAACACAGCTACAGAAAGTACGTTACTATAATAAAACAACTTATATCACTCACATCACTAGACCCTGAACTGGCAGCACTAACACTTCAGTGGTCTCTCCCCCCCCTTGAATTCCAAGGAGGGAACTAGAGACACAATTAAACCTATGGCTCACTTATATTGTGCACATGAATAATTTAATTGCATCCTGCTATGTAATATGTTTTACTGCTATATATCCATGTAGACTGTTGCACGCCAAACAAGCTGTATCTGTATGACTGTTTACTGTTGCCTGCCAAACAACCTGTATCTGTATGACTGTTTACCATGTATTTTCCTGTAACTCCCGGGTCGCCCCTGAAAAGGGTACCTCCAGGGCCTAGTGGGCCTACCTGGTCATCAAAATTCAATAAATAAATAAATAAAGCAATCATTTATTTATCATGTATAACATTACTGTTTCAGAGCTTGTTAGAAGAGGTCCCAGTAGGCCAGAGGTAGTAACAGCCCAGGGCAAGCAGATGGAGGAAGTTGGCTCTGAAAAAGATGATGAAGTCATCTTCATTGAATCATCTGATAATTACATGATATAGTCAATAAAAAGCTATTACAGTTAAATAGCACAGTATGATAATAAAACATAATTACCGTATGCATGAAAACTAGTAGATTTCTGCTATATGTTACTTATTTTTTGAATAAGATACAGCTCAGTATGTATAACATATGTAGTAGTTGGTTTTCTTTTGTTGATGACAAGTGTGGTATGATATATTTCAATCAACAGTACAACTAGGATACAATCTACTCAATTATTTATCTAAATAGTAATGTTATATACAGTTACATAATAAACTTGTACTGTTTAAACAATAAGGTGTAGTAATACTATACACCTCAGTTAGTATTTTATCATTTGGTGAGCAACAGTATCATGTTTCTCAAAAAGTAATCCATCATCTGTTAATCAATAAACAAAAAGAAATACAAAAGTGTAACTTCACATAAAAACTAAATAATATCAAACAACTGTTTATAATAATTCTCAAAAACACAATGTAATACATAGTATGTATTAAATATTTATATATATTTACAACCAACAGACCCCAGGGAGACTGGAGATGGTGGTCCACTTGTTGAGGTGGAGCAGGAGGCAGGACGGCACAGAAGGTTAGTAGCATAGTTACTATAACAGTTGTTGGGGGGGGGGGGAAGGTCAATCCCTATGTGAGCTAATTAAATCATAAAGTGTACAATCATGTGCATAGTAGATACTAGACATGTATTACATTGTTGTTTTGAAGTTCAGTTGGGCAGTGTCCCTCAAATCACAGTAAACTAACTAGTGTTGGGGAGGGGCGTGCCTGAGAATTTTAAAGGGAACAGTGCTCTTACATATTTGTGTCTATCACCAGCACAGTGTAATAGATACATTTATCACTTCACTTAGTTTGTTTTTGTAACCTCAGGATACAGTGCCTGCCTCATCTTTGTTGAGGTCGGGGGGGGAGGGGCTGGACAGAAACTGACTACTTAATATTAAACTCTTCCAAAAAGTTTATGTACTTGCAATCAAGTGTGTAAAATGGTGATCTTTAAATTATTATTATTCTCTGTGGATGATTTCAGTATTCAATGTGTTTTGCTTGCACGTGTAGTGCTGGCTACTAATGTCACAGTCACAAATCACATAATGCAGGTAGTAACAGGATTGTAGAGCATGATACTGCTGTTAGTGGTACCTGTATACAATTCATGTAAATGTTATAAGTGTCACAAGCAATTGCATGTATGTTAAATAAGACAGTAAATTGTTATGCAGTATGGTGTAATGTTGGTAGGCATACCACACACTTGATATACCCCTATCAAACTAAGTAGTAAATAGATGTTTTTACACTTGAACTTACAGAATAATCTGCAGCAAAAATGTGCCACTTATTTGAGCATTCCAACAACCCTCAAGTGCCCCCTCTCAAGCACCAGTTAATTGAAACAAAGTGCTGTGTCTGAAATAGAAATCGATGCCCAGACACTATATAGAATAGTGGATGGACAACTCTGTGCACAACCACTGTGTTCTTGCCATCTCACGAATCACATTCCCATAGACCTCGCTACATTTGTTCTCAAGGTAACATTTAATCAGTAACCCTCAGTGGCACAACACACTGGTTGTGCATAGTTGCCCATCCAGTATCTAACATATATTTAAGTGATAACATACATTTAGTAGGAGTACACAAACTAATAACCGGCTTCTGTGGAGGATTAAATGCCAAGGCATTTAATCCTCCACAGAAGCCAGTTATTGGGAATATGCTCCTACTAAATGTATGTTATTACTATCATGCCACTAGGAGTTACATAGAATTTTTTTATATAACTCCTAGGGAAAAGCGAGTGCTGTTAGATGTTTAATTGAGGCTTTAAGGTAAAGCCGTGAGTTTGAGTATGCCCAATACTGCAGGACTTAGTGCACATGCCTACAGTCATGGTTTTATTTTTTATGTGCTATTTGAAAATGTTGTTTGTGTGTCTCTACTTTATGCTCCCATTACGCTATCACCATCATGTTGTGGTGATACTCAGATCAGCTGAGGTAGAAAACTGTTTCGTTCCTCACTCCAGTTTCCTTTAGGTTCATTTCGGTTGCTGACTCTGCTAAAGAACAAGGAAGTGTGAAATGACTACAGGTTGAGTGGTGAGACAGCTGTAGGGCGGAGCGGAGCCGTGTGTAAATTCACATGAGATTTATTGTTGTTGATTGAAACTTTGCTGTACTGTAGAAGGGGCAAGACTGAAACATGAAACTGCAGTGTAGAAGGGCTAATATTAAGTGTGAGGAGATGGCAGCATGAAGGGATGAAGATTAACCAACTGTGGGTGTGCTTAGAGGGGCATTACATGACTGTAGGCATGGCTAGAGGGCCATTAAACAACTGTGGGTGGGGTTTTCTTGAATAAACGAGTCTGTGTGTTTATATGTGTAGTTTGTGAGACAATAACTGATAGTAGTTCTGTGTTGTGATTGGCTGAGAAGACATACCTGTGGTATAATATGTGTTAATGTACACATATTTTCTGGTATTGTGGTCTTGAACTCGACAAAGAGTGGTTGGTGGTTTTGGAGGTGTCATTCACTTATTGATGCAGTTACAAGTCCCAGTGTTCTGCCATTTGTGCATTTACTATCACTGATATAATGCTAACAGTACAGGATGAATTTGTGATCAACCAGGTGGCTGGATTTTTCAGAGCCATCTCGATTATCTGCAAAAAGCGTAAGTGATCTGTACATTTTATCTTATGTACAGTTTGAATAATATGCACTTTATCTAGGTAAATTTATGTATAGAGGCTCAAAGTCTACTTCAGACATCCTGTTATTGGTTTTGATGAACATAGGATCATTTAGGCATTTGGATTTTTAGGAGATATTTTGATAGCATGTAAATTCTTCAATGAACTATGCTGTCATTTTTTGTCTTGTATAAAAAATTTACCTCATTTAAGGAAATTAACTATAGTGTGTAATGGAGTGTCTACTATCAACCTATTTGTAACACTGAATTTTATAATATTGTTGGAGTATTTTGTAATTTAAGAATTGTTATGCTTTTTTTTTGCAATGGTCTTTGACCGAACTAATAAAATCATTTTGACTTTTGACTCATCATTGATGTGTAACACTTATCTCTAGGGTTTAACTTAGTCTAGGTCTGTAACCTCAGGGTACACTAACTGTTATTTATGTGTCTCTGTGTGTCGGTGGTGGGAGGGAGAGGGGTGCACGGGGGTCCAGTTGTGGTTGAGATTTCCTGCTTGAGGACATACAAGTTATATGCATTAACCATAGTGTGTTGGATGGAGAGACATACAGAAGTTAAATATGTGAAATGTGAAAACACCTAAAAAGTACTACATGTCCAGTCAATGGCTGTAAATAAGATGATTAGTACTCTTCAACAGGTCTTAGAAAAAACTATGCAAGCATAGTATTAAGCAACAGAATTATTAATGTTGTGAAATGTGTCAACATATTAACAAAGCTATCTCTTATCAAATGAAATCAGAAATTGATTTTAAATATTTCTGGTTACAGCTTCCGGCAGCAGTCCATCCACCAGCAGACCATGCTGTCATCACTGCAGCTGTGTCAACATGCTGTTACAGAAGATGGACAAAATTCAAGAGACCCTCATGGCCATGCTGAATTTCCAGTAGCAAATGCTGGGTATGTTGCAAGGCCATGAGGGATCAGGGTTTTAAATAAGGATTTTCGATTGACTAGTACTTTAACATGGAAAAGTGCTACTCACTGTCTAAAAAAGTTGTCATATTTACTACAAACATTATGATTGTTGTTATTTCTCACATGATGACCACTTTTTTGACTTCCTTTGATGTATGGAGCAAAAGGAATAAAATAAGACTCAGGGAACAGGAGTGTATAGTTACTGACTTATCTTTATTAAATTTTTTTCAAGTTCAGTGTCTGAAACAGACTGCAGAAGCAGTTTTTTCAAATTAGTACCTACAAATAAACACACTGTAACTTACATTACTTACTGTCATTTTACTGTTTCTTTCCACTTGCCAACCCTTCCCAAAAGCCTGCTCTCTGTGACCTTATAAAGTGAACAGCACAGGAGTACTTAGGGTACCATACCATACTTACTGAGAATAAGCCAGCAGCTTGTAGCTGCACCCTAAACTGATGACAGAACTCTGACTACTGTTTCTGAGCCTCCCATACATTTGGATTGAGCCTCTAACTTAAACGGTCAATTTTAAATGGATGGGAATAGTAGTCAGTCGTCTCTGTGAAAATCAATGGTTAGGGTGCAGAGTAGCTGCTTTCTCAATAAAGTACCTGAGATACATTTTTTTTTCAAGTTGTTCTACACTAACATTTTACAGTTTTTCTAACCAGAACAGTCTAAGCCTCTAGTGCAGTGTGACTTAACTGATTTACAAATGACAACTCTGACTGTACTCTGTTCCCACAACCTCCCATCCATTTGCATTGAGCCTCTCATTTAAACAGTCAATTTTAAATGGATGGGGTGGTTGGGAACAGTCACTGTTGTTGACTCTGACCAGAACAGTCTAAGCCTCTGGTGCAGTGTGACAAGTTATGCTGCACAAATTTAATTGCACTTGGTTGTTGGGAACATCTGGGTCCATGCCTCATGTACAAAGGCAAATAGTGCAACACAGTTTCTGCTTGCAAACTTACCAAAGCCAGTGTAACCCCAAAGTAGAAACGCACTGAGTGAGCTATGTGAGCTGAGTGAGCAGTCTGGTATGCTAGCTGGGTACTGAGAATAAGCAGCTGCAGCAGCACCCCAAACTGATTTACAAACTTTACTGAGACAACTGTAACTGTTCCAACCACTCATCCATTTGGATTGAGCCTCTAACTTAAATGGTCAGTTTGAAATGGATGGGTGGTTTGGAACAGTAGTGTTGTCTCGGATGTTTGTAAATAAGTAGGGTGTAGCTCTGCTGCAAAGCTGTTTTAGCTTAATCTCAGTACCAGCAGAGCACAGTGACTGACTTTTTTGGGTGGCTTTGGGAAGTTGTGGAACATCTTACAGTCGAACAACTAATGCTGCTACTTGACTTTAAAGTCGCTAAGCAGTCTGCAACTCAGCCCTGTAGACCCGGTTCCTGGAGGCCATGCATTGTACCACTAATTTTACTTGTCACTAGTGTGCAGACTTACTATTAGGAACAAGGATAGGCAACAAACAGTAGTCGGGTGTATGGCATTAACTTTTCTTTTGCCTTATTTCCAGCCAGAGAGATAACACACAGAAGATGATGACTTTTTGTGTACCAGAGATATGCTCATATAGTCCCCCCCGAGCCATACACTACAGGATTTTTGATTTGTTCAACAATATAAGAACTTCAGACTGCAGTTTCCAGCCAGACAATCTCACCATGCAAACATGAAGAAATTTAAATGTGAAAATTAACAACTATAAACAACTAGTGTGACTTAGTTGAGCCACTGAAAACAAATGGCGGTCTCCACCAGCCAGAGGAGTACTTTTAGACCTAAAAAGTCTAACTAAATGGAAAAATAATTCCAGCAATTTTAGTCACTTTTCATTTTAGCGCTCGTGAGTCACAGCCCATAATTAACTAAGTGACTCATGTTGATGTCCCATACCACAGACACAGGCTTCAGAGCTAAGCAGAATTTAGTTGTTTTTAAGTCAGCACATGAAAAAATGACTCATATAATTTAAATTGGTGACAGGGTCATCATGTCATGGTTGGTGCCCAGACCTATATTGCAAGTGGTTGCTGAACTCAAGATAGGGCAGTCCATTTGCTGAAGTGAATAGTCCTGACCTGTGCAGATTGGCAAACGGAGTTCTGGAAGAGCAGCTGACTTCCCGTGGCCAGCAGCTGAGACACCTCCCACTACCACATCTGCCTGAGTGTGCCAACCTCTGTGCTCAGAATCTAGATGTTGCAAGTAGGGAGAGTGCAGCAGGGAACCCCCCCATTGCCAGTGCATTCCCCCTGCTTGGAGATCTGAACATCTAAACATGGGGATCGGGGCTGGCAGACGTGAAGGGAGGCCTAGCACTCGGCTGACTGTCATGGATTCTTAAGTGACCCACTTCCCTCTGGCTACCGACAGGACCTGAAATTTTTCCCCACATGCCACGGCTTAAACTCATAAACTGAAAGTATATTTCCCTCAGTTTACAGGGGCTTGCTACAACTGATCAATGATCAATCTTATGTCATCATCATTGTCTGACTTGGATGAAGTAGTGGAAGACATAATAATGCTGCTACTTGCTGCATCTTCTGAACTAGTTACATTTGTGGTACTGTGGGATGAATCTAACCTTTTTGCTTCTGACTGCCTTGGTTTTGCACAAGTTCTTCTTGGAGTGCTGAAAAATCTGTCTACAACTGGAACAACATCAAATGTCTCTGGACTGTCACCCTCAACTGAAACTCTAACCAGGTGTTCCAACATTACTTCACTCAGTCTGTTTCTCCAATCAGTTTTGACATGCTACATTGTTGAAAATGACCTTTCCAGCTTTGCATTGGATACTGGAATGAGATTACAAATAACGACAACGTGGTAGAAGTTTGAGAACTGTTCTCTGTAGGACTTCAGAATACAGTTCCAAAAGTCTTCCCTATTTAAGTAACTTAAAAACTTATTGTATAAAGTTTTAAGTTCAGACCATTCTCCTGGCAAAGCAGTAAGGTCAACATTATGTTTCATGAAAATCTGTCCATAGTAATTAACAAATTCATCCAAGTCTACGTTTGTAAACATTTCTAGCTCATCAGCACTCCTAGGCCACTGTTTCACATCTAGCAATTTTAAAGTCCTAAAAATTGGATGTTGGTCCTGAGAGTGACAATCAGTGATATCTGAAAATCTATCAGAAATGCACTGTTGTACTCTACTGACATAATTAGGTACCTCTGTTCTAAGGTAGCTGATGCTGTTGTTAGCATTAGAGAGTGGCACATCTTTAAATACATAAGGTTCAGAATCATCAGAGTCATTATTGTCAACATCATCATGTTGCTGTAAGAGTGTCTCAAGATTAGGGTTACATGTTCCGAGAAGATTATACAAGAGATGCTGTAGTAGCTGTAAGGTTGCTTCAACACAAGACAAAGCTAAGATCAAATCAGCAGAAGAACCCTGTAAGCTGAGGGAGAGTCATGACAGTGGCTTTAGAAGGTCAATATAGAACAGTAAATGAGTGACAAATTTGTCAGTCTTCAGTCTGGTCAAGACGCCCTTAACTCTGCTTTTCTCCACTGGTGGTGTAGTGGCAGTTTCTACAAGATTTTCAAGATGATGAATCATTACTGTATAAGATTTTACCAGGGTCTGAGCTGCACAAAGTTTGTGATCTACCCACCTTGTTCCAAATGCCCTTTCTGGTTTGCTGATTTTACCGCCCACTATTTTCGCTAATTCTCTGAGCTCTCAAAGTTTGTTTGGACTTTTTTCACAAAGATAGTACAGTGTCGTGAGATTATCATTAACTTGATCAAAAAACATTCCTTTCAGTGCATCTCTAATTGCCAACTCCAGTCTATGGTTCAGACAATGAATAGCCAGCAACCATGGCATTTCCACTTTTAATAGAGCTGATAGCCCTTTTTCCCCCCTCAGGTTTACTGCAGCACCATCTGCACACATTGCAACCATGCAACTGTTCAAGTCTAAAATGCCTAACTCTATGAGGGCTTCTTGAAGTGTTTGTAAAAAAACCTTCTGCAGTGGTGTGCTGAATGTCTCTTAATCTGAAAAAGCTCATCTCTGTTAAACCAGAACTTTTGTTAAAATGCATAATATACAGTAATTCTTTTTCAGTACAACTTTTATCTGTTGCCCCATATAGAAGAACTGCGAAATATTCAGTTTTCTGAAGGGCAGTGAGCAGATTTTCCTGTAACAATTCACCAGTAAGTGACGTGAACATATGACAACCGTTAACATTTGAATAAGCAATTCTGTGACCAACATCGTGTCTTTTTTCTAGTTTAGCAAATGATTCAAATTTAGTAAATGAAAGTTCTTCTTTAGCAAGCAGATAAGCTATTTCAATCATATCCATGATGCCGCATTGACAATTTCATGTCACTGCAATGTTACCCCGACACCCACTACATTGACCACATTTGTGATCAGGAAGGTGCTGGCGTGTGCAATCTTCTTGTTACCCTTCTCTTTTGGATTCTCAACTCCAAGACAGAGCTGAGTCAGGGATGGGGTGCAGGACCTTGGAGAAGGATGCCAGAGTCCCAGGCGGAGTTTACAATGATGTGGCAATGTTGTCGGTATCGACCACATCGCTGTAAAGTTGTTGCTCTAACGATGGTATATCGTTTCAATCAGACAGCGAACTACAGCTCTGTCTTTTACTTCTGCTCCTCTTATGGCACATCCAATTGGTGTAGTTTTGCATACAGAGGCAATTGATTTGTTTTTTTGTCATGTGTAACAGCTCATTTATGAGCGTCACATTGGCTGTGTTTTGCAACATTATCTATTTTCACAGCTGTACCTTTGAGGCCAAAAATGAAACTTTCACTAAAATGTCTGCAGTACTTTAACTGGTCTGCCTAACTTGAACAATTACCTTTCTGTCATTGTGCTTCTTTGATTATTTTAAACCCACTCCAGACAGGGCAGATGATAAAATATGGGGTGGGGGGACTGATGAGCCTCTAACCAAACTGTCAATCAGTACCCAGTATGTCTGCTGTACAACACTTCAGAGTTGTCCAGAGCAGATGACCAGTGGGGTTGGGGGGGAAGACTGAGCCTCTAATTTAAATGGTCAGTTGGTACCCATACATCTGCTGTGCAACACTGCAGAGTTGTCCAGGGCAGATGACCAATGGGTTGGGGGGGAAAGACTGAGCCTCTAATTTAAATGGTCAATTGGTACCCGTACATCTGCTGTACAACACTGCAGAGTTGTCCAGGGCAGATGACCAAACTGGGGTTGGGGGGGGCTGATGAGCCTCTAACTTACACTGTCAATCAGTACCCAGTACGTCTGCTGTGCAACACTGCAGAGTTTTCCAGGGCAGATGACCAAACTGGGGTTGGGGGGGGGGACTGATGAGCCTCTAACTCAAACGGTCTATCAGTACCCAGTATGTCTGCTGTAAAACCCTGCAGAGTTGTCCAGGGCAGATGACCAGTGGGGTTGGGGTGGAAGACTGAGCCTCTAATTTAAATTGTCAATCGGTACCCGTACATCTGCTGTGCAACACTGCAGAGTTGTCCAGGGCAGACGACCAAACTGGGGTTGGGGGAGGACTGATGAGCCTCTAACAGTTACTGATTGACTGTTTAAGTTAGAGTCTAACTTAAACAGTCAGTCAGTACCCAGTATGTCTGCTGTGCAACACTGCAGAGTTGTCCAGGGCAGATGACCAAACTGGGGTTGGGGGAGGACTGATGAGCCTCTAACAGTTACTGATTGACTGTTTCAGTTGGAGTCTAACTTAAACAGTCAATCAGTACCCAGTACGTCTGCTATGCAACACTGCAGAATTGTCCAGGGTAGATGACCAAACTGGGGGGTGGGGAGGGGACTGATGAGCCTCTAACTCAAACAGTCAATCAGTACCCAGTATGTCTGCTGTAACACACTGCAGAGTTGTCTAGGGCAGACGACCAGTGGGTTTGGAGGGGGGAATGATTGAGCCTCTAACTTAAATGGTCAATCAATGTCTGCTGTGTACAACACTGCAGAGCAGCTCAGTCCAGGACAGACGTCATGACCAATTAATAGGGTTGGGGGGGGGTTCAGATGACCAAATTCAAATACCACCAAACACTGGTTATCACTCTGGCCCACCTACTAGCTGGTGAGAAGAACGTTGCCAAGAGACTAAAAAGGAAAATTCAACACATGAACAGTTCCAACACAAGTAAAAAAAACAGCTTTGTTTCTGCTGGCCTTGACATTAACAACAGCACTGCCTGATCCGGTCTGGCCTGCTTCCATAACCTGGCTATCCTCCAAAAAACTGTTCTTTCAGGCAGTCGACCTTGCTAGCCTTCAATCAATATCAGCCTGGCTCAGTTCATAAGCAATTATAAGTCCTGCTTCAGCTGGGATGTGTTGGCCTTAGTTTCACACTCCCTGTTGTTTTTAATTTCTTTACAGTCCACTTTACTAATTGCTCAGCCTGCTTTTCCTGACTTCTCCTTCCTTCGCTGAGCCACTGTTTTTCTTCTTACTCCTTGCACTTTCTTTTCTTGCTCAGCCTGCTTTTTCTTCCTTCCTCCTCCTGTCTACCCAGCTCCTTTTGTCTGAGCTGCACCAACTTCACTCCTGCTTTGGACCTCTCAGACTGACCTGCAAACACAATGACAATTTTTCAGTGTTTGTACTCACTGCAGCTGCTTCCAATGTTTTAACTCAGAGACATTCTTGCTTGCCCCCAAACTAAGTTACCCTACCTAATCTCTGGAGAACTAGACTGCACCCACTTCACTGGCTGACCAGGCTGGTCAGGTAGCCACTGCAGCAGCAACCCGCTGCAAAATAAATAGGACAAGTGTCACACTTAGAACTGACTGACCTGCTTTGGATAAATTAATTTTATGCTACTTGTATAATTATAGTGACCGTAACTTACTGCAGGGCTTCCTGTTCTTGCAGGCAACTGTCTTCAGCCACTCGTGCCACTCAGGATGAGTTAGTAAATCAAGTTAAGACACCAACCCTGAAATAAGAATACACAAAGATTAAAACTGGCTCACTCCTCAGCTTTGGAACTCAAACTTTAAAATCAATGCCCACCTACCCCTCCCAAAAAAAGATTAAAACAAACAAAATGATTATCAGAGCACCACTGAACCCCACCCCACCCTTGGTCTCTCAGGACTGCTTCAGTTCAGTACCGAGGCTGCTACAACGTAAATGCCCAGCCCTGACAAAAAATGCATCCAGGGGCAGAGGCAGCCCATACAGGCTTCTTGCACTACTTTACTAACTTGAGGGCCCCTCCAACAAGCCCAGAAACTGTGAAATTGCTCACTTTTCCCCAGGCAAGGGCAGTGCCATTGAGTGACTCACTGTTAAATGAGTTCCCCTCACCGATGTTGGCCAACAGTACAAGACTCATGAACCGCAGCCTTATCATCCCCAGGTGGTGGCTGCTGGGACGGATGTTTGAGTGGATTTTTATGCCGTGCTGCAGGACATGATGGAGTGCTGTGATACACTGCCTCGCTACCCCCTTCCCCCAGGCAGGTACTCTTGACACAGGCAGCAAGAACAGAAAACTTGAGAGCAGTTAATTTCATTCAAATTCCCACTGCTGCTGCAGTTGTTAAACATTGCACAGTCCTGCATCTCTTTCATTTTAATTTCTCAGGAGGTGTGTGCACTGCAATAACCTGTTTAGAGATTGTGCTGGAGTCAGGCAGCCTGGGCACTCAAACAACAGGACTATCCAATTATGTATCTGCCATGACAACACAGCACAGTGATGGACCCACCCCCGAAAAGGTGATCAGGTAACACTGCACCACTCAATACAAGATGCCTCTCACCAATCCCCTACCAAAGATGCAGAGCAGTGAGCACACTTTTTTAATCAATTACCCCCCAGCCTTGCAAAAGTAGCTTGCCCCCCCACACTCCTGCTGCACAACTTTTGCAGATGGTATTCTAGAGGATTAGGGGGTCAGGATCATCTGATCGTGATTGCAGGTGAAGCAGTGTATACCCAGGAAACTAAGGGAAAGTCCCTCTTAGCATCGGGTTATTGGCTGGACTCATCTGCACAATGCTGCTCATCAGCCATGGAGAGGCCATGAGGGAGGGGTGTGGACATCACTGGAGTACATTGAGTTCAGCCTGGGCAACAGTTGAGGTCAGTCATCAGGCCTCAGGGGGGCCTACAGTGAAGCTTTGACATCAACATACAGGTCTTTGAGGGAAGGAAGGGTACAGAAATCCAGATGACCTATGTGGGGCCACAAGGGGGACAAACACCAGACTGATGGGAACAGCATTACCGTGGGCTGCATAATGGAGGTGGAGATCAGGGCCACCTGGACCAATTTGTGGACCACTCGGGAGCAAGCAGGGAGGATGAGGGTGTCCATGCTTGATGGAGTAGTAGTCCAAATTAACTGTGTGCCACACACAGACTGAGGGACTTTGGATCACTACAGGCTGCACTCTAGTCTGTATGGAGGAAGAAACCAGCATGTTGAGGTTTGGTCACGGGCTCATGTCAAGAAGAGGGCTCACTAAGCAGAGTCAAAAATGGTCATAATTTATGGTGGCAGTTGGGCTCAATTCTGGGACAAATCCCTCAGCAGCAGTTTGAGGCCGGGTGGGG
The DNA here is from genome assembly GCA_016271365.2 of Neoceratodus forsteri. Taxonomy (NCBI): domain Eukaryota; kingdom Metazoa; phylum Chordata; order Ceratodontiformes; family Ceratodontidae; genus Neoceratodus; species Neoceratodus forsteri. The sequence continues at coordinate 1,929,269 of CM057453.1, forward strand.
GGGGTTGAACCTCACACTGTGGGCTTGGCCAGACACAGGCCGGGGGTCTCCAATCATTTAAAAAGCACTGCCAAGCTCTGTCACTATCACTATTCACAAATCTCTCAAATCTCGAGTCAGTGAGTCAGATAACCACTTTGAATTGTCTCTTCAGAAGTTCGGGTGTTGTCTCCATCGGACGTGATGTCTCACAGTCTGTGCCATGAAGACAGTCACATTTTTGCAGCTTTCTGACTGACTCTCCTCTTTGGAAGTGCGGGATCAACTTGTCCAATCCTAGTTACAGGTGGGAAGAGCTAAGGGCAAAGTAACACCCATTTTGGCATAGCTGGCATTCCTGCGTGCAGTGTTAGTAAGTGAGGGACTGAAGTGAGCTAGCAAGGGGTAGCCTGCGTTTAGTCGGTATCTTAGAAGTCCAGGGTAAAATGGAATATGGAATACAAGTGTATTAACACTACCAGCTTTTTTGGTGCAGATTAGCGACTAGCAATTCCACCAGAATTCTATTTTTCAAATGAGGTCTGGCCGATATTAATTCCCCTACCTAATCGGGAGAAAGAGCTGAAGCCCTGCTAGCTGGAGGGTAGATTGGTGTGCAAGAAGAAACTGTTGAGTGGCATTGAAGGAATCTAGAAGTGCTGGGAGGAGATGTTCGGTGGACGGACAAGAAGTCCAGGATTGGCGTTGAGTGAACCATGAAGATCTGAGCAGAGTGTGGAGTGGAGTATCTGGGTTTTTGGCACCAAATGATTTTGGCCTGGTGGCACGCCCTCAGACAAAAGTTGTGGATTCAGAGGTGTGAGGAGTTGATCCTGCAGGTCCTGTTTGTGTGGGGTCCTCAGCTCTGAGTACTTTTCTTGGGGGACTTGGGAGGACTGATCAGAGGATAGGCTGTCTCCTGGGTTAGGCCCGTGGTTCCTGGGGTTCACCTGGCTGGTTCAGGTGTTTCCCTGGTTACCTGAAGTAGGGAAAGTGACAGGGCTGGGGTCTTCCCCTCTATGGGCTGGGCCGGATTGGATTTTTTTCACCCGAGTAAAGTAGATGTCAATGGATTTACCATTCAGAGCGGCTCCTAAAGTTTGGACTGTATTGGAAAAGACTGGGGAAGGAGTAAGGACTCCAGGAAACAACAAGTACTGTAATAACTTTATTTTAAGTTATTTAACAACTGCATTTGCTGAAGTATCGAGAGGACCTCGTTTTAAAAAGGCTGGTAGCCCCCCAGGATGCTGCTCATGTAGTAGGAGTTGGTGGGATTTCTGTGGAGAGACTAAATTGACTTTTGAGGGTTTTTATGTGGAAAAATATTTTGTTTTACTATTAATTTGTTGGGGTTTGGGAGGTATTATTAGTTTTGGGGTTGCTGGGTGGTAAAATTAGGATTGTGCTGCTGGACCTATTGTTGTTATGATTATCAGCAGGTGTCGGGGTTCTGTGTCGGTGGACAGGCGCTACTCCCCCACCAGGCTGAGGGACTTATGCCTTTTCTACAGTCCCCTATTGCACCCTTTGATGTACATGCATTGTTGTGCTTTGGGGATTGTTAGAAGGGGTCCGAAAAATTGGTCCCTTGGGTCTGGTGTGGGGGGAGTGGGGTGGGCAGATTGGGGTAGTGGGTTCAAGGAGGCGCTCCGGGGTGAAATGGGGCCTGGAGAGGGGACCTCCCTGTCTTGTTCCCATACTCGAGGGTTTCACAAGTAGTGGGCATGTGACCCGCTATTCCATTGCCACTCATCCAACTCGTGCGGTGTTATGTAATGCCAGGTCAATAAAAAACAAGACAGCAATTATTGCTGATCTTGTTGAGACATCTGACCTGGTTTGCATCACCGAGACCTGCCTAGATGAGAATGCTGGCCCGGTAGTGGAGTCTGCAGTTCCAGTCGGGTACTCGGTGATACACTGCCCAAGATCGGATCGTAGGGGCGGGGGTGTAACTATCTGTTTTAAGATGGAACTGGGCCTTGTAGAGGTTCCAGTGGGGATTACCAGATCCTTTAAGTGTATTATGGGAGCAGGTGTGGGTGACAGGATTCTTCTCATCTACCATTCCCCCTGAGATGGGAAAGTTTTCCTGCAGGAAGTTGCAGACTTCATGGTCGACATGGTATTGGAATCTCCCAGGTGGTTTGTCCTGGGGGATTTCAATGGCTGGATCGACGATGAACTCTCATTTTTTGGTCAGAACTTCCTCCAACTGATGATCTCGTTGGGCTTCACACAGGTAGTTACCTCTGCAACCCATGTACAAGGTCGCTCTTTGGACCTGGTATTCCTCCTGGGTATGGAGGCCACCGACATGGTGGTGGAACCGGTCGGATGATCAGACCTTTTCCCTGTAAGGTTCAGCTTTGGAGCTCCTCCTATGAGACCTGCCCCTTTGGAGATGGTCCGGTACCACCCTTTGAGGGGAGTTACCTCAGGGGGTCTGATGGCGGTGCTGGGCCTATTGAGTAGGCCAGTGAAAAGCGTGGATCCAGGAGACCTAGTAGTACACTATAATAGTGTGGTGCTGAGTGCCCTGGATTCCATAGCTCCTGTCTGAGTTCGCCCGCTCCCTCTCCACCCTCAGTCCCCTTGGTATGATGGGACTTTGAGGGAGTTGAGGAAAGCAGGCCGAAGGTTGGAACGTTGTCGGTGGAAATCCAGCAGGGAGGAGGACAGGCTTAGATTAATGGCGCATTATTTGGACTATCAATCAGCAATCTCCCGTAAGAAGGCAGAGTTCCTGTCCAAGGAGATTGCTGCAGCAAAGAATCGACTGGCTCAGCTCTTTTAGACTGTGGACAGGCTGTGCAATCCAGCCTGTCTTCGGGACCAGAGAGCTTTTTCACAATTGAAGTGTGAGGAGTTTGCTCAATTCTTTGCAGATAAGGTGTCCTCCATCAGGTCGGAGACTCACTTGACTCGTTCAAATGAGCAGAGTGGTGGTTGATGGGAGGGTATGAACACCCGGTCTGTCTGGACAGATTTCCACCAGCCAGTGATCGTGGATATCGTGAAGATAGTTCAGAGCTTACGACCGACTTACTGTAGTTTGGATCCTGGTCCAACAACCTCCTGGTGGGGTGTTTGGATGTCATCAGACCGATCCTTGCGGAGATAGTCTGGTGCTTGCTGGACCAGGGGGTTTTTCCGGACATCCTGAAGGAGGCCCTGGTGATACCCCTCTTAAAGAAATCTTCCTGTGACCCAGGCTGTCTTGCTAACTACAGACCAGTTTCTAACCTTCCCTTTTTGGGGAAGGTTATTGAGAAGGTAGTTGCGTTGCAGCTCGAGAACTTTCTTACCACCCAAGAAGTCCATGATCCTCTCCAGTCTGGTTTCAGAAAGAGGCATAGTACCGAGGCAGCACTAGTTCGAGTACTTAATGATCTCCTGATAGCGAGAGATCGGAGGAGTCATTCGATCTTGGTCCTCCTTGATCTCTCTGCAGTGTTCGACACTGTGGACCATGGGGTGCTGCTAGAATGCCTGTGGCTGTTCTGCGGACTGTCTGGTACAGTCCTCAGGTGGTTTAAATCTTTCCTCACAGGCAGGACACGGAGGGTGGTATCAGGGATTTTTTTCTCGGCCTCCTTCTCCCTGCCTTGTGGGGTTCTGCAGGGTTCAGGGTTGTCCCCCATATTGTTCATGGTGTATATGCTGCCGTTAGAAGACATTATAAGGTGGTATGGGCTGAGTTTTCACTGTTATGCAGATGACACTCAGCTCTACATGTCCTTTGTGCCCGAACATGATAGTGCGATATCGGTCTTTAACAACTGCCTCACTGAAATCCAAGACTGGATGAGTGTTAACTGGTTGAAAGTAAATCCGGATAAGACTGAGGTGTTGGTGGTGGATCCAGGTCAGCGAGTAGAGAAGTCGACTCCTGGCCAACCATCTGGCCTTGAGCTAGGTGGTAAACAGTTGAGATCTTCTGAACAGGTGCAGAATCTGGGCGTTGTACTTGACAACAAATTGACATTGAAAGCACAGGTGGCATCAGTTGTCAAGTCCTCATTTTATCATCTGAGGAACATCGCCCAGATAAAGCATCTAGTTCTGCCTGAGGACCTGCCTACATTGATTCATGCCTTCGTGTCTTCTCGTCTGGACTACTGCAATGCCCTGTACCGAGGGTTACCGGGGGTGGACCTCCGTCACTTGCAGCTGGTGCAGAACGCGGCGGCCAGGTTGCTGACAGGGCTGTCAAGATCTAGCCATGTCACACCTGTACTACGAGAGCTGCACTGGCTCCCGGTGCGATGGAGGATCATCTTCAAGGTTGTGTTGCTGACCTATAAGACCCTACAACAACAGGGACTGGGTTACCTGCAAGACCTCCTTCGGCCCTACTGCCCCCTCCACTCCCTCCGTTCCACCAATGAGGGATTGCTAGAGGTTCCAAGGATCTGTTTGGAGTCATCTGGAGCTAGGGATTTTGCCTTGTAGCCCTGACTCTTTGGAATACTCTACCTCATCGGATTAGAGAGTGGCTCTCTGTCGAGGCTCTTCAATCACTCCTGAAGACCTATTTATTCGAAAAAGGCCTTTGGGGAATATGGCTAGCCCCGGAATTGCTGTGGTTTATTTTATGGTTATTTTAATTTGTATGTATATTTTAAGGATATTGTTTAAATCTGATGTTTTATATTGTATCAGTGCTTTGGTTATATAAAAGCGCTCTATAAATAAATTTGACTTTGACAAAATCGTCCCTCTAGCCACCTAGAAACCTTGAAAAAATCATGGAAAAATGGATCACACTTTTCTGCGATCCATTCCACATTTTGAATCACATGACCCACCAGTTTGCATCACAAACTACGATGCAATACCGGCTATTTAAAACCCTTTGGATCTATCCATCTTCTACTGGAGTCTGTTGACACAGCTGCAGAGTCACAGCCATCTGCAGCTGCTGCTTCACCACAAGTCCAGGGTGGACCAACAACTGCCAGTCTCTCCAAGGATGTATGAAGACCCCACCCCTCCATACTGATTGGTACCTCAGGGCTACCTGCATCAGCAGCTTCCATTTACATGCTGCCTTCCAGGTCTGCTCCAGCCAGACCAGCCCCACCACTTCCACAAAAGAGAGATTCCTCTCTAAAGACTTTTTTGGTTTTTAAAAAATATCAATATTATTTTTTTACTTAAAAACTAAATACTATTTTTTGTTTCAAGAATATGGAAGAAAGACAAGTACTTTTTTTTTAAGTAAAAAAATATTATTTTTGTATTTGTAATATCTTTTATTTATTTTCCCCAAAAAAATCAAGAAATAAAAGCTTTTATATGTTTAACAGTTGTGTACTACTTATACATATTAATATACAGTGTATCTCTGTGTGGGAAGGGGGTAGATATTCAGTGGCTCAAAGCGTGCAAGATCACAGTATTTGGACATATATATGATTGACGCCAGGAATATTTACCAACTATGCTTAGAGGGTCCGATGTCGTGGTGAGCCATGGTATTGTCAGGTCCAACTCTCACACCATTCCATGTGTAAACTTGTTGATATGTTACAGTATAGGAGAATAGAGTAAATGTTAGGCAGTATGAACCCCTGGCACACCCCGATGTCTGTTGTCGTGTGGACTGTGGGTGTGGGTGGGGTTGCGGGTGGGGGAGGGGTATAACAGTATCTTACTTTGTAACGTTTGGTGCGTTAGAATATTATGATGACAAAACATTGCAGTGCGGTCCTTTGATGTAAGGAACTGACATATCACTGGGTGGTGAGTGTGGGTAGATATTCCTTCACTTACTCAGTGCAAGTACTCACAGTTGCAATATATGTGTGCTTCCTATTATGGAGGTGTGACAGTAATGAGTATGGGTTCATTAGTGCTGTGTCTGTCAACTCAAGAGACAGTGATCAGTGTTGGAAAGGGGTGCTGATCATTCTGCTGTTAACAAAAAAGAAGTCACTGCCTTCAAACATATATGTGTTTCATATCAGAAAAGTATTACATCAATGTTCAGTGCTTCAGTTGTGGTGTGGATGTCATGCCAGTATTCAACACCTGTTTTTTTGGGAGTGGGGGGTTGGTCTGGGAGGGGGATTAGGGGTATTACCTGAGTGAGACATTAGAATCTCCCAAGCTAAACTGTCACACCATTCCATGTGTAAACTTGTTGATATGCCTCAGTGTTTATTTATTAATTTATTTAAATCTTTGGTAACTGGGTCAGTGCACTGATCCAGGGGACCATTTTCAGGCACAGGTGGCCGTTACAGAGGTATTGACAAGTTATACAATGAGTACAAGCCATGTGGATATACAGACATCACTGGTGAACAAAGTGGAGTAGAACAGAGTGAGAGTTATGCTGTACGATGCCATGGGACACCCCAACACCTGTTCCATGTGTCAATAGGCAGGAATCACACATATACTGCAACTGTGTGTACTTGCACTGTATAAGTGGTTAGGGATATTACCAGAACAAGACAATAGAATATCCCAGAACGAACTCTCACCACATTCCATGTGTCAACAGATTGATATGCTACAGCATAGGAGAATGGGGTGAGACTTTGTCCTGCTGACCCCATTACACACCACAGTGTCTGTTGGTGTGTGTAGTGTGGGGATGGAGGGGTGGGGGGAGGTTGTTGGGTTGTGGGTAAACCTAACATCGCTATATTCCTTAACTCAAATACCCACCTGAATTGTGTGTGTGTGTGCTTGTGTGTGTGTGCGCGTGCGTGAGTTTGTGTGTATGCATGCGTGTGTGTGTGTGTGTGTGTGTGTGTGTGTGTGTGTGGCTCTGTGTATCTGTGTGTGTGTGTGTGTGTGTGGCTATGCATGTGTTTGTGGCTATGTGTCTGTATGTGTGGCTATGTGTGTGTGCGGGTGTATGTTTAGGGGGGACTGAGTTGTATCACAATGCAGTTGTTTGGAGCATGTCATTGATATATAATAGTGAGTGTGGCATGTGTCTCTGCATGTGGCGTAGAAGACACTCAGTGACTTGAAGAGTTCAAGAACACAGTATTCTGACATATGTCTGATTGCCACCAGAAATATATACCAGCTATGTTTAGAGGTTCATACATCATGGTATGCCATTGGGTCATCACTGTGAACTCTCACCCCATTCAATGTGTGAGCAGGCTGCTATGCTACAGCATAGGAGAATGGGGTGTGAGTATACCTGATGACCATATGACACCATCATCTGTTGATGTGTGTAGCGTGTAGGTGTGGGAAAGGAGAGGGAGCATGAGGGTGGAGTAACCTAACATTCCACATTCTAACTTTTGTCACTGTGCTATAAGCCCTAACTGATGATTAACAGAGTTTTTTGTAATTAATTCCTCTTCTTTTTGAGAAAGTAACTGCAATGTGGGACTGGGAGTGCGGGCCCTCCGGGCCCTGTGCTTCCCTGACACTGCTCATGTTTACATAATGGTATGCATATCATGGGCCCTCTGGGCCCTGAGCTCCCACTTACACATAAGTACGGAGACATACAGCAGCCCCATAGCACTGAAAAGTAACCCTTGTAACACTACAGTGACAATATCTCAGTAACCGTAGCAACTATGAAAAAAATTCCACCACAGGTGTAATCTATGACTTCTAAACTTCCTCATGGGCTAAGGTGAACTAAGCTGTGGGTAGCAAAAATCTGTATCTCACACCATTTCCAAGATACAGGTGTCAAAAGTCACCGAGAGCGCTGCAATGTAAGTCTATGGGAAATTCCTCAACTTTGGAGTGCTGTAACTATGGGCCTGTCAAATGTTTTGGGACCAAACCTCCAAAAGTCACATCTGTTGGACCAGGGCTTGCCACCCTGCATATTTCAGCCCAAAAGCCCCAATTGTTTTGCTGCAGTGTGATGGCAAAGAATTGTTTTTTTTGGCAAAGTACTGTCGCAAATTGCGACAATTTTGCAAAAATAGGCACGACACTTTTGTGATTTGCGAAAATGTCACAGCTGTTTCTGTCGCAATTTGTGACACTACGGAAGATCAGATCTTTAAAAAGGCAAACCCTCCCTCAAAAAAGATATTGCTGTAATGCTCAGGACCTTACTAGGTAAACACAAAAGTCAGTGTTTACCTAGGGGTCCCAAATTTAAAAGCCAGGCATTTTTCTCTCTTGCTAACTGAAAACAAGATGGCCACTGCATGACAGTAAAAGGGCCATTTGTGACAGTAAAATGTAGTGGTGGCAGCTTTTGAGAGACACATACATTTCTTTTCCATTGACTATAATGGGAAACTTGTTTTTTGAATATGGATTAATATTTTTTTTACCAAATCTTCGAAAAGCACATCAGTGACCCAGAATGCATCTTTCCTGAAGATTTCAGACCAAATGGACAAATTGTACAGGCCGTACCCACTAGCAAACAAATGCACAAGACCCCCCATTTTTTATGCGTCTTGGGGCAATCCGCAGTTCTGCAACCACTTATCTGACCATAACACAACTTACCAGACCATGCATGTAAAATTTCAGGCAAATCTGTCTTATGGTGGCAAAGTTATTAAAGTGCAAAATTTGGGGTTTAACATAGAAGTAGCCGTGCAACCCGAACTATACTGGCACGACAGCATGAGTATATATATATATATATATCTTTCTATATACTGTATACAAGGCCACTTATTTAACTAGCGTGCACACCTTCATTATATATCTGGAAACACTGGTGCCCTTTTACTGGCATACCATTTACTTTACTAAAAGGTGGGTACCACCCTTGGAGGTAGGATGTATACCTGGCTCATTTTCTACAGGAAGAGAGGGGTGGGGGTACAGAAACAAACAACTTGAACCTGTGTAAATAACACAACCCAGGTCCTGGGTGGAGGCAGCTAGGCATATGCTTGATCTAACCGGCTGAGGGGCCCCCAGCAAATCCACACAACTAGAAACAATAATGTCCATAACAGTGACTGGGATTGTGCAGTATGGCTTTATTCAACAAATCGCAAGTAAAAGCTGAAGTGGACCCCCGAGGGTTGGTGCAGGCTGGACAGGCACAAAATCCAAGAACTCTTCTTGCATTGCAGTACAGTTCATGAACAAAACAGAAACATCCTCTCTTCCCATGAATGTTATTTAGTGAAATCTAAGCCACACACTCAGAACTCTCCTCGGACATAGGTTCAATATGTGAAAACTCAGCCACACACCTTAACCTGCAGCATGGATACTCACTCAGGTAAAAATACTGGTGCCCTTTACGAACCAGGAAGCCCTGATTTGTGAGCGCTTAGATGGCGTTCCTCCCACCCTTGGCCCGAACCGACAGATTCTGTCATTCTTCAGGGTTACACCATTGAAACCCCTATTCCCCACTGAAATGCTAGCTATCCCACACTTTACTCATCACGATGCTGGGGTGACACAGAGAAAATAAACTGCACTCACTCCGGTCCACAATTCGACTTCTTCACTCACACTGGTGATACTAGGGGCACTGACAGGTGCGATCCAGCCTTATCTATGGGCACACACACCCCGGACTATCCGCTCCCCTAAAAACACTTGTGGAGATCTAGTCTCCATTTCAGTACTGACAGCAACATAGAAACATAGACTTTGACAGCAGATAAGGACCACTTGGCCCACCTAGTCTGCCCATTTCCCTACCTACAGGATAAGCAGCAGATCCTAGTTAACCAACAGCCTATTTCTTCCTACCCACACAAGAATTTCCTTATGTCTGTCCCATGCATTTTTGAATTCTCCCATAGTTTTAGACCCCACAACATCCTCAGGAAGGCTGTTCCACGCGTCCACCACCCTCTCTGTGAAAAAAATACTTCCTCACATTGCCCCTGTGCCATCCCCCCTCTATCTTCAAATTGTGCCCCCTTTTTCTTGCACATCTTTTTTTTCTGAAAGATGCTACCCTCTTGGACTTTGTTGATTCCACTGAGGTACTTAAAAGTTTCTATCATATCCCCCCTTTCCCTCCTTTCCTCAAGGGTATACATATTAAGCTCCTTTAGTCTCTCCTGTTCCATCCACTTGACATGGAACAACCAAAAAGAAACAGCAAAGGCACTCTTCTGGGCAGCTGGTCCACACAGTTTATTTCAGGTCCTATACCAAGGCAGCTGTAAACACCTCAGAACATTCAGGGGACTGCCCCTTGAGTCCACAGAGAACAAACAGATCCTTCCACTTCACAGGGAGTGGAAATCAGGAAATCCTGCTGTAGCCTTTGTCTCCACCACTTCAACTGGATGCTGGAAATGACACATGACTAGTGAGAGAAGTCATGGGCCCTCTGTCAGAGCCCACTGGCAGTCCTTCTGCCACTGTCACCTTCTCACTCAAGCTCACGCTTCTTCAAGACCGAGCATTCTAAGCTCCCCAGAGCAGCTATCCACATAGTGTGGCTTACGCTGCTGCAAGAGTTCTGAATGACCTAATCATTCCTCCCTCAGGCTAGCTGAGTTAGCAATGGTGTCATTATGTAAGGAGCCCCTAATGAGCTCCCTACCAGCTGCCTGCTGCCTTCCTAACAACAATACTGCTAGAATTCTAGTAACCCCAGGGACTGGGTGGTTACATTCGCCCATTGCCAGGTAAATGATTGTCTGCAGTCATTCCCTCACCCTGCACCGGTCCATCCTACCTCTGATGCCCCCTATTGGAAGGGTTGCGCAATTCCTCCCCTACCATGTGCCAGGCACAGGCAGGTGACATTAAAGGCTAGACACCCAGTGAAGAAACTTCAGTTCCTATCCTACTACTGTACTATCTGGGGATCCTCAATGGCTCCAAGAAACTGCCTGAAGCATGTCCTACCAGACAGAATTGGTGACCCCTATCATGAATCAGGACCACCAACCTGCCTTCCCCCCTAACCCTCAAGGGGAAAACTGTCTGACATATGCTACCTACCATGTGCCAACCCTCCCCCCCAAAAAAACACATTTTACACCTCACATCTGTAAAACGAAAAAGGGCTAGACTTGCACTAAACAGTTACACAAGCCTAACAATTCTACACAAAGGAGGACTCCGATGAGCCCCACCAATCCTCTTCAGGTCTTCTTGTCTTCTTCCAGGAACACCTGCAAAAGAAAATACTGCAAAAACATTTCTGCAAAACTGCAACTTGTAAAGCTAAACACAGTGACCAAAACCCTCCCACTGAATACTGCACAAGCCCAAAAAGCATTTTTTTAAAAAGGATTTTCTACAAAAGTAGAAAAATAGAAAACATTAAGACATTTGCAAAACATTTGGGGGAGGGATCCTTGCAAAGTCCGAATCTAGGGAAGAATCCAGAGTGCTGAAGCACTACAACAAGAGTTTCTCTTAAGCCGGAGCCTACTGAAGCACAGTCCTGGAACAGGCATAAGACCTGCAAGCACTACAGTCTAGAAGTAAAGTCTATTGGAGGTTGTATTCCAAAGAGTCTTCCATTTTGTAAGACACAGTTAAATAAAATAAAAAAAGGTATCTTACCAGTTTCTGATGACAAAAGGATGTCAACATCACCTCTGGTGCTGCAGCCTGATGATCTTCAGCTGTTGGGTAGATGAAATCTTCGGATCAGATGTTTCCATGACCTCCTACTGGACCTGGACTGGATATCTTCTCTGAACCTGCTGGCTGATGAACCTGGATGTTACCACAGACGAACCTGGATGCTGCTGGAGCCGAACCTGGATGCATTTGCAGATGAACCTGGATCACCAGAAGAAAGGTACCTCCATCCTAGGTTGCTGCCTCTTCAGTGGCAGATGGCTGAGCTTCAATGGCTGAATTCACTTTTGGCAGGCGGGCACAATTTTTAAGAATGGCACCAATCTCTGTAGTAGTACCATTCTGGATCTGGAGCATAGACTGTCACCCCATCTGGACAAACCATGGGAACATTATAGAATGTCTCTTGGCCAGCTTTGTCCACTATTTTTATAGAGTTGATCAACAAAGTCCTGCCACGCCTCCAGAATTACAGTCTCTCATTGCACACCATAATTCAGATCCACTTGTTTACTCTAGGGTGCAGGTTGGCACAAGCTCCTCCCACAACCAGGCATGCTTGTCTTTCCGTATGTCTTCCCATATTTTTCTAGAATAGAAAGGGTATAACTGTCCATACTTGGCCTCAGCTTATCTATGCACAATTCTCTCTTTCTTTGCTGCTTTTCACTAACTCACATCAAGACGCATGGCTTGAGAGTGGCCAGTCCTGGTTGAGCCAGTTACGAACACTTGGTACAGAGCAAGGGCAGTCCACCACTGCACTCAAGGGCACATTTCTTGAGCCTTGGTCTTCATGGACCTCTGGAGGCTCCATGGAAGCTCAGGCCAATGCCAATTTGCTAGGGTCCACTGAAGCCATTGCTGCTTCCTCCTCTTCCACCCAGTCTGCTCAGGAACTGGTGATTGTGCCAACACCTGCAATTGTCCATTCTCTGCTGTTGTCAGAGGCACTGTCCTCCCAATGACATGCTTCCTCCACCTTGGACTCTCCGATGAGGCTTGGACTTGGGCCTTCCTCCCACGGATCTACTGAACCTGCACAAGCAGAGTCCAATTCTACCCTCTGCGGCATGGAACACTTCTCTTCATCTGGACCTTGCACAGCATCAGCACAGAAAATGTCCAGAAACTCCTTTAAAACCTACCTGGGGTCACTTGTACTGCAACCAGCCTGTTGCTGTTGTTTCGATTCTACAGGGTCCTCTGTCTGTGTCCAAGTTGGAGCTTAATGGATGCATTTTGCTTTAGCTTCCCTTGTGCCACCTGCCATGCTCATCCCAAATCACCTTCTACAGTTTGTGCGATGGGGAATGGGCAGAAAATCTCTTCCTGGTTTTACGCATACTACGCACACATTACATGGACAGTTTGGTAAAGCCACCTCAGTGGGTGCTGTTGAGCAGTCATACAATGCTCAGATTGGGCTAATGCTTGTTCTTGTTGGGCTACCCACGCCCTAGAATGGAGTGGGTAGTGAGGGGTTTGCTGCGCCATGTTCTGAAAGTCAAAAACACAAGTCCCAAAATTACTATTGTTTGCAAGCACTCTGAGATTTGGCTTTAACACACTGGAAAAATGTTCAGGAACAGGCTGCCTGGCTGCTGCAATTGTATTCCACACTTAGCAAGAAATTCATTTTAAACTTTGTTTTGGGTTTGAAAACTCTGTCCTAAAATGGCGGTGCTTTGTTTACATAGCTGGCTACACCCCAACATGATGACTGTAACTTTGCATCACACTCAGTTAAAAATTGCTAGGACTCTGTCTGGATCACTGCTTTTCAACTGAATATTTTAGCACAAGTTCATTTTACTATTTCTCAACCCATTACTTTACAAGCACTTAGACCAGGGGATTATTTGTTTCAAAGTTCACTTTCTTTGAAAACAGCACTTTCACACCAAAGTCCAAGATTTAACAGTTCACAAACTCTCTCTCTCTCTCTCTGTCAGTACTTTTGCTGCATTTGCTCAATTTCTTACTCAGTTTTCCGACCTTGGCATCACAGTCAATTTCTTTTTACAAAGGGTACTTACAGGCAGTTGATGGTTTGCACCGTTGATGGAAAAATGGCCCATTGCCGACTTGAAGAAGGCCTCTGGGGTGAAACGGTCTGGTGGTCCCGGGTATTGTTGCAACGATCGCCATGATCACTCCCTAGTTGATCGGAATACGGGTTGAGCCTGGGTATCTTGTGAAAAAGACTGCTGTTGCAGAAGTGCTTTTACTGCACGTGATTCCTCCTTCCTGCCACACAAACTACAAGCTGCTCACACACTGCAGGCTGCTCCTCCAAGAATGTTCCACAAGCAGAGACTCGGGCAAGGGTGGGGCTTAAGTGCACTGGGACCAATCACATGATGCCACGCAAATGATCTCTCTCTCTCTCTCTCTCTCTGCCACACTCCTGCATGGTGATCATTGAGAAGGCACAATTTAAGCTGCAAAATGTCTCTTTTTTCTCGGCTTGAAATTTCAGTGGAGCGAAGCATTTTAAGGCATTTTCACTCGGTTTTGGTGCATTTTCCATAGTGACTCCCTCAAATTTCACTATACACAATTGAAACTTTCTGAGCACTTAGAAAACACTGTCTTTTAAGTCCACAAATACTTTTTTCAGGAAATTTGCAACTTTTAAACAGTTTTTTAAGTGCTTTTTCCAAAAGGCAAGGGCAATTGTCTCTCGGTCCACAGTTTCAAAGCAACACACAGGCAACAAATTCTTCCTCTTTCTTTTCCACATAACTCAGACAGCAAAAGACTTTCAGGTGGCATTTTACTTGGCATAGTTTGCTTTCTGGTTAAACGATCATCTGTTTAGGGCACCACCACCAGTCAGGAAGATCCTGGACATACCCTCAGCATGCCTCTCACCCTAAATTAAATATTCCAAGAAGGGCCCCCAGTTTTTGTAACCCCCAGGCCACTTATTTACCTAGTGTGCATACCCACCATTAAATATCTGGAAACACTGGTGCCCTTTTACTGGCATACCATTTACTTTACTAAAAGGTGGGTACCACCCTTGGCATTAGGATGCATACCTAGCTCATTTTCTAGAGGAAGAGAGGGGTGGGGGTACAGAAACAAACAACATGAACTTGTGTAAATAACATAACCCAGGTCCTGGGTGGAGGCAGCTAGGCATATGCTTGATCTAACCTGCTGAGGTGCCCCCAGCAAATCCACACAACTAGAAGCAATAAATCGGAATGTCCATAACAGTGACTGGGATTGTGCAGTATGGCTTTATTCAACAGATGGCAAGTAAAACTGAAGTGGACCCCCAAGGGTTGGTCCAGACTGGACAGGTACAAAATCCAAGAACTCTCCTTGCATTGCAGTACAGTTCATGAACAAAACAGAAACATCCTCTCTTTTCCCATGAGTGTTATTTCGTGAAATCTAAGCCACACACTCACAACTCTCCTCGGACATAGGTGCAATATGTGAAAACTCAGCCACACACCTTAACCTGCAACATGGCCACGTGCTCAGGGAAAAAATACTGGTGCCCTTTACAAACCAGGAAGCCCTGCTTTGTAAGTGCTTAGATGGCGTTTCTGCCACCTTTGGCTCCAACTGACAGACTCTGCCATTCTTCAGAGTTACACCATTAAAACCCCCATTCCCCAGTGAAATGCTAGAGGTCCCATACTTCCCTTGTCACAACACTTGGGTGACACAGAGAAAATAAACTGCACTCACTGGGATCCACAGTTTAGCTTTCTTCACTCACACTGGTGAGACTAGGGGCACTGATAGGTGCGATCCAGCCTTATCTATGAGCACACGCATCCCAGACTATCCACTCCCCTAAGAACATTTGTGGAGATCTATTCTCTGTTTCAGTACTGACAGAACTTGTTCCTTCCACTGGACATGGAACAACCAAAAAGAAACAGGAAAGGCACTCTTCTGGGTAGCTGGTTCACACAGTTTATTTCAGGTCCTATACCAAGGAAGCTGAAAACACCTCAGAACATTCAGGGGATTGCCCCATGAGTCCACAGAGAACAAGCAGCTCCACTTCACAGGGAGTATAAATCAAGAAATCCTGCTGTAGCCTTTGTCTCCACCACTTCAACTGGAAGCTGGAAATGACATATGACTAGGGTGAGAAATCATGGACCCTCTGTCAGAGCCCACTGGCAGTCCTTCTGTCACTCTCAACTCCTCACTCAAGCTCACACTCTTTCAAGACCGAGCATTCTAAGCTCCCCAGAGCAGCTATCCACATAGTGTGGCTTATGTTGCTGCAAGAGTTCTAAATGACCTAATCATTCCTCCCTCAGGCTGGCTGAGTAAACAATGATGTCATTATGTAAAGAGCTCCTAATGAGCTCCCTACCAGCTGCCTGCTACCTTCCTAACAATAATACTGCTAGAATTCTAGTAACCCCAGGGACTAGGTGGTTACATAGATATATATTATCATGTCTAGTGTACTTACCCGATCAACAAAAACTTACTATATATATATATATATATAAAAGAAGGAAATTAGAGGCAAAAACTCCATTTAATGCATTAGTTAGGGTTGTTCCACAGCGACAAAAGTGAGAAATTCGGTGTTGGTTGAAAACACCTGGACCTGCCCACCCCCAACGGCATTGGGTCATCAGCTAACTCACCCATCACATGTGTAAAGCAGCAGAAGTATTGGAGAATGGGGTGAGAGTTAGGGACCGATGACCCAATGCACACTCAATGCACACCCCAATGCCAGTTGGGGTGGGCAGGGTCAAGGGGTTTCAACCCAACACCGAATTTCCTCACTTTTGTCGCCAGGAACAACCCTAACTAATGCATTAAACTGAGTTGTTTGCCTCTAATTTCCCTTCTTTTTGAGAATGATAACGAGAAATAGTGAATGTAATGCAGCGGCGGGAGCTCCGGCCACGTGATGTCTTGAGGCATAGTAACAGGAACAGCAACACAAACAGAAGCACTAACAGTGGTGCACATGGTAACACAGCGTGAATGAGAACAGAAATGGTAACACAACAGTGGCGTGAACAGGAGCACGGTCTGCCACGTAATGTGTTGTCACATAGTAACATGCTGCCTGCAAATGGAAATGTCAATGGGCATGGTGGCACAAAGTGAAACAGAAAGAGAAACAGTACTGTAGACACAAATGGCAAAAAATAACAGAAGCATAGCGCAAATCAAAAGCATAAAGGATAACGCATGGTGGTATGAGCGTCAATGTGTAAGTGAAGCAGATACGGAACCACAAGCGGAAAGGGCAACGGTAACAGTAATGTAAATGCACAGGCTCATTTCCCCAAAACCTGCATAGAGAAAGACAGTGAGTACAAAGAATGTATGCATAATAATGTGTGGAGCGAAAATGAGGACTTGGAATACTAAATAGGTTATATCTCAGGAACCGTACGACGTAGAAAACAAATTTAAAAGTCATATGATTTATGACTGTCCTGGCTAGTTTTGTGGGGGCTAAGTATTTTTCTGATGAAAAGTCCGTATCTTGTACCGTTTCCGAGATACGGGCCCTGAAAGGCGCGGAGAACGCCGTAATGTTATCCTATGGGAAAAAAAGAGATGTCCGGAGTGCCATAACTTTGCCTCCCTGTAATATTTTTTTACAAAACCACTGAAAGGCACATCTGTGGGCTGTTGGCTGTCTTCCCTCCAAATTTCAGGAAAAAAGACCAAACCGTTATTTTGCAGCAGGGTGCCAAAAGATTCCTGTAATGCGTCGGGTGCCGTAATGTTATCCTATGGGAAAAACCATCAAATTTGGAGTGCCGTAACTTTGCCACCATGTCATATTTTTTCAACACAACACTGAAAGGCACATCTAGGAGATGTTGGCTGCGTTCCCTTCAAATTTCAGCCCAAAACTCCCAACCGTTCTTTTGCAGCGCAGTGCCAAAAAATTGCTGTCATTTTCCACAGACTAGAAAACTACTGTCGTATTTTATAAAGTTGTGAAATCAGGACACTTCGTATAGCACGAAAGTACTTCATGAAAGTTCTTTTCCAGAAATTTGAAAACATATTTCTGGGGTGTTTTACCCCAAAATAAAGACATGGCTAGCATCCTCAGGGTCCGACTAGGTGAATACAAAAAGAATTAGGTTGCTAGAGGGTGTCAAATTTAAATGCCAAGCATTTTTCTGATCATTAACTGAAAACAAAATGGTGTATTTGCGAAAGTAACAGGGCCATTTGTGAAAGTAAGAATGCATTTGCGACACTGTCAAACTTTTTGCTAACTTTTCCCATTGACTTATAATGGGAACTTGTTTTTTGAATAACTTTTGAACCGTTTCATATTTTTTCACCAAATCTTTGAAAGGCACATTGGGGACCCTGGCAGCAAGTTTCTTGAAGATTTTGGGCTGGTCGCGCAAACCATGCAACCTGTAGGCGCGACCGTAGAATTCCAGAAAAAGCGTAAACGCACGTGCAGATCATGCTTAATAACTCCGCAGCCTTGTATCCGACTGGTATGAAACTTGGCAGATCCCAAGACCTATGGTTCTTGATCATATATTCTGAATTTCAGCCAAATCCGTCAAATGGTTTCAGTTATTAAGGTGCAAAATTTTGGGTTTAACATAGAAATGGCTCCTCAACCCTAACTATGGTAGCACTACCGTGCTACCATAATATATATATATATATATATATATATCTATATATATCTATATAGATATATATATATATATATATATATATATAGATATATATATATATATTAGGTGCAGTAGCACCCCTATTAGTGTTGAGTAGGCTGTTTAATGTTAAACCTCAATTTTTGTATCTTAATAGCATTGTTGGTGTTTGACAAAATGAACCCAAATTTGGCATGTGCAGTCTGGCTGGCAGAATCTCAAGACGTAAAAAGCTCAATGATGGCATGTTGTGTTGTTTTTGATACAGAATGCCAAAAACATTTTTTTTCTGTTTTCCTGTACTTAACATGCTTTTTTGTTGCTCTCACACAGTCTAGACAGTATAGAATTGTTTTTTTTTGGGGATTTACATTTTTCCTCCTCTCCTTGGATGGCCCCCATCCACAGGACTCCCCAACCCTATAACTCCACATCCACTGGTACTTATCACCAGTCAGTACTGCCAGGGCTTGCCCACCTGGTGGTGTTGGTGGGGTTCCCTAATCCACCGCCATGAACTGGATCCAGCAGTTTGACCAGTGAGCCTAGTTAGTCTGGTGCAGGGCCTGCGAGAGTCAGTGCACCATCCTGCCATAAAGGGTTCCCTGTTTTCCCCTCCCCCCCAGGAGTGTGGCATGGAATGATGCCATGATGCACAACCCACACACCCGTGTGCCATGTGTCGGCATCTGCCCTCCCCCCTACTCATGTTGTGACAGTCCCTGGTGCCTTTCCTCACACTGCTAGGGGCCAGATGTACACTGGGATCTGTGATCCCTTCCCCCCAGAGGCAGAGAGCGGTCCTCTGGATGCTTGATCCTCCTCCCATAAGCCAGCCCTCCAACTGCTCAAGCTCGCTACTGAACTAGGGTCTTCAGGGTCATGAGTGGTAGTGCTACCACTGTGCTGGCAGGCCAGCTTTAGACAGTACAGCATTTTTTCACAAAACTGTCAAGAAAGAAATGGGTTGTGCCGAAGTAGTGCCTTTCGATGGTTTCATGAAAAAATATTGAACAGTTCCAGATTTACAAGGATTTAAAGATCGATTTTTGGATAATCCTCTGCTACTAACAGTAGAAAAACACTGATCATGAGAGCTTATTTTTTAATGATTTTTTTTTTAATTCTTTTTTACCACCTAGTGGTTTGGGGTATCTCTCAGGCTGTCTCTCATGGCGTTCCCCCAACTGCTCACCTGAACCACTCACCTGACTGAGATGTCGGAATCAGGATCCTCTCTTCTCCCTCCGGCTACAAAGGAGGAGGCCGAGGATCCCCAAGGGGTGGAGTTGGGTTGTGGCAGGCATTGAGCATGTGGGGGTCAGCCCCCAGAGACCAGCCATCACCTCACCTAGCCATCAGGGGGATTTCTTTTGTTTCCTTCCCTCAGAGTGCAGTGTGCAATGATGCCTGTGCACGGCTGCCCTGCTGGCGTCTGCTGCACTCCACCCCTCACGCACATTGGCTGGTGTACCTGTGGTACCCCCGATCTCCATTGGGGGTCACCGGGACACTGGGCAACCCTGGAACCCTCCCCAAGGAGAGGAGAGCTGTTCTCCAGATGCTCAATTCTCTCCCTCCTCTACTGACCCCCAGTGACCCAGGTCCATCACCGAACCCGGGTCGCCAGTGTGGCATGAAGTGTGGTGTCCAGCTCCTCAACCCTCAGTGCCACCGGGCCTATTTTTAAATGATTTATTTGTCATGAGAAAGGATTTTTACTTCTCATGAGGAAAAAAATACCAGTTATGATGGCTGACATCTTGTTTTATTTTTGAATAAAAAAACATTGAAAATACATCAAAATTATGAGCTTGATTTTAGAAGGGTTGGCTCAAGTTGTGCCAAAGGTGATTTACACCAAACGCCATTGTGTCAAGGACCCTGTGCCAGATTCTCTATCGGGCAGGGTCCCCACAGCTAAGTCCCGTTCCTTGCCCCAACCCAAACTGTACACCAAAGGGAGGGCATACCTGATCAGGTTGGCACAAGTCATGGCAACCATGGTGTAAGGGCACAAGAGCCCCCCTACCCCATACCTCAATCCCCCGATAGAAGTAAAAATGCCCTGCAGGGCTATTGATGCCCCCAATGCCCCCAATCCCCACAATCCAGTACAAAAGCCCTCCAGGGCTAGCAGAGCCCCCATGTCCTGACCCCCCAAAATGCAGAAAAAAAGCACTGCAGGGCTGTCGATCCTCCCATGCCCTGAACCCCCAAAATCCAGTTATATAAGCTCCACAGGGCTAGTGCCCCTTCCCCCCCCAAGCCCTGAACACAAGTCTGGCTGCTAATGTGAACTGTAGAAAAAAAATAGTCCCATTATCCCTGGTAGTCTACTGGTTCTCCACCCGGCAATGCAGGAACATCTCACTCCCCCTGATCCTACCCAGACAGTGACTGGCACAGCCCACCTTTCACCACCACGGCCAGCTGCTGACTGAGCTCCGTCTGAGCGCATACTACTGTAAATAGTATATGTTCAATGAATGACAGCTCATTCATTGAGTGCATACTATTTACAGTAGTATGCGCTCAGACAGAGCTCAGTCAGTGGCTGGTAGTGGTGAGAGCGGCCAAAGCCAGTCATTGGCAATGGTCAGGGGAGCAGGGTGGTCTGGCAATGCTGGGTGTGATGCCACTAGACTACCAGGGATAATGGGACTGTTTTTTCTATAGTTCGCATTAGCGGCAAGACCTGTGTTCGGGGATTGGGGTCCGGGGCTTAGGGGGAGGAAGTGCTAGCCCTGTGGGGCTCATTTAACTGGATTCGGGGGGTTTGGAACATGGGAGGATCAATAGCCCTGTGGGCCTTTTTTTTTCTGCATTTCATGGGATTGAGACATGGGAGAGTCCACTAGCCCTGAAGGGCTTTTTATACTAGATTGTAGGGATCAGAGGCATTGGGGGGAATCGATAGCCCTGCGTTGCATTTATTTATTTATTTTATTTTTTTTATCATAGAAGAATTTTATTAATTTTGTTATAGGACCAGACACCATATAGCATAATGCAACCACAATAGTCACAAGTACAAAGAATGCAGCCAGTGATCACCAACACACAACTAGTATATTCTACCACTAGGCGTGAAGCCAAACAACAGTGCCAGACAGTAAATATTAATAAAATACTGAGGGAAAAACCACCGAAGAGGAAGTAAAAACAACATCAATAATAAGAGAGGTGCCAAAGGTTCAGACAGGAGGGTTACTGTGGGGGGAAGAGTCTTACAGAGAGGTGAGTGTAGATAGGCATACCATTTCACTGCATATCTGTCCAGCTGGCCTAAATGGACATAGGACTTGCATTCAAGTGAAGCTAAGTGAGCTAAAGCAGCATGCCAGGTTTTCCAAGGGGGCAGTGCCGGTTGGTGCCAATACATCAGAAGGAGGCGCTTGGCCTCCATAAGGGCCAGCATCATCCACTCCCGAAGGGGGGTGGGGAGAGCTCCGAGCAAGGTTGTGTCCCCAAGCAAGAGTTCTGGGTCTGCCAAGGATACCACAGGGCCCATTACTTGGAAACAGTCCAGGGCCATAAAGGACCAGAAGGGCAGTAAAACGGGGCAAGTCCACATAACATGTAGTAAATGCACTTCCGGTTGTTGGCAACGTCAGCAATTAGAGTGACCCAGCAAACCTCAAGCACACAGGGTCACTGGGTACGATACCAATGTAGGAGGATTTTAAGCTGGATAAAGTGGCTTTTTATATCATTATTGTGCCTGTGCATGTCCCGCAGGTACTGAGACCAAGCGTCCTCTGGAATGTCACATTTAAGAACCCCCACCCATTTGAGCCTACTACTGGCCATTGGGTCTGACTGAGCATCTCTCCAGGTCCAACAGAAATGGCCAATGAGGCCATGCAGGCTGGGGGACTTATGAATCATGGCCAGCCATCTCCATTTGCTGTCGGACTCAGAATGAGCAGAGAGCCCCTGCAAAGTACTACGCAGCTGGAGATATCTCCAAAAATCCACAGAGGGGAGCTGAAATTTGGTTTGCAGCTGTTCATAAAAGAGCAAGACATCGGAGTCTGCAACATATATATCTCAGACCCTAAGGATGCCCTTCGCCTCCCACGTTGGCCAACTTAGGGGCAGGCCGCTAACTGTAGGAAGTTGGTTACACCACAGAGGAACATAACGGAAAGGAGGAGCCCAGGCTGTGTGGGGCATGCTTGAAAGAGACAAGAATGATCTTCATGCCTTACGAGTCTCCAACATGGTGGGGGAGAATGCAGGGAGCCTTGGCCTCCGGGTTAAGCAACACCGCCAAGGGGTCACCATTGATCAACTCAGCTTCCGTTTGTACCTAGAGTATCTCATGATGTGCCCCTGGCATGAACCAGTGAGATGCAGAGGAGAGCATGCAAGCTTGATGGTATCCCTTAAACCAAGGGACCCCTAGACCGCCAGGGGACCAGTGTGCCTACATCTTATGTTTGTTCCACCACGGGGTCTTGCCATCCCAAAGGTGGCTGGACATGAGACTCTCCAAAGATGTAAATAGTTTAGGAGAGAGGGATATTGACTGATTGTTAAGGAGATACATGACCTTAGGTGAAAGCAACATGCGCACATCCGCCACTCTACTGGGCAGGGACAGCTGGAGTCTGCACCATCTTTCCACCTCGGAGGATAGTTGAGCCAACAAGGGAGAAAAGTTGGAGGGCTCCAGCTCTGACCACCTGTTGGGGATGTAGATGCCTAGATACATAAACCCCTTATCTGCCCAGGCTAGTTCAGTGCCACTGAGACAGTCTGTAGAGCAGGCAGAGTCCATGGGGGCCAGTATGGTCTTTTTCTGATTAACATTCAGTCCTGAGAGGGAAGCGAAGTCTTGGAGGATAGATAGAACTGCTGGTAGTGACTGATGAGGGTGAGAAAGAGTAAGCAGGAGATCATCGGCATAGGCCGCCACCAGATAGGAGGTGCCATTCATCTCAACACCAGAAATGGTCTTAGAGGCAATGAAAGTCCAAACTAGGGGATCTAAAGCAATCAGAAAAAGAAGAGGAGAAAGAGGGCAGCCCTACCAGTTCCCCCCTGCAGAGAAAAAGGGGTTGAAATGGTGGTATTAGTGAGAATGGGGGCTACAAGTGAACTATATAAAGTATGCACCCACCGACAGAAGTATGGGCCAAAACCATATCTCTGGAGTACTTCATGCAGGTATTTCCACTCTATCGAATCAAAAACTTTAGTGAAATTGACAGCAAGGGCTGCCATAGGGATAGATGACTGGGACACTACCCACTTAAGATTGAGCAGCAGCCTAGTATTGTCAGTGCCTGATTTACCTTTCATGAAACCAGCTTGCGTTGGGTGGACAATAGAGGGTAAAATGTCCAACAGTCTAGTGGCCAGGATTTTGGCTAGAATTTTCATGTCAACTGGCAAGAGAGAGAGATGGGGTGAAAGTTCGCACAATTCAGAGGGTCATTGGATTTTTTTAGGGAGGAGGGTAATAAGGGCCTCTCTCATGGCGGGCAAGAGAGATTAGGCCTCATGGGCTTCCTGAAGTGCCTGAAGTAGAGGACCCGTTATGTCAGTTCCTGGAGCACGGTAGAGTTCCACCATCATCCCATCTGGGCCTGGGGCTTTCCCCAGTGCCATTTGGGATAGGGCTTGCTTCAACTGCATGCCAGTAAGCGGGACATCAAATTGCGTAGCTTGGGCCGATGTTAATGCTGGACTGACTGAACCCTGACAAAACCGGGCTAAGCCCTGTTGTAACTGTGAAGGGGACAAGGAGGAGTGTGATTAATACAAGGAAGCGTAAAAGGACCACATGGTATTGCTAAGATCCTGTGGTTCATGGACAACTTTCCCAGAGGGGTCTTAGAGGGCATGGATTCTTGAGGAGGGCTGTTGTTTGTGCAGTCTAAATGCCAGAAGTCTGCTGCTCTTCTCACCCCCATCCCAGTAAGTGTGTTTCACCCTTAGGAGGAGCCACTCAGCCTTCTAATTAAGAATGGTGTTGATTTCATATTTCAAGCCAACTATCCGGTGACAAAGGGAGGTATCCCTGCCCAGGGACCACAGCAATTGAAATCTTTGTTCCAAGCCAGCAAGGTCCGCTTGCAGTGTAACCAAGGTCACCTTGCGGGCCCTATTCTTTGCTGCAGAGAATGCTATAATGTGATCCCTTAGAACAGCTTTGAAGGCCTCCCAGACTGTACTCAAGGACACATCGCCAGTTGAGTTGATGGAAAAATAGTCCCGGGCTGCCTGGGATATCATGCAGTGGAACTCTGGGTCTTTAGGAAGTAGAGGGTTACACCTTCACCTCATGCCTGGTGACCGTTGCCCTACAGGAGTGCAATTAGTGAAAACTGGAGTGTGGTCGGAGATAACAATGTTCCCGATTTTGTTCTCGGAAAGGCCCGGGGCTGCTGCTACATTAGCCAGCCAAAAATCAATACGACTACGGGTGGCATGGACATGGGAGTAAAATGTATAATCCTGTCCTGTTGGATGATCCCGGCTCCACATATCCACTAAGCCTCACTCCTCCTGTAAGTCTTGTAAGGCTGCCCTAGCTTTAGGGTGCGCCTGAGGAAGGGGATTCGATTTATCCAGAAAGGAATCCAGGACCATGTTGAAATCACCCCCCCACTAGGGTAGGGATGCTCGAGCCATCGGAGGTAAGGGAGGATATGGCCTGGCTGATAGCAGGAAAAAGTCAGAATGGTCTTCATTAGGGGCATATAGATTAGCAAGGATAAGCGGGCCAGCCAGAGAAGATAACTTAACCACCACCCACCTCCCTTGTGAGTCCCTCTGGGTGTCATCCACTGTCCAAGATGAAGAACGTCTCACTAGAATGGCCACCTCTTTGGATTTATTGGGGCTGAGCTAGCATGCACTTCTCCCACCCGGGATTTCTTCAGCCAGGGCACCACCTTACTTAGGAGATGTGTTTCCTGGAGTAGTGCAATGTCCGTGTGAAGAGATCGAAGGTAGTGTAATACCTTTGTGCACTTAATGGGGTGATTGAGGCCCTTAACACTCCAGGAAACCAAGAGGGTGCCAGTGGAGGGGGGAGACAACGAGGGGCCATGTCCTTGAAAGATAAAGTAGGAGGTACTTACTCAGACCACAGACTAGGGAAGGAGTGACTAGGTACCAGAATCAAAAGGATGATGGTCCACCCCCAGGAAGCACCACAGAGTGAACCTTTAGCACCACACTGGAAAAGGCACAGATGAGCAGAAAGAGGATGCAAAAAACACTGGCGCAAATAATGGTCTAAAAGGAGAGAAAACACATAGAAAAAGGATCGACACCAACAGGTACTAAATTTGTATAAGGCAATACAGCACTAACAATGCCCAAGTAATATGCAGTAAAGGAAACTACAAACAAGAGTAACTATGCTAGTGGATTCTAGGCTAAATGTGAAAGAGACTACTGGAAATCCAGTACTATCAGCTAGGCCGGCCTTGTAAACCCAATACAGGGGAGGTGCACAGAACCAAACAGGAACCAGTCTCCCTTAAGAGACAACTGTCCCAAGGTTGGGCACCGGGACATCAAGGAGGGCAGGAAAATAAGGGGTGGGAGAAAGAGGCTAGGGAGATGTCAAGGGGGGGTTGGAGGGGAAGGAAGACTGAGGACCTGCCGGGGGGAGGAGTAGAGGGTAGTCCCTCTATCCGAGCATATCAACGGTGCTAGGAAGCCATAACCCTTAAAACGAGGGGGGGAGACCAAACACTAAGGGCCTTACAGTGGAGACAAACCCCAGGTCAGGGTATGCCTACCATAGGGGACACCACTCCCATAAATCAACCACCTGGCCATCATCCAAATCCGAGTGCTGCCAGGGTCAAATCCCAAAAGTAGCAGGGAAACTTATCTCTCAGAAAAAACGAATAGAACCCAGCATGCACATGGAGGCCTGATCCTCCAAGAGGGGAAGCCCATGAGAGCCAACTCATTTAGCCCCCCATCCAGGAATGCCAGAGGTCAGATTCCAGTGCAACAGCAGGGGGAAAAAATAAAGCACAGTTTTCAAATATTATGCAGATTTAAACCACTCAAAAAATCAAGTCCACATCTTAGCCACTGGGACCTTCGGCCTGCCCGACAGGGGCTGGGGAGTCAGCTGAGAGATCTGGTGGTCCTGATGATACCACAGCAGCATATGTCAGAAGTCCAGGTTTCACAGGAGTTGAGACATCCACTACTTCAACTAGGGAGGCATCTGGATAGTCCACCCAGTCCAGAGTGATGTCAGTGTCCATATCTGGTAAGTCCTGGCATTCTGAATGGACAGGAGAGGTTGCCTGGGCATGGTCTTCCCTGGAAATTTTTGCTGGAGGGGCATTCAGGTGCAGCTCAGGAGGCAGAGGGGTTCCACTCTGTGCCCTTTGCCTTTGGCGAGTAGTGGGGCCAGATGTCCGAGGTAGCAGAGAGGAAGCAGTAGCGACAGCCATCAGTGGAGGAGGTGACCAGTCAGATGGAGCAACTGAGACAGGGGGACCATTATGAACTGATGAACATCCTGCTGGAAAAGAGTCCTCCGTCAATTGCTTGCTCACTAAATCATTCCCCCTAGTGGTTGCCTTGAAGCCTGGTTCCCAAAGCCTTCTGGGAGTTGCAGTAGGAAGGGGAGGTTAGGCCAAAACTTGCTGAGCCACTTCTCAATAACTGTAGGGTGATCAGCCACCAGTTCTCACCCATCCTTGGAAACCAGAAAATAGGTAAGTCCACAAAAATGGAATTGAAA
Organism: Neoceratodus forsteri; assembly: GCA_016271365.2. NCBI lineage: Eukaryota > Metazoa > Chordata > Ceratodontiformes > Ceratodontidae > Neoceratodus > Neoceratodus forsteri. Next base: position 1,956,116 of record CM057453.1, read on the forward strand.
ATTGTGCTGGTAAAGAAGTTTCTTAAGTGGTCCAAACGCCCTCCTCTTGGCTGCAGTTTCATGGGCAAAGTCCTGATAGAAAAATACCAGGAATCCCTGCCAACGGATCTCTCCTAAATCCCTGGCTGCCCTCAGGATGTGCCCCTTCATAGTGTAGTGAAGGAAATATGCTACAATGGGTCTAGGGGCTTGGGAGTATTTGTACCACCTGCCAGTCACACCATGTGCCCTCTCAACATCCATAGGGTCTCTCCACCTGTCCCCAAGCAAAACAGGGAGATTTTCATTTAGAAAGCACTCCATGGACTGGTCTTCCACCCTTCTGGCAGACCAATAATGCACAAATTATTTCATTGAGCCCAATGTTCTTGGTTCTTCACCCTGTCCCATAAAGTAGTGAGCCTCTCCTCTTGCATTTGGATCCTGTGTAACAATTTAAACTGTTGCTGCTCACAAGTATCCAAGCATTCTTCCAACACATTCATTTTGTCTTGTAGCTGTCTGACATCTGCCGCAGTATTAGTAAGGGAGAGACTAATATCCACTTAAACCAGTAAGGCTTCTATCATCCTAGTAATATATTGCAGGGAATCTCCCATGGAGGCAGGAGGGGCTGGTGGCTGGGTGCCTTGAGGCTGAGAGGATGGCAAACTGGGGTTAGACACAGTCCCTGAGGAGAAAAAGCTGCAACAGAGGTAGATGGCACAGCGGACGTTCACAGCAATGTGCAGGTAGGCTGGTCGAGGTGCCAGTTGTGCAGGCCTTCAAATCAAGCCAGGCAGAGTGGGGCCTATGTGGCCCACAGCTCCAGAGCAACTTGCGGATACCTGGTGCTGTGAAAAGTGCAAATTGCATTGGAATCCATCAACAATTACTGCCAGTCAGTAGAGAAAGAGCTACCCAAACATTTACAAGGGTTGGGGGATCCCGATGTCCACAGATTGCTGTGCCAGAGCATGGAAGTTGCCTTGGGAAGGGAAAGCTGAAGAAGTTAAGCTGCCATTGCTCCCGTGGTCAGACCATGCCTCCCTGCAGTGCATTTAGTATACATATCAGAGGATCTGGGCATGGGGGGGCTACATGTCTTGGGGATAGGCTGGCAGGCACATTAGTGCAGCCCCCAGTGGATGCAAAGTACACTTACACCAGCTAATAGCTGGTGTAAATGTACTTTGACGGATGTCCTCTGGGGGTTGTTTCAGAATTGCACATTTGGAAATCTGGCAGCTGCCCTTCCAGAATAGGGTGCAACTGCAGCCGTAACCCCCTTGTGCCATGTTGCAGGGGGTTTCTGGTGTAAATGGTGGCCTAGGTCCACTTTGGCACAAGCAGCCTGTGACATGTCGCATGCTGCTTTGCAGAATTCCGGATGTTGCAACTCATGGCACAAAGTGCTACTTGCACCATTCTCATTGGTGCAAGTCACTTTGTGCCAGGCATAGCCCTTTCTAGAATCAGGCTCCATGTATTTTTAAAAAAAACAAACACCTGAACCTAGGTAAACAAATCCTGTTTAGCTACATTATGGTGTTCAGTTTTTGGAAATATGCCCAGAAATTAAATTTCAGGGCACCAAAAAATCCTGGGTACCCAGCTTAGTGAGAGAAGCCTTATCCTGCATTATTGTATGAGAACAGCAGGATTCCCTTGGTTTTTGACACTTCAGGTGGAGTCATGCTGCTGGTTTTAGTTAGAGTAGATTGCCAGTGATCCTCTGATCTCGCTTTCTCTAGTCTGTCTGTCTGTCTGTCTATCTATCTACCTATCTATCTAATCTGTCTACTGTATCTTAAGTGGAATAGGGTACCAACCCCCAGTACCACTACCCCCTCCTCTCCAGGTCACCTGCCCTCCTTTCCCAGTATGTTAAAACAATAAAAGTATTATTATAACAGAGGACCAGGGTGCCCACCCCCAGTACCACTTTTGTCAACCTATTTCAGGTCACTCCCTCCCAAAAAAACAAAATAGGTGATGTCACGTGGGGCCCACCCCAGTGCCGATGAACATAGTATGTACTGTATCATTGAGACTGTCAGTCACAAAACAAGAGTCAGACTTATTTGTTTCAGCAAATTCATTTCCCACTTGCTTCAGCACAATACCTCTGTGAAGCCTGAAACCCTGAATCCCACCTGCATTTGTTTATATCCAACTTGGTGCCTGTATGCCACAGTGGCAATACTTGACTCAACTGTAACCAGGGAAAAAAAGTTAGGTCCCAGTTTTCTTCTGTCCAGCTGCCAGTCCTTACACTTCTCCTGACTCAGCCCTATGGACAATGGTGCCAATCTTTTCTGGTGATTCCGACTGCTTAATTAATCTCCCAAGAGGCCAAAAATATGTGGAGGAGGCAGGAGTGAACTTAGCAAAGTGCCTGTGAGCACTGAGGCTACAGTATACTAGTAGGTTGGGTCACCATGTTTTGGTGTGAGTTCTTATGCAAGCAGGGGGACTGTTGGGGCTAAGCTGGCAGGGCAGCCCACTGGCCCTTCCATGTGAGTAATCTGTCAGTGATTGAAGCAGACCTGGTCTAAGGTGATCTGGCCTCAGTAGGAGCAGTGGGCTGTGAGTGGCAGCAGAACTCACATGTGGTTCTGGAAATGGGGCAGAGCACCAAATAACTCAGACCTTAACTGTGCCATAGAACTAAGTTGCTTGCTCCCAAACCCAGAAAACATAGAAGAGAGATGCACTGAGACTGAGGCAACAGGCTGAAAATAAAAGCTTCAAGCAGCTGTAGTGTACTAGTGAGTGTGAGTGACCATAAGTAGCAACAGGCAACACACATCAATTGAGATCAAAGATAAATTAGTGAACATGGATGGAATTAACCAGCCACAGTTATTATCAGTAAATGATTTGTCTAAAATACAAAACTGCAGTTCATATCCGTGTAGAAAGCACTGTGGCTAAACTGTCTGCATGTGTTTTACACATTTTGTTTGGTCTGTTAAGCCTATTAGCACTGTATTTTATGTAATCATTTTCTCAGTCTGCTGTAGAAGTTGAACTCTGTCTCCCTGGCTTTTCAGGTAGTATGTCTCCCTCCTATCCACATTTCATTTAGTAGTAGTATATTTATTTTTAGGCACCCAATCCCCCAGGTTCTGGGCACCTTACATAACAAGAAGATACAAATAATAGGTCCACCTTGCAAATGAGCCTTGCTCAATGGTGCCCACCTGGATAAATAAAGATTTTGATTGATTGATTGAATAGCAGCAGATAATATACTAGATTTTACAAATACAAAGACCTGATTAGAGCATAGTAAGATTAGCTCTTTTAAACAAATAGTGATTCAGCTTTCATTTAAAGCTGTCATTTAAAACTTTCCTGGATTAAGAAAGTTCACCGGCCTTGTTTCATTTGTATTACTACGTCTATTTGTTAGCCTTTCCTCTACAATAAGAGTTTGTAATCAGAACAGGCTTTCTGCACCTAGTGGATTTTTATGACCCACAGGGGTAACCAGAAGTGGGAAGACCTCTTTGTAAAAAATATTTTGGGGCAGGGGCAGAGGCTGCGAATCTGATTGCTGCATAAGTGATAATGTTAAAATGGCCCCCTGCTTATTGTAATGCACTTGGGTCACAGCAGGTATTGACTGCCACAAGTAAAGGGCCATTGGAGCTGGTGATGTACTTACTGAGAGCTTTCCATGTGGCTGAAGAACATTGCAGGGCTATCTGGTTCGAGTCTCACCACCAGTGAAGATAGGTGCTCCACTACAGTTTTTGTCCATTGCTTATTCCCGCTGTGAATAAGGTAACAGAGAGTGATAAGAATTAATCTGTAAGAGGCAGAGGAAAAAACAAGGGCTGGACTTAGGACCACAACAACAGCACCTGTTTTATCACAGAATATAAACTTCCCATTTATAGAAATGTAGACTCGCCCCTGATGAATGTGCTGCACACGTGTCTTTGTTTTGTTTTACCCAGACCACTGCCATTAGCTGCATCAGACAGGGTCCTCCCTCTTTGAAATGGACACTGGGGTGCCCAATCCCTGCTGCCAGCTAAATGTATTTGTTTGTAAAATGTTCTGACTGGGGTGCCCACCACTGGTGCTGGTTTGTCCCCACTTCTGTTTTGTCCCACCCCCACTGCCCACCAATTGAGTCTGCCAACACCAGGGTGCCCAATCCCTGGAGTCAGTGTAGTCTTCCCTCCTGATGCAGCAGTCTGGACCAGCAGGGTGTGCACCCCCAGTGCCCCCAAGTATGAAGTTGACACTGGGGTGCCCAATTCCCAATGTCAGAGAAGCATTGGAGAGCATACAACAAAGAAAACTATCCTGCAATGGCTTTTTCTTTTTTTTTTATTTGCTGTTAAAGAGGGACTCCTGCCAAAAGTGCTACATTGCAGAATTAGAATAAGCATGCCCCCAATAAATCTCATACCAAACATTAGGTTTCTGTGTGACTTCATTTTAAAGTTATGGGCTATTTTGTAACCCTGATTTCACTGCCTGTTCAAAAAAGCCAGTTTCAGTGAAGAGGTGCTGATGATGTCATGTCCTGAACTTCAAAGTCTAGCCCTCCCTGTCAGCAAGCTTATAGAACCTGTTTCTTCAAAGTTGAAAGATCATTCTGCAATGGTTTTCACAAGAAAAACAATCAGCACCATTCTTAAAACATTCTAAAAACAGTGCTATGTGTTTCAGGTTTTGTAACAAAGTTGACAAATTTGTATTTTAATGCCTTTTTGGTGTGGTTCATTTCTCCAGAGTTGTAGGATGCTGAGTCAGCATGCCTCCAGACTGCTGATACCATGTGAAGTGATACTCTGCAGTGCCTGTTTGGAAGTTGTATTGCCACAAGTGTTGAAATGTTGATAACGGCATTGCTGTTTGTCAGTGTCTGCTTTACAATAAGTTTTAATAGGGGCCTTATATGTGTTGATTCCTACTAGGGGTGGAAGTGTTAGCCATGGTAAAACAATCACTGTAATGTGGAGTATGGTGCAGATGAGCCTGAATATAGCTCACATAACAGCCTGTCAATGAGAAAACAGAAAATGAGCTCTGCTGAAATGAGCATCCCATTCATTCATACTTTGATGAGGAATAAAATATTGACTGATTTAGTGATTAAGCATTGAGCTGGCTACTGCACAGAAACTCTTAGTATGGTTTCAAAACAGCACTACCTCTCCCACCCCCCTTTACAGGGTGATGGAATAATTGATTTAAAGTGCTATCTTGAGAAATCACCTCAGTTGAATGATAGGTGTGAATGATCACAGCCTTTCACCACATCAGAGATATCCAGTCTGCAAATCTCACATTAGTGTGCTGTGACTTAATATCCAGCAACCCAGCAGAAAAGGACCACAGCAAAAAAACACCAAAAACAAAAATATGAATTTGTCAGCTTTGTTACAAAACCTGAAACACACAGGTTTTAAAGCAATGTTTACATGCTGCCTGTTTTACTGGAGAAAACGATTGCACATAGTTTTTAAACTTTGGAAAAGCAGGTCCTGTAAGCTTGCTGACAGGGAAGGCTAGACTGTGAGTTCAGGAGATGACATCATCAGCATCTCTTCACTGAAACTGGCTGTTTTGAACAGGCAGATAATTTAGGATTGTGAAATGATTTGTAACTTTTAAGCAAAGTAACTTAGGGATCTCAATTTTGGCATGAGGGTGATTGGGGCTATGTTGATCCATATTCTGAATTTATTAATGCCAGTAATTTGTGACCATACTCCTCTTTAAAACCTGAAATAAAGAAAATGGTCTTTTGTTATCTTCACCACTGTCCCACCCCTACCCACCCAACCCCAACCACCTACTCAGCACCACCACACACATCCTTACCCTATACTTATCTACCTGAGGTCCAGTTCTGTAATTCTGTCTGGATCAGAAACACATCTTCACTGTTCAACACTGGACCAGGAACTGAGGAAAACAGGTACAGGGTAAGTGTGTTTTAATGTATTTCAATACATTTTGAATTTTTACTCATAGCTTTGCTAATTTTTATCATTTTTCTCCCAAATTTTCAACATGGCCTTTTGGGGACCTTACCTCATGAACAAGGTAGGTGACATTTTTCAAATCCTTTGTCCATTACTTATTCGATATCTGGATGGAAAGCTTTTTCCCATCCTAGTTTAGCTGGAAGGGAGGGGTAGAGATGGGCGTCCCTAATATTCCTGTATATCTGGCCAGCCCAGCCTTGCAGTAGTTTAGTCCAAGTAGCCATTGGGTGGGCCTCATCCCTAAACCCATCCCTAAATCCAGGGTCTTTCGACCTCTTCTCCATTGGCTGACTTCATCCCGGAGTTGCAGGTAGTGCCAGAGGTGGCTCTGTGGCAACTGGTAGCGAGTTCTAATATTTGAGAATGAATCAACTATCAGAAACCCTGTGATTAAAAGGTCCTGTATCAACCTTATGCCTTGTGCTTCCCAGAGAGGCCAATATATGCTCTCCCTTCCAATGATGAGAATAGGGTTCTTCTATAAAGGTGTAAACACCCACGGTATTAGTGATTTTGCCAGAAGTTTATGTACTTTCTTCCAGTATATAATAGAGTCATTGGAGGGGACAGATGCATAGTTGATCCCCTGGGTGTGTACAGCAACCCCGCAGGGGCTGGGAAGCCAGTTAGGGCAGTTTATAGATGTAACAATGTAGGAGATTGTGTGGAAGGGGTCTCTTACCATCTACTTGTTTAAGCAGTAACAAAAGACTTGTGGTATCCATAGAACCATGGGACTTCCCACCCTCCTCTACTCCAGTGTTTTTGAAGCTTAAGCCTGCTGTAAAGGGGCTGTCTGCCTTCCCAGATGACATGGCCCATAACTGAGTCAAGGTTTTGAAACTATTTTGTAGGGATTTGAATGGGTAAGTGAGCCAGGAGATGTAGGATTTTAGGTGCTAGCAAATGGCATCAATTTTACCTGCCTGTGAGAGATGCACAGCCTTCCATCTGTCCAAGTCTACTTGGGTGGCCTGTAAGGCTTCTTTAAAATTTAGTCTAACCATTCTGAACAAGTCTCTGTGGAGCTTGTTCCCTAGGTAGGAGATGCCCTCTGGGGCCCATCTGAGGCCTAGTTCTTGAAAGGCTTCAGACGAGCAGTGCTTGTTTAGTGGTAGGACTTCAGTTTTGGCTTGATTTATTTTAAGCCCAGAACCCTTGCAAAGAGGTCCAGAAGGGGGAGAATGTTGCCTGCCACTCCGTGAGCCTGGGAAAAAGTTAGGAGCAGGTAATCTGTGTATAGGAAGGTTTTGAAGGTGTTGGTGCCTATTGTAAGGCCAGGGATTTCATTGTGATCCCAAAGGGCAATAGCCAGAGGTTCAAGGGCCAGGACAAAGAGTAATGGGGAGAGAGGGCACCCCTGCTTGTACCCTTCTGTAGGGGGAAATGGGGGGGGGATAGAGCCCATTTGTGAGCACAGAGGCCATCGGAGATGAGTAAAGAAGTCTCACCCATTCACAAAAGGCACTCCCAAAGCCCATCTTATCAGGGACCACCAACAAAAAAGGCCACTTGACTGAATTGAAGGTCTTTTCGAAGTCCACTGCCAGGGCTGTGCATGGGGAGGTCATATTCTAAGCACATTGGATGAGGGAGATCAAGGTTCATAGGTGGTTAGATCCCAGACGTCCCTTGACAATACCAACTTGGGCTGGGTGGATCAACCCCACAAGGGAATCGTCTAACCTGGTGACCAAGACTTTTGCTTGTATCTTAGCATCTACATTTATAAGGGATATAGGCCTATGACTGCCAAGTGCCAATGGATCCTTACCCTTCTTGGGGAAGACAGTTATTACTGCTTCCTGCATGGTGGCTGGTAGCAACCCCTTCGCCAAGGAGTCCTTGAAGGCCCTTTGTAGGTATGGGGATAAATCTTCACCTAAGACTTGATAGAAGTCATTTGGGAACCCATCGCTTCCCATGGCCTTATTGGGAGTCATCAAGTGCATGGCGGATTGGATGTCTGGTAAAGATATGGGTACATCCAGGGTAGAGGACACCTGTGGAGGGATTTTGGGGGTATGGAGATTGGACAGGAAACCCTGAATTTCAGTGTGACCTGGGGATGCAGGGGAGGAGTATAATTTTTCATGGAATTGGGACATAATCTTGTTAATTCCCTTATGTGAGGTATGGAGCATCCCATTCGAGTCAGTCAGGCCAGTGATTGTTTTTGCCGCCTGTCTAATTCTGAGTCTGTAAGCTAAGAGCTTGCTTGATTCCCCCCCCCCCATAAGAGTGTTGCACCCTTAATAGGGTGAGTTCTGCCTTTCTGGTAAGGTGTTTGTTCAGTTTATATCTAACATTGTTCAGCTGAGCTAGGAGGGTATGGGAGGTTGGTTTGTGTTACTGGCTTTATACTGGGCCTCCAGTACAGCCAGCTGTTTCTCCAGGGAACTCTGTCGAAGAGGTTTTTGGGACCTGAAAGTGCTGGGCTGCACTGATAGTGGTATGTGAACCCACATTACATTGTAAAATTTGTGTGTTAATCAGCACTGCCTTTTTGTTAAAAGAAAAAATATATAAAAGATATTTTTTATTTAAACGCTAAGTCTGGAGTGCTGTTATTTATTTTTCTCTCTGTTTCTCCAGGGAAGCCTGTTTGACTTGCCTTTTCTTGTGTCTGCTCATGGCATAAGCTATAATATGTCCTCTTATGATGGCTTTAAAGGCCTTCCATGGTGTGGAGTCAGAGACATCCCCCTGTCATTGGTAGCCCAAAGGTCTTGAGCAGTTATCTTCAGCCATGGAATAAACTCTTATGTCTTTCAGCAGCAATGGATCAAGGAGCCAGGAGGGAGGGGGTTGGGATTTGTGTCCCCAGGACAGATGTATTTCCAGGGGAGCGTGGTTAGACATTATAATGGGTGAATTTTTGTAAGGGGGGTAATATCGTATAGTGGGTGGGAGATAAGCTACATGTCAATTCTGCTAGAGGAGCCATGTGTGGCTGAAAAACAGGTGAAATCCCTCTCCCCTGGATGCTTGGTATGCCACACATCCAACAGGGTGTGTTTGGAGAGAAGCCTGTGGACAGCAAGGGCTGCCCTACTGTGGGGTTCACTGCCCCCCCCACTCCTGTCCAATATAGGGTCCAACGTGAGATTAAAATCTCCCTCTAGGATAGGAAAGTGTTCTGGATTAAATTCTATAATAAATTGGTTAATGGAGAGGAAGAAATCAGGATCATCCATGTTAGGGGCATAAATGTTAAACAGAATCAAGGATCCTTCTTGGGTAGAGATTTTTGCTAGGATCCCAACCCCCCCCCCTTTGTCTGCCATGCTCTTGCACACCATCCAGCCTAGGTCTTTATGGAGTACGATGGAAACCCCTTGCTTTCTGTCACTGCTGCAGAATGGATTTTGATCTCCACCCACCCCTGCTTCAATTTCTTAGCCTCCTGCGGGTTTAACTTGGTTTCCTGTAGGAATGCCACCTGAGGCCTCAGCTTCTTTAAATGAGAGATGACCGTTTTCCATTTCAACAGAGGACTGAGGCCTCGAACATTTCCAGTGACAAACCTAATCTCCATAAGTATGCATGGTATTGACAGGAGCCTGGGCCACATATCTGTACATTGGTAATGTTATTGCCCCTTTTAGCCTTGCCCTTCTAGCATATCTGTCATATACATCAACCTGCCTCTGCAACCAAAAAAAACATTTGTTGCTTTTGGCTTCAAGAACCTGCTAATACAAAAGTTAATCTAAATACAGAACAAACAGTCAAACAACCCCAACCAAGACCCACCCTCTTACCCCCTTCCCTTAGAACCCAGAAGTAAACCAGTTGTCACTATAAGGAAAGGCATGCAAGTTGACCAAATGCTAGTGACTGTAGCTGGGGGGAGAAACTCCATATTAGTAACTAAACAAAAAGAGAACTACCTGGTATCTATCTGAGTAGCCCACAGTGGCCAACTACATCTCCTTAGTACTATGGTAATAACAGCTGGAGTCACCACTTCACTACGGGGTTGAGTGAGAGACCTCTAACTGTTAAAATAAACCTTGCCCATGGAAGGTCAGAGGTGAAATTCAGAGTCCAATGATCTGCCAATAAAAAATCACCTTTTTTGGGACCCAGCATCTGACAGGATCCAACAATATGATCTGCTACCCCCACTAGAGGCACCAATGTCACATTACCTCAACATTTCCATTCTTAACCTATTTGCCAATAATGACTACAGACCCATTCTCAGCAACACTTCCCAAGCTAGTCAAACGGGTCCCTTTTGCCCTTACCCTCATGCTCTCTCTCTAACCCTTACACCCGCACATCCTACTCACTGCACCTTAGCACTACACCACCTCCCAAGACCACAACCCCCCAACACCTCGACTTACACCTTAACCACCCCCCACACCTCCATAGCCCTTCAAGCCTGTGCCTTTCACAGTCTACCAATCCCGACCTCCAGTGTTAAAAGCCCCTCATCATACCAATCCCAACGACACTCCTCCAAGCACTGCAGGTTGGCCATCCTACGGCACACCCTCCTGCTTTTATTGCTATCGGGCAATATCCACCCCAACCCAGGACCACCCAGCACAAAGGCCCCCTAACCACCCCAGGGCAGACTACTCCTAGCAACTCTAATATATGCAGCCTTCCAAAAACTCACTCTTCTCCAAGGCTGGGTTGCCAGCATACGCCTGACATCATAGCCCTCTCGAGACCTGGCTGTCAGAGAAAATACCAAATAAGGCAGTCTCCTGCATAATTATTCTCTCTTCAGGACCGATAGGGTCAGTAAGAGGAGTGGCGGCTGTGCATTTTTGTAAATCCCTCTCCAAGCCACTGAAGTTAACACCCTGCACCCCAATATGGCCCAGACACTAATTGTCAAACTCAGCCTGGGCACCAAAACACTATACATCCACGTCAGCCCTACATCCCCCCGAGAAACCAAAAACTCGCCTTTGATTCCATCCTCCATACAATCTCTAACCTACCTAATACAAGTGAACTCATCCTAATGGGTGATTTCAATGTTAACTGGCTATCCCCCTCCTCGTCCAGCTTTAAGGATTCAGCTCTAGCATATGACCTAACCCAGATAGTCACCTCTCCTACCAGAAGGGACAACAGAACTGGGGCCTCCACCCTTTTAGACCTTATCTTCACAAATAGGCCACAGAACCTCTCCCAAGCCTCGGTACTTCCAGATTCAATTAGTGACCACTCCCCAGTGACCAGTTGGTGGTCTGGCAAAATGACCCTACCCCCGGCTAATCCTCATGCAGAGACGGTTAAAAGAGGAGGCCTACGAAACTCATAGCCCATCTAGCTACTTGTGATTGGCTCCCAATTTACACCTCACAGTCGGTAGACTTGCTCTCACTCACTTTATATCCACATTTAACAAGGCCTGCGACATTTTGCCCTCACCAAACAAGTACTGAAAACCAGATCCACCCCTTGGTTCACACCATCACTACTTAACCTGCTCCAATGGCGGGACAACCTTTGGCATAAGGCCATTGAATCGCAAAAACACACATGATAGTACTATACCAACAGCCACTAATAAATGTACATGGGCCGTCGACAGGCAAAGACATCCTACTACCAGCAAACCCTTACCTCCGCATGGGAGACGGAAGAAATTCTGGAGCAACGAAAAGAACTAAATGGGAATTCACGCCCTCCCCTCCCTACTCTCTGTAAACGGAGAAGATACACAAGACCCCTCCGTAGTAGCTGAAGCCTTAACACCACCTTCTCGGACCTCTCAGTATCCTCCCCTAATTTCTTCCACCCAGTCCCCCCTCCGACACTCCCACTAACTCGGATTCACTACCATTCAGACTGAGAGTCATCTCCTGCCAGGAAGCAAAACATTACATTACCAATGCAATTTCCAATTCCCGGTACAGCAATGATTCACTTGATCAAAAGCTCATTCGGCTGACACTGGACGTCACAATTCCCACCTCACTAAAATTCTCAATCTCTCTCTCTGCCTCGGTCAGTTCCCCTCAACCTGGAAGAATGCCTTAATCACTCCCATCTTGAAGAGTGGAGACCCCACTTTACCAAGCAACTATAGACCTATCTCCATACTTCCTCCGCTCTCTAAAGCGCTGGAAAAAATAGTCGCTGACCAGTTTACAGAACACCTCACTAGATACAACCTCCTTAGTCATGCTCAGCACGGTTTCCGGACAGGACATAGCACTGTGACCGCACTGACTGAGCTCACACTCGTTCATCCACGAGGCCTTGGACCAAGGAGCTGTTGCAGGTGCAATCTTCGTGGACCTCACCAAAGCGTTTGACACAGTCAGTCACGATCTGTTGCTTCATGTAATGCCACATAAATGTGGTCACTGAGGTGACTGCCTGGTTCAGGGACTACCTATCAGGCCGGTCTCAGCAAGTTAGGGTAAATACCACCATCTCCTCCCGCAAAGCAGTGTGCTCTGGGGTCCCATGAAGTCTGTCCTTGGCCCCTTCTCTTCTCCCTCTTTTTAAACTCTCTTCCCCGGCATGCAGTGGAAACATGCTTTCTATGTGGATGATGCGGTAATATTCTGGAAACACCCCCAACCATGCACCCTGCAGCAAGCCTCTGAGGGTTTCTTTGGGGAGCTAGAATCGTGGTTGATGAACACCGCCTGATCATCAACTATAAAAAATAAATCCATGTTATTTGCACACCGACAAAACCCACACAGCCAATCGGCTCTACTAATTAACAACAAGCAAGGCACCCCCCTTGAACACGTCACTAACTTCAAATACCTGGGTATCACTTTAGATACCTCCCTCTCCTACCATAGACACATCCAACTTCTTTCCACCGCTGTTAACACAAGAGTGGGAATCCTCTATCGGGTTAAACACTGTTTACCCCCACAGGCCTTGCATCTAGCAGTCTCTGCCTCAATCCTCTCCCTAATCGATTATGGGATATCGATATATGGATCGGCTGAACTCACGGTACTCATGTATCGACACGCCCTGAATAAAGCCTGCCGACTAGTCACCGCAGTGACCAGCTTACTCATACATGTGACCTATATGCCCTGACTGGCTGGCTAAACTTCCAACAAAGACTACACTACCACACCTGTATCCTGGCTAAAAATACAGCTCAGACCGCCCCACTTGGCCTTCTCCCAATAATCAGACCAGCCCCATCAGGCGCAATACCCGACTCGCCTCTAATCCTTCATTCTGGATCCCCACTGTAGGACATCAATGGGTCAAAGATCGTTTCGGTACCGTGCTCCTCGTTGGCTTAATGCACTACCTCCTTGGCTCACTCAGTCACACAGCATCTCCTGCTTCAAAGCAGGCCTCAAAGCCCACCAGCTGAATCCCATTCCTGTGCCTGTGGCTAGCTATTCTCCTAAGTAGGCTACCTTACCACACTAAATAAAAAAAAAAAATTCGACACAGGGTCTCATGGACCCCAAGAATCGCCTTCCATTAAAAACTGACACAGGGTCTCATGGATCCCACTAACACGCCTCCCCTAGTCTAACAAATGATACCCTTAATGTCCCTGCTACAGTCACTGCTGTATTAAGATAAAGCCTGGACTGCACTGTTCAGAACTGTCATGTGTATTATTTTGAGTGTGTATGTTTCTCCTGTATACTGCCTTACTATGTATGTATCCTTGTACTCCGTCTCCCCTCCACCACTGTAACCGACGTGGAGCCTTTGCAAATGAGTCTGCGACTCAAAGGTTTGTAATTCCGAAAATATGCAATAAATAAACAAAATAAATAAACATTCCTACAGTGCTGCACAGCCCACATATAGTGAGTGATCTGGACATGGTAGCCTTTACTGTAAGTACAGTCCCACTTAATTTATATACTCGTATAGACTGGAGAGAAGCATGGTAATGCCTGTCCACGTGCTTGTGCATGGGGAGGTTACTGCCCCTGCATTGCCCATTACTCGGTAAAGTAAGGATATCAACACTTTTGTAAGTGGAGATCCCCCCAGCCCTCATTTATCCTGGAGCTGTGTTAGTCTCAGAGTCTCTCCATGAGTCTACATGGCCCTATACTAGAGCCCCTGTTTTTTTTGCCCAGACCCCTTAACGGGCCATATACTCCAGTCTGTACCCTTTAATTGCTCTACAGCATCCCCCCTACCCCCACCCTTGGGTCTTAAAGCCATCGTTCCTGTCCATGACTGTTCATCATCTGCTAAAATGGATAGCATTTAAGAGACTGTGTAAGGATGGGGGGTGGGGAGTGCCGGTATGGGCAAACCATGTGACTTTTGAGGGGAAATACTGCCTCATCCTCCTCAGACACATTTTTGTTTGGGATCCCTGTTAGCTAAAAAGACATACATAACCATACTAAACACTGGCCCAGACTGTGCTGAGGAGGTTTAGGAGAGAAGATGTACGGGCAGAGTAGGCTGTGACCAAGCACTAGCCCGAAAGACATCTGGGACACTTTGAGAGAGGTGAAGTGCCGAAATTAACCAATGGCTCTGATAGGGTGTCAGTGAAAGCTGGCCACCCTCTGCCTCAGTACTTATGGGGAAAAAAAAACAGCATATTTAAATTACATTCCTGAGGGGAAACGGCAGAAAACAAGCTCCATAAACAGTCCAGGTCTTTCACCCTTCTCCAGCCACCTCTGCTAAAGATTGAGTGGCAGGAAACCAGCCTGTTCTACTTTGAAGCAGGGAACATCCACTGGTGCACCAGCAGGAAGGGCAGCCATCTCAGCCAAGGAGCGGCTGAGTTGTATAGTCTTAGGAGGAGATGGCTCGGCATCAGTAGGCCCTGGTGGCACCAGCAGGGAATCTCCTGGTAGGGTAATCAAGGCTTCAGATTTGTTAGATGCCAAGGAGGGCCCTGGTGACCCCAAAGAAATCTGCGACTCCTGGCTGTGGCTCTGACTATGGGTGCAAGCTCTGCACCTTCAGTCAGAGGCTTTTTTCTCTTGTTGTGCCTTTTTGCTTTGGAAGTCGGGAGCCATGGGTCACTGTTGATTGGGGTGGGGGTAATGGAGGGCCCGAAACTCACCCTCATGCCATTTTGGATCCAGGAGCCAAGGAGGTGTCCATTACATTGGGCCTGTCACATAGCCAGAAAGGTGGGAGGGTGGCCCAACTTTCTGAAATTCCAGCTGGGGAGCCAAGTGGGTGAGAAAGCCAACCACAGTTTCCAGTGTATCAAAGGACCCAGAGACTCCATTGTGTACAATCCTCAGAATGGACGGATACCTGAGGGAGTATTGTAGGCCCAACTTAGCACATATCTTCCTTAATGTTGTGAAGGCACATCTGTGGTCTAGGAGCTCCACCGAACAGTCTGCAAAGAACTGGATCCTGTGGCTGTGGCATGAGATATATTGCTTTTCCCTAGCCTTTGCCATAATAATCTATCTGAGAATCTTAGAAATTTTGCAATGATAGGATGGGGATGAGCCCTGGTTTCATGTTTAGGGGCTAGGGAAAGATAAGCCCTATCGGTTTCAATGGGCCTGTTCCAGGTGTGGCCCAATAAGCGAGGCAGACAGTGTTGTAGAAAGTTTATTGTGTTATTGCCCTTGCGGTCTTTGGGCAAGCCAATAAACCAGAGGTTGTTACGTCTCTTCCAGTTCTCCAAGTCCTCAACCCACTGCCACAGAGTTCATACAGCATTGTCCTGCTCCCTGATATATTTTATTTCATTTATTTAATTAGTATTTCGGAAAGACTTTTGAGCATGAACTCTTTTACAAAGGTTCCATGTCAGGGTGGGCAATAAGACAATACACATATTCAGTGGCTACAGAGGCCTGATCATTAGGCATTAAAGAGCGATTACATGAGAATTAGACAAATAGGAGAAAAACAGAGCAGTTGTAATAGAATACTAAGCTATTTCTAATTGGTTGCCCTAGGTAGCTCACCCCTTGAAACCTCCAACTCCGTTGATAGACTATGGCAGAGTAACTGCATAGGGTTTAACCCTATCCCACATGGCGAGAGGCTGGGTGACAGTGAAACAAGGGGGATTGAGTTTGAACCTACTGCAGAGAGTGAGAGGTGGGGGGATAGTGAAATGGGGGGGGGGCTGTGATGGGGGGGAGCAGCTCCAGAGGGCTTTGTCAATTAGGGTGTGTGTGTGTGTGTGGGGAGGGTAGGGAGGGACAGTTATAGATCACCAAATGTAGCTCATCAGCTGTTCCATTTTATCTCCATTGTCTGCAATTCTTTGCTCTGTAACATTGGTTCTGTGGAAGAGGGAAATTATGTTTGCTTTAGTATTTTGGGAAGCAAGTTCTAGCCATTCCATTTTGGCCATAATTAAATTGAACATCTGTTTTTATCTCGGACCAATTGCCATCAGAGGTTGCGGGCTGTATGGACACCATCTCCTTATCGGATCCCTCATTTTAGGCCCAACCTCAAGGAGAACAGAGAGCCCCCAAACTGCTGTTTTTTTCCCCTGAGAAAAACTGCAAATGAAGTATATCTTCTAGCACTGTAGATGAGTGGCACTCCCTTTAGTAGTTAGGCTTCAGTCAGGACAGAGATATAGCAAGGGTGTTTAAGATAAAGATAGGGCAAGACAGAGCTCTGTAATTAAGCTGCAATCTTTCCAGCTGGCAGGCCACCCCCCTTGGGGCAAAAATATAAAAAAAAAAAACAAAACAATGAATGGACATTGAAAATTTTCTACACTCATGCATAACTTTGATAATTTTCAGTATTTTGACCTCAAATTTCCAACATAGTCATTTTTTTCATCGCACCTCATGAACGTGGTAGCTGTCAGTTTTCAAATCCTGGCCAAAATGCATTTTCATGATTGTGGTGTGAACTATTTCAGCTGGGATCTGAACATTTTTACCTACTGGGTTCACTTGCATTACCACTTCGTCAGGTATCCCCATTGAGCAGGTGAGCACCTTGAAATATCTAGGACTAATCCTTGACCCTGGTCTCACCTACTCTCTGCATGTAGACACCCTAATTCAGACTGCTAACTCTAGGCTTGGACTGCTATTTAGACACAGGAGTACATTCCTCCTTGAGATCAAACAGCAGCTGGTGAAAAGCTACTTTCTCAGCCGCATAGACTATAGTATGGTGGTCTATGGAGCTGCATGTGATAGAGTGCTTGCAAGGGTGAGATCCCTGCTGAATAGAGCTTGCCGTTATGCTCTCAATTCTAAACTGGCACACACACACACACACACCTGCTCCTTATATAGCAGCCTAGGCTGGCTGACCTTGGACACATGCTTGAAATACAACACATTGGTCACAGGCAAAAAAAAAAGCCATCATGGGGCTATCATTGCCTGGAGTCAAGTCTCTGTTGAAACCCCTTGTCCCCTTTTATCCTACCAGGGGTGTTGAACAACTATTCCTGGCCCTCCCACACAGAAAAACTACACTAGGACAATCCTGCTTCTCTTTTAGATTCTCTAAACTACGGAACTCTCTCAACCCTTCTCTTAGAGTCACTAACTCCCTGGCACTCTTTAAATCCCTTCTACTCTCTGAACTTACCCACTCCAACCCCTGTGACTGCTATTGTTGACTCACACTCACCCTGCTTTTCAATTAGCCTACCGCCTTAAGTGTGTTTGATGGGTTCCCCATCAGGTGTGTTTTGCCTGCACTCACAATGCTCCTTCTCTCTCAAGCTAGTTTTTTTGTTACCTGACTCACTACCTAATTTTTAATTCTTACTCAGCACTGTATGTCCTGTATTTTGGCTAATGTAAATGTGTCTAAATGTGTAACGGTGTATAAGATGTATATATGATAAATTACCTTGTAACTCACTCTTGCCAATGAGTCTAGACCCTTTGAAAATAGGTTCAGCCTAAAGGGTCTTGTGTGTAACAAACAAACAAACAAACAAATAAATAAATAAATAAATAAGGTAGGGTCATAAGTAGACTATGTTGAAAATGTGGGGTCAAAATATTAAAAAACAACAAAATTATGAAGCTACAGTACATGACACTTATCATATTAATAAGGAGGGGTAATAGCCAGCCCTGTTGGCATGGTGGTAGCAGTACCATCCACAGCACCAGTGACCTAGGTTCAGGAATAAGCCTGGGTCATAGGGGGCTGGTCATGGAGAAGGAGATGTGAGCATCCCATAGTGCATTCTCCTTTTCTGAGGGGGGGAGGGCTGTCACACTGCCCTGTTACTGTCACCTGTGGATGTACATGTGGCAGTGTGGGACTCAAGGAGTGGGGAAGGCTTGAAGCCATTAGGTGCTTGGCTGAGACATGCTATAGAGCCTGGACTTTCATCCTTGTGTCGGTGTCCTCAGAGGTGGGGTTTCAGGGACCAAACACAGAAACAGGAAAAATATAAAACATCCAGCCTTCACTGCCATGACGCATGATCCCCAACAAGTTGGAGGAGGGATGGCACACGGATGGTCGGTACTACTGCCACTGAGCCCTTCTGACAGTGGGAGATAAAATGTGATATACATATATATATATATATATATACATATAAAAAGAAGGAGGGGGCATTAAAAGATGTCATTGAAATTTGGAGTTCAAAATGTCACAAAAAGAACACAATAATGAAGTAACATGTTTTGCAAGAGCAGCCGCTGGCTCAATCGGGATCAAGCTACTTCCTGTGCTGAGTTTGGGTGCAAGGCTAGTGAGCTGGCTGAATGGGGTGAGGCTGGGGGGAAAGAGCCTTGGGAGGGAAAGAACAGTGTTCTGGTACACAGACAACACCTTGTGGTGGGCTGGGGAGCCTTTCCTCACAAGGGGTTGACATGAGTGTTGATGACTGAGGGCCCCATGCACTGTGTCAGGACTATCTTCAGTATCCTACTCATTTCATTTTGTGCTGTTCCCCTCTGGACCTGCGTGAATGAGAATATGATTCACTCTCAGAAAAAGAAGGAAATTAATTGCAAAATGCCATGTTAATGCAGACGTTAGGGTTGAAGAACACAAAGCACACAAAATAGGGACATTTAAAACATTAGGGATTTGGGTCTCTGGAGTATTGGTGAGTCAGTGGTTGAGTCTTCCTTTGGGATGCCAACCCTAATGCCCACCCCCTTCCCTGAGCAAACAAGGTCAGATGTCATCTGATTTCTTCATGCCGAGCCTACAGTACCCTGCATGAAGAAAGATACAGGTACCACAGATTCTGTTGGTAACATGTGGTGAGCCATACTTCTCTACCTTTGAAAAGTGTATCATGATGAGGCACTGGTTTGGAGCTGTACCAACTGACTCAGACAGGAAGCTATGGGCGGGGGGGTGTGGCATTAGGGTTGACAACACCAAGGAAGACCCCGCCACTGATATGCCAGGACTCTTGAGACTCAAAACCCTAAACTTTTTCATTTCCCTACATTGTATGTTTTGCTTTCTTCAGCCCTAATGTCTGCATTAACATCATTTTTTTCAGTTAATATATATCTATATCTAAATCTATCTTTATAAAATGGGTAAGAAAAATCTGTGAAAATCCAGTCTCTTGATTGGCTGAAACACACCACATGACCATGCATTATTCAGCAGTGAATACACACCTGCATTTCTTTTCATCCATCAGAACCTTCTGGACATTTTATAAGACAGCTAATCCACTATTGCAACCCTAATGTCTGCATTAACATAGCTTTTTGCAACAAAACTCACCCAAATCAGGAACCAAAACAAAAAAAAGCAAAAAGGAAATCCAAAAAGCTTCTGATCATAGGAGACTCCATGATTCGGGGAGTTGATACCCATCTCCAGCCAGGGGTAATGGTCAGATGTCTCCCAGGTACCTCAGCGTGTAGAGACACTGACCACATTGCTAAAATTGTTCACAAAGCAGGAGAAAACATTGACGTCCTGGTACACATAGAGACTAGTGATCTCACCAGCCGGTCAATTTTGGAGACCAAGGAACACCTGACCAGGCTGGGTGACAAACTATCATCCATTTTATCCGACATCTCCTTCTCTGAGATCCTGCCAGTCTGGGAGAGGGGGGCAGATGGATGGAAGGTCAGAGAAGCTGAGATAGGGGACCTAAACATGTGGCTCTAAGGCTGGTGACAGGAAAAAGGACACAGATTTGTAGGGAACTGGCAACAGTTCTGGGAGCGAAAGTTCTTTAAATTTGATGGACTGCATCTGATTAAGGAGGGAGTCAGTGCATTGGGGCAGAAGTTTGATGTCTTTGCAGAATATTTAAACTAGCAAATGGGGAGAGGGGTGCAGCACCCCATACGTTAAATGGGAAGAACACCCCTCCCCCCTCAGCTAGTGGTCAAACAGGGATTCAGCATGTTTGCAATTCATTTGCATCACCAGGTAAGGAAAAAGGTCCGTCTCCCCATACGGCGCACAGGGGAAATGCTAAACCTCAGCCGACAACTAACACACCGAAATCTGGACAATGGAAAATCATGTACACAAATGCTCACAGCCTGGGAAATAAGATCCCAGACCTGCAGGCAATAATGTCAGAGGCTAAACTGGACACAGTAGCAATTAGTGAGATGTGGTTTACCAGTAACCACACTTGGGAGACTTCAGTACCTGGCTACGTACTGTTCAGAAGAGACTGAGGTGCAAAAAGGGGGGGGGGTGGAGTGGCCCTGTATGTCAATGAAAATATCAAAGCTACAGAAATTCAGAATACACATAAGGAGCCAGAAGAACTGTGCGTCACCCTGGAAACAGGAAATGGGACAGCCATAAGAACTGGGGTTGTCTACAGGCCCCCAGACCAATGGGAGGACATAGATACATTACTGTTAGAAGATATAAAAAACATGACAGCTAAAGGGGAGCTTCTGATAATGGGAGACTTCAACATGCCAGATACAGATTGGTCAATACCAGCAGGAACATCTGCCAAAACTAGACACATGGTGGATTCTCTGCGGGGGGGAGGGGCTCAAACAACTGGTACAACAACCCACAAGAGACAGGGCAATCCTAGATCTAGTACTGACTAACAGGGATGGGATCACAGATCTCCAGGTAGAAGGTCACCCGGGGGCCAGTGACCATCACATGGTATGGTTCAATTTGGCCACTACATCTAAATCATCCCATTCCAAGGTAAAAATATGGGACTTCAGAGGAGCTGACTTTGATAAGATAGCCAACAGGGTTAAGCTTGCCCTGGCAAAAAGAAACACCGGTGAGGGGTTACAGGCAAAGTGGGCAAGCATTAAGGATGCAATACTTGAAGCAACATCCCATTGTGTTAGACAGAAAAGAAAGTGCAAAAGAAGAAGGAAACCACTTTGGTTCTCAAATACAGTAGCAGAAAAGGTCAGAGCCAAAAGACTGGCTTTCAGGAAATATAAGGGAACACATCGGGATAAAGATAGGGAGGCATACCAAACTGCCCTAAGGGAAGCAGGGAAAGCAGTAAGGCAGGCAAAGTCCCAAACTGAGGAAACACTAGCACGAACAGTAAAAGAAGGTGACAAGACTTTCTATAGATACATTAGTGAAAGGAGAAAGTCCAGAGGGGGTATTGCTAAGCTCAAAGGGAAAAGGGTGCATGTGAGGAGGAGGACCCTGTAAAAGCATCTATCCTAAATAGATACTTTTGCTCAGTATTTACTGAAGAGAAGGTAGGGCAGGGCCCACAGCTCAGCACCATGGACACAGGGGAGGGAGGTGAGCACTACTCCCTTCACAAAAGAAAGGGTCCTACAAGAGCTTACTAAGCTCAGGGTAGACAAGGCAATGGGACCTGATGGCATACATCCCAGGATACTTAAGGAGCTAAGGGTGGAACTAGCATAGCCATTAGCAGAACTATTTAGTGAGTCTCTGAGCACAGGAGAGGTCCCAGAAGACTGGAAAGGGGCTCATGTGATCCCGCTCCACAAGAGTGGTAGCAGGGAGGAGGAGGCAGGGAACTACAGACCAGTCAGTCTTACCTCCGTAGTGGGCAAGGTTATGGAGGTACTCCTTAAGGAGAGGATAGAGCAACACCTGGAATCCATAGGGGCACAGGATACAAGACAGCATGGGTTTACAAAAGGAAGACCCTGTCAAACTAATCTCATAGATTTCTTTGACTGGGTAACCAGAGTAGTGGACCAAGGGGGAGCAGTTGATGTCGCCTACCTTGACTTCGGCAAAGCTTTCGACACTGTTCCACATAGAAGATTGATAAATAAGCTGGGTAGGCTCGGGTGGGTCAGAAGTTGGTCAACTGGGTGGCAAACTGGTTGACGGGCAGAAAACAGAGAGTGGCGGTGAATGGTATACAGTCAGAAGAGATGCAAGTCACAAGTGGGGTACCTCACGGATCAGTTCTGGGGCCAGTCCTCTTCAATATCTTCATTAGTGACATTGCAGATGGGCTAGAGGGTAAGGCTTGTCTGTTTGCAGATGACATCAAGATCTGCAACAGAGTAGATGATCCAGATGGGGTGGGCAGAATGAGAAGAGATCTGGATAAACTATCAAAATGGTCAGAAGAGTGGCAACTGGGATTTAATGCAAAGAAGTGCAGGATCATGCACATAGGTAAAAGGAACCCTGAAGCCACCTATAAGCTGGGAGGGGAGTTGCTGGTAGTCACAAAGGAAGAAAGAGACTTGGGCATCATCATCACCGATGACCTGAAATCATCGAAGCAGACCTCTAAAGCAGTAGGTAAGGCTAGGGGAATGTTAGGGTGTATTAGTAGGGGTATTGCAAGTCGTAAGAGGGAGGTAATAATCCCTCTTTACAAGACACTGATTAGGCCCCATCTGGAGTACTGTGTGCAGTACTGGAGGCCACACCTTCATAAGGACATTACCCAAATTGAGGCAGTCCAGAGAAGGGCAACCAAAATGGTGCAGGGACTGCATCAGAACACATATGAGGACAGATTAATGGAGCTCAATATGTGTACCCTAGAGCAAAGGAGGGAGAGAGGTGATATGATCGAAACATTCAAACAACTTAAGGGCATTAATAAGATGAAAGAGTCTAACATGTTTAAATATAAGAAAAATAGCAGGACAAGAGGACACAGCATGAGATTAGAGGGAAGCCGATTAAGGGGTAATGTGAGGAAATTCTTTTTCACAGAAAGAGTGGTGGATGCATGGAACGGCCTTCCTCAGGAAGTGGTGGCTATCAATATAGTGCAAGGCTTCAAACAGGCATGGGATAGGCATAAGGGAGCAATACAAATGACTATGAATAGATAGGACACTGACAGAGCAAAGGCCGATGGCACATTTATAAGGTAGAAAAAGAAATGGGCAGACTGGATGGGCCTTGCAGTCCTTATCTGCCATCAACTTCTATGTTTCTATGGGGGAAGGGTGTGTGTGGTCATGAACAGCTCACAGAGAGAGTACATCCAGGCTCATAAGTTGCTGTCCCCTGCACAGCATGGCTATCGAAAAGGGTATGGCATGTCCACGGCCCTCATCTCTGTCTCAACTAGCATCACGGTGGCCATGGACCAGGGCAAACTCTCTGGGGCCATATTCATTGACTTATCCACTTGGATGGCTGTCATTGGCTGCAGGTTGGGGTGGGGGTGCAATGGCATGAGCATTACAGCTGACAATCCAAAGGCACACCCTGATGCCTGTTAGTCTGTACAGGGTGGAACGTTATGGTTAGAAACCCTAATGCCCCGTGCATTTATTGGTATTTGCACTCCAAATTTTTAACATGACTTTTTGTGACCCCACCTCATGAAAGCATGTGGGACCTCTGCTCATGAACAGAGTTGCTGTGATTTTGTTAATGTGTCCTGAATGCTGATTTCCCACTGTGACCGTGCCATTTTGCACCACATAAAAATGTCAGCTGCACCATTCATAAGGAACTGTGAAGAGATGGCAATGTTGAAAATATGGAGTGAAAATAATAAAAATTCTTGAAGTTACGAGTGTGCATGAAAACTGTGCAACACACACTCGTAACAGTCTTTTCTTGGAATTCTTTCACCAAATTTTTAACACAGGCATTTTGGGACCTCTGCTCATGAACAGTGGCAGTATGATTTCCTTAATCTGTCCCAAAAGTTGATTTCCCACAGTGACTGAACCATTGTGTACCAGATGTACGAAACCACAATTTGGGCAGGATGTGGAAAATGACAGCTGTATTGTTCATAAGAAGTTGTGCAAAAATGGCAATGTTGAACATCTGGAGTGAAAATATTAAAAATTCTCGAACTTACGACTACACATGGACACTGCACAACACACGCTTGTAACATAATCATTTTCTGGAATTTTTTCACCAAATTTTCAACATAGGGATTTTGGGACCTCTGCTCATGAACAGTGTTACTGTAATTTTCTTACTAAGTCCCAAACATTGTTTTTTCTACAGCAACTGCGCCACTGTGCGCCAGATGTGCGAAAACACATTTTGGGCAGGATGTAGTAAATGACAGCTGTATTGTTCATAAGGAGGTGTGAAAAAATGGCAATGTTTAAAATCTGGAGTAAAAATATTAAAAATTCTCGAAGTTACGTGCGTGCGTGGAAACTGTGCAACGCATGGTTGTAACATGGTCATTTTTTGGAATTTGTTTACCAGATTTGCAACATAAGCTTTTTGGCAGCCCACCTCATGAACAGTCACACTGTCATTTTATTAACTGGTCCCGAAAAGGTGATACCACACAGTGACTGCGAAATCACCTTTCAGGACTGAATAAAGAGATGACAGTGACTGAATTCATGAGGTGGGGTCCCAAGAACCCCATGTTGAAAATTTGGTGCCACAATTTGCAAAAATGGTAGAGATATGCACCAAAGTTGAAAAAAAAACATTTATGCCATTATATAACTTACCAGCATTTCTTCAGTTTGCGGTCGGCTTTAAAGAGTGCAGACGTGTTTCTGGTCCACCGAAGATTGTCGCACCAGGCTCCGGAAGTAAGTATGGGGTGAAGGGAGTGTGGGGAGGTGGGGTGTGCAGAGGGTGGCTGTGGGCTCCGGGTGAGGGGACAGGACAGGGAAGGACCATTTCCTTTGTTTCGGGTAACAAAAATAAAAAAAATTCACAGTGGAACGTTTTCTTTTTTTTTTACAGGTTTAGCCACATTTGGTGGGCTCCCAGTGTGGCACATTTCTTTGGGGGGCAATGTTAGCCACACTGGAGTGGACTCCCAGTGTGGCACACAATCGGGGTGGGACAGCGGCAGGAAAAAGGGAGGGGTTTAACATATCCCTATGGGGGGGATTGGGCACCCCCCAGTTAACATATCTGTGTTCAGAGGCATGATGCCAAGGGGGATTGGGCACCCCCTTGGCAGACCACATCAGTAAAGGGGCCACCCCCCCATGTTGGCTTCCTAGGGACTGTGAGCAGTGGGCGACGGGTGGCGAGCCGCCGACCACCATGTTTCTTGAAATGTTACACCTGGCAAGACATGCCCTGCAATGAGGGGCCACTCCCTCATTGCAGCAGCTAAAACGTTTCAAGTTGGTGGCATGTTTTGCAACTGCTGTCATAGGCGGCGTGCAATCTAAATTGTGCCACAGAGCCCAGCCCTAAAAAACAGTGGCACCACTGGCCACAACATGACCGCGCCTCCAAAACCTGCTTTTCCACTTCAAGCAACCCCAATATGTTGTCTGTGCTGAGCGTGCAAGACAACTTAAAAAAAAAAAATGAGGAAAAAACATACAAGGTACTGTACAAAATGGTACTGGAATTCATTAATTCCAATATAAAATGACAAGCTCTGTACTATTGCCCAGCAGCGGATGTTGCTGGGAGATGTAGTTTACTGTTGCACTGGGGGAGCTGAAAGTGCATTGCATGTGTGCTGCTTCTGAGCTGATGGATGGTTGAAACAGAGTTTGTATTTTAAGCATTTTGAGTTGCCACTGCATTGTCATCATATAAAAACAATGTCAGAGCAGTGAACTGGAGGAACAGTTTAATGTAACTTGTACGATATATATATATATATATATATATATATATATATATATATATATATGTGTGTGTGTGTGTATAGTGTCAATGAGTAATACAACACTGGCACATACTCTCCCCTAAACATTTATGAGGTATGCAGTGCACCCCAAAATTACTTGCAGTATTTCCCATGGTGCCAAATACACACTGCAAGTCTGATCATCATCAAAAATGCAACAACAATATATTTACTGTTGCACTACAGCCATGGAAAATTTCAGAGCAAACTGACAAAAATTTAATATGGGTAAAAAAAAAAAAACCCTCTTATTTCTATATCCAATCAAGCACTGGCAGTTAAGAGGGACACATAATGTATTTTTCCCTTTGAAGTCAGCCCCACAAAAAAAAAGTTACAACCAAGCACATAAATTGTTTTTCTGATGGCATGGAAGTGCAGGGCCTAGAGGGCTCTGTGCTTCAACAGCAAGATGCATGTGTGCATCTGTGGAGGGATGGAAGAACAGGGCCCAGGGGGCCCTGTGCTTCCCTAGCACATGGATGTGTTCATGCAGGTCCCATGAATGAGGATACAAGGCATGTGTTGATGCTTGCGTGCAGTCTTCTGAAGTCGCCGAGTCACTCGCTCACCACGCTTAACACTCGGCGGCTTCTTTCTCCACACAGAAGCTAAACTAAGATTAGCAAATGCTGCTGGCATATTTTTAAGGTACAGATTACTGTCTTTATCAGTTTTGTGGCAAAGTATGTATGCGAACGAACACTGCTCGGTTGTGCTATCCATTCAGGAAAGTGAAAGTTGCTTGCAGAGTGCCATAATAACTGGATTTTTGGCTTATTATGGCATCAAGCACCATAATAACTGGAATTTGGGTTATTACACTGTTTGATAGTTACCATAATTAGGCTGATAAATGTGGTCACCAGTAATTATACTGCATTAATGCACTGGTTAGGGTTCAGATTAAACTGACAAAAGTAGAGAAATGTGGTGTTAGGGGTTCCAACCCTAACACCCCACCCCTGCCCTGCAAGCAGCAAAATGAAAAAATATTACAGTTTTGGTGTTCTGAGTCTTGCCAAATCAAACCTGGGGTCTTCCTTGGGGTTATCAACCCTAATGGTCACCCCATGCTCATATGGTCTGCACATGAAAGCTTATTTGCTGCTGGAATGGGAGAGTGTTAGGGTTGATAACCACAAGGAAGACCCCAGGCCTGATTTGGCAAGATTCAGCACACCCCAGACCATAATGTTTTTTCCTAAATAAATACAGTATAGTATCAGCACATAACTTCATACAGATGCTGAGAAAGCAAGATTTAAAAAGATGTGTTTTTAATGCAGACTTAAAACTCTCCACTGGCAGAGACTCCCTTATTCGATGAGGTTGAGAGTTCCACAGGGTCGGGGCTGCAAATACAAATGCGCGGGCCCCAGAGGTCTTCAAATGGACCTTGGGAACCTCCAGCAATCCCTCATAAGCAGAGCAGAGTGGGCGGACGGGGCAGTAGGGACTAAGAAGCTCTTGCAGGTAGCACAGTCCCTGTCTGTGTAGGACTTTATAGATCAGCAAGTTGACCTTGAATGTAATACGACACTGAATAGGCAGCCAGTACAGGCTGTGCAGCACAGGCGTGACATGGCTAGATGGTGAAAGGCCAGTCAATAGCCTGGCCACCACATTCTGCACCAGCTGCAAGCAGTGACTATCAACCCCCGGTGGCCCTAGGTACAGGGTGTTTCAGTAGTCAAGGTGAGTGATCATGAAGGCATGGACCGGCGTTGGAAAATTGTCAGGCAGAGCCAGGTGCTTAATCCGGGTGATATTCCTCAGGTGGTAAAATGAAATATTGATGATGGATGACACCTGAGATTTGAGTGTCAATCTGTCATCAAGAATAACACTCAGATTTCAAACCCATTTGGAGGCCATCAGGTGACTGCTTCCAAGCCTAAGCCTGGATGGCTGCCCCACCAAAAGCCCCTCTACCCGACGACCTGGGTCCATCACCAAAACCTCAGTCTTGTCTGGAATCAACCCCAACCAGTTGGATCTCATCCTGTCCTGGATCTCCAAGAGACAGTTGTTGTTAAACACTGAGATGTCACCATCATGTTTGGGCACAAAGGACATGTATAGCTGAGTGTCATCTGCATCGCAGTAAAAACTCAACCCATACCACCTAACAATGTCTCCCAATGGCAGCACGTACACCACAAACAACATGGGTGATAGAACAGAGTCCTGTGGCCCCCCACAGGGTAGGGAGAAGGTGTTAGAGGAATAAATCCCCCACACCACTCTCTGAAACCTGCCCATGAAGAAAGACTGAAACCATCTGAAGATTGTACCAGACAGTCCTCAGATCAGCTGCAGGTGCTCTAACAACACACCATGGTCCACGGTGTCAAATGCTGCAGAAAGATTAAGAATTACCAAGAAGGAATGGCTCTTCTGATCTGTCGCTACCAGGAGATCATTCAGCACCTGAACTAGAGCTGTTTCAGTACTGTGTCTCTTCCAAAATCCTGACTGAAGAGAATCGTAGATATCGTGGATGGTAAGATGATCATCCAGCTGCTGCACGACCACCTTCTCAATAACCTTACCCACAAAGGGAAGGTTAGAGACAGGCCTATAGTTAACAAGACAGTCTGGGTCCAAGGAGGATTTCTTAAGCAGGGGTTTAACAACCGCCTCCTTCGGGGTGTCCAGAAACACACCTGTCTCTAAGGAACTCCAGATAATCTCAGCTAGGACAGGGCCGAAGACCTCAATGCACCCCACAAGGAGGTGTGTTGGGCCTGGATCCAAACTACAGCAGGTCGACCGCATACTCTGGATGACCCTCATGATGTCACCAATCTTCAGCCAGTCAAAGTCAGACCAGGCATACCGAGGTTCTGTAACCTCCCACTGACCAGATTGGAATGGGTTGCACTGATCTCACACCTGATGTCAAAAACCTTATCCACAAAGAATCGAGCAAACTCATCACACATGTGAAAAAGCTCTCTGAGACTCCAGACAAGCTGGACTGCAGTCTGTCTACTGTTCAGAAGAGCTGAGCTGGTTGAGTCTGTGAGGCAGAGCTCTCCCTGGACAGGAACTCTGCCTTCTTATGAGAGATGGCTGATTGATAGACCTTATAATGGGCCATCAATCTAAGCCTGTCAACATCTAGGCCCGACTTCTGCCAAAACCATTCCATCCTTTGTCCAACTCTCCTCAACTCCCTCAAGGTCCCATCAAACCAAGGGGACCAAAGGTGAAGGGTGAGAGGACAAACACAGACAGGAGCTTTGGAATCCAGAGCCTCAGTCATGGCCTTATTATAGGCCAATAACAGATTGTCTGGATCCAAGCTTGCAATCAGAAGATCCGATAGGTCCAACACCAGCATCGGACCATCTGGGATCAGACCCCTTAAAGGGCAGTACCAGACTATCTCCATAGGGGCAGACCTATGGGGGGACTGGAAATTGAACCTGATAGTGTGATGATCAGACCATTCGATTGGTTCCACCACCAGGCCAGAGATCTACATACCCAGTAGGAAGACCAGGTCCAATGAGTGACCATATTTATAGGTTGCAGAGGTAATCACCTGTGTGAAGCCCAACAAATTCGTAAGTTGGAGAAAGTCCTGTCCAAATTGTGAGAGTTCGTCATCAACCCAGGCACTGAAGTCCCCCTGAACCACCCATCTGGGGGACTCCAACATCATGTCGATGATGAAGTCCATAACTTCCAACAGAAATTGCTTCTCACCCCTCGGGTGGATGGTAGATGAGAAGAATCCTACACCCTACACCTGCACCAATAATACACTTGAAGGAACTGGTCCCCCCCCACTAGCATATCTACATGGCCCAATTAAATCTAAAACATATGGCTACACCCCCACCTCAATGATCCTCCCTCAGGCAGTGTATCACCAAGAACCTGGCCGGAATAGCTGACTCCAAAATGGGGTGCATTAACACAGTTTTTGCAAAGAATATATATGTGCAGACAGATAGCTAGCTAGCTAGCTAGATAGATAGATAGCTAGATAGACAGACAGACAGACAGACAGGTAGATACTGTTTATACACTGTATCTCTATCCTTCTCTCTCTGCTTGCTCTCTCTCTCTATATATATCTATGTGTGTGTGTAGCTATATATATATATATATTTATAAAATGGATCGGGACATTGTTGTTTGCTCTATTGGATCCTAGAGCATCACATGACCGTGCATTATATCAGAAGCGCGACCGCACACCACACTTTTACCCCTCCAAAACAATTTTGCTATTTTATAAGATACATAAACCACTCTGAGGTGTGCAGTCACGCTCTGATATCGCACACCTTGGGCGGTTGATGCACTCGACCTTGCGCATGCCTAAGTGCATTATAACGCACACCAAGCGGCGATAATGAGCCACGACCGCACACCTCAGAGTGGTATATCGATTACATATGTATATAAATATATATACTCTATCATGTGTAATGACCCTTCAGAAAGATAAAACAAGCATATATGTCAGCTGTGTATAGCTTTAGTGTTAGGACATGATCCATGAAGTTGCCTACAGTACATGGGCTCATGGTGTACAGAGGTTCTACTCCACACTTGTGGGAGACCTCTGCACATCCATGGTTTTGGATGCATCCCCTCCACATTCAGTTCCTAACCAATCACAAAGCTACATGGGTGGCTGGGTTTGTGGGTGACAAGGGGATATGGCATTCATGTACCTGATTCATGAACTGAATTCTGCAATGAGGAGGGCCAGCACAGGGGGCACATGATATGAAGCCCATGAGACTGCTATAGTGCTTACATGCCGCCTTCTGCCTGTCTGCTGTATTTTCTCTGAGGTCTGATAGGCATGCCTTCCCAATGCCACTAGTCCTCAGATTCCATATGGTGTGCTGAGGGTCATACTGGCATTGTCTGGTCATGATCAAAAATGGATGGTGTTCCAGACTAGAATATGACAAGTTATGGTAGATTGCTGTTTCCCACCATCTCCTGCTCTGTTTAGGGTGCATAATCCATTATGGTGCCAACATTTGCGCCAGGTGTACAGCATAGCACCTCCCCCCAAAACCTGCCTATGGCCCCCTTTACACCACACTCTGTACATGATCCCTGGGGGCCTGGGATCATGGATGTTACCATGTTTGCCTACATCCCATGGTGAGGAGGTAAACACCCTAGATATGGTTGAGTTGCATGATCTGGGATGCCTTTGTGGATGA
Organism: Neoceratodus forsteri; assembly: GCA_016271365.2. Lineage (NCBI taxonomy): Eukaryota > Metazoa > Chordata > Ceratodontiformes > Ceratodontidae > Neoceratodus > Neoceratodus forsteri. The sequence goes on from CM057453.1 coordinate 1,987,231, forward strand.
CATCACTGGTTCATATAGTATGACTGACCAAAGTGGTCTAAAAATCAGAACCTTCGATATACCTATCAGCGTGGCTAGTATTTTTTTTTCTTTGATCTAGAAAGGAAGAAAGAAGGAAGGAAGAAAGGAAGAAAGGAAGGAAGGAAGGAAGGAAGGAAGGAAGGAAGGAAGGAAGGAAGGAAGGAAGGAAGGAAGGAAGGAAGAAGCAGCAATACATGTTTACTTTTCCTTGAGTTGGTTAAACCAGTGACCATATGTTAGGTAAGTAATCCATGGGCCATGATCCATTGTCTTGCTAGTTTTTCTACCTTTACTCTAAAGCCCAAGATATTGGAAGCCTTGTTGTTTTGTATTCTCGGGAGAGTTCCCTAACTACCTTCCCTACTGGTTACTATCATCATTGCTACACACATTTTGATGCCGTAGTCCCTTGCAGCTCACTGGCTATATTTGGAAGGATTAATTGGAAGTTCTGCTGTTTTAGTTACAAGAGGTGACAAATTCTGAAGTTGATATAAATCTCTTGTGTCTCAGCCTTTTATCAAATGCAACAAAAAACTTAGTTTAAGCAAATATGCACTCAGTGATATTGACAGCTAATTTTTATTAGCCAGATTTGTACTACATTATCGTTATTCCTGTTACAATGAACTGAAGTGTAAGAAAGGATCATAGCTTGATTTCACAAACTATTTAACAATTTACAGCCTATATTTATTTTGCTTTGTACTTGTCAAAAAGCAATTATCTATGTTTTTTTAATATAAAATACTAAAACTGAACGCAACTGTGTGCACAGGTTCACTAATAATGGCAATGCACTACCTCTGCCTCATGGGCTCAAGTAAGGTTGGGGGGTCTGGGTTGTTAATGCCTATGGGGATTCATTACCCAAGATGGTAAGTTGAAATAAATTGTGTCGTGCCTCTACCAAAGGAAATTAAGTGGGCTTTGTCACAAACTACTACTACACCCTAGAAAATATTACCAGCCCACTGTGATACCCACTGGTACAGCCCTCCTAATCTGTACACAGTGCAATAACAGTTGGTTCCATAGTAACTTGACACTCTACAAATAACAGGCTAGAGTGTCAGTAATTCAAGCAAGTATGAACATGATTCACTGGGGGGAAAGGAATGAGGTCCTAAGGCAAGGAAAGGCAAGGGTTAAAGCAAATAAAATGATATGAATGTAGCACCCCAGCTATTGCTAATGAGCTATCAGTACATCCCACCACCACAACCAACACAGTGTCCCTGCCAGACTGTACTGTTGGGCACTGACCTCAGGTACTAGTGTTGCCAAGTCCTAGGGAGCTCTAGTGAAAATCTGGGTACCCAGATTTTGAAATGGTGAAGGCCTGATGCAGTTGCAAATGCTTGTCTGGCATCAGTGCACATAAACAACCCCCAAATTTATAATTATTGCTACATGGCTAAGTCCAATACACTAATAATTAACATGAGACCTTTGTAGACTATACAGGATGTGTCACTGGACCTCTGGACCCAGTACACAAGGATGACCTCAGTTATGCAGCAGTAGCCACCTTCTCCTCTCTGCAGTCCTGGCTATATGTACCAGCTTTTCTCTGCAAAGTGGATCATAACTCTGATTGCTCAGCTCTCGTCAGCCATTACCCACCATGACTCTGCCAATCAGCTGGTCTGTACCTCAGGATGGTTGGGGGGGACTCAAGGCTGTGAGCCCACTGACTGCATACTATCACTAGGCAGTGATGACTGGCTCAGTGACTCTCAGGCCTAACTGGCACATTTGCCATGCAGACCCCTTGGGATTGAGTGGAATAACATATTTTGGTTTCTCACCTCTCTCTCTCTTTCTCTCTGTCTCTCTTTCTCTCTCTCTCAGTCATAAGTGCAAGCTGGCTCCCTCATAGCCCAGTACCTGTGAGTAATAGTTCAGAATTAGTTGATTAGATCATAGTAGTTCTGCATGGTATGCTGCCACTACAGCAACATCTGCACAGCAAACCCCCCACAGCGAAACCCCCACCGCAACTAAATCGGCAGTGACAGGGGTTTTGCTTTGAGACACTTTAGGGTGATGGGAGTTAAATGTCTAACTCCACTGTCTCTGCAATGTGGAGTTAGATATAAATAGTAGGGGGGTGCAGGGTACAGCCCCCCCATGCATTGTGCATCACGATGTTGCCAGTCAGTTTGGGGTCACGTTGTGGTTGGGGGTGCCGACTGGTTCCCGGCACTGTAGAGGATGTCACAGTTGGGGTTGTCTCGCTGGCATAATGGATTCATCCTGCATTATGCAGCTCCTCCTCTGCAGCTGTAAAATCACACTTCTCCCTATCATCAATGCCTGCCCAGTGCTGAATGGCACTCACAAATGGCATTGTAGATCTGCTTCTTCAGGCAGAATGGAATAGACTCCATAAGCAGTGCAAGTTCTGTGTAGTGACTGGTCAATTAGGGCTGCAGTTTGGGAAAGTCCCCCACCTGTTGTGAGTGTTGACCATGCTCATCATCACTGGCAGTAAAAAACATTTGATGTTGGTACACAACAGTCAGTTTAGGAGGTGCTGGAGAAGTAGCATACCCCTTAACTTGCTCCAAGATATCCACTGATGTGTGATTTTGTATGTCTTTGAGATCTGGCTTTGTTGCCAGTGCCCTTTTTGGGTAACCCTTGAATCAATGCTTTTGTGCTGAGGGTCTTCATCTTTTTAAGTTTGCTTTCTTGTTTTGTGCCCACCATGACCCTAATCCATAAGACCACAGAAGGGCTGTTTAATTTTCACCTGGGTTGAGATGCAGATGAGGCACTTTGAAGAGTTGCACTGAAACATGGAATTTGCCAGAAGAAAAGGACTGCTATCCCACCCAACATCAATCTCATCATCAATCTTTATTTTTATAGCACCTTTCAAAATCAAGGTGCTGTACAAATGATAAATTACAATACAAAAACAGACAATAATACTTATTTAAAATCAATTCATTAATCCGGGAAGGCCAAAGAAAATAAATGCATTTTCAGCATAGATTTAAAACTGCTGATGGTCAGGTTCCCTACCTATTGTACCTCCACAGATCAGTCAGGAAAAGACTTTGTCTACATGGACATATTGAAAGTACAGGTTTACTATATAAATGGGATTGCATAATAAAGAAACCTGCAATTATTATAACCAGGACTGCAGTTTAGCAAAGCCTAAATTATCATAACCAGGACTGTTTGCTAATAGCTATTTTTCTGGCTGGTTGCTTGTTAACATTTCTTAACCCTATTGCAGTAACGTTCCTTTTCTGAAATTTAAACTGCTGATAAAACACATGAGCTTGATAATAGCCGATTGCTGCTTACATGTGTTGAATGTTAAAATTAGCAGGGCACCATTTTTGGAAAACAAAACTATTGCCATCTTTAACTGACAAGCTTATATTTTTGAAGATATAGCCTAGTACACTATTGGTTGAAATTGTATACTGTAGCTTGTCGGTAGTCTATGTCCTCTTGGTTGGCTTATTACTGTCGTCCATAGATAGCCGGAAATTGTGAGGGCCTCTAAATTATACTGACCTGCTTCTGACAAGTAAGCAAGTCTTTTTAAGTAAGAAATATGTATTTAAATAACAAGGGAGGTGACTAGTATAATTGCAAATTGTACATTTTATTAACAACTTTTTAAGAGTGATAACGTTCTATAGCAAGGTAGTACAAGTTTTATGAGTTGAAGTGCTATTTAAAAATAGTTTCTGTATTAGGTTTATTCTGATTTGTTGTAATTAGATTTTGCTTGTAAAACTTACAAAACTGAAACAAGTAATGGTATTTATGATGTGTTTGGCAGCTATTGTATTTATGGGTGCAAATAAAATTACTATTTTTTATGGGAAGATACTGTACGTTGTCAGCAAGCTTAGTAAGTAATGGGAGTCTAAACCAAAAAGGAAAAGGAACTAGAGAGAACTTGGGTCTTAGAGTAAAGAGAAACTCTTTTTCCAAAATTAAAATCTAATTGTTGGAGGTAAAAATAACACCACAAAAAGTCTGAGTGCAGGGTTGTCCAATATGGGTTGTATTAGTATTAAAGAGACACTGTCAACCTTATTTGTATCATATTGTTATTAGGTAAAAATCCCACATTTTATGATTGCCTACTTTCTCTAAAATTCATTGATGTTGCTGGTTGCTTTATCTGCCTCCTTGCTTATTAGAACCAAAATGCATGGTAAGGTATAGCTATGCCCAGCTTTGTTTTGCTTCACATCACTGAACTACTCACACTGCATACTTCCTGAACATTAGAAATACCCTCAGACAGTACAGCCACTCATGATACAATAGTCTTCTCTACTCCCACTGCATAATCAGTGGTTAGATTGTGTTGGGGGTGTTCCTGAGTCCAGGAAAGATGCAGTGGGAGCTGGTCAAGAAATGTAAACAAACGTGTTTTGGTGTGGTAACACCAACATGGTTGGTAGTCATTTTTTCACTTTTTAAAAGAAAAAAGGTATCTGACTCAAACTACCAGCTGTATCAATAGTCTTTATAGAATGTGAACAGTCATAAAATATGTTTTTTAAACTAGGGACTTTCTGAGGCCTAATGGGGTTGACAATGCCCCTTTAAAGGGGGATGTAGAATTAAACCCAGGGCCAGGAAAGGATCAAACCTTTAAAATGATTTATGATAATGCTAAGAGTCTTAAAAGTAAAATGGATCTTTTCAGACCATGGATTGAAATGGAAAACCATGATACCATCTTATTAACTGAAACCTGGTTAAATAAGTCAGTCAAAATGGAAGAAATTGGAATTAATGGCTAAGATATATGTAGATTTGACAGGGAACATAAATGTGGAAGGGGGGTGCTGCTATATGCAAAATGGGATAGGAGGCCAGCTAAACTGTGTTATTCTGGGCTTGTAGGAAATGTGTAATGTGTAATAGCATTCTTTTGGTTATTGGATTTGGCATTAGAGATCTTTTATTCACCATCTAGAACACCATTAAATGATTCTGATAAACTGTCACAACTGATTATGAAATTCTCAGTGGTCTCCCAATTAATGTTCATGGGTGACTTTAACGCATCTTAGGGAAACACAAGGGGACAAGCACTTGGAAAATAGTTTTAGGCAATTAGGACTAAAACAAATTATAGTGAGTACCATCAGGAAAACTTCATTAATTAGTAAAGGTTCCATCTTAGGCTTGATGTTTGTGTCTTCAGGTGTGACAATAGACTAAGTGAAATTTAAACCAAACAGTCATGGGAGATAACAATACTTTATATTGTAGCTTTCAAGTCTCAGAAAATAAAAAATTAAAATGAAGTAAAAAAAGAAAGCAAGTACAGTACATAAAAAGGCGCTGCTTTAAAAAATATAACAAAGCTTATTTTCAGCATAAACTATCTCTGATCTCATGGCATAGAATATTTTTAATACCGTCCCTGGATATGGCTGTACATGAGCTTAATAATTTATTTGTATCTGTCTGTAATGAAGTGGCACCAATGGTAAAAATTCAACCAAAAACAAATCACTTTCTTTGGATATCAGAAAAACTAAAAAGTAAAATTAGAGCTAAAAAGCATCTATGGAAAATTGCAAATAAAAGTCTGAGACCTGAAGACTGGGAAAAATATAAACTTAGTAGAAATAACATAAAGACAAATATCAAAAGGCCAAAACCAGCTATTATAATAAAACTGAGGAGACTGAAGCTGCAAAAAACTATTGGGCATGATAAAAACATTAACTAAACCGCCTACAAGAGATCCCCCTATCCAAATGGAAAAGAATGGTGTTCTCCAGGATGCAAGATCTTCCTCAGATATTCTTAATGAATACTTTGTAAATTTATGTGATGCACCCATACCACATGAGTTCATTAGAACAGGAAAAAATAGATCAGAAAAAAGTGGATGCACATTTCGAAGCTGTAAAAATTCCAAAATTCAGATTCAAAATTTTGCATTGTAAAGAAGTAAAAGATGCCTTAAATAAGCTAAATAGAAATAAAGTACATGGTACAGATGGCATTGAAATATGTTTAATTAAAGATGCAGTCTAAATAATTGCCCCTGTTCTAACAAAGCTATTCAACTGGAGCCTACAAGATGGCCTGTTTCTAGACATTTGGAAATGGGCCAAGGTGATTCCAATATATAAGAATGGATGCCCCCACCTACCTATGAACTTTCGGCCGATAGCCCTGCTTCCAGTAATCTCAAAGGTTCTGGAGCATTTGGTTCACAGCCAATTATACGATCATTGGGAAAAGTATTCTTTGCTGACCCGAAATCAATCAGGATTCAGGAAAAAATTGTCCACGGGCACAGCACTCACTGACTTGATGGAGCATGTAAGTTCATCCTTGGAGGATAGAATGTTGGTGGGCATGGTATTCGTGTATCTATCAAAAGCATTTGATGATGAGTCATGTGATGCAGCAGACTGTGTAGGAACTTTTGAATGCAGCTCCCACCCAACTTAGTTGATTGACATTAAATTTCTTATTTCACCTCACTCTTGGTGATCTCAGCATGTGGCTTCAGTTTCTGGAAGTGCTCCAGTCATTTCTGGAGAGCTTCTGGTTTTGTTATTTTGCTCATCATGGACTCAGACATGTGGCAGCCCCCCCCCCCACACAGCATACACCTCCTCCTATGCCCGACAAGGCCACTAAAAAGTCTAAGGCCAACTTCATTCCTGTCAGGAAACCTACCATCACTAGCCCAGGGTCAGGACCACTGATGGAGGAATGTTTCATGGTGGTGTTTAACCCCCTCAAAGAATCACTGATGGCACTCACAGCCGAGCTCCGCTCCATGCGACAAGACCTGGGTGAATTAAATCTCTGGATGGGTGACATGGATGCCCACACTAACTCCCTGGAACATTGTAAAGACTGCCTGGACCCAGAGGTGAGCACCCTCTGCCAGAAGATTGGAAGATTGGAGGAGAAGCTGGAGGATCTCGAAGGGAGGAGTCATGGGAATAGCCTCCTGATTGTTGGCCCCCCTAAAGTAGAGTAAGGTGCCAATACTATTTTATTTGTTCAAAAGCTGCTAGTGAAAATAGCAGGGCTCTCTCCACACAACCCTGCATACATTATAGAGAGGGCCCATCACTCATTGAGACCCTGTCTCCCTTGGGGCTCATCCCCTCACCCACTGATTCTTAAGTTTTTTAATTTCCTGGAGGAGCAGCATGTCCTCTCCAAGGTTCGGGAATTGAAGGACATCAACCTGGGAGGGGGTCTGCCTGTGTATTACCCAAGACCTGCCGGCTGCCACCAGACAAAAGAGGGCTGCATATCATCCCTTGATCACCAAGCTTATTGCTGTTTCCATCAAGTTTCGGGTCTTATACCCGATAAGATTGCAGGTCCTGATTGATGAAAAATGGCACTCTTTTGAGTATGGGGACCAAGCCTTGAAGGAGTTAAAATCCCTTCTCTTTAACCTCTTCAAGGATTGCTGAGGATTTAATTGGATGGCTCTTTGGCTTCTGGCCTGATCTGCAAGTGGGCTGATACTGTGGGGTTGTGTGCCTTGAAATTACTGCCTTTTTTGTTTTAGGAGTAATCACGGAAGTTTACTATGCTGCATTAGATTTCCCCCTCTGAACTCTGCCTGTCACTACGTGCCTCTCGGCAGTTTTATTTTTATGGACACTACTTGTGTGTAGTTTAAGTGACTAGTGTCTTACATGGAGTTGAACACCCATTCTGTCTACTCTCCTTCTACACAAAGAAATGTCTGGACTCTGAGGCTCCTTGAATGTATGCCATGTTGCTCTCCTGGGCTTTGAGTGAGGGATTTGTGTTCCTGTAGGTGCAGCACTCAGTTCTCGGAGCTCTATGGCCTGCTTAATGCCTTTTCCAGTGGAGCTCTGATGCTGATTCCAGGGTTGGAGCAAGGTGCTGTACTCAAGGGGACCATGCTCTGTGTCCTGGACTGCAGGTCCCAACTCCTCATATTCCTCAATCATCATGCCTCCCAACACAGATTATTTGATGGTCTGATGGTCTCCGGAATGCTTCATATTCTTCCTCAGATCTTGGCAGGCCAGTATTCCCCTGAACTAAGCTGTTTATTTCTTTTGGCCAAGTTTAAGTCTCCCACATCGAACTGTGTTCAAAGCAGCTGGGAGCATTGTGCAGACAGTAACTCATTGTTTGGAGGGGAGAACTTTTTCTCATGTTTTATGTTTTGTCAGTTATCCAGCTGCCTGGAGAGATGTCCAGGTTTTTTTTTTCAGAGGTACTTACACTGAACTTTGGCAGCACATTTATAACATTTCATTTAATTACTTTATAGCAGCTGTATTAAAGTGTTCTGATCAGAAGCAGAGACTTTCTCTTCAACAGTTGGAGTTGGACTAGAACTGGTCTAAGTTCCCCCCATCCCTTTTTTTAAGGGAGGTTTACTATTTTTTCTTTCAAATCTTATTACTGGACATTAGGGGACCTCTTGATTGTATTTGACATTGTTACTTTATTATTTATTACTTGGTATTTCTCTATTGTTTTTATGCGTTCAGCTTTGCTACTATTCAATGCAGGTATTAAGGGGAAGGGGTGATCATGTTGGGGTTCACAGTCTCAATCACATGGTTGGACTTTTATTTGATGTGTACAATGAGTGAGGGTTTTACTACATTGGGCTACTTTAGGTTTGATCTTTTTTGGATATTAAGGGTGGGGTTGGGAGGTTCATGGTATTCTCTGCAAGGCGCTGTGGTCATCATGTACCAGATTAGGGTTGGGATGTCCATCTATGTTGATGGCTGTCACTGGAGGACAGTGTTTGTTTGTTTTCCTCTAGTTTTCTATTTTGGTGATGGGGGAAGGAAAGTGTGGTTTGGGGGTGGAGTGGGTATTAATTTTGGTCTTTGGGGAAGATTTATCTGGTTTCTTGGAGGGTGGGATTGAGGGAGGGAGGGTGTTGGTTTAGGGGTTATCTCTGTTTCAAGTCTCTGTATGTTCTATTGTATATTTGTAGGGAGTTGGTTGGGGGAGGGGGTGGGCTGGGTGTTTTTGGGGGGTGGTGGAACCTACCTGTTATATTGGATTTTATTTAGCTCATTATTTGCTGGGCTGTTACTGTTGTTATGGTTTTTACATATACATGTCTAATTACTTGAAGTTTGCTTCATGGAATGTCAAAGGGGCCAGATCTCCCTCTAAGCATTACCAAATTCGTAAACACTTGTCATGTTTACAGTGCCATATTCCCTTTTTGCAGGAAACCCACTTCTGTCTTCAGAAGGCAATTTGTTCTGTAGACAGACTGTGGGGTCAAGTCTTTGCTGCAGGGCTTAACCACTCTAGTAAGGGGGTGGCCATCCTGATTACTATAGCAGTTAGCTTCTGCAGTCAACAATGTCTCACAGATCCTCATGATAGATTTGTGCTTGTGCAGGGTATTTTTAACTGGTCTGAAGTTGCCCTTGGCAGTGTATATGGCCCCAACACACCAGACCCCTCCTTTTTCATGGAGTTGTCAGGTCTTCTCTCCCCTTTCCTTTCCATTCCTCTCATTAATGGAGGGGGACTGGAATGTTACTCTGACCGCTGATCTGGACAGGTCTGGGGGGGCCTGCACATGGCCTGTCTCCCATCCAGTACTCCATTAGGGACATGATGGCATCTCTGGGACTTTGTGAACCCTGGTGGATTTTACACCCACAGGACAGGGTATATACTTTTTTGTCTCCTGTACATGGGTCGTACTCCAGGATTGATTTTCTCTTAATTAGCCATTCTGTCCTGGGTGGAGTGCTGAATGGGGAGATAGTCACCAGGGTCCTCTCTGACTACTCAGTGTGGTGAGGCTCTCAGTCACCTCTAATTTGCAGAAGGACACATCTTGGAAGCTAAATAATCCACTTCTCAATGATAAATATGTTGTAGAAAGAATTAAAGATCAAATTGCATTATTCTCCAGCATAATGTGGGATCTATTGGTAAGGGTGACTTAGAATGGTCTGCCTTCAAATGTTTCCTCAGGGGGGAGTTTATCTGGCTGGCTTCTAAGTGTAGGTGTCAGCGAATGTAGGCGGCCAGGATCTTCTACAGTGTATTACAGACATTGAGCAGTCTCTCTCCCCCTCAACTTCAGAAGTTACTCTTCAGGAGTTGATGGTACTGAGGGATAAGTATTCTGATATTTTGAGAGAGAAGGCTGAGTATGCAATACTCAGATCCCAATCTAAATATATAGACCACGGAGAGAAGGCAAGCCATCTGCTCACATTGCATCTTAAAAAGCAAGAGGCTTCAAAGCTAACTCTGCTGTTAGAGCTCTTGATGGCTCCCTGAAAACCCAGCCCAGAGATATTTCCCCCAATAATTCACATCCTTTTATAAGGATGTATATAGGCCCAATCCCTCTCTACCTTTGAGATCCCACATTATGGATTACTTGGACACTATCACTCTCCCAAAGCTGATGGATTCCCATCAAGCATTTTTGTGCCAGCTGATTTTGGAAGATGAAATCCGATCAGCCATTTTGAGCATGTCTCCAGACAAGGCTCCCAGAGCAGATGGGTTTTTGGGTAATTTTTACAAAGTTTTTGCTGGTGATTTGGTTCCCCTCCTTCATTGCTTCTATCTCTTTATTTACGAGTCTGGTATTTCCGACCCCTCTATTCTGGAAGCGCTAATAGTCCTTCTGCTCAAGCCTGGCAGACCGTTAGACTCTGTTTCCAACAACAGACATATTTCACTTATCAACTATGACTAAGATTTTAACCAAAATTCTTTCATCTAGGGCTAGCCGGGTTTGGGTGGGGCTTATTAGTCATGAACGGGTGGGTTTTGTTTCCACTAGGACTTCTGTTGACCATCTAAGGAAGTTGACCCATATTTTCTCTGCAGCTTGGGATTCTGTCACTTCTATGGTGTTGGTTTCCCTGGACATGGAGAAAGCCTTTGACAGGGTTAGGTGGGTTTTCTTGTTAATGACACTCCAAAAATTTGGTTTCCTGCAATATTTCCTTCACTGGATTCGTGTGCTATATTCCTCCTTAACAGCCAGGATTTACTGCAATGGAGTGTTTTCCACTTTGTTTGCCTTATCTTCTGGTACCCATCAGGGTTGTCCTCTTTTGCCTTTTCTTTTTAATTTGTACCTATAACCTCTCATCCTTCAGTTAAAGTTCTGTCCTGACTTAACAGGTATCCCTGTAGGTCTCCATTCTTTACATTTCTCAGTGTATGCAGATGATATTTTGCTGCACATTACTCACCCAACATCCTTGCTGTCAGTTGCACTATGTATTATAAAATAATTTATCCAGCTGTCCAATTGCAAACTGAATCTTAATAAAACTGAGGTTATGCCTCTTACACCTACAGTGGTTAAAGAGGACATCCCCTCATTGGGTAAGAATTGGTCCCCCCACTCCATTAAATACCATGGACAGCACCTCTCGAAGGATGCTACTTTAGTGAGTAAGTGTAACCTGGATGATTTGGTGGTTAAGCTTCAACAGGATCTTCAGAGTTGGCAGGCCCTCCCTCTGTTTTTGTGCAGGACAGTGTCTATTATTAAGATTAATGTCCTCCCCCATATTTTTTACTACATTAACATGTTAAACCTATGGCTTCCCTTGGCTTGGTTTCAGCGAGTACATAGTATGATCACAGAATTTATCTGGGCTATGAAAACCCTGAGGTGGGCATATAAAAATTAGTCACTCCTAAAAATCTGCATGGCCTTAAGTTACCTCATTTTCTCATTTATTGTTTCACTACCCATCTTAACAAGATGTTCAGGTGGCTTTCTCCCCTCCCTGCAGCCCCACTTCTTCCTGTATGCCTATATGGCTGGATCTGGAATTAGATGCCTTCAACAATTTTGGGCTGTCCACTTCCTCCCTATTTTTTTACCCCTCTGAAATCTCTTTCTTCTGATTTACACATTACTGTAATGGGAACTTCTCTCTGAGTACATTCCCAATTCTGGGCCTTATGGAAACACCCCATTTCTAGATATATTTCCCAGTCTATAGTCTGTAACTCTAACTTTAGGATTGGGGGGCATATTACCACTGTTGACTGGCTTCCTTATTTGACTAATGTTGAGTTCATGATTTATTGTCAGGGGACTTTGCTGTCCTCAACAGCCATAATCGATTATCTCCAGTTAGGAAATAATCATGTCTTTAAGGTTTTTCAACTTAGACAAGTTCTGCTTCATTGGTTTGGGCCTGGCAGATGGATCACTCATTTTGGAGTTTCTAGCTGATATTAAAAGTCTGGTTTTAAAGCCACATGTGGTGTCTGCTTTGTATTCCTTGTTTTTCTCAAAGATCTTTCTGGATTTGGATGGTTCCTCATCCTCTTGGAACACTTCATTCCCATTATCCCCCTCTCAATGGCAAAATATTTGGACCGATTTATACCATTATGTTGCCCAGGACAGATTGAGACTCACCCAGTTTAATATATTGAATAATTTTTTTCTATACTCCCAAGAAATTGGCTAAAATGGGTAGATTACCCTCTCGGGTGTGCACTAGATGCAGACAGGAAGAGGGTTCCAATCTACATATTGTTTGGCATTGCTCTAAGATTGCCCCTTATGGGGTCTTATCAAAACCAAAGCAGACCCACTCCTAGGATTACAAAGCCTATTTAGGCCATAAATATGTATTTTAGGGGGCTACAGCTCTATTTCGGTCAGGGAACACAAATTCTATATGGCTTTAATTTCTCTCTCCATGAAGAAAGTGGTCCTGCGGCATTGGCTTGATCAGGTTTCTATTTTATATCAGGAGTGGCTCCAGGAATTGCTATTTAACCTAAGAGTGTAATGTATGAGAGCTAGTTTGTGTCATAAGCTACCTCTTTTTGATAAGAGATGGGATAAGCTTTACACCCTTTATACAATTTAGAGTTTTGTGTTTAAATAGGGGCAACTGTGTTGCTGCATATACTGTTATCTCTGGCTCCTACATTGTTTATATTATAGGGTTTATTTCTCCTTCTGCTGTGTCTTGCTTGGTGTTGTTATAAGGTAGCTCCACCAGGGTGGGGGGTGGTTATGGGGGTATGGATTTATCTTGGTTGCATTGTCAATTGTACTGTTCTGCTTTGTTATCTAATTGCAATAAAGTTCATCTAAAAAAAGGCATTTGATATGGTGAACCACAAAATTCTACTAAATAGACTGCTGGAGGTGGGGGTATTGATTGAGGTTTGGAGGTGGTTTGTTTCTTATCTAGCAGAATGAAAACAACAAGTGCAAGTGGGAAATGAACTCATAGATACATAGACAGTGTCGGCAGATAAGGGCCTATGGCCCACCCAGTCTGCCCAACTCTTAAAACAAGAAAAAATAATGGGTGTTTCCCAAGATTCAATCTTGGGGCCACTGTTGTTTTTGATCAATACAAATCCATTACCTAATATATTAGAAACAACACAAGTTCAAATGAACGCAGATGATACTGCAATAGTTGCATCAGGTTGTAATCTAGCCCAAGTTCAACAAAATTTACAAAAAGACCTCCTAAAAATCCAGGGGTGGTTTGAACAGTCAAAACCGATGTTAAATAGTGAAAAATCACAGGTCATGTTCTTTGACCCGAAAGTAAAAAATGGAAAGTGCGAAGAACAAGAATTAAAAAGTACAACAAGAACATGAGCATGCTTAACTCAAGTGGCACAATACAGATATCTTGGATTCTAGATAGATCACAAGTTGAGATCTGATTTTCACATAAGAGAATTAGCAAAGAAATTGAGTGTTAAACTGGGGGCTATGAGGAGAACAGGTTTTTGCTTAAGTGAGGGTGTAGAAAAAAGGTGATAAATCAGTTGTTTTTTCCAATCATGGATTACAGCATACATATATATGGCCTGGAAAACCCTACAAATCTGAGAAAGGTGGAAGTAATATGTAATAGACTTGCTTGGTTTATCTTAAAAGCAGACCTAAGAACCCACAATTATGTAATTAAGCAATAAGGCACAAGTGGGTGTGGGTCATGCTGGGATAACCTCACATCTGGGTGGTTGGGAATGAGGCTGCACGACCCACACCCTGGAGTGCATTATTGCTATTATACAATGGCTCATTGTTATACAAAATAAAAAAAAATGTTTTTAGTAGATTTTTAGTGTAGCAATATATCTTTGTTTCTGAAGAGAAGATGTGACAAATCAATACAGTGAGGTTGTGCTCAGATAACCTCTGCTGCCAAGGGTAGACAGCCAATCATGTTCAAGGATTTTTTTTTTTTTTTTGCCATTGTATAATGTATGATAAATTATAATTGCTTATACTAAAAAATAGAAGTTTTGCAGCTTGGCCAAACATAGTGTATAGAGTAAAAAAATTCAACAAAATTGGTGAATTTGTCTAAAAAGTTGATAGCATTAGAGACTAAATATACCCTGAGAGGCTCAAATAAAGGTCTCCTAAAAGTACCATGTATTAAAAGTAAATCTGGTGAAAAAACTTTTCTTACATAGCTGCTCAAATATGGAACAAAGTCACTGTTACTCTTGGCCAAGCTACAAAAAACCTAGAAATGATAAATACTACCTTAAAACAAGAACTGGCAGTTTGATGTAAATGTAATGATTAAGTTATATGTGTAAATGTGTGTATGTTTATAAATTGTGGGCCGGATATTCAAACTGCACCCAAAAAGTGCGCAGCAGTAGGAGCAAGCACAAGTCAATTGCACATATGTGCAACAGACGCGATATTCAAACATGGAGCAAGACAAACTGCTAAGCAACTCCAATGAATATCGCACAAACTGTGCCATAAGCAACCAGGAAGGAAGCTGAGCAGAAATGATGCGCCATAGTGCAACAAGACTAGCCCAGCTGAGCAGTCCAGAGGTGCCATAGTGCAAGCAGAGCCCCCCAGCAGAGCAATGGAACTGCACAACCAGGGAGGCAGGCTGGGGCCCACCACCAGCCATGCCACACATGGGCACAGGAACACACTGCAGAACCAACAATACACCCACACACCCCAAGCACAGCATCACTGGGGAGGATGGATGATCCAGTGGCCCATAGGGACAAGCCAACAAAGCACAGCAGGGCCATGACGCCCCAGCACAACCACTGGCAGGCTGAAACTGCCACACACAGGGGGTCAACAACCACAGTGCACATCAGCCCCCCTTCTGCACAGCACACCCTGCACCGTGACCCCAAGACACCACCCATGTGCAGTGACTGTCACTGCAGTAAACACCATGCATCCCCCCCGGCACACTGCAACCCCGTGTAGCAAAGAACCATACAAGCCAGACCCACCCTGGGCACCCAGCAGTGGGTGGCAGCAGATGGCAAGACCGACTGAAAGTCACTCCCACACCGGAGACACCTCCCCATGCACACACACACACGCACACACACACACATACCCAGGACCATACCACCCTAGATGGCATGCACACCACTGCAACTGAGCAACCATAGCCAGCTGCAAATCAGAGACCACCACAGTATTCATAACAAAATATATATATATTGGAAAACAGAAATTACAACACCAAGATCAAGAACACAACTATATACAGATATGTACAAGACAAGGGGGCGGTAGGGGTACAACGTAGGGGTGGGTAAGGGGTAGGGGTGAACAACTGGGAGAAGGAAGGCAGGGTGGGAGGGATGGGTGAAGTGGGAAGGGGAAGCACATTTAGCGCCTTGCAGGCTGGTCTGCTGCTGCCTGTTCCTGTCCCTGTCGCCTCCGCTGTTGCCTGACCCCACAGCGCTGAATGTCCCTGTGTATGTCATGCATCGCGATCGATACCCTTGTCAGCCGCTGGAGGGCACGGTCCATCCTGCGTAGGATGCTGAGGCCTAGGAAAAGGGAACACAGTCAATGGCTGTGACTGTCCACAACCCTGAACACCACCCATCCTGCAAGGCATATAGCCTAGTTCCCCGCACCTGTGATGGTATGCACCCACCCACAGTGACCATGCACATGACACGCCCAACCAGGCAGCACCAGCTATGTGCACCACTGCACACGCACACACTGCCCATGTCCATCACCCAGCACAAACAAGGCTGTCAAATGGCGTGGCAATGTGGTGGGATGCCAGTTCCACAGCCATGTGCCCAGTGCATGCATGGACCACCAGTGACGCACACACAGATGTGCAGTGACACTGGACAGTGATGACTGTCGCCTGTGTCGTGCATGGTTGTGTTGTCCATGGCTGGTGGTCATGCCCACCCCCTCCAGCATGCAATAGCATCCATGATGTAATGACACTCACACTCATCAAGCAGCTGCTGCCGCCGCTGTGACCCACCCCTCACGCCTCCTCCGTCTGCCACCTGGGCCCTGCCACGGCCCTCGTCAGCCTGTGCCTGCATCTTCTCTGCCAGGCCTGTGGGTGACAAATGTTGAGAAAAACATCAGTGTGACCCCAAAGCAGACTGCCCCCTGCCCCAGTGAGTGTTCCTGTCCACACAGCCAGACCCATGCATCTCACACCTGCACACACTGACACAGCCAATCGTGGCAGAGCCATCCCCATGCACTGCCACCAAAACACAGTCACACCCCACGGAGAATACAGGTGCATAGATGGTACACCCACCTGGCCTGGGCACGCGCCCTCGTGTACGTGACCTGAGGAGGCATGCCTTGCCCTCCAGCTCCCTCCTCACGGAGGAGTCACTAAATCTGTGCCTGCACTGCTCCGCGAACCGGCACTGCCCTGTGACCCTCACCAGGTCAGTGGCCACCTGCAGCCACACCTGGGTGCAGGCCATGAGTGAGGCTCATCACCATACAGTGCCTCAAAGTGGGGCTCAGCCAGGGCCCACCAGGTTGGCCACCTCCACCTGACTCCATTGGGGAGCTCTCCTCGTGCCATAATTGCGGTCATACAGCCCAGGCAATGTATAAGCCCCACAATCTTGACAACCACCGTGGAAATATTTAAATAATAGACCACCATAGGTTCCAATCCGCTGTTAAATGTCGCCGTTGGTTCACATAAGCGCTGTCACAAAACAGCGCAATAGAGCCGTACACATGGCAGCTGAACAGCGCCAGGGGGCAAAGGTCGGACACCAGATCAGGGGTCTATGACGCAAGGCCACGCACAGCGCCATCTGACCTCTACACATCCTGCATGACTGATCACCTGCGTGCCAGTGCCACAGTGGACTATTGCGCAGTAGTGCCACAGCGCCATATGGTGCCCAGTGCTGTAGCACCACTGGCACAATGGTGGCCATGGCCTGAATTGACGATCGTGCACAGCACATCATCAGTGTGGCATATGCCTGCGTAGGCTACCTGGGCATGCGCAATGCAGTGTACTACACAGTCACAGATCTGCGCCATTGGCTCAGCCGGCTCAACCGTATTGCACAAAGTGCAACGGCGCGATATTCAGCCGACACATGCAAATCATCTGATCAGCCATTCAAAGGTGCAGTGGCGCGATTTGCATCTCAGTACAGTTGCTCCACTCTTAATTTGCATGCATTGCGGTATAAATGTGCGACATTGGGCTGCGCTGGCCAGATTTGGTTACTGCAGGTGAGAGGTGGGTTGCATGCTGTGTGATGTTCTGGACAATGGTCATGGGATAATGCTGTAGATTGCACAGTGACAGGTGTCCACTTCCACCCATACAGATCACCATGACCGAGCAGAGCCAAGGTGAGGTGAGGATGGTGGGCGGAGGAGGAGCCCAACTTCACCACGGCGGAGACAGAGGCCCTCTTCCAGGCCTACCTGGGAGGAGGAGGGGAGGCACTACTGAGTGGGGCGTCGGGCACCCCTCAGGCGTGCAGCTGCATGGGAGGGTAGCTTGGGCAGTGAACCTGCATGGAAGCCACCAGCGCTCCATGCAGGAATGCAAAAAGAAGATGGGGACAGACCGCGGGAGGGTGAAGGAGAAGGTGGCAGCCCTCAGGGCAGCATGTGCTGGCACTGGCGGGGGCCAGCCAGCGGTGGTGGAGCTGACCCCAGCTGAGGACCGACTGGCTGCATCAATGCAGTGGAGTGCTATTGAGGGCATACCAGGAGGTGGATTCCAGACAGGTGGAAGCCCATCACTGCACGGTATGACATGGTGGTGGTGTTGGGAGGGGGGAAGGTTGTTCACATGCACTTACATGTCCTCTCTTTCTGTTACAGCTCCTGTTCATCTTCAGGGGACAGTGGTGGTGGGTCCAGGCAGTGAGGAAGACCTGCTGGACATGGAGGAGGGTCCATCCACCTCTGTCACCAGCCAGCATGCACTGCACCAGCATGCATGCCGGGCTGCCAACTCTGGTGTCGGTGAGTCGGGTGTGGGGTGCACAGCCTGTGTCTCAGCAGTCTGGCATGCAAGCATGCCAGCATGCTGTGACTGTGGCTGTAAACGCTACCTGCACCATTGATGATACAAGGACTGCAATGGGCAGTGACATGTGTGTCCGCAGCGGACACACAGCAGGCAACAGCGTGCCCCTAGGCCTAGCTGGTTCCAGCGTGTGTGCCAGCATGTGCGGCGCAGTCCCAGGCTGTGCCTGTCAGCACCAGTGGGGCAGCACGGTGGCTGTGCAGGTGTCTGGCACTGTTGCGGCCACAGCAGTGGAGCAGTGGTCCCTGGGGCACAGCGGTTGGAGGCCAGCAGCAGCAGTCACCCACCAGGTCTGGGGTACAGTGTCCAGCGGTGGCAGATGCCACCGCCGCTGATCTGCCCATTCTTGGTCCTGGTGAACCAGCGCCCACCCTCAAGGGTGTTGAGCATCAGGACCTTCCATCCCTGGGGACAGGATGCCGTTGTGGCAGAGTACCCATTTGAGAGACACACCACCTGCTGCGGGAATCAGTACAGCAGCAAGGCGGGTCAGCAACGTGGAGGCACTGTATGTGGCTGTGGAGCAACACAGCAGGGGACTGTGCTCTGGACCGTGCAGAGATGGTCCATATGCGGATGGATGTGACCGCCGCCATTGACAGGCAGACCCAGGCATTGGTCGCTGTCGTGGCTGCATTGAGCACACAAGCAGGTGCTCCTGTACCACGCACCCCACACAGTACGCTCTCTACTCCCCATTCCCGGCGTCGTGCGACACCAAGCCTGTCGACACCGGGTTCTGCTGTGGGCTTCCTGAGCACCCCTGGTGCAGGTATGTTTGGCATGCTACAGACCCCACTGCAGACAAGGTCGCGATCGCGCAGTGGGACCCCTGCTGGTCCATCGGTGCCACCCCATGTGGCCCCTGCTCAGCCTGCCAGTGCTGTTGGGTGACGGCGGGGCCGCCCACGCAGCCACGGTGGCCGTGGAATGGTGCAACATGACTGACCTGTCTCCCAGTGTGGGCCCTGTCTGGTGCTGCCCTGTGTGCACTGTGCGTCATGGTGGGCAGTGCACTGGTGGGTGCCCTGCACATCACGCCGACACGACCACCTGCACACCATCCCGACTGCTGTCCACAGGTGCGTGTGCATGATGATGCCTGCATTGTACTGTACACCAAGGTGCAAGGGTGCCCAGCATCTGACACCACGTACTTGGACAGTACAGGTGGTGGGTGTGGTCTGTGGATCTGTGTGTTTGCATGTCTGTTCCTGCTCTGCTGTGCACCTGCCCATGTACGCTTTGTGCCTGGTGTGTGTGTGTGTGTGTGTGTGTGTTTGTGTGTGTCCATATGACTGTTCGCCCCTCCCTGATGGTGTGTTTGTGTGCCTGGTCCCTTCCACTCCCCTTGCCGTCATGCACCCCTGGTATGTTACTCTGTGTGCCTGTGGGTTGTGCCAGGACAGTGTTGGTTGCACATGGCCCTGACTTACCTGTGTCATGCATAATGCTCCTCCCGTGATGGTGTCCCGGTGCAGCTGGGCTGCCGGATCAGTCGGGGTCCCGCGCGTCTAAGGGGCTGCTCCATCACCATCATCACCGCGCCGCTGGCGTCCCCATCGCTGTCCCCTCCTCGACCTGAATGGCTATCCACAGTCTTTGGCCATGTTGTCAGGATACAACAGGCCAGGAATATCCCACAGGCCTTTGAGGGGCTGTACTGCCAGGGCACCGCCGGAGGTGTCTAGGCATCAGAGGCATGCCCTGAGCAGCCCAAACACCCGCTCGATGATGTTGTGTTGCGGCATGCGCCTCATTATAGCGTTGCTGTGATGGGGTCATGGGGCGCCAGTATGGTGTGAGCAGCCAGGGACGGAGTGGATATCCGCTGTCACCTGTGTGGAGATGGTGGAGGTGAGTACCATGTTCAGGTCCATATTGCCAATATCCCTGTGTGCCACTACCAAAGCACCTGTGGCATTCCCAACCTTGCCCCACGTTTGCAATTCCTACATGCGTACTCACCCACTAGATGGCCTGTGGGGATGTCCCCACTCTTGAATCGATGGCACAGTGCGGACTGATACCATATAAAGGCATCATGTGCTCCGCCAGAGTGTGTGGCACAGACATTGATTATGCGTCCAGTGGCATCACACACCACCTGGCAGTTGACACTGGAATAGCCCTTCCTGTTCCTATATGCAGCCCCATCGGGGCCAGGTGGCGTGCGTATGGCCACATGGGTGCAGTCTATGACCCCTAGCACGCCAGGCATACGTGCTACCCTGTTGAACTCCTGCATGTTTGCTGTACGCTCTGCCACGGTGCTGGGGAAATGGATGTGCTCCACAGCATGTGGCAGCAGTGTGCTGAGGAATTGGGTGAGGATGCGTGACGTGGCCAACTGTGCGATGCCTGTGGTGTCCCCTGTCGGCTTCTGGAAGGTGCCCGTGGTGAGCAGGCACATGCAGGCTGTCACCTTGGTCTCCACCGACAGAGCGTGACTCCGTAGTAAGGGTGCCTGCATCACATCACTGCACAGCTCACAGAGCTGTCTCAGTATTGCCCTGTTCAGGCGGTACCGGCCCACGATCTCTACATCTGTGTACAGCTCAAAGCTGATGCGGGCACGGTACTGCCTGCTGGGGCGTACGACGGGGCCCTTCCACGGCCACGCCCCTGCAGCATGCATTCTCACCCCTCATTACAGCTTCCATGTGGAAGCTGGCACTGTCCATCTCCCTGGCTTATGACCCCTGGCTGATGTTGCTCTGTTACCCCGCTGTCCTGACTGCTACCTCACTGCACCTGGTACACCTACTGGCCTCTGCACTCTGTGGCCCCATACACCTTCCTTGCCCTCTTCTGTCCTGTGCACTCCCTGGCCTGCACTGTTTGTTGCTCTGGCCTTCTCTGTCTCTCTGCCTCGTGTGTCTTCCCTGTCGCGTTCTTGCGCCTCTTCCTTGAGCCTTTTTATTTTGGCTCATTTTCTGCTGAGAGCAACTTCGGCTGTTCGCTGTTGCGCATTGCGCCAAGTCTGAATATCGCATTAGCTCTTTATGCATGGATCCACCCCTTCGGTTAGCGCATGCCATTTGCATTGCGCTGTTTGTTAGCCTGTTTTAGTGGCGCAACTGCCTCCTGCTGAATATCGCAGAATGGCGCACTATCGGACTTGCGCATGCGCAACCCTTTTGAATATCCGGCCCTTTGTATGTAACTTTTTTAAAGTGATATTTTTCAGTTAAAGGGAGCACCTAGAAAATGGGATGTACAATCCTAATGTTGTCATTGTGCAACCTTCCTGTATAAAAATAAAATATTTTACTACTACTTACTACAGATCCTAACTGGCATCTGGGGATTCTCCTCCCTCCCTCTCTGTTTCTATACGAATACACCCCCTGTTTCTATCCTAAGCATGCTTGAAGCCTTCCATTGTTTTGGCTTCCAAACCTTTGACTGGCAGTCAGTTCCATGCTTCTACCACCCTTTCAGTGAACAATTTCCTCACATCCTTCTTGAACTTCCCCTGTAATTTAATTGCATGTCCCTAGATCTGGTCTCATCTTCATTTGGAAGTGGCACACCCCTTTACCCTGTTAATGTAGTCTTTTGTTTTGTGGTAATCATAGTTTATTGAAAACTTTCATAAACACAATCACAAATAAGTATACAAGACAGTAAACTTACATAAAAAACATCCTGTCCCTGACATACAGTAACTGAAAAAAACAGTAACATGCCTAACTAAAAATAGCAAAACAGCAAGTAACAATTACGGGATGAAATTAATATTCTTATGTCACTAGTACTGTATAACCCCATTAACATTACATTAGTAGAACATTCCAATTTATGCTTACTACTCAAGTAGCGAGGGTACATCCAGCTGTTGGCTCTGTTATCTGGGAATTTTATGAATTGGTGCCTTGGATTTGTGGCCCACAGGAATGACTGATACTCTTCCTGTGCTGTAGGGCTGCTATTTGGTTTGACCTTGATCCAAAAAAGGTCAAACCCCAGTTGTTCGAAAGGTCGAGAACACCCTCGAACGGTTTGCCATTTTTGTGAACTTGGTTTACTGCCGTCCCACTGTATTAAATTCCCTGGTGTCTAATGGTACCCCCCCTTACCAATAGCTGATCACTGGCCCACTGTAGTAAATTCAATGGTGTCTAGTGCCCCCCCACTGATGACTACTAGTCCAATGAGCAAGTAAATAAAATTCCCTGGTGTCTAGTGGTTGTCCCCCACCGAGTGCCTACAGCCCAATGACCAAGCGAATTCAATTCCTTGGTGTCTAGTGGTCCCCCAACCCATCAGGTAGTGTCCTCTCACACTGACCCCAGGGCCCCACAGGGGGTCCACAATGCCCTTCCTTGCGGTGACCAGAATAACCCTCCACTCTTGTCTGTGCCCTGACAGAGCTTAAAGAGCTCACTGCATGGGTGAAAGCTGGTAGCCTGTCAGTGAATGAGCACGTGCTTGTACAAGTATGTGCTCATTCAATGACAACTTAGTTGGGGGCCAGCATGGTGGGAGAGGAGGGTTGTGCCTGTTGCTCCCTCGTCGGTGTGGGGAAGGATGTGGGGGGTACTACCTGTCGGGTGGGGGAACCACTAGACACCAGAGAATAATTTAATTGTTAATTGGGCTGTGGCAATCAGCGGGGGGACCACTAGTTACCAAGGAATTTACTACAATTGACCAGTGATTAGCTATCAGAGGAGGGTGGGACCACTAGACACAAGAGAATTTAACTGTTCATGGGGCTGGTGATTGGTAGGGGTGGGGACCACTAGACACCATGGAATTTATTACAATGGGCCAGCGATCGGCTATTGGCAGGGAGAGAGCACTTGTGTGCCCTGAAAAAGGTAAAACCTGGTTCTGTAGCTGTTTTGTAATTATGTATGATCTGAATTGTTTATTGTTTGTACTTTGTGTATACAGGACAGCTTTGCAGATAGGTCCTTTTGGACCTAAAGTTCTATCCTGTCAAAAAATAAAGTTTTAACAAAAACAACAACTTTTGGGGCCTTGAACCTCAAAGTTTGCTCCGTAGAACTTTTAGTGGTTGGCACAGCCCTACTATGATGATGGTCCTTTTGGGGAGCTATTTTAGATTTGCTAGGGCTTCTGTGATACAGTATCTGTTCATCCTTGTCTGCAAGATACTCAATAAAAGGTAGCCATTGGCCTATATTTTGTCTACTTTGTGCCTAATATGAGCTGTGACCCTTTCCATTTCCTGTATCTGCTTAAAGTTATTTAACCAACACGTTGTGTCTGGGGGGGGGGTCTGTAGCCATTTGTGGGTGATTGATTTAGTTGCTGCAGTGATCATGACACTGTATAAATATTTATTACTTTTCCCCTTAAGACCCAGTGGGTGCACCCCCATAACTAGATGTTTAAACTGTGTAGGTGGAGGTGTGGACAAAATACACCACGTTATGTTACCAAAAGCATTTCAAAAATGCTGAAGCCCTGGGCAACCTCAGAAGATATGTTAATGGATTCCTACTTGTCCACACTCCCACACACAGAGAGATCTGAGTTGTGGACCAGTAATGTTTTGATAAGGTAGGAGTTTTGAAATACATACTCACTACCTGTCACCTGTGCTCTCTCCAGTGAGGGGAGACTATTGTTTTGTGAACCTGTATCCATATTGTGTCCCATTTTTGTCAGTAATAGGGTCTACAGACTCTGATGCCTGTCTGGTTTTGATGTTTGCTGTGTGGTCCTTTTCTAACCCTTTAAGGCTGCTGTACAAGGCAGATAGCAACTTACGGGGCTGGGGCTCGGCCAGGTTGAGTATAACCATATACAAGGATTTTCTTCTGCTTTAAAGCATTGAAGCCCTAGGTTCCAGTGTTAAAAATGCTGGACCTGTAAATACCTAAACAAGTCTTGGTGAAGGAGATGAATTTTGTTTGAAGCTGCTGGAAGGACTTAACTGATGATCATTCCATGAACTGTCCCAAGGTTTGGAGACCTAGCTTATCTCATCTCCTGTAAACCTGCTCTAACCTCATGGGGAAAAAGTCTTGGCATGCCCTTAGTGGTGTAAGCTTGCTGAGATCCCTGTGGAGGTTCCATTTTGAACTCACTTGCCCCCAAACATGTGCAGTGTCTTGTCCATGGGTTCTTTATTTGCAATGTTCCCCCATTCCCAATTAGTAAAGGGGATGTCTGCTATCTTGTATTTGTGGTAGCTGTCTTGCTCCATACCCATACAGATCAGGACATGTTGCTATAATTACTTTTACCAAATTTTGGAGTTTAATCACCAGTAATAACTCTTGAAATCTGGGACCCCAGCTCCCATTTGCTGTTTGGGGACATTATTACCTTCCATTTTATCCTTCATCATTTACCCTTCCATGTAAATGTAACCACCTGTTTTTTTGTTTGTTTGTTTTTGCAATTGCTTCCAGGTTTGTGCGGAATTCTAATTGGTAGCATGGAGAACACAAAATTAAGATTTGGGAGATTGTTCATTCAGGTGGTCTGAACCCTGTGTCCCACTCTGAGGGGTAGAGAGTTCCCTCCACCTCTGGTAGTCCTTTTGGATTTCTAAGAGTAATTTCTGGTAGTTGAGGTGAAATAATTTAGTAACATTTGAGGACACCCACTCCCCAAGGTAGCAGGAGACCTTGGTTGCCCATTTTAGGTTATAGCAGTTCTTTAACTCATGCATTATTTGGTCCTAACAGCATGGTCTCTAACCTTTTACATTAATTTTAAAACTGAGGCCAACCCAAATGATTTCAGCAGTTCTAACATCTTGGGCAAGTTTTGGACTGAGTCTGTAACATATAATAGGATGTCATCCACATGGAACGATACCCTTGCTTCCTCCCATGCCATTCTGATCCCTGTATAACCCTAGAGGTTCATAATGATTCTGCCAGAGGTTCTAAACTTAGTACACTGTTAATGTAGTCTTGACAAGTTCAAAACATGTGTCTGTGTCTTCTTCTCACCCTTTGCAGACTGTGTGAGATGTCATTTTGAATGCTACATTCCTCCTTAAAGCAGAACCAGCCTTAATATTCATGTGAATGGCATATACATCCCATGATGCTTTGCAATTATTAGGATATTTATGATTTGTATTTCTTTGAAATGTGCTATTAAGGTGTTAATAACACATTACTAAAATGTAAGTAACTAATTGATATCATATATACTAACTGGCTACCATCATATATGGCAAAGTAAATGATGGCTTTTCTAGTGGGGAAGAGGGTCTGTCTGTCTATCTATCTATCTATCTATCTTACATGGATGGAGATATGGCCCCATAGGATACATTATCCTGTATTGCCCAGTATACCTCACCAATTACCTCACCAATTAAAGATGCATACCACCCAATTAAAGTTGAATACCTCCAGAGGGACATCTGTGTACCTCCAGAGGTATACAGCCTGTATAACATGGGAAATACCCCCCCCCCCCGAATCCTGGAGCATTCAATGCCTAAAATTAAAAACAGTGGGAGGCAACCCCCTAGACCTGGAGCACTCATTCCTAAAAAAAAAAAAAAAAAAAACATACACACAGCTGAAGGCAACCATCTCCCTCCCTTCCTCTTAGACCTGCTGTAGTTATTTCCTAAGCAAACACACAAACAGTTGGAGGCAGCCCTCTCCCTCCCTCCCTTCTCTGAGTGAAAGCACTAAGTACTACACAATAATACATTTGGAGGCTGGCTGCAGCGAACACATGCATTGGAAACCCATATACTTACTAACATCCTTTTCCCTCAATGCTCCAGCTCTCTCCTGGAATGCCTTGCCCTCTATGCTGTTGTTGCCATTTCCATGCTACTCCAGCATAGACCTGACAACTGATGTCATTCCTGACCACAGCAACCAGTACTGATGACACCACACACTGCTCCAGATTGCAAACCATGCTCTTTGAATGTGCAAGTCAAGTTGTACATGGCACACACCACCACACATACACACACCACTGTACAGCACTAGTCCACCAACAACACTAAGGGATAACCAGTCACAGACGTGCTCACTTTCATTGGGAATTCTATATTATAAACACAAAAGGGCCAAAAGAGAGGCCAATACTAAAACAGCACTGAACTACATCAACACATAGGCCAAAAGACAAAAAGCAAGCCTGAAATGGCCCCGACCATACACAAACACTGAACAACCAGCAGACTCCAAAAACAGGTACAAAATACAACCAGCCTACTGTATTACAAAAGTTAATGATGGGTATGTTTAGTATAGTGGGAACTACAGATCCAAACACAATACTATAGTTGCTATGGACGGAGAGTATACCATTAGTGGTAAGTCACATGTTGAGGCTTAAAGTGGTCTGCTTCTCACTCCAGGGCCCAATTTAAGCCTCAGCAATTTTCTGTTTGAAGAATTAGCCAGGTCACTGCTATGTCTATGCTTATGGATGTCTTTCTTGGTGTAATGGATTGCATGCAATAGATCTGGACACAGTGCTTTACTACTTCATGTGGCAGTCACTTACAACTAATGGTATACTCTCTGCACGCAGCAACTGTTGTGTTTGGATCTGGATCATGTTCTGGGAGTAAGCCCTCCCCCACTGCTGCAGCACAGCACACATTCTGTGTAGTGCAGTTCATGGACAGTGAGTGTGTATGCTGGGAAATATACCCATCTTAAGGGGGTTAATGAGATAATTAGGCCACTCACCCTTTGGGTTAATGGCCTAATTATCTCGTTATCACTGATGTGTATATCTCCAAATATACCACACTTACCAACCATTTTTCCTATAGATCTATATGGTATATACAACCCCCACTGGAAATATTGTTGATAATTTTTTGCTCGAGTGCCAATTGACCCGATAACATCCAGTGTTGGAAATCATGGTGATGTCATCAAATCAATTGCCACAAGAACAAAAATATTGAATATCTCCAGTAGGGGGTTGCATATTCCATTAACATACCCAAAAAGTGAAAAAATAATTTCTTGCCATTTCTTGCTGATTATAAAAGAAATCTAAAATATGTCTATAAATTAAACACCACTCATTTTGTAGATGTTTTTGTCCTGATCAACTTTTGTGCTCAAAGTACCATGCTATCATTTTTCATTTTAAATTTATATGCATTTGTTGGTTGCAACAAGTGAACACAATTGAATTTTCTGCTGTATTTTGCTAATTATAAAAAAGTTAAATGGTTTCTATATGAAACACCACTCATTTTGTAGATATTTTTAGCTCTAAAAAGTTTGTGCTCACAGTACCATACAGTCATTTTCCTTTTAAAGTTATTTACATTTGTTTGTTACAAAAGTGAAAAAATTGACTTTTCTGCTGTTTTTGATAATTATAAAAAGACTAAAAGGTATCTATAAATGAAACACCACTCATTTTGTATGTATTTTATATTAAAGTTATTTCCATTTGTCTGACAAAAAGTGAAAAGTTGCATTTTAGCTGTTTTTGCTAATTGCTACAAAAATAAAAGTTAACTATAAATGAAACACCACTTATTTTGTAGATATCTTTGCACTGAACAACTTTCATGCTCACAGTACCATGCTATAATTTTTTTTTTAAAGTTATTCACATTTGAATACGGTTAGTACTGCAACTGAGGCCAAATATGTAAATGATTCCTAATGAGCCAGTCACTACCTATTGTGTGGATTAATTTACCTACAGTGAAGATAAATGCGATATTCTCACTGTAGTCTGACCACCCTGAGAATATCAAAAATATTTGCCTTTTTTAGCCTCAGAGGTATGGCTTAAATGTATTTATTCAATAGCGGTGAAGATAAATCTCCGTTGTTTTCATGTCATAAACAGCTGATGATGTGTCTACTATGTGTATAAATGTGAAATCTCACATTTATTCACATAGTAGACACGTCATCAGGCATTTATCTGCACAGTAGACATGTCATCAGTCACCCCTCTTCTTAGACACCTGTTGGCACTACTTCTACTTCTGTCAGTCTGCCACTGATAAACTCACAGCAACAGTCGCCCTTGAAACAAACTGCATCAATAACCACTTTCTGAAATTGGAGCTGCAGAAACATATTGCACCTCACAGGAATGCACACCATATAAACCTCTGTTTCTTTAAAAACAAATATTATATACCCTCTCCATGAATGACTTTCCCAGCTGCTGCTGTTCGCTTATGCGTTCCCTTGCCTACATCTCCCATACCAACTGTAACATGCATCTCCCTCACACTCTGTCAGTCAACCCCACACTCCAGATTCAGTCACTTGCAGGCTTCTTCTTTATCCAACTTCCTAAAACTAATTAAATGTTGCTCTGTAAATTTTTTTCATGCTCAGCTGACCCCATGCTCCAGATTCAGTCTCCTACAGCCTAGATAACCTAACCTGTGTCTGGCACAACATTGAACTGCAGCTATTACTAAAATAATTCTTCAGACTTCCCATGTTTCTTTAAAAAAATATATCTTCAACCACAACGCTTCCTGCACATGAAACAAAAAAGCAAACCTACATGCTGGCTCCCTCACTCCACTGCTAAAGCAAGCCGCCATGTTATCCCATGTATTTTTCAAAAGCTGCTCTCCTTTACCAATCAGACAAATCAGTGAGGATGCTCACCACATCTGCGCAGCTTTATGGCAAAGCGTCCATGGCAACAGTCTTCAAAGGCGGATGACTTCTTGGAAGGAAAAAAAAAGACACATTTATAAAATTTACAAGGAAAAAATAAAATGAAAATAAAAAACAAGTGAAACACAAGGTCCCGGCCTGTTGCATAAATGAAATATAGAACAGGGACCTTGTGGAATACACAATTTAACTTCACTCGTGCTGTTTGACCTGGACATCACTCATAGCTAACGCCACTCGTGAGGTTACCCAGGTCAAACAGCACTCATGAAAATAAATTGTGTATTCCACAGGTCCCTGTTGTGTAATATATATATATATAGATATATATATATATATATATATATATATATATCTATATATATATATATAGATATATATATTCATTACAAAAAAACATTGCTAATGCATCAGTTAGGGTTGTCATTACAGTGACAAAAAGTTTGGAAATTTTACATTAGTGTTATCAACCCCACCCCACTTTCCACACACCAACAGGTGTTGAGGTGTGCCTTAGGGGTTGTCAGCCCAAACTGTCACCCCATTTAATTTGTAAGGAAGCTGAGTGGTACAGTATAGGACAATGGGGTGAGAGTTAGGCCTGATGACCCCAAAGCACACTCTGATGCCAGTTGGTGTGTGGAGAGGAGGGTGGGAGGTAGGGTTGGTAATCCTAACATTGAATTTCCAAACTTTTGTCACTGTAATGACAACCCTAAATAATACATTAATGAAGTTTTTAGCAGATTTCCCTTCTTTTGAGAATGTGTAATGTTACTCATATGTGGTTGTGGGAGCGCAGGGCCCTGTGTCCCATCATGCATACATTTTGTAATTGTCTCTGATTGGGCCTTGCACTACCATCTATACATAAGTGCACTGAAGATTAATATACAAGTTAGCCAGCCTGGGAGTGGGTCCCAAGATGACAGCCTGGGTAAAGAATTGGCTGGAGAATAGGATACAGAGAGTAATAGTAAATGGAGTCCACTCTGAAGAAAGGGGGTTACTAGTGGGGAACGGAGGTTCAGTATTAGGACTGGAAGGAAAGTACGCTCTTTGCAGATGACACAAAGATCTGCAACAGAGTTGATGCACAAGGTGGGGTGGAAAGGATGAGAAGGGACTTGGCAAGGTGAGAGGAATGGTCAAATGTATGGCAGCTTAGATTCAATGCTAAAAGTGCAAGGTAATGCACCTGGGAAACAAAACCCAGAGGAAGAGTACACAATGAGGGGTGAGATACTAAGAACAACAAAATGGAAAGGGAACTGGGGTAGTCATATCAGAAGACCTAAAGGTGGGCAAGCAATGTGAGAGGGCAGCAAGGAGGGCTGGGGATACTGGGATGCATAGGAGAGGCATCACCAGTAGAAAACAGGAAGTTATTATCCTCTGTACAGACAGCTGGTGAGACTCCATCTGGAGTACTGCATGCAGATCTGGAGACCCAATCTCCATAAAGACATAGACAGGATGGAAGCTGTCCAGAGGAGGGCAACTAAAATGGTGTAGGGTCTGCACGGAAGACATATGAAGAGACTTAGGAGCTTAATATGTATAGCCACGAGGAAAGGAGGGAGAGGGACATGATAGAAACTTTAAAGTACCTCAAGGAATCAACAAAGTCCAAGAGGGTAGCATCTTTCAAAAAGAGGTGTGCAAGAACAAGGGGCACAATTTGAAGATGGAGGCGGACTCTGGGTAATTTAAGGAAGTATTTTTTCACAGAGAGGTTGTGGATGCATGGGACGCTTCCGGAGGAAGGTTGTGGAGTCAAAAACAGTGGTGGAATTCAAGCATGCATGGGACAGTCATAAGGCAATTCTAGGGGGTGGGGGTAGGAAGAAGTAGGCTGCTGGTTAACTAGGATCTGCAGCTTATCCATTAGGTAGGGAAATGGGCAGACTGGGTGGGCCAAGCGGTCCTTATCTGCCATCAAATTCTATGTTTCTATGTTTCTATGTTCTATTTTAATAATATCACCACATCTCCATGTGGGAGTGTCCCATACTGCATAATGTAGGGCCCTGTGCTCCCATTATTGCATAATGGGATCCAAATGTGGGAGCGCAGGGCACATAAGTATAGAGACATAGTGCACACCTAGAGCCATTCCAGGTAACTCTTGTACTACAAAAAGATACAATATTTCAGGAACCATAGGAACTTTGGAAAAACATTTTCTTTGCAGTTGGATTCATGGCCTGGCCACCTCCATGCATGCTTTTCACACCTAAAGGTGTACCAAGTTGTGCTTAGGAAAAAAAATCCGTATCTTGAACCATTTTCGAGATACAGCCGCCGAAAGGTGCCACAACAACCAGAATGTTATCCTATGGGAAAATTCACAACTTTGGAGTGTTTTAACTATGGAACCGGTGTCCATTTCTTCACCATATGTGTGGGGCAAGGGCTTGCCACCCTGGAAATTTCAGCCCAAAAGTCCTAACCATTTTCCTGCTATGAAGTGGCAAAGAAACTGTTTTTGGGGCTGTTTACTTGCTTTAACTTTCAGATCATATATCTTTTTCCATAGGTTATAATGGGAAACTTTAAAGTTTAATGACTTTTGAACGGATTCATATTTTTTCACCAAACCTTCAAAAGGCATATCTGTGAGGCAAAGGCTTTCTGCCCTAAAAATTTCAGACCATAACTTAAAGCCATTTCTGAGATCCAGGTGGGCAAAGAAATGGCAAAAAAACACAGATTTTTCTGTTTTTTCAACACTCTATATTTCAGAAACCACACAGCAGATTCCAATGAAACTTGGCAGGTCATATGCTATAGCAACAACCGCTCTGACTCATGTCTATCTTTTCAAAGCTGCCGACTCGCTCAGTCTGTTCTTGCTGTCCTTTGGATACAGTCTGTGGCTTCTACTGGTGAAAGTTAACTAAAGCAAACACAAGGGACACACTTTTTTTAGTTTTTGAACTGAGAAGGGCTTTCATTCAACTTCTAATAGGTTGTTACTTACTACTATTCATACTGCTCAGTCATGCTACATTGCAGCAACTGACGTGAAACTGCTCCATGCTCACTCTCCTCTCCATACAAATGGCACATTCTTTAACAGAAATTTAAGTGAAATAAATTAAAAAAAAGTGTTTTCATAGTTTTCTTCCACACAAGCAGGTTTATCTTAAACTTCTCTCCACAAGCAAGTTCAAGCACCATCCTGCTTACACAAATTAGTGTAAACTAGCACATGCGAATTCAGTTAGTGCTCATAGCAGCAAATTTATTTTCTTGAAAAGGACACAAGGTCAGTAAGACAACCTCCAAGACATGGAAGGAGCTAGTTTGATGGGATTGCTGTCTGGCGTTCCCCTTCCATGTGTATTTCTGACCTTGCGTCCTTTTGGCAAAATAAATTTGCTGCTATGAGCACTAACTGAATGTTGATGTGCTAGTTTGCCTTTATTTGTGTAAGCAGGATGGTGCTTGAGCTTGCTTGTTGTGGATTAAATTAATTGTTCTGAGCACATCCATTGCTGGTGGGGAGTTTTCTTTCATTTATCTTAAACTTGCCTGCATATTATTTTTTGTTAGTTTTTACTTTATTAACACAGCAGCAATACATAAGTACGTCAAGCGACACCAAGCCTGTCGACAACGGGTTCTGCTGTGGGCTTCCTGAGCACCCCTGGTGCAGGTATGTTTGGCATGCTACAGACCCCTGCAGACAAGGTATCATCGCGCCCAGTGGGACCCCTGCTGGTCCATCGGTGCCACCCCATGTGGCCCCCGTCAGCCTGCCAGTGCTGTTGGGTGACGGCGGCCGCCCACGCAGCCACGGTGGCCGTGGAATGGTGCAACATGACTGACCCTCCCCAGTGTGGGCCCTGTCTGGTGCTGCCCTGTGTGCACTGTGCGTCATGGTGGGCAGTGCACTGGTGGGTGCCCTGCACATCAGCGACATACAGACCACCTGCACACCATCCCGACTGCTGTCCACAGTGCGTGTGCATGATGATGCCTGCATTGTACTGTACCAAGGTCCAAGGTGCCCAGCATCTGACACTACGTACTTGGACAGTACAGGTGGTGGGTGTGGTCTGTGGATCTGTGTGTTTGCATGTCTGTTCCTGCTCTGCTGTGCACCTGCCCATGTACGCTTTGTGCCTGGTGTGTGTGTGTGTGTGTGTGTGTGTTTGTGTGTGTCCATATGACTGTTCGCCCCTCCCTGATGGTGTGTTTGTGTGCCTGGTCCCTTCCACTCCCCTTGCCGTCATGCACCCCTGGTATGTTACTCTGTGTGCCTGTGGGTTGTGCCAGGACAGTGTTGGTTGCACATGGCCCCTTGACTTACCTGTGTCATGCATAATGCTCCTCCGTGATGGTGTCCCGGTGCAGCTGGGCCTGCCGGATCAGTCGGGGTCCCGCTGCGCCTAAGGGGCTGCCCATCACCATCATCACCGCGCCCGCTGGCGCCCCATATCGCTGTCCCCTCCTCGACCTGAATGGCTATCCCACAGTCTTTGGCCATGTTGTGCAGGATACAACAGGCCAGGAATATCCCACAGGCCTTTGAGGGGCTGTACTGTAGGGCACCGCCGGAGGTGTCTAGGCATCGAAGCATGCCTGAGCAGCCCAAACACCCGCTCGATGATGTTGTGTGTTGCGGCATGCGCCTCATTATAAGCGTTGCTGTGATGGGGGCCATGGGGCGCCAGTATGGTGTGAGCAGCCAGGGACGGAGTGGATATCCGCTGTCACCTGTGTGGAGATGGTGGGTGAGTACCATGTTCAGGTCCATATTGCCAATATCCTGTGTGCCACTACCAAAGCATCCTGGCATTCCCAACCTTGCCCCACGTTTGCAATTCCTACGCCATTCTCACCCACTAGATGGCCTGTGGGGATGTCCCTCACTCTTGAATCGATGGCACAGTGCGGACTGATACCATATAAAGGCATCATGTGCTCCGCCAGAGTGTGTGCACAGACATTGATTATCGTCCAGTGGCATCACACACCACCTGGCAGTTGACACTGGAATAGCCCTTCCTGTTCCTATATGCAGCCCCATCGGGGCCAGGTGGCGTGCGTATGGCCACATGGGTGCAGTCTATGACCCCTAGCACGCCAGGCATACGTGCTACCCTGTTGAACTCCTGCATGTTTGCTGTACGCTCTGCCACGGTGCTGGGGAAATGGATGTGCTCCACAGCATGTGGCAGCAGTGTGCTGAGGAATTGGGTGAGGATGCGTGACGTGGCCAACTGTGCGATGCCTGTGGTGTCCCCTGTCGGCTTCTGGAAGGTGCCCGTGGTGAGCAGGCACATGCAGGCTGTCACCTTGGTCTCCACCGACAGAGCGTGACTCCGGAGTAAGGGTGCCTGCATCACATCACTGCACAGCTCACAGAGCTGTCTCAGTATTGCCCTGTTCAGGCGGTACCGGCCCACGATCTCTACATCTGTGTACAGCTCAAAGCTGATGCGAGCACGGTACTGCCTGCTGGGGGCGTACCGCCGACGGGCCCTTCCACGGCCACGTCCCCCTGCAGCATGCATTCTCACCCCCCTCATTACAGCTTCCATGTGGAAGCTGGCACTGTCCATCTCCCTGGCTTATGACCCCCCCTGGCTGATGTTGCTCTGTTACCCCCGCTGTCCTGACTGCTACCTCCACTGCACCTGGTACACCTACTGGCCTCTGCACTCTGTGGCCCCATACACCTTCCCTTGCCCCTCTTCTGTCCTGTGCACTCCCTGGCCTGCACTGTTTGTTGCTCTGGCCTTCTCTGTCTCTCTGCCTCGTGTGTCTTCCCTGTCGCGTTCTTGCGCCTCTTCCTTGAGCCTTTTTATTTTGGCTCATTTCTGCTGGGGCGCAACTTCCGGCTGTTCCGCTGTTGCGCATTGCGCCAAGTCTTGAATATCGCATTAGCTCTTTATGCATGGATCCACCCCTTCGGTTAGCGCCTTCATTTGCATTGCGCTGTTTGTCAGCCTGTTTTAGTGGCGCAACTGCTTCCTGCTGAATATCGCAGAATGGCGATTGACTTGGCGCATGCGCAACCCTTTGGAATATCCGCCCTTTGTATGTAACTTTTTAAAGTGATATTTTTCAGTTAAAGGAGCACCTAGAAAATGGGATGTACAATCCTAATGTTGTCATTGTGCAACCTTCCTGTATAAAAATAAAATATTTTACTACTACTTACTACAGATCCTAACTGGCATCTGGGGATTCTCCTCCCTCCCTCTCTGTTTCTATACGAATACACCCCCTGTTTCTATCCTAAGCATGCTTGAAGCCTTCCATTGTTTTGGCTTCCAAACCTTTGACTGGCAGTCAGTTCCATGCTTCTACCACCCTTTCAGTGAACAATTTCCTCACATCCTTCTTGAACTTCCCCCTGTAATTTAATTGCATGTCCCCTAGATCTGGGTCTCATCTTCATTTGGAAGTGGCACACTCCCTTTACCCTGTTAATGTAGTCTTTTGTTTTGTGGTAATCATAGTTTATTGAAAACTTTCATAAACACAATCACAAATAAGTATACAAGACAGTAAACTTACACTAGAAAAAAAACATCCTGTCCCTGACATACAGTAACTGAAAAAAAACAGTAACATGCCTAACTAAAAATAGCAAAACAGCAAGTAACAATTACGGGATGAAATTAATATTCTTATGTCACTAGTACTGTATAACCCCATTAACATTACATTAGTAGAACATTCCAATTTATGCTTACTACTCAAGTAGCGAGGGTACATCCAGCTGTTGGCTCTGTTATCTGGGAATTTTATGAATTGGTGCCTTGGATTTGTGGCCCACAGGAATGACTGATACTCTTCCTGTGCTGTAGGGCTGCTATTTGGTTTGACCTTGATCCAAAAAAGGTCAAACCCCAGTTGTTCGAAAGGTCGAGAACACCCTCGAACGGTTTGCCATTTTTGTGAACGGTTTACTGCCGCACCACTGTATTAAATTCCCTGGTGTCTAATGGATCCCCCATCCAATAGCTGATCACTGGCCCACTGTAGTAAATTCAATGGTGTCTAGTGCCCCCCCACTGATGACTACTAGTCCAATGAGCAAGTAAATAAAATTCCCTGGTGTCTAGTGGTTGCCCCCCACCGAGTGCCTACAGCCCAATGACCAAGCGAATTCAATTCCTTGGTGTCTAGTGGTCCCCCAACCCATCAGGTAGTGTCCTCTCACACTGACCCCAGGGCCCCACAGAGGGGGTCCACAATGCCCTTCCCCTTGCCGGTGACCAGAATAACCCTCCACTCTTGTCTGTGCCCCTGACAGAGCTTAAAGAGCTCACTGCATGGGTGAAAGCTGGTGGCCTGTCAGTGAATGAGCACGTGCTTGTACAAGTATGTGCTCATTCAATGACAACTTAGTTGGGTGGCCAGCATGGTGGGAGAGGAGGGCTGTGCCTGTTGCCCCTCGGGTCGGGTGGGGGAAGGGATTGGGGTACTACCTGTCGGGTGGGGGAACCACTAGACACCAGAGAATAATTTAATTGTTAATTGGGCTGTGGCAATCAGCGGGGGGACCACTAGTTACCAAGGAATTTACTACAATTGACCAGTGATTAGCTATCAGAGGGGAGGGTGGGACCACTAGACACAAGAGAATTTAACTGTTCATGGGGCTGGTGATTGGTAGGGGTGGGGAC
This sequence comes from Neoceratodus forsteri, assembly GCA_016271365.2. Lineage (NCBI taxonomy): Eukaryota > Metazoa > Chordata > Ceratodontiformes > Ceratodontidae > Neoceratodus > Neoceratodus forsteri. Next base: position 2,023,825 of record CM057453.1, read on the forward strand.
CACTAGACACCATGGAATTTATTACAATGGGCCAGCGATCGGCTATTGGCAGGAGAGAGCACTTGTGTGCCCTGAAAAGGTAAAACCTGGTTCTGTAGCTGTTTTGTAATTATGTATGATCTGAATTGTTTATTGTTTGTACTTTGTGTATACAGGACAGCTTTGCAGATAGGTCCTTTGGACCTAAAGTTCTATCCTGTCAAAAATAAAGTTTTAACAAAACAACAACTTTTGGGGCCTTGAACCTCAAAGTTTGCTCCTAGAAACTTTTAGTGGTTGGCACAGCCCTACTATGATGATGGTCCTTTTGGGGAGCTATTTTAGATTTGCTAGGGCTTCTGTGATACAGTATCTGTTCATCCTTGTCTGCAAGATACTCAATAAAAGGTAGCCATTGGCCTATATTTTGTCTACTTTGTGCCTAATATGAGCTGTGACCCTTTCCATTTCCTGTATCTGCTTAAAGTTATTTAACCAACACGTTGTGTCTGGGGGGGGGGTCTGTAGCCATTTGTGGGTGATTGATTTAGTTGCTGCAGTGATCATGACACTGTATAAATATTTATTACTTTTCCCCTTAAGACCCAGTGGGTGCACCCCCATAACTAGATGTTTAAACTGTGTAGGTGGAGGTGTGGACAAAATACACCACGTTATGTTACCAAAAGCATTTCAAAATGCTGAAGCCCTGGGCAACCTCAGAAGATATGTTAATGGATTCCTACTTGTCCACACTCCCACACACAGAGATCTGAGTTGTGGACCAGTAATGTTTTGATAAGGTAGGAGTTTTGAAATACATACTCACTACCTGTCACCTGTGCTCTCTCCAGTGAGGGAGACTATTGTTTTGTGAACCTGTATCCATATTGTGTCCCATTTTTGTCAGTAATAGGGTCTACAGACTCTGATGCCTGTCTGGTTTTGATGTTTGCTGTGTGGTCCTTTTCTAACCCTTTAAGGCTGCTGTACAAGGCAGATAGCAACTTACGGGGCTGGGGCTGTCCGGCCAGGTTGAGTATAACCATATGCAAAGGATTTTCTTCTGCTTTAAGCATTGAAGCCCTAGGTTCCAGTGTTAAAAAATGCTGGACCTGTAAATACCTAAACAAGTCTTGGTGAAGGAGAGTGAATTTTGTTTGAAGCTGCTGGAAGGACTTAACTGATGATCATTCCATGAACTGTCCCAAGGTTTGGAGACCTAGCTTATCTCATCTCCTGTAAACCTGCTCTAACCTCATGGGGAAAAAGTCTTGGCATGCCCTTAGTGGTGTAAGCTTGCTGAGATCCCTGTGGAGGTTCCATTTTGAACTCACTTGCCCCCAAACATGTGCAGTGTCTTGTCCATGGGTTCTTTATTTGCAATGTTCCCCCATTCCCAATTAGTAAAGGGGATGTCTGCTATCTTGTATTTGTGGTAGCTGTCTTGCTCCATACCCATACAGATCAGGACATGTTGCTATAATTGCACTTTTACCAAATTTTGGAGTTTAATCACCAGTAATAACTCTTGAAATCTGGGACCCCCAGCTCCCATTTGCTGTTTGGGGACATTATTACCTTCCATTTTATCCTTCATCATTTACCCTTCCATGTAAATGTAACCACCTGTTTTTTTTGTTTGTTTGTTTTTGCAATTGCTTCCAGGTTTGTGCCGGAATTCTAATTGGTAGCATGGAGAACACAAAATTAAGATTTGGGAGATTGTTCATTCAGGTGGTCTGAACCCTGTGTCCCACTCTGAGGGGTAGAGAGTTCCCTCCACCTCTGGTAGTCCTTTTGGATTTCTAAGAGTAATTTCTGGTAGTTGAGGTGAAATAATTTAGTAACATTTGAGGACACCCACTCCCCAAGGTAGCAGGAGACCTTGGTTGCCCATTTTAGGTTATAGCAGTTCTTTAACTCATGCATTATTTGGCTCCTAACAGCATGGTCTCTAACCTTTTTACATTAATTTTAAAACTGAGGCCAACCCAAATGATTTCAGCAGTTCTAACATCTTGGGCAAGTTTTGGACTGAGTCTGTAACATATAATAGGATGTCATCCACATGGAACGATACCCTTGCTTCCTCCCATGCCATTCTGATCCCCTGTATAACCCTAGAGGTTCATAATGATTCTGCCAGAGGTTCTAAACTTAGTACACTGTTAATGTAGTCTTGACAAGTTCAAAACATGTGTCTGTGTCTTCTGTTCTCACCCTTTGCAGACTGTGTGAGATGTCATTTTGAATGCTACATTCCTCCTTAAAGCAGAACCAGCCTTAATATTCATGTGAATGGCATATACATCCCATGATGCTTTGCAATTATTAGGATATTTATGATTTGTATTTCTTTGAAATGTGCTATTAAGGTGTTAATAACACATTACTAAAATGTAAGTAACTAATTGATATCATATATACTAACTGGCTACCATCATATATGGCAAAGTAAATGATGGCTTTTCTAGTGGGGAAGAGGGTCTGTCTGTCTATCTATCTATCTATCTATCTTACATGGATGGAGATATGGCCCCATAGGATACATTATCCTGTATTGCCCAGTATACCTCACCAATTACCTCACCAATTAAAGATGCATACCACCAATTAAAGTTGAATACCTCCAGAGGGACATCTGTGTACCTCCAGAGGTATACAGCCTGTATAACATGGAAATACCCCCCGAATCCTGGAGCATTCAATGCCTAAAATTAAAAACAGTAGGAGGCAACCCCTAGACCTGGAGCACTCATTCCTAAAAAAAAAAAAAAAAAAAACATACACACAGCTGAAGGCAACCATCTCCTCCCTTCCTCTTAGACCTGCTGTAGTTATTTCCTAAGCAAACACACAAACAGTTGGAGGCAGCCCTCTCCTCCCTCCCTTCTCTGGTGAAAGCACTAAGTACTACACAATAATACATTTGAGGCTGCTGCAGCTGAACACATGCATTGGAAACCCATATACTTACTAACATCCTTTTCCTCAATGCTCCAGCTCTCTCCTGGAATGCCTTGCCCTCTATGCTGTTGTTGCCATTTCCATGCTACTCCAGCATAGACCTGACAACTGATGTCATTCCTGACCACAGCAACCAGTACTGATGACACCACACACTGCTCCAGATTGCAAACCATGCTCTTTGAATGTGCAAGTCAAGTTGTACATGGCACACACCACCACACATACACACACCACTGTACAGCACTAGTCCACCAACAACACTAAGGGATAACCAGTCACAGACGTGCTCACTTTCATTGGGAATTCTATATTATAAACACAAAAGGGCCAAAAGAGAGGCCAATACTAAAACAGCACTGAACTACATCAACACATAGGCCAAAAAGACAAAAGCAAGCCTGAAAATGGCCCCGACCATACACAAACACTGAACAACCAGCAGACTCCAAAAACAGGTACAAAATACAACCAGCCTACTGTATTACAAAAGTTAATGATGGGTATGTTTAGTATAGTGGGAACTACAGATCCAAACACAATACTATAGTTGCTATGGACGGAGAGTATACCATTAGTGGTAAGTCACATGTTGAGGCTTAAAGTGGTCTGCTTCACCTCAGGGCCCAATTTAAGCCTCAGCAATTTTCTGTTTGAAGAATTAGCCAGGTCACTGCTATGTCTATGCTTATGGATGTCTTTCTTGGTGTAATGGATTGCATGCAATGAATCTGGACACAGTGCTTTACTACTTCATGTAGCAGTCACTTACAACTAATGGTATACTCTCTGCACGCAGCAACTGTTGTGTTTGGATCTGGATCATGTTCTGGGAGTAAGCCCTCCCCCACTGCTGCAGCACAGCACACATTCTGTGTAGTGCAGTTCATGGACAGTGAGTGTGTATGCTGGGAAATATACCCATCTTAAGGGGGTTAATGAGATAATTAGGCCACTCACCCTTTGGGTTAATGGCCTAATTATCTCATTAGCCACTTTGATGTGTATATCTCCAAATATACCACACTTACCAACCATTTTTTCCTATAGATCTATATGGTATATGCAACCCCCCCACTGGAAATATTGTTGATAATTTTTTGCTCGAGTGCCAATTGACCCGATAACATCACGAGTGTTGAAATCATGAGTGATGTCATCAAATCAATTGCCACAAGAACAAAAAATATTGGCAATATCTCCAGTAGGGGGTTGCATATTCCATTTACAACATACCCCCAAAAAGTGAAAAAAAATAATTTCTTGCCATTTCTTGCTGATTATAAAAGAAATCTAAAATATGTCTATAAATTAAACACCACTCATTTTGTAGATGTTTTTGTCCTGATCAACTTTTGTGCTCAAAGTACCATGCTATCATTTTTCATTTTAAATTTATATGCATTTGTTGGTTGCAACAAGTGAACACAATTGAATTTTCTGCTGTATTTTGCTAATTATAAAAAAGTTAAATGGTTTCTATATGAAACACCACTCATTTTGTAGATATTTTTAGCTCTAAAAAGTTTGTGCTCACAGTACCATACAGTCATTTTCCTTTTTAAAGTTATTTACATTTGTTTGTTACAAAAAGTGAAAAAATTGACTTTTCTGCTGTTTTTTTGATAATTATAAAAAGACTAAAAGGTATCTATAAATGAAACACCACTCATTTTGTATGTATTTTTATATTAAAGTTATTTCCATTTGTCTGACAAAAAAGTGAAAAAAGTTGCATTTTTCGCTGTTTTTTGCTAATTGCTACAAAAAATAAAAGTTAACTATAAATGAAACACCACTTATTTTGTAGATATCTTTGCACTGAACAACTTTCATGCTCACAGTACCATGCTATAATTTTTTTTTTAAAGTTATTCACATTTGAATACGGTTAGTACTGCAACTGAGGCCAAATATGTAAATGATTCCTAATGAGCCAGTCACTACCTATTGTGTGGATTAATTTACCTACAGTGAAGATAAATGCGATATTCTCACTGTAGTCTGACCACCCTGAGAATATCAAAAATATTTGCCTTTTTTAGCCTCAGAGGTATGGCTTAAATGTATTTATTCAATAGCGGTGAAGATAAATCTCCGTTGTTTTCATGTCATAAACAGCTGATGATGTGTCTACTATGTGTATAAATGTGAAATCTCACATTTATTCACATAGTAGACACGTCATCAGGCATTTATCTGCACAGTAGACATGTCATCAGTCACCCCTCTTCTTAGACACCTGTTGGCACTACTTCTACTTCTGTCAGTCTGCCACTGATAAACTCACAGCAACAGTGCGCCCCTTGAAACAAACTGCATCAATAACCACTTTCTGAAATTGGAGCTGCAGAAACATATTGCACCTCACAGGGAATGCACACCATATAAACCTCTGTTTCTTTAAAAAACAAATATTATGTACCCTCTCCATGAATGACTTTCCCAGCTGCTGCTCGTACGCTTGTACGTTCCCTTGCTTACAATCTCCCATACCAACTGTAACATGCAATCTCCCTCACACTCTGTCAGTCAACCCCACACTCCAGATTCAGTCGCTTGCAGGCTTCTTCTTTATCCAACTTCCTAAAACTAATTAAATGTTGCTCTGTAAATTTTTTTCATGCTCAGCTGACCCCATGCTCCAGATTCAGTCTCCTACAGCCTAGATAACCTAACCTGTGTCTGGCACAACATTGAACTGCAGCTATTACTAAAATAATTCTTCAGACTTCCCATGTTTCTTTAAAAAAATATATCTTCAACCACAACGCTTCCTGCATGAAACAAAAAGCAAACCTACATGCTGGCTCCCTCACTCCACTGCTAAAGCAAGCGCCATGTTATCCCATGTATTTTCAAAGCTGCTCTCCTTTACCAATCAGACAAATCAGTGAGGATGCTCACCACATCTCTGCGCAGCTTATGGCAAAGCGTCCATGGCAACAGTCTTCAAAGGCGGATGACTTCTTGGAAGGAAAAAAAAAGACACATTTATAAAATTTACAAGGAAAAAATAAAATGAAAATAAAAAACAAGTGAAACACAAGGTCCCGGCCTGTTGCATAAATGAAATATAGAACAGGGACCTTGTGGAATACACAATTTAACTTCACTCGTGCTGTTTGACCTTGGACACATCACTCATGGCTAACGCCACTCGTGAGGTTACCCCAGGTCAAACAGCACTCATGAAAATAAATTGTGTATTCCACAGGTCCCTGTTGTGTATATATATATATATATATATAGATATATATATATATATATATATATATATATCTATATATATATATATAATATATATATATTCATTGCAAAAAACATTGCTAATGCATCAGTTAGGGTTGTCATTACAGTGACAAAAGTTTGGAAATTTTACATTAGTGTTATCAACCCCCCCACTTTCCACACCAACAGGTGTTGAGGTGTGCCTTAGGGTTGTCAGCCCAAACTGTCACCCCATTTAATTTGTAAGGAAGCTGAGTGGTACAGTATAGGACAATGGGGTGAGAGTTAGGCCTGATGACCCCAAAGCACACTACGATGCCAGTTGGTGTGTGGAGAGTGAGGGTGGGAGGTAGGGTTGGTAATCCTAACATTGAATTTCCAAACTTTTGTCACTGTAATGACAACCCTAAATAATACATTAATGAAGTTTTTAGCAATGAATTTCCCTTCTTTTTGAGAATGTGTAATGTTACTCATATGTGGTTGTGGGAGCGCAGGGCCCTGTGCTCCCATCATGCATACATTTTGTAATTGTCTCTGATTGGGCCTTGCACTACCATCTATACATAAGTGCACTGAAGATTAATATACAAGTTAGCCAGCCTGGGAGTGGGTCCCAAGATGACAGCCTGGGTAAAGAATTGGCTGGAGAATAGGATACAGAGAGTAATAGTAAATGGAGTCCACTCTGAAGAAAGGGGGTTACTAGTGGGGTACCGCAGGGTTCAGTATTAGGACTGGAAGGAAAAGTACGTCTCTTTGCAGATGACACAAAGATCTGCAACAGAGTTGATGCACAAGGTGGGGTGGAAAGGATGAGAAGGGACTTGGCAAGGTGAGAGGAATGGTCAAATGTATGGCAGCTTAGATTCAATGCTAAAAAGTGCAAGGTAATGCACCTGGGAAACAAAAACCCAGAGGAAGAGTACACAATGAGGGGTGAGATACTAAGAACAACAAAAATGGAAAGGGAACTGGGGGTAGTCATATCAGAAGACCTAAAGGTGGGCAAGCAATGTGAGAGGGCAGCAAGGAGGGCTGGGGGGATACTGGGATGCATAGGGAGAGGCATCACCAGTAGAAAACAGGAAGTTATTATCCCTCTGTACAGACAGCTGGTGAGACTCCATCTGGAGTACTGCATGCAGATCTGGAGACCCAATCTCCATAAAGACATAGACAGGATGGAAGCTGTCCAGAGGAGGGCAACTAAAATGGTGTAGGGTCTGCACCGGAAGACATATGAAGAGACTTAAGGAGCTTAATATGTATAGCCACGAGGAAAGGAGGGAGAGGGGGGACATGATAGAAACTTTTAAGTACCTCAAGGAATCAACAAAGTCCAAGAGGGTAGCATCTTTCAAAAAGAGGTGTGCAAGAACAAGGGGCACAATTTGAAGATGGAGGCGGCTCTGAGGTAATTTAAGGAAGTATTTTTCACAGAGAGGTTGTGGATGCATGGAGCGGCCTTCCGGAGGAAGGTTGTGGAGTCAAAAACAGTGGTGGAATTCAAGCATGCATGGGACAGTCATAAGAGCAATTCTAGGGGTGGGGGTAGGAAGAAGTAGGCTGCTGGTTAACTAGGATCTGCAGCTTATCCATTAGGTAGGGAAATGGGCAGACTGGGTGGGCCAGCGGTCCTTATCTCCATCAAATTCTATGTTTCTATGTTTCTATGTTCTATTTTAATAATATCACCACATCTCCATGTGGGAGTGTCCATACTGCATAATGTAGGGCCCTGTGCTTCCCATTATTGCATAATAGGATCAAATGTGGCCATGGGCACATAAGTATAGAGACATAGTGCACACCTAGAGCCATTCCAGGTAACTCTTGTACTACAAAAGATACAATATTTCAGGAACCATAGGAACTTTGGAAAAACATTTTCTTTGCAGTTGGATTCATGGCCTGGCCACCTCCATGCATGCTTTTCACACCTAAAGGTGTACCAAAGTTGTGCTTAGGAAAAAAATCCGTATCTTGAACCATTTTCGAGATACAGCCAAGAGTGCCACAACAACCAGAATGTTATCCTATGGGAAAATTCACAACTTTGGAGTGTTTAACTATGGAACGGTGTCCATTTCTTCACCATATGTGTGGGGCAGAGGCTTGCCACCCTGGAAATTTCAGCCCAAAGTCCTAACCATTTCCTCCTGCTATGAAGTGGCAAAGAAACTGTTTTTGGGGCTGTTTACTTGCTTTAACTTTCAGATCATATATCTTTTTCCATAGGTTATAATGGGAAACTTTAAAGTTTAATGACTTTTGACGCAGTTCATATTTTTCACAAACCTTCAAAAGGCATATCTGTGAGACAAAGGCTTTCTGCCTAAAAATTTCAGACCATAACTTAAAGCCATTTCTGAGATCCAGGTGGGCAAAGAAATGGCAACAACTCAGATTTTTCTGTTTTTCAACACTCTATATTTCAGAAACCACACAGCAGATTCCAATGAAACTTGGGGTCATATGCTATAGCAACAACCGCTCTGACTCATGTCTATCTTTTCAAAGCTGCCACTCGCTCAGTCTGTTCTTGCTGTCCTTTGGATACAGTCTGTGGCTTCTACTGGTGAAAGTTAACTAAAGCAAACACAAGGGACACACTTTTTAGTTTTTGAACTGAGAAGGGCTTTCATTCAACTTCTAATAGGTTGTTACTTACTACTATTCATACTGCTCAGTCATGCTACATTGCAGCAACTGACGTGAAACTGCTCCATGCTCACTCTCCTCTCCATACAAATGGCACATTCTTTAACAGAAATTTAAGTGAAATAAATTAAAAAAAAGTGTTTTCATAGTTTTCTTCCACACAAGCAGGTTTATCTTAAACTTCTCTCCACAAGCAAGTTCAAGCACCATCCTGCTTACACAAATTAGGTAAACTAGCACACCGAAATTCAGTTAGTGCTCATAGCAGCAAATTTATTTTGCGAAAAGGACACAAGGTCAGTAAGACAACCTACCAAGACATGGAAGGAGCTAGTTTGATGGGATTGCTGTCTGGCGTTCCCCTTCCATGTGTATTTCTGACCTTGCGTCCTTTTGGCAAAATAAATTTGCTGCTATGAGCACTAACTGAATGTTGATGTGCTAGTTTGCCTTATTTGTGTAAGCAGGATGGTGCTTGAGCTTGCTTGTTGTGGATTAAATTAATTGTTCTGAGCACATCCATTGCTGGTGGGGGAGTTTTCTCTTTGTTTATCTTAAACTTCTGCCTGCATATTATTTTTTTTTTATTTAGTTTACTTTATTAACACAGCAGCAATACATAAGTATTTAGCGGCCTTTACCAGGCCAGGCGCTAACAACCCAAACAGGTCTGTGTTGGGGTACATGTAAGATAAAATAGTGAACTATGATGTAAGATCCACATTCAACATGAATCCTTAACAAATTAAACCTAGCTAAACCTTTTACCCAGTAACCCACCCTTCAACCCCGCAGCATTTACTACACTGAAGAGATCACTGGAGTACCTCTTGGGAGGAAGAAAACACATAAGGACTCAGGAGGTACCACATATGGATGTGGAGGCTCCCCTGAGTTGAAGGGATTACTAGTGCCAAGTGACTAGAACTGCATCTAGAGGGCCCCATTTGGCACTATAGGATTGCATTTTATTATTCATTCTTGCTATGTGCAGTTCCAACTGTAACGCTAACGTAATCTCCTTATACCATTCAATCACAGAAGGTGTTATATCATCCTTCCAATGCCTTACATGACTGCTTTTGCCGTGGCTGATATAATAGCCATGTAAAACTTATTCCGTTTACTTATATCTTTAGGGAAGATATTCAGTAGGCAAGTTTCGGTTGTGAAAAAAGAGTCCATGCCTATTATAGGTGGCAGCGCGGTTTGAATTGCCCTCCAGAAAGTCTGAATCTTGGGACATGCCCATAGTACGTGGTATAAGTCCCCTTCTCCAGCCTTACACCTATTGCAGTTAGGCGATGTTGATATACCCATCCTGTGTAACCTAGTGGAGGTATAATATAAGTTGTGCGTGGTGTTAAATTATTGTAACTTATATCTGTCTTGCCTTATGTATTTATGGTTGTTTTCCCATATTCTCCCCCATACACTACTCTCAGTGTTTATCCCTAGTTTCTGCATCCAGTAATAGTTAATATTGGAGGGCATTCTGCATATTATTTTTAATTTTTTATTTTTATCTTTGTTAACTGGTAAGGTCCACTAGGAACAAATGCCTGTTTTCAGGGGTGACCTGTGAGCACTGGGCGGTTAAGTAACTTGCTCAGAGTAACACAGTATGCAAGTGGAGGCTGTGAGACTCAAACCCAGGTCTGGTCTGCTTGATGTACCAAGCTCATTCACAGCTCATTACTCTAACCTGTAGGCTATACTGCCAGCCCAATTATTTAGCAGTATTGAGACTGCTCAGCCATGCTACAGTACAGTACAGTAATAAAAGTGAAAGTGCTTGTTTGCTTAGAGACTGTGATTGAAAATGACAAGGTTAACTAGATGCAATTTTTACATGAAGTTTTATTTAAAAATGAATTGTAGGATCAACGGCATGATTATGTACAGTGTGGGGCTGCTATACTAAATTTACTTATGAATGTGGGTGGCTGCCTGAGTGTACAAGTTGTGTGTGTGGCTGTCTATCTGTGCCAGGTGTGCAGTGATCTCACTGCTAGTGAGAACATTTTAAAGGCTGGAAAGTAGTTCAGTTGTGCAGTCGTGTGGAATAATGCACGGTCATGTGACATGTTTTAGCCAGTCAGGATAGTGGATTTTCACTGATTTTTCTTACCCATTTTATATATATATGTGTGTATATATATATATATATATATATATATATATATATATATTATATATAGATATAACTTTGTTAATGCTCTAGTTAGGGTTAAAGCCACAAAAGTAGGGAAATGTGGCATTAGGGTTTCCAACCCTAACACCCCACCCACATGCTGCACACACAAACAGGCATTGAGGGGTGCCTTGGGGTTGTCAGCCCTAATGCTCACCCCATTCCATAAGTAAATAAACTGAGATGGGTATAGTATAGGAGAATGGGGTGAGTGTTAGGGCTGATGATCCCAAGGCACAATCTGACACCTGTTGGTGTGTGCAGGTTGGTGGTGTGGAGTGTTGGGGTCATTTCCCTACTTTTGTGGCTTTAACCCTAATTCAGAGCATTAACAAAGTTTTTTCAATGTATTTCCTTACTTTTTGAGATAGTGTAATCATATCCTTATTTGCCTGTGTGGCCCTGTGCTTACAATTTTAGGAAAACTGCAACCAAATTGTGACCAGCGCCTTCTTATTACCCCATCTCATGAACTCTGTACTGAAAGTTTCCAAATCCCTGCCAAAACGTGATTACACACAACCACAACTTCATTCCATGCCACAGGTATGAAAACACAGTTTGGCCAGGATTAGAAAAAAAAGAGCTGTGACATGCATGAGGTGGTGTAAAAATACGGCTAAACTGAAAATTTGAGGTAAAAATATTTAAAATTACTAGAGTTTCAAGCCAGCGTAGCAAGATTTTAATGTTTGTGCATAACTTCCGGATTTCAAGTGGCTTAATAACAAAGGACTAAATAGCAAAAGACTAGGTAACTAAATAGCAATAAATCATACTAAATAGAAACAGATAGAACATGCTGAAATAACAGTATAGCAAGAAATCAAGCTACCAATTACTCAGACAGGACTTTGGAATCAGTAGGGTAAGCAGGAACCCTGGTCCTTTCTACCAACTTCCTGGCTACCCTTCCTTCCTGATAGCAAAAACAGAAAGGTATTTAAATATCATCTGGCTGAATGGAAAATTCACAGATAGCCCTGAGTAGCCTGTTACTCATTTAGCTGAATAGCAGATACACAGAGAGCTTTCTTAGTCGATGAGTAAAAGTATAGAATATGCAGGCATATATAGCTTATATATAGTGAATGGGCAGGTCAATTAAATATTCCCAGAGTTTCCCCTGTGACAGTCCAGCACAGTACCACCCACTTTTGCAACCCTGGTCTCCATCTGATCTCAATCTGTGTATCAGAGTACAAAAATGTGACGAGCCAAGGGTGGGTGGTATGGTACTGTGACAGGCAGCCAAAAAAGGGCTCAAGCTGCAAACTCCATTAGCGTCCTTGCAGTGGTGGGCTTTGAGGGAGGGCAGGAGAAGTGACTGGAGCCCTTGTGAATCCCTTGGGAGAAAGGAACACTCTGGCAGCTGAGTAGAGCAAGCCACAAAAGCCCAGGTGCAGCCTTTAAATTGTACCGGGATAGGAATCCTCCTCTCCGAGCCACAGTTTGTGGCAAATGATTGGCTGGGTAAGTGGGTGGGAGGACTGGAAGCTAGAGTCCTTTGTGTGGTCCTGGGCAGTTTGGTCCTTGGTGGGAAGGGCTCACTCGGCGATCACGGTGGGGGGGAGCAGAAGAAGTGGCTGGACCCCTTGCGAACCCCTTGGGAGACAGGAGCAGTCTGGTAGCTAAGTAGAGCAAGTTGCAAAACTCCTGGTGCAGCCTTTAAATTGTGGCAGGCTAGGAATCCTCCTCTCTGAGCTGTGGTTTGCGGTAAATGATTGGTTGGGCAAATGGGTGAGAGGACTGGAAAGCCAAAGTCCTTTATGTGGTCCTGGGCAGTGTGGTCCTTGGTGGTAAGGGCTCACTTGGAAATCACTGCAAGGGGGGTACATAAGAACTGGCTGGAGCCCTCGCGACCCCCTTGGGAGACAGGAGGGAGTGGCTGCACACAGGACCCTTTAACTTAACATAGCATCATGTTCTCTCTCCATATATAATTTACTTTTACTGCATGCAGTATTTTAGGCACCGACTGGACACAAGACAACAGAGGAGCTTTGCTTGTACCTACGTTAAAGTTCTAAGTAAACCATCCATCGATGTCTTTATTTTTAAAACCTGTTAAGAAAAAAAACCTCCACCGCTGTTCGCATCCGCAAACTTCTCACCCGACCTCCCACTGTGCACCCACCTTCCCGTCCCTCACACCCTCCCACACACACCCTCACTCACCTGAGGTGCTCACAGTGTGAAGATCCACTCTCCAATCAATGACACTTCCTGCTTCTGGAACATGCAACTGCTGTATGACAGGTAAAGTAACTGCGGTCGGAACGGAACCATAGTTATCTGTCATCCAGCAGTCACCAGTTCCAGTAGCAAGACTTATCTTCGATTGGAGAGCGGATCTTCACATTGTGTGTACCTTAGGTGAGTGAGGGTATGTGGGAAGATGTAGGGGGTACGGGGAAGTGGGTGCACAGTGGGAGGTGGAGTGGAAGGGTTGCAGCTGCGAGCAGCGGTGGACACTGTTATTTCTTAACAAAATAAAGCCATTGATGGACAGTTTTCAGCTTTACAGTTTATAGAGTGTGAGTGTGTGTCCAGCACCTACCAAGGCTCATAGAGTACCAACCGGTACTTTCTACACATAAGTGCAGTCCAGGTTTGCTGTAAAGTGCTCAAAGTCCTTTCTACACATATGTGCTGTCCAAGCTTGCTGTAAAATGCTCAAAGTCCTTTATTCAAAAAGTGCAAATGCAGTGTAGATAAAAACACAGAAAATGCAGCAGCAGCAAAATCCTGGATGGTTCAAACAGTACACAACAGGGCCCAGCTCCCACTGACGTCAGAACATCACATCACCTGATGTGTTTCACATATGGTGCTTTCTCAAAGGATGACATGATGTTCAGTAATGCCTTCTTAACCCTTAGGCTGCCAACAGAATTAAAATGGATAGGACTTTTGGACTGATATATCAGTCCATGGCCATGCAAGGGTTAAGTTCTAAAATCTTAAAGGGACAGTACCATTCATGTATAAAGTGTAAGAGTGCTCAGTGCAAATAATTCTTTAAAAAAAAAACCCAAAATAATAGTGACTAAGAAGGCAGTAGATAATGTACATACATTCAATGAAGTAGCTGATGTATAAGGGATTACAATTCAAACCATAATTAACTACATTTATAAATATATGTCATTTCATTGTACTTGGTTCCAAAATCCCATTTACAAAGCATTACAGTTGCACTTATGTGTATAACGGACTTTGAGCACTTTACAGCAAGCCTGGACAGCACTTATCTATAGAAAGTACTGGTTGGTACTCTATGAGCCTTGGTAGGTGCTGGACAAACTTGCACTCTCTAACTTGTTGTTTACATTTGGCCGAGGCACTGCCGTTCCTTGGTGTGGTTGCTACTTGCTCACTGACTTTGTTTACAGATTAAACCAGGGAGATCGGAGGGTGGGGGGTACCACTGGTGACCAACAGAATAAAAATATTAAGTGGGACATCAGAAGGTGGGGTGGTACCACTGGACACTAATGCTTGTTAGAAAAATAATATATGGGAATCAAAGGGTGTGGGGCACTAGACAAAAGGCCAAAGGAGCTCACAGGTCCCAATGCAGCCAGTAGCAGGAGTTCAGCTGTGGCTGCAGAACTCAAGAAAATTCACTATTCTCACACAGAGAACGTGGGGAAGCGCTCCTCTCGCTAATCTGGGCACCAAGATTTTGGGTGCCCAGACAAAGTATTTCTGGCCCTAATTTTGAAAAATAAACATTAGAATCCAGCTAAACAGGGCCCGTTTAGCTAGGTTTTGGAGTTTGATTTTTAAAATGACAAAAGGTTTATGTATTTTCCACGCTTTTAGTTTGTGGAAAAAAAAAACAAGATGATGGCTCACGAAAAAGGAATTTTTATCTGGTGAACAAGGATCGGCCCCACACAGAAAAAATTCTTTTTCACAAAGCCAAATCCTTTGTTGAACTTTTACCCTATATCCTGGAGAGTATTCTTCCCACTAAAAACAATTGGGAACTTAAAAATTGAATAACCTTGCAACAGATTAATATTTTGTCACCAAACAAATGCATGGCAGTTTAATTACCCAAGCTGTATGCACCATAAAAAATTCACCCCAAAATTCCACACTATCTGGGTGCACTTCAATGAGGAAAAAACTGCAAATAGTAGTGACTTTTAACTATTTGACACTTCCTGGATCTCAGAATCTGCACATCCAACCACAACAAAACTTTCCGTGTCAAAAAACCTACCCCACGGGACAGCACATGCCAAATTTTGTGCAAATCCATTGATCAGTTGCAAAGTTATTAAAGTGCAAAATTTGAGGTTTAACATCAAACATGCTACTCAACCCTAACTAAAGGGGTGCGACTGCACCCCTATAATAAAACATGGTCGGGCTCTCTGCCCCAAAGAAATTGCCATTATGTATTTTCCTATATCTGGTGGTGCCCAATTAGCAGATATGCAACCAATTAATTACTGCCAAAGTGTCAAGGGGGAACAGTCAACCCTAAGAGTCCCACACCCAAGTGAGGGATGGTCCCAATTTGCACTTTGTGTGCAAAAACATTTTTTTTACTTACTATTTACTGCAGTATAGTAGATTGTATCACAGATAGAAACATAGAAATGTAGACTCTGTCAGCAGAAGAGGGCTGCTTGACCTCCCCAGTCTACAAAAATGTTCCCTGCCTATTTTGGTTGTATGTCATAACGGCAATCGCAGAAAGGCGATTGCCGTTAGGGTGAGTATACATCGTGAAAATCAATTTTGGCGATGTAACACTCATGGCGCACAGCAAAAGGGCACCCGCACCCCACTACTAAAGGATTCTCAACTCCAGGGGGGTGCATGTCAGGGGTGCAAAACTGAAGGAAAAAAAATCACATCAAGGTGCAAAACAATAAACATGCACCTGGAACTGAACCCGTCACCATTGCAACCCTGGCCTGCCACCAACCCACCACACCATAGGGCCAGCTCAGCAGCCCACCACCTCAGTATGCCTCACAAACCCTCCCCCTTCCTCCCATCGCACAGTGTGCTCACTCCCCCCCACGTGCATGTAGATATTGCGACATCCTGTCACTATATTCGCCACCCCCTATCCGGTCACCCTCACTGTTCAGTAGCCCTGTGAACATGGCACTGTTATTGAGTCGCCCTGTTTGAATGCACTCAATAGAGGTCACTCTCATCACAGGCTACCCCTATTTCTACTTCTGTAGACCCTATCTGGTCTCCAGCAATCCTTCCACCTCCCTGCCTCTGTTCTAATATACTCCTATGTTTATCCTATGCATGCTTGAAGCCCTCCTTCTTTCTGGCCTATACCATTTTGGTTTCCAGTTGATTTCATGTGTTTGGTGAAGAAATATTGTCTCACATGCCTCCTGAACTCCCACCCTTCCAGCTTCATCACATGTCCCATAGTCCTGGAACTTGTCCTCATTTGGAAAAGGCTCCCTCCTGCATCCTAGTGGGGGGAGAGGACTTTTGGGGGAGTAGAGGAAATGTGGTCCTATCTAAATGAGGATATAGTAAATGTAACCCAGACACCATGTCCCAATGGGCTACTACCCCTGCCTGGGTAGCAACTAACCAGGTTGAGGGGTCTGCATTCCTATTTCAGATTTTCAAAGGTTCTTTACCAAGATAAACATTATTGCACAGTGCCTCCACCCAGAGTATACTTTAATTGGGTCTAAAAATAAACTGGTACAACCCCCTGGGATGCTGTACTCACCCACATTTCATGCCATCACCCCACACATGGAATAACGTTAATCAAAACCTGCAAATTTCATTCAGCTGAATTATTGGCTCACTCTAAGAATCTGCTCACAATGCCAGATTTATAAAAATGGTTAACCAACAATTTATCTACTAGGGGTATAGGGTTAGAAAAGGGTAACATTGGATGTAGAGGTTAAACAACATCTCAAGTTTGCATTCTTGGCATTGCATCAAATATTAGGTTGCATTTTAAATTCAAATCTCTGTTATATTTAGTCACCCACAACCTTCTGATGCATTCAGGATTTCTTTCTAACTAGCTAGCTGCTTAGCTGTTTGGAATAACACATGCACCCAACTGGTACCAGTCCCCAGTCCAGATAAGGACTCCATAATCCTATCTCTGGGTACCCAGTAATATATGTTGCAGGCCTGATATGTTGCAGCTGGTTGGACGGCATTGGCGCACTAAAAGAAACATCAAATTACCAGTTATCTGTTCCTGAGTTGCATTCTTAACTTAAACTCTACAGTAAGGCAGGTAACTTTCACACTTTAGTAGCTTGGGCCTTAGATACTGAACTTGGCAAACCACAACATTAACTATTTACAGTTCTCCTTTGATGCAGAGCTGAGTCTGTGTACTCACGGTTCTGTAGTCAGACATTTACAGGTGCAGCCATAATTCTTACAAGCAGATATGAGGCAGACATAAATCGAGTTGCTCGATTCAAGCTGAGGTGCAGGGCAGAAGCTTGTACTGACCCCTCTCTTAAACAGGCTCTTGCAGCTTATAGGCTGGAACTTTCTCAGCTTTTTACAGATGCCCCTCTTCTTGGGCTTGAAGTTGCATTCTGGAAACAGACCAGCACTGGGAACAGGGCCAACATGCCTCAGACCACCATGTCCAGACTATGCCACTCATGGGGAGGTGTATATGGCAGTGTCATAGCTGGCACGCTATCAGGCTGACTCCCATGCTGATTTCAAACACAGTCTCTTTTCTCTTTCAGTCAATTAGGCACATTACTTAGGCTGGATTTGCAACCATGCTGCCAGCATAGCAGCCATGGTCTTTTGCTTCAAAGCACAGTCTCATCATGGTAGATGAAAGTCTCTTTCCTCTCTCTCAGATGCAAACACTGGAGATTAAGGCAAGTCTCCAAACCAAAGTAGATACTGGAGTTTAAGGCAAGACTCCCAACCAAGTAGACACTTTACATTGCAGTAGATGCACTTCACAGTAGCTTCTCACAAGCAGAATCACAAGCTTCTCATAAGCTGATTCACAAACACACAGTTCCTTTTGGCCAGCTTGCATTTGTAGCTCCAAAGAGAACATCAAAGTCCTCACAGGCAACTTCTGGTGAGCTCCACATCTCAGGGATACTCTCATTATATTTCTGTAAGTAAACTAGAGCATCACATCTGGTATTTCACAAGCGCAGGACCATCCACGGCCATTCTCTCAAACAGATGTCCACCCTCTTCTTGGGGCTGGATATACGTAGAGTGTGTACAGACCTTATGTACCTCTTGGAATTCATGGCTTCTTTTCCCAAAGAAGGCCTTCCTTTCACTTAAACTCTCAAACAGACTTTTACTTATTCAGAATCAAGCATGCAGCTCTGTCTTAGCTGAAATTGTAGACCTTCATAGTGCTCTCACCACTGAGGTAACAACATTTTTGTAGCTCTCTCACAACTGCAGGCAGTATTTCTGGCAGCTCTCTCACAGTTGCAGGCAGGATTCTTTGTACAGTCAGCACTTGTTTATCCAGCTCTCATTTATCCGTTTCTCTCATATATCCATCTTTGATTGCATGATTTTTTATTTCCCATTTTGTTTGCACTCGTTTATTTGTCCCTCGCGTTATCTGTTTCCATTGCCCATCCTGCCTGTTGTCTCATATGTAGATCTCAATGTTTACTCTCAGATAACTGACCCTTTTCATTCCCAGTAGAGTATTGTATAGAAAACCACAGACCAAAGCAGGCAAGGCAGTCACAAACCAAAGCAGCCACATACCTAAGCAGTCACAGCAGACAGAGGTCAAACTGCAGACCGAAGCATCCAGTTTCCACTTAACCATTTCTCTCAGATATCCATCACTGACCTGAGAACAGAAGGCAACGGATATCTGAGTGCTGACAGTAGCTCTCTTTCCAAATGTGGAAAGGCAAATGCTGACCCTGGGGGATAAGTAACTGGCAACCCCCAGGCCAGCCACTCTATGTACTTGCAGCCACATTTCTTAACAGGGGGCTAGAGCCCCCCCTCCCTGTGGAGGGTCTCCCGCCAAACTGAACCCAGCATAAAAAGTCTCTGGGCTTTTGGGAGCCTCTGGCAGCTCCTGATTCATTGAATCCACTGACAGCTTGAAAAATAAATATTTATCAACTTCCCTCAATGCCTGATTGGTTCTGTAAATGGGTGCCAAACGTTGTCCCTGCTTTTCCCCCACAAAGCTTTAGCATAGTCACATAAATCATTGGCACAAATTCTTGTATTCTGATTGACTGCAGAAAAGTCAAAGGCTACAAACATGGCTGTTATTAGACACAGCCCCCCTGCAGTCCATACATTGTCCAACGTTAAAGTTCTAGTGCAGCCAGTTTACTTTTGTTAAATAATAGACCCATAGTTTAATAGCAGTTCTTGTGCTGTACTAAGCGACTGCAGTATTAAACATTTTAGTTCAGTCTCCAGCCTGTCGTTGCTGCCAAAATGTTGTGTCCCTAGGCAGCAGGCAGGCACCCTCATCAATATTTAAATGGGCTCATTAATATTCATGAGACAACACCTATTTTGATAGA
Organism: Neoceratodus forsteri; assembly: GCA_016271365.2. Classification (NCBI taxonomy): domain Eukaryota; kingdom Metazoa; phylum Chordata; order Ceratodontiformes; family Ceratodontidae; genus Neoceratodus; species Neoceratodus forsteri. Next base: position 2,043,403 of record CM057453.1, read on the forward strand.
TGCTGTTTAATTAAAATGCTAGGCACCTTCTCATGCACCGCATTCAGGTCTCTGGTTCCCAATTAGTTAAAATTTGGGACTGGGACCTCACATCAAGCTGCCATTTTACTGCTACAGAGATAAGATAGAGCTGTGCACTGCTGTGCATGCATGGGCCATTTGTTAGCACTTCTGTGCTGCCATCCATGTGGTAGCTCAGTGAACTTGCTCCTCTGGCCCCCCTTCCAGCTGCAAATTGATGCAGGGGCCAGATGGAAGCTTAGGAGTACATCGGGACTCGGTCCAGGTGGTGGTGCAAGCACTGGGAGAAACAGAAGAATACCAGGGCAAACAGGAGGCATTGGAGGTAAACTCTCACAGGGAGGTTACACTCTCCCCTGCCTAAGAAAACCTGGTGTCAGCATCAAGTCTATGATATGGCCTGGCACCAAATAGATCACCTTCACCAATTTTTAAAACATTCAAACAATTTCAGTCCGACTAGACATATGGGCTCCTAGCTAGCATTGGCAATCACATGTCCTAGACTAGATGGTCACAAGCTATCTACACAGTAAGAAACAATGGTAAAACAAACTGTGAGCATTAGCAGATGTTACGTATTCCCTAGGAACCCTTGACATTAATAGATTTTAAGCTTACATAAATATCAGTACATTTCCACTTTCAGCCACTAGGGGGCATGCTCTCTTAACATTTTCACTGACCAGCAATGAACAACAGACCTAGACAGAATTGGCACCAAACACTTTTCCATTACTTTAAAAAGTTTAAATAGATTCTAACCATTTTAAGGGTCACCTTTAGCATAGTGAGCAGGGGGGTGGGTCCATGCTGGGCATGACATGGCTGACAGGAGATCCCAGTGGTGCCTCCATTTGTGTAACCTGGATGCTGTGTCCCCATGGGCTACTACCCCTGCCTGGGTGGCCACAAACCAAGTTGAGGGGCCTGGGTTCCTATTTCAGATTTTCAAAGGTATTTTCCCAAGATAAATATTATTGTGCAGTGCCTCCAACCATAGTATACTTTAAGTAGGTCTAAAAATAAATTGGTAAAACCCCCTGGGATGCTGTACCCATCCACATTTCATGCCATCACCTCACACATGGAATAACATTAACCAAAAACCCCAAATTTCATTCAGCTTAATTATTGACTTACTCTAATAATCTGTTCATGACACCATATTTATAAAAACAGTTAACCATCAATTTGTTTACAAGGGATATAGGATTAGGAAAAAGTGAAACTGGATGTAGAGGTTAAACAACATCTCAAGTTTGCATTCTTGGCATTGCATCAGATATTAGGTTGCATTTTAAATTCAAACCTCTATTATATTTAGCCACCCACCAACCTTCTGATGGAGTCAGGATTTCTTTCTAACTAGCTAGCTGCTTAGTTGTTTGGAATAACACATGCCTCCAACTGGTACCAGTCCCCAGTCCAGATAAGGACCCCACAATCCTATCTCTGGGTACCCAGTAATATATGTTGCAGGCCTGATATATTGCAGCTGATTGGACAGCATAGGCATGCTGAAAGAAACATTAAATTACCAGTTATCTGTTCCTGAGCTGCATTCTTAACTTAAACTCTGCAGTAAGGCAGGTAACTCACACTTTAGTAGTTTGGGCCTTAGATACTGAACTTGGCAAACCACAACATTAACTATTTACAGTTCCCCTTTGATGCAGAGCTGTGTCTGCGTACTCACGGTTCTGTAGTCAGACATTTACAGGTGCAGCCATAATTCTAACAAGCAGATGTGAGGCAGACATAAGTCATGTTGCTCGATTCAAACTGAGGTGCAGGGCAGGAGCTTGTACTGACCCCTCTGTTAAACAGGCTTGTGCAACTTGCAGGCTGGAACTTTCTCAGCTTTTTACAGATGCCCCTCTTCTTTGGCTTGAAGTCTCATTGTGAAAACAGACCAGCACTGGGACCAGGGCTGGAATGCCTCAGACCCCCATATCCAGGCTATGCCCCTAATGGGGAGGTGCATATGGCAGTGTCATAGCTAGCACACTACCAGGCTGACTCCCATGCTGATCTCAAGCACAGTCTATTTTCTCTTTGAGGCAATAAGGCACATTACTTAGGCTGGATTTTCAACCTTGCTGTGAGCGTAGCAGCCATGGCCCTTTTGCTTCAAAGCAGTCTCATGATGATAGACGGAAGTTTCTTTCCTCTCTCTCTCTCTGAGGCAAACACTGGAGATTAAAGGCAAGTCTCTGAACCAAAGTAGACACTGGAGTTTAAGGCAAGACTCCGGACCAAGTAAACACTTTAAATTGCAGTAGACGCACTTCACAGCAGCTTCTCACAAGTAGAACCACAAGCTTTGCAGCTCCAAACAGAACATCAAAGGCTTCACAGGCAACTTCTGGTGACCTCTGCATCTCAGGGATACTCTCCTTCCATTCCTATAGGTAAACTAGATCATCACATTAGGCATTTCACAAGCACAGGACCATCAGTAGTCATTCTCTCAAGCAGATGTCTACCCTCTTCTTGGTGCTGGATATATGCAGGGTGCAGACAGACAAGAAGGCCTTTCTTTCACTTAAACTTTCAAACAGACTTTTACTCACTCAGGATCAGGCATGCAACTCTATCTTAGCTGAAATTGTAGACCTTCACAGTGCTCTCACCATCGAGGAAACAACATTCTTGCCGCTCTCTCACAACTGCAGGAAGGATTTCTGGCAGCTCCCTCACAGCTGCAGGCTGGACTGTCTGCAGCTCTCTTCCCAAATGTGGAAAGGCAAATGCTGGCCCTGGGGAACAAGTAACTGGCAACCCCCAGGCCAGCCACTCTATGTCCTTGCAGCCACATTTCTGAGCGAGGGGCTAGAGGCCCCCCCACCCATAGAAGGGCTCCCACTGAACTGAACCCAGCACAAAAAGTCTCTGGGCTTTTGGGAGCCTCTGGCAGCTGCTGATTGGCTGAATCCACTGTCTGCTTGAAAAAGTCATATTTATCAGATTCCCTCAATGCCTGATTGGTTCTGTGAATGGGTGTCAAACATTGTCCTTGCTTTTTCCCCCACAAAGCTTTAGCATAGTCACATACATCTCTGGCACAAATTCTGGCATTCCAATTGGCTTTAGAAAGGTCAAGGGCTGCAAGCACAGCTGTTCAGACACTGTCCCCCTGGAGTTCATACACTGTTCAACTTTAAAGTTCTGGTGCAGCCAATTGAATTACTTTTGGTAAATAATAGACCCACAGTTTAATAGCAGTTCTTGTGCCCTACTAAGCGACTGCAGTATCAAACATTTTAGTTCAGTCCCCAGCCTGTTGTGACTGCTGAAATGTAGCATCCCTAGGCAGCAGGCAGGCTCCCTCATCAATATTTAAATGGTCTCATTAATATTCATGAGGCAACCGGCATTTTGATAGGCGCTCTTTAATTAAAACACTAGGTGCCCTCTCATGCACCACATTCAGGTCTCCGGTCCCAGATTAGTTAAACCTTGGCGCCGGGACCTCACAACAAGCTGCTGTTTTACCGCTACAGTGGTAAGAAAACAGATGCGCACTACCATGCATGCACGGGCCATCTACTAGCACTTCTGTGCTACCATCCAAGCAGTAGCTCTGTGAATTTGCTCCTCCAGCCCCCTTTCCATCTGCAAATTGATGCAGGGGCTGAATGGAAGCTTAGGGGCACATTGGGACTTGGTCTGGGTGGTGGTGGTGCAAGCACCAGGAGAAACGAGAGAACACCAAGACAAACAGGAGGCACTGGAGGTAAGCCCCCACAGGGAGAGTTACATAAAGGCAACAAACCTCTCTGTCAAGCAGGTAAGCAAAGGCAAAAGAAAGAGGAGACTGCTATGGTTCTCAAAAGAGTTGGCAGAAAAGGTAAAGGCTAAAAAGATAACATTCAGAAGGTATAAGGACACCCAGAGGGAGGAGGATAGGGAAGTATATCTGGGAAAAAGGAGGGAGGTGGGTAAAGCAGTAAGGAGTATAAAGGTGCAAACTGAAGAAAGAACAGCTCAGGGAGTTTCAAAAGGGGACAAGACACTTTTTAGGCATGTTAGCAAGAAGAGGAAGACAAAGGGAGGAATAATAAGGTTAAAGAGGAAGGGGTAACTGTATGGAGGGGAATCAAGAAAATGCCAACTTCTGTCCTCTAGGGGAGTAGCCCCCCCCTCCTGAGTTTTCCCCTATTTCTCAATGTCCACTCCCCCTGGTGATAGTTATTTTAGAGATGGGGGTGCAGGGGGTGTGGGGGCAGAGCCCCCTGCATAAAAAGTCAGTACATGTTGTGCCCCCCTTAGAAAGTATGGCCACCCATTGCTGTTTCTGCACCACACTGCAGTGCTCATCACCAGTTTGACTTTTGGCATAGTACTATGTCCAGTTCTGGAGACCACATCTCAGGAAGGACATAGACAGAGCAAAGGCGATGCAGAGGGGCATGGAGTCACAATGTCACTGGCAAAACTGCGCACCGCAACAACGCCACATGCAAAGCAGTGTGTGGCAAAATAGCATTGGCACATTATGTTGACTAGTGCACACACAGAGCATACGCTGCAGTAACAACATCAACAACTTTATTTTTGTGGGTAGATCTTCCCCCTGCACCCTCTGACATGGCCCCCCACACCCCATGGACTAATTATAATCAACTCCAGGGGGTCGTGGACATCGGGGGTTAAAAAACTCAGGTTGGGAAAATGTTTGTTTTTGGAGCCAAAAGAAGCCACAGCAGAGTTGGACCTAGAGAGAACCGAACTACAGCCCCAGGTCCCCACTGCTGCTGGAGGCAGGTGCTCTAGCTGCTCCACCATGGGAGCAGCTCAGCCAGGCACTGCTCAGACAGCATCCTTTACCTTCCCTGCTGGCAGCCTACAGCGACAGGGGTAGCGGTTTCTACTGCATGCTGTATTTCATGTGCTGTTTTATCCATGCTATCTTAACATGGTTCCATCCAGAGGAGGGCTACCAAAATGGTGCAGGGTCTGCATGAGAAGCCTTATAAGGACAGACTTAAGGAGCTAAATATGTACTCCCTAGAGGAGAGGAGTGAGGAGAGATATGATAGAGACCTTTAAATACCTCACAGGGGTTAACAACATACGGGACGGGGGTATTTTTCAGGGGAAAAATGTGCTCTAGAACAAGGGGACATGCTATGAAATAGGAGGAGGTAAAATCTGGAGTGATCTGAGGAAGTACTTCTTCGCAGAAAGGGTGGTGGATGCCTGGAACAGCCTTTCAGTGGAGGTAGTGGAGGCAAGAACAGTAGTGGGGTTCAAAATGCATGGGACAGGCACAAGTGAATTGCAGGGGTAAGGAAGGGAGGGGAAAAGATGATGCCATAGATTGAGTTGGGTCTGCAGCAAAAATATAGGGTTTAAAAAAAATGACAGACTGAGTGGGCCCAGCAGCCCTTATCTGACATCACATTATATGTTTCTATGCTTCTATGTTCACCAGTTCCATGTAATAATAATGATTACCAAAGCTGTGATAGCTATTATAACATGTGCATATCGCCGAAAAGCATATCGACGAGATACAATTCTCAGTGACCCCACTTCCGGGAACACTTAGGATTACCAACTCCAGGGGGGTGCATGTTGAGGAGGGGGAAAAACTTGGTCTGGGGAAAAAAAAACGGCAGCCGTAAGCAGCGGTAAAATTTTCTCTCCTGGTCCGAACCCAGTGCCTACTGCATCATAGCCAGCCACCCTCACCACTACACCACAGGGCTGGCTCGGCTGCAGCAGGTTCTCCTTGCTACCTAAACCCTCCTTCCTATCCCTCCCCTCCATCTCCTTGTCCTTCCCCTTCCAGACGCTCTCCTCATTGTTCCATCGCTACTCTTTCTGGGTAGCGCATGATGATAGTGCTAAAAATGAGTCGCTGTTTTTGCTGTCGCTCATTTTTAATCGCTATCGTCACTGGATACCATGTTGACCCCTGTGAGGCACTATTAGATTTTGATCATGTGCCTTCTTGTTCTCCTCTTTTCCAGGGTGTACGTGTTGCAATCTCTGTCTCTCCTTGAATGGCTTTCCATGCAACCACTGCACCATTTTGGTTGCCCTACTTTGGAACTGGATGTATCAAACTGATTCTTTTGATTTGCAAGCTGACATTTTCTGTAACTACAAATCCCAGAATCTCATGTTGCTGACATCAGTGGAGGGCTGTAGCAGTGGGAGATTCCATAGCCTGCATTGCATGCTTTGGCTTTTATATGCTCCAGTCATATGTTTTATGGTACCACTGTTCTCCCGGGTCTCATGGGTTATTAAACTAATAAGCCTCAGTGCTCTCTAGGTACTCCCCTTTCCATCTCTTCCCTGAGCTCCCCATATCTCTTTCCCCCTTGTCCTGGTTACATAGAAACATAGAAGTTGACAGTAAATAAGGACTGCAAGGCCCATCTAGTCTGCCTATTTATTCTACCTTATGAATCTGCCATAGGCCTGTACTCTGTCAATGGCCTATCTATTCATACTCATCTGTATTGCTCCCTTATGCCTATCCCATGCCTGTTTTAAGCCCTGCACTGTATTCATATCCACCACTTCCTGAGGTAGGCCGTTCCATGCATCCTCCACCCTTTCTGTGAAAAAGAACATCCTTACATTTTCCTTTAATCGGCCTCCCTCTAATATCATGCTGTGTCCTCTTGTCCTGCTATTTTTCTTATATTGAAACATGTTAGACTCTTTCACCTTGTTAATGCCCTTAAGATGTTTGAATATTTTGATCAGATCACCTCTCTCCCACCTTTGCTCTAGGGTATACATATTGAGCTCCATTAATCTGTCATATGTTTTCTGATGCAGTTCCTGCACCATTTTGGTTTCCCCTCTGGACTGCGTCCATTTTGTTAATGTCCTTGTGCAGGTGCAGCCTCCAGTACTGCATGAAGTACTCCAGATGGAGCCTAACCAGTGTCTTGTAAAGAGGGATTATTACCTCCCTCTTACAACTTGTGATATCCCTACTAATACACCCCAACATCCCTCTAGCCTTACCTACTGCTTTAGTGGTCTGCTTGGATGATTTCAGGTCATCTGTGATGATGATGCCTAAGTCTCTTTCTTCCCTTGTGATTGCCAGCAACTCCCCTCCCAACCTATAGGTGGCTTCAGGGTTTCTCTTCCCTATGTACATGATCAATGCACTTCTTTGCGTTAAACCCCAGTTGCCACTCTTCCAACCATTTTGCCAGTTTAGCCAGATCTCTTCTCATTCTGCCCACCCCATCTTGATCATCTACTCTGTTGCAGATCTTGGTGGCATCTGCAAACAGACAAACCTTACCCTCCAGTCCATTTGCAATGTCACTGATGAAGATATTGAAGAGGACTGGCCCCAGGACTGATCCCTGAGGTACCCCACTTGTGACTTGCATCTCTTCTGACTGTTTACCGTTTACCACCACTCTCTGTTTTCTGCCCACCAACCAGTTTGCCACCCAGTTGACCATCTTTTGACCCAGCCTGAGCCTACCCAGCTTATTAGTCAATCTTCTATGTGGAACAGTATTGAATGCTTTAATGAAGACATGGTAGGTGACATCAACTGCTCCCCCTTGGTCCATCACTTTGGTTACTCAGTCAAAGAAATCTGAGATTAGTTTGACAGGACCTTCCTTTTGTAAACCCATGCTGTCTTGGATCCTGTGCTCCTATGGATTCCAGGTGTTGCACTATCCTTTCCTTAAGGAGTTCCTCCATAATTTTGCCAACTACTGAGGTAAGACTGACTGGTCTGTAGTTCCCTTCCTCCTCCCTGCTACCACTCTTGTGGAGTGGGATCACATGAGCCCTTCTCCAGTCTTCTGGGACCTCTCCTGTACTCAGAGACTCACTAAACAGTTCTGATAATGGCTCTACTAGTTCCACCCTTAGCTCCTTTAGTACCCTGGGATGTATGCCATCAGGTCCCATTGCCTTGTCCACCCTGAGCTTACCAAGTTCTTGTAGGACCCTTTCTTTTGTGAAGGGACTCGTGCACCCCTCCCTCCCCCCTGTGTCCATGGTGCTGAGCTGTGGGCCCTGCCCTACCTTTTCCTCAGTAAATACTGAGCAGACATATCTATTTAGGATAGATGCTTTTTCTTGGTCCTTCTCCTCCTCACACTCCCCCTTATCCCCTTTGATCTGAGCAATCCACCCTCTGGACTTTCTCCTTTCACTAATGTATTTATAGAAAGTCTTGTCACCTTCTTTTACTGTTCATGCTAGTGTTTCCTCAGTTTGGGCCTTTGACTGCCTTACTGCTTTTCCTGCTTCCCTTAGGGAAGTTTAGTATGCCTCCCTATCTTTGTTCTGCTGTGTTTCCTTATATTTCTTGAAGGCTAGCCTTTTGGATCTGACCTTTTCTGCTACTGTTTTTGAGAACTAAAGTGGTTTCCTTCTTCTTTTGCTCTTGCTTTTCTCTCTAACACAATGGGATGTTGCTCAAGTATTGCACCCTTAATGCTTACCCACTTTGCCTGTACCCCCTCACCTATATTTCTTCTTGCCAGGGCTAGCTTAACTCTGTTGGCCATCTTATCAAAGTCAGCTCCTCTGAAGTCCCATATTTTTGTCTTGGAATTGAATGATTAAGTTCTAGTGGCCAAATTGAACCATACCATGTGATGATCACTGGCCCCCAGGTGACCTTCTACCTGGAGATCTGTGATCCTTTCTCCGTTAGTCAGTACTAGATCTAGGATAGCCCTGTCTCATATGGGTTGTTCTACCAGTTGTTTGAGGCCCTTCCCCTGCAGGGATTCCACTACGTGTCTAGTTCTGGCAGATGTTCCTGCTGGTATTGACCAATCTCTATGGGGCATGTTGAAGTCTCCAATTATCAGAACCTCTCCTTTAGCAGTCGTGTTTTGTATCTCTTCTAACAGTAAAGTGTCTCTGTCCTCCCCCTAATCTGGAAGTCTGTAGACAACCCCAGTTCGTATGACAGTCCCATTTCCCATTTCCAGGGTGACCCACAGTTCTTTTGGCTCCTTATGTGTATTCTGAATTTCTGTAGCTTTGATATTTTCATTGACATAAAGGGCCACTTCACCTCCCCATTTTGAACCTTGGTCTCTTCTAATCAGTACATAGCTGGGTACTGAAGTTCCCCAAGTGTGGTTACTGGTGAACCATGTCTCGCTAATGGCTACTGTGTCCAGTTTAGCCGCTATCATTGTTGTCTGCAGGTCTGGGATCTTGCTTCCCAGATTACGAGCATTTGTGTACATGATTTTCCATTGGCTAGATTTCGGTGTGTTAGTTGTTGAGCGAGGTCTGGCATTTCCCCTGTGCATTGTATGGGAAGCCAGACCTTTTTCCTTACCTGATGATGCAAATGAACTACAAATATGCTGAACTCCTGTTTGATCACTAGCTGAGGGGGGAAGGGTGTTCTTCCCATTTGGCGTATCGGGTGCTGCACTCCTCTCCCCATTTGATAGTTTAAATATTCTGCAAAGATGTCAAACTTCTGCCACAATGCACTGACTCCCTCCTTAGTCAGATGCAGTCCATTGAATTTAAAGAACTTTCACTCCCTAAACTGTTGCCAGTTACCTACAAATGTGTTTCTTTTTTCCTGGCACCAGCTCTTGTGCCACATGTTTTGCTCCCCTATCTCCCCTTCTCTGACCTTCCGTTCATCTGCCCACCTCTCCCAGACTGGCAGGATCTCAGAGAAGGAGATGCCCGATGAAATGGATGACAGTTTGTCACCCAGCCTGGTCAGGTGTTCCTTGGTCTCCACAACTGACCAGTTGGCAAGATTGTTAGTCCCTATGTGTACCAGGATATCAATGATTTCTCCTGCTTCTTGCACGATTTTAGCAATGCGGTCAGTGTCTCTCCATGCTGATGTACCTGGGAGACATCTGACCATTACCCCCAACTGGAGGTAGGTATCAACTCCCCGAATCACAGAGTCTCCTATGATCAGAGGTGTTTTGGATTTCCTTTTTGCTTTTTTTGTTTTGGTCCCCATTATGGACAAGTTTTGTTGTGCTAGCTCCTGTGCTGCAGTGTCCTGCTCTGCAGTGTCCGCAGCCTCTTTGTTTGATTTTGGAGATAGAGGTAGATACCTGTTTGTAGTTTTTATATGGTTTGCAGAGGTGATACGTTGGAGAGCACTGAGTGATGGGGCACCCGATTTGCCCCTCCTAACCACCTGCCAACCTCCCAGACCAACTACCCTCTGCGGTCGAGGTGCTCCTGTTGGATGTTGGGAAAAAGGCGGATGATTCTTATAATATATCTACTCCTGAATATGAGATTTGTGGTGCGCAATCTCTGCCTATGCTGCCTGGAGCTGAGCCCTTAGATCTCCAATGGTCCAGCATGTCGGACAGTGCCCTAAATCCTGTATAACTGCCCTTTTGAATAGTGTCCCGCAGTACCTGCAGTTAATAATATCCATTCCAGATGAGTTGCTGGGTTTATAACCTATTCAGAGTAATTAGAAGAAGGAAAATGAAAGCAAAAATGTAATTTTGTGTTTTGTTTGTTTTTGTACAACTTGTTATAAGAAGTTAAATTGTCAGGTTGTCAATAGATCACCCTTACCTGTATTTTCTTGCCTGAAGGCACCATGAGGTACACCCGCAGTGAATGTTTCCTTTTTGCTTCTCCTGATGTGTCCATCGTCCACAGCTTCTATGTCCAATTTCCACAGCCTCTATGTCCATAGTCCACAGTCTCTATGTCCATCATCCACAGCCTCTATGTCCATCGTCCACAGCTTCTATGTCCATCATCCACAGCTTCTATGTCCATCATCCACAGCCTCTATGTCCATCGTCCACAGCTTCTATGTCCATCGTCCACAGCCTCTATGTCCATTGTCCACAACCTCTATGTCCATCATCCACAGTCTCTATGTCCATCATCCACAGCCTCTATGTCCATCATCCACAGCTTCTATGTCCATCATCCACAGCCTCTAGGTCCATCGTTCACAGCCTCTATGTCCATCGTCCACAGCTTCTATGTCCATTGTCCACAGCCTCTATGTCCATCATCCACAGCCTCTATGCCCTTCCTGACATATAGGGCTATGCCCGCCACTCCCTGCCTTTCCTTCTATCCTATCCAAACACTGTGTAACCTGAGAATGACAAATCCCAGTCATTATTCTCTTAGACTCAAGTTTCTGTGATAACTATGAGGTCTGCTTTAGTGTCTGCCACCAATGCCCGGAGCTCACTGATTTTATTACCTAGACTCCTGGTATTAAGGCAGATCCCTCCTGACTAGCTCTAGATCCTCTTTTGCTGTTTTGTGATCCTACAACTGCATTGCTTCCCATTCTCTTTACCTTTGTATTTTTCCTATTGCCTGCAGACCCTGAGAGCCTTCCCCCTTTTGCCTCTTCCACTTCTCCTTTTTGAACCACAACTTTATTCTTACTCAACTCACTGCTACCAGTCCACCGTATAAGTGGAGTACTATCTAGGTTCCCCTCACTCAATCCCTTTATCATGGTTCCCCTAGCTTCAGTGTTCCTTGCAGACAGTTTAACTGTCTAATGTAGGCAAATGTGCAAAGTTACGTCTCTTGTGAGGTGAAGGCTGTTACCTTTAATGAGACTCCTGTCCCTGAAGTTCCCCAAGTCCACCACAAAGTGGTACCCTTTCTCCTGACACCATCCTTTTAACCACCCATTTAATTCCTCTATTGCTTTTCTCCTTAATCTATTCCCTCCCCCACACACACACTCTACACAGGAAAGACCTTGGAAAAGGCCAGGGAGGCCAAGAATGCATGCAATCTGTACCTCAACTTCTGAATGTTCCACTTAATTTGTTCCACAGGCTGTTTCACCAGATTGTTGGTACCCAAGTGCATCAGCACCTCCAGCTTCTCCCCTGTCTTCTATCCTCCCTATTCCTTCTATGTCCAGGGATGCACCAGAAAGGCACCTGATCATCTCCCACCCTCTCATCCTCATCCCCATCTATCATTCTGTATACTTTCCTAATCACAGAATTGCCAACCACTAAGACTCTTCTAGCTGCCTTCTTCTTACTCTCACCCCTGGGTACCTGCAGGTCATCACTCCCATTACCTGCTGACTGACCCAGAATCTCCCTGATGGAGTCAGGCACATGAGTCTCCTCCAGGGTTGCAAAATGATTTACCTTTGGGATGGTGTGGGGTTGGTTGACCTCCTTGTTGCTGCCCCTACCACCCTTCCCCTTCCCCACCACTATCCACCCCCTGCACCTTTGTGCCTTTGGCTGGAGTGGGGGTGTGGGCTACAGCTGAGCCATTGCCACATATGAGATATATTTTCCCTTGCTGATACCAGCTGAACACAGAACTCTGCAAAGGTCCTACAGAAGGGGCAGTGACCTCTCCTCCAGAGTGTAACCATGGGGAAGGATATTCCACAGTTCCTGCAACTGACTTGCTCCGCACTAAACCTCTTATCCTATACTAATCCTTACAAAAATCCCTGGACTTCTGATTGAAATGTTCTATCTGTCTAACAGAAAAGTTCTAGCTGCCTCAGTCTGCTGCCTCTTTGCTCTGATAGCTAGAGCTAAGAGCAGTCTGAAGTTAACTCTTTAGGGCCCGTAAACCTACAGGGGAGCCTTAGCTTCCTGGGGGCTACACACATTCCTACTTTAAAATAATTGGTTTCATTATCAATTCATCGAACAACAGTGGGCTAGCCTTCTACCCAGGCACAAGGTTCTTTTTGCATTAGTGTACAGGGAGAAATACTACTATTAATAGAGAGCACTACAAAAATAATACAAGGGAACTTGAAACACGAAAAAATGGGAGCTCCCTACTACCTGGGGTCCTATGGTCAGGCACCATGTTGGCCCACAGCATGATTACAGGAACACCATGCCAATGGGACCCAGGGTGGCAACTATTAGATCCTAAACGATAAAAGAATTAGGAAATACCTTATGCCACTTACCCAGACCATGGCCAATGCACATGAACACTTAGAAAATGCATGGAATAAGTACCCCGTTCCATATTTAAACATGTTTCCTGGTGGATATCCGGAACCTAACAGTGGTTAAGGTAGTTAAGTAAATAAGTATAATGCAGTTTAAAAGAAATATGATCTTCAGACTTCAAATATTTTTTATTGTAAAACCTTTATAAAATTCTTAATAAAACTAGTGAGACAGGCCACACATAGAAAAGCTACAACTTTTAAAAGTTCATAAAATGTTTTTGTTTATTGGCAATAGGCCAATGGGTTACTTTTTATATTGTTTGTTACACTTTTTTTGTTTGTTTTATATGTTCAATGAAACAGGGGGAATAGGGGATCCTAACTGTCTATTTAGGGAGAGAGCTATTGTAAGGGCCTGGCACCCCAATATATCTAGAGGTATATCATGTGAGTTTCATCAGAGGAGTACCCGCCTTACATCATAGAACCTGTAACTACACAATCACTGCTACCACCTTGGGCCTGGGGCAGTGGAGTAGAGGCACCATAAACCAATACACAGGGGCATCAGTAAACAAGAGACCCCACACACAACCTGAGACCAAACATGGAGCTGGGATCATGTTAGGTGCATTGACCTAGTTACTGCAGTTGGTACACAGTAAAAGGACATATTCCTCTCAAATAATTCCAGTTATTTAATTACTCAATACAGTACTAACTGCATCACACTGTATCCTTGTCATCCAAATTGGGGCACTGATCTCCATCCCCACCATGCCAAGGCTCGTCCCTTGAAATACTTCCAATGCATTGTTGTCAGGTCTACCTCTGTGCTTAAGTGGCATAATTATTTACATATCACTGGATTATGTCCAAGTACACTGAAATTGTATTTACATCCCTAACCTCCCTTTCAGGGTCCCTGGAGCCCTGAAACTCCCAAGACCATTTATGCAGTAGCATACCCCCAGTTAGGGCGAACACTACACCTATGGCAAATCCATACCTTTACGTGTCTTATATTGCCCTTGCAGGACAATTTAATTCAGAACAGTATGTCAGCATTGTGACAGTACTACTAAATTGATTAGTTGGTTTAGCCATACCTGCCTCCCTCCGCCTGAATACTGAAAGCTCTAGTGGCCCAAAGAAACATATTCCCATGTCTGGCCATTCACACTGGGATTTACAGACCCCAGCTGTTATCAAGCCCACTCCACCTGATGACCATTTTTTCACTTACTTTGCCAGAGGATCACACTATGGTACTTAGGTTTTTAGGTTCTCATGGGCATTTCTATTCCAAGGGTTACTTAGGTTGCCACTTATGAACTGTTGCTCCATTTACACAGCACTAATCTTCAGGGGGACCTTCTGGAAGCTACAGTGCTGCCCCAACTGCGTGCACCTCTCTGGGCTGAGGGCAGAGGTTGCTCATCTCCAGGCTGAGCTGGCTGGGATTGAGGGAGCCTCCTGCCCCACCCAGAGATCACCAAGTCCACCCCCACTGCCTCAAAGGATGCCGAGAAGGAGGAGGAGGGTCTGGACTATGGTGAGCTTGGGAAGGGTGAGTGCGGTGGGACAGAGGCACATCCCTCCTGCTATTACACTCCACAACTCCTATGCTGCTCTGGCAGTGTGGGAATTTCCCAAGGAGGCACCTGCAGTGGAGACCACAGATGATGTAGGGGTCCTCCATGGTGGAGACCCCAGGGGGAGGCAGAGGACCCCAGAGGAGAGGGAAGCAATGCCTGGATGGAGACTCTATTGTTAGAGGAGTAAACCTGGGGTCAGTAGGGGAGAGAGTGAGGGAGGTCAAGTGCCTACCCAGCACCACAGCTCGGAGGGATGGAAAGCACATCCTAAGGATCACTGGGGCAGCAAGATGGGCAGGTTAGCTAGATGTCATTGTCCACCTGGGGACAAATGACATGGTTAGTGAAGAGGTTCGGGTAGTGCAAGAGGAGTTCAGGAAGTTGGGGAGGGGTCTTAGATAGGTGACATGCTCAGTAACCTTTTCAGAGGTGTTAGCTGTCAATGACAATGGGGAGGACAGGGTACTTCACACCAGGAGTTTCAGTGCATGGCTGAAGGACTGGTACAGAGCAGAGGGATGTGGCTTCATTGGGTACTGGGGTCCCACCTGGATGGATGGAGGTCTATACTGGAGAGATGGCCTGCATCTATCTGAGGGGGGTGGACCAGGATCCTCAGTGAAAGGTTTAAATGCTTCATTGGCAAGCATTTAAACTAGCCAAGGAGAGATGCAGAAGAAAGCAGGGAAAATCAATATGCCCTCCCCATACAGGAGGAAGCAGTCAGTAGGGAGGACCCTAAGGACAGGAAGTCACCAAAGTACCTAGAACTGGAAAAGGTAGAATGACAGAGAAAAGAAGAAATGGGAGTAAAGACAGGAGTGGTTGCCGGCCCGGTGGCGCCGAGGGTTGAGGTGCTGGACGCCACACCTCATTCCACGCCGGTGACCCGGGTTCGGGAGCGGACTCGGGTAGTCGGTGGTTCGGCCAGGGGGAGACAGGCTTGAGTGTCCGACGACAGCTTGCCTGCTCCGGGGAGGGATTCGGCCATAGCCCGGCACTTGCATGACCCCGAGTGGAGGCTCGAGGAAGTGCAAGCCCCTCTAGGGATTGGCTGGTTGGCCGTTGAGCAGTACGGACGTCGACACACGTGTCATGATGTCAGCAGAGGTCGCTGACTGCTCAGGGATGGAGAAAACGAGAAAAGAGCCTGCCTCGTCCGGGAAGATGTGAGACCCAGGGCGTGCCCATGATGTGCCCGTTCCACCCAGCAGTCCACGAGGCCGACGGGAATGTAAGTTACGGGGTTAGATCCCCCCCACCTCGTCCCCGCCGGGGGGGGGTAAACCGAGGCTCCATGGGGACTTGTGGTCGGTGTGGGCAGGGTTCCGGGTAGTGGGATGTCCGTGGGTCATCACTGAAGGGTCGGAGGAGGCAGGCTGTGAGGAGGATAAAGTGCGATTTCCAAAAAAAAAAGACAGGAGTGGTAAAGAGGTAAGGCATTATGATAAGAGGGGAGCTGTGAGAAGGGAAGTTAGCATAACTTGGAAGGCCATGTGCATGAATACTGACAGCCTGGGAAATAAAATCCTAGACCTAGTGGCCTTGATGGCAGAGGCTGTCCTGGACATTGTCGCCATTACTGAGACATGGTAAAATGGGAACCATGACTGGGATATAGCCATATGAGGTTATACTCGATTCAGGAAAGGCATGGTGTGTAAAAAGGGAGAAGGAGTGACTCTTTACATCAGGGAGGTTATAAAGGCAACTGAGTTACAGGGAATTCAGGGAAGGATGGAGGCACTGTGGGTCACCCTAGAGATGGTTTATGGTACTGCTGTTCACACTAGTGTGATCTACAGACCTCCAGCACAAGAGGAAGAGTAGGACAGGGTTCTAGTGGAAGCCATCCATAAGATGGCAACTAATGCAGAGGTGCTGCTGGTGAGAGACTTCAGTTTGCCGGATGTTGATTGGAGCATCCCAGCTGCAGCCTCAGCCAGGAGCAGGGACATCCTGGATGACATGCAGGGGGCATGCCTCAGGCAGCTAGTGGTAGAGCCCATCAGGGAGGGAGCAGTATTGGATCTAGTACTCACCAACGGGGGCAGAGCTGCAGATGTTATGGTGGGTAGCCATCTGGGGTCCAGTGATCACCATACAGTGTGGTTCAGTGTAAGAACAGTAGTGGAGTGAAACCACAGGAAAGAGAGGTCCTGGACTTTAGAAGGGCTAACTTTGCAAAGATGGGAAAATGTCTCAGGAAAGCCCTGGAGTGGGGGGGATGATGGGGAGGGGTGTAGAGGAACAGTGGGCAAATCTAAAAGGAGCCATAGAGGAGGCAACAAACCTGTGTGTTAAGCAATTAAGCAAAAGAAAGAGGAAACAAAAAACACTATGGTTCTCAAAGGAAGTGGCCGGGAAGGTAAAAATGAAAAGGCTGGCATTCAGGAGGTACAAGGAAACACAAAGGGAGGAGGACAGGGAAGTGTATCTAGAAAAAAGAAGGAGGCAGGGAAAGGAGTCAGGAGTGCAAAGATGCAAAAGGAGGAAAAATAGCCTAGGCAGTAACAAAATTCTTCAGGTACATTAGTGAAAGAAGAACGACCAAGGATGGGATTGTTAAACTAAAAGGGGTAAGAGGGGAGTGTGCAGAGGGGGACTTAGAGAAAGCAGCAATCCTGAACAAGTATTTTTGTTCAGTATTCATAGAAGAAGGGGAAAGTGTGGGACCTCAATTAAGTGACAGGAGCAACGATGGAAGGGAGGTGGACACCAGTCTATTTATAGAGGAGAGAGTCCTAAAGGAACTCACAAAACTGAGAGTAGACAAGGCAATGGGGCCGGATGGAATACATCCAAGAATATTAAAGGAGCTTAGAGAGGTGCTTGCAGCACCACTGACAGCCCTGTTTAACAAATTGCGGGAAGTGGGAGTAGTTCCGGAGGACTGGAGGAGGGCAGATTTAGTCCCTCTCCACAAAAGTGGAAGCAGGGAGGAGGTTGGCAATTACAGGCCAATCAGCCTGACCTCAGTGGCATATCTTAAATCCAGTGGATCACAGGATCCTAGGCAGCATGCATTCACAGCAGGAAGGTCATGTCAAGTGAATCTGATAGATTTCTTTGACTGGGTGACCAGGGAATTAGATCAGGGAAGGGCGGTGGATATGGCCTACCTGGATTTCAGCAAGGCCTTCGACACCGTTCCACATTGGAGGCTTGTAAACAAGCTGGGCAGCCTAGGAGTGGGTCACAAGGTGGCAAACTGGGTCGGAAATTGGTTAAGGCATAGAACACAGAGGGTGATGGTGACAGCTAGCTACCCCAAAAACAAACATCTGTAAAAGGTATAATTATTTCACTATCAATGCCACCAGATTATGGAATGCCTTGCCACAACAGGTGGTAGAAGCAGAAAATTTCAGTCAGTTTAAAAACAGGTTAGATATGCACTTAGAGAGGGGGTAGAGTCACATATAAATTGCCCTCACAGTTGTGGGAGACACTCAATTGTCCGTGGCCTTCTTGTGTCTAATACACCTAGTAACCTAGTAACAGAGTTCATTCTGAGGAGAGGAGGGTGACCAGCATGGTGCCACAAGAATCAGTTCTGGGGCCAGTCCTCTGTAATGTCTTCCTAAGAAACATTGCAGAGGGGTTGGAAGGGAAGGTATGCCTCTTTGCAGACAACACTAAGATCTGCAATAGGTTTGACACTCTCGGGGGGGTGAGGAGGAACCTAAGCAGGCTTGAGGAGTGGTCAAGAGTGTGGCAGCTAAAATTCAATGCAAAGAAGTGTAAAATCATGCATTTGAGGTACGGAAACCCAGGAGAGGAGTACATGATGGCGAGGAGGTACTGACAACCTCCAAACTGGAAAGGGACCTTGGAGTAATCATATCTGACGACCTAAAGGTGACAAAGCATTGTGAAAATGCTGTAGGAAGAGACAGTGGGATGCTGGGGTGCATAGGGAGAGGTATCACCAGCAGAAAAAAGGAGGTGGTGATACTACTGTACAAATCATTGGTGAGACCCCATCTGGAGTACTGTGTCCAGTTCTGGAGGCTGCATCTCTGGAAGGACATAGGCAGAGTAGAGGAAGTTCAGAGAAGGGCAACAAAAATGATGCAGGGTCTGCACCAGAAGTCATATAAGGAGAGACTAGAGAACCTCAATATGTATACCCTGGAAGAGAGAAAGGAGAGGGGAGATATCATAGAGACCTTCAAATACCTCAAGGGCATAAATAATGTACAAGAGGGTAGCATCTTTCAGAAAAAAATGTTCAAGAGCAAGGGGTCATGATATGAGGCTGGAGGGGGGTAGACTCAGGTGTAACTTTAGGAAGCATTTTTTCACAGAAAGGGTGGTGGATGCATGGAACAGCCTCTCAGCAGAGGTGGTGGTGGCAAAAATGGCAGGAGAATTCAAGAATGCATGGAATAGGCACAACAGAACCCTAGCAATAGGGAAGAGAGGGTAAAAGCTGGAGATCAAGTAGGATCTGCGGTATTGCAGTACAGTAGGTAGGGAAAATGGGCAGACTAAGTGGGCCAAGCGGTCATTATCTGCCGTCAATTTCTATGTTTCTATGAGATCAATGACTGACTTTTGGTGGGAGTGGATCCACAAGGATTCTGATGACCACCCTTGAGGGGCTGTCCTCCACTCTCCCTCACGCGCCTTCTGGTCCTTGTTCTCTCTGGGTTCCTAGAAACCTTCCTAGGAGACTCATCTTCCTGGTGCCTACTGATCTTGATCTGGAGACCAGAACAAGGACTATTGATACCAGACCCAGGGACCCTGCCACAGTTAATTGGCCTGCAGGCCCCTGCCTGGGTTGCAGCCAGAGGCTAGACAGCTTCCTCAAGATCTTCCTGCTGTCAGAATGCTCTAGGACCAGAATTCCCTCTGTCTGCTTGCCTCCTCTTCTCGTAGACCATTGGGGAGAGCAGAACCATGAATATTCATAACAGAGTTTGCCACTTCTGGCTGAGTCAGAACACTCTGTATCACAAACATCATGTTATCCTGTATACAAGCAAGCAAGGGGCCCCTCTAGAAGAAAACTCTTGGGTCAAAATTAACCTATATATATATATATATATATATATATATATATATATATATATATATATATATATATATATATATATATATATATATATATATTTACGTAACAGTAGTCATGGTAAAAACTGTAGAATATTCTCTATATAATTACTGGGCATCAATTTTTAGCATTGCATCAAGCAGTTGATATTTCCAGTAACAACCAGCTGGTTGTTACACGATTCATGCAGTGCGAGTGCCCTATACCTGGCTCGAACATAAATCAAGTTCTAACATGAGCCACGTGATCACAAGTAAAAAAAAAAACAGCAGAATTTCAAACATAGTCTGTTCTTACTTGACAAGCGCTGTCCCGATTCTTGTTGTTTCACTTGTTAGTTTTAAAAGTGATCCTCCACTCGGTTCCCGGTAGTAAAATCTGGAAGAAAAAAATGTACCCCCCACCGATCATGTGGCCATGTTTCCTGTATGACCAACTGACGGAGACCAAGAAGGCCAGGAGACTTTTTAACATTTCAAGGACTGTTATCTACATTAGTAGAAAGTAGTGGTAGTGTACCTGTTTTTTTTATTTACTTTGAATGTAAAGCTGAATCTCTGTTCTCTTTGTTGTGGACTCTTAAGATAAGGTCAGAAATGTACTTTTTATTCGTGTTGTTTTATGAGTGAAACACCTTGCTGTTACCAAAGCATTTATTCTGAGTTGCAAAAAATTGATGCCAAGCAATTATAAAAAATAAATATGAGGAGGTGGTTGGTTTCTCGAATTGAACACTAAACCCTTGTCGAGTGATGCTTGAACAAACCCCTAGAGCTGCGCTCTCGGGGTTTATGTAGTATCACTCGACTCGGGTGTGCGTTCAATTCTCCTATTAACTACCACCTCATACATTATTCTCTATTTATCTACGATACTATGGTGATACATTTATTTATCACCATAGTATCCATTTATCCACACAGTTACTATGTCACAAATCTCTTTAGAATTCATTTAGAATGTTCGGCCTCAGATGCAGTACTAACCATATTCAAATGGGAATAACTTTAAAATGAAAAAAGATAGCATGGTACTGGGAGCACGGAAATTGTGCAGCACAAAATTGTCTACAAAATAAGTGGTGTTTCATTTATAGATACCTTTTATATTTTTTATAATTAACAAGAAAACAGAAGAAAATATGATTTTTTGTTCACTTTTTTGACAAAACATGAATAACTTTAAAACAAAAAAATGATACCATGGTACTGTGAGCACAAAAAATGTTCAGCACAAAAATATCTACAAAATGAGTAGTGTTTCATTTATAGATGCCATTTTTTTTATAATTAGCAAAAAACAGCATTAAATTCAATTTTCTTTTCCCTTTTTTGACAAATTTGTTACACTTACCAAAATCAAAACGTTAACACAACATCTAAACCTGTTGCACTCATGAGGTTACTTGAGGTCACTGGAAACTATACAAGATAAATGCATTGTCACACACTGAACCACTGCATATCCCTTATATATATTATATTGGCATGGTAGTGCCACTACAGTTAGGGTTGAGTACCCCATTTAAGGTTAAATCTGAAATTTGGCAGCTTAATAACTTTGCAACTATATCACGGATTTGCCTGAAATTTAGAAAGCACAGTCTGGTACCATAGATCTCTGGATATGCAAAGTTTCGGTATAGTCGGATGTACAGTTGAGGAGCTACAGAGTGCGAAAAAAACACATAAATTATGTTTTTTTGCGCATTTCTTTGCTTGCGCCTACAGGTCGCATGGTTTATGCTATCGGTCCAAAACCTTCAGGGAACATGCAGCTGGAGTCCCTGATGTGCCTTTCAAAAATTTCTTGAAAAAATATTAAACGGTTCAAAAGTTGTTAAAAAAACGGTTCCCCATTATAGTCTATGGGAAAAGTTAACAAAATATTCGAGTGTCGTAAATGCAGTTTTTACTGTCGCAAATGACTCTTTTACTTTCATGATTCAGACATTTCTTTTTCAGTTGGTGGTCAGAGAAATGCTTGGCGTTTAAATTTGGGACCATCTAGGGAAACAATTTTTGTTGTGTTCACCTAGTCGAGCCCTAAGGATGCTAGCCATGTCTTTTTTTGGTGGGTAAAACATCCCAGAAATATGTTTTTTAAATTTTTGTAAATAGTAATGTTGCATAGTACTTTCAAATATGTGACATTTTCATGATTTTATTTGAGAAAGTGTCGTGATTTGTGAAAGTACTTTGAGACACTATGGCCAAAACAACAGGAAATGTTTCCCACCCTGCAGCAAAACAACAGTTTGTTCTTTTGGGATGAAATTTGCAGGGACAAAAGTCAATATCCCACAGATGTGCCTTTTGGTGGTTTGGTGACAAAATATTACATGACTGCAAAGTTACGGCACTCCGAAGTTGATGATTTTTCCCATAGGATAACATTACGGCATTTGACACGCCTTTCAGGTCCCATATCTCGAAAACCCTTTGAGATATGGACTTTTTGTCACAAAAATTCATAGTCCCCTGCTAGGGAGCTAAGTGCAAACTTAGCATGGAAAGTCATAAATAATATGAGATTTAAATTTTTTTTCTACGTCGTACGGTTTCTGAGATATAAGCAATTTAGTATTCCAAGTGCTCATTTTCTGCTCCTAGGGTCATTATTATGCACACATTCTTTGTACTCACTGTGCTTCTGAATGCACCTTTTTGGGAAAAAAGAGTGTGCGTTTGCGGTACTGTGACCGTTAGCGTTTGCGCTTGCATTTACGTTACAGTTTGCGTTTCCGTATATGTCACTGTGAGCGTTACTACTTTGCGTTTGCACTTGCATTTGCATTACTGTTACCATTTGCATTTCCATTGCTGTTTTCATTAGCATTTACTTTTGCGTCACTGTGTGCATTACCCTTTGCATTTGCGCTTGCATTTGCATTACCATTTCCTTTGGCTTCATCGTTGGTGTTACCGTTACTGTTTGCGTTTCCAATTGCTTTATCGTTACCATTTGCATGTTCGTTACCATTTGCATTTCTGTTGGCATTAGTGTTTGCATTTTTGGTAACGTTTCCATTGTCGATTGCGTTACTGTTTCCTTCTGCGTCGCCATTGCCATTACCGTTTGCGTTTCTGTTACCGTTTGTGTTTTGTTACTGTTTGCGTTCCCATTGCCGTTAGTGTTTGCATTACTGTTTGCATTGTTATTTGTGTTTGCATTTATGTTTGCACTTGCATTTGTCTTACTGTTAGTGTTATCATTTCTGTTTGTGTCACTGTGTGTGTTACCATTTGAGCTTGTGTTTGCATTACCGTTAGCATTACTATTTTCTTTTACTTCACTGTTGCCATTACCAATTACATTTACATTACCATTTCTGTTTTTGCATTTTCGTTACTGTTTGCATAACCATTTGTGTTTGCATTAACATTTGTGCTTGTGTTTACGTTACCGGCTGCGTAACCATTTTCGTTTGCATTAACACTTGTGTTTCCATGCATGTCTGTGACATTTGTAATACTTGGTCG
The DNA here is from genome assembly GCA_016271365.2 of Neoceratodus forsteri. Classification (NCBI taxonomy): domain Eukaryota; kingdom Metazoa; phylum Chordata; order Ceratodontiformes; family Ceratodontidae; genus Neoceratodus; species Neoceratodus forsteri. The sequence goes on from CM057453.1 coordinate 2,066,467, forward strand.
ACTATGGTACTTCTGTGTATTTACCGATTTTCATTTGTCATCTGCATATGTTTTTTGCAGAATGAGCGCCCCAAAATTTACTTTTCGCCACTTGTTCAAAGTCTTACGCTCGTGCTGCTCTGCAACTGTTGAAGAGATTTGGATAAGATTTGGTATACTTGGAGTGGAATGGTGCACCTATTTATTTACCTATTTATATTTCATCGGTACATATGGTTTTTGTGTAGTGCAGTGCAAAACATTCTGTTTCTGCTTTTTTTCTGCACTGTCCTGTGCGACACATAGTGCAGCCACTGTGTAGTTGATTGGTCTGACACTTGTCATGTAAAAAGCTCTTCCTTCAAGGAATGTGACAATTTTTGTTTGGTGAAAAAATCTTGTTCCATTCCAGAGTTATAAGCATTTGAAGTTGCCCCCCTTCACAGTCAGAGATTTTTTGGTCGCAAGTTCTGCCATTTTACCACATTTTCAGCCGCGATTTCCACCATTTTGTGGTGGAAGACTTCTTAAAGGTGCAGAAACTTAAAAATTGAATATCTCTGGAACGGTTTGGTCTTTTAACATAAAATTTGGCGAGCGTTGAGTGGATGTCCTGCAGATGTGAATCATGCTGTTTATATGTTGGGAAAATAATTTGCTGTGGAGATATTATGTGACACACTTATCGTTTTGCGCATAGCGTTATGAATGGTGCTAGTGGCTTGAAATTTATAGTGTAGGTAGCCCTAGTGGTATGGAGGTGCCTTTCATTGGTTTGGTTCACATTAGCATTAGTGCCGTTATCTCGGAAACGAAGTGAGAGACAGACTTTTTGCTACTGTTGGATCACACCACCTTTGTGGCATCATCTCTTAAACGAAGCCAGATACAGACTTTTCGCTACTGTTGCCTCAGATCAACTTTGCACCATTATCTCAGAAACAAAGCGAGATACATACTTTTCACTACTGTTGCCTCACATCGCCTTTGTGCCATTATCTCAGAAACAAGGCTAGATACAGACTTTTTGCTACTGTTAGATCACATTGCCTTTGTGCCGTTATCTCAGAAACGAATTGAGATACAGACTTTTTGCTACTGTTGCCTTATATCAGCTTGCTGTTATCATTTCTGTTTGCGTTACTGTTTGCGTTTCCTCACCATTTGCGTAACGGTTTGCATTTGCGCTTCCATTTCCATTACCATTTCTGTTTCTATTTACATTTGCATCGCTTTTACTATGACTGTTAGTGTTTGTGGTTACATTTACCATTACCGTTGCCTTTCGTGTTTGCATTTGCATTACTGTTACCATTACCATTTGTGTTTGCGATACCATTTCCATTACCACTTGCATTTCCATTTCCGTTTGCGTTACCATAACAGTTAGAGTTTGCATTTGCATTCATGTTTCTGTTGGTGTTACACTTACAATTACCATTTGCATTTCACTCACTGTTACCATTACTGTTAGCATTAGTGTTACTGTTATGGTTATTACGCAGACATTGGGCCCCGCGCTCCCACCACCACATGCCATTCACTATTTATAGTGCATGTTCTCAAAAAGAAGGGAAATTTATGGCAAAAAAAACTCAGTTTAATGCATCTGTTAGGGTTGTTCCACAGTAACAAAAGTGAGGAAATTTGGTATTAGGGTTGTCATCCCTTGCAACCCACGCCCATCCCGCCCCTACCAACAGGCATCAGGGTGTGCATTGGGGTTGTCGGGCCTAATTTTCACCCCATTCTCCTATACTGCAACACCTCAGCTTATTTACACATGGAATGGGGTGAGAGTTAGGGGTGATGACCCCAACGCACACCCCAATGCCTGTTGGTGGGAGTGGGGTGGGTGTGGGGTGCAATGGGTGGTAACCCCAACACCAAATTTCCTTGTCTTTGTTGCTGTGGAACAACCCTAAATGATGCATTAAACATAGTTTTTTGCCATGAATATATATATATTATAGTGGCATGGAAATGCCACTGTAGTGAGGGTTGAGTACCCCATTTTAGGTTAAAGCTAAAATTTGGCAGCTTAATAACTTTGCAACCGCATAACGGATTTGCCTGAAATTTGGAATGCATGGTCTGGTACCATAGACCAGTGGATCTGGCAAGTTGCGTTATGGTCAGATGTTTGGTTGCAGAGCTACAGAGCACAAAAAAATGCATAAATTACTCATTTTTCATGTTTCTTTGCTTGCGCCTACAGGTCACACGGTTTGAGTGATCAGTCTGAAAGCTTCAGGGAACGTGTAGCCAGGGTCCCTGATGTGCCTTTTGAAGATTTTGTGAAAAAATATTAAACCGTTCAAAAGTTATTCAAAAGAAAACTGTTCCCCATTATAGTCTATAGGAAAAATTAACAAACTATGCGAAAGTGTCACAAATATAGTTTTTACTGTTGCGGATGACCCTTTTACTTTCTTGATTCAGCCAGTTTTTTTAGTTTGTGGTCATAAAAATGCTTGGCATTTAAATTTGGGACCCTCTAGGGACACAATTTTTGTTGTGTTCACCTAGTTGAGCCCTGAGGATGCTAGCCATGTCTTTTTTGGGGGGGTAAAACAGCCCAGAAATATGATTTTTAAATTTTTGTAAAAAGTAGTGTCACAGAGTACTTTTGCAAATGTGACACTCTTGTGATTTTTTCTGAGAAAGTGTCGTGATTTGCAAAAGTAATTTGTGACACTATGCCCAAAACAATAGGAAATCTTTGCCACCCTGCAGCAAAATAACAGTTGGGTCTTTTGGGCTGACATTTGAATGGAAGAATGCCAACATCACACAGATGTGCCTTTTAGTGGTTTGGTGACAAAATATTACAGGGCTGCAAAGTTATGGCACTCCAAAGTTGACAATTTTTCCCATAGGATAACATTATGGTGTCCACCATGCCTTTCAGGTCCCGTATCTCAAAAACGGTTCGAGATACAGACTTTTTGTCTCAAAAATTCTTAGTTCCCCACTGGGAAGCTAAGTACAAAACTAGCCTCGAAAGTCGTAAATAATATGAGATTTTAATTTTTTTTGTACGTTGTATGGTTCCTGAGATATAAGCAATTTAGTATTCCAAGTACTCATTTTCCTGTCTGAGGGCCACTATTATGCCCTCATTCTTTGTATTCACTGTGCTTCTGGATGCATCTCTTTTGCACACAAAGTGTGTGCATTTGCATTACTGTTACCGTTACCGTTTTCATTACCGTTTGCGTTACCATTTCCATTTGCGTTTCTGTTACCGTTAGCATTGGCATTGGCGCTTGTGTTTCCATAGTCACTTGCATTACTGTTTCCTTGTGCATTGCCATTGCCATTACTGTTTGCATTTGCAATTATGTTACTATTCCCATTTGCATTTCCATAACCATTGTGTTAACATTTGTGTTTGTGTTTACATTTGCGGTTGCGTTTCCATTACCGTTTGCATTATCATTTCTGTTTGCGTCACTGTGTGTGTTACCATTTGCAAATTTATTTGCGCTTGCGTTTGCATTTCTGTTTGCATTACCATTAATGTTTGTGTTTTCATTGACGTTTGCTTTACCATCTGTGTTTGGTTTCACATTTGTGCTTGCATTTCCATTACCGTTTTCGTTACTGTTTCTGTTTGCTTTTGCGCTTGCGTTTGTGTTACCATTTGCATTAGGGTTTCCTTTCACGTCACCATTGGTGTTACCATTTCCACTTGCCTTTGCATTACCATTACTGTTTGCATTTTTGTTACCATTTGCGTTACCATTTGCATGTGCATTTCCGTTACTGTTACCATTTGTGTTTGAATTACCATTTGCATTTCTGTTACCGTTTTCGTTAGTATTTCTGTTTGCGTCACCATGTGCATTACCATTTGCATTTGTGTATTCACTTGCATTTGCGTTTCCATTTGTGTTACTGTTTCCTTTGGCGTCACCGTTGCCATTACCTTTTGCATTTCCATTTGCATTACCATTATCATTTGTGTTTTCATTACTGTTTGTGTTACCATTTGTGTTTCCGTTACTATTAGCATTTGCACATCGTTTCCATTGTCCTGCGTTACTGTTTCCTTGTGCATCGCCGTTTGCCATTACCATTTGCATTTCTGTTTGCGTTACCGTTACCATTTGCATTTCCTTACCATTTGCATTACCATTAGTGTTTGCATTTATGTTTGCATTTCCATTACCGTTTGCATTATCATGTACATTTGCATCACCATGTGCATTACAGTTTGCGCTTATGTTTGTGTTACCATTAGTGTTGCTGTTTCTTTTTGAGTCACCATTGGCGTTACCATTTGTGTTTGCGTTACCAATACTGTTTGCATTTCTGGTACCATTTTCATTAGCATTTTCATTTATGTCCCCATATGCTTTTACCATTTGCGTTTGTATTTGCCCTTGCATTTGTATTTCTGTTTGCGTTACCATTACCATTTGTGTTTGCGTTGCCATTTGCATTACCATGTGTTTGTGTTCACGGTTTGTGCTTGTGTTTCCGTTACCATTTGCGTTCCTGTTTCTGTTTGCTTTTCCACTTGTGTTTCCATTACCGTTTGCATTCTGTTTCCTTCGTGTCACCATTGGCATTTACCATTTCTGCTTGCGTTACCATTACCATTTGCATTTTATTACTGTTTGCGTTACCATTTCCATGTGTGTTTCCATTACGTCTCTGTTCTCATTACTGTTAGTGTTAGCATTGGCATTACTGTTAGTGTTAACATTCCCATTAGGATTACCGTTACCATTGCCGTTACCATTACTGTTAGTGTTACCATTACTGTTGAGGTTATTACGCACAAATGGGAAGCATGGTGGCCCGCTCCAACCACCACATACCATTCACTATTTATAGTGCACATTCTCAAAAGAAGGAAATTCATGGCAAAAACTCTGTTTAATGCATCAGTTAGGTTGTTCCTGGCGACAAAACAATGAAATTCAGTGTTAGGGTTGCCACCCCTTGCACTCCGCCCATCCACCTCCACCAACAGGCATCAGGGTGTGTGTTGGGGTCATCAGATTCCAACTCTCACCCCATTCTCCTATACTGCCATCTTGGCTTATTTGCACATGGAATGGGTGAGGTTGAGCTGACTGTTAACACCTGATGCCTGTTGGTGAGGAAGGTGAGCATGGGGTTGAGGGTAGCAACCATAACACCAAATTTCCTCACTTTGCTGCTGTGGAACAACCCTAATCGATGTTTCAACATGAGTTTTTTTGCCATGAATATATATATATATATATACGTGATAGATAACCCACTCTTAGGTGTGTGGTTGCACTCTGATATACGCATGCCTTGATGTACGTTGTATGTACGAGGCTACAGACTGAGTGCGTCAAACACCTAAGGCGTGTGTATATCAGAGCATGACTGTACATCCTAGAGTGGGTTATCTATCTTATAAAATGGCAAAATTGTTTTTTAGGGGGGTTAAAGTGCAGGTGTGCTGTCATGCTCTGATAAACGCATGGTCATGTGGTGCACATGCTCCAATAAAAGAGCAACAATTTCCCTACTCATTTTATACATATATACATATATATATATATATGTATGTATATACAGTATATAAGTTAACAACAGGTGTGGGTCTGGGTTAGCTGAGATAAAATTACTGTCTTATGACCAGCTTTCAAGATAGTACTACTGTCTCACATGTTCTAAGATAGAACTAGTGTCTTGCAAAGCTGGGTATGTCACAGTGGAATACTGAACCAATTGGAGAGCAGCTTTAACAATGTTGATGACATCACAATAGGCATGTGCAGCACTGAAGCCAGCAGATGTGAGATGCTTTGTAGACTTAGTTGCTTTCTAGTGTGTCTTTGCATTGAGTGTACTGATTTGTACTGCATTGATTTGCCTCTTTTATACAGAGCAACTGATAAGTGGGGCAGAGTTTACATTTTGTACTTTTTTCATTTTGTAACTTGTTATCATTTCTATCACAAAACCACCCAAGCACCTGTTGTACAAATCATATATAACATCTGTCAGAATGAAACAGTAGAAAAATCTTCACTTGCTATACTTAACTGCCTCTGACCTCACTTATAGCTTCACCATTCGTGAGATCAGAAGGACAAGTATAGCTCATTAAGATATTTTTACTATCTCAATCACACCCATGTTCTACCCTAGATATATATATATATATATTTATACAATGGGTGAGACAAATGAGTAGTGGATAAATCCATGCATCTTACACACAGTGATGTAAATCCTGGTAGAAAATCACACTGTGATTTTTTTACCAGGAATATTATCACAGTGTGATAATATTTTACATTTATACATATTGTGCTTACCTCACAGGCTGATATTATGACTGTGCTGATGTCAGGCTGAAACCTTGCCTAAAACAATAAGTATCCTGATCTCTTAATTACATCCTGACCAATCAGAAAACTCAGCTGGACTCTGCTGAAGTAGATATCATAACTCTAGGTAGGTTTCCCTAACAAAACAATCAGGAAGGAACTACATCAAACCCTCAGTAGCCTAGGAAACTAGTCAGTATATTAGTTCCACCTGCAACTCACCCGATAGCCCTAGAAAAGCACATTGTGTTCCTGCAGAGCACCAAAGCAAGCTAACAGCAGCCAGTTTCATACTGACAAGAAGCCAAAAAAGAGCAAAGCCTTTCACACCCATGAATACCTCAGCAACAAATGAATATAGTCTACTTCATCCCAAATGGCAAATTAGTGTTTCAGCTTATTTTAGCAGAATGTTCTTTGTTTGTCCTGTGTCTTCTTTGTTTATTTCACAAGATAAAGTGAACAAAAAAATTAAAAGTTCTGGAAACCCCTATTGTATAAATCAGGCACATTATGTGCAGTTGTGTGCTATGGAAAATATTTTCACTCCTGCATCGTGACCTCTGGATACTCTCATTCATGCCTTCAGCACTCATGCATATCCAGAGCTCACTCTGCAGGAGTGAAAGTATTTTCCATATCACACTCCTGTCCATCATGTATCCCCTATTTATACAATAGGGGTGAGACAAATGAGTAGTTGATAAATCCATGTATCTTATACACAGTGATATAAATCCTGGTAGAAAATCACACAGTGATAATATTCCTAGTAAAAAAATCACACTGTGGTAATATTTTACATTTATACATATTGTGCTTAACTCATGGGCTGATATCACTGTGCTGATTTCAGGCTGAAACCCTGCCTAAAACAATTACTATGCTGATCTCTTAATTACATCCTGACCAATCAGAAAACTCAGCTGGACTCTGCTGAAGTAGATATCATCACTCTAGGCAAGTTTCCCTAACACAGCAATCGGAAAAGAACTCCACCAAACCCTCAGTAGCCTAGGAAACTAGTCAGTAGATCAGTTCCACTTGCAGCTCACCTGCTACCCCCAGAAAAGCACATTGTGTTCCTGCAGAGAACCAAAGCAAGCTAACAGCAGCCAGTTTCATACTCACAAGAAGCCAAAAAGAGCAAAGCCTTCCACATGCATGAATATAACTACCAATGAATACAGCCTTCTTCATTCCAAATGGCAAATTAGTGTTTCAGCTTGTTTTAGCAGAAGTTTCTTTTTTTGTCCTGTGTCTTCTTTGTTTATTCCACAAGATAAAGTGAACAAAAAAAGTTCTGGAAACCCTTATTGTATAAATCGGACACATGATGTTCAGTCATGCGCTATGGAAAATATTTTCACTCCTGCATTGTGCCCTCTGGATACTTTCACTCATGCCTTCAGCACTCATGAGTATTCAGAGCTCACTCTGCAGAAGTGAAAACATTTTCCATATCACACTCCTGCCCATCATGTATCCCATATATACGTGTATATGTGTGTGTATATATATATATATATATATTCTTTGCATGAAACCTCGTTAATGTACCAGTTATGATAACTTAATGCCACAAAAGTAGGGAAATGTGGCATTAAGTTGTTCTACCCTAGTTTGCCACCCCCAAGCAGCAAAAGGAAAACATATTAGAGTTTTGGGTCTCCAGAGTCTTGGCAAATCAGTGGTGGGGTCTTCCTTGGGGTTATTAACTCTAATGCTCACTCTTCCCTTCAGCCCATAGCCTCCAGTTCAAAGCACAAGGTACCACTCCAGGCCAGTGCATCCTAGTGATACAGTCTTCAAAAGTAGGAAAATATGTCTCGTCACATATTACCAAGGTTTCCAGTGATGATAGTGACTGTAAATGAGTGACTGTCAAAACAGTAACTCATTTATAGTGCTATCTTGTTGGGCTACCCTGTAAGGGTAGTGACCCTATGTGACCGTGATGGTAGGGGGAGGGTGACCAAAAGGGGAGGGATAGGGAGGGGAAGGGGAGGGATATGGAAGAGGGTTTGTGTGTGGTAGTGTGCCTGCTGCAGTCAAGCTAGCCATGTGGTGTGGTGGTGAGGTTGGCTAGCTGCGATGCAGCAGATACTGAGTTTGGGCCTGTAGACTGGGGGAGAACATTTTGCTGCTGTGTTTTTTTGTGTATTTCAGAGTGTTGCCCTCTCCCCAACATGCACTCCCTAGAGTTGGTAATTCTTAATCAGGGGTGTGTGGGGAGTGAAGCCCCCAATGAAGGAGGGTGCGGGGGAGGCACAGGCATAAACACTTAGTTTACTTGCCAAATGTCTGTTCGCTGGCATGTGTATATCACCAATTTGCTTTTCGGTGATATACTCTCGCCATAACAGTGATTGCTATTTTGTGATTGCTGTTATGACATGAAACCCATTGCCAACACAATTTTTTGTAGCTTTTTTCATGCAGGGTGAGCTCTGTGTGAAGAAAGGAGATAATGTGTGATGTTATTTGCTCAGGGAATGGGGTGCACATTAGGGTTGACAACCCCAAGGAAGACCCCGCCACTGATTCTCCAAGATTCTGGAGACCACAAACCCTAATATTTTTTTCTTTATCTGCATGTGGTGTGGGGGTGGAGAGATAAGGGTTGGACACCCTAATGCCACATTTCCCTACTTCTGTGGCATTAAGGTACCCTAACTGGCGCATTAACAAAGTGTTTTGAAAATAATTTACTTTTCTTTTGAAATAGTGGAATCATATCCTCATTCATGTAGGTCCCTTTGGGCCAGTGTGAACAGGTGCAGATGTGCCATGGGAAAACTCTGTTTTGCCTTTAGAAGTGCACAGCCTGACACAATCACTCTTTACACATTCACTTTTTACACATTCAATCATTACTCATTCAATCTTCACACATTCACTTTTCATTTTTTTTATTTAATTTTGCCCCAAATTATCAAGATAGTCATGTTACATTTGCCTTTATAATGATAACATGTACAGCAGCATTTATAGAATATTGGCTTAAATGTAATTTTGCACCAGAAGTGCAAAAAGACATCTAGTCAAGGATTTAAAAAATGACACCTATCATGTTTATGAGGTGGCATGGAAAAATGGCTATGTTGATAGTTTGGAGTCAGAATATTGAACATTAGCAAAGTTATGAATAAACATTGAAATACTGTAATGTTCAGTCATAACCTGGGCATTTTACAATATTTGTACACCACATTTTCAACATAGTCTCCTTATTACCCCACCTCATGGATCAGGTAGGTGACATTTTCAAATTCCCATCAAAATGTCATCAGGCACCACTGAAACATCATTCTATGCCACAGATACAAAAACACATTTTGGTAAGGATTTAAAAAATGACAGCTGCCACGTTCATGAGGTGGTGTGAAAAAATGGCTATATTGAAAATTTGGGGTCAAAATGTTTTAAATTACTGAAGTTATGAGCGAGTGTAGAAAAATGTCAACGTATGCTCATAACTTTGTCATTGTTACATATCTGACCCCAAATTCTTAACACAGCCTCATTATGACCCTAACTCACCATGAACAATGGTGATGAAAAAGTTCAAATCCTGCCCAAAAGGCGATTTTCCCAAGTGAAGAAAAATTGCCTTTTGGACCTGATTTGCATAATTCCACCACCATTGGTCATGATGTGTGGTCTCAAAAAGGCCATGTTGAAAATGTGGAGTGAAAATATGCAAAAATGACATAGTTATGCATCAAAGTTCAAAACCACAATGAAATACATTGAGCCACACTTACCTTCATTTCTCATATCGCAGACACTGGTTCCAGCAGCAAGATATGTCTTTGTTGGAAAGTAGATCTACACCATGGGGCATGTTCAAGTGAGTGAGGGTGTGTGGGTGGTGTGGGGGGATGTGGGGTGAATGAGTGCTGAGTGGGAGGTTGGGGTGGCAGGGTCAGATCAGCGAGGGACATTTTTTTTTACAGATTTAAAAAGGGAAAAAAAGCCCCATTGAAGGACTATTTTCTTTATTATTGCTGAGATTCTGACACTGGGGATTTGGCACCCCAATGTTGAGCTACTCTTCAAGGAATGGGGGTGGGTGACCTGGAGAGGAAGGTGGTTCAGAGAAGCGGTACCAGGGGTGGGCACTCCAGTCTGCTTATGTATTACAAAAATAAACATTCTCAATGATGGGCAGGCAACCTGGAGGGGAAGGGTGAGAAAGAAGTGGTACTGAGGGTGGGCACCACAGTCCACTTAAAAGATAGACAGATAGAGAGATAGATAGATAGATAGATAGACAGACAGAGAGAGAAAGAGAGAGACAGACACAGACAGACAAAACAGGATTGGTGGCTCACTGCTCTCACTGCAGCCCACAGCATGACTTCCAGCTGTGGCTGCAGAGCTAAAGAAAGCCCCACTGTTCTCATACAGAGAATGTAGGTGAATGGCTCCTCTTGCAAAGTTTGGCACACAGTATTTTGGGGTGCCCAGAATAGGTATTTCTGGCAAGTTTTAAAAACAAAAAAACCCTGCAGAATTTAACAAAAATTTCAGACCAAAATTCAAAATCATCTGGGTGCTAGACAATAACAAAAAAACAGAAAAAAGACAGATTTTTCCTAAAAACACACTACAGTATATTGATCTCAGAATCTACACATCTGATCAGAATGACACTTGGCACACCAAGAGACTTTGACCCCCAGACTGCGGATGCAAAATTTCTTGCAAATCTGTTGAACAGGGGCAAAGGTATTAAAGTGCAAAGTTAAGGGATTTACATTAATCATCAATGCAGATACTGTAATTCCGTCTCAGCTCACCTTGGTACAAAAAATGAAAAAATATCATAAGGGAGAAGCTGGATCCAATCAAGCCTAAATACTGTATTCACAGATCGGATCAAAGAAGCTCACTCACCAAATATATTTCAAAACAGTTTTGTTAAGTATAAATATTTATGCAATAGGTGTGAGACCAAAAGCCATTGAATAAATCCATTTATTTCCACATATGTGGAATAAATCTAACCACCCTAGATTTATCCCACATATGTGGGATAAATGCAAACTGTCAATCAAAGCTTTTTTGTTCACTTTTTTGACAAACAAATGTGAATAACTTTAAAACGAAAAATGATAGCATAGTACTGTGAGCACGAAAAATGTTCTGGACAAAAATATCTACAAAATGAGTGGTGTTTCATTTATAGATACCTTTTAGTTTTTTATAATTAGCAAAAACAGCAAAAATCCTATTTTCTTTTCACTTTTCAGACAAACAAATATAAATAACTTTAAAATGAAAATGATAACATGGTACTATGAGCATGAAAAATGTTCAGCATAAAAATATCTACAAAATGAGTGGTGTTTCATTCAGAGATACCTTTAGTTTTTTCAAAATGAGCAAAAAACAGCATAAAATTCAGTTTTCTTTTCACTTTTTCGACAAACAAATGTGAATCACTTTAAAACTAAAAATGATAGCATGGTACTATGAGCACAAAAAATGTTCAGCATGAAAATATCTACAAAATGAGTGGCATTTCATTAATAAACACCTTTTAGTTTTTTTTTTATAATTAGCAAAAAACAGCATAAAATTAAATTTTTGTTTCACTTTTTCATCAAACAAATGTGAATAACTTTAAAACAAAAAAGGTAGCATGATACTGTCACCATGACATTTGTTCAGCAAGAAGTTCTCTACAAAATGAGTGGTGTTTCATTTAATAGCAACCACCCCGCTAGGCGGACATACACCAGGAAAGTTAACCAAAAGTCCCAGAAATTACCATTTAAAAAAAGAACATAAACAGTCAAAACCAAATGTTCCCACACTGATAAGAAGCATCCCTATTGCATAAATGAAATATACAATGGTGAGCTGTCAGATAAATGATTTATCTACACTTGTACTGTTTGACCTCGGACACCTCACTCGTGGCTTACGCCACTGCGTGAAGTTCCCCGAGGTCAAACAGCACTTGTGTAGATAAATCATTTATCTGACAGCTCACCATTGTATATCCCATATTTCTCCACCAGAAATCACTCCAACATTTCAGGTTACTCCTTCATCAGGGAAAACTGGCCCACATGTACATCTAAAATAAAAATGATTATTTACATAACTAAATAATATAGTAATATTTAAAATAAATGAATTTAAATACATTAGCCAACAAAAGCTGCCTGCACTTATTTATGTGAATAGGCTGAGATGAAATTGAATTTTAATTAATTCTTTCTGAAATGTTTTTACTATGTGTAAATAAATAATATGGAATAAGATACCTCATATACACAATGCATAAAGAATTCCCAAATAAATTCTCATCTTACATAGTGACAGCAGCAAAATAAATGCAGCATATCCCTTTAAATATGCTGCAGAGCAAAAAATCTTTACTACACCATTTTTATATTTATTATCGTATCCTTGTAGTGCTTTCATACATTCTGTTTCATAATGCTGGCTAAATACAGCCTATTCTGTTATTTCAAACCCACACTGAAACTCTAAGGATTTATATTATATTTTGTTGATGCATTTCTATTGACAATAGCAAAATGAATGCAGCATATCCTTTTAAATAAGTTGCAGAGCAAAAAAATCTTTACTGCACTTTTTTTTTATATTTCTTACTGTATTCCTGATGCACAGAATTAGTTAGTTGCCATATTGGTCATTGTAAGAACAGATCCAGAAATAAATGGTATGATACCTTTTATTGGACAAACATAGATGTAACAAAAGAAAACAGTGACTAATTTTTCAGACCAACCAAGTCCTTCCTCTGAAGGTTACTGTATTCTTGTAATGCTTTCATATATTCTATTTCATAGCATTGGCCAAATATAGCCTATTCTGTTATTTAAAACCCACATGGAAAAAACAAGAATTTGTGTCCTAGGTTCAACCATAAATGTGTCAGATATTTAACATTACTATCATTCATGATTTTTACTGATATAAAACAAGTGCTACAAGGCTCAATACATTACTGTAGAAACATATTTCAAATAACAACTAAATGCATCAGAGTGTGATTCATTCATTTACCCAGGTATTTTACTGATAACTGAACCATTGCAAACACTTACTGTTTTATCATTTTAAGTTAATTTTCTAATGCAAGAGACCATGTCTTGACCCTTTAATTCCTATATATCTTGAATCTTAAACACAGAGCAGGATGACCTCCCACAGAATAATGGGGAGGGGGTGCCTAAAGAGATCCCTATATGACTGGAGTCCAATCAATGTCATCATTTAGTCCATACTTTGGATTTGTTGACTCAAATCTACCAATGTAATATGCTTCTCTAAAAAGCATTTTTTTATCAGAATTACCACCCCTTTTATCTTTCCTATCTTTTTCAATACCAAAAAAGCATAATGAAGGTAACTGGTCACCCACTGTTAAAAAATACTTCGCAATTGGGGATGTTAAGTCCCCCTGCCTAATGTATCTCTTGTGTTCCCCTATACATAGTTTCAGTGATCTAGAAATTTTGCCCACATAAACCCTATCACAAGGACATTTAATCAAATATACTACCCCCATGGTTTGACAATTAATGAAGTCCCGAATCTCTGTATCCTCCCCTTTAGCCAAGTTAAGTTTCTTTACTTTATATGTGTTGTTACAGTTATTACAGTGACTACATTAAAAATTTGCTTCCACATCAGTGTTAGCTGGAAAATTGCCATCAGATTCTTTTTTTAGGAATTATGTGGTCTGTATGTGAAATCCCATCTCCTATGGATCTACATTTCCTTGCTATCACAATTGTGGGGGTTAATAAAAGTATTATCCCCAGTTGGTATAGCCTTCAAAATATGCCAGTGTTTCACAATAATACTTTTAATCTGATAAAAACAATCAGAATAGGGTGTACTAAAAAGGATCACATTCAGCTTTTCATCTCCCTTTCTTCCTGTTATAAGTATGTCTTCCCTAGAAGTGCCTTCCACTCTGGTTTCTGCCTCCAATAAAATCTCTCTTTTGTATAGGTGAAGAGATTGCAAAGGGATCTGGGGAAATAGAGGAGTGATCTGAAGTGTGGAAGCTGGGTTTCAATGCCAAAAAGTGCAAAGTAATCCACCTGGGGAATGGAAACTCGGGAGCTGTGTATAAGATGGGGGAGGTAGTGACAGTCACCAAGCAAGAAAGTTACTGGGGGTAATCATATCTGATGATCTTAAGGTAGCAGGCAGTGTGACAAGGCAGTAAGCAAGGCTAGGGGGATGCTAGGGTGCATAGGGCAGGGGATTTCTGTCAGGACAAGGGAGGATGTGATGCCATCATATTGCTCACTAGTAACACCCCACCTAGGGTACTATGTCCAGTTCTGGAGGCCACACCTCTGCAAGAACACTGATGGGGGGAAGCAGTCCAGAGAAGGGCTACCAGAATGGTGCAGGGGTTTCACAAGAAGTCATTAGATAGAACCTGTGGGATCTCAACATGTACTCCCTGAAGGAGAGTAGAGCAAGAGGGGACATGATTAAGACCTATAAGACCTCACAGCTATGTTCCCCCTAAGGTATGCTCTTGTGCCGCCATGCATCGGCCCTCTAGAAGCCACACACTGCTGAAGAAACAGCGCACATGCACAAAAAATGGCACATCACTCAACACAATACGCATATTGAAACAGGGCTGCAGGGCACACTGAAAGACAATGATTAAGCCAGGTGCCCCTCCCCACGTGCTGGCACACCAAAATGAAACAGATCAAAGGATGTACTCCCCCACACACACATTCAAATTGCAATCCTATTCCTGACTGGAATGTAACCACCACCACCTCCACACAACACATTTGCAATTGTGATACTGGAATGTAACCAAAAAAGCCCTGCTCCTACCCCTGTAAGTTATCCCCCACTCCCAACCTCCTATCCTCTCCAGCCACTGAGAAATAACTTTCAAAAATTGGAAGAGTCCTCCTGTGCAAAGAAAAGTGTACTTTGCCTGCCAGCTCCAATATAAAGTCCTTTTAATTTAAGACAGAGTTGGGCAAGCCATTTACAAATACTGGGTCTTGCAGCTGTAAGGGGTTACAGGGGGAAAGAACCCTCCCACTGTGCAGCCAAAAACATCTATGTTGAGATCCTTTCCCCATCAGTGTTTAAAGAAGGATCTGGCAGCCAAACTGGGTGATTGGGGAATAAGGAAATGCTTGGTGATTGGGGAATGGGAAAGTAATCATTCATGGATCACACAGTTCTGCAGCAAGCTGCATGGGCTTCACTCCTCCTTGTCCAACTTTGCTGCTGTTCCCCAACCAACTAAACCTTTCTTTAACCATCCGCTGCTACCAGCAATCATACTGCTTGTATGTAAAGCTTTACATGACTTTAACAGTACGATCAGTGGTAGCACCCAATGTCTTCTCCTAAACTTTCTCATCAGCTTGACCTTTCTCAACAACTGCACCTTTCTTTTATAAGATCGTAGTTGGATTCAGACAGTCTTGTAGTACATGATACAATACAATACTCAATGTCTGCTCCTGTAAAATCAGTGGTAGCTGCCAGTGCCAGTTCTCAGCCTGCCCAATGTAGCCTGCCCTTGCGAAGGTTGCAAAACCTAAGGACACCTTTCTTTAATGTTACTTCTATTTTTTTATATAAAGGAATTGTGCAGTCAAGGATGTCACTTGGGGCCAGGGGCATGGTGGCATGATCTCCACCCGAGAAGATGCCCTTTTGTTTGCTGCAGCCTTGGAGGTAGTAGCAGTTTTGGGAGCATTGTCTCTGCTCAGTATGCTGGCTGGACCAAGCCTCTACTGGCCCGACCGACCAGTTACAGCTTTTATTGAATATTTCCCCCTTCTTGCACAGTCATGAAGTCATGTTAAATGTAAGGAACCTCTGCTTCTCCAATAGCAGTGATAACATGAGGCATACTATGTTGTACAATGGGAGTGTGATGTGTGATACCACCAGCAGGGAGCCCTGAAAAGAAAAAAACCAAAAATAACAGTCAATTGTTAGTGAGTCAGGCCATCAAAGTTTCAAACAATGCTTTCTTGTAAATTAGTTTTTCTTCATGTTTAGTAAATTACTTGTTTGTAAGCCCTGCTTGGGGGTGGGGGGTGCACTGTCTCAGCTGTGACATCACACACACAGACTGCTGGAAGTGCCAGCCAAATCACAAAATTCCTCTTCAGTTTAAATCTTCCTTCTGGCACCAAAAACTTGCCAGACACACTGGCACCAGTTAGACGGTTATACTAAGGGGGACCATGGCTACTGGGGTCTATAAACCTGGCTACAGAGGACAGAGAACACAAACTGATTGCACTCCATTCAGTGAAACTGCACTGGGACATTGCTGGACTCTCCTTACTGGAAGAAAATGTACTGCACTTAGATATCTGCAGGAGCTGTCTCCAGGAGGTAAAGGTAAGACTTAAAATATTTTTGTTTTTAGGATTTTGCAAATTGTAAGCCAGGGGCTGGGTTTTTTTCAGTTGCTTGCCTACTTGCAATGTCTAATGGTGTTATGTTTTAAATTTCCTGAATAAAGCTTTTTGTATGATATCCAGCAGGGGAGTACGTTATTTGCTGGCTTACATGTTGAACTTTATCTCTCATACCCTCCGAGAACAGTGGAGCTGTATGGAGTGTTTGAACTTTAGTAAATGGTGCCTTCTCTGGGAGAATTTTCTGTACATAATTTAACATTTTTGTTGGTGGTTGCTGCAGCTAGGAGGAAGTTCTTTTAAATCAGGCATTGCTGAAAATTTTGTTAAAAGGATCCTTATCTCTGGCTAATTGGTATATATATTACTCGATGCATAGGCTACACCATTTCAAACAATGGCAAGGATTGCAGAGTTCTAACATGGAGTTTGGTATTGGTCTTGTGATTGCTTGTGACTTGCCTCTCTTGTAGTAACTTAGTTACCACTAGGCCTGCTTCAGCTTTTGGTTTACAATGAATGTAATTTAAAGATCATGTGCAACGGTTTTTGCAAATTTTTAATAAAAGCTTTAAAAGCTGAAATTCAAGTCCTTGTGTCATGATTAATGTTTCCTGAAAATTTCATGCTGTTTGGATTTGTGGTTTTCTTTAAATCAGCATTTGTTAACTTGCTCTACAGTGGCTAAAAACAGTGAGGAGTTATTTCTGTCCTCTCAGTCAAACTTGGAGTGCGATGACATCATTTTGGAGTAGCCTGCTGTTTCAGATTCCCAATCAGAGCAGCACTCTGTAGAGTTTATGGTTTGCTGAGCTCTCCAGGTTCCTCACAAACCCAGTCTCTGGTTTGTGTTTAGATAGATCAGCTTAATATATATCATTCTCTTCCTTTACAAAGCTGATCATTTCAGTTCCAATACTGAACTGTAGTAGTGGAAATCTTTTTCTGTGAGAAATCAGCCTGCCTGTATCACAGCTCTGTTCTTTCTAATTGAACCTCAATTTTTTTCTAACTATATGACACAGGGCTGTTCAATGAATATAAAATAAATCTAAATTTTGTTCATTCACAGAAACAGTTTGTCTTTGATGTAACTTTCATAAATACAATAATGTAAAAACATTTTTTTCATGTCAGATTGACAAACAGGTGCTTGTCACACTCTGCTACAGTATTTCAAGCACATGTACTGTCAGAACTCACAAATGTAAGCTCTTTGGTGGTTTCTGTGTGAAAATACATCATGTACATGTACAACTAGAACCACTATGAGGCATCCTGATGCACTGTGTCTCTGCCCCACAGTTGAGGCAGCTGCAGTCTACTGCCACCAGTCCCCTGCCCCACAAGCCCCCTGCCTTCTGCACCAGATTCGAGGCTGCTGCACCCTGCTGCCCACTGTCTTTTCCCACACCGTCATGGATTGTGCACCCTGCTGCCTCCATCCCCTGCCTAAAGAATCAGGACTACTGCATGCTGCTGCTCCCTGCCCAAGCAATTGGGGTTGCTGCACCCTGCTGCCCTATCTCCCCCACCTTCACAGTTAGGGAAGCTGCACCTGTTACCCCCTGTTCCTGTCTCCACAGTCAAGGTCGCTGTGCTGCACTAGGCCCTAAAGTGCCATGATCTCTGCCTCCATGGGCAGGGCTGCTGCGCCACATGTACCCCATCTCACAGTCAGGGCTGCTGTACCCTGATGCCCCATGTGTCCTGCCCCACAGTCGAGGCTTCTGCACCATGCTGTCTTCTATCACCTATCACCACAGACAGGGCTGCTACACCCTGCTCCTTTCTATACAGTTGTGGTTGCTGTGGTCTGCTGAGCCCTAGAGCCCCATGCCTCTACAGTTAGGGCTGCTGCAGCATGCCGCCACCTGCCACAAGATTCAGGGCATTAGCTTCACCTTGTTGCATACCTCCACAGTTGAGGCAGTTGGACCCTGCTGTCCCCCTGCCACCAGAGTCAAATCCTTTGCTACACTTTGCTGAGGCAGGAACAGGGGGCAACATGTGCAGTATTCCTGACTGTGAGGGAGGGAGACAGAGAGAGGGTAGCAGGGTGCAGCAACCCCAACTGTTTGGGAAGGGTGCAGCACAAGAGCAAGGGCATTTGTTGCACCCTGTCCCCTGCCTGTGGAGGCAAGGGGCTGTGTGGTGTAGCAGGACACAATGGTGGCAGGGGACAAAGGACAGCATGGTGCAGAAGCCTTGACTGTGGGGCAGGACACAGGTGGGCATCAGGATACAGCAGCCCTAACAGTGGTACAGGGAGTACATTGTGCAGCAGCCCAGTACATTTGGAGCAATGGAAGTGTGCAGTAGGACTCAGCAGCCCCAAATGTGGATGCAGGCAGCATGAGACTCTAGGGTGTAGCACAGCACAGCACAGCAGCCCTGACTGTGGAGACAGGGACAGGGGCAACAGGGTGCCATGGCCCTGACTGTGAGCGTGGGGACAGAGGGCAGCAGGGTGTAGCAGCCCTGAATGTTTGGGCAGAAGATAGGTGTGGCATCAGGATACGGAAGCTCAAACTGTCGGACAAGGTGCAGTAGTCATGCCTGTCTGGGACAAGGGATGAGGGCAGCAGGGTATAGCAAAGAATCTGACTCTGGTGGCAGGGGACAACTGCCTGAACTGTGGAAGCATGCAACAGGGCACAGAAAATGCCCTGCACCTTGTGGCAAGTGGCAGCATGGTGCAGCAGTCCAAACTGCAGTGGCATGGGAAACTAGAGCACAGCAGGCCATGGCAACCCCAACTGTGTAAAAAGGAACAGGGTGCAGCAGCCCTATCTCTGGTGACAAAGGATAGAGGACAGCATGATGCAGAAGTCTCGACTGTGGTGCAGAACACATGGCACAACAGGGTACAGCATCCCTGACTATGAGATGGAGTACAGATGGTGTAGCAGCCCTGCCCATTTGGGGCAATGGAAGTAAATAGCAGGATGTAGCAAAAGCCTCACCTCTGGTGGCTAGGGCAGCATGGTACAGCAGCCTCAGCTGTGGAGGCAGGGGACCTGGCACACTAGGGCTTAGCACGGCACAGCAGCCCTAACTGTGGAGACAGGAACAGGGGTCAACAGGTGCCGCTTCCCTAACTGTGAGGGAGGGAGAGAGAGCAGCAGGGTGCGTCATCCCCAACTGTTTGAGCAGGGGGTGGCAGAGTGCAGCAGCCCTGATTCTTTAGGCAGGGGATGGAGGCAGCAGGATGCACAATCCCTGACTGTGTGGGAGAAGACAGTAGGCAGCAGGGTGAAGCAGTCTCGCATGTAGAGCAGAAGGCAGGGGGCTTGTGGGGCAGGGACAGGTGGCAGTGGACTGCAGCTGCCTCAATTGTGGGGCAGAGACACGGTGCATCGGGATGCCACATAATGTTTCTAGTTCTACACGTACATGATATATTTTCACACAGAAATCACCAAAGAACTGAAATTTGTGAGTTCAGACAGGTGCCTGTCACACTCTGCTACAGTATTTCAAGCACATGTACTGTTTGTCAATCTGACATAAAAAAATGATCTTACATGAACATATTTATGAAAGTTACATCAAAGACAAACTGTTTCTGTGAATGAACAAAATTTAGATTTATTTTATATTCATTAAACAGCCCTGTGCTATATAGTTAGAAAACAAATCAGATTTTTGATCAGAAAGAACTGAAAGCTGTGATACAGACAAGCTGATTTCTCACAGAGAAAGATTTCCTCTACTTCAATTCTGCGTTGAAACTGAAATGATCAGCTTTTTATCAGAAGATAATGATATGTTTTAAGCTGATCTATCTAATCACAAACCAGAGACTGGTTTTGTAAGAAACTTGGAGAGCTCAGCAAACCATTAACTCTACAAAGTACTGCTCTGATTGGGAATCTGAAACAGTAAGCTACTCCAAAATTATGTCATCGCACTCCAAGTTTGACTGAGAGGACAGAAATAACTCCACTGTTTTCAGCCCCTGTAGAGCAAATTAACAAATGCTGATTTAAAGAAAACCACAAAATCAAACAGCATGAAATTTTCAGGAAACTCTAATCATGACACAGGAACTTGAATGTCAACTTTTCAAGCTTTTATAAAAAATAAGTAAAAACCGTTGCACATGATCTTTAAATGAAATGCCATTATGGTAAAAGGTGATTTGTTAGGTGGAGGATTTAGGGGTGTAACAACAACAACAACAAAAAGGTAGCATTCGGGTAAGCATAGGGAATTGAAAAGATGTGTGTATGTGTTATAAGTGGTCCCTAAAATCAACATAATAAGACAATTTAAGGAAGCATTTCCAGTGTTGGTGGTGGACTTGTGTGCTAAACAGAAAAAGGCAGTATGTTGCAAGGCAATTTAGTAGGTAGAACATCTGGTAATGTAACGACAAAAAAAAAAACTGGAGACCAGCCAATGAAATTATTTAGATTATCTTCTCAGGTATCGTACAGCCAAAATATCTTTTTTTTTTTATCTTATTTGCTTAAGTAAACAATAATACCCAACAGGGTGAGTGGTATTGGGCTATATTGGACAGTCCAGGGGTGTACTGAGGCCCTTATAGCCCCTGGAAGGTCTGGTATAGTCCATACCGCCCACCCTGGGGGGTATTATTGCACTTAGAAAATGGACGCTGTTAAAAAAAAAAGAAAGAGTTAAAAACTTGTTAATAAATAGTTTAAGATTAGTTTTGTAATAAAATAGTTCCTCTGCCTAAATAAGCTGGTTGTGTGTATTTACAGCCTCCCACAGTAGTCTGTTTATAACACCCCCCCCCCCAACAATGTAGAGTGTGGTTCATTTTGTTTATATTTATTTATTTCAATCTTGGAATAAACTTTTGAGTCATAGACTCATTTACGGAGGCTCCATGTCATGACAAGTAAGAGAACAGTAAAATAATTATACATACAGTTAAAATAGCAGTGAAAGAACAGACTAAGTTAATCACGTGAGCTAATTAAGATAAGCAAACAGGCTTGTACAAACTTGTAGCAAAAAGTATTAAAGTAGCCAGACCTGTTCAAATAAGAGCAGGTCTATTGTCAAAGTGCAGACACAATTTAGGCCACATGGAGTGTAGCCAGGATAAATGAAGTGCTACTTTTGGTACAGCTTGTTACAGGATATGGATTTCAGGTGGAACATAGGGTCCTACAGGTCAAAGTTGGAGGATGGTAAGGCAGGGGGTGGTTAGGAAAAAGGGCAGAGATAGAGGAAGAGGAAGAGAGAGGAGTGTGGTGGCAGGGAGGGGGAGTAAACCATAATGGGAATGTGGAAAGTATGGAAGAATGGAGTACGTACTGAAACTAATAGCAGCAGGGCCAGTTTACTCACCGGTTCAGAAGAGGCCAGAGAGGTACTGTAAAGGCAGTGGGAGTGTCGTGATTAGAGGGAGAGTGGAGATGAACTTAAAGGAAGAATGGAATGAGGAAGAAGGAGGAAAAGGGGATAAGGAGAGACAGAAAGGAGAGGGTCAAGGCAATAGAGAAAGGGAGGTAGCTAAGAGTCACAGTCGCAGGCACTGGCTACAGTTAGTGCAGCTCGGAGCTTTGTTTTAAATAGACCAAGTTTGGTTTCCGAAAGTAGTTTTTCACTGAGAGAGCTGAGCCAGATTGGTGCACAATATTCAAAGGACCTTTGTCCTTGAGAGGTTCTTTGGAAATGAACTTTCAGGGTTTGCTCGTTATGGTCCCAATGTACCTGGACATGATAAGACTGAGTACTGATTTTTTTGGCAAGTAGGCATGTCTGATACAGAATGCAGCAATCTAGGTTAAGCCAGTTACTTTGGGTGTACAGCTCGCATGTGTGGGTTAGGTGGTGCACATCCAGCACTAGAGACAAAAGAAAAACAGCTCGTTACCCACGATAGAGGGTGCACAGTAAAAACGGTAAAGCAAAGCAAACAATTACCAGCACTCCTCAGGGAACTTCCAATAGCAATACTTTTATTGAATTGAAAAAATACAGGCTGCCATAAGCACAACAGCAGTTGTGTAGTATCTCTACCGGTTTTGCACGTCCTTGTGCTTCATCAGGAGGTAGGGACCAATCATATTGCACATCTTAAATACACACAATTCTTAAAGGTATAAGGTGCTCAATAACATAAAGTGCTGACCATTTCAACTAAAGTGCATAGTGCCAAAGTGCACAATTATATCATTCCCCATATACAAAAATAACTACACCTATGTACATATGATAAGAAAAAAGGTATTAAAAACAACATATTTCTTTTAGCAGCACTGGGGAGGAAGACAGTAAAGTTCGGGAGGGGGGAGAAAATGTTTGTTCATAAACAGCAGTAATGCAAGTAATGTAAATAATATAACCACTATATAAATCATTATAAATGCAAGAAACATCCATATTCAGAAATCATGCACATGTCTTTTACATAAAGAACTTATTAGTAAGAGAATTGCAAACCCAAACTTCTGAGTGTGTCAGTTCTCAGCTTGCTGACTCCTGGTGCTTAAGGTACCATGGAAAAAGTTTTTCATGCCCCTATAAAGGAAAAGGAAAGAATAAACAGTGTGAGAACCAATTAGTACTAGCATTAAAGCTGTATACATAACTGCAAATATATACACACATAAGTGAGCAATGTTACTTCGGTATTTAGTGTCATTTCACTAATATGCACTACAGCCTACTTTCTTTTCTTTCTGATGCAATGCAGTAGGTCTATACGGTCATTCAGACCCAGTGGCTCCATGGCCCCCAATATGTAGATCCAAAATGATTCTCTATACAGCAATTTGTCCTCTATGCTGCCACCCCAGGTCCCAATTTAACCTTTTCAACAGCACAGTATCTGAATTCATGTTTGCTAGTGCTGTTGGTTTTGACATGTTTTGCCAGTGCATTCTTCATGTCACCCCCTAGAATGGCTTGCTGGTGTTCACCTATTCTTTGTTTGAATGGTCTCGAAGTTTTTCCTAAATAAAAGCATCCACATATATAGGTAGCCAGACATACAACATTGCCAGTGGTGCAATTGAAAAAATCATGTACCTTATATGTCCTGTTGCTATTGCATGTATTGAACGATTTTGTTCTCGGAATAAGTTGGCAGAATTTACAGTTGCCACAAGGGAAATTTCCATGGGGCAAAGGAGGCAGCCAGTTACCAGAATTTTCATTTTCTGTTACATTTCTAGCTTGGTAAATGTGGACCAACCGATCTTTAATATTCCTACCTCTCCTATATACCTTTCAAGGATGCTCTACGGTGTATTCTCTTTGGAGAGGTTCATTCTCCAGAATGTGCCAGTTCCGATTAATGATCTGATTAATCTTACCTGAGTGTCTTGTGAAATTACTAATAAACCGCATCCTGTTTCCTGAATTACTAGGGGGTCTCCCCTGTATTAAGGTCTCCCTTGAGGTGGTAAGTACCTCCTCAAACACTGTTTGTACCAAGTCAGTGCTATAACCCCTGTCACAAAAGCATGCGCACATTTTGGTACCCAGTGCTATGTAGTCTGCATCCTGAGTACAGTTTATACGGACTCTCATCAGTTGAGCTTTGAGTATATTGTCCACCAGGTGTCTCGGGTGGCAGCTTGATGAGAGAATTTCAATCAGTCTCTTTCCTATAGAGACTGGTATGCAGAGACCCATCCAATTGCTTCATAACTTTCAGATCCAAAAAGGAAACAGACTCAAGGCTCTGCTGTACTGAAAATTTCAAATTTGTGTTGCTCTTTTCTAAGTACTATACAAAATCATCCAACTCACTCAGTGTGCCCTTCCAGACCATAAATATATCATCCATAAAGCAACGCCAGATAGCAATCCTACTGTAGAAAGGATTGATCTCTGTGTCACAGACTGTTGTTTTCTCCCACATGCTCAAATAAAGGTTGGCATAGTTGGGGGCAAAAGTTGCTCCAATTGCCGTCCCCTTGATCTGTAGAAAATGCTCACCCTGAAACATAAAACAGTTTTTGGTAAGGACATGTTCTGTACTTTCTAACAAGAAATGTTTTGGCAGCCTGTATTTTATCGATTCAATAAAAGCATTTCTATTGGAAGTTCCCTGAGGAGTGCTGGTAATTGTTTGCTTTGCTTTGCCATTCTTACTGTGCACCCTCTATCACGGGTAATGAACTTTTTTGCTTTTGTCTCTATTGCTTTGTACGTGCTCACCACGGGGAAATTTGGCCGACTACAGTAAATACCTGATTCGGGCATGCCAGGACTGTACAACACGGAGCAGCCTGGGATACCTCTGGGTCGGGGACACTTAGTGTTATAGACAGCCATTTCATGGAGGTGCCAGAGAAAGCTGCCCATTACTGAAACAGTTTTTTTGAGCTATGTCTACACCAGGATTAGGAGACATTAGCTTGAGAGCAACAGCAGATTCGTTTTCGACCAGAGTTTTCATAGCAGCTGGGGAGGCAGATCTTTTTACAGGAACAGACAGTGGAATCATTCCTACAGAGGAAGTATGATGACCAAACAACACACAGCAGGTACCTTCAGACATTAAAACAGCATTTATAGCTTTGGAGCATGCAATCATTAGGGACAGGTGTCACTATTGGGGGAAGGTCACCCTACACGCATATCTGAAGGTAGACTGCTCACCGAGAGGCCTGAGGGTAATTAAGAACCCCGGATATGGGTGGGATAGGAAAACCTTTATTCAGGATTGGAGATAGTCACAGCAGATAGGGACTGATTCCTTTATGCACACAATAATTCAAGACTATGAGTCCCAACAAGAGGGGGTAAGTGCTGACATTAAAAATAAGGAAACAGTTGTCTGGCAATATAAGGACTCCCCCTGACTTTGCAGCCTTTGATAAAACATTAATGGATAACGTGCAGAGGTCTGACAACAAAATAAAGAAGGATACGCTTTTTAAATTTGAACGAGACCGCAAGGACTACCTTTTCGACAGAGTTTTCAACTGGAAAAAGAAACAAGGAGGACAGCACAGATATAAACAACAATGGTGGGGCAACAGAGGGAACAGTGCATATCCCACCAAGCCACGTGACCAGACCCCCAAATCTATACTCCAGAATTGCAACAACTCCCCTACCCATACAATCAATAGTGAGTCAGAACCAGAGGATCCTTTTTTATATGATGTTCATCAACATCCACCTCCGGGACAGTGGAGTATCCAATTCCAGGTCCAGGAATACCAATTCAATCGAGGGAGAGGCTGAGGACACAGGAACCAGCACGGCAAACGAGACCTACGTGACATGGAGGAAGAAAACATAGGAGGCAGAGTGCGGGGCAGGACGTGACAAGAACCACCCCAGAACCCATTGTAGTGAACATTTCAGATACCATCCTGACTGACCAACTACTGCAACTTCTCCAAAAGGGATTACGTTTTGTCACCCCACAGGACAGTAACCCCTTTGAACTTTATGTGGATTTACACCACCTAACACAAGATTTAAATCTGAAAGTGCATTTCTCATGGGCAGATATGTGTCGTGGAACTAAGACTGCCCCAAACACCGATACCACATAGGAGACCACAGGAGATGGTGAGGTAAGAACTTTCCGCTGTCCATTCAAATATATACCTCCATACAATGAAGTGGTTAAGACTTTTGAATAGGCTTGTGAGAGACAATTTAACATTATGTTTGAACATAATGACAGAGCTAAATATATTAACATTAACAAAGAGGAAGCAGTAGCTTTACAAGAACTTGAACAGACTAAGGACTTGGTGATACAACTTGCAGGCAAGGGTAGGTCTATTGTAGTAATGTCTACTAAACAATACACAGATGAAGTATATAGACAGCTGAATGATGTGACATTTTATCGCAAACTGAAGCATGACCAGTATTAGAATACAAACGGGAGTTCGACATGTTCTTACTTGACTCCATGGCTATGGGTAACATCACACACAAGGAGATGGAATATCTTACAGTTAACAGCCCTGTGCGGGCAAGTATATACTGTACATACTCCCCAAGATTCACAAGAGTCAAATAAATCCCCCTGGTAGGCCCATCGTAGCAGGCATTGGTTCCCTAACTGAGCCCCTGTCCATGTATGTGGATGCCTATATTAAACAGTATGTTAGTATCTGCCATCCAACTTTAAAGACACCACACAAATGCTTGAGATCTTGGGGGATATTGAAATTGAACAGGGGTGTTATCTTGTCTCTATGGACATCACAGCACTTTATACCAACATCCCCCATGGAGGGGAAGGGGCGGGATGCCCTGGAGTATTGGCTAAATCAGGACCCCAATGTGAATGAGCAGAAAAAAGATTTCTTGTTAGAAAGTACAGAACATGTCCTTTAAAAAAAACTGTTTTATGTTTCAGGGTGAACATTTACACAGATCAAGGGGATGGCAATGGGAGCAACTTTTGCCCCCAACTATGCCAACCTTTATTTGAGCATGTGGGAGAAAACAACAGTCTGTGACACAGAGATCAATCCTTTCTACAGTAGGATTGCTATCTGGCGTTGCTTTATAGATGATATATTTATGGTCTGGAAGGGCACACTGAGTGAGTTGGATGATTTTGTATAGTACTTAGAAAAGAGCAACACAAATTTAAAATTTTCAGTACAGCAGAGCCTTGAGTCTGTTTCGTTTTTGGATCTGAAAGTTATGAAGCAATTGGATGGGTCTCTGCATACCAGTCTCTATAGGAAAAAGACTGATTGAAATTCTCTCATCCAGCTGCCACCCGAGACACATGGTGGACAATATACCCAAAGCCCAACTGATGAGAGTCCGTATAAACTGTACTCAGGATGCAGACTACATAGCACTGGGTACCAAAATGTGTGCATGCTTTTGTGACAGGGGTTATAACACTGACTTGGTACAAGCAGCGTTTGAGGAGGTACTTACCACCTCAAGGGAGACCCTAATGCAGGGGAGACCCCCTAGTAATTCAGGAAACAGGATGCGGTTTATTAGTAATTTCACAAGACACTCAGGTAAGATTAATCAGATCATTAATCGGAACTGACACATTCTGGAGAATGAACCTCTCCGAAGAGAATACACTGTAGAGCATCCTTGAAAGGTATATAGGAGAGGTAGGAGTATTAAAGATCAGTTGGTCCACAATTATCAAGCTAGAAATGTAACAGAAAATGAAAATTCTGGTAACTGGCTGCCTCCTTTGCCCCATGGAAACTTCCCTTGTGGTAACTGTAAATTCTGCCAACTTATTCTGAGAACAAAAACTTTCAATACATACAATAGCAACAGAACATATAAGGTACATGATTTTTTCAATTGCACCACTGGCAATGTTGTATGTCTGGCTACCTGTATATGTGGATGCTTTTATTTAGGAAAAACTTCGAGACCATTCAAACAAAGAATAGATGAACACCAGCAAGCCATTCTAGGGGGGTGACATAAAGAATGCACTGGCAAAACATGTCAAAACCAACAGCACTAGCAAACATGAATTCAGATACTGTGCTGTTAAAAAGGTTAAATTGGGACATGGGGTGGCAGCATAGAGGACAAATTGCTGTATAGAGAATCATTTTGGATCTACATATTGGGGGCCATGGAGCCACTGGGCCTGAATGACTATATAGACCTACTGCATTGCATCAGAAAGAAAAGAAAGTAGGCTGTAGTGCATATTAGTGAAATGACACTAAATACCGAAGTAACATTGCTCACTTATGTGTGTATATATTTGCTGTTATGTATACAGCTTTAATGTTAGTACTAATTGGTTCGCACACTGTTTATTCTTTACTTTTGCTTTATAGGGGCATGAAAAACTTTTTCCTTGGTACCTTAAGCACCAGGAGTCAGCAAGCTGAGAACTGACACACTCAAAAGTTTGGATTTGCAATTCTCTTACTAGTAAGTTGTTTATGTAAAAGACATATGCATGATTTCTGAATACGGATGTTTCTTGCATTTATAATGATTTATACTGTATAGTGGTTATATTATTTACATTACTTACATTGCTGCTATTTATGAACAAACATTTTCTCCCCTTCCCCAACTTTACTGTCTTCCTCCTCAGTGCTGCTAAAACAAATATGTTGTTTTTAATTATTTTTTTTCTTATCATATGTACATAGGTGTAGTTATTTTGATATATGGGGAATGATATAATTGTGCACTTTGACACTATGCTGTTTAGTTGAAATGGTCAGCACTTTATGTTATTGAGCACCTTATACCTTTAAGAATTGTGTGTATTTAAGTTGTGCAATATGATTGGTCCTTATCTCCTGATGATGCACAAGGACATGCAAAACCGATAGAGGTACTACACGACTGCTGTTGCGCTTATGGCGACCTGTATTTTATTGATTCAATAAAAGTATTGCTATTGGAAGTTTCCTGATGAGTGCTGGTAATTGTTTGCTTTGCACACCCAACACTAGCCTGCAGGCTTTTTTGAGGGTTGTTTTAAGTCTCTTAAGAGCCGTAGGAGTTGCAACACCATGTACCACCAGGCCATATTCAATGACTGATAGCACAGAGCTAGACACTGCTATTTTTAGGGCATCACTCGTAAAGCAGTGCTTGTTTCTATAGAGTAGTTCCAGCTTACCATTTGCCATTTTTGCAACTTGGTTGATATGACTGGAGTAGGACAGGGCACTATCTAATGTTACAGCCAGATATTTAAAGTGGTTTACCATCTCTAGGGAGAAATTTTGGTTGTTGACAACCTGCATTTGGTAGTTCCTATGTTCATTGTGGTTGGAAGCAAAAATAATAGGTTTTGTTTTTTTATAGTTTAGGAGTAGCTTTGAGTCCGAGAACCATTTCTCAAACTTGGAGAAGTTAGTCTGCATCTGGTGTTCCAGCTCGGTAGGGCCTGAGTGGCACGAATAAAGCACAGTGTCATCTGCATAGATCAGCACTTGGTCACTGACAGCTAAGGGGAGTTGGTTAATAAAAAGACTAAAAAAACAAGGGTCCAAGGATGGACCACTGGGGCACACCCATAGAGACACACTGGATATCAGAGCAGGCATCACCAATTTTGACATTTTGTACTCTCCCTTTGGAGGTAGCTATGGAACCAGGTCACTGGATCAGGGGAGAGACCTGTAGTAGACAACTAACAGAGGAGCAGCTCATGATTAACTGTCTCGAATGCCTTGGTGAGTTCTATATACATAGGCCCCACCAAGAGCCCCTGATCAAGAGTGCAATGGATGTAACCAGTGAATTCCACAAGTTCGGTAGAGGAACTATGCTATTTTCAGAAACCGTGCTGTTGTCGGCATTGCAGATAATGTTTGTCAAAGTATTTGACTAGTTGGTCTGAAACAATATGTTCCAGCACCTTGACGGGAGGAGGATAGATATAGGGTGATAGTTTGTGTGATTAGTTCTATCACCAGTCTTATGTACAGGTGTGACTACCACTACCTTCAAGATTCAGGAGAACTTCCCAGTTACAAGGAATAGATTTAGAATTTTGGTGAAGGGAGCAAGGATAACATCAAGTGTAAGTTCTAGTAGCTTGAGTTCAAGCCTGTCATTACTAGACCTAGATTTGTCAAGCACCTTTGTGATATATTTCGTGGCCACAGGTGGGGTGTCTAATGCCCATTTTGTATCTCCCCCCCCACCCTCATGAAATAGAAGTTTACTATTTTTTTTAGTCAGTAGGTGTTGCCATGGTGATCATGCCAGATTGGGAGTGTCATGGAGAGGCACGCTATCCACCGCCAGTTACCTGAAGCCGATCGGGCTGATGGCTTCCTTTTTCTTCATTCATGCTTTTTTTCCTCCTTAATGTGTGGCTACTGATGAGATCTGTTGCATAGCAGGAGAGATCCAATAATGCCAGCAATCAACTGAGACTGTGCTGGTAAAATATTTACTTTTTACATAAACTACTGTAAGACTGCTGTTTTTTATTTTCTTTTATTGTGCAGCACCCAGTGATTAGGATGGGGAGCAGAGCAGGAGTGGAGACGGGAAGATCATCTTCTGTATGAAAATACTTTTTACATTGGGAGAATAGCTCTGGTAGTGGGCAGCCACGCTCTACATCAGCCAAGTATGGACATCATGGAAGGTCTGTAGATTTTCTAGGAGGAGACCAAGCAAGGTGGCAGGAACAGAAAACTAAACATGCAAAAAGCAGGTGCATTTGTGAACTTTTGGCTGCTGGCATTTTGTGGAAATTGGTGGAGGATTGGTGACAGGGGCCAGGATGGGGTGGAGGGCGGACAAGTATAAGGGGTGGGTTAATGTACCTGTATTAAAAACAGAAACTTTATTGGCCATTAGAAATGAAGTAGTTTCAGTTTTTTTTAAAATGCCAAAATACTTCTGGACATGGTTGTGCCATATGTGTGTGGTAGAGCTGACTGGCTATGGATAGTATTTTCTCGGTAAGCGAGACAAAAAAATGGTGGTGATTTCATATTCAGATTAGGTGGTTTCAGCCAATTAGGTAGCAGGGTGGGCACTCAGACACTTCAGTGGGTGAAGAGGCACTATAGAATGGTACTTTTTATTTCCTGGGCTTCTATTGAAAGTTGATATATCCCCCCTAGCAAGGGTACTAGCCAATCAGATGTCAGGAAATAAAAGGCCCATTTTTTAAAATTGAATTCACCCAGTCCTTCAATTATTAATGTACCCAACATAAATCAATTTAAAATGAAAGGGGGGATAACCAGTGATGATGTGGGAGATGGATCTTCTCCTTGTGCGCTTCAATCAAATAAGAAATCTGAAGAAATTTTTGCTGTATGATGCCTGGTTTTCTGCCCTAAAATAGTGAACGTAAAGAAATGTGGTGTATAAATCTTAATATTATGTTTGAAGGAAGTGTAGGATCAACAAAACAAGGGGTTGGAAAGCAACATGTGTGAAGCAAAACCAGTTTGTGAACATGAACTTTTGCTTAAAATTTTGTGCCCTGTTCTGTTATAAATACCCCCTACAATCAACAAAAATGAAAATTTTAGGAAGCATTTCCAGAGGTGGTAGTGGAGGAGGGAGGAGAACAGAGATGTATAGTCCTTTTTACGTCTGCTTGTGTGCACAGTGCACAAGAAACATATTGAGGTATTAGAGCATTGCAGAGGTATGGCAGTGTTGTGGCCAATCCAGCAAACACTGTAATGGGCTTGTCAGTTGGCCACCAATTAATGCTGAAGCTGCTGATGATGGCAGTTTCAGAGTGAGCGCTGCACTTGAAAGAAATCTGCCACTGCAATCAGGAGCAGTTTCATCACTCGCACAAGAGGATCTAGGAGCACTCTCTCTTAGTAGCAAAGATGTTGTTTGGAAGTAGAAGCCATTTTGTATGGTGCAGTGTAGTTTCCCTATGAATCTGGGTGGTATATTTAATTAATGTAAGTACCTTTTTGGTTAACAACTGCAGAATTTCTTAATATGATTATATTTTAGAACAGACTCTAGTAATATTGACTAAAACAACCTACTTTTTATGTACTTTACAGTTAAAATTTATCTACAAGAGAGATACAGCCATTGTGGGACAGGGTATGAGAGTGCTCTAGTGAGAAAGGAGCACAAGTATTTTACTGTGTTAAATTTATCATTGCCACATTGTTCTTCTCTAAAAATGCCCCATTTGTTTTGTTCGCAGATTTATGTTTAACAGACTTTATAAGGAGTGTATAACCAGATGATAGTCTGGGAAAGTAAGCTATTTGAAACAGACAACATTGCTACACAGGTATGGGAATAGTATTCTTCTAATAGAAATACCAACTTTAGCTCATTTGTATCAGTACTAAATATTGATATATTTTATTTTTTAGATTGTCATTAGCAAAGAAATTATGAAATATTAAAAATTGTACCCCGTGAACAAGCCCAAGATGTGGGTGAAATGTAGGGGATAAAATAAAACAAGATTCAAGTGACTGGAAGTCTCATATATTTTTTCAAAAGTTTAAAAGGGCCCCCCAACCCCATTTTTCTACATATTGTCTACAGCACCTCTTTCTGGGGGGTCTGAAGAAGTTCTAGAAAGAACCTTACTCCATTTCCCACCATCACCTGTGCATGTACTTGAAAGAAATCTGCCGCTGCAATCAGGAGCAGTTTTGTCACTACAGCAACAGTCCCTCCTTCCTCCCAACTAGTCACACAGCAGGACAACAAATTAGCTCCCTCCCACTGCTGCTGTCTGCCCTGCACCCTCCATTCTCCATCCCCTGCTGACATCGGGGAGCTCAATCCCTGTATCAGCATGTATCCCCCCATTAATGTGGCACACTGACAGCCTACCCCAGTGTGTCATAAAATACTTCTTTGATGTTTCTGATGCCCCCTCCTGGTGTCAGATGCAAGGTCCCCCCCACACGCCCCTATGCTCTCAGCCAACCTTGGGGTGCCCAATCCCAGGGTTGGCATTGATTCCCCCCCTACAGTACTCTGGCACACTGGAGGCACACTCCAGTGTGCCAAAATCTGTTTTGTAATATTTCATCTGTAAGAAAGAAAACAGCCCCACAACATATTTTTGTTTAAACCTGAAAAAAAAGAAAATGGTCCCTCGTTGTTCCTGCTGGCCCCTCCCAACCGCATCCTCCTCTGTGCCCACCTCCCGCAACCTGCCCATACCTCTGGAGATTGGGATCAGCAATCCTCTGTGGACCAGGAACATGTCTGCACTCTTCAAAGACCAACCGGGAACTGAAGAAATGACGGTAAGCACTATAATAGCAGTCAATGGGGTTTTTTTAATTTAGGTTGATATCTCAGCCAAGTTTTGGAGTTTTGGTCTGACATTTTCAACATGGGGTTCTTGGAACCCCACCTCATGAATACTGTCACTGTCATTTTGTTTCTCGGTCCCAAAAGGTGATTTCTCGGTCGCTGTGCGGAATCATCTTTTGGGACCAATTAACAAAATGATAGTGCCACTGTTCATGAAGTGGGGTCCCAAAAAGTCCTTGTTGAAAATTTGGTGAAAAAACTGCAAAAAATGACTGCGCTACGAGCGTCCATTGCATAGTTTCTATGCACGCTTGTAACATCATTCATTTTTAGTATTTTCTCTCCAAATTTCCAACATTGCCATTTTTTACACCTTCTTATGAATAGTACAGCTGTCAGTTTTTGCATCCTTCTTGAAACGTGTTTTTACACCTGTGCTGTGCAAAATCAACTTTTGGGACAGATTAACAAAATCTTAGTGCCACTGTTCATGGGAGGAGGTCCAAAAAAGGCCATGCTGAAAATTTGGTGAAAACATTCCAAAAACTGACTGCGTTGCGAGCATGCATTGTACAGTTTCTACGCACACTTGTAACTTTGCCATTTTTTCATTTCATATTTTCACTCCAGATTTTCAACATTGCCATTTCTTCACACCTTCTCATGAACAGTATAGCTGTCATTTTTCACATCCTGCCCGAAATGTGTTTTCGCACTTGTGGTGCTGATTGGCACACTCGCTGTGCAAAATCACCTTTTGGGATGGAGTAATGAAATGATACTGCAACTGTTCATGGGGGGGAGGGGTCACAAAAAGCCCATATTGAAAATTTGGAGCAAAAATACCAACAAACGCCTGGGACATTAGGGTTTTCAACTGTAACGCCCACCCTGTACAGATTGACAGGCATAATGCTCACCCCATTCTCTTATGCTGCACCCATCTCAGCTTATTTCCTTATGGAATGGGGTGAGCATAAGGGCTGAAGATCTCAAGGCACACTGCGACACCTATCAGTGTCTGCAAGATGGGGTGAGATGGAATGGCATGAGTGTTATGGCCAACGACCCAAAGGCTCACCCCCAATGCTTGTCAGTCTCTGCAGGGTGGGGGTGCAAGTTGGTGTTACTTCAGTACTTCATTGTCATTCCTGTTATGCATCTCTCTAACTCCTGCACTAACAATGCCAATGCCAGCAAGCAAACATTCGGCATTGACAAATGCTTGTTTACTTAAATGTGACACATGATTGAAAAGCCCAGGGTGGGGGTGTCCAGGTTGACCTCTCCTGTACAATGTGGATCTATTTGTATGTGTATAAACTAATACATTTTAGCTGTAAATAATGTAAAATGCATGATATATTTTGTTTTGACAAATCTACAGTACAGCATGGCGGCACAGATTGCAGATGTTTGTGCTACATTTCAAGCATCTAGTGCTGACCATAGGAGTGGCTTCAGCCTTATGAACAGAATAAAAACAAAATCAAGAAACAGACTGGAAGAAATTCACTTAGATATGCTAATGTGTGTAAAATTGTTTTTATTATTTGGTGAGAATATTGATCTAGACCAAATATATGCCCTCTGGAATAATGGGAAGGACAGAAGAGAAAATCAGTAAATGAACACAATAGCTGGTGTATGCATCACATATTGTTTGCATATAACATTGTATAAAATTGTTTATTGTACACTGTTATACTGTACAGTCAAATCGTTTGAATTGTATTGTATTTGTTTCCATTGAGTTACATGTATATTTATGCTTCACATTGAGAATTACAGTGTTCATTCATATCTTATATTTATTAGCAATAAACGATATCCCTTTTATGGACTCACACCTGAATCTTTTTCTTGGCACCCAGTGCTGCACACACACATGAAACTTCAACCCACAGCGCAACACAGTCAGATGGAACATTGCCTCACAGAAAAGCACCAGAACATGGGGGCATTAAACGAAGCTGGAGGGGGAAAGTTTAAGAGGGATGTGAGGAAATACTTCTTCACAGAAAGGGTGGTGGACACCTGGAACAGCTTGACAGAAGAGGTGGTGGGGTGAAAATAGTGTGTCGCTTCAAGCATGGATGGTATAGTCACACAAGCATAATAAAGAAAGAAGAGGGAGGCAGGAGGGATGATGGTGACATAATAGGGCACAAGATATCAGAATAGGCAGGGAGAAATGGGGCAGACTGAATGGCCTACCAGTTACTTCTGCTGACAAATTCTATGTTTCTAAGTTTCAATGCCACAGTTACTGTTCCACTGTTTGATTGCAGTGCCAGCTGCAATAACAGTTGTCTGTGATGTAGGCCAGTGCTCACACTGAGCAGGGCTGAGACCATAACTACATTTATTTAGTCCCATGTTGGGATTCAAACTAAGTCTCATAGCGGAACACCAGCAATTACCTGCCCATTGTGACAGATTCATAAGGGTATCATCACTTACAATAGACAGTACAGTAACTACAGTATTTCAATGACTATGTCCTGCTGCAGTGCAGTATCTTACCTCATATCTTTTACTGATTCTTTGGTAATTAGGTATTGGTGCAGTACTAGCCACTGCTAAGCAATTGGAACATGTATTGTAATGAGACAGAAATAATGTGACCTAACTGGGAATTGAATTAGGGCCCCTGGAAGGATCTATGACAACTCAGCGAAAACCAAAAGAGTGACGTAACAAACAGCAGTGAAAACAGCACAGAGAGCTGGCCCGGTGGTGCTGAGGGTTGAGGCATTAGATGCCA
The DNA here is from genome assembly GCA_016271365.2 of Neoceratodus forsteri. NCBI lineage: Eukaryota > Metazoa > Chordata > Ceratodontiformes > Ceratodontidae > Neoceratodus > Neoceratodus forsteri. The sequence continues at coordinate 2,102,625 of CM057453.1, forward strand.
CACCTCGTGCTATGCCAGTGACCCGGGTTCGGAAACGGACCCAGGTAGCAGGGGGCTGGCAGGGGGAAGGAGGATTGATTGTCCCTCTGGATGCTTTCCTCCCTCAGGGGTGGGATACCTGGAACACACCAGCATCTGACACTCCTGTAGAGAGTCGTGGAAGCACTGGTCCTTGAAGGGATGGGCGGCTCCGATACTAGGGGACGGGGAGGGGGGGACGTCGTACGGTGCATGAGAGGCTAGACATGCGTCAGCATGTCACCTCTCGGGACTGAGTCCCAAGCACCGGCGTCCCCAGAGGAATGGGACAGGGGGACAAAAACAGAAACAAGGAAAAATCACCCTCGCGGTCCTGGATGATGACCTCTCTGCTCACCTCAGACCACTGACATCAGACAGACCCCACTGTGCAGAGAAGGGGAGGAGGCACTCTAGGGGCAGATCATGGGTCTGGAATCTGGCAGCAAACATTGAGAGGCCTGAAGGAGAGGATCAAGAGGGTAGGAAAAACTAGAAGGAAAAAAGAAAAGTATGAAAAAAAAGATAAGAAAACAGCACAGAGAAACACTGCGCTGGTAAACTGCAGTGGAAAGTAAACTCGCTGTGAAACAAAACATCGCACACTAATAGAGGCGGGCAAAGTGCTTCCACTTCGCTATGTGGGGCACTTCCCGAATTGTCCCTCAATCCACGTAGTGCTCCACCACGCGAAGCGAATGACTCTGCCTGCACACTTGGATGTGAAGTGTGTTGTTTTCAATGTACTATGCACTACTTTGTCTTGTATTATAGCCTTCCGTATAATTTTAATGCGAAGTGACATTGATTTGAATGGACTTCACTTTGCTTCACCTGTTTATTGCTAAGTGAGGCAAATTTTGCGTTGATTCATGGGACGGCAGGTCAGATGGGCTCTATATTATCGTGCACTTCCTCAGTTCTGCATAGTGTGTTTAGTGGAAAGCTGGAGACAGTTTGCTCTCAGAGCTCTGAGAATCAAACCATCGAAAAGCTTTGAAAAAATCACTTTTGGTCCAATTATTTTGGTCCAGATTTAGTACATCGACTGTAGAAAACTCTCCTGTGCTTAGATCTTCGAGTGTTGATTGTTTTTCTGTGCATTTTGAATGTTAATTTAGAACATTCAGCCTGTGTACTGACAGACACTGTTGAAGTGTTCTTAAGGGGAGGGGCGTATCTGTGGTGGAGTGAGATTTACATGAGAAAGGCAGTCATTCTAACTGTTCTGTACTAGTGTGTGTCAGTATTTGTGTGTTTATGTACACACAGTAATACTTGAAGTCATTTTTGATAATTATTTTCTGTTTGTTGTGGTGCAGTGCATATTTTCATTCTGTTTAAAAGATTTGGTTATATAGTGTACTGCACTGTTAAATTTTCTGCTCATTACTTGTAGTGTGTGAGTGTGAGTGTTTGCCATCAAGTCAGACACATGTTATTTTGCCACACAGTAATCGCCACACTGTTAATTGGTTATCCGTCTGTGGTATTTTTTACTGCTTCGTTCTATCTAGATAGTGAACTGCTACTGCAGTGCCCCCCCAAACCGGCAAAAGGTATAATTTATTTTTCCAGTTTTTGATTTGTGTGACCACTGGTTAAGGTGTTTTTGTGCCTGTGCGGCTGCATCTCTTTATAGTATGCAATCTGCATCTGTGCATTTGCATCTGTTTAGTGCCCAATCAGTATCTGTAAGCCACAGTTGTTGTTTTTTTGGTTTCCCATCCATGCCAAATTTCAGAAATCTCAATTTGTTGTGAATTTTCTGTGTAATTCTAAAACATGCCTGCAAAGAGACGTGCGTGCAAAGATGCTTCTGGCCATGGCACTGCTGCCAGTGGCAAGAGTGGCCATGGGCATGGTAGTAGTACATAGCAGAAGTGCCTAGTTGATGCCAGTAAAGGGATTTCTCCAACTATGTTTTTCACAGGGCAATCAGTAGCTTCAATCATGGTTGGAGTTGCTGTTGTCCCACTGGTGGTAGTGAAATTGCTGATGGAATGAGTATTGTCTCAAGTTCAACCCATGCCAACTAGTGGTGCAGTAAAATTTAATTTTGCTGGTGAAATTCTGGCAAAATCATGAATTTTGCTCGTGGATATCGCTTTGGCGAAATTCTGGCGATTTCGCCCAGTGAATTTCGCTGGCGTAGCGTTAAATTTGCTCATAGAGGCAGAATTTTGTCAATTTCAACACTAGTCTTAGCATTCTAAACATTTCACTTTCTTTTAATGCTCAAAGTTGTAAAATAAACTTTATTGGAGGAAGCATAGTATGGTCGGGCTGCTGTAAGTATTTTAGTTCCATAAAGACAGAGGCAGCACATAGTCTCAGTATGACTAATTCCAAATGGATAAATCTTGCAGTCTTAGAAAATTATGTCTGCCAGAGATTTACTGGAGAGTCTTTTAATGTGGTTGATTTATACTGAGCATATGAATTATATCCTTCCCTACCCACCCATTAGTCCGAGCAGTGCTACTTGCATGCTACGGTAGGCGGCATTCTGTTACCCAGCGTGGAATGTGCTGCTGTACCACCAGCTCTGGCTTCCTTCCCTGGAATACTTCTGCCTCCTACACTCTAGCCCCTGCACTGTCACTCTACTATCTCCTACTACTTATACTGCCCAGCCCAGTGCTGCTGATTTGCTTTGCCGAGAGGACGATTGGAACTCAAATACACCTGTGGACCCATCTGTTCATACTTTAGATATCACAACCTCAACCTGAGTCCAGGCTCCCCCACTTCCTGTAACTTACTGTGGATGCTGGCTACATCCCGTTCCCCTCCTGTGCTACCTATAACCTGGCGGAAGTCCCAACTCCTGGCTGCTTTGCGGAAAAATGTACTGCTGTGGACTCTCATTCCAATGAGAGTCTGAATTCTCTGAGGATGGCCACAGCAGGAATGATTATAATGAAGACCCACCCCCAGGATACCAGAAGAAGATGACATAAGACCGCAGACAGTTCTAATCTTGACAGCTGTCAGCTAATGAACAGCTTCCATCATCAGGTTGGTAGGTACTGTAAGTCTCGCTTGGGTGCTGGTGGGGGGGGGGTGGGAATGTGACCTGGTGAGTAAATGACAGGCTCAGCTTAGTTGCTGAACCTATTTTGAAGCAAATGCTGTCACTGTGAGAATGCACAAATGGCATGCTGGCGGGGGGAGAGAGTCACTTTACTGACATAGTGACATAAGTCTGGGTGGCGGCCACATGACTGATGTTGGTGGGGGATGCACTAGACCACCAGGGATTAGGAGATATGTTAAAAAGCATACTATATGCCATAGGCGAAATTGACATGCCTGGGGAAAAATTTTGGAAATGCGTGAATTATGCGAAATATTTTACAGGGCGAAATATGTCAATTTCAAACAACACTAGTGCCAACAAGTTAACCAGTTTCTCAAATATTGTGGAGTCTAAAACCATGACTATGAGTCATAGTGTAGTAGATGTCAGACTCCCAGATGTCCCCATCCCCATTCCCCACATTGGTTGAACATAATTCTAATGCTGACGAAGAGTCATCACAATCTCATGTTTCCAGTGCTGTTAATGAGGTCATGCTTGTGCCATCCAACCCTTCAAACGTTGGAGAAAAAATATTGTATGATCATAATGATGCTGTGGTTGGTACTTGTTCATCACAGGACAGCATCCAAGCTGACATTGTGGATGCGGATGAGGAATATGATGATGATTTTAGTGACCCCAGTTGAGAACTGGAGAAAAATAAATTAAAGGTGGCTGTGTGTAAACAGTCTCAGTCTGTCGGTGTTCAAATCACCCCCTCTTCAAAACTGTGAAGTGGCGGTTTCTGTTGATGATGACCCAGTAGTAGTCATCATAGATAGTGATAGGCTGATGGAGCCCAAGTGTGGCCAGCAACAGAAATCATGTAGTAGTACATGCCGCATGTCATTGTCTCAAAAACTGGTGTCCAATCTGCAGCATCGGGGACCTGTGAAAACTAAATGTAGGGGATCTAAAACCCTCGTTTGGGATATTTTTGTACAAGATCCAAGTGATGAAGCAGTGGCAATCTGCCAACTTTGCCAAGTGCATGTCAGATGTGGTAAAAAGGGTAGTCATCTGGGCGCCGGGGTCCAGCACACACATTTGAAGAACAGGCACATGGCACTGTGGACTCGGCACCAGAGGGGAGCTAATGCTGCCATAGTGGGGCGTTCACCCTCATCCACCTTATTAAGCATGTTATCCCCTTCCATGACTGTAAGTAGCCCAAATAGCCATGTCTGTAGTAGTGGTGAAACAACAGCTGAGGATTATTACAGGCATGAGGAGGATGATGATTTTGACTTGTTGTCAAGTGGTGGTCAGAGTAGCAGCAGTGGTGGTGGTCTATGCAGCAGTATTTCTAGTCCAACATCAACCCCTGTGCTTAAAATGGGTAAAATAACATAGTCTGTGGACTTGTCAGTGTCACCTGTGCACCCCTCTTCATCACACGGCAAAAAGCACCACACCCATGGCTGTTCATAGAGCAGAGCCATTTGGCACACCACGTGCAAAACAGGTAACAACTCAGCCCATGTTGCAGAGTCTTTTTGCCCAGAACATGAAATACCCACCCAATTATGTGGCGTCATGTGACCTGAATGCTGCCATAGTGGAAATGCTGGCAATTGACCTGTTGCCCTTCTCCTTTGTGGAGAATTCTGGATTCCGACATTTTGTGGGATGCCCCTGTCCCAAATGGAAAGTCCTGTACAGGACATACTTTTCCACCCGTGCTGTCCCAGAGTTATACCAGACTGTGACAGAGTCTGTACAACATGCCCTTCAGCATTCCTCCTCACCATTTATTTGCTTAAGTATGGCTATGTGGACAAGTGGCAAAATGGCAGACAGTTCATATTTATGTATCACTGTACATTGGGTGCAGGTACAGTACAGTACTGGAGACCACACTTGAAGAGGGACATACAGCTCCTGGAGAGGGTACAGAGGAGGGCAACAAAGATGATACGAGGGCTAGGGGATTTGACTTACGAGGACAGACTTGAGGAGCTCTGCCTGTTTTCATTGGAGGAGAGGAGAGACAGGGGGGACATGATTGAGGTCTTCAAGTACCTCAAGGAATAAATAGGGTAAACATGGAGGATCTTTAGACTAAAGCAGGGAGGCATCACCAGAGGGCATGGTTTGAAGTTGGAAGGTGGAAGGGTGAGGGAGGAAAAGAGGAGGAGGTTTTTCACTGAGAGGGTGGTGAACCCTTGGAATGCTCTGCCTGGTGAGCTGGTTCAGAGATCCACAGTGGAGGGCTTTAAGAGAGGGTGGGACAGACACAGAAAGTGGATGTATCAGATGATGGCCTGTCCCGGGGGGGGGTGGGGATGTATGATAGGGGTTTCTGGAGCACAAGGGATGGGAGGGTCTCTGCACCCAACTAAGGATCTAGGTTCGAGCAGACTTGATAGACCATAAGGCCTAATCTGCTGGCAAATAGTATGTTAGTATGTTAGTACTGGGGGTTGTTTGTGGTGGCAGTATTGGAAATCAGTGTAGTAAGGCAGACTGTCATGGTAGCAACCTTCCTGGAATTCAACAGCATGCAACGCTTGCAATGCACAGTGTGGCCAGTTCCCACACTGGTGAACACATGCTTGACTTGCTACTTACCAAAACTGATGAGTGGCTGAATCCCCTGTCCCTGAATGCTGGCTTTATAGCCAGTGACAATGGCTCAAACATGGTGAAATGTATCATTGATGGTGGCTTTGTTCAGGTTCCATGCATGGCCCACTGTTTATATCTCCACCCTGATGTCAAGGAAATGTTGACAGTTGCACGCCACATCTGTGCACACTTTACGTGCTCTGGAAAGGCCTGTGACCAGCTTCGGCAGCTGCAGATTCAAAACCGCCTCCCTCAACACCTCCTCAAGCTGGAAGTTGTCATGCACTGGAACTTGACTCTTTATATGGGAGAAAGGTTGTATGAACAGTACAAAGCCATCTCAGAATACCTAGTCATGCACACTAGCCATGACACTTTGGGGGCCTCGATGTCTATGACAACAGAATAGTGGCGCCTCCTGGACTTGGTGATATCAATTTTGAGGCCCTTTGAACATGCCACACAGGCAGTGAGCGGCAACATTGCCTCCATACACCAAGCCATTCCACTACTGCGGGTGCGGAGGCAGACTTTGTTGAATCTGCAGCGTAGCCTTGATGTGTCCGGAGATTGTTCAAGCAGTGCGTTACTTAAACATATGCTGACAGTATTGGACCTCAATCGACACATCGCAAGTATTCTACAAAGTGCCAAATTCAGAATAGCAGCAATACTAGATTCATGATCCAAATGTGGAATTGCATCCTTACTAGAGGGAGGGCCTGAATAGGTTAAAAATCTCAGTTGACAACTGGTGTGATTGGTTCATGGCGTACAGAAGTCATGTGCCCTGTTCAGCAAATCACAGCATAACAAGGTTGAAGGTCACTGTGGACTACTAGGCACATCCATTAAGGTGGGTATGGGTCCAGGTGGGATGTCAGCAAAACCGGTTGCCATTAACCCACTTTGGGGTGCCTTGTCCCAAGTGAGAATCTGTGACATTGATGAATCCAGTGAACAGGAGGATGGGTCAACAACAGGACTGTGTGCAGCAAAGAGAATGGCTGACTCATATTTGTCTGATAAAAGTTATCTGCCAGTAATTGATGATCCACTGCTGTACTGGAGTGGAAAGGTGAGTTGACTTTAGTGGAAGTGAAGTACCTGACCAGCCCACCCTCCAGTGTAAGTGTGGAGAGGGTATTCAGTTCTGCGGGGGCAATAGTATGTGACCATTGTACTAACCTCTCGCTGACAAATGTTAGCATGCAGACATTCATAAAAATGAATGAAGGTCACATACCACCTCGAGCCACCACATCAGTGTTTGTACCCCATCACACTGATGGTTGTGCTGATGATGTGGGAGAAGCAGACCATCCTTATGGCAGCATCCAATGGGTGACCATTGAGGTTGACGATGCAATCATTGACAAAGAATTCCCTACTGGGCACAATTCCGACCTTGATGACTGCGAGGCAGCTTCCTGTTTGATGAGGATGAGGTGGATGTTGCTAGTATTTAAGTTAATGGTTTGAAAGGCTGTCACATTTTATTAAGGGTACATTTGTTGGTTTTCATAAAATAAAACCAGTGCGCTTAAATCAGTCTCATTCCATAATTCAGACTGGCACAAATAATGGCCATCAAAATCATTCCATTTTACCTTCCCCTTGGTATGTCTTCTGATTCCACATAAAAAGCGGATACCCACTGTCAGGTACCCAGGCCCCCTCACACATATATAATAGCTGACCTGCTCCACTATTGCATGGTGTAATAAAAATTCCATGTGTTTCCCTTCAGTTAAAAAGTTATAGCACCCCAAATGTGCACCCCCATAAAAACAGAGCTGTGCCTAACATGCACCCAGGGATGTACCCCAGCCCCCTTTCATGATGTCAGAAAATGAAGGCTGTGTGTGTGCTCCATAGACCTGCATTGGTGCCATGTGTTCAATGACTTTTAGTACTATTTAGAGTTACCACTTGGAAAAATGAAAGCAACCACTCCAGTAAACAGTGACTGTTACTACAGCAGCTGCTTTTTTTATACATGGCATCTCTAAATAGCACTAAAAAACACTGGAATATTGCATACATACAGGTTAATGGAATGCATGCTCAATATTCATTTTCTGACATCACAAAACAGGGCTGGGGGTACATCCCTGTGGGTGTGACTGGCATGGCTCTGTTTTTATTGGGTGCACATTCAGGGTGCTATAACTTTTAACTGGAGGGAAGTGCGTGGAATTTTTAATACTACTCAATAGTGGAGCAGGTTGGCTATTATATATGTGTGAGGGGTGCTGGATACCTGACAGTGGGTACCTGCTCTTTAACAGAATGTGTGCTGTCATTAGCAAACACAGTCAAACTCTTAAACACAACTGTCCATTTGTAGTAGGCAGTAGCCACTTAAATCCTGCCATTTAAAGATAAATTCCTCCTGAGTGACACTGAAAGACTATAACATACCATATCTAGTCACCCGGCTGTTTATCTGAAAGTGAGCAAGAATGTGCTCCTGTGGTCCTGCCCAGAAGTAACCCACAGCCGCCAGTCAAAGCCACCAATCTGTCTAATAGGGAAAGAGAATGTGTTCCTGTGCCCATGACCAAAAGTAATCTGAAGCCTGCCAAAGCCACCAATCTGTCTAACAGGGAGAGAGAATGTGTTCATGTGCCCATGACCAGAAGTAACCCGCAGCCAGGCAAGGTCACCAGTCACTATGCCAGTGAGAGGGAATATGTTCCTGTGACCAGGGCCTGCCAGAAGGAGCCTGCATACAGCCACTGCCACCATGCTTCTTATTATCAGTAGTTTACAGTGAGTATGTACTAATTTGTCATACTATAGAATTTCCTTCAGCTGTGCGAATGCTTTCTTTAACATTTTAGAGATGCACTTGAGAAACATATACAGTCAACTTTTTTCCTTTTTTCAGGTTGCCAGTTTCAAACAGTGTAACAGACTGGAGGACAGGAGTACTGCAGTACTGTCTACAATCACCTACAGGATATCAATTTCAGCTAAGTATATCAATCTTATTTCATTACGTCTTTTAGGTATTTCATTTTTTCAAGCCAGTGTAAATCATACAAAGTAGGTGTCATGTACAGCAGATAATATATTTTTCATGCACATCAGTCACTGGCTTATTTCAGTATGCCATGGGGTTGAACAAAGTTTTATCTGGGTTGTGACAAGAGGTCTTGGAATGTAACTTAAGTTAAGACACTGGGACAGTGCATGTCACATGCACTAAACTTGTTGTTGGTCTTGGTGTGGTTTACTAATAGCTTGGTATCTGTTAAGCAGGATATAACACACAGTAACTGCCACACTTAGAACAGAATGTGTTAGTGCAATGAAATAAGAACTATTTCTTCTTCATCTGTTTGCAGGTAACATTTCGGTGCTGTGTGCTGCCATCGGTGCTTTTTTCAAATAAGAACACCTGCAACTGGTATGAATATGGAGGATACACAGAAAACCTGTAAAGAAGTCAACACAAAACCATTCACAAAACTTGCTTCCAAGTGATCCCCCCCCAAAAAAATACTTACCTTTCCTGGCTTGACAGTTTTCCTACAACAAATTCCTCAGCAATCCAAAACATGTGCAACCAACGTATGACTGGGTGACCTGTGAGAGACAAAGCAGCAATGTTTACATATATATATATATATATATATATATATATATATATATATATATATATATATATATATATATTTATATTCATAGCAAAAACTCCATTAATACATCAGTTAGGGTTGTTTCCACAGTGACAAAATGTGGAAATGTGGTGTTATGTTACCCTCACCCACCCCATGCCCATCCTCAAAACCCTAACTCTGCACCCCCCATCTCCACCCCCCCCCACATGCAAGCAGGGGATGGGACAAGGCAATACAACCAATCAGAGACAATCAGCATCACATAACAGAAGTAACATAGGACTCTCTAAATGTAGTACAAGGCACATCCATCATCATGGTCCAGCAACTGTATAAGTTCTGCTGCCATCAGAGTGCCTTGGGGGTACACATGCATGCTGGGCAACCATGGGAGATGGCCCACAGTAAGCATTTTTCTGTTACAAACATCAATAACAAGGTTTAAACAGATGCCTATATTTCAACGCTTAAGAAATGATGAAACATACAGTATGTTATCTATAGATAGCTATACTGGAAATAAGAGTTTGGGTAACCATATCAACAGTCATTGGATGTTTGCATATATTCTTTCTGATTGAGTGAGTCAGTCGTATAACGAATGGTAGTAATAATAAAAGTAATGTTTTGTAGCATAGTTTACAAGCAGCATGTGACAGCAACAGTTGTAACATACAAAGCTAAGCATAACATGCTGCTAAGGAGTATTTCCAGGTAACACAGCAGTATAGCAACATGAGATGGTGCTAGTTTCATATCTAAGCAGTATCTGAAAACTACTATGTATGTGTCAGCTCTAGCTTTTCTGCTACCACATGCCTATGTGGCAGCAGTGATACCTGCATGGAGTGAGCCAATTGTTAAAGTATGACAGATAAAAAAAATCAATATTTAGAAAATTTGTACAGACTAAGTTTCATTGTGTTAAAAAGTTATGCCAGCTTTAATGTTTCATCATACTGTGCTGGCAGTATAGAGTTCATCATACTATATTTGTTCTTTCATTACACAGTGTTATGTGAAATGAGCACAGTGTAGTGATTATTGTGCTTACAGATGTGACTGACTTATATAGCGTCTTACAATCATGGATATGTCTTGCATGTATGTGTGTGTGTGTGGGGGGGATGTGGAGTTAGGATTTTGAGGATGGGGTGTGGGGGTGGGGTGGGGTAACCCTAACACCGCATTTCCACACTTTTACCACTGTGGAAACAACCCTAACTGATGCCTTAATGGAGTTTTTTGCAATGAATTTCCCTTCTTTTTGAAAAAATGTAATATAAGTAGTAAATTGTATGTGTTGGTGGGAGGGCGGGGCCCAAAGGCATGTGGTAACCACCCTCGCCAGTGCACCCACCTGCCCTCCCATCCCATGCCCTGCTCTGCCCAGCAACCCTTGCTTGTCCCATACTCACCCACTAGGTGGCCCATGGGGACATCCCCATGCTCGAACCTGTGGCATAGCGCAGAGCTGTGCCAGATGAGTGCATCATGTGCACTTCCAGGGTGTGTGGCACAGACATTGGTGATGTGGCCCTTGGCATTGCACACTACCTGGCAGTTCACACTTGGGAACCACTTCCAGTTCACGTAGGCCACACCCTCAGGGCCAGGTGGCATGTGGATGCCCACGTGGGTGTAGTCAATGGCCCCAAGCACACCAGGCATTTGTGCTACCCTGTGGAAGTCCTGCATGGTTGCTGTACACTCTGCCTGTGTGCTGAGGAAATGGATGTATTCTGAAGCATGTGGCAGCAGGGTGTTGAGGAACTGCGTGAGGAGGTGGGAGGTGGCCAACTGGGTTATGCCTGTAGTGTCCCCTGTCTCTAGAAGGTGCCCGTGGTGAGCAGACACATGGCTGCTGTCACCTTTGTCTCCACATACATTGCGTGGCTCTGTCTTGTGGGTGCCTGCATCTCCTCACTACACAGCTCACAGAGCTGCCTGAGAATGGCTCTGTTTAGACGATACCTTCCCACAATCTCTGTATCTGTGTAATTCTTGAAGGTGGTGTGGGCACAGTACCATCTGTTCTGGGCGTACTGCCGACGGGCCCTTTCACGGCCATGTCGCTGTTCCTCCTGTCCCCCACATCCCTCATTACAGCCTCCATTAGGAAGGGTGCACTGTCCATGACCCCTGATGTCCTTTCTCCCCCTGGGCAGTTGGCTGCTGTGGCCTGTGTGCCACTCTGGTGCACTGCGTGGGACTATGCCTGCCTGTCCCTCTCACCTCTCTGGGCCCCGGGCTCATTCTCCACTGCCACCTCTATCCCTCTGCCCCTGTGGCTGCCTGTGCCAGTCACTCTGTCCCTCACTGGCTCTGTCTCCCTTGCTCTGTCTCTTTCTCTGTCTCTTCACGTCTCTTGCCACTCTTTCTCTCTCCCTCTCCCCTGGTGCAAGTGCTGTCTGTGTGCTTGCGCCCTGTATTTGCAGGCTCAAGTCTGCTCGGCGCATCCAAGACTTGCTCCGCATTTGTGCCATGGTTCCATGTTTGAATTTGTGCTGCGCTGAATATTCATGGGCACACCTCCTGCTCTTGCACCTGCATTCATTATAGTTGCACACTGGCACAATGGGACTTGCACCGCGCAATTGACTCCCACTGAACATCGCTCCTTGGTGCATGTCTGCACTTGCGCCGGTGCAGCTCAGTTGTGCCATGTGCAACTGCTTTGAATATCTGGGCCTCCATGTATACTAAATCTTATCCAAATCTCTTCAACAGTTGCAGAGCAGCACTCACATAAGACTTCACACGAGTGGCGAAAATAAATTTTTTGGCACTTCATTCTGAAAAAAACATACGCAGATGTCAAATGAAAATTGATAAATACACAGAAGTACCATAGTAGACCAAGTATTACAAATGTCACAGACATGCATGGAAACACAAGTGTTAACACAAACAAAAACAGTTACGCAGCTGGTAACGTAAACACAAGCGTAAACCTTAATGCAAACATAAATGGTTATGCAAACAGTAACAAAAATGCAAAAACAGAAATGGAAACTTAAACGCAAATGGTAGTGGCAACAGTGAGGTAAAAGAAAATAGTAACGTTAATGGTAATGCAAAATGCAAGTGCAAATGGTAATGCACATGGTGATGCAAATGGAAATGATAATGTTAACGGTAAGACAAATGCAAGCGCAAACACAAATGGTAACGCAAACGGTAATGCAAACGCTAACTGCAATGGAAACGCAAACGGTAACAAAAATAGTAACAAAAACGCAAACAGAAATGCAAATGGTAATGGCAACGGTAAAGCAGAAGGAAACAGTAATGCAATCAACAACAGAAACATTACCAAAAATGCAAACGCTGACGCCAATGGAAACACAAATGGTAACAAACACGAAAACGGTAACGGTAAAGCAACTGGAAATGCCAACAGTAATGGTAACACCAACGATGAAGCCAAAGGAAACAGTAACACAAACGGAAACGCAAATGCAAGCACAAACGCAAATGGTAGCACACACAGTGATGCAAAAGTAAACACTAATGAAAATGGCAATGGAAATGCAAATGGTAACAGTAATGCAAACACAAGCACAAATGCAAATGCAAAGGGTAACACACATGATGACGTATACGGAAACGCAAACAGTAACGTAAACGCAAGTGGAAATGCTAATGGTCACAGTACCGCAAATGCATACATTTTTTTCCCCAAAAAGGTGCATTCAGAAGCACAGCGAATACAAAGAATGTATGCATAATAATGGCTCTCGGAGCAGAAAATGAGCACTTGGAATACTAAATTGCTTGTATCTCAGAAACCATACGATGCAGAAAAAAATTAAAATCTCATATTATTTATGACTTTCCAGGCTAGTTTTGCACTTTAAGAATTTTTGCGACGAAAAGTCCATATCTCAAAGAATTTTAGAGATATGGGACCCGAAAGGTGCGTCAGACACCATAATGTTATCCTATGGGAGAAATCATCACCTTCAGAGGGCCGTAACTTTGTAGTCCTGTAATGTTTTGTCACCAAACCACCACAAGGCACATCTGTGGGATATTAGCTTTCTTCCCTGCAAATGTCAGTCCAAAAGACCAAACTGTTGTTTTGCTGCAGGGTGGCAAAGATTTCCTATTGTTTTAGGCATAGTGTCTTAAAGTACTTTTGCAAATCACGGCACTTTCCCAAATAAAATCACTAAAGTGTTGCATATTCAAAAGTATTTTGCGACACTACTATTTACAAAAATTTTTTAAAATATATTTCTGGGGTGTTTTACCCCCTTAAAAGACATGGCTAGCATCCTCAGGGCTTGACTAGGTAAACACAACAAGAATTGTGTCCCTAGAGGGTCTCAAATTTAAATGCCAAGCATTTCTCTGACCACCAACTAAAATAACAAGCATTTATCAATGACGAATGTTTGCTTGCTGGCATTGGCATTGGTAGTGTAGGAGTTACAGAGCTGCATAATAGGAATGGCAGTGAAGTACTGAACTGAAGCCAATCCCATCACCATCCTGCAGATAGTGACAGGCATTGGGGTGTGCCTTTGGGTTGTCAGGCATAACGGCTATGCCATTTCACCACACCCTACCCTGCAGACACCAACAAATGTCACGGTGTGCCTTGGGGTCTTTGGCCCTTATGCTCACCCCATTCCATCAGGAAATACGGTGAGATGGGTGCAGTATAGGAGAATGGGGTGAACTTTGGGGCCAAAGAGTCCAAGGCACACCTCGATGCCTCTCTGTGGCTGCAGGGTGTGGGTGGGGGTGGAATGGTATGAGCATTGCAGGCGACAATCCCAAGTCACTGCCCTGATGCCTGTCATTCTCTACAGGGTGGGGCGTTATGGTCGGAAACCCTAATGCCTCAGGCATTCGTTGGTATTTCACTCCAAATTTTCAACATGGATTTTTTTGTGACACCCACCTCATGAACAGTGGCAATATCAGTTTGTTAGCTGAAAGCTGCTTTTGCACAGTGACTACGGCATTTGTCACCACAGGTGCAAAAACATATTCCGAACAGGATGTGAAAAATGACAGCTGTACTGTTCATGGAGAGGTGTAAAAAATGGCAATCTTGAAAATCTGCAGTGAAAATATTGAAAAAAACTGGTGAAGTCACATGCGTGCATAGTAACTGTGCAACGCACACCCGTAATATAATTAGTTTGGGGATTTTTTAAGGCAGATTGTCAACACAGGCATTTTGGGACCTCCGATCATGAACAGTGTCACTGTGATTTTCTTTATCTGTCCCGAACAATGATTTCCCACAGCAACCACGCATTTCTGTGCTGAAAGTGTGAAAACACATTTCGACCATGTTGTGAAAAATGACAGCTGTACTGTTCATAAGGAAAGTATGGAAAAATGCCAGTGTTGAAAATCTGGACTGAAAATATTACAAATTCATGAACTTACGAGGGTGCGTGGAAACTGCGCAATGCTCACTCGTAACACAGTCATTTTATGGACTTTTGTAACCAAATTTTCAACATAGCCATGTTGAGACCTCTGCTCATGACCAGTGTCACTGTGATTTTCTTAATCTGTCCCAAACATTGATTGCGCACACTGACTGCGCCATTGTGTGGCTACATGCACGGAAACACATTTTGGGCAAGATGTGAAAAATGACAGCTGTACTGCTCATAAGGAGGTGTGGTAAAATGGCAATGTTGAAAATCAGGAGTGCAAATAATAAAAATTTGCTAACTTATGAGCATACATAAGAACTGCGCAACGCACGCTTGTAAAACAGTCATTTTTAGGAATTTTTTCACCAAATTTTCAACATAGCCATTTTAAGACCTTTGCTCATGAACAGTGTCTCTGTGATTTTCTTAATGTGTCCCATACATTGATTTCGCACACCAACTGCGTCATTGTGCGCTACATGCGAGGAAACACATTTTAGGCAAGATGTGAAAAATGACAGCTGTACTGCTCATAAGGAGGTGTGGTAAAATGGCAATGTTGAAAATCTGGAGTGCAAATATTAAAAATTTGCAGACTTACAAGCGTGCATAGGAACTGTGCAACGCACGCTCGTAAAACAGTCATTTTAAGGAATTTTTTCACCAAATTTGCAACATGGGCTTTTTGAGAGCCCACCTTGTGAACACTGACACTGTCATTTCCTTAATTGGTCCCAAAAGGTGATTTCGCACAGTGACCGAGAAATCACCCTTCGGGCCCAATTAACGCCATGACAGTTCAAGAATTCATGAGGAGGGGTCCCAAAAACCCCATGTTGAAAATTTGGTGCCAAAATTCCAAAACATGCCTGAGATATGCATCAAAGTTGAAAAAAACCTGTTTATTACATTATACTGCTTACCGGCATTTCCTCAGTTAGCAGTCAGCTTAGAAGAGTGCAGACGTGTTCCCAGTCCACCGAAGATTGTTGTGCCGGACTCCAGAGGTAAGTATGGGGTGAGGTGGGTGTGTGGGGAGGCAGAGTGCGCAGAGGGTGGGCACGAGTGGGCAGGGAGACCTCCGAGGGAACTTTTTTTGGTTGCAGGTTTTTTTTTTTTAGGAAGACAACGCGGGACGTTTGCCACGCTGGGGTGGGCTCCCAGCATGGCAGCTGGAAGGCTGTTTGGGGGGTGCCTGGAGCCAACGGGGGATTGGGCACCACCGTCAGCCATAACAATTTTTGCCATGCTGGGGTGGGCTAGCAGTGTGGCACCCAGAAAGCTTTTTTGGGGCTTGAAGCCAACAGGGGATTGGGCACCCCCGTCAGCCATACAGTGTGTGCATGGGGGGGAGGAGAGCATGAGCATGCAATATGCATGCTTGCTTGCTTGTGTATGTGGGGGGAGAGTGCTGCTCATTGAAGCAGAGCTCTCCCTTTCAACTGTACGGCACTGCATTTTGGATGATCGCACTATGTTTCTTGCACATGCATGCAAGCAAACATAAAAATGGCTGAATCATGAAAGTAAAAGGGTCATTTACGACACTTTCGAATATTTTGTTAACTTTTCCCATAGACTGTAATGGGGAGCAGTTTTTTTTGAATAACTTTTGAACCGTTTATTTTTTTTCATGAAATCTTTGAAAGGCACATTGGGGACCCTGGCTGCATGTTCCCTGAAGGATTCAGACCAATCATGCAAACCGTGTGACCTGTAGGCGTGAGCAAAGAAACACACACAAACCCATAATGTATGCATTTTTTTGGTGCTCTGTAGCTTCACAACTGTACATCCGACCATAACAAAACCTTGGAGGTCCAGAGCTCTGCAGTACCAGACCATGTATTACAAATTTCAGGAAAATCCGTTTGTATGGTTGCAAAGTTATTAAGCTGCCAAATTTCAGATTTAACCTAAATGGGATACTCAACCTAACTATAGTGGCACTACCATGCCACTATTATTTATATATATATATATATATATATATATATATATATATATTATGGTAGCACGGTAGTGCTACCATAGTTAGGTGAGGAGCCATTTCTATGTTAAACCCAAAACTTTGCACATAATAACTTTGCAGCCGTTTGATCGATTGCCTGAAATTTCAATTAATGATCAAGAACCATAGGCCTTGGGATCTGCCAAGTTGTGTACTGGTCAGATATACAGCTGGTCAGATATACAGCTGTGGCGTTATTAAGTGTGATCTGTGCGCGCGTTTACACTTTTCTGGAATTCTGTGGTCGCGCCTACAGGTCATACGTTTGTGTGACTGGCCCAAAATCTTCAGGGAACATGCAGCCGGGATCCCCGATGTGTCTTTCGAAGATTTCGTGAAAAAATATTAAACGGTTCAAAAGTTATTCAAAAAACAGTTTCCCATTATAAGTCAATGGGAAAAGTTAACAAAAAGTTCAACACTTTCGCAAATGCATTTTTACTTTCGCAAATGGGCCTGTTACTTTCGCAAATTGGCCATTTTGTTTTCAGTTGGTGATCAGAAAAATGGTTGGCATTTAAATTTAGGACCCTCTAGCAACCTAATTTTTTTGTATTCACCTAGTCGGGCCCTGAGGATGCTTGCCATGTCTTTATTTTGTGGTAAAACACCCCAGAAATATGTTTTTCAAATTTCTGGAAAAAGTACTTTCGCAAATTACTTTCGTGCTCACGAAAGTGTCGCAAATTTTTGCGAAAGCTTTCGCAAATTGCGACAGTAGTTTTCTAGTCTGTAGGAAAATGACAGCAATTCTTTGGCACTGCGCTGCAAAAGAACCGTTGGGAGTTTTGAGCTGAAATTTGGAGGGAACAGAGCCGACATCTCTCAGATGTGCGTTTCAGTGTTGTATTTAAAAAATATTACACGGTGGCAAAGTTACGGCACTCCAAAGTTGACATTTTTTCCCATAGGATAACATTACGGCACCCAACGCATAACAGAAATCCTTTGGATCCCTGCTGCACAATAACGGTTTGGTCTTTTTTCCTGACATTTGGAGGGAAGACAGCCAACAGCCCACAGATGTGCCTTTCAGTGGTTTGGTGAAAAAACATTACAGGGAGGCAAAGTTATGACGCTCCGAACTTTTCTTTTTTTCCCATAGGATAACATTATGGCATTCGCCGCGCCTTTCAGGGCCCGTATCTCGGAAACGGTGCGAGATACGGACTTTTGTCGGAAAATTTCTTAGCTCCCTAATGGGGCCAAGATTCAAATTAGCCAGGACAGTTGTAAATAATATGACTTTTAAATTTTTTTTCTACGTCGTACGGTTCCTGAGATATAATGTATTTAGTATTCCAAGATCTCATTTTCTGCGCCGATACTCATTATTTTGCATACATTATTTGTACTCAGTGTCTTTCTCAATGCAGGTTTTGGGGAAAACCAGCCTGTGCGCTTACATTACTGTTACTGTTGCCCTTTCTGCTTGCGGTTCCGTACCCGTTTCACTTACCGTTGATGTCTGCGCCACCATGTGCGTTATCCTTTGCGTTTTCATTTGCGCTTGCGTTTCTGTTATTTTTTGCCATTTTCTGTCTACAGTACTGTTTATCTTTCTGTTTCACTTTACATCACCATGCCCATTGACATTTCTGTTTGCAGGCACCATGTTACTATGTGACAACACATCACGTGGCAGACCATTCCCGTCTACGCCACCATGTGCGTACCCTTTCTGTTCTCATTCGTGCTTGTGTTACCATGGCGCGCCTGTTAGCATTTCCTGTTTGTGTTGCTGTCCCTGTTAGTATACCACAAGACATCATGTGGCAGGGCGCCAGGGGCCAAGGGCTCTTGCTCCCACCACCGCATTATCAGCGGTGGGGCCCAGCGAGCCCAGGGCACTGCGGCTCCCGCTTCTGCATTACATTCACTATTTCTTGTTATCATTCTCAAAAATAAAGGAAATTAGAGGCAAAAACTCAGTTTAATGCATTAGTTAGAGTTGTTCCTAGCGACAAAAGTGAGGAAATTCGCTGTTAGGGTTGAAAAAACCCTTCACCACCACCACCCAACGGCATTGGGGTGTGCATTGGGATCATGAGTCCTAACTCTCCCCCATTCTCCTATACTTCTGCTGCTTTACACAGGTCATGGGGTGAGAGTTAGGGCTGATGATCCCAATACACCCACTCTGCCACTCGCGTCATCCTTTGCGTTTTCATTTGCGCTTGCGTTTCTGTTACTTTTTTGCCATTTGTGTGTACCGCACTGTTTCTCTTTCTGTTTCACTTTGCGTCACCATGCCCATTGACATTTCCATTTACAGGCACCATGTTACTATGTGACCAGACATCACGTGGCACACCGTTCCGTCTACGCCACCGTGTCGAATTTACCCTTTCTGTTATCATTCGCGCTTGTGTTACCATGTGTGCCACTGTTAGCATTTCTATTTGCATTGCTGTTCCTGTTACTATGCCACAAGACATCATGTGGCGGTAGCTGAGGGCCTTACATTCACTATTTCTCAATATCATTCTCAAAAAAGGAAATTAGAGCCAAAAACTCTGTTAATGCATTAGTTAGGGTTGTTCCACAGTGACAAAGTGAGGAAATTCGCTGTTAGGGTTGAAAACCCTAACTCGAATCACCCCCAACACCACACACACACAGACACACACACACACATTCAAGTATGGGGAGGACCAAGTCAACACAACCAATGACAGACATCCAGCAGCAGGTGACAGAAATAACAAACAATTGTCTAAATGTACTACGAGACATCCCCACCCACCTGACCAGGTACTGCATGCTCAGTGGAGATCAACAACAAAACTGAGGCCATGTACACCAAACGTACACATCCCTGATTGCAGCTGCACACAAAGTACCACACTTAGTAGTTGCATGGCCTTACCTACCGATGACCCACAGCACACCACAACTGGTACTGTGCCGTTATTCAATATAAATGCTGAAGGTGCATGATGACAGTTGTAGAAAGGTTTTAACACTACTGAGTATACATTAATTAAGAGAAGCACATAAATTAACTATAAGACACTAGCATGCTCAAGATAAAAGTAGTGATACATTTAGTAGGTGATTTACATAGTAGTACATTTACTGCAATGGTTTACTCAACATAGAGAGGCTGATGTAAACGTATGGAAAAGCGTTGCCTGTTCAACGTGGAAATTGGTACTGCCAGTATCACATGCATTCTTACTGATGAAGGTGTACTGCTGATGTACATACATAGACCTTCAGTGTGTTTCAATATTAAAGATGCAGTAAGTATTCTTTGTAGAAAGATTGTAATTGCATGGATCAGGCCAACAACTAAATATCATAGCACTACTGAGCCAACAATGATGTACCTGTATCGGACATGTATATAGGATAGATTTTCCTGTAGGCACTTACTGAGTATGTTGTACCTGATAAAGACAATCTCATTGCATCTGTGATGACTAACTTATTCAAATAGTAATACATTTGCTATTGTTGCAATGAGTGATCTATGCCATATGGACACAGTGTGATTTTTTAACAGTTGTTTCATACTCAGGCTGTATGCTCTACTGTTTGGGTTTGCCCACACTTCTGTCACTGATGCTATCAAAGTGATAACTATGTTAATTCTGCTACAACAGGAATCAAGTAGCTATGGTGTAGATATAAACAGAATGTCTTTTAGTATTGATTTAACTCATAATGGGGTAAATGTACTAGGACAGCAAGGGTTATCCTCTATCACTGAGTCTATCAGTTATAATCACACTAGGGTTTCGATGACTGTAATGATCAAGTTACACTGTTCATCTTCATGAGTTCATATTCACAGCCATTCTCCAGCAACTAGACAGTGTATGGTGTAACTGGGTGGGACACTGTGTTGCAAAGCTGCTGCAGTGCCTAGCAGAGGAGGTATCTACTCTAAAGACAATTAAGCGATAAGGCATGACCAACAGTTATGTTAAATGGTCTGTTAATACCCTGTAGGGGTTTAATGTTGAAATGAGGCATATCCGAGTGCCACATGTCGCTAGACAGTGATAAACTGACCATTAACATAATACCTGGGAGTGGCTTATTGCTATCATAATAAAACTGTTTTTTAAACAACGTTAAACCATGTTCATCATATGGTTAGGCTCTACATGTATGTTAATAAAAACTAAACATAAGGCTGTTACAATGTTTACAGTCAATTAGAAAGCTGCATTTCTCAAACCCTTGTTATAATCAGAGATATTATACCTGTACAACTCCTTGGTTTTGCTTAACTCTATTGCTCAGGTGGCCCACCACAAGTGGTGTGGTGTGGTGTGGGGCATCGGTAGGTAAGGCCATGCAACTACTAAGTGTGGTACGTTGTGTGCAGCTGCAATCAGGGATGTGTACGTTTGGTGTACATGGCCTCAGTTTTGCTGTTGATCTCCACTGAGCATGCAGTACCTGGTCAGGTGGGTGGGGATGTCTGTAGTACATTTAGACAATTGTTTGTTATTTCTGTCACCTGCTGCTGGATGTCTGTCATTGGTTGTGTTGACTTGGTCCTCCCCATACTTGAATGTGTGTGTGTCTGTGTGTGTGTGGTGCTGGGGGGGTAGATTGAGTTAGGGTTTCAACCCTAACAGCGAATTTCCTCACTTTAATAAGCTGTGGAACAACTCTAACTAATGCATTAAACGGAGTTTTTTGCCTCTAATTATACTATATATATATATATATAAATTTAACATCTGGTTCTGTGTAAAAACATGAGCGTGCAAGATACAGTAACTTACCAATGGCAGTATGAGTACACACACACATAGGGCATCATGTTACAGCCAGCGTAGCAAACTTTCTGATCACCGTTGCATCATCACACCATTGTTTATACAATGGTCATCTGGGGCTATCATTTGGCAAGACACTGTGCATCAGTCCAGTCAGCACAGGCAGAAGAAGATAGAAGTACAGGAGCAGCAGCAGGTGCCATAGTTGTTGTGGGAGTGGGTGTATACATACATCAGTGCATCAGGAAATAATTGAGAATTTTCTGAACATTTTATCATGTAATATCTCTTCATCTGGACTCTGGCATTTTTGGGACACTGTGACAACAGCCATTTCTGGGACCACACTTATGCAGAGTGGGTGTACGTATACATCAGTGTGTCAAGAAATAATTGAGAATTTTCTGAACATTTTATCATATTATTTCACTTTATCTGGACTCTGGCATTCTTGGGACATTTTGACAGCAGCCAAAAAACTGTAAGAACACCAGCCAAAAACAGTTGAACAGAGAGTAAACTAAAGCAAACAAACTCTGTGATGCATGGAACTAGGAGGGGGTGTGAAATTTGGATGTAGTCAGGGGAGACACATTGGGGGCACAACAGTGAACAAAAACCAAAAAACAGAAAATGAAATGGAGCAACCCGAACCAGGTCACCTAGATATATGGCACTCATAGCGTATCACCCTATCCTCTAAGCCACACCATCAGCATGCTGACCAGTACACATTTGGCAGCTTAGAGTACTGCAATGGAGGATGATTGCCAAAGTGTTTAACTGCTTAAATCTTCACTCACAACC
Source organism: Neoceratodus forsteri (assembly GCA_016271365.2). Classification (NCBI taxonomy): domain Eukaryota; kingdom Metazoa; phylum Chordata; order Ceratodontiformes; family Ceratodontidae; genus Neoceratodus; species Neoceratodus forsteri. Next base: position 2,124,887 of record CM057453.1, read on the forward strand.
CCCATAAATAATTAGAATCAACTCTGAAATCTGAACTGACTCAACCACAGGTGAAATACCCCCTCCTCAACAAGTTCACCCTGCATGGTTATTGCAACCTGAATGTGTGGTTCTGACCTATGCTGTAATTACTGCCATGCCCACATCTCTTTCACACTTTTCCATGCATGGTAATTGACACGCAATTATGACAGTTGCTGAGTTGTTGTGCCCCCTTCCCCAATACCATCTGCAATTCTTTGGGAAATCCTGAAGTTTGCTTCCTAAATGCCTTTCAAAACCATTAGCATTCTCCACCCCTGATCATATGCTGATGTTTGTTTTTATTTTGTTTGCCATTTTATGCCTGTGACATTCACCACGGCCTTTCCTCTCTCTCTGGGTCCTCCTAGGCATCTGAAGTCATGGGCTGTGCCTACTCTCAGAGTTACCCAGGCTACTTTCATGCTGCCTAGCTTTAACTCCCCAGTGGGGAGGGAGGGAGGGAGCAGCTCCCCAATCCACTTTCCCCCACCTGCTTGAAGTCTTCATCAGGCACCTTCATGGGTTCCTCTGGTTTTGGTCACATGCTGATGCTTGAAATAATGGCAGTCATTAAGATAACAGCCATGTACTCCAAATGTTTCACAAGCCAAAAAGTGATACCTTTTTTATACTTACCCTGGCTCTGGCACATGCCATCTAAGTATTTCCAAAACTTCATTTCAGTCTGGAAAACTAAGACAACTTTGGATTCTCTGGTGAATCCGATGCATAGTAAACTTTTCTTTCAATCCAACTTGGTTTATTCAATATCAAAATAATATGAAATGGACAAAGATGTCAAAAGTTAAAAAAAGTATATTGGCTTCTTCAGCACTTATTTTGAAATAGAACAAATAGAGCAAGAGTTAAAAACAAATTCCACACTGAAATTACTCTAACTTGAAGCTTTTCACAGTGCCAGGCTTTGTCTGTGGGTCTTGCATGAATCCCTTTTTTTCCTGGATATCCTGTAGAAAGCAAGATTGCCTACAGTATGTGTTTCTGAACTCTCATTGATAATTCCATTTTCTGCTTATTTGATATGATTTCAGCCACAGCAGAGCCTGGTTGTGTACGTACTCAAGAGGGTCAGATGTCTGTGTGTGTGTAGGGTGAGGGGGGTAGTCATTTACATATGGATTGATTGGCCAGCTGCATAAATGGTCTCTCATTTTCAGCAGAGACTAATGGTAATAATTTAATTCAGAATGACCTTATATAATGTAAATGCACTAGAGCAGAACTAATTTTTGCTATATTCCCTTAACTTTGCTGCAAGTTTGACATATGGACTGACAGATGCCACAGGGAATGATGAGCTCTACAGAAATCAAAAGTTGTCTGGGGAGTCTGCAAAGATTCCCTCCTTCAATACACTCCTAGATGTGTGTTCCAGTGTGTGCCTGGGGGCTGTAGTTTATGGTTTTAAAACCCAGAGTTACCAGTAGAGCTTCAAAGACAACACACCCTCAATAGAGAAAGATCTCCAGAATTTTGACCATTAAAATCAGGTCGATTTTCACAGGGCCCTACACTATGCATACCATGTCGAACTGAATATAAGGCGGTAAGAATATTTTGCTAGATCCATTAAAAGACAAGAGGGTTGCAGCTGGCCCAGTGGCATGGAGTGCTGAGGCATCCGTGCCTTACCTCCTGCCATGCTGGTGACCTGTGTTCGCGGTGTGAGTGGATTGTCGGGGGTCAGCTGAGGAGGGAGAGGATTGAGCATCCGAAGGACAGCTCTCCTCTCCCAGGGAGGGTGGGAGTACAGGTTCAGCGCTTCCCTGACACCGAGCAGTAGCTGGGTGTAGGCATGCCATGAGCTTGTCACACATAAGTGGGGTGGAACAGCCGGCCAGCCTGCTGTGGGCAGAAGCGTGCACAGCATGGCCATTGCTGGCATTGCATGCTCCACTCAAGGGAAGAACCAAACAAGGAAAAAGGCATCCTAGGTCGTGGCTGCTTGATGGCCATCCAGCGGGCATCCCAGCTTCAGAGGCATTGCCGGAACTGGATCCAGACCTGGCGGGAGAGTTGGGGGCTCCCCACCACCCTGCCACTGGGGAAGAAGGTGAGAGCCCTAAAAGAGGCTGGGGGCAGACTGGACAGTGGCTGGAGACAAGGAAGCTTAGATGAAAAAAGGAGTCAACCAGGAGCCAGGGAGAAAAAAAGTGAGCAAAAAAAAAAAAGAGGGTCAGTTTGTTTTTGATTATGTTTTGGAGACTTGGAATAGCTGCTACAGAGCAAGACTTGAAGGAGAGCCATACCATATTTTAGGCAGAAAAGGTATGAGCTCTTAGCAGCCATGCAGTGCAAACAGTAGACACTCAGTGCAACGTTTATTAAAAACCAATTAAAGATTTCATTTATATGTGACAAAGAATTTTAAAGTCAGATGCAATAAAACAGACCTGTGTCTCATGAAGGACCACAGGCGCCAAAGAAGAGGCACTTTATGCCACAGAATATCAGTCTGCCTTACTTTTTGGGTGGCCTATTACTGTACATGTACATATCATAAAACTTTTTTTTCTAGACATTTGGTGAGTGAGCAGGTCTCTCATGTGTTGGGAAGCAGAATGGTGCAATAAGAAGCAGGAAGAAAATCAGGAAATGGGCAAACTCAGAAAGACTACCTGAGAAATGTGAATCCTGGTTCAAATCCCAGCATAGCCAATATCTAGCAATGTATCTCTGAGTGTGTCACCTGACATAATTGTGCTATGGTTCTCTTAGCTCCAACTAAAGTGAGTAGAAATAGAGCCCTGTAGAAAATAAGATGTTGCATCCCAATTGAGTCTTGGGGAAATGCATTCAAAATAATATGCATTTTCACACTCTCTTTCCCTTTATTTTGGGGCTATCATCATCACTTCATCACTTTATTTGTTTTAAAGAGTGCCCTTCTAGAGCTCAGGGCACCCATACAGATTAAAGCATACACTAACATATACACATAAACATGGATTCACAACACCATACACAATTAAAATATTAGTAAAATCAATACAAATCATACTTCTTGTAGCATGCTTTTCCTGTTATTAATATTTCAACAGTGACTCCCATTTTCTCAGAGAGCTTTTGCCAAGTTAAACACCTAAACATCTCCTTATAATGGGGTATTATTGCCATATCAAGCTCAATAAGTGTGATTCACCTCCATGTAAAACAGTTACTGCATCAAGATATATATGATACGCATGTACAGTTTAACAAATAAAGCCCTGTAATATTTCCTTTCATCATAGCTACAGGGTTACTAAAATGGGGCTTATTAGGATACAAATCCATTAAAAGTCATTTATTTATTAGTCACTCCTTTCTACCTCTAACAACATACTCATTGCTAAATATTATTTTACACATTATATCTTACAACCAGACATTATATAGTTGTAACAGTAGTAGTAGTAATTGTTTAATTGGTCAGCAAAGTCATTACATAAACAGCAATCTCTGGCCAGAGCCGATAGGGCTGCAGGTGAGGCATTTGGATTAAAAATATTGAAAATTACCAAAGTTACAAGCCTGTATTAGCAAAATGTAATGTAGGCTCATATATCTGTTGTTTTTGTAATATTTTTACACCAGATATTCAACATAACCTTGTTATAACCCTGCCTCATGGAGAAGGGCAGAGCAAATGTTCAGCTCCTGCCCGAAAGGCGATTTCGCGCAGGGACTGTGAAATCAAGTTTTGGAATGCAAAAACACATTTTGAGTAGGAGTTAAAAAATGACAACTGTCACATTCATGAGGTGCTATAAAGAAATGGCTATGTTGAAAATTTGGGTTAAGAATATTGAATATTACCAAACTTACGAGCCTGCGTTTGCAAAATTCAGTGTAGCCTCATAACTTTTTTTCATATTTTTACACCAAATTTAGAACATTGCCTTCTTATGACCCGACCACATAAACAATGGCAGAGAAATTTTTCAACTCCTGTCCGAAAGGTGATTTCATGCAGGGACCGTGAAATCAGCTTTTGGGACGTAAAAAAAAACAACATTTTAGTCAGGATTTGAAAAATGACAGCTATCACATTCATGAGGTGCTGTAACGATATGACTATGATGTACATTAGGGGTAAAAATATTGAAAATTACCAAAGTTATGAGCCTGCATTCACAAAATTCAATGCAGGCTCATAACGTTGTTTTTTTAATATTTTTACACCACATTTTCAACATAACCTTCTTATGACCCCACCTCATGACGAAGGGCAGAGAAAACATTCAACTCCTGCCCAAAAGGTGATTTCATACAGGGACCAAAATAATCACCTTTCAGGACAGATTTGTCTAATGTCAGTTCAATTGTTCATAAGGTGGGGTCCCAAAAAAGGCATGTTAAAAATTTGGGCCAAAAGTATGCAAAAATGCCCAAGTTATGCTAATAAGTTCAAAACCCATTGAAATGCATTGAATCACATGCCCGTTTCTTCAGTTTGTGGTTTGGCTTTGAAGAGTGAGGACGTAACTGCGGTCCATAGAGAATTATGGCATTGGACTCCCGATCAGTAAGTAAGGGCTTGGGGGGTGCTGAGAGGGAAGGTCAGGTGGGGAGATTCTACCAGGATTGGGCACCCCCCAGTGCAACTATTTCAATTCTTGAGGGTGAGTGGGGTGGTGGGTGGTGAGAGGAAGGGTTGGGTGGGTGGGATATCTTTAATAAAGAAAAAAAAAAGAATGATCCTGACACTGGGGGACTGGCCACCCCTAGTGTTATTCGTATGTTCTGGGGGTGGGATAGTGGGTGCTGAGAGGGAGGGTTGAGTGGGGAGATATCAATAAATTATAAATGATTTTTTCAGCAGTTACAATGGAATATGGCTCAATCTGCCATGACCAAGATGGCTGCTGAGCACTACTGCTCGTGTGCTAGTCGCGCATGCAAAATGCGGTTTGGGGGCCATGACCGGCACTTATTTTTCTTTAAAATATAGATATCCCACCACCGACCCTCTCTCTTATCACCCCGAAGCATAAGAGTGACACAGGGGTGCCCAGTCCCCTAGTGTCATGATCAGGACTGCTGTTTTATTGTCCCGCGTTCAAGAAAAAATAGTGCTTTGAAAGTGGATTGCTCCATGGACACGGAGGCGACTGTGGTGCAAGTACAACATGTTGTTCGGTCAGAAAGAATGCAAGGAATGTGGAGTCCTTTTCTGAAAGCAAGAGATCTGCAGGGCTCCTCCCACTGAAGCCATAAAAATGACATAAATAGTAACAGATACATTTAAACATGAATTATCATACAGCTAGGAGATATTTATTTAAAAGTTTATTTATTTTACCCCTTTTGTGACTGGGAGCAAAACACTGAAACACTTAGGCCCCATCAGTTTTTGGCATGGCTGATAGGCCTTAAAAGAGAACAGGGCCCACAGGTTTTAAAATGTGTGGGTCACATGTTTCAGCTCCTGGCAAGGGAAAACTGCCACAAGCTTTGTTTAAAGTGTCTGGGGCCAAATCACGTTTTTTAAAAATTGTGAACTTTGTAAAATGCTTTGCCCTAAAACCCCAAAGAACAGGGCTTTAAAATGAAAAGAATTTATGGCTTATTAGTCTTCCTCCCTGTCATCAAAGCACAATAAAAGCTCAGAGAGTGCCACCAGTGATGGCAGAAAGCACACATCAAAGAGTTCTTCTCTTCATAAGCAGCTGTCCTTGTCAAAGTGGATAGATAAGAAAGATAAAGCTACTTAGCCATCTGAAAGGCATGGAAGGAATGGTAAAGATACCAGGGTGTCCAAAGGGGGAACTCTGATTCAAATGATGACAAAAATGCAAATAAAAGTACCTCATAGCAGGTGCTAGATCCAGTGCCTGCCAAGAAAAGGCAACAAGAAAAACATAACCCAGGATATTCCTCCTATATATTGGAAAAGGAGAAGACAGTGGAACAGAATCAAATGTCCTCAACAGAGGGCATAACAAAGGCATGGCAGTTTACCCAGGATTTCCAGGCTATGGGAAATGTATTCAATGTGCCTGCCTCCCCTCTCCTCCCTAGGCTCCAGTTCCAGACAAGCAGCTTGTACAGGAGGGGGATATGTATTATGAAGAGGAGGAGGAGGAGGGTGAAACTATGGAACCTGATTGTTCACCTGATCAGGAGTTTGGCTCCTCTCCTAGAGTTATTGAGGATTATTCCTCTTACACCTCTTTCATCAAGCAAATGGTGGATACCCTCAACATCCTCTTTCATGAAGCAGAGGAGGATGAGGAGTAAGTGGAGTTCATTGACATGATGGGGTTGGTTCCTTTAAGGAGGTTATTGTTTCCCATCCAAAAGTCTATCAAATTACTGGCCCACCTGAAGCAAATTCATTCTAAAATCGCCTTCCTACAGGAGACTAAATTAACAGGCAAAGACTTTAAATACATGTTAAAGGACTGGGTGGGCCAACAGGTCCACTCCAATGCCCCCTCCAGGAAACATGGGGTAATTATCCTCCTGCACAAATCCCTACCCTGGACCCTGATCAAGACACTTTCAGATTCAGAGGGCAGATGGGCAATAGTGACTTATGATACCCCATCAGGTTTGGTTACTCTCTGTAATATATATGCCCCCAACAAGGACACCCCAAAATTCTTCCACAAGTTTGCTGAAGTAGTCCTGGAATTTCATCCCCCAGACTGCCCCCTCCTTATGGGAGGTGACTTCAACCTGACGTTAATCCCTCCCCTGGATAGGAATGATGGGGGTAAGGAGTCTCACCTCTGAAGTGGGAAGGCTCTAAATCAAATGATTATGGATCAGGGTCTCACGGATATCTGGAGACTTTTCCATCCCAGAGCGAGGGATTACACCTTCCGCTCGATACCAAATACCTCATATAGCAGGCTAGACTTTTGGCTTGGCTCCCCCACCCTAACATCCAAAACTCTGGATGTTAAAATCCTCCCCAGTATTATATCTGATCATGCCCCGGTACAACTCCTTGTTCAGTGAGACCCTGTAACCCCCTCAACACGACATTGGAAGCTGGACCCCCTGTTTATGCGGGACCCAGATTTTATCCCCTGGGCTCGAACCAAGGCCTCCCTATTTATCGAAGAGAACCCCGTCACTGACACCTCACTGGGCAACACCTGGGAGGCATTCAAGGCTACAATGCAAGGGAACATTATGGGTTTTGTGGCACCTAAATGCAAGGAACCAGAGCACCAGTTACATAATCTCAAGCAGGAATTGGCTGTAGCTGAAGCTTCCTTCAAGGCCCAGCCCCACCGCTACGCCCACTCCAACACAGGTAGAACCATTTTGGGTCTTCACTTTGAAATTAATCAACTGCTTAACAGAAAGGCCAAAGTGGCCATCCTTCGCCTTCGGCACACCTTTTGGAAGGGAGGAGACAAGGGGGGGCAAAATTCTTGCATACCAACTCCGTAAGCAGCAGGCCAGTAGATATATCCATGGACTGAAGGATAAGCAAGAGGTACTGGGTACTAACCCAGACTCCATTAATTCCATTATGGCATCCTTCAACGGATCCCTCTACACCTCGTCGCATAATGAACTGAACCCGGAGACCCGATCCTTTCTAGACTCTCTTCAGCTACCCTCTCTTACAGTTCAGGAGTCCCAACTCCTTGAGCTCCCTATTTCTCAGGATGAGGTGAGTTCAGCTTTCCAAGATATGAAGCTGGGGAAATCTCCTGGAGCAGATGGATACACAGCTGATTTCTACCAGGCTCTTGCTCCTATCATCTCTCCCCTTCTAACTGAGGTATTTAAGGAGATATCACCTAAAGGATCACTCCCCTCCTCAATGAGAGAAGCTACTATTGTCCTTATTCCTAAAAAAGGTAAGGACACCACAAATCCTGAGAATTATTGCCCAATCTCCCTCATCAACCTGGACAGTAAACTGTATGCCAAACTTCTGGCAGCCAGGCTCTTCCCCTTACTCCCCGGAATCATACATCCCTCACAAGTGGGCTTTATCCCTGATAGGCATAGTTCAGACCATTTGAGGACCCTTCTGAATCTCATGAACTCCTCTAGATCCCTTTCCTCTCCAGCCGCTGCTATTGCAGTAGATTTTGAGAAAGCATTTGACTCTGTCGAATGGGACTACTTATACGGTATACCTAGTCCTTATGCACTTTGGAGTGGGTGAAACATTTTTATCAAGGATGCAAGCCATTTACAACCTACCCTCAGCCAGAGTTAACACAAACTGGGTACTATCCCCACCATTTCCATTTGAATGTGGGACAAGACAGGGCTGTCCTCTCTCCCCTTTTCTGTTTGTCCTAGCCATTGAACCCCTGGCCTGTGCCATTCGAGGCCACTCTGACATAGTTGGCCTCACGGTAGGTAACACAACATATACAAATCTTATGTACGTGGATGATCTCCTCCTTCCTCTAGCAGATACCCAACGCTCCATACCCACTTTACTCTGTCTTCTGGATTCCTTTTTACACATATTCTGGTCTAAAACTGAATCAGACCAAGACCGAACTAATGCCCCTCAACAAGTACTGTACCCAACAGATGGCAGATAGGTTTGGCCTTCTCTGGGCCCCGAAAGGATTACTTACTTGGGGATAGTGCTGTCTCCCTCTCTTGATACAATCTGGCAAAATAACATCCACCCCCTTCTTTCCTCCATCAAAATAGAATTTGATAGATGGAAACTCCTGAAGCTTGCTCTGGCAGGCAAAATTGCGGCCATCAAAATGGTCACAGCTCCGAAACTTTTCTATTTACTTATGCACATCCCCATCCCCCTTCCTAAACACTGGCACTTGACCATCGACAGATTAATAGGAGACTTTCTCTGGGAGGGCACCAAACCCAGATACAGCCAAGCTAAGCTTCGGTCCCACTGGAAACACAGGGGCTGGAACCTCCCTTGGCCAGAGGGTTACCATCAAGCCTTCCTCCTGGCCCAGACGGTTAGGTGGATGCACCCTCCCTCACCTCTTTCTCCTCAGTGGTTTCAAATAGAATTAGACATCTCAGGGACTTTCCACCCCTTTTCACTCCAATTCCCATGCCCAAACTACAATTCCAGACCTCCCAACAGATCAAACCAGGACCTTACCTCACCCACGATAGAGGCCTCTAGATCCAACTGGTATGCCGCTCACTGGAGGCTGAAGATGGATCTCATCTCAATCACCCTCACCCCCCTCTGGCAGAATCCTTTCATCACGATTGAGGGATACTGGATTTGGTGGAAACATTGGGCCATGAAGGGGATTTCCACTATTGGAGACATAGCAGATCCCATTAATAACACACCACACACGTTTCAATACCTCCAACAGATGTGGGGTATCCCTCAATCTGATTTCTGGAGGTACCTACAACTTAGAGAAGCCCTATGACACATTCTGATTCCCCTCCTGACACAATGCACCCCATCTGTTTTGCGGTCCTGGATTTAACACCCGAAAGGTTTGGCAGGACGTATCTATGCCAAACTCAGAGACTCCTTACCCTCCCAATCAGAAGATGCAAAACACAAGTGGGAAACAATGTTACAACTCCCTATTACCTCTGAGGCCTGGGACCAGGCATAGAAGGACACACACAACTGGCTGAGAGATGCTAGATCAAGATTAATACAAAACAAAATAACCCACTCGTGGTACAGAACCCCTGTGAACCTTCATAAAGCTAAACTCCTAGATTCTGACAAGTGCTGGAGATGTCAAGCTCCTGCAGGAGATTTGATACACATATTATGGTCCTGCCACTAATTCAGCCATTATGGCAGTCAATACGAGATGTGGCCTCTAAAGTACTAAAGCTTTAGGTCCCCCTTTGCCCTCTTTTTTATCACCTGAGTATTACCACTGACCTCCCCAAGCTCTCCCACCTTGAATACAAATGGCTCACTCTCCTGGCAATGCAGATTAAGAGAGCCCCGCTTTGTAAATGGAGATCCACATTGGTCCCTACAGTCTCAGAAGTGCTGGCCTCTCTTTTGTCCCTGGCCAAACTAGACAGAACTTCCCACCTTCAAATATACCAACTCTCTAAATTTAGACTCTGCTGGACCCCCTACTTAAGCTATGTTCACCCTCAGACAGGCATAGGATGATTACCCCCTCACCCTGCCGGATGCAGTTGGGTCAATATCTTGTTAACCAAGTGCAAGGGTGGCCTAGGTGCTTAAGGCACCTATCCACCTTACCTACTCTTCCTCAGCTCTAGTAAGATCTCCCATCCATCTCCCACAAATATACAAAACTTCAGCTCTTCCGAATTTTTTACATTCTGCAACTACCTGCTCTAAATTGTTGTACTTACACTGCAATTGCTATACATGTTACAAACCTAAGTCTTTGGGATTGCTGGTTTTTTCCTGTTCATGTTCCAGATTAAGGCTGGAGATTGCAGAACATATACACACTCATAGTTCAACTCCTCTCATGAAGCTGTGAAAGTGATTTGAGTGACTTGAATAGACACAGGAGATATGTCTGGTGTGCCTATGTCCAGCAAATCCTGTCTAGAAACTTAGCTCTTCGATGAGTACACTTATATTTAAATGCCTGCATACTGCTACAAGACTGGACTGTTTTAGGCTTTCCTATCCTTACTGACCCTCTCATACTAATTATCCCCTTTTACCTCTATCCCCTTCTAAGTAGCTGCAGGCAGGTTGAACACAGGTTCTATTTCCTTCATACTGGGTAGTCTAGAATGTATACTGATCTCACCTGGATTCACCTGTATACATGTAAGAAAGTAACCTGTTTATCCTTTTCCCTCTCCCTCTCCCTTCCCTCCCTCCCTCTGAAATGATTCTGTTTCCCCTTCCTCCTCCCATTTTTACCCTTCCCCATAGGTTTTGGGTTATGTTTACTGCTTTAAGTATTTGTATACTGTTTCATAATTACAGGCCCTGGCCTTGCTGATGTAAGTTTTGTTTACTTTCTTTGTTGAAAATCAATAAAAAGTTACAACAACAAAAGTCTTTCAAAAGACCACATCAAAGATCATGTCAGCAGGTAATTCAGCAGCTGGCATTGACAAGAAAACTAGAAAAAGTATCAGGTGGACAAGCAGAGGGTTGATTGCCTGTATGCCCACCCTGATCATGAAGGAGTGGTACAGATGACTGCCTGTGAGAAGGCCAAGATCACTTCTCCTCCTGTAACTGGTCGAGTTAATAATTACTTGATATCTTTGCACTGGGCCCAATCCCTGCTCACCTGTCCCAGTAGAACACACAGCCTTACCCCTCTTTCCCAGGTCTCTTTCCTGTAGTTTGTACTCCTCCTGCTTACCCGCCTAGTGCCCCCCACACAGGTACGGCTTACCCTACGCTGTTTGCCCTGTTGGCACTGACTGTACTTTTCTGTATTATGCTGTTCGCTACCTAATTCATCTAGTATGTACCTTATGTAGATATCTAAACATTATCTGTTTGTGCCTAAAGTCTCTTATGCTGTTAGCTACCTATTAGTCTCTGTTAATGCCTGATATTTTCTGTATGTTAACTTTGACTCCTCCTACTGTTCTTGAATGTATGTACCTTGTAATCCTCCCGGGTCGCACCTGAAAATAAGCACTTGGCTGTCTAGTGTGCTTACCAGGTTAACAAAAGCAAATAAATAAATAAGATACTGTACCTCTTTCTGCACAGGCCCCTGAAAAATATTCTAGGAAACTGGATATCATGGTCAAGAGAGTGTGCACAACAGCTTCCTTCCTCCTAAGATAGGCAACATATTTGGCTACACAACTCAATACCAGAAAGCACCATGGGATACAATACTGGCTCTGAGTGATAGTGTAGATGGGGAAGTGGCACAAGATGTGACAGAAACAGCAGAGTCAGTCCTGGATGCCACAAAATACCAGTTTCACATGGCTGTAGATACCAAGGACTCTGCATCAAGAGTCTTGGCTCATGCAGTGGCGCTGAGGAGATTTGCCTAGCTAAGGGCCACCATCCTTACCCAGGGCACCCAACCAAAGCAATTGTTTTCCACTTCGAGGGGGAAACTCCTTAGTTGGTGATGAAACAGAGGCATATATGAGAAACGTGGATAAGCACAAGGCCTCTTACAAAAACTGCTTAGAAAGAAAAGGCCTCCACTTCCTACATGCCTTATGGAAGAGGAGGCAGGGGCAGAAGTTACTACCCTAGACCCTACATTGGCTACAAGTATCAGCCACATAGTGGGTACTATAGGGGTAGGGACAAGGGGCTCAAGATGTGCTGCAACTCCATCCCCTAAGCCACAGCCAAAACAAAACACCTGACAATTTTGTCCAGGTCACCTGTTAACCATTAACAGTGGGACAAGGATGAGCTGCTACTTCCAGGAATGGACACAAAATCACCACAGACAAGTGGATCCTGGAAGTAGTGGTCCAGGGCTTGTCTCTGCAATTCCAAAGGTTTCCAAAGCAGCAAAGACCAAAAATATTTCCTGCTTACTCATTGTGAGGGAATTTTTATATATCCTAAAGCTATATTTGCTATTAAATGCCTTGAAGCTATGCTTGCTTTAAAAGCCATGCTGTAACAAAGTAATAATGAATGTAGTAGACATTTCTGAGTTCATGTTTTGTTCTTTTAAGGGTTATAGAATTTGTACTGAGGTTACTTGAAGTACATTTGTAAAAAACAGCAAGCTAGATAAAACTGAGCAGAACTGGTTGTACCAGCCTAAATAACGAGGCTTGGACATAATATAGAGATAGGAGCATGCCTGGGCATAAAATAATAATAACAACACGTAGTAACATTGAAGATAAGCTATGCGTTGCTATGGTGTGAGTGAAACTCATTGTCTCTCTCAGGTCAGCTTGACCAGGCATATGTTTTCTTTTTTTCTGTTACATTGCTGAAAACTTGTTATGCTGTTTTATGATTGGCTCATACTGAAATGCTGGTATTTTTTCAAAATAAGAAGTGCAAAATCTAGCTTATAAAAGCTGCTGTAAACTTTAATCAAGGACTATCTCCTTTGTAGAAGTCCCACATGCATGTGTGAGATATTTGATCAAATAAAGCGACGTTAAGACAAAACCCAGTGGTGTGGTTTTTGGCCCGTGACGACGGGAGTGGTTGCTCAGGTAATACTTACAGTGAGAGAATTTGCGATCACAGTTTTGGCGTAGTCGGCAGGATGAGTTCTTCGGTCCGTGTCACCTCATGATTGGGTTGTTTCCCTTGGACAAAAGAAAGGACATTTTGTGCCTTACCCCATCAGGATGTGGCGCCTAGGGGCGTGACACTCATCATCACTGTAAGTACAAGAATACCTTGGAGCGAGTGTGCACTATAAAGGACAGGCCTAGATAATATGGGAAACAAGGGAAAAAAAATAGCTGGGTCCAGAGTTAGTATTATCTGGACCGGCAAAATGTATGTTTGACAAGTTTGACCAAACAAATTACAAAGGCAACTACTGCCCTTGTACTTGGTAATTTGTGTTGTTGCAAGTATATACTGTTAGAGCCAATGATGGTTGACAGTTCAGGCTGCTTTTAGGAGAAAAACAGCAGCTGATTAAGTAAAGTTAGATAAGCAACATCTAGAGAAAGAAAAATAAACTACTGTGGATGTACGCACAGTAGGTGACTACAGACGGGATGATTTGAAAATCCTCCCCCCCATGTTGCCTATCTGTGTAGTTTCAAGTTTTTTGTATCAATTTCAAGTTCCCTTGCCTCCTATAGAGGCTGAAACATTTGATCCCAAGTACTGGGGACCTCTACCAGATGGATCTCAATCTAGTACTGTTAGAGATTTTTTTGTTGTGTTTTTAAACTGCAAACCAGAGCTCTGGAAAAGACTTGGTTTGGCAGGTTACTAAAATAGCCAAAGAAAATTTTTGAAAGGGTTAATAGCTGCAGTGTTTGAAATTATCATGAAGGTCCTGCAGTCAGTTTTCTTACTCAGACTAGTGTATCGGAAAGAAAAGAAATAACTTGGCACCGGGTAAGTCTGAATTTTTATTCAAAGTTGTTTTATGTCTGTCTGTTTTATTTCTGTAATACATATACTAAACAAGGTAATGCTCTGTCTTTCTCGTGCATATTTTCTAGCTTATATCTGTGTTCTGTAATTATGTTCTGTTGTCAAGGTTGCGAGATAGGATTGACTGCCTTCGGTGCACAACATATTACAGTAAAAAAAAAGAAAGAGAAAGCTTCTTTGCCTCATATCTGACTGTTTTAATTGGTTTTATTTTTAATGAAACATTTGTGCTGCCTAGATAGGGTCAGTGAAGAACTTTTGTATGTAGTTGTTGGTTAAAGCAGGTAGTGTTGAAGGTGAAGAAATATGACGTCATAGATCGCAATGTGCAGAAAGATTTGTAGTTTGCAAGCAATGTGCCAAGCCACTGCTAGGTGAAAATGTAATGTGTTAACAGCTATAAATGGCTTTATCATACTTCTAGTTATAACCAGAACTTTTTGCAAAATGGCAGGGTGCCATATTTTGGCTATCATAAAAGGTGTAACCATGTTATACAAAATGTGTTCACTTACAAATGGTACATTGTGTTTGTTTTAAAGGTGTTGAAAGGAGTTAGAATGTGTTTAAAAAGTGTTTTGTTCTGGAAAGATTTGGCATGGAGATATGTATAAATGTGTTGATTTAAAAATTGTCAGTGTTACAAGACAGGGGGAGGCAGCACATATATCTAAAACACGTACAGTTTTCTAATGAAACTATGGGCATTACCTCAGCAAATTGGTGTGAAACAATGTCAGTCTTATTTTGTGTTAAGTATTTCTTTTTGTGTATGTGTATGTGTGTGTACTGTCTTGGCCAGCAGTTTATTGTAAAGATATTTAATATCAGTAGTGTTCAAGGACACTAAAAAATAAATAACTTGGGTTTGAACGACCCTTGCATGCACACTGTGACCTTTTGCACGTTATTTGACCTTCTTGTGTTTCAACATTTTATGTTACTACCAGTTCAAACTTGATGTGTATTCCATACCTAAAGCACAACTTTTCACACACAAAATGTATGTTTTCATGAAAGCAAACCAAGAGTGAACCATGTAATTTGACTTTTATTGCAAAACTAGTATTCTAAGTGAAGAGGAACAAACTTTTCTTCTTGTCTCACTGCTTCTGACTTGCAGCCAACACAGGCAATACTCCAGCTGGAAGGGAGGATTATTCATCATCTCCCATATTTTTATATATATATATATATACAACGATTTTGAAAAAAGGACTATTACAGCTGTTTTTGAGAGTTTACCATCTACAGTTAAAAACAATGGTTTTGTTTTATGTGTGACCATGGTGTAATCATTTTTGTCTTTTGAAATGCATTCTAAGAGATCATGAGCATCGGTATTACCATCAATATGGATTTTTTATAAACTCAGCTGACATTTTGTCATGCTTAGGATAAAGGAACCAGGGACGCTTGGCTTCTTTTATCCTATGGAAATAATCTTGTTTTATTTTTAAACTGGTGTGTGTTTGTTTTTGTTGTTTGTCTGTGTTTCTTCTCTTTCTTCTAGAGAAAAAAGTTCCCATCTTTATAGTAAGGTATGAAACTTACTAAACTAATTGTAATATTATCTTGTTATAATTTAAAGTGTAGTAGGTGGCGATCATGTCACCATCCACAGCTAACCTTTTTATTGCTACAGTATTCGAGCTGTCTCTTTCACTTCGAGCTGTCTCTTCCACCAGTAGGAGCTTGGGGGGAAGGGGTAAGCTACCCTTCCTCTATCCCTTCCAGTGTAGTACCCACAAAGGTTGCAAGGTACATCACTGGTCCCCCAAAGGGGTAAATAAAGAAAATGTATATTTGCCAATAATTGTTTCTTATTTACAGGTTTAAAAAAAAAAAAAAAAAAGACCCAAGGTATTTTAACAGCATAACCCAGCTCAAGCCCTTCTGTTTGCAAACAGTTAAATCTCACACCTATTATTGGTACAAGGGTTTCTGCCCTCAGCAAGTAATCAGTTATGCTGGAGGGTGAAGTTGTTATGTATGTCCACACATATTCATTCTTTGATTGTCTTTTCAGCTTTCTTATCCTGTTGGAACAAATGCAAAACAACTTTGTTTTGCCTTACACAATGAATGCATTTTTCAACCAGTAAATTCACAGTACTCTAACATTTCTGGACTCTAAGCTAAGTTTACAGTCTATATGTGTTGTTTAAAAATGTATTTTATGCATTATGCATTATGCTCAATACTGAAATTGTTCTATTACAAACATGCTTATGTTTCATGTTTATGTTATAATGTTTTAATATACATCTTGCTACACTGTATCATGTGTGTATTCAGAAAAGTGTTCCACATGTATAACGTTTTTTAATGCTCATAACCTAACCTAAATACTGGACCAGCATTGCTGACCCCCTACAATATGTTCAAAAGCAAAACCAAAGTAAAATTAATGCTCCGTTTGTCTTATTGCTGACAGGTACCCCTGAAGAATGAGTGTATACTCTATGCAGGTTTTGTCATTTAAATTTTAACAATTATAATATGCAAAATTTAGATTGTACTCAAACCTATGCTTCAAGCTTTACCCACTCAGTACTTTGGAGTATTTTACTATACAGGGGTAAAAAAGGTAGACCTTTTCACTTGTCACAGGTGCAATAGGCACTGTTATTAAATTGGCATAGCCAACAACATATGTATTTGTCCCACTAATTGCATTGTGTAAAAGGCATATTATTATGAACAATATGTTTGAGCGATGTAACTGCATTAAGCAGGTTAGCAAGAGGAAAAGGAAGAGGAGACCATTATGGTTTTCCAAAGAGGGAGCAAAAAAGTGAAAGCCAAAAAGATAGCATTCAGGCAATACAAAAGACACAGGCAGAAGGGGATAGGAGAAGTACCAGGAGAAACAAAGGGAGGCAGGAAAGTCAGTAAGGAAGCCAAAACTCAGACAGAAAAAACATTGCAAAATCAGTGGTTAAAGGGGACAAAACCTTTTACAGGTACATAAGTAAAAAAGAGACAAAGGGAGGGATAGTGAGACTAAAGGGGAGGATGGGAGTCGCGTGGAGAGACAACAGTAAAGCTGACATATTGAACAGGTATTTTTGCTCAGTCTTTACTGAGGAAGAGGGGGTAATGGGTCTGAAGGGAGTACAAGGGGTGAGAATGGTGCAGAAATGGATTGCATCACAAGTCCTATGAAGACAAGTTGAAGGAACTGAACATGTACTCCCTGGAGGAGAGGAGGGAGAGAGGATATAATAAGAGACATACAAGTATCTTACAGGGAGAAACAGAGTGCAGGAAAACACTATTTTTAAGCGAAAAAGATGTTCCAGGACTAGAGGGCATGGGATGAAGTTGGAGGCGAATTCAGAGGAAACATGAGAAAGAATTTCTTCACAGAACAGGTGGTGGACAAGTGGAACACCTGCCAGAGGAAGTGGTGGGGCTGAAACAATCACGGAATTTAAGAATGCATGGGATGGACATAAAGAATTCCAGAGGTCAGGGGTAAGGAAAACAGACTTCTAGGAAAACAAACTGAACTTACAAGCTCAAATGGGCAGACTGGTGGGCCATAGGCCCTTATCTGCTGACACTGTCTATGTATCTATGTATCTATGTATTGTAACATTACAAGATTTTATAACTCAGGTCTCAGTCAGGCCTGCTTGCAACAGAACAGGAAATAATGTTCATCACTGTCATAACTGCTTCTGTAATTTAAAAGCAGGAAGTAACCATAACATTGTCATAATTTACAGATGGTCAAATGGTATAATTAAACCTCGGCCTGCACCCCCAGGTGTGCGGTTAATGTCCAATTTTTAATTTTTCTCTTTCTAATTGCCAGAATTTAGGCTCTGTCACACCACTCTTTACAAAACAAGAAGTTAATGGTTTAAAAGATTATTATTTATGTGTTTTTTAATTCAGTGTCTAACACACTTTGCAAGTTTGCAGGTTTCCAAGGTGTGGCACACATAAGATCTCCACGTTCAACAGAAGTAATACTTTCATCTAAGTTGCCAAGACCTTCATCTTTTCCTTAAAAGAAAAACAGCTGCCACAGTTTGATGTTATCACCATCTTTGTGCCTGACTGGTTCCTAATAAGGACTATTGCATGAATTCGGTTATTATTTACCTCTGCAAGTGTAATGTTTTCAGCAAAATTACACCTATTTGTAGAACTTTAAATCAACTGAAGAAGGTCCAGTCAGTTCAGACTCTGCAATCAAGCTTATTGTTTCTGCTTACTATGAAGTTAAGTCTGGGGAAGGGGCACTCCCCAACTCCAGCGAGAAGATTCTGCTTCAAATGACCTTCAAGCAATACATCCATTTTCTTCGCTGCTGCTTGTTCCAAACATGGCTGGTACTTTCTACAACCCTATTGCTCTGTTATGGACTGTGTTCTAATGGTTTATTGTCAATTGTTACCTTTTATGGACTGTTAATTTTATGCGGGGTGTAATCAACTACGACAAAACAAATGCCATGCCAGTGTGTGTGTGTGTGGCTATTCCATTAAAGGACTCAATGCACCCTGGCCAGTGAGTCTACTAATCAGCCAGCTAGCAAAATGAACACTGACTTTTCTACTATGCTGGTGTTTTGTTTTTAAATTACTGTCTGCATTGCCTCATATGCCTTGTGGGGTTACCACCATTCTGCAAATGACATTTCATCTGTACTGTAACTACATCAACCTGTAAATACTTATGAACTTATGAACTGTTAATTTCATGGACTGTTATGTTTTATAAGGACTTATCTGTCAAAAGACATTATCAACAGATTCTTCAATCAAGCTCCCAGGGTGCCACACCTCAACACAAGGTAGCATCTACCTTATTCACTCTCAAAGTGAATTCCATGAACTCTTTTTCATCAACAAAATTGTTATGTTATATTGTGTTATATGTGGTGTCACATGTTAGCATTTTCACATATTTCAATTGTGGTGTTGACATCCCTCAATTCTGTATTATGTTTTACAAACTCACGATTTGTGTTCCGTCTGTAACCAGCCCTGTGCCAACTCCAAAACAGGATGCTTTTTATAAATGCCTTGACTATCTGTATGCTGGCAACCAGTTTTAAATCATATACCTAGTCACCTAGTCTAACAGTCTAAAAGTAGAAATGTTTAGTTTTTTTGTAACCTTCAGTTATTAACTAATATCTTTACATTTATGTTCAATTTTTGTGAATGTTCGAGTCCCTCAGGGGCTTCCTATCTTCAGGGTGGAAATTATTAACAGTGGTCAGTGGCCAAGGTTTTAGTAATCAGTGACCAAACTTTTATCAACAATGTGTAGTTGGCTAACCATAAAACTGAGGAAATAAAAAGGTGTAAAATGGCTAGTGTAAATTGCTAAAGGGCTAGTAAGAGGTAAAAATGGTTAGCAAATGACTAAATGATGCCAACATGTAAATTAGTATATCTAGTAGCAAAAGGCTGCATGTGGAAAATACCACTATGTCACTTAATATGTGTGCGTATAAGACTTTAAAAGGGTTAATTGTTAAATTCTATACAATGAAAAAAAAAAAAAATAGCTAAAAGCATAAAATGAGGCCGTGGCCGAGATATGCACAAATTCCAGCCTTGCATTTTTTTCTAAGCTTGCTACACATAAATATGGGACCCATGGTCATGGCTTACAAGAGTGGTTGGTGACTGGGGTGCTACTCTTCTCCATTGGGTGACAGTACTTGTAAGTGGTCATATTGGCACTCTGGCTACTGACTGTCCTAATCAAACTTCTCCTACAATGCTTGTGCAACAATGGTGTCACGGGACACCACCCACCTGCCCTTGCTACACCAGAAGGACCCCATTAAACTGGAGGGGGTGTTTTCCATTACAAAATGAGCCAGATTGTGACCAAAATATAAAGCGAGAAAAAGTAAAAAGGGATCGGTTAGTTGATACATAGTATCAAAAGGGGGGAGAGTGTGAGGGAATTTTTATATATCCTAAAGCTATATTTGCTATTAAATGCCTTGAAGCTATGCTTGCTTTAAAAGCCATGCTGTAACAAAGTAATAATGAATGTAGTAGACATTTCTGAGTTCATGTTTTGTTCTTTTAAGGGTTATAGAATTTGTACTGAGGTTACTTGAAGTACATTTGTAAAAAACAAGCTAGATAAAACTGAGCAGAACTGGTTGTACCAGCCTAAATAGCAGGCTTGGACATAATATAGAGATAGGAGCATGCCTGGGCATAAAATATAATAATAACAGACGTAGTGGCATTGAAGATAAGCTGTACGTTGCTATGGTGTGATTGAAACTCATTGTCTCTCTCAGGTCAGCTTGACCAGGCATATGTTTTTCTTTTTTTTTCTGTTACATTGCTGAAAACTTGTTATGCTGTTTTATGATTGGCTCATACTGAAATGCTGGTATTTTTTCAAAATAAGAAGTGCAAAATCTAGCTTATAAAAGCTGCTGTAAACTTTAATCAAGGACTATCTCCTTTGTAGAAGTCCCACATGCATGTGTGAGATATTTGATCAAATAAAGCGACGTTAAGACAAAACCCAGTGGTGTGGTTTTTGCCCCGTGACCACGGGAGTGGTTGCTCAGGTAATACTTACAGTGAGAGAATTTGCGATCACATCACCAACAGGAATAATTATGTTAGAGCTGGAAGTAAAAAAAGTTACTGCAAGCAAGAGCAGTAGAACAGGTCCCTGCATCACAATGAGGCAAGAGTTTATTTTCAAGATGCTTCCTAAACCACAAGTAAAAACGGGGAATGATGACCCATTCTAGATTAAAGGTGCCTGAACAGATATATCAAGAAAGAAAAGTTAAGATGGACACACTGGGCACAGTATTATCATCTATGTAGTTAGGAGATTGGTACCAGTCACTGAATATGAAGGATGCCTACTTCCACATTCCAGTCAGACCCAGTCACAGAAAGCATTTCATGTTCAGGCTGGGAAAACTGCCAATATCAGTTTGCAGCACTACCATTTGGCCTCCTCTCAGCACCAAGGGTGTTGACAAAGTGCTTGGCAGCCTACCTAAGAAGAAAATGTGTATTGGTTTTGGCTAGTCTCAGGGAAAACAAAACAGGAAGCAGTGTGCTCCAAACAAATGGTAAGAAGCACTTTGGAAACCCTGGGCTTCCTAATAAACCTGCAGAAGTCCTAGACAGAACCAGTACAGGTCCTGGACTTCACTGGAGCAGAACTGGATAACCTGCAAGGAAAAGCATTTTTCCCACAAGACAGGGTATCATATCTGATTGCCAGTACAGAATCATTCACCCTAGGCTGGTCAAGATCTACAAGGGATTTTTTTGTAGCTGCTAGGCCACATGGCTTCATCTACAGCTATGGTGACATGGGCCAGATTCCAGATGAGGCACATACAGTACCATAGGATAGGCTACTGGTTCTAAAGGTCAGACACCTTTTCTATTCTAGTGCACTCAAAAAAGTTTTGTACAACCACTGGAGTTTTGTAAGGAGGAAAACAACCTTAGAGAGGGCATTCCCTTCTTCCAGCAATCTCCCAGGACTCACAACAGATGCTTCACTCCTAGGGTAGTATGCCCACCTAGAGGACCACACTGTAAGTGGCATCTGGAACCCTCAGAAGACTTAGGAGTATATAAACCTCCTCAAGCTAAGGCCAGTACTGCTGGTAATGCAGTCCTTCTCCTCCCGGTTACAGGGTCAGTCAGTCCACATATGGACAGACAGTATCACAATAATGTATTACATAAACAGGGAGGAACAAGATCCTGAAAACTGTGCACAGACACAAAGACTTCCATAGTACATCTGCCAGGCAAGGGCAATGTGCTGACTGACTCCCTAAGCAGAATCAGCCTGGGAAATTATGAGTGGGCTTTGAACAAGCAAGTGCTGGCTTCAGTCTTCGGAAGGTGGGGTACCCCAGAAATAGACCTGTTTGCCTCTTGGGAAAACAATCAGCTTTCAAAGTTTTGTTGCAGGTCACCAGTTAGAGGCACAGTCCCAGAGGACATCCTAGCCCTAGCTTGGACAGTGAGGTTTCTATATGCCTTCCCACCATTCCGTCTCATACAGAGGGTGCTCACGAAGCTCAGGAGAGAGCCAGCAACAATAATCCTGATAGTCCCAGGCTGGGCCAAACAGGCATGTTACGCAATGCTACTGACCCAGTCCTGCAAGACTCCAGTCAACCTGACACTGAGATACAACTTGCTGACTCTGTCTCAGGGCAAGATAACCATTCAAGACCTTAGAACATTATGCCCATGGGCATAGTTCTTGAGGAGTTAGAATTTTCTGGTATGAATCTGTCAAAAGAGGTGCTGAAAGTCTTAAAGGGTTCCAGGAAACCAGTCACAAAAATAGCATATTCCTCTAAGTGGAAGAGATTCTCACCCTGGTGAGGCCTCAGAAAAAAGAACTCCAAGGCAGGCAGGGCTGCACACAGCTCGGGACTACCTGGGGTATCCTATCATATGGGTGAAACAAACTGAATGACTCAGATATGAGTGACTCAAGTTGCATGCCTGACGGGATAACGAGTGTGGCGAAATATCGATGGGCGGGGATAGCGAGTAAGGAGCAATGCAATGGTGAGGGCGAATGATGGGGGGAGCTGAAGAGTGATGCAGGTCAAATACTGCAATTAAGTCTGCTGCTGCCAAGCTCTCTGCCTGGTGTGGCGGATACGGTCATTGACTACAGTGGTGATGGTCCTGGGTTCAGGACTGCCCATAGGGAAAAATGTTTTTAACAGTATTGGCTGTTAGAAAAATGTTTTATCCTGCTGTTCCCCGGCCTGATGGTGCCCCAGGCGCGGTATCCCCCTGGAATACTGGTGCCCACCCTCCCATGTATACCTCTTTCCCACAGTGTGCAACCCCCCTCCCCTCCAGGAGTTGATTATATTAGTTTGGGAGGTGCGGGGGGGGCACAGCCCTCCACATTAAACGTTAATGTTAACATCCACCTAGTCGCTCTCTTGGTAGTTGTTGAAGTGGTTCAGGCGCCGATTTTACATTCAATGAAATGTACTCGCTCTTGTACGAGTCGCCATAGAAAAATCTCCCTTATGACATGGAACCCCTACCTGGTACACCTGCAGTCCTTAGGTCTGAGACCTTCAGCCCTGAAAGTACAGCTGGCAGCTGTGTCAGCCTACACATCAGCAGGCACTGGAAAGTCTTCAGTTTCACAACCTGTTTTTAAAAGGGTTTTCAAAAGTCTCGGTCATCTATGCCCCCTATGAGGGAACTATTCTCCCCATGGGACTTGAACATTTGTCTTGCCCCGCTGATGGAATCTCCCTTTGAGCCTATGGCTGCAGTGGACTTGAAGTATGTCACATGGAAGAGTCTAAGTGAACTGCAAGCCCTCTATACAGATCCTAACTACAGTACATAATATTCCACAGGGACAAGGCAGTCCTTAGAATCAATAGGAAATTCCTACCTAAGGTGGTTTCCAAAATTCCACTTAAATCAGTCAGTGACCCTTCTAGTTCTCTTTCCTGAACACTCCAGTACAGGTGAGCTAAGACTATACTGCCTTGATGTGACAAGAGCATTGGGCTGCTATAGGGTCTGGACATGGGATGTTAGGTCTCATAGAGCACAACTCTTTGTTACCCATGAGGAGGTTGGCAAAGGTAAACCAGAAGCTAGGAAGACTTCCTCTCATTGGATAGTTCCCTGTATACAGTTCTGCTATGAAAAAAGCTGGTAAAATACCTACAGAAGCCTAGAAGCACACTCCACAAGGGCACCTCTGCCTCTGTGGCAGCTACAAGGGGCATCCCCCTCTACAAGAAATTTGTAAAGCAGCTACCTGGAAAAAAGAGCACATCTTCATAAAGCACTACTGTCTGCACATTCAGTCCAGGAGGGATGCCAGTTCTGGAACAGCTGTGTTGTTGAACCCTTCTCCAAAATGGATTCTAGACCCATTCTTCCATGGTACTGCTAGTGAGTCTACACATTTGAAAGGAATTATTGATGGATTCCTGTTGTTGGAAAAAAAAAATAACATGGTAATCTTATTTTTGCTTAGGGATCCAGCAATGAGACTTACAAACCCTGACCCTGCTCCTCCTCCTTCTAGAACCTGAAAATAGATTAACTGAACAATGAGTTCTTATCCTATGGTTGCTTGTGCATTACTTTGTTGCAATTTCATAACATTTTAGAGTTATGGTCATTTTATAACAAAGTTAATCTGCTAATAATTTGTTTGGGTTTAAAAAAATGTTTGAACTTTTTTTAGAACAAATTTAGTAGCCACTTAGATAGGCTTAGTGGTCACTGCTCCCCTGGCCTTAGAAACAAATCTGGCATTAGGCCAGCATGAGTGCAGAGTCTGTACTTAGCTGAATGTTCTGAAGTTAGCATAAGTTGTATCTCCTGGGCAAGTACACTACAGCAGACTGATGAACTTTTGTAAGGCCCATTGATGGATCCCTGAGAAGAAGCACGATTACTATGGAGAATAATGTTTTCTTCTTTGCCTTACCTCCTCTCGAAAGGAGTCCTATGGATGATTCACAAGCATGCTACAGTACCTGTGACACACAGCATATGATGAAAGTAGAGAAGACTAACCTTATTTGTCAAATAAAGACTTCACGTACTGGCTGTTTTTGATGAAAAGTACAAATTACATGTACTTACTGTACATGGAGCCTTTGCCACAGGGATTTGTTATTTTCAAAAGAGGGCAGTGTATGCACTTGAGCTAACTCTTAATTGTTGTGACCAAATTTATTACAGGTCCAGATGAATTGTGACCAAATTTATTACAGGTCCCGATGAATTGTGACCAAATTTATTACAGATCTAGAAGAACTGTGATCAAATTTGTTATAGATCCAAATGATTTGTGCTCAGATCTGTTACAGATCCAGATGGTCTATGTTGACACTGGGGCACTTAGGAAGACAAACCTGATTTTGTCAACAAAATACTGTATATTTTATGTGTATGGGGTTTTTCTTGGGTTAAGATCTACTGCCCGGTGATTTTAGTATCCCCCTCCCACAATAAGAATATTTTGGGAGATCAGTATTTTGACGTCATTTTTCCCTTATTAGCTGTATGATGTGGAATGGTCTTCCTGTTACTTTCAGACCTACTGCAGGCCCTTGCCCCTTGATTAAAAAATATCCCCTTGGTTCTTGGAACTGGATATGGAATTGCAGCCATGCTGCCTTAAATTAGATGGTGTTTTTGCTTTTAGTCCTCACTTGTTTTTTCTTTTTTTTTCTCCCCATCCCTGGACAGCTCTCCTTCAGAGGAGCACCCCAGCCCCATCACCCCGACATCTGCTGGGACTTACCTTGTCCAGCCATCTTCCCCCAAGGCTTACCCCCCTGATGGGGTTGGCGAGGTCTCCCAAGGCCCACCAAGGCACGGATCCTGTTCAGGCCAGCACGCCTGGCTGGTCAGGTGTGATACCTGCGGGTGCTCCTCTTCATCCTGTTACTAAGGAAGTTTTTCCATTTTCTCCCTGTGGTGATGTGGCTTGTCTTGATGTCAAGGTGCTCACACTGATGTCTGCCATATTCCTGTTCCATCTTTCAGCTCATGCTGCCTTTCCCCTGGCTTCTGCCAGGGGCCAGTTGAGCACCGAGCTGTCCCCCCCAGTGGAGGTAAGAGGTCTCATGGATGCTCAATCCTCCTCCACCCTGCTGGTCTTCTGACACCTCTGACTCACTTCTGAACCTGGGCTGTCAGCGTCATGAGCGGTAGTGCTACCATTGCGCTGGCGGGCCAGCACACTTGTTTTTTCTTAGTTTAAATCTGTGTAGTATATTTTTGTATTAGGGTGTTTTATATTACTTAATGCCATGAATATATATTTGAGACAAGAATTATACAGGTTGTTTACTGAATCCTTTTATATGACCTATTGTGTTAATTTTCATACATCTGTGTTGGCTGTTAATGTACTTGTGTCATATCTACTGTTTAATTTTATCAGTCTTGCAAAAACCAGGATACCCTTGAATATGAGCTATTGATGAATGGTGTTTATTCTTTTCTTGTATAAGAATAATTTATTGCTACTACTACTACTATATCTTGCACTGCAATTAGTATCTTGACCACATAGCATGTTAGTCTTTATTGGGCATGGGGAGGGGGCAACACACCCCTCTATTGACCAGGTCCAGGATCTCTGATAAGCAGAGTGGTACTAGTAAGCTCTAGTAATACTGCTATTGTACTGAAGCACTAGTTTATCATTCAAGCATTCATACCAGGCCTTTTATGAAACTCAACTATTACTTGTTGGTTTTCATGGCATTATCCTAATGAAAAAGGCTTTATAAGCTCTTCTGAGTTTTAAAAAACCTGTATAGCAACATATTTGGACAGTGTATAATCTGACATCATCTTTTAGATTTCCTTTTGCTGTTTAGAAACCTGATAATACTTTTTTTCAGTCTAATAGCAGCAGCATTTCACTGAAGTGCCAGAAGGTGGCACAAGAGTCACATCTTGTGAAAACCTAGTTTTGCTTATGATCAAAAAATGTACCTTCCATCAAGCTCTTAATTTAAAACAACATCTTTATGAAACAGCTAGCTGTTAATGGTGTAGATGATTTGAGAAAATGGAGGGGGTCAGATACTTGTGCAACAAAATCTTATGGTATCACATTTTTTATGACAGAAATACTATTTTATTTATTGGCAAGTATTTAATTGATCTAAATAATCCACTCTAAGGGATGGAAGAATTCCAGTTTCAGGGCAGTCCTGAGATCCAGAATCAGTAAATGTATCCTAAGGAGAAATGTTTCCAAGGTACTTTAATGATGCGGCAGTTTGGACACCATGTATAGGGGTTGACAAAGTGGGAGCCGATGCCATCAAAGGGAATGCTTCACTTACAGCATGTTATTGAGGTGACAGCCCAGGGTTTGGTGCCAGTCAGGCAGTTCTTATCTCCCCTCATATAGGGAAGGAAAAGGGAGAATCTAAGAATGTTCCATAACTTCTTCATATCAGATGGAAGAAAGTGGTGGATTTGTAAAGAGGGCTACACTGCAGAGCACAGAAATAACCAGAAAGAAGATGCAGTGGGTAGGGTGGGCAGTGTCGTTGGGCACTTGGACTGGGGCACTAGTGGGCAACATATGGTGGTGGGCTACTTAGGACTGTGTACGTGGACCAGACATATCCTCTGGGGCCTGGTGGACTTTATTACCATACCTCTCCTATTACCTAATACCAGCAAGAGTGAAGAGGATTTTTCCTAGTCTAGTACCTGATCTTGCCAGCAGCAAGTGATGATCACCAGCGATGACCACACTCCTGGGCACCAAACAAGTAAAGTCAAGGAACTTCAGACAAAGTAAGTTAAAGGGGGAAAGGAGAACTGGTGCTTCAAGGCTGGAGAATCTTTTAAGTTTCAACTGCAGGCTGGGGGCCCCAGAGTACTATGCTTGCCCGATGGTGGTATTTATAATTGGCAGCTGAATATGGAATTAAAATTAGATTCTGATTCCAGTTACAAATCAGATGTCTTTTCAGGAATTTGCATTTTTGGTCATCCATTCTGAAAATCCTAGTTTCAAAGATAAAGCTCGTAATCTTAGGAATCTAATTCTGTAACTCATTTCAAGCAACCCTAGTGGTGGGGATGTTTTTTTGTAGTACATTCTCAGATGAATCTGCAGTCAGTGGAAGCTATGTTGAATGGTCTGCATGCATTCAGCTAATTTTATTATAGTACTGATCTTTTAAAATAATTGGTTAGGGCCTCTTTAACTGGCTTATGATCTGCGAGAGAGGATTTATTTTGTTTGGTTGGAATAAAAGTAGGAGCTGCGGTTTTCTGTAGGTGACCTATTGTGAGTCATTTAGCCTCTAAATAGTTTCTGATGGACAGCTGTCCTCTCCCAGGGTGGGGAAGCATGCTGACTCATCCCTTGGCTGCCACCGGGTAGAGGCCCGGGGTTAAGGTCGATGCTGGAGCAACATAGATGGGATTGGCCTTGGTTCGTAGCTTGTGTGCACCTCTACATGCACATGCTTATGTACTGCAGTGGCAGGGGAACTAGGGGAGAAACAGAAAAAGGTTGGTGTGAGCTATATGAAGCCCTGCCTGGCTACTGCTGGCTCACACCACCCTTGGACCACCTGACCATCACTGGATGAGAGTCACTGGGTAGGGGGAAGTTGGCTCTCCCCTTCCTGGCCCTGACAAGGGAGGGGTAAGCCACGGGGTCTTTGGGTCAGGGGTATATGGGCGAGGTGGGTGCCAGATGGGTGGACAGTGGGGACAGGGCTGAGATCCCATCTGCAATGATCACAAGGCAAAAAAGCTTTGTGGGAAAAAAAAAAAACAGCCTAGTGTTCATTTCAGCAAGGAGCTAGGTAGGAAAAATGGGAAGCCTAGATGCACCCTGGGCCTTTTTCTACCCGCACTTTATGTTTCTATAGACTTTATGAGATGAGCACTCACCCAGTCAAGTTCCTGGACCCTTTCTATCCATTTCATAATATATATATATATATATATATATATTTTTTTTTTTTGATTTCTAGAGATCCAGTGTCAGCTCAAATGACAAGTGAAATATGTGTAGCAGTATTGGGCCCTTATTGTATATTTTGTAGCAGAAAAATCTTGTTACACAGTCAGATGCTTGCTGAAAAGAGGCTTATCGGTAATAACAGTGTCAAACCATGGAGAATGAAACGTCCTCTCATTCTAAAGGAGGTGCTCCCCTAGGTTGCTTTTGCTGTTGCATTGTCTGTAGCCAAAACATTCACTACAGAATAATCCAAAGTGCATAAAAGAGGTGAACATAAGATAAAACTGCAGCTTGAACTGAAGAACTCTAGGTACAACAGAAACACCAGTATTAGAAAACATACATGGGTTTGCTCCTAGAGATGGTAGTCACTTATGATGACATTTGTCTTTTTTGATATTACATTTTCTGATATAATGTTCTGGATAGTTTTAGTGGGGCTACTTTTACCATTGTTAAGTAATAACATTTACAGTACTCTGAACCTTTAAATCACTGATGTTTAAAGCAGATACCAAAGGGTGGTATCACCTCTTAGGAAAGCCTAAGGGCAAAACTACAGTAGTTTAGGTGGAGCTGTATGACCTGGCATCTGGCAGCCCTTCGTCCTATTAGAATGGTGTTGTATGTATTTTATACTATTTTTTCACTTTTAAGCTGTAGCACTTTAAATGAAAACTGCATAGATTTGCTATTATACCCTACATGAGTTTTTGTTTCTAATTTAGGTAGCTCCAGTCCCAGTATATGCTACAGAAAACTGTGATATGCAATAGTAAGTAGGGTGTAACAGGCTCATGCATGCTGCTGTTTGTGAAACAGAAAAGCTAGTAGTATACTGGTGGTAAAATGTCATCTGCAGTGACCTTGTGTGTTACCGTACAGTATGTCAGAGTTACTGTAGGATGCTGTTACTGTAGAGAGTCTGTAAGGTTCCATGTGATAACGACGATCATGGAAAGGCGATCGCTGTTAGGGCGAGTGTACATTGCCGAAAATCTATTTTGGTGATGTACACTCCCGGCACACAGCAAAAGGGTGCTGGGGACTTGCTTTTTTCTTTTTTGGGCAGCCCCCCACACCCCACCCTCATGGGGGGACTTTGCCCCCAGCACCCCCTACTAAAGGATTCTCAACTCCAGGGGGGGTGCAAAAGCAGAATAAAAAAAAAAACAGCTGGGTGCAACAAAATGAATGCATGTCCTAACCGAACCCAGCGCCCTCACAACCCTAGCCTGCCACCCACCCACCATGCCACAGGGCCAGCTCAGCAGCCCACCACCACCACTACACCCCACAAACCCTCCCTCTCCTTCTGACCGTCGCATGGCATGTTCGCTCCCCCCCCACGCACGTGTACATATAGCGACATCCTGTCACTATATTCGCGGATCCCCCATCCGGTCACCTTTCCTACTCGGTAGCCTGTTGACAGGCACTGCGATTGAGTCACCCTATTTTGAAAGCGCCCAATCGCGGTCGCCATTGTCACAGGCTACTGTCTGGAACACCACTTGGAAAACTCTGAAGAACATAGGAGTTACGCTCAATTCTACCATACTTATATTTTTCATATTCTCTGTTGTTCGCTTCTCCTCTTTCATTTTTACTAAGGGCAGCTGCTTGAAATTAGGATCCTTGTCCCCTCAAACTGCATCTGTTCTGCTGCCTCTTTGCACAGGATACCATAATCCTCTGTTTATGAATCACAACTGATTGTCATGACAGTGATTATAATATCACACACAGGAGATTATGGCATCATGTGTTGAAAAGAAGCAGGAAGTCTAAAGGACAACAAACCTGTTTCTATACAAATGTCCTTAGTCACAGAGAATGAGATAACTTTTAAGCAGGAAATATAGCAACTACTGTGCAATGGAAATTATGTATACATTCCAAAGCTTCAATAGGGTAATAGGGTAGTTCCATAAGCAATTCTTTTAAATGTTATTTCCAGAATTATAACGTATAGGAAACCTGGACAGATATATCAGCAGGGGTTAAAGATATTTGCAGTGTCAGTGGCTCAGCAGGTAGCACACTCATCTCTGAGGCCGGGAGATCAATAGGCTGTGAGTTCTATCCCCACACCAGGCACATGGGTTAATATAACAATGCTGACACTGTAGTGCAGCATGGGGGAGGGGAGGTGCTGCACTCCTGAGGTGCCGTCTCTCGGATGAGACGTTAAACCGAGGTCCCATCTACCTGTTCAGGTGGATGTTAAAGATCCCATGGCACTTCTTGAAAAGAGCAGGGGAATTTTTCCGGTGCAATGGCCAAATTTCCTCCATTCACGAAAAATTACCACCAACAGCTTAATCTGGTTCAAGGTCAGTTGGCATTCATCTGTATCACCCTCCCCCGGGTCGTACCTGAAAATAGGCAGGATTTGTCTAGTGCACTTACCTGGTCAACAAAAATGATTTACATCCCTCCTACAGGATATACCATATCAGTGTAATACATACATCTGTACATGGATCTACAAAAAATGACTTCTTTGCATAGAGAAATGATTATTCCTTGCTAATGTCATTTTGAGATGCAATAATCACAGAAGGTGAAAAGTTTTCTATGTGTTCTGTGAGTCTGCGTCCCTTATCTTTCTTGCATGCTTTCCTTAGCTCGGCTATTGTTTTCCCCACCCTACATAAAAAATTGATACACCTAGTGCTTGCAGGTTGTCATTGTGCTACAAGGACATCTTGGATTGATGATACAGAGAAAGACTTTATTTAAAAGGGCAAAACAAGTTTGCCCTCTTCCCCCAATGGAATGAGGCAAATCATTGATTTGTGCTTGAGAAAAACAAGCTTTTCTTTAAAAAAAAAAAAAGAAAAACTGTTCTGTCTGTTTTTCTTTCACAGTTGTGTTGTTTTTCTCTAAATAAATGATGACTAAAACAGTTTCTTCTTAATAATCTGTTATCTTGATGATAATTACAGTGATATTTCTCAAAGAACTTGCATAAAAAAGAAATTTGTGTTCCTAGCTTTGTAGAGACCCAAAGTAATTTATCATTTTCTGTTGTCTCTTGAGACAGCTGAGATACTTGATGTAGCCAAATTGCCATAAAATATAGCTTTTAGAAAAATGATATACCCTACAAAGTGACATGGCAGTGATTAAGTGGGAACAAAAACAAACTCGTGTTTCTCCAAACAACTGTTTGATACTTAACCATGAAATCTGACGGCTCTTCAGATTACAGCAACAAAGAATAGTCTACAAGGGAAACAGATCTGCCCAAACTATTCCAGTTCTTCGCATTTTGAATCTCCCAATTTAATGTTCCAGTAGCTGAACTAAGTTCAAAGTTCAGCTAGTTTGGAATGACTGAACTAGCATAACTAACCTGGCCTAACATTGCAATTAAACTAGCTAGTTTTGGGGAGGGGGGTAGATTTGGTAGTCTTCCCCATAAAGAAAGCTGGACTGAATCACTAAAGAATCTTGTTGGCATCACACATCAAATCCTGGTGATGCTATAATTTGGATCTGGATAATAAAGTAAAAACATCTGTATTGCATACTGTACTGTGCTGATTTCATTATAATTTCTGTCTTTCAACATTACCATTACTAAGGTTAATTGTGGATCAGAGCCACTGTGAAGCATTCTGGACATCTTGCCACAAGGTCATGGGTTCAGTTCCCACAACAGGGACCTGGGTTCTTATCACTGCAGTGTAATGCTGGGGGGTTGACACAGCTCTTTTGGAGTTGTCATCCTTTGAGTACGATGTTAAACTGTGCTCCATTCTGCCCATTTTGGATAGTTGTTTTGTTTGACATTCCATAGCACTATTTGAATAGAGAAGAAATAGCCCTGGGGCTAGATTTTCTTTTTTTGTTTTTCCCTCCTGGCCACCTCAGCTGCTTCCCCCCATTGGGGGACATCTAGGCACTGCCCACCTCTGCCATGGACACCAGACTCTGCGGCTTCCCCCCCCCCACAGTGGGGCTGCAGGGAAGGATCACATGTACTCTCTGTGGGCATGGATCAAGGTAGGTGTCCTGGCGAAACTTGCAGATGGCTGTCAAGCCGCTCACTTCCAGCGCCATTTTTTTCCCCGATTTTCTTTTTGCCCAATCACTGCATGCTCAGACAGTGCCCCCAGTCTCCACTGGGGGCTGCTGCTGAGTGATGCGTACCCGGATCCCAACCCCAGAGAGGAGAGCAGTCTATTGGATGCTCAATCCTCTCCGACCCCCTGTGCCCCGAGTCCGTTCCCAAACCTGGGTCGCCGATGTGGCTGGGGCTAGATTTTCAAACTGTTTAGGGACTAAGACCCATGCCACAGCTACTGCTACAAGACAAAATCTCTGCACCTGTAGAGATTCATATTCTCGGCCAGTGCAGCTGTGCGGGATGTTACACCTAGTCCCACCAGGCATAACATTTTGGCACAGCTGTGCCAAAAAAACAGCTGCAAACTGCTGCAAACCATGGAGCCAGTTGTAAACTGGCTCCACCTTTGGAAATACCATGGCTGTGGGAAAAACCATGGCTCTGCAAGTGGCAACCCATTTGTGCCAGTTTTTTCTCACAGCTACACACAATTTGGGGGATCTGAAAATCCTGCCCCTGATGTCCTGGTCAACAATCACACTCTCTATAAAACAGGTTCCACTGTACTTTACTTTGGCTGTCTGTATGTATTTGGGGGTAGGGTGAATTTGGTTGAGTTTTTAAGAGCTGCTTTGTTTTTCTATGCATAGTTTATACTGCAATTGTCTGATTGCTTTGTATGGTGTGTCAAGGTCTTGTATGAAACACACTACAGGTATGCCTAACTTCTATTCTATTCTATTCTATTCTATTCTATTCTGTTCTGTTCTAGTCTGACATGTAGGAACTGCCGGAACATAGACTCTTTACATAGAAACATAGAAGCTGATGGCAGATAAGGACCACAAGGCCCATCCAGTCAGCCCATTTTTTCTACCTTATGACGTTGCCATGGGCCTTTACTCTGTCAATAACCTATTTATTCATATTCATCTGTATTGCTCCCTTATGCCTATCCCATGCCTGTTTGAAGTCCTGTATTGTGTTCATATTCACTACTTCCCGAGGTAGGCCGTTCCATGCATCCACCACCCTTTCTGTAAAAAAGAACTTCCTCACATTACCCCTCAATCGGCCTCTCTCTAATCTCATGATGTGTCCTCTTATCCTGCTATTTTTATGTTGGCTCGCACTTGTGCACCAGCCAACATATTACAATAGTAGCAGATTTGGAGGTGTGGTCACTGTGGGCGAATGCAGGCCACACATCAGTAGGTGCATCTCTCATTCCCCAATAAGGCAGCATGCAGGTGCCACACCTGCAACACGTAATGTTGCGAGCACATCTAAGGAAAGGTCCACTACAATGACAGCCAAGCTCATCACACAGCGGCACCTCCTGATGTGCCCTTACTGGTGAAGCACTTCCCTAACCTAAACATGGTGGCACTGACTGCAGCAGCCACTTCATATGCTGATGGGGGAGCCCACTCCCCATCGGCATAATCCCCCCCATTCTACATGTGTGCTGAGGGGGTGCCCAATCCCCCTTCGGCATCATGTGCCCCCCAACAGTCTTTCCTTTCTGATGGGGGGCCCAATTCCCGTCGGCTTCAGTCCTCCTGCCTAGTTTAGTTTGCCGATGGAGGAGCCCACTCCCTGTTGGCATAATGTCCCCAGCCCCTGATGTGTGCTGTGTGCCGAGGGGGTGCCCAATCCCCCTTGGCATCATGCGTGCCCCCTCCCATTTCTGTGCCGACGGGGGGCCCAATCTCTGTCAGCTGTGGTCCCCCTCCCCATTATACAGGAGGTACACTGGGAGCCCACCCCAGTGTACCAAACAAACACCTGCAGAAAAAGAAAACTGGCCCTCAGTGTCTTTTTTTTTTAACTTGTATGAAAAAAAATGGTCCCTCACGGTCTCTTCTGCCTCCACCCCAACCGCCCACCCTCTGCATACCCTGCCTCCCCACACCCCCCATACTTACCTCCAGAGTCTGGTGTGACAATCCTCGGTGGGCTGGGAAGACATCTGCACTCTTCAAAGCCGACCGCTAACTGAAGAAATGCCAGTAAGCTGTATAATGGTATAAATAGGGGTTTTCCAACTTTGGTGCATATCTCGGTCATTTTAGGGAATTTTGGCACCACATTTTCAACATGGGGTTATTGGGACCCCTCCTCATGAATTCAGTCACAGTCATGGCATTATTCCATCCTGAAAGAGGATTTTTCAGTCACTACATGGAATCACCTTTTGGGACTGAATAACGAAAAGACAGTGCCACTTTTCATGAGGGGGGCTCTCAAAAAGCCTATGTTGCAAATTTGGTGAAAAAATCCAAAAAATGTCTGTTTTACGAGCGTGAGTTGCGCAGTTTCCATGCACTCTCTTAACTTTGTGAATTTGTAATATTTTCACTCCAGATTTTCAAAATTGGCATTTTACCACACCTCTTTATGAACAGTACAGCTGTCATTTTACATATCCTAGCTGAAATGTGGTTTCGCACCTCTGGCACTGAATAGCGCAGTCGCTGTGCAAAATCAGTTTTCAGGACAGTTTGAGAAAATGATGGTGACACTGTTCATGAGTGGCGGTCCTAAAATGCGTATGTTGAAAATTTTGTGACAGAAGTCCATAAAATGACTGTGTTACAAGCGTGCATTGTGCAGTTTCCACGCACCCTTGTAACTTCACAAATTTGCAATATTTTCATGCCAGATTTTCAACACTGGCATTTTTCTACACCTCCTTATGAACAGTACAACTGTCATTTTTCACATCTGCCCGAAATGTGTTTTCGCACCTGTGGCGCACAATGATGTGGTCACTGTGGGAAATCAACTTTTGGGACAGATTAACAAAATCACAGTGCCACTGTTCATGAGGGGAGGTCACAAAATGCCTATGCTGAAAATGTGTCTCTTCAGGGAAGGGGTGAGGTTGGAGTCAGTTCAATACTTCACTGCCATTCCTATTATGCATCTCTAACTCCTGCACTACCAATGCCAAAGCCAATGCCAGCGAAACAACATTAGGCATTGACAAATGCTTGTTCTTATATTGAAACATGTTAGACTCTTTCACCTTGTTAATGCCCTTAAGATATTTGAATGTTTCGATCATATCACTTCTCTCCCTCCTTTGCTCTAGGGTATACATACAGAGCTCCGTTAATCTGTCCTTATATATTTTCTGATGCAATCCTTGCACCATTTTCATTGCCCTTCTCTGGACTGCCTCCATTTTGTTAATGTCCTTGTGCAGGTGTGGCCTCCAGTATCTCACGCAGTACTCCAGATGGGGATGCAGTACTGACCCATTTTGGAAAAGCAGTTTCATTGTCTTTATCCAGGTAGCAGTTTTAAGCATGTCTCATTATGGTGAACTTGCCTCTGGGAAGTCTAGCAGGGATGATATTACTCCCATGAGATGAACACTTCAAAAAGTGAAAGAAACAACAGAGAAAACAAGTTCTGGTCATAGCCGATACGGCTGTGGAGAGCTTTTGGGATACCTTTCTCCATTATGTCTAATGAATTTGCACAATGCAGATCTGCTGAGAGGCAGTTTCAATGTGGTCTTCCTTTTACACATTTTTACAATGTGTTTTCCTAGAAAGTGCCTGATGATTGCTATATGTTTAGCCTGGATAGTTCACAGAAGACATGACATCTTTTTTCAGTGGGGTTCTACGTCTACACAATATTATGCTGCATTGTGTAAAATCAGAAGGCACTGAAAACAATATTTTACATCTGGATTAGGCTACCCTGAATAAATACATCATAAAAATGGTAAAACCATGACCCCATTGAAAACAAAATATTGCATCTAATCTGGGACATCCTGAGTAAATACAGTGGAAAAATGTGTAACATGAAGATCCCTATGACAATGAGATGTAGCATCTCCTCTGCGCTATCCAGGATACAAACTATAGGATAAGAAATATTTAAAGGAACTCTACTGTAAATGGAACTTCACTGTGTTCACTGACATAAACAAACAGTTTATTTATTGTTTTATAACATATTAGATTGCAGCATTTATTTAGAATGTTGTGGCCATGAGGATGGTGTGTACAGTGTGTGTATGTGTGTGTGTGCGCGTGTGTGTGCGCGTGTGTGTGTGTGTGTGATTGCTGTAGCTTAATATATTTTTTCCTAAAAAGCATAGTACAAAATGCCTGCTGACTGTTATATATTTAGCTTTGGATAGTTCACAGAAGACCTGGCATATGTCTGAGATAGTTCTTATCAGATAATGTCTTAAGAGGTTAAGAAAACAATGTAAACCTTTTGATTCGTTGCTGGGAAAGGGTGACATTTATGAAGTATGAATCTTTATTGAAAGATAATACCTGCCCAACTGAAGCTAGTAGCAAGAAAATGTTTAAATACCAAGTATTTAAATGTGCAAGTTGTTGCATTTTGAAGGGGGTATAAAAATCTCCAGTTTAATAGACAACCTGTGAGAGGCATGGGAGAGCATAGGGGTGCATGCACCAGGAACTTTAACTCATGGTTGAAGAACTGGTGCTGTGGGGAAGGGTTTGGATTCATTGGTGACTGGGGACCCACCTGGAGGGATGGAGGCTTGTTCAAGCCTAACAGCCAGCATCCATTCAAGAGGGGAATCCAAGCACTCAATGATAAGTTAAAATACTACATGGACAAGCATTTAAACTAGTCAAGTGGGGTGGCAGGCCAGCAAGGAGGGAACCTAATTGCCCATTCCCCACAGCTAGCAGTGGATCCAGTGAACAGGAGGAGTGGATATATCTACAGAGCAGTGTGCAAAAGATGGAAATAAGCACCCAAGAGGTGGATAGACAGAAAGGTGGCAAAATTCAACAGAAGGGCAGACAGCAGGGAGAACCAGGGATACAGGACAACCAGGGAGGGGGCTGGAGTAGAACAGCTAAACAGTCTATGAAGTTCAAATCATGGAAAGCCATGTGTACCAGTGCCAGGAGCCTTAGCAACAAGATGGATGATCTGGAGGCTGTCATGGTGCAGGTGACTCTGGACATTGTGGCCATCACAGAGACCTGGTGTAATGATAACCATGACTGGGAGATGGTCATATCTGGCTACAGCATATTCAGAAGGGACAGAGCAGGTAGGAAGGGAGGAGAAGTGGCGCTTTATGTGAAAGATGGCATAAAGGCCACAGAGATCCAGGAGAAACAAAATGGGGGAGAGATAATGTGGGTTAGTCTGGAAAGAAAAATGGGGCCAGCCATCCGCACAGGGGTGGTCTATAGACCATCAGCCCAGAAGGAAGAAACAGATAGGAAGCTGATGCTAGCCATCCAAAGGACGGCAGACAAGGGTGAGGTGGTGCTGGTTGGAGATCTCAATATTCCATACATGGGCTGGAACCTCCCAGCAGCAGCATCAACCAGGAGCAGATTTATCCTGGATTCCCTTCAAGGTGCCTTTCTCAAGCAACTGGTCATGGAATCAACTCAGCAGAAGGCAATACTGGACCTTGTGCTCCCAAATGGGGACAGCATGATGGGGGTAAGAGTGGGGGAGAACTTGTGAAACAGTGACCACCAGTCACTGTGGTTTGGCATCACAGAAGGAGTGGAACCAAACTGCACAAAAACACGTATCCTGGATTTGGGGGGGGGCAGACTTTGGGAAAATGGGAAGATGCTTGAAAGAGGC
Organism: Neoceratodus forsteri; assembly: GCA_016271365.2. Classification (NCBI taxonomy): domain Eukaryota; kingdom Metazoa; phylum Chordata; order Ceratodontiformes; family Ceratodontidae; genus Neoceratodus; species Neoceratodus forsteri. The sequence continues at coordinate 2,163,100 of CM057453.1, forward strand.
ATAAATGGGAATGGGGCAGGAATCAGTGGTTGAGGAACAGTGGGCAATATTTAAAATGGGAATTACAAGAGCAACAGAATTATGCATTAAGCAGGTTAGCAAGGGGAAAAGGAAGAGGAGACCATTACGGTTTTCCAAGGAGGTAGCAGAGAAAGTAAAAGCCAAAAAGACTGCATTCAGGCAATACAAAAAGATGCAAGCAGAAGGGGAAATACCAGGAGAGGCATAGGGAGGCAGGGAGGTCAGTAAGGGAAGCCAAAGCTCAGACAGAAAAGTGCATTGCAAAATCAGTGGGTAGAGGGGACAAAACCTTTTACAGGTACATAAGTGAAAAAAGAAAGGCAAAGGGAGGGCTAGTGTGACTGAAGGGGGAAGATGGAGGCTGCGTGGAGGATGACAACAGTAAAGCTGACATATTGAACAGGTACTTCTGTTCAGTCTTTACTGAGGAAGATGAGAGTAATGGGCCCGAAAGGAGTACAAGGGGTGGGAACAGCACAGAAATGGACACAAGTCCCTTTACACAAGAAAGGGTCCTGAAGGAAATGGAAGGAATAAGAGTTGATAATGCAATGGGGCCAGATGGGGTGTACCCCAGGGTCCTAGAAGAACTAAGAGAGGCGGTGGCTGAGCCTCTGGCAATTCTGTTTATCTGATCACTGGAAATAGGGGAGTTACCCAAAGACTGGAGGACAGCAGATGTAGTTCCCTTATACAAAAGTGGGAACAAAAAGGAAGTGGGGAACTACAGATCAGTCAGCCTCACCTCAGTAGTGGGGAAGATCATGGAAGCACTACTGAAGGAGAGATTGGTGGAACAGCTGGTTGCCAATGGACTACAGGACCCATGGCAGCATGGTTTCACCAGGGTTAGGTCATGTCAGACCAACCTCATTGAATTTTTCGACTGGGTGACAAGGGAGGTGGATCAGGGGAGGGCAGTGGACATGGCCTATCTGAACTTCATCAAGGCCTTTGACACTGTGCCACACAGAAGGCTATTAAACAAACTAGGGAATATGGGAGTGGGCAGGACAGTAGTGTGGTGGGTAGGTAACTGGCTGGGTGGCAGGACGCAGAGGGTGATAGTAAATGGCTGTCACTCCACAGAGGGAAGAGTGACCAGTGGGGTACCACAGGGAGTCAGTGCTGGGACTGGTCCTATTCAACATCTTTATCAGTGACATTGCACAGGACCTAGAAGGCAAAATTTCCCTGTTGGCTGATGACACAAAGCTCTGTAACAGAGTGGACATGTCAGAGGGTGTAGACAGAATGAGAAGGGACCTGCAGAAACTTGAAGAATGGTCAGGGGTTGGGCATTGAAATTCAATGCAAAGAAGTGCAAGATAATGCATATGGGGGACAAAAACCCTGGAACAACATATCATTTGGGGGTGAGGACACAGCATGCACCAAGCAGGAAAGGGATCTTGGGGTTATCATCTCTGATGATCTCAAGGTAGGGGAAACAGTGTGACAAGGCAGCAAGTAAAGCGAATAGGATGCTGGGATGCATAGGGAGGGGCATCACCAGCAAGAAAAGGGAGGTCATAATTCCACTATACAAGACACTAGTGAGGCCCCACCTAGAGTACAATGTACAGTTCAGGAGACCTTACCTACGTAAGGACATAGACAGGGTAGAGAAGGTTCAGAGGAGGGCAACAAAGATGGTATATGGATTGCATCACAAGTCCTATGAGGACAGGTTGAAGGACCTGAATGTGTTTTTCCTGGAGGAGAGGAGGGAGATAGGGGATATGATAGAGACATACAACTATCTTACAGGGAGGAACAGAGTGCAGGGATACACTATTTTTCAGCAAAAAAGATGTTCCAGGACTAGAGGGGCATGGAATGAAGTTGGAGGGAGGGCGATTCAGAGGAAACGTGAGGAAGAATTTCTTTACAGAATGGGTGGTGGACAAGTGGAACACTCTGCTAGAGGAAGTAGTGGGGGCTGAAATAATCACGGGATTTAAGAACGTATGGGATAGAAATAAGGGAATTCTGGAAGTCAGAGGTAAGAGGCAACACACTTCTAGGAAAACATAAAGTTAACTTACAAGCTCAAATGGGCAGACTGGGTGGGCTGTAGGCCCTTATCTGCCGACATTCTCTATATATCTATGTAATTAACAAGCTGTTTTAGTTTCCTATTGGCCATCTCATAAGTAGCTTGGAGTGCTGTCTCCAACATTCTAAATAGAAAGAAAGGAGTATTTTATTTCAACTGTAATTTATAGTTGTGGAAGGATACATTGAAAACTCCCAAAATGTGTTCCATGTTCCTCTATTTTTCCAGCTACAGACAACAAGATGGATGTAGTCTCCACCCACAGCCATAAAAATGTCTTGAGTCATAAATGCAATAAAACTGAGCAGTAGCTTACAGATGCAGATAGTTGTCAAATTAATCAACTTCATAACATATTGTAAGGCGAATAGTATTATTTGTTTTAACTACATGAATCATTGACACAAGACTCTATATAAACGTGAGTGTTAACTGTACGGTATGGTGTATGTGAATAATTGTGTTTTCACTGCAATGGTACAGTAGGTAGCATGCTGATGCTGCAGCTACATGAACCTCATACACAGGTACTCACAAGTCCAGACCACCGTTCCTTGCAGAATGTTGCATATGGAACAAACTGCAGAAGTAAAAGTGTAGTCTTGGTATTCAGAAAATGTTCATTAGACCCCTTAGCATAACATTTGGCTTCAAGTGTAGCAAAGCATAATACATGTTAGCAACGGTCTGATTACCCTCATTGACCCTGAATTAGTGCACAGAGTCTCACATGAAAGTGCTGTTGAAATCTGCATGTTCTTATTTCATCCTTATAACGTTAGATCAAACTTATCAGCTTCAGTGCTGGCTACATCACTGTTATCTGAGAAAAATAGCTGACTGCTTCCAGCACGATATTTCTCTACTTCAACCCTTACTCATTAAATATCCTATTTCATTTCATATTCTAGCTCTCTAAATGTAAAAAAAAACTATAAAGAAGGAAAAGAAAAAGTTTGATTATTTTTATTTATTTATTGAAAACTTCGCAGATTACCTTTAAGCACAAGTGCTCATTTACAAAGGTTCTACATCAACTGCATAGTCATAAAAAATTACAAGTACAATAAGCAGTTCCAGAGGAAATACAGCCGAGTCAGGTTGAAAACATTTATGACAGATTGAAAAATCCATGCAGATCACTGTGTAAAATGTCACAGGTTATGTATAGAGAAAAACTGAATAAAACAGTTTAACAGCTACAGTTGTACTGGACTGCAACAGTAGACCACAAAGATCTTTTAAACTGATTAAAGTTGTGGAGATTCAGCAGTGTATCAGGCAGTTTGTTTAACCAGTTAGTGGCCCTAACAGCAAATGTCCACTTGCCCAGCTGAGTACACTGCTAAGGAGACTTAAGGGCATTCCTGGCCATGTTCCTGATGTTACATTGGTTAGAGACAGTGCCAAAGCGATTTGTTAAAGCAGGGGCTGTTAGACCCATGAGTACTTTTCTGGCTAGCAGACATCTCTGGGACTTTATTCTGCTGGGCAAAGGTAGCCAGTTAGTGAGTGTGTAAAGGGTACAACTATGAGTGTGGTTATTTGCATGAAGTACAAAGCAGCATTCCTTATTACAGATCAGCTATGCTCTTTTTAACACTGTGTCACAGGCAGATGCACAGACAGGGAGTCCATAATCTGTAAGTGACAGAATGGAGCTGGCCACTGTACGATGTCTGGCATCCCCCATGAGATTGTTCTGGTTATGGTACAGGGCACCCAGTCTTCTGTTAACTATGGTCACCAGATTGTCAACATGTGGTCAAAAGACAAGGTGTCATCCAGAGTTACTCCAAGGTATTTGTAGGACTCCACCTATTCAAGGCTTTGTCCTTGGCCTTTTCGGATGACAAAGGGTAGAATTTCACTCTTCTGTGGAAGGCTAGAGAAGAGACTTGCCTTTGTTTTTTTGTAATTGAGGACCAGTTTGTTGTTGAAGAACCAGCTTTCTAGTGACCTAAAGTTAGTTTGCATAGTGGCTGTAAGGCTGTCAAGGTCTGGGTTTTTTGAAATAGATGACTGCATCATCCACATAGAGGAGAACATTAGCTGCCTGACAGGCAACAGGCAGTTGATTTAGGAAGAGACCAAATAAGAATGGCCCCAAGATGGAGCCCTGGGGGACATCAGAAATTACTTCCCTAGTATTGGACAAAGATTTATTGATCTTCATATGCTGGGAGTGATTGGTGAGACAGCTGTGGAACCAGTCAACTGTGTTCTGTGACAAACCAAGACCAAGGAGTTAGTTAAGTAGGAGGTTATGGCTGACCAGGTTGAAAGCCTTAGTAAGGTTGATATATATGTATATATGTATAGCTCCAACAAGGTCACCATTGTCAAGGGCCTTATGAACATAGTTGGTGTATTCTAATAGTGCTGTGTTGATACTGTGGAGCTTCTGGAAGCCATGCTGCTGTACTCACCAGACACTATATTTTTCAAGGTATGTGACAAGATGGTCAGAGACAATTCTCTTGAGGGCCTTGGACAGAAAGAGAGAAAAGAAAATGGGTCTGTAATTGACAAAGCTCATGCAATCTCTGCTTTTGAAAACTGGTGTAACCAGTGTGGATTTCCACTTTTCATGGAATCACAAATGGTACAGGCAAAAGTTAAAAATTCTATGCATGGGGTTGGAAAGTTCCTCTACTGCCAGGGCACGAAATTTCATATCAACTGAACCACACCCACACCTAGCTTTGTCAAGTACACTACTGATGTATTTCAAGGTATCTTTGACTGTAACAGCCTTAAGACAGAATTTACTGTAGGATAACCTGGTTCAGATCCTACCATCTGGGAGGCTTCAGGACCAGATTTCCTGCAGGGGATGAGGGCAGGTTCAGTGGGTATGATGGAGGTAGGTCAGAAAAGGTTGTGTTGAAGTAACTGGCAATTTCAAAGGGATCAAGGACCTCTCGATCCGCCACTGTGAGTGGTTTTAACTCCATTGCCAAGGAGCTCTGAAACGTCCCAGAATCTTTTGCCATTGCTCCAGTTCTGGGACTGCTGGTTCTTATAGAAGTCAATTTTGGCTTTTTTAATCATACTAGTGCACTTATAGCAGGCTTTCTTGTACCTCTGCAGGTGGACAAGGGACCCTGTTTCCCTGGCCAGTGCCCATGGATTGTCTCTCTCCCTCTCATGCAGGCAAGGAGTTCAGGGGTGATCAATCCGGATGGTGTTCCTCTTGCCTTGGGTTTTTCAAACAGTGCAAATTTATCACAGGTACATGTGAACTCAGAGACAAAGAATTCTAGGGCTGAGACAAAATCAGGAATGGCATCTAGGAAGCTCCAATCAATTTGGGTCAAGTAACATTTAAATTCAGGCACCTTAATTTTGTTTAGGACTCGGATGACTGTGATTGGGGGGGGGGGTGTTGACATTGTCTATTTAACTGCCCATAGACATTGCACTGGGGAGTGATCACTTAGGGTATCTGGCAGACTTTTGGCAACTTTAACCCTATCTGGGTGTGTAACTAGTACCCCATCGAGTAACGTCATCGTGCCATTTTTTTTAAACTTTTTATTTATAGTGTTTTGTACAAATGTGTAAAACATGCTGTTCCTGAGCAAGTATAGCTAGTAAAGGAAATACAGAATACATGACCAAGGATGAAAACTACATGTTCTATTGGTACAGCATTGAGGAAAGAGTTCAGATTTTCTATTGTAAACCACACTTCTATAAAATGTCAGGAGCAATGGTGCAGCCAATGCCCCATTGTTATTTCAGTCAAACCATTAAATTATAAAAACCAACTGACCAGTGTACATCCTATGTGTAATTATCAGCATGTATTGAAGAAAACTCCTCAATCTAGAGCTCTTTCAAGCCCACACCATAGCATTAAAGCTACGAGTTGTAGACTGTAGCCACGGAGAATATTGGAGAGATGTAAAAGAAGAATAAACACCCATCCATGCCCAGAGATTGTACATGAATCAGACAGTTGGGTACAAGAGAGAAGAGGTCTGCAAGCCCCAGAATATCCTGTAGGCTCACCCGCCCCACCCCCCAAACACTCACACCTTAGTCAGAGATAGAAATCTCTGGATATATCAGAACATAGGGTCATGGTGGACTCTACTACAATATTTCACAATTCTCATTGGGCATTCTAACACTTAAGAAATACATAAATGACTATAATATCGGGCATTCACAACAATTTTGCACATTGATAGCTGATCAGGTCACATAACCCTCCCCTCCCCCATCCCTCAGCAAGCACGCAATGGATTCAAGGGGAAGGCAGGAGTCAGTACTATATTTACTTGCAGCTTGACCCATGCCATGCTAGTAATTTAAATTCAAACTGGAATTAATTTCCCTGTAAACAGTAAACAAACATACAGGACAATTCAAAGTCCCATGGTGTTAGAGTCCTTAAATCTTGAAGATAGAAGACACTTTTTCCCCCAAACCATAAACATCAAACTACTGATAAAGGGATAAAGTTCAGGTCCAAATAAAGTGTTAGACTGATAAGCCACTGAAGACGAAGATTCCTGGTTGGTAGTATAGTATAAGCCCAGTCAAACTCACATTCAATCACCATCTGTCGATTCCTCCTCTGCATGCCCATTATCCAAATTTCATTTAGCAGCAATCCTCTCCACACAAGTACCCACCTACTTGGCATCTGTGAATCTGTATTGTTTATGGCCATCTGAGAAGCATAGTCTAGCTGGAAATGCCAAGGAGTAAGTTATTCCCAAGTCTCTCAGTCTCTGCTTAACATCATCAAAGGCTTTACGTCTGGAACGGGTGGCATAGGATAAATCTGAAAAGAACAAAATGTGCTCTTCATTTAAATTAATAGGTCCCCCATTTCGTAAAACCCCCAGAATCAAATCTCATTCCATTACAGAGGCGAGAGTGAGCAGGACAATTCGAGGAGTATCACTGCTTGTATTAGGTCTTCTTGGAGTAGAAAACAGGAACTCAGCACTCACTCTGGACACAAATGAGGTAATGAAAAAGAAATTTAATGGTGATTGGAAAGCCTTGGACAAATGCCCAAGAACCCCAGTGCTTCAGCCCGACACAGGGCCTTCCTCAGGGGGTGAGTCCCACCCCATGAGGAAGGCCCTGTGTCAGGCTGAAGCACTGGGGTTGTTGGGCGTTTGTCCAAGACTTTCCTATCACCATTAAATTTATTTTTCATTACCTCATTTGTTCTGGAGTGAGTGCTGAGTTTCTGCTTTCTGTTTTAGTTGATTGGGCTGGCATCCCCACTTACAGCACCACACCAGTCTCCAGAGCAAGTCTCTTTTTTTACTTCTCATCTTCTTGGAGTAATTTGGTAAGCCTGAATAATGTTAAACTCACTGAGCCTCATTAGATCAGCTAACCATGGCTGAATGTACTGGATCAAATTCTCCTCCTCTGTCCCCTTGGGGACGCCCAGAACTCGAATTCTGGTTGCTTGACCTGTATTTTCGAGCTACTCAAGATGGCTCCTCAGGGCTGCTTGTTCTTAAATTGAAGCGGCTGTCCCTGCAAGGGCTTTTCCTGCCTTGGCCTCCGCACACTTGGTAGTCTCCCCTATTGCACCAAGATGGGTCTCCATGGTGACAAATCATTGAGAAAAAGCATCCAGCTTTTGATTTATCTGCTGGACAGTTTTGGTGAACACATTAAGCAAGAGCTGGAGAGTGTTCAAGGAAGGGGCACTAGTTTCCATACTTGTAGATGGCATAGTGCTGTCTGTGTGCTTGGGCTGCCTTATGGTTGTAGTACGTGGCTGGAAAAAGTCTTGTTTATTTGGTTTAGTTCAGCCTATCTCCATTCAGTTTTATCTCCAAATGTACAGCAGATGTTTCTATATCACATAGGGTGCACTTCCAATCGAAATAGATAAAGAAATAGCAGTTGTGATCAAGATAAAGGGCTTCAAACAGGAGCTCCAGAAATTTACTGCTGCTAGCTCCGCCCCCCATGGTGCCTATTTTATAATTGGTCCTGGTGTGCTCAGTGACCATTTGTATGAGAAATAAGCTGGACATCTTATCCATACGACCTCTGCTGTACTTAGCATTCCAACTGATGTTAAAGTCACTAGTAACAATGCATTCCCAATTCTGAATGTGTTGCATGAAGTAGTGAGTAAGTTACTCTATGCCAAGGATCTGTTTACCCAGTGGGATATATACAGACAGGATGACAAGAGATCTGTGCTCTTTCCCTATCAAAAGTTTTATTGCTAGTCCCTGGTTACAGTAGGTCTTTGATTGTGATTTTAGAGGCTTGCAGTTCTAATCTGAGGTAGGCAAGACAGCCCCCCCTCACTTGCCTATTATATCCTTCCTGAAGATGTTGAAGCCTGGCAAGATAGTGGCAGCAGATATGTATGGACTGAGCCACGTTTCAGTTAGGCAAATAATGTTTGACTGAGGTAACTTCACCCAGGCTTCAAACTGATTAAATTTAGGTAGGAGACTACTGATCTTTGGGAAGACTATGTTTAGTGTTCTTGGCTGTGGGAACCAGACCCAGAGCTATCAGAGGGGCCTAGGATGGGGTGGACATTGTCAAACATCATGAGTAACATTACTGTAAGGCATCTGGTGGTTCTGAGGTATTGCTTCAGTCTCCAGGTTTCACCCCTAGGAAGGAGTAAGTATATGGTCATGGAGACATGGCCAAATTGGGCAAACCCATAGCACTCCACAAGTCCCACCAGGGTTTTTATCAAATGTAGGAAACAAATGACTGGGGGGGGCTCTGGTACTGTAGGGTTATTCAGGAGGATCAGTAGGCCTTAGTATCAGTGTGGGACCGAGGGATATAGACTCCTTTATCTCTGAGGGCTTTGTAGGTTCAGGTAGTAATGCTGTGGGTAAGCAGGTCAGCAACAAAAATATTGCAAGGAATATGTTTGCAGCAAGGAAAGGTGGCAGTAGTTTGCAAGTAAAACAGGTTGGTCACTGAGCCATAGCTCTAGGACACAATCAACCATGAGAGGTGTTAGGGTGGTGGATGCATGGAACGACCTACCTCAGGAAGTGGTGGATTTGAATACAGTGCAGGGCTTCAAACAGGCATGAGATAAGCATAAGGGAGCAATACAGATGAGTATGAATAGACAGGCCACTGACAGAGCAAAGGCCAATGGCACATTCATAAGGCAGAAAAAGAAATGGGCAGACTGGATGGGCCTTGCGGTCCTGATCTGCTGTCAACGTCTATGTTTCTATGTTAGCAAAATTACAGTAACAGTGCGGGTGATAGCACCAGTAATAAACAATTTAAGCACTATTGCCATTCAGGAGCAGGTACTAGCAGCAGCCAATTCTGGTAGGTCCTTGACCAGCTAATTTTAAAACATAATCAAGCCAGGTAGGGTGTTAGTAATGCTACCGTAGAGATAGGGGTGGCAGCAACTAGTATTATACAGAATAACTCTATTAGGAGACTAAAGATTTGGCAGAAACCTTGTTATTGCTTGCTGCAGAACTGAAATTAAGTGCCTGACAGGGCTGAGCCAGTAAAACACTTTAAGACAGAAGTAAAAGTGCCAACCCTCACCAGGCAAGACAAGGAAGTAACAAATAACAATGGAAACCTGCCACTTTTGGATGAAGACAGTGCAGAGCTCATGAACAATAGTCCTAGTATGTGTCTTTTAGGTCAGAGTCTAACTGGTTAAAGACAAGAGTTTGAGTTCTGGAGGCAGAACAGGGTTCCAGGTGGAACATAGATTTAAGACTTTAAGGCAAGTGGATGAGCTGACACTGACTAAATGGCAAATAAGGAAGCCACAGACCAGTCTCCTAGATTAATGGGGAGGGTCCCACAAACAGACTGAATGCACACACCAAATTCTTCCCAGCAGATGTAATCACTCAGCTATAAATCTTGCAAACATTTATATATTGCCTTTCATGCATATTGAATCCCAAAGCACTTTACAAGCCACTAACAGTTGGCAGCAACCACTAGATGACCACAGAGGTTAGGTGAGGTTGATGGTGCTCACTTGTATTAGATGTAATTGGCTATTTTATTAACTATTGAAAATGTTTGAGTAAAGGACTCTTTAATAATAGTCACTTTGTGCAATGAAACTAGTGGGAGTTTTACTTTTCAAAACATTAGTAGAAAGAAATCAATATAATTCTAGCACTGTGATGTCAGAAAATCCAAAGTCAGAAGATCCCAACTCCTAAGGAGCTCAAAATATTTAAATGAGAAACTGTAGATTTATTCCTATAATTTTTCAAAAGAAATATATGTTTCTTTTAAAAATAAATTGCATATTTTATCTGTCTGCAATGCTTTTGCCCATCTGTGTAATTCAGTAATCATACGAAAGCATTTTTTTACTCTCCAAGTAAAGGCTGATAATGAAGAAAATGTCATCTTCTGAATAATAAAATGGAGACCTTGTCACCTCTTTTCCAGACATTCTGAATGCCTTTAACATCCACTTCACTAACTTTAGCATCACTATCAAGCCCCAAAATGTCTCAGTTACATCCATGGTTGATCTCACATCAAGCAGTACAGAACCTGATCCTCATGATTTGCCAAACTTTAACTTCCACCAAATCACTATAGCAGAGGCCCTCAAAGCATTAAAGGTCCACAGCCCAAAATGAGTGCTGGTGCTGGATCTCTTGACCCAAAGCTTCTTCACCTTGCGGTACATTATATTTGCACCCTAGTTAACAAACAGTTAAACATCACCTTCACCTCTGGCAATGGAAATGTGCCATAGGTGTGCTCCTCCACAAAGAAGGGCTAAACAACATCTGAATCAATACCGGCCCATTTTGATCCTTCCTGCCCTCTCAAATGTTCTTGAAAATCCGTTCACTTACAGCTGACTGAGCATTTCAATCTACACAATCTGCTCTCTCTTCCATGCAATTTGGCTTCCAGAAGGGGCATTTCACCATATCTGCATTGCTCAACAATCTCCAAATAGCCATGGATAATGACCTCCTAACTAGGACCATCTTTTTGGACCTCTCCAAGGCCTTTGACCAGGTGCATCATGCAATACTCTTGCTCAAGCAGTTATCAGCTGGTTTGAAAACTATCAGAGTAACTGAACCCAGCTAGTGCCTATAAAAAGAATTAGTTCATGCCTTGTTGTCTTATGTCTTGGGATTCCTCAAGGTTTAGTCCTTGACTCTCTGCTGCACTCCATTTTTCTTAACAACCTCTCTAATCACAGGGGCAATAGGCATCTATAATATATATATATTCCATGAATAGAGAAATTATACCATACTGTACTACAGTACAAGTCACATTAAACTGTTCCTCCAATGAGTTGTTTTAGCATTTTTGACCGAGTTGCATAAGTGTTGCTGGATCCAGCTCAAAGCCCTGCACAAACTGTATCTCTGTAAACTCAGTTTTGCATTACATTGTTACTGAACTGCAGATACAGTTCAACTGAGTTGCAAAAACATTTTACAAACATTGCTTTTGAGCTGGTTATGCATTGACAAATAATGCAGTATGAGTTGCCAGTGCATTGCCAGCTGTAAAAAAAAAAACAACCATGTTAAACCAACTTATTGATGGAACAGTTTAATGTGACATGTACTGTACAATGCTATGACAATGTCCTAGGTTAATTCAGTGCACCAATCTATTTTTTTTCCAATAATATACGTTATTGCAATCTAAAACATGAGGAACTAAAACAACCATAACAACCTACACTGTGCTCTGCCATTCCATCAACACTCAGGGAGTGGCTGAGGCTGCTTGTGATGATACAGAGTTATTGTTACGTATAACTAGAAGACAAAGTAATAAGACAGCACTTAATTGCAATGGAGATCTATTACAACATTATTTATACTACTGATCATATGACAAGCAAGACAGCATCCAGAGCTCCCCACCTCTTCTGATAGGCTTTGTGGTGGTTGTGGATATTGCTAATCATTTCCCTAACCTTAGAGCTTCTCATATCGCATTGTGCCCTTCATGGTAAGTAGGGACACAGTCATCTAGACAATGCTTTAAAATTAGTTTCCTAGCACAACTGAGATATAAGAGATATGGCACTTTCTGTGTCCTAAAATTTGGTTCAAGTTTAAACCAAAAAGACAAATTTGTGGAGTGAAAGCTGAATCCAAACCCAGAAGCAGGTCAAAGTGCCTTTGAATGTCATCCCAAAGGGGTCTGGCCTTAGGGCAATCCCAGAGTACATACTTTAGGGTGCCTTTGTCTTGTTTGCATCAAGTGCAAGTCTTGGACTGCAAATGACCCATTTTCTGAAATTGTACTGGTGTATGGTAAATGTTATGAGTCACCTTATATTGCATAAGCCTGAGTCTATCAAATTTAATAAATTTATATATGCTGCACCACATTTTGGACCTAATAGCTGGGCCTGTTAGTTCTGGGAACTCACTTTGCCAATACTAACACTTATAACAGTCTTCTGGCATAGTTACTGTCAGCAGTTGTTTATATATTAGAGATGCGGAGTGTGCCTGGTTAGCTAGGGCTGATAGTTACTCCAATGCCGTCAGGTGAAGAAAGGTCCATGGCATTGGTCCCAAAGCAGTCACTAGCATGTGCTGCAATTGTAAATATGGGAAAACTGTTATCCATACATTTGGGTTATTGCATTTATAATTTGCTAAGAAAATCAAGCTGGTACCTTCCAGCATTTGGCTCAGGTGAATTAATTGTACTGGGTCTAGAAAGGATGCTGGCATGGGCTTATTTTGGATTTTAAAATTAGGATTGCTTGTGAGGGGCTGGTCTGGGTGACAAAGGTGCTTGTTACCTAGAAGTCTATAAACCTGCCTTCTAACTAGTATGGGAGTGCCTATGGGAGTCTTTTTCAACACCTGAGGCAATTTACTGTAAGGCATGTATAATGGGGCTCTAATGTTAATTTTACTTGTTGGCATAGATCTAGTTCCATCTGCTTCCATTGGGGAGTATATGGGTTTACCATTTCCTGTGTATTTTCCCTCTTACACCACAGAGACTACCCAGCATGCATAGCAAGGTAGTAGAGCCTAGAATCTGGGAGTTGGAGGCCTCTTTGCTTCAAGGAAGGAGTTAACTTATGGTACAGTAAGCTCTGTGGGGACTTTTATTGTTTCAGAGAAAGGAGAATATAATCGTTTTTTGTTTGGTAAACCAGAAATTGGGTACTACTGAGCCTATCATGCATAAGGGATAAAGAAGCCATGGCAGGATGTTCATTTTTATGATATACTGTAACTGCAGGCCCATAAGGAGTGTGTGTTGGGGGGGACTGACACCTGACTATGTCTTCTTTGATTTGGTGGAGTGATTCAAGGTTTTTGGAACACATGACCTTCTTGTTCCTTATGATCTGAATGCCCAGGTATTTAAGTGTCTCCAAATTCCATGTGTCTCTCCATCTCATCACCTGTTCTTTGCTAATTAGGTGATTAAAAGGCATTATACAGGTTTTATCTAGATTAAGTTTGTAACTTGAGAGCTGACCGAATTCATGTAAGAGGTCTATTGCAGCCGGGACTGAATGGTGTCATCCTCCAGATGTAGAAGAATATCATCTGCATAAGTGGAAATTTTTCATCTGTTATTCCTGACTTTAATCCCTTTAATTCTCTCATCCATTAGGAGCCTTCTGGTCAGGGGTTCCAAGTATATGTTAAAGAGATAAGGGGATAATGGTCATCCCTGCTCCATACCTTTTTGCAAGCTAAACAGAGAGCGTAACACATTACAGGTGATTGTTGCATATGATTGTGAATAGAGAAGTTTTTGCCAGTCAATGAAGGAGCTGGGGAAGCCAAAGTGTTCCAACATAAGGTAAAGGATAGGCCAGGACACCCTATCAAATGCTTTTTCCATGTCCAGGGACATCAGAACTGCAGGTTGTTTGGAGTCCTTGGACACGGAAATAATTTGCACCAGTTTACAGAGATGGTCTGTACAGAGTCTTCCCTACATGAACACAGTTTGTTTGGGGCCTATCAAACAGTCCCACACTGCATTGCAAGATGCCAATATCTTAACCAGTAGTTAGTTAAAGTATGTGTTTAAGTCTGTAACTGGGCAGCATTTCATGGTCTTTAATAGCTTTGGATAGGAGTGTTATGATGGCCCCTTGCAGGTTGGGATCTAGCTGGTTGCTGTCCTTGGTGGTATTTAATAAAGTAACAAAGGGGTCTGACAATTCCTCCATCAGAGCTTTATACGGATTGGGGCAAAACCCATCAGGGCCTGGGGCTTTGTCAGGTATTAGACTGGAAATAGCTTGCATCACCACATGTTTTGTTACCTTGAATTCCAGCTTTTCCAGTGGCTCAGGGGCAAGTTTATGGAGATTAGCTGTAGTATGGAGCTGGTGGATAGTGGTATCTGATACTGGGGGCTCTCTAGTGTAGAGATCTTGATAGAAGGCTGCAAAGGCTGACTCAGTTTCTCTTGTGTTTGTAATCAGCTGGACATAGACATGGAAACATAGACTTTAATGGCAGATAAGGACAGCTTGGCCCACCCATTCTGCCATTTTCCTATCTATTGGATAAGTTGCAGATCCTATTTAACCAACAGCCTACTTCCTCCTACTCCCCCACTAGAATTGGATTATATATGTCCCATGCATTCCTGAATTGCCCCACTGTTTTTTACCCCACTACCTCCTCATGAAGGCTGTTCCATGCATCCACCACTCTCTCTGTGAAACAATACTTTCTCACATTGCCCCAGAGCTGTTCCCGATCTATTTTCAAATTGCGCCCCCTTGTTCTTGCACATCTCTTTTTCTGAAATATGCTACCCTCTTGGACCCTGTTGATTCCCTTGTTCCCTTGAGGTACTTTAAAGTTTCTATCATGCCCCCCCCTTTCCTCGAGGTATACATATTAAGCTCCTTTGGTCTCTCTCTCTCTTTGTATGGCTTCTGGTGCAGACCCTGCACCATTCTAGTTGCCTTCCTCTGGACTGCCTTTATCCTGTCTATGTCCTTGTGGAGATGGAGTGTCCAGAACTGCACACAGTACTCAAGATGGGGTCTCACCAACTTTCTGTACGGAGGGATAACAACATCCTGTTTTCTACTGGTGATGCCTCTCCCAATGCATCCTAGTATCCCCCCAGCTCTCCTTACTGCCTTCTTACATTGCTTGCCTACCTTTAGATCATCTGATATGACTACCTCCAGGTTCCTTTCCATTTTTGTTGTTGTTACTTTGTTACATTGTGTACTCGTGCCCTGGGTTTTTGTTTCCCAGATGCATTACTTTGCACTTCTTTGCATGGAATCTAAGCTGCCATACATTTGACCATTCCTCCAACCTTGCCAAGTCCCTTCTCATCCTTTCCACCCCCCCTTGTGTACCAACCCTGTTGCAGATCTTTGTGTCATCTGCAAAGATGCATACTTTTCCTTCCAGCCCGTCGGCAATGTCACCTATAAAGACATTAAAGAGGACCGGTCCCCGTACTGAACCCTGAACCCTGTCCCCACTAGTAACCCCCCTTTTCTTTGGAGTGGACTCCATTTACTATTACCCTCTGCATCCTGTTGTCCAGCCAATTTTTTACCCAGGCTACCACCCTGGGACTAAGGTTGGTTAACTTATTTATTAATCTTTTGTGTGGGACGGTGTCAAATGCCTTGCTAAAGTCTAGGTAGGCCATATCTATAGCCCCTTCCTGGTCTACTACTTTGGTCACCCAGACAAAGAAATCTATTAGATTCATCTGACATGGCCTTCCCACTGTGAATCCATGCTGCCTTGGGTCCTGAGCCCCACTGGCCTCTAGGTACTCAACAATTCTTCAGAAGTGATTCCATCATTTCCCCTACCACTGAGGTCAAACTAACAGGTCTGTAGTTTCCTGCCTCTGCCTTGCTCCCACTTTTGTGAAAGAGAATCACATCCACCCTCCTCCAGTCCTCAGGTACCACACTATCCTCCCATGATTTGTAAAAAGGGAAGTCAGTGGTGTAACTAGTTCTCCCCTTAGTTCTTTTAGCATTCTGGGGTGAATCCCATCATGAATTTCATTGTTTTGGCCATTTCCTGTTATTTGAGTCTTAGGGCTAGCAACTTTCTAGCCTTCTCTCCGTGATCAACATACTTAGTTTTAGCTCTGCAAATGGAGAATTTAGCCTGCTGCCTTAGTGGTTCCTCATATTTTGCTCTGGCAGAATTTAGGTCCATCCAGTCCTCAGGTGTCACTGAAAGAGTATTTTTTCTTTCTCTTTCTCTTATTGTTTGTAGTAACTTCACCCCCTCCTGTTCTTTTCTCTTTTTCTTGGGAGTAGCTAGTCTGATTAGTCCCTCCCCCCATAATGTGCATTTAAACAAACATATCTATCTACTGAACCAGTGTTTTCTAGAAAGCAATGCTCAGTGCATTCCTTGATTTTTTTCAGGCTGTTGGCATCTTTGAGCAGGGTGTTATTTAGTCCCCATATCTTATCCTTTTCAGCCTGGCCTGATAGTAGAAAGGATAGTTTCACTGCGGAATGAGCAAGGAATACTTTAGGTAATATTTCACATTGGGTAGTCACTCTAAGGATATCCTGGCTGATAAAGAAGTAATCCAGACTAGATGAGGTGCTATGTACCAGGAACCTGAATGTGTATTCCCTTTTTCCCAGGTGCAGTGCACACCTTGGTTCTATTAGCCCTAAAGAGTCCTGAAGTTCCCTGATGGCACATTGGTTGGTTGATAGACCCCCCCCCCAATCATGATCCACTTCAATCCAGGTTCTGTGTCCAGGATCACATGCCAGTCCCTAGACAGGTTTGTTGATAGGGTGGTGAAGTTAGCTGCGGATGTCATTAAGGTATCAAATACCTGGGGTTCCTCTTAATTTGGGCTGTCAATGAATGCTAAGACCAGTCTAGATCTCAAGTGTTTCCTTGATAATAATGTACCTGCCTGCAGGGTCTATTATCTGCTGTGAAAGCTGAAAAGGTACACTTCGATGAATCAGTATAGCAGTTCTCACCCTCTTATTATCATTCCCAGCCATGGAGAGTTGGTCCAACAACTCCCTGTGCCATAGCTTACCCCAAGCTGTTAAAGTGTGGGCTAGTGGAAAAATGCAAGTTTGACCTCCGATGCATTCAGATGTTTGAACGTCTGATGCCTTTTTTCTTTTGTCTGTGTCCCTTAATGTTCCTTGTAATTACATTATAGGCATTATGAAAGGGAAAGGGAAAGGGAACATTGTTTAACCAGGAGTAGCATACTTAGCTGAAGCTTGTTTCCAGATGCGACCTGGGAGCACAAGGAAGTTAAGTGACTTGCTCAGGATCACACAGTATGCACCTAGGCGGCTATGGGATTCAAACCCAGGTCTCCAGATCTGCAGCTCAGACCCTTAACCCACTGTGCTATACTGCCTCTACTCACCATTAAGGATTGGAGGGGCAAGCATTTTTCAAGATAGAGGCTAGTTGGGTCCTAGAGGATTTATCATGTACGGGGGACCCTCAGTTTTCTCCCATATTGGGTTGCCAGTTTGAATAGCCCTGTGTATCGTAAGTAATGGGTTGTTTTCCCTGTACTCCTAAAGGGACCTGTCATATAGTATGGGTGTATCATCAGCCTAAGTAGTGCAATAAAAGTAACAATAGTAACATACAACATGAGCATAACAGTAAATATCTGCACACAGAAAAACCCACAGCACATAACACAACTAAAGGTGCAGATTAGAACAGTAGTGGATATATGGGCTGAAGGTCAGTGGATGGCACTGCTAGAGCTGGCTGTTAACCCCCTAAAAGATGAGTGGCTAGCTGATTAGGAATGGTATGTGCCCTAAGGTCAGTCTGTTCAGGGTTCATACAAGGGTGCTCCTCCATCCACGAATATATCGATGCCCATTACTAAAATCACAACCTTATCAAAATAATAACTGTCAGTGGTGGCAACCCCCTCCCCCAAAGCAGGACGCAGCCTATGATGCTGGAATAGAACACTCCCCTCTGCCACAAAACATGGGTGATGCCCACTCAGAGTAATTAAACTGCAGAAGTGGAACCTCCCACCTTAAACCGAAGAGGAGCAGAATCATAATAGTACAGTAAGTCCAGCCACACTGTATCATAAAGTTCTAAGTCCCAATAATGTTTAAGTACCAAGAGTGGCAGTGAAAATTCTGACCTGCATAGGCATTAGAAAGGCTGCATAATGTGTCCCTCGGGTCCAAGTTACCGTACCACTCATACCAGTAAAGAGTTTCAGGTGTTTTAGGAGTAGGAAGATACAGCCTGAGTTGAAGATGCTGAATCACTTCTGTATCCAGTAGTGATCTTGATTTTAAAGCAGTTAATAGGGGTGGGGTCCTCATCACTGGAATGATGACAGGTTTAAAGTTCCTGTCAAACCTCTGCTCTGTAGCTGTGCAAATTGACATTGGCTGTGGTGGGAAAACTGGAGGGTTTCCATACAGATAGAAAGATGATTTTATTTGCCATGTTGTCACCACCATTCTCACACTAACCTGCCCTTTACACAAAGCTTAGTCAGAAAAACAGAATTACAAACTTTCATACCCTGATCCCTCAGGTGGATGCAACATAAGTTATCTGCCACTGGGGGAAGGAAATACTGTATAAGTCCAGATGGCTGCTAGGGGGTATGCTGGAAACAGGGAAGATCACTCACCACACAGTTTAACAGACTTAGTATTTGATCTATTAGTGATGTGATCATTTCTTGCTAGAGGCTCCCAGGGTCTGGACTTGTAAATTTAAGTTGGAAAAGATACCAGGGCAGTTCTCTTTGGGTGATGTTGCATTGGTAAACTCATGGGTCCCTCTGGTGGTGGTCACTATGAGGCGGGCTGGGTGAAGCATTCAGAACTTGATCTGGGCAGCATAGAATTTTTTAAATGTTATTTTAAGCCTGCTACTTATTCCTGATGGCAGGGGTGATATCACTTAAAATATAAAATCAATATCCATTCTAAGAGAGAGTACCATGTTTATGTGCCTGATTCTAAATATAGACTTCTTCTGACACGGGGTCATAATGTCATGGAAGCCACCATGCACACCACAACCACGCAGCAGCAAACAGTGTGAAAACATGCCCAACTGTTTTCCATTTGTTTTGTTGGGATTCGCTTCTGTTCCACCCCACCCCAGACTTATTATAATCAGCTCCGGGAGGGGTGGACTTAGGTTTAAGGAAAAAAAGTAAAAGATTCTCGAGTCCAGAATGAAACCCCATTCCCCAACCCCATTCACTGCAGTGTCGGGTTCTCTAGCCACTCCACCATGGGAGCGGTTTGACCGAGCACCTGACCAGCAGTGTTCATAAACACTTCCTCCTGCATGGTGAATGTCAGGGGGTGGTGATACTTTCGTATAGCTGTAATTCCCCTGACACTTGAAAGGCATATGTGCTACTCACAGCGTGGTCATGCTGTGCGCAGTTTTCTCTATGCGGATATCACCCGGTACCACTTTTTCTTGAAAATTTAGGCACCGTAGGATAATGGCTCTGGGATTTCTGCCAGGTGGTGGCTGCAGTCAGAGAGTCCTGTGAGCCCTTTCAACTGTATATCCTTGTTTCTGGGGGACCAGCACCCTCATGAAATAATTTCTGGATGAAGGCTAGCATGTTGTTGCCCTCTACCTGATTGGGTATTCCAATGAGGACCAGGTTGTTTCACCTACTTTTCCCCTCATTGTCTCAATTCTGTCCTCCAGCTTTGCCAACTTTTTCCGTAATTCCTGCAGCTCAGTGCCCTTTTTCTCTCTCTTGCCTGTTCTCTTTTGAGCTGATCTGGAGCTCTGCATCTCCAACCTGTGTGGTAAGGGACTCAAGTACTGGCTTAAAGGCTCTGAAATTGCCTGCAAGTTCAAATTGGGTGAGTTTAATCTTAGTTGGTTCACTGAATAATCTGTCCAGCTTGTCAGCTGGGTCTTAGTGGAAATCTGTTTATGGTGGTGGTTTTAAGTGAGAGCCCTGCTCGTGGTGCTTAGGTGCTTGAGTCAATGGTGGCCCTGGTGGGGCATCCAAGAAGTCCATTTTATGAGACTCTGGACCATCCATTCTATCTGTAATTTTGTATGTAGATGCCCATATCTAGACAGTAATGATGTAATACTTTTTTTAAATAAAACTCTCAGTTTTAAAAGGTTGTAGCCACCTTTTTCTGTCTTGGTTCACAGAACTTAGAGGGAAGCTACCTCTCACACTAAGCACATTGCATGACTCCTCAGTGCTCCAGTCTGATTTCAACACTATCTCCATCTAGTTCATCAACAACTGCGCGATCCTTAATGCATCTAAAACTAGGTCTATGATGACTGGATCCCAGCTTTTGCTAACCTGTTCAACTGATCCACCTATAATTATAGTTCTGATTATTATTAATTACCCTCTTTTCTCCCTTCCCCCCAGGATGCAGCTGGAAATGAGTTGCTTGCAGTTCAGTATTGTATGTCTTTCCTGGTGAAACTTTTGAAATAAATAAATAAATAAATATGGCAACACCATTGAGCAAGCCAATGTGCTATAATCAAGTATCTAGGAATCTGGTTTTATGTATTCTTTATCTACAGGAGGCATGTTGATCACATCTTAGCCACTGTAGGCCCCAAGCTCAACTTTCTCTACAGGTCTAAACGCTGCCTCAGTGCTGATGTAAGGGAGAAGGTAGTCTCCAGCTTCCTGCTCCCTTCCGTTGACTATGGAGATATCATATACTGCCGTGCAAACAAAATCATTCTGCTGCTCCTGGAACATTTGCACAACAAGATATACAGGTTCATCCCCTCCTGTGACTGGTATACCCATCATGGTCTGCTGTATGACCACATTAACTGAACAAGAAACTTACACAGCAATGACTACAATTGGCTTTCTTTGTTATACTACTGTGCACAAAGAAAACTCCTCATTACCTCCTAGCCCATGTCAAACAATCAAGCAGTGCCTACTCACTCCATTCAGCTGCAGCACCTATCTTCTGTATTCCCAGGATGAACTATGAATTTGGTAGAAAGGCCTTTGTACTTGCAGCACCAGCCACCTGGAACAAACTCTCTCTCTCAAGCTGAGGAATGTTTCTAGCATGCAAATATTGGTTTCCAGTCTTTTCTTAGAACCTCCTGCATTTGTTTTGATCCAGTATCCTCCTCTGCTTGACCACGGTCATGTTATATAACAATGCGTGTGCTCTTTATTTGCTGCAAACCTACTTTGTTAGTGTTCTTTGATTACTATTTGAATGTGCTTACCTTTACCTTTTTTTGCCTAATAAAGCATATTTTAGCCTGCATGTAATTATTCCTGCTGGACTATGTTAACCTGTTGACTGCTACTGTTGCCTCTCATGAGGTTATCCCAATTAGAGTAATTTCAAATAATAAATAAATATTCATAAGGCCTTGTTTAGGTATATCAAGAAAAACAGAAAGAAAAAGTGAGAAACTGAGAGGATGAGAAAGGGTGGAATGGGTGAAGCAAAATGGGAAAACATCTTATGTTCTGAATAAATGCTTCTGATTGATCTTCACAGTCAAGCAGGGGGAGCCACTGCCAGAGTGTAACATCAATGCTGACAGGCAAACAAAAGTTATACTGGAGATTATAACCAAAGAAAAGGTTCACATGGGCTTGAGAAGATTAAAGGTGGGTAGGTCCCTGGAGCTGGAGGGGTTGCACCCACAGGTGCGAAGGAAGGTGGGGCAGGCTCTAGCAGCACCCTTGATAGATCTATTTAACTGCTCAGTTCAGATGGTCATAGAACTCAGGAACTGGAAGCTGGTGGACATAATCCTCCTACACAAGAGTTGGGACTGGGGAGATCCTGGTATCTGTAGACCAGTTAGCTTGACTTCCATTGTAGTGAAGCCCCATGAGTCTATACTCAAAGAACAGCTGGTTGACTTTGTGGAGTCGTAAGGTCTCTAGGACAGCAAACAACATGGCTTTGTAAAGGTGAGGTCTTGTCTGATGAACCTTGCAGAATTTTTCAGTGCTGTGTTCCAGGAGATGGGAAAGGGACAAACATTGGACATCTTGTACCTGGACTTCAATAAGGCCATTGACTATGTAAGTGATGAGAATGTAAGGGACTTATAAAGGGATACTGATGCACTGGAAAGATGGTCCAATATTTAGCAGCTGAAATTTAATGCCACAAAGTGCAAGGTAATGTATGTAGTAAAGAGGAATCTGAGAAATGAGTATTGGATTGGTGGGGTTAAGTCT
This sequence comes from Neoceratodus forsteri, assembly GCA_016271365.2. Classification (NCBI taxonomy): domain Eukaryota; kingdom Metazoa; phylum Chordata; order Ceratodontiformes; family Ceratodontidae; genus Neoceratodus; species Neoceratodus forsteri. The sequence continues at coordinate 2,185,370 of CM057453.1, forward strand.
AGAACAGAACACAAAGGAGAGGAATTGTAAGAAGTGTTAGCCTCAAGACCTTGACTCAGTATGACAAGGCATATGAGAAAGACAGCAAGATTTTGGGGTGCATAGGTAAGGGCCTTCTCAAGTAGAAGGAAGAAAGTGATTCTACCCTCTCCAGGTCCTTGGTGATACTTGTACTTGGAGTAATTTATGTTGTTCTGGAACCCTCACCTAAAAAGAGGGTAAGGACTGCCTTGAGGCAGTCAAAAGGAGAGTGACCAAAACTATTCCTGTGCTATGGCTAGCAGTGGAAGACCTATGAGAAAAGATTGCCTGACCTCAACAAGTATTCCTTTGAGGCTGAGGGTGTGGGGGCATGACTGAATTCTTCAAGTACCTGAGGGTATAAGCAGGGTAGAAAGCCAGCAACTATTTAAGCTTACTGAGTATTCCATCACAAGTGACCACAACTATAAGCTAGCAGGGGGAACTTTAGGAGGGACATGAGGAAATACTTCTTCACAGACAGGGTGTTGGTCAAGTGGAACCTTCTGCCAGTGAAGCTGGTCATTATTAACATGGTGGCAAGGTTTAAGTGGGGGTGGGATAAACACATGAGATTGGTGATACTGGTGGAGGGAGGGATTGGATCAAATAATGCGGGAAGGGGTCACTTAATGTGAAACTATGGGATGACTGATCCAGTAGAGGACTTGCCAGTGCTAGACAGGTGAAGGCCTAGGTAGGAACTGGACTGACTGGATGAGCCATGAGTCTTTTCCGGTCTATAAACATCTATGTATCTGACTCTGTGTATCTATTAATATTTTCTTTTCACTGTGGCTTGTGCTTATAAGACTATAACAAAGACCAATATGAACCACAACAAAGGAACCAGTAATTATATCAAATAAAATATGGGAAGCTTTAATTACTCTTTTTTACACACCCTCGGTGTGAGATACTTTCACAAATTTCTTGAGCTGCATTCCCATGGTTTATGTGGTATCACACACCCAGGGTCTGTAACAAAAAAAAAAAACTCATAATGGGCAACTCCTCATAAATTATCACATATGGTAATGTCCCTCTATGTTATATCCCATGCCCCCTCTTCCTCTAGGTCACACTTGGAGATGAGTCTTGACTCAGTGGGCTTCTCCTGGCCGACATTTCAAAATAATCCCATACATAAATAAACAAAATACACTGTACAAGCTGAACTGAGCAGTTATATAATAGTTGGCTAAGATGGATCAGTTTAAGTCCTGCAATTGTCATTTGATGGAAATGTGACAGAGAACTGGATGCTGTAGATTTAAAGATTCCATGTGCATATGAAGGCATCAGGTATAGATGAAAAATCAGAGGCTTTAGTGTGTGCTATTTTGTTGCCTCATGCTTGTTTTGGGGGAGGAAGATTAAGACAAGCTATTCATTATTGTTTCAAGATTCAAAGACTCTTGCAAATACAATTCTGTGCTTGCAAGTTACAAAGTTTGGAAATGCAGCCAGGGAGATTATGAGTCAATTACTGAGTTTGTCCCAGAATTATTCACCAAAGCTAAAGTCTGGAGATCAGCATGACAACATATAGTAATGAGAAAATGTCTTGTGTTCAGTTTAACAAATATGTACTTAAAAAAAGATTACTCAGAGACTCAGCAGGGCTCACACTGCAAAATAGTTGATAGGAGCTATGCTGATGAAATCAGTAAATACAGTACTAGTTTATGTCTACGTTGTTTGACATGAGCCCTATAGTGCTGTTAAATAGTAGCAGGGAGACCTATGTTGTTGTTTGTGTGGCTGGAGAGTAAAAATGTCAAAGGAACACTCTAACCTCCCAGCTACAGGCAATTTTCCTTTAGCTTAATGGCTCAAGCTGCTGCCTTTGGGACTCTGGGTCACAGACTTGGTTCCCATCAAGGGCTGGTTGTGTGTCTGCCCAAGGTGAGGAGATAGGCATAATTGTGGCAATGAGAATGGAATGCTTCTACCTTAAAAACCGCGAAGTGGAGTTGTGTATGAGAGAAAAATAATCAATGAACACTGGTGCCATCTACATGTGAGCAGCCACAAATAGCAGAGTCCTGCAGTGCTGAGGTACAGTACAGTAGGAACAGAAAGACCTCTAGCGATGGTTCTTGAGAGTGCAGTATATGAAAGTCAGTAGAACAGTCTAACCTCCCAGCTGATGAAAATGTTCCTGTATTTAAATGGTTAGAGCTAGTCACATTGAGAACTGGGCCCCCCGTTTGATTCCCATTCAGTGTTGGGGGTACATCCTACTAGACAGGACTGATATCAGTGTATGTTTCATGCCAGAGAGAGAGAGGGGCAGAAAGTGAAAGTGAGAGACAGTGGGGGGAAGGCCAGCAAGCACAGAAACAAGTTACTGGAGCTGCAGTTCAGTTTAGATTTCAGGACAAACACAGCTCAGGACAGAAAAACCTCGACCACAGAGGGTAGTTGGTCCAGGAGGTTGGCAGGTGGTTAGGAGGGGCAAATCGGGTGCCCCATCACTCTCTGCTCTCCAACATATTACCTCCAAAAAACATATAAACACTACAAACAAGTATCTGCCTCTATCTCTGAAATCAAACAAAGGGGCAGAGGACACTGCAGAGCAGGACACTGCAGCACAGGAGCTAGCACAACAAAACTCACCCAAATCAGGAACCAAAACAAAAAATCAAAAAGGAAATCAAAAAAACTTCTGATCATAGGAGAATCCATGATTCGGGGAGTTGATACCCATCTCCAGCCAGGGGTAATGGTCAGATGTCTTCCAGGTACATCAGCATGGAGAGACACTAACCGCATTGCTAAAATTGTTCACAAAGCAGGAGAAAACATTGATGTCCTGGTACACATAGGGACTAATGATCTCGCCAGCCGGTCAGTTGTGGAGACCAAGGAACACATGACCAGGCTGGGTGACAAACTATCATCCATTTCATCTGGCATCTCCTTCTCTGAGATCCTGCCAGTCTGGGAGAGGGGGACAGATGGACGGAAGGTCAGAGAAGGGGAGATAGGGGAGCTAAACATGTGGCTCAAGGGCTGGTGCCAGGAAAAAGGACACAGATTTGTAGGGAAATGGCAACAGTTCTGGGAGTGAAAGTTCTTTAAATTTGATGGACTGCATCTGACTAAAGAGGGAGTCAGTGCATTGGGGAAGAAGTTTGATGTCTTTGCAGAATATTTAAACTAGCAAATGGGGAGAGGGTGCAGCGCCCCATCGTCCGAATGGGAAGAACACCCCCAGCTAGTGGTGAAACAGGATTCAGCATGTTTGCAGTTCATTTGCATCACCAGGTAAGAAAAAAGGTCCGTCTCCCCATACGATGCACAGGGGAAAAGCCAAACCTCACCCAACAACTAACACACTGAAATCTGGCCAAGGGAAAATCATGTACACAAATGCTCACAGCCTGGGAAATAAGATCCCAGACCTGCAGGCAATAATGTCAGAGGCTAAACTGGACATAGTAGCAATTAGTGAGACGTGGTTTACCAGTAACCACACTTGGGAGACTTCAGTACCTGACTATGTATTGTTCAGAAGAGAGGTGCAAAAAGGGGGGGTGGAGTGGCCCTGTATGTCAATGAAAATATCAAAGCTACAGAAATTCAGAATACACATAAGGAGCCAGAAGAACTGTGGGTCACGCTGGAAACAGGAAATGGGACAGCCATAAGAACCAGGGTTGTCTACAGGCCCCCAGACCAGGGGGAGGACATAGACACATTACTGTTAGAAGATATACAAAACATGACAGCTAAAGGGGAGGTTCTGATAATGGGAGACTTCAACATGCCGGATACAGATTGGTCAATACCAGCAGGAACATCTGCCAGAACTAGACACATGGTGGATTCCCTGCAGGGGAGGGCCTCAAACAACTGGTACAACAACCCACAAGAGACAGGGCTATCCTAGATCTAGTACTGACCAACAGGGAAGGGATCACAGATCTCCAGGTAGAAGGTCACCTGGGGGCCAGTGACCATCACATGGTATGGTTCAATTTGGCCACTACATCTAAATCATCCCATTCCAAGGCAAAAATATGGGACTTCAGAGGAGCTGACTTTGATAAGATGGCCAACAGAGTTAAGCTAGCCCTGGCAAAAAGAAACACAGGTGAGGGATACAGGCAAAGTGGGCAAGCATTAAGGATGCAATACTTGAAGCAACATCCCATTGTGTTAGACAGAAAAGGAAGTGCAAAAGAAGAAGGAAACCACTTTGGTTCTCAAATACAGTAGCAGAAAAGGTCAGAGCCAAAAGGCTGGCCTTCAGGAAATATAAGGGAACACAGCGGGATGAAGATAGGGAGGCATACCAAACTGCCCTAAGGGAAGCAGGGAAGGCAGTAAGGCAGGCAAAGTCCCAAACTGAGGAAACACTAGCACAAACAGTAAAAGAAGGTGACAAGACTTTCTATAGATACATTAGTGAAAGGAGAAAGTCCAGAGGGGGTATTGCTAAGCTCAATGGAGAAAAGGGAACATGTGAGGAGGAGGACCCTGTAAAAAGCATCTATCCTAAATAGATACTTTTGCTCAGTATTTACTGAAGAGAAGGTAGGGCAGGGCCCACAGCTCAGCACCATGGACACAGGGGGGAAGGAGGTGAGCACTACTCCCTTCACAAAAGAAAGGGTCCTACAAGAGCTCGCTAAGCTCAGGGTGGATAAGGCAATGGGACCTGATGGCATTCATCCCAGGGTAATTAAGGAGCTAAAGGTGGAACTAGCAGAGCCATTAGCAGAACTGTTTAATGAGTCTCTGAGAACAGGAGAGGTCCCAGAAGACTGGAGAAGGGCTCATGTGATCCCGCTCCACAAAAGTGGTAGCAGGGAGGAGGCAGGGAACTACAGACCAGTCAGTCTTACCTCAGTAGTGGGCAAGATTATGGAGGCACTCCTTAAGGAAAGGATAGTGCAACACCTGGAATCCATAGGGGCACAGGATCCAAGACAACATGGGTTTACAAAAGGAAGGTCCTGTCAAACTAATCTCATAGATTTCTTTGACTGGGTAACCAGAGTGGTGGACCAAGGGGGGAGCAGTTGATGTCGCCTACCTTGACTTCAGCAAAGCTTTTGACACTGTTCCACATAGAAGATTGATAAATAAGCCGGGTAGGCTCGAGGTGGGTCAGAAGTTAGTCAACTGGGTGGCAAACTGGTTGACGGGCAGAAAACAGAGAGTGGTGGTAAATGGTATACAATCAGAAGAGATGCAAGTCACAAGTGGGGTACCTCAGGGATCAGTCCTGGGGCCAGTCCTCTTCAATATCTTCATTAGTGACCTTGCAGATGGACTAGAGGGTAAGGCTTGTCTGTTTGCAGATGACACCAAGATCTGCAACAGAGTAGATGATCCAGATAGGGTGGGCAGAATGAGAAGAGATCTGGATAAACTAGCAAAATGGTCAGAAGAGTGGCAACTGGGATTTACTGCAAAGAAGTGCAAGATCATGCACATAGGGAAGAGAAACCCTGAAGCCACCTATAGGCTGGGAGGGGAGTTGCTGGCAGTCACAAAGGAAGAAAGAGACTTGGGCATCATCATCACTGATGACCTGAAATCATCCAAGCAGACCTCTAAAGCAGTAGGTATAGCTAGGGGGATGTTAGGGTGTATAAGTAGGGGTATCACAAGTCGTAAGAGAGAGGTAATAATCCCTCTTTACAAGACACTGGTTAGGCCCCATCTGGAGTACTGTGTGCAGTACTGGAGGCCACACCTTCACAAGGACATTAACCAAATTGAGACAGTCCAGAGAAGGGCAACCAAAATGGTGCAGGGACTGCATCAGAAGACATATGAGGACAGATTAACCGAGCTCAATATGTATACCCTTGAGCAAAGGAGGGAGAGAGGTGATATAATCGAGACATTCAAACACCTTAAGGGCATTAACAAGGTGAAAGAGTCTAACATGTTTCAATATAAGAAAAATAGCAGGACAAAAGGACACAGCATGAGATTAGAGGGAGGCCGATTAAGGGGGAATGTGAGGAAACACTTTTTCACAGAAAGGGTGGTGGATGCATGGAACGGCCTACCTCAGGAAGTGGTGGCTGTGAATACAGTGCAGGGCTTCAAACAGGCATGGGATAAGCATAAGGGAGCAATACAGATGAGTATGAATAGATAGACCACTGACAGAGCAAAGGCCAATGGCACATTTATAAGGTAGAAAAAGAAATGGGCAGACTGGATGGGCCTTGCGGTCCTTATCTGCCGTCAACTTCTATGTTTCTATGTTTCTATGTTATAGCCAGACTGAGACAGTGTTGTCTCAGTGTGAAGTTGAATCGTATGCAAATATCATATAAAAAAACTGCAATCAAAATCTCAAGCAGGTAAATGGTAAAAAAATGTATCTACAGGCTCTTAGTATTCATAGAAACATAGAAACATAGAATTTGATGGCAGATAAGGACCGCTTGGCCCACCCAGTCTGCCCATTTCCCTACCTATTGGATAAGCTGCAGATCCTAGTTAACCAGCAGCCTACTTCTTCCTACCCCCACCCACTAGAATTGCCTTATGACTGTCCCATGCATGCTTGAATTCCACCACTGTTTTTGACTCCACAACCTCTTCCGAAGGCCGCTCCATGCATCCACAACCTTCTGTGAAAAAATACCTTACATTACCTCTGAGCCACCTTCCATCTTCAAATAGTGCCTCTTGTTCTTGCACACCTCTTTTTTGAAAGATGCTACCCTCTTGGACTTTGTTGATTCCCTTGAGGTACTTGAATGTTTCTATCATGTCCCCCCTCTCCCTCCTTTCCTCGAGGCTATACATATTAAGCTCCTTAAGTCTCTCTTCATATGTCTTCCAGTGCAGACCCAGCACCATTTTAGTTGCCCTCCTCTGGACAGCTTCCATCCTGTCTATGTCTTTGTGGAGATTGGGTCTCCAGAACTGCACACAGTACTCCAGATGGGGTCTCACCAGCTGTCTGTACAGAGGGATAATAACATCCTGTTTTCTACTGGTGATGCCTCTCCCTATGCATCCCAGTATCCCCCCAGCCCTCCTTGCTGCCCTCTCACATTGCTTGCCCACCTTTAGGTCATCTGATATGACTACCCCCAGGTCCCTTTCCATTTTTGTTGTTGTTAGTATCTCACCCCCCATTGTGTACTCTTCCCCTGGGTTTTTGTTTCCCAGGTGCATTACCTTGCACTTCTTAGCATTGAATCTAAGCTGCCATACATTTGACCATTCCTCTAACCTTGCCAAGTCCCTTCCTCATCCTTTCCACCCCACCCTGTGCATCAATTCTGTTGCAGATCTTTGTGTCATCTGCAAAGAGACATACTTTTCCTTCCAGTCCTTCTGCAATGTCGCTTATAAAGACATTGAAGAGGACCGGTCATAATACTGAACCCTGCGGTACCCCACTAGTAACCCTCCTTTCTTCTGAGTGGACTCCATTTACTATTACTCTCTGTGTCTTGTTCTCCAGCCAATTCTTTACCCAGGCTGTCATCTTGGGACCCACTCCCAGGCTGGCTAACTTGTATATTAATCTTTTGTGTGGGACTGTGTCAAATGCCTTGCTAAAGTCTAGGTAGACCATGTCCACAGCCCCTGCCTGATCTGCTACTTTGGTCACCCAGTCAAAGAAATCTATCAGATTTGTCTGGCATGACCTTTCTGCTGTGAATCATTGCTGCCTAGGGTCCTGTGCCCCTCTGGCCTCTAGATACTCGACAATTCTTTCCTTCAGAAGTGATTCCATCATTTTCCCTATCACTGAGGTTAAACTAACAGGTCTGTAGTTTCCTGCTTCTGCCTTGCTCCCACTTTTGTGAAGGGGAATCACAACTGCCCTCCTCCAGTCCTCGGGTACCACCCCATCCTCCCATGATTTGTTAAAAGGGTAGTCAGTGGTGTCACTAGTTCTACCCTTAGCTCTTTTAGAATTCTGGGATGAATCCCATCAGGCCCCATTGCTTTGTCCACCTTCAGTTTTAAGAGTTCTTTCAGAACCCTTTCTTCTGTAAATGGGCTGGTATCAACTTCTGTATCCAGAGTGTTTCTACTGTTTGTTTTATGTACCTCCCCCTCTTCATTTGTAAATACTGAGCAAAAATATTTGTTTAGTATCTCTGCCTTTTCACAGTCTCCCTCTGCCCACCCTCCCTCCCCTTTTTAAGCCTCACTATCCCTCCTTGGTCTTCCTTCACTCCTGATGTACCTATAAAAGGTTTTATCCCCCTTCTTAACTGAGTTGGCTATCTTTTCCTTGGTTTGGGCCTTTGCTGTTCTGACTGCCTTCCCAGCTTCCTTTTGCTTTAACTGATACAGTTCTCTGTTTTGCTCCTTCTGCAATTCCTTGTACTTCCTGAATGCTTTCTTTTTCTCTTGAACCTTCACTGCCACTTCCTTTGAGAACCATAGTGGTTTCTTACATCGTTTGTTTTGTTTATTTGCTTCACACAAAGGCTCGATACTTCTGTGATGGCAGTTTTATTATTCCCATTGTTCTTCCACCCTCCTTCCTGCCCATTTGCTAGTGCATTCCTTAGCCACTCACCCATTTTGGCAAAGTCAGCCTCCTAAAGTCCAGTACTTTTGTCTTTGTATGGCTTGACTCTATTGTTGTGTTTATTGTGAACCATACTGTTTGATGGTCGCTAGTTCCCAGATGGCTACCCACTTCACATCTGTGATCCTCTCTCCATCTCCATTTGAGAGAATCAAGCTCATTATTGTTCTCCTCGAGTGGGTTCCAGTACTAGTTGTCTAAGGCATGCCTCTGCAGGGCATCTAGAATAACTGCACTTTTCGAAGTGGCAGCTGCAACTGCACTCCAGTTAACATCTGGCATATTCAGATCACCCATCAGCAATATCTCCCCTTTTTCTGCCATTCTAAGTATACTTTCTATCATTTCCTTGTCCATTTCCTCCCCCTGAGAAGGGGGTCTGTATACAAACCCTGTGCGGATTGTGGTGCCATTGCCTGTCTCCAAATTTACTCACAGTGCTTCTTCTCCTCCCGGTTTACCCTTTTGTTCTGTTGCTTTTATTCCTTCCCTTATGTAAAGAACTACTCCTCCTCCTCTTTTACCCTCCCTGTCCCTCCTGTAGATAGTGTATCCTGGTATGTTTATGTCCCAGTCATGGTTTTGTGTGTACCATGTTTCTGTGACTGCCACGATATCCAATTGTTCCTCATCCATCAAGGCCACTAATTCAGGAAGCTTGTTACCCAGACTACGGGCATTGGTACTCATTGCTCTCCATTTTTTGATGGCTTTACCTTGTTTTGCAGCATCCCCCACTGACCGTTCTACCTCAGTCTTTTTCTCATTTACTACCCTGTTTTGTATTCCTCTGAATCTGTGTTCCAGATAAGGATGGTGTTCCTTGTCAATCTCACTTTCACTAGATGTGAGTTGAATTTCCTCTACTGTAGCTTTGTCTGCTGCTGTTGACCTGTGAGGTTTTGCTCCCAACCTACATTTTAATTTTAAGAACCAGTCCTTTACTAATGGTGTGCTGAAAAAGTTTTGTGGTTCCAGACCCTCTGTAGAGATTAAAAGTAAGTTCTCAATGGTGTCTGTCCTCAAGTTAGCTCTCCAATTTGAAAAAAATTACTGTCATAGCTGAAAAAGGTCTTTCTAATGTAACATTTGATATTGGATACATAAGTACAATAGCAATGACATGAAGAATATTTTGAAATTTTGTGATTTTCTCTTGAAGGCTACATGCTATACTTCAAGGAATGAGCTGTTTTGACACTTGTTAATTTATTTATTTATTGAAAATGTTTCACCAGGAAAGGTACACTGAGCAACTAGATGTTCGTCTCACAGTGCGACCTGGGAGGAGGGGTTACAGTGGAGGCAGGTATACATACAAAGGTTGAATGCAGATAATGAACATGGTTGGGTGGGATTACATTTGAACTTGTTACATAAGGAGAACAGTACAGAACATAATCTTCAAGGACAGGGTATACATATCATGGGAACACATTGAGGGTAATACATGGTTACATAAGTGCCAGTAACAGCCTTGGGTGGCAGTAACAGAGCTTGAGCTGAAGCAAGGTGCACCAAGTTGACAGCAGGAATTGGAGACTGAAGATAGGGGGTAGAGGAGGAGTGGACTAGTAAACACTAGGTGTGTAGGGGAGTGGTGTAGGTGTGGTGGGGGAAGGAGGGGGGAGTTAGAAGCTGTGAGTAAGGCTGAATAGCATAGGTTATTAGGAAGGAGGGGGAAGGGAAGGGAGATAGTAGGAGTAAATAAGAGGGAGTAAGAATGAGAGTGTAAGTGCTTAGGGCAGTGTATAAGCCAGACAATTGGGCAAAGGCCGAGCCGCTGGTCAGGCACTAAGGGGGGGACAGGGGAGAGAGAAGCTAACAGTGGGGGAGAGGTCAGGGGCAGTTGCAATTTGTTGGAAGGAAGTTTGTGAGGACAGAGGATAAGGAGTGTTTGGATGAAGAATGGCAGATCTGGGCCGGCAGGCCATTCCAGAGTTTAGGGAAGAATTAGGAGAAGGCCAATTGGCCTGCGGTGGTCCTTCAGTGCGGGATGACTAATAGCCCAGCGTCAGTAGACCTGAGGGTGTGGGTGGGAGTAGGTGGGGAAGTTAGGGAGGATTCAAGGTAGGGAGGGAAGGAGCCAAGCCAGAAGTTAGAAGCAAATTTAACACTATGAATTAGGTGCCGGTTACTCAGGAATGGCAGGACCAGGGAATGGTAGAGCTCGCAGTGATGTGAGTGGGGGGGACATTGAGGGAAAAGCAGCAGAAAGCATTAAAGAGGCGGTCAAGTCTGGCTAGGGTGGTCTTGGAGGCAGAGCTATAAACGACATCACAGTAGTCGAAGGAAGGTAGAATCATTTTCTGGACTAATTCACATCTGACAGGTAGCGGGAGACTAGTGCGGTTTCTATAGAGGGCACCAAGTCTTGGGCACAGTTTTGAAATGATGGCATCCACGTGTGTGGAAAAGGAGAGGTGGTGATCAAGCCAAACCCCTAGATACCTGAAGAAGGGGACTTCATCAATGATGGTGTTATTTAGGGTATGTAAGATCAGAGGGGAGGTGAGTTTGGCTAGACGCTGTCTAGTGCTGAAGGACATAGAGACAATTTTCTTGGCATTTAGGGAGAGTTGGTTGGTATTGAACCATTGTTGGATTTTGTTGAAATCGGTTTGAAGTTTGGAGGTGACTTCTTCGTGGCTCTGGCCAGAGGTAAAGATGACCGTGTCGTCTGCATACATGTGGATTGCGGTAGTGGAGCAAGAGTTAGGCAGATCATTTAGAAGGATGGAGAAGAGGATGGGCCAAGAACTGAGCCTTGGGGAACGCCAGTGGTAATAGGGAGAGGGGGGAGGTGTGGTCAGCTATTTTAGTGGATTGGGTTCTATTTAGTAGGTAGGCACTGAACCAGTTTGTGTAGGATGCTGCTAACCCAGCCCCTGATAAGCAGGATAGTAGGAGAGAATGGGATACCGTGTCGAAGGCTTTTGCTAGGTTAATGAAAATAGCTGCAGTGATTAGCCCTTTATCCATCCCAGTGAGGATGGAGTCCGTGAGTCTTAGTAGGGAGGAGGTAGTAGAGTGGTGTTTTCTAAAACCGGACTGAAATGGGGTGAAGAAGTTAGTTTCAGAGAGAAAGTGGGAGAGTTGGGATAGCTCTAGGTGTTCCTGGAGTTTGGCGAGGGTGGGGAGAAGGGAGATGGGACGGTAGTTGGTTGTGGAGGTAGGATCACCACCTTTAGGAAGGGGTAGGACAGTGGCATGCTTCCATTTGGAGGGGGGAGTGACTCGGTGGTGAAAGAAAGATTTAGTAGGGCTGCGATGGGAGTAGTGATGGTGGGGGCAGATAGGAAGAGGAGTTTGTTATCGAGACCATCAGGGGATTTGCCTTTGGAGAGGTTCAGGGAGAGAAGGGCATCTAGGGTTTTGGTGGGGGAGATGTGACTGAAGGAAAAGGGGTTCCTACCAGGCGCTAGGGGGATAGATGTCTGGGGAGCAGAAGTGGTTGCAGGGGATAGGGAATCTAGGAGGTCCAGGACACAAGTAGTGAAATAGAAATTAACGCACATCACACCCGTTCTGTAACAAGACAGGAGAGAAATTGTTCAGAAGAAACTGGATCTTATTTTCAGACTCCAAAAGCTTGTGATTATTTTCTGGCCAATTTTCTGGATCAGTGACATTGCAGTTTACGAAGAGGGGGTCTTCTGCAAAGCCAGAGAAGTGCTGGTTGAGGCATTCCATTACAGTGTTTACAATCTTTTCCCATTCTTTTGAAAGGACAGAAACAGCATTTCTTACTTCTCTTGAGAGCTTCTTGCCTTTAAACACTGATGTTCCTTCCTCATTAATTACCACCTCTCTCTCCTGAACTGAGCTAGTCTGGTTCCATCTATTTGTACAAGATGTTCTACCTATGAGAGTACAGTACTGACAGTGTCCATGACCATGAGAGGAGAAAGATGAGCATTCTGAAATGCACAAGAAACTGTTGAGAGGCCTGTTAGTAGGTCAAGACAGTGTCAACGATTTTGCATTGAAGATTGGCATTCTCCATCTCTTAATTTTTGCTTTGCCTGCTTAAGAGATATCCTATCTAGTATCACACACACAACCTCATCCCAGTGACCCAAGATGGTGCAGTAGTTATGCAAAAGAGCTAGCAGAGATTCTTTTTATGAGTGAGCCATCTAATTTTTTATCATTTTTTTAAATTTGATTACGATGGTTTGATGTACTTCAGATACTCTTTTTAACTATCTGTAACACATGGGGGGGGTCCTCATAAAAATAAAATATGGAAATTAAGATGCTGTTGATGGTCTGCACAAAATATGTATTTGGGTAAAGCATCTTTTGCTGCTATTTCCAGCCTGTGAGAAACATAGCAAATGTCAATAAGCCATGGGCAATCTTCTTTTATTCATGCCATTGTTCCTTTAATACATCCAAAGTTGACAGATGCACCATCAGCTCCTGCACCAATACAAGATAATTGTTTAAAGTTGACTGTATCCAGACTCAAAACTTGTGTGCATGCAGAAATCATTGCAGACTTGAGACCATTGGCATCAGCAAACTCAGCATCGATTAGTACTAGGAATTTCATGGTTGGTTGCCAATCATCGAGATGTTTTACTAAACTAGCTCCTTCTTAGTAGTGGTCCTGTCCATTATCCAGATGGTCTAACCTCAGCTAACACAGCAGCCATTGATTGTTTATGCCCTTCTGGTATTGCATGTCACTCACAGTTAGTTTTCTTGACATTCTTTGTGTCAGTGATGTAAGCACTTTCCCGGCTCTAGTATTCCACCTTTTATTTTTTCCTTAGTAAAACCTGCACCAAATTTTGGTCACAATCCCATTTTGTGATTCAAATAGTAACCAGGACAGATCTGGATTTGTTGTCTGGCACTGTCATGATTGTACTGTGGACACGTGACAAGAATGGGCCTGTTTTTTCTTTTCTGCTGGCGTTTAAGTAGTAGAGGTATCTGAGATTGTGGTGGCCAAGGATGAGGAGGATGGTGATGGATCAGGCCCTGGCTGCTTTCATTTATTTGAAGTGCTAAAACCAAAACTTGGAAGTGACATGATAGGATCACTAGTTGAGAAGGAAATAGTTTCAGGATGGGCCTTGATAAGGTCTTATGAAATGTTATGGCAGAAGAGATCACAGAGGAGGTGTACTAGCAGCAATTTATTCACTGATAAAAGCACAATGTTTGGTGTAATAAAAGAAATTAACTTTTATTATCTCAGTCTGTGTTTATTTCTTTTTTTAAATTAGTAATACTCTATTATGTTTTTTAAATACTTAAAATAGGGCTGCCAGAAGAAGACACTGAGGGTTTACAGACTATCTATAAAATGTATTTACGTTTTTTAAACACTCAGAATAGGGATGCCAGAAGAAACATACTCTAGCCAGAGCAAACAGGGCTGTAAAAAGCTACCAAATGACCAAAATTACAAATGTACATAGAAATTATGCAATGCCCAGTTATAACTTGGCCATTTTTTGTAGGTATTGCACCACATTTTCAACATGGCCTTTTTGGGACCCCTCCTCATGAAGAGTGCCAGTGTCATGTTGTTTACTTGTCCAGAAAGGTGATTTTGTAGAGTGAACAAACTTTTTTTTAATATTCAGAAATTGGTAGTGAACTTGATATGAGGTTGGGGAACTTTGCAAAGCTTCAGGAAGTGTGACATTCCCAGATTTTTACCAACATCACTGGCAAACTATAAATTTACACTATCTCTGTCTCCAATACAAACACATTGCCTGTTTGAGTTTTTATTTTGAAAGAGATTATTTTTGCTGTTGTACATGACATGGTCATAATAACAAGTATAAACAGTATTTACAAGTTAAATATTTAAAATACACACTACATATTGAAGTAATAATATATGACTATTACGAAGCAATGGCCAAATATGGAAAACATCTTTTATTTAAAATACTTTTCCATACTTTCACTCAAATATTATTTTGGATAAACATTTCAGATATCAATTTATTATTTTCGTGCTGGGGCCACATAGTGCTGTTCAGTCACAATCATCAAAAACGGGCATGCTGCTAATTTAGTCCTCTTAAATTTATTTAGTCAGAGTACATGCTGCTCTGTGTGTGTGTGTGTGTGTGCATGTGTGTGTGTGAGTGTGTATGCAACCTGCCACTGTAGATAAACAAAAGGCTATAGTACCCAATTCTGGCAGTCTCTCACCATTCACTAGGACTAAATGCATAGAGTATGGAAAGTGGTGTCAGTCCCTTACCTCTTACCAGCACTAAATCCATCACAGTGTGGGTAAGTTTGCACTGAGCCTGTCCCACATGGTATTGTACCTGTGGATAAACTGAGGGCTTTATCTACTTTTTACCAGCATTAAATCAATCACAGTGGGTGAGTGGGGGGAGGGGGAACTGCACAGTACCTGTCCCTGAGGATAAACAAAGAACTTTAATTTAGCAGTCAGCAGTGAACCTGATTCTGTGGATAAACAGAGGTATTGTAAGTACACCACCTTTCACTAGCACTGGATAGCAAATATAAAAAGGTTAAATAGAAAATATATAAAAAACAAAAAAAAAGAAGAAAACAGCTACAGCTGGACTGTCCGTAATCTGATGCTGTAGTCTGCCTGACTGTTTCAAAGTTTCAATAAATTCCAGTACAACAGATAATGAGTTAACCCCCAGGTTGATGAAAGTCTGCAGCCATGCAAAGGTTCATTTGAGGGGCCAGAAACAACAGTTTCAAAAGTTTTTTTTGTTAATATCCTGAGAAGTTCAGAGGCACAATACAGTGGCATCCCTCCTTCCTTCAGATGTCTTTAACTTAGAGCAGCAAATAGCAAAAAATCAGAGGGGGAGTGCACTATTTTGCACCTGTTGAGGAATGCTTCCAAATGTCCAAAAAGGGAGTTCCACGATCAGCCATTTTTAGAGCTACAGTCTGATCCCAGTAGGGCTGTAGGCTCCTCCCACAGCCCTAAAAAGGCAACAGGTATTTACTCAACTACTCCTGAGACTGTATGCTTTCAATTGTGGTCACAGTGTCCAGGAAGGATGTACAGCAGAAGATATTTTTATGGTATTACATTTTTTGAATACCAAAATAGGGCAGACAGAAGAAAAAAGGCAAGAGGGATTTACTCAACTACTCATGAGATTGTATGCTTTCAATTGTGGTCACAGGATTCAGGTGGAACGTACAGCAGGGGATAGTTTTATGATATTGCATTTTTAAATACTCAAAATAGGGTTGCCAGAAGAAAATGGGAATTTACCCAGCTATTTCAAGACTGTCACATGCTTTGTGGTCACAAGGTCCAGGGATATACTGCAGAGGAGAATGTATTACATTTTTTAAACACTCAAAATAGAGCTGCAAGAACTGGCCCGTGACACAGAGGGCTGAGGTGCTGGGTGCCTTACCTCTCACCATGCTGATGACCCGTGTTTGGAAACGATCACAAGTTGCCAGGAGTTGGTCGAGGGGAGGGCTGAGAGAAGATAGAACGTCCACCAGTCAGCTCTCCTCTTCTGGATCAGGGAGGTTGGCTCTCTTGGACTTAGACCACCACCATGTGGAGGCGTGATGGTGGTGCAGGCAGACAGGAAGCTAGTTACTAGGTTGGGGGTGGGCAGGGCAGAGTCAGCCTGGCCAAGGCATGTGTGCGCACCTCCACACACACACGACCTTGTCTGGGGCTCCAGGGGTTAAGGGGGAGAAAAATGCAAAAACAGGCAGAGGTTGTGGCTAGATGATGCCCTCAGGCTGGCTCCAGTGGTTCTGCCAAGTCGATGTGGGGGAGGCCTCGAAAGACTGTGGAGTCCGGTACAGATTGCTAACACAAGCAGCTGACCTGCCGGAGACAGAGAAACACCTGTATGAAAAAAAAAAAAACAGAGCTGCAAGAAGAAATGCAAGTAGCAGGGACTTACCCAATTACTTCCAAGACTATAATGGTTTCAACTGTAGTCAGGCAGTCTTAGTGACATACAAAGGAGATTTATTTTATTTTTTAACACTCAAAATGGAGTCTTACCAATAAGGCAATGAGAGATTTTTTCATAAACTGTGCTTTTGTCACAAGTTTGCCACAATAAGGCAATGAGAGATTTAACTACCCAAACTGTGTGCTTTTATCACCACACAGATGTAGCCCAACAGAGATTTACTCTGCAATATCTGTATTAATGTTTTTAAACACTCAAAATAAGGCTGCCACAATAAAGGTAACAAGGGATTTAACTTCCCAACGCTGTATGCTTTTGTCACACACAGATGTTGAAAGGGTTCAGATAAATATATTTAGACTTAATGCATAACAAAAGGGCAAGGCTTTGGTTTGTAGTTCAAATAGAGAATAATGAATAGGTAAGTGTGTATTATGGATTTTTTTTACACACCCAAGGTATGTGATGACCCATAAACCTCGAGAGTGAAGCTTGAGAGGTTTATGTGGTCATCACACACCAAGGGTGTGTAAAGAATTCCTTCAACACATACTTGAATATTCTTTATTTTTTATAACTGCTGGTGCATAGACTTTCAGCGTTGACAGTGGAGCTGAGGGCAAGTAACTGAGTGTTCCTCACTGAAGCATGACCGAGCAGTGTACGTTCCTGTGAACAGTATGCTATACAACCTATGGAAACAGCAATACTGAGTGTGAAAATTGCCTCAGTTCCATTGGTAAATATCACTTTTCCTACTTTGCTGTGAAAGAAGCCGCTGAGTGTAAAGTAAGGAGAGCAGGTGACTTGGCGGCTACAGAAGACTCAAAGCAAGTGTTAGTGAGCATTGCTATAGCAACACTCGGTAATGCTTGCATCAAGTTTTCTGAAGCCACCGAGTCACCTGCTCTCCTCTTTCTACACTCGGCAGCTTCTTTCACAGCAAAATAGGAAAAGTGATATTTAGCAATGGAACTGAGGTAATTTTTACACTCAATATTTCTGTTTCCATAGGTTGTATAGAATACTATTCAGAGGACTGAAAACCGCTTGGTCATGCTACCATGGCTGAAACTAAAAGTTGTTTCCAGAATGCCGAAATAACCCGATTTTGGGTTATTATGGTGTCAAATGCCATAATAACTGGATTTTTATTTATTACAGCGTTTGACCATACTGGTAATCGGGTTGATAAATAGGGTCACCTGTGATTATATAACCTTTACTGATATAAAGAATGACAAATGTCTTATATACAGCATGCCAGGCTCTCCAAACATGTTATCATAAGGAGGCTTTGCAGAGCATCTGTTGTAGCCACTTGCCAATTATTATACATTCTATGGAGCTTGGGATGGACTAACATTTAAACAAGCATTTTTATACCATTGCTTCATTTTAGCTGTTGTAGCTGGGCTATTTTTTGTAATACGTCAACAAGTAACTGAAACTGTCATTTCTTCAGAACTGTAAGTCTGTTGCATGTTGCTAAATCAAGCTAACCACATCCTTCTTCAAAACTCAATGGTCACCTGCCTAACTTGTAGAATTTGTCACAGTACATTTCCATCAGTCAGAAGTTAGTGTTTTTAGACAAGTAAATTTCCAGCACACTTTACCAGAATCTTCTATCTTATTAGTAGCACTCACAGTAGCTTATACAATAGTTACACATGTACAGATAGGCACAATAAAGCAAACACAATGTCAATGTTCATAACAGTTTGCAGGCAAGCACACTGTCATATCATTACATGGTCCAACTGAGATTTACTCTGTAATTTGCAACTACTGTATATTAACTTTTTTAAACCCTTATTCCAATTCCAATTGTTTTAACCAGGTGAGACACACTAAGCTGAAAGCTTGTTTACAGGTGCAACCTGGGAGCACAGGGAAGTTAAGTGACTTGCTCAGGGTCACACAGTATGCAAGTTGGGGCTGTGGGATTCAAACCCAGGTCTCCAGATTTGCAGGTCAGAGCCTTAAACCACTGCACTATACTACCTTTAAATATGGCTTAATAAGGTAACGGGGGATTAACTTCCCAAACTATGTGATTTTGTCATGCACCCAACAGAGATTTTCTAAATGTAAAATTTTTTGAACACTCAAAATAGGGCCATAAAAAACCTTTAGTCTAACACACAAGGCTGGCACAACTAGCCTACCCCCAGGCTTTTTTTGGTAGCAGAGGGTGTCAGATATTTAAATGAACTCCAACAATGCTAAAAAAGCCCCATTAAAGAGATTACGTTGGTTTTATAAAGTAAAAAGATTTTAGTCTGGCTGCCTAGAAAGCATTGCAGACTGCAACCAAGCCTGCAGAACAGCTTTCAATCTATCTATAACGTTCTATAAGTTTATTGATTCAAATATAGTCACAAAATAATGTTTTTATCTAATCCCCACTGGTAGGATAATATTAAAGTAATCAGTTTGATTTGCTGGATAATTATGTCAAAAATACAATTTCTATGAGGTTTATCTATTAGAGCTGAAATAATTGCCTTTCTCAGTCAATCAAACTGAAGTGTAACAACACTGAGGTTAGCAGCCTGATTCAAGTCAGATGTCCCACCCTCTAGTCATCTCAAGTGTGCTGACAGATGTCTGACATAAGGATTAACCAGTCCTACACATATACTAACTGTGAGCAAAAATCGGAGTCCTCCTTGGATTTCATGTCTAATGGTCATATGGTTTTTCTCAACCCCCCCCCCCAACATCACCCATGAGATCTGCTACATCTGTACCTGTAACACTGAATGTCTGTGACTGACATCCCATTTCTCCCTCCTCCCTCTGCCACAATATCCCACCCTCCAAATCAGAGCCTTGACTCTGTGACTCACTTGTTTTTTTGACTGCCCGCCCTTGCCATTGCTGCACTTAATGCTAACATGCCCTCTCTTGCCGGTTCCCACCACTGATTCTCCCCACCCTTCAGCATGGCTCTCACACTGACATGTACACTATGTTACTGCCCTACAGTCCTCTGTCTCCTCTTGCTCGCTGCTTCTCAACCCTGTTCCCCTCAGCATACATCCTGCTCATGTGCTTACTTTCCTCACCCAGGATGTTCTTCTAGCACTGATGCACTCATTTCTCCATGCCCCTCACTACTACCCCTTCACTTTCTCTCCCTAAACTAAGCTGTTCCTCCAGTGCTGCAGCACTAATTTCTCCAAGCCTCTTGCTCCCACCACAGCCCAGTCAAAACACTAATGCTGCAGTTAGTGCCTCGAATGTCTGTGACAGAGATCAGCAGGTGCTGTTACTGTGTTTGGGGTGATTTTCCTGTTGTCCAGACTGTGTCAGCCTGACATGAAACCTGTCTGCTGATCACCTATACAGATGGTCAGGACTGAGTTAACTAATGTACCTTTAATGTAAATCTATGCATTGAGATTTAAAAGAGTACAGCGCAACCCTGTTTATCCAACCCCCTATAGTTCAAACCTCCCTATCTAGTGGACATCCTGTTTGTCCCATGCTGACAGGTAGTTAAGTGTTAACAGCTATAACACCTTGCCATGGCCACTTTGGAAAAGTAAATAGTTGCAGTTTAACAATGAATCTGCTTGATTAGCACTCTATTAGCACCTCTATAAAAAGTACAAGAAAGTCACACTGTGCTTGTGGCAATGGCTTGTAAAAGGAAGTGGGTTGTGCTCATCCTGTCCCAGAAGCTGTGTATCATATTGTTGAGAGGCTGGAGAATGGGGAACATGCTGTAGTCCTGGCTGGCGAATAAGGAGTTGGAAAATCTATCATAAGTGACATCAGACTGGCAAAGGAAAAGCTTCATGAGTTTGCACTCACCAGGGAGATGGCTTCTGGCTCTGAGGATCAGAAGAACAGGGGCATAAACAGCTCTGAGATGATGTCATTATTGAGATGGCGTCACAGGCAGACGAACCTCTTCAAGATTCTGATAAAGAGCCTGAGGAGCAGTACAATGAAACCCCGACTGTTCCTACACACTCCGAGGTAGTGGAGCTCTTTGAATGCTCATTGAAGAGCCTGAGGAGCAGTACAATGAAACCCCAACTGTTCCTACACACTCCGAGGTAGTGGAGCTCTTTGAATGCTCATTGAAGAGCCTGAGGAGCAGTACAATGAAACCCCGACTGTTTCTACACACTCCGAGGTAGTGGAGCTCTTTGAATGCTCATTGAAGAGCCTGAGGAGCAGTACAATGAAACCCCGACTGTTCCTACACACTCCGAGGTAGTGGAGCTCTTTGAATGCTGCATGCTATTCAGCATGTGGAAAATCAGTCAGACAGTGGCCCAGTACAGGTGATGCTAGTGTGATCTGTGCACCAAAGAGTATGTAAAACAAACATGGCACTATGAAGCAGAAATCACTAAAAGACTTTTTCAATAAGCTGTTTCAGTACTATATATTATTTATTTCCTATTTCTACAATGATTTTATTGCCTGATTAAGGACAGCTTTTATTGCCTACATAAAATACAATTTTCTTTTATAAAAAAGCATCTGGTGTGGTGTAAATGCACTGTGAAATCATACTCTCATTTATCTGACCCCCTGTTTATCCATACTGATTGGATGTCCCCAGGCAGTTTGGATAACTGGGGTACTACCGTAACAGGTCAGTAACTCAAGCAGGCCATTTCCTCTTTTCCGGGCTTCAGTATCAAGGTGACCAGGCCCTTCTTAATAAGTTCTGGAAGCTTCTTCTTCTCTACAGCTTCATTACACATCTATTTTTGCAGTGGGACCAGGAACTCGATGTTAAAATCAGGGGAGTACCCATCCATGCTTGGTAGCTTCCTCTTAGGTAAATCCACGATATCCTTCCTCACATCTACAACTGAAATAGGCACCTTCAGTAAGTCATTGTGCTCCTCAGGAGCCTCAGGGAGGTCAATGTCTTGCACAAAGCCTTCTATACCTGCCTGGCTTGAGCCTCTGTTGTGTAGAGGTTTTGGTAGAAATCAACAGATTTCATTAATAGCCTATAGGTACTTGATGACCAAATTGCTGCCTTCTTCTTTAATGTTGTTCATATGAAATTTGGTCTGAACTTACCCTAGCCTTGGGTCTAGGATCTTTGTGTCTGTGGCCACTAATTATGTAATTCAGTCTAGTACACCTGAAAGCAAACTCAGCTGTTTTGTGAAGGATGTTCAATTTAATTCATCTTTATTTACAAAAAGCACTATTCATAGTGATCACAGTGCTTGAACAATAAGACACGATAAATGCCTTACTTAAAAACATAAAAACTACTCAGTCGTATCTGATGAGATAGAGAGTTCCACAGGGTGGGGTCCACAAATGCAAAACTCCAGGCCCTAGCAATCCCTCGTTGGTGGAGTTTTTTCTTCAATTTGCCCCAAGTATACCAAATGATGTCTGAAGAATCTGTGGAACATCTCATTTCAAGCTCATTGCATTCCTTAAGGCAATTTTCTTTATGTCTGCTGTTCTTTATTTTAGTGTGCACAGGCGGAAATAGTATCACCCTGGAAGGTGCATTTTACTGCCTTTCAGGTCATAGCCCAGGAGGTGTCTGCCAGATCATTGTGAGTCAGGAATTCCTGTAATTTGTTGTTCAGGGTTTCTTTAAGATTTGGTCATGGAGAATGCCATTGCTGAAATGCCATTGGTGGGACCAGGGCTCCTTGTCATCCAGCTCTAGGATCATGTTCACCAGGGCATGTTCTGAGATTGTAATCAGGAAGAATGCAACATATTTTAAGCCCAGAATAGCCACATATGTCACTATCCATTAAGTGGTATGGGACTGTGTCCTGTCACAGTGAGACCAAAATGTCAAGACAAGTCATGTCAAGTTTATTAGCAGGAAATAATTCCATTGAGTATGCTAATTTACAAGGAGGTCCTGGACAAGCAAATAGTACGAGATATACAACTGATAAAAAACCCATAAGATACAATTAAAGAGATTGACTCTTACACTGAAGACAAAAGTTTACAGTAGAAAACACAACATCACAAGTTTGCATTGGTCAACATAATAACATGGTAGCACAAATCAAGTACTGGGTATACAGTGGGGAGGGTTATTTCAACATTTGAGCAAATCCAGGCAGTTGCATTAGATACAATGAGTTATGACGGCATGCAGTTTGAGACAAGTGCAGATCTTTTGAGAATATTAATGTAACAATCATAGTCTGATTAAAGAATGCATTACAGTAAGAGAAGAAAGGAGAAAATGATGGTAGGTGGGTGTGTTAAGAGGCAAATTGGGGTAAAGGACTAAATGGAGAGGTGAGAAGAGTGAAGGTATAGACAGCTGGGAAGGAGGCGTGAGTAAGGAGTGAGTACATACCCTTCTGGGAGGATGTTAAATGTTAAGGCCATCCATAATGAATTCTTCAGTGTGATGATAAGTAGGTAAGAGAGTGTGAATAGAGTATTGATCATTTAAGTGATTGGCATGTACATGAGTCACACAATTTACTATAGATCAGTTTTTTGAAGCTAGTTAGTGGAATTAGATTTTGGAGTTTGGGGCTAGCGTGTGCTTTGTTCCAAGCAGCTGGAAATCACAGCTTATAGCCATTTTGCTGAAGTGGGACCATGCGTTTGGAACATCGATCATTATGTATGAGTTGCTCCGAAAAGGGTAGTTGCTGACAGTGCACTGAAATAGTCCACAAATGTAAGGGTGAAGCTTTAGCAGAAGGGCCTTGTACAGCCAAGTGAGCTAGTGGATGAGCAGTCTTGTAGACAGGGAAGTCCAGCCCAAGGAGGCGTATAAGTTACAGTAATGAGTGGACAGTTGAGATGAAGCATATCATCCTGTGGTAGAATCTGTCCAGCGGGTGTAGTTGAGAATCTGAGCATTGACCATAGATCACATCAGCATAGTTGAGAAGTGGAATGAAGGTAGTCTGTACTAATCTTAGTCTGGCTTCGGTAGCAAAAAGGGACTTATTCCTTTAAAAGAAACCAATTCGTTGCCTCAGTTTTTTTGTGAGGGATGTGATATACATGGAAAACATTAGGTGGTAGTCTAATTCACAACCTAGGTATTTAAATTTGCTTACTTCTTCAAGGTCATCGCCAAGGAGGGTTTTGATGGGAGGCAAGGATGCAAGCACATTTGGGAGTGCTGTCAGATGACTGGAGAAGGTGTACATGACCTTCATTTTTTTGGCATTTAGGAGAAGTTTGACCTGAGTGAGGTTAAGCTGGAGAAGATCAAATTCAGCCTGGAGCTCTGCGCGGACTCTGACTACTGAGGGTTTGGAAATATAGAGTACAGTGTTGTCTGAGAACAGTTGTATTTTCACTTTGCTGATGTTGGTCCCAATGGAGTTAATGTATAACACAAATAGAAGAGGTCCAAGGATTGAACCTTGTGGTAGTCCTCTCATAAGGGGAAGGAGTTGGGAGAGGGAGCCACCCACTTTCACCTGTTGTAGTCTTCTTGACAGATAACTGGTGAACCAAGTCAGCACTGTACCAGATATGCCCTGCTAGTTTAACATGTTGAGGAGGGTTTACCTATCCCGAATCGACAACACCATTGTTGAAGTTTGGCATAATGAGATCCCTGATGTCAACAGGAAAAATTTCACCTGTCCGACATTGGTTTGTTTCTCTCAGGGGCTGCACCCCCAAACCCCCCATGTGGGGTGCTGCACTGAGTTGGAGTTCATTTGAAGGGGAGTCCAAACATGGCAAAAGGGCAAAATTTCGCCCACAGGTCCCTCACAGTGACAATCTCAAAACCTGTCGAGAATGTCACTGAGAGGGATTTTGCCCTGAACATTTCGACATGTGGTCAGCACACTGTTGAGGAGTAAGGCATGATCAACAGTGTTGAATGCTTTATTGAGATATAGGAAGACAGCCCCTGTGATATGTTTCTTATCCATTGCAAGAAGCCAATCATTTGTAACTGAGGCAAAGGCAGAGAAAGTACTGTGGGCTGGTATGAAACCAGATTGGGCTTGGTTTATTAAGTTAGTCCTAGCAAGATAATCTCTTATTTGGGGATTTACTAGTTTATCTAGGAGTTTAAAAAGTAATGGTAGAATGGGGATTGGGTGGTAGATGTTTAGATCCATGGGGTCACCCAGTTTGAATAATGGAAGTATCTGTACTATTTTCCAGATGTCAGGTATGGTACAGGGACCAATGGACAAGTTAAACAAGTACAAGATGGGGGCAGTAAGGTATTGGAATCCAGCCTTAAGGAAATAAGGTCCTAGCCTGTCAGCACCGGTACCTTTGTTAACATCTAGGTGAAGTAGAAGGTCTTCTGCCTGTTTAAAATGCAAAGGGACAAAGGTGAAGATATCGTTGGTAGGTGTAGAGTAAGGGTTAGGTAAACTAGGACTGAGGGTGGCAGCTTTAAAGGGGTCGAAGGCAAGACTGGCAGTAGAGAAGTGGTCATTGAAGCTATTTAAGATGTCACACTTCCCGGAAAATGTCTTTCCCTTGAAGGCGATCTTGTCAGGTAAGAAGGACAGAAGTTTGTTGCCCTCTGCTGATTTAATGATTCTCCAAAATGTGCTGTAGTTACCCTTGGCAGATTCAAAGCAGATAGATAATAATTTGCCCTGATCAGTTTTGTACATTCATTCTAACTGGTTCTAAAGGCTGCCCAGTCTGAAGGGAGTTTGATCCATCTGGCTGTAGCCCAAAGCCAGTCTCTTACGTTTAATGCAGATTTCACATCAGCAGTAAACCAAGGACAAGAATTCTTCTGGGTTCTATATTTTTTCAGGGGGCATGTCTGCTGATGATGCCACTTAGAATGTCATTGAAGATGGATGACACATCGTTGATATTTGTGGCCTGGTAGAAATCCACCCAATTTATGTTTCTGTGGTTGGCTAGACAGTGGGATAGGTTGAATTTACGGAAATTCCTTTCCCATATAAACCTGCTAGTTGGTTTAAGGGATGGCTGGCCTCTAATACAAGCCATGGTGCAATGATTACTGGCATCATTATGAATTACTGCAATGTGATTGATCCTGTGGGGTCTATTTGTAAGGATTACGTCCAGTAATGACCCACTAGTGGAGATCTTGGGGCTGGGTCGAGTAATTTCATATATTGGTTTGGTGAAGCTGGCTTTGTCACAAAAATCTTTAAGTTGTAAGCTTTTATTACAGATTGATATCCAATCGAGATTTAAGTCACCAAGGATGATGATTTCATTATGTTTCAAGTAAGAGTTTACACAAGTAACTTAGAAGCTCCAGGCCGCCTGAAGGTGGCCTGTAGCAGCCTATCACAGTTAAGGTCTCTGTTGGGGAGATAATAATATTTAGTGCCAAATACTCAAATTCCTTAGGAGTGGTATAAGAAATGATATCAAACACTGTGAGTTTGTCTTTGACGTAAATGGTTCCCCAGTTTGCCTATCACTGCAGTAGAGGATATAGGAAGGGAGTGATAACTCTCTGTCAGGAAGAGAGCTTTTCAGCCATGTTTCAGTTATCACAAAGATATCCGGTTCTGTAAGGGAAACCCAGGCTTGGACAAGATCAAACTTTTTCAGAAGGCTGCACAGATTTAGATGTAGACACTCCAAACCTTTGATGGCTACAGTTCAGCGGGCGAGGCTACCACCAGGGGCCGGCTAGGATTTAATTGGACTTTTTCAGCATAGTGAAGAGTAGGAAGATTAGGTTCTTAACCCATCCATACACTAATTTGAAATTTGCGGAGTGGGAACGTCTGCATAAGGCTACGTACAAGGCATGTGAATACTGAGATTGTGGAGGCAGGAAGGGTACGAGGTGTAGAAGAGCAGTGATGCTCAAAGGAATTGAGAGCAAGTGGTGGTTAGAAGCACCACCAGTAAGGTTGTTGATGAATCCGGGGGTGGGGAGTTCACAGGTTGGAAGAAATTTGGAATAAGAGCAGAAGGGCAAAGGTGAGTCATTGCCGGAGGAATTATGATAATTGACATAGGGCCTGGGGATGGGACGAGGGGAGAGGGTTGTAAGTGAAAGGGAGGAAGGAGCAAAAGAGAAGTAGTATGAGGAGGTGTGGAGACATTGCAGAATTTTTGACAGATTAGGGACCAATGGCCACTATGGGGCTCTGTATCAAAGGAACCTAGCTGTGTACAAGTGTATCCTGCAGTTTGGAATGTTAATGGAGAGATCTGATCACGTAATATCTCGTCAAGTTTGGAGCACTCTGTATCCCTTCTCAGAGGGATTGAGGAACCTCCATGCATCTGTAAGATTATTTCCCCATGACCCTGTCCAGGCCTTCACTGACTTGGAAAAGTATGATTGGTGCTCTAGCTATCCAGTAGGGATTTAGAATGGTATTTAGATCTCTGCAGTAATTATCTGATCATCTACATAGTTGGTTAGCTTTGTTTGCAGATGGGTTACAAATTCAGGCATATCCACATTCGGAGCATATATGATCACTAGAGTTAATTTCTTGTTGTTGAGCTCTTTGGTCACTATTATCACTCTGTCTTCTAGGTTGAACTAGGTGTCAAGCAGTATGCAGTTACATTTTTGTTGGACCAGAATAGAGACTCTGCCTTTTTGTTTGCTATCTCCTGCCCCAATGGCATGTCTGACCCTTTCTCTCCTGAACAGGTGGACCTCCAGGTGAGTTTCAATTTGGGTCTCACATCTTTTGAGTTGTTGAAGTGCCTGCTGCTGTTTTTTTTTCCCTTTCTTGTGTGCCTTTTACATTTCAAGTTATGAAAACCACTGATTTATCCCCATCATACAGTTTCATGACATATGTGATGCAATCCTGTGTTGTTACTTTTATCTTGCCAATACTTTAATGCTGTTTTTTTTTGCACTGAATTTTCTTACGTTTTGAGAAAGTAAAGTCACAACATGCTTCATGCAACCATTTGAACCTTGCACAAACCATGAGCTAAGTCCTAATTTATTTTGCACAAGGCCTTTTTTTCTTATCTTCTGACATAAAAACACATACAGTAGCAGTACAGTGTAAAAACTTTACAGACCAAGTCTACAATCCCCATGGAAGAGAAACATACTGTATAAGTACCCTGAATTGGCATGAGACATGAGGCCAAGTTAGAAAATATAGTTTCACAAAGCATTTAGCAATACGAACAGAGGAAATCGAACAATATTTTAATATATCCCAAAGGGCCAATACCAGAAAATGTGGACCATCACTAGAGTGCTGGGCATACTCAGTATGGGACCACTTACTGCTGAGGGACATGGGAGGAGGAAACAAAAGACAGACAGGGGAGTCAAATGGAGTGGGGTAGAGAACTACATAGGGGTAATAAAATAATCGTACCTCTATGGATCTCCATACCCTCTCACTGTGCACTTCCATCAGTAGGGAAATCAAGACTCTGTGGAGCCAAGGCAGGATGTAGGAGTCAGTGAGGGTGGGGTGGGGATGTATGAGGAGAAAATGGGCAGAACCATACATGAACAAAATGTTATGGAGGGATAGCTCCAAACTTGACAAGAGATATCGCTCACAGGGTGGAAGGAGGAGGAAGTGAAGTGAAGTGCTATAAACACACACACAGCCAAACAACAGGACTCAGGTGAAGCCTGATACAGTATTAGCTCATGGCCATACTGCTACTGAACCAAACTAACTATTCATTGGTGGTAAAGCAGAATCAAAATAGCTCATGCTGTTGGTGGGAGAGGGACTATTATTGAGTCCTAATGGGTCAAATATGGTCCCCAGATGAGACTATACATTTCTCCTGTCCCCACTGAGGTATGAGTATTCTTATCAGAATGCCTGACATGAAAGAGCAGGGCATCCCACTCCACCAAGTTAGGAACTTGCTTCTCCCTGCAGTGACAAAGAGATGATTTTCCATGGAAAGCAATTCCAGCAACTAACAGTTTTGGTGTGAGGTCAATGTTGGCACATCAGAGGATTCCCAGGCCATTCCTGGGGTTCCAAATTTGTTGCAGGGAAACACTGATGTACAGCAAGACCAGGTATGATTCTGGTAGGAAATCAGGGCAGTGCAGGACCAAAGATGTGTCAGTTATACCTACAGTGATTGGCAGCACTGTCAGTCACTATGGGAAATAAGGTCCATATGATAAAGTGCTAGGGGTATGTTATTATGAAGGACCTTATACTGGAGTGTCTTTGCTTGCATTTCATGATTTACTTGATAGGTCATAAGCCAGACTCACCCCCACTACTCCTTGTGATTCCCACTTCTTACTCTCTCTCCTACATTTCACTGGGCCCAAATAAATCATTACTACCGGCCCTCTGAAGGTGAGGAGTGTAGTCCTACTGCCCTATCAGGGTCAAGTGTAGCCACCCAGATTTTAAAAGGGCCACGAGCAGAACACAGTAGTCTCTTTGGAGCTGAGGGCAGTGTGGAGCTGAAAGTTTTGCCAATGGGACTGTAATGGCAGAGAAAGCCACTGCCCCAGCTGCACAATGGATTTGAGATAACCCATAGCTTCATCCAGCAAATGTTCTAGGGTAGCAATGTAACTCTCAACAAAACAGCCCCAGGTTACAGGACCATGGTCATTACACAGACAAGGGTTAGATCAGAGGGGACTCTTTCAGGAAAAATGAAAATCCCAACCCAAGAAAGTAGCATCTCTCAATTAGATTGTGCATTGATGTTTAGTGCATCATGACACAGATGGTGATAGCTTCCACTGAAGTACACTAAAGCCTCATGACAGGGAACAGCTATCTGTGCATACTCCAAGGCTGTCCAAAGAAGGAGGAGGAGGAGGGGGAGGGGATGGGTAAGGTGGAGAGAGAGGACTTAAAACACATGATACCCTGTCATAGGATTAGTAGTGCATGCCTGGGAGGTCAAAGCCACCCTCAGACCAAGGACATTTAAGAGTAAATAAGAAGATCCTATTTTTTTCTGAGACAAACTGTACTTAGAGAACATTGAATCCAAGGATTTGAAACAGGAAGGTTTGCTCTGCAGGGGAAATCTCCCCAGTGCATGGTGCACCATAGACAGCATAATCAGTTTCAAGCTCTTCCCCTTGCCCCCAATAGACATCATAAGTGAGAATCCTACCATTGCGCATCTCCCCAGAAAGTATCTAGGGGAGGCCAGATTTGCTCTAAGAGTTTCCTGGATGGTACATTTCACCATAAATCATAAACATGAAACTTCCATTGTTCACCATTGGCAGCACAGTCAACAAAAAGGGCAGGGCAAAACTGTGAGTTCAAAGGAAGCACTTGGAATTGATTCCCATTAAGTCTATGGGCCAATAAGGTGTCATATTCTTATTTTAGTCTATCCATGCATAGGACGGAATCAGAGATGTCTGTGAGAATTAAAGTGATATAATCCACAAAAAGGAGGTTTTTATGGTAGATATTACCCACTGCTATATATTTGAAGTCAGGTGAAGATCAAATATTGTGAGTGAGAGGCTCTATAGCCTAAAAAAAAAAGAAAGGGGGAAAGGGAGCACCCCAGTCTTGTGCCACAACTCAAAGGAAACTAAGTAGAAATAACTAATTTTGTTGGCACTATATACAGTAGCCAATTAAGGGAAATAATGGCCTGGTTGAACCCAAAACACTGCTGCAGCTTAAATAGAAAATTTCACAGCTCCTTGTTGAAGGCTTTATCTGTGTCCAACAACAGGGTGGCAGAGGTGATATCCAGTATATGCCAGATCAAGTCCAACATTTGTTTAATATTGCCTGATGCAGCCAGCCACAAAGGAGCCCCAATTGATCTGAATGAATAAGGGAAAATATCAGTAATCTCATTCGCCCAGCTACTGTAGTAATTTAGTGAACATTTTAGCATCTATATTGATGAGCAAAATGGAGGGGGTGGGGTAACTTGAACACTCGACACTGTCCTGTGCCTTCTTAGGGATTAGAGCAGTCAAGGTTGTATGAAGGTAAGGGGGACAGTGCTCATGCCCCAAGCTTCATTCAACACATTGGACACATGGGGAGCCAACAAAGGCAAAAAAACTATATGTATGTAAAACTCACTTGGAAAGCCATTAAGCCCTGAAGAACTATCAAGGAACACAGAAGAAATTACTTCTGTGACCTCAAAAGGGAATACACTGTAGGCTAGTGTAGTGCCTCAGTCATACTGGGCAGCTGTAGGGATGGGATATGCAGTATACAGGGTCCTATAAAAGGAAACAAGCTCATCATTCATGTCCTGAGGGGTTGCCACAATAGGGCAATGTTCAGTATGTATAGCAAGAATGCACTTTTCCATTTCTCTGGTTTGCAGACGGCAGGCTACTAACCTCCCCAGTAGCTTCTCCACCACCCAGTAATATCGGGTGAGGTAAATGACACACCACCTTGTGGAAACCATACTTACTCTTGCCCTGCAAAATCATTTCAATATCAGCCCATCGCACAGCAGTCATTTCCTTGCTGACTCCCCCTCGGGTAGGGACAGTATGTAACTTCTCAAAGGTCTAAGGCTGGACATCTTATCCAGAGTGCCTTATCACAGTGTCTATGGAGACAGGAGGAGTAGGAATTTAGTTTGCACTGATATCAAGGCTTTTACATTGACTCACAGTCATAGTGACTTTCATAAACTACTAGAGTAACATATGACAAACCCTGCCTCAGTTTCTGTAGTATGGCATCAAGAAATACCATGTCAGGATAGCTCAAGTTCAAGTTTATTAACATCCAAAATTGTATAAAATCACACTGTTTAAAACAATTTTCCACCAAGAAAAACAAACACATAATAAAAACATTATAAAATAGAGTATTATAATTCATACACATATTTCACATCAGTGCAGTCATTCTAAGGGTACTGTATCTGTTGTTAATCTTATAACTGGCCAGCTCTATTTCAAATGCAGTATGGCATGCCAAGCAAATTTTGCAATCACAAAAATGGTTGGTTAATGCTTAGTAAGTGGCAAGACTCTTAGTTTATCCTTAATATCAGATCAACTATTCATATAGTATAACACAGGTGTAATCTACTTAGCTTGCTCTTTCTCAAGATTTTTTGCATTCAAATAGTCGATTTTATATGGCTAATGCAATATCCATGTTACATACATTACCTGAAATACCATATCTGCGTTTAGCTATTGCTAAAGGTAACCAACCTTACATTACCTTAAGTTAAAATTTACAAATGATGACCCATGGAACCTGTTTGGAAAAATTTTAAATAACAATCTGTATCTTTTATGTTCATCAGACAAGTATATATATCTTATTAAATGCCATCTCATTAAAGTTTTTGAAATCTTTTTGAACAGCAATATTCTTAACTATTTGTATAGCCTCACTCATATATACTCTGGGATTATTCACTGCCTTCAATGACAATAATTCATATAAACCAATCTTATTCACATATTCATTCAACTTGTGGAACCATAGACCAGTCTGGGATTCCAATAAGGCTTCCCTCCAGCACATTTTTGGCAATATGTCATCCCCCGTTGACATGATTCTTCACCAGAATTTAATAGAACTAATTACAATATGAGCTTCAAAAGAAAGCATTCTTGTTTCATGTCACATAATTTCAGTAGGAGTATCATTTGGTCCCTATGTGAGTCTCAAAAATTTTTTTAGATTAGCTTATTTGCATGAGTCTTATAATTTAGTCCCCAGAAGTCACTGCCATACATAATTTAACTTTTTACTTCAGCATTGAAAGTTACCTTGAGGAACATAAATGAATTTCAAGCAACGTTTTTGTAGAAATGACTTAGCCCCAATGTGTATTATTTTTTAAACTGTCACATAGGGACTTCCAAGAAAGTACATAATCAAATATTATACCAAGATAACAAAGGGTAATAGTTGTTCCATTCAGTTTCCTGTCTTCTTTTGCCAAATATAAAAAATCTGAGATTTAATTAAATTTAACTCTAAATCTAGAAGTTTTGAGTGTTCTGTTACTCTGGCAATGTTACTTTTAAGACTTTGTGGAGTATTGGATAACAAGACTTCATCATTTGCATAACATAATATCTTATTATCCATACCAGTTATATTTGGGGCAAAATAATCACCATTTAGTTTATGCACTAAAATATAAATGTAGAAATTAAAGAGGAGAGCTCTAGCAGGCAACCCCGCTTGACTTCTCTCTCAACTAAGATTGGTTCGCAGAGTATCCTACCCCTGGCTTTTCGGTTATTGGCTTTATACACTCATTTACTTTGCTGTGTAAGTTATTTTTTTTTAAACAATATGCAACCTCATTTCTTTATTTCCTATGAGTTGGTCTATTTTTTTAATGAAACTTTGACTGAGGTAAATGAACATACGGTACACAGAGATGTTCTGCAGTAGGTTTCAAATAACACTAGCATATTATATGAAGCTGTGACATTTTAAAAGAAAGTTACAAAACACAACACTGAGTAAATAGCACTGATTTTTGTGTTTAACAGGGTGTCATAACCACTAAAGATCTTTGTTTTTTATTTGTCTTTAGACAGAAAACTGGCAATATTTGAATGCAATTAACTGCAAAGAGAGTGAGGCTATGCAAAAGGTTGATACCTGTACTGTACAGTATATGAAAACTGCATTAAGAATGGAGATAATAGTGGAGGCATTTATTTAATCTTTTGAACACATAGGCCCCCGTATTTAGAGCCATCTGCAAGAGCAGTGCAGATTGTTGTGTTTTGGCAAAAATAATAACAAATACAAATAATACGTGGCCAGCTCTGCATAATATTCAGTCGGTTAGTGCACACTGCCAGAGAACACTAACTGGCTCAATATCAGACCATGTAGGCATAGCACTAAGTGGAAATACGCTGAGCTGACATGGATAAAGGCTGCTTATTGCTCTCAGGAGATAATGGTGTCCAAAACAGAATAATGTCAGTGCTCCTTTTCAGCCTGAGGATAAAAATGAGATCATTGGGCCTGCAAGGCACTAATGGGCCCCCTATATGCCCATTAGGGGTTCATTTGCATGCGTGTGGCAGACCCCTTAGTGCCCATGTTGGACGGTAGACAGAGGAGTCTGTGGCAGTCTACTGGACCCCTCTCCCCACGATCACCCCCATTGTTTTAAAAATGAATGATCCCTGGTAGTCTAATGGATCACCCTTTCCCCAATTGCCCCAGGTCACCTGTACAATTAAAATCCCTGATAGGCTAACATCCCTCCCTCCGAGTGCCAAAGTCCCCGCATGCATGTGCCACACCCCACCTGTCCACCAACCAGTCACCACTCACTGATAATAACATAGCTGATCAGTAGCTGGCAAAGCTCTCCACTTGTCTCCTTGGCCAGCAGCCATCTGACAGTTATTTACTTGTGAATGCTCTGTGCTCTAGGCAGCAACTGGATGAGGAGGTCATCAAAGGGCTTTGCCAGCCATTGATCTGCTAAGTTTTACTTGTGAGTGGTGACCTGGGTTAGGGGGGTGCGGGCCGGTGGGTCCTCTGTGGGTGGAGGGGTGGCACTTACATGCAGGGGGGCTTTGGAGCTTGGTAGTGGGCACTAGCCAACAGGGATTTTCCTTATACAGGGGACCCAGGGTAACTGGAGTGAATGGTCCACTAGAGTATCAGGGATCATTCATGTTTAACACTATGAGGCCAATCAGGGGAGGGGCATCCACTAGACTACCAGGGATCATTCATATTTATCTCTACAGGGCTGATAGAGAGGACGGGGTCCACTGGACACCAGAGGCAGGTGGCTGCAGTATAACCATCCTGCCTTCAGGGGGTGGTGGCACAGCCTTAGCTCTGTGATAAGATGGGTTTTTCAGCAGCAGTAAACAGCAGCACTCTGTGGCTATTTAGTGTTGCCAAAACCACTTTAATACACTGCTGTACCACTATGTATGAGATACTCTTTCATTTGCATAGGTACTGCAGTATGGTTAGCACAGTTGCACTGCTTGATTTGGCAGTGCTCCAGGGGCCTCTGAATGTGGCCCACCTGGAGTGCTAGTGCAAACCCAGGTTAGTACAGGTACCCACCCATTAGTGGCTCCACTAACCTTTTGAATATATGGCTCATGGTCTTGTAAAAAACAAATTATTATTTTGTATATTTTATGCAGTTTATAGACCATCCTGATGAAGTGACACAGAGGTCACAAAACGTTGAGTATTTATGGCCTTGTTTGAGTGACTAAATATAGCAGAGAACTTAATGTGTGCTCTGGTGAGTGGGTCCATTTTTTTGATGCAACATTACCACTGTCAATAAAACAGGTCCATGAAACCTGCCCCCAAGGATACACCTGGAAATAAGCTATCACAACTCAGTGTTACTTTTGTAGCCAAAAAATACAAAAAAATTATAGCCTCCCAAAGGGTCATCTGGGGGATATCAGGAGAAATGTTTAACTTGAAATAGTGGGTCTATGAATCCCTCAGCCATTTACAAAAGGAAGGAAGGAAACCAGCAGAGGGAGACATTCATCCTCCACTTATTCCAGGAATTAGGGGCGCTACCTCACAGAATGGTCAGCAGAACAGGACATGAACAGATATCAACAGGCTGCCCAGTTCCACTTGCTGCACCCAAGAAATCAGTTCTTGAGAGATAAAATGGACATCGGTCCTACTAAAGGTACCATGTACCAAGGAATAAACAGTAAATCCATAAAACCCCACTACCCAAAAGGAGAAAACTACATCAGTTGCCACTTGATGCTCAAGCTGAATACCTGGGGCAGTCTATTGAGCACAGGGCCAAGGGCCATGTTCATATGTCCTCAAAAAACAAAGAATCCTGTCTTATATTTTGTAGTAAGACATTAAAGAATTTTGGGCCAGGATCAGTCGGGATATATATACTGTCAGGATAATAGGTTCACTCT
This sequence comes from Neoceratodus forsteri, assembly GCA_016271365.2. NCBI lineage: Eukaryota > Metazoa > Chordata > Ceratodontiformes > Ceratodontidae > Neoceratodus > Neoceratodus forsteri. Next base: position 2,220,645 of record CM057453.1, read on the forward strand.
GATAAGTACCACCAAGTGAAATAACACTTCTCTCAATTACGATAAGCATGGTGAAAACCAGTCTTTAGGCATTTTGTTTACAAAGTGGCCACCCCCTGATCTGGTTGAATATGCCTTGTGGAATACTGTCCCCACCCAGATTGCCAGCAGATGGTCTGCCTCGGGGGTAGAGGTGTCACCTTCAAAATTTCAATGTTGCAAAGCAACCCAAAGCATGGAGTTTAGAGAATACCTTTCTCTGTTTAAAAGGGCAAGTAAAGCCATTCATATTCCAACTTGTGGGCGAGATATTATCAAAAGTAGCATATCATCCAGGTATGAAGCCAATCCCGCCCTCCGAGCGGAGGCAGTATGGTGCAGTGGTTTAAGGTTCTGAGCTGCAAATCTGGAGACCTGGGTTTGAATCCAAAAGCCCTCACTTGCATACTGTGTTTCCCTGAGCAAGTCACTTAACTCCTCTGTGCTCCCAGGTCACACCTGGAATCAAGCTTCAGCTTAGTGTGCCTCTCCTGGTTAAACCGTTTCCCCTTTCCCCCTTTCCCTTTCCCCACAGGCAGACTCCCCTTCCTCTCCCCACCCACTCAACAGCAACTAAAATATACCATGTGTATCACACAGACAGTTTTCAACCCATATATAACAAATGAGAGAGCAAAAGCAGTTGGAAAAAAACACAAGCTATAATATTCCATGAGTGCACCTGAGAGTTGTCTGAGAGGCACTCTGGATGTCATCACCAGTTGAGAAAGGAGGACAAGGCAGGTTTACAGCCTAACTCTGCACAACATGTGGTTATAAGTGAACAGAGAAAACTGCAATGCCCCCCCATCTCACATCTCTTCCTAAAATAATCCTGTTATTGGGAGAACATACAAAATTACAGTAGTGTATTAGCTGCTTAGTAAGGTCCAATACTGGCAGCACAGAGAAGAGGGGGAATCTACACCTAAAGGGAGAAAAACTAGTTAAAGTATATTAAAATAAATAAAGCAGCAGTCCCAGTCCAAAGCCACCTGCAGGCAATGTGTTTCAGTCTGGAGAACTGCTTCATTTGTGTGTCTCCTGATGTGAAAAAAGACTGGCAAAACAGAATGCAGGGAGAGACAATGAGAGTAACAGAGCTTCTATGGTTTACGCATTGACCTGTCCACCATCCTAGAGCCTTGTCTCAGTGATGCAGCAAAACAGACTGCAATGGCTGTCTTTTGAAAGGGCTCTTTGGGTCAGCAGGTCCCACACATCCATCTGGAAAGCAATCTATCAAACAATACAACCAGGCTCCAAATATGGAGATGAATATGTACCTCCAGTACAAATTGATCAGCTCTCATTCCTCAGAGTAACAGCTAGTAATGCCTAACATAATCATCATTTTTCAGGTGTCAGCTTCCAGTGTTTGAGAGTTCCACAGGGGTAGGAGTGAAAGCTGCAGGTGTCTCTGCTTCACGAGATGTGCCAGCAGGGTCAAGTGCTTTCTGAAAAAACACATCTGCTATGGCTGGCACTGTAAAGGACTCCATCTGCCCCTGAAATGACACTATTGGTACCATCAGCTACAAACAAATAATTCTGAATGCTCCAATTCCTCAGGCAAATTTTACCTGGTCAAAGACTTGGTGGAGATTCAAAATAGACTGGGGATAGTTCAGGTAGAAAAAAATGAGATGCCCAACCACTACAATATCTTCCAGCTCCCTTGTGTCTTTCAGAATGATTTCCTTTTCCTGAAATTGCAGCAATTTGAATATCTGGGGATGTGATGACTTTGCCCGGAAGAGAATTTTCACAGCTGAATTCTGTTGGACATCATAATCTCAAAATCATGGTCAGGGGAGAGGTGTAGCCATCAAGGAAGATTCTGCCTCAGGAACATTCCTTCAACCAGCTGTATAATGCACAGATAATTGCTGTGGGATCTGATCTCAAGTCCTCCACTTTCCTCTGAAGCCAAGCAACTTGTTCTGTGGCAGTCAGTCATTTGTCCTTTAGTCTGTGGCATGCTCGGTGTCTGCAACACAGGTTTCTACTTTCCCAGTTCATCTACTGAACACAACTGTAGATGCCTGGGTAGCTGTTACCATTCTCCTGATTCTACATCAGCTGCAATCATTTCCATCAGAGCCATCTGCAGATTGGATTTGAGGGGAAGAGCATGGTAAATGCTGTCAGTCGACAACTTTGGCATAGGGAGGGCAGGGAGAGAGCAGTGAGCTGGTTAGCAATTTTCTTTTCCGTGAATTTCAGCATCTGGAATTTCAAAGTTCACTGACCCCATCAGCATTGTATAGATGCACACTGATAACCAAAAATCAAGGTCAGTCTCTCACAAATCACTGCAGATGAGGGTGGATTCAATGAGGGTCTGTCTGTAGTAAAGGCTGTAGGGTGTCATCTTGCAACCATCATCACATGACCCTACACCTTAGTGTTTTTTTTTTCAACCCTAAAGCTCATCCTACTTCCCAGCCTCTAGTCTTGTGATCCAAGGCCAAGCTAAAGGCCCAGGACCATGCCCCACAAAGCAGCTGCATGATGACATACACTGCTGTAAACCAGTAGCTTGCTTCACGAGTTGTACTACATACCACTTATGAACCAGCTGCATAGTGATGCGTAGTTCACCAGACCAAATGTGGCCTTACGCAGCAGCCACCCAACCCCTGTTTTGTTGTACAACACACGTGTCTGGACTTATTTGTTTTTGGTTTTCTTTTCAACATAACTTGGTCATGTTTTGTCATTTTGGGACCACATTTTTTGGGGTGCCCAAGTTGCCATTCCACTTCATGCCAACAAAAGTTACATCTTGTAAATGTAACACAAAATATGTTTGTGGGGGTCAGCCCCCAAAAACATTTTGGGTCAGATTTACAAGGTGCCATTTATGTGGTCCTAAGGAGGGTGGCAACTTGTCCACCCTGATATTTTGGGCAAGAATGGGCAAAACATGTCAAAGTTATGAGCAAAGAAAAAATAACTGGAAAATATCCAAAGACCAAGAATGTGCATACTGTGCATACACATGGACTTAGAGTTTTATTTTTCAGTATTTGTTTGTTTTGGTCAAAACATGCCCATTTTAGCCACCCCCCCCATTTTCAGGGTGGCCAAGTTGCCACCCTGCCCCAGGATTACATATGTGGCACTTGGAAATCAACAAGGGGCCACTTATGTGGTCATAAGTTGGGGGTAATGACTTGGTCACTCTACAAACTTAGGGTCAAAATGGCTAAAATGGCCAAAGAAGGTCAAAAGCAAAAAATGGTGAAAAAACTGCACGTATGCAGTACACACACGTGCAGTACTCACATTCTTGAACTTCACTTTTCTTTCCATTTGTTTTCCTCTTGCACTTAGAAGAGCCCATTGAGGGATATTGATGAATTACACAGAGGGACACTGAGGATTCATAATGAGGGACAGAGGTGGGCACCCATATGGGGGTAGAAGAGTGCCATTGGTTGTAAAGAGTTTTTGAGTGTTTTTTTTTTTTTAGTCTTACATCGGGCAGTTTGGAGGGAATATTCTGTGTGGTGGTAATATAATTTGTTATCATCACTGGGATATCTCTTCATAGATGATATTAGGTAAATGTGCAATATTTTACAATATGTGGTGATGCTGGTAAACGAGTGGTGATACAAATTAAATAACTCCTATGATGTTTTATGACATCTATATTTAACTTACAATTGAGGCTGTCCATGTTTACACACACTGTCACCAACTGCATTCCATTGTTGGGCTAATGCAGCAAAACAAGCCTCCAAATTCAAACTGAAAAGATGCCTGAAAAAGTTCTGCCAGTACACTTTCCTGAAAGATCTAAGCAACATTCGTTGGCAGGATTTCTACCTAGCCCCCACCTTTAATGAGGCATTTAACATCTTTCACAGCCTCTTACTGGAGCTAATAGACAAACACGCCCCACTAAGACTGATCAAATCAAAAAATAAAACTCGTGGCTGGTTCTCTCCCATCCTGAAGAAAGCACTTAGGGATAGGGACTACTGGTGGAAAAAGGCGAAGAAGTCCCACCTGGAGGCTGATTGGTTAGCATTCCGTACCACTAGGAATGCTTGTACCAAGCTAATTAGGTCAGAAAAAGAACTAGAAGACAATAAAAACAACGCTGCCAAATTTTGGAACATCCTCAAAGAAGTCGAAGGTCAGTCCACTGCATCACCCCTTCCAAACAAAATTGTGTCTGATGGTACCACCTATATGGACAAAGCTGATATACTAGAAAAGCTTAATGATCACTTTGCCACTGCAGGGCTTGCATTTGACACCTCACCTATCAGCAAACTTAGCCCGGCAAGAGACTACACTGTTGGCTTCACTGATAATCACAACCATACCAACCGCATCCCACCCCCTTCAGCTTCCTCACAATTACGTTCAAGCAAGTGGAGGACTTCCTCCTTTCTCTGGATACAAAAAATGGTGCTGATGCAGATAATATTGAACCTTACTTCCTAAAACTTGGCCATACCTATCTGAACGCCCCCATTACACACTTATTCAACACCTCTTTGATTCAAGGTGAGCTACCTGTCTTGTGGAAAACTGCCCACATCCTACCATTATTCAAGACTGGGGATCCGAGTGATCTGAACAATTACCGGCCTATTTCTATACTATCCATCCTCTCTAAATTACTTGAAAAAATTGTCAACATCCAACTTAGAGTACATTTGGATTCACAAAAGTTGCTAAACCTGGCTCAGTCCGGCTTCAGAGCCAAACACAGTACAATATCTGCTCTTGCCAAAGTAACTACAGACTGGCAAATGGCCATGGACTCTAAGAAACATGTATTTGCCCTCTTCCTTGATCTAAGTAAGGCCTTCGATACTGTGGATCATACCATCATGCTTACTGCACTGAGTAACATCGGACTTGACAGTTCTGCCATTAAATGGTTCACCAGCTACCTAACCAATAGGGTACAACAAGTCAAAGCCATAGGAGATCTGTCCCCACAAAAATCCTATTTACGAGGAGTCCCACAAGGCTTCATCCTGGGCCCGATCCTCTTTGCAATATACATCAATAATCTGGACTCGCAGCTGGGCACAGAAAATGTGCACTTATTTGCAGATGATACTGTACTCTATTCCACAAATTCATCCTTGGATCTGGCCCATGAGTACTTACAGAAAGACTTTGTCACCCTCCAATACAACCTTCTCACTCATAAGCTCCTCCTCAATGCCAAAAAGACTAAAGCAATAATTCTCTCACCAAAGTCTACTTCCGGATGTCTACATATCACACAGATTCGAACTCTCTTAGATGAACCCTTTGAAGTAGCTGATACCTTTAAATACCTAGGATTCTGGCTGGATAACAAGCTCAACTTTCTGTGCCACTTAAATGAAACCTTGAAGAAACTAAGACAGCGTTTAGGTTTATTCTATCGCATTAAACACCTACTCACGTTAGAAGCCAGAATGAGACTTGTACAAACTACATTCCTACCTAAACTGGAGTACGCTGACATCCTTTACAGTCATTGCCCATCAATGATGCTAAGCAAACTGGACACCCTTTACCACCGGGCTTTAAGATTTATCTTAAATCTACCCCGTAGTACACATCACTGTCATCTATACCAGGTTTCGGGATGGACCTCACTCTCAACTAGAAGAAAAAGGAATGCTCTCCTCTGGTTTTTTAGAGCATTATCTGATAACCTCCTGCATACATCTCGAACATCTTCAAATGGGCTAAAGGTTCCTATGGCCTGAGGCACTTCTCCTTGATCTGCTTCCAGATTCCTAGAGTGAAAACTACCCTTGGCTTAGCAGCAATCAACTTCTCACTTCCATCACTTTGGAACACTATGCAAGACTCATTAAAATTATCCTCACTTACAAGCATTTTCACATTCAAAGCTCTATTAACGGATTATCTGAAGGAATCATGCAACTGTTTCAGATGCCGATGACCCCTAAGCCTTGGGTGCCGCTCTCAAATCCTACATCTAAGTATCTCATCCACCCCACATTCCTAACAACAGAAACCTAGGACCTACAAGCCTAGGTCCCTTAATCCATGATGACCCTGCCTATTCTCTACCTTTTACCTATTCTGGCCTCCCTTTTGGCTGCCTACTCTTTCACTCCAATTTCTACCCTATTCCTTAATACCTCCTTATTTTTTATCATTTAGGTATGAGCTCTTACTCAGTGGAGACTATATGGGATTGTTGTCTCTTCTCATTTCAGTAAAGCTTATCTTTATGTACCTTTGCGTGTTAATTATGTTGACCGGTATGTATAGGCCCATATTGACCGGCGCCTTCACAATGTTTTTTTTTTTTTTTTGCACTGTTGTATTTATGCCCAGGACCACCTTGAAAATAAGCTTACTCAATGGTGTTTATGCCTGGTTAAATAAAGTGATTGATTGATTGGTTGAACAAGGAGTAGCATTGTAGTAAGATTGCCAGTTGCCTGGCGACTGCTGCGTGTTGTTCTGCTACTGTTATCCTGAAGATGGAGCACAATCAGTGACAGGCAGCACACAAATGTAAACAGTCTTAATGTGTAAAAATACTAGTCAATTTCATCAGCATTTAAATTAGAATTGTTCCTGCAGAAAGGACATTAAAACAAGATCTAATTATCTGGTTGAAGTAACATCATTTTCTTTTAATACCAAACTGCAATAAGAACAGAGATAATTTAAAAACTGCATCTGTTTTTATAAATGTAATATCAAAAACATGCACAACATTTTCTGTTATTATATACTCATGATGAAAAGTTGCATAACTCATTCATGGCTTTGTCATTCATGACTTGTTTAATCTTCATCACTTGTGGATCAATATATTATTACAAAAGCAGCCATATGATAGTCCCGTTTCCTCTTCCTATTGATTGCCCCAAAATATATTTAGAAACAGTTAGACTTGAAAGTATATAGTATCCATAAACATACAGGAATTGTAAGTTAAGTACAGTATGCTATCTCCAGACATGGTAATAAAGACATCTGAGCAACTTTGAGATACTATACACTGTGCCTGAAAGACAATATATGACATAAAAATGTTACTCTGGTTCATTCTACAGCACAGCCAGTTTATCAAAGGCAATTTTGTCACCATATGATAGATAAGGTCCACATAATCAAAATAATGAAGAACCATAAACCCCATTTACATGGATGGCTGAGAAATCATGCTGAAAATGAGTCCTCACTTTTGTCCCATTTCTCACTGTCATCAGATGTTTGCTGAAGCTCTATAAAAGCACTGCAATGATTACTTGTCCACTTGCTGGTTTAAAAGCACTTACAGAAGAATCTTTTTAAATAAATGAAGTGCTATGTAAAATGGGTTTTATTTGTCACTTGCTGTACAGTAACTTATCTTTAAATCCATAACAATGATGAGCTCTCTCCAGTACCACATTTTCATAGATGATTTTATGTGCAGTTTATTTGATCATTATAAGTAAATTGTGAGTCAGCTAGAATTAGTAACCCTAAGAAAAACAAAGGGATTTGGTGTTATATAGTGCCTTTCATACAAAGTGTATCCAAAAGTATGTTACAACCCAGGACAGATAAGTGAGAGAATGTCACTGCCATTGATTCAAAAATCAAAGAGATAAATGGAGCGAGAGAGAGAGAGAGAGAGGTTAAGAACAAGGAAGTTAAATGACTTACTGAAGGTTACACACTGGAGAAGTGGTGGTTGTGGGATTCAAACCTATGTCTCCAGGTACACATTTGTGATCTAAGCCAAATAAACCTCTCCTAGATCAGTAATACTCAGTCGGAAGCTTGAAGCTGCATGTAGCACTTCACCCCTTAATTTGCAGCACCTTAAGGAGGACAGGAAATCATTTCTAATTGGCAGCTGCTTATAAAGTTCTTACTTTCAGAAATTATATTCACTCCCCTAACTTATCCATATTTAATAGTACCTGAGTAAAAAGTGATGTGAAAAACTGTATTTTGCATTGTTTTGATTTTATGGGCAGCATTCTGTTACAGTTCTCTTTATGGAACCCGTGATCTGGAGTTTTAGTTATGTCTCAGTTTGTGCACAGAACTCTGAGCAAGGTTTTGATAGGTCAACGGCTCATAATTAGCTTTCTTTACACAAACAGTGAGACAGTAAAAGCTCCAAACTATTAGTTTCATAAAAAGAACTGTGCAGAATGTTGTCCATTAAAAGAAATAAATTGAAAGCATAGTTTTTCACATCAGTGTTTGTTCAGATACAATTAAATATGGATCACTTAGAGGTATGAATTTCATTGCTGTAAACAGGAACATTACTAACCGCTGCCAATTAACACAAATTTCCTGACCCCTTTAAGACATCATTAGGTGAAACACAATTCTGCTTATTGGATGTCACAGATAAACTTGTTGGCACCATTGTAAACCCAGAAAAACTTGCAGTACTGCAGATTTGATAGTAAGGCCATTCCTGGAGCAGACTACATCTAGAACAGCTCAGCTGGTGGCAAGCCAAAACACTGCAAGCTTTCTCAGCTTTGGTGTGCAGTAGATATTTCCCTTCACCTGATGTCCTTCAAAACAGACCAGCAGACCAGACCTGGGTTTGAATCCCACAGCTTCCACTTGCATACTGTGTGACCCTGAACAAGTCACTTAACCTCCTTGTGCTCCCAGGTCACTCCTGTAAAAAAGCTTTCAGCTTAGTGTGCTATACCTGGTTAAACAACTAAATAAATAAAAAAAAAACAGCTATGTGGCATCAGCAAGAGAGAACATTGGAAAAGGCATGCTTTGAAGGATTCACCAAAGTGGAAAAACTAAACTGGCAAGAAAAATGACAAGTCATGTGCAAATACCCTCACTATAGAGTCCATTTGTGACTACCAAGGCTACTAAAGTCAACATTCATACGGAGCCCGATCTCTCAAGGCAAAAAACCCCTTCTGAAACAGATCTTTTGGATTCTGTTGAAGAAATGGACTCCAGGAATTGCAACACTCCAGGTACTTCCATGTTTGTTTCTTTTAAAAGGGTTACTGTCTCTTTCACAGATCAAAATTGAAGTCAGAATAAGGGTATTTTCCAGGAAATGGGCTATGATATTGTAAGACATACAGTATGTATTAAAAAATCTGATGCGAGTACTTCATTGAGTTTTCTAAGCTTCCAAGGCACCACATCAGCACAAGACATAGAAACATAGATACAGAGTATTTCACAGTCAGAAAAAAGACTCTCAGTACCTCTAGTTTGCCAGTAACTACCTCAGTGCCCACTAGTCTAGCACTGGTACGGCCTAAACAGTGCACTCAACTTGTAGCTCTGCTTTGTCAGTCAAGTGACCCCACCCTCCATTATTTTCACCATGCCCATGTGGTCTATCCCACTCTCTTGCAACCTGTAACCATCTTGACATTAACCACCTCTCTAGTAGATAGTTCCACCAGTCCTCACCCTCTCCAGGAAGAAGCATTTCCTCGCATCCCTCCTGAATCCTTCCACTTGCTTCTAATTATGTCCATCACGTATTCTCACTTTACCAGAACAGTTGCTTGCAATCTACCCTGTTTATTCCCTTCAGATCAAATGGTCATTTGGCTCCTACTGTATGATGGTATGGTGATATGGTTTGGACTGAAAAGAAGGACTGAGTAGTAGAATGTGACTGCTTGTGTGAGTTGTTTGTACAGTAATTTGGCTTACACCCTTTCTGTCCCTGCTATAGTGACTACCACCCTGTAAGAGTACTGTAAGCTGCAGGGACCCTCTAGAAAGGGTTACAACCCCTCAAGGTGCCACAGGGACAAGAACCAAAAGACCAAAGGCACCTTAGTGCAGAAAACCCAACTTCAAGAAAAGAGAAGCACTGCAGGAGAAGGAGGGGAGTACGGTGGCAACACAAAATCTGAGTGTCCAAGGGATGCTTGGACATGACAGTTTATGTACCACTTGGAGAGGGATGTGGCAAGGGTTGCCCACTTATCCTACAAACTACAGGTGTAGACTTTCAATTCAAAGGAGGATCGGGTTCCTATGATGGTATGGTTCAGACTGAAATGAAGGACTGAGTAGTAGTATGTGACTGCTTCTCAGATTGTTTCTACATTGGCTTATATGCTCTCTCTTCCTGCTTCAGGGATTGCTACCTGTATCAGTGCCATAAAGATGCAGCAACTTTCAAGAAGGACTCCAATAACTCAAGGTGTCACTGGAATGAGGACCCCAAGACCAAAAGAATGGCACTGACAGATGAAGATATTTTTCCCATGGATAGGAGAGATGTAGCCAGAATGAGAAAGACTGAAAAACAAAGGAAGTCAGTCACCATCCAGCTTCACCTCTCAGCAGAAAACTAAACTACTGTATTATGACCTTCATCACAGAGTGGAGGAAACACCCCCATTGTAGGAAACCTCTTGGTAACCAAGGCCTAGACTGCCATCCCTCCAGGCTAGGGATGGTACTAGTTTTGTCTTGAATGTTGTAATTTAAACACCCAACACAATGGAATTTTAGAGAAAGCTCTCACTCCATCCCTCTAATGTGAGGTGCTGCTGAGTGTTTGGATGAGGCTCAAAGAGAAACCCCACCCACAAGGTATGATTTGAAGAGAGTAGCATGTGCCAATGACCAGGGATCCCCTAGCCTGAACATGGTGAATGCCTTTTGTTGAATGAAAACTAAAAGGAAGGAGAACAAAGAGAAAATAGATGACTTGTATGCAAATGCTGGGAGGATTAATTTGGGAGATGTCTTTGAGCTGATCTGTTTGACCGTAAAGACCACCCTGAAGAGGATCTTATCCTAGGATGCTGATATCATGACTACAACCCTTGAAGGTGCCACCACATCAGTCTGTATGGCTTAGGGGCCTCTGTGGCAAGGACCCTACTGTCAAGGCACAGGGCAAGGGAGATGGATGCCAAGAGGTGCCACTGAGTCAATCTGCACAGCACAAGGATTCCCACTAAGGGAGGGCCCCACCCTCCCACAGGAGGCTTCAGCAACAGTAGGAGCACATCAGACCTCCTAGTCCAGGAGCCCAGTAGGACCTAGGACAGGATAAGATAGGTTGACAGCATGCAGATGAGGCAGGAGACAGGCCATTCAAGGCTTACACTGGAAGCTAGGTAGGCTGTGAACAACAGGAGCTGGAAGCCCAGTTGGCTAAAACAATAGCATAGAACAGCAATAAAGCAGATTTCTGGGACAAGTAATACATTAATAAAGCAGCATCATGCACAATTTAGGCATAGTAAACTACATTACTCTTTCACTGACTGCAGAGTCACTAGCCAATAGCATGAAGGCAAAAACAAGTCTATGGGCCATGTGTAATGTGACATAAGGGAGTCTAGCAACAACAGGGAATTACAAAAGGGGGGGAGATAAAACACACAGACAAAACACACAGAAGAAACTCCAGAAATGAAATGATTGGCCAGTCAGGGAACAAAAGGAAAATAGGCAAAAACAAGGAAGGACACATGCAAGACATCTACTGGGCAGATTAAGTGTACCAAGTGGTCTAAGAGGTCCAAGCATTCCTTATCTGCTGACAAATTCTACGTGAAAATTCAGACAAAACAGCAGACAGTCAAGCTAGATGGAATATGAACCATCAGCAAACAAAAAACAATTTCCAAAAGGGCAAAAGACCCTGACATAAGCAGTGAAGGATGTATGGCAAAAAAGGAGCAGGGCCAGCATGAACTGGCAAACTGAACCTTAACAACAGACAGCATGAGACAAACAAGCAGGACTGGATGGAGGAAAACAAAAGAAAAGAGAGATAAATAAAATGGCGGGAACACAGCCACAAGGCCTTAAAGATACAGGGAGGATGCAAAGGAACAAGGCAGCCATGTGGCTGTAACCAACAAAAAATCTGAGTGCCCATGGGAAGCATGGTTTACGTACTTCTCTTAGGAGGGAATGGTGACTGTCACTCACTGCCCTCCCCCCAAACTGCAGGCATAGCCTTTCAAATATCTGAAGGCTTCAATTATATACCCCTGTTCCTTTCTGGCGTCCTGGCTGTACATACAGGATTCAGATCAGCCACTCTTTCCTCATCGATTTTCCACTGCTGCCCTGGTATCATTTTGGTAGCCCTCCTCTGGGCTGATTCTGAAGGGTCTTTGCCCTGGCCAATTCTGAAGGGCCCGTGTCCTTTTTATGGTGAGGCTTTCAGTACAGCACACTGTACTCTACGTGTGGCCTCACCAAGGACTTTTAGAGAGGAGGACACAAATATCATCCTTTCTTTCTTTCTTTCTTTCTTTCTTTCTTTCTTTCTTTCTTTCTTTCTTTCTTCCTAGGGACCATTTTCGGAAACAACCTGGGCCATCTAGATGGCACATACAATACAGCAAGCAAAGAGATTTTATTGATCGGCTTAAAGCCATTACAATGTACTAAAACTAAAACAAATTTGAAAAAGCCATACAAATGCACAGCATTAGTCAGTATGAGTATAACAGTTACATTATATATACATGTATACAATACCGGCTAACAGAGACCAATTTATATTTTGGGTCTCTTATCTGTGTCCATTAAAATGTTAAATATAAAACATGCAACATCTCCTACTAACACTCCCAATCTTTAGTAATTATATCAATCGGCATGTCTATGGAGCTGCTTTATAAATTCCAATACCCATTCACATGGTTCACATGCTGTAATTTAGTTTTTTTTTCCCTAAAAGGGGTCACATGTTTACTTGCCCATGTATATAAGATGTAAGACTTGAGGCCCTAATTCATCAGGTACATCTTAACAATGTACATAAATCTACTTCACACAAGCAGTGGACAAAGAGGAGGCTCTTATTTGCCCCAGAGTCCATCTTTTGTAAGTTATTAATTTCCCTTGCACATAAGGGTTCATAAAACAGCAGCTCAGATGTCCCTGATTTTGCTCTCAAAACATGCCTTTAAAATGCCAGCAACACACTCCTCTGCAAAAAGGTCCAGCTGCTAAACATTAAAAATGCTGATAGATATGAAATTGCACCACACACGTTGCAACAAATTCTAAAATATAAAAATAAAATAACTCCTTTAAAGTACTGGAGTCTGTGCTGGAGTCTGTGCTCCTTTCAATACTGTTCACAGGAGGCTTCATATAGTCTGCCAATTTTGGAGTCAGTAAACTCATAGAGTATCCCATTGTAAAGAATTTGAAGAGTAAAAGGGCTACACAATTATTACTTAAAAACCTTTTCAAGTAAGTGCAGCAGAAGCCAGTTAAAATTATTTATATTTTTTGGAAATACTCAATAACCTGGCCATTTAAACATTTTAGCATTCGGCCCCTTAAACAAGGAGTCCAACCAGGAACCGAGTCAATTAAACATTTGCCATTTTGCTCCTTAAGCTAGGAGTTCAATCAGGTGGTAGTTAGCTTTCATTGTAGGCCTTGGTACATTTGTCCGGAGGCAAAAAGTTATGAGAGACATCATAGGCAATAAGTTTCCAGTGTTCTACCCACTGTTTCAAACATTTTAACATCAAATGGTAGTCTGCCTATCTATTAATTTCACTATTACTATTTCTCCTCGACTGTAAGTGTTGAAATTTCCACTCTTACCATTCATATGACAATCAGGACTTCCTCAAAGTGTTTTCCATTCATATTTAAAGGCAAAAGAATATTCTTTAACCTCTTAAAGTTCTCCACTGCACACAAGCTCCCTTTTTTCAGACATCTATAAATTAAGTATTTCCACTCAGTCTTAAACTTAGAACATTGCCTCCTTCTGTCTCCCATCTCTCATCTTGACCATTAAGCAGTACTGGGGGCAACCACACCTTAGGCATACCAGAATCTGGCATGTCAGCATAAAAGTGCTATTCATACTCCTTTTGTTCCCTCCTTGCAGGGTCTCTCAGAACAGCTTATTGAAGAGCGGCACCAGCCTCCTTACCAGTGCACAAAAAACTGTTGATTAAAATTGCTCCGCTCTTTCAGCCAGACTAAGGTGAGAACCTTCTCACGCCCTGAGCTCCTCCAACATTTCTAGTTTCCAGAATGCCAAACATTTGTCAGCTTGTATACTCCAATTACTTATCAGTGTAAAATATGGCAAGTATCACGGGCAAAAGGGGAGAAGAACTGCCTTGCTCTGTTCTGCACTCCTGAATTGAACCCAGGAGTCAGAGAAAAAAATGGTAAAACCATCAGAATATCAACTGGGCTGTAGAACTCAAAACTAAATTCCAGTTTATTTCTAATTAATAAAATAATATTTTCATTCATAAATTGTTAGGGCAGAGTGGAGAAATTAAGATAAGAGTTAAAAATCTTTGGGTGAGAGCCCGTTGATAGCGTGACGTGGAGTGGAGAAGCAGCAAGGCCATCTTGCTGCTCTGCCCTCCCCCGGGCCACACTTTTTCACATCCTCCATCCACTTACAATGCAAGAAATACAATACATGAGATTCAGTATACTGTACATAAGTAACAACAATACTCTTGGAGGCAATACCTGTAGTCAGACAGTTCAAACAGATAATCAGTATATATATATAAACATACAAATGTAAGTGATACATACAGTCTGAAAATACATTTGAAATAAAAGCCACCATGAGGCATGAGGATTGGCTATCCCAGGCAGTTAGAGTGAGAATGCAAACTAAGAGTAACATTTCCACGACCCATGTCAGGAAGGGCATTTGCAAGCTGAGCTGGACAGGAGGTATTTTTAAAATCTGACTTAAAGAGATGGCAAATGCCTAGTGAGTGAAACATGGCCAGTAAGCCATTCCAGAGCCTACAGGCAGCGATGAAGAAGGCTCTATGACCCATCTCAGTTGCAGTCCAGGAGTAGTCAAGGAGACATTGAGAGGAGGAGCTCAATTAGCATGTGCCAGACTAAATACTAAGCAGTGTAGTTAGAGGGGCGCTAACCCAGTCACAAAGGGACTTCTCAGTAAGAGTACCCATGAGGTAGTTACAGTGGGCCTGAGGAGAAATCCAACCAAACTAAGTAAAGGTGGCAGTGTGGGTGTACAAGGAAGAGAGTGTGACAAACCTGCAGATGCTGTAAAAGGTGGTATTGAGTCATGTGAGTTAATGATTCATGGTCTGGAGGAAGGTAGGAGAGCAGTAATCTAGGAGGTGCAGAACTGTGCCTTGAGCAATGACCAGTCACACCTCAGGATCATAAGGTGCTTTAGGTGATAGCAGACATCCAGTTTCTGGTTCACACATTTGATTACACACCCAATGTGATCCACAAAGGTGAGGGAGGGATCAAGGTGACTCCCAGTTATTTGAAAGAAGTAACTTCCTTCATGGGACTTATCTAAGGCCAGAATGCTCAGGGAGTTATTTTGCCCTTCGATGCATTTGTGATTAGTTTGGACTCAAAGAGCATTGCCTTTAATTTTGGCATTAACAAGTAATCTGTTAGATGCAAACCACTTCTGAACAATTACAAACCCAACCTCCTTGATGGCCTGCATGGGTCGTCAGAGGGGACCCCTGCCACTGACAAAGGCAATAGTAACCCAGGCCAGGCTCGGACATTGCATGATTATATTGCAGTGTCAGTGGCTCAGTAGATAGCACACTCACCTCTGAGGCCGGGAGATCAGAGAGTTGTGGGTTCAGTTCCCACATCTGGCACTTGGGTTAATATCCCAGTACTGACACTGTAGTGCAGCATGAGAGGGGTGCTGCAGTTCTGAGGTGTCGTCTTTCAGATGAGACGTTAAACCAAGGTCCCATCTGCCTGGATTGGTGGTAGTTCAGGTGGATGTTAAAGATCCCATGGCACTTATTGAAA
The DNA here is from genome assembly GCA_016271365.2 of Neoceratodus forsteri. Lineage (NCBI taxonomy): Eukaryota > Metazoa > Chordata > Ceratodontiformes > Ceratodontidae > Neoceratodus > Neoceratodus forsteri. The sequence goes on from CM057453.1 coordinate 2,236,431, forward strand.
AGAGTAGGGGAATTTTTATTAAGACTGAAAAGCAAACTAAATACACAAGGTGTTACAGCACACCAAATCTTAATACAAAATTAAACAAGTAATATTAAAGGTAATACAGCATCCAAATGAACAAAAACAAATATCAAAATTTTTAAAGTCCAAAAAAAAGGAAGAAGAAAATATCAAAGCTAAACAAAACTCCCTAAAACAAAAATATGAGAACATTATATATACAAAAGTATTTCTACATACTAAATTATAATACAAATAATAAACAGAAATATGTATTTCATCACACATGCAATGGAAAAATGAAAACTCTGTCATTAGATTCCTAAACCCAAGTAGTAAATGCTGAAAGTCCTCCCCTTACTTAAAGAAGCCAGGGTTCTATGAGAGAACCAAAATACCAAAAATTGTATGACAGCATACAAAATAAAAAAACAAAGAAAAATAAGTGTACAGCATACTTTTTGTCCCTTGTAAACCTAAAGGGAGAAAAAAAAATTGTGAAAATAAGATGAAAAACATAAACACAACATTATCCCATACATAGTAAGCTGAAATAACCCCCGCACATGCATACCACTATATGGCAGTATGTTTTCCCAACTCAAAGCACCTCATATAAAATTAACTAGTATCCACAACATACACTTCTATAATATATGGATTCTTCATTTTATATATATATATATATATATATATATATATATATATATATTCTTTTTAAATTAAACCATACTCAAAATCAAGAATACTCCTCACCAGAAAATAATTCATTTCTACCAGAAACTGCCACTTCTCATTAATTAAGACCAGAAGAAAATACAGTAACAGTGAAATTACAAAGAAAAACACTCAGTACCACATATTACTAGTCATAAGCAAAAGTGGAATTATGCAATGACTGAAATGTATCTCAAAATATACCCTACCAACTCATAACCAATCTATACTGTACCACCAAGACTGGAAGATTTCATATGGCACTGACTTCCTTTCAGTATTTCTATGACTAAGAATTGTAGTAGTAATCATATGAAATAATTGCTCCTCTGTATATTCTAATTGTTGCAGTCAGCCTACAGCTCTACATGCCATATATAGAATTTAAAACACACCAAAAATAACCAAAGTGTAGCCTATCATGTTTAGTCCATTTGAATGGAAGAATACCCAAGTATAAAAATCTCAGGGTTAAATCACAAAGGGTGATGTAGGCCATTTACCCCGTAAAAAATTCCAAAACCGTTTTACAAAAGGACACAGAAAGAACAAATGGTCCATGGATTCCATCACCTCAACACAAGTCTCCCTAGGGCAGTAGCGATGTTCTACACTTTTATATTTTAGGTTTCCTTTGACATTGAGTTTCCCATGTAGAGAAAGCCACATAACATCCCACATATAAACCAGTATACGGGTAGATGTCAACATTTTCCCAATCAATATTTTATCTGAAATAGGTTTAAAGTCAAAACAGGCAGTATCATGAAAAAAAGTAGATAGAAGATGTGCATATAGTGTTTTCCGGTCATGTTGTGAAAAGTGTTCTGGTACTAAACACCAAAGTTTTATTTTCCCAAAACATACCCTTAATGTTTCTGGAATATTATACAAAGAACGCTGTTTTGGGATGCATGAATGAGGAAGCTAGAAGGGGAATATCCCTGCCAAGGAATCCAAAACCCATGGGATCCAAATACCCTCAGATTTCAATAATAATGGTCTCAAGTTTACATTAGCAAAAATTGTAAAAAAGAAAACAATGGGATTAATCATTTTAATACCCCCAATTTTTTTCTCTCTAAACAGTAAACACCGTTTAATGGGATTCAGTCTACTACCCCAAATGCCTGAAAAAAAACAACCATACATCCGGGTCTCCAGCTTAGGGGGTAGACTAAAAACTGCAGCTAAATACAAAAAAATTGGGAGTAAGAAGGTCTTAATCATATATACTCTTTTTAATTTGGACAATCTCCACTTATTCCACAGTAAAATTTTCCCATAGGCAATGTCCAATTTGGAGGACCAATTTAAGAAGGCCAAATCCCCGGTACAAAAAAGAAGTCCAAGAATTGTACAGATCCCTGTCACAACAGGGATCCCAATTACCGTAGATTCCAAAAAATGTTCTAATCCAAAGGGAAGGCATTTACTTTTCCTCTAGTTAACTCTGGCTCCCGTGAATTCGGAAAATTCCCAAAGTATTTGTCCCACTAAACAGGTTGAAGGTAAATCCCCCACAAGAAAGCAGATGTCATCTGCATATGCAATACTTTTAATTTCTTCTGAGGTACTAGAAAAAGAAACCCCGTGAATAGCAATATTATCATTAACGCGACGAATTAAAGGGTCCAATGTAAAAAGATGGAGAAGGAGACTCAGGGGACATCCCTGTCTAACTCCCCGGGTAACCATGCATGCCTTCCCCATCCATCCATTACAGTATGCTAAAGCTTTAGCATTAGAATAAGAAGATTTTATCCAAAAAATAGAAGTACCCAGAATCCCATAACTTGCCAAACAGTCCCAAAGATATTCATGGTTTACCCTGTCGAAGGCCTTTTCCTGATCTAAACTAAGAATGAAACCAGTTCATTCTCCAGTCTCCCCCTGGGACAAAATTTCTCTTAATAAAATTAACCCATCCGTTATACGCCAGTCAGGAATAGTACAAGTCTGAGAAGAATGTATCAGAGTAGATGCACAAAGCAACAACCTGTTATTCAACAATTTGGTATACAATTTAAAATCAGTATTTAATAATGTGATGGGGCGCCAGTTTGAAATTTCAGTCCTGTCCCCAGATTTATACATAAAAACCACAAACCCATTACCCATTGAATCAGGCAAATTCCCTGAAACCATCATATCCTGAAATAACTCTAGGATTTCAGGTAACAAAAGTTGCAGAATCACACTATACAATTCATATGGAATTCCATCTGTTCCAGGTGCAGAATTCTTTTTAACCATTGCAAAAGTAGTCATTATTTCAGATTGAGTAAGTGGTGACACCAGTACCCGTTGATCGGATGAGGCAATGAGAGATTTAACTACCCAAACTGTGTGCTGTTATCACCACACAGATGTAGCCCAACAGAGATTTACTCTGCAATATCTGTATTAACGTTTTTGAACACTCAAAATAAGGCTGCCACAATAAAGGTAACAAGGGATTTAACTTCCCAAAGCTGTATGCTTTTGTCACACACAGATGTTGAAAGGGTTCAGATAAATATATTTAGACTTAATGCATAACAAAAGGGCAAGGCTTTGGTTTTTAGTTCAAATAGAGAATAATGAATAGGTAAGTGTGTATTATGGATTTTTTACACCCAAGGTATGTGATGACCCATAAACCTCGAGAGTGAAGCTTGAGAGGTTTATGGTCATCACACACTGCAGTGTGTAAAGAATTCCTTCAACACACACTTGAATATTCTTTATTTTTTTTAACTGCTGGTGCATGGACTTTCAGCGTTGACAGTGGAGCTGAGGGCGAGTAACTGAGTGTTCCTCACTGAAGCATGACCGAGCAGTGTACGTTCCTGTGAACAGTATGCTATACAACCTATGGAAACAGCAATACTGAGTGTAAAAATTGCCTCAGTTCCATTGGTAAATATCACTTTTCCTACTTTGCTGTGAAAGAAGCCGCTGAGTGTAAAGTAAGGAGAGCAGGTGACTTGGCGGCTTCAGAAGACTCAAAGCAAGTGTTAGTGAGCATTGCTATAGCAACACTCGGTAATGCTTGCATCAAGTTTTCTGAAGCCACCGAGACACCTGCTCTCCTCTTTCTACACTCGGCAGCTTCTTTCACAGCAAAGTAGGAAAAGTGATATTTAGCAATGGAACTGAGGTAATTTTTACACTCAATATTTCTGTTTCCATAGGTTGTATTTAATACTATTCAGAGGACTGAAAACCGCTTGGTCATGCTACCATGGCTGAAACTAAAAGTTGTTTCCAAAATGCCGAAATAACCCAATTTTGGGTTATTATGGTGTCAAATGCCATAATAACTGGATTTTTATTTATTACAGCGTTTGACCATACTGGTAATCGGGTTGATAAATAGGGTTACCTGTGATTATATAACCTTTACTGATATAAAGAATAACACGTCTTATATACAGCATGCCAGGCTCTCCAAACATGTTATCATAAGGAGGCTTTGCAGAGCATCTGTTGTAGCCACTTGCCAATTATTATACATTCTCTGGAGCTTGGGATGGACTAACATTTAAACAAGCATTTTTATACCATTGCTTCATTTTAGCTGTTGTAGCTGGGCTATTTTTTGTAATACGTCAACAAGTAACTGAAACTGTCATTTCTTCAGAACTGTAAGTCTGTTGCATCTTACTAAATCAAGCTAACCACATCCTTCTTCAAAACTCAATGGTCAGCTGCCTAACTTGTAGAATTTGTCACAGTACATTTCCATCAGTCAGAAGTTAGTGTTTTTAGACAAGTAAATTTCCAGCACACTTTACCAGAATCTTCTATCTTATTAGTAGCACTCAAAGTAGCTTATACAATAGTTACACATGTACAGATAGGCACAATAAAGCAAACACAATGTCAATGTTTATAACAGTTTGCAGGCAAGCACACTGTCATATCATTACATGGTCCAACTGAGATTTACTCTGTAATTTGCAACTACTGTATATTAACTTTTTTTAAACCCTTATTCCAATTCCAATTGTTTTAACCAGGTGAGACACACTAAGCTGAAAGCTTGTTTACAGGTGCAACCTGGGAGCACAGGGAAGTTAAGTGACTTACTCAGGGTCACACAGTATGCAAGTTGGGGCTGTGGGATTCAAACCCAGGTCTCCAGATTTGCAGGTCAGAGCCTTAAACCACTGCACTATACTGCCTTTAAATATGGCTTAATAAGGTAACGGGGGATTAACTTCCCAAACTGTGTAATTTTGTCATGCACCCAACAGAGATTTTCTAAATGTAATATTTTTTGAACTCTCAAAATAGGGCCATAAAAAACCTTTAGTCTAACACACAAGGCTGGCACAACTAGCCTACCCCCAGGCTTTTTTTAGTAGCAGAGGGTGTCAGATATTTAAATGAACTCCAACAATGCTAAAAAAGCCCCCTTAAAGAGATTACGTTGGTTTTATAAAGTAAAAAAGATTTTAGTCTGGCTGCCTAGAAAGCATTGCAGACTGCAACCAAGCCTGCAGAACAGCTTTCAATCTATTTATAACTTTCTATAAGTTTATTGATTCAAATATAGTCACAAAAGAATGTTTTTATCTAATCCCCACTGGAAGGATAATATTAAAGTAATCAGTTTGATTTGCTGGATAATTATGTCAAAAATACAATTTCTATGAGGTTTATCTATTAGAGCTGAAATAATTGCCTTTCTCTCTCAGTCAATCAAACTGAAGTGCAACAACACTGAGGTTAGCAGCCTGATTCAAGTCAGATGTCCCACCCTCTAGTCATCTCAAGTGTGCTGACAGATGTCTGACATAAGGATTAACCAGTCCTACACATATACTAACTGTGAGCAAAAATTGGAGTCCTCCTTGGATTGCATGTCTAATGGTCATATGGTTTTTCTCAACCCCCCCCCCCACCATCACCCATGAGATCTGCTACATCTGTACCTGTAACACTGAATGTCTGTGACTGACATCCCATTTCTCCCTCCTCCCTCTGCCACAATATCCCACCCTCCAAATCAGAGCCTTGACTCTGTGACTCACTTGTTTTTGACTGCCCGCCCTTGCCATTGCTGCACTTAATGCTAACATGCCCTCTCTTGCCGGTTCCCACCACTGATTCTCCCCACCCTTCAGCATGGCTCTCACACTGACATGCACTATATTACTCCCCCTGCCCTACAGTCCTCTGTCTCCTCTTGCTCGCTGCTTCTCAACCCTGTTCCCCTCAGCATACATCCTGCTCATGTGCTTACTTTCCTCACCCAGGATGTTCTTCTAGCACTGATGCACTCATTTCTCCATGTCCCTCACTACTACCCCTTCACTTTCTCTCCCTAAACTAAGCTGTTCCTCCAGTGCTACAGCACTAATTTCTCCAAGCCTCTTGCTCCCACCACAGCCCAGTCAAAACACTAATGCTGCAGTTAGTGCCTCCGAATGTCTGTGACAGAGATCAGCAGGTGCTGTTTGTGTGTTTGGGGGTGATTTTCCTTAAGTTGTCCAGACTGTGTCAGCCTGACATGAAACCTGTCTGCTGATCACCTATACAGATGGTCAGGACTGAGTTAACTAATGTACCTTTAATGTAAATCTATGCATTGAGATTTAAAAGAGTACAGCGCAACCCTGTTTATCCAACCCCCTATAGTTCAAACCTCCCTATCTAGTGGACATCCTGTTTGTCCCATGCTGACAGGTAGTTAAGTGTTAACAGCTATAACACCTTGCCGTGGCCACTTTGGAAAAGTAAATAGTTGCAGTTTAACAATGAATCTGCTTGATTAGCACTCTATTAGCACCTCTATAAAAAGTACAAGAAAGTCACACTGTGCTTGTGATAATGGCTTGTAAAAGGAAGTGGGTTGTGCTCATCCTGTCCCAGAAGCTGTGTATCATATTGTTGAGAGGCTGGAGAATGGGGAACATGCTGTAGTCCTGGCTGGCGAATAAGGAGTTGGAAAATCTATCATAAGTGACATCAGACTGGCAAAGGAAAAGCTTCATGAGTTTGCACTCACCAGGGAGATGGCTTCTGGCTCTGAGGATTAGAAGAACATGGGCATAAACAGCTCTGAGATGATGTCATTATTGAGATGGCGTCACAGGCAGATGAACCTCTTCAAGATTCTGATAAAGAGCCTGAGGAGCAGTACAATGAAACCCCGATTGTTCCTACACACTCCGAGGTAGTGGAGCTCTTTGAATGCTCATTGAAGAGCCTGAGGAGCAGTACAATGAAGCCCCAACTGTTACTACACACTCCGAGGTAGTGGAGCTCTTTGAATGCTGCATGCTATTCAGCATGTGGAAAATCAGTCAGACAGTGGCCCAGTACAGGTGATACTAGTGTGATCTGTGCACCAAAGAGTATGTAAAACAAACATGACACTATGAAGCAGAAATCACTAAAAGACTTTTTCAATAAGCTGTTTCAGTACTATATATTATTTATTTCCTATTTCTACAATGATTTTATTGCCTGATTAAGGACAGCTTTTATTGCCTGCATAAAATACAATTTTCTTTTATAAAAAAGCATCTGTGTGGTGTAAATGCACTGTGAAATCATTCTCTCATTTATCTGACCCCCTGTTTATCCATACTGATTGGATGTCCCCAGGCAGTTTGGATAAATGGGGTACTACTGTAACAGGTCAGTAACTCAAGCAGGCCATTTCCTCTTTTCCGGGCTTCAGTATTAAGGTGACCAGGCCCTTCTTAATAAGTTCTGGAAGTTTCTTCTTCTCTACAGCTTCATTACACATCTATTTTTGCAGTGGGACCAGGAACTCAATGTTAAAATCAGGGGAGTACCATCCATGCTTGGTACCTTCCTCTTAGGTAAATCCACGATAGCCTTCCTCACATCTACAACTGAAATAGGCACCTTCAGTAAGTCATTGTGCTCCTCAGGAGCCTCAGGGAGGTCAATGTCTTGCTCAAAGTCTTCTATACCTGCCTGGCTTGAGCCTCTGTTGTGTAGAGGTTTTGGTAGAAATCCACAGATTTCATTAATAGCCTATGGGTACTTGATGACCAAATTGCTGCCTTCTTTTTTAGTGTCGTTTATATGAAATTTAGTCTGAACTTACCCTAGCCTTGGGTCTAGGATCTTTGTGTCTGTGGCCACTAATTATGTAGTTCAGTCTAGTACACCTGAAAGCAAACTCAGCTGTTTTGTGAAGGTTGTTCAATTTAATTCATCTTTATTTACAAAAAGCACTATTCATAGCGATCATAGTGCTTGAACAATAAGACACGATAAATGCCTTAGTTAAAAACATAAAAACTACTCAGTCGTATCTGATGAGATAGAGAGTTCCACAGGGTGGGGTCCACAAATGCAAAACTCCAGGCCCTAGCAATCCCTCGTTGGTGGAGTTTTTTCTTCAATTTGCCACAAGTATACCAAATGATGTCTGAAGAATCTGTGGAACATCTCATTTCAAGCTCATTGCATTCCTTAAGCCAGTTTTCTTTATGTCTGCTGTTCTTTATTTTAGTGTGCACAGGGGGAAATAGTATCACCTTGGAAGGTGCATTTTACTGTCTTTCAGGTTGTAGCCCAGGAGGTGTCTGCCAGATTATTGTGAGTCAGGAATTCCTGTAATTTGTTGTTCAGGGTATCTTTAAGATTTGGTCATGGAGAATGCCATTGCTGAAATGCCATTGGTGGGACCAGGGCTCCTTGTCATCCAGCTATAGGATCATTTTCACCAGGGCATGATCTGAGATTGTAGTCAGGAAGAATGCAACATATTTTAAGCCCAGAATAGCCACATATGTCATTATCCAATAAGTGGTATGGGACAGTGTCCTGTCACAGTGAGACCAAAATGTCAATACAAGTCATGTCAAGTGTATTAGCAGGAAATAATTCCATTGAGTATGCTAATTTACAAGGAGGTCCTGGAAAAGCAAATAGTACAAGATATACAACTGATAAAAAACCCATAAGATACAATTAAAGAGATTGACTCTTACACTGAAGACAAAAGTTTACAGTAGAAAACACAACATCACAAGTTTGCATTGGTCAACATAATAACATGGTAGCACAAATCAAGGACTGGGTATACAGTGGGGAGGGTTCTTTCAACATTTGAGCAAATCCATGCAGTTGCATTAGATACAATGAATTATGACGTCATGCAGTTTGAGACAAGTGCAGATCTTTTGAGAATATTGATGTAAAAATCATAGTCTGATTAAAGAATGCATTACAGTAAGAGAAGAAAGGAGAAAATGATGGTAGGTGGGTGTGTTAAGAGGCAAATTGGGGCAAAGGACTAAATGGAGAGGTGAGAAGAGTGAAGGTATAGACAGTTGGGAAGGAGGCGTGAGTAAGGAGTGAGTACATACCCTTCTGGGAGGATGTTAAATGTTAAGGCCATCCATAATGAATGGTTCAGTGTGATGATAAGTAGGTAAGAGAGTGTGAATAGAGTACTGATCATTTAAGTGACTGGCATGTACATGAGTCACACAATTTACTGTAGATCAGTTTTTTGAAGCTAGTTAGTGGAATTAGATTTTGGAGTTTGGGGCTAGCTTGTGCTTTGTTCCAAGCAGCTGGAAAGCACAGCTTATAGCCATTTTGCTGAAGCGGGACTGTGCGTTTGGAACATCCATCATTATGTATGAGTTGCTCCGTAAAGGGTAGTTGCTGACAGTGCACTGAAATAGTCCACAAATGTAAGGGTGAAGCTTTAGCAGAAGGGCCTTGTACAGCCAATTGAGCTAGTGGATGAGCAGTCTTGTAGACAGGGAAGTCCAGCTCAAGGAGGCGTATAAGTCACAGTGATGAGTGGACAGTTGAGATGAAGCATATCTCCCTGTGGTAGAATCTGTCCAGCGGGTGTAGTAGAGAATCTGAGCATTGACCATAGATCACATCAGCATAGTTGAGAAGTGGAATGAAGGTAGTCTGTACTAATCTTAGTCTGGCTTCGGTAGCAAAAAGGGACTTATTCCTTTAAAAGAAACCAATTCTTTGCCTCAGTTTTTTTGTGAGGGATGTGATATACATGGAAAACATTAGTTGGTAGTCTAATTCACAACCTAGGTATTTAAATTTGTTTACTTCTTCAAGGTCATCGCCAAGGAGGGTTTTGATGGGAGGCAAGGATGCAAGCACATTTGGGAGTGCTGTCAGATGACTGGAGTAGATGTACATGACCTTCATTTTTTTGGCATTTAGGAGAAGTTTGACCTGAGTGAGGTTAAGCTGGAGAAGATCAAATTCAGCCTGGAGCTCTGAGCGGACTCTGACTACTGAGGGTTTGGAGATATAGAGTACAGTGTTGTCTGAGAACAGTTGTATTTTCACTTTGCTGATGTTGGTCCCAATGGAGTTAATGTATAACACAAATAGAAGAGGTCCAAGGATTGAACCTTGTGGTAGTCCTCTCATAAGGGGAAGGAGTTGGGAGAGGGAGCCACCCACTTTCACCTGTTGTAGTCTTTTTGACAGATAACTGGTGAACCAAGTCAGCACTGTACCAGATATGCCATGCTAGTTTAACATGTTGAGGAGGGTTTACCTATCCCAAATTGACACCACCATTGTTGAAGTTCGGCATAATGAGATCACTGATGTCAACTGGAAATATTTCACCTGTCCGACATTGGTTTGTTTCTCTCAGGGGCTGCACCCCCAAACCCCCCATGTGGGGTGCTGCACTGAGTTGGAGTTCATTTGAAGGGGAGTCCAAACATGGCAAAATGGCAAAATTTCGCCCACAGGTCCCTCACAGAGACAATCTCAAAACCTGTCGAGAATGTCATTGTGAGGGATTTTGCCCTGAACATTTCGATGTGTGGTCAGCACACTGTTGAGGAGTAAGGCATGATCAACAGTGTTGAATGCTTTATTGAGATCTAGGAAGACAGCCCCTGTGATATGTTTCTTATCCATTGCAAGAAGCCAATCATTTGTAACTGAGGCAAAGGCAGAGGAAGTACTGTGGGCTGGTATGAAACCAGATTGGGCTTGGTTTATTAAGTTAGTCCTAGCAAGATAATCTCTTATTTGGGGATTTACTAGTTTATCTAGGAGTTTAAAAAGTAATGGTAGAATGGGGATTGGGTGGTAGTTGTTTAGATCCATGGGGTCACCCAGTTTGAATAATGGAAGTATCTGTACCATTTTCCAGATGTCAGGTATGGTACAGGGACCAATGGACAAGTTAAACAAGTACAAGATGGGGGCAGTAAGGTATTGGAATCCAGCCTTAAGGAAATAAGGTCCTAGCCTGTCAGCACCGGTACCTTTGTTAACATCTAGGTGAAGTAGAAGGTCTTCTGCCTGTTTAAAATGCAAAGGGACAAAGGTGAAGATATCGTTGGTAGGTGTAGAGTAAGGGTTAGGTAAACTAGGACTGAGGGTGGCAGCTTTAAAGGGGTCGAAGGCAAGACTGGCAGTACAGAAGTGGTCATTGAACCTATTTAAGATGTCACACTTACCCGAAAATGTCTTTCCCTTGAAGGTGATCTTGTCAGGTAACAAGGACAGAAGTTTGTTGCCCTCTGCTGATTTAATGATTCTCCAAAACGTGCTGTAGTTACCCTTGGCAGATTCAAAGCAGATAGATAATAATTTGCCCAGATCAGTTTTGTACATTCATTCTAACTGTTTCTAAATGCTGCCCAGTCTGAAGGGAGTTTGATCCATCTGGCTGTAGCCCAAAGCCGGTCTCTTAAGTTTAATGCAGATTTCACATCAGCAGTAAACCAAGGACAAGAATTCTTCTGGGTTCTATATTTTTTCAGGGGGCATGTCTGCTGATGATACCACTTAGAATGTCATTGAAGATGGATGACACATCGTTGATATTTGTGGCCAGGTAGAAATCCACCCAATTTATGTTTCTGTGGTTGGCTAGACAGTGGGATAGGTTGAATTTACGGAAATTCCTTTCCCATATAAACCTGCTAGTTGGTTTAAGGGATGGATGGCCTCTAATACAAGTCATGGTGCAATGATTTCTGGCATCATTATGAATTACTGCAATGTGGGTGATCCTGTGGGGTCTATTTGTAAGGATTAGGTCCAGTAATGACCCACTAGTGGAGATCTTGGGGCTGGGTCGAGTAATTTCAGATATTGGTTTGGTGAAGCTGGCTTTGTCACAAAAATCTTTAAATTGTAAGCTTTTATTACAGATTGATATCCAATCGAGATTTAAGTCACCAAGGATGATGATTTCATTATGTTTCAAGTAAGAGTTTACACAAGTAACTTAGAAGCTCCAGGCCCCCTGAAGGTGGCCTGTAGCAGCCTATCACAGTTAAGGTCTCTGTTGTGGAGATAGTAATATTTAGTGCCAAATACTCAAATTCCTTAGGAGTGGTATAAGAAATGATATCAAACACTGTGAATTTGTCTTTGACGTAAATGGTTCCCCCCCCACCAGTTTGCCTATCACTGCAGTAGAGGATATAGGAAGGGAGTGCTAATTCTCTGTCAGGAACAGAGCTTTTCAGCCATGTTTCAGTTATCACAAAGATATCCGGTTCTGTAAGGGAAACCCAGGCTTGGACAAGATCTAACTTTTTCAGAAGGCTGCACAGATTTAGATGTAGACACTCCAAACCTTTGATGGCTACAGTTCAGCGGGTGAGGCTACCACCAGGGGCCAGCTAGGATTTAATTTGACATTTCCAGCATAGTGAAGAGTAGGAAGATTAGGTTCTTAACCCATCTATACAATAATTTGAAATTTGCGGAGTGGGAACGTCTGCATAAGGGTACGTACAAGGCATGTGAATACTGAGATTGTGGAGGCAGAAAGGGTACGAGGTGTAGAAGAGCAGTGATGCTCAAAGGAATTGAGAGCAAGTGGTGGTTAGAAGCACCACCAGTAAGGTTGTTGATGAATCTGGGGGGGGGGTCACAGGGTGGAAGAAATTTGGAATAAGAGCAGAAGTGCAAAGGTTAGTCATTGCCGGAGGAATTATGATAATTGACACAGGGCCTGGGAATGGGACGAGGGGAGTGGGTTGTAAGTGAAAGGGAGGAAGGAGCAAAAGTGGAGTAGTATGAGGAGGTGTGGAAACATTGCAGAATTTTTGGCAGATTAGGGACCAATGGCCACTATGGGGCTCTGTATCAAAGGAACCTAGCTGTGTACAAGTGTATCCTGCAGTTTGAAATGTTAATGGAGAGAGATCACAATACGTAATATCTCTTGTCAAGTTTGGAGCACTGTGTATCCCTTCTCAGAGGGATTGAGGAACCTCCATGCATCTGTAAGATTATTTCCCCCATGACCCCTGTCCAGGCCTTCACTGACTTGGAAAAAGTATGATTAGTGCTCTAGCTATCCAGTATGGGGTTTAGAATGGTATTTAGATCTCTGCAGTAATTATCTGATCATCTACATAGTTGGTTAGCTTTGTTTGCAGATGGGTTACAAATTTAGGCATATCCACATTCGGAGCATATATGATCACTAGAGTTACTTTCTTGTTGTTGAGCTCTTTGGTCACTATTATCACTCTGCCTTCTAGGTTGAACTAGATGTCAAGCAGTATGCAGTTACATTTTTGTTGGACCAGAATAGAGACTCTGCCTTTTTGTTTGCTATCTCCTGCCCCAACGGCCTGTCTGACCCTTTGTCTCCTGAACAGGTGGACCTCCAGGTGAGTTTCTTGCAAGTAATCAATTTGGGTCTCACATCTTTTGAGTTGTTAAAGTGCCTGCTGCTGTTTTTTTTCCCTTTCTTGTGTGCCTTTTACATTTCAAGTTATGAAAACCACTGATTTATCCCCATCATACAGTTTCATGATATATGTGATACAATCCTGTGTTGTTACTTTTATCTTGCCAATACATTAATGCTGTTTTTTTTGCACTGAATTTTCTTACGTTTTGAGAAAGTAAAGTCACAACATGCTTCATGCAACCATTTGAACCATGCACAAACCATGAGCTAAGTCCTAATTTATTTTGCACAAGGCCTTTTTTTCTTATTTTCTGACATAAAAACACATACAGTAGCAGTACAGTGTAAAAACTTTACAGACCAAGTCTACAATCCCCATGGAAGAGAAACATACTGTATAAGTACCCTGAATTGGCATGAGACATAAGGCCAAGTTAGAAAATATAGTTTCACAAAGCATTTAGCGATACGAACAGAGGAAATAGAACAATATTCTAATATATCCCAAAGGGCCAATACCAGAAAGTGTGGACCATCACTAGAGTGCTGGGCATACTCAGTATGGGGCCACTTACTGCTGAGGGACATGAGAGGAGGAAACAAAAGACAGACAGGGGAGTCAAATGGAGTGGGGTAGAGAACTACATAGGGGTAATAAAATAATCATACTTCTATGGATTTCCATACCCTCTCACTGTGCACTTCCATCACTAGGGAAACCAAGACTCTGTGGAGCCAAGGCAGGATGTAGGAGTCAGTGAGGGTGGGGTGGGGATGAGTGAGGAGAAAATGCCCAGAACCATACATGAACAAAATGTTATGGGAGGATAGCTCCAAACTTGACAAGAGAGATCGCTCACAGGGTGGAAGGAGGAGGAAGTGCAGTGAAGTGCTGTAAACACACACACTGCCAAACAACTGAGGACTCAGGTGAAGCCTGATACAGTATTAGCTCATGGCCATACTGCTACTGAACCAAACTAACTATTCATTGGTGGTAAAGCAGAATCAAAATAGCTCATGCTGTTGGTGGGAGAGGGACTATTATTGAGTCCTGATGGGTCAAATATGGTCCCCAGATGAGACTATACATTTCTCCTGTCCTCACTGAGGTATGAGCATTCTTATCAGAATGCCTGACATGAAAGAGCAGGGCATCCCACTCCACCAAGTCAGGAACTTGCTTCTCCCTGCAGTGACAAAGAGATGATTTTCCATGGAAAGCAGTTCCTACAACTAACAGTTTTGGTGTGAGGTCAATGTTGGCACATCAGAGGATTCCCAGGCCATTCCTGGGGTTCCAAATTTGTTGCAGGGAAACACTGATGTACAGCAAGACCAGGTATGATTCTGGTAGGAAATCAGGGCAGTGCAGGACCAAAGATTGTCAGTTATACCTACAGTGATTGGCAGCACTGTCAGTCACTATGGGAAATAAGGTCCATATGATAAAGGGCTAGGGGTATGTTATTATGAAGGACCTTATTCTGGAGTGTCTTTGCTTGCACTTCATGATTTACTTGATAGGTCATAAGCCAGACTCACCCTCACTCCTCTTTGTGATTCTCACTTCTTACTCTCTCTCCCACATTTCACTGGGCCCAAATAAATCATTACTACCGGCCCTCTGAAGGTGAGGGTATAGAAGTCCTACTGACCCTTTCAGGGTCTGGAGTGTAGCTACCCAGATTTTAAAAGGGCCAGGAGCAGAACACAGTAGTCTCTGTGGAGCTGAGGGCAGTGTGGAGCTGAAAGTTTTGCCAATGGGACTGTAATGGCAGAGAAAGCCACTGCCCCAGCTGCACAATGGATTTGAGATAACCCATAGCTTCATCCAGGAGATGTTCTAGGGTAGCGATACAACTCTCAACAAAACAGCCCCAGGTTACAGGACCATGGTCATTACACAGACAAGGGTTAGATCAGAGGGGACTCTTTCAGGAAAAATGAAAATCCCAACCCAAGAAAGTAGCATATCTCAATTAGATTGTGCGTTGATGTTTAGTGCATCATGACACAGATGGTGATAGCTTCCACTGAAGTACACTAAAGCCTCATGACAGGGAACAGCTATCTGTGCATACTCCAAGGCTATCCAAAGAAGGAGGAGGAGGAGGAGGAGGAGGGGGAAGGGATGGGTAAGGTGGAGAGAGAGGACTTAAAACACATGAGACCCTGTCATAGGATTAGCAGTGCATGCCTGGGAGGTCAAAGCCACCCTCAGACCAAGGACATTTAAGAGTAAATAAGAAGATCCTATTTTTTTCTGAGACAAACTGTACTTACAGAACATTGAATCCAAGGATTTGAAACAGGAAGGTTTGCTCTGCAGGGGAAATCTCCCAACTGCATGGTGCACCATAGACAGCATAATCAGTTTCAAGCTCTTCCCCTTGCCCCCAATAGACGTCATAAGTGAGAATCCTACCATTGTGCATCTCCCCAGAAAGTATCTAGGGGAGGCCAGATTTGCTTTAAGAGTTTCCTGGATGGTACATTTCACCATAAATCATAAACATGAAACTTCCATTGTTCACCATTGGCAGCACAGTCAACAAAAAGGGCAGGGCAAAACTGTGAGTTCAAAGGAAGCACTTGGAATTTATTCCCATTAAGTCTATGGGCCAATAAGGTGTCATATTCTCATTTTAGTCTATCCATGCATAGGACGGAATCAGAGATGTCTGTGAGAATTAAAGTGATATAATCCACAAAAAGGAGGTTTTTATGGTAGATATTACCCACTGCTATATATTTGAAGTCAGGTGCAGATCAAATATTGTGAGTGAGAGGCCCTATAGCCGAAAAAAAAAAAAGAAAGGGGGAAAGGGAGCACTCCTGGCTTCTGCCACAACTCAAAGGAAACTAAGTAGAAATAACTAATTTTGTTGGCACTATATACAGTAGCCAATTAAGGGAAATAATGGCCTGGTTGAACCCAAAACACTGCTGCAGCTTAAATAGAAAATTTCACACCTCCTTGTTGAAGGCTTTACCTGTGTCCAACAACAGGGTGGCAGAGGTGATATCCAGTATATGCCAGATCAAGTCCAACATGTGTCAAGTCCAACATGTGTTTAATATTACCTGATGCAGCCAACCACAACGGAGCCTCAATTGATCTGAATGAATAAGGGAAAATATCAGTAATCTCATTCGCCCAGCTACTGTAGTAATTTAGTGAACATTTTAGCATCTATATTGATGAGCAAAATGGAGGGGGTGGGGTAACTTGAACACTCGACACTGTCCTGTGCCTTCTTGGGGATTAGTGCAGTCAAGGTTGTATGAAGGTAAGGGGGACAGTGCTCATGCCACAAGCTTCATTCAACACATTGGACACATGGGGAGCCAACAAAGGCTAAAAAACTATATGTATGTAAAACTCACTTGGAAAGCCATTAATCCCAGAAGAACTATCAAGGAACACAGAAGAAATTACTTCTGTGACCTCAAGAGGGAATACACTGTAGGCTAGTGTAGTGCCTCAGTCATACTGGGCAGCTGTAGGGATGGGATATGCAGTATACAGGGTCCTATAAAAGGAAACAAGCTCATCATTCATGTCCTGAGGGGTTGCCACAATAGGGCAATGTTCAGTATGTATAGCAAGAATGCACTTTTCCATTTCTCTGGTTTGCAGACGGCAGGCTACTAACCTCCCCAGTAGCTTCTCCACCACCTAGTAGTATCGGGTGAGGTAAATGACACACCACCTTGTGGAAACCATACTTACTCTTGCCCTGCAAAATCATTTCAATATCAGCCCATCGCACAGCAGTCATTTCCTTGCTGACTCCCCCTCCGGTAGAGACAGTATGTAACTTTTCAAAGGTCTAAGGCTGGACATCTTATCCAGAGTGCCTTATCACAGTGTCTATGGAGACAGGAGGAGTAGGAATTTATTTTGTACTGATATCAAGGCTTTTACAGTGACTCACAGTCATAGTGACTTTCATAAACTACTAGAGTAACATATGACAAACCCTGCCTCAGTTTCCGTAGTATGGCATCAAGAAATACCATGTCAGGATAGCTCAAGTTCAAATTTATTAACATCCAAAATTGTATAAAATCACACTATTTAAAACAATTTTCCACCAAGATAAAACAAACACATAATAAAAACTTTATAAAATAGAGCATTATAAATCATACACATATTTCACATCAGTGCAGTCATTCTACGGGTACTGTATCTGTTGTTAATCTTATAACTGGCCAGCTCTATTTAAAATGCAGTATGGCATGCCAAGCAAATTTTGCAATCACAAAAATGGTTGGTTTATGCTTAGTAAGTGGCAAGACTCTTAATTTATCCTTAATATCAGATCAACTATTCATATAGTATAGCACAGGTGTAATCCACTTAGCTTGCTCTTTCTCAAGATTTTTGAATTCAAATAGTCGATTTTATATGGCTAATGCAATATCCATTTTACATACATTTCCTGAAATACCATATCTGCGTTTAGCTATTGCTAAAGGTAACCAACCTTACAGTACCTTAAGTTAAAATTTACAAGTGATGACCCATGGAACCTGCTTGGAAAAATTTTAAATAACAATCTGTATCATTTATGTTCATCAGACAAGTATATATATATCTTATTAAATGCCATCTCTTTAAAGTTTTTGAAATCTTTTTGAACAGCAATATTCTTAATTATTTGTATAGCCTCACTCATATATTTTCTGGGATTATTCACTGCCTTCAATGACAATAATTCATATAAACCAATCTTATTCACATATTCATTCAACTTGTGGAACCATAGACCAGTCTGGGATTCCTATAAGGCTTCCCTCCAGCACATCTTTGGCAATATGTCATCCCCCGTTGACATGATTCTTCACCAGAATTTAATAGAACTAATTACAATATGAGCTTCCAAAGAAAGCATTCTTGTTTCAAATCACATAATTTCAGTAGGAGTATCATTTGGTCCCTATGTGAGTCTCAAAAATTTTTTTAGATTAGCTTATTTGCATGAGTCTTATAATTTAGTCCCCAGAAGTCACTGCCGTACATAATTTAACTTTTTACTTCAGCATTGAAAGTTATCGTGAGGAACATAAATGAATTTCAAGCAACATTTTTGTAGAAATGACTTAGCGTCAATGTGTATTATTTTTTAAACTGTCACATAGGGACTTCCAAGAAAGTACATAATCAAATATTATACCAAGATAACAAAGGGTAATATTTGTTCCATTCAGTTTCCTGTCTTCTTTTGCCAAATATAAAAAATCTGAGATTTAATTAAATTTAACTCTAAATCTAAAAGTTTTGAGTGGTCTATTACTCTGGCAATGTTACTTTTAAGACTTTGTGGAGTATTGGATAACAAGACTTCATCATTTGCATAACATAATATCTTATTATCCATACCAGTTGTATTTGGGGCAAAATAATCACCATTTAGTTTATGCACTAAAATATAAATGTAGAAATTAAAGAGGCGAGATCTAGCAGGCAACCCCGCTTGACATCTCTCTCAACTAAGGTTGGTTTGCAGAGTATCCTACCACTGGCTTTTCAGTTACTGGCTTTACACACTCATTTACTTTGCTGAGTAAGTTATTTTTTTTAAACAATATGCAACCTCATTTCTTTATTTCCTATGAGTTGGTCTATTTTTGTAATGAAACTGACTGAGGTAAATGAACATACGGTAGACAGAGATGTTCTGCAGTAGGTATCAAATAACACTAGCATATTATATGAAGCTGTGACATTTTAAAAGAAAGTTACAAAACACAGCACTGAGTAAATAGCACTGATTTTTGTGTTTAACAGGGTGTCATAACCACTAAAGATCTTTGTTTTTTATTTGTCTTTAGACAGAAAACTGGTAATATTTAAGTGCAATTTAGTGCAAAGAGAGTGAGGCTATTCAAATGGTTGATACCTGTGCTGTACAGTATATGAAAACTGCATTAAGAGTGGAGATAATAGTGGAGGCATTTATTTAATCTTTTGAACACATAGGCCCCTGTATTTAGAGCCGTCTGCAAGAGCAGTGCAGATTGCTGTGTTTTGGCAAAAATAATAACAAATACAAATAATACATGGCCAGCTCTGCATAATATTCAGTCAGTTAGTGCACACTGACAGAGAACACTAACTGGCTCAATATCAGACCATGTAGGCATAGCACTAGGTGGAAATGCGCTGAGCTGACATGGACAAAGGCTGCTTATTGCTCTCAGGAGATAATGGTGTCCAAAACAGAATAATGTCAGTGCTCCTTTTCAGCCTGAGGATAAAAATGAGATCATTGGGCCTGAAAGGCACTAATGGGCCCCCTGTATGCCCATTAGGGGTTCATTTGCATGCATGTGGCAGTCCCCTTAGTGCCCATGTTGGACGGTAGACAGAGGAGTCTGTGGAAGTATACTGGACCCCGCTCCCCACGATCACCCCCATTGTTTTAAAAATGAATGATCCCTGGTAGTCTAATGGATCACCCTTTCCCCAATTGCCCCAGGTCACCTGTACAATTAAAATCCCTGATAGGCTAACATCCCTCCCACCAAGTGCCAAAGTCCCCCCATACATGTGCCACACCCCACCTGTCCTCCAACCAGTCACCACTCACTGATAATAACATAGCAGATCAGTAGCTGGCAAAGCTCTCCACTTGTCTCCTTGGCCAGCAGCCATCTGACAGTTACTTACTTGTGAATGCTCTATGCTCTAGGCAGCAACTGGATGAGGAGGTCATCAAAGGGCTTTGCCAGCCATTGATCTGCTAAGTTTTACTTGTGAGTGGTGACCTGGGTTAGGGGGATGCGGGCCGGTGGGTCCTCTGTGGGTGGAGGGGTGGCACTTACATGCAGGGGGGCTTTGGAGCTTGGTAGTGGGCACTAGCCAACAGGGATTTTCCTTATACAGGGGACCCAGGGTGACTGGAGTGAAGGGTCCACTAGAGTATCAGGGATCATTCATGTTTAACACTATGGGGCCAATCAGGGGAGGGGCATCCACTAGACTACCAGGGATCATTCATATTTAACTCTACAGGGGTGATAGAGAGGACAGGATCCACTGGACACCAGAGGCAGGTGGCTACATTATAACCATTCTGCCTTTGGGGGGTGGTGGCACAGCCTTAGCTCTGTGATAAGATGGGTTTTTCAGCAGCAGTAAACAGCAGCACTCTGGGGCTATTTAGTGCTGCCAAAACCACTTTAATACACTGCTGTACCACTATGTATGAGATACTCTTTCATTTGCATAGGTACAGCAGTATAGTTAGCACAGTTGCACTGCTTGATTTGGCTGTGCTCCAGGGGCCTCTGAATATGGCCCACCTGGAATGCTAGTGCTAACCCAGGTTAGTACAGGTACCCACCCATTAGTGGCTCCACTAACCTTTTGAATATATGGCTCACGGTCTTGTAAAAAATAAATTATTATTTTATATATTTTATGCAGTTTATAGACCATCCTGTTGAAGTGACACAGAGGTCACAAAACGTTGACTATTTATGGCCTTGTTTGAGTGACTCAATATAGCAGAGAACTTAATGTGTGCTCTGGTGAGTGGGTCCATTTTTTTGATGCAACATTACCACTGTCAATAAAATAGGTCCATGAAACCTACCCCCAAGGATACACCTGGAAATAAGCTATCACAGCTCAGTGGTACTTTTGTAGCCAAAAAAATACAAAAAAATTATAGCCTCCCAAAGGGTCATCTGGGGGATATCAGGAGAAATGTTTAACTTGAAATAGTGGGTCTATGAATCCCTCAGCCAATTACAAAAGGAAGGAAACTAGCAGAGGGAGGCATTCATCCTCTACTTATTCCAGGAATTAGGCGCGCTACCTCACAGAATAGTCAGCAGAACAACATGATCAGGTATCAACAGGCTGCCCAGTTCCACTTGCTGCACCCAAGAAATCAGTTCTTGAGAGATAAAATGGACATCGGTCCTACTAAAGGTACCATGTACCAAGGAATAAACAGTAAATCCATAAAACCCCACTACCCAAAAGGAGAAAACTACATCAGTTGCCCTTGATGCTCAAGCTGAATACCTGGGGTAGTCTATTGAGCACAGGGCCAAGGGCCATGTTCATATGTCCTCAAAAAACAAAGAATCCTGTCTTATATTTTGTAGTAAGACATTAACGAATTTTGGGCCAGGATCAGTCGGGATATATATACTGTCAGGATAATAGGTTCACTCTGATAAGTACCACCAAGTGAAATAACACTTCTCTCAATTACGATAAGCATGGTGAAAACCAGTCTTTAGGCATTTTGTTTACAAAGTGGCCACCCCCTGATCTGGTTGAATATGCCTTGTGGAATACCGTCCCCACCCAGATTGCCAGCAGATGGTCTGCCTCGGGGGGGGGTAGAGGTGGGTCACCTTCAAAATTTCAATGTTGCAATGCAACCCAAAGCATGGAGTTTAGAGAATTCCTTTCTCTGTTTAAAAGGGAAAGTCAAGCCATTCATATTCCAACTTGTGGGCTAGACATTATCAAAAGTAGCATATCATCCAGGTATGAAGCCAATCCGCCCCACCCCCACCCCTGCACGGAGGCAGTATGGTGCAGTGGTTTAAGGTTCTGAGCTGCAAATCTGGAGACCTGGGTTTGAATCAAAAAGCCCTCACTTGCATACTGTGTGCCCTAAGCAAGTCACTTAACTCCTCTGTGCTCCCAGGTCACACCTGGAATCAAGCTTCAGCTTAGTGTGCCTCTCCTGGTTAAACCGTTTCCCCTTTCCCCCTTTCCCTTTCCCCACAGGCAGACTCCCCTTCCTCTCCCCACCCACTCAACAGCAACTAAAATATACCATGTGTATCACACAGACAGTTTTCAACCCATATATAACAAATGAGAGAGCAAAAGCAGTTGGAAAAAAACACAAGCTATAATATTCCCATGAGTGCACCTGAGAGTTGTCTGGAGAGGCACTCTGGATGTCATCACCAGTTGAGAAAGGAGGACAAGGCAGGTTTACAGCCTAACTCTGCACAACATGTGGTTATAAGTGAACAGAGAAAACTGCAATGCCCCCCCCCATCTCACATCTCTTCCTAAAATAATCCTGTCATTGGGAGAACATACAAAATTACAGTAGTGTATTAGCTGCTTAGTAAGGTCCAATACTGGCAGCACAGAGAAGAGGGGGAATCTACACCTAAAGGGAGAAAAACTAGTTAAAGTATATTAAAATAAATAAAGCAGCAGTCCCAGTCCAAAGCCACCTGCAGGCAATGTGTTTCAGTCTGGAGAACTGCTTCATTTGTGTCTCCTGATGTGAAAAAGACTGGCAAAACAGAATGCAGGGAGAGACAATGAGAGTAACAGAGCTTCTATGGTTTACGCATTGACCTGTCCACCATCCTAGAGCCTTGTCTCAGTGATGCAGCAAAACAGACTGCAATGGCTGTCTTTTGAAAGGGCTCTTTGGGTCAGCAGGTCCCACACATCCATCTGGAAAGCAATCTATCAAACAATACAACCAGGCTCCAAATATGGAGATGAATATGTACCTCCAGTACAAATTGATCAGCTCTCATTCCTCAGAGTAACAGCTAAGTAATGCCTAACATAATCATCATTTTCTAGGTGTCAGCTTCCAGTGTTTGAGAGTTCCACAGGGTAGGAGTAAAGCTGCAGGTGTCTCTGCTTCACGAGATGTGCCAGCAGGGTCAAGTGCTTTCTGAAAAAACACATCTGCTGTGGCTGGCACTGTAAAGGACTCCATCTGCCCCTGAAATGACACTATTGGTACCATCAGCTACAAACAAATAATTCTGAATGCTCCAATTCCTCAGGCAAATTTTACCTGGTCAAAGACTTGGTGGAGATTCAGAATAGACTGGGGATAGTTCAGGTAGAAAAAAATGAGATGCCCAACCACTACAATATCTTCCAGCTCCCTTGTGTCTTTCAGAATGATTTCCTTTTCCTGAAATTGCAGCAATTTGAATATCTGGGGATGTGATGACTTTGCCCGGAAGAGAATTTTCACAGCTGAATTCTGTTGGACATCGTAATCTCAAAATCATGGTCAGGGGAGAGGTGTAGCCATCAAGGAAGATTCTGCCTCAGGAACATTCCTTCAACCAGCTGTATAATGCACAGATAATTGCTGTGGGATCTGATCTCCAAGTCCTCCACTTTCCTCTGAAGCCAAGCAACTTGTTCTGTGGCAGTCAGTCATTTGTCCTTTTAGTCTGTGGCATGCTCGGTGTCTGCAACACAGGTTTCTACTTTCCCAGTTCATCTACTGAACACAACTGTAGATGCCTGGGTAGCTGTTACCATTCTCCTGATTCTACATCAGCTGCAATCATTTCCATCAGAGCCATCTGCAGATTGGATTTGAGGGGAAGAGCATGGTAAATGCTGTCAGTCGACAACTTTGGCATAGGGAGGGCAGGGAGAGAGCAGTGAGCTGGTTAGCAATTTTCTTTTCCGTGAATTTCAGCATCTGGAATTTCAAAGTCCACTGACCCCATCAGCATTGTATAGATGCACACTGATAACCACAAATCAAGGTCAGTCTCTCACAAATCACTGCAGATGAGGGTGGATTCAATGAGGGTCTGTCTGTAGTAAAGGCTGTAGGGTGTCATCTTGCAACCATCATCACATGACCCTACACCTTTGTGTTTTTTTTCATCCCTAAATCTCATCCTACTTCCCAGCCTCTAGTCTTGTGATCCAAGGCCAAGCTAAAGGCCCAGGACCATGCCCCACAAAGCAGCTGCTGCAAACCAGTAGCTTGCTTCACGAGTTGTATTACATACCACTTATGAACCAGCTGCATAGTGATGCGTAGTTCACCAGACCAAATGTGGCCTGACACAGCAGCCACCCAACCCCTGTTTTGTTGTACAACACACGTGTCTGGACTTATTTGTTTTTGTTTTTATTTTTGTTTTCAACATAACTTGGTCATGTTTTGTCATTTTGGGACCACATTTTTTGGGGTGCCCAAGTTGCCATTCCACTTCATGCCAACAAAAGTTACATCTTGTAAATGTAACACAAAATATGTTTGTGGGGGTCAGCCCCCAAAAACATTTTGGGTCAGATTTACAAGGTGCCATTTATGTGGTCCTAAGGAGGGTGGCAACTTGTCCACCCTGATATTTTGGGCAAGAATGGGCAAAACATGTCAAAGATATGAGCAAAGAAAAATAACTGGAAAATATCCAAAGACCAAGAATGTGCATACTGTGCATACACATGGACTTAGAGTTTTATTTTCAGTATTTGTTTGTTTTGAGTCAAAACATGCCCATTTTAGCCACCCCCATTTTCAGGGTGGCCAAGTTGCCACCCTGCCCCAGGATTACATATGTGGCACTTGGAAATCAACAAGGGGCCACTTATGTGGTCATAAGTTGGGGGTAGTGACTTGGTCACTCTACAAACTTAGGGTCAAAATGGCTAAAATGGCCAAAGATGGTCAAAAGCAAAAAGAGTGAAAAAACTGCACATATGCAGTACACACACATGCGGTACTCACATTCTTGAACTTCAGTTTTCTTTTCATTTGTTTTCCTCTTGCACTTAGAAGAGCCCATTGAGGGATGTTGATGAATTATACAGAGGGACACTGAGGATCCATAATGAGGGACAGAGGTGGGCACCCATATGGGGGTAGAAGAGTGCCATGGGTTGTAAATAGTTTTTGAGTGTTTTTTTTTTTAGTCTTATATCGGGCAGTTTGGAGGGAATATTCTGTGTGGTGGTAATATAATCTGTTATCATCATTGGGATATCTCTTCTTGGATGGTATTAGGTAAATGTACAATATTTTACATATGTGTGATGCTGGTAAGCAGTGATGATACAAATTAAATAACTCCTATGATGTTTTATGACATCTATATTTAACTTACAATTGAGGCTGTCCATGTTTACACACACTGTCACCAACTGCATTCCATTGTTGGGCTAATGCAGCACAACAAGCCTCCAAATTCAAACTGAAAAGATGCCTGAAAAAGTTCTGCCAGTACACTTTCCTAAAAGATCTAAGCAACATTCGTTGGCAGGATTTCTACCCAGCCCCCACCTTTAACAAGGCATTTAACATCTTTCACAGCCTCTTACTGGAGCTAATAGACAAACACGCCCCACTAAGACTGATCAAATCAAAAAATAAAACTCCTGGCTGGTTCTCTCCCATCCTGAAGAAAGCACTTAGGGATAGGGACTACTGGTGGGAAAAAGGCGAGGAAGTCCCACCTGGAGGCTGATTGGTTAGCATTCCGTACCACTAGGAATGCTTGTACCAAGCTAATTAGGTCAGAAAAAGAACTAGAAGACAACAAAAACAACTCTGCCAAATTTTGGAACATCCTCAAAGAAGTCGAAGGTCAGTCCACTGCAACACTCCTTCCAAACAAAATTGTGTCTGATGGTACCACCTATATGGACAAAGCTGATATACTAGAAAAGCTTAATGATCACTTTGCCACTGCAGGGCTTGCATTTGACACCTCACCTATCAGCAAACTTAGCCCGGCAATAGACTACACTGTTGGCTTCACTGATAATCACAACCATACCAACCGCATCCCACCCCCTTCATCTTCCTCACAATTATGTTCAAGCAAGTGGAGGACCTCCTCCTTTCTCTGGATACAAAAAAGGGTGCTGATGCAGATAATATTGAACCTTACTTCCTAAAACTTGGCCATACCTATCTGAACGCCCCCATTACACACTTATTCAACACCTCTCTGATTCAAGGTGAGCTACCTGTCTTGTGGAAAACTGCCCACATCCTACCATTATTCAAGACTGGGGATCCGAGTGATCTGAACAATTACCAGCCTATTTCTATACTATCCATCCTCTCTAAATTACTTGAAAAAATTGTCAACATCCAACCTAGAGAACATTTGGATTCACAAAAGTTGCTAAACCTGGCTCAGTCCGGCTACAGAGCCAAACACAGTACAATATCGGCTCTTGCCACAGTAACTACAGACTGGCAAATGGCCTTGGACTCTAAGAAACATGTATTTGCCCTCTTCCTTGATCTAAGTAAGGCCTTCGATACTGTGGATCATACCATCATGCTTACTGCACTGAGTAACATCGGACTTGATAGTTCTGCCATTAAATGGTTCACCAGCTACCTAACCAATAGGTTACAACAAGTCAAAGCCATTGGAGATCTGTCCCCACAAAAATCCTATTTACGAGGAGTCCCACAAGGCTTCATCCTGGGCCCGATCCTCTTTGCAATAAACATCAATAATCTGGACTCGCAGCTGGGCACAGAAAATGTGCACTTATTTGCAGATGATACTGTACTCTATACCACAAATTCATCCTTGGATCTGGGCCATGAGTACTTACAGAAAGACTTCATCACCCTCCAATACAACCTTCTCACTCATAAGCTCCTCCTCAATGCCAAAAAGACTAAAGCAATAATTCTCTCACCAAAGTCTACTTCCGGATGTCCACATATCACACAGATCTGAACACTCTTAGATGAACCCCTTGAAGTAGTTGATACCTTTAAATACCTAGGATTCTGGCTGGATAACAAGCTCAACTTTCTGTGCCACTTAAATGAAACCTTGAAGAAACTAAGTCAGCAATTAGGTTTATTCTATCGCATTAAACACCTACTCACATTAGAAGCCAGAATGAGACTAGTACAAACTACATTCCTACCTATACTGGACTACGCTGACTTCCTTTACAGTCATTGCCCATCAATGATGCTAAGCAAACTGGACTCCCTTTACCACCGGGCTTTAAGATTTATCTTAAATCTACTCCGTAGTAAACATCACTGTCATCTATACCAGGTTTCGGGATGGACCTCACTCTCAACTAGAAGAAAAAGGAATGCTCTCCTCTGGTTTTTTAGAGCATTATCTGATAACCTCCTGCATACATTTCGAACATCTTCAAATGGGCTAAAGGTTCCTATGGCCTGAGGCACTTCTCCTTAATCTGGTTCCAGATTCCTAGAGTGAAAACTACCCTTGGCTTAGCAGCAATCAACTTCTCACTTCCATCACTTTGGAACACTATGCAAAACTCATTAAAATTATCCTCACTTACAAGCATTTTCACATTCAAAGCTCTATTAACGGATTATCTGAAGGAATCATGCAATTGTTTCAGATGCCGATGACCCCTAAGCCTTGGGTGCAGCTCTCAAATCCTACATCTAAGTATCTCATCCACCCCACATTCCTAACAACAGAAACCTAGGACCTACAAGCCTAGTTCTCTTAATCCAAGATGACCCTGCATATTCTCTACCTTTTACCTATTCTGGCCTCCCTCTTGGCTGCCTACTCTTTCACTCCAATTTCTACCCTATTCCTTAATACCTCCTTATTTTTTATCATTTAGGTATGAGCTCTTACTCAGTGGAGACTATATGGGATTGCTGTCTCTTCTCATTTCAGTAAAGCTTATCATTATGTACCTTTGCATGTCAATTATGTTGACCGGTATGTATAGGCCCATATTGACCGGCGCCTTCACATGTTTTTTCTTTCTTTTTTTTTTTTTGCACTGTTGTCCACCATAATTGTAATCTTATGAAGTGTACTGTATTGTATTTATGCCCAGGTCCACCTAGAAAATAAGCTTGCTCAATGGTGTTTATGCCTGGTTAAATAAAGTGATTGATTGATTGATTGGTTGAACAAGGAGCAGCATTGTAGAAACATTGCCAGTTGCCTGGCAACTGCTGCGTGTTGTTCTGCTACTGTTATCCTGAAGATGGAGCACAATCAGTGACAGGCAGCACACAAATGTAAACAGTCTTAATGTGTAAAAATACTAGTCAATTTCATCAGCATTTAAATTAGAATTGTTCCTGCAGAAAGGACATTAAAACAAGATCTAATTATCTGGTTGAAGTAACATCATTTTCTTTTAATACCAAACTGCAATAAGAACAGAGATAATTTAAAAACTGCATCTGTTTTTATAAATGTAATATCAAAAACATGCACAACATTTTCTGTTATTATATACTCATGATGAAAAGTTGCATAACTCATTCATGGCGTTGTCATTCATGACTTGTTTAATCTTCATCACTTGTGGATCAATATATTATTACAAACGCAGCCATATGATAGTCCCGTTTCCTCTTCCTATTGATTGCCCCAAAATATATTTAGAAACAGTTAGACATGAAAGTATATAGTATCCATAAACATACAGGAATTGTAAGTTAAGTACAGTATGCTATCTCCAGACATGGTAATAAAGACATCTGAGCAACTTTGAGATACTATACACTGTGCCTGAAAGACAATATATGAAATAAAAATGTTACTCTGGTTCATTCTACAGCACAGCCAGTTTATCAAAGGCAATTTTGTCACCATATGATAGATAAGGTCCACATAATCATAATAATGAAGAACCATAAACCCCATTTACATGGATGGCTGAGAAATCATGCTGAAAATGAGTCCTCACTTTTGTCCCATTTCTCACTGTCATCAGATGTTTGCTGAAGCTCTATAAAAGCATTGCAATGATTACTTGTCCACTTGCTGGTTTAGAAGCACTTACAGAAGAATCCTTTTAAATAAATGAAGTGCTATGTAAAATGGGTTTTATTTGTCACTTGCTGTACAGTAACTTATCTTTAAATCCACAACAATGATGAGCTCTCCCCAGTACCACATTTTCATAGATGATTTTATGTGTAGTTTATTTGATCATTATAAGTAAATTGTGAGTCAGCTAGAATTAGTAACCCTAAGAAAAACAAAGGGATTTGGTGTTATATAGTGCCTTTCATACAAAGTGTATCCAAAAGTATGTTACAACCCAGGACAGATAAGTGAGAGAATGTCACTGCCATTGATTCAAAAATCAAAGAGATAAATCGAGCGAGAGAGAGAGAGAGAGAGAGAGGGGTTAAGAACAAGGACGTTAAATGACTTACTGAAGGTTACACACTGGATAAGTGGTGGTTGTGGGATTCAAACCTATGTCTCCAGGCTCACACCTTTGTGATCTAAGCCAAATAAACCTCTCCTAGATCAGTAATACTCAGTCTGAAGCTTGAAGCTGCATGTAGCACTTCACCCCTTAATTTGCAGCACCTTAAGGAGGACAGGAAATAATTTCTAATTGGCAGCTGCTTATAAAGTTCTTACTTTCAGAAATTATATTCACTCCCCTAACTTATCCATATTTAACAGTACCTGAGTAAAAAGTGATGTGAAAAACTGCATTTTGCATTGTTTTGATTTTATGGGCAGCATTCTGTTACAGTTCTCTTTATGGAACCTGTGATCTGGAGTTTTAGTTATGTCACAGTTTGTGCACAGAACTCTGAGCAAGGTTTTGATAGGTCAACGGCTCATAATTAGCATTCTTTACACAAACAGTGAGACAGTAAAAGCTCCAAACTATTAGTTTCATAAAAAGAACTGTGCAGAATGTTGTCCATTAAAAGAAATACATTGAAAGCATAGTTTTTCACATCAGTGTTTGTTCAGGTACAATTAAATATGGATCTCTTAGAGGTATGAATTTCATTGCTGTAAACAGGAACATTACTAACCGCTGCCAATTAACACAAATTTCCTGACCCCTTTAAGACATCATTAGGTGAAACACAATTCTGCTTATTGGATGGCACAGTTAAACTTGTTGGCACCATTGTAAGCCCAGAAAAACTTGCAGTACTGCAGATTTGATAGTAAGGCCATTCCTGGAGCAGACTACATCTAGAACAGCTCAGCTGGTGGCAAGCCAAAACACTGCAAGCTTTCTCAGCTTTGGTGTACAGTAGATATTTCCCTTCACCTGATGTCCTTCAAAACAACTATGTGGCACCAGCAAGAGAGAACATTGGAAAAGGCATGCTTTGAAGGATTCACCAAAGTGGAAAAACTAAACTGGCAAGAAAAATGACAAGTCATGTGCAAATACCCTCACTATAGAGTCCATTTGTGACTACCAAGGCTACTAAAGTCAACATTCATATGGAGCCCGATCTCTCAAGACAAAAAACACCTTTTGAAACAGATCTTTTGGATTCTGTTGTAGAAAAGGACTCCAGGAATTGCAACACTCCAGGTACTTCCATGTTTGTTTCTTTTAAAAGGGTTACTGTCTCTTTCAGAGATCAAAATTGAAGTCAGAATAGGGGTATTTTCCAGGAAATGGGCTATGATATTGTAAGACACACAGTATGTATTAAAAAATCTGATGCGAGTACTTCATTGAGTTTTCTCAGCTTCCAAGGCACCACATCAGCACAAGACATAGAAACATAGATACAGAGTATTTCACAGTCAGAAAAACAACTTTCAGTACCTCTAGTTTGCCAGTAACTACCTTAGTGCCCACTAGTCTAGCACTGGTAGGGCCTAAACAGTGCACTCAACTTGTAGCTCTGCTTTGTCAGTCAAGTGACCCCACCCTCCATTATTTTCACATTGCCCATGTGGTCTATCCCACTCCCTTGCAACCTGTAACCATCTTGACATTAATCACCTCTCTAGTAGATAGTTTCACCAGTCCTCACCCTCTCCAGGAAGAAGCATTTCCTTGCATCCCTCCTGAATCCTTCCACTTGCTTCTAATTATGTCCATCTCGTACTCTCACTTTACCAGAACAGTTGCTTGCAATCTACCCTGTTTATTCCCTTCAGATCAAATGGTCATTTGGCTCCTACTGTATGATGGTATGGTGATATGGTTTGGACTGAAAAGAAGGACTGAGTAGTAGAATGTGACTGCTTGTGTGAGTTGTTTGTACAGTAATTTGGCTTACACCCTTTCTGTCCCTGCTATAGTGACTACCTCCCTGTAAGAGTACTGTAAGCTGCAGGGACCCTCTAGAAAGGGTTACAACCCCTCAAGGTGCCACAGGGACAAGAACCAAAAGACCAAAGGCACCTTAGTGCAGAAAACTCAACTTCAAGAAAAGAGAAGCACTGCAGGAGAAGGAGGGGAATACGGTGGCAACACAAAATCTGAGTGTCAAGGGATGCTTGGACATGACGTTATGTACCACTTGGAGAGGGATGTGGCAAGGGTTGCCCACTTATCCTACAAACTACAGGTATAGACTTTCAATTCAAAGGAGGATCAGGTTCCTATGATGGTATGGTTCAGACTGAAATGAAGGACTGAGTAGTAGTATGTGACTGCTTCTCAGATTGTTTCTACATTGGCTTATATGCTTTCTCTTCCTGCTTCAGGGATTGCTACCTGTATCAGTGCCATAAAGATGCAGCAACTTTCAAGAAGGACTCCAATAACTCAAGGTGTCACTGGAATGAGGACCCCAAGACCAAAATAATGGCACTGACAGATGAAGATATTTTTCCCGTGGATAGGAGAGAGGTAGCCAGAATGAGAAAGACTGAAAAACAAAGGAAGTCAGTCACCATCCAGCTTCACCTCTCAGCAGAAAACTAAACTACTGTATTATGACCTTCATCACAGAGTGGAGGAAACACCCCCATTGTAGGAAACCTCTTGGTAACCAAGGCCTAGACTGCCATCCCTCCAGGCTAGGGATGGTACTAGTTTTGTCTTGAATGTTGTAATTTAAACACCCAACACAATGGAATTTTAGAGAAAGCTCTCACTCCATCCCTCTAATGGGAGGTGCTGCTGAGTGTTTGGATGAGGCTCAAAGAGAAACCCCACCCACAAGGTGTGATTTGAAGAGAGTAGCATGTGCCAATGACCAGGGATCCCCTAGCCTGAACATGGTGAATGCCTTTTGTTGAATGAAAACTAAAAGGAAGGAGAACAAAGAGAAAATAGATGACTTGTATGCAAATGCAGGGAGGATTAATTTGGGAGATGTATTTGAGCTGATCTGTTTGACCGTAAAGACCACCCTGAAGAGGATCTTATCCTAGGATGCTGATATCATGACTACAACCCTTGAAGGTGCCACCACATCAGTCTGTATGGCTTAGGGGCCTCTGTGGCAAGGACCCTACTGTCAAGGCACAGGGCAAGGGAGATGGATGCCAAGAGGTGCCACTGAGTTAATCTGCACAGCACAAGGATTCCCACTAAGCGAGGGCCCCACCCTCCCACAGGATTCTTCAGCGACAGTAGGAGCACATCAGACCTCCTAGTCCAGGAGCCCAGTAGGACCTAGGACAGGATAGGATAGGATGACAGTATGCAGATGAGGCAGGAGACAGGCCATTCAAGGCTTACACTGGAAGCTAGGTAGGCTGTGAACAACAGGAGCTGGAAGCCCAGCTGGCTAAAACAATAGCATAGAACAGCAATAAAGCAAATTTCTGGGACAAGTAATACATTAATAAAGCAGCATCATGCACAATTTAGGCGTAGTAAACTACATTACTCTTTCACTGACTGCACAGTGACTAGCCAATAGCATGAAGGCAAAAACAGGTCCATGGGCCATGTGTAATGTGACATAAGGGAGTCTAGCAACAACATGGAATTACAAAAGAGGGGGAGATAAAACACACAGACAAAACACACAGAAGAAACTCCAGAAATGAAATGATTGGCCAGTCAGGGGAACTAAAGGAAAATATGCAAAAACAAGGAAGGACACATGCAAGACATTTACTGGGCAGACTAAGTGTACCAAGTGGTCTAAGAGGTCCAAGCATTCCTTATCTGCTGACAAATTCTATTTGCAAATTCAGACAAAACAGCAGATAGTCAAGCTAGATGGAATATGAACCATCAGCAAACAAAAAACAATTTCCAAAAGGGCAAAAGACCCTGACATAAGCAGTGAAGGATGTATGGCAGAAAAGGAGCAGGGCCAGCATGAACTGGCAAACTGAACCTTAACAACAGACAGCATGAGACAAACAAGCAGGACTGGATGGAGGAAAACAAAAGAAAAGAGAGATAAATAAAATGGCGGGAACACAGCCACAAGGCCTTAAAGATACAGGGAGGATGCAAAGGAACAAGGCAGCCATGTGGCTGTAACCAACAAAAAATCTGAGTGCCCATGGGAAGCATGGTTTACGTATTTCCTCTTAGGAGGAATGGTGACTGTCACTCACTGCCTCCCCCAAACTGCAGGCATAGCCTTTCAAATATCTGAAGGCTTCAATTATATACCCCTGTTCCTTTCTGGCCTCCTGGCTGTACATACAGGATTCAGATCAGCCACTCTTTCCTCATCGATTTACCCCTGCTGCCCTGGTATCATTTTGGTAGCCCTCCTCTGGGCTGATTCTGAAGGGTCTTTGCCCTGGCCAATTCTGATGGGCCCGTGTCCTTTTTATGGTGAGGCTTTCAGTACAGCACACTGTACTCTACGTGTGGCCTCACCAAGGACTTTTAGAGAGGAGGACACAAATATCATCCTTCCTTTCTTTCTTTCCTTCTTTCTTTCTTTCTTTCTTTCTTTCTTTCTTTCTTTCTTTCTTTCTTTCTTTCTTTCTTTTGTTCTTTATTTCTTTCTTTCTTTCTTCCTAGGGACATTTTCGGAAACAACCTGGGCCATCTAGATGGCACATACAATACAGCAAGCAAAGAGATTTTATTGATCGGCTTAAAGCCATTACAATATACTAAAACTAAAACAAATTTGAAACAAGCCATACAAATGCACAGCATTAGTCAGTATGAGTATAACAGTTACATTATATATACATGTATACAATACCGACTAACAGAGACCAATTTATATTTTGGGTCTCTTATCTGTGTCCATTAAAATGTTAAATATAAAACATGCAACATCTCCTACTAACACTCCCAATCTTTAGTAATTATATCAATCAGCATGTCTATGGAGCTGCTTTATAAATTCCAATACCCATTCACATGCTGTAATTTAGTTTTTTTTTCCCTAAAAGGGGTCACATGTTTACTTGCCCATGTATATAAGATGTAAAACTTGAGGACCTAATTCATCAGGTACATCTTAACAATGTACATAAATCTACTTCACACAAGCAGTGGACAAAGAGGAGGCTCTTATTTGCCCCAGAGTCCATCTTTTGTAAGTTATTAATTTCCCTTGCACATAAGGGTTCATAAAACAGCAGCTCAGATGTCCCTGATTTTGCTCTCAAAACATGCCTTTAAAATGCCAGCAACACACTCCTCTGCAAAAAGGTCCAGCTGTTAAACATTAAAAATGCTGATAGATATGAAATTGTACCACACACGCTGCAACAAATTCTAAAATATAAAAATAAAATAACTCCTTTAAAGTACTGGAGTCTGTGCTGGAGTCTGTGCTCCTTTCAATACTGTTCACAGGAGGCTTCATATAGTCTGCCAATTTTGGAATCAGTAAACTCATAGAGTATCCCATTGTAAAGAATTTGAAGAGTAAAAGGGCTGCACAATTATTACTTAAAAACATTTTCAAGTAAGTGCAGCAGAAGCCAGTTAAAATTATTTATATTTTTTGGAAATACTCAATAAGCTGGCCATTTAAACATTTTAGCATTCGGCTCCTTAAACAAGGAGTCCAACCAGGAACCGAGTCAATTAAACATTTGCCATTTTGCACCTTAAGCTAGGATTTCAATCAGGTGGTAGTTAGCTTTCATTGTAGGCCTTGGTACATTTGTATGGAGGCAAAAAGTTATGAGAGACATCATAGGCAATAAGTTTCCAGTGTTCTACCCACTGTTTCAAACATTTTAACATCAAATGGTAGTCTGCCTATCTATTAATTTCACTATTACTATTGCTCCTCGACTGTAAGTGTTGAAATTTCCACTCTTACCATTCATATGACAATCAGGACTTCCTCAAAGTGTTTTCCATTCATATTTAAAGGCAAAAGAATATTCTTTAACCTCTTAAAGTTCTCCACTGCACACAAGCTCCCTTTTTTCAGACATCTATAAATTAAGTATTTCCACTCAGTCTTAAACTTAGAACATTGCCTCCTTCTGTCTCCCATCTCTCATCTTGACCATTAAGCAGTACTGGGGGCAACCACACCTTAGGCATACCAGAATCTGGCATGTCAGCATAAAAGTGCTATTCATACTCCTTTTGTTCCCCTCCTTGCAGGGTCTCTCAGAACAGCTTATTGAAGAGCGGCACCAGCCTCCTTACCAGTGCACAAAAAACTGTTGATTAAAATTGCTCCGCTCTTTCAGCCAGACTAAGGCGAGAACCTTCTCATGCCCTGAGCTCCTCCAACATTTCTAGTTTCCAGAACGCCAAACATTTGTCAGCTTGTATACTCCAATTACTTATCAGTGTAAAATATGGCAAGTATCACGGGCAAAAGGGGAGAAGAACTGCCTTGCTCTGTTCTGCACTCCTGAATTGAACCAAGGAGTCAGAGAAAAAAAGGCAAAACCATCAGAATATCAACTGGGCTGTAGAACTCAAAACTAAATTCCAGTTTATTTCTAATTAATAAAATAATATTTTCATTCATAAATTGTTAGGGCAGAGTGGAGAAATTAAGATAAGAGAGTTAAAAATCTTTGGGTGAGAGCCCGTTGATAGCGTGGCGTGGAGTGGAGCAGCAGCACGGCCATCTTGCTGCTCTGCCCTCCCCCGGGCCACACTTTTTCACATCCTCCATCCACTTACAATGCAAGAAATACAATACATCAGATTCAGTATACTGTACATAAGTAACAACAATACTCTTGGAGGCAATACCTGTAGTCAGACAGTTCAAACAGATAATCAGTATGTAAGAATAAACATACAAATGTAAGTGATACATACAGTCTGAAAATACATTTGAAATAAAAGCCACCATGAGGCATGAGGATTGGCTATCCCAGGCAGTTAGAGTGAGAATGCAAACTAAGAGTAACATTTCCACGACCCATGTCAGGAAGGGCATTTGCAAGCTGAGCTGGACAGGAGGTATTTTTAAAATCTGACTTAAAGAGATGGCAAGTGCCTAGTGAGTGAAACATGGCAAGTAAGCCATTCCAGTGCCTACAGGCAGCGATGGAGAAGGCTCTATTACCCATCCCAGTTGCAGTCCAGGAGTAGTCAAGGAGACATTGAGAGGAGGAGCTCAATTAGCATGTGCCAGACTAAATACTAAGCAGTGTAGTTAGAGGGGCACTAACCCAGTCACATAGGGACTTCTCAATAAGGGTACCCATGAGGTAGTTACAGTGGGCCTGAGGAGACATCCAACCAAACTAAGTAAAGGTGGCAGTGTGGGTGTAGAAGGG
Source organism: Neoceratodus forsteri (assembly GCA_016271365.2). Taxonomy (NCBI): domain Eukaryota; kingdom Metazoa; phylum Chordata; order Ceratodontiformes; family Ceratodontidae; genus Neoceratodus; species Neoceratodus forsteri. Next base: position 2,272,936 of record CM057453.1, read on the forward strand.
AGAGAGTGTGACAAACCTGCAGATGCTGTAAAAGGTGGTATTGAGTCATGTGAGTTAATGATTCATGGTCTGGAGGAAGGTAGGAGAGCAGTAATCTAGGAGGTGCAGAACTGTGCCTTGAGCAATGACCAGTCACACCTCAGGATCATAAGGTGCTTTAGGTGATAGCAGACATCCAGTTTCTGGTTCACACATTTGATTACACACCCAATGTGATCCACAAAGGTGAGGGAGGGATCAAGGGTGACTCCCAGTTATTTGAAAGAAGTAACTTGTTCATCGTAGGACTTTTCTAGGGCCAGAATGCTCAGGGAGTTATTTTGCCCTTCGGTGCATTTGGTGATTAGTTTGGACTCAAAGAGCATTGCCTTCAATTTTTTGGCATTAACAAGTAATCTGTTAGATGCAAACCACTTCTGAACAATTACAAACCCAACTCTCCTTGCCGGCCTGCGTGGGTCGTCATGGGGACCCTGCCATCCCGCAGCGTGGGGCCAGTAACCCCAGGCCAGGCACCCAGACGTTGCGTGATTATATTGCAGTGTCAGTGGCTCAGTAGATAGCACACTCACCTCTGAGGCCGGGAGATCAGAGAGTTGTGGGTTCAGTTCCCACAGCTGGCACTTGGGTTAATATCCCAGTACTGACACTGTAGTGCAGCATGAGAGGGGTGCTGCAGTTCTGAGGTGTCATCTTTCGGATGAGACGTTAAACCGAGGTCCCATCTGCCTAGATTGGTGGTAGTTCAGGTGGATGTTAAAGATCCCATGGCACTTATTGAAAAGAGTAGGGGAATTTTTATTAAGACTGAAAAGCAAACTAAATACACAAGGTGTTACAGCACACCAAATCTTAATACAAAATTAAACAAGTAATATTAAAGGTAATACAGCATCCAAATGAACAAAAACAAATATCAAAATTTTTAAAGTCCAAAAAAAAGGAAGAAGAAAATATCAAAGCTAAACAAAACTCCCCTAAAACAAAAATATGAGAACATTATATTTACAAAAGTATTACTACATACTAAATTATAATACAAATAATAAACAGAAATATGTATTTCATCACACATGCAATGGAAAAAATGAAAAACTCTGTCATTAGATTCCTAAAACCCAAGTAGTAAATGCTGAAAGTCCTCCCCCCCTTACTTAAAGAAGCCAGGGATTCTATGAGAGAACCAAAATACCAAAAATTGTATGACAACATACAAAATAAAAAAACAAAGAAAAATAAGTGTACAGCATACTTTTTGTCCCTTGTAAACCTAAAGGGAGAAAAAAAATTGTGAAAATAAGATGAAAAACATAAACACAACATTATCCCATACATAGTAAGCTGAAATAACCCCCCCGCACATGCATACCACTATATGGCAGTATGTTTTCCCAACTCAAAGCACCTCATATAAAATTAACTAGTATCCACAACATACACTTCTATAATATATGGATTCTTCATATTAATATATATATATATATATATATATATATATATTTTTTTTTAATTAAACCATACTCAAAATCAAGAATACTCCTCACCAGAAAATAATTCATTTCTACCAGAAACTGCCACTTCTCATTAATTAAGACCAGAAGAAAATACAGTAACAGTGAAATTACAAAGAAAAACAATCAGTACCACATATTACTAGTCATAAGCAAAAGTGGAATTATGCAATGACTGAAATGTATCTCAAAATATACCCTACCAACTCATAACCAATCTATACTGTACCACCATGACTGGAAGATTTCATATGGCACTGACTTCCTTTCAGTATTTCTATGACTAAGAATTGTAGTAGTAATCATATGAAATAATTGTTCCTCTGTATATTCTAATTGTTGCAGTGTCAGCCTACACCGCACATGCCATATACAGAATTTAAAACACACCAAAAATAACCAAAGTGTAACCCTATCATGTTTAGTCCATTTGAATGGAAGAATACCCAAGTATAAAATCTCAGGGGGTTAAATCACAAAAGGGTGATGTAGGCCATTTATCCCGTAAAAAATTCCAAAACCGTTTTACAGAAGGACACAGAAAGAACAAATGGTCCATGGATTCCACCACCTCAACACAAGTCTCCCTAGGGCAGTAACGATGTTCTACACTTTTATATTTTAGGTTTCCTTTGACAATGAGTTTCCCATGTAGGGAAAGCCACATAACATCCCACATATAAACCGGTATACGGGTAGATGTCAACATTTTCCCAATCAATATTGTATCTGAAATAGGTTTAAAGTCAAAACAGGATGTATCATGAAAAAAAGTAGATAGAAGATGTGCATATAGTGTTTTCCGGTCATGTTGTGAAAAGTGTTCTGGTACTAAACATCAAAGTTTTATTTTCCCAAAACATACCCTTAAAGTTTCTGGAATATTATACAAAGAACACTGTTTTGGGATGCATGAATGAGGAAACCAGAAGGGGAGTATCCCTGCCCAACGAATCCAAAACCCATGGGTTCCAAATACCCTCAGATTTCAATAATAATGGTCTCAAGTTTACATTAGCAAAAATGGTAAAAAAGAAAACAATGGGATTAATCATTTTAATTCCCCCATATTTTTCTCTCTAAACAGTAAACACCGTTTAATGGGATTCAGTCTACTACCCCAAATGCCTGAAAAAAAACAACCATACATCCGGGTCTCCAGCTTAGGGGGTAGACTAAAAACTGCAGCTAAATACAAAAAAATTGGGAGTAAGAAGGTCTTAATCATATATACCCTTTTTTATTTGGACAATCTCCACTTATTCCACAGTAAAATTTTCCCATAGGCAATGTCCAATTTGGAGGACCAATTTAAGAAGGCCTAATCCCTGGTACAATAAAGAAGTCCAAGAATTGTACAGGTCCCTGTCACAACAGGGATCCCAATTACCGTAGATTCTAAAAAACGTTCTAATCCAACGGGAAGGCATTTACTTTTCCTATAGTTAACTCTGGCTCCCGTGAATTTGGAAAATTCCCAAAGTATTTGTCCCACTAAACAGGTTGAAGGTAAATTCCCCACAAGAAAGCAGATGTCATCTGCATATGCAATACTTTTAATTTCTTCTGAGGTACTAGAAAAAGAAACCCCCTGATTAGCAATATTATCATTAACGTGACAAATTAAAGGGTCCAATGTAAAAAGATGGAGAAGGGGACTCAGGGGACAACCCTGTCTAACTCCCTTGGTAACCATGCATGCCTTCCCCATCCATCCATTACAGTATGCTAAAGCTTTAGCATTAGAATAAGAAGATTTTATCCAAAAATAAAAGTACCGAGATCCACAACTTGCCAAACAGTCCCAAAGATATTCATGGTTTACCCTGTCGAAGGCCTTTTCCTGATCTAAACTAAGAATGAAACCAGTTCATTCTCCAGTCTCCCCCTGGGACAAAATTTCTCTTAATAAAATTAACCCATCCGTTATACTCAGTCAGGAATAGTACAAGTCTGAGAAGAATGTATCAGAGTAGATGCACAAAGCAACAACCTGTTATTCAACAATTTGGTATACAATTTAAAATCAGTATTTAATAATGTGATGGGGCGCCAGTTTGAAAGGTCAGTCCTGTCCCCAGATTTATACATAAAAACCACCAACCCATTACCCATTGAATCAGGCAAATTCCCTGAAACCATCATATCCTGAAATAACTCTAGGATTTCAGGTAACAAAACTTGCAGAATCACACTGTACAATTCATATGGAATTCCATCTGTTCCAGGTGCAGAATTCTTTTTAACCATTGCAAAAGTGGTCATTATTTCAGATTGAGTAAGTGGTAACACCAGTACCCGTTGATCGGATGACAAAACTTGTGGTAAAATACATTTTTTCAACCAAACGTTATGACCATACTGGGAGGATTCCTGATGACTAAATAAAGACTACACATGCTCCTCTATGGCTGTCATAATTTCATACCTTTTGTAACAAAGACACCTCTTAGCATCCTGAATTAAAGACATCTGCTTTTGATATTGTAGTTGAGCACAGAATTGAAATGGATTCATAAAATCCTGTGAACTCTGGGTTCCAAATTTCCGTTCCTGTTCTAAAGATCTAAGTCTATTATATTGTAGATCATTCATTTTTCGCCTGGTTTCTGCTAATTCTGCAAGAATCATTTTATCTCCTTGAGAAGCTTGAAACACTAATTTCTGAAACTGTGTTTTGTAAATACAATATTGGTCCCTCTTAAATTTCCCATTTAATCTTCCTATGTGTTGAAAGTATCTTTTAATATCTAGCTTTGTATCCTCACACCATTCCTGTGAAGTACCATATAACATTTTAACCAATTTACGTGCTTCTAATAAGGAAATAAAACCATCCTTAACAGTTGGAAGAGACAACAGTTCCAAGTTCAACCTCCAATACCCAGGCTCTTGTTGCATACCATCATAATTGGAGACAGTCAGTTCTATGATGGCGTGGTCAGATGGAGCAACAGGACAGGTCCTGGTATTTTTAATCTCCAAGGCAGGAGATATAAACCAGAAATCGTTCCTAGTAGCTAGGTTACCTCTGAATAGGTCTTATCTGGCCGGCCAAAACACAAGCATCAACCAAACCAGTTTGTGAAATCAAAGCAGCCAGGCAATTGGATCACAATATAATTTTTGGGTTTGAGGACCCCTATCCTTTAAATACATCCCACAATTGAAATCTCCTGCCAAGAAAACATAACGAGATGTAAACAAATAAGGCTGTATAGTTTTAAAAAGCTCAGTTCTAGCGGTCTTTGTTTGTGGGGCATATACATTAATAAACCAACAGTGCAATTTATTTAACAAGACATCTAATAACAAAGCACGGCCCTGGGCTATGTCCACTACCCGTATGGATTGTGCCAAAGGGGAATTTAAACAAATTCCAACCCCACAACAAAGATCCTCTCCAGTAGACCAATAAGTCACTCCCCATTTCCATCCCACAGAGGCTCTATCCATCTCTTGTCTACTATGTAATCGAGTGTCTTGAAAGAATACCACATCATAAAAAAAGGAATCAAATAAAACATATACCAAAAGTTGTTTTCTATCTGACTGAATACTGTTAGTATTTAAAGAGGCCACAGTAATACTAAATAACATATCCATTGCGTATAAAAACAAAAACAAAACTCATTAAGTGTTTAACTAAAGGAGAACTAATTAATCCTGAAAACAAAATTGAAAAACATTAGGATTTCTTCCTGACCCATTTACAGGAACCCATCCTAGATTTATTTTTTGGAGGGATAGTCAAATCTTCTGTAGAACTCTCAGTGTCTGATCCTCCATCCGCTTGAGAAGAGTGAACCGAAACTGAGTCTGATTCTGTACCTACATCAGGTTCTTCAACCTGCAAGGTGGAAAAGGTGTTTTGCACTGGGAGATGTAAGACTTCTGAAACAGATGCTGCAGTTTTCTTCCGTAAACTCCTTCTTCGATTATTAACAGTGAAGGCACCTTCTGGTGGAAGGGGAGGCATAGAACCTGCATCACCAGATAACTCTAGTACTAACAGTTCTGCCTCAGATGGAGGCATGTGAGAAACCAAAACAGAAGTGGATAAGTCCTCTGAAGGGGGATTAATAGGCCTTTCAGGAGGTGCCCTCTTATGTGGGGGGGGGGCCATATTGTTTTAAAGCCGATTTTAATGCAATATTCAAATAAAAATCCTGAGTGGTATAATCCTTGTCTGCAGTATTATGGGCTGCCCAAGGACAATCCATAAAAGAATGCTGTTCCTCACAAAGACTACACTTGGGAGGATGATGACAGTCAGTCATAATATGCCCCACTTCCCCACATTGAGCACATTTCATTGTATCACAGGTTCGACTCAAATGTCTACTGGAACCGCATTTATAACAATGGCATGGCTGTCCAGGATAAAAAGAAATTCCTTGTCACGACCCTGGTAAAAACAACTTGGTAGATGTTGAAGTCCATCCTCCGTTTGTGGTAAAGTCACCTTATACCTCCACCCTCCATTCCAAAAACCTTCAGAATCTAAAATTGGTTCCGGATTCCCTTGTATTTGACAACGTTTCTCCAGCCAGTATGAAATGTCCATAATATTCACCCCTTCATTTCTGAATAAGACAGTGATCACTTTAAAAGTTTGTTTTGTTAAAGGTATAGCTTGAAAGTGGGCCCAAGCTGGGTTAATTTTAAACAGGGCATACTTCATCCAGAAACGATTCAGGATGTCAGGGGAATGAAAACTTATGTCATATGTAGATTCTCCCGGTGTATGAATCAAAGCATACACTTCCGAGGGAGAAAACCCAAGCATCTGCTTCAATAGAACTTTCCCCACATAAAAGCGGTCTGGCATCGTATCCGCTGGTCCTAAAAAATGCAGCCGAACTGCTTTCCTGCGTTTAGCTAAAGAAACAGGTTTTTGAAATAAACTAGTGAAAGTGGGAGCTGTCAGGGCTGGGGTTACTGACTCATTGTCAGGAGGCACTATAGGAATAGATCCCAGTGCTTCTTCCGACTGGGGGGAATCACTAGCCACAGTAATGTTTTCCATAGGCCTCTGCTGTGCTGGAGACTGTATAGGGGAGAAGGAAATGGAATCTGCTTGTGAAATGGGCAAGTCCATCATAACCATCTTTGCATCTGTATTAGCAGATAAAGTGTGCCCTGAAACAGGGTCTAAGGCTAACACATATGGTTTAGTAAACAGGACTGTATCAGGCCTGTGCATATTGTGTAGGAGGCCAACCACAGTTCCCCCCAGTACCCCTGTGACACTCCCCGAACCCGGAAGCGTAATATCGGGATCCGCAACCCACTGACCTGTTTCTGTTTGGATCCAACCAGCTCGTTCCAGTGCCCATTCTGGATACCATGCCGAATAATGCTGTGAGTGATTTTCCAATCCTGTGTCTTTGCCTGATGTAGTATCCTCTATTAGAGGGCCCGCTGCAAAAACTTTTGCTGTAGATGCCATAGAAGGCGATGGTGAACCTTGAATCGAACGTTTCCTTTTGTTTTCTTCAGCATGCAGTTTAGCTGCTCTGTAATCAGCCTCAGCCTGTAATAAGAGGTCCTGTTTCACACGGACCACTGCGTCTATATCTTCATTGCCCTCCACAGGTATGGGACCTGCTCCGGGACTTCCTGTAACACCTAGTGTCACCATCGTAGAGGAGTGTAGCAAAACTCCATTTTTGGTGGATCCTCCACCCATTGCTATCACAGTAAGCAGCGGGGGCTGAGGGATGATATGCTGGCCACCTTGAGAGTGCATTCCAGCTGTACCATGTTCCCCGCTGAGCCTTGCTAACTCACCAGCCACAGCATGTCCTCCTCCACTGTCCTCCTCCTCCGCCATCTTGGTCTCATCAGAAAATGGGTCCCCCCTGCTCACAGGAAGCAGGAAGTAGGGGAATTTCCCCGGTGTCCTGGTTAAATTTCCCTCATTCAGTAAAAAAATACCACCAACAGCTTAATCTGGTTCAAGATCAGTTGGCATTCATCTGTATCCCCCTCCCCTGGGTCGTGCCTGAAAATAGGCAGGATTTTTCTAGTGCACTTACCTGGTCAACAAAAGCTAAATAAATAAATAAATAAAACAAATTCCCTGGAGAGGGAGAAGGAAAAATTTGATGGGCTCTTATCACTCCTGTACAAAATGAGATTGTCCACATACTGTACATCATCATGTGGAAGTCTGTATTATCCTCAAGGAGGTGGCTGACAAAGAGAAAGACTGGGATAGGTTATATTATAGACTTTTGTGGGATTCCACTATACACCCCTATGGTGCTGGGTGTGACCCATGGTACAGACCCTATGGGATCTATCTGTCAGGTCATTCCTGAACCACTGCACAAAAAAAAGCGGCTCCAGTTCAAGTTGTGCCAGTGTAAGTTAGTAACATGTGAGTTGAATACAGCAATAATTATTAAAAGAAGTGTTGGTGCTGTGTTTTTTTGTTCTCATTCCTGAACCATGCCATGGTTTCAGTTGAGAAGCCATAGGAGCAGAGTGTAGCAAGGAGGATATCATGATCAGCGAAGTCAAAGGCCTTAGATAGATCTATGAAGATGGTATCAATGAGCTTGCCTTCATCAGAAAAAGAAAAGTAATCTATTTAATCTTCTTCCTTATCCTAAAGAAGCCTGGGACTACAGACCAGTGTTAGATCTAATGTATCTGAACAGTTTTGTCAAGTGACAAATGATGAAGATGAAGTCACCAGCATGACAGATGATGAAGGTGAAGTCACCAGCATACATAAGCAATATGATTTATCCAGGAGACTCTGTTTCATTAATTTGAGATGCAACTCTGCACACACAATTTCAGCTGAGTCACAACCTGTACCTACATTTCAACATAGACCTACCGGTGTGCAACTCTTCTCTTCTGCCTTGCCTCAGCTCTTCAACGCCTTCACAAAGGGCATGTTAGTGATACATCTCAGAGAAAATGTGCTAGATATCCTTATGCAAACCATATTTTTATAAGGTCAGAACAGAGAAAGTTGTGACCCTAGCAGTAATGGTTAACAGTACAATATCCTTGCTAATTTGGTTGGATAAGCAATGAGGAGAATAGCTTCTTGACAATCTGTCAGCAGATACTCTATACCATCTAAGAGTACACTTCAGTATGAAGGAGAGAGGTCATAAGATGTAAAGTCTCTGCAACAGTTTTGCAGTGAGCTCTGTATAGAATTTTAAGACTTCATTTAGGTGCTAGGGATAGCAGTATACACAAAAATTCCACCAATAGCTTAACCTGATTCAATATGTCAGTTTGCATCATTATCAGTCCCCCCACTCCACCCTTAGGGCAAGTCTGAAAGTAAGAATAATTGCCTAGCCCTCCTTTCCTGGTCAACAGATACAAACTAACTCACTCACTAGAAACATAGACATTGACAGCAGGTAAGGGCTGCCTGGCCCAACTAGTCTGCCCATTTTCCTACCAATTTGATAAGCTGCAGGTCCTAGTTAACCAACAGCCTACTTCTTCCTACCCCCCCTACCAGAATTGCCTTATGTCAGTCCCATGCATTCTTGAACTCTCCCTCTGTTTTTGACCCCACAACCTCCTCAGAAAGGCTGTTCCATGCATCCACCACCCTCTCTGTGAAAAAATACTTCCTTACATTGCACCTGAGCCGTCCCCCCCATCTTCAAATTGCTTCCCTTTGTTCTTGCACATCTCTTTTTCTGAAAGATGGTACCCTCTTGAATTTTATTGAATCCCTTGAGGTACTTGAAAGTTTCTATCATGTCCCCCCCTCCCTCCTTTCCTCAAGGGTATACATATTAAGCTCCTTTAGTCTCTCTTTATATGGCTTCTGTTGCAGACCATGCACCATTTTAGTTGCCCTCCTTTGGACTGCCTCCATCCTGTCTATGTCCTTGTGGAGATGGGGTCTCCAGACCTGCATGCAATACTCCAGATGGGGTCTCACCAACTGTCTGTTAAGAGGGATAACAACTTCCTGTTTTCTACTGGTGATACCTCTCCCTATACATCCCGGTATCCCCCTAGCCATCCTTACTGCTTTCCCACATTATTTGCTTATATTTAGGGCATCTGCTATGACTACCCCAGGTCCCTTTCTATTTTTGTTGTTATTAATACCTCCCTCCATTGTGTACTCTTCCCCAGGTTTTTGTTTCCCAGATGCATTACTTTGCACTTCTTTTACAATGAATCTAAGCTGCCATACGTTTGACCATTCCTCCAACCTTGCCCAGTCCCTTCTTATCCTTTCCACCCCATCTTGTGTATCAACCCTGTTGCAGATCTTTGTGTCATCTGCAAAGAGGCATACTTTTTCTTCCAGTCTCTCTGCAATGTCACTTATGAAGACATTAAAAAGGACCGTACCCAGTACTGAACCATGCGGTACCCTGCTAGTAACCCCCTTTCTTTGAAGTGGACTCCGTTTACTATTACTCTCTGTGTCCTGTTGTCCAACCAATTTTTTTACTCAGGCTACCACCCTGGGACCCACTCCTAGGCTGGCTCATTTGTTTATTAATCTTTTGTGTGGGACTGTGTCAAATGGCTTGCTAAAGTCTAGGTTGGCCATGTCCACAACCCTTCTCTGGTCTACTACTTTGGTAACCCAGTTAAAGAAATCTATGAGATTTGTCTGACGTAACCTTCCCACTGTGAATCCATGCTACCTTGGGTCCAGTGCCCCGCTAGCCTTTAGGTACTCAACAATTCTTTCTTTCAGAAGTGATTCCATCATTTTCCTTACCACTGAGGTCACACTAAAAGGTCTGTAGTTTCCTGCCTCTGGTTTGCTCCCACTTCTGTGTAGGGGAATCACATCTGCTTTCCTCCAATCCTTAGGTGCTGCACCATACTCCCATGATTTGTTAAAAAGGGTAGTCAGTGGTGTCACTAGTTCTCCCCTTAGTTCTTTTAGAATTCTGGGGTGAATCCCATCAGGCCCCATTGCTTTGTCCCCCTTCAGTTTTAGGAGTTCTTTCAGAACCCTTTCTTCTGTGAAAGGACTGGTATCGAATACCCCCCATCCAGAGTGCTTTTATTCACTGGATCATGTACCTCCCCCTCCTCTTCTTTTGTGAATACTGAGCAGAAGTATTCATTCAGTATCCCTGCTTTTTCACTGTCCCTCTCTGTCCACTCACACTCCCCTTTATTAAGCCTCACTATCCCTCCCTTGATCTTTCTTCGCACCCTGATGTACCTATAAAAGGTATTATCCCCCTTCTTAACTGAGTTGGCTATCTTTTCTTCAGTTTAGGCCTTTGCTGTTCTGACTACATTCCCAGCTTCCTTCTGCTTTAACTGGTACAGTTCTCTGTCCTGCTCCTTCTGTGTTTCCTTACACTTACTGAATGCTATATTTTTCTCCCTAACCTTCCCTGCCACCTCTTTTGAGAACCATAGTGTTTTTTCTTTCATTTTGATTTATTTGCTTCACACAAGGGCTTGTTGCCTCTATGATGGCAGGTTTGATGTTTCACCATTGTTCCTCCACCCCTGCTTCTAGCCTGTTTGCTAGTGCTTTTCTGAGGCACTCTCCCATTTTGACAAAGTCTGCCCTCCTAAAATCCAGTACCCTCACTTTTGTATGGCTTGACTCTGCGGCTGTGTTTATCATGAACCACACTGTTTGGTGGTCACTTGTTCCCAGAGGCTACCCACTTCTAGATCTGAGATCCTCTCTCCATCCCCATTTGAGAATACCAGATCTAAGATTGCTCCCTCCCAAGTGAGAACATTAGCTCTGATGCATGCCCCCTGTAGGGCATTGAGAATGACCCTGCTCTTGGATGTGGCTGCAGCAAAGGTGCTCCAGATAACATCTGGCATACTCAGGTCCCCCATCAGCAATATCTACCCTTTTCTGCCATCCTAAGGATGTCTTCTATCATTTCCTTGTCCATTTCCTCCTCCTGACATGGGGGTCTGTATACAACCCCCATGAGGATTGTGGTGCCATTTCTTGTCTCCAGGGTGACCCACAGTGCCTCCTATCCTCCCAGTTTATCCATTAGTTACGTTGCTTTGATCCTTCTCTTACATAGAGAGCTATTCCTCCTCCTCTTTTACCCTCCCTGTCCCTCCTGTAGATTGTGTACCCTGGTATGTTGACATCACAGTCATGGTTCTCTGTGTACCATGTTTCTATGACTGCCATGATATCCAGGCATCCCTCTTCCATCAAGGCCACCAGTTCTGGGAGCTTATTACTTAGACTATGGCACTGGTACTCATTACCCTCCATTTTTTGATGGCCTTGCCCCTTTTTGTACCATCTCTGTCCTTACTGCCTTTGCCTTTTTCTCCATTTACTCCTGCCTTTCTCCCTATCAACTTCTCTATCTTGGTGTTTACCTCACTAACTACCCAGATTTTTTTTTGTGGGGGTAGGATTTCCCTGCTCCTTTTCAGTGCCTCCCCTCTTTGGCTAGTTTAAATGCTTGCCAATGAAGTATTTAAGCCTATCATCTAGGATCCTGGTTCCACTCCTGGACAGATGCAGACCATCATGGCAGTATAGGCCTGCATCCCTCCACGTGAACTCCCAATCCCCAGTGAAGCCAAAACCCTGAGCTCTGCACCAGTTTTTCAACAATTGATTGAATCCCATGGTGCAGAACACCCTAACTTCACCCATGCCATAGACAGACAGCACGTCTGAGAAGGTTACCATGTATGCTGCTTGTCTAAGGCCCCTCCCCAACTCCACAAACTCCTTCTGCACTGCTTTGATCTCTTTCCCAGTCAGGTCATTTGTCCCTAAGTGGACAACATCCAGCTTCCTCCCCCTGCAGCTGCTCCCGTGATCCTCAGGATTCGCTCTCTGTTCCTCCAAACCATGGTGCCAGACAGGTATCTTACCTCCCTCTCCACTCCTCCAGTTCTGCCCTCCTAACAATGGAGCACCCCACCAGGAGTAACTAACTAACCAACTAACCGACTACCTACCTACCCTACTAACCTAACTAATAAATAAGTGATCCTGCATAGAAGTGATTTCCTGGGGCACATACCTATTGAACCATCATCCTCTCCCATTCTTCATGTTACTCTATAGTGTGACACTGTTTTAAATTAAGGCTTGGACACTTTTAATTAATGAGAGGGATCACCATAGTGATGAATTGGGTTAGACACTAGTTAAAGAATAGGAAACAGAGATTAGTGAGTAATGGCCTGTACTCTAAAGATAGGAGTATGTTAAGTGGGGTACCACAAGGCTTGATACTGGGGCCAGTCCTCTTCAATATTTTTATAGAGGTCATTGCAGAAGAGCTGGAATGGAAGGTATGTCTTTTTACAGATGGTTCCAAAAATGTGCAATAGGGTAGACATTCAGGAGGGGGTGGAAAACCATGGGAAGGGATCTTGGGAAACTCAAGGAATGGTCGAAAACATGGCACTTGGGGTTTAATGCCAACAAGTGCAAAATAATGCTCCTAAGACGTAGATTCCCTGGCTCTAAGTATAGGAAGTGAGAGAGTAGTAACAGTCACTAGGCAGGAACGATTATCATATCTGAGGACCTCAAAGTGTAAGGCAGTGTGACAAAGCATTGGGATAAGGCAAGTGGAATGCTAAGTTGCACAGGGTCTGGTATCTCCAGCAGGAGGAGGGAGCTGCTGTTGCCATTATATTGATCACTGGTGTAGCTACAACTAGAGTACTGTGTTGCATTTTGGAGACTGCATCTCAGAAAGGGCAAAGGCAGAACAGAGGTAGTCCAGAGGAGGTCAGTTAAATGATGCGTGGTTTGCATGAGAAACCCTAACAGATGAGATTGTGGGATCTCAATATGTACACCCTGAAAGAAAGGAGAGACAGAAGGAGTATGACAGAGACCTGCAAGTACCTTCAAGGGATGAATAAAGTACAGATAGACAGTCTCTTTCAAATGAGAAACAGGACCAGGGCACATGCAATAAAGCTGGAAGGGGGAAAATTCAAAAATAATGGAAGGAAATATTTATTCACTGAAAGACAGTGGATGCCTGGAATAAACTGCAGCAGACATGGTGGAGGCTAGGACTATGGGGGGCTTCAAGCATGAATGGGATAGCCATGGTGTATATTAAATAGGATGCAGGAAGGTGGTAGGTTTGACAGAGACCACATAATCTCTGCGGAGCCAGAATAGGTAAGGAATATCTGGGCAGACTAAGTGGACTAAGTAGTCCTTTTCTGCAAACAAATTCTGTTTCTGTTTCTATGCCTCTGAATCTTCCACCTGCTATGTGTAAATGTATAGATGTGTGTAACAAGGATTGGGGAACCTACCTAAATGGAAAAAAAAAAAAAACAGTACAAGGCTGATGGTCCACTATAAGTCTACATTAGCATCCTTGAACTCATGGTGATACTACTCTCTGGGCAGCATTTTTCCCCATTCCATTTCTATTCCTTCAAGTAAATCTACTATATTGGTCAAGCTGCCTTTTCATATCCCTTTCCTAAACTTTGGTCTACCCTTCCCCTGTCAATCTGTACTGCCTCTTCTGCTTTGTCCCTTAAGTCTCTTCTTCATGACTTTTCTGCTACCACTTGCAACCGTCCATGACCCCTTACCTTATATGACTCCTTCACCCCTATTCATAATGCCTTGGCCTATTATCCCCCACCCCATTGTGCTTCTTGGAATAATTTCCTATTGCCTATTCAAACTCTGCCTTTTTTTCTAGTGCATGTACTTTCTGGTACTGTTTTCCTTGTAATGTTTATGAATATACTCTGTTGAACTGACACTGTAGTGCAGCATGAGAGGGGTGCTGCACTTCTGAGGTGCCGTCTTTCGGATGAGACATTAAACTGAGGTTCCATCTGCCTGGATTAGTGGTAGTTCAGGTGGATGTTAAAGATCCCATGGCATTTATTGAAAAAGAGCAGGGGAATTTCCCCGACGTCCTGGCCAAATTTCTCTCATTCACTAAAAATACCACCAACAGCTTAATCTGGTTTAATGGTCAGTTGGCATTCATCTGTATCCCCCTTCCCCGTGTCGTGCCTGAAAATAGGCAGGATTTGTCTAGTGCACTTACCCGGTCAACAAAAACTAAATAAATAAATAAAAATATGTTCTGTTTGATGTACTGTTTTGCTTGTATAATGGCTATGTACTATATTGCTTGTATAATGACTATTATTTTTAAAATGTTGGTAATTACTATAAATTTAGTTTTTATGTTGGCTTGCATGCATGCGTAAGCAACATCTTGTAGTAGTAGCACATTTCAGAAATGTGTCAGTGTTGTGGTGAATACAGGGATGCTTTAATGGGTGCGTCCCTCAGCCGCAAACCAGTGAGCTTGCTGCCAGTGACAGCAGTTTCAGAGACAGCCATGAAATTGAAATGAATCTGCTGTTGCAATCAGAGACAAGTTCATCATTGCAGGTGCAGATGACATGCCTCCATTATGTGCCTTTCCTGGTGAAACATTTCAATAAATATGGTAGCTTCTGCCATCCGCCACACAATCCCCAGAAAGTCAACACTGGGGTGCCCAATCCCGATGTTGGCATGCCCTCCCTCCATTATGTGGCACACTGTAACATGGCAGCTCCTGCTGCCCACCACACACTCCTAGAAAGCCGACATCAGGGTGCCCAGTCCTCATGTTGGCATCCCACCTCTTAGTGTATCTTTCCTGGTTAAACAGTTTTCCCTTTCCTTTCCAACACTGGGGATGCTCACTCCCCGTGTCAGATGCATGACCCCCATCTATGTGCCTTGCTGACATTGGTGTGCCCAATCCCCATGTCAGCATCCCCTCCTCCCAGAATTGTGGCACACTGGGAGCAAACCCCAGTGTGCCTATTTTTTTTTTGGTGTAACATTTAAATGAAGAAAACCTTCTCTCGTGGTCTTTTTTTTCCCCCCTGTAAACAAGAAAATGGTCCATCAATGTATCCCTCATCCCCTTTCCCCATCCCCACCCTTCCTCTGCACACCCACCTCCTAGCACCCCGCTTACCCGTACTTACCCTCTGGAGGTCGGGAGCCATGATCTTTTCTGAACTTGGACATGTCTGCACTCTTCAATTAGCAGTGTCAGTGGCTCAGTAGGTAGCACACTCGCCTCTGAGGCTGGGAGATCAGAGGGCTGTGGGTTCAGTTCCCACATCTGGCACTTGGGTTAATATCCCAGTACTGACACTGTAGTGCAGCATGAGAGGGGTGCTGCACTTCTGAGGTGCCATCTTTCAGGTGAGACGTTAAACTGAGGTCCCATCTGCCTGGATTGGTGGTAGTTCAGGTGGAGGTTAAAGATCCCATGGCACTTATTGAAAAGAGTAGGGGAAAGTTTTATTGAAACAAAAGAAATCATACAGTACCAAAACAAAAGCAATTTGCAAAAACTCATCTGGACTCAAAACAGAAGTGAACAACAAAAAAACAGAACAGAACTACACATATCAAGAGACAATCCATCAGGTCACTGCAAAATCAGAGTCTGTGATCCAAGGAAGAGCTTTCCAAAGTTCAAGCAATGTCTCCTTGGAAAATAATGTACGTTCAGGTACATAAATGTTTGTTAGGTCTGTTACGATTTTCTTCTCAAGCTCTGAATAAGAACAGTTTTTTTGCTGTAGAGTAAACAGACATCGAGCCATCCAAATATTCCATTTAATTACTACAAAAACTAGATTTAACGTGTCCAGAGTCCAAAGGGACCACTGGGGAGAAAAAACACCATACATAATATTCTGGTAAGAAACCATTTCAAATAATGGAGTGGCCCAGACTCTTGCCAAAAAAAAACACCAGTGCTGAATAAAAGAACACTCAAAAAATAAGTGCAATATAGTTTCCAATTTAGAAATACACAATAGTCTAGAACATTGTCGGTCTTGAGACTGCTTGTATATATGATTATCTTTGATGTTAATTCTTTCATGACACAACAGCCAATGAAAGTCCCACATGTGAGCAGGCACCCTTTTACACTGTAACAAAACCAATAGGGAAGGAAGGTGTTAGCTAGGGCACTTTTCAAAGGGCAACTGTATTGCACAAATGGTCAGGAGCAGATTATTATATAATACTTTATGAGAATTCGTTAACAACATCTGGGTGGATATCCTCCACTGTTTCAAATGTAAAAACGTGTGTTTAATATATATCGGTATAACCAAAGTTTGTCATATCACAGTTAATGAATCACATTCCCATAAATGAAACCATAATCTGCAAGAATCATAGAACCAAGGTTCCCACCCTCTCTGAGTATTTATCAATAGAGGCCGAAGATTTGCAGTCAAAAAAACACATGAAAAAAATAACAGAGGATTAATCATGTTAACACCCCCCTCAGAAATAGGTAAGTAAGTAACATTCCGTTTTAACGGATTAAGCTGGCTTCCCCACAGAGCTTGAAAGAAGAGATCAAGAACTGCAGTTTCTAATTGTTTAGGGATTGGGAATACATAGCTTAAATAAAGAAAAGTCGGTATCAAATAAGTCTTGATTAGGAAAATGCACTTCTTCTTCCCAATCTGCCCCTTATTCCATGAGGCAACCTTAAGTTTGCCTTGTTGTAATTTAGCAGACCAATTAAAAAGATCAGAATCTACAGTCCCAAAATAAACTCCCAAAATGCGTTGAGGCCCCTCAACAAGTTGTAAAGGACCAATATGTGAAAAAGGGGCTATTTTCGATCCTAACCAAATACCAAAACTTTTGGTAAAATTTAAACTTGCACCAGAAAAATCACCAAAGGAAGAACATTCCTGGAGGGCAGTAACCACAGAGGCTGCATTAGCCACAATAATGCAGACATCGTCTGCATATGCAATTGTCGTATACGGCGAGATTAAAGTAGAACTAGAAAGGGCATGAATCTGAGGATGAGTATTCAGACAGCGAAGCAAAACATCTAAAAAAAATACATATAACAGAGGGCTCAAAGGACACCTTGGTGAACCCCCTTTTATGGGGAGTCATAGGTCCAACCAACCATTCACAACAGGCACAACAGTGGCAGTCCTATAAAAGTCTTAATCCAGCGAATCATTTCACCAGGCACATGCATAAAATGTAGTGCCTTCCATAAAAAATCATGGTTAACTGAATCAAAAGCCGCCTTCTGATCTACCGATACAATAAAACCCGAAACAGAGTCTGCGTAGCCATGAGAAAATAATTCTTGAAGGAGAATCAAATGGTCAGAGATTCTCCTGTTTGGTACAGAGCAGGACTGAGCAGGGTGCAAAACCACTTCAGCTATCCTCATAAGGCATTGTACACTGATTTTCATTAATAAAGTCAGTGTTTAGCATACATAAGGGGCGCCAATTCTCAAGAGAATGTATATCTCCTATCTGTTTATAGATATAAATCAAAGTACCCTTGGTAAAATCTAAAGGGATAAACTCACCAGCTAACAGGGAGGTAAATACTGAAGTTAATTCAGGGATCAGGTGGTCACCCAGTACCTTATATAAGGCAGCGGGGAGTCCATCCGGACCAGGAGTCCTCCGTAAGAGTAAGGAAGAAATAACCGACTTCAATTCTAACTCAGTAACAGGTATACAGGCTGAGTCAGAACATGGCTGTGAAGGGACAGGGATGTCAAGGTCCCTATACAACACCGCAGGATCAACATCTGCAGCTGGAAAGGAAAAAAAGAGGGCAGTCATGTAACATGTCACTATCCAAACAGATGTCCGACTGAGAGGCACATAAGGTGCCATCAGAATCAACAAGACACAACATATTCTTTTGTGTAATTTGTTGAGAATTGACTCAAAGGGGCAAACAACAGCCCTCGTGCCTACCACATTAAATTTGTGTTGATGATAAAGTTGCTGTGATTATCTAGATTGGAATTTCAACATATCATTCTGAATTAAGTGCAATTGTTGAGAAAGATCTTGTCCTGTAGTATAAGCTATTGTCAACAAGGACTGAAAATGTACCCTTTCCTGTAAATATTCCAAATATTCTCTTCAACATTTTTGATGACTATATCTTTTCAAAAAGAGCACCAAATCATGTTTAGTGTCTGTCCACCATGCAATAGGGTCTGCATAACAAATAAAAACAGATTTCCGGGCCTGAATAAAGGATAAAGAGGACTGCATGAAAGTCAGAATTTGCAACAGAGATACATTGAATTTCCAGAGTCCTAGTCCTTTGTGAACAGTGACATCAGAACCAAGGCCTACGGAAAGCAGTTTATGATCAGAAAATTCCACAGCTTGTACAGTAGCAGAGGTAATTGGGAGTGTGCGGGGCAAAAACACAAAACCAATTCTGGTAGCCAGCTTACCCTTTTGAAATGTAGGAGTATGTTGTTTAGTAAAAGAGTAATAGGCATCCATGAAATGAGCAGTACGAACCAACTACCCTAATTTGTGGGAGTCACAAAACAATTTCTGGGTAGTAGCAAAAGAGCATTTGTCAAGGAGACTTAAGCCACAGTTAAAGTCACCAGAAAATATCAACTGAAAGAAGGTATGCAAATAAGAGCGGAGTAAAGAAAATAAAGCTATATGTGCAGATTTAATTTGGGGAGCATAAATATTAATAACCCGATAAGGGCAGGGCCCAATTAAAAAATCTAAGACTAACACTCTGCCAGGGGCTACGTCAATCAATTTTAGCAAACGCAAATCTGGGATATTGAATAAGATACTAAGTCCGAACAGGAGTCAGGCCAATGGACCAAAAAGAAGGACCTGAAGCCAGTCCTGTTGTGCCTGTCAAATCTCGTGGGTGGTATGGAGTTGAGTATCCTGCAACAGAAAGATCCCCATAGGTAAAAGCCGTAAACAGGAAAAAATCAATCTTCTTTTTGCCAGACGCTTAATACTATTCACATTAATAGTATGACAAACAAAGTGAGACATAACACAAGGAGAACAGAGACACTTTATGATTTCCTTTTCCCTATCACCTTTTTCTCTTTTAGCTTAACCCTGGCCTTCCGCTTCTGAGAAAGACCAGTACCCAGCTGAATCTCAGAATCAGTAATACCATCCGGGAGTGAAGATGCAACAGAGGAAGAGTCAGACTCGCCTCCAGCATCATCAGAAACAGTTTGGAGTAGCTCAAAGGCATTAGACAAAACCACAGGAGGGGGTTCCAAAAGTAAAGGAGGCGATGGTAATGCCCGGGGGTAATTTCTCATAGACCTCTGATGCATAACACTAGTGGGTACTCGGGGGGGGTGGCATAGACAAGCTGGACAGATTGGACAGGGTCAGGGGTAGGAGGGGTCATCTCAGTAAGCGGTGCCACACAAGAGGTCACCGAGGGTACCACAACCTGATCTACAACAGGCTCAAGGACCTGCAATAGAGGTCGAGTGACTACTGAAGTCGGCTGTACTAAGGTGATCCTAAGACGAGCCTTCTGGGCTTGCGTGATTACAAAACGTTGATCAGCACCATCATCATGTGTGGCCTGATTATGAGCAGCCCACGGACAATTTTGAAACATGTACTCAGCTCATCACAAAGATTACATTTACACTCATTTAGACAGTGAATCCATGACCCAATTCTCCACAGGTATTACATTTCAGCTTATCACAGACATTACTAAGGTGAGAGGGGTCTCCACACTGGTAACAAGCTTTCGGTTGTCCAGGGTAAAACAAGACCCCCATCACGATCTATAAAAAAAAGAATTAGGTAGGTGCACTGGACCAGAATCATTAGAGTGTAACAAAACCTTAACCTTCCAGCCTCCAGTCCAAATATTCTCCATGTCCAATATTGCCTCAGGCTGACCCTGAACAGTACAATGTTGTTTTAGCCAATAGACAACGTCAGTGACATCAACACCTTCGTTCCAAAACAGGATGGTAATATTCTTAAAGGCTGGTTTGGAAAGAAGAATGGCCTTAAATGGGGTCCACAGGACAGTATTTCTTAAGGCATGATTTCGTGACCAAAAACGCTCCAAGCCACAAGGCGTTTGGAAGCTGACATCAAATGTAGTTTCGCCAGAAATATGAATCAGTGCATATATTTCGTGAGAAAAGAATTTCAGAGAGTCCTTGAGTAGTGTCCGAGCTACATACACTTGGTCCGGTGGCTCAGGTAAACCGCCCATATAAGCCAATCGTACCGCATTATGCCACTTTGCAGCCAGAATTGGAAATTTAAACAATGAGAAAAAAGAACGATTTGGCTCTATTTTCTTTGAGGGGGGCTCCACTACTGCAGGAGCTGTATTTTCTGTAATGGTAGTGGGAGAAGCAGCACAAATAAGAGAAGCCTGCAAAGGTTCAAAGACTGGGTGCTGGGTAAGTTCCAATTCCTTGGGGAGACACAAGGGGTCAGGCATAGGCAGACTTCTGTTTGGTGAATGCTGCAGCTCAGGAAAATCATTGAGACAGGGGGACCGAATAGGGGACGGACCAGAAACCCACTTCCCCTCTGTAGGTTCCTGCACCCAGCCAGCTCCTTGCAATGCCATTTCTACAGACCAGGTAGGTGTTGTTGCAGGATTGGTATCAAGAGATAGCAATTGAGAGGGAGAGTGTGTCACAATTGGCAAACTAGGCACTGTATGCAATGATGTCGTTGTAGTCTGCGTGGGCAGCTGAGAAGCGGGCGGGAGTATTCCAGCTGAGAACTCGCCAGGATGGGCTGCACAGGGATGCACCTCAGCTGCTTGAAAAGGCAATGTAGGCTGTTGCAAAGTATTATTGTGGGCTGCAGGAGACATACATCCTGCCAATCTGACTTCACGAATCCGTTGCAGCTCTCTGTTCAAATTCTTCTTCGTAATCTCAAATCGACGTTCTGCATCACCTAAACGGTCCTGAAGCTCCTTTTCAGCCAAACAGACAGAGTCAAAAGTGGAAAAATCCCTCATTGGGACAGCAAGGGGTAAAGACATTTGAGAGTCCATGTCAGGGTGACCCAGCAGAGGTTCTAAAGTTGTAACCTGTAGTGTAGATTCATTTTCTGCAGTAGACACAGAAACCAGCATTGCTTCAGTAGTTGTAGATGTGGTCTCTACACACACAGAGGCAGGAGTTGAGACCAGGTCTCCCACCTCCATCGCCACCTCCTCAGCAAGCAAGGGTGCATCCATCATCTTGGACAGAGGTTCCCCCTCTGAAGAGTAGGGGAATTTCCCCAGTGTCCTGGCCAAATTTTCCTCATTCACTAAAAATACCATCAACAGCTTAATCTGGTTCAAGGTCAATTGGCATTCATCTCTATACCCCTCCCTCCCGGGTCGTGCCTGAAAATAGGCAGGATTTGTCTAGTGCATTTACCCGGTCAACAAAAACTAACTAAATAAATAAATAAATTAAAAGCTGAACTGCAAACTGAAGAAATGATGGTAAACTTTATAATGGGAGGCAATGGAGGGTTTCAACTTAAGTTGACATCTCAGCCATTTTTTAGAATTTTGGCCCAAAATTTTCAACATGGGGTTCTTGGGATCCCACCTCATGAACATATCACTGTCATTTAGTTTCTTGGTCCTGAAAGGTGATTTCGTGGTTGCTGCTCAGAATCACATTTTGGGACCGATTAAAGGAAAAACAGTGCCACTGGGGTGTTAGGGTTTCTAACCATAATGCCCTACTCTATAGAGACTGACAGGCATTGGGTATGTGACTTGGGATTGTTGGCCATAATGCTTACACCATTGCAGCCCCACACTGTACCCAGTGACAGGCATCGAGGTGTGCCTTGGGGTCTTTGGCCTCTATGTTCACCCCATTCTCCTATACTACACCCATCTCAACTTATTTCCTTATGGAATGGGGTGAGTATAAGGCCCGAAGACCCCAAGGCACACCACAACATCTGTCAGTGTCTGCAGGGTAGGGTGAGGTAAAATGGCATGAGTGTTATGGCCGACAACCCAAAGAAACACCTCCAACACCTGTCAGTCTCTTCAGGGTGGGGGTGGGGTTGGTGTCAGTTCAATACTTCACTTACATTCCTAGTATGCATCTCTCTAACTCCTGCACTACCAATGCCAATGCCAGCAAGCCAACATTCGGCATTGACAAATGCTTGCCTTTTTCTTCTTGTACTATCTTCCATACCCAGCACACACACATGCATCTGTAAACAAGCAGTTATTAGCACAGTATGTCTTTCCTGGTTAAGCTTTTGAAATAAATGAATATACTGTATAAACACACACAGACACACACATGCACGCACACACATGCACACACACACACACACACACACACACACACACCAGTGGTGCTCAAGAATACAAGCTGCCATGGCACACATGCCAAGCAATAACTCTTAGCAACCCCAGTTAACTATGATTAATTCTAGCAATCAAACTGCAATTTAACAAAATGATTTCTGGTATTATAACAAGTTAATATCAAGGGTGTTGTGATACCAGTATCAGGATACCTTCTGTTATAACAGAACCTACGGTATCACTGAGCACCACTTTACCAGTTAGTTGTCTCTATGTCTGCATTCTCCCTGTATTAATTAGATTATAATGTCACTTTTTGGCCAGGTCATCTCTGTAATAGTGATTTTACTTGAACAAGTAAAGGTTATTAATTAATTTGACCTTTGTAATAATGATTTCACCTACTTGTATATAAATGAAGGTTTTTAATTAATTTGGGAAATACTGAACTAGACATGGTGGCAACAGAGACCAAAAAAAATATTGAAATAAGACAAGCTAGATCTTTTAGCAATTACATAAATTTGCTAGACTATTTTTAATCTAGTCTAAGGTTTGGGAATTGTTATAGTACTGCATCAGTCATTTTCTAATTCATCTTAGTAAAAAATACCTTTATTTATTGTGAATAATAACTTGTTTTTGTATTGTGAATGTTCCTTAAAAATCCATCTTTCAAATGAATTAATTGTGTTTGCTTTATGATAAGCTCTAGGTCTTTTTGCAATCATATGAAGTAATTGTGTGTTTAACCAGGACATATTATTCCTTTCCTATGTTATTTTATAATCAGTGCATAGCTATTAAACAAGTTGGTAAAATATTTAATTCTTTCACTGTAATATCAACAACAGGAATTAACTCGCCATGAGACCCATTAAAAATGATCTAGTTTTAGCTTCAGAGTGGTCCCTGCACTTCCTGCAATGAAGTTTCCTCTGCCCAAACCTTACAGTATATCATGACATTACATGACCTCCTGCCTGAGGGACACTGCCAGTCTTCCTGGGTCAAAAAGTAATTGATGATGAAAATGAGGATTTGAATCGAACAATGAATGTATTGTTTTGTGTGTGTGTTAATAGAAACATTGAAACATAGAATTTGACATCAGATAAGGACTGCTTGGCCCATCTAGTCTGCACATTTCTCCCTCCCCACACTATTACCAGAGACCGTGCCTGAGTTACAGCTCTTTGTCCCTCCACCTTTCCTTTCCACTATGATTACCTTGTGCCTACCTCATGCATTCTTGAACTCTGCCACTGTTTTCTCCACCACCACCTCCACTGGAAGGCTCTTACAGGAATCCACCACTCTATGTGTGAAAATGTACTTCTTCACATCTTTCCTGAATCTACCCCCCATCTTCACAGAATGTCCCCTTGTTCTTGAGCATTTTGTTCTGAGAAATACTTCCCTCCTGCACCTTATTAGCCCCCATGAGGTATTTAGAGGTCTCTATCATATGATATCCCCCCCTCCCTCCTCTGTTCCAGGGTGTACATGTTGAGGTCCTTTAGCCTCTCTTCATGGAGCTTTTGGTTGAAATCCCGCACATTTTAGTTGCCCTTCTCTGGACTACTTCCACTCTATGGCCTTCTGGAGATGTGGTCTCCAGAACTGGACAGAGTACTCTAGGTGGGGTCTTACCAGCGATCTATACAGAGGCAACATCACCTCCCTCCTTCTGTTAGTGATACCCCTCCCTATGCACCCCAGCATCCCACCAGCCCTCCCAACTGCCTTGTCATGCTGCCTGACCACCTTTAGGTTATCCAATATGATTACCCCTAGGCTCTGTCCTGCTTGGTGGTCATCCGTACCACTCCATCCATTTTGTACTTCACCCCTGGGTTTCTGTACTCCAAGTGCATTATTTTGCCCTTTTTTCATTGAAACCCAGCTGTCATACCTTTGACCACTCTTCTAGTTCTATCAGGTCTCTGCTCATTCTTTCCACCCCCCCCAGGAGTGCCCACCCTATTGCAGATTTTGATGTCATCCACAAAGAGGTAGATTTTCCCCTCCAGCTCCTCTGTAGTTCACTTATAAAGACATTAAAGTGGACCAGGCCAGCACTGATCCTGGAGGAACCCTGCTGGTCAACCTTCATTCCTCAGCATGAACTCCATTTACCACCCTCCTCTGTCCCCTATCTCCTATCTCCTAACCAATTTCTTATACTGTACATTGTTCTTATTTATCAATACCACCACTGGGGCCACTCTTACAGTAAGAGTGGTCTCACATGCATTCTTATGGAACACTCTTAAAACCATAAGAGTGGTCTCACATGCATTCTTATGGAACACTCTTACAACCATAAGAGTGGTCTCACATGCATTCTTATGGAACACTCTTACAACCATAAGAGTGGTCTCACATGCATTCTTATGGAACACTCTTACAACCATAAGAGTGGTCTCACATGCATTCTTATGGTATAAGAACTGCAAACTAAAAGTGAGCAGTTCTCATACTATAAGAATGTATGTAAGACCACTCTTATGGAACACTCTTGCAACCATAAGAGTGGTCTCAGTGGTGGTATTAATATATTATTAATTGAGCTCGATCAATACTATATTCATTTAAAAAAAAAAAAAACCTTACTTGAACCTGAAACCTGTTTTCAGGGCAGCTGCATGTGAGAGACTCTTCATAGAATAAGTGTCTCACATGCAGTGGAAAGGAGCGCTGTGATTGATTGATTGGGAGCATTCCCTCACTCTATAATTAACATAAAAGCAGCAGTGCATGTAAGTGGTAAATATTTTTACCAATACTCTTTTTTTGGCCTACATTTCTCTTCCTCACCTGTATCGTATGATACCCTTTTCAGTCTTCATTAGTACATATTTTCCATTTTAAATAATAAAAGGTGTGTGTCCTTTTTAATAAGGCTTTGCCTGGTTTTTATCAGTCATCTTGTTTTTGAACACCCATTGTTTATATTTACATTTCTTGTGACTAAAATGAACTGGGATTCAGCAGACACGGCTCCATGGTCTTATGGGACAATAGGTATGCATACAACAATAGCTTAGAATACTGATCAAATCCTGGAATGAGTATAATTAAAATTAGTGCTCCTGATTCTGTTTCAAATCTAAAACAAAGCATTAAAGTAGACTCAGCATGAGGGCAAAAGGGTATCACACAAGGCAGGAGATAAAGGGCAATCTATAGTGAAATAAAAAAGCATGCAGTAGGTAAAAATTGTCACCATAACATGCACTGCTGCTTTAATTGCAAGGGGAAAAATCACCAGAGAAAAATTACAGAAATCCACAATCACACTACAGTTCAGTTACGTGACTGGAGCTATAACAGTGTAAATCCCTTTAAAACTTTAAATGTTCAACAAGTCAATGTTCTACAACTTCAGTTTGGTTTGATAAGATGCAATGCCTCCAAAAGGGGAAACAAACTGTTAATGTGCAATGTATTCTTTTCTACAGTTTCCTTACAAACTGTGTCCCACGAGAGGATTCAATGTTTCAGACTGACAGGGAATTACACGTTGGATGTTGGGGACTGTGGATCACTAGGGAGTGGGGCTAGGCAAGACTGTTTCCAAGGCAGCGAAACATTTCTATTATTAAAGGCAATGCACTGGACAATGGCTCCAAAAAATATTTTTATATCAATCAGCAGCACACCACAGGCTCAGAAAGTTCTTTTCAAGAAGGCATATCACATGGTGAGGCTTTCCCAGGCAGCTGAAGAAATTAGTTTAAAAATGTTATTAGTAACATTTCTTATTTATTTATTTTTTTTATCTGGTGGGGTACACTACTAGTTTTGAACCATATCCCAGCCTGTTGTTAATGGGCTTTTTCGATCCCAGCTCATCTCAGCAGGTGAAGCAGCCCATGGGGTAGGCCAATAATCTGGCATGACAGGGCATATTTTCACTGACTGGATGAGGTAGGTAGATAGAGAGATAGACAGACAGACAGACAGACAGATAGATAGATAGATTCATTCTTTATTTATAAAGTGCCCCTTTCCAAAGACTCAGAGCGCTGTACAATAAAACAAATACAAAACATAGCAGCATAAAAACATAACAACAGCTGGGAGTCATTCATCAGATTAAAACTATCTGGTTCATAATAATGTAATATAAAATCAAGTCAAAAGTTTCCGATATTAGGTAGACAATAGATGCAGTAGTCCACTAGGTAGGTTGGCCACCAACAGTTCCAAAACATGTGCCCATCTAGCATTTTGCAGTGTATTTTTTCTGGCTGCATGATATTGGCAGCAGTCATAGCAGCACACAGGGTCGGTTAAACAATAATATATGCACATCTGCTATGTTATAGGGTTGCAGCACATAACTGGTTAGATAAAGTAACGTGAATGCTCTATAACAATAAGTGAATGTAGGCATGCATGCATACATAGACAAGTGAGTTTTGTAAGAAAAAGCAGCAGCAGTGAGCAAGGAAACAGCATTCCACTGTAAAGTGCATGATTCTAAAGCAGTAGGCTACTTTATTAGTGTTCAACAGTGACCATCAGACTAAACAATGGAGCTAGTATAGCAAATCTTTAAGTATGTGCAACAAAGGAAGGTAGACTATTCTAGAATCCCCATCCTCTTCAGATGAACCTCATAATATGGTGGTTGAAACATCAGGAACATATTCAATTAATAAATTAATCTGTAACCTTTGAGAAATAACATGTTTCATTTGGCTATGCGTTGTGAGGAGGGCATGTTTTCTTGAATGCCTATGCCTTCCCCTAGTCAGCACCTCCCTAAAGGGGCTATTCAGCATTAGGGAAAAGTAGCAGTGCGGAGGTATGATATAGGAGGACAGGTGCCTCTTTTGAGATCTGCTATTTTTCATTAGCATTTAACAACCATTATCAAATTAATTATAGTAAGAACCTGATGCAGTATATGAAGAGAGCTGAGGTCTTTCATGCCGCTGCTTCCTAAAACTGTCACATTTGGTTTCACTAACCCTGGAAGAGTAGTTATTGCTCCATTTAATATAGCATTTCAAGATCTCAGGTCCTTTTTTATTATGTGTCACCTAGTGTGACTGTTTTATGGCTCATAATTAATTCAAACGTAGTTCCCAGCAGGAATAGCAGTTGGGTTCAGTGGGTAATTACACAATCTGAAAAAAGCTAATTAATGATTTCCAATGAATCATATGAGTAAAGCATATTAGAGTTTTAGGCCAATTATGCATGGTGAGCAACTAATTAAAAGGTCCATTACGATTACTGAATTTTGTGATAGAATGACAGCTGTAAAACATTCAAGTTCACTATGTAATTTAGAGTAGAAATCTTGTTCGTCTGCTAATTTTTTTTTTTAAAAAAGCAGAATTCATATTGCTAAACAATAAAATGGGTTTTCATGACATGCAGAATGGGTGGGTTATTTACTGCTGCCTATATTTTGTAAGCGGGAAGTTCTCTGCTGTTTTATAGGACATATTATACAGTACTTGTGCAGTCTAGTAAAAATAATGAGACAACATATGGTGTGAGATTTCAAAAAGGCCTAAGTTACATTAAGTGTGGGCAGGTTCAGTGTAAGGCAGTTTCACAATCTTCCTGAAGAAGCAGGTAGCACTTAACAAGTAATGGCATGTAAAAACTGTTTAATAGAATTCTAATTTTAATTATTACAACCACTAGAGGTCCAGCATGGCAACTTTTTCCTGCTGGGGAGTACTTCACGAAGTCATAGCAAACTGCTAGTGTTTTCACTTGATCCATGACATTAGCATCTGTTCAGGTAAGGATGTGTGCATTTATCAAATTTGCAGCACATTTTATTCCCCATCCATGATTTTGATGCACATATCTACAATTATTTTCCTATGCTTACACAAGTGAAGCATGCATACGCAAGTAGGCTAGTGGACCACGTGGGCCTTGGGGTCAGCAAGTGAGGCTGCTGAAGAAGACCCAAAAAGCAAGAGTTTCTGTCTTATCATGGTACAAAAAAGTGAGCTAAGTGTACTTAGTGGAGGTACAGATTAAAGAGCTAGTAGAACCAAAAACAGATAGGAAAATGTTGCAGATTTTAAGTAGTCAGTTGTAACTTTTTGTTTCTTAAACATTTTTCCTTTTCCTTTTGTTCATTAGGATGTTTTCTATGTGATAGTATGATGCTGGATGTGTAGAATGGTACTCTGCCAGGCAGCAGATATAGGCGCAGTAGTTCTATTGCTCCCATTACATCATCAGCACTGTGGCCTCACTGACAGTGACATGACAGGTGACTGACCTGGCAGCTGCTGAGGGGCTCTTTCCGAGCAGCTGTGATGTTACAGTGAGAGAGGTCACAATTCTGATGATGTGATAGGAGGTACAGAGCTAGCTATGTCAGCTGCCAGGCAGAATGCTGTTCCACACATCGCATCTACAAACATCAGTTAAAAAAATCTTCCAATCAGCGAAAGGAAAAAGAAAGAGTACCTCTAGTACAAAAGGCGATAGCTGACTGCTTTTAAAAACAAATATTAGTTTTAGGCAGTACTCTAGCGCTTTAAGTTGGGTGAACAAAAAGTGGAGAAAAGTATATTAGTTGAAAGGGCCTCCACAGGGTGTGTCTTAGGCAAGTAATAATATCTGACATGGTGTGCAGTATTGGACTATACCAGACTTCCCCAGAGGTATAATGAGGCCTTACACTGCAGGCTGAGGGCCTTATAACTCCTGGGTGGTCTGGAATAGCCCAAAACTGCTCACCCTGTCAGGTATTATTGTGCTTAGAAAAGGGGTTATGTGTAAAATTTGTATGTAATATTTAACAAATTAAAAAATAAAATAACTAAAAGTTAAGTTAAACTTATTTACTTAGTAAAGTAGTCCCTCTCATGGTTGACTTGCCAATACAGGGCAGTACAATGTTTCACGCTTGTTTTGCTGTTCATTGACTTTCCTTTACTGCTGTGAATACTACCTCCCCTCCTTGGCTTTTTGAACCATCATCTACCACCCCCCCCCCAGCTCACTTGTGTTTAGTTTTGTTTTTCTTTGGGAGACCATGGTCTCACCTCCACCTGCCTTTTGTTTCATTTTTTTTCCTTTGGGAGACTGGAGGCTGACAGAAGCAACACAATGGGGGCAACAGAGCTTGAGTGTGCATGGGATGATTACTGCAGCATGCCTGAGAATACCGGCTGAGGTATGTGTGCTTGGTCACAGAACTAATGTTAAAGAAGTTGATTTCTCATATAAAAAATACGCGCACACACACACACACATTTCTAGTTGTTTTGCTCAAGTGGGTGTAGAGTAGCAGTGAGTTAGGGAGAAAGTGCTATCTACTAGTAACACTGAGCACGCAGCATGCTAGTGCTAGTAATGTAAAATGAAAAAGTGTTTTTTTATATAGTGTGGGAAAACTATGAGAAAACTGGAGAGTGTTGACAGCTCAGAATGGAGGGTGCTGCTATGTTGTGTGTGTGTGTGTGTATGTGTGTGTGTGTGTCTGTGTGTGTGTGTGTGTGTGTGTGTGAAGGGGGTTCTCACTCGCTGAGTGAGACACAAAAATTGTGGCTGCTTAAAATTGAATCTGTAGCTAGTACAGTGATACCAGCTGGTAATAGGGCATTTGACAGTGGGACTTGTTATTTCCTGGTCTCTGTTGGCACATAAATGCACCCCTTGCCAAGGGTCTTAGCCAATGAGAGGTCTAGGAAATCTCCCTACCCATTTTCTAAGGTATAAGAGACTCTTAGCATGAAGTTTGGGCAGGAGAACTGGAAAGCAAAGTTAAGCATTTCTGGCTGCCCAAATATCATGGGAGGAGACTCTTATACTATAGGAGACACACTAAGGAGCCCTATTAACTTGTTATAAATCACTTGAGTTCAGCTAGGGGAGGGGATCTGAACCCAGAAATTACATGCTCTTCCTACACTCCTAATTATCAGGTTAATACCTACCAGCATAAAAGTTTTGGGGTATGGAATAATATCCTGGATCTTTATCTGTTGATTGGTTGCATTAATCAAAATCTCTAGCAATGAATCATAAAAGCCATAGGGATTAATATTATAATTCTTTTTATATGGCCATCCACATGCTATTTTTATTTTGTTGGCAATATAATAGTTTATTTATAATATATGGATAGGTCATTTTAATACGTTACTAAAGTATCCAAAAAAACCTATAATAGTACTGTCAAAAAGTGATAATAGCACCACTGAAGAGTGATAATACTATCATTCAGAGCCTGCAATACTGTTGTTTGGAGCTGTTATCGGAGAAACACAACTGCACAAGCGCAGCACTGTGTCACAGTGGAGAGCTGATTTCTGAGGTTGCTAGACATACGATGTACGGATTTTTGAAGTGTGCTTTATTGTTGGCCCTTTTTCCACACTGGGGGGGCAGAACAGTTTTAAAAATGTGTTAGCTGTCTATCACTTAGCGACAGTAATGTGTAGCAGTTGTAATGTTGGTGTTATCATTTTTTTTTTGCATTTGAGGAATTTTCTGGTTGATCCTGCCTTCACTCAGCTGTGAACACAAGTAACAGGTGAGTGACTCACAAAGCTCATGATCACAGGCAGGAAGGAGAAGTTCACAGAGACTGGTTATAAGGGAACTGGAGTGGGTGAGTGTTCTGCGCAGTTCTGGGGCAGGTGTTCTCACAGGATAGCAGGAACAATTCAGACCCATGCTATTTCGAATCAGATCCATATATCACAAAAAATAACAGGTAGGACAGTGGGTATCACAAGGGAGTAATACCATCTCAAGGTTCTGGGGACATGGGAACCTCTCAATGGTATTACTCCCTTGCAATACACACTCTCCTATCTATTATTTATTTATTTTAGTGTTGTTAACTGCCTAAGCCCACTGAGAAAAGCATCTCTTTTTCAGGGGGGACCTGGGATTAGTTACATACTATATAAGACAACATTTAATTATAATTACATAGCACTGGGACAGAGATACAGCAGGGGATCCATAGGTAGAACAAATACAATTTTAGTTCATAATAATGTGGAATTTTCAGGACAATATAACAAGTTTTCATCAAATGGGCATAATTACAATGTAGAACTTTTACAAGACAATATGTAGACATGGTAGGAAGGTTGGCTTTGAGAAGGTTTTCAAATGTCCCTATAGAGGTACATTACTGAAGGGGGAACACAAAGCCATTCCACAACTGGGAGGCCTTATTAGAGAAAGACCATTGGGCAGAGAGGGACCTAGTTTTGGGAACCTCCAAAAGAGACTGCTCAAGGAGCAAAGAATTCTGGTGGGAGTTTTTATTTTCATTAGACAAGTGAGGTTAGGTAAGAATTTCATTGGGATTTTGTAAATAAGGCCAAAGATAGAGTAGTTTAGCCTATCTTCTAGGGAAGGCCACTTCAGGGATGAGAGAACAATAGAGTGGTTCTACTTACTATCCACACCAGCTGCAAATCTGCCTATTCTGTGGCGAATGTACCTAGCTTTGTTTAGTTCAGTTTCCTTTAATGAGGCTAGAATAGGAGTTCCATATAACAGCATGGGGAGGAAAAGGGGTGCTAGCTGTAGAGTGACATGCCTTATTTGTGAGACAGAACCTAAGCCAATAGAGTAGTCCACATTTTGTGGAAAGCAACCGAGTTGTGTCATCCATTTGTGGTCTTAAGGACAGCTCCTGATCAATTAGGATGCCTAGATATTTAAACTTGTTCACTACTTCAAGTTTAACTCCCCCAATGAGAATGATGCAGAGAGAGTTAGTCCTATCAGTGCCAAAATTATGGGACCTAAGAAGCATTGCTTTTTGCTTAGTGTTTAGGATAAGTTGGTTGTCCACTAGCCATTTTTCTAGAATGGCAAAGTCTAAGTTCAGATCATCCTCAA
Source organism: Neoceratodus forsteri (assembly GCA_016271365.2). Lineage (NCBI taxonomy): Eukaryota > Metazoa > Chordata > Ceratodontiformes > Ceratodontidae > Neoceratodus > Neoceratodus forsteri. The sequence goes on from CM057453.1 coordinate 2,305,435, forward strand.
TCACTTTTACGTTTGTATCAGATTTGTAGAGGACAGTCTCATTTGAATATAATAATGCTTGGGCCTGTCCACAGTTTCAGGGCAAGTCATTTGTAAAAAGGGAGAAAAGTAGAGGCCCCAATATGGAGCCTTGGGAAACTCCATCACATATCAGTTTTAGGGATGAGAGGTTACCACCCCATTTAACAGCTTGAGAATGGTCTATAAGGTAGTTTTCCATCCAGGTAGCAGATAGTTGATAAAGCCCCAGGTTCTTTAGATTCAGGATGAAAAGGTCATGGCTTAGCTGGTCAAAAGCTTTTGTCAAGTCTATAGAAATAGCTCTGGTGGCTTTTCCAGAGTCAATGGCCCAGAGAATGTTTGAGGTAAAACAGATAAGGGCTGTGTCTGTGCCATGATATTTTTGTTGGAAACCATGCTGTGCAGGGGTAAGTAGTGGGTAGGCTTCAATGTGTGACACCAGTTGATTGTGTATGAGTCTCTTTTGAATTTTTGATAGTGCACTGAGTATAGAGATAGGGCAATAGTTCTCTATAAGCTCCTTGTATCCTTCTTTATGTACTGGGACTATGTAGGCCACTTTCCACTTTTGGGGGACCTCTGCTTGGAGATGTGAGAGGTTGAAGATTTTGGTCAGTGGGTGGGCAATTACTAGAGCTGAAAGTGTAAGTAGCCTGGGTTCTAGGACAATAGTAAAAGGTTTCGGGACACCCCATGCCACCTTGTTTTCTTTGGTTTAATTAAGATACACCAGTCTATCCATAGTGATGCCCCACACCACAAAAATTTGACAATTTATTTTTAATCTGGCTAAATCTTTTATCCAATATCAGACTCTGGAAGCCTGGGATAGGAGTAAAAGATGTGGCATAATAGCCATTTTTAGGACCTCAGTCCTACACCACAGTGAGAAAGGTAAATTCTCTCAGCCTTCTCACAACTATTTTACTTTCAAGTATATTTCATTAATATTAAACTTTATTGTTTCTGATAGTTCATTGGTAAGCACAATGCCCAGATATTTCACAATGTGAACTATCATAACTGTGGCCAGAATCTCTACTGTTGGAACACTGATAGGTGTAATGGGGAGAACTATGGATTTGGACTAATTTAATTCAAAACCAGCTAATCGAGAGTAAGTAAATACTTCCTTCAAAACAGCAGGCAAGGAGTTTTGTGGGTCAGTAACCAACAACATCATGCTGTTTGTGAAAAATTAAGTTTATAACATTTATTTTCCATAGGTATCACATTTAATTTTATCATTGTGCCTAATGTGGTTTAACATAGACCCAAGATATAAAATAAAAAAATTAAAGGAGACAAAGGACACCCTTGTCTAACTCTTTTTGTTAGTAATAGAGGCTCAGGTATATAGTGATTAATTCTAAATCTGGCATAAGGGGTAGAATGATACTTTTTAATTGAAGACATTAGTATTGGTTGGAAGCCCCCAAAAGCTTATAACTTATCATGGTACATGAAAAGTGAGTTTAGTACAATGTTTAGAGTTACAGATTAAATTGGTCCAACATGAAGAGAACACTTTTAAAAGAAAGGCTAGTGGAGTGTCTTGAATCCAGCGGGTTACAAGTTCCAAGGCAGCATGGATTCATGGGGGGAGATCACATCAAATAATTCTGATCGAATTCTTTGACTGGGGGACCAGAGAATTTCATCAAGGTGGGGCTGTGGACGTGACCTGCTTAGACTTCAGGAAGGCCTTTGACACTGTGCCTTGTAGGAGGCTTATAAGGAAACTTGGTGGCTTGGGGGTGGCAATCAAGGTGACTAGGTATGGAATTGGTTTATGGACAGACAACAGAGGGTGGTGGTAAATGGCAATCACTCTAAAGAGGGGAATCTGATCAGCAGGGTACCTCAAGGCTCAGTGCTGGGACCAGTCCTCTTCAATGTTTTTATAAGTCACATTGCAGAAGAGCTTGAAGGGAAGATATGCCTCTTTGCATATGTCACCAAAATCTGCAATAGGGTAGATACTCTAGAGGGGGAAGAGGAAGGAGTTGAGATATGAGAAAACCCTGAAGAGTGGTCAAGAGTATGGCAGCTAGATTTCAATGCAAAAAAAGTGCAAAATTACAGTATGCAGTTAGGGCACAGACCTAAAGATGGTATATAGAATTGGGGAAGAGATGTTGATGGTCACTAAACAGGAAAAGGGCCTTTGGGTAATTATATCCAGTAATCTTAAGGTGGCGGGGCAGTGTGATGAGGCAGTAGGCAGTGCCAGCAGGATGATATGGTGCATAAGAAGGGGTATCACCATCAGAAGGAGAGGTGTGGTGTTACTACAATATCTATCATTGGTGAGACCTCATCTGGAGTATTGGATCCAGTTCTGGAGACCATGGACTGGATTTTCAAAGGGCCCCTAGATTGATGCAGGGTGCATCAAACAACCACCATGTGTCAGATCCAGGTGCACCAAATACTGTGCACCATATTTTACAAGAAAAGTGTTCTCTGTGGCAAAGTTCCCAAAACTGATGCAAGAGGTCCACTTCATCAAACAAATGATGCAAGAGATGAGAAGAATGACGCAAGCAGTGTAAAAAAAAAAAGAGCAAGTTTAGTAAAAAAATGACTCAAGGAATGAGAATGACACAAGTTGAGTAAAAAAAATGGTGCAAGTTGAGTCAAACAAATGACTCAAGGAGCGAGAATGACACAAGTGGAGTCAAAAAAATGGTGCAAGTTGATTCAAAAAAATGACTCAAGGAACAAGAAGAACACAAGTGAAGTCAAAAAAGTGGTGCAAATTGAGTCAAAAAAATGATGCAAAGTACGAAAATGAAGTAAGCTGAGCAAAAAAATACAACAGATGAAATGGCCAAGACTAAGCCCCTAAAACATTCTAAACTAGTCCTGCAGGGGAATACTGGCCCTTAATAGTACAATACTCAGGTCTTCCCCCTGTTATGGGCTTCTTTATATGCTCTAGTGTATGATAGACCAGCTCTGGCTGCTCTAACAGCGGCATGCATCTTAGGCACAAAGACATGACTCACATTCTTCAAAAATCCCAAATAAGGGGATAGTGCATCATTTCAGTGATGCAGACATCCCTTTAAACATGGCACAGGCATTTTTTTTCAGGGCAAGTATGGTGCAAATCAGTCTAGCGCATGCAGACCTGTTTTTGACACAAGCACCATTTGAAAATCAGAACTAACACAAGTTTTGATGCATCCTGCTCATTGCATCAGTTGTTTTTGACACAAGCACCCTGTGTCATTCTCTGATCTTTGAAAATCTGGCTGCCACATCTCAGGAAGGCTATAAACAGGGTAAATTCTGTCCAGAGGAGGGCAACGTAAATGGTGCAGGGGCTGCATTAGAAGCCCTTTGAGGAGAGACTGAGGGATCTCAATATGTACACCCTGAAGGAGAGGAGAGGGGAACATAATAGAAACCTATAAATACCTCACTAGAGTAAATAAGGTACAGGAGGAAAGTATTTTTCAGAACAGAAGGTACATGAGAACAAGGTGGCATGCAATGAATCTGGAAGGGTGAAATTTAAGAGGGATGTAAGGAAGTACTTCTTTCAATCAATAGTTCTTCCCCCTCCTGTCTGCAAGATGGCACCATCCAGCCCTGTCTCTGCTCTTCTCATGGACTTATTGGTTATCCACCACTTACTCAGAACCACAATGAGTGGGTGGTGTGCATGTTGGTCATGTTAGAACCTGCGCAGGCTGCTGGCCATGGGCAGCCCAGCATCTTTTTAGTCCAGTTTCTCCCTCTGGTCTGCAGCATTGGGATGTGTGCACCAAGCATGTCATGTCACAGCCCTGCCCCTCAAGCATTCCCGCTGTGCTGCTGCCCAGGCTCCACCAGGTGACAGTCTCTGTAGTGGACCTGGTATCCCCCTCCCCAAGGAAGGAGAGCTGCTGTCAGGAACACAATCATCCCTCACTCAGTCAGCCCATTGAGTGACCCCAGTCCATTCCTGAACTCTGGTTGCCTGCATTGGGAGAGGAAGTACAACCACTCCTGCACTGCACTGGCTCTTAAGGAAGTACTTCACTTAAAGAGTGGTAGATGCCTGGAACATCTTCTAGTGGAGGTGGTGGGAGCAAAAACAGTGGTAGGCTGCAAGCATGCATGGGATAACACAAAGGAATCTTGGTAGGAAAGTGGAGGGGGGAAGTAGCAGAGATCAGGTAGGGTCTGCAGTGACAGTATAGGCATGGAAACAATGAGCAGATGGGGTGGGACATGTGGTCCTTAACTGCTGATAGATTCTAGGAGAAAAATATATCAGTTAATAGGGCCTCTGCGAGGTGTGTTTTATGGTATAAGTGACTCTGAGCATGATGTTTGTACAAGAGAGATGCAAAGTGAAGCTGAGCAGTTCTGGCTGTCCAGATTTCATGAGATGAGTCTCTCATACCATACAACACACCCTGCAGAGGCCCTATTAACTTATTGTAAATCACTTGAGTTCAACTGGGGGAAGAGGGTCAAGTATCACAGAGGATGCTCTCCTTTGGGTGGGTGGGTAACAGTCTCTGCTGCTCAACCACCACCTGCTGGACCATGGGTGGTGGTGCAGCTGGCGCTATTGAAAATGGGAAGGGGGGACACAGATTGTTTCCTACATGCACTGCCTCACCAGCATGTTTGTGTGTGTGTGTGTGCATGTGTGTCACCTGTCCTAGACATCAGCGTCCCCAGGGACAGGGTGAACCCAGGGAAAATACTGCTGGCATGCAGAATAATGTAGTACATTCTCAGGCTCGATGTGCCAACTGCCCTTGGCTTCCTGGAAACCGAGGCATTTTGGTGGAGATGCTTTTTAAAAGGCACACAACACCGTATTCACATAAACAGCCCCCCCCCCCACAATGTGAATATGGTGTGCTGTGTGCCTTTTTAAAAAGCATGTTCTAACATTAAAAGAAGCTCTTTTTGGCTGGCCCGGTGGCGCTGAGGGTTGAGGCGCTGGGCGCCGCACCTGCGTGCTCGCCCGCGACCCGGGTTTGGGAACGAGCCTGGGCCTTCGGGGGTCAGCGGGGGTGGAGAAGGATCGAGCATCTGTTAGACTGCTCTCCTTCTCTGGGGGTCGGAGGGGGAATGCCTCGATGTCCTGCCAGCTCCTAGCGGTGGCTGGGGGCTATGGCAGGTCAAGGGCAGAACTACAGGGACGTGCTGTGGCAGACGCTGGGAGGGGGCACGTGTGGTAGCGCATGCGCTCTGGTCCCTTGGCGTCATTGCACGCCACAGATGTACGGGAGGGAAACAGAAAAAAAAATCCTTGTAGGCTACATGATGGCTGGATGGGCAGCTCCCCGCCGGCTTCTGCCTGGATGCTCCCCCTGCACTGGAAAACCCCCTCGGATCCCGTGGCAGTGGTCGCGTGCCCACCACGGAAAACAGATCGTGGTGTAGGTTGGAAAGGTAAGGGGTTGAGCTTGGGATGGGGGGTAGACTGGGGGTTGATGGTCAGGCCAGATTGGGGGGAAACCATTGGTAACACCCCCCCAGCCGCATAGGAAGACAAGAAAATATATAGCAAAAAAAAAGAAGCTTTTTTTATCATGACTGAACAAATCAGTTGTTTTCTTTCTCCCTGGGCTGAGTAGCCACTTGTAGTCACTGAAAAGTGTTGTGTGGAAACATTGTTGAAATTGGCACCGCCCTAATATCCTGAGCCACCTCGTCGTCTCTCTTTATTTTGGTGGAGAGTTTGCATTCACTCCCTGCTGACCCCATCCCAAGGAAGGTGTGGAATCCATGCAGGATGAAGGTATGGTGAGTGGCAGAGAAGGTAGAGGTGGGCCTGGAAGGTCGCTGGGGCAGATAGGGGCTACTGTGGAGCAAGGGGGGGAAAGAGAACGCAATAAATAAATAAAATACATATGCAAGTAATTAAATAAATAAATCAGATGAGTTACAGTAGCTAGAGTGATTTATAATAAGTTTTATAGTAAGTATTTTTTTAGTTAAAGGAAATGTCCTCTTCATGGCAGTGAAGTGGAATGCTCTGCTCCTAATGTTCCAGAATGAGAGACCAGTGTTTGCAGGACAATGGCTCTGTGCACGTATTGGCTGAAATCACATAAGTGATTTATAATGAGGAATAATGTACTTTAGGAGCTAATCTACTGAATGTAACTTAGGGGTACTCTATAGTTTGTATTAAACTGTTGTGACAGTGAGTTGCATTTGAACTTCTCAATGAGTTGCACAGGTGTTGCAGGAAATCAATGAAAAAACTGTTGCTTAAAAGTTCCAACTCAGTTTTGCAATGTACTGTGCCAGAATAGCAGATGCATTTCACTTGAGATGTAAAAGCATTTCCTAAAAGCTGACAAACAACATGAAGTGCCAACGCATTAGCAACTCTAAAAAAACATAAGGCAAAGTCAACCCATTGGACTTTAATGTGAACTGTACTGTAGACAAGGGGGTAAAATTTAATCTCTGGGGCAGGTAATTCTTTTTAAATTTTAAAGTCCTGACATCTTTAACACAAATCTTTGAGCAATCAGGTTAAGTGTACACAAATTAGCTGGTTATTAAACCACTAACTTAAACCAGATACAGTACCCATAGGCGGCAGAGCCAGGGGTCAGAGGGTCAGATAACCCCTCACTTTTGCAGCTGAAGGGTCAGACATTGAATTTTGGATGTGAATTTTCATGGATTATGCATCAATATGTGGATTATTCATGACTGCAAAATGTTAGGTAAATTAATCTGCCAGCTTTGTTCAAAATAAGAAGGGTACTGTCAGCAGGGGAGGAGTGTACCAAAAAGTGGGGGGTTGGAACTGCATAGAACACCTTAGCCCAGGGCACTGGGAAAATAATTGCCTTCTTTTGTACAAAGCTGGCAGGTTCAGGCAAACAGCTGCACAGTGGACCAAAGAGAACTGCTATATCACCAGTGGGCTTAGAAAATGTCCTATGTTCTCCATCTCCAGGGCAGGACTTACCAAAGCTCCATGCACATATATGCCTACAGCTGCATGATCAGGTGTGGAGCCCACCCAGTGTCCTTCTTGCCAAGGTGCTCCTACCTGCACTCTGCCAGCAGTGATCACCTAGGTGGCAGTGCTCTGGCAGAGTCATTCACCCACCCTCCCCCAAGGAGGAGAGCATTCATCCACTGGGATGCTCAGTCCTCCTCCCAGCTGGCCCTCTGTGACCTCAGCTCATTCCTAAAGCTGGGTCACAGTGTTGCAAGTGGTGGTGCTGCCACTGCATCAATGGGGAGGATTGGCTAGCAGTGGTTTCTAACTGCATAGGTTACCAGGGAGGATCAAAGTGGACTTGGAGCACTGTCAGGGATAGATGATGTACACAGTCCTGCCTACAGTTGACTAGGCACAGAGTAATAACTGATTGCTATTCTTTTTTTTTGTAGGGGGAGGTCTTGTAAACCTAATGTTGTTTTATTCTATCTTTATATGTGCCCTGTTCTTCACTGCCTGAAATCCCTCAGAAACCCCTAGGTGCCTGGCTTTGATGGACCCTGTCCCCCATGCAGTTGCCTATGTCCATGCTGACTGAGTTCTTCCCCCCAAGGGGAATAGAAAGGAGCTCCTCTCAGACTGCGTAGTCTTTGCCAAATGGCCAGCTGCGGGGGCCCTAGGACCAGTTCTGTTCGGTCCACCAGGGTCTGTCATCCTTCAGGCGGTGGGGCCATTTTTCTTCAGTTTCCTCCCAACCCCTGTGATGCAGGCACCCTAGCAAAGTCCTAGGCATGTGTGCATGTTGAGTGTGCTGCTGTGCCAGACCTTTGGCATGCATCAATCCCTCACACAGTGCCCAATTCTTCACTGCCACCTGTGGTCACCCAGGTGGTAGTATCACGGCGAAGGCGGTGAACCACCCTCCCCAGAAGAGGAGGAGGAGGAGGAGGAGATCATCCTCTGAGATGCTCAGTCTTTCTCACACCCCCACCTGGCTAGCCCCTGATGACCCTGACTCATTCCCAAGCTGGGTCATCAGCACTGCGAGTGGTGTTGCTACCACTGCACCGATAGGCCGGCCCCTGTAATCCTAATTTAGTTAAGTGCTTTGATAGGGTAACCAGAAGGATAGATTGTGAGGATGTGCTGCACCTCATACATTTGGACTTTAATAATTCCTTTGACAAGTTACCCCATGGGAGACTGTTACTCAAAACTTGTAAGCAGGGAGTGGAAAGGCACAGTGCTCATGATCGGGGGCTCTTGGTGGGGGCTACCTACATAGACCTCACCAAGGCTTTCAACATAGTTAACCATGAGCTGCTTCTACATCAGCTATTCAACACTGGCCTCTCCCATGAGTCTGCTGCTTGGTTTAGGAGTTACCTCCAAGGGAGAGTGCAAAAAGTAAAAATTAATGAAGTTTGTTCAAGCCCCCAGAGCATTACCACCGGTGTACCACAAGGCTCTATACTGGGTCCACTACTTTTTAGTCTGTTCTTAGATTCAGTCCCCCTTGCAGTAACAGACCAAGTGTTGCTGTATGTGGACGTCGCTGTACTCTAGTCATCCCACTCTGACCCCGCGGAGCTTGAGTGCCGTATGCAATCCAATGTCTCATCAGTGGAAAATTGGTTCAATGAATCTAAGCTACTCCTAAACTATAAACAAGCATTTGTCAATGCTGAACGTTCACTTGCTGGTATTTGCATTAGTGTTTGGCATTTGTGCAGGCCCCCAAGTTGTATCCATGTCCCTTCAGCATCCATATCCCAACAGAGTACCTCTCTGCAACTCCTCTTGCATCTGAGTAACATTTCATCCTCATACTTCTTAAGTGTCTGTCTTAGGAACCCTAATGCCCTGGTTGTGCTCAAGGGTATGAGTCTGTGTGGAAACTGCACAACCCGCACTTGTAACACAGTCATTCATTGGAATTATTTCACCAGATTTTCAACATAGGTATTTTGTCACCTCTGGTCATGAGCAGTATCACTATGATTTTCTTACTGTGTACCGAACCCTGATTTCCCACACAGCGACCACGCTATTCTGTGACGGAAGTGTGAAAACAGATTTCAGCCAGGATGTGAAAAATGACAGCTGTACTGTTCATAAGGAGGTGTGGGAAAATGCAGATGTTGAAAATCTGGAGTGAAATATGACAAATTCGTGAAGTTACGAGTGCGCGTGGAAACTGCGCAACGCACGCTCGTAGAACAGTCATTTTTAAGAATTATTGCACCGAATTTTCAATATAGGCATTTTGGGATGTCTGCTCATGAACAGTGTCACTGTGATTTTCTTACTCTGTACCAAACATGATTTCCCCATTTTAAGGACCTCTGCTCATGAACAGTGTCACTGTGATTGTCTTACTCTGTAGCGAACACTGATTTCCAGCAGTGACCACACTATTTTGTGCTGGAAGTGCGAAAACACATTTTGGCCAGGATGTGAACATTGACAGCTGCACTGTTCATAAGGAGATGTGGAAATATGCCTATGTTGAAAATCTGGAGTGAAAATATTACAATATTACAAATTCACGAACTTATGAGTGCGCGTGGAAACTGCGCAACGCACGCTCGTAAAACAGTCATTTTTTGGAATTTTTTCACCAAATTTGCAACATAGGCTTTTTGAGAGCCCACCTCATGAACACCAACACGGTTGTTTCAATACTCAGTCCCAAAAGGTGATTTTGCGCAGTGACTGCGAAATCACCTTTCAGGACTGAATAATGCCATGACAGTGACTGAATTCATGAGAAGGGATGTCAAGAACCCCATGTTGAAAATTTGGTGTCAAAAGTCAAAAAAATGGCCAAGCTATCCAGCTAAGCAGGAAAAACCCTATTTATGCCATTATACAGCTTACTGGCATTTCCTCAGTTCACGGTCGGCTTTGAAGAGTGCAGATGTGTTCCTGGTCCACCGAAGATCGTCGCACTGGGCTCCAGAGGTAAGAATGAAGTGGGGGGGTGGGGAGATGGGTGCGCAGAAGGGTGGGCGCCCGTTGGCGGGGGGGCAGGGACTCATCGTGGATGACCTTTTCTTCTTTCATGATTTAAAAAAAGAAAAAAAGGACGCTTTTGGCACACTGGGGTGGGCTCCCAGTGTGCCACCTACCTGTTTGTTGGGGGGAGACTGGAGCCATAGGGGATTGGGCACCCCTGCTGGCCATACAGTGTGCATGGGTGGAAGGCATGAGCATGCTGGGGTGGACTCCCAGTGTGCCAACTGGGTGTTTGTTTGGGGGCAGGCTGCAGCCAATGGGGGATTGGGCACCCCTTTCGGCCACACAGTGTGATGGGGGGGTGCATGAGCCAATGGGAATTGGGCACCTCCCTCAGCACACAATGTCAGGGCAGGGAGCACACTATTGAGGGAGGGGGAAGACATTAGCAGAGGGAAGAAGTGGGAGGGTTTTTTAATGCTGAGCTGTACATGACAGCATTTCAGCTGATGTGTATGCTAATTGCATGCATGCTACCACCGCTGTTAGCAGCGGACCTTTTCTTTGAAGTGAAGACCAACACAGCTGAACTGCTGTCATACACAGCTCAGCATGTATTGGTCTGGTAGGGTCACACCTACTACACTGAGCACTGAATTCAGGAGGAAGGTCACACACCTCCAAAAGTCATACTGTTACAAGACGTTTCTTGTGCATGCACGCAGGCGAATGCAAAAAACTAAGACTATGGTCTTTGCATCAATCCACAGCAGGCATAGAAACTGCCAACTTCAAATTGTTAATAATCAGAACTCACCCCTTGAATCTGTAACCCACTTCAAATACCTAGGGGTAACATTAGCTTTGTCATACATATGACATGATCTGGTCGCCAGAAGCGCAAATGCTAAACTAGGCCTAATCTACAGAAATAAGCGCTGCTTTTCACCTGATGCCCTAAAATTGGCTGTGACCAGCTCAGTACTGACTATCATCGACTATGGCCTTGCAATCTATAGTGCAGCAACTCCCACAGCTCTCAAAAGAATTACAACTACTCTAAATGAAGCTTGCTGGCTTGCCCTGGGGGTGCATCGCTTAACTACACACTTGCAAGCTTTATACCCAAAGCGGTTGACTCAGCCTAGATGGTCGCATCTGTTATTAGACATGCCTGCTCATTAAAAAACCATACTTGGCCTTGCATCCCCAGGGGTTCAAAACCTCCTCAAATGCCTGGACTCAGATACACTAGGGGCCTAAACGACCTCACCTTGAAAGTCCCTTCTAGAGAACCTCCCAAGGGCAACATTCCTTCAAATATCATGCCCCCATCTGGCTAAACTCCCTCAGCATAGAATTGCAAAATGCAACCAAGCTGGGCCCATTTAAATCCCAACTCAGAGAGTCCATTGCCCTGGACAGTGTATGTGACTGCACTACCTAGTACTCCCCTCTCCACTGTCTCTTCTTCCTTTTAGCTTTCTCCAACCCACTCTCTACCTTCATCGCCCCACCTTGTACGTCTGACCCTGCCTCTCAGATCCCCCACCTACTCCAACTTTACCCACACCTTATATACCCTCTGCTGCCAGCTTCCTGCATCCCTCTCCACCCCTTCCCCTTACTCACCCCTTTTCCCTGGACTGTGAAATGCCCATCCTCCCTTCCCACTCACTACCCCTTCCCTCTCTCCCATCCACTCTCCCGTCCTCCTTTCCCTATTTCCCTCAGTACATGTTATCCTTGTCTTCCTCCCTCTCTCCCTCCTCCTCCTCCTCCATTCTCCCCTGTTTAACACCTTCCCATCCTACCCTCCCCACTCACCCAAACTGCCTTCTACCTGCTCTATCTTCCGCCTTTACTCAGCTGCCCGCCGCCGGCCTGTACCCTCTCAGATGGCACTTATTTTCGCCTTTTACTAGGTACCCTGACAAAAGAACTGTTTTACCAAAACAATTCTAGCTGCCTTTTATCTATTTCATTTTATTGACTTTTAAAGCCCTTCACGATCAGGGTCCGACCTATCTGAAAGAACTTCTGGTGCCTTACTGCCCCGGCCGATCGCTGTGCTTGGCTGATGAGGGGTTGTTAGAGATTCCAAGAGTGAGGTTAAAGACTTCTGGTAGTAGAGCTTTTTCTTATGTAGCTCCAACTCTCTGGAATTCTCTACCTCGCCAGTTAAGGGAGTGCACCTCCTTGGAGGTATTTAAGAAAAATTTGAAAACCTACTTGTGGCGGAGTGCCTTCTTGGATGATTAGCTGATATTTGAGTGTTAATATTATTTTTTGGATAGTACGGATGGTTTTATTGTAGGTTTTTAATATGTCATGCTGTTATGTATTTATTGTATTTATATGTTTTATGTGATATTTTATATTGTGTTTTTTGACTTGTAAAGTGCTTTGAAATCTTGAAAAGCGCTTTAAAAATAAAGTTATTATTATTATTTGCCTCAATGTTATTTTATGACTGCAGACCTTGCACAGTCACCTACTTGTCCACTGTATGCTCCTTCTGCTTTATTGTATATACTGCCTATGTGTTTCTAGGTTAATTGTGTCATTAGTTTCTGTACTCTGTTATTTGATGTGGAACCTTTGTAAACCAGTCTCTGACTCAAAGGTACTTTCAAGATTGTAATAAATAAATAAATAAAACTATTACTATGGCTAAGAAACTGGTTGAGTAACAGGAGGCAAAGAAAGGTTATGGGCAGGGTTCCTGAAAAATTGTGCAAGATGTTACCCAAAAATGGAGAGAATTTTTAAAGAAACTGTGGGGAAATTGCTGAGGTTCACCATACATCCCAAGTGTTTCCTAATAAGTCTTTCATTGTTTACTGCAGCATGTGTTGATAGTATAAATTGTTAGAGAAATATATGGCCACTTGTATATGCTCTCAATATGAAGAAAAGTTTGTGTTTTTAAAATGAATTGCAAATTACTCATTATGTAACATACAGAAATAGATTAGTTGCCATATTGGTCCTTGTAAGAACAGATCCAGAAGCAAATGGTGTGATACCTTTTATTGGACCAACATAGATGTTAAAAAAAAAAGTCTAAGCTTTCAGACCAGTCAAGTCCTTCCTCAGAGACTTATGTCATAAGACATTGTTTTCTTTTTGTAACATCTATGTTGGTCCAATAACATGTATCAAATCATTTGCTTCTGGATCTGTCATTATGTAGCATATATTCTAAAATCTAAAGACATCTGCCTCATGCAGTGCTAACTAGATTTTATGTAATAATTCATAGTCAGTCAATATTGAATAAATCCTGACAAAACATATTTTGCCAGTTGTTAGATGTAAAATTATGAACCCTGTTTGAAAACTACTTACTTTGGTGCAAGGAAAAATAAGCAGATAACTGGGGTACCTAATCAAATTATAGTAAAAAAAAACACACTTGATTCTCAAAGCTCCAAACTTGATGCAAGGGGTCTGCATCACGCAACAGTGATACAAGGGGCACCTTGTATTTAACCTTGTGGAGATCGCAATTCTGGAAGACCCCCTGTGCCAATCTGAGACCCAGTGCACCAGACTGGCCCTGCACCAGGGCTGCACCACACTTCTGTTGCCCCAGTGCATTAGGGGACTTGCAGCAGATGCAAGCTGCCATGTCCCCAACATTGGAATTCTGGAAACCACACCAGAGGTCACACATTCAAGTCTAACCATCCTTGCTCTGCCCATAGAGCCCTCCCACAGTCTCCCATGCCCCCATGACATCAGGCTATTTTTACTGACACTGTATATGGCCAGTGCACCAAACCTGTAAACACACACAACCTATCAGAAGGGCTCTAGATCCCTTTCTGATGCAGTGCCCTCCATGGTGATGGTCATGCGAGTGTCTCCGATCACACTAGCATGGCAATGACCCCTCTGATGCCCCATCAGGGGGGTTCTGGTGTCACCGGTTCTGTCACCCATCTGAGTGACACCCACCATCTCCTTGCTCTGCCCCCTCCCTCACAGCCTGGCAGCCTCCTGATTAGTCTCTTTTCCTGGGTGCAGTTGCCACCCAACCACCCCGCAGCTTGCAGCAAACCTCATGGGTGCACTCTCTTTCCGCTGCATAGCCCCCTTTGCTGCAGGCTGTGGGACTTTGATGCTGGGATTCTACCTGATAGTGAATCAGGCGCAGGGTCCCTGGCACACCGGTGATTGGCGCAAGCTGCCATTGGCACAGCTTCTGCTGTCCTTTGAGAATTGAGCCAACTGTTTATTCTGTTAAAATAATTGCTGTTCTTAATCAATACTGTAAGCACAAAACAATGTTTAATTACATTATTAAAGTATTAAATCATACCAATAGCTCTTCACTACATCATACAAATAGTTTGTAATACATGACACTTTTGCTTTCCTCAGGTTGCAATGATTTTTGCCTATATGAAGGTAACTGTTTAAATATATTTCTGTTTTAGCAGCGTGTTTACAGAAATGTTTGTCAGGTATTTTTGCAGGCTTTGTATGTGGGCATGTAAGTGTGGCAGATTGTCAAGTACAGGATCGCTGTCACTAATTCCCACAGAAGCACATTTAAATTTATAATCAGCAGGGCCCATCCAAACTCCTCAGACATTTGAATTAAAATCCATTCAGAATGAAAGTACATATAGAAAGAAAACCTACTCTATCACTCAAAAACAAAATTTGTGGTTAGTAGGGATGGGAGAGCCTCAAAAGGTTATAAGGTTCTAAAAGGTTCTGATTAGCAAAAAAAAGTTTGGATGCTTATCCAATCCTCATCCAAACCTTTTATAACCTTTATTGTTTGATGGCAACTGTATGTTACACAAGCATTTGTCAATGCCCAATGTTGATTGCGCTGGTCTGTTGAGCTTGCTCAGTGGCCCTGTGTCACTCGCTCGTTCTGTTTCTTCCGGTGCTGCAGGCTGCACCTTTGTACAGTGCTCCTGGCTGCATTGGCCTGTTTGTTCACCCCACAAAGAAATCTGCAGCTGTCCTGACAGAGCTGTGTTGAGGTGGGTCACTTGCCCTCTCTCAGTCGCTCATTCTGTTTCTGCTGGCACTGCAGGCTGCCCTTTTGGTCTGGGCTCCCGCCTCTGTTGGCAGCTTTTTCTGCCCACAAAGAAATGTGCAGCAGTCCTGACACAGGTCCATTGAGCTACCTCAGTCCCCCTCTCTCGTGTGTTCCATTTCTGCTGGTGCTGCAGGCAGGCCTTTTGTACAGGGCTCTTTCCCGCCTTGCCGCCTTTTTCTGCACACAAAGCAATCCGCAGCAGTCACGATAGAGGTCTGTTGAGCTAGCTCACTCCCCCTCTCTCACTCGCTCATTGTGTTTGTCCCGGTGCTGCTGGCTGCCCTTTTGTACTGAACTTCTGCCTGTGTTGGCACCTTTTTCTGACCACAAAGAAATCTGCAGCTGTCCCGACACAGCTCCGTTGAGGTCGCACTCTCTGCCTGTCTCACTCTCTCATTCTGGTTCTCCTAGTGTTGCAGGCTGCTCTTTTGTACTGGGCTTCTGCCTGCATTGGCAGGTTTTGCTCCCCACAAAGAAATCTGCAGCTGTCCTGACACAGCTCCATTGATGTGGGTCACTCCCCCTCTGTCACTCGCTCATTCTGTTTCTGCTGGCGCTGCAGGGTGCCCATTTGTAGTGGGCTCTTGCCTCTGTTGGTGGCTTTTTCTGCACACAAAGAAATCTGCAGCAGTTCTGACACAGGTCCGTTGAGGTAGCTCACTCCCTCTCTCTCACTCACTCGTTCCGTTTCTGCCAGCGCTGCTGGCTGCCCTTTTGTACTGGACTTCTGCCTGCATTGGCACCTTTTTCTGGCCACAAAGAAATCTGCAGCTGTCCCAACACAGCTCTGTTAAGGTCGCTCTCTTTGCCTGTCTCACTCTCTCATTCTGTTTCTCCTGGTGTTGCAGGCTGCTCTTTTGTACTGGGCGTCTGCCTGCATTGGCAGGTTTTGCTACCCACAAAGAAATCTGTAGCTGTCCCGACAGAGCTCTGTTGAGGTCGCTCACTCCGCCTGTCTCACTTGCTCATTTTGTTTCTCCTGGTGCTGCAGGCTACTATTTTTTAGTGGTCTCCTGCCTCTGTTGATGCCTTTTTCTGCCCACAAACAAATCTGCAGCACTGCCAACAGAGCTCCGTTGAGCTTGCTCAGTCCCCCCTCTCTCACTCGCTTGTGCTGTTTCTGTCAGTGCTGCAGGCTGCCCTTTTCTACTGGTCTCCTGCCCGCATTGCTGCCTTCTTCTGGGCACAAAGAAATCTGCAGCAGTCATGATAGAGCTCCGTTGAGCTCGTTTGCTCACTCACTCCCCCCTCTCTCACTTGTCATCTGGTGTGAAAATATTACTAATTTGCAAACTTACAAGGATGCATAGCACCTGCACAACACACGCTTGTAACACAGTCATTTTATGGAGTTTCATCACAAAAGTTTTAACATAGGCATTTTAGGACCTCTGCTCATGAACAGTGTCAGTGTGATTTTCTTAATATGCCCTGAACACCGCTTTCCCACTGCAGCCGCGCTATTGTGCGCCAGAAGAGCGAAAATACATTTCGGCCAGGATGTGAAAAATGTCAGCTGCACTATTCATAAGGAGGTGTGTCAAAATGGCAATGCTGAAAATTTGGAGTGAAAATATTGCAAAATTGTGAAGGTACGACTGTACGTGGAAACTGCACAAAGCACATTCGTAACGCACTCATTTTATGGACTTTCGTCACCAAATTTTCAACATAGGCATTTTAGGACCTCTGCTCATGAACAGTGTCACTGTCATTTTCATAATGTGTCCAGAACATGGATTTCCCACAGTGACCACACTATTCTGCGCCAGAACTGCGAAAACACATTTTGGCCAGGATGCGAAAAATGACAGCTATTCTGTTCATAAGGAGGTACAGAAGAATGGCAATGTTGAAAATCTGGAGTGAAACTATTATAAATTCGTGAACTTATGAGCGTGTGTGCAAACTGTGCAACACACGCTCATAACACAGTCATTTTATGGAGTATCGTCACCAAATTTTCAACATAGGCATTTTAGGACCTCTGCTCATGAACAGTGCCACTGTCAGTTTCTTAATCTGTGTGGAACACTGATTTCCCACACCAACCACGCTACGGGATCTCTGTCACTGGTGCATTACTGTTCTTGCTCCTCAATGCCAATATAATGTAGGAGTATATTTCAAATTGTACCCCATCATATTTTGTTTCTTCCTCATTACTAACTGTGCAGTTGTTTGTATCTGCTGTTGTATTTATTTCTGAGATTCTGTTTTGTATCTCTGTATTTTTTTCCCTATCACCCCTGCCCCCAGGGGCGCATCTGGAATCGAGAGGTACTCTGCTCAGTATGCCTTCCTGGTAAAACGCTTAAATAAATAAATAAACAAATAAATAAATTCTGCTCCGGAAGTGCAAAAACACATTTCAGCCAGGGTGCGAAAAATGACAGCTGTACTGTTCACAAAGAGGCCTGAAAAAATGCCAATGTTGAAAATCTGGGGTAAAAATCTTGCAGATTCATAGAAGTTAAATGAAGTCTGTATCAACTGCATAGCACGCTCATAAAACAGTAATTTTTGGATTTTGCCCACCAAATTGCAACATAGGCTTTTTGAGAGCCCACCTCATGAACACTGGCACTGTCGTTTTCAGTTAATCGGTCCCGAAAGGTGATTCCGCGCAGTGACCGTGAAGTCATCTTTTGGGGCCGACTAACACCATGACAGTGATAGAATTCATGAGGGGGGTCCAAAAAACCCCATGTGGAAAATTTGGCGCCAACATTTCAAAAAATGCCTGAGATATGTATCAAAGTTGAAAAAACCCTATTTATTCCATTATACAGCTTACCACGGTAGGCTCTGAAGAGTGCAGACGTGTTCCTGCTCCACAAAAGATCGTCACGCTGGACTCTGGAGGTAATTATGGGGTGAGCGGGGTGTGGGAAGGCAGGGTGCGCAGTGGGTGGGCGCGGGTTGTGGGGGGGCAGGGAGACCACCGAGGGACCGTGTCCTTTTTTACAGGTTACAAAAAAAAACAAAAAAAGACATTGCGGGACCGTTTTTTAATTTGCAGGGGCATGTGGCATGCTGGGGTGGGCTCCAGCATGCCAACAGAATCTTTCTTTTGGGGGACAGCTGTAGCAGAAGGGATTGGGCACCACTGTCGGTACACAACAAAATGGGGGTTATTACATTATGCCGATGGGGATTGGGGCCCCTGTCGGCAAATAAACACGGTTGAGGGGGCACATACTGCCGAGGGGGATTGGGCACCCCCTCAGCAGGGTAGGTTAATATTGTTCGTGAACAGGGCAGCAAGCTGCTGCCATGTTCATAAACAATATCAGGGTTTCAAGATCCCGCCCTGTAATGATGGGTCTCTCCCTCATTGCAGCGAATGGCCGACACTGCAATGACGAGGCAGACCTGATTGCAGCGCCTAATTTTTTACAATTTGGTGGCACACTGGCTGAACTAGTGTCAGCAGCAGTGTGCCAGGGCATTGGGGGAAGTGGGATAAGCCTTTACAGGCTGTGGGAGCATTGGCCACAACAGTGCCATGCCTCCACAACCTGCTTGTGGAAAAACCTGCCGCAACATGTTTCTTGCACATGCACGCAATCAACATAAAAATCATTATAAACAACTTTTAGTCAACATATCTGTAGAAGAAAGCAATTAAACCACAGTTTAGTAGTAATAAAGAGCATGATTAGTGAAATGAGATGAGAAGGTTCAGTTTGAACCTGAAACTGAGATGAGAAGGACTGAATGATGTGACTGTGGATGTGCCTACTGGAAGTACCAGTGCTGTAATATGTAGTGTATATGCTGAACCTCACAACTGGCACCCACCTCCAAGATGATGATTTTGTCCAAAGACAGGCAGGTCCGAGAACTCTGATTCACTCTTATAGTTTAGTAGTTACAGCACCAGTGTGAACCATGAAACTCTGACAGTCACCCACCAAATACTGTCTGTGGGAATTTTTCAAAAGGCAGGCAACCTGGCCTAACCCTCTCTGACACAGTAATTTACTTTTCCATCAAGGATTACTGTATTTATTTTTTTATTTATTCCATGTGAGGGAATGCCCACTGAGCCAAAGCTTGTAGATTTACCCTACAGGGAGGAGATGAAACCTGACTGACTGGTTCGCGGGGGGGAGGGGCTGATCACACAGACAGTATGCAAGAAGAGGCACTGGTGGATGGCTGTCAGATTTTATTTCACACACACACAGTAGTGCACACACTGGACCTAGGCTATAGGGGCTGATGCTGCAGGCACTGCTACCCAAGAGATTCTGGGACCCGACCTAACCCTCCATGACACAGTAATTTACTTTTCCATTGAGGATTATTTATTTTAATTATTTATTCCACGTGATGAAATGCCCACTAAGTGTAAGCGTGTACATTTTTCCCATGAAGCACAGGGAGGAGATGAGAGCTGACTGACTTGTTCGGGGGGGGGGCATGCAGACAGTATGCAAGAAATGGCTCTGGTGGATGTCTCAGATTTTATTTCACACACACAGTAGTTCACACATTGGACCTAGGCTATAATGGTTGATGATGCAGGCGCTGCTACCCACAGAGATTCAGGGACCTGGCCTAGCTCTGTATGATACAGTAATTTACTTTTTCCGTTAAAGGATTGTTCCAAGTGATGGAATGCCCACTGAGCCAAAGTTTGTAGATTTACCCCACAGAGCACAGGGAGAAAGAGATGAAACCTGACTGACTTGTTCGGGGGGGGGGAGGGTTTCACACAGAGAGTATGCAAGAAGTGTTACTGGTGATTAGCTGACAGATTTTATTTCACATACATAGTAGTTCACACACTGGACCTATTGTAGGGTATAAGGGCTGGTGCTGCAGCTGGTACCCACAGAGATTCAATGACCTGGCCTAACACTCTATGACACAGCAATTTACTTTTCCTTCAAGAATTATTATTTTTTTTTATTCCACATTACAGAATGCCCTGCCCAGTGAGCCAAAGCTTGTAGATTTACCCCACAGACCACAGGGAGGAGATGAGAGCTGACTGACTTGTTTTTTTTTGGGGGGGTATCACACAAACAGTTTGCAAGAAGTGGCAATGGTGGCTGGCTGTCAGATTTTATTACACACACACACACACACACACACACACACACAGTAGTTCACACTCTGGACCTCAGCTATAAGGACTGATGCCGCAGGCGCTGCTACCCACAGAGATTCAGGGACCTGACCTAACCCTTTATGACACAGAAATTTACTTTTTCCTTCAAGGATTATTCCACATGTTGGAATGCTCACTGAGCCAAAGTTTGTAGATTTACCCCATGGAGTACAGGGAGGAAGAGATAAGAGTTGACTGACTTGTTCCGGGGGGGGTGGGGCACACAGACAGTATGCAAGAAGTGGCACTGGTGGCTGGCTGTCAGATTTTATTTCACACACACACAATAGTTCACACAATGGACCTGGGCTATAGGGGCTGATGTTGCAGGTGCTGCAACCCAATGAGATTCAGGGACATGGTCTAACTCTCTATGACACAACTTTACTTTTACTTCAAGGATTATTCCATGTGATGAAAAGCAGTCAGCCGAAGCTCGTAGATTTATTTACCCCATGGAGCACAAAGAGAGAAGAGAGCTGACTGACTCACTGACTTGTTCTGGGGGGGTGTGGGGTTGGGCACACAGACAGTATGCAAATAAATGGCACTGGATTGCTGGGTAGAACTTGACACAGTTCATCCTCTTTCTCTTCAGTCTTCTGCAAAAAAAAAAAAATGGCACTCACTTACCCCCTACTCTTCCCCTCCCCGAGTTCCAGAATCCCCAGCTCCCCACTTTCTGACTCCCAGACCCAGTAACCAGTCCCCACTCGCCACCCCCAAGTTTTTTCTTTTCAAAAAAAGTAGTTGTTCTTTCTAGAGTTGGCTGCAAGACAAGGCACAGCCAAAAAGCAGCACGGAGCAGTGCATATGCTGCTGCTCCTTCTCTGTGTCTCTGTTCCTCTGCAGCTAGCTCCTAAGGTGGACCACGTGGGTTGCTACAGTAAACCCAATCAGGTGCCACCTTAATGAGATGGACAGCATGCCCATCCAATTAGAAACCAGAGTCTGTTCACTCCTGTGTCTCGTGCTTCTCGCACCCATCATTTCTGTGATAGAGCCAGCCTCCGAACTTATCTGAACAGCCAAAACTGTTTGGAAGCAGTTTGCTTCTGAACATTTCGGCTTGTTTGGGTTGGTTCATATTTTTGACAAACCCAATAGCCCACCCCTAATAGTTAATACTTCATTTAGGTGAATAAGGCAATATGCACCTTTTCTCACAACTATTATTTCAGTCTGTGTGGCAGCTAAATGTTTTCTGATAGTCTGCGTCAACACAGATTTTGAAAGAGCCTGCAATGTATAAGCTGCAGGTGGGCTTTTCTGGGCCTTTTGTCTGTGAGCACAGCCCTGAGTGACACCTGGGAGGACAGGGACATAGTTAGGTAGCCACCCATAATGGGTGGGGTGTAGGCTGGTAGGAAGGGAGGTATTCCCTGGGGAACAGGTGACTTAGGCTGGAGGGGAGGACCATAGCCTATAAAGTAACATCACCTGAGAGGTTCTCTTTCTCTTTGATCCTCTCCATCTGATCAGAACCCACCTAAACCTCACCCTCATAAAAGCAGGAGGGAACTAGGGAGGCAGTAAGGAACTGACTGTCCCAGTAAGGGGGATCGCATTAGGGGCAGAAACGGAATTATCCAAATTTTTCCCCCCAGGGAATTCTAGTTTTTCCTTTCTCCAGCGAGGATGGGTAGAGTATAGTTGGTATGGTTCAGGTTAGGTTTGTCATGGCCATATAATAATAAATGGTGGTGCAGTAGTCTTGGAAGGTTTGTACAGATGAGGCAACAGGGGATCATGAGGCTTTTGCACCCAGCTCACCCTGAGCCTGACAGGAGGTCTGGGCCAGATGGCTGGAGTTCCCTTTTCAAGGGGGCAGTCAGATAGGCAGCCTCTTCAGGCACTTGCCTGTGACATTGCTGCATCCTGTGATGGGGAAGGATGCTTTGGCACCTGGTAAGAGCCATCCCTCATGCTCCGAAGACTGGTTACCTCATGGTGTTTGTCTTGTTCAGTTAGCTCCCCTTGGAATAGGGAATGGCTGTTGTATAGACTGTACATGAGTCAAGTAATAACCATGATTACCTTGCTGCCCACATCATGCTGACTTGGCTGTAACTGTTTCTTATGGGTAATAGATAATACATGACTGTGGCCATTTTCTCCAAAGCTTGTAGTCTGTCTCAGTCTGTTCTGGAGGAATAAAGGGTATGTGCCCTATAAGACATAAGTGTACATAAGTGTACATACTGTGTGCATGGCCATAGGATTTTTGAAACCAAACCAAGAAAGTGAAACAGATGAAAGCAGAGCCACACTGGACCCCTCCTCACCTCACACTGTATGGTTTTGGCCAAAACCAAGTCTGGGTACCAACTTGTTAGCATGTTTGAGTATCCTTCCTTGAGAATTTAAATACTTTTATATAATTTCAGTCAAAAATTCAATAAATTGCAAGAAATTGTGTCTTTTCATTGGATAATAGTGAAAATTGGGATATTGCTGTAAAACTACAATTTTCCAGTGCCCCTGGTTATAGGTGGACAAGTCACAGACTAGCCGGCAGAGACTAATGGGGTTCCACAGGTGTCAGCTCTGGGTCTGCTTTGTTCAACCTGTTCATTAATGATTTAGAATTCAGGGAAAATAGTCCTTTAGTTAAGTTTTCAGATAATACAATGCTAACAAGAGTGCTCAACAGTAAAAAGGAGGATTGTGAGAAATTGTATCAGTACCTAGATAAATCAGACAGTAGTGTACCTAGGGGCCAGAAACAGAATGACCATTTGTCAGTGCCAAATGTTTGATTCCTGTTAAACAATTTTTTTTATTTTGACCCAGCTTTTGCAGATACTTGTTTTAGGACTGGCCTTATAGACATGACATGTACCATTTATAGTATATTGGCTGAAATGTCATTTCTTACCAGAGGTACAAAAACACATCTCATCCAGGATATTTGAAAATGACACATGCCATGTTTATGAGGTGGTGTGGAAAATGGCTATGTTGAAAATTTGGAGTCAAAATTTTGAAAAGTAGAAAAGTTAAGAGTGAACACTGGAATACTGCAACATTAAGTAATAACCTATGCATTTTACCATATTTGTACACAAAATTATCAGAATAGCCTTCTTATTACTCCACCTAATGAACCCGGTAGATACAAATTTTCAAATCCGCAACAAAATGTCATTTGTACCACTGAAACATGATTTCATACCACAGGTACAAAAGCACATTTTGGCCAGGATATGAAAAATGACAGCTGTTGCATTGATGAGGTGCTGTGAAGAAATGGCTATGTTGAAAATTTCGGGTAAGAATATTGAAAATTACCAAAGTTATGAGCCTGCATTCATAAATTTTAACATAGGCTCATAACTTTGTTGTTTTTTTTCATATTTTTATACATTTTCAACATAGTCTTCTTATGACCCCGGCTCATGAACAAAGGCAGAGAACATTTTCAACACTTGCCCAAAAGTTGATTTCATGCAGTGACTGTGAAATCACCTTTCAGGACAAATTTGTCTAATTTCACTGCAATTGTTCATGAGGTGGAGTCCCAAAAAGGCATTTTGAAAATTTGGGGCAAAAATATTCAAAAATGGCCAAAGTATGTGCCACCAAGATTAAAACCCCATTGAAATACATTGAACCACATAGCTGATTTTCCCAGTTCCTGGTCCAGCTTTGAAGAGTGAACACATGACTGTGGTCCAGAGGGGATTAGGGTATTGGACCCCCAGTGGGTAATTAAGGGCTTGGAGGGGTGTGGGTGCTGAGTGGGATGGCAGGGTGGGGGGACTAATGGCACAGCAGATTTTGATTGACAGTTTTCCTTTTTCGCAGGGTTTACAAAATAAAAATATGAGGGATGGGTTTCTTTATGTTCAGGTAGTGACACTGGGAATTGGGCACCCCCAGTGTTGGTGTCATATTTGTGGGAGCTGTGGTGGGTGCTGAGTGGGAGGGTAGGGTAGGTAGAAATAGACACGATGGCCTTTTTTTTTTTACAGGGTATATAACATTGGAATCATTGAATATCTCAGTTTAGGGGACGATCCAAAGATCATGTGTTTGGTTTCTGCCACTTTTAGTTCACAATGGGTATAAAGAAAGTTTTGAAGCCCTCTAAAACCCTTTCACAGCTTCTCCCAAAACCTTGTATCGCCTTACAGTTATGAGTGTTCTTATAATGGGTATTTTCTAGTCATCAAACTGACCCATAACTGCAAAAAAAAAAAAGTAGGGTTCATGCAGTAGAAGTTTATTTTCATAAAGTGATTTTTTTTTTCAGTTTTGAGTCAGAAAATACCGGGCTGGGCATTTGCACTCTAATGATAAAATTGTAATGGCACATACAAGGTTTTGGCAAAAATATTGCTTATTAAATGTGATGGGTCTGACTTTTAGAGGGTGAATATCTGTCAATACAATTATCAGATTGTTTGAGATCAAGTTTATGAAGTGACATAATAGCCCTTGCTTATTTATTTAGTTTTTGTTTACTGGGTAAGGTGTGCTAGATAAACTCCTAGTAGCTATAGCACACACTCACATTAGGAATATGAACTACAAGCCTTGTCCTTTGTAATGTTCATATCCTTTTATTAATTATAAAATCAAAAACATCAAATAACACCTTGATCACCTCTCCATGCCAACCCACAAAGTGCTCAATGTTTTACACAGGCACACTGTGCTGTGTCAAGAGTATTGCACTACACACATGAATTAACTTATATACAACTAATCAAGCCATTAAAAACACACAATGTGACAATAAGGAGAACCCAAGGGACTCACTTCCTTGCCCGGAGATGAGGGAGGAGGGGACAGTATTGACTGATGTAAATGTTACTAATCTGTCTAATCACATTTTGTCAGAAGCTGAAAATTCAGTTTTGAATAGGGGTCATAAGTTTGTCCCCACTCATTCATTTAACTGGTTTGACACTTACTTGGATCTGAATAAATTCATGTGCAATTGAAACTTAAATTGTTTTTTTTTCTCAGGAACAGAGTGGGTTGGGAGGAGGATACAATGGAGCCCTTTGATGTTACATCACAGGAAGTACACCTTTACCCCCTGTGGTCATAGCACAGAAATGTTTTAAACCTAGATCCAAGCTTATGCCACCTCAGAATATAATGGTACACGTTTTTTATAAAGCCTGGGAGAGGGATCTTAAGCAACTGGATGAATATAAAAAATCCCTGAGTTACGTAAATTTAACCAGAAAGGAAAAGGATGAACTCAGAGGATTAGAAAAAAATTCTGCCATTATGATCAAACAAGCTGACAAAGGAGGGAGTATAGTGGCTATGAATATCACAGATTATGTGGCAGAAGTTGAGAAACAGTTATGAAACACAAAGTTTTATAGATTTCTGAGTGCAGATCCAACTTTGTTATTTAAAAATAAAACTGACAGATGTTTATTATTGGCATTTCAGTCTGAGGTGATTGATATGGGCACATATAAGTTCCTCATAATGGAAAACTCTATATGTCCATCAATATATCCTCCCCAAAGTTCATAAGAGTTTAATTAACTCCCCCGGTAGACAGTGGCATAGTGGCTCGTATCAGTTTCATCACTGATCCTCTCAGTCAGTTTGTGGATTACCATATTAAACCTTTTGTTCCACAGCTGCAATCACATATTATGGATACAAAACATGCCCTTAGTATTTTGAGTGAACTCCAAGTCGAGGGGACTGACCTTTTCGACATACTCGACGTGGAGTCACTATATACTAACATCCCCCATCATGGAGGGTTACAGGCCATTAAATATTACTTAGGAAAGTGGGAAATTGATGTACCACCTTCTGAGTTCTTACTAGAACTGTCACGTTTTGTGTTAGAATGTAATGTTTTTATGTTTAGGGGGCCAATATTTCATTCAAACAAACAGAACAGAGATGGGAGCATTATTTGCTCTAAATTTTACAAATTTATATATGGGGATGTAGGAGGAGCAGATAAGTTATGATTCAGATGTTGACCCATTTTTTTAGTACATTTCTATTTACAAGTGCTATATAGACAATTGATTTTTAATTTGGCAAGGAAGTGAAACCAAACTGTAGTTTTGTGAAATATCTTGAAACAAGTAATCCTTACATTTCACTCGAAGTGTGGAAACAATGCAAATTTCATTTTTGGACATCTGGATTTATAAAGATTTAGAAAATGGGTTAACCACATCCTTATATCGAAAGAGCACTGATAGGAACAAAGTCCTTTTGGCTAGTTCGTGTCATCTTAGACATATAGTAAAGTTAATTCCGAGATGTCAGTTTATTTGTGCCCACAGAAATTGTAGCACTGAGGAAGGCTATAATTATTGGACAAAATATCTTGAAATGAGGTTTATAGAAAGGGGTTATGGCAGTAGTGATATCGTACAAGCAAGAAATAGTGCCTCTAGTGTGCCTAGATTTGTATTATTAGTAGAAAACAATAATAATAGACAGGATCATCAGAAAATGAATTTTGTGACAACTTTCAGCATGGAGGCAAAACAAACTGAAAACACTATTTGGAGATATTGGTCTATATTGCAAACTGAGGAAAAGCTGTCTCCATATGTTGCTAGTTATCCATTAATGGTCTATAAAAGACCTCAAAATCTGGGCAACAGACTTACAGTACATGAAGTTATCAGCCAGTTACAGCAACATTCAGGCATCCTCCCCATCTGTTCCCGCAGTCTTGGTAACATCTACAGACTCATGAAAGGTCACTGCCAATTGGTTACTTGCCCAAAGGGTGTTTTAAATATTCTAGGAGCAAGTATTGTAACCATATAAGTGCAGCTAAACAGTTTTTGAATCCTGTAAATGGGAGAATGTTACAGATGGCAGAGTTTATTAATTGTAACACCTGCTTTGCTATTTATTTGGCAGTCTGTTATTGTGGAGCATATTATGTTGGTCATACAAAACAAAATTTAAAGAATGTGTGGGGCAATATATAAGGGCCATTTTAAATGGTAACCTTGAATATGCTATGGCACATCATCCACATAGCATGAGGGACAGTGCAGTACAAAAATGGATGTTTGCAGGTATTGAAAGAATGAAACCTGGCCTGATGGAGGGAATCAGAAAGCAATTCTTGCAAGAAGGGAACGTTTATATCTCAGCAGGAGTCAGTGTCTGTTAAGATTAAGTAGACAGATAACTTTATTAGAAGTAGAAGGGGTCTTATTTAGGGTTAAAAAAAGAAAGAAAAGAAAGAAAGTCAGTGTGTGTTCTGTGCAGGGAAGGGTACTGTATCAGCTGACTTTGCTAAACCAGTAGGAGGAAAGAGAGCTCACCTGGAGGTGTGGTTTAGACACTATAAAAGCAGGTGAGTCAAATTACAACTTCCTGTTGCTAGCCTTTTTTCTTACTAATTGCCCTCCATCCCACCGCTCCACCCACCCACCCAAAGCCAGTTCTACTTTTATAGCCACTGGATTTGACTGTCAACAGGAACTTCCTGTTTGGCAGTAGGAAGGAAAGGATCATAGAGAAACATTGATTTTGTCAACCCTAAAGGAAAAAAGTAGCTCACTCTCCCCCCCTAGTTGCTGGTGGTCTGATATTGAGCAATGAAGAAGGAGGCTACTGAGGAAGATTGGAAGTTGCTGTCCCAGAACAGAAAGAGTGAGAGTTGTAAGGAGAGGAGAGAATAAGCATCCAGAGAAACAGTAGAAAGGACACAAAATAAGACATGATAGGAGTGGTGCAGTGCAATGGCTGTGGGGCAGCAGTGTTCTGGGAGACATTCTGGAGGCTGCAATGCTGCCCTATTTGCAGACACCTTTCTGGTCTGAGAGAGGAGGTTGCCCATCTCCAGGCTGACCTGGCTAGATTCAGAAACCTCCACCCCACCCAGGGACCATCAGGGCCAATGCCACTACCTCAGAGGTTGCCAAGAAAGAGAGAGGCTGGACCAGGTGGGCTCAAGGAGGGAGAGGGTGGTGGAACAGAGTTGCATCCCTCCAGCTGTACCTCCACAATCCATTCTGCTCTTCAGGATAGTGGTTCCTTTATGGAGGCACCTGCAGTGGAGACCAAGGAGGATGCTGGGAACCTTCACAAAGGAGACCCACAGGAGGGTGGCATGGGACCCCACAGGGGAAGGAAACACTCCTGGTGGGGGACTCAGTCATTAGGGGGTAGAAATGGGGGAGGAAGAGGAGAGGGAGGTAAGGTGCCTTCCTGCCGCCACGGCTTGGAGGGACAGGAAGCGAATCCTCAGGATCGTGGGAGGAGCTTCACGAGGGAGGGAGCTGGATGTCATTGTCCACCTAGGGACAAATGACCTGGCTAGGAATGGGATCAGAGCAGTGCAAGAGGAGTTTGTAGAGTTGGGAAGGGCCTTAGACAAGTAGCGCATACGGTAACCTTCTCGGAGGTGCTGCCTGTCTATGGCAAGGGAGATGCTAGGGCACTTCTCACCAGGGAATTCAATGAGTGGTTGAAACACTGGTGTGGAGCTCAGGGTTTTGGCTTCATTGGGGACTGAGGAGCCACCTGGAGGGATACAGACCTATACTGGTGCGATGGTCTGCATCTGTCCGGGGAACCAGGATCCTAGGTGAGAGGTTTAAATGCTTCATTGGCAAGCATTTAAACTAGCCAAGGGGGGAGGCACTGAAAAGGAGCAGGGAAATCAGAGCCCCCCACAAAACATGGTGATTAGTGAGGTAAACACCAAGGTACAGAAGTTATTAGGGAGCAGAACAGATTTAAATGTAAAAAGGCAAAGGCAGTAAGGACAGAAATGGGGCTAAAAGGGTAAGGCTATCAAAAGTGGAGGGTGATGAGTACCAATGCCTGTAGTCTGTGTAACATGCTCCTGAACTAGTGGCCTTGATGGAAGAGGGTTGTCTGGATATTGTGGCAGTCACAAAACATGGTACACAGAGAACCATGACTGGGATGTCAACATACCAGGATACACAATCTACAGGAGGGACAGGGAGGGTAAAAGAGGAGGAGGAGTAGCTCTCTATGTAAAGGAAGGGATCAAAGCAACAGAACTAAAGAGTAAACAGGGAGCAGATGAGGCACTTTGGGTCACCCTGGAGACAGGAAATGGCACCACAATCCGCATGGGGGTTGTATACAGAGCCCCATCTCAGGGGGAGGGAATGGACAAGGAAATGATAGAAGACTTTCTTAGAATGGCAGAAAAAGGGGAGATATTGTTGATGGGGGACCTGAATATGCCAGATGTTAACTGGAGCACCTTTGCTGCAGGCACATCCAAGAGCAGGGTCATTCTTGATGCCCTACAGGGGGCATGCCTCAGACAGCTAGTATTGGAACCCACTCAGGAGGGAGCAATCTTAGACCTGGTACTCTCAAATGGGGATGGAGAAAGGAACTCAGATTTAGAAGTGGGTAGCCATCTGGGAACAAGCGACCACCAAACAGTGTGGTTCACTATAAACACAGCTATCAATCAAGCCATACAAAAGCAAGAGTACTGGACTTTAGGAGGGCTGACTTTGGGAAATGAGAGAGTGCCTCAGAAAAGCACTAGCAAACAGCAAGAAGGAGGGTGGAGGAACAATGGGAGTGATCAAAACAGCCATCACAGAGGCAACAAGCCTGTGTAAAGCAAATCAATAAAACACAATGAAGGAAAAAAACGCTATGATTCTCAAAAGAGGTGGCAGGGAAGGTTAAGGAGAAAAGGACAGCATTCAGGAAATATAAGGAAACACAGAAGGAGCAGGACAGAGAACTTTATCAGTTAAAGCAGAAAGAGGTTGGGAAGGCAATCAGAATAGCAAAGACCCAAACCGAGGAAAGGATAGCCAATTCTGTTAAGAAGGGGATAAGACCTTTATAGGTACATTAGGGAGCGAAGAAAGACCAAAGGAGGGATACTGAAGCTTAATAAAGGGAGGGAATGTGGTAGAGGGTGACAGTGAAAAAGCAGGGATACTGAATGAATATTTCTGCTCAGTATTCACAAAGAAAGAGGAGGGGAGTTACCTAAACCAAACAAGAAAACACTCTGAAGACGGGGCCGATACTCTGTCCATTTACAGAAGAAAGGGTTCTGAAAGAACTAATAAAATTGAAGGTGGACAAAGCAATGGGGCCTGATGGATTCACCCAAGAATTCTAAAAGAACTAAGGGTAGAACTAGTGACACTGCTGACTACTCTTTAACAAATCATGGAGGATGGGTGGTACCGAGGACTGGAGGAGGGCAGATGTGATTCCTCTTCACAAAAGTGGAGCAGGACAGAGGCAGGAAACACAGACCAGTTAGTTTGACCTCTGTGGTAGGGAAAATGATGGAATCACTTCTGAAGGAAATAATTGTTGAGTACCTAGAGGCCAGTGGGGCACAGGACCCAAGACAGCATGGATTCACAATGGGAAGGTCATGTCAGCTGAATCTAATAGATTTCTTTGACTGGGTGACCAAAGTAGTAGACCAGGGAGGGGCTGTGGACATGGCCTACCTAGATTTTAGCAAGGCAT
The DNA here is from genome assembly GCA_016271365.2 of Neoceratodus forsteri. Classification (NCBI taxonomy): domain Eukaryota; kingdom Metazoa; phylum Chordata; order Ceratodontiformes; family Ceratodontidae; genus Neoceratodus; species Neoceratodus forsteri. The sequence goes on from CM057453.1 coordinate 2,335,987, forward strand.
TTGATACTGTCCCACACAAAAGATTAATACACAAGATAGCCAGCCTTGGAGTGGGTCCCAAGGTGGTAGCCTGGATAAAAAATTGGCTAGACAACAGGACACAAAGGGTAGTAGTAAATGGAGTACACAGTGAAGAAAGGAGGGTTACTAGCGGGGTACCGCAGGGTTCAGTACTGGGACCGGTCCTTTTAATGTCTTTATAAGTGACATTGCAGAGGAACTGAAGGAAAAGATGTCTCTTTGCAGATGACACAAAGATCTGCAACAGGGTTGATACACAAGATGGAGTGGAAAGGATGAGAAGGTACTTGGCAAGGTTGGAGGAATGGTCAAATGTATGGCAGCTCAGATTCAATGCAAAGAAGTGAAGGTAATGCACCTGGGAAACAAAACCAGGGAAGCGCATTAATGGGGGTGAGATACTGACAACAGTAAAAATAGAAAGGGACCTGGGGTAATTATATCAGATGACCTAAAGGTGGGCAAGCAATGTGAGAAGGCAGTAACGAAGGTTGGGGGGATACTGGGATGCATAGGAAGAGGCATCAATAGTAGAAAACAGGAAGTTGTTATCCCTTTGTACAGACAGCTGGTGAGACCCCATCTGGAGTACTGTGTGCAGTTCTGGAGACCCCATCTCTGCAAAGACATAGACAGAGTGGAGGCTGCCCAGAGCAGGGCAACCAAAATGGTGCAGGGTCTGCACCAGAAGACATACGAAGAAAGACTAAAGGAGCTTAATATGTACACCCTTGAGGAAAGAAGGGAGAGAGGAGACATTATAGAAACTTTCAAGTACCTCAAGGGAATTAACAAAGTCCAAGAGGTTAGCATCTTCCAGAAAAAGAGATGTGCAAGAACAAGGGGGCACAATTTGAAGATTGAGGGGGGACGGCTCAGAGGTAATGTGAGGAAGTATTTTTTCATTGAGAGGGTTGTGGATGCATGGAACAGCCTCCCTGAGGAGGTCGTGGAGTCAAGAACAGTGGGGGACTTCAAGAATGCATGGGACAGGCATAAGGCAGTCCTAGAGGGGGGGTAGGAGGAAGTAAGCTGTTGGTTAACTAGGATCTGCAGCTTATCTGTTAGGTAGGAAAATGGGCAGACTAGGTGGGCCAAGCAGTCCTTATCTGCCGTCAAATTCTATGTTTCTATGTTTCTATGTTTTGGATGTTCAAGTTGCAAGCAATGAATTATCCAGGGCTTAAAAATAAAGTGGAGTTACCACCGCATTAGTAAGCTAGTTTTGATAAAATGATTACAAGTATTAAAATTAAGTGTGCCTTGCAAGAAAAACGTGCAGATTTTACTGTTAATTGAATTACAATGCTTGTGATTGGGGTATATATATTTATGTCAATTTATGTCACATTGTGTGTTTTTAGTGGCTTGATTAATTGTACATACTATTTAAGTTAATTCATATGTGCAGAGCAATACTCTTGACAAAGTGCAGTGCACCTGCATGAAATGTTGAGCACTTTGTGGGTTGGCATGGACAGATGATCAAGGTGTTATTTGATGTTTCTGATTTTATAATTAATAAAATGATTCAAACACTACAAAGGACAAGGCTTGTGGTTCTTATTCCTAATGTGAGTGTGTGCTACAGTTACTTGGATTTTTTCTATGTGAATTACATTACTGTTTGCACCACGGACTGAGAGGTGGCTCTGCTCTGCTCTATGCATGCTAGACAAACATTTGCCTGTATTCAGACATGACTCTGGATAATTACATCCAATTACATACAAATTCTAAGATCAAATTATCAAACAATTGTATACAAAGAACATTATTCGAACAAAAAGTATATATATACTGCACCTGTAAACTCCAGGACACTAATATCAGTAATAGCATAATCAAAACATAGGGTAAACATCAGTGTAAACCAGCATATAGGAACAGCATAAACAGGTCACATAACAGGTCAAAAAGAAGTCCTAAGACACACAAGTGCTATTTGGGCCTATAATGGAGAGTTCATATTATTAAGCAGTTTGCAGAGTGCCCTTGGAACATAACATGGAACTTTATCTGTGGAATTGTCATATAAAAAATCATGTGCTCATTAGTATGTTCATTTTTGCAGTTTAAAAATGCCAAGTATTGGTTGATGAATTTTATGCAATTGTCTGCTCACAAGAATCTATGTTAGTAATTACAGCAGACCCATCTACAGTCCTGAGGTGAGATATAAGGGAGTCCTCTAGTTATAACTGAGGCGGCAGTTTCCTCTAACCCCTATGTACTATCTGTGAAGCACTTAATTCAGCAGAGCTGGAACCCACATTCCGGGATATTGCTGATAGTTCTGACATTAGCTGCCAGCCTACAGTCATGTTTAACTGGCAATATTTTTTGCCAAAACCTTGTATGTTCCTTTACAATTTTTTCATGAGAGCCCAAATGCCCAGACTGGCATTTTCTTGTCATCAAAATCACATGACACTTACCAAGCGACTATGCTAAGCTAAGTTTCACCATTTTCACTCTTAAAACTATTTTGTGAACTGACAGTGACAAAGACAGACTACGGGTGTTGACAACTATTGATGTATGAAATTAAAAAAAATTCATCCAGCGAAATAGTTTGCCTAATCCCCGCATTTTGCGAAATGCAAAATCTCCCCGGCAAAATGCAGAATTTTGAGAGAGTAATGCTAATTTTACTCACAAAATGTGGAATTTTGCTACCTGTGGGTAAAATTCTGCATTTGAAAACTAGGGTGGATGATGATATTAAAAAAAAAATAAAAGCATTTCCCCCCTCCCATCCAGGCCAGCATTAAAGCCCTACATCCCTGGTGTCTAGTGGCCCCACACCTCCTGACCAATTGCTGGCCCAATATGAAGAATTCCCCTCCTGCTGAGATTCCTCCCTGTCCCCGATCTGATTCCAGAATTTGCAATAAAAAAATTTCCCTGGTGTCTAGTGGTCCCACCCCCCCCCCGGCCGATCGCCAAATGAAAAGTTACCCCCTGAGAGTCACATCCATCCCCTCCATTGTCCGTAAGTGCCGCCGCCAACACTGAGGGCCAACATCAGCTATCTATAGTATCTTCATGTAATTAAAAAAAAAAAAACTTTCCCTGGTGTCTAGTGAAGCCCCCACCCTGTCTGGTAGTAACCCAACCCTGCATCCCCCCATCTAGGACCCCAGCAGGCCACCGGCATAGCCCTCCACTCACCTCCATGGCCAGCAGCCCAATTGATCACTTTTATAAATGAGCCCGAGTGGGCCATTTTGATGAATGAGCATGTGCTTTATTTAGTACTGCTGCTTTAAGTAGATTATTACTAAAAAGAAAACTTGCCTTCTCTGTATCAGACTGTCTGTGACTGCAAATCACTGCCTGTCTTTCCTTTTCTCTGTCTGCAGCTAGCTGCGGTGAGCACAGCCCATTCACCAATAACTGGGAGGGAAAATATAGCTGCAACAAACAAATTAAAGAAAACATTCAAAAACAGGAAACCTAATAAATACTACAGATACCACCAACACCACTATCACATTTACTACAAGCCGTAGTAAAAGAGCTCGGTAATAAACGTTTTTGTTTTTTAATTTATAGCACAGTTTCTGTTTTAACAACAGCAGCCCAGATCCTTCCCTATCAAACACCCATAAAGGTCTGCACTGAGCTCAGGGAGTTACATGAGTATATTTGCTGTGAAATGCAGCACCATGTGACCATTTTTTAAGCATTGAGAGATTACCTACTGAATTGTATTCCACCCATAAGCATGTCTACGTTATAATAATCTGCAGATGACAAAACACTTTTGGCAAATTAAGTGACATAATAGAACATTAATTTTATACTTAGATGACACAATTTATGGTCAGGTTACTCATCCTCAAGGCTAAGAGATTGAAATGGGTATATTTTTTTATAAAATGTGATAAATGGATTACAGAGAATCAATGTAAAATGGTTGAGGAATAGTTTTGTGGAATTGATCGAGAGCCACAAAATTTAAATAATAATTATGGGAGAAAATGTTTCAAATTTTCTCCTGTGAAATTCTGCTGTTCTGCTTCTGACAAAAATCAGCAGAATTTGAGCAGAATCTCATGAAATTCAGTGGAATTCCATTCTGTCAGAATTTGAAAATTCTGTATATGGTTGCAGTATAAATCATGACTGTTTGAACTGGGTAATCCCACCCGGCAGTGACTTTTCGACAGCGAGGACCACATCACTGTAGGGAACCAAACCCGCTGGAACCCGGCACTGTCTGTTGGGGATCCTGCCTCCCCTCCAAATCAGCTCTGACTTGGAGCTGATAATCCTAAGTGGGGGGTGTGAGGGGCAGTGGGGGGTTTGGGAGGTGAAGCTCCCTGAAGAAAACACTAAGTTCTCTTTGAAACTGGCAGCCGACTGCAAAATGCGGTCGACCTGCTGGTTTCACTGTCTGGTTGTTTGACAAAAATTTTGTCGATGACCAGTCATGGATCCTTTGAATTGCATCCTACAACTAGTTTTAAAGTGATTTCAGCATAGCCACAGTTATGCTTAAGTTCTTTAGTTTATGAAGTAGTCTCTTGTGTGGAAAAGTATCAAATGCTTTACTGAAGTCCAGGGAGTAGAGTGGTTCTGAGTGCTGCCCTCGGCTCCATGGGTGTGGAATTTAATAAAACAATTGAGCACTTTTTTCCACCTGCAACTTTGCCTCTGTGAATTTTGTTACAAGGTCTGCGCCTGCTTCACCTTTGTTCCTGCATGCAACTTGACTCTGAACAGGCAGTACCCTTGTACTCTGTGCCTTGAGCGCCAACCAGTATTTTGCTTATCTAGATAAAAAAAATCAGATCTTTTGCAACAGTTTATTTCCTGTGCTCTGTTGAGCACTTTCTTGATAATCTTTCTTGTTTTCGCTGTACCATCACCCCATAATTTGCTCTATTTTTCTTTGTTTTTGTTTACATTTCTCCCACCTGGCATGTCGAATTGGAACCTTCTGCTGCCAACCACACATGCACATGGCTCACAGCACTACACAGGGACAGCATGAACTTGCAGCACAGGGTTCCATGGAAGTAAACAAAAGATGTGATGCGACGTGAGGGGGGAGTTTGGCTGCAGATTAGGCAGCAGCCATATATACTGTGGATCTAGAACAGTGGAAATAAATTTTAAATATCTAAAAAGCTAACAATTGTTAGAAAAAATATTTGCAGATATGGAAACCTGAACTATGGCTGCATGCTTCCATCCAAAACTCTGAATTTTGATTATCACTCCCTGATTATCTAGTACTGCTGCTTTAAAGGACTGAGTGCTAGTGAACCACAAAAAGAATATTTAAGGCAGGCATTTCTGATTGATTTTCTGCTTGGGTCATGGACATTGACAATAGCAGCAGCAGCACAAGCAACACCAGAATGAGTCCTGACACCAGCACCCCCGCTAGTAAAAAGTTCAAACAAGCTACTTCCATTTTGTGTTATTTCTGCTGAGGAAAAAGTATGTGACCTGCCCCTGGCAGTGTATCTGTCACCTCTCACAGCATGTTCCTGATCTAGCTTGGCAGAAGACACCAAGAGAAAGGACTGCTGTGTGACTGAACTTCTCTACTGGGACTAAAATAGAAGAACTTTTGTATTTGGACCTTTAATTTAGGGTAAAAAAACTAACATACAAAACAAAAAAAAAAGAGTGTGTTTGGGTTAACTGAACTGAATGGGTAACTGAAAAGTCATCTAGGTGTAAATCTCAGGTGACTGAAAGGACTTAACTGCTGTGAGGTTTAAATTACTTGTAGAAAGATCTGTAAGTAGGGGAGTGGCTTAGCTAGAAGGAAGCTACATTTAAAGACTGCCTTGGAAAGATTCTGCTAATAGCTTGACAGAAGACACCAAGAGAAAGGACTGTTGTGTGACTGAACTTCTCTACTGGGACTATATTGCCCTCCTTCCCTTCCCTCCACCCAAAGCTAGTTCTATTTTTATAGGCACAGGATTTGACTGACAACAGGAACTTCCTGTTTAGGGGCAGGAAGTGAGTGATCACAGAACCACCAAGGACCCACCATCCTAGAAGGGCAAGAGTAGCTTCCTCCGCCCCCTAGCTGCTGAAGGTCTGTCTCTGAACAAGTAAGTGGTCTACTGAGAAATATAGGATATTCTTGTCTCAGAACAGGACAATCAGGAGCTTAAAGGCACACAGGCAGAAAGTAAGGAGAGAGAGAAAAAACAGACTGAAAGAGTAAGGATTGCAAACAGTTAAGGGGTCAGAAATAAGACATGATTGGAGTGGTGCAGTGCAGTGGCTGTGGAGCAGCAGTCTTCTGGGAGATATTCTGAGGATGCGGTGTTGTCCCATCTGCAGGCACCCTCTGGGCTGAGGAGGAGGTTGCTCATCTCCAGACTGAGTTGGCCAGGATTTGTGGGACCTCCTCTTCCATCCAGGGACCACCAGTGCCATTCGTTGCCTCAGAGGTTGCCAAGAAAGAGAGTGGTTGGACCACAGTGGGCTCAGGGAGGGTGAGGTGGTGGAACAGAGGCACATCCTCCAGTTGTACCTCTCCACAATTCCTATGCCATTCTGGCAAAGTGTGGTTCCTCTATGGAGGCACCTACAGTGGAGACGAAGGAGGATGCTGGGAACCTCCACAAAGGAGACCCACAGGAGGGTGGCAGGGGATCCTGCAGGGGAAAGAAACAACTCCTGGTGGGGGACTCCATTGTTAGGAAGGTAGAACTGGGCAAGGAAGGGAGAGGGAGGTAAGGTGCCTGCCTGGCTGATGGCTTGAGGGACAGGGAGCGAATCTCAGGATTGCCTGAGCAGCTGCACAGGGAGGGAGCTGGATGTCATTGTCCACCTAGGGACAAATGACCTGCCAAGAAAGGATTGAGAAGTGCAGGAAGAGTTTGTGGAATTGGGAGGTCCTTAGTCCAAGCAGCACGCACGTAACCTTCTCCAGAGTGCTACCCATCTATGCGCATAGGAGAGGCTAGGGTGTTCTGTACCATGGGATTCAATAGTGGTTGAAAAACGGTGTGGAGCTCAGGGATTTGGCTTCATTGGGGATCAGGGTCCACCTGGAGTGATGCAAGCCTATACTGGCATGATGGGCTGCATCTGTCCAGGAGGGAACCAGGATCCTAGGTGATAGATTTAAATGCTTCATTGGCAAGCTTTTAAACCAGCCAAGGGGGAGGCACTGAAAGGAGCAGGAAAATCCTAGCCCCCCCCAAACAATCACAGTAGTAAGTGTGGCAAACACCAACATGGAGGTGTCGATAGGGAGAAGGGCAGGGGTAAATGGAGAAAGTGACAAAAGCAAGAAGGACAGGGATGGGGCAAAAGGGGGTAAGGCCATCAGGAAATGGAGGGTAATGAGTACCAATGCCCGTAGTCTGGGCAACAAGCTCCCTGAGCTGGTGGTCTTAATGGAAGAAGGATGCCTGGATATCGTAGCAGTCACAGAAACATGGTACACAGAGAACCATGACTGGGATGTTAACATACCAGGGTACATAACTTACAGGAGAGACAGGCAGGGGAGAAGAGGGGGAGGAGTAGCTTCTATGTAAAGGAAGGATAAAAGCAACTGAACAAAAGAGTAAACAGGGAGGAGAGGAGGCACTGTGGGTCACCTTGGAGACTGGAAAGGCACCACAATCCGCACAGGGTTGTGTACAGAACCCCCATGTCAGGGGGAAGGAATGAACAAGGATATGATGGAAGGCATTCTTAGAATGGCAGAGAAAGGGGAGATACTGTTGATGGGAGACCTGAATATGCCAGATGTTAACTGGAGCACATTTGCTGCAGCCACATCCAAGAGCAGGGCCATTCTTGATGCCCTACAGGTGGCAGCCATTAGACAGCTAGTTTCGGAACCCACTCATGAGGGAGCAATCAGACCTCGTACTCTAAAACGGGGGCAGTGAGAGGATCTCAGATCTAGAAGTAGGTTGCCATCTGGGGACAAGTGACCATCAAACAGTGTGGTTCACGTTAAACTCAGCTACAGAGTCAAGCCATACAAAAGTGAGGGTACTGGACTTTAGGAGGGCTGACTTTGGCAAGACGGGAGAGTGCCTCAGAAAAGCACTAGCAAACAGGCTAGAAGGACGGTGGAGCAACAATGGGGAATTATCAAACTGCCATCACAGAGGCAACAAGCCTTTGTGTGAAGTAAATAAACAAATCAAATGAAAGAAAAGCCACTATGGTTCTCAAGAGAGGTGGCTGTGAAAGTCAGGAAGAAAAAGATAGCATTCCGAGTATAAGGAAACACAGAAGGAGCAGGACAGAGCTGTACCAGTTAAGGCGGAAAGAAGCAGGGAGGAAGTCAGAATAGCAAAGGCCCAAACTGAGGAAAGATAGCCAACTCAGTTAAAAGGGGATAAAACCTTTATAGGTACATCAGTGAGCGAGAAAGACAAAGGGAGGGATAGTGAGGCTGAATAGAATGAACGGTGGGTGGGCAGAGGGGGACAGTGAAAAAGCAGGAATACTGAATGAATATTTCTGCTCAGTATTCACAAAAGAGGAGGGGGAAGTGCCTAATCCAATTAACAGAAGCACTCTTGATAGGGGGGTCGATCCCAGTCCTTTCACAGAAGAAAGGGTTCTGCAAGAACTCCTAAAACTGAAGGTGGACAAAGCAATGGGTCCTGATGGAATTCACCCAGAATTCTAAAAGAATTAAGGGAGGAACTAGTGAAACCACTGGATACTCTTTTAATAAATCATGGGAGGATGGTGTGGTACCCGAGGACTGGAGGAAGGCGGATGTGATTCCCCTTCACAAAAGTGGGACCAAGACAGAGGCAGAAAACTAAAGACCTGTCAGTCTGACCTCTGTGGTAGGGAAAGTGATGGAGTCACTTCTGAAGGAAAGAATAGTTGAGTACCTAGAGGTCAGTGGAGCACAGGATCCAAGGCAGCATGGGTTCACAGCGGAAGGTCATGTCAGACGAATCTAATAGATTTCTTTGACTGGGCAACAATGTAGTAGACCAGGGAGGGGCTGTGGACATGGCCTACCTAGACTTTAGCAAGGCATTTGATACAGTCTCACACAAAAGATTGATAGTCAAATTAACCAGCCTGGAGTGGGTCCCAGGGTGGTAGCCTGTAAACATTGGCTGGACAACAGGACACAGAAGGTAATTGTAAATGGAGTCCACTCTGAAGAAAGGGCAGTTACTAGTGGGCACCGTGAGGGTTCAGTATTGGGTCCAGTCCTTTTAATGTCTTCATCAGTGACATTGCAGAGGGACTGGAAGGAAAAGTATGCCTTTTGCAGATGACACAAAGATCTGCAACAGGGTTGATACAAAGGAGGCGGAAAGGATGAAAAGGACTTGGCAAGGTTGGAGGAATGGTCAGACGATGGCAGCTAGGATTCAATGCAAAAGTGCAAATAATGCACCTGGAAACAAGAACCCAGGGAAGAATACACAATAGGTGGGAGGTAGTAACAACAACAAAACAAGAAAAGGACCTGGGGGTAATCATATCAGATGACCTTAAGGTTAGTAAGCAATGTGAGAAGGCAGTAGGGAGGGCGGGGGTATACTGGGATGTATAGGGAGAGGCATCAGCAGCAGAAAACAGGAAGTTGTTATCCCTCTGTACAGACAGTTGGTGAGACCCCATCTGGAATACTGTGTCCAGTTCTGGAGACCCCATCTCCACAAGGACATAGACAGGATAGAGGCAGTCCAGAGGAGGGCAACTAAAATGGTGCAGGGTCTGCAAGAGAAGCCGTATGAGGAGAGACTAAAGGAGTTTAATATGTATACCCTTGAGGAAAGAAGGGAGAGAGGGGACATGATAGAAACTTTCAAGTACCTCAAGGGAATCAACAAAGTCAAGAGGGTAGCATCTTTCAGAAAAGAGACTTGCAAGAACAAGAGGACACAATTTAAAAATAGAAGGAGGGGCGGTTCAGGGCAATGTGAGGAAGTATTATTTCAGAGAGGGTAGTGGATGCATGGAACAGCCTTCCTGAGGAAGTTGTGGGGTCTAAAACTGTGGGAGAATTCAAGAATGCATGGGACAGACATAAGGCAATTCTTGTGGGGGGCAGGAAGATATACGCTGTTGGTTAACTAGGATCTGCGGCCTATCCTGTAGGTAGGGAAATGGGCAGACTAGATGGGCCTAGCGGTCCTTATCTGCCGTCAAAGTCAAAGTCTATGTTACACCCCCACACCTAGTGCAATCTAAAATAACAGAGGCACTCTCCAAACACACAAAATTTCACGGTAACCACCCAGTCCCATGTGAACTTAATTCATGTTTGGCATGAATGCTGGCAGTTGATATGTTGCCGTAGTCTTTTGTTGAAAATGCAGGACTTATGCATCTAATGAATAGGGCAGTTCCAAAATGAATTACTCCACCACAAATACATTTTTCCACAAAGACTGCTCAGAAACTATATTTAGATTATTTTATGTGTCATGGCATCAGCCATTGTGCCATAGACGCTGTACACCTCGCCTCAGACATGAGAGGCAGTGGGCTTGGTGCTGCCCCCTTATATGTATGTATCACAGCACAATAGGCATGTGTGAGTAACGAATATTAAATTCCAAATACCATGAATGATATGGTATTCAGGAGCTGAATGCTGAATATCGAAGCTATTCGGTGATATTTGGTATTCAGTGGTCCCACGGGATCGCAATATCTCGTAGGATTTGCTGGCCAATCGCTGAGCATTTGGCAAAACTAGATCACGTGACACTTCAAATGCTGCATGTTGGAGAGAGATCGTAGTGAAGAGTGGAGAGAGCTCTGTGTCAGCAGATATTAGGAGTTGCAAAACCTAATATTTTCATCACAAAATCTTAATTTTTTTGCTCTGTACCATGTGTCTTTAGTGTCTAGTACTAGTGGAAGCACTGGGAGGGTTTTTATTTTCATGGATAAATCGTCTGATGTACTTTTTTTTTTTTTTGCTAGGAGCAGCAGAGAAACTAGTATACCTTCATTTCAGGGGCCTTTCCTAACTGCCTGGTGGAAAGAATCATAGTGGAGGAGAGTGGAGAGAGAGAGCTCTTGAGTCAGCAGAGATTAGGAGCTGCAAAAAACTAGTATTTTCATCACAAAACCTTTTTTTGTTCTGTACCGTGTGTCTTTAGTGCCTAGTAGTACTGGAAATACTGGGTGTTTTTTTTTCCTGGCTAAATCATCTGATGTAGTGATTTTTTTTGCTAGGAGCTGAGGAGAGAAACTAGTATACCTTCATTTCAGGGACTGATAGTGGTGTGAGATATTTTGTATTTTTCCCAGAGAAATTGATTTATTTTGCCAGGAGGAGCTGCAGAGAGACTTAATTTGTAGTTTACCTCCTTAATTACAGTAGGTCTAACTTCTACCTTGACTACTGTACTGTACTGATTTAAAAAAGTCTTTAATTTGGTGGTGTAAATAATAAGTATTTCTGGGGCTCAGGTTTCACAAAACCCAACAGTAGCTAAGCCAAAAATCTCAGAGGGCAGTTGGCTGACTGCACCCCACCCCACCACCGTTAACAATTAGGTAGCGACGCTTGCAGTGTGAGCACACCCTCATCTGCTCTGCATGCTGCTTGCAGTAATTTTTGTGTGCAAAATAAAACAGTACTGCTGCTTGCAACCATTTTTTTTTGTACTGAAATACAGCAGAACTTGTCTGCATTTACAAAAAAAAAGTGAACTGCAGTAGTTCTGCCTTAGAAATCTCTGCAAAAAATATTTGTGGTGTAATCTGAGTTTGGGCTGGGGTTTCACAAAAATCAGTAGCTGCCAACAGTCTCGGAGGGCAGTCAGCTGACTGTACTCTCCCACTGTTTAGGGCTAGATAGCAAGTCGCGATGCATGCAGTGTGCACACACCATCACTTGTCCTGTGTGTGTTCTGCTTACAATAATTTTTGTGTTAGAAAATAAAGCAGTACAGCTGCTTGTCACCATTTGTTTGTACTGAAATACAGCAGAACCTGTGTGCATTTACAAAAAAAAAGTGAATTGCAGTAATTCTGCTAGAAATCTCTGTAAGAAATATTTGTGATGTAATCTGAGGTTGGGCCAGGGTTTTATGAAAGTCAGTCGCTGCCAGCAGTCTCAGAAGGCAGACAGCTGACTGCACTCCCCCAACCCCACTGTTTAGGGCTAGGTAGCGACACTTGCAGTGTATGCACACCATCGCCTGCCCTGCAAGTGTGCTGCTTGCAGGAATATTTGTGTGTGAAAATAGTACTGCTGCTTGCAACCATTTTTTTGTACTGAAAAACAGCAGAACTTGTCTGCATTTACAAAAAAAAAAGTGAATTGCACTAATTCTGCTAGAAATCTCTGTAAGAAATATTTGTGGTGTAATCTAATTTCAGCAGGGGTTTCACGAAAGTCAGTAGCTGCCAGCAGTCTTGGAGGGCAGTCAGTTGACTGCACTCCCCCACCACCATGGTTTAGGGCTAGGTAGCAAGTTGTGATGCTTGCAGTGTGCACATACCCTCACTTGCCTTGCATGCGTGCTGCCTGCAATAATGTTTGTGTGCGAAAATAAATACTGCTGCATGCAACCATTTTTTATGATGGTGCGCTTGCGCAGCCAACATCTTGGGACAGTGCAGCTTTGGAGGCACAGTCACTGTTGGGCGAATACAGGGCATGCACCAGTAGGTGCGTCCCACATTCCCCAATCAGCCTGCATGCCAGCACCACACCATGCATACATAATGTGGCAAGCACATCTAAGAAAAGGTCCGCTGCAATCCGAGCAAAGTGCGTCAGACGCAGCAGTCCTTTTCTTGACGTACATGCGACATTATGCACATGGCGGCACACTGGCCGCTGAACTGCCAACTTTGGGGTTGCCCAATCTCCCTGTCAGCTGACCCTGCACCCTATGAATGTGCTGACGGGGGAGCCCACTCCCCGTCAGCATAAAACATTCCCCCCATTTGTGATATGCCGAGGGGGGTGCCCAAGCCCCCTCGGCTCTTATCCCACCCCCATTTCCTTGTGTGCTGACAGGAAGCCCACTCCCCATTGGCAGAAAGAACCCACCCAATTGTTTAATGCCGAGAGGGGTGCCCAATCCCCCTTGTATCTGCACCCCCCACCCTTCTTTGTGTGCCGAAGGGGGGTGCCCAATCCCCGTTGGCATAAATTCCTCCCCCCCTTGTGTTGTTTTGCCGGCGAGGGTGCCCCAATCCCCGTCGGCTACAGACACCCCCAAATAGTTAGGTGGCATGCTGGGAGCCCACCCCAGCATGCCAATCTCCTGCAAAAAAACTGTCCCGCGATGTTTTTTTTTTCTTTTGAACCTGTAAAATGAAAACAGTCCCTCATAGTCTCCATGCCCTCCCCACCAGGACCCACCCACTGTGCACCCTACATCCCCACATCCCCCCTCACCCCATACTTACCTTCGGAGTCTGGCGCGATGATCTTCGGTGGACCAGGAACACATCTGCACTCTTCAAAGCTGACTGCGAACTGAGGAAATGTCAGTAAGCTGTATAATGTAATTAATAGGGGGTTTTCAACTTTGCTGCATATTGCAGGCATTTTTGTGAATTTTGGCCCCAAATTTTCAACATGGGGTTTTTGGGAACCCTTCTCATGAATTCTTGTACTGTCATGGCGTTATTTGGTCCCGAAAGGTGATTTAGCAGTCACTGCACGGAATCACCTTTCCGGACCATGTAACAAAATGACAGTGCCACTGCTCATGAGGGGGGCTTTAAAAAAGCCTATGTTGCAAATTTGTTGGGAAAAATCCAAAACATGACTGGTTCACTAGCATGCATAGCAACTGCGCAACGCACACTCATACGTTAGTGCATTTGCACTATTTTCATGCCAGATTCTCAACATTGGCATTTTACCACACCTTCTTGTGAACTGTACAGCTGTCATTTTTCACATCCTGGCGGAAATGTGTTTTCGCCCTTCCAGTGCAGAATAGCATGGTCGCTGTGCGAAATCAGTGTTCAGGACACATTACAAAATGACAGTGACACCGCTCGTGAGCGGAGGTCCTAAATGCCTGTTTTGAAAATTTGACATACACCATAAAATGACTATTTTATGAGCGCAGAGCAGCAACTGTGCAACGACCTTTGTAAGTTAGCGATTTGCAATATTTTCATGCCAGATTCTCAACATTGGCATTTTACTACACCTTCTTGTGAACTGTACAGCTGTTATTTTTCACATCCTTGCCGAAATGTGTTTTCACACTTCTGGCGCAGAATAGCGCAGTCGCTGTGCAAAATCAGTGTTCAGGACACATTACAAAAATGACAGTGACACTGTTCATGAGCAGAGGTACTAAAATGCCTGTGTTGAAAATTTTGTGACAGTACTCCATAAAGTGACTGTTTTACGAGTGTGCGTTGTGCAGTTTGCACGCATGCTCGTACGTTCACAAACTTCTAATATTTTCACTCCAGATTTTCAACAGTGCTATTGTTCTGTACCTCCTAATGAACAGTACAGCTGTCATTTTTCACATCCTGACCAAAATCTGTTTTCGCAGTTCTGGCACAGAATAGCGTGGTAGCTGTGGAAAGTCTGTGTTCGATGCACATGATGAAAATGACAGTGACACTGTTCATTAGCAGATGTCCTAAAATGCCTATGTTGAAAATTTGGGAACAAAAGTCAATAAAATGAGTGTTTTACGAGCGTGCACTGCACAGTTTGCACGCACGCTCATGACTTTGTGAATTTGTAATAGTTTCACTCCAGCTGTTTATCATTGGCATTTTTCCATACCTCCTTATGAACAGTGCAGCTGCCTCAAATGTGTTTTCGCACGTCCGGTGCAGAATTGCACGGGCGCTGTGCGAAATCACTTTTCAGGACAGTTTGAGGAAATGATGGTGACACTATGTATGAGCAGAGGTTCTAAAATACCTAAGTTGAAAATTTGGTGCCGAAAGTCCATACGACTGTGTTGCAAGCGTGCATTGCGCAGTTTCCATGCACCCTTGTAACTTCGTCAATCTTCAATATTTTCATGCCACATTTTCACCACTGGCATTTTGCACATCTCCTTATCAACAGTCCAGCTGCCATTTTTCACAGCCTACCCAAAACATGTTTCTGCAGCTGTGGCACACAATGGCATGCTCGCTGTGCAAAATCACCTTTTGAGATACATTCACAAACTCACAGCACTATGTGTCTCTAGCTCCTCCGCTGCTACTGCCAATGCCAGCGAGACAACATTCGGCATTGACAAATGCTTGTTTTGTACTGAAATACAGCAGAACTCTGTGCATTTACAAACAAAAAGTGAATTGTAGTTGTTCTGCTGTAGAAATCTCTGTAAGAAATATTTGTGGTGTAATCTGAGTGTGGACTGGGGTTTCACGAAAGTCAGTAGTCTAGCCACCAGCAGCCTTGGAGGGCAGGCAATAGTTTTTCTGTGTGAAAATAAAGCAGTACTGCTGCCTGCAACCATTTGTTTGTACTGAAATGCAGCAGAACCTGTGTGCATTTACAAATAAAAAAAAAGTGAATTGCAGTAGTTCTGCTAGAAATCTCTGTAAGAAATATTTGTGATGTAATCTGAGGTTGGGCCAGGGTTTCAAGATAGTCAGTAGCCACCAGCAGTCTTGGAAGGCAGTTGGCTGACTACACTCCCCCACCCCCATGGATTAGGGCTAGGTAGTGACTCTTGAAGAGTATGCACACCATCACCTGCCATGCATGCGTGCTGCTTGCAGTAATTTTTGTGTGCAAAAATAAAACAATACTGCTGCTTGCAACCCTTTTTTTGTATTGAAATACAGAAGAACTTGTCTGCATTTACAAAAAAAAAATAAGTGAATTGCAGTAGTTCTGCCGTAGAAATCTCTGTAACAAACATTTGTGGTGTAATCTGAGTTTGGGCTGGGGTTTCACAAAAATTGGTAGCCACCAGCAGTCTCGGAGGGCAGTCAGCTGCCTGTACTCTCCCACAGTTTAGGGCTAGGTAGGGCTGGGAAGGTCATGTCAAATGAATCTAATTGATTTATTTGACTGGGTGACTGAAGTAGTAAACCTTAGAGGGGCTGTGGACATGGTCTACCTAGACTTTAGCAAGCCATTTGACACAGTCCCACACAAAAGATTAATAAATAAATTAGCCAGCCTGGGAGTGGGTCCCAAGGTTGTAGTCTGGGTAAAATATTGGCTGGACAACAGGACACAGAAGGTAATAGTAAACGGAGTCCACTCAGAAGAAATGGGGGTTACTAGTGGGGTACCACAGGGTTAAGTACGGGGTCTGGTCCTTTTTACTGACTTTATAAGTGACATTGCAGAGGGACTTGAAGGAAAAGTATGCCTCTTTGCAGACAACACAAAGATCTGCAACAGGGTTGATACATGGGGGTGTGTGGAAAGAATGAGAAGGGACTTGGCAAGGTTGGATGAATGGTCAGAAGTATGGCAACTTGGATTCAATGCAAAGAAATGTAAAGAAATGCACCTGGGAAACAAAAACCATGGGGAAGAGTACACAATGGGGGGGGGGGTAGTAACAACAACAAAAATGGAAAGGGACCTAGGAGTAATCATATCAGATGACCTAAAGGTTAGCAAGCAATGTAAGAAGGCAGTAGGGATGGCTGGGGGGATACTGGAATGTATAGGGAGAGGCATCACCACTAGAAAACAAGAAGTTGTTATCCCTCTGTACAGACAGTTGGTGAGACACCATCTGGAGTACTGCATCCAGTTCTGGAGACCCCATCTCCGCAAGGACATAGACAGGATGGAGGCAGTCAAGATGAGGGCAATTAAAATGGTGCAGGGTCTGCAACAGATGCCATACCAGGAGAGACTAAAGGAGTTTAACATGTATACCCTTGAGGAAAGGAGGGAGAGAGGGGACATGATGATAGAAACGTTTAAGTACCTCAAGGGAATCAACAAAGTCCAGGAGGGTAGCATCTTTCAGAAAAAGAGATGTGCAAGAAGAAGGGGGCACAATCTGAAGATAGAGGGGGGACAGCTTAGGGGCAATGTGAGGAAGTATTTTTTTCACAGAGAGGGTGGTGGACACATGGAATGGCCTTCCTGGGAGTCATGTGATGCGCAGCTCTGGATAACAGCTCCAGGACCTAGCTCCTGCTTCACCAGCTTAATTCTAATTAGAGACAGCATTTTTCCTATATATCTTTTTTCCCAGAGAGGCTGGACACCTAGCTAAAGCTACAGAGTACACAATCACTTGATTTGGGGAAGAAAAGAGGATTTATTCTTTGCAATTATGGAGGCAGAAATGCAGCTGGCAACTCCACATGACAAGCCCCCACAGAACCCTGAGAAAACACCGAAGCGTACCAAAGGCCAAGCAGCAACGACCAGGAAAAATCTTACTACTACTGCAATAGCTACTCTTCTTACCAAACAGTGCTACAAGATCTGGCTACTGATCTGAAATCTTTCCATTCTGACTTGGGGGAAGCTACAGTGGTGAACAAAGATGTTGCAACCTGCACCTCTTCATTAGAAAACTGGCACAGCAAAACGGACCCTGAAATCTTACATCTCAACCATAAGCTCACCAAAATGGAAAATAAGTTGGAAGATCTGGAAGGCCAAAGTCATCGGAACAACATCGTCGTCTTTGGCCTTCCAGGAGAGGAGGGTGCATCCCCAGTTGTCTTTGCCCAAAAGCTCCTCACAAAAGTTGCAGGGACATCCCCGAATAACCCGGCATATGTAGTCGAGCGTGTCCACCAGTCTCTCAAGCCTGAGCCGGCGGATGGAGCTCCCCTGAGGCCCTTCATTCTCAAGTTACTGAATTACCTGGAAAGACAACACATTTTGAGTAAAACAAGAGAAGTTAGAGAACTCTTGTGGGAGAACAGTAAACTTTGTATTGCCCAGGATCTGTCTGCTACTACAAGGCAAAAACGAGCTGCCTATCACCCCCTGGTGACAAAACTGATAGCAGCTAGCATCCGATTTAAAGTCAGTTACCCTGCCAGGCTTTCGGTCCTCCACCACAGATCCTGGATCAGTTATGAGTCTGCTGAACAGGCTGCACCGGCCCTGAAGGCCCTGCTACCCAAGCTATTCAAAGAGCGCTGAGTTGGCCACTAGAGGGAGTCAGTTACCTGTAATCAGCCTGAAGGAGTGTGCGATTGTTCTGTGTGACTATTTGAATCCGCCTCTCGAATGTGCGGAGCTCTTTTCCTTGGTCTGCAAGTTTCAGCCAGATTCAAGCAGGGCTTTTATGCCCCCACGTGATTTATTTTATCCTGTTGGACTGGTTTAGTTATGACAGAGGATGTGGTATCCAGAAACATTTGGGGGATATATGGTTCTTTCTTTTTTCTGCCTGCTCAACATCTCTCACAGACCATAGACATTGCGTGAGGTTTTGACTGTATTCTCCAACTGGGCTTGCTATTTTTTGTTGTTTGGACATGCTTTTAAAAGGGTCTGTCTATGCTGAAATGAGCGAAGTAAAAAGTCTACATAGTGCCTTCATTATTTAGTGGCTGTTTACTTAGTTATAATCCGGGTGGAGCAGGGGGCAGGGGGAATGGATGATACTGCCCCACAGTTTGACCACTGTGAGCTGAACTGATGGGGCAACTTTTCCTGCAGGACCTATGAGATTTGTTGTTTTGCAGTTCCTTTTTTGCTATGTAAACCATTTATGGACAATACTCGTTTTGGACTTTTCTGTAAGTTGGGTAAAGACTGTACTTTACTTATTTCGATGCTGAAGGATCTGGGGCAATGGGAATCTTGTTAAAGTTTTACTTTAGTTTCGGCTCGGGTTTACTATTTGTGTTTTTGAGGTGTTTCAGAGAGATGGGTTGGGAGCGGGAGGGGGGGAAGGTGGACATGGGATCCTTTTTCTTTGTATAATTGTAGGCTTAGTAATACAGGGAGTACATTGGGGAGGGGGCTGCCACGGTGGGGGTATGCCAAGTACTGATGCATAAGATTAACCGGACCACGCTCATAGGTGATACAATAGCTTTCATACATTCAATTCATTCATTTCATTCAATGCATCCTCGCAGTGTATAGTATTTGTACATAGAATGTTAAGGGCGCTCAGACTCCAATTAAGAGATCAAATATTTTACTCCATCTGCATAAACCAAAAACTGATATTGCTTTTCTTCAAGAGACCCACCTCCCCTCAGCTCAGGTCTCCTTATTTAGATGTTCTTGGGTGGGACAGGTCTATGGGGTTGGCTCAGACTTCTTGACAATGTCCACTGGAAAGCCTCTCCCTACTCCAGACCCACTCCTTCCCTACTAGGTCCAAATAGGGATGTTACCTGCTGTCTTCTCTGAGGACCTACTATATCCATGATTGTAACTCACAATTTTGTAACATTGTGTAACCTAAGTAACATACAAACTACTATATTATGTAACCTAAGTGTATCTATGTTAACTGTTCCTTTTACTGCACCTGTAATGTTATCCTCTGTTTTAATCTGCACTGTATTAACTGTCTTGATGTTTGCCCTTCCTGCGATGAGGTGCCTTTGTAAATGAGTCTCTGACTCAAAGGTTGTAAACCCGATTTGTAATGAATAAATGAATAAAGAAAGGGGTGGCCATCGTCATAGCCAGGAGACTACCCTTCCGTCTCCTCCATGAAATAACTGACCCGCATGGATGCTATGTCATCCTACATGTTTTGCTGGGACATTTGGAGACAGTTTTGGGATCTATTTATGGCCCCAATGCCGATGACCCCTCCTTTTTTGCTACCTTTCTGTCTCACCTTGCCCCCTATCCTCTCTTCTTATTGTTCTTGGGGGAGATTGGAATATTGCACTGAACAATGCTCTCGATAAATCGGGGCCAACCCATCAGACCTTGACCATGGGGCAAATGGCGATCAGAGACTTCATGTTCTCCCTGGGTTTGATAGACCCATGGAGGACATTGAACCTGGATTGTAGGGAATATTCATTTTATTCTTTTCCACATCACTCTCTCTCCAGGATTGATTCTTTCTTGTTGGGGGTAAATTACCTTTCCAGAATAGGGCTCTGTTATTACTCTACTAAGGTTATTTCAGATCATCACCCTGCTCTTCTCCAGCTTAATTTCCTCCCAACAATAAACAGGGATAAGGTCTGGCGGTTTAATAATCAGCTACTTATGTCAGAAGACATTGTCCAACAGTTGAGGACTACTATTGTATCACTAATCATATGGAATTAAACACCCCTCCCATGCCCAAACTAGGCATTTTCTGGGGGAGCTTAAAATGTGTACTCCAAGGAGAAATTTTACGTTTGACTATCACGCAGAAGAAAAACATTTCAGCTTCCCTCTCCAACCTTCTATCTTGCATAAAAGTAGCTGAGCAAAATATCTTCCTCACCTCCCCCTCAGTAGAGTGGGAACATCTGGAATTCCTCAGATCACAGTACAATCGTCTGCTGGGGGAGAAGGCAGAGTATCTTATTTTGCTTTCAAAGATCTGTTACTTCGATCAAGGAGAGAGAGCGGGTAAGCTACTCGCCCTCCATCTTAGATCCCAGGAGATGGACAGAATTATCCCTTCCATCCTATCAGACTCTGGACAACTCCTTACCTCACCTAGAAATATTGTGGACACCTTTAAGAACTTCTATCAACATTTGTACTCAGCCCCTTCTCTCCATTTTAATGTATCCCAATTTGAGTCCTTCCTTCATAATATCACCCTTCTGCAATTGACAACTCCCTAGATTGATGGTTTAAACACCCCACTAACCCTTTCAGAAATTTCTCGGGCTATAGACTCCCTATCCTCAGATAATTCCCCCGGGCCAGATGGGTTTACCACTAATTTTTCTAAGATCTTTAAGACCCAGTTAGTTCCCATTCTTCTTAACACCTACAACTATATTTTTCAGGAGGTCCTATCCAATGTGTCAATTACATCACTACTATTGTTGTTCTCCCAAAATCTGGGAAGGACCCTAAGATACTCTCAAATTACAGGCCCGTATCACTTATCAATGTAGATCTCAAAATCTAGCTAAGGTCTTAGCCTGTAGATTGAGCCGGGTACGGGAAGCATTGATAAGTTCCGAACTGGTGGGTTTTGTTCAGGGCAGACTGTCGGCTGACCACCTCAGGAAATTATTCCATGTCTTTTTGGTGTCCAGGGACTCCCTTACCCCTGTGGTTTTGGTGTCCCTGGATGCCAAAAAGGACTTTGATAGGTTCTCTTGGGATTACTTATTTGCTTTGCTTCCTAAATATCGCATTTCTCCAGAGTGTATACAGTGGATAAATGTTTTATACTCCTCTCCATCGCCCTGGGTGCTTTGCAATGGTACCTTATCAGTGTCGTTCCCGCTTCTTCAAGGTACCAGGCAAGAATGTCCCCTCTCTTCATATCTTTTGAATTTATTCCTGGAACCCCTTATCTGGAAACTTAATTACTCCCCCAGTATTTCCAGAATCCCTATAAGTGGTATGGAGTACAAATTGTCAGTGTATGCAGATGACATTTTACTGCATGTCTCCTCACCATCTACATCTCTCCCCATAGCCCTCCAGCTTATTTCTCAATTTGGGTAACTCTCAAACTATAAACTGAACATTAGTAAAACTGAGATTATGCCTCTGAACAATGCTACCCTTAAATCGGATTTAGATCACTTTGGTTTTGTATGGAGGAGAGATAAGATGAAATACTTGGGAATTTACCTCAGTACCTCCCCTCGTAAAATGCAGCAGTACAATTTGGACCCCATAACAGCCCACCTTAAGGTAGATTTTAACCATTGGTTCCTCCTACCCCTCTCTATGTGGGGGAGACTAAGCATTATAAAAATGAACATTCTCCCTCGGTTACTGTACCCTTTGCAGATGTATAATGCTCACTTTCTCAGTCATGGATTCGCTCAGGTCCACAGGATGCTTACCTCCTTGTTTTGGTAAGGCAGGCAGGCTAGGCGTGGGCCTGGTTGAAATTGACATAACAGAAATATGATGGGGGGATTGCAAGTACCTGACTTCTTTCTATATTATGTAGCACTACACTTGGCTAGGCTCCCCCACTGGCTGAAACCACCAGATGAAAGTTCTTCTACTGGTTATATTCCCCTTTGGGTGGAGACTGAGCATTCTTTGTGCAGTGCTATGGGAGTGGATATACGTTCTCTTCCTTTCCTTACCAGGAAAAAAATGCCATAAGAGCTGCAAAATACACCCTTGGGAGCTTCTCTCCAGACTCAAGTTCAGCTTAACTCTTACCTGAAGAGTAACCCAAGCCTAGATATTTCCCCAGCCACTTTTTGGGAATCTGAACTTCTTGATCTCTGGAAAGATGGTCTCCAAGAACAGATTTTGGCCTGACATGAATATAGAGTTAGTTAGTGATCTTGTGGTCCACCATAAATTGATGTCTTTCCAAGAGGCAAGTTCACAGTATGGCTGGCCCATTAACTCAGTTTGTCAATACCTTCAAGTTTCTCATATGCTAAGTCATTTTGGTAGTGGTCCCTGGAATAGTCAGTTCAGTTCAGTACTAGCATTTTCCTCCTACTTGTCTCAGCTCCAAAATCTCATGTGGTTTCATATTACTATTGAACACTGCAATCATTATCAGAGGGTCCAAGATACTACTGGTGGGACCAGGTTCTTCCATCCTCTCTTCCAGCTAGGAATTGGACATTCATCTTGAAGCATTTATATGCATTCATTAAATGGGACCGATATCACTTTATGCAATTCCGGATTATTCACAACCTTTTCTGCACTCCGGTCAAATTGCATAAGATGAGTCAGCTCCACATGAATCTATGCTCCAGATGTGACAAAGAACATGGGACCCTTCTACATATTCTATGGATATGTGAAAAAGTTTCCCTCTTTTGGACGGCCCTTCAAACCCAGTTGGACCATTTTTTGGGACTGTTGGATAAATTCTTTCCAGATATCTGTATAATTGGGAACTATACTGATAAGCTGATTGGGAACCAGAGATCGCACATGGCTCTCATCACAGCATGTGCTAAAGAGGTAATTCTTCGGCACTGTCTAGACCATAATATTCCCACATATCTTGAATGGTATAAAGAAGAAATGTTTGCATTACAAGCTGAGCACTCATTGCAAGTATGTCCAACAACATGGCTAAGTACAATACCCATTGAAGCCTTTTTATGCGCTGCTGACAGTCTAAGGTATATTCAATGCCTTTCAATGTCTGGGCACTGTACCGGTCCGATATATTTAGTGCTTGTCTCTAATCCTCCTGTGGCAGTGGGGGGAAGGGGGAGAAGGTGGGAAGGAGGGGGGAGTGTAATATACTTTTTTTGGGGGGTAGGTTTAGAATTTAACAATAGTAAAACAGTTAAGCGGGATGGTATACTTCTTTGTTTCATTGGACATATTGTTACCTGTACAATAGTATAACGATGGTTTCAAATCTATGTTATTTAAATGTACCAAAACACAAAAAAGAATATTAAATAAAAAAAAAAAAAACAAGGAATGGCCCTCCTGAGAAGGTTGTGGGGTCAAAATCAGTGTGGTAATTGAGGAATGCATGGGACAGACATAAGGCAATTCTTGTGGGGGGTAGGGAAAAATAGGCTGTTGGTTAACTAGGATCTGCAACTTAACCAGTGGGTAAGGAAATGGGCAGATTAGGTGGGCCAAGCGGTCCTTATCTGCTGTCAAAGTCTATGTTTCTATGAGTCACGATGCTTGCAGTGTGTGCACACCCTTGCCTGCCCTTCATGTGTGCTGCTTGCAGCAATATTTGTGTGTGAAAACAGTACTGCTGCTTGCAACCATTTTTTTGTACTGAAATACAGCAGAACTTGTCTGCATTTACAATAAAAAAAAGTGAATTGCAGTAATTCTGCTAGAAATCTCTGTAAGAAATATTTGTGATGTAATCTGAGTGTGGTCTAGGGTTTCACAAATGTCAGTAGCCTAGCCACCAGCAGCCTTGGAGGGCAGGTCATAATTTTTCTGTACAAAAATAAAGCAGTACTGTTGCTTGCAACCTTTGTTTTGTACTGAAATACAGCAGAATGTGTCTGCATTTGCAAAAAAAGTTAATTGCAGTAGTTCTGCCACAGAAATCTATGTAAGAAATATTTGTGATGTAATTTGAGGTTGGGCTGGGATTTCATGAAAGTAAGTAGCCGCCAGCAATCTTGGAAGGCAGTCGGCTGACTGCACTCCTGCACCCCCCATGGTTTAGGGCTAGGTAGCGATGCTTGCCATGTATGCACACCATCGCCTGCGCTGCATGCGTGTTGCTTGCAGTAATTTTTGTGTGTGAAAATAAAACAGTACTGCTGCTTGCAACCATTTTGTTGTACTGAAATACAGCAGAACTTGTGTGCATTTACCAAAAAAATAGTGAACTGCAGTATTTCTTCTAGAAATCTCTGCAAGAAATATTTGTGGTGTAATCTGAGTGTGGACTGGGGTTTCACGAAAGTCAGTAGCCTAGCCACAAGGCAGTCTTGGAGAGCAGTTGGCTGACTGCACTCCCACCCCCATGGTTTAGGTCTAGGTAGCGACGCTTGCTGTGTACACACACCATCGACTGCCCTGCATGTGTGTTGTTTGCAGTAAGTTTTGTGTGCAAAAATAAAGCAGTACTACTGCCTGCAATCATTTTTTTGTACTGAAATACAGCAGAACTTGTCTGCATTTACACAAAAAAAGATGAATTGTAGTAGTTCTGCTGTATAAATCTCTGTAAAAAATATTTGTGGTGTACGCTGAGATTGGGCTGCAGTTTCACAAAAGTCATTAGCCTAGCCACTAGCAGTTTTGGAGGGCTTGCAGTAATTTTTCTGTGCTAAAATAAAGCAGTACTGCAGCAGGTGTTGCTTGCAATAATTTTTCAGTGCCACAATAAAACAGAACTTTTGTACATTTACTAAGTATTAAGTACTTGAGAGTGTTTAGAGCTTGTTGGCACAGACAACGACAATGACAGGTAGAGGTGGAAAAAAACGTTCTTGGTCCAGCCCAAGCAAATCTACAATGGATGAACAGGCTGTGATGCTGAACCTGAATGTAAGCAATGGTCAGCCCGTCTTTGATGCCCAAAATTATTCTTTACTCCATCCAAGCCTGTTTCTTCCAGCAACAGTAGTACTGTGGCTGGCACAGGATGAAGTGATACAAGAAGCACAAACAGAAGGACACTGTTCTCGACCCACCACAACTACCAATGTGTCCCCATCTTCCACCAGTACCATCATGACTCCCACCACAACCACTAATGTGTCCCCATCTCTCACCATTACCATCACATCTGTCATTACCTCCACCATCACCACCACTATAGAGACCCTGTTTTCCACTTCCACAACAATGGGCAACATGAATACTACAGCTAGTCCTGCAACTGTGACTGTCATTCCAGCCACTAGTGACACTGTGAACCCTGCCACTGCTGCCACTACTGTAACAGTATCACCACTGTCTGGTATCCATTACCAGTATGACCACTACTGTTGATAGAGTTATGCCTCCTGCTTCTCAGCTTCTCAGTACTCCTGAAAATGTTGCAGAGGATGACCAATCATCTGGTTCTAAGTATTTCATTCTTCATGATGCACTGCCCAGTGACACATCATCTTCTTTATCAGAGGCACATATGAATGACTTTAAAGATGAGGCAGAATATGCTTTATACCTTGAGGGCAGAAAAAAAAGGTGGCTGGCAAAACAGCCTCTAGGTGTAGCACTACTAGCAAGAGTAGTAGAAGCAGCAGTAAGGGTAAGGGACCCCTCCCTCTAAGAAGGCCAAATAAGCAACACTAATATTTCTTTGGCAGGGTCCATCACAGCCTGAAAGACAGCCAAGTGATGGCAGCACTGGCATGGCACC
Source organism: Neoceratodus forsteri (assembly GCA_016271365.2). NCBI lineage: Eukaryota > Metazoa > Chordata > Ceratodontiformes > Ceratodontidae > Neoceratodus > Neoceratodus forsteri. The sequence goes on from CM057453.1 coordinate 2,361,795, forward strand.
ATCAGGGGCAGTGGTCACAGAGCAAGAACATCAGGACAAGACAGGCGCAGCTGTTGAAAAAACAACTGGGGGATGAGGTGCTAACAGAATCATTGGTAACAGCAGTGTTAAAAGTGATGTGTGGCTGCATTTTACAGTGTTAAAAGAGGACATAAGGAAAGTAGTCTGTTCTTTTTGCAATGCCACTATAAGCCAAGGGAAATCACTCTTTAACTTAACCACAACATCATTACAGAAATACTTGAAGCTTAAGCACCCTCAAGTGTATCGAAGCTCATCTGGGTCTGGATTGGGACCCTTGGTTTCAACAACACTAAACTCCTCCAGTGGACAGGCATGCACAGTTGCTAGTGGTGTTGGTACTGACGACCCTTATGATTTAGAGGAACCCAGTGGTCACAGCACTCCTTCCCCCTTACTAACGAAGAGTCCAGCCTCTACTCTGGTGGTCACTTCTGACTCCACTGATACTACAAGGCAGAGACAGTCATCAGCACTTCGCACGCCACCATTGCTGAAGTGGTCCATGTCAATGTCTCCCGTGGCACTTCCAATAATGGATGCTCTGCATGCACGAACAAAGTATCATGCTTCACATACAACAGCATAGCAAATCACACAGCTGATTACTGAGATGATGGCATTGAATCTCCAGCTTATGTCAGTTGTGGAAGATTCTGGCTTCCAGCAGCTTCTCAACTGTTTGCACCCACATTATCAGATCCCGTATCGTACTATGTTTTCTTGAACTATATTGCTACGACTGTATGATGGCATGAGATCTGCTGTTACTGCTCTGCTTGCAGAGGCTGTTGGTGGTGTTTTTCACTGCACATCAGATATCTGGACCAGCGCTAACTCCCTGCATGCCCAACTCTGCTCCTTAACTGCACACTGGAATGTGCAACAACCTGCTGCTGCTGTTTCCATGCATCACCTTGTGGCTCACCCTTGGACCCCTCCACAATCTGGTAGTCTCATTAGGTCAGCTTTGCTGAACGTCAGATCGATGGAGGAAGACCACTGAGCAGATAATATTCTCACGTTCCTGCAAGACATGTTGCGGTCTTGGACTGGTGTTAACACCAATTTAAAAGTTGTCTTTTTTGTTACCTACAATGGCACAAACATGGTGAAAGCCACCAATGATGCCCATTTTGTGAGTATTCGTTGCTTTGCACATACACTAAATTTAGTGGTGACTCATGCACTGCGTAGCAGTAGTAGGACCAACAATGTATTGTCCGCAGCCCATTCCATCTGCAGCCATTTTCATCACTCTGTAAAAGCCACTAACTAATTACTAGAATGTCAGGAATGCCTTGGTCTGCCAAAACATCATGTAATACAAGAAGTTAGCACTCAGTGGAATTCTTCATACTTGATGCTTTCATGACTCTTGGAGCAAAAGTGGGCACTACACAGAATGTCTATGGAGGCAGACATTGGAGGGGTCCTAGGATATCATGATTGGTTAGTTCTTGAGGGCATGGTGAAGGTTCTCACGCCATTTGAGAGGCGTACACATGATCTAAGTGCATCCACAGCCTTACTTAGTCTGGTTATCCCAGCTGTGCATATTTTCAAAAGATCATTACAATGGTTTTTGGCTGACAACACACTAAGTACGCAAGAGGTCACTGACCTTGTTAATTATCTTGATGCAGAACTTGATGCAAGGTACTCCACAGTCATGGATACCTGCAATCACGTGTTTGGTACCATTTTAGACCCTAGGTTCAAATGCGAGATCCTTCATATAGCCAAGGACACCCACAGAGTGGCTCATTTTAGGCAACAGCTCAGTGAAGAGTTAAATAGTGCCATGCAAGCAGTCAGACACTCGGAAGGGGAGGAAGATGCTCCAGTTCAGGTTCTTGAGGGAGAGAGACAGGCATGTGGTGTTTTGGAACCAGATGGTAATGGTGGAGACGGGGAAAGATGGCATAGTGGCAGTGTAAAGAAGAGTGACTGGGCATTACTCAGCACATAACTGCATCAAGAGCAACACAAACACTGACAGTCTCAGCCTCTCTCAGCAGAAAATTCACTTAATGGCTACTTTACAGAATCAGTTGAGCCATTTGATGTTGATCGACTGGGCTACAGAGTTCAGAAAATCAACTCCTTTCCTCACCTGACACAACTTGCTTTAAAATACCTAAGCTGCCCTCCTACAAGTGTGCCATCTGAGAGGATGTTTGACACTGCTGGTAACGTTGTTGAGCCACACCGTTCCAAGCTGGACCCTCAACATGTTGAACAGCTAGGGTTTCTTAAGCTAAATGTACCAGTAATTGACTGCAAATAAGATCTGCCCACATTAAACTGGTGCTACAGTACAGCTCTCAATCTGCCTAATGTTACGGAAGTGTAAAGTTATGTTTTTTTGGCTCACCTGTTCTTTTTTTCTATCATGTAAAATATTTAATTAATAGGGTAACTGAGTCTCCACTCCCTGACATTAACTGCAGGACCACTATGAGGTCCCTGTTAAACTAGAAACATTTAAATAATGTATCATGTTTTAGTAACTTTACTATTGTGTATTTAGGTTAATAATTATCTGGTGAAAAAGACCGCTTGGCCCACACAGTCAGCCCAGATTGTCCATCTCCGCCTTATCGGTCTCATCTGCAGACTCTAAAGCAACCATGCTGTCTTCCTGCCTGTTTTTAAATATACCCCAGCCCTATGCCTATCTCATGCATGCTTGAAGTCCCACACTGTTTTCAGCACCATCACTTATACCTGCAGTCCCTGTTAGTCATCTACCATGCCTTCCATGTATATTTCTTCACATCTGTCTTGATGAACTCTCCCTTCAGCTTCATCACATGCACCCATTGCCCATGGTACTTGTGCTCTTTCTCATTTGAAAGAGACTCCCCTTATGAGCCCTGTCTTCACCCCGTGAGGAACTTGTATAGGTCTCTATCATGGCACATATGACTCTACTCTCTTCCAGGGTGGACATACAATGCACTTATGCCAGTGCCATTAGATGTCACCTCATCGGTGGCCTTTGATCAGTCTATGATGACTATGTGTCACCTGACCACTGACCAGTGCAGTAGGTTGTTTTGGATCCCTGAAAGGCTGTTGGGAAGTGTTTTATTTATATTTTATTTATTTATTACAGTCTTGGCATTTGACATGCCTTTGAGTCAGAGACTCATTTACAAAGGTTCCATGCCCAAAAGAAATCATAACAATTAGCTAAATACAACAATGTAACAAAAATATTTTTTTTTCAGTTTGTAGTAACTGGGTAAGGCCCACTAGACACAGATGCCTGTTTTCAGGGGTGACCTGGGAGCACTGGGCGGTTAAGTGACTTGCTCAGAGTCACACAGTATGCAAGTGGAGGTTGTGAGAATCAAACAAAGGTCTGGTCTGCTGGATGTACCAGGCTTATTCACAGCTTGTTACTCTAACCTCTAGGCTATACTGCCAGTCCATGATATGAAATGGATATAACAAAAAAAAAAAAAACAATCAGAGCTGTCATTACATCATATTTTGTCAAAGCTGGCAAATAAGAACCAAAAATAGATACCAGGGTAAAATCTAAGATAAAATACAATAATGTATCAGTATGTGATATAGGCAGTCAAAAATAACTTTGTTGAAGTCAATAGGTTAACATAGGTCAGCCAAGACAAATAAGAAGGAGCACTGAAAAAGGGAAAAGAGGGAGGAGGGGGAATAGGTGGAAGTCAGTGTTCAGGAGCTACACAGTGAGGTGAAGTAGAGAGAAAACACGTCAAGAGAGAGGTACCTATGGGGGTGGGGAGGAGGGAGGGAGGGCGGGAAGAGTGGCAGTTGTTTGGCCAGGAAATGAGGGGATACATAAGGGGAAACTAGCTTAGGTTGGGCAGTTGCAGTGGTTGAGAGAAAGGAGGTACTGTCTGAGGTTCCATTTAAACTGCCCTAACTTGGAGGCAGTTTGTACATCAAGAGGGAGATCAGATAGCCAGGTGGGAGCTCTGCAGAGAAAGGCCCGCTGCGCTTGATAAGTCTGACAGAATGGAGCCTGATAGGTAGGTCTAGCTGCGCTTCTCGTTCTTTGAGGATTGGTTACTGGGGTAAGGAGGTGTTGTGTTGCTGGAGGGGTTAGACTCAGACAGATCTTCTTACCTAATAGGCAGGTCTGGTAAATGATCCTGCCACTAACAATTCAGTCAGTAAGTTTGGGTATGCAGATCCCAGGTGTGGGTGTACCTGTGAGTCTGTAGAGGAGCCCTATTTGAGTATTAACAGCTTTTCAAAATTATTTTTATATGATCATTAATGGATGAGGTGCTGTCAAGTGTAATGCCTAGGTACCTGAAGTTGTGTACTTGCTTCAGAGGATCATGACAGTTGTTAAGGATGGTGAGTTGAGCTGACTTATGCTTGTTGTGAGAATTTGCATTCATGGCAGAATTGCCTAGTGTTCATGGCAGAATTGCCCTGTGTACTTCAAAAGGGAAGGAAGTGGTGGTGTTTAAAAGTGGCAAGTTACAATGTCTAAAAAAAAAAAACCTTATGGGGGGGGGGGCGTGAATAATGAATACCGAATACCGAATATCTGGAACCCCGAATATGAATAGTCGTCCGGATATTCGAATTAAGGTATTTGCACACCCCTACAGCACACTGGGCATGTTTCTCCAATTTTTCTGCCAAGCTCTGTCAAGCTCCTTCCTGTCTAAATCACTTTTCTCTTGCAGCAGGCCACAGTTGGCATGACTGTGTAGCACTCTTCCATAAACATTGTATATAGAGTGAACTGAAAAGTCAAACTGATGAGCAGCTCACATGGCAGGAACTGAAGGCAGGGTTTATTTCCAGCAACAATGGCAAGAATGTAGTCAAGGCCATTGAAGATGGTTCATTTACTCATGTGCTATTCTTTGCCCACTGCCTGAATTTAATAGTCCAGGATTACCTCAAGAACAATAAGATCAATACCATGCTGACCGTGGCCTGCCACTTATGTGGACACTTTAACCATTCTGCGAAGGCCTGAAATGAGCTTACAAAGCTGCAGATAAAAATGGAATTCTACAGCACTGGCTAAAGCAGGAGCTGGACCTTGGTCATGTGATAGAATTCCACATTACATATGGTAGTAGACCCCGGAGTCAGTTGAAAAACCAATTATGACTGACTTACCACACAGTATGACTGATTTTTTCAACTAGTTTTAAATTTTGGACTTCAACTAACTGAAGAAAATCCAGCCAATTTTTTCCAACTTTCAGCATTGCTGAATTTTATTATGAAGTAGTTTATCATACTTTTTTAACTTTGTATCTTTTTTGAATTAAAATTTTGACTATAAAAGTTAATAAAATGTATGAAAAAGCCTCCCCCCCCCCGCCTTGAAATCAATGGGGCACACGTACATACAGCCTTCTTCTTCTGACATAGAAACATAGAATCTGATGGCAGATAAAGACAGACCACTTGGCCCACCTAGTCTGCCCACTTCCCTACCTAACGGATAAAGCTGTAGATCCTAGTTAACCAACAGCCTACTTTCTCCTACCCCCTACTAGAATTGCTTTATGTCTGTCCCATGCATTCTTGAATTCCCCCACTTTTTTTGACTCTATGACCTCCTCAGGAAGGCTGTTCCATGCATCTACAATCCTCTCTTTGAAGAAATACTTCCTCATATTACCTCTGAGCTGTCCCCCTCTATCTTCAAATTGTGCCCCCTTGTTCTTGCACATCTCTTTTTCTGAAAGATGCTACCATCTTGGATTTTGTTGATTCCCTTGAGGTATTTGAAAGTTTCTATCATGTTCCCCCTCTCCCTCCTTTCCTCTAGGCTAATATATCTTAAGCTCCTTTAATCTTTCTTCCTGTGTCTTCTGGTGCAGACCCTGCACCATTTTGGTTGTCCTCCTCTGGACAGCCTCCACCCTGTCTATGTCTTTGCAGAGATGGAGATAACATTACAAAACGGGGCTGCATGTGCCTACGTGGGGGTATGTTGATGGGCTGAGGTCAGGAAGCAGCTCCATTTTTAGCATTTGGGATTTAGTAGCATTATAACTTCATAAATGGGTAGAAACAAAAGGAATTATTTATGCCCGTCAACTCTGGGGCAGGTGAGGTATTGCATATGCTGGAGGGAGAAGCAACTAGTCAGCAGCAGTTAAGAAGCTGGCTGCTCTTTAATGCAAATACAAAGTGCAGTGAAACAAATCTACACACAGTAGGGACCCACTAAAGCACAATAACCAGTCAAAACAACTACAAAATATGCAAAGTCCTTGAAAGTAACAAGTTGAAGCAGGGCAGTAAAACAGTATACAGTATAGAAAAATAAGCAGCAGTAATACTAGTTACATAGAGAAAGAACTGTGAGTCTAAAATACAGTATAGGTAGGGACTCTTAAACATCCCACAGAAGCTAGAAGGTACCCTTTTGCAAACAGAGCTAACCATCAATTTATGTTAGTTCACTAGCAGAACCTGTGAGTCTGAAAACAGTTTAAGGGAGGACCCCTAAAAATACTTCCTGTGTGGTATACCAGAACTGAGATGTATCCATAGTTTAAATTTAAAGCTAAAAAAACTCATGCATATTAAAAAAAAAAACCTTTTCTGGCAGTTTCTGAATTTGTTTTGGCTTTCAGCATGTACACTAATGTGTTTTTTAAAGTTTTATTCATCTTGCCATGAGGAATTTAATATTTAGTCTATCCAATTCCTACAGTGGCAGTCAATAAACATTTTGTCCATTGGACCCGACCGTTCATGCTCCGAGCTCCGGCCTCCTATGGGTCCGGGAACTCACCAACCGACCACCTGTGCCTGGCTTGCTCCATGACCTCTTGGGGAGTCTGACTTACTCACAATGCCACCACAGTCAGAGAGAGCCCAGCTGGGCCGCCAGCAGTAGATCAATGATGATCCATCGCCTTGGCTTTTCAAGTTCGGCCCCCTGGGCCCCATACCTCCCAAGCTCTCAACCAGCCAGACAAGCCAGCCCAGCAAACAGCAGACACACAGACAGACAGAGCAGTCTGTGAAAGACCATCCTCCTCCTTTCTACTGCCCACTGCCCAGCCCTGGCAGGCCTTACATACACATCCCATACAGTATATTGCTCAGTGTAGTAGCTTGTTTCCAATTTAGTCAGGTGTCGGGTGATGATTCAGTCATCGTCTGGTGGCTCCATGGCTCAGGCTGCCTCTGCTGCTCTACTCAGTGGTGGTGCTGGTGTTTTTTTGGAGCTGTGTGCTCCCTCCTCCCAACCCACACAGTCGGTCCCCAACCCAGACCCACGTTCCCACTCCAGTACTCCACACAGTGGAACTAGTGCACCTAGCACTCCTCCTCCTCCTCACTGTCTCTGAAGCCCTTACCGAGACTGAGTGAGAGTCATCCGATGGGCCCGGCCAATTGGGTCATGGGCTGATCCCAACCACGACCAGATCACTGACATGCTGCCTTCATATGACTGCTGCCTGGCTTTGCTGGAGGACTGACTGGGACCTGCATAGCTACACACTCGTCTCTCTCCAGTCACCAGACACATCAGGACAGTGGACACAGTTAACTTATTTTTAAATTAAAGGCTGAACAGCCAAACTTTATCCCTGCAGAAAAACGCATCTCGCTCTATTGCCCACACACCAACACTGATGCCTCTTCTCCTGACAGTCTCCTCTCCTACCTCGGCATGCTCTCCCTGCCACCCCATGCAGTCAGTCACAGACACTCTCAAGCTCCTGACACCTCCTTCAGTCTCTCCTAATTGGTGGGTGCTTCGTGTCCAGGAGCCAGGGGTGCATTTTTTTGGCTGTAAGGCTCGGTGCCGGTGATTGAGGACCATTAAATATTCACGGCCCCCCCTCCTCTCCCCCAGGAAAGAAAAAAAGAGAAAACACACTTCAATGCACCACAAAAACAAACCTGGATGGGTCATGGAATCGTCAACTGCAGTGGATTTCAACTCCACTATTTTATGACTGCAATCCAACGCAATTGCAACTGACTGCAACTGCATTGAATTGCAACTGACTATTTCAACTGCTGATGACTGCTCCGGGGTCTATATGGTAGAACAGCTGTCTAAGCAATACATGGCCTAAAGAGATTTCACCATGCTGCACAGAACTCAAGACACATCTTTTCTCTTCCCCTCACTATGAATCAGTGGCACCTGATGGATGTCCTGATCCAAATTTTACAGCCCTTTGAACAAGCTACCCAAGCGGCTATTACTGCAAATGCCTGCATCAGCCAGGTAATACCACTAATTTGTGTGCTAGGGCAAACACTATTGAACATTAGCCAGCAGTTTGATAGGAATGGGGACAGCATGGGCAGCGATCTTGTAAACTTGAATGATTGAATGTGTGTACAGCAACCATCATTTGCGCAGCATGGTGGAGTCTAATGTTTATGGTTTGGTGACAACATTAGATCCCCATTATAAACATACTGTAGAAACATAGAAAGTGATGGCAGAAGGAGTCCAATGATCCATCTAGTCTGCCTTGAGTCTGAGATCAGCTGCTGACCTCAGGACCTAGCTCCCCACCCAACTTATGATTGCTCCTGACCCTGACCCATTTGTTACATTACTACCTGAGCCCTTGTCCTATCCCTTTTGAATGCTAACATGGTTCGTGCCCCCACCACCTCAGCTGGCAGGCTATTCCATGGACCCATAACTCTTTCCGTAAAGTAGTACTTCATTATATCCCTTCTGAAGTTCCCTCTGTGAAGTTTCCACTCTTGCCCTCTAGTGGTAGAGCTGTCTACCCTGTTGAATAATTCTGAGCAGGCAACTTTATTAATACTTTTCAAGAATTTGAACATCTCTATCATAGCCTCCCTCTCTCGTCTAGTCTCCAGTGAGTACATGTTCAGTAACTGCAGACGTTCCACATATGATAGTCCTTGGAGACCATGTACCATCCTGGTTGCCCTTCTCTGCATGGTCTCCAGGCTGTCTCTGTCCTTCTGAAGGTGTGGTCTTCAGAACTGAACACAATAGTCCAGGTGAGGCCTCACCAAGGACCTGGAGAGTGGTAGGATTACCTCCTTGTTCCTACTGTCAGTTCCACTTCCTATGCACCTCAACATTCTGCTTGCCATGCTGTAAGCCTTATTGCATTGGCTCAACTGCTTCAGGGTGTCATTTATAAGGATCCCATGGTCTTTCTCCTTCTGCAATGTGCTGAGTCATACCCCGTTGAGCCAGTACTCTGTTTTGGGCTTTCCTTTACCCAGATGTAACACCTTGCACTTTTTTGCAATGAACCTAAGCTTCTAGGTATTGGACCACCTTTTGAGCCTTTGTAAGTCTTCCTGCAGGTCCCTGATTTCCTCCACACTGTCAACCCTAGCACCTAGTTTTGTGTCATCTGCAAAGAGTTTGAGCTTACCCTTAATACCTACCCTTATGTCACTAATAAACATATTAAACAGTACTGAGCCCAAGACCAAGCTCTGGGGAACCCCACTAGTGACACCTACCTCATTTGAACTTGCTCCATTGACTGCCACTCTCTGCCTCCTATCACTGAGCCAATTTTGTACCCACTAGACTATGGTCTCAGCTATGCCAAGGTCCCCCAACTTCTTCAACAGACTGTTGTGCGGCACCGAGTTGAATGCCTTACTGAACTTGAAGTTGACCCCTGTCCAGTTCTTTGGTCACCCAATCGAAGAACGCAATGTTTGTCTGACACAACCTACCCACCGTGAATCCATGCTGGATATCTTGCAAGCCATTCCTTTCTAGGTATTTCACTAGGTCCTGTTCGATTAGGATCTTTATAAGTTTCCCCACCACAGATGTAGTTGCCAGCCTCTTCTATGTTTTCCCCTTGTGCAAGGGGACCACATCCACTCTTCTCCAGTCCTTTGGCACTTCACCTGTTAGAAATGACCTGCTGAACAAGTGTGTCAAAGGAGCCACTAGTTATTTTGCTAGCTCCTTCAGTACCCTCAGGTGTAGCCCATCTGGGCCTGGTGCTTTGTTTGTTTTTAGATTCAGCAATGCCATCCTAACTCTGTCATGTCATAAGCATGGCATCATATCTCTATTTGAATGTGGGGATTCAGATACTCAAATTCAGGTACTGGCAGGGCTTAGGCAAATACACATGACAGTCCAACAATGTAAAGATTGCAAGCAGCAGCAACAGCAGCAGCAGCAACATGCTTCAAGCCATTTTTTTGTTGAGGGAATCATCCTCATCAGCCACAAAAACCAGAATAAATTTATTCTCTTCCTCCACCAGCTTCCAAGATGCTCATCTTCAGCAGAAACCAAGAAGTCACACTGGCATAAATCCTTTATGGGCCATTCTTTCCCATGTGAGTGAGTCTCCAAAAAAGGTTGCTTCATCTAATCTAGACTCTAGAGAGCTGTATGTCTGTTGCCTTGGTTGTGCAAGCATATATGGATGACCCAAAACAGCTTGGGCCAGATGATGAACCATTGCTTTACTCATAGAGCAAGTTCCTAGTATGGCCTATTGTTATTACATATGAACATTGAACATACAAAGAAGCAAGTAGAAGAAGGCCATTTGATCTATCTAGTCTGCTTGTATTGCAGGGTCCACAGCTTAAGCTACTGTCCTTGCCCCCCCACTCCTCCCATTCTCCCTACCCATGATCCTTACCTTCTCCCCATGTCTATCCCAGCCTCTCTTGAAGTTGCCCACTGTCTTCAGCAAGACCACCTCTTCTGGCAGCGCATTCCAAGTGTCCACCACTCTCTCTGTGAAGAAGTGCTTCCTGACCCCCATCTTAAGACTGTACCCCCTAATGTTATGGTTGCCACTCATCTTAAAGAGACCATCCTGTCCTCCTGTTGAGTGACTATCCTGCCTAGTAGCCAATGTAAGTTCAGACAAGAGTGTTCAGACAGTAAAGGCCATCATTACTGACAGGAGCACATGTCTTTCTAACAGGAATGTAGAAACATTGACATTCATAAAAAAGAAGAGAACACATCCCACATGACAGCAAAAACTGTATTGGATTAAAGTATAATATATAATTATATAAATATTGATTGCTTATATCTTTTATTTTTTTTTCTCCCTCTGCTTGTCTCTTGCCTGCTGTTTTTCTCTTGCCATCATGTTTTTTCCTACTCAGCCAGGGATAATTTTGGTCATGGTTGGACTGCTACTTTCTCTTATGACCCTCTCCCACCTCTCACTAAATTTCATGGCATGTGACTGGGTGCATCATGCACAAGACAAATCCTCCTTTGTCTGCTCTAATCTTCTGTCAAACAGAAAATTGCATCCAGTATACAACTTATCCCTTCATGTCATTCACCCTACCAAGCTAGGTTATTTCCTAGTCACTCACCCTTCTGTGGTGCCAAAAATGCCCCATGCTCCTCTTTCATTACTCCAGAGAACCTTGGGTGCCTCTGCTGCATTTATCCCTATCTGGAGACATTGAGCTAAATCCTGGTCACTCCTACAATGAAAGGCATATCAATTGCTCCTCCTGGTTCTCCTCCAAAGGGATGAAGCTTGCCCATATGAATATTAGAAGTGTCCATGCAAATTTCCCTTCATTGAAAGTCTGGGTTGGTCTCTACAGCCCTGATATACTAGGATTGTCTGAAACATGGCTTAGGCCTGATGTATCTGACACTATATATAATATAAATGGCTACAAACTTATTAGATTTGACTGTCCTTCAAAACAAAATGGTGGAGGGGGGGTTGCAATCTACTATAAAGAACACCTTAATACTTCTGTTCAATTTCTGGGTTACCAGGGTACTGTGAAACCCTGCATGCTGTTTTGCTCCTTGGTGGTGCAAAAAGATTAAACTTGGAGTGTGCCTACAATCCCTTAAAGGGGGCTCTCCATAGTTTAATTGGCCTCATGGACTGTCTCTCCACTCTTAAGGGTAAATATAAAGTAATTCTAATGTGTGATTTTAACCTTGACCTATCTGGTACCCACTCTGGATCATACACTGAAGCTCTGGTGAGACTCCACCTATCCTAATTGATATCTAGCCCTACTCGTTTCTCTGCAGATGGCACTCACCAGTCCCTTCTAGACTGGATTGCCACAAACAGAGCACATAAGATCATGGCTGCAGGCACCTTTTCTGATTCTATTAGTGATCACCTGCCAATTTACTGCATCTGGAATGGTCACTGTCCAAATCCTCCACCTAAAATAATAGTTTCGAGACTTCACTAAGCTCAAACCAAGAGCACTACTTGAAGACATAAAGAATATTGACTGATCGCCCATCTATATCACTGAAGATGTAAATAATGCCCTGGACTACCTCATTTCTAAGCTACTCTTCCTCCAGGATCTGCATGTTCCTCTGAAAAGGAGGTGAATTGGGGTGCTGCAAACAGATGGTTACACAAGGATCTCCTTAGCGCTATGAGAAGAAGAGACAAGGCCTGGGCTTCTGCAAAAAAGTCCCAACTGACTGAGGACTGGTTTAGATATAGAAACCTGAGGAATGCTTGCAAGAAGGATATATGGAAGGCTAAAAGGGACTACTGTCATAAACTACTCCAAGCCTCTGCTGGAGATACCCAGGGTTTTTGGAACTGCATCAATAATTTCATGGGCCAAATGCACAAGCTGTCCATGACTGAAATGATGCTAAACAGTGCAAAATGTAACAAGTTACCCAATATTACTAATGCTATGAATATTCATTGCTCTGACCTCAGAGCACTTAGAAAAGTCTAATCAGTCCCCTGCATCTTCTCTCGAGAAGCACCTACCTCCTAGATCTCCTTTTAACCTTAGACTGGTCTCCACTGCTGAGGTGCTATGCCTCCTTAGAACTACCCCCTCCTATGGATCTCCTGGATCTGACAGGTTACTGCCCAATTTTATCAAATCAGCAGCTCCTGCTCTTGCTGCCCCACATGTGAGAATTCTCAATCTATCTATCACAACCAAGACAGTGCCGGCGCTATGGAAAACAGCTTGAGTGATTCCTGTGCACAAAGAAGGAGACACCAAAACCTGGCAAACTACCGGCTGATTGCCATTCTCTCTACTCTCAATAAAATACTTGAGAAGATTATTGCCTCCCAGGTCTTGGAATATCTGCATCTTCAAAATCTCCTATCTCCCACTCAGCATGGGTTCTGAACTGGTCACAACACCGTAACTGCACTACTTCAACTATCAAATGATGTCCTAACACCCATGAATAAGGGCTTGCTCATGAGGGCCATTTTTATTGACCTCACAAAGGCATTTGATCTTGTGGATCACACTCTACTACTTTCCAGTCTATCCTCCCTGGGCTTCTCCCAGACTGCCATCTCCTGGTTTCATAGCTATCTCACAGAGAGAATGCAATTTGTTCAGATTGATACCGCTGTCTCTGACCTTGCCTCTACATGTGTTGGAGTTCCCCAAGGATTGATTCTTGGCTCTCTCCTCTTCTCTCTTTTTATTAACAACCTGCCCTCACTGCTCTGTTCCTCCTCTATTATCCTGTACGCTGATGATATGGTGCTTCTTTCTAGTGATAGAAACCTCTCATCTATACAGGCAAATCTTGAAGTGGATTTTGACTGTTGACAAGGCTGGCTTCTACAAAACAAGCTCCTGCTGAACTCCCAGAAAACCGTAGCAATGCTTTTTGGCTCCTCCCATAGAATCAAATCCTGTGCCATGGCCCTTTCAGTCCTATGTCTTGATGGTTCCACTTTGGAACATGTTGAATCTGTTAGGTATCTAGGAGTTACACTTGACCCATCTCTGGATTTTAACCTACACATTGCTGCCACCTGTAAGGCGGTAAACACCAAACTAGGACTTGCTTATAAAATCAGGTCCTCCCTCAATGATGCTTTTAGGCTTGCTATTGTGCAAAGTTTTCTCCTTCCCTGTCTTACATGTTGTTCCCCGGCTTACCTTGATGCCAGCAAAGGAGCATTCCAGGAGTGGAGCACCTGCTATAACAGCATATTCAGATTTGCCCTCTCCACCCACAGGCTAAATCATTGTTGTCAACTTACTCCAGACTGGGATGGCTCTCCCCTCAGTCATATAGACTCTATTCTGCTGGCTGCATAATTGATAATATGGTCAGAACAGGGACCACTGTATACCTCTCTAGGCTGCTTACCCATTCTACCCATGCCTAACCCCTTAGGTCATCAGTACAAACTCATTTGGAAATTCCTAGGTGTCTCACCAAAATGGGTGAACTCTCCTTTGCAACATCTGCCCCTCACTTTTGGAACTCTCTCCCCCAACATGTCAAACTCTTCAAATCCCACCTGGTCTTCAAATTGGGCCTTCACGCCTACCTACTTGATTCTAATGACTGCTTCTGCTCTGAATCTTGAGACTTCTCCTAGTTAGTTTCCTCATCCTTATGGCACTTACTGTCTTTACAGTTCTGTTACTCACCAGTCCAACTTTCCTCACTTATCCTATTGTTAGAACAGTTTACTGTTTTTCAATACCTGTTGCCTGATTACTGTTAGTATTTTCATTATGTCTAGTGCAAGCAGTTAGTGTAAATTATCTGTTTGTTTGGCTCTGTTGAATTGGCTTGCTCTTTGTCTGTAAACATTGATATGTTTTTTGTGCTCCTTCATACTGCGCCATGAACAATGTCACTCCTGTTTGTACCTGCTTCTCTGTTATGTAACTCTCCTGGGTTGTGCCAGAATAAAGGCAATACTCTTGTCTAGTGTACTTACCCGGTAATCAAAAACTAAATAAATAAAAAAGTACAGTGAGGAGGGAGAAACGTAGAAACATAGACGGTGATGACAGAAAAAGACTAATGGTCTTTCTAGTCTGCCCACATTACTCTAGAGGGTAAGGCTTGTCTGTTTGCAGATGACACCAAGATCTGCAACAGAGTAGATGATCCAGATGGGGTGGGCAGAATGAGAAGAGATCTGGATAAATTAGCAAAATGGTCAGAAGAGTGGCAACTGGGATTTAATGCAAAGAAGTGCAAAATCATGCACATAGGGAAGAGAAACCCTGAAGCCACCTATAGGCTGGGAGGGGAGTTGCTAGCAGTCACAAAGGAAGAAAGAGACTTGGGCATCATCATCACTGATGACCTGAAATCATCCAAGCAGACCTCAAAGCAGTAGGTAAGGCTAGGGGGTGTTAGGTGCATTAGTAGGGTGTCACAAGTCATAAGAGGGAGGTAATAATCCCTCTTTACAAGACACTGGTTAGGCCCCATCTGGAGTACTGCGTGCAGTATTGGAGGCCACACCTTCACAAGGACATTAACAAATTGAGGCAGTCCAGAGAAGGGCAACCAAAATGGTGCAGGGACTGCATCAGAAGACATATGAGGACAGATTAACAGAGCTCAATATGTATACTCTTGAGCAAAGGAGAGAGAGAGGTGATATGATCGAGGCATTCAAATACCTTAAGGGCATTAACAAGGTGAAAGAGTCTAACATGTTTAAATATAAGGAAAATAGCAGGACAAGAGGACACAGCATGACATTAGGGGGGCCGATTAAGGGGGATGTGAGGAAATTCTTTTTACAGAAAGGATGGTGGATGCAGGAATGGCTTACCACAAGAAGTGGTGGCTATGAATACAGTGCAGGGCTTCAAACAGGCATGGGATAGGCATAAGGGAGCAATACAAATGACTATGAATAGATAGGCCACTGACAGAGCAAAGGCCGATGGCACATTTATAAGGTAGAAAAAGAAATGGGCAGACTGGATGGGCCTTGTGGTCCTTATCTGCCGTCAACTTCTATGTTTCTATGTTTCTATACCATGGGACCGGCATACGGACAAAATGTCACTGGGCAAACATCATGGAGTAAATGTAATGGCCAAAATGTTGTCGGGTCAAAATGTAGCCGGAGAAAGTCTCACATACAAAATGCCATGGCTGCCAAGATATTGGCACTCAGTTGCATTGAGGCATCCTCGGCTTCATGCAGGTGCAACTATTTCTCTTCTGCACCAGTGCATAGTTAGTCCTTTACTGGTGGTAGATTTATAAATAGTAAAGAAAGATTCTCTTTTGTGCTGTACTTGAACATTTCTAGTCTGCAAACACTGTAGTTTTATTTGGCAGGTGATGTTCAATTTGATTGGGAAGCCTCTCAAAACCATTAAAAAGCATTTTTTTCAAGAAACCTTTTCAAAGCTTACAAATTTGTATTATGAAATTCAGCTTTTTTTTTTTGCATTCTCCAAATAAGATAACACCATGCTGGAATCTCCCATAGAGATCTGTTGGTAAGGTGAGGTAGCTTACAACTAATAATTAAACCCCCATAGTGCAAAGCAAGTGTAGAGCACACGCAATAGCCAAAGGGGAAAGCAGCATAATGTTCAGAAGCCGTGTTACAAGCTGAGCAATTCAAGTGAATCAGAGTTCACACAGAATGGGGTGGGTGTGGGGTTTGGCACAGTACACAGAGGGAGGAAGTGAGGGTTTTGAATTCTTTTCTATGGGACATGAAATAGAGGTGGGGTGGGACAGAACACAGAGGGAGGGAGTGGGAGGTTTTTTTTTGTCAGCACCATCGATTTTCTCTGGCAGTCAGCACCGTAACTTGGTATCACTCACCACTGAGACCGAGGGGTTATTAATCAGGTCTGGGACACTTTCCATGTTGTTTAACTGAAGGCTGAATCTCTTGGTTGAGAACTGACGGGCAACATTATGACCGTAAACATTATGTTCAGCAACATTTTGGCCAGGTAACATTGTGTCCGTACCATTTTGTCCACAGTATAATGTCTGGCAACATTTTGTCCATACACTCCTGGGACCTAGTGTCTGTGTGGTCTGTGATTGCCCTATTTTTTCTTTTGTTCTCCATGTTTCTGCCTCCCTCATCTTGCTGAATAACTACTGTAAAACTGGTTATTCTCAGGCAAAGCAATTTTAGTGCAAACACAAATGTGACCATAATTGTGTAAATTTAATTTAACACTAAGTCATTAGTCACACATTCACTATAATGGAAACACTGCTAATAGCCCTAATTAGAGAAGATTTATTTTCACACAAATTAGTGCTTCAGCAAAAGTAGTAAAAATTATTTTACAGTGAAAATTTCAAGTTTTACAGGACTATACCCAAAGCTCTATCCTAGCTGTGTCTGAAGCCATTTATGATTAGAGAACCCAAAACCTTTCCAGCAGACCATTCTATGGCTCAACCACTCTTTCTGTAAAATAATACTTCCTCACACCTTGTTTAAATCTTCCCCCCAACCAACCTCAATGCATGACCCAATGTCCTAGTTTCTGTGTTCCTGATAAATAGTTCTTCATAGTTCATCTTGTTTATTCCTATCAGGAACTTAAAGGCCTTAGTCATATCCCCCTGTCTTGTGTGGTTACGAGTGAAGACATGTTCAGTGTCTTGAGATGATCCTTACAGGGCCTGCCTTCCTGGCCCTGAATCATCTTGGTCACCCTGCATTGCACCATCTCTAGCCGGACCTATCATTTTTTAGGTGGGGATTCCAGAACAAGGCACAGTACTTCAGGTGTGGCCTTACCAGTGACCTATACAAAGATTATAGTACCTCCTGCTTCCTACTGCTGAACCCTATCCCAATGCACCCTAGCATCTTGCTAGCCTTGCTAAAGGCCTGATTATACTGGTTGGTTTGTTTAAGGGAGTCACTGATGATAACTCCTAGGTCTCTGTCTTCTGATGTTGTATCCAGCTGAGCCCCTCCTGTCCAATACTCTGTTCTGTGGTTTTCATTTCCTAAGTGCCTCACTTTACAACTTCTTGGCATTGAATTTCAGTTGTCAGACTTTGGATCAATTTTCCAGCCTTTTCAGGTCTCTCTGTAATTCCCATATCCCTTCCCTCCCATAGTCAACTCTACTACTAAGTTTAATGTCATCTGTGAATAGACACATTCTGCCCTAGATTCCCTCCTCTGTGTCCTTGATGAACATATTGAAGAGAACTGGGCCTAGGGCAGATCCTTGTGGTATTCTGCTGGTGACCTCTCTTTGCACTGATTGGACCCCATCCACCACAATTCTCTGCTGCCTTCCCTCCAACCAACTTCCTACCCACTTTACTGTCTTACTAGCTATACCCACATTCTCCATCTTCATCAGCAGCCTTCAGTGTGGCACTGACTTGGTTGCCTTGCTGAAGTCGATGAATAGTTAGCCTAATGTATGAATCTTGCTAACTACCCTGGTTACTCAGTCAAAGATATTATTAGGTTTTCTGACAAGACTTCCCTACCACAGCCCTGTGCTGCTTACTGTCCTGAAGTCCATTGTTCTCCAGGTATTCTGCAAGGTCATTCTTGACTAGTATTTCCATCAGTATCCCTACCATGGAGATAAAGCTGATGTGTCTATAATTTCCTTGCTGCTCCTTGCATTATTCCTTATGAGCAGAATTACTGTATGCTTACCATCCTCCAGCACTTGAGAAGCACCCCTTCCTGTAAAGAGCTACTGAATAACCCCAACAGAAGTTTGACTAACTCATGTACCAGTTACCTTAGTAGACTCAGATGCATCCCATCTGGACCCAAGATCTTGTTTAACTTTAGGGCTGCTAACTCTTTTCTCTTTCACTAGTATATTTCTGCAACCTCATTTCTGGGACCACTCTATCATCTGGCTTCATGCTAGCCTTTAGCAAGACCCATAGTTCTCTATAGTGAATACTGAGCAGAAGTAGTCATTCAGAACAGCTGCTTTCTGCCATCTTCCTCTATTACCCCACCCCCTCTTGTAGCATGACACTCCACCATCTCATCTTTCTTTTTCTCCTCATACGGTATGTTTAAAAACTGGTTTTCCTTCCCTTGACCCACTCCACAATATGCAGGTCTGTGTGTACATTTGCATTTTGACTGCCCTCTTTGCATCTCTAATTTCTTCCTGATACTCCTCCCATTCCTTATGGGAAGGAGACTCATAGCAGCAGTTAGTGGTGGGGGTGGAGGATGAGGATGACAGTATCCTGGCTGATGACCAATCAGATGAGGATAATAAACAGTCTGCAAAGCCTTGCAGTAGATACAACATAGAAACATAGAACATAGAAACATAGACATTAACGGCTGATAAGGACCATTTGGCCCACCTAGTCTGCCCATTTTCCCTACCTAAAGCAAAAGCTGCCTTGTACCTATCCCATGCATTCTTGAATTCCCCTACTGTTTTTACCCCTACCACCTCTGCTGAGAGGCTGTTCCATGCATCCACTACCCTTTCTGTGATAACATACTTCCTCACTTTACCCCTGAGTCTACCCCCTCCTAGTCTCATATCATTATCCCTTGTTCTTGAACATCTTTTTTTCTGAGATGCTACGCTCTTGTACCTTATTTACGCCCTTGAGATATTTGAAGGGCACTATCATGTGCCCCGTCTCTCTCCTCTCTTCCAGGGTATACATATTGAGGTCCTTTAGTCTTTCCTTATATGACTTTTGGTGCAGACCCTACACAATTTTTGTTGCCCTTCTCTGAACTGCCTCTACTCCGTCTATGTCCTTCTGGAGATGCGGCCTCCCAAACTGGACACAGTACTGCAGATGAGGTCTCATCAATGATTTATACAGGTTTAACACCACCTCCATTTTCTGCTGGTGATACCTCTTCCTATGCACCCCAGCATCCCACTGGCTCTACCCACAGCCATTTCTCCACCTTATTCCTTTCCTTTTGTCCTACATTGGAAGCCTTAGCGAAGATCCCCTCCTCTACCTTTCTTTCTTTAGTACTTTATCTATTAAATTTAGTATATGGCTCATGACGCTGTGTAGAAATGGAATTGAAACATACACTCCACACTTATAACTTCTAACATAGATTGGTTATACACAGTGGCTCTTTCCTTAGTGCAGGCATACTGATCAGAATTCAGCCTAACTCATACATAGGTTTATTCATACTATACAGCTGCATACAGAGCTCATACACATTTTCACTAATGGCTACCCTTTTGCATAGGTTTATTCACTATTAATAATACTCCAGACTGTACTTCTGCAGTATTTTCCTGTATTTTTTTGTACCTGCTTTGCCTTGTGACATGCAAGTTCCATGTTTGTGCAGTTTATATCTACTGTATGTCACCTTTATGACCCGGCTGTATTAGTGTAATTGTTTGATAAAACATGAAAACTTCAATAAACACTTTAATGGGAAAAAAAGGAATAGCATCCTCTGTAGGCATATTACATAGTTAGTAGTGAAAATCAAGCATATTAATTTGTTTAAAGTGATAGTATGCTATCAGTAAGTTGAGTATAATAGACAACAAACACACATTTTCAAGTAGCCCAAAGCTATTAAAGGAAATGACCCCAGTGTCTTTTTTTTGTCTGTTCACCTGTTTAGTTTGTAGGCATGAACAAGGATTGCCTCTACTGCATCCTCCTAATGTCCTCAGGATTTAAATGTAAAAGAAATTGCTTAGGTCTGGTGTGAAAACCTGCTTGACTCCATTACAAAAGTCCTAACCTGATGAATGCAAGGCATTATGGGGTTTGATGATGCTTGAGAGCTAAAATCTGCAGTTCTTTGGTATCGATGAGTGCTGTTCATAGGATTTATAGGATTTATACTGAGCTCAATGGACTTGCGTCCTAAATGCTCACCATCTATATCTCTAAACTCTAATTTTTTTAGAGTATGCATCCCAGTTGTTTTTGAAAGCTGCAATTGATTGGCTAGCCACAACCTCCAGTGGTAACCTGTTCCATTCGTGTACCACCCTTTGGCTGAACCATGATGTACCACACACTTTTTTTCCTGTGTGGTGCTGTTAGCTGTAATGGGTGGAACCTAGTATTGTGTGTATTTGTATTGCTTTCTAGTCTGGTGATATCCCAGAGATCATTGTTATTCCATGCCCTGTGTACCAGGCATATATCCCACTTTTTCTCCTTGCCTCCAAGGAGTACATGTTCAGCTCAGGCAAGTGGGCCTCATAGTTTTTACCAGACATATCCTGTATTGCCCTGGTAGCTCTCTTTTGTACTCTCTCTAACAGGGCAATGTCTTGCTTTTTATATGGAACCCATACCTGGGCACCGTATTCCATAATTGGTCTAACCAAGGATGCATATAATGGTAATATGACGGCCCTACTTCCTGTCAATGTGTGTCTTAGTATACAGTTTAGGATTATATTTCCCCTCTGAGCTATCTTTTGACAGTGGGGTGTAAAGGACATGTCACTGGACACTATAATACCCAAATCCCTTTCCTCATCTATTGTTTTTAGAACAGTGTTACCCAGTTTATAAGATATTCTATTTTTTCCCCCTAAATGCATAATGTAGCATTCATCTTGATTTAGTGTTAGCTTAGCTGCTTTAGTCCAAGTGAGAATGTTATCTATAGTCACTTGTAGGTCAGATGTATTTAGAGTAATATTAATTTTTGCCTCTATCCTACAGTCATCTGCAAATTTCTGTGGCCAAACGGTGTTGTGATTTATTTGGGGGGATGATACATACAGGTTAAAAAGACAGAGGCCCAACACCGAACCCTGGGGAACCCCGCTAGTCACCTCTGACTGCTCAGAAAACTCTCCCCTGTAGCATACTGGCTGGTTTCTGTTTTCCAGCCATTTGTGGATCCAATTTATAATAGTTGGATGAATATCTAAATTATCCATTTGATGTATAAGTTCTTGATGAGGGAGCTTATTAAAGTCCTTAGAGAAGTCGAGAAATAGAGCATCCACAGGAGTTCCTAAATCCAGTCTTTTCAGCGCTCTGCTATAAAATGCCAATATGTTAGTCTGACATGACCTCTCCTTTACAAACCCATGTTGAGAGTGGTCTGTTAGATGTTTTATGTTTAGATGCTGAATGATCTCATCCTTTAATATTCCTTCTAATATTTTAGAGGGGATAGCAGTGAGGCTAATGGGGCGGTAGTTTGTGGGGTCAGACTTCTTTCCTTTTTTAAAGATTGGCATGACTGTCGCAGATTTCCAACAGTCGATTACTTCCCCTGTGTCCAAGGATTTCTGAAAAATGTGGATTGGGGAGAAGATATTATTCTTGCTAATTCTTTGAGCATTATTGGATGCAGTCCATCAGGTCCAGAGGATTTATTAGGATCTAATTTTGTTAGCCTTGATTCTACATCAGTGATTTTCAATACTATTCTATCTATTGGATGATCACTTTACATTGGTGTTATTGGGGTGTCCTTTTGTTTTTTATTATATACTGTTGAGAAGTAATGATTTGCTATGTCTGCCATTTCTTTGTTGCTCGAGGTCAGGTCCCCATTTGTTGTTTTAAAGGGTCCTATACTATTTGAGTTTCCTCTTATATTATTTATGTAAGCATAGAAAGCTTTCTAATTCCCATTTACTCTGTTAGGTAATTTTGTTTCATGGCTTGCTTTTGCCCTTTTGGTTTCCTTTTTTATGACATTAGATAATTTTGTATATTGGAGCCTAGTTCTGGCAGTTTTGGTTGATTTCCATTTCTTAAATAGTCTCTGATTCCTATTTATTAATTTTTGGATTTTCGGTGTCCACCATTGTTTGTTGTTAATCTTTGGTGGGTATTTTTGTTTGACGGGAATATTATCAGTTATTTGTTGTTTAATCTTAGTGGAGAAAATTTCCCATATGTTATTTAGTGATTTGTTACTGAAATCTTTTTCCCACTGCCAGGTTTTGAGATGTGCCTTAATCTTAACGAAGTCAGCTTTGCCGAAGTCAGAGGTAACAGTGGTCCCCTTGTGTTCACAAAGTGGTTCGGCTAGCTTGAACTCTAGTTTAAGATGATTACTGGTTCCCAGTGGTGCAGTTGTCTTTCATTCACTTAGTGTATCTCTCTTATTTGTTAGGATTAAGTCCAATATATTCTGTCCCCTAGTGAGGTCTTCCTCTCTCTGTATTAGTCCTGATTGGTCACATACATCCAAGAACTCTCTCTCAAAATGATTTGCTGTAATTGATGCATCCCATTTTACTTCAGGTAGATTTAAATCTTCAAGGATTAGGATTCTGTCTGCTGGATTTAATGATACAACTTTATTTAATAGGGTCTTGTTAGCTTGTGGGGTTGATGCCGTGGGCCTATAAATGACACCCAATATTATTTTTGTTTTTTTTACTGGTGTAATTTTTATCCATAATTGGTCAGGCATATCAGTATCCATAGCTATCTATTTGCATTTTATGTTATTTGATACATACAGGGCTACCCCACCCCCCTTCCTGAACACTCTAGACTGCTTATAAAGGGTGAACCCTGCTATCTCCTGGTCCCAGTCATCATTTGCATCCCACCAAGTTTATGTGACTGCTCCTATATGAATGTTTTTGGAGGACATAATGTTCCAGAATTCATCCATTTTATTGTTTAGACTCCTTGCATTTAAGAGCATACCATTCCAGGTTTCAGATTTCTTTGATTCCTGAGTGTTTTTCCTTGGATTGGTGTTTTGTCCTGCATGACCCCCAGGCCCCCTGTTGTTTAGTTTAAATGAAGCCTGGTTGCTTCCTTAAACCTCTTGGCTAAATATATTGTGCCTGCCCTATCTAGATGCAGTCCATCTTGTTTAAACAGATAAGGGACCCTAAATGCTTCTGAGTTATCAATGAACCCAGCTCCCTCGTTCCTACATAGTTCTCTCTGCCATCGTTTCAACGTGTTTATTTTTGGGTTTTCACTTGAGTGATGACCAAACACTGGTAGTATGCTAGATAGTATGGTGTTTCCCCCTTTTGTTTTATGGCAGTTAGAATGGCCTGGAAATCTAAAAATATATCCTGTAAGTTCCTACACTGAATGTCATTTGTCCCCACATGCAACAATACTACAGGGTTTGTAGTGTTCTCCATTAATGCACCCAGGAGTGAGCGCACATTTTGTGCTTTAGCCCCTGGTAGCATACTCACTGTAGTGTGTTCATTTCTCTCTTTGCATAGCATGTATCCATGCCTCTGATTAGGGAATCCCCTATGACTAATAAGTCCCTGGTTTGGTCCACACAGTTGTTTTCTCTAGGAACCTGTGTTGGTACAGGGGAATTTGTTTTGTAGTCTGAGGCCCGGATATTCAGACTACGCCAGGCAGGGGCGCAAGCCTGGGCGCAGCTCAACTGGGATGAGCCAGGGAGTGTGCTGAGTGATATTCAATGGTGCTGCACCATGGCTCAGCACCGTTAAATATGGCAACGTGGCCATCCACATTGCACATGGTGCAGTGGCACTGCACCAGCGCAAGTGGCAAGAGAGGAGCAGGGGGATGCGCCAGCGCAAGTCCGGTTGCGCTGGGTACAGGAACCGTGATATTCAGTGGTGGATAGGCAAATGAGCCATAATGCATGCAAGGAGCAACTGGGGCCATTAGCTTGTCATTATGGCCCCATTTGCATACAGGTGCACCGATCCCCAGTGACTTGCACCTGGTGCCCTGCCAGACTGCAGCCGTTGGGGAACAATGCCCCCTGAATATCGCAGCGAAGTGCACCAATGCCCGTTCATGGGCATATGTAAAATACAAATAATTTAAGTCATCCCTGGTGGTCCAGTGGACCACTTCCAGACCAATCGCTGGCATATGTATGATAACAACATTTTAATTCATCCCTAATGGTCCAGTGGACCGCTTCCAGCCTGATCGCGGGCATATGTATAATAAAAGCACTTTAATTCATCCCTGGTGGTCCAGTGGACTGTATCCAGCCCGATCACGGGCTTTGCATGTGGACAAACCCTGGTGGTCCAGCGGTACTCCACCTCACCCACCCCACTCAGACCCACCACCCTGCTCCCCAGTCAGTGGTGGGTGGCAGCTCTCCACCCACAAGCTGCCCGGCTGCCCACCGACTGACTCGTGCAGTACAGTTTATGCCCATTGGTCCACAGGCGTGGAGCCAATGAGAGCATTGTCAATTTCAATACCATACTACGATCCAAATATGTGAATGGATCCATTCACATATCGGGACTGTGTAGTACGGCATAGTGTGCCTGCCCATTGACCCACACTGTGGACCAATGGGCATACAGCCGTACTGTACACAGTCAGTCGGCGGGAGTCTGGGCGGCTTGCGGGTGGGGTGCTGCCACCCACCACTGACCCGGGGGGAGTGGGGTGGAGGGTCTGAGCGGGCAGGTGGGGAGGGGGGTACCGCTGGACCACCAGGGTTTGTCCACATGCAAAGCCCACGATCAGGCTGGATACAATCCACTAGACCACCAGGGATGATTTAAATTGTATTTATTATACATATGCCCTTGATCAGGCTGGTTACGGTCCACTGGATTACCAGGGCTGAATTAAAATGTTTTTTATTCTACATATGCCCGTGATCGGGCTGGACGTGGTCCACTGGATCACCAGGGATATTTTCATATATTTTTATTATACATATGTCCGTTATCGGGCTGGAAGTGATACACTGGACCACCAGGGATATCTTTTCTATTACAATGCCCATGATCGGGTGTGGGGGGGGTGTGATGCTGACAGACCCTGGCTCTGGAGCTCGGGTGGCCACCCACAGCTGGCGGCTGCCGTGTTGCGTCCTGCACTATGGCAGCTCACCTGTGGGTGGCTAGCCCTTGCTCCTTTTTTGTTTGGCTCAACTTTGAGCACCAGTGTGTGGCGCAAGTAGGGGTTGTACCAGCATATGCTCAGCACATCCCAGGCTGAATATCGGGATGTGCTGGGTTTGCATGGGCACGCCCCCCGCACTTGCACCGCATACATTACTGATGTGCTCTGGTACATCGGGATTTAAGCTGTGCAACATCCCCTTCTGAATGTCACACTGGGGCTCATTAGTGGGTTTCGCCTGGCCCAACACTGTTGCGCCATGCACAACCCCTTTGAATATCCGGCCTCCTATGTTTTTATCACATGTTGGCCTTTAATCTTGTTTGTTAGCCAGTACAGTAAAACAAAAAACAATTAGAACAAAGAGGCTGCATGCTTAGTCTGCAAAATAAGAACTTGTAACTTACAATTATTCAGCAAAGCAGAAATAAAACTTTACAAATACAAACCTTCTCTAAAAGCATGTTTTTCCAACTCTGCTACACGTTAAACTACAGAAAACAGCAGGGCACTTATTATACCCTGAAAAGTTTGAGAGCCAGTACAAGATAAGAACATAGGACTGCAGAGAACATGAATAGCACCAATTGATTCAATAGAATTACTGCAGGATTTATCAATCAATCAATCAATCAATCAATCAATCAATCAAAGACTTTATTTAGCTCTACAGCATCATTAAATCCGAGGATGTCTTACATTAATCACAGGACCAAACATGTCTAAGGTTTGCTATTTTCAGGCGTTGCAGATTTTTGTTAGACCTATTGTTGTTTTACTGTCCTACTGTAAACATAGGCAGCAAAAATTACTTCAGGGTAATTTTCATATATTAGCTACAGCACTTTGTCTTTTTGGGTGTATGTGCAAAACTGTTTTTCCTATGTGAAACTTTGTGTTTCTTTAACACTTGGCCTTTTTTTGCTGATGCACCTTTTGCATAATCCTCATTTCAATGCTTTTGCATTAAAGTTTTCTCACTTCTATAATATGTTCATATGCATGCTGAATTTGTGTAAATCGTATGCATTGGAAATCCATGCTAATCCTTTCTTGACTAGGCTTAGTTTTGACTTAGGATATCCAAGCTACCCTACCTTACCCCTAAAATTTGGACAGGCTTGATTTTGCATACAAACCAGACATTCGTATTTACTTTTAGCTCTTATAGGACGATGTAACAGTTAAGGCCCAACACTGAACATGCTCAGTGTTGGACAAAATGGATTTGAAAGACAAGGACTGTCCTAAAGTATCCATTAAAGTTTTATTGTCTCGGATGCAAGCTATATAAAGTTAAGAATGTGATTTTGGTTCTAAGGTTTCAGTCTACTCTGTACTAAAAGTCATTAGCAAAATGGAGGGAGTTTAGTTTCACAGTAATAGATCTGTGCTGATTACACTTCTTTATCCAACAGCTCTTAAATCATGAGGAAAGCTGGTTATGTTGGTGTTAAAAAGACTCCTGTAATATTTGTGGACCCAGAAGAGCTGTTTTTATTTCCTGAAATGTACATTGTTAAGAGTAATAGAAAATCAATGTAGCAAAGGTACTGAGAGGCACTAAAGGATCTGTGTTTTATTGCGAATGGGGAGGAGTAGTATGGTCCAAGCCAGGAAGTTACTATACAGTGCAGTCCTTCCCTACCCTCTGCCTCAAAGCACAACATCTAGGATCACTTCTTCAGAAGGAGAGTGGGATAACTACCTATTTGTGTGCATACTGTGGCCGAGAAAAAATACCGTTCCTAAACTGGCATAATGAACAAACTGAAGTAACATAAATTAGTATTCCTTGTCACTGCAGTGCCACAGTGTAATAAATTAGTACTTCTTGTCACTGCAGTGCCACAGTGCAAAGAGAGGAATCTGAGTCTTGCAGTGATGTTGCCTACAAGGAGACTGGAGTAACGATGGGTCTTTTCTTTTGTCATAGAATGGATAACAGGGTTTGTGGTTTACTGTGCCCCCCAGTGCTGCAGTGGGGACTGAGACGTGATATGGTAGGGTTGTTTACTTTGGCCCTGGTGCTACTGTGATGGGACAGAGAATGGTTGTGTTGGTGACTACTGGTTGATTGTGCCCCCTGACATTAGTGGATCCAGCCACAGTATGTAGTGGAGCAACACCTGTTGCTGACATAGGTTAACAAGCAGTAGCTGTTTTAGCTTAACAGTTTTTAAAAGGTAGCACTTAAAGCCATGGCCAGGTGGTGCTGAGGGTGATCCGGGTTCAGGAATGGACTCAGGTCACTGAGGGTTGGCAGGGGAGAGGAAGGACTGAGCATCCCATAACTGCTCTCCTTCCTCTGGGCTGGGTAGGAGAATTGCATCGCACTGCAGTGGCATCTAGCAGAGGCTAGGTGCACTACAGTTGTGTCCACAGTAAAGGGGGAGCAGCATGACAGACATCTGCACAGATGTGTGCTGATGCCATTGCACATCCAGCTCCTAAGAGGGCAAATACTGGCAGAAAAATTGTGGTGCGATCACGGCGGCTAATGGCCGTGTCCAGCACCCCTGGACATGAGAGGTGCATCCACCAGATTATCTAGGCTATAGGTCCCCATGGGGGGGGGTCCTGTTTACTGGCCAACCTGTGTAGGAAGGGTGTATAAATTCGTGTGCCGGACCTGGTCTGGGGGTATGGGTGCCGGCGGCCGGGTGCTCACTGGGACCACTCCACAAGCTGGAGGATAAATAGAGATGTGATAAAAAAAAAGATAACACTTAAAGAGCAGCTGATGCCTTCAGGGCAACTTTACCAAAACATAATATTTAGACACAGTCTAGCTTATATTTCACTTTAATTCTGTATTCCACCTCTCCATTATTTATTACTGAGTTCACCTGTATGAAAACAGGATCTTTGCTCCTGAAGAGTTCATCTATTCATATTGATGTCTCCCAACCTGAGATCATAATACACTGTTTGTGACATCACAATTAGTCCCATGGCAACAAACTGTGATGTCACAACAGAGGATTATTACTTGAAGTAGGGAGTCAGCTGTAGAGGTAGATGAACCCTGAGGGATAAAAATCATGTATTCATGGAAATGTTCTTAGTAATAAATACTGGGGAGGAAGAATCTTTAGAATATATACGGAATGGAAGCTGAATTGCACCTAATTATTATGTTTTTCAAAGTTATTTTTAAGGTGTCTGCAGCTCTTTAACATATCTTCAGGGAAAGCACAATACCCTGACAAAACTGCTACCCCTTAAAAAGTTCTGGATCTGACACAGTACCCTTCTGAATGTTGGTTTAGTTTCTCCAGTATTCCCGTAGAGGGACCAGGAAGTGTCCCTATGGGCATTTTTGCTTTCCTTTGTACCTGCAGTTCTGCAGTGAACTAGTAATGGTTCTGGTGGAAACTGCTAGTTTGTTATGTTTCGAGCATTCCATCAGTGGGTAATGTGAAGGGTTATGTACTTGAGGTGGCACTTCCATTTCTCTGGTGCTCATGCAGGGGGACTGGAAGAGTCACATGGCCTGGTTCTGTTTTGAGAGTACCAGGAATGGCTGGTGGGATGATAACTTTTTATTGTGTCCAGACAACTGTTTTTGCTCTCCATTCTCTATTAGTGTGCCCTCCAATTGCAGACTTGACCTCCTCATCAGACTCTCTATGCCAGCTTTTCAGCAGAATATCAAGAGATGGGTTCCTGATATATTGGTATTCTTTATCGTTCATTTTCTTGCTAAATTATATGTGTCATGAGAAATAAGCAACCCCTTTTGCTGCACCCCGAATCTCAAGTGAACAACTTAAAGTATTTGTAAGGAGATTTTATACACTCTTAGTTGCAATAAAATGATCACATTTGTGAAATGTATTGCTGTTTTGTGTGTACATACAAAAGCTTGAATTGTGATAACCTCAGAAATATTTTCAAAAACATATCTGCTTATTTAAATAAAGAAAACTAGCACATGGCCTACTGTGACCCTGCACTTCAAAAGCATTGCTTAATGTTTTCAGAAACCTATGTCAAAGTCATCATTCTTCCACAGTACATGATAGTCATCCACTGATTTGAAATCAACAAATTAAAATATGGGTTAAGATGCTCAGTGTCCAGTTACTTAGGCTACTTAAGAGTCTCAAGTTGGGAAACACTTGATAAGAACCTAAATGTCAATACTGATATTATAATCAATTGTTTTATGTATTAATACTACATGTGGCACAAAGCAAAATTAAAACACCAATGCAGCATATCCATCATAATCTTTCTTTTTTCCTACCAATGTAACACGTTCTTAAACATGTTTAACACTTTGACATTCATTTGTGCCATAGTAACATAAAATGTGATTTTTCTGTGAATTTGTTTTGATATAAGATTGTCTAAGACCTGCAATATGTCATCTTCATGAAACATTCATGTTACCTATTTAATAAGGTGCTAGGAACAGGCATAAAACTGCTCTTTTGTTTCCTATCTTCAAGACATACCATGACATCAGTTATACCATTCTGTGCTGTTCATCTTAATAACCTGGAATAGTGTAACTGATATAATTGAATGTAAAGGCTTATAGAACTGGAAAGCAGTTGCTGCTGAAGAAATATGGATTCATAGCAACTGAAAAGACATTACATATGTTACTATTGACTATTGTCACTATTGAAAAAGAAGCTTTAGAAAAGGCAAGGCCCATGTGTGCTCCTGTACAGTGTGATAATAATTCCTCATTCTACCATCTAACATCAGGCTAGCAATACCTTTTTTAAAAGACTCTTTATTGGCACTTAGAACTAAATCCATAGCAAACTGTTCCATATATTAATCACTCTTTTGGTAAAAAAAACTTCCATTTGTTCTAAAATGACTACCCTTGACTTATAATGAATGCCCCCTAGTACTTAAGTTTGGATTTTTAAATGTGATAACTAATTCGTTTGTAAGGACCGGATTGTTTATAACATCATAGTAGAGTAATAAATCCCCCTGTAATCTCCTATCTTCCAAGGAGTACAATCCCAATTCACTTATTCTGTCTTTGTATGGTAAATTCTTAACTTCTGTAATGATTCTGGTCATACTACATTGAATTCTTTCTATCCTTGCTATATCTGATTTTTTAAAGGGGTTCCACAGTTGGCTGCAGTAATCCAGCTGTGGCCTAACGTAGGATCTATACAGGGGAAGTATTACCTCAGTCTTCCTACTCTTGATTTTTCTTCATATTGATCCTGCTACCCTGTTTGCTTTTGAAATAGCATATGTGCAATGTGTGCTGAAGTCTAATGTGTTGTCTATACACATGTTCACATTTTTGTCATTGTTTGATTATTTGAGTATTGCGGTTCTAAGAATGTATCTAAACTGTTTGTTGTTTTTTCCCAAGTGCTGAACACAGCATTTGTCAGTGTTAAAACTCACCCCCCACTCGTAGGCCCAGTTAGTTTTTCGATCTAAATCATTTTGTATTGATTCACTGTCTTTCTGTGTTTTACATGAACCACCAAGTTTGGTGTCGTCTGTGTATTTGATCAGTTTATTTTTCAGGTTCTTATCCAGATTGGCAATGAATAGCTGGAATAACACAGGGCCCAAAACGGAGCCCTGTGGTATTCCACTAGTCACCTCTCTCTCAGCTGACAAAAATCCATTGATAGTCACTCTCTGTGTTCTGTTAGTTAACCAATTACCAATCCATTTCAGTATATAAGTGTTTACCTTTAGTCTACCCAGCTTGTGAAGTATTGCCCAGTGCAGTACAGTGTCAAAAGCCCTTGAGAAATGTAACAAAATTACTTCTGCAGGTATGCCCCATCCAACAATTTAGCAAATGTTTCATAAAAACAAATAAGATAAAACAAATAAGATGTTGATTATTCATTTCACAAAACCAGGTCAAAACACCCAAATATTTTGTATGTACTAAATGAAAACAAGCATTTGTCAATGCCGAATGTTGCTTGCTTCTATGTGCTGTTTAGGTATTTGGAAGTCATTGGAGTGCAAATATTTAAAATTTGCGAACTTACGAGCGTGCGTAGGAACTGTGCAACGCACGCTCATAAAACAGTCATTTTTAGGAATTTTTTCACCAAATTTTCAACATAGCCATTTTAAGACCTCTGCTCATGAACAGTGTCACTGTGATTTTGTTAATGTGTCCCATACATTGAGTTTGCACACCAACAGCGCCATTGTGCGCTACATGGGCGGAAACACGTTTTGGGCAGGATGTGAAAAATGACAGCTGTACTGCTCATAAGGAGGTGTGGTAAAATGACAATGTTGAAATCTGGAGTGAAAATATTGAAAATTTGAGAACTTACGAGCCTGCGTAGGAACTGCACAATGCACGCCAGAAACAGTCATTTTTAGGATTTTTTCACCAAATTTTCAACATAGCCATTTTAAGACCTCTGCTCATGAACAGTGTCACTGTGATTTTCTTAATTTGTCCCTAGACATTGATTTCGCAACACCGACTGTGCCATTCTGCGCTATATGGGCGGAACACATTTTGGGTGAGATGAAAATGACAGCTATACTACTCATAAGAAGGTGTGTAAAATGGCAATGTTGAAAATCTGGAGTAAAATATTGAAATTTCGTGAACTTACAAGCCTGTGTAGGAACTCGCGCAACGACGCCAGAAACAGTCATTTTTAGACCAATTAACATGATGTGGATCTTTCTCATGAATGATGTCACTGTCGTCAGGAGATTAGTCCTGGCGTGATTTTGACGTCACTGCACGAAATCACCCTTTGGCCTGAATAACGCCATGACAGTGATATCATTCTGAGAAGGTCCCAAAACCCTATGTTGAAAATTTGTGCAAAATTCCCAAAATGCCTGAGATATGCAACAAAGTTGAAAACCCTTATCTAGGCATTATACAGCTTACCGGCATTTCCTCAGTTCGCGGTCAGCTTTGAAGAGTGCAGACATGTTCCGGTCCACGAAGATTGTCGCCAGAGTCTGGAGGTAAGTATGGGGTGAGGGGGCGTGGGGAGGCTGGGTGCACAGTGGGTGGGTGCGGGTTGTGGGAGGGAGAGCCCGCGACTGTTTTCGCTTGTGTTAAAAAAAAAGATGTCGTGGGACCATTTGCCACATTGGGGTGTGCCCCAGCATGGCACAAGGACATTGGGGGTGTTCAGCCGACGGGAGTTGGGCACCCCAGTCGGCCAAGGACTCATTGCCACGCTGGGGTGGGCTCCCAGCGTGGCACCTAACTGGGGGAGGCGCAGCTCAGCAGGAGTTGGGCACCCGTCGGCCACGCATATGGAGTGCGGGGCGTGAGCGCCTGCGTGTGGGGGAGCTAAGTCAGTGGGCTTTATCTCTGCTCACTGAAGCATAGCTCTCTCAACTATGCCACTGCATTTTGGAGCGTGTCATAGACAGCTCCAAAATGCATTGGCTTACAGGGGCTGCGCCTGCCAGCTCACTGACTAAATTGGAGGAGGAGGTGACACACCTCCGAAATCTCTGATGATGGCACTATGTTTCTTGCACATGCGTCCAAGCAACATAAAAATGAGGGCTTTTAAAGGTTTAAAAAAGTGTTCTGCATCACCTTTAAATCAAAATGATCAGGCAGTGACAGGTCTGGGCAGTAAAGGGGCCATCAGAAAATACCTCCTCTCTCACAATGTCATAGCCACTAGAAAGCACGGTTAATGAAAAAGCTGCACTGGATTCTGGTGATCCATGGAATCCCCTTCCCACAACAAGATATCAGTAAAATGGTTTAAACCTGGGTTTCCAGATTCATATCCCTGTCATTTGGCGGGGGCCATGACAGCTCAGAAGCATAGAAAGAGAAGACACTGGATGGCTATAAGGATTTACATGCCCTCAAGTACTTTATGAAGATAATGGTTAGACCAGTACAGTACAGACAGTACACTTCTGAACCTGATGCAAAATTTGGGGACTAGGCAGTATCAGTAGTACCAACCTTTGGTGCTGAGGCTCTGCTAGTCTGTGCTGTGATGCTTAGCTTACCCAGGTAATAGGGGGAACTTGAACAAGGGCCGATGTTTAGTACAGTGCACTGGGAGGGGCACTGGTGTTATCTGGGAAAGCAGCCACTTACCTACCTTCCTGTCCAGATGTGCAGCACAGTGCACTGGGAGTGACAATAATGTCAGCTAGGAAGGATGTCAGTAACCCACTTCACCTGTCCAAATGTGGAGCACAGTGCATTGGAAGTGGCACTGGTGTCAGCTGGGGAGGCAGTCACTTAACCACTTTCCTGTCCATATGTGCAGCATGACACACTGGGAGTGGAACTGACATCAGCTGGGAAGGCAGCAATTTACACACCCACCTGAGCAAATGTGTAGCACAGTGCACTGGGAGTGGCATTAGTGCCAAGCTGAGAAGGCAGTCACTTACCTAACAACCTGTCCAGTTGTGCAGCTCAGTGCACTGAGAGGGGGGGCTGGTGTCAGGCTTGAGGGCAGTCACTTACCTACCTTCCTGGCCAGATGTGCTGCACAAAGCACTAGGAGTGGCACTGGTGTTGGCAGGGAAAGCAGTCACTTACACATCAACCTGACCAGATGAGCAGCACAGTGCATTGCTAGTGGCACTGACATTAGCGGGGAAGCTAGCCTGTTATACACCTTCCAGATTAGATGTTCCGCATAGTGCACTGGGAGTGGCACTGGGGTCGGTCACTTACCCAACTTCCTATCCAGATGTACAGCATACAGTAGGGCACTGGGAGGGGCACTGACAGCATCTGAAAAGCAGCCACTTACTCACCTTCCTGGTGAGATGTACAGCACAGTGCACTAGGAGTGGTACTGCTGTCAGCTGCGAAGGCAGTCACTTGAGTGGCGCTGGTGTCAGTTGAGAAGGCAGTTACTTACCCACATTCTTATCCACACATGCAGCACATGACAGTAGGAGTGGCAATAATGTCAACTGGGAAAGCAGTCACTAACCCACCAACCTGCCCATATCTGCAGCACAGTGAACTCCCAGTGGCACTGATGTGAGTTGGGAAGGCAGCCACTTACCCACCTTTCTGACCAGATGTACAGCACAGTGCATTGGAAGTGTCACTGATATCACTTGGATGGTAGTGACAGGGTACACAATCTACAGAAGGGACAGGGAAGGTAAAAGAGGAGGTGGAGTAGCTCTATACATAAGGGAAGGGATCAAAGCTACAGAACTAAAAAGTAAAGGGGAGGACAAGAGGCACTCTGAGTCACCTTGGAGACAGGGAATGGCATCACAATCCGCATAGGGGTTGTATACAGACCCCCGTCTCAAGGGGAGGAAATGGACAACAAAATGATAGAGGACATTCTCAAAATGGCTCAAAAAGGGGAGATACTGTTGATGGGGGACCTGAATATGCCAGATGTTAACTGGATAACATGTACTGCAGCCACCTCCAAGAGCAGGGTCATTCTCGATGCCCTGCAGGGGGCAGGCCTTAGACAGCTAGTGTTGGAACCCACTCGGGAGGGAGCAATACTAGACCTGGTACTCTCAAATGGAGAGAGGATCACAAATTTAGAAGTCAGTAGACATCTGGGAACAAGTAACCACTGCACAGTGTGCTTCACAATGAGCACAACCATGGATATAAGCCATGCAAAAACAAGGATACTGAACTTTAGAAGGGCTGACTTTGGCAAAATGGGTGAATACCTGAAAAATGCACTAGCAAATGACCAAAAAGGAGGGGTGGGAGAACAATGGAGAAAAATCAAAACTGCCATCATAGAGGCAACAAGCCTTTGTGTGAAACAAATAAAGAAAACAAAGCGGAGTAAAAAACCACTATGGTTCTCAAAAGAGGTGGCAGGCAAGGTTAAGGAGAAAAAGGCTGCATTCAAAAAGTATAAGGAATCACAGAAGGAGTACGACAGGGAACTGTATCAATTAAAGCAGAAAGAAGTGGGGAAGGCAGTCAGACTAGCAAAGGCCTAAACCGAGGGAAAAATAGCCAACTCAGTTAAGAAGGGATAAAACCTTTTATAGGTACATTAGGGAGCATAGAAAGGTTAAGGGAGGAATAGTGAAGATTAATAAAGGAGAGGGGAGGTGGGCAGAGGGAGACAGTGAAAAGGCAGAGATACTGAATGAATACTTTTGCTCAGTATTCACAAAAGAAGATGAGGAGGAGTTACCTAAACCAGACAATAGAAGCACTCTGGGTAGGGGGGTTGACACCTGTCCATTCACAGAAGAAAGAGTCCTGAAAGAACTCCTAAAACTCAAGGTGGACAAAGCAATGGAGCCTGACGGGATTCACCCCAGAATCCTAAAAGAACTAAGGGAGGACCTAGTGACACCACTGACCACGCTTTTTAGCAAATCATGGCAGGATGGGGCGGTACCTGAGGATTGGAGGAGGGCAGATGTGATTCCCCTTCACAAAAGTGGTAGCAAGGCAGAAGCAGGAAACTACAGACCTGTAAGTTTGACCTCAGTGGTAGGGAAAATGATGGAATCACTTCTGAAAGAAAGAATTGTTGAGTACCTAGAGGCCAGTGGGGCACAGGACCCAAAGCAGCATGGATTTACAGCAGGAAGGTCATGTCAGATGAATCTAATTGATTTCTTTGACTGGCTGACCAAAGTAATAGACCAGGGAGGGGCTGTGGATATAGCCTACCTAGACTTTAGCAAGGCATTTGACACAGCCCCGCACAAAAGATTAATAATCAAGTTAGCCAGCCTGGGAGTGGGTTCCAGGGTGGTAGCCTGGGTAGAAAACTGGCTGCACAACAGGACATGGAAGGTAACAGTGAATGGAAAACATTTTGAAGAAAGGGGGGTTACTCGTGGAGTACCTCAGGGCTCAGTACTGGGCCCAGTCTTCTTTAACATCTTTATAGGTGACATGGCAGAGGGTCTGGAGGGAAAGGTATGCCTCTTTGCAGATGACACAAAGATCTGTAACAGAGTTGATACACAAGAGGGGTAGAAAGATGAGAAGGACTTGGCAAGGTTGGAGGAATGGTCAGACATATGGCAACTTAGATTCAATGCAAAGAAGTACAGTCAATGCACCTGGGAAACAAAAACCCAGGAGAAGAGTACACAATAGCAGGGAGGTACTAACAACAACAAAATGGAAAGGAACCTGGGGGTAGTCATATTAGATGACCTAAAGGTGGGTAAGCAATGTGAAAAGTCAGTAAGGAGAGCCAGGGGATACTGGGATGCATAGGAAGGGACATCACAAGTAGAAAAGGGAGTGGTTATCCCTCTATACAGACAGTTGGTGAGACCCTATCTGGAGTACTGTGTGCAGTTTTGGAGACCTCATCTATGCAAAGACATAGACAGGATGGAAGCAGTCCAGGGGAGGGCAACTAAAATGGTGCAGGGTCTACAGCAGAAACCATATGAAGAGAGACTGAGAGAGCTTAATATGTATACTTTTGATGAAAGGAAGGACGGGGGGGCATGATAGAAACGTTCAAGTACCTCAAGGAATCAACAAAGTCCAGGAGGGTAGCATCTTTCAGAAAAGAGATGTGTAAGAACAGCAAAGGCAATTTAAAGATAGAGGGGACTGCTCAGGGTAATGTGAGGAAATTTTTTTTCACTGAGAGAGTGGTGGATATATGAACAGCCTTCCTGAGGAGGTCGTTGGGTCTAAAACAGTGGGAGAATTCAAACATGCATGGGACAGACACAAGGCAATTATAGTGGGGGGTTGCAGGAAGTAGGCTGTTGGTTAACTAGAATCTGCAGCTTATCCAGTAGGTAGGGAAATGGGCAGACTGGGTGGGCCAAGTGGTCCTTATCTGCCGACAAAGTCTATTTTTCTATGTTTCTATCCACCCCCCTGACCAGATGTGCAGTACAGTGCAGATGGAGTGACACTGGTGTCAGTTTGGAGGGTAGTCATTTACTCACCTTCCTGGCCAGATGTGCAGCACAGTGCAATTGGAGAGGCACCAGTGTCAGCTGGGAAGGCAATCACTTACACACCCACCAGACCAGATGTGCACACAGTGCATTGGGAGTGGCACAAATGTTAACTGGAAAGGCAGCCACTTACCCAACATCCTGGCCAGATGCACAGCACAGTGCACTGGGAGTGGTGCTAGTGTCAGCTGAGAAGGCAGTCACTTACCCCCATTTCTGTCCAGATGTGCAGCACATTGCAGTGGGAGTGGCAATAATATCTGCTAGGAAGGCAGTCACTAACCCACCCACCTGTTCAGATGTGCAGCACAGTGCACTTTCAGCAGCAGTGGTGTCAGATGGGAAGGTAGCCACTTGCCCACTTTTCTGACCAGATGTACAGCACAGTACACTGGCAGTGGCTTCTGTATCAGCTGGATGGCAGTCACATATCCTCTCACCTGTCCAGATGTGCAGTACAGTGCACTTGGAGTGACACTGGTGTCAGCTAGAAAGGCAGTCCCTTACCCACCTTTCTAGCCAGATGTGCAGCATGGTGCACTGGGAGTGGCATTATCAGATGGGAAGACAACAACTTACCCAACTTCCAATCCAAATGTAGTGCACTGTGCTTTTGGAGGGATTTTGGTGTCATTTGGAAAACAGACACTTATGCACCTTCCTGGCCTGATACGCAACACAGTGCACAGAAAGTGGCACTGGTGTCAGCTGGTAAGACATCCATTTTCCCACCTTCTTGGCCAGATGTGCAGAACAATACGCTGGAAGAGATACTGGTGTCAGGTTCCTGTCCAGAACATTGCATTAATGGCAGCCAGATTGTGGAGGTGAGCATCAGTGGGAAGAATAAGGAAGGAAAAGTGTGGCAAAATTGTTTAAAATAAAAAACTGTCCCTGTAGAGACCCAAGTGGGAGGTGATAGTGGAATGGACATGGACAGTTGAATACTGTTTTAAAAGGAGGTAGGCTTGGGATTGGAGGTTGAAATACTCGAACCTTGACCTTTGGTGCAGGGCCTGCACCGGAAGACATATGAAGAGAGACTTAAGGAGCTGAATATGTATAGCCTCGAGGAAAGGAGAGAGAGGGGGGACATGATAGAAACTTCAAGTATCTCAAGGGAATCAACAAAGTCCAAGAGGTAGCATCTTTCAAAAAGGAGACATGCAAGAACAAGGGGGGCACAATGTGAGATAGAAGGGGGTGACAAGGTAATTTAAGGAAGTATTTTTCACAGAGAGGTTGTGGATGCATGGAATGGCCTTCCGGAGGAGTTGTGGAGTCAAAACAGTGGTGGAATTCAAGCATGCATGGGACAGTCATAAGGCAGTTCTAGGGGGTTGGGGTAGGAAGAAGTAGGCTGCTGGTTAACTAGGATCTGCAGCTTAACCAATAGGTAGGGAAATGGGCAGACTGGGTGGGCCAAGCGGTCCTTATCTGCCTTCAAAATCTATGTTTCTATGTTTCTATGTTTCTAAGTTTCTAAGTCGCAGCAGGAAGGATGCATGGGGGATCATGGTAAAGGAGGAGGTAGTTCAGGGATCAGGGTGGGAACTGTTATCTGTTTTACCAGGAAGGAGCACCGAGCTGTGATAGTTCATTTCCATATGCGTCCTAAAGGGTGGGTTAGATAGGCCTGGTTTAATTCACAAGGGAAATGTTGGCAACAACACCTACTCTTACTATACTGTAGGTACCATGGATCCTTATGTTCCACCTGGCTAGCCAGCAGGGATGGGTTCAGGTTAATGTTTCATCAGGTGAACATTACAACAGCCCCTTAGCACTGCACTACACTGTCAGTATCAGGTCTTAGTTCAAGTTTTCTGGTGTGATACTCGAACCTTGACCTTTCAATCTTCAGGCACCAGATGTGCATGTATAACCAACTGAACCACTGACACCAATTAAGAGAGAGTAATGTGATCCTGGGGGGAGGGAGTGGCACCAGCTGAGTACACTGCACTTCTAGGTGGGTGATCCTTTGCTACATATACCCAGTACCCTGCAGTGGGCTGACTGGGTCTGTACAGTACTGCAGAGGCAGTGATCTCTGACTCTGGAATAGAATGGAAGATCCCTCAATGCAGTTTGTGGGCATCCCTGTGGAGGATGGCAGGTATCCTTGATATCACATTTGACCATGTGATGTCTGCTCCAGGTCAGGCACCATACCATCCTGGGTGCTAGTGTGGGGGGTGGATGGGACATAGCAGGGGAAAGCATTTTCAGTTAACAGATGCTGCTGCCATTTCCTCATTGTGCTACAGTGTTCCTCTTGCCAGTTCCCTCCTGGCACAACTCCCAATTAAGAGTATGTCGAGGTATTTTCCCAGGGTGTACCATGGGGGCTTTCCCCACAAGGAGTGGGGCAGACTTGTGAGTCTCATAAGAGTTGAATACTGGGGAAATCTGTGAGGCTGATAAGAGGAGTATTAGCCAGCCAAAGGAGACAGGCGTTTGAGGCAACATAAGTAAAAGAATACTAATGGAATTCCAAATAAGAAAAGGCATCATCTCTTGCCTGGCTGATCCAGGTGAGGAGGGCTGCACTTCAAAGTTGATACTGAGCAATGCTTAAAAAGAAAAAAATGAGAAGGACTCGGGACTAAGGGGGGTTTTAAGCTACATGTAAATCATCACATTAAAAGGTATATACTTATCTGGTAGGTAAGCTGTGATGTCTGCCTACACCTGAGAGAGGGGGTTAAATAATGCTCTCTAGAGAAACAGATTTAAAAGAATGCAGCCACAATGGTGGTGTTTGAGGAAGCACATCTCAATGCCATGTGGGAGACACAGATTCATGTCATAACTACTGAAAAAGAAAGGGAAGCTCCTCACTGCTGCAGCTCCTACTGTGGTGAGCAATGGGATGCCACTGGGATCAAGCCGACGATGTCAGATGCAGGGTGTGTGAAAGCTCAAAGTTAGATGTACATGTCCTCTTTTTGATATTGTTGGCATGCTCCGGGTGATAACTGCTTGAGGAAGAGAGGATCCTCCAGCTGGACAGATGAAGCTGACTCGTATACTGTAAATTGTATCTCCACATGAGGGGTACTTTAATTTTGCAATGATTTTACTGAGTCAAATAATGTTATTTCTAAATATGAAATATATATTTAACATAAGTAATTAAATCACAAAGTACTGATATATGCACCAGGATGAGCTTGAATAGGGTGCTTAGCTTTTTATATGTATTCATTAACTAAAGGATAAAATATGTTTTTAAATCTTAGACCCACTCCCCCTTAAAAATCCTTCATGTGAAAAGTGAGCAGAAGGTGAAATGAATGGGCTGTACTGATGATGGGGGCCAGATAATACATTTAAAGAATAAAATGTTGAACATTTTGTCAGGGTACTTGTTGCTGTGGGAGTCCAATTTTCAAGCCTGATGAGTATGTGTTTAATTGTAGTACAAAAATGTACATTTTGTTGTCCATGTTCTCAGTGGATTTTATTTTTAGCTTTAAAAATATTGCTTGGTTAGGACTTAGTTCAGTATCACTTCAGGATACCGAACCACACAATCTCTACACCCGGGAGCCTGATACCAACATCTCGACACTCGGAATCCTGACTGTCGAGAGTTATCTTAGTTCATTTTTCATGACAGTTCTTTTTAATATTCCCCATGTAATTCAGAGGAAAAAAACTTACAGTTTCTGATTGCATTTGGAACTATTTTTCTCTCAGTTTTTTTGTAGTGCTGTACCAAGCACGTCGAAAATTTTATGCATGTACTAAGACAGAGAGAGAGAGAGAGAGAAAGCAGCCAAAGCTTCCTTAAATCAAGGAGGTTATTTTCTAGATTACACTGAACTGAAATATTACTGTTTGGACCTGTGTAAGTAATTAGTATTGAGTCTCTGTTTTTGGGGTTGGCTTTTCTTAGTTTAACTTTAATTTGCCAGGGAGGAACTGTAGCTGGGAGATATTTGCAGGCATGTGTGACTAGACCTGTTACTTAACCTCTGTGAAATAGGTGTCTGTTAAGGGGAGGAGTTGAAAGGTGCCTAGTTGAACTGTAGATTTAAAATAGGAGTTGTTTTTGGTCTCTGTCTGCTGAGACAGAAAGAGAGAAAGCAACCAAAGCTTTCTTAAATCAAGGAGGTTATTTTCTAGACTACACTGAA
Organism: Neoceratodus forsteri; assembly: GCA_016271365.2. NCBI lineage: Eukaryota > Metazoa > Chordata > Ceratodontiformes > Ceratodontidae > Neoceratodus > Neoceratodus forsteri. Next base: position 2,403,357 of record CM057453.1, read on the forward strand.
TTGAATTATTACTTTTTGGACCTGTGTAAGTAATTAGTGTTGAGTCTCTGTTTTTGGGGTTGACTTTTCTTAGTTTAACTTTAATTTGCCAAGGAGGAACTGTAGCTGGGAGATATTTGCAGTCATTTGTGACTAGACCTGTTACTTAACCTCTGTGAAATAGCTGTCTGAAGGGAAGGAAGGAAGGCACTCCCCATGGTGGAGGGTCAGAGTTGTAGTTGATTGTTTCTGGAGGGCATAGGTTTACTCCCATCCACCCTGCCCCTCACCCCACCTGACCCAATTACATAACTTCCTTTATAGCAGGGGTTCTGACATCAAAAGGCACAGCACACTGAATAGGTGGTAGAGACACTCACAAGCTTGAACACACTAAAACAAGAACAAAAAACCAAAAGCAAAAAAAAAACAATAACAAACAAACCAAAAAAAAAGAGAAAAGCATCTATAAACTGGAAGGGACACAGACATGTGGGGAGTGGTGCAATGCACTGGCTGTGGAGCAGCAGTCTTCCGGAAGACATTCTGGAGACAGCGTTGCTGCCTTATTTACAGGCACCTCTCTGGTCTGAGGGAGGAGGTTGTTCATCTCCATGCTGACCTGGCAAGGATTCAGGAAACCTGCTCCTCCACTCAGGGACCACCCAGGCCACTGCCACTACCTCAGAGGTTGCCAAGAAAGAGGAGTGGTTGGACCATGGTGGGCTAAGGGAGGGTGAGGATGGTGGAACAGAGGCACATCCCTCCAGTTGTGCCTCTCCACAATTCATTCACCACTCTGGTGGACCATGGTTCCTCTATGGAGGCACCCACAGTGGAGACCAAGGAGGATGCTGGGAACCTCCACAATGGAGACCCACAGGAGGGTGGCACAGGACCTCTCAGGGAAAGGAAACAAATCCTGGTGGGGGACTCAATTGTTAGGGGGTAGAACTGGGGGAGGGAAGGGAAAAGGAGGCAAGGTGCCTGCCCGGTGCCATGGCTTTGAGGGACAGGAAATGAATCCTCAGGGTCATGGGAGCAGCTGCATGGGGGAGGGAGCTGGATGTCATTATCCACCTAGGGACAAATTACCTGGCTGAGAATGGGATCGGAGCAGTGCAACAGGAGTTTGTGGAGTTGGGGAAGGGCCTTTAACAAGTAGCACACAAGCTAACTTTCTCAGAAGTGCTACCTGTCTATGGCATGGATGAGGCTAGGGCACTCCACACCATGGGATTCAATGACTGGCTGAAAAACTGGTGCAGAGCTCATGAATTTGGCTTCACTGGGGACCAGGGCTCCACCTGGAGGGATGCGGGCGTATACTGGCATAATGGTCTGCATCTATCCAGGAGGGGAACCAGGATGCTAGGTGATAGATTTAAATGCATCATTGGCAAGCATTTAAACTAGCCAAGGGGGGAGGAACTGAAAAGGAGAAGGGAAATCCTAGCCCCCCCCAAAAAAAATCAGGGTAGTTAGTGAGGTTAACACCAAGATACACCAGATAGGGAGGAGGGCAGGGGTAAATGGAGAAAAAAACAAATACAGAAAGGACAGGGATGGGGCAAAATGAAATAAAGCCATCAAAAAATGGAGGGTAATGAGTACCAATGCCTGTAGTCTAGGTAAAAATCTCCCCGGAATGGTGGCCTTGATGGAAGAGGGATGCCTGGATATTGTGGCAGTCACAGAAACATGGTACACAGAGAACCATGACTGGGATGTCAACATACCAGGGTACACAATCTACAGGAGGGACAAAGAGGGAAGAAGAGGTGGAGGAGTAGCTCTCTATGTAAGGGAAGGGAATGCAACAGAACTAAAGGGTAAACAGAGAGGAGGAGAAGAAGCACTGTGGGTCACCCTGGAGACTGGAAATGGCACCACAATCTGCACAGGGGTTGTACACAGACCCCTGTCTCAAGGGGAAGAAATGGACAAGGAAATGATAGAAGGCATCCTTAGGATGGCAGAGAAAGGGGAGATATTGTTGATGGGTGACCTGAATATGCCAGATGCTGATTGGAGCACCTTTGCTGCAGCCACATCCAAGAGCAGGGCCATTCTCGATGCCCTACAGGGGGCATGCCTCAGACAGTTAGTTTTGGAACCCACTCAGGAGGGAACAATCTTAGACCAGGTACTGTCCAATGCGGATGGAGAGAGGATCTCCGATCTTGAAGTGGGTAACCATCTGGGAACAAGCGACCACAAAACAGTGGTTCACAATAAACTTAGCTGTAGAGTCAAGCCATACAAAAGTGAAGGTACTGGACTTCAGGAGGGCTGATTTTGTCAAAATGGGAGAGTGCCTCAGAAAAGCACTAGCAAAAAGGCAAGAAGGTGGGGAGGAGCAACAATGGGGAAACATCAAAACCGCCATCACAGAGGCAATAAGCCTTTATGTGAAGCAAATAACCAAATCAAAACAAAAGAAAAAAAACACTATGGTTCTCAAAAGAAGTGGAGGAGAAGGTTAGTGAGAAAATGATAGCATTCAGGAAGTATAAGGAAATACAGAAGAAGCAGGACAGAAAACTGTACCAGTAAAAGCAGAAGAAAATGGGGAAGGTAGTCAGAATAGCAAAGGCCCAAACCGAGGAAAAGATAGCCAACTCAGTTAAGAAGGGGGATAAAACCTTTTATAGGTACATTAGGTAGCAAAGAAAGACTAAGGCAAGGATACTGAGGCTGAATAAAGAGGAAGGTGGTTGGGCAGAGAGCGACAGTGAAAATTCAGGGATACTGAATGAATACTTCTGCTCAGTATTCACAATGGAAAAGCAGGGGGAGATACCTAATCCAGTCAATAGAAGCACTCTGGATAGGGTGGTTGATATTAGTCCTTTCACAGAAGAAAGGGTTCTGAAAGGACTCTTAAAACTGAAAGTTGATAAAGCAAGGGGGCCTGATGGGATTCACCCCATAATTCTAAAATAATTAAGGGAAGAACTAATAACACCACTGACTACTCTTTTTAATAAATCATGGGAAGATGGTGTGGCACCTGAGGACTGGAGGAGGGTGGATGTGATTCCCCTTCACAAAAGTGGGAGCAAGACAGAGGCAGGAAACTACAGACCTGTCAGTTTGACCTCAGTGGTAGGGAAAATGATGGAATCACTTCTGAAGGAAAGAATTGTTTAGTACCTAGAGGCCAGTGGGGCACAGGACCCAAGGCAGAATAGATTCAGAGTGGGAGGGTCATGTCAGATGAATCTATTTGATTTATTTGACTGGGTGACCAAAGTAGTAGACCAGGTTGTGGACCTGGCCTACTTAGACTTTAGCAAGGAATTTGACACAGTCCTGCACAAAAGATTAATAAACAAATTAGCCAGCCTTTGAGTGGGTCCTAGGGTGGTAGCCTGGGTAAAACACTGTCTGGACAACAGGACACAGAGGGTAATAGTAAATGGAGTCTGCTGTGAAGAAAGGGAGGTTACTAGTGGGGTACTGCAGGGTTCAGTACCGGGGGCAGTCCTTTTTAATGGAGGAGGGAGAGGGGAAACATGATAGAAACTTTCAAATACCTCAAGGGAATCAACAAAGTCCAAGAGGGTAGCATCTTTCAGAAAAAGAGATGTGCAAGAGCAAGGGGGCACAATTTGAAGATAGAGGGGGGACGGCTCAGAGGTAATGTGAGGAAGTATTTCTTTACAGAGAGGGTTGCAGATGCATGGAACAGCCTTCCTGAGGAGGTTGTAGTGTCAAAAACAGTGGGGGAATTCAAAAATGCATGGGACAGACATAAGGCAATTCTAGTTGGGGGGTAGGAAGAAGTAGGCTGTTGGTCAACTAGGATCTGCAGCTTATCTATTAGGTAGGGAAATGGGCAGACTAGGTGGACCAAGTGGTCCTTATCTGCCATCAAATTCTATGTTTCTATTAAAGTCAGTCTTGATAATTTCTGGATACAATCACAGACATTTTTTTCTAAGCAAAATACTAGTAGTAATTATATTATTTAACTATTTATTGAGCATATGTATAATAACAATAACAATTATATTTTTAATTATTTATTAATTATATGTGTAACCCCCCTCTGGGTGTTCACCTGCATTACTCCTGATTTCCCCCAGTGTTTTCACCGCCACGTCCTGAGGTTTATCTGGTGTCCCAGGTTTCCTGAGTAGTCCTGCAGTTGCTTTCAGCCCCTTCCGTGCCCTAAAATTGAATCACGATCGCCGCACTCTTCTGTTGTTCCTCGGAGCTTACGGATGATCGCGCATGCGCGAAGGTGCACTTTGCTGTGCCAACCGCTGTGGAGGTCAAGAAGCGGGAAGATGTTTCTATGGTCTTGGTGCCTCTCCTCTGCTAAATGGGGACTGGTGACCATAGTGAGGTGGAAAGAAGCCTCTGTAATCAACCCGCATAAGGATTGAATGGAAACATGTAGTGAGGGTTCATGAATAATTCATGAGCCCTCATAAATATTAATTGGGTGCAACTTGCCAGCTAGGGGCATTATCTTTCAGGGGCAGTGACTTGGGGACCTCTGCACTTAAATGTATAAGTGTGGGTTTGTCTTACAGGGTACAGTTGGGGCTACGAATCTGTGGGGAAATACAAAATTAATAGTATTTATCTTGGCTGCACCAAAACTGAAAGGTATGGAACTCTGAGGACTGCTGATGGAACAAAAAAGCAGTTAACATGTTGTTAATACATTGACCTCAAGCAGCAGTCAATCACCTCTTTAGGTGCCTAAAACTGTGTTAAAGGGCCTCCTGAGTAAAGGAGGGACTAATTCAGGCGCCTAAACCATGCCCCAATAAGCCCTCAGTAATTATTGATCTCTGTGGTTATGGACAATTGATGGGCTCAACCAGCCAATCAGAACCTTGAATTTTCAAGTGAATCCCACTGGACTTTCAGGGTTTTTCCCATATGTTCCTGGGCTCTGTATGAGTCAGACGTTTTTTGTGAGAGTGGATCTGGACTAGGGAGGCACTTTTCCAGGCCTTCAGAGGAGATTGCTGTGTTCAGGAAAGGATCAGCAGGGGAAAGTGAGTGAGAGACTGAAATGATATCTTGACTCCCCAGGTACTGTGAGCTGTTTGATTACTTTGGAGAAGATAACTGCTGCAGGAACGCTGCACTGGTAGACTGAATTGAGCTGAGAGGACTGGGCTATTCTATTTGAGTACCACAGTTGTTGCTAAAAGTTCATTGTACCTATGTAGGACTACGATTGTGATTCTGAAGAGGCAAAGCATCTCTGGACATTGGGGTGCTAGCCAGGTGCTGCACAGTTCCTGAGTGAACTGGTTGAAGTGGCTGAGAGCTGTGTCCCAGCTGTGGTTGAAGAAAGGTTGTGGACATTTTCTAACTGGAAGGTGCGGACTGGTGTGCAGGGGCCTGTTATGTTTGGATCCCGCTATTGATTGCACCTGGCTTCATTGATCTAGGGCTAGCATCTCCTTCTAATTGGCACCAGACATTGCTTGAGTTGTTACCTGTGATTTCTGCAGTTTTCAAACTCAGTGCAGGGACTGCAGGAGGACCCCTACAATTTGGGAGTTCTCATCCAGAGCCAGGGAGGGAATCAGCTAACCCCTTCCAAGTGGGACTCACTGTCTCAGCAGGTCACCAGCACTTGCTGAGGTGCTGGGGCACCTGTGATCCATTGTGGGGAGCCAGGCTGTGGAGCTACTTCTGGGTCTGGGCCTTCTGGGGCTGGTGCAGTTCTGCCACAGAGCTCTGCAACAGGCCAGAAGTGGCTGACGGTGGCAAGCAGCCAGACCTCCAATCAAGGGGACAAGCTGCAAGATTCTAGAGCAAGATTCCAACCGCCCACTGCAGTGTGGAGCTCTGCATTCCTGGACATCAAGAGGCAATTGACCCAAGCACAGCTGAGTTCTGCAAAACCATGAGCACCTGGGACATAGTTACTGGAAATCAAGCAAGGGAGTGTAAAAGGGATTTAATTGCTTTCTCAAATAATTGTTCTATTTCAACAGGGCCACAATAGCCAGCCAACTCGCTGCAATGAACAGGCCTGCACCTTGTGGGTACCCCTAAGGACTATCAGGTTATACACTGGTACCAGTGGGGGTGGACCTCTGGGGGTGGGTTTGGCCTACAGACCTATACGTAGTTATTGTTACTTGTTCTCTCTAACCATCTTTTTATTCACAGCCATCCTTTGTTCTGGTATCCCTTCCCTAGTCCTTTCCCCCAATAAAGCTGTGATTTATCATTTAACATTGTGTGTACAGGAATTCTGTTCATGGTTTATGGGGTTATTGACCAGTTGGATATTCAGATGTGTGGGGTGGTTGGTAGGGGAGGTGGGTAGGTGCAGCATCCCAGGGGGCTGTGCTAGCCAGTCAGTTGGACCACTTCTACTTTTTTCTGGGTGGAGTAACTGCACTAGTTTTATTATCTTTGGGACAGAACACCTGAACATCACCATAATAGGACCCAGGCCTCTTAACCTGTTAAAGGGCCAACATGCAGGGGTAGTAGCCCACTGGCACATGGTGCCTGGGCTACATATGTATGATAAAAAAAATATTCTATACAAAATGTGCAAATACAATATTTTGCATATTCATAAACTGGTATATCCAATAAGAGAAAGAAAAAAATGACTATTACATTTATACAGGTAACACCTTCATCTAATTAAATTAATTAGTAATGCAACATGGTAAGTTCCATTAAAGGGGGGGTGTCACCTACTATTATATTATATCTTTAAAGAAGGAAGAAATACCAGTGCCCTATAGCACTAATGTCTAGATCAAGAACTTGTTAGAAAAGTTCTTAAATGTGTGGCAACAAATGCCAGTGAAACTAACCCGTAACAGTTCTGGATTTGATTAGGCCATCTTTACAAAAATTATAGAAATGGAAAATTTCCCGTGCAGTAATACTGTCTTGATCCTGGAAACAACTATATAAGACAATAATGTTGCACACATGTCCATAGGAACCAGACTTTAAATACTGCAGAACCGAGAAGGACTACCTGGTGATTCAGCAACTGGTTGATAAAAGAAGGCTTCATGTCAGTTTGTCGAGTGTAAAGCCAGTGTGGCACACATAGTGCAGACATAGCCATGAAACTCGAACCTGTGCATCCAGAATAGCAGAGCAGATTTCGGGGACAATAAGATTTACTATTCCAACTCCACACCACCATGGACCACCACTCAAGTGAAATACTGTACCTTATGTGTTTTCCCTTTCTTGGCTGTATTCTGGATGTGTGGCATTCCGTTTTGCGGCTTTGTCTGCGCTGTTTCAGACTGCGCTGACTTTACACTTGAGGACTTGATGTGATGTGATAAAAGAATTCCTTGCCAAATCTGGGCTATTCTGTGGTTATGCTCTTATGGGAGGTTGAATGTTTGAGGGACTAATAAACACAAATCTCTAGAAGAAAGAGCATGTCCGTACCCGGACTGTGATGATAATGTAGAAGCAATGGAACATTTTTTCTTTGACTGTGAGTTTGTGAAGGTGTTTTGGAAATACTTAGCAAATAAATGGAAGCTTCCATGGTTGAAAAGTTTGACATACGAGTACTTAATTCTAGGTGACTTTCCAGCAACTTTAAGGAAGTATTATATTAATAATAGCACTTTGGCAGTGCTCTTTGCATGCTTAAAGTTTTACTTATGGCAGACAAGATGCCGCTTAATGCTACTACAGTTAAGAATAACTTATGTATCACTTGCAAAAATGTGTGAATCTGCTCTTATGGAGGTTTAACTCATTCTATCTGATGCCGCCATTTTTGGTCAGGTTAAGCAATGGATGGTTCTGACGCCATATGGCACTAATGGGTAGAATGGGTTTTAAAAGAATGATTGTAAGGTGTTTACAGTAAATGTAAACAACTTAGGTAACTACGGACAGGGGTTACTTGGATAAGTCTCCCTGATTAAGGAAGAATGGAACAGGCATACTATTATGATCAGGTCTGTCCTGATATTAGATGGCTTCCTCTCATGTTACTTTTTATCCTTTTTGGTCATAGAGTGTTGAGATAGGAAGTTTTGTCTTATGTCTTTTTTTTTTTTAAATCTAGATTTAGTAGTTGCCGTAGTGGTCCTTGCAAGAATAGATCCAGAAGCAAATGATTTGATACCTTTTAATGGACCAACATAGGTGAAGAAGAAGGACTGACTGGTCCGAAAGCTAGAGCACTTTGTTCTTGTTGTTACATCTATGTTGGTCCATTAAAAGGTATCAAATCATTATCTGAATCTTTTGACATTTATGTTTTATGGGTTTTTTATTTCCTTTACTGTTTCATTTTTCTTCTTCTGATAACCAGTTTGTTTGTTTGTTTTTATTTTGTTACCCGGATAAGGACACTGGGACAACCCTTTTTCAGGTCCAACCCGACAGTTGGTTACAATCATATGATATTTGTCTTTTTTTATGACCCTAATGGAATGAGTTGTTGGTTAGTTGTTATTGTTTGTTGAGGATTTTTCAGTACAATTCCCCAGCTCTTGGGAAGGTCCTGAAGACCGACTTGGTCTCCATTCCTAATAGGTACAAGGCCTTACAGACCTAGTGACAATGGGGTGAAATGGAGGAAAACTCTGGTGCCTCTACTATACCATCCTCAAAACTGGACCCCTCTACAGAAACAGAAGGCCCTACTATTGATGTTTCAAGCAAGAGAGAAGAAAGAGCAGAACCAGAAGAGGGGGATCAGGGAGGAAAAAATAACTTTGGGGGTTCCTTGTTTGTCCTTTTTCTTTCTGACCAGTGCTGTGCTGTTTTATAAAGCTGCTGATTTGATTTTATATTATTTATGTATCTATTGCTGTATTTATTCTACCTGTCTCGTGTACCTGTGTTACACTTTGCTCTATTTTATGTTTTATGTGAAGTGCCCAGAGCCTCTGCGATTGGGTGCTCTATAAATAAAATTTGCCTTGCCATGCCTTTTTGGGTCTTGATGTCTGCGGTTAAACTTACTTTCACAACTCTGAATTTAAACAGTACGAGTAATATACTATAAATAAGCATCATACTGCCATCTCTTTCCTCCACTTGAGGTGACTTTCTAACAAGACACCAGGGGAATGAGTTTCAAAAGATGGTGCAGTGTGCATCGCACTGCCACCTGTGGCAAACTTGGGTGCACCAGGGACCCTGCACCATATTTTCAAAGGACAGATGTCCTGGCACAAAAGTCCCTGAGTTTGCCACTAGCTGACCCATGCTCTGACCAAACAGTGCATGGAGGGGACCGCTGCAAGCTGTGGCATCAGGGGCAGTGATGGTGACCCACCTGCCTATTGCCCTGCTGACTAGTGGGTCAGCTGGAGGATGCCCAGGCTCATGAGAGGGACCATGGGATGGGTCAGTCTGAGGGGAAGGGGGTGATAACTACCCCTGACCAGGGATGGCAGGGGTCATGCAGGTTTGTGGGGGGTGGATGCATCAGCACCACCATGGGGTGGGGGGTTGTGGGCTCTCACCTACCAGGGACCACAGGCCACACCAGCGGTGTCCTGGCAGGTGTCAAGGGTTTTCAGGGTGCCTTTCCCAGGAGGGCATATGGTCACCCCCAAGCCATTGAGGGCTGCAGCAGTGGCACACAGCAGCTTAGAGCAGCTCTGAGCTGGTCTAACTGTAGGGTCCATGTGTCCCTTGGAGGGGTTTGCAAAATCCCAATGTTGGGGATATTGCAGCCCTGCCCTGCCACAAACCCCCTTCTGCCATGGCATGCTGCTGCAGCCATCGCAAGGACAGTGTGAGCTTGGTTGGTGCAGGCTGTCCCCCCCAGTGGCGCACTGACTCTTAGAAAATCAGGACTGGTGCAAGGTGTGACACAAGGAGACTCTTGCACCATTTATCCTTGCTGCAAGCCCACTTGCACCAGTCTCAACCTTTGAAAATCAAGCCCCAGGCTTCATTCATTGGCTGAGGTTTATCTTGCAAAAAATATATTGCTCAAGGGACCCTCCTTCTGGTCCTTGGGCACAGAACCCTGTTCAGGGGTTGCCATTCTTTTTCACTCCTATGATTTTGAGATATTTAAGCTACTAGATTTATGCCACAGATAGGCATTATTACTCAATGTGAAAATTCATGGTACAATGCACAGTTTGCTTAACATTTATGTACCACAAACTAAAAATAGTAGGACTGATTTAATGTCTACAGTCAGATCTGTTTATATCCCTAGCTATAATTTTGGGGGGAGATTTCAATTGTGGCTTATCTCCTTTAGACCTTGGTATGCAAACTGAAACCAGGAAACAGTTTGGTGATATGTCTTTTCTCTCAAATATGATTTCTATTGCTGGGCTATCAGATGCTATTTTAAATTAAAAAACAAAAGGGATCCTACCTATTTTAGTGGTTATGTAGCCACCAGAATTTACTTTTTATTTCTTTCCAGGTTCCTTGTTCTGGAATCAGCCAAAACATACCCAGTCAAATTCTCAGACCACAGGCTTGTGTGAGTCACCACTGGGCCTTCTCGGGTGTTACCCAGGGGCCAGGTAATCAGAAGTTAAATCCCACACTGTTAGAGGATAGTGAGGTTAGAGAAGCTTTGGGAGAACTAATCTCTGCAAAGAAATCAGTTCTATTGTAGTGTGTTTTGACAATCCACTTTTGTGGTGGTAGGACACTAAAACAGAACTCAGATCCTTCTTTCAGAAATGGGGGAAGAGATGCAGCAGGACTGCTTATTTTCAATATCTAACTAACAGGGGACATTTACAGAATCTCTAATCTAGGGCCATAGAAACTGGTGATGACTGCAAATTCATAGAAACATAGAAACATAGACTTTGACGGCAGATAAGGACCGCTTGGCCCATCTGGTCTGCCCATTTCCCTACCTACAGGATAGGCCGCAGATCCTAGTTAACCAACAGCCTATTTCTTCCCACCCCCCCATAAGAATTGCCTTATGTCTGTCCCATGCATTCTTGAATTCTCCCACAGTTTTAGACCCCACGATCTCCTCAGAAAGGCTGTTCCATGCATCCACTACCCTCTCTGTGAGAAATGACCTCCTTTCACCTGCAGAGATCAGGGGCATTACATATGGAACAAAGATATAGAACACAAGGTAAATCTGTTTTTTATGCTCCTATGAAGCCTGTAAAAATAAGGTGTTGCACAAAATTTTGTCTGGAGTTCAAGATGAATTGGGTAATCTGCAAACAGTCATGGATGTCATTTTAAAGATTGCATCACAGTATGTCCAAAGGCTGTTTAGCTTGGGTTTTGTCTCAGTCTCAGTTAGAGAAACTTTTTTCTTGGACCTTTCTTTACCCCAGGTTCTGGTGAAACTCCTCCCTATCTTGATGGCTGACATTTTAGCTAATGAGGTCTCCCTTGCCATCTCCTCCCTAAGGAATGATGCTACTCCTGGAAGAGATGGTTTAATAAGTGAATTTTAGAAGCCTGTAGGTCCAGAACTACGGGACGCATTTGTACAGGTCTTTATTTTTCTGCTGCAGCACCCCCCATCTGGGATAGGAGATGAAGGATGTATTTTAGTCTTCCTACATAAAAATGGGGATTGAAGTGATTTGAATAACTGGATGCTTCTTTGCCTTTTAAATATTGATTTAAAAATAATTTCAAAGATTTTGACCTTTAGATTGATACAGATCACCAAGCATCTGCTATCCCACTCACAGGCATCCTCAGTGCCAGGGAGATATATTCAAGATCAACTCATTCTCTTAAGGGAACAGGTAGAAAGAGGTAATTCGGATAGGATACAAGGTTTTTTATTGTCTCTGGATCAACACAAGGCATTTGATTTTGTGTCCCATGACTATTTATGGTTTAATTTAAAGAAACACAACCTTAGAAATATAGAAACCTAGACAATGATGGCACAAATTAAAGACTGGGGCTTGATTTTCAAAGAGTGATGCAGGGCATGCATTCAGCCCTGGGTAAAACCCGTTGTTTGGCTTAGCTGCGCCAATCTCCTTTGACACAACTGCACTTGATTCTAGTACATTGGGCACAGTTGCAACACTTTCTTCAGTTTACAGCAGCTTGAGCCAAAGGTTTGGCGAAAACCCTGTGAGAAAGGTACCCCAAATGGTGCAAGTTAGACCATGGAAAAGCTTCTTTTATCCATGGAACTTCCCCAGGAACATACTGTTCTTCAAGGAACTAACCCTCCCAGTCCTCTCCGCATTCTCCTCCCTGGGCCTATTGCCCCGGACAACCACTATTCCATTCATTTTATCTCAGGCCTGCTTGAATCACCTGACTGTGGTCACACTCACCACCTCGGCTGACAGACTATTCCAAGATTCCACCACCCTTTCTGTAAAGAATTACTGTCTCATGTCATCCCTGAACCTCCCTCCTCCCTCCCTCCTGATGATTTCCATCCATGCCCATGTGACCATGAGCTGATATTCAGGCTAAATAATTCCCCACAATTCACTTTGTTACTTCCTTTGAGGAATTTGAAGGTCTCAGTCATGTATCCCTCTCGTTTCTGGTTTCCAGTGAGTACATATTTTAGTGCCTTGAGGTACTACTCACAAGATCCGCCCTGCTGGCCCTGAATCATTTTTGTTACTCTGTGCTGTACTGTCTCCAACCTATCCTTGTCTCTTCTAAGGTGAGGACTCCAGAACTGAGTGTAGTACTCCAGGTGAGGCCTCACCAGGGATCTGTAATGGGGAAGTATTATCTCTTTTCTTCTGCTATCAATACCCCTCCCGATACATCCCAGCATCCTGTTAACCTTGCTATAGGCCTTGTTGCAATGACTCATTTGTTTAAGGCCATTACTGATGGTAACTTATAGATGCCATTCCTCACCTGTACTGCTAAGTCTCCCTCCACCCATCTAGTACTCTGTTTGGGGTTCTTTTTTCCCTAGGTGCAATACCTTTCACTTTTTGACATTGAATTCTAACTGCCAGGCCTTTGACCACCCTCAAGCTTTTGTAGGTCCTTCTGCATTGCCCTTATTCCCTCTTCACTATGAACCCTTCCACATAGTTTTGTGTCATGTGAAGAGACACAGTCTGACCCAGATTCCTTTGCTAATGTCACTAATGAATGTTTTTTTTATTAAGCTATTTGATCCCCGTCACCACCTCTGCCTGCCTTGACGATGGGGATGCATGGGTGGAGCTGGTGGGCAACTCCGGGTCCCTCCTTAGGGGGGCTCAGTCTCCGGTCCTCTGCTTCCTCCGTGCCCGACCCTTCCGGTAATCACCCATGGGTTACCCCCCCCCCCCGTGGCAGGGCTGAGGGTGATGGGCGTCGACTTTCCCTTCCCCCCAGATACCAACATCTAGACTCCAGGGAACTGGCATGTGGAGCTTGCCAGATCCATTTTTTTTCAGTATTGTCCCCATCCCTTTGCCACGGTTGCCTGCACATATGTAGAGGCATGTGCACGCAGTGACCTGTAGCACCCTCCCATTTCTAGTTGCTCCCGACTGCACTACCTCTGGGCCTCCACTCAGGGGCAGCCTTGCAGTGGGCACAGCTGGGTCCTTACCTGTGAGGGGAGAGCTGCCTTACAGCTGCTCTATCCATCTCCCAGTTGACCCCCCGCCAACCCCCAATGACCAGGGCTCGTTCCCGAACTTGGGTCACCAGCATAGCACAAGGTGTGGCATTCAGCTCCTCAATCCTCAGCACCATCAGGTCACTAATGAACATGTTGAAGAGGATCAGACCCAGGAAAGATCCTTGTAGAACCCCGCATATAACCTCCCTCTCCTCTAATTTAACCCCATTGATGACCTCCCTCTGATGCCTCCCTTCTAGCCAAATACCCACCCAGTTCACTATGGTTTTAGTTGCACCCAGGTCATTCATGTTCTTGAGCAATCCCTTGTGTGGTACCAAATCAAAAGCCTTGCTGAAGTCAAAGTACAGCAGATCCACAGCATGGCCCTTGTCTACTTCCTTTGTCACCCAGTAAATAAAACTATCAGGCTAGTCTGACCAGACCTTCCTGCCACAAAACCATGCTATTTACTATCCTGGAGATGGTTGTTCTCCAGGTAGTCTATGAGGTCCTCTTGGATCATTGATTCCACCAGCTTCCCCTCAATAGAGGTCAGGCTGACAGGACTGTAGTTACGTGGTTGCTCCTTATCCCCTTCCTTATGTAGTGACACAATGTCTGCCATATTCCAGTCCCCTGGAACTTCCCCAGACCTAAGTGAGCTGTTGAACAGCCCAGCTAGTGGTTCAGCCAGCTCTGCTGCTAATTCCAGAAGCATCCTTGGATGCAACCCAACGGGCCCCAGGGCTTTATCTATCTTGAGGGCTGCCACCCCTTTCAGGACCATTTCACAATAAGCATTGGCTGTCTAATTTCTGTGACTCCCTTAGTGGCCACTTTGATGCTGCTCTCTGGCATGGACCCACAGTCCTCTTTAGTGAATACTGAGCAAAAGTAGTCATACATAGAAACATAGAAAAAGTGATGGCAGAAGGAGACCAAGGGTCCATCAAGTCTGCCCATATTTTTCTTGGACCTACTCAGATCCCAGGACCTAACCCCCTTCTGCCTAATGCCTCCTTCTTCTTCTGTTGCTTTTGATCTCACATTAGCCCTGTCCCACCCCAGTTTGAATTATGTCATGGACTTTGCTTCCACTATCTCAGCTGGTAGTTTATTTCATGTTTCCATAACTCTTTCTGCACAATAGTGTTTTCTAAGCTCTCTCTTGATGCTTCCCTGCCTCAACTTCCACTCATGCCCTCTAGTATTGAGTTGGAGAGTCTGTTGAACAAGTCAGAGGATGGCGCCTTATTTATTCCTCTCAGGAACTTGTATGTTTCAATCATGTTCCCCTCTACCTCCTTGACTCCAATGAGAACATATTTAATGCTTCCAGATGCTCCTCGTACGAGTGCCCTTGAATGCCCTGGATCATTTTGGTAGCTCTTCTTTGGACAGCCTCCAACCTGATTTTATCCTTTTTCAGATGTTGTCTCCAAAACTGGACACAGTACTCCAGATGGGGCTTTACCAGGGACCTGTAGAGTGGCAGTATCACCTCCCTTCTCCTGCTGCTGAATCTCCCTTCCTATGCACCCTAGCATTATGTTGGCCTTGCTATAAGCTGTGTTGCATTGGCTGGTCTGTTTAAGGGTGTTGCTTATGATGACACCCAGGTGCCTTTCTTCCTGCGTGGCATTGAGTTGGACTCCATTGAGGGAGTATTCTGTTCTTGGGTTCTTTTTACCCAAATGCATCACCATACATTTCTTTGTGTTGAACCTCAGCTGCCAGATGTTAGACCATCTTTCCAGTCTCTGTAGGTTTTTTTGCAGGTCCCTAACTGCCTCTTCACTGTCTACTCTTCTTCCTAGCTTGGTATCATCTGCCAATAGGGCAATTTTGCCCAGAATACCTATGCCGATGTCACTGATAAAGGCATTAAACATGACTGGCCCCAACTCTGAGCTTTGGGGCACACCACTAGTGACTGCGCTTTCATCAGACCTCACCCTGTTGACCACTACTCTCTGTTTTCTGCCCTTAAGCCAATTACTTACCAAGCTGACTATGTTCTTGGCTACACCCAGATCCTCCAACTTTTTCAGCAGGTGGTTGTATGGCACCGAATCAAAGGCCTTACTGAAATCAAAGTAGAGGAGGGCCAGTGGGTGGCCTCTGTCTAGTTCCCTAGTGACCCAGTCAAAAAATGTGATTAGGTTTGTTTGGCATGACCTTCCTGCCACAAACCCATGCTGCCTGTCATCCTGAAGACCATTCTTATCTAGGTACTCTACCAAGTCCTGTTTTATTAAGGTATCCACCAGTTCCCCCACTACTTACATAAGACTAACTGCTTGGTAGTTGCCTGCTTCCTCCCAACTCCCTCCCTTGTGGAGAGGCACCACATCAACTTTTTTCCAGTCCCCAGGCACTACCCCTGTCTGAAGTGATTTGCTGAGTAAAAGTGCTAAGGGATCTGCCAGTTCGCTTGCTAGTTCCTTTAGCACCCTTGGCTGTATTCCTTCAGGCTCTGGTCTCTAGTCCTCTTTGAGTTGATCCAAGGCCTCCCTAACCCTACTGCTGGTGATTGGTGGATTTTCCATTTGTGGGACACCTTTGTCAGCAGCCTTGATGCCACTGTCTGGTACACGGCCTAAGTGTTCCTTGGTGAACACTGAGCAAAAAAAGTTATTCAGAACAGTGGCCTTCTGACTATCCTCCTCCACTATTCTATCACCATCATTGAGCCTAAGTATTCCTCCCCTTTTCTTTCTTTTTTCCTGTATATATTAAAAAAATTGTTTGTTCCTCTCTTTAACCCCTTCTGTTAACCAAAACTCCATTGTGGCCTTAGCTGGTTTCACCATTCTCTTTGTGTTTTGTTCTTCTGAACATAAGCTTCCCATACATTGTCTTCCTGAGTTCTTTTATAAATTCTGCAGGCCTCCCTTTTGGCCCTAATTATGGACTTTACCTGGCTACTGAACCATATTATTTTTTAAGTTTGTTCTTTTTGGTCCCTGTTCTTTCTCACATCCTGGTAGCCTCTAAAATGACTAGCTTAACCATCCCCTATATTTCTTCCACATCTAACTGCTCCTGTATCCTTAGCAGCCTGCTTCTAACTACTTCCCACAATTTGTCAAAATTGTCTCCTCTAAAGCTTAAAACCTCAGTCTTGGATTACAATTTTTCTACTCCAAAAGGCTAACTCAAACCACACAGAATTGTGGTCGCTGTTGGCCAGTGGCTCCCCAACCCCTGTAACACTTACTCCCTCTGAATTAGTGAGGACTACATCCAGGATGGTGTCCAGTCAAGTTGGTACACTAACTAGTTGCATAAGTAGGCAATCTTGAAGGGCATCAAGCACTTTTTGACTCCTATTAGAACCTGCCACTGGGATGCTCCAGTTAACATCAGGCATATTCAGGTCACCTACCACCACTATATCCCCTTTTTGTGCTACATTCGACATCTCCTCTAGAAGCTCCTCATCTCTGATCCCAGCCTGCCCCAGAGGCTGGTATACCACTCCTATGTGGATCCTTGCTCCCTTTGCTGAGCTGAGTAGCATCCGCAGGTATTCCACAACCTCCTTTATGATGCTATCTACCGAGATGGCCTTTATTCTATCCTTTTACGTATAATGCTACAAATCCCCCTGCTCTCACTTCTATCCTGTCTGAAGAGGGCATAGCCCAGGACTGAAAGTTCCCAGTCATTTTTCTTTGGGGCTCAAGTCTCCATGATGGCCACCAGGTTGACTTGGGAATCTGCCATAATTGCCTGCAGGTCACTTATTTTGTTCCCCAGGCTCTGGCATTGATGCATACCCCTTTCCAAAGTCTGGTACCCCTGCTATTATTTGCTATTATTGGTTCTGCCCTTGGGCCTATGGATGTGTGGCCCTGTGTCTGGTTCACAATAGTTTCCAACCACTTCTTATGTGAATTCTTAGGTCGTGGGAGAGAAATTCCTGCTTGTGGGAGAGTTACTACTAAGATGTTATCAGAAGTGTCTTTCTGATCGGCTCCCTAGCGTTTGACTCCCCATTTACTAGTTTAAATGGTAGATGTGAATGTCAAATTTCTGCCAATTGCACTCACTCCTTCCTTTGTTAGGTGAAGTCTGTCAAACCTGAATATCTTCCTTTCCCAGAAGCTCTATGACATGATATCCTTTTTCATGACACCATCCGTGTAACCAAGCACTGAATTCCTTGATTTCCTTATTCCTAATTTTGTTTTTGCAATCCCCTTTGCCCACCACTTGGAGGACCTCCAAGAATGTCAGGGCAGTCCTGCTGGCCTCCAGCTATTCCCCCAGCTTAATGAAATTCTGCTTGATTTCTTTTACCGTTCAAGCAGACAGGTTGTTCAAACTGAGATGAATGACAACATTGGTTCTTTCCTCTGCTTTGTCAACCAACCTACTGATGCATTCAGTGTCTTGCTGTGCTGATGCTCCAGGGAGGCATTTAACTGTCACTTTAGTCTGTGTACTTTTTCCAAGGTGAGACTCGACTCCTCTGATCATTGAGTCCCCCAGAACAAGAAACTGCTTACTCCTGGCTCCACCTCTTGTTTCCGTGCCTCTTTTGGATGCTATCTCTCCCATCTGCTTTGTCCCTTCATCAAGCTCAGGGTCACCTCTCGATGAGTCAGGATCCTTCATCTTTTCCAG
This sequence comes from Neoceratodus forsteri, assembly GCA_016271365.2. Lineage (NCBI taxonomy): Eukaryota > Metazoa > Chordata > Ceratodontiformes > Ceratodontidae > Neoceratodus > Neoceratodus forsteri. The sequence continues at coordinate 2,421,472 of CM057453.1, forward strand.
TGGTGAAAAGTAGTTCTTCATTGGGATAGTATTGGTCCAAACACATCCTATGTTATCCTACCTTGAAATCTTCCTCTTCCCCTAATCCACTACCATTCAACCCCCAGGGCCAGTGGGTCTCTGGGGGAGATGACATGATTGGCTTGAACTCTGGTGTAGATGGTGACACAGGCTGGCAATCTCCCTCCATGCTGCATCCAGCTGGGCTTGAGGATCATTCAGATTCCTGCATGTAGGACACTGACTCATCCTCCAGAGCTGACTCCTGTAGATGAGTGCTGCACAGCCCCTGGAACTTACCACCTCCATCCTGAAAACCAACATTTGTTTTTACTCCCTTACTTTCTGTTCCTGCCTGGGAAGTGTCTGCTGTCAATCACTCTTGTTGCCTATAAAAATAGGACTTCCTCCAGGTGGGTGGGTGGGAAGTGTGAGTAGCTAGAGTGTTTAAGCTGCTTCTGCTGCCTGAGTGGTCCCTCTTATGGCATTGACTGTCCCTGTGTGTCTGTCTGCAGTCAGTTACTTAACCTGCCCCCCCGATGAGTAAATCCCCTGCTATGGCAAACACGCTTATCCAGCGATCTGCCTACAAGGTAAAAACAATCAGTAGTGTCCTCCAACATTTAATCTCTATCTGCTGGTTGTTGCTGTAGCTGGAAAACAATGCCCTTTTGTAGTAAGATTCTAGCTTCTTAGTCAGCTACCTCCTTGCTCTGATATCAAGATTGCTGTCTGCCAAAAGCAAGCAACAGGGAAGTCTAAATACAGACACCTAGTTTACTTCTGCCTAAGCCACACCCCCAATTTACAGCTGTCTTCCTCACCTAGCTAACTGCAAAGATGGGGACAGTTCTCTTCCCCCAAGTCAGACAAGCACATTGACTCTTTTGTTTTTGTGTTTTACCCTAATTGAAGGTCCCAATTTACCTTGCACACCCTGTAACTGGCTCTAACTCCATTGCTGAGTCATAAGTGTTCTAGTTGTAAAGTTCTAGCTCCTTTGTCAGCTACTTTCTTGCTTTGATAGCAAGGTTGCTCTCAGGCCTTTTGCCCATCCTCTTCTATCACCTTACTCCCCTCAACCAGCTGAGTGACTCCCCCCTTTTTCCTTTTTTCATTAATATATCTAAAAAAGTGTTTTTCTCCATTCTTGAATCCCTCCATGATATGCAGCTCTGTGTCTGCTTTCACCTATCTGACAGCCCTCTTAGTAACTTTGTTTTCCTATAGATAGTCCTTCCTTGTTGCTCCTACCTGCTTTTCCTTGTATTTATAGAAGGCCTTCTTTTTGGCCCTAACCCAATCCTACCTTTTTTTCATAATAAAAGCTCCTGGAGCATCTTCCAGTTTTATTTGGTGGTACACTTTTCTAATTTCACCAAAATCTGAGTATTTTATAAATGTTTTAATTTAATTTTTTCTCAAGAAAAAAAAGATGGCTGCCACATTTTGCATAGAATTAGCATTGCAGACTTGGCAAGGGTTAGTATAAAAAAAGACTCATGGTGCATAGCATAGGAGATATCTAGACAAGTACATTTGACAGGTAAGTTATATTTTTCTTAACTGTAGCAGAAACAAGCTTTTTTGGAAAAACATTTTTCATTGCACTGCTGCTTTAATTACAAAAATATTTTATTAAAATGTTATTATTTTGCATTATTTTAATTACTATTCTATATTCTTTATAAATGCCTAATCATTAATTGAGATAACTGGGAGGTAATACAAGACAAGTGGCTTAAATTCCTGTCTACATAAGCTCTCTAAGCAAGGAGAAAAGGTATCTCTGAGAAGGTGTTTAAAAAAAGGAAAAAACTGCCTAGACAGAACTTAGGAGACATGGCATCTATGACTCTTCATTTAAAACGGGAAGGTATTCTTAAACTGGGCCCCTATAATAAAGCAGTATTAAGAGACTTCTCGAATCTTTGTTTGGAAGCAAAGCAGACAATCTGATAGTGTTGCATAGTAACCACATGCTTCAATGGCATTTCAAGAGTTATAGCTTTAGCACCTTATACAAGAAGCTCCGAGTTTAGGTAAAATTCCTATAAGCTTCAATGCAGGGAAGAAACTTTTGTTTGTTAGTAAAGAAAGCAACATGCTGCCAATACCAAATTACATCAGTGGATAACAAATATTTCAACCTATCAAATGGCTAAGTTTGAGACTTACAACTGCAGAAAATACAAGTTATTTGACAGTCTATATTGTGTCAAAAATCTAATAGCTGAAATACCTGAGTTTGATCTTAAATAAAAGCTGGTGTCATGACAAATCCACAGATATATTTTTTGTGTGTGCAACCTGGTGCTGAAGTGAGTTAAACCATCTTAAACAGTTTTTAGTCAACACTTCTAACAGGTTGATGGATGTGTTTTCTTGGAAGAACAAAGGACAATCCTTTTCAATGGAAGTCAGTGCTTTTAAGAACTTTCCTAATTAGAAATCTGGAAGAAATATATGTCATTTTGGAGCTTGAGACATGAAGAGCAGAATTTTTTTTTATATTTTAAAGATTTTGCTGAGGAATAATGTTATAATCATTATTAGCTTATCTCTGAAAATATTTGTCTCACAAATGTGAGACGCACCTTGAAAAATTGCTCTTAATGAGATGATTTTGGGAAGGTTTGTTTAAAGATCACATCTTATAACATTCAAAAGTTATAAGGAAAATTAACTCTGAACTAAAAATTGAATCAAAGCAGAGAGAGGTGGAGTCTCAGAAGAAAAAAAAACTAGCCATCCCACCTGTTTTGCAAGGACCAATCAGGACTGATACAGTAATGAGCTAGCCAGACAGTGATGTCACTCTGCACCAGGGGTAATAAAAGCCAGTTCCTAAAAGGGGCTGGTCAGTCACTTTCCAACTGATATGCCAAATGGTTTTGTGCTCGTAGAATGGACATTTTTGTTGTTTTTCTTACTGTCTTTGAAGTTCCCACCCAAATCAGGACAGGGACAGAGACTGCCTACTGATGTCCATCAGCCAAGAAGCACGTTTGCATTGCTGTGTTGACAACAGATGGGTCCAAAGTCCAGGGTTTGAGTGTGAACAGAGTAAGAACAGGAAGAACTACAACTAGATCAAGCCACTAAAAGAACTTTTGCCATCCAGGAGAAGGAGAACTCACCAAGATTCTGAAATTAAGAAGGAAAAAACAGACTCTACAGCTAACCAGATGTCCTGAGTATTATTTTAAATAATTTTTCTAATATTCTAAATGGGCTTAGCTGGGAGGTTGCATGGAAAAATAATTTCTTAGATAATAAAACTTGGGTATATAGGAAACATTTGTAGCTAAGTAATGATATATACACATTTTGCCTAAGGAAAAGTATTTGAATAAGTTACCAAGAGAAGTTTTAAAATGCTAATAAGATAACGTTGTTTGAAATCTTTATGCAAGCGTATTGTTTTGTCATGTTTATTTTCTGAAACCTTTGTTGTTTTATATTTATGCTGCTTTTCAAAGTTTACAATGTTTTATTATCTATGCAAAAGTTATTAGAAATGAGTTATATTGTACAGTGAGAAAAAAAATCTATTTTCATATACTATAAGGATGTGACAAAATCATTATTCATGCTTATCTAGGTCGTTTTTATACAGTATTCTGTAAAGAAAGGTTTGAGCCAGTCTTATTTTGTTTATATGGTTTTATACATAATTTATGGTATGGGGCTGAAGGCTTAGCTGAGTGCCCATAATAAGAAATTGATACTACAGCCTAGTGTTCTGACACTCCAGCCCTACTAACTTATGTCTGACCAGTTCCCTCAACCTATCAAAGTCCGCCTTTCTAAAGTCAAGAACTTCAGTTCTCAGTTGTGGCTTACTGGCCCCAAGGGCCAATTCAAACCACACAGAGTTATGGTTGATATTCCCTAGCAGCTCCCCTACTCCCACAGCACCCACCATCTCTGAGTTGGTGAGCACCACTTCAAGGATTGTGGGCTGCCTGGTGGATTTCTTAGCTATATGCACCAATAGACAGTCTTGGAAAGTGTCCAGCAATGTCTGACTCCTGGCACTCTTTGCCACAGGGACCCCCCAGTCTATGTCTGGAAGGTTCAACCACCACTACTTCCCCCTTTGCTACCCCTCTTTTAAGTTCTTCCCTGAGTTCTATGTCTCTTTCCTCCCCTTGCCTTAGAGGCCTATAGATTACCCTTAAACTTACTTTTCTGCCTGTAGCTGCTGTGAGCTGTGCCCATATTGACTCAGCCTCCCCATTCTACCACTAATGCCTCCATCTTCTGTCACTTGAATACCCTCCTTGACAAAGAGGGCAACTCCTCCCCTCTACCGTTTCTTCTATCCCTCCCAAACAGTGTATATCTAGGGATTATCATCTCCCAGTTGTCATTATCTGTGGCCCATGTTTCCATAATGGCCACAAGGTCCACCTCAGTGTCTGCCATCAGTGCCTGGAGCTCACTGAGTTTGTTACCTAGGCTTCTGGCATTAAGGCATACCCCCTTCCACTTGACTCCCGCTGTAACTCTGCTACTGTCCTTCTGCGTTCCATGTTTTCTGCTCACCTTGTTTGTGCTTTTGCCTTTTGTTTTCCCCCACAACTGCTCCTTCCCTTGGTCCTGTAAACCCTACTGTGTTACCTGTACCCTTTTTTATGCTACTGTCTTAGGGATGTGGGGGAGTACTATGTTGGATCCCCTTCTGCTCACCATCCACCATGGATTCCCTAGACCTGGACTCCCCTTCAGTCCATTTAAATGTTTGATATAGACATCAAACTTCTGCACCAGTGTGCTGGCACTCTCTCTCTCTCTCTCTCATCAGGTGAAGTTCATCTCCCTTGAAGAGGCTCCTGTCCCCAGAAAGTCCCCCAATCTCCTACAAAGTGGTACCCCATGTCTCAACACCACTGCTAAAGCCAAGTGTTAAACTCCACTATTCAGCACTCCTTGTCCTATCCTGCCTCCTCTCCTTCACCACATGGGGAGGACTTTGGAAGAGGCCAGGGAGGCTGAGTGTGCCACCAATCTGTGCCCCAGTCTACAGAATTTATGCTTCACTGTCTCCACTGAATTGTTAGTGAGATTGTTGGTATCCAGGTGTACCAGCACCCCCAACTCCTTCCCCATGACCATCCTTCATATTCTCTCTAAATTCTGGTTGGCTGATGCTTCAGGCAAGCATTGGACCAACCTCCTCACATCAAACCTCTCCCCTACCACCCTTTCTATCCCCCAATCATAAAGTCCCCAATCACTAGGACCTTCCTGTCAGCTTTTCCCCCTTTGGGTGCCAACGTGCTGTCCTGCACTTTATTTTTGACTGACCTGGAATCCCCCTGACAAGTCAGGAGCCTGAACCTCCTCCAAGGGTGTGAAGTGATTTGCCATCAGGGTGTTACCAGGCCAGACAACCTCCTTAGGGCTGCCCCTTCCCATCCTGCATCCCACCAGCCTCCACTCTGCTAGACCAGTGGGTCTGTGGGGGAGTGGGGGTGTGGTGGGGAACTGCTGCTAAGCTGAGTGCACAATTGAGATATCACTATCCTTGCTGTTACTAACTGAGCATGGAGCTCTGCTGTGGTCCTGTAGAAAGGGCAGTGGCCCCTCCACCAGAGCACTTCCCTGTAGAAGAGTGCCCCACAGTCCCCACAACTGAGTGCCTCACCCCTGAACCATATCCTACAAGGAACTGTAGTGGTACGAGAGAAACTTAACCTAATATCAGCTTAGTTTAGATGGTACTCCACACCTAGATGGGTGAATCTACCACCAACCTGCATTTACAGGCATGTGAGTTACCGTGTAAGATACAGTGACAGTATATAATTCAAGTATCACAAATACAACCCTGGAAGTATTAGGTACACAGGTATACCACAGCTACAGATATGAGAAAAAACAACTTTGTGAATTGTGAGAATAAAAACTGGCAGAACTAACTCTTCATCACAATGTAGCCCCCCAAACTACTATAAAAATGACACCTAACCACAATGCAACCTCCTAAACAGCTGAAAGAAATAATTCTCCACCAAAATGCAGCCCACCGAACAACTGTAGGATTTATCCTCGCACCACAGTGTAACCTCCCAAACAACTGAAGGAATTAACCCCCACCTCTTTGCAACCTGCCAAATGAATAAAAGAGTTAAAATCCCACCCCAGTGCCACCTCCCAAGCAACTCAATGAAACACTCCCCAGCACAATGTGACCCTCCAACAATTGGTGGGATTAACTGTTCACCACAATGCAATCCTCAATTTGCAACTGTAATTAGTTCCACTTCACCATGCAACCCCCAAACAATACAAGTGTACTTGAATGTGAAGAGAAAGGGTCCACTTGATCCTCTCGGGTCTGCAGGGAGCAGAGTGACCAGCCATTGGCTGCCTCATTAAGCTTACTCTGATGAGCAGACTCTGATGTTCCTTTTGTGTGTGATGGGGGGCTGTAGTGCATGGTGCCAGTTGGTGGTCTGCTTCCTAAGAAGCAGGAGGAACCTGATTGACAAGTAGGCAGTGCCCTGGATTGGTCTGGTTGGGGCTGGGAGGCACAGTCTTGGCACCAATTGGCTCCAGGTAGGAGCCTTCAGCAAGTCAAAGCTCCCATTCTTCAGAGCTTGATTCAGTGCAGGTGGTGGATTTCCTACCTAAATTATGGAATCCTCTGACCCTGTGACTGCGGTGTCCAGTGACGATCTGGTAGGAGAGAAGTCAGCCTTCCTAAGGAGTTTATTCAAAAGATATAATGTCTATATTACTGTATAACTCATAAGTCACCCCCATAATCAATGGACACTTGAAGATGTCTTGTAAAATTTATAAAGATGTACATCAGGATTGTCCTCTTTGTCCCATCCTGTATATTATCTGCCTTGACCCACTACTTTTGAAATTGAACCAGGACCCCCTTATATGGCCTTTACAGAATCCTGAGGGTATTGCTGACTGTAAAGCAATTGCTTATGTAGATGACATCTGCTTCTTAGTTCTTGATGAAAGGTCTGTAGCATAGTCATTGTAATGATTTAGGCTTTTCATCCTTTTTTCTGGTGGGACCCTACATATAAGAAAATGTGTGGGCAGGAATTTGGGATGGTCATCTTCCTCACCCCCCGTAGTGAGGAGCATTCATATTTAGTCTGACCCTCTGACTATTCTTGGGGTCCAGTGTGGATTGGGTAATATTGCCAGATTGAACTGGTATGATAAACTTGATCTTTCTAAACATAAGGTTGCCAGTTGGAAAAGATGGACCCTAACCTTCTTAGTACCTTTTTTTTTATAAATCAGTCAAAATCCCCCCCCCACCCGATTATGCTGTAAACTTCTGTATTAATTGTTTTTTCCAAACTTTTTGGGTAGTCAGTTTATCACAGTTAAAAGGAACATTACTTACTATCTGATCAAACATGGATGGTTGGCAATGATAAATCCCACTGCCTTTCTTTTAAGGCATGTTGTTTAATTATAATGTACAGCATATTTCCTTTTGGTACTCATAGGGTCCTCCTGGGTTTTACATGGCATAGCAACTTGGCTGCATTCATGGGAAACTAGAAACTTAAAACACTTGTGGAGTGACTGCTCTGTATATAAAAGATGCACTTTTTAAACTCTGAGCATGGAATGCTACTTGTTCCCAGGTAAGGGATCTAACTAGGAAAGTGGTGTATAACTTTACTTTAAAAATCAAATTTTCAGACCCCACAATATTTGAGCTTATTTCTTCTAATCTTAATAAGGAATTATTGAGGCAATTAACAAATAGCATGATTTCTCCTAAAATGTGGGATACAGTCTGCCTCTGCTTCCATGAGAAATTAAATGTTGAAGGTAATCAGAAGCATAAACAGCAAAATGAGTGTATCTGTTCTCGACCTGGCTGTTTACTCTACTTGCAACCATGAGACACCTCTTTTTTGAACACTCCTATATTCAGGACTTTTGGCATCTGTTATCTACTTCCTGGTCAGTGCCTCAGTTTTCACAAGCAAGACTATGAGACATTTGTGCATGGATATTACAGCCCAGTTAAACTATAATAATAATAATTTTATTTATATAGTGCCTTTCAATTTCCAAGGTGTTGTACAGTTCAAAACATTACAAATTAAGCATTAAAATCAAATATCAACACAAATGAAACCAATAAAAAAAAAAGAGAACTAAATGTGACACTGGTACTCTTGACGATCTTTTCATCTGTTGTCACTTTTCCTCTCAGCAGAAACTATATTCGGATCTCAAACTTTTTCAGATGATTATTTCCAAAGTTTGATCTGTTTATTGTACAGAATATAACATGCTTAATCTTGGAGTATTTTAAAGATAGATGGTGTAATATAAGGTGGGGTATTAACTGAGTAAGCTGGCGAGTTGCATAGGATTCCTATTTTTTTACTCCCCTGGTTTCTTTTTGTTAGTTTTCTTATTTTTCTGATTATTACTTTTTGTCTGTTTATCTAAGAATTTCTTGTTGTTGTATGTTTTTCTCTAATTATTGATTGTCTAATTTTGTGATTTTTCTTCATCTGAATAAAAATTCCTCTACTCTTGTGAAAAGTGCCTTTGATTCTTTGACTTCCCTCTATACACTCACCAGGACAGCACCACAGATGAACAGAAGAGACCTTTGGTTTAACATCACATCTGAAGGATGGCACACACTGACAGTACCAGCTCTGGGTCAATATACCTAAAACAAAAACAGCAATGATAATAACCACTAAGGAAATACAGCATTGGCAAACACAGCTACCTGCCAAAATACTGACACACAAAAACCATGCAAACTGTGCAAAAAAAAAAAAAAGAAAACACAATTCCAAAGTACTCCTTGAAACACTTTATTATCACACCTGCATTGATAAACTATGTGCTATCCCCTTCAAATATTCATAAGTAGATCTGACCCCATAGTCCAAAACAATAAAAACAATTTGTGTTCTCTGATGAACCTGACCTGTCAGACTGCCACCCGCAGTTCAGGTCTGAAGCCACCAGCCCCTCACAGAAATGCAGGTAGTCTGAGAGCCACAGCCGTGGTTCTCTGATGAACCCGACCTGCCAGACTGCCACCCGCAGTCCAGGTCTAAAGCCACCAGCCCCTCACAGAAACACAGGTATGGACTTGCCCTCAGGGACTGATTACATCCAGGAAGGGAGCCCTAGCTGCCAGTTTTTGCTTTCTTTACATGAGGACAGTTGTCTCTGGGTTTAAATCCAGAGTCTTTTACTGCTGTGGCTCACTGGCTGCATTCAGCCCCAGGAGCACTCCGATTGGCTCCATATAGCTCTGCACTGTTAATGTTTGATTATATTATGCTAGATTATGTTTTCTGTTAAAACTGTCTGGTTTGTGTTTTATAGCCAAAGTTTTCTGATTTAATGTAAATACCTGAATTGTGTTCCTCATAAGACCAGTAGTGATCTCAGCTCAGGCCTTCGAAACCCCCCCTTCACCTTTTTACGCTAGTATTGTGTTTTAAATAGCCCTGTTATTGCTCACTCAGACTTGGAGGCACCTTGCCTAACATCTTGGTCTGCAACACCCCCCCCCGTTTAAGTCAGTCTGCATTTATTTTTAGCTCCACAAGCAGCCCCAACCCCTCTGACTTTCTTATTTAATTCTCCTTTGCCTTCTCCTTTCAGGTAGTCTGAGAGCCACAGCCGTGGTTCTCTGTTGAACCAACCTGCCAGACTGCCACCGCAGTCAGGTCTGAAAGCCACCAGCCCTTCACAGAAATGCAGGTATGGACTTGCCCTCAGAGACTGATTACTTCCAGGAAGGGAGCCCTAGTTGCTAATTTTTTGCCCACCCACCCACCCCAGTCCTGATTAAATACCATAAACCCCACCCCAGCTTTCTAGCTCACTCTTCTCTAGCTCCCCCCCATCCTTATTCCACTATGTGTGTCAAATTGTGGATCCTGTTCTGGTCCTTCTTCTGTCTCATATCACATGCCCAATATATGCCACCTCAAGCCTTTATTACTGTGGATACTAATCTGATCTGTTCTGTAACTAGTTCCTTTCCCTACGTGGATATATGCCTTTTCAACTCCCCAATTCTTCAACACTATTTTCATATTACCTTTAACGCTGGTACATGAAATGAATTACCACCTCAGCTTATGACTTACGCCAAAATCATAGAGGCGTCACCTCTAGAGATAGCAGTCAGAGTACTCATCTCTGCCACCCTTAGTGGGAAGGGCAAAAAATGTTGGGGGGTGCCCTCCCAGGACGATGGCCCACAATGATGTAAAGGGGTTATCAGTACGAAGCTTACTATTGCCAGTCTAAGAAAACTTTTACTCCTTCTTCTCCTGTGCTCAGGAAATGTGGAGCACAATCTTGGGCCACCAGCTGCAATCACATCACCCTCTGACCTTGCCACACTGAAAGGCATGAGTTCCCTCCACACTAATGTATGCAGTCTGTTAAAAAAGTTCTCCATGATCCAGGCCTGGGTCCTCCATACTCGACCAGACATCCTAGTGGTTTCAGAAACCTGGCTTAGACTGGCCACCTCTGACAGGGAAGTCAATATCCCTAACTATTTACTATTTAGAGCAGACAGACACTCCAGGGGTGGAGGGGTTGCCATCTATGTCAAGGATAGGTATACAGCATCCTGTTTGAGTGCTTTATCTGTTGCAAATGCTTATGAATGTCTGTCTCTTCAAGTCACCATCTCGCACACTTCAACATTATGTATCATAGGGTGCTATAGACCTCCTTCTGCCGATCTACAATTGTTACCTCATCTGAGTAATATCATCGAACACCAATCCTCAGAAATAATTATTCTTGGGGATCTTAATTTAGACTGGCTATCTAAAACCGCCACTCCTCTCATAGCTTTCTGTGACACCCATGGATTATTGCAACTCATTGTCGAACCAACATGAGTAAATAAAAAGAACGTGGATAACAGCTCCCTGTTAGATGTTATCCAAGTGAATAAACCACATCTCTTCTCCTTTGCCGGCACCTTCTTCAGTGATATCAGTGATCACTCATTTATTGCTTGCATAAGATCAAGTAACAAACCTACTACTTCTCCGAAGTTTGCTGCCAAGAGATCTAGACAGAACTTTGATATCACTGCCTACATAAACAAACTGAAACACTCCTTGTATTGGCAAGATTTTATTTGGCAAAAAACACGCAATCAGCATTCGACATATTCAGCAAAATTATTCTAGATGCCCTAAATAAATATGCCCTTATAGTTAAGGTTCGAATAGCAAAAAATGCATGTAGATGGTTCACACCATTATTAAAATCTGCATTGACTGAAAGAGATAACCTATGGAAAAAAGCACGCAAAACCCAGTCTGCTGCGGACTGGTGCAAGTTCAAAAGGGCACAAAACTCATGTACTAGAATGGTTAGAGATACAAAAGCTGCATACTATCATTCTGAATTTCTCTTTGCCTCCAAAAATCCTACAAAATTTTGGAAAACTGTGAAGGACTTGTCTGGTCACACGTCCGGTGGCTCACTACCTGATGAATTCTCCTTAAACAATAACACCATTAGTGACAGACTGGAAGTTCTGGATGCCTTCAATAATTACTTTGTGACTGCAGGCTTAGCCTTTGACAATTCCCCTGCTAATCTGATACGCTCTCAGGTGGATAATCAAGGTGCAGATCCTAGCGTCACTGATTCAGTCTTCTCCTTGCGTCCTACTACTCTGAAGGAAATTGAAGGCCTATTGCTAAAACTGGATGTAAAAAAAAGTGCTGATGCGGATACCCTTGACCCATATTTTCTGAAGGTGGCCATCCATGTGTTAGCCGTGCCCATAACCCATTTATGTAACCTATCATTAACTCAAGGATCCATTCCTTCAATATGGAAAACAGCGCACATCATATCCGTGTTCAAGTCCAGAAATCCCTGTGATCTAAATATTACAGACCAATTTTGATTCCCCCGGTCTTGTCAAAATTACTGGAAAAAGTTGTAAGTAACCAGCTGAGGCAGTATCTAGAAGCTAATAACCTGCTTAATCCAGTCCAATCAGGGTTTAGAGCTAAACATAACACCATCACAGCACTTGCCAAAGTGACTAATGACTGACAAAGAGAGCTAGACAACAGAAATTACACCTGCGCCATATTCTTGGACCTGAGCAAGGCCATCAACACTGTCGACCATTCTCTGCTACTCTCTTCCCTGACCTCACTAGGTGCTGACCCATTATCTTCACAGTGGTTCAACAACTACCTCTCTGATCGTTTCCAGCAGGTGAAAGTGGAAGGAGATCTCTCAACTCTCAAACCTCTTCTAAGAGGTGTTCCCCAGGGTTCTATCTTAGGACCGATCTTTTTTGCAATATACATCAACAATATTGATGAAAGCATAACTAAGGCCAAAATTCATCTGTTTGCAGATGACACAGTTCTTTACGTAAGTCGCCCGTCATTACAATCTATATGTAATGACCTTCAATCTGAGTTCAACCTGCTGCCACATCAACTCCTAAACAAAAAACTATTACTTAACGCCAAGAAAACAAAAGCAATGCTCTTTTCTCCCTCTGCCCAAATGGTAAATTCAGCTCTATCAGATCCTGTGCCACAGATTACTACAATTCTTGGTGAGAAGTTGGAATTTGTCCCTAAATTTAAATACCTGGGAGTATGGCTGGACCATATGCTCTCCTTTATAGAGCACGTTGAAGAATTACTCAAACAATTATGACAGAGACTTGGCCTGTTCTTTAGAATAGCCCACTTCTTAACTAGAGATGCCAAACTACAGCTGGTACAATCAACCTTTCTATCCTTGATAGATTATGCTGACATCCTCTACAGTCACTGTCCCATTTCCTACCTCACCAAACTTGACACATTATTTCATAGAGCTTTGAGGTTCATCACAGGCCTGCCTTATTCCACTCACCATTGCTCCCTATATCAATCAGTGGGGTGGAGTTCTCTTCAATTCAGGCATGATAAAAATGCAGCCTTATGGACCCTGACAGCCATCTCCAAAAAACTGCCCCAATAAATTACAGACTGTCTTCCTATAAAACCAATAGGCAATTACTCACTGAGAATTTGCAAATCTCTCCTACTGATGGTTCCCAAAGTTAACTCTCACTTTGGCAGGGCTGCTATAAGCTTTACACTGTCCTTCTTGTTGAATAAATTGCAAAAAAAAACTGAAACTGAGGTCACCCATCGGCATCTCATCTTTCAAGCTCTTATATTCATGTCTCAGAAATGATCAGTGCAATTGTTTCCCATGACCATGAAGTGTCATAATGCTAGCCTGTACCATTTAACTATGAATGAATTACTTCTAGTGCTTGTCTCCTCCTTGGGCCCTAGTCTGTTATCATGCTTTCATGTAACACCTTGATGCCTCTATCCTCCCTTTGATACTGGTCTATCTTCCTGCTTTCTCCAGCCTTCTTTCACAACTCTATACCGCACTCATCCACAATCTACATGCAATCATACTATAAAAGTCCTAACTCCCCTTTTCTTCTCCCCGTAGGCCCCCACCGCCACATCAGTTCTACCAACCTATCCTTGGGACTTCACTTCTCACAATATTTATCCTTCGGTTACATATTACATACCCCTCCTGGTACCCCATCTGCCATTAGTTGGTGGTTCTCCAAGCCATTTTCATGGCTAGTACTAGCGACTGTCCCTGGTAAATTAACTAACTGGTACTTCTATACAGAGAACATGGTTTATATACAGTTGCATGGTTCAATGGTGGACCTGCCCCCTTGTATTTGAATCCTCCTCTGTTATGGCTTGCCTTGTATTCCTTTTATCATTTGATTCCCTTATTACTGCACCATTGTGTTTATGTTTATATACTTATTTACATGTATTTATATTTTTTTATGATGGATATTACCCGACCCTGTTCTAACCAGGTCCATCTTGTAAAAGAGCTCTGCTCAATGATGTTCACCTGGATAAATAAAGATTTTGATTGATATGATTGATATGACACATCCTTCCCAGCAACTTGCTATTCCAGTTTCATTTGTCAGCCTAAACTCATAATCAGAAATTGAAAATAAGTAAACAAAACACAAAATAAAATACAAGGCCAAACCATACCCCAACCAGCACCATACAACACAAGGCTACAACACCAGGAAATCCAGACACCAGATGAGACTTGAACCACCATCCCCTACACTAACACTCCTAAACACCCTATCCACAACATGACCTACTCACTGTACCATGACACCGGCACAGCTCCCAACCACAACAAATGCATACTTCAGACCAAGAACAAATACTATCATATGCTTATGTCAGGCGATTTGCCCCCCACCACACCCACAAACTATTATATTCTAATTGCAGGCCACACTACAGCCCACTACAGCAGAAACTCTACAGGCACTACAACTTCCCATGACAAGAATACCAGCAGCAATAAGTACTGTGCACCATTTTTCCCTGCGCTATTATTGCTGCGCTATTATGTAGTTGTGCACATTGCTTAGACACATTGACGGGGTACTGACAGTACCCCCTACTACTGCACTTGGGTGCCAGAGTTTATGGCATGAACCCAATCCTAGTGTGAAACTAGAACTCAAAAAATGTTGGCTCAGAGGCAGATGTACTACCAGTTGAGTCACACTGACACCAAAGTATTTGTTTGTGTCTAACTTTAACTCGGAAAAAAAGGTTAGTGTTTTCTCAGCTATTTTTCAAGTGGCCTGCTCATGTGCTTGATTTTAGAATTTTAAAACCTTATGAAATCAAACTTTTAACCTTATATGAGTATAGTTTAACTTTAAATGGGTATATAATCTTAAAAGTCCCTGCTGGGAGTTAAAGTAATATGGGTAGAGCTTGTTGGGAACTGATGATTCTTTGAATTAGGAAGTATATTCAATGTTTAAAAACATACTCTGAACTGGCCTATCAGCGCAACAATAGCACTACTGCTTGTGACGCTGACAACCCAGGTTCAGAAGTGAGCCTGGGGTGTCAGAGGGCTGGCAAAGGGGAGGAGGACCAAGTGTCCATAGGACTTCTCTCCTCCTCCTTTGGGGGGAGGGTGGGGAAGGGCCCAGTGCTTGACTGGCCCCTGGCAGAAGCCAGGGTAGAGGCAGTCTGAGCTGGAAGGTTGGGATGCATGGCATATGTCAGTGTGTGGGTCATGACATCATAGCACATTACATTTCTCATGAGGATGAAAATGGCAAATAGTCTGGTCACTGTAAGGATGATCACCATCCTCTGCAGGCCCTGCACTTGGCAACTCAGACTCTTCCCAGAATCTGGATCTGGTCCTGGTGGGTTGAGGGACTTCCCACCACCCTGCCACAGAGGGAAAGACATTGGGGACAACAGCAAAGGTAAGTCCTGGGAGAAGCCATGAATATGGGGCTGAGAGGACTGGTGGAAAGGAAGGCCAACCAGGGAAGATGGAGCAAAAAAAAAATCTCTAATTCATAAATAGTTATATGATATTAAAGTTGAGACAGTAAAAGTTATTCTTGGGAATGTGTTTCTACCCCATAGAATACCAGATACTGCTTTCATGAGGGGATGTTCTGAGCCTTGGAGCTTCAGCTTTCCCTTAATCAGAATGATAATCCAGCAGCCGAAGTTCTCATTTTCAGCAACTTAAATGCAGCAGTATTTATTAGAAGGCAGAACATTTCATTATATAGGTTTTAGCAAAAATGTATTCCTGACAACCCTAGAGTCATTCTCAGTATATTTCTAATTTTCTCAGATATTTGCAAAACAGCTTTAATAGCTAGTTTTGTAAT
This sequence comes from Neoceratodus forsteri, assembly GCA_016271365.2. NCBI lineage: Eukaryota > Metazoa > Chordata > Ceratodontiformes > Ceratodontidae > Neoceratodus > Neoceratodus forsteri. The sequence continues at coordinate 2,437,247 of CM057453.1, forward strand.
TAATGAAACAAGTCATTAAAAGTGGATGCCACTCAGAATTAAAAAAATATATATTTTGTGTTGAGTTTACCTGTTGAATGTACGTACTAGAATCATATTATGGATATATTAGGATGGTGCTACCATAGTTTCTGATGGTAAACAGCATGTCATTGTACTAAGATATTTTAATTTGTTCATGGCGGGCATGGCATGGGAGCTAGAACTTTTAAAACCTTTAAATTCCTGTAGTCTCATTTAAGAATAAAAGAAAATGAAAAGAAAATTGAGTATATTAATGTTTTTGCCTGGAGAAAATTACTGGTAAAAAACTACTCAATGACTAACAAATACTGGTATTTTAACACTAGAGTTAGAATACTGTCCATTACAGTTTTTTGAATTCCTCCAGTTTTTGAAATAATGGTGGCAATTACAGCTTTTTCAAGATCCCCAGTGGTAAAAAGGAAATGAGAATGGTTGTAAATTATTAACAATTATGGATGACCTAGTTCCTGCTGTTCTTAATGGAGGCTCAGCAGGAGATACAGAGGGAGCATTTACCTATGCAGCAGGCACAAAGCTTTTGTAATTGACTTAAGGAATAATCCACAATAGGGTGTAGGTTGGGCTGGAATTTACCCACGCCTGGTGTGGTTCCCTGAGGAGGTCACAGATTGAGTGACTAGCTACACCTGGTGTGGGTAGATCCCACTCCAACCCATACCATATCATGGATTATTCCAATTATTCAATAAAGAAATATGACAATTATACAAAAAAGCGAAGGAAAAACTTTTTTCTTTTTAAGCTTGTATGCTTATTTTAATAAAATATCCTTTTTCTACACAAAATAGTTCCTTGTTGCTGGGCAGAAGCCCTCCCATGGCTGTGAAGACAGCTGGCCACAATGTGAATGAGCTGTGTGCACCACAAGAATGATTATAACTGAAAATGCCAACAATTTGATTTTAGCATTGCAGGTTAGCTCTGAGTTGTCTCCCACTTCAACACTATTACTTAGATTTAAATTTTTTTATAGTTTTCCTTTTTCCTCAATGGCTTTTCATTTGCAGAATGGTGTGGTTAGCAGGAGAAAAAAAGTGTGGCTTTGCGAGAGTGTATTGGAATGCTAAGGGTTCTGTGTGGAGTAATTTTACATTTTTTTTAAATGTGCAAATGGGTGGTACCTTATGTGGTGGTTATGCAAAAATTATCCCATGGCATAAAATACCAGCCAACCAATCAGGAAAGTGAATTTTTAGACCCCATTGTAAAATTAAGCAGTATACCATGACAGGGTGTGGGTGATGCCAGGATTTACCCACACCTGGTGTGGTTCAATCATGAGTGCACAGGCAGAGTAAGTAAATCACACCAGAAATGGGTAAATCCTGGCATCACCCACACCCTGGAGTGGTGTATTGTGATTATACAATGTCCTGTAAAAATACTTTTTTTTTAAATGTTTAGCTAGCTTACTGGTTTTAAATTTTGTAATTGATTTTTTTTTGTAATATCCTTCCTCTGTACCAAATAATACCTTGTTGCTAGGGAGCCTGTGTCTTGTTGCTAGGCAGATGATGACTGGTGTGGATCCCCCCAAGACTGTGACAGCAAGAGACAATGCTTGTGGTATGTTTCTTTTTTTTATAGACTGACAGGATGGTACACTTTGAGTTGCTGCTCAGTTCATGTTATGAGCTCTACGCGTGGTGCTAGCACTAATGGACTACCATCAAGACATTGTGCTTCCGGATTCTGTTTTTAGCAAGGACAACACAGCACTGTGACTGAGGAGAATTTCTTTGGCTTTTTTTTGTTTGTTTTTGTTTTTTTCTTTAATGTTTTTGGAAAGTGATATTTTCACTGGAGGCTATTGGGACATTTGTTGATAACTGGTGGCGTGAACAACTGTAGAGGTGGCAGCCAGTAGCCAATCGTGGAAACTGACAGAACTGCATGTGGAAAAAAGTTTGAGAGACGAGGCCAGTACAAGGATGCAAGGAAGTAAAAAAATTAGTTTTTGTGCTGCTGGAAATGGGTTTGGGGGCTGTTTATGTACTATTTTATTTTTTTAATGAAAATTACAGTTGGACTTTCACGTCACCGTTTAATGAGAATATAACATGGAATGCATGGGACAGACATAAGGCAATTCTAGTGGGGGTAGGAGGAAGTAGACTGTTGGTTAACTAGGATCTGCAGCTTATCCATTAGGTAAGGAAATGGGCAGACTAGGTAGGCCGAGTGGTCCTTATCTGCCATCAAATTCTATGTTTCTGTGTTATGTTTCAGCTGTAATGTTAGCATGTTCGGGGTCGGATTGATCATGTGGCACATACGTCTGGCTGCCACTTCTTCTCGTAGGGTGTTAGTATGATTTACACGTTGTAAATCGTGCCAGCCAGCCAATCACAAAGTAATATTTTTTAGCCCATTGTATAATACACCATAATCGCTAACTGGGATATCAACAACTATTTTTTGCCTTTTCATTCATATTTGATTAGAGAGTGACCATTTTCCCTGCTTCTTTAAAGACTCTCTCTCTCTCTCTCTCTCTCTCTCTCTCCCTCTTATTAATAACACAAGACAGGAAGGCAAATCAATAATATTAGTAGTTACTAAATCTAGACTTGCAGTATATGGAATCCTCTTCATAAAGAAATGATGGCTGCTATTTTGTAGTATAAAGCATGATTAAAATTAGAAATATAATTGCCCGCATGGATTCCCCAATGATAAATACATGTATCGGCGATTTGAAAAATTCAATTAAACTTTAATTTAATTTCTGTATAGAAAAATTATCTTTATGGATAATGCTACCTGGTTTGATTATACCTGGAAATTGTTTATTTATTTGCTTATCTATCTATCTATCTATCTATCTATCTATCTATCTATCTATCTAAGTATCTATCTATCTTTTTATTTGGTAACCGGGCAGGTACAATGGTCCCAGAGACTGTTTTCACGTATGACCCGGGCCATATAGATGACACATACAGTACATGGAAAGACAAACATGCATGAGCAGTATGATATACAGTGCATGAGAATACAATATGCGAAGTGCAATAGTACAATACCCAAGTAAAATGCAATTTAAAGTTGGGGACAATGATAGAAGACAGGTAGTAACCATAGAAACAGCATATAGAGCAGAAGAGGGGTATGATTTAGCCAAACAGATGAGAAATAAGTTTGTAGTGGCAAGAGGATTGGCACCCCAACAGTTTAGTGGGTGAGAAGGCCAACAATAGAATCCCCTAAAGGTCAGGAAGTGCACTTGCAGGCCAAGACAGATAGAAGGGTATTTTTAAAGCTTACTTTGCATAGGTGAAGAGTGCCTAATGAGTGGAGCGAGGTTGGTAGATTGTTCCAGTGCTTGGTGGTAGCGATGGAGAAGGCTCTCTGTCCCATATCAGTAGCAGTCTGGGGATAGTCAAGAAGGCATTGAGAGGATGATCTCAGTTCCTGTGTGCCATGTTTGATGCTAAGAAGTCTGGTTAAAGGGGAACAAACACCATCACTGAGGGATTTGTAAATGAGGGTACCCATAAGGAAGTCCCGAAGGGCCTGGGGGGGAGAACCACCTGAGCGCTGAGTAAAGGGAGCAGTGGTGGGTGTTATACAGGGCTATAGTGACATACCTACAAATGCTGTTAAAGGCAGTATTGAGATGTGAAAGGTGACAAGGTGAGGTTTGGGAGATGATGTGAGAGCAGTAATCCAGGAGGGGTAGGAACATGCTCTGCCCAATAGCCAGTCACACTTCAGGGGTCATGAGGTGCCTCAGGTGGTAGCAGACAGCCAGCTGCTAGTTAACATGTTTCACAACCAGCCCAATATAATCTTCGAAGGTGATGGAGGGGTCAAGGGTAACCCCCAGGTATTTAAAGGTGGTGACATGTTCAAGGGGATCCATCCAAGGGGGCCAGGATGCAGGATCGAGTTGGTTTCCCAGCAGAGCATTTAGTGAACCTAGGCTTCGACCCAAATAGCATGGTCTTGGATTTTTTTAGAATTTTTTTAGCATTGACAAGTAGTCTTTTTGATGTGAACAAGTGATGAATGGATACAAAATCCTTGGAGAGGGAGAGGGACAAGTTTTGTGGGCTTTTTTTCAGTCCTGAATATAATAAGATCATCTATGTGCGTAATCTTATGGAAGCCTGTGCTGTCCCCAAGTAGGTGGTTGACAAAGAGGGAGAAATGGATAGGTCCTAGTATGGACCCTTGTGGAACTCCACTATGCACCTTTAGAGGGCTGTTTATGAACCCACGGTGCAGACCCTTTGGAATCTTTCACAGAGATAATTCCTAAACTAATGCATGGTACCCATTGAAAAGCCATAAGAATTGAGTTTCCAAAGGAGATTGTCATGATCTACTAGATTGAATGCCTTAGAGAGATCAACAAAGATTGCCCCAGTGAGCTTACCTTCATGCACTTTCCTCAGGAGGTGGTCTGGGAAACAGGCCAGTGCAGTGGTAATGCTGTGGCCCTTTTGAAATTCATGCTGGTCAGGAGATAACAGACAGTGTTTTGAGATGTCAGAATTTTCAGAAAGCTTATTTTTTCAAGGATCTTGCTCAGATGAGAGAGAAAGGATTATGGCCTGTAATTATCAATGAGTGTAGGGTTGTCTGACTTAAATAGGGGAACTACCCTGGCCTGTTTCCAAAGCAGAGGGATAGATAAGGTTGAAAGGGACAGGTTAAGTAAGGTAGCAAGGGGTTTAGCAATAAGGTCAGCTGATAGTTTTAGGAAATGAGGGCAGAGACCATCACTCCTGACACTGCCTGATTTGGGGAGGGTTCTGAGGAGGCGTTAGACCTCTGTGGAGGAAGTGGCTTTAAATTGGAAAGGAGGATAGCCAATCACCTCAGATCCCTCACTCCCAGAGACAGGGGTAGCAACTTTGGGCAGGAGTTTATCAAGGTATGCTTCTAGATTAGAAGACCTGTGGTTCAAGGCCTCAGCAGATTTTGATGGCTCAGTTAAGAGGCCTGTGTCTGTAAGCAGGTTGATGCTGCTCTGCTTGTGGCCAGGTTTAGTAAGAGATTTAACTGAGGTCCAGAACCTGCGAGGGTCACCCAGCTTGTGGGTCTCCTGGGTTTAATGAAGGAGGCTTTGAGGAATTTAGACTTACGTAGGTTCTGGTGTCCATGGTAATTGTTCCAGTTAGCAGGGGATGGAGAGGATTTAAAAGTTACCTATAAGGCATCCTGCTGTTTCATTTTGAAAAGAAGCTCTTCAATGAGACATCTTAAGTCCCGCCCCCCTGACCCAGTGGGTACTAACTGGAAATTGCTTGTCTTTTATGGAAGGCAGGATGGCAGTGAGGAATGCTAGGACTAAATCTACATCAATTAGTGAATGGAGGGTGAGCTAGTTAACCACCATAATGTAAGAGCAAAGTTTGTCCACGTTACATTTGGAGAAGTCCCTGAAAGATATAAGTTTGGGTGGGGAACAAGGGCTACAACATTACCACATACAGAAAGTGGGGGAGTGGTTACTGATGGAGTCGGACAGTACCCCAGCCAATAGGACTGTGTCCTCAAAGTTTGTTGTAATCCAGTCGAGGATGGGATGATTGGAGAATTTAGGATTGAGCTGTTTGGGGAGGAGGTAATCTGGATGTGGTTTTGTTGCTTAAGCAGCTCAATGTACTTGAACTGCTAGTAATTCAAGCCAGTTGAGGTTGAAATCACCAACCATTATAAGGTCTCTTGAAGTAGAGAGGTGGCTAGTACCTTGGGTTATTTGAGCAAGGCCTCACAGACCCCTCTTGGGAGGATTATATACACACCACGTATACAGCTTCTTAGTGGCCCTGAGGGTCAGTTCACCTATAATCCATTCCAGAGAGGAATCAATGGAGTCTCTGGTTGAGGTGATAGAGATAGTGATCTTTGAAAAACAGCAGCACCCCATCACCTTTTTTCTTCCCAGGTCTGTCATGTCTGAATAGGCATAGCCCCTGATTTGGCAGTTTGGGACTGGGATGGAGGGCTTCTTCCAAGTCTTGGCTATGCCTAGAACAGCAGGGTTGAGGAGAGCTGCCCAGGCTTCTAATTCATGAATTTTGGAGAGGAGGCTACAAACATTAAAAATGGGCAATCCTACGTTCATGGCTATTTGTCTGGAGAGGATTTGTCTGATTTAGTGAGGCATATGTTGGACCAGGGCTTGTTTCAATGTTGCTTCCTAGGAGGTCATGTGATGCAAGTGCTCTGAAAGCAGCTGTGGTGCCGAGCTCCTGCCTTCACTTAACAGTTCTCCAATATTAATAATTTACTAAGGAGTTTTCAAAACCTCTCCTGTTTACTGGTTAGTCCAGTAATGTCTAATAGATCGGATTCAGACGGCGATCAGCAATTTGGTGACACAATGGAGTCAGAAATGCGCTCTGCTACAATGTGCCATATTCCACCAACATCGCCTGAAAAAAACCCTAAGAAATCTAAAGCACAAACTGGCAGCTCCAAAAAAAAAGTTCCACAGTCTACAACTTCGATCCCACTGACAGAGGATCATTTTCTGCAAGAGTTACAGCCTTTCAGAGAAACACTGACAGAAATCGCAACCGAGTTAAAATCCTTGCGGGGAGACTTCTCAGATTTGTCTAGGAAGGTCACCGACTCCGACGCCCGAATTGTTTCCATAGAAAGGTGGAAGGAAAAATCAGAACCAGAGATTGCGCTACTGCGGCAGCAAATCCAGAAACTACAATTAAAAACAGAGGATTTAGAGGGACGGAGCTGCAGGAACAGCATTTTAATCATTGGCCTACCTGAAGCGGAGGAATGGCAGCACATCCAGACCTTCATGCAAAAATTTCTTTCCAAAATCGTGGGACCGTCACCGATGGGGGCCCCCTACCAAATAGAAAGGGCACATCGTGCTTTGCGACCCGACCATCACTGGGAAGCCCCCAGGCCACTAATCATTAAGTTCCTTAGCTTCCTCGAGAAACAGCACGTTTTAAACAAGGCATGCGAAGTACAAGACATCTTATGGGAAGGAGCGAAAATCCATATATACTAACATACTAAAATGCCAGCAGAATAGGCCTAACCGTCTTTCGTATCACAGGATCTGCCTTATGAAATAAGACAGAAACGCGCTGCCTATCACCCTATAGTGAAAAAGTTAATCGCAGCAGATATTCACTTCAAAATGCAGTACCCCTCTTGCCTCTTAGTCAGGATTACAGACACCTGGTCTGCGTACGAAAACCCCATTAAGGCAATGGATGACCTGTCTGTCAAGCTTCCTGAGTTGTTTAACAAAAGCTGAAATTACTGACAGTTCGGTAGCTGTGAAAAGGAGAGCTACTAATGAATACAGTCTTGTTTAATAACCAACAGCCGAATGATATCATGAATGAATAAACAGGATACTGTCCAGTGTACCTGATGGTTGATTTGGTCATGGGGGTGGAAGGGCCTGCACGGTGATGGCTTCTGAGCTGCGAGATGGAGGAGGCATGGACTTTGGCCTGTCCTGAGGATCGCAGTTTGGCCTGCGGGCCTCTGCAAGCATTCAAGATGGGTTTTCTTAGCACAAAAATGGAACTGGAAGGGGACGCATAGGTACCTAAGAGAGGACATTAATAATGCACAGTGCAATGCAAAAGCTTCCCACAAGAAACAAAGACTCAGATGTACCAGTAGCAGTTAAAGTTAGCTTAGAAATAATAGGGTTTTCTGATTTTTCTTCTTATCTCTTTTCTTTTTCTCCGTATAGATTGGAGATGTCCTCAATATTATGCTGCTCAACTTAAATTTGGGGAAGCTTTAACTTTGTTAATCAGATTAACTGAATTAGTGACTTAGTGGGGGGGGATAAGGTGCTTTTTCTTTTTATTTTGGATACAGATGATATTTCAGACTTCTGGAATTAAATAATAGGCACTAACATAGGCGAGGTGAAGCGGCATCGATGCGCTGATGGGTATGCTGTGTCACAATCTAAGTAATGGGGGGGTTTGCCTCTTTGGGCTCACTAATTTAATATCATGGAAATTAATAGGGCAGACAAAGAGTAAAGGGGGTTTAGCAAACTTACTGTTAACCAAATGGGTATGCACCAAAGAGGCCTTGGGGAAATTGACTTTTCCTATAGTAAAGGAAATTCCTGTACATAGTTCGTGCTTTACTTGGGTGGTAGATGGGAGACGGAGGGAGGTTCACTATGAAGATGGGGGAGGGGTTGGGGTGGGGTTGGAGCGATCAGGGCTGAAAAGGACAATAGAAATAGGAATCTACTAATAGTTATTGTTGATGCTGGATACGGTAGTTAAAATAGTTTCATGGAACATTAGGGGTGCTCGAGACCAGACCAAAAGGATTGCTATCCTTAAACATATTGCTTTATTGCAAGCTAACATAATATTTTTGCAGGAGACGCAGCTCCTGGCATCTGAAGCTGGCTGTTTCAAAAGACAAGATATACAGCAGGTCTTTGCTGCGGGAAGTTCCACTAGCAGAGGTGGAGTAGGGATACTTATCAGGAAAGGGGTCCCATTTCAATTGGAAAATATTATTCAGGATCCGCAGGGCAAATACGTTATAGTCACTGGTTTACTGGCAAACAGTCCAGTAATCTTAGGGAGTATTTATGGGCCTGTAGGAGGCAACATGGACTTTCTAATGGGATTAGTGGATAAGTTGTCTACTTTTATCCCAACCCCAATAATACTGGGAGGAGATTGGAACTTAACTCAATCCTCGCTGTTAGACAAATCTAACCTGACCCAGAAGGCTGGGATTCCAGCCCAGAAAGCGCTTAATGAAATGATGGACCTCCTCGGACTCTGTGATCCTTGGAGGATTTTAAACCCGACTGCACTAGTGTTTTCATTTCACTCTCAAGTACACCAAACAGCGTCCAGGTTGGACTTTTTCCTGATAAGTTCAGCCTTGCTGTCAGGGACCCTAGATGTAGGGATCGAGCTGATAGTAATTTCGGACCATGCGGTGGTCTGGCTTCAAATTTCTCTAACATCGGAGCAACAAAAAGACTCTCGCTGGAAACTCAATACACAGTTACTGAAGGACAGTTTCATAGTAAACAAAATTCGCACATTGATCGAGCAGATCATCGAAACCAATATGAACTCCATCCCTAGGATGGACCAAATTTGGTGTGCACTAAAATGCTGCATACGGGGTGAACTCGTCAGGTTGGCCACAAAACGGAAAAGGACCAGAGAGGAGCTAGCCCGGAAAATACTGGAACAAATCAGGACACTGGAACAAGATCCAGCCTCAACCTCTGTGCAAGGGGCTCTCTCAAATCTTTTGTCTCTGAGAAACACATACTTGGATCTCCTCAAAGAGAGAGAGCCGAGTTTGCTATTCTTAGAATGAAAGCAAATTACATTGATCAAGGGGAAAAAGCCGGAAAGCTCTTAGCGCTTCGTATGAAACAATTAGAGAGCTCAAGGACTATTCAAGCAATTTGGGATGTGGACGGTATCTTAAAAACTCATCCCAGGGATATAGTCTCTGTATTTGAGACATTCTATGCGAACCTTTATAGTTCACGGTCCACACCCCCCTCAACCGATGATACCGAAGCTTAGCTGGCTCGAGCTCTAGTACCCAGGTTGCAAGAGGAGGATCAGGCCATATTAACAGCCCCTATTACCTTATCAGAGATAACAATGGCCATAAAGGCCTTGGCTTTGGACAAAGCCCCAGGTCCAGATGACTTCCCCTCAAATTTCTTTAAAGTGTTTGAAAAAGAGTTGTCCCCCATACTACTTAAAGTTTACCACTACTTCTTACCAATGAGACCTTAGACCCTTCCATATTAGAAGCGACTATTATTTTGCTTCTAAAACCAGGTAAGCCACCAGAATGACCCTCTAGTTATCGTCCCATTTCACTACTGAATTGTGACCTTAAAATCCTTACTAAAATACTGGCGAATAGGATTCAAAGAATATGGCGTACCCTACTTAGTTCTGAGCAGGTAGGATTTGTCCCTGGGAGGTCGGCAACCGATCACTTCCGTAAACTAAATCATATATTCCACATGGCCCAGCCCACCCCAAATCCAATGGCACTAATATCTTTAGATGCAGAAAAAGCATTCGACAGGGTGGATAGGAGCTTCCTGTGGACAACGTTGAAATATATGAGTATACCGGCAGCTTTCATTCAATGGATTCAAAAGATCTACTCCACCCCTACGGAGAAGATTTTCTGCAATAAAGTTTTTTCTGAGGGATTCTCTCTGTTTTTGGGTACTCGGCAGGGATGCCCCCTTTCCCCATTACTATTCAACTTATATTTGGAGCCCCTGTTAAGGAGAATTAACTCCTCCAGCAGGGTGCATGGAATCCTAGTAGGCATTAATAATCTAAAGTTATCTGTATACGCGGATGACATCCTGCTCCACCTAGCAGTCCCAGTAACTTCATTGGAAGAGGTACTAACAATCATAAGTGAGTTTAGCAAATACTCCAATTATAAGCTGAACTGTAATAAAACTGAAATTTTTCCCCTTAACTACCATACATTCCGGCAAGATTTCCATCATTTTGGAATGCAATGGTCTGCATCATCATTGAAATATCTAGGTATACACTTAACATCGGATCCTATAAAATACAAAAAGCTAAACTTAGAGGACCTGGTTCAGAACATTCAACATGACCTTACTAGATGGAAATTGTTGCCTATCTCTTTGTGGGGAATAATTAACCTTATCAAAATGAACATTCTTCCTAGGGTGTTCTTTCCGTTAAATATGAGCAACATATGGTTGCCCATCTCCTTTTTTCAGAGGATACGGGCCCTTATATCAGACTTCCTTTGGTTAAACAAGATCCCTAGAAGGGCTCACAGCAAGCTTACTCTTCCCAAGAATAAATGAGGTCTCAAGCTTCCCAACTTACTATACTATCACTGGGCCAGTCATCTAGATAAAATGGGGAGATGGATGTCACTTCCTTGTACCAGTGGCGTAGACCCTTACGTTCCTATCTGGTTACAAATTGAGATGGATACTTTTGCCATAGCCGGGGTCTCACCGCTATCCTCATTATTTACACCTCTTCGTATACTTCCAGATGAAATTAAGCATTCAGTGATAGGCGTATCTATCAGAATCTTTGCCCAGATATGTGCCTCCTTACATATTTGTCCTAGTAAGGATACAATGTAAGAGATTATCGGCAACCCCAATTTTAGAATTGGCGAATCGCCTATCATGCCAAACTGGATCCCCCAATTAAAAGGTATGCAAGTCGGTGACTTTTACCAGGTGAATGCCCTTCTGTCACTGACTGGCATATTACACAAGCTCCATGTTCCCCCTGGTACTATCTTCAAGATTTATCAGCTAAGACATTTGCTCCGACAGAAAATTGGAGAAACACATATACCCTCCAGATTAAACAACATAGTTCAACAAATTAAAAGTTTAGCAGGGTGACCACATGGTATCTCATTAATATATTGCTCTCTAATGGATATTTTTTATCCAACTACGCTGTCAGGTTCACCAGTATGGGACTCGCTTATCCCTAACCAGAACTTTAACTGGTCCAACATTTGGAGAGATATGCATAGATATATTACACAAGACAGACTAAGGATCACTCAGTTTCAAAAATTAAACAATATGTACTATACTCCTTGCAAGCTGGCCAAAATAGGCTGGACCCAATCTTCTACATGTGTCAGATGCGGTCAAAAGGAAGGGACAATTTTACATATTTTCTGGTCCTGCACAAAAGTCTCTCCGCTGTGGTTAAAAATCAAACCCCAAATTAACCCCTTACTAGGATTAGAATCTTATTTTACTCCTATGGTTTGTATAATAGGGGCCCTATCCCTGATATCGGTTAAAGAAAGGAAATTCCATATTACATTAATATCAATGGCGGTTAAAAAGCTAGTTCTTAAACACTGGCTAGACCAAACCATTATAACATATACTGAATGGCTGCACGAGATGTCCTTTTATCTTAGGGCAGAAAGAATGATTGCCAGTATATGCAAGAATCCAGTGGCTTTTGATAAAAGGTGGGGTAAATTATACGCTTTATACCTGGAATAGGGTACCCCACATCCTCGAGCTCCCCAGACGAGTTTAAAGTTTAGTTTCCCTTCTTATATGTTATAATAAAACTGAAACATTTGTTTTGAAAGATTAACTGATCGCCCAAGGGTGGGGAGGATGTGGGAGGCGGAGGGGTTGGGGGGGTGTTGTTGTTTGCTGGCTATTGTTTCTGTACTATTTCACCAAGTGCTGTGATATGAAATTGTTAAAATTTACTGAATAAAAAAAAAAAATGTTGCCTCCTAGTACAAGTAGCAGTAGGGGAGTCAAAGGGTTATTTTTATACCACAGAGAAAGTGACCATTGAGTGGGGCTCAGGGAGAAAATATAGGCACCCAGAAGGTGACACTGTCTCTGCTCCAGGTAAGAGAGGGAAGATAAGAGGTGAGATGGGGGAAATAAAGAGTGAGAGGGAGGTAACTCAACAGAGTTGAGGAAGAGTAGCTATTTTGTGCTGCTAGAGGTCTCTGGCCAGAATGTAGGCACAGGAGTCATATAGGAAAGTGAGGCCTATCAGGAGAGACCACATAATGGAAGCGAGCACTGCTGGGTGCATTATGGGACAAAATCTGTGCTACCAGCATAGAGGTGACTAAAAAATTGTGCATGAGAAGGGCAGTGGGGACCTGAGTATTGGCATAGCAGACTGGGACAATATGCCACAGGCCCCTGGTACAGCAAAGAACAAAACATGGAACAATAACCACAGATATCTAATGTGAGTTGTTAGTATGCTCAGTAGTAAACACGCAATGTCAGCAATCAATGGGAGACAATGAGAGATTTACTCAAAATGAATTAACCTAGAAACACTGCTTAGCCAAGAGAAGACATGATTTCAGCAGGGCAAGTGCAACAACTGGTCCAAACAGGAGCAAAACTCCTAAAGTGACTATCATAGGTCGAATGGGTTGGGCAAACAGATAATAGTAAAAATAGTTATCTGAATATAAAGATCACTAGTCAGACAGTAAATAGCAACATAATATCACTAATACATGAATGTAAAACCCTGGGGAAGAAGTCAGAAATATAAAATGTGGAGGTAGGGGAACAGTCAGTTAGCAGCAGCAACAGCTAGTATCAGGGCATGTCACTAGTGACCTGTAGCAGTAAAACACCCATTGCATGTAGGAATGGAAAGAGCAACTACAGCAGAATAAGCAGTTCAAATAGTCAAGGATAAGTCGAGCAGTGTATTCCACAAGCAACTGAGGTTGTAGACACACTAAAGAGAGATGGCCTGGCAGGTATGAGGGAGCATACATAGATACAAGCACCCTTACAAACCCCAGTCACTGTTGCCAAAAACAATGAATGATTAGGTAATAGCAACCCAGTCAATAGAAGCCTTAAGCACAGAACATAGCTACAGCAGTCCTTACCTCCTGAGTAACGAAAATAAGCAGGATATGTTCACAACCATATCTGTTTACCTTGAAACAAACTGGCAGAGTCTCCAGCCAATGACCATCACCACGGCTGACGCCCATGGTAGACGCCCTTATTTCATGGCCCTTAGCAAGTCGGTCTGCATGCAGAGGCCCACTTGTGAATACAATTCTGAATATGAAGAGCAAAGGGGCCACCTTTCCTGCAGCGATTGGTGGAGGCAGGGAAGAGTGGTGTGAAAGGTGGCTGCTGTTGTCTGTAGCTTCACTTTGCCCCTTGTGGCAATGGATCATTGAGGGCACAGAGGGAGGTCTGAGAAACCCACCTCACGACCCTGATGTGTGGTCCGAGCTGCCGGCTGCAACTTTAGCAGCAGAATTTCAGGTGCCAGTGGTTTTAACAAAAAAAAAAAAAACGCTTCTAGCAGTGGCCTCCTCCCCTGCTGTGATTGGTGGAGACAGGGAAGAGTTGGTGTGCAAGCTGGCATGTGCTAGTAAATTAGTTAAAAGTAAGCTGACTTCATTTTTAGGAAAGTCAAAATTCAATCCACTCATGTTAATCTATCTTTATTAAACAAACAACCAAAACACAATATGTGTGTGTGTGTATATATATATATATATATATATATATATATATATATATATATATGCAATGGGGTGGCCATATATTTCATTAGATTAACACATTTATCTTAGTCACTGTATGTATAAACATATTTATACATATAGTGACCATTTATACATAGAGTGCCGCCTACTTCCTAAGTCCCCAACCTAAAAAGAAAAAAACAACCAGCTTAACTGACAGTAACTACTGTGACCTGAGATACCATTGAGTGCAGCATCACAACCAGTTGAAGCTTTTCATTATGTGTGCTTTTACAAAGCACACATAATGACCCAAACTACTGAAAAAGATGTTTATATTTATTTTTTTAAACTCCTCTCACATATCAACACTATCTCTGTATCCGCACATTAAAAAACTACCTGCCACCGGGAAGCTGCAGCTGCCGAACGTCGGGTCCCACTTCCTCCTTTTGAATAGCTTTTTTCCCTTGTTGCACTCAGCTCCACCACAGTCCATCATCTGCTCTCCCCTTCAATAAATGACATAAAAAGCTCCACTGCACCAGTATTTTGAATTATCCAGTAGCTCAGTACTTTGTGCTGACAAACTGTGACTGAAAATCATTAAACCGATGACCGGAGAACCACACGACCACTTCTACCTCTGTCTCGATTTAAAAACAAAACAAAATAAATCTTTCAACCTTGGACTCGATGAAGCCAAAAAAAAACCTGAAACGAATTAAATCAAAGTCTCTATTGTCAGACCTCGCTTCTCAGTTAAATAAACACCGCCTCTTCGTTAAGCAAAAAACAGCTGCCATTTAAAAAAAAATGATCAGCCCACCCACATACAAAATCAGAGCCAATAAAACGTCACGCTCCAAATGTACTCACACTGAAACACTCCTTACTGCGCAACGACAAAAGGCACAGCACAAAAAAATCCCCAATATTTTACAAAAAAAAACACTAAATAAATATGAAACAAAATAAATACTGCTAACACATAACCATAGCCCTATTGCATAAGTGGAATATGCAATGGGAAACTCAATTAAATAAATGATTTATGTGCACTTGAGCAGTTTGACCTTGGACACCACACTCGTGGCTTACGCCACTCGTGAGGTTACCCGAGGTCAAACTACTGTTGTGCACATAAATCATTTATTTAACTCGTACCCATTGCATATCCTATATATATATATATATATATACACACACACACATATATATATATATATATTATAGTGGCACGGTAGTGCCACTATAGTTAGGGTTGAGGAGCCATTTACATGTTAAACCCAAACTTTTGCACCTTAATAACTTTGCAACCGTTTGACGGATTTGCCTAGAATTTGGAATACTTGATCAAGACCCATACGCCTTGGGATCTGCCAAGTTTTGTCCCAGTCAGACACATGGCTGCGGAGTTATTAAGCATGATCTGCACGTGCATTTACGCTTTTTCTGGAATTATATGGTCGCGCCTACAGGTTGCACGGTTTGTGCGACCAGCCCAAAATCTTCAGGAAATGTGCAACCAGGATTCCCAATGTGCATTTTGAACATTTCGTGAAAAAATATTAAACGGTTCAAAAGTTATTCAAAACACAATTTCCCATTATAAGTCAATGGGAAAAGTTAACAAAAAGTTCGACAGTGTTGCAAATGCACTTTTTACTGTCGCAAATGGCCCTTTTACTGTTGCAAATCCGCCATTTTGTTTTCAGTTAGTGATCAGAAAAATGCTTGGCATTTAAAATTGAGACCCTCTAGCAACCTAATTATTTTTGTATTCACCTAGTTGGGCCCTGATGATGCCAGCCATGTCTTTATTTTGGGGTAAAACACCCCAGAAATATGTTTTTCAGGTTTCTGGAAAAAGTACTTTCATAAAGTAGTGTCGCACTCAAGAAAGTGTCACAAATTTTTGCGAAAGCTTTCGCAAATCACAACACTATTTTGAGACACCATGCCCAAAATAACAGTAATTCTTTGGCATCCCGCTGCAAAAGAACGGTTTGGAGTTTTGGGCTGAAATTTGGACGGAACGCAGCTGACATCTCACAGATGTGCCTTTCAGTGTTTTGTTAAAAAAGTATTACATGGCAGGAAAGTTACGGTACTCCAAAGCTGGCACTTTTTCCCATAGGATAACATTATGGCGTACGACGCATTGCAGCAATCGTTTGGCGCCCTGCTGCAAAATATCAGTTTGGTCTTTTGGGCTGAAATTTGCAGCAAACACAGCCAACATCCCACAGATGTGCCTCTCAGTGGTTTGGTGAAAAATATTACAGGGAGGCAAAGTCATGGTACTCGAACTTCTGTTTTTTTCCATAGGATAACATTACAGCTTTATAGTGCCTTTCCGGGGCGGTATCTCGCTTGATGCGAGACCGGACTTTTCATCAAAATCTTTAGCCCTATCAGGGCTAAATATTAAACTACCAGGACAGTGTTAATTCATATGACTTTTACATTTTTTTTCTATGTCATACGGTTACTGAGATATAAGCAGTTTACTATTCCAAGTCCTCATTTTTCTGTTCCGAGAGTCATTATTTTTGCATACATTATTTGTACTCACTGTATTCTCTATACAGCTTTTTGAAAACCAGCCTGTTCGCACATTACTGTTACATTACCTTTCATTATGGTTCCGCACTGCTTACTTACCGCTCACTTTTACTCCACCATGCGCTACCCTTTGCATTTTCGTTTGTGTTTGCATTGTTTTTAACATTTCTGTCTACAGTACTGCTTCTCTTTCTGGTTCACTTTGCGTCACCATGCGCAGTACGATTTGCATTTGTGGGCACAAGGGCCCTGCGCTCCCGCTGCCGCATTACATTCACTATTTCTCATTATCATTCTCAAAAAGAAGAGAAATTAGAGGCAAAAAACTCCATTTAATGCATCAGTTTGGGTTGTTCCACAGTGACAAAAGCAAGGAAATTCGATGCTAGGGTTGAAACCCCCTTTGCACTCCTCCAGCCCACCCCCCAACTGGAATCGGGGTGCGCATTGGTGTCATCGGTTCTAACTGTCACCCCATTCTCCTATTCCTCAGCTTCTTTCCACATGTGATGGGGTGACAGTTAGGGCCAACAACCCCAATGCACACCCCAATTCCAGTTGGGGGTGGGCTGGAGGGGTTCAAAGGGGGTTTCAACCCTAGCATCGAATTTCCTTGCTCTTGTCGCTGTGGAACAACCCTAACTGATGCATTAAACTGAGTTTTTTGCCTCTAATATACATGTGTGTGTGTCTTGTGTCTCCCTTACAAAATCAACAAGTCTGGGTCCTGATGATATTCAATTCAGATTTCTGATAGAAACATCAAACACCCTGACCCTCCCACTTACATTACTGTTCAATAAATCTCTACTAGAAAACAAAATTCCAGAAGACTGGAGAAGTGCAATTGTGACGCCTATCCATAAAAAAGGCAATAAGTCAGATGTCCAGAATTACTGCCCTATCAGCTTAACATCCATCATAGGGAAAGTTATGGAATGTCTGATCAAAGCGTTATTAAAACAGGAAATTTCAAGGCTTGGTATCCACAACATCTCCCAGCATGGGTTTAAACCTGGTCACTCATGTACAACTAACGTCATATCCTTTTATAATAATATTAGTAGGTGTCTTGATAACAATATTTCCTCAGATGTTATCCTGTTAGATTACAGCAAAGCCTTCGACAAAGTATCACACACTCTATCAATAAAAAACACTACACTCTCGGTTTCACCTCTTAGTTAACTGGGTTTCCAAGTGGCTTACAAACAGAATCCAAGTAGTGAAAATTAATGAAATAAAGTCAAAAATTGACCAAGTCACTAGTGGTGTACCACAGGGCTCAGTGCTTGGGCCAACACTTTTCAACATCTTCATAAGTGACATGAAAATTAGCTCTAGTAACTACATCTCCAAATTTACGGATAACACCAAACTTGGCAGCAGAGTTGATCATTCATCCAACATATTGTTACTTGAACACTACCTAAGCACTATTGAACATTGGGCAATATCAACTTCCATGACCTTCAATGTTGAGAAATTTACAGTTCTTCATTTTGGAAAAAAATAATCCCCATAATAGCTATTATTTAAACAATTCCTTGCTTCATCATCTACTTGTGAACATGACCTAGGCATCTTGATAAATAATAAACTGCCTCCCTCCAATCACTGCAATAAAGTAGCATGAACAGCTAATATCATCTTAAAACAAGTACAAAAAAACCTTTATCAGTAAATTTGAGTATTACCTAGTACCATTGTACAGGACATATATTAGACCCCACACAGATTACAGTTCCCCATTTTGGAGCCCACATCTCAAGGGCAACATTAACTGTTTAGAGCAGAATCAGAGGAGAGTTACTAAAATGATACCTAGACTTACAACAAAAGATTACGATGCTAAACTGAATGCAACTGGACTGTACCCCCTGCATCTCAAAAGACACAGGGGTGACATTCTGCTCACATTCAAAATACTAAAATCTCCCACTTTAATGGAACAATGCAAATTCTCATTTGCCAACAAATGTACACTTGGCAGATTGCATAACAAGCGACTATCAGTTGACTGGGCTAACACCAACAAATGGGCTAACTTTTTCAACATTAGAGCAGCAAAGCAGTGGAATGTACTACCACAGGAACTGGTCGATCTTACTAATTACAACACCTTCAAATTGAATCTCGACACATGGCTAACTCAACTCTAATAAACAAGTTAAATGCCCACACTTGTGGGGGACAATCATGGTGGGCCTTAAGCCTTCTTTTGTCCTACCAAATCCAATAAATAAAGTAAATATATTCCTTTTGGAAACTTGTAAATCATTGCATCAGACAGTTCCTTAGAACCAAATGTATAAATCCAGGGGTCAACCTTAACATTGTTTTACTAGCCCAAACCCTAGTGCAAATTGACCAGGTCTAGTGCAGCTAACTCTCTACTTGTCTGTCTTGACTAGTGCAGATTTTCATGGCTATTAATGAAGTGAAAAAATTCTCTACTCTAACAGGATCTGGTCCTCATGCTGCTCTCTCTCAATGTTCCAGATGGTCAGGTGTGATTAACAGCTCATTAGAAGCTGCAATTATCTGGCAGTTCAAGAGGGGGATCCCACAAAAGACTCAATGTGAGTCATTATCATTCCATTGTTAGGACTTTCAGCTAGTGTCCAAGGTGTAATCAAAGGGAGAGTGCTGTTAAGTCACTAGCTTCCAGTTTTCTGAATGTGTCTCTGACAGTTTGTCCCATATTATTAAGACCAGTACCCCTCATTTCCCTACATTTTGAGTGTCTGTAGCCAACATTTCAGTGGCAGAATGCAAAGAGGTATACAGGATTGGCCCTTCAGGTGGTGGGTTTTAACCCAGTGGCACCATAACTTTCCTCTCCCCTCCAAATCTCTTAACTCTGTTCTTTCCCTGTACACCGCTACAGATCAGACTTTGAAATGACCATCCACAGATCCATAGCTGCCATTACTGGCAAGTGTAGGGGGTCCCCAGCTCTTCTAAATGGACCATGCCAGCCATTGCCATTCATACAGTCATCCCAGCATGCCCTTTCATCCTAAAAACAAAGCTTTGGATCATGAATGATACAAAAATAAACCTGAATAAAATATGTAATTTGAAAGCTTAAAATAGGCATTCCTGGGGTACATAGAATATCTTATATAGAAATAGAGATAGTTTAGCATTATGCCTGTGCACTGTTTCCCCATGGCTGATGAAAGGACATAGAAACATAGAAATTGTCGGCAGATAAGGACCATCCAGTCTGCCCGTAGGCTCTGTACATTATATGTGGCCACTGACCCTATGTGATCAATGGCTTTTCATCACTCCCTCCCCTCTCAAGCTTCCCTTGTGCCTGTCCCAGGCATGCTTAAACTCCTCCACTGTGCTTGCCCTCACTACAATGTTAAAGAAAAATGTGTTATTTGGGGGGCAAAGCATGTTAAAATCAATACTTTTAAAAATAAAAATGTTGTAATTTTCTATTTCCAAAGCCCCTTAGGTTTATGTAGCCCCCACCCCCAAAGAAATCTTAGATGTGCTCCTGGCTCACTTGAGACTGTACAAAAACTTCCAGAAGTGCATGTTTCCAGTTGACTATACAGTGGGGGCTAAGAGTGTCTTTCTCTGCCTGACTCTGTTCATTGCCCTGCGAGTGGTGGTGACAGTGTGGTGAGGTGCATTATGATGTCAGCTGTTGTGTGTGCAGAGTTAGCACTGCTTGATTGAACATTTGCTGTTGTGATATCCTCTGGTTGCTGAGGGGGGGAGGCAGAAAGAGGAAGAGAGGAGGCCATGGTACAAAACAATGTGGGGGTCACCGTCTGTGATAGCATTGCAGTCTTTTTTCCTGCTGAGGAGTTGGAGGCAACGTGGCAGCATGATAAATGTGCAATAATCAGAGTATTTCTTGGCTTGCATTGTTTCCTGTATAAGGGCTAAAAAATTACCATTATAATTAAGGGCTAGTGCAACCATCTGTGGGCTAGTGCAATTCTGAATCAACTTGCCCTGTTGGCTAGTGCAAAAAAAGGTTAAGGTTGACCCCTGTAAATCAATAGTATCGAATAATAACACTACTTTGTGATAGTTAGTAGCAAAGGGTACGAAGAATGTTAACAGTAATAGTGACTCATAAATTAAGCCATCATTTTGGGTCAATTTTTATTTCATTCAGCTTTTTCTTCAACAATGTTAGTCACCACTGAGGAGATCCTGCAGCCGGTCCAATTGAGCAGTGAAAATAAGACACCTGGGCTGGACTTGGATTCCATTCATTTATATAACTCTTTTTCTGACTGGTGGTTTTCTTCCTGTCTGGCTATTTATAATGATTTATTGAAAAATAATTTCATACCTTACTCCTGGAGGGGCTCAGTTATTTAACCAATATTCAACAAAGGCTCAGTGTATGATCTAGATATGTGCAGGCCCATCAGCCTGCCTGACTCTAGTGCAAAATGTTTTGCTAGAATAATCTTATTACATTTAAAACAAATACAAGCAAGAGCCAAAATGGCTGCAAAATAATGGTATTGTGGGGAATGAGAAATGTGTAAACTAACAATTTTTGCACTAACCACTGAGCCATCTAACTGCTCTTTCTAATTGTTATGATACACACACACCGACTAATACATATACATATATGCATATATATTCCAGTGTAAAATAGCAGTGTACTGTCTGCACATATTTTTACAGATTAAAAAAAGACTCAGGCTCCGAGGACATCGGAGGGTGGGGGGTTGCCACTAGACACCTCATTTAAATCAGCAATGACATGCATAAGACTGAAACTGATCTAGATAGTGGCGGGATGAAGACTAGCAATTTTTGCACTAACCACTGAGCCACTTAACTGCACTTTCTAATTGTTGTCACACACACACACACACACACTGACTAATACATATACACATACTCTACAGTATATGCATATGTATTCTAGTATAACATAGCAGTGCACTGTCTACACACATGTTTACAGATTACAAAAAGACATAGAGGGACCATTTTCTTCTTTTCAGGCTCCAATTGACATCGGAAGGTGGGGGGTTGCAACTAGACACTAGACACCTCATTTAAATCAGCAATGAATGCATAAGGCTGAAACTGATGTAGATAGTGAGGGAATGTCAAATAATTTTTGCAGTAACCACTAAGCCACTTAGCTACACTTTCTAAGATACATATATATGCATATATATTCCAGTATAGCATAGCAGTGCGCTGTCTACACACACACAGTGCATTTATGTGTGCACACACACACAAACACACACACACACACACAGCCATATAGGGCATTTATTTACGTATACATCTAACCCTAACTTTTACTGTATTTATGATAAGTACTGTGTTTTGCACAAACTCATTGTACTATTATATGGCATGACTGGGTAACTAAGTTAGTGGACCCAGGAAGTGTAGTGGATGTGGTCTATCTGGACTTTATTGGGAGCACTGTGCATAGATACTGAAGGGGAAGGTATGGCTCTTCACTGATGATATAAAGGTATGCAACATGGTGGACTTGCCAAGGAGGGTTGAAAGAATGAGGAAAGACCTTAAAAAAAGTGGAGAAATGGTCTGAAGAATGGTAACTGGGATTCAATGCAAAGGCGTGGGATCAGTGCAGATGTAATAATAAAATATGTTTTTTGAAGACTGTGTCTTATTGGTACTATCAAAGAAATACTGTACATAGTAGAGTATTTGTAGTACAGTATTAATGGGAGATAGAAAAACATATAGATAAGATATTAAGTTTTCAGTGCAACACAAAGTTATAGACAGAACATGTTTAAACAGTGCAAATGTGAATATTCACAAATAATACTGACAAATGAACATAGGTACAGAGAGAAACATGTGTAAATAGTGCCAGCATTGAACGTGCAATTGAAGTGTGTCTTTCTGTTTTTCTAGTCTTACAGACTTCAACACAGTGGTGTTTTATGACCTTGTATATCTGCACAGAATTATTTTTGTGGCTTTTAACATTAAGACTGCTACATCTTATCTCTAGTGCTGTGCTCCCAGCTAGCTATTTCTCTAAAACTTTGGCATTCATGTATAGAATGAAAATGTGTTTCTTTTTGAGAAGGTCTGTTATGAAGGAACTGAACATGTACTCCCTGGAGGAGAGGAGGGAGAGAGGGGATATGATAGAGACATACAAGTATCTTACAGGGAGAAACAGGGTGCAGGAATACACTATTTTTAAGTGAAAAAGATGTTCCAGGACTAGAGGGCATGGGATGAAGTTGGAGGGAGGACGATTTAGAGAGAGGAAACGTAAGGAAGAATTTCTTCACAGAATGGGTCGTGGACAAGTGGAACACCCTGCCAGAGGAAGTGTTGGGGGCTGAAACAATCACAGGATTTAAGAATGCATGGGATAGACATAAAGGAATTCTGGAGGTCTGGGGTAAGGGGCAACAGACTTCTAGGAAAACATAAACTGAACTTACAAGCTCATATGGGCAGACTGGGTGGGCCATAGGCCCTTATCTGCCGACACTGTCTATGTATCTATGTATCTATGAAATCACCTATTTTGTGCATTTCAGTGCAACACAGGCAAGAGGAAAATGTTAGAAAGAGGGGGAGATATCAATCTCAATTACAGTTGAAAGGCTGATAAAGTTGACATGTTTATGAGCTAAATAGTGCTTTCAAGACTGCTCAGCTCAATTTTATTAGCACAGTGATTCTATAAAACCTCCAATATTGTCTAGTCTGTTAGGTATCTAGACAGCTTCTTGTCCCTACTGTCATAGTAAGATGTCTGCAGCTGTAAAAACTGGGTCCAGTCCAGGAACATGAAATCTTGTCTAATCTTCAAGCAGGATTTAGAACAGGATGCAGTACTATTGATCAAACTTTTATTTTACATCACCTTGCAGAAGAATATTCACATCAAAGTCTGAAAGCTGTATTGCAGCTTTACTTATTTTAGAACCACATTATTTGAAATGGAAATATAGTATAAACCTCATTGTTAATTTCATTATGTGGCTGTATTCAGGCAAATGAATTCAAATTAGAGTTGACAAAAATGGGAACCTAACACAAAAATGAAAGGCTAACAAAAAAGAGGTGTAAAATAGGGGTGCATTCTGGCCCCTCTCCTTTTTAGTTTATACATTAATGATATAATTCTAACTTTGATCATTAAAACTTTACACAGGATATAACAACGTTTGGGCACATTCTCTACTGAGTTTTAACCTTTGCAGATGGTACTGTGTCAATTTCATTTACTCCATTTGGTCTATAATAACAGCTTACAATTCTTATCATTAAACGTGTAGAGCATGACCTTTATTTCTTTTATTTAAATTTTGTTAACTGGGTAGGTGCACTAACACTGAGGTGCCTTTTTAGGCATGATCTTGGTAAAAAACGAGTACAGATCAAGACAACAGAACACGTTACAAATATATGAGAAACATAAATAAAGTTGCATGGTGCAACAGTATAAAAATTCATACATATTCAGACCTCACAGTAAATATATATAAGTGATAACATTCAATGAGTTGGTGTATACAAAGCAATAACCATCTGGTGTGGGCCAGATGAAGCATTTAATGTAATCCACACAAGCTGGTTATTTTTTTGAGGGGGCAGCTTCTGCCCCTCATGGGGGTTCTGGTCCCCCATTTCACTCACCACCCCCCATCCCCAGACTTACCATCTTGGGAAGAGCCACTGGGTGGGCACCCCCTCCAGGAAACACAGGGTCTCTAGCCCTGACTTGTCCCCCAGTGTGGGGTCATGGGAGTGTTACCCCCCAGCGGACCATGATCTGAACAGGAGCAGCAGTTGAAATTGGGGGCCATCATTAGTCGCTGGCATTTTGCAGCTATTTTTCCCTAAGGGTGGGGATATGCAATAATGCCAGCATCTGTCCTGCCCCCCTGACATGTAGTGCCAGCCACAGCAGTAGCCCCAGCCTCCACCAGAGGTCCACATTACAAACATATGAACTTGCTGGCAGAAAAAGGCCAACAGGTCTATCAAGTCTGCCCAATTGTGGAACTCTTAGTTTCATATCACTGCAGCTGCCCCACCCCCACCCGGATCCCTCTCTTTCTCTTTTTCAGTCCTTCCCCCCTTTATGTTTCTGTCTTCCAGTGAGTACATGTTGAGCTCTTTCAACCTTTCCTCGTATGACAACTCCCCTAGTCCCATGATCATTTTTGTAGACCTATGCTGCACCCCCTCCAGTAAGCTCACATCCTTTTTGAGGTATGGGCACCAGTAATGTGCACAGTATTTCAAGTGTGGCCTCAACAGTGATCTATACAGTGGCAGGATGACCTCCCCCATTTGAGAGGTGATCTCTCTGGAAATGTACCCCAGCATCCTATCCTATCCTATTTGTCCTTGCTACAGCTCTTCTACACTGTGCAGATACATTCATGTCCCCTGTGACTATTACCCCCAGGTCCCTTTCCTCCTCTGAAGCCATTATCTGCACTCCCCCCAGCCAGTAGCTGTTCTTGGGATTTCTGGCTCCAAGGTGCATGAGCTTGCAGTTCTTAGTGTTAAACCCCAACTGCCAAATCCTAGACCAGTGTTCAAGTTTAGCTAGATCCTCTCTGAGTGCCTGCCTCTCTTCCTCATTGTCCACTTTTGCACAAATCTCAGTGTCGTCTGTGAACAGGAAGATCTTACTCTTGACCCCCTCTGTAATGTCTCCAATGAAGATATTGAACAAAATGGGGCCCAGCACTGAATCCTGTGGTACTCCACTCATTACTGGCCATGGCTTGGATGTCTCCCCCTTTACAAGTACTCTCTGTTGTCTCCCCTGCAGCCAGCTCTCAACCTATCCCACCAGTTCCCCCCCCCCACTCCCATGTCCCTCAGCTTGCTCATTAACCTCCTGTGTGGCACAGAGTCAAAAGCCTTGCTGAAGGCCAGATACAGGACATCCACAGCGTGGCCTTCGTCAACCTCCCTAGTGACCCAGTTGAAGAAGTCAATCAGGTTAGTTTGGCAAGATCTTCCCATGACAAACTCATGCTGTCTATCATCCTGCAGGCCACTGCTATCAAGAAAGGTTATCAACTTCTCCTTCAGAATGGTTTCCATCAACTTCCCCACTATGGAAGTCAAGCTCACCACTCATGTTGCACCAGTTACTCTTCCCCTTCCCCCTTGGAGAAGGACAGCAGACCCTAGGATGCTCAGTCCTACTCCCTCCAACTGGCCCTCTGTTTCCTGAGTCCATCCCCACACCCGGGATGTCGGTGTTGCAGATGGACACCTTGCTGCTGTGCTGGCGGGCCCACACCAATTGGGCATTGTGAGTATACACCAATTCACCGAATGTTATTACTATTATATGACTTGGTGTTGGTTTTGAACTTTCTATGTAGCAGCAGGCAATGTATGAATGAAATGCTGGCACCAGTTGCACTGTCATAGAGCTATCAGTACATGTGGCAAGGAAAGCTGGTGGTTGTGTTTTAAATGTTAAAAGGTGCTAGTGCTCTGAATGAGGAAACCAGTTAGGGAGATCATCAGAAAAATGATTTGAATAATTCAGAAAGTGATTGGTTTATAGGGGAAATGATACATCCCTTGGACAGGGCATTTTTTGTGTGAAGTCTCGAGTATACCTTGGAGGAATATTAATTTGCTCTCCTAATAATATGACCAATGACCTTTTGACCCCCTGTTTTGAGTTATTTTTATGATATGGAAGCCTCCGCTTATGGAATGTATTATATGCACAGAACCATTATCATATTGAATGTTATATTTCCCTCTGTTTCATGCCATCACAATGTGGCTGTTCAGTTGCTCTTGCTCACTTTGCATTGGAAGGTTTTTTCTGACTGCTGAAATTAATGATCACAGTACATGAAATGACCAGTCCTGAAGGGGGTGAGCTGATTTTTTTGAACACCAACTTACTATATTATTTTAACCTCTTCTGTTACCTTGTGCACTTTATATTTAGTATGCTTTGTTAGGTTCCATCTGACTGACCATTCATCAGTCCTTTTCCCAGTGCACCCCCCCATCACCCCAGATCTACCTCATTTCCTGGGCACCTTGGATTGTCCCCCCCAGGGTGGGGCCATTGGGGGCCCTACCCCTGATAGAGACTGTCAGTTTAAATTCAGCACCTTATAAAGGAATGAGGTAATGACTGGCAGAGTCCCTGAAGAAGCAGGCATGCAGGAACCTGGTCAAGTCTAGTCTACCCTGGAACCTCGACACTCATATGAGCACTCTTCCCACAGCACTTTGGATTGTACAGTCTGTAAATCTATTTTTTTTTTTGTATTTATGAAAGTTGTGATACAGTGATAGATGGTAATGGCATTTTTCTGTTGTGACTGGTTGCATGGGGGGCTTAGCACATCTACTTAGAGGAGTTTCCTTTGATGTTGTCACCACCCATGCAATATGCTGTGTATACAGTAACAGTAGGCTGAATGTAGGTTAAAACATTTATCCATATGAGGGAAGGAAGGCCTCAGAACATTCCAGAGACAATAATCTCATATAAGTTCAAGAGATCCTTCCCTCTTAGGTGGAGATAAATGTATTATGCTCTAATGCTCAATAAACAGTCTATTTAGAAACATAGAAAGTGACGGCAGAAGGGGACAGTAAGACCCATCTAGACTGCACATGAGTCTACACCTTTCCCTTTACCTGCTATTCAGTGTTATGATGCCCTTATGTCTATCTGATGCATTTTTGAAAGTTCCCACTGTTTTTGCTGCTACCACCTCCTGTGGTAGGCAGTTCCATGCGTCTTCTATTCTCTCAATAAAGAAGAACTTTACGGGTGTTTCCTCTAAATCTACCTCCCTCCAGCTTCATGTTGTGCCCCCTGGTTCTACGGAGATTTTTGATGTCGAAGAGGTCCTGAACCTGTACCTTGTTTATTTATTTTAGGAATTTGAATGTCTCAGTCATGTCTCCCCTCTTTCTGTGCTGCTCCAAGGAGTACATATTTAAGTCTCACAGCCATTCATCATAAGATTTGTTGAGAAGTCCATGTATCATTTTTGTAGCTCTCCTCTGCACTGTTTCCAGTCTGCCAATGTCTTTTTTAAGGTGTGGTCTCTAGAACTGGGTGCTGTACTCCAGGTTTGGCCTTATCAGTGATCTGCAGAGTGGCAAGAAGACCCCTCATTATCTGAAGGTAATCCCCCTGCCTATGCATCCCAAAATGCTATTTGTCCACAATGCCACTTGTTCACTTTGTTTGGACATTTTCCGGTCCTCTGTTATAATCACTTCCAAGTCTCTTTCCTGTCTTGAGGATTCCAGCTTTTCTCCTCCTAGGTAGTAATCCCCTCATGGGTTATTCTTTCTGATGTGCATGATGCTGCACTTTTTTGCATTAAAATTTAGCTGCCAAGTTTTTGACCATATTTCTAGAGACTTAAGGTCAGTCTTCATCTTTTCCACTCCTTCTGAAGTGTCAACCCTGTTTCCTATCTTTGTGTCATCCAAGAACAAACTCACCTTGCCCTCCAATCTATCCAATATATCGCTGATAAACACATTGAATAGGACTGGTTCCAGAACTGAGCCTTGTGGCACTCCACTACCTACAGCCCTTTCCTCTGAAAGTGATTCATTAACTAGTACCCTCTGGGTCCTTCCTGTAAGCCAGCTTCTTACCCAGTTTACCACTTTGTGCCCCATTCCCGAGCTGTCCAACTTGTTAAGTAGCCTTCTTTGTGGGACTGAGTTGAAGGCTTTGCTGAAATCTAATTATACTACATCCGCAGCACCGCTCTGTTCTATAATTTGTATCACCCAATTGAAAAAGTCAATGAGATTCGTTTGAAAAAACTTCCCTGTAGTAAAGTCATGTTGTCTCATGTCTAATTTGCTGTTGTCTATGAGAAAATATATTATCCGCTCCTTGAGAATGGTTTCCATTATTTTACCCACAATTGAGGTGAGGCTCACTGGTCTGTAACTTGTAACTGCATGTGCTCTCCTTGCTCCTGCTTTTGTGCAGAATAATAACTGTGGCCTTTTTCCAGTCCTGTGGGATCTTGCCCGGTTCAAATGAAAAGTTAAAGAGATCAGCCACTGTAGCCACCAATTTCTCCCCCCGGCTCCCTTAGTAACCTAGGATATATTTCATCTGGTCCCATGTCCTTGTTTCTATTTATGTTCTCCAAGGACTTGTCCCTCTGTAAATGGTCCCGAGTATACTCTGTCATTTTCTTTGTTGTTGCCTCTTACAGTGGTTGGTCCACAGCCATCCTGCTCCACAGTAAATACTGAGCAGAAATATCTGTTTAGGATTTCTGCTTTTTCTATGTAATTCTTGGTGACCCCTCCACTTTCCTTCGTCAGTTTGACAATGCCCCTGTTTTCCTTCTCTTTTCACTTATGTATCTGTAGAAGGTTTTGTCCCCTTTTTTAAGTCTTTGGCTATCCTCTCCTTTGTTGATGCATTTGCTTTTCTGATTTGTGTATTAGCTTCCCTTTTCTTTGTAGTCTTCCATGTTCTTGTCCGATACAGTTTTTTTTTTGTATTTTCTGAAAGCAGCCCTTTTCTCCCGGATTTTGGTGGCTACCTCTTTATAAAACCAGAGTGGTTTTCTTTTCTTTTTTGTTTTGCTCACCGTTTTAATGCAGTGGTTAGTAGTATCTAGTATAGCCAATTTCAAATGTTCCCAGTACTCCTCAACACCCCTCTCCCTTTCTGTATTTTTAAGTCTCTCTTTGAGGACTTCCTTTATATCTGAGAAATCTGCATGTCTAAAGTCCATGACTTTAATTTTGCTTGCTTAATTTATGCTTTTGTCCTGACTTTAAACTTCACCATGCAGTGGTTACTGGACTCCAGGTGGTTTCCCACCTCTACTTCTTCGACCTTGTCCTTGTTTGTTAGCAAGAGTTCCAGAACAGCCTCCCCCCTTGTTGGAACTGTTACGAGTTCCTTCAGGCCTAATATGCTCAGTGCATCCAGAACATTTTTGCTTCTGGTTGAGGTTGCTGGGTGGGTACTCCAAGTTACATCAGGTAAGTTAAAGTCCCCCACCACTATGACTCCGCCTTTATCACACATTCTGTGAATGGTTTCCAGTATTTCCTTATCTCCTTCTAACCCTGTTGCCAGTGGTTGTTAAAACACTCCTGAGTTACTGCTCCATTTTCAGGCTCCAGAGTGACCCAAAGTGACTCAGATTCTGTGTTGTCATTTTGGATTACTTTTGCTTTGATGCCATCTTTTATGTACATGGCTACGCCCCCACCTTTTTGGCCCATTCTGTGTTTCTGGAAGAGACAGAATCCTGGGATAGTCATTTCCCAGTCATGATTACTGTTTAACCAGGTTTCAGTGATGGCGGCCTAGTCTAGATCAGCTTCAGTAATGATAGATGTGAGGTCCGCTGTTTTTTTTGGTAGGCTCCTTGCATTAGTGAACATAGCTTTCCAGACTTGCTCCCTTCCCTTTTTGGTGTCATGTCCTTTTTTTGAGTGGTTATTTGTTTTGGAATCAGTTCCTTCACCCAGTTGGTGAACCCTGATTTGGTGGAGTTTTGCAGGAGAGGCAGCATATTCTTTTGTCCCTGCTGTCCCCTCCCCTGTGACCAGTTTAAATGTTCAATGGCTATGTCCAGTTTCTGCCTCAGTGCTCGTACTCCTTCCCTAGTTAGGTGCAGACCATTCTATTTGAATAGACCTGTCACAGAAGTCCCACCAGTTCCCAATAAAGATGTACCCCCTTTCTTTGCACCAACCTTGGAGCCAAGTGTTTAAATCCTCTGTCTGTTCCTTGCGTATCCTTTGTTTTCTACCTCCTTTCCCTCATACTGGGAGGATCTCTGTGAAGGCAGTGTTTGGGGAGTGCGAGGTTAATGTCTCACCTAAATGAGCTATGTGCAGTTTGGTGTCCTCGAGAGTCTGTTTGTCTAGATTGTTGATACCTAAATGGATTCCTTCTGTCCATGTGGAGGAAAAAACAATCAGCCTACTTGAAGGTTTCTGTCAGCTGTGCTCTTCCTTGTCCCTCTGTTCCTATTTGGGAGGAGTGAGTCTACCTGCCCAGAGATGTATTGTGGTAAGCACTAAACAACGCTGAGGAGGAGGAAGGAAACAAAGTAGTAAGGTTAGGCAACAGTGTATGCTGTACAAATATGGTAACAAAAACACCAGTAGGTTACATTTGTCATGGGAGGAATAGCAAGTTCTGCTTCCGAGTCAGCTCTCATTTACTGCCAATAGAAAATATGCTGCCTGCTAGTGTAAGCCTCTTTTGGCTCTTGTTGTTTGACCACCCTGTTTCACTTATCAAGGGACAGGAAAACCTAGTCCTTTCCCATAGTCAGTACCCCATTCCTGGAAAAAACAGAGAAGGAAAAAGCACTGCTCACTGTTTAAAGCCTCTTGCAGCCCCTGTTTGACCACACCCACAGGCAGAAGCAGCTGATGGCTCCTGTTGGTTGCAGTTACTCAGAAGGTGGATGAAAAATGGGGAGCCGAGACCAGTTCTAGCGGCCTCTCCCAGTCAAGTCTCTGGAGTCAGGACATCCTCAGTTGTGGCAACTGCATGGGAAGTGCAAGTCCTCACTATCTATGTAGCCCTAGCACCTATGGTGCTCTTCTCGCAGCTATGCCTTATCTCATTTGTATGTGTGATTCACATGGGAAAACTCTGGGTCCTTAATTGGCTGAACTCTCATAGCTCAGTTGGTTACGAGCTAAAGCATGGATTGCTGAGGTCCTGGGTACAAATCCCAATGAGAGTCACACTTTTCCTTTCATTTCTACAATTGGATTTCTCATTTGTATTAATTAATTTTTCTTAAAATCTGGAAATTTATTTTAAATCTGGAACTTTATTTCTAAGTGGAGCTATGTCAAGAACACTGATTGCAAAAGAAATTTTGCTGACCAGCATTTCTCCCAAAAAGCAGTTTTTTTTTAAGTGGAGCCACTAGGTAACCAATTAGTTAAACAGCTATTGATACTTCAGGGAAAACTTTGAATGTCATGATATTTTTAATATGTTTCAAAGGAACCGCTTCATATACTAATACAACTTCCCTCAATCATACATATTTTTTTATGGTTGCAGAGGGTGGAGCCCTGCAGACATCTTGGTATCACTTGGGAGAAAAGGGCACTTCAGACTCCCACTGAAGCACAGTTCTGGAGTTGAACCACAATCTTTCCACTACCTGAAATCACTACACTGGTGGGGGGAGAGTTTCTTTCCTACATGTAGCATTCTCGTGCCAGCTTAATTACAATCAGTGGATATGCTCAGTGTAAACAGCACAGGCAGCTTATTTTACTATCAAAGGACACCTAAACCTTTTTTTTACACATTTTTATCTCAACAATGTCCTGTTGGAAGGAGTGTAGTGCTCCCATACTTAAAGTCTTCAATTATGTTTTTTTTATGTAGTTCTGCATTCAGCAGTCATAAATCAGCAACTGAACAGTCTTTGAAGCACAGCTGTAAGGGAACATTGTTTTATAGCTTCTCTTGGGAATTCCTTCACAGACTTTATTGCAGCACAAGGTGATTTGAGATCAGTTTTCAACTTGTGGCAGTGGGTTCACTGGGCTGGGACAGGCAAACAAACATCTAATGTTTAGTAAATCTGTTTGTTTGCTAAGTTAGTTACTTTCCCTACTAAGGTAAGTAATGATCACACAACCCTCTGTCCAGTTCTTGTATTGACAATCTTGTGGACAAATGTTGGTGGTTACACTTTATTTGCATTTGTAAGGAGATTATTTGGAAGTACTGCTTGACTGATAATAAAGTGACAATTTTATTGGTGCCTGTGTCTAATAGCTATCTTCCCTCTGGGACTTGCAAGGCACTATAAACTCCAAAGGTGCTGGTGGGTGAGGTGTTGGGAGGGTCAGGCTTCAGTTTGGTTTTCTTCTTTTAGCTAGAGTCTTCTCTATTTAGTACTATAAACAAACATGTAAACAGTTAGATAGAGTAACTATTACATTAAACTGGGATTACACTTAGCTGATACCTGCCCTATGGTGGTGCCTAATTATGCTTTTGTGATGGAACATGCCCTGAAGTTGAATGCACTGTTCTGCTTTGACAGGTTATATTGCCTACTACATATCTACTTGTGTAATAGTAAATGAAGCATTTGGCTGACATGGTAATGCTATGTATGTTTTACTGCCCAGACAAACAAGCATAAGTCAGTGTCAAACATGTTTGCTTTCATGCTATTACAAGCTAGAATGACAGTATCTTGGGGCTACAGGCAGGCCTTTCTTACTCCAATGAGTGATTGTTTCATGGACTTTGGGTTTCACTGGGATAAGGAATATAGGCCCCCTTATTCAGAGCTGACCATTTGCAGTCTGTGGCAGTTGCGCAGAGCCTGCCTGGGGTGCAATGTTCAGACAATGAACTCACTGCAACTAAAGTGTGCAAACTGTTTAAATATGGGGCCATGTCAGTACAGTGCATAGTGACTATGTGCTAGCTGGCATGGGCCCAGGCCAGTGTGTCAGGTTGGAAGTTGAAGCATTGCTGGTGGAGGACCTGCTCCGAGGAGGACAAACTGGACTTGAGAACTCACTATTATGAGTATCAAGGGGCAATTGACTATAAGAATGCAGAGTTCCTGACCAGGAAGATTGCTGCAGGGAAGAACAGGCCTGCTCAGCTCTTTTGGACTGTAAACAGACTACTTCATCCTGTCTGTTTACAGCTGAAAAGGGCATTTTCAATTGCATTGTGCGAAGAGTTTGCTCAGTTCTTCTCTGACAGGGTTTTCTCTATTCGGTATGGGACCTTCCCAGTGGGGCAAGATCAGACCCACAGTAGTTGGCCTGGGTACTGGCTCATTATAGTGCTACAATGACAGCATGAGAAGAACCACGCTGTGTAAAGCGCAAATGGATTTAGAGTGACAGGGGTATAATAGCAGTAGGGAATTACCTCTACCTCTGTCACTCTGCACTCTTACATAGCAAGGATCACATTGCCGTGCGTGTGGTGCCTGGTCAAGCTGCACCTGTGGTGAAGTGGCTAAGGCACCAGCACACAGCAGGGTTGGAGACCTGGGACCACGGTTCACTTCCCCCCAGGTCTCCAGGTTTTGCTACTATTTTCTTTCTGTTTTTTTTAGAAAAATTTAATTGTTCCTCACCCTGAGTTTCTCCTCATCCCTGAAGTCCACAGCTCCTTGGAGAATGTTATCTTTACTTCAGGTGTGCTTGGGGGGCAAAGCCCCATATGTCAGGGGGTGCGGGGGGGGGGCCAAATGACCTTGCAAAAACAAAGAAAGTCCTATTATGTTCAATGGTGGGTTCGGTGTTGTTACCCACACTATTGCAGTACACATTGTTTTCATTGTGGCATTGATTGTTGTGCTGTTTTGTTTGGTGACATTATGACTCCGTGCTGTGAGTCTGTTGTCTGAGTGGAGTTCCAGCCAGTAGAGGTGGTTGAGGTCATTTAGGTGATCTTAAAGCTGTGGCCCACCTTTTGTGAACTGGTCTGGGCCCCGATTCATCTCCTAATGTGATATGCCAAGATTGTTGGTCCAGTGTTCGCCAGGATAATCTGGTGTTCACTTTCAGAGTGGATTTTCCCTGATGCCTTGAAGGAGGCATTGGTGAGGCCCCTTCGGAAGAAACCATTTCTCAACCCTGATGTCCTAGTGAATTATAGACCTATCTCTAACCTCCCATTCCTAGGCATGGTTGTTAAGAGAGTGGTGGCACTGCAACTAGAAGTGCACCTCATGACTTTTGACATCTATGAGTCATTTCAGTTTGGATTTAGGGCTAGGCATAGCACCAAGACAGCACTGGTTCAGATGCAAAATGACCTCCTCAGGGTGAGGGGTAGAGGAGACAGGTCAATTCTCATTCTCCATGATCTCTCCTCAGCATTTGACACCGTGAACCACATTGTGCTTCTGGATTGCCTTAGAGAGTATTGTGGACTTGCCGGTATGATCATCAACTGGTTTGAGTCCTATCTCTTGGGTAGGAAGCAATGGGCAGTGATGGGGAATTTCTTCTCCTCTCCGAAGCTCCCACCATATGGAGTTCTTCATGGTTTGATCCTGTCAGCGATGTTTGTGGTGTATATGCTGCCTCTGGGAGGGCTCATTAGATGTTACAGTCTGGGTTTTCACTGCTATGCAGATGATACCCACCTGTATATGTCCTTTGCCCCTAGAACAAATGATGTCATTGAAGTGCTAAATAATTGCTGGCTGAGATCCAGGATTGGATGTCCTCTGACTGACTGAGACTGAACCCCAGTAAGACGGAGGTGCTGGTGATTAAGCCTGGTTGCAGGTGTGATGGGAATGCCTCCAGAGTGGCAACAGGACTCATTCTGGCATCTGCCCCATTGATTGCATTCACTAGGGTGAGAAATCTGGACATCATCCCTGATGACAGGTTGACACTTGATGCCCAGGTGTCATCTGTTGTCTAAAGTGTTTTTTACCACTCAAGGAATGTCACCCAGATTAAACCCCTAGTTTCACCTGATGACCTGCCCAGACTGGTACATGCCTTTGTTACATCCAGGCTGGACTACAGCAATGGTATTTACTTTGGGGTCATTGGAGGGAACCTCTGCCGACTGCAGCTGGTGCAGAATGCAGTGATCAGGTTACTGATGGGCCTACATACAGTAGATCTTGTCATGTGTACTTCTTTTCCTGGATTCATGATCCACACTCTCTCCCATGCCCCTTCCTTATCCACTCTCCCCTTTACTTTAAACTCTACTCTCCTCTCTTTCACTCCATCCTCTACCAGCTAGATTCTGCTTTCTATTGATATGAACAGTGAATTTCAGTGCTTTTTCAGTGCTGCTGTTTGATAAACAGAGCTTGTATGTAGGTTTATTGCTTTGCTGTTCAACTCATTCATCATGTACAGCCTTGTAGTTATGTTTAAGTGTGTTCATGGCCTTTAATTATGTTATAAATATATTTCTGTAATGCTGTATTTTCCTCAACTGTTACATATCTACCTATGTAACTGTGTGTATACCCTCCCATGTTTTGTCACATCTGGATGCTTGTAAAAACAGGCATTTTTGCCCATATGCCTTTCCAGTATAAAATAAAAATGAAAAAAAAAGAGAACAATAAAATGACCCTGATCCTGCATGACCTGCATTGGCTGCCTGTCAGGTGGAGGATCATCTTCAAGATGGGCTTGCTCACCTATAAGGCCCTATACAGGTCGAGCCCTAGCTACCTGACTGATCTCTTGACACCTGCAATCCTGGTCCGCTCCCTCCGCTCCTCCCCCGGGGGCCTCCTAGGGGTTCCGAGGACTGAGCTGAAAAACTCAGCTGAATGTGTGTTTGGAGTGGCCAGTCTGGTCCTCTGGAACTCGCTCCCCAGATCTCTGAGGGAGGCTCCGTCGATGGGGCATTAAGAGGGATCTAAAAACATATATTTTTAAAGAGGCATTTCCAGACTAATTGCAGCTGATTTTAATTGTTTATTTATTATTATTCATTGATTCTTATTTATGATAAATGTTTGATTTTATTGTTGTCTTGTGTAATCTTTGTGCAGGTTTTATTTATATGTTGTTATTGTTTACCCTGCCTGTTTTGACCTTTGTAAGGTACCCAGAGCCTCTGCGATTGGGCGCCATATAAATAAAGTTTACCTTACCTTACCAGACTGAAAATGATTGACAGGAGCACAATGGAGGTAGCGTGGAACAAACTGGATAGTGGCAGGGCTCCTGTGGGCCACATTTAGCCGTAACATGCTAATGGCCCCTTTGGGCATGGAGGGCACTATTGCCCATTTGCATGCCCATTATAGGTCCATTAACATGTGCGCATGCGCCACCCCCATTCTGTAGCTATTTTATGTACTCCTTGTGGTCTAGTGTTCCCCCCAACCCCCATTCACCTGTCCTGTAGCTGTTTCAAATATTTCTAGTGGTGTAGTGGTTCCTTTATCCCCTGACTGACTGTCCTGTAGTTGTCTTGAATATTCCTGGTAGTCTAATGGTCTTCCACCCCCTGATCACCTGTCCTACAGCTGTCTCAAATATTCCTGGTGGTGTAGTGATTCCTTGACCCCCAATAGACTGTCCTGCAGCTGTTTTGAATATTCCTGGTAGTCTAGTGATCTCCTCCCCAGCAAGAGAATCTGATCCTCTGTGAACTTGCCTGCTCAGGACCCTCCTCACAACAACCTCCCCCCCTTCCCCGCTCAGGTCACCTAAGCCGAAGTATGACAATAGTGACAGTGACCCGCACAGCCCTCTGCTCACCACCATGGCTGACCACCATCTGATTGTCAGTGAACAATCATGAGTACAGTAGAAAGAGGTGTTTGCGCAATACTTGCAATTGCTCAGAGACCATCAGATGGAAACCAGTTGAGGTGGTGAGTAGAGAGCTGTGTCAGTCATCATTATTGCTGTAGTTTGCATTATGTGACCAGGGCTTGGGGGGGTGCCTGAGAGAGTGAGTCAGGAGGGGGTCAGATGCCCTTATTGGGGGGAGACCACTAGACCACCTGGAATATATCAGATAGCTACAAGACAGATGATCTGGATGCATTTACAATGTATTTTTCCAGAACGGATAAGCTTACGTGTAATTTCTGTTTTTCAGTAGGGTTATACTGTTGGGTCCTGCTTTTACAGCTATACAGTATATTTACACAGGATAGCCCAGCTGAGTTGTGATATCTGGTTTGCAGTGGGGTTCTTTTTGACCCAGTTTTTACACTGTATTTACCCAGGATAGTACAGCGGAGATGCAATATCTTTTTTTTTCAGTGGGTTCCTCTTTTTACCAATTTTTATAATACATTTACCCAGGACAGCCCAAGTGAGAAGCAATTTCTCATTTTCAGTGGGGTCCAGCTTTTGCTATGTATTTTTCCAGGACAGAGCAGTATAGTGGACTTATTTATTTAATTAACTTATTTAATCTGGCAAAACAGTAGTGAAATATAGAAACATAGACTTTGATGGCAGATAAGGACTGCTTGGCCCACCTATTCTGCCCATTTCCCTACCTACGGGATAAGCTGCAGATCCTAGTTAACCAAAAGCCTATTTCTTCCTACCCCCACAAGAATTGCATTATGTCTGTCCCATACATTCTTGAATTTTACCACAGTTTTAGACCCCACAACCTCTTCAGGAGGCTGTTCCATGCATCCACCACCCTCTCTGTGAAACAATACGTCCTCACATTGCCCCTAAACCATCCCCCTCTATCTTCAAATTGTGTCCCTTTGTTCTTGCACATCTCTTTTTCTGAAAGATGCTATCCTCGTGGACTTTGTTGATTCCACTGAGGTACTTAAAAGTTTCTATCATGTCCCCCTCTCCCTCCTTTCCTCAAGGGTATACATATTAAGCTCCTTTAGTCTCTCCTCATATGGCTTCTCTTGCAGACCCTGCACAATTTTAGTTGCCCTCCTCTGGACTGCCTCCATCCTGTCTTCGTCAATGTACATGTTTAAATGTCTTCTCCATGAAGGATTAGTAACTTAATAACCTGGGAGTGATAACTTTGTTCTCATCTTGAAGTTGGTACTTTTTGCTCATGTGAAAGATATATCTGCAATCTGGGGAATGTCCTCCAGAAATCCTCTAACCCAGCAAGTGGCTAGCTGTAACTGTGTGACTGGAGGACCTGCTACTACTATGGGGAGTGCCAGTGGTGAGCAGCCAACTAGTCGCAGCATATGAGCCTGTGAAGGATTAATTCTCATAAGTAGGGAGTCAGGACTTGCCCGGGACCGAGTGAATTAGATGGTTGGTGCCACCAAAACAATGGGCGCTATGCACGATGCCAATGCACCATGTAAACTGGTTGTGATGGCATCAATACATGTGAATGACGATGAGTGGGGTCCCATGGACTCCAAGTGGCATTTACTAATGGGGCACAAGGCAGGTACACAGCTGCTCCCCCTGCCACACAGACTGCAATGTGCCGGGGGCATTCCAGGGGTGTACTGGCACTATGCAGCATGCACAAAAGAATGTAGAGCTGGGCACGGGGGGTGCAGGTTATGGAAGCTGAGACCCTGCCGTAAGTGGGTGTACACCCCAACAGATGTCATCCACCTGTCACGGTGGGACTAGTATTCAACCCCCGTGCTGCTGCAGCCTACAGAGCCACTGCTGATGGCAGGGCTGGCCATTAGGTTGGGTGCCCATCCACCCTGCCATGCTCGCATTGCTGTGGATCCATGGGGGGGCCCTTTCACTATCACACCATGGGCCTGAGGGATCCACTATAGGACATGGGTAAGACATCCAATTGGATGTCAGCTTGGGACCACGACTCCACTTCTGGCCACCCTGCCCAGACCTGCGTGCCGGGTGGTGGGGCTGTGGACAGGTGGTTGCCAGTAGTGAAT
This sequence comes from Neoceratodus forsteri, assembly GCA_016271365.2. Lineage (NCBI taxonomy): Eukaryota > Metazoa > Chordata > Ceratodontiformes > Ceratodontidae > Neoceratodus > Neoceratodus forsteri. Next base: position 2,476,228 of record CM057453.1, read on the forward strand.
ACCAGCTGGTATGCAGCTGTCCACAGGTGCGTAGCTGTGTGGTGGAGTACCTATTTTTGGCATGTACCTGCACCCTATTCGTGCATGATGCCCAATATGAATTAATAACCAGCCTGGCTTTATCATAAAAGGAGCAGTGAGGTAAGTATACTGTTTTGTACTAATAATTTTGTTTGTATTGAATGGCTTTGTCTGATGGTGATAGGCTGGGCTGGGCTGCATCCAGCGATTTGAGTGATCTCTCTCCCCCCCCCGCTTGCTCCTTGCCACCAGCCTCCCATCCCCCCACTATGAACAAGCATGGAACCCATGAAGTAAAGTCCACATGCATCTGATGGTGGATGGCAATTCTTCAGCATTAAAGCCTGTGCTGCATTCAGATGAGGCACTAGGTCATCTATGTTTTTTGACTTTGGTGTCTGGGATGACTTCTGAGTGGGTGTTTAGGGTCAGATGAGCCTACCACTAGCATTACCCCGGCACTTGCCACGTGACTGGGCTGTGTACATGCCATGGGATGTGTTTGGCATTAGGTCATCATCTGTTACTGTTGGCTGCACACTCCTGCAGGTTGGTTGTCATGTGTGGGTTGTGCTGGAGTGCTTGATGGTGTTGTGGTTCTGTTGTATGACATATAGGGATTTGGGAGTTGACTGCCATGTACTGGATATGAACGGGAAACATCATTCTGCTGTAGAGCAGTTACAATTATGATCATGCCATTGTCTGAAGTCTCACACAGGTTGTGGAACTCTTGCTGCATGTCAAGTCTGTGGGCTGTGATGTCACTGTATATGCACTGTATTTCATGCAGCTATTCCTGCTTAGCCTTACCATCCCTGCTCCAACTGTCTCAGTTCAGGGTACATGCAGGTAAAGCATTCATGACCTGGTATACATCCTGTGTCAATGCTGAGCCTTGAGGGACCCTCCAGTGGGTCCTGTGTATCAGTTCTGTTCTCTGGCATGGATGGTCCGTGTAAGTTTCTGCTGTGTGACAGATACATGCACCTCCAAGCTGGTGTTTTGTGTGTCCTTCTTGCTGCCTTGTATGTCTGACTGTGTGGTGCACTGTTGGGGGGGTTGGCCAGAGTATTCTGTCTATGTTGAAAGTTAACAAGTGCAGTACTTGCTGTAGTGATAGCTAACTGTACTCAAGAGAAGTGATATATAATCAGGTGTTGGATGGCTGGAGTGAGATTTTTTGCTTTAGTTTTGACAATTTTTTTTAAAGAAAATAAGAAGTAGTTATTTTGATAATGATTTTGGTTCTTTGTAGCACGTCAAAGAAGGCTTTTAAAGTAGCCAAGTGGTGTCAAAATGACCCTCAAAATCCACCAGAATGCATATAAAGCCTGATAGCTTCTGGGGGCCTAGGCAGCCTCCAGACCCCTGGCCTACGTAGAGTTGTGGACATCATAGTTCATGAAGACCCTACACTTTTAAATTTATCACTACACCACTACCTGTTGGTCAAAATTGAGTTTGTAATGAGACTGCATTGCTCCAGCAGAGATACAAATTTCACGTACTTCTCTGTCTCAAGGCCCCTAGAATTCTGCAGCCGCAGAATTTTGTGCAGAACTTGCAATCTACCACAGAACTTCTGCAGTGCCGCAGAATTCACTCTTCTTAGTGATTTTTTAATTAATATTTCTGTTTATCCATAGAATCTGGTTCCCTTCCCGTCTTTTATATCCAAACCCCGCTACATGCTCAGAATGTGATGTTATCATTGCTATAACATTATATTAGCTAATGAAATGGCTGTTCTGCAACAGAAATGAACAGTCACTTATCTACCACAGCTCCCACTGCCAGAGATGGATGCACAGCACATCAGGTATGGTGATATTTGCTCAACCTGCACTACAGCCTAATACAATTTTCAGTCTTACATTATTGCACTATGGCCAGCTTAAACAAAACCTTGTCAATTGCACAGACCTGTTAAGTCCATACCTCACTTTGTACAAACTTATTTGTGCCTTTAAGGTATAGAGATGCCATCTGAAATGAATAACAGGTAAAATGAATTTAACTGTCATTTTAAAGAAAAATAAACTAATTATACCCAGAAAAGTGGAATATAATAATGTGTAAACCTGCTGAAAGAACAGACCTGTTAAATAAATAAATACGCCGTACACATTTTTGCCAGGGTTATTGATTACATATTGTCACTGGTTGATAGAGTCACTCAAAAGTTATGGAGAAATGTGTTCGGGGCCAGAGGGTAGCTTGCTGTGTTTCTATGCCAGCAACTCAGGTTCAAAGATTAGCTCTGGGAGCTGGCTGGGCAGTACAAGGATTGGTGGAACACATCACTGCTCTGAGCCTGGGAAGGTATGGTGCAGTGTTCTGTCACATGGTAGACATTGTGATGGGCTGAAGAGCTCTATCTCACAATCAGTTCACATGCATGCCATGGCCTGATGGTGTTACGTAGTGTGTCGGGGAAGCAGGCTGGCATGAAAATGAGTTTCCAATGGAACCTGTATAAACGAGGATGCAATTTCATGGAATATATATATATATATATATATATATATATATATATATATATATATATACACACACACACACACACACCTTGCTCTGTCTCCAAATTGTGTGTGTGTGTGTAGTGTAACATTAATGATTTACTGCTGTCTGTAGGGATGTTAACTCTTTCATAACCGACCTAAGACTGAATAATAAACAGAGCTCTACTAGTCCTCCTCCCCCTCTCTCTCTCTCTCTCTCTCTCTCTCTCTCAGGACACCTAAATCCCCCTTTTACACATTTCTGTCTAAACAATGCCCTGTTGGTCAAAACTGAGTTTGTAATGAGACTGCATTGCTCCAGCAGAGTTTCAAATTACACCTCTCTCTGTCTCTCCCACAATTGTGTGTATGCGTGTGTGTGTTCAGTGTATAATGATGTACCACTGTCTGTAGGGTTTTTTAACCCTTTCAGGACTGATCTAAGACTGAATAATAAACAGAGCTCCACCATTCTTTCTCCCTCTCTTTTTCTCTTGCTCTCTCTCTCTCTCTCTCTCTCTCTCTCTCTCTCTCTCTTAGGAACCAGACTTATACAGTGAAATACTGAAAAGTGAAGCTGACCAAATGTGATAACTTACTTGAATTTTTGGCAACTTAAACTTTGAAATTATTTTCCAGCCTTTTACGAATAAAGCTTACTATGTGCACTGAATTGAGGCTGATGGCTTGGTTAAAAAAAATATGTATTTCTGAAATCACTGACTGTAACCTATAGAATATGTATAGAGGCCCAGATATTCAAAAGGGTTGCACCATGCTCAATAAGGTTGCACCAGCACCAGTCCGAAAATGCTCCAATCTGCTATATTCAGCGGGAGGCAGATGCGCCCCCCCAAATCACACTGCGCAAGAGCGCAATGATAATGAATGCATGCACAACTGAAGTGGCAGGAACCATGCATAAATGGCGCAATGCGATATTCAACAACATGCACCATGCGCAATAGGGGAGAAAGCGAAGGCGTGATAGCGAAATGAGCCAAAATAAAAAGGAACAAGGGAGAGGCGCAAGAGCGCTACAGGGAAGGCACATGTTGTTGAACCATAGCCAGCTACACAGGCACACACACACACACACACACACACACACACACACACACACACACACACACACACAGGGCAGGACAGAGACAGAGCACCTGGAACCCACAGGAACAGGGAAGGTGTGGGGAGCCACAGCCACAGTGCAGTGCAAAAGGGGGAAGTGCCACACAGCTCTGAGGCCACTCCAGGAAGGTGTTTCTGGTGCAGGGAAAGTAGCAGCCAGGACAGCAGGGGAAACACAGAAACAGCTGCTGGGGTGGAACACAAGCCAGGGACATGGCCAGTGCCACCATCCAGATGGAGGCAGTTATGAGGGGGGTGAGAAGGCAGGCAGCAGGGGGGTACGGCTGTGGAAGGGCCCGTCAGTGGTATGCCCCCAACAGGCAGTACCGAGCCTGCATTAGCTTCGAGCTGTACATCAATACCGAGATCGTGGGCCGGTACCACCTGAACTGGGCAATTCTGAGGTGGCTCTGTGAACTGTGCAGTGATGTGATGCAGGCACCCACACGACAGAGTCATGCTCTGTCAGTGGAGACAAAAGTGACAGCTTGCATGTGCCTGCTCACCACGAGTACCTTCCAGAGACCAACAGGGGACACAACAGGCATAACCCAGTTGGCCGCGTCATGCCACCTCACCCAATTCCTCAATGCACTGCTGCGACATGCTGCGGAGTACATCCATTTCCCCAGCACACTGGCGGAGCACACAGCAAACCTATAGGAATTCTACAGGGTAGCACGTATGCCTGGCATACTAGGGGCAATAGACTGTGCCCATGTGGCCATCCACATACCACCTGGCCCTGAAGGGGCCGCATACATTAATCGGAAGGGGTATGCAAGCATCAACTGTCAGGTGGTGTGCGATGCCAGGGGGTGCATAATCAATGTCTGTGCCACGCACCCTGGGGGAGCACATGATGCCTTCATCTGGCACCAGTCAGCACTGTTCCAGAGATTTGAGAGTGGGGACATCACCACTGTCCACTTAGTGGGTGAGTATGTGGAAAGACATAGAGCTTGGGAGGGGCATAGTCAGAGGTGACATGGGTATTGGCCTAGATGGCCCAAGGCAGGGTGACGCTGATAACCAAACTAACTTCCACCTTCTACACACAGGTGACAGTGGATACCCACTCTGTCCCTGGCTGCTCACACCATACCGGTGGCCCACAACCCCATTGCAGTAACGCTACAGTGAGGCACATGCCACCACATGCAATGTCATTGAGCAGGTGTTCGGGATGCTGAAGGCATGTTTCCATTGCCTGGACATGTCTGGTGGTGCCCTACAGTATAGCCCCTCAAAGGCCTGTGGGTTATTCCTGGCCTGTTGCATCCTGCACAACATGGCCAATGACTGTGGGATAGCCGTACAGGTCAAAGAGGGGGACAGCGATGGGGACAATGAGGATGCTGGTGAAGATGGTGATGGGCAGCCCCTCCTTGGGCGACGGGACCCCTGACTGATCCGGCTGACACAGCTGCACTGGGACGCCATCACAGAGAAGCACTTCAGCCAACCCAGGTAAGTCATGGGACCATGTGCAACCACCAGTGGCAAAGGCACAACCCACAAACATGCATGGACAAACACCAGGGGTGCATGTCGTCAAGGGAAGTGGCCAAGCATGGAAACAGCACACACCGCCAGGGATGGGCAAGGTCTAACATGGCACGCGGTCACACACACACACCTCACAAGACATTCACAAAGGATAGGAGGCACGCCAACCCCGACCGCCACCCCTAGCCACACACATGTCCCCAGACCACCACGCTCAGTGCCTGTCATTGTGCGTGTGTCAGACGCTGGGCACCATTGCACAGTGGTGGACAGCGCAATGCAGGCATCATCATGCACACGCCACAGCAGACAGCAGCTGGGAGGGTGTGCAGATGGAACGTGTGTGTGCGTGCAGGGCTGGGTACCCCACCCGTGCATTGCACGCTGAACAACACAATGCACACAGGGCAGCATCAGAAAGTAGACATGCTGGTAGACAGGTCAGTCATGCACCACAGTGCCACGGCCACCACGGAGCATGGGCAGCCTCGCTGAGACCCGCCAGCAGTGACAGGCTGACTAATGGCCTCATGGGGTGGCACCTACGGTCCCCCAGGGGTTCCACTGTGTGAACACGACGTGTTCATGCAGGGGTCTGCAGCACATCGAACATGCCTGCGCCAGGTGAGCTCAGGATGCCCACAGCTGAACCCAGTGTCGACAAGGAGGGCGTTGCACGATGCCGGGAACAGGGGGTGGACATTGCACTGCACGGTGTCTGTGACGCATGGGCAAATAACTGTGTGCCCATTGTGGCCATGACAGCTGTGAATGCCTGTGTCTGCCTGTCAATGGCAGCAGTCACATCTTCCCATAACTGGTCCATCCCTGCCAGGAGCAGAGCGGTGTCTCTGCTGCACCACTCCTCTGACTGGCGCAGAACCGCACTGAGTGCATCCACCGCCATCACAAGCTGCATCTGCTGATTGACTGATGCTTGGAGTATGCGGGTGTGCTAATCTAAAAGGTCATCTGCCTGATCAGCATGCTGTCCCTCATGGTGTTCATGGCCCTGATGGTCAGCACCCCTTGAGGGTGAGCACTGCACACCAGGGCCAGGCCTGGGCATGTCCACAGGTAGTGCACTGATGCCGCCCCATGACACTGTACCCCCATGGCCATTGGCCAACTGCTGATACTGCCCCTCCAGCTGCCACTCTCCAGGGCTCAATGGTGCCACCGCAGTGACTGCAACAGCCCCACTGTCCTGGACACACACCAGTGCTGCCCCACTAGTACAGACAGGCACAGGCTGGGACTGTGATGTCACGCAGGCCTCCATGGTGGCACCACCCACAGCCATGCCCGTGATGTCACCTGCTGTGTGGTCATCCTGTGGCCCACACGTCTCACTGCCCATGACGTTAGCTCCATCATCATCGGTGACAGATTCAGCACCAGCCCGAGTCTCGGCATGCTGGCATCCATGGACGCTGGCATGCTGGGACATGGGCAGGGCCTCCTCTGCACCTGCTCCACCAACATCAGTCAGGATGTCCAGGCGGGCCCACTGTCGCCCTGACCCTTGTATGCCTGTGGAGATGGACAGGCCCTCCTTCATCTCCATGCTACCGCCCTCAGTGGAGAAGCCCACCACTGCTGACCCATGTAGACGCTCAGGAGCTTTAAGGAAAAAACAGTAGCATTAACGTATGTGACCTACCCTGTGCCCCCTCATTGACAGACCAGGACCTACCATGCAGTGACGGGCTACCACCCATCTGGAATCCACCACCCAGAACACCCTCAATGGCAAAACGCTGCATACTGCCAGCAACCCACTCTTCTTGTGGGGTCAGTCGTTGCACCTCCAGCTGTTCCCCACCGGTCACAGACCGTGCTGCCCTGATGGCACCCACCTTCTCCTTAATTCTCCGCCTGTCTGTGTCCGTCTTCTTTTTGCACTCCTGCACGGACTGCTGGTGGCTGCCATGCAGGTTGACAGCATGCGCCACCTCTTCCAATGCAGCAGCATGGGCCTGTAGTGTTCCCTGGCGTCCACTGAGCAGTGGCTCCTGGTCGAGGTAGACCTCAAACAGGGCATCTGTTTCTGCCTTGGTGAAGTTCGGCCTCCTCTTCCTCCCACGTCTTTGTTCCTCTTCCTCCACCTCACGATCGGTCATTATTCCTCCTGTGAGAATGACAGGTGTTACCTGTGACTGTGCCGTCCCATGCATGTCCCAAACACCACAGTCCACACTCCCAAACAGCATGAACTCACCACAATAGACTGCAGTAACCGACTATGGCCAGTGCAGCCCAATGTCACAGTTTTATAGTGCAACGCATGCAAATGAGGCGAGGTGCATTTTTAAGTGGATGCAAATGCAGTGACTGCGCTATTGAATGGCTGATTAGCTGATTTGCATATGCCGGCTGAATATCGTGCTGTTGCGCTTTGCGCAATTGTGTTGAAAGTGCTGAGCCAATGGCGCAGTTCTGTGACATGCGCAGTACACACCTAACTGCGCATGCCCGGGGTGATGATGTAGGCGCCTGCTGCACTGCTGACGTGCTGTGCATGGGAACCAATGCAGGGCATGGCCACCACTGTGCTAGTGGTGATACTGCACTGTTCACATATATGGCACTGGGGCACTGGGGCACCGTAGGCCCCAGCGTTGTAGGCCACTACAGGAGGTGGCACACAGGCACCCAATCGCGCTACACGCATTGGGCTCCAATCACACTGTGGCTGTCCGTGAGCAAGAGACCCTTGACCCTGTGCCCGACCTTTGCCCCCAAGGTGCCATGGGTCAGGCATGGGTGCACCACTATCATGCTGTTCGGTGACAGTGCAAAAGGGAATGGCAGCACTGTACCGCACAGCATCTGCACGTGGCAGGACTGCGCTGCCGAGCGCCATTTTGAATCCAACTCTTTGCTGAGATGGTGCAGAGAAGGGCAGTGATGTGGAGCCAGGTGGAGCTTGCAAACCTGGTGGCCATTGTAGAACCCCATGCTGGGGCTCTATATGGTGATGCACCCCTGGACAGGGCCAGGAGTGCAGTTTTTCAGGAGGTGGCTGATGCACTGGAGGAGGCCACTGGTATGAGGCACATGGTGGAGCAGTGTTGCCACCAGTACGGGGACCTCAGGCGCAGGGACCCGGACCTGCTTGCCCACCTGCAGGCATGTGCCAGGAGCGGCACGGTGCCACGGCCAGGTAGGTGCCCCATCCATACACTGTTATCGTCCACATGTGTATCACGATTGCATGTGTCTGGCACATGGGGGGGGCGTCCAGTGTTGGCCGTGGTGGTGGTATCGGGATGTGGGGTGGATGGGTATGGCCATGTGGGATTGCACACACATGGGGGTGGGAGGAATTTGCTACCGGATTGTACTGATGTTCTTCTTTCCATGTTTGCGACTTAGGCCCAGAAGAGCGCAGGCAGGTGAGGGAGAAGAGGCACCGCCTGGAGGACCAGCAGGACGGGAGGGGTGAAGGTCTGCAGCGGTGCATGGACCAGCCTGATGATGGTGAGTGCCTTACATCCATGATTACTATTGCATGCTGTGTAACTGGGCAGGCAGCAGAGCATGGCCACCATCCATTGACACCACCACTATGCACGCAACTTGTTACAGTCAGCACTGTCCAGTGGCACTGCATGTCTGGGAGTGCGTCAGTGGTGGTCCATGCATGCACTGGGCACATGGCTGTGCCACTGCCTTCACACCACATAGCCAAGTCACTGTACAGCCATGGTGGTGCTGTGCAGGACATGGGCAGTGGGTGTGTGCAGTGGTCCACATGGCTTGTGGACACGGTCACTGTGGGTGGTCGCACACCATCACAGGGGTGTGGTACATGGCTGTATGCCATGCACAATGGGTGGGCTGCAGGGAGCTGGACAGTCACACTTATTGACTCTGCTCCCTAATCCTAGGTGGATGGCAAACTGAGGCACTTGAACATGGACTGCAGGAGCTGCTACAGGTGGCGAGGGTGACCCTGGAGCTCCTGCAATGCATGGACCGCCACGGGGTGGGGAGGCAGAGGAGACATCAGTGCCATGTGGAGGAAGACTGGGGCAGATGGTGAACCATCCATGCCCCTAATTACACCTTCCTCCCTGGACCCACCCTCACACCCCTTCTTCCCTCCCCCATATGTTCACCCCTGCCCCTTACCTGCCCCCACCTGGTATGTGGCCCTTCCCCCCATTGTACATAGTTGTATATAGTTTTTCTATTACATGTTTTAAATACATTTGTTTTGTTATGACAGCTGTGAAGGTCTCTGATTTGCAGTGGGCTACAGGTGCTCAGCTGCAGTGGTGTGCATGATGTCAGGAGTGGTGCACGCATGGGCATGCGTGTGTGTGTGTCCAGTAGGGAACTGCCTATGGTGTGGGCAGAGGAATCAGTCACTGTCTGTGGTTTGTGTGTTGTTCTTTGTGCACTGGATGCCTGTGTGCAGTGGTCCATGGTCCATGCACTGTGTGCATGGCACCCCTGTCAGACTGTCCATGGCCTGTGCAGCTGACACCCTTGCATGTCTGTGATATTCATGGTCTGCTGGTGTGTCAGTGCTAGCTGTCCATGCTGGATAACAACTGTACCCGGCACAATGCCAGGTTGCCTGCCATCACCAGTATGGTGCACATCTGCCTTCGGTGGCACTGTGGCCTCTGCTGTTGTTGTCCCCCCTCCATGCTGTCGCTTGTGTCTGTTGCAGGGGATGTGCTCCAGTGTCTGTCACCTGTGCTCCGGCAGCATTCTGGTGGCATACAGCTTCATGGTGCCTGTGCAGGGTGGCTGGCACACCTGTGCAATGTAGGGGTGCTGGCCGTGTGTACACGTCAGCCATGGCCACATGCCAGTGGCTTGGTTGACCCGCTACTGTGTTCCTGTGTTGGTGTGCCCTTGGGTATGGGTGGGTGTTTGTCCATGCACTGTGTTGCATCCTGTGTGGTGCATGCTTCCATGCAACACTGTGAGTGTAGCTAGTAACGTGATGGCATCTGTCTAGATGGCTGCATGGGCTTGGAGCTCCCCCCTCTCGTCGCCGTCTTAATGCTTATTTTTTAAGATAGCGATCGCTAATCTCCCTAATTGTCACCGGAGGAGTTTATCTAGTTGTACCACTGCTGTTTCCTCTCATTGGTTTGGGAATTAGCGCAAATTTGTTGGAGATGGAGGCTGATATGAAGCAGGCCCCAGTCAAACACACCCCACCTGCTTCCCCGAACAAAGCGGCCAAAAAACAAAGGAATCAGGGACCGGGTAAGCCAGAACGGATGGAGGATAAAGCATCAGTGGCCCTTCCCCTAACTGAGGATAAGTTCATGCACGAACTCTGCCCTATTAAGGACATTTTGAAGGATCTAGCAGCCGAGATGAAGTCGCTGCACTCCGACCTATCGTCAGTCTCCACCAGGGTTGAGGACGTTGAGGCCAGGGTTTGCTCGGTGGAAAGAAGACAGGAGAGATCGGAGGCCACGGTTGACAGATGAAGCAACACATTAAGAAACTTAAAATAAAGTGGAGGATCGAAGGTCGCAAACCGTAGAAACAATCTCCTGATATTTGGTCTCCCTGAACTCGAGGAAGGGCCTGATATTCTCGCATTCCTGCTAAAATTCTTGGTTAAGGTGGTCGGGCCCTCGCCAATTAGCTCCTTGTATCATCTGAAGCGTGCCCACCAGTCCCTACGGCCCAGGCCTCCACCGGGCTCTACTCCTCAGCCCATAATAGTTAAATTTTTAAGTTACTTGGAGCTCCAACACGTTTTCATGAAGGCGAGAGAGCATAAAGAGATCCTGTGGTGCTCGAGTAAGCTGCATATCGCTCAGGATCTCCCAAAGGAGACGAGGGAGAAGAGGGCTGCCTTCCACCAGGTTGTCTCCAAATTGATCCCTGCCTCAATCCCCTTCAAGATGATATACCCTGCAACCCTCAAGATCACTGTCGGAGGCATTCCCTATAGCTACACATCGCCTGACCTGGCCTTGAAGGAACTCGCTTCTAAGTTGCCGGATCTCTTCAGGAAACCGGGTTGAATGCACCTATGTTTGGACTGATGGACGTCACTGTTTGCTTACTTGTACCTGTTTTTTTTTTTAATATTGTTTTCTTCACTGTTCATCTGGTGGTAGGCTGAGGGTAAGGCCTGCTTGTGGGGTGACTAGGCCGCATGCTCCCCCTACCCCTTGGGAAGTGCCCGCTTAATTTTCCCTGGTTGGGTGTCCCCTTTACTTTTCCCTTTTCTCTTACCCTCTTTAGGGTGCTCTCCTACCTTGTCCGGTTGCCTTTTCTTCCTTTCCGCTGCTGGGTCAGAGGGGTGGTAATAGTGGGGTGGCCGGGTCTTCCTCGACATTTTTCCGATCGGTAGGGAGGAACCAAGTTCCAGGCTGATGCTCCCCTTGGGACTTCCGGCGGAGCGGACTTTCTTTGGTCTGTCTCTTAACTTGCCCCCCTGGAAACTGTGCCCCAACATTGATTTAAATGTGAACCGAGTTCGTCTTACCGGACACTCTGCGACCTCTGGGCAATCTCATGGAGGGGTGAGTGGATCTGGTTTTTTGGTTTTTTTCTTTTGGGGACATGGCTTTCTGACGATCTGAAAAGCTTGGTGTACCTGGCTGGGCTGGTGTCGGTGTACACCGTTGATCTTTTCTGCTGCTGCTTGTCCTGGGGTCGGGTATTGCCTGCTACTGCAGGCCTCACTGCCCTTTTCCCTCTTTCTTCCCCTTTCCTTTTTCTTCCTCAGGATCGCGTATATATCGCCGGTGGGTGGCGACTGGGGGGGGTCTATGGCCTTTGGATGCCGCTCGCTGGATGCCTTATCGCGAGCCTGAGATTGGGGGGGTGGCTAACCCCTTCCGGGTGACGATGTTGATTTTTGGTACTGGTTTCGGGGTATGGATGCTCTTTTGGCCCCGGGTAGGTTACTCGCAATGCTCACCTGGGACATGGGGGTTCGCAAGGGGACTTGGAGGGCCAGATCTGGTTTACTGTACCTGGACAACATATCCATTCTGGTCTTCCCTTGTATATAGTTTCTTGGGTTTTTATATTTTTTGCTGGTTTCGTGGGTTTTGGGGATGGGGGGTTGGTTTCGCTGCTAAGTACTTTTTGTAGGATAGGTGTTAGTGTGGGGGGGTGGTTTACATCAGGGACTGGTTTATATGAGACACCTGGGAGATTAAATTTGGTCGGGGGGGTCAGGTGGGTTGCTGTCTGCCTTTCCCTGCTGGGCTTGAGTTTTATTTTTCAATGGTGTCTGTGGTTCAAGATGGGGGGGAGGTCTGTTTTCGGGGTGGGTCCTTTCGGGAGCTAACTACATTGATTTTAATGGGTATTTTGTCGGGGTGCACCCTACCTTTCTCTTTAATTATATGATTGTCTGGTTGTATCTAGCCTGTGTACAGTATTTTAAAGTGTTAAAATGTCTCTGAAAATTGCTTCGTGGAATGTACGTGGACTCCGGGACAGGGTAAAACGTCTCCAGATGTTTCGACACTGTTCATTATTGTGTGTGGACATTCTCTTCCTCCAGGAGACACACCTCACTCAGTCGGACACCAATCTGTTATCTCGCTCAGGTTTCTCCTACTCCTATCTAGCTGGTAATTCCTGTTATAGTAGGGGGGTTGCAATTCTCATTAAAAAGCAGGTCTTATTTACGGCAGAGAAGACGGTGGCGGATGCGGAAGGGAGATTTGTCCTGATTCAGGGGGTTCTTAATGGTGAAAAAGTTGTCTTAGGGTCTATATACTGTCCAGTTGGAGGAGATTCTAGATTTTTTAGGTCTCTTACGGAAAAACTGATTAGTTTCCTCCCGGCTCAATTTATACTAGGGGGAGATTGGAACCTTCCTTGTTCATTGACATTGGATAGAGACCCCCGAGATAGGCGTCCACCTTCTCCGGCCCATAGAGCCTTCTCGGATTTGAGATCACTGTTAGGTTTATGTGATCCTTGGAGACTTGCTAACCCCTCTCTCCAGGCCTATACCTTTCTCTCTCAATCTCACGCTACCAAATCCCGTCTGGACATGATCTTGATGAGTGCCTCTTTTCTCTCTAGTTTCAGTTTAGCCGGCATTGACCCAGTTATTCTTTCTGACCATGCAGTTGTCTGGATTAAGCTTTCCCTTAATCCTGAATACTCACGGGATTCGGTTTGGAGGCTGAATACGCAGCTTTTAAAGGACTCGCAGACAGTAATTAACATAGGATCTTTGATATCAATATTCTTGGCAGAGAACCTCAACTCTGTTTCTAGATTTGATCTGGTCTGGTCAGCTCTTAAGTGTTTTCTGAGGGCTAATTTATCAAGATGGCCTCCTTGAGGAAGAGGACGAGACTAGCTGACTCTAGCTTTGATGGGTAAAGTTCAGAATTGGAGGCTAAATATCTCTCGACTTCCTCCCTGACTGATCTCAAACAGCTTTTGGTAGTCAAGGACAAGTATACGGATCTCTTGAGGGAGAAAACTGAACATGCTCTTATCAAGACCCAGGCCAAGTATATTGACCAAGGTGAAAAATCTGGCAAGCTTTTGGCACAGCGTCTCCGGGTACTTGAAAGTTCTAGGCTTATTCCTTCTCTAGTCTCCCCTTCCGGGGAAGCGGTCATTGCGCCTCGGAAAATTGCTCATGTCTTCGAAGAATTCTATGTGAAGCTGTACAGTGAATTCGAGAAGTCGTACTCCGTTGCTGACTTAAACAATTATTTAGATGAGACTGATATTCCCTGTCTGTCTGAGGCCCAGCGGGCTATTTTGTCTGCTCCCATTTCTGAGAAGGAAGTTGAGAGAGCTATTGCTTCTCTCGCTCCGGACCGTACACCGGGGCCTGATGGGTTCCCAGCTAATTTTTATAAGACCTTTGTTAAGGACCTTGTTCCTTCCCTCCTCAGGCTTTATGACTACCTGGCCTTGGCCCCCGAAGTAGACCCATCGCTTTTGGAGGCAACCATTGTCTTAATTCCTAAGCCCGACAAGGTTCTTACGGACCCAGCTAGCTACAGACCCATATCACTCCAGAACTATGATATGAAGATCCTTGCTAGGATCTTGGCTGACCGCATTAAAAAGGTTTGGTCTATACTGCTGAGTCCTGAGCAGGCGGGTTTTGTGCCTGGTAGATCCTCGGCTGATCATCTGAGGACCCTCTCGCACATCTCGCAGTATGCTCAATCCTTTCCACATCCGGCGGTACTGGTCTCTCGATGCGAAAAGGCCTTTGATCGTGTCGACTGGGGTTTCTCTGGGCTGTCCTCGAGAGGGATGGGCTTCCCGCTCGCTTTTGTTAATATAATTCGGGCGTTTTACAACTGCCCTTCTGCCAGAGTATACTGTAATGGGGTTTTTTCTTCTCCTTTCCGTCTTTATGCGGGTACTAGACAGGGCTGTCCACTCTTACCTCTCTTATTCAATCTGTACTTGGAGCCACTACTCAGGAGGATTAAGGCCTCGGCCCTGGTCAGAGGAATTACTTTGGGTCAAACAGAACTGGTCCTCTCAGTGTATGCCGACGATATCCTCTTACATCTGGTGGAACCAGTTGAGTCTCTTAGGGAGGTTTTAGGGCTGATTGAGAGGTTTGGGACCTTCTCTGGCTATAGGTTGAATGTTTCCAAATCTGAAATTTTCCCTCTTAACCTTCATGCTACTAAGGCTGAATTCTCTTCCTTTGGCATGAAGTGGGCCCCTAGATATATTAAATATTTAGGGATCCTTTTTTCTACTGACTCTTCTCTCCTGAAGGAGTTAAACTTAGGCTGGCTTAGGGATTTGGTTACACAGGACCTTCAACGTTGGTCAACTCTTCCCATCTCACTTTGGGGTCGGATTAATGTGATTAAGATGAATATCCTTCCCAGAGTGTTCTATCCATTGAATCTGGTTAATCTTAAGCTGCCTGTTTCCTATATTCAGCAGTTTCACACACTGTTCTCTCAATTCATCTGGTCCAAGAAGGCAGTTAGGCGTTCATACGGTAAACTATCTCTCTCTAAGGATCGAGGAGGTCTCAGATTGCCCAATCTCCTGTTGTACTACTGGGCCGCCCATCTTTCTAGGTTGGGTAGGTGGTTTTCTGCTGAACCGGATGTGTCCTGCCCTATCTGGCTTCAGTTAGAGCGTTTTTCCCTTGCTGCAATCAAATTTGATAAGCATACTCTCTTTTATCTACCCCCGAACTTGCTTGCTAAATGGATCCCAGATAACGTCATTACGACTGCTATTGAGGTTCTTTGGCAACGTTTGAGGCATTTCCAAGTTTCCCCTGTGTCGGATTTGGGGCAGCCTGTTGTTGCTAATCCCAATATTAAATTAGGTGATTCATGGATTGGTCCTGAATGGTTGCCGCAAATCAAGGAGGCCAGTCTGGGGAACTTCTTTAATGATAATTCCCTTCTCTCCTCTGGTGATATTCTTGGGAAGTTCCATATTCCTAGTCGATCCATTTTCAAGGTTTACCAACTGAGGCACTTAATCAATCAGAGATTTGGCTCTTCCCCTGGGAAGTCCGTGGTTGCCCCTTTTCTTTCTGAAGTGGTTAGACTTGCTTCTCAGTCTCACTTGGTCTCTTTGATATACTCTTTTCTTCTGGATTATAACTCATCTGGTGGTGTGGCCAGTTCGGATGTTTGGAACCATCTCTTGCCCGGGTTTTCTTCTGACTGGTCTGGAGTCTGGAAGGACCTTCACAGATACCATACCCAGGACAGGTTCAGGTTAACTCAGTACTACATTGTTAATAATCTGTATTACACCCCAGCTAAGCTATCTCAATTTGGGAGGGTTCCCCATTCTACCTGTTTCAGGTATTTGCATGGGGATGGAGATATTGTTCACGTATTTTGGGACTGTCCCAAAGTGGCCCCATTGTGGTCTCAGATTAAAAGCTATCTCGATCCTCTATTAGGTCTGTCTGGCTTTTTCAGTCCTGAGGTGTGTGTCCTTGGGGATTTTTCGTGGGTCGACAGTGTTGAATGTAGATATCACATGGCTATGGTGGCTATGGCTGTTAAAAAAATGGTGTTAAGACATTGGACTGATCAATTGGCCCTATCATTGGCTGATTGGTTAACTGAATTATTATCGTATCTCCAATCCGAAAAGCTTACTGCTAGCCTTAGAGGGCGGTTGGATCTGTTTCACAGGAGATGGGGTAAACTACAGGCTCTCTGTCTGAAGTAAATTGGTTTTCCTTTATTGTAACCCGAGTCCCTATGTCCACATACATCTATGTCCTCACTTTCTCTGTTAGCCTATTATAACCAGGTTTTTTCTTTATTTTCCTGAGGTACCTATACCTATGTCTGTTTGTGACTATGCTTTGAGTTATTGTCAGTAGATCTTCATTCTACTGCTGTATTAATTCATGGTGGGTGCACCCTGGGAGGGAGGGGGAGTTTGGGTTGAGGGAAGGGGGTGTTGGGAGGTGCCACGGTTTATGTTGTCGCGTATTTCATATGCGTTTCCTTGGGGGGGTTGGGTGGATACCTTTGGTATTTTTTTTGTATATTTTTGGGATTTACCTCTAAGGAGGACGGGAGGTTTTGTTTCTATGTTTGTTGTTTACATGTTTATGTCCTGAATGTTTTTCCAGATATGTTTGGATACTGTCTTTTCCCTTTTATATCTTTAATAACAATAAAATTCAAATTTCAAAAAAAAAAAAAACACTGTGAGTGTCTGTGCTGGCTGTTGTGGCCAGTGCTGGGATGGGATGTGTCCTTGGGAGGGTGTGCAGGGTGCTGTACCGCTGGTGGTGGGGTCCAGGACATGCCCCGTCGCATGTGGGGTACATCGTGTGGTGATGCATGGTCGGTCTCTCAGCTGTACCTTGGGGGGGACGTGCAGGGTGGCACTGTGTATGCTGTTGTTGCATTGCTGTCTGCTGCCGCCCACAGCAGGGTGCACATGGTGGAGCTGCCTTGCATGGCTCCATGGTGCACATGGTTGCATTGTCACAGTGGAGGTGGTGGCATGCACGGGGTGTCCTGCACTGTTGGGCGCTACTCCTGGGAAGGGTGTATGGTGACCGTGGTGCAGGGTGTGCTCTGCATTGGTGGGATGGTGTGGCATGGGGTGGTTGGCCCTGCTTGTGTGCCAGTCACAGCTTGCCAGGGGGTGTGCTGGGGCACCATGGCCCAGCTGTGGGTTGGTTGCTGGTATCCATGGGGCGGTGGTTATTCCAGCTCTCCCCCGGTTGTGCAGTGCATGGGGTGTGGGGGACGATGTCTGTTCTGCTATGTGCTCCTCTGCCCATCTGTGGCATGGGTGGTGGGCCCCTGCATCCCTGGTTGTGCTGTTGCATTGCTGCCCTGCTCCATGGGGCATCCCTGGTTGTGCTATGGCGCATCTGGACTGCTCCGCTGAGCATCCCTTGTTGCGCTATGGTGCATCAGATATGTGCAACTTCACATCCCTGGTTGCGCTATGGTGCAGGTGGTGTGATATTCAGTCATCTGCCGTAGGCGCATCTTGGACTGTGCAGTTTTTGAATATTGCGCTTCTTGCGCATGGGCGCAGTGGACTTGCGCATGCTCCTGCTGTTGCGCACTTTTTGGGTGCAGTTTGAATATCTGGGCCAGAATGTTCATCACTGCTGGGCTTGATGGAGTGCATAGTACTATATGGCACAGGTATTTAATTTGTTTTTAGTTTGATTTGATCCTCTAGCCCGCATCTCCTTACCTCTCCCCCAAGAACCACCATGCACATTTGTATCAAAACTTGCTCTGTACACCAACATCGCAAGTTTAAAACTGTAACAGCTGTATGCCTTATCCATTTGAATCACATAACCTGTCATACATAGAAATGTAGCCCCCCCTCCCTGTGTCTAGGGGTATGGATGGAATATGTCAAAGGGGAGGGGGTGCACACAACACTTCCAGCAGCCACATTACCCAGGCCCAGATGTCACACACAGTATTCCTTTTCCTTGCTGATGCTGGATGAAAACAACAGGTTAATGCATATTAAACAGTTTCTTTCAATAACGGAATGTCCACACAGAACTTGAAGAAACAACAAGGATCCCAAATTCATTAAACATATTTACACATATCACTGGGGAGCATCAGTTAATTCGTGGAAAATACATTCAGCTTTCACATGGCTGGTATAGCCTTAATAGCAGCTTTTACCTTGACCAAGGAGGTTGCACAGTGTTTAGGGCTGCATTAACTTGGGACCGCTATGGTCACAAAAGTTTGAAGGCAGCACAAGTCCCAAAACAGTTCACAGTGTCTAACAGTCTATTATTCTTCACAGGCACCACTTTATTTATTTATTTATTTATTTAGATTTTGTTGACCAGGTAAGTGCGCTAGACAAATCCTGCCTATTTTCAGGCATAACCCAGGGGAAGGGGGATACAGATGAATGCCAACTGACCTTGAACCAGATTAAGCTGTTGGTGGTATTTTCAGTGAATGAGGGAAATTTGGCCAGGACATTGGGGAAATTCCCCTACTCTTTTCGATAAGTGCCATGGGATCTGTAACAACCACCTGAACTACCACCAATCCAGGCAGATGGGACCTCGGTTTAACGTCTCATCTGAAAGACGGCACCTCAGAAGTGCAGCACCCCTCTCATGCTGCGCTACAGTGTCAGTACTGGGATATTAACCCAAGTGCCAGATGTGGGAACTGAACCCACAGCCCTCTGATCTCCCAGCCTCTGAGGTGCGTGTGCTACCTACTGAGCCACTGACGCTGACCAAAACTCTCAATGAGCCCTCTCTCTCTCTCTCTCTCTCTTTCTCTCTCCGCACTGGCTCAGCTAGTCCCCCGAAGAAAATGCAATCCTTATGGCTTAGAGATTTGTGGGTTCCCTCATGACCCCTGCATCCTTTCCCAGAAATGGCAGTAACTGTCCCCAAATTGAGACAGTGACACATCCAGTGGAGTTGCAAGACATCTCACTCTCTAGACATTACACACCCTGTTGCATTCTTGCCCACTGGTTCCCTACACAAATTGGTGCAGGATGCCAGAGCACTCTACAACTTGTGGCTGATAGCGCTCCTCCTAACTTTAGCTGCCCTCCAAGATACTGTTTAGCCTGTGGCTACTGCCTCCCACTTCTTTCTCTGTGTCTCCCCAAGAGCTACCAGGAGCCAGAGCGGTCTATTGCCCCTGTTCAGCTCCGACTCACCCTCACTCCATTGCTCCTCACTCCTTCAACTGGAACTCCCCCTCCTGCCTAAACTGCTGGGCTTTATCCCCCTATGTAGCTGTGGTGACCTCCTGAATCACAGGAGGCTCCACCCGAGTGCTGAGAAAAATTAACTTTTTTTCCTCTACTGAGCTGAATTAGGCCACAAAAACTCAGGGAGGGGAAATAGACTAGTAATCTCCAAAAGGGGGGATACATAAACATAGAAATTTACTACAGATAATGACCTCTGAGCCTATCTAGTCTGACCATTTTTAATTATGATCACTTTTGCTGCAGACCCAACTTGCCCTACAGCACTGTCTCTTCCACCCCTTCCTTCCTTCTAGGATTCTTTCATGCCTGCCCAGGCATTTTTTAAACCCACCACTGGTTTCAACCCCACTGCCTCTCATGGAAGGCTGTTCCAGGAATCCACCACCCTTTCTGTGAAGAAGTAATTCCTTACATCTCTCCTGAGTGTACCTTCTTCCAGCTTCATTTCATATCCACTTGTTCTACAGCACCTTTATCTCTGAAACATATCTCTATCCTGTACCTTATTAACCCCCAAGATGTGTTTAAAGATATCCATAATATCCCCCACTCTCTTGCTCTCCTCTCCTCTCCTCTCCTCTGGGGTGTATATATTGAACTCTTTCAGTCTCTCCTCATAGGGCTTCTGATGCAGACCATGTACCATTTTGACAGCCCTCACCTCTTTTCTTGATGCTTTCTCCTTTTTCCAATTGTTACCCTTCCACACATTTCTCCTTTGACTGCTCCTTTCCCCCTTCTTCCTTTGCTAACCCCCTGCTTCCTTGAATAACTTGCATTGTGGTGGGACTCTCTCCCCTTGGGATCTCCCTACTGTCTATCTCAGCTTGTGGTGGCCCACATTCTGCCTCCTCTATTTCTTTTATCACCCCCTTCCACTGCTTTAAATGTCCATCTAAGTAACATTTCAATTGTCCACTGAGGACTGTGGTTGCCTCCTGGATGAAAACAGGCCATCACCTCAGTATAGGTTCTTACCCTTCCAGGTTGGCCCACAGTCCCCAATGTAGACATACCTCTCCTCCCTGCACCATTCCTTCTACCATTACTTGAAGGCCTTGGTGCAGAGCTCCCTCTCCTTCCACATATAGTACAACACACGGTCACCACTCACATGTTAAACAGATGGGAAACACAGGATCAACCAGATAAATGATCTACTTTTACCAAAAATTTAATTTACACATGGAACTGATTACAGCAATTCATCTTTACATTTAAAGCCATGAAACAACCCTTATAAAGTTAATGGATTAGCAGCCGCAGTGGCTCTGATCAGAGTTTGTTTTACTAGTGATGATTTCATGCTATAGAACTGTTGTTTAGAATTTCAAGTGCTTTATGGGATTGCCAACATCTGCAGTTGTAACCCTCTAACTCTGATGTAACCCCTGGGCAGTGCCACTCCCCAGTGTTACACCCCTGCCTACTACCCCAAACATAGGCTAAGGGGGTTGGGTTCGCTAACTTATAACATTTTTAAAACCTTTCTGCAGTGCCTCCACTCAGGGTGCTTTACGTGGGTGAGAGAGTACTGGGTGTAGCCCCCTGAGCTGCCACACCACCCACAATGACCAGTTACCTTCCCCAGACATGCCCCAATACACAGTTCCCCACATTTCCACATTTTGAATTAAAGTCTCTCTCTAATAATATGCTCACACAGGATTTCAAACAACAACAACAAGATATTTATTTTGGGGGTAATAAAGAAGCTAGGAAAGGGAAACAGGAGGAGTAGAGGTTATCTTACCATATTTACACATGTACATAGATCGTTTCAGAATTTTGCTGGCGAACCCTCCAGCTGGGTGGCTACATATTAAAGGCAGACATAAATCATATTTTACCATTTGACTTAAGACATCCAGAGTCCTGGCTATCTAGCTGCTGATAAATCAGATGTTAAACATAATTATTAATAATACCCCCACTGGTACTAGTCCCAGATACAGCAGAAACCCCGCAATCTCATACCATACTGGTTAAACAGATACCACAGTCCAAGATGTTGCAGGCCTGATAGAGTTGCAGCTGGTCGAGGTGGCTGGCTATTAATTTGAAGGTGGGGGCAACTTGGAAACAGATTTTTGTAAAGCAACAAATTACTGTTTACAACCACAGCAGGGATTGCTCTGCACTTTAGCAGACAAAGCAGGGATTGCCCTGCACTTGCAGACTTTTGAACATTCCAGAATAAACTATGTGGATCTTACATCCAGAACATTCAGCACAATATTTGGAAGTCCCATCCAAAGCCATAAGGGTGATGCTTCTGTCAAGCATCCTAAACGCAGTTTAAACATGGTCACATCCAGTACTTTATATACCAAAAGGCATCCATCCAGAATAACTTGGCAACGACACTTTTATCAAGCATCCCATACTTCAGTCACAGGCAGTCACATCCAGTACATTCTATGTACCAAGAACATTATCCACAAGTGGAGTCCTATCCAGCACGTCTAGCCATTTAACACTTATATCAAGAGCTCTTAGACAAAATTCTGTGCAGACACAGGTACATTCTCTTTAAGGTATCTTTGACATTAACATGCCCTAGGGCCTCCTGTCTCATGAAGTGGCAAGCGCGTCTTGGCAGACAGCTCCACGATGGCAGGACTCTAACCCATAGCTACACATTTATATGATTCACTAAGCCCAGCATCTTGCTGCATCTGCAACTTAGCCATTTGGGCCACAGACAAGATGCATCCATTACTTGAACTAGGCAGTCTCTTATGGGGTTAGTAGCCCAGACTGATGACTTCAATACTTCACACTTAACAGCACACATTCCTTAATGGGGTGTGGTGCCCCCAAGATTACTTGTTTAACTTCTCCCTCGCACCGGGGGGTACAAGGGTACTCACTCAGGTCCTCCACGGGTCTCATCCATAATCAAAGGCATCCTGAAGACTTCTTCAGCTCTCTCACCGCTGAGGTACTTGGTCAGTACTCTCACCACTGCATGATGTCATCTGATCTGGTCAGCGCTCTCACCGCAGCTGGACATCTGATTCTTCGGTCCACATCTTTCCCCAACGTGGGGAAGGAAGGCTAGCCTCTGGAGGACAGTACTGGCAATCTCCAAACTAGCTGTTGCAGAAAGCACAATTACTGTAACTAGTTAACTGTTAACTGAAGAAATTAACAAATGCCCTCTGAAGACTGAAAGGGCTTGAATTAAGTGGCCCAGGCCTGATGGCATGGCTGGAGCCTGAGCCCCTCCCCCATGGGGGGCTCCCAGCAGGCTGGATCCTGCTCTGCTGCTCTCTCAGCTCTGCATCTCTGAATAAATCTCCCAGACAAACTGGCAACATTGTCTCTTTATAGAGCTCCTAGCTTGACTCCTGATTGGTAGCAGGGATGGGGTGACATGTCTCCAAGTTGCTGAAGAACCTGTCAATCAGAACACTCGAGGCACACTTGGGTTGTGGAATTTGCACCAAAAATAATGTCCCTGTAAGCCTCCATAAGCACTTGGGTGCTTTCCCATGAGATGCAGTGAATGTCCCACAAGTCCTGGCTTTCTGTTGCTGCAATTCCAATTGGCTGTACTGCTGGCAATGGCTGCTTAACCCACTGTGCCTTATAGCAGATTAGATACAGTGCTGAATAATGTCCTGGTGCAGCCAGAAAGAAGTAATTATTTGCCCCAAATGCCATACAGTTCTATAGCTTAAAGGCTGCACTTGTAGTCGCTGCACAGATAAAGAATGTGGCTCCTTTACTTTTTCTGTCGCTACTGCGCTTTTGCAAGCTCCCCCTGCAGCAGCTGACAGACTGACACATAGAGTCCCACAATACTGGAATTGCCAAGGAAACAGTATTAGTTTTAACTTTAAACACTTTTTTCCACATATACAACATATTCCCAACAAGCAGCAACAGTTCCATTATTTAAAACATTTTAATTTTTTACTTTTCGGCTGGAGCTGAACATAGCTACCCTGGAGGCAGCCAGAAAAGTTAGAAGCCAAGTCAGGAGAAGGACAGAACAAAACTGGCTAAGGTAAACCCAGACTGGCATTTCTAGGAACCGCATTTGCAAGGGGGTTACACTGACATTACCATCTTGTGACATAAACATGAATATGATAAGGAAAACAGAGGGCTACAACCACAAGGCCCGAGCTTATGAAAGAGTTTTGGGTGAACAAGGTACATTTGTTTGATACAGAGACTGTTATGTAACGGAGCATACATTTTATCTGTAGCTTGCAATGCTTCTTGATGAATCTACCTCTGCAACATTTGCAAGCTTGCATATTTTGTATCAGATCTGTTTCTGATACATAAGAGTCTGTATATGGCTGCAAAAAGTAGATACAGATAATACTCATCAGACCTTTAAATTTAAAAATCTCTTGATTTTAAAATTTGAATTTCACCCCTTCCTTTTTCTCTTGGGACAATGAGACCCCACACTTTTTTTGAATTCATTGTACACTTAATACTTTAAACATACAAAAATAAAGTTTATAATGGCTTACCATCCTTAGCCACTGCCTGTAATATGATTTCCTCCTCCAAAACCAATCTTAGGTCCCCTTTTCTTAGTGGATCACGTAAGTAATAAGACATGATGAGGTGTGCATTAGACAGTTCTAACACACAACTGGGGAGGGCTTAGTGAAGCATGAGACTGAAGGCTGAGTGTGCTCAGTCCCCTAGCTGTGCATTAAAACTGTCTAATGCACATCCCCAGAGTGGCTTATTGTGCTTATAAAATGGGTCTGTGTATTCTACATGGGGTTTCTAGTTTTTGCCATGCATTAGACACAGCTAATGCATAGTTAACAACCAGTCAGGTTGCTTGAAATCTTGTACCCATTTTATAAATTGTAACTGTCTTGGATTGTCATTGTTAATGTTTATATTGTACGCTGTATTTGCCTGCCTTCATAGTGTTTACTCTGTACTTGCTGTGTATGCACTTTGTGTAGATTTCTATTGTAAAAACTGGATAACAGGCATCTTGCACACATGCCTTCCAGTATAAAAGAAATATAAATAAATAAAAAATGAAATAAAACAATCTGAAACAATCTGTGGTCAGACCCAAACTGGCTGCTGGTGCGTTAACCTAATAAGTGACATAGATACAAACGCATCCATTAGCTTGCTCCCTCTATCTATTGTCAGTTTCCAGTCCCTGTATTTATATCTTGTAACCTTGACCCCTAACATATGTCCTGTCCTCTCTCCATTATCTGCCTCTCCCAGTACCAGCTCAATCACCCCAACCTTTCCCATTCAGTTTGTCCCCTACATTCTACTACTTGCTTTCTGTGAACATCCCCTGCTACTCCTTCAATTATCTGCCCCTTTCCCAGTACGAACTCCAATGCCCACTATCTTCTGATAGCTCTGCTGCACCTGCTGTCTACCCTATAACATGTCTCCCACCTCACCTACACCGATTTGGATGTCTCCCCATCTTCATCATCAGCTTATAAGTGACATTGGAGAGCACCTGAAAGGAAAGGTATGCCTCTTTGCAGATGACACAAAGATCTGCAACAGGGTTGATACACAAGATAGGGTGGAAAGAATAAAAATGGACTTGGCAAGGTTGGAGGAATGGTCAAATATGTGGCAGCTCAGATTCAATGCAAAGAAGTGCAAGGCAATGCATCTGGGAACCAAAAACCCATGAGAAGAGTACACAGTGGGAGGTGAGTTAATAACAACAACAAAAATTGAAAGAGACCTAGGAGTAATTATATCAGATGACCTAAAGGTGGGCAAGCAATGTGAGAAGGCAGTAAGGAGAGCTGGGGGGATACTGGGATGCATAGGGAGAGGCATCAACAGTAGAAAACAGGAAGTTGTTATCCCTCTGTACAGACAGTTAGTGAGATCCCATCTGGAGTACTGCATGCAATTCTGGAGACCCCATCTCCGCAAAGACAAAGACAGAGTGGAGGTTGTTCAGAGGAGGGCAACCAAAATGGTGCAGGGTCTGCACCAGAAGACATACGAGGAGAGACTAAAGCATCTTAATATGTATACCCTTGAGGAAAGGAGGAAGAGGGGGGACATAATAGAAACTTTCAAGTATTTCAAGGGAATTAACAAGGTACAAGAGGGTAGTATCTTTCAGAAGAAGAGATGTGCCAGAACAAGGGGGCACAATTTGAAGATGGGGGGGCGGCTCAGAGGTAATGTTAGAAAGTTTTTTTCACAGAGAGGGTTGTGGATGCATGGAACAGCCTTCCTGTGGAGGTTGTGGAGTCAGGAACAGTGGGAGAATTCAAGAATGCAAGGGACAGGCACAAGACAATTCTATTGGGGGAGGTAGGAGGAATTAAGCTGTTAACTAGAATCTGCAACTTATCCATCAGGTAGGGAAATGAGCAGACTAGGAGGGCTAAGAGATCCTTATCTGCCATCAAATTCTATGTTTCTATGTTTAGAGAAACAGTTGATTTTAGCTTTTTTATTGATTTATTACCATTGTACCTACCTCTTGATTGCGTCACATCTTAACTCCCTTCCAGATTGACCTGCAAGTTGCTGTGGTACCTTTTTCAGTCATTAGTCCTGCCTACTGATTTAACTATTTCCAGCTGCCCCTATTTCAGAATACTATGGGATGAGGTACAGAATCGCTGATCCAAGGATAATTAGAGGCATGCTCTTTGGAGTTCTCAATGGACATGGGTGGAGGCAGGCCCCTCTTTCATTCTGCCTCAAATGGTGATTTTTTCCCCCCAGTTGTTTCCCTCCCCACCTCCCTCTTGTTAAGTGCGTTTTTCATTGTACTGTAAGCCCAATTGACCTATTGTATCAGTTGTCATGATTCTGAGCATCTAACCATGATAATGATGTTTGATTCTGTGGTCATCTCCTTTCTCCACCCCAGGTCAATTTCTCTTTGACAGCTTTTTTCCACCCACCAGCCTTCATTATTCCTGGAGGCTTCTGGTGTCATCTGGGCAGCTAAACAAGATGGTGAGAAGAGGGTCTGTGACACCCACCTGCCAGTCTCTCTGCCTCAGTTCTTGTATTCTTTTGTTTGGTGGCACAGGGTAGGTGCTGAGTGGCTGGGGAGAGGGGATGTGTTGACCAGGGCTGGTCAGGAGGGGGTGCTGGTGGGATGTGTTGTTGCTGACTAGGTGAGGGAAAGAATGGTTTATAGATTATTTTTCTGACACAGGGGCTAGAAGTGGAATTTGCTACTGGTGCTGCTGAGTTGGTAGGGGGAAGTAGGATTCATCATAATACTGGTTGGGGCTGTGCAGAGGAGAATGGAATAGAGTGCTGTGCAACGGTGGAGGATGGGAACCTACTTTTTATGACTTTTTGGCCTTTTACGAAAATTGTATTTCACACTGCAAATTGTTGATGATATGCATGTGTTGCACAAAGATTGCCACTTTGTTACCAATTCATGAGCAAAGTAAAACTTCATAACACTCCAAGCAGCAAATCACCCCACTGATTGATTGCTACAATTATTTTCAGGTTTACCAGACTAGAACTGTGCAGAACCAATTCTGATTACATTGAGCCACCTCAAATTCATGTGGCTTGACAGGAGCTGAGTCTGCATGGAACTTTCCCAATTTGGCTTAGAAATGGCTCAGACCATATTTTTTCATTAAAAAAATATTTCTTCTAACTTTTCTCCCTCTGCCTGTACCTTTACGAGCAACAGTGCCTGAAGCACCTTTACCCCCCCAATTGCCAATAGTTGATTGGGGTGGGGAGACTAATGGGTTGCAAACTCAGTGGTTCTTTACTTTTTTCCAGGCTAGCATACAATTTGTACTGAGGTCCACTCAGTGATCATTTTGGGGTTGAGACAGACTGGTGTAAGGTGCTGACTATCCAAAAATTTGCTGATACTCTCTGGCTGTGCATGTTATGCAGCAGGATGCAGTATTTATATATAAATATTTTATAAAAACTTGTCTGTGGCCAATTCATCTAAGATGTTGCATATAATTGTTTGGCTAGAAGAGTACAATGAGGCCTATCAAGACAAGCATGCAATATGCAGATCCATGTATTCTTAATGTCTGAATGCTTCAGACAGACATTTATACAGGGGAAGTGAAGCACAGAACTTCTTCTTTCCGCACTTACTGTACAGTAGGTTTCTTTTAATGTTCAGTACTATAGCCATTTAAAGGGACATTGTCAACCACCTTAGACCTCAATGTGCCTCTAGTTAAAAAAAAAAAAAACTCTGGACAGAGCCAATACAGCTGCAAATGTTATTTTACAGGGATTAGGAGCCATCTACAGGGGAATTGTTCCCATATGCTTACATTGGTTATATGGGAAAATACAACAATTAGGCTTCCATAGGAACAATGTAATCTACAAGAAAGCATAGGGAAATTGCCTTGGTGTTACAAAAGAACCGTTGCGGTTTGTCTCACAGTTTATGTAGAGTACTGGTGGGTTTAAGCTCTCCACCAGCATCCCACATAAAACACAAGCATTTGTCAATACAAAATGTTTGCAGTTGGTATTGCTGTTGTACCAGGGGCTGCTTGTACACAGTTTTATTATACATTTACCCAGGATAGAGCAGATGAGATGTATTGTCTCATTTTCAGTGGTGTCATGCTTTTACACATTGTTAAATTGTAATTACCCAGCGCAGCTGGGAGGTAATATTTAATTCTCAGTGAGCTCCCACATTTTGACCCCAAATTTCCAAAAGGGGTTTTATGAACTGATGTTATGATCAACACAGGTGGGTTTTTAAAAATCACATCCAAAAGGTCATTTCTTTGTGCCACTGTGGAAACAAGTTTTGGAGGGGATTTGAAAAATGACACCTGCCATGTTCAGGAGGTGAGGTAACACAAGGGATATACTGAACATTTGGGTCCAAATCTGAAAAAATAGTTATGACTAAATGTTGGTACAATGCAATGTTTTCTCATAACTTATTTGTTTTTTTACATTTTTACCCCACATTTTCAACATAGTCTTTTTATGACCACGCCTTATGAACATGGCAGGTGTCATTTATAAAACAGTGCCTGAAACATAATTTTGTGGCATAGGTTGTAAGAACACACTTTGGCTGGGATTTGAGATATGGCAGCTATCATATTCATGAGGTGGTGTGAAAAAATGACTATGTTAAAAATCCAGGGCCAAAATAGTGGAAATTACCAGAGTTATCAGCATGTACAGAAAAATTTAATGTACACCCATAACTGTTGTTTTTCAATAGTTGTACCCCAGATTTTCAACATAGCCTTCTTATGACTCCATCTCATGAACAGGGGTGGAGAAAATGTTCTAGTCATGCCCAAAAGATAATTTTGTGCCAGAAGTACAAAAATACATTTTGGCCAGGATATGAATAATGACTACTGTCATATCCATGAGGTGGTGTGAAAATATGGCTACAGTATGTTGAAAGGTTGGGGTCAAAATCCTGAAAATGACCAAAGTTATGAACGTGTGCTCATAAATTTTAATGTACTGTAGTACCATGACTTTGCTTTTTTTTTAATATTTGCACCCACATTTTTCAGCTAGCATTCTTATGACCCCACCTCATGAACAAGGGTGGACAAAATTTCAAATCCTGCCTGAAAGGTGGTTTTGCTCAGTGACCACAAAATTAACTTTCAGGATAAATTTGCATAATTTTACTGTCATTCTTCATGAGGTGGCCTCCCAAAAAAGCCATGTTGAAAATCTTGGGGAAAAAATATTAAAAAATGACCAAGTTATGATGACTAGTTCAAAACCCCATTGAAATACTGTACATTGAACTGCATACATGATTTCCTCCATTCATAGTCCAGCGCTGAAGAATGAAAACTTGTCTCCTACCCAAACAGGATTATGGCTTTGGACCTCCCATAGGTAAGTAAGGGCTTGGGGATGTGGGGTGGTGGGTGCTGAGTGGGAAGGTCAGGTGGGGGAACAGTAATGATGATAGCAACAGAAATCAACAGACAGTTTTCTTTTTCACTGGATGTATGTTTAAAAAAAAGTACAAGGATGGTTTTCTTAATTTCAGGCGCTGGATCTAGGGATTGGGCACCCCTGCACTGGTGTTATGTTTAGCAGCACTGGGGGTGGGTTTCCCTGGTGCTGCACAATGAAATGGTTGGCAGCATGTCATGGAGTCAGTAAGCGTGGTCACATCCCAGTTGCCATGGAGACCAACTTAAGCATAGATGCATGACAAAGGAAAGTTGTTCTTCCCATTACAGAGTGCGTCTCTGGTGGCACAGACTGCCAAAGTGGTGTATGCAGGATTAGCTCATCAAAGTTTTAGATGTCTGAATCTTCAGGTAGAAAATGGTGTCAGATGAAATTTAACTGGATACATGTATGCATGTATAAATGTTTTGGCATGAAGGATTCACTTTGTTGTCTCTAGGTCTTGTATCAGGAGCAAGGAAAGCATCGATGGTCAGTATGGCTTTTTAACTTCTCGCTGAAGAAAAGCCCAAATAGTGTCTCACTGTGCATTACTCTGCTTCTTTCCATAGGGAGCTACAAAATAGTAGGGGGGTGTAGGATGGAAGGGTGAGGGAAGAAGCACCCGCACTGTAATGAATTGAGAGGATGTAGTGAGATGTGATTCGAGTCCAGTTTGTCTACATTCTGGAAATTCCAGAGCCCCCTTTCTCTACTGGTGTAATCACAATACATCAGCATAACTCTGTTATGCAGCTGTAAAAGCATGTTTTATGATTGGACACATTCTTTTGAGATTGCTTATGTATCTGGTAGTTTAATTCTGATTCCTTTTTGTTTTAAAAGTGAAAAACAGACTGCAAACCATGTTGCTTCTTTCCTGGACATGGGAACAACCCCGACACAGTCTAGCTACTCACGATGCAGTGAGTGGAGCGGAGATCTTTGGATCATGAGTGGCTGCACTATTTGGGAGTGTTCCCAATGTTCGGGAAGTATGTAGTAAGAACAGAGTATGGATTTGAAAAAAAAAAAAAACAACAAACAGGGCTGGATATAATTATACCAATGGCATGTATTTCAATTCTACAAAGAAAGAAAGGAGAGAAAACAATCAACAACATCAATAAATGTTTAAGGAGGTAAGTAATTATAAAATGTGTTTTTTTCAAATAGAAATTATATAATGCAAAAAAGGTAGACAGTGTCCCTACTAATGATGCATGTATGAGTGTGTTTGGCATCAGCATCTCCTGCTACAGTATAGACAGTGGCTTTAGAATGTTTGAGTGCAGATGGTATTTCCTCTTGCATGCATGCAAGTGATGTGTTTTCCCTTCAGTCAGCTGGGGAACTGACAAAATAAACCAAAACATAAAGCGTAAGGTGAAATAGTTGCAGTGCAAGTTTCTCCTAAAACTCAAACTTAAGTAAGTCTGTGCTAGATGCAAAATCAAGATCTAATTTACTTGTGTCCACATTACATGCTTTGGAATTTGCACTTGAACAATTCTGCTTTATATGCGTTGATACCCTGGGCAGTAGAGTGAGCAGTTAACCCCTTTCTGTACATTAAATCATATTTGCACAGCATACTTATACACACATAGTTATAAATCATGGGGCAGACATGATGGACTTTGAGTCCATTCTAATCTTGATTTGCCATGTTACTACAGTAATGTATGTTACCATGTTGTGAATATATTAAGAACATAGTGAGAAGGTCTATTTTTCAGAGATATTTATAGTATGCGACCATAATGTGGCAGCCAGAATAGTTCAGTTCTTTCTGCCAGCATGCAATTTAGCTTTTTAAATGCTGTTCTAAGATTCTTTGGGCCTGATTCAAGTCACATGGTGCAACTTGCGGGAGTATGTGAGTTGCACCATGTGGCACTGCATGGGGGACCCTGCACCGTATTCCAAGACAGGCACGCTCCCCGGCACCTATGTCCCATGACTTATGGCAGCCACAGGCTAGCGCCACTGGAATGGTGCAATGGACCTGTGTGCCAAATGTCATGGGATGCAATTTACTGCCCCTCCGGAGACCCCCACCTCAAAATGCACCCACAATCACCTGGGATATTGGAGGGGCTGGCCGGGTGGCACAGGCATTTGGGGTGGCAGTGCAGTAAACAGACCACAGCGGGTCCCCAACATTCAGGGGGTTGGGGCATGACTTTGCTGTGGGAGATGTGGAGCAGAGCTATGTGCTTCCCATGGTGCTGTGGGGGGGCATATGTCATTTTGTCAGGACAGATGCTCCTTAGACCACCTCCATGTTGGTCTAACTCCGCAGCACAATAGCGGGTCTTGGAATTGCATAGGTGGGTTACGGCAGCCGCCCTTTCAGAAAAGGGTACAGTTGCTGCTATAATCCACCCTTGCACCATGCTGCAGTGGGTTTCTGGTGTAGTGGGTGGTGTAGACCACCTATGTCACAACCCACATGTGGCATGGCGCACGTCGCATCTTGGAATCGCGAGTTGCATATCTCATGGCCCATGGTGCGATTTATGCAGTGGGGTTCAGTGTAAATCACTCTGTGTATTGCGCAAGTTGTCCTGGAATCAGGCCCCTTGTGTGTTTTATAATTATTAATGTACATCAACTTGTAAACACATTCTATAATCATTACAATTTACTTCTAGCTACAAGTTAATATTTTAATGTAATTGCAAGAAAGTGTTTTTATAGGAACTGTAGTAGGAAGCAATTAAAAACTGAAGCGTATTTTAACTGTGTTTTGTAACCTCATTTTATGCAAGCATGACAGAACTATTAGCGAAGTACTGTGTCATATACTTTTTTCAAGGGAAATAAAAGCTAGATAATACTGTGCCACACTTGGGTCACAGTTTCAAGTCACACATATTAGAATGTTGTTTAAGACTGGTGATATAAACAGAAATGTTGGTATTACTATTCCGGCAAAAGCAGCAGTGGTGGAAATGGGGGGGGGGGGAGCTTAGTTGCAGGAGTAAAAGTATGAACCAGAGTCAGTTCCCAGTGTAAAATGGAAAAAACTGCACCTGTGCAACATTTGAAAATCTAAAGACTTAAACTGGAATAAATGACATGTTAGAATGCAACATATAATGAGGAAATGTGTCCCCAGATCCATAGAAACAAGGAAGCATAGACTTTGATGGCAGGTAAGGACCACTTGGCCTACCTATTCTGCCTATTTCCCTACCTACAGGATAAGCTGCAGATCCTAGTTAACCAACAGCCTATTTCTTCCTACCCCCCACAAATATTACGTTATGTCTGTCCCATGGATTCTTGAATTCTCCCACAGTTTTAGACCCCACAACCTCCTCAGGAAAGCTGTTCCATGTATCCACCACACTCTCTGTGAAAAAATACTTCCTCACATTGCCCCTGAGCCATCCCCATCTTCAAATTGTGTCCCTTTGTTCTTGCACATCTATTTTTCTGAAAGATGCTACCCTCTTGGACTTTATTGATTCCACTGAGGTACTTAAAAGTTTCTATCATGCCCCCCCCTTTCCTCAAGGGTATACATATTAAGCTAATTTAGTCTCTCCTCATATGGCTTCTCCTGCAGACCCTGCACCATTTTAGTTGCCCTCATCTGGACTGCCTCCATCCTATCTATGTCCTTGCGAAGATGGGGTCTCCAGAACTGGACGCAGTACTCCTGATGGAGTCTCACAAACTGTCTGTACAGAGGGAAAACAACTTCCTGTTTTATGCTGGTTATGCCTTTCCCTATACATCCCAGTATCCCCTCAGCCCTCCCTACTGCCTTCTCACATTGCTTGCCAACCTTAAGGTCATCTGATATGATTCCCTCCAAGTCCCTTTCCATTTTTGTTGTTGTCACTACCTCCACCCCCACATTGTGTAATCCTCCCTTGGGTTTTTGTTCCCAGGTGCATTATTTTGCACTTCTTTACACTGAATCCAAGCTGCCATACTTCTGACCATTCCTCCAACCTTGCCAAGTTCCTTATCATCTTTTCCATGCCTCCTTGTGTATCAACTCTGTTGCAGATCTTTGTGTCATCTGCAAAGAGGCATGCTTTTCCTTCCAGTCCCTGAGCAATGTCACTTATAAAGACATTAAAAGGGACTGGACCCAGTACTGAATCCTGTGGTACCCCACTAGTAACCCCCCTTTCTTCAAAGTGGGCTCCATTTACAATTACCTTCTGTATCTTGTTGTTCAGCCAATGTTTTACACAGTCTACCACCTTGGGACCCACTCCCAGGCTGGTTAACTTATTTATTAATATTTTGTGTGGGACTCTGTCAAATGCCTTGCTAAAGTCTAGGTAGGCCAAGTCCACAGCCCCTCCCTAGTCTACTGCTTTGGTCACCCAGTCAAAGAAATCAATTTGATTCATCTGACATGACCTTCCCACTGTGAACCCATGATGACTTGGGTCCTGTACCCCACTGGCCTCTTGGTACTCAACAATTCATTCCTTCAGAAGAGATTCCATCACTTTCCCTACCACAGAGGTCAAACCGATAGGTTTGTAGTTTCCAGCCTCTGTCTTGCTCCCACTTTTGTGAAGGGGAATTACATCCGCCTTCCTCCAGTCCTCAGTTACCACACCATCCTCCCATGGTTTGTTAAAAGGTAGTCAGTGGTGTCACTGGTTCTCCCCTAAATTCTTTTAGAATTCTGGGGTGAATCCCATCAGGCTCCATTGCTTTGTCCACCTTCAGTTTTAGGAGTTCTTTCAGAACCCTTTCTTCTGTGAAAGGACTGGGATCGACCCCCCTATCCAGAGTGCTTCTGTTAATTGGATTGAGTACCTCCCCATCCTCCTCTGTTGTGAATACTGAGCAGAAGTATTCGTTCAGCATCCCTGCTTTTTCACTGTCCCTCTCTGCCTACCCACCGTCCATTCTATTCAACTTCACTATCCCTCCCTTTGTCTTTCTACACTCCTGATGTACCTATAAAAGGTTTTATCCCCCTTCTTAACCGAGCTGGCTATCTTTTCCTCAGTTTGAGCCTTTGCTATTCTGACTTCCCTCCCTGCTTCCTTCTGCCTTAACCGGTACAGCTCTCTGTCCTGCTCCTTCTGTGTTTCCTCATATTTCCTAAATGCTATCTTTTTCTCCCTAACCTTCCCTGCCACCTCTTTTGAGAAGCATAGTGTTTTTTTCTTTCATCTTGATTTGTTTATTTGCTTCACACAAAGGCTTGTTACTTCTGTGATGGCAGTTTTGATGTTTCCCCATTGTTACTCCACCCCACCTTCTAGCCTGTTTGCTAGTGCTTTTCTAAGGCACTCTCCCATCTTGCCAAAGTCAGCCCTCCTGAAGTCCAGTACCCTCACTTTTGTATGGCTTTACTTTGTAGCTGAGTTTATTTTGAACCACACGGTTTGGTGGTCACTTGTTCCCAGATGGCTACCCACTTCTAGATCTGAGATCCTCTCACTGTCCCCATTTGAGAGTATGAGGTCTAAGATTGCTCCCTCACAAGTGGGTTCCAAAACTAGCTGTCTGAGGCATGCCCCCTGTAGGGCATCGAGAATGGCCCTGCTCTTGGATGTGGCTGCAGCAAAGGTGCTCCAGTTAACATCTGGCATATTCAGGTCCCCCATCAACAGTATTTCCCCTTTCTCTGCCATTGTAAGGATGCCTTCTGTCATATTCTTGTCCATTCCCTCCCTCTGAGTTGGAGGTCTGTATACAACCCCTGTGCAGATTGTGGTGCCATTTCCAGTCTCTAAGGTGACCCACAGTGCCTCCTCTCCTCCCTGTTTACTTTTTTGTTCCATTGCTTTTATCCCTTCCCTTACATAGAAAGTGACTCCTCCCCTCTTCTCCCCTCCCCTTCCCTCCGTGTCTCTCCTGTAGGTTGTGTACCCTGGTATGTTAACATCCCAGTCATGGTTTTCTGTGTACCATGTTTCTGTGACTGCTACAATATCCAGGCATCCCTCTTCCATCAAGGCCACCAGTTTAGGGAGCTTGTTGCCCAGCCTATGGGCATTGGTACTCATTACCCTCCATTTTTTGATGATCATACCACTTTTTGCCCCATCCCTGTCCTTATTGCCTTTGTCATTTTCTACATTTACCCCTGCCCTTTTTCCTATCAGCATCTCTGTCTTGTGTCTACCTCAATTTCTGCCTGGTTTTCTGTGCAGGGCTAGGATTTCCCTGCTCCTTTACAGTGCTCCCCCCCATGGCTAGTTTAAAGGCTTGCAAATTAAGCATTTAAACCTATCACCTAGGATCCTGGTTCCCCTCCTGGAGTGTTGCAGACCATCACATCAGTATAGGCCTGCATCACTTCAGGTGGACCTCCAGTGCCCAATGAAGCCAAACCCCTGAGCTCTGCACCAGTTTTTCAACCACTGATTGAATACCATGGTGTGGAGCACCCTAGCCTCACCCATGCCATAGACAGGCAGCACCTCCAAGAAGGTTACTGTGTGTGCTACTTGTCTAAGGCCCCTCCCTAACTCCACAAACTCTTCCTGCACTGCTCTGATCTCTTTCTCAGCCAGGTCATTTTTCCCTAGGTGGACAATGACATCCAGCTCCCTCCTCTTTGTAGATGCTCAGGTGATCCTGAGGATCTGCTCCCTGTCCCTCCAAGCCATGTTTCCAGGCAGGCACCTTACCTCCCTCTCCCCTTCCTCCCCCAGTTCTACCCTCCTAACAATGTAGTACCCCATCAGGAGTTGTTTCCTTCCCCTGTGGGGTCCCATGCCATCCTCCTGTGGGTCTCCTTTGTGGAGGTTCCCAGCATCCTCCTTGGTCTCCACTGAGGGTGCCTCCATAGAGGAACCATACTTTGCCAGAATGGCATATGAATTGTGGAGAGGTACAACTGGAGGGATGCACCTCTGTTCCACCACTGTCACCCTCCTTGAGCCCACTATGCTCCAACTGCTCTTCTTTCTTGTCAACCTCTAAGGCAACATCAGTGGCCCTGATGGTCCCTGGGTGGGAAAGGAGGTCCCCCAAATCTCAGCCAACTCAGACTGGAGATGAGCAACCTCCTCCCTCAGCCCAGAGAGGTGCTTGCAGATGGGACAACATTGCATCCTCCAGAACGTCTCCCAGAAGACTGCTGCTCCACAGCCACTGCACAGCACCACTCCCATCATGTCTTATTTCTGACCCCTTAACTGTTATTTTGAACACTTACTGTTTCCTCTGTTTATTTATTTATTTTTTATTTCAATTTTTTTCCCTACTTACTTACTGCCTCTGTACCCTTTAAGCTTCTGATCTTCCTGTTCTGAGACAAGAAGTTCCTATATTTCTCAGTAGTCTCCTTACTTGCTCATTGTCAGACCTCCAGCAGCTGGGGGGTGGAGAGCTACTCTTTTCCTTCTAGGATTGCAAGTCTTTTGTGGCTCTGTGATCACTCACTTCCTGCTCCCAAACAGGAAGTTACTGTTGTCAATCAAATCCTGTGCCTATAAAAGTAGAATTGGCTTAGGGTGGGGGTGGAGGGGAGGGAAGGATGGCAATATAGTCCCAGTAGAAAAGTATTGTTAGAACAGCAGCTCCTTCCTCTTGCTGTTCTCTGCATGTTCTCTGACAGAAGCTATCTAGGGCAGTTTTTAAATCTGGCTTTAACCTGGCTTCCTTCTAGCTAAGTCACTCCCCCTACTTTACAGCTCTTTCTACACCTAGCTAATTGCACAGATAACAATTCCCTTCAGCCACATGAGACAAACACCTAGATAACTGCACAGATAACAGTTAACTTCAGACAACTCAGACAAACACACTAACTCTTTTTTTTTATTTGTTTTTAACCTAAATTGAAGGTCCCAGTAGTGGAGTTCTAGTTCTTTAGTCCCAGTAGAGAAGTATAGTTATAACAGCAGCTCCTTCCTCTTGCATTTCTCTACCTGTACTCTCCCATGACAGGTAATGTATGTTCAGTCCTACATTAAAGGTTGTGGGATCCTCCACTGAATTTTGTCAATTTCTAGCACTTTAATGTGGTGGATGAAATACCATTTTCCTCCCCTTTGACAGAGAAAAATGGCTGTCCTCTAATTAATATTTCACATCCTTTATTTGAAAACAAAAATACACTTTTTCTGAGGTTTTCATTACAACAAAAACACAGAAAACCAGCAATGAATGTATTGTTTTCCTGTATGTTATATGGGTCATCTTTTTCTTATCTTCAGAGAATTAGCAGAAAGCCAGAAATAAGTATTTTTAAATTACGGGGGCTGTGTAATGATAACCAAATAAAGGAAATATTTGCACTTCACTGCTACTGTAGCCCAATTATACAGAAGGCATTAATAACTGACTTTTATCTCCAGAAACCTGTGTTTTGATGTGTTGCTCTCTGGACTAGCATTAGTAGGTGTATTATCTTATTTACAGCAGGGTACCATAATGGTATCAGGTAGAGACTATATAGAATAATACATGGGGAGTGGTATGTGACACTTAAAGAAGAGGCTACAACAGGTCATGGTTTAAAACATCTTATTTGATGCCCCTTGGACATAGGGACATAAGGATACAAGTCCAAAGGCCGGTGGCATTATGGCTTTGGGAAGTGCATCAAAACGCTTTAAACCATGGCCTGTAGTGGAGTATTTTGCTTGTAAAAGTGCATTTTAAAGTTGTAGTATACTGTAATACATAGAAACATAGTTGTTTGGACCCAATGAAAAAAATCACTGCACTTTTAAATAATGTGCAAATTTGGAAACATTTACTCCCACAAATTAATTTATGAATTTGCTGCAATTCAAGAGGGTAATCAACCTTGCAAAGTGAAAATTTATAGAATAGGAATAACTTTGTGAATTGCAAATTTGGTAACTCTGCTGGGGAAGTGAGATCAACAATTTAAGTTTGCATTATACTATGGGATCGAAAGTCACATGGTACTGAATTGAGCTGTATACCATGTGGAGGCTGTGCTGAGTGCAATCTTCTGAAGGAAGAGTTGGAGTGAAGGCGGTCCCTGCTTGTTTGAGCAAAAATCCTTTACAATTAATAAAAAATAAAATCTTTTGATAGGAAATTGTTCACAAAAATGGTCTTGTGTGGCTAGATTGGTATAGTTTTTTTTCTGTTTTTACTGATTAGTTTAAAGTAGTGGTTTTGTTTTGTCTAGTAAAGCATTGTTGTGTTAGAGAGGGGAGGTGTTTCAGTTAGCAAGATCAGTGACTTTGAACCTTTTTTACTGTGTGCACTAGTCTATGTGTGACAGATATCTCATATTTGTTTTCCTCATTCACTTGTTTTTGTTTGTGGTCTGTGATGTCTAATTTTATTTCTATAATACAGATTGGTGTGGTTAAGTGAAGTATTGTCAATTTCTTTCTGTATTAGTTGTAATTATTTTATTTAATTCTTAAAGTGGCAGTGCTCTATCACTTACACTAACTTGTTAATTACCACCGTTGTGTATCTTAATTCCTGATGTGTTTAAAAAATAAAGATAAAAAAATAAACTTTTTTGGGTGGTTTTACTGTAGCTATTATGAGATCAGCAAATAGAGGTATGTGGAATGCTGAATTCTGCTGGTGGAATTGTGCAAAATGGAGAATGTTGTTTCTAAAATGCTTTTTGTAGTTTCTGTATGAATTCAGCAGAATTCTAAAACACATTCCTGTGTAAACAGTGGCAACATTTTCCATGGATTACGTCAACTACAGAATAATTTTAAGTGGATTACAAAAGAAGGATCTGTAGTTTATATAAACTGTGAATTTTTTATCTTGGGAAAACATTTCTCTTGTGAAATGTAGAATCCCACTGCCAATGGAATACCACAGAATTTTTCAACATTTTGCAGAATTATATTCCATCTGAATCAGAACATTCTACAAAGCCCCACCAGTAAACTGTTTTGTTCAGATCACCCTGCTAATCCCTCGGGGGAAGTGTTGTCTGCTTCTGCTATTTAGTTGTCTTGCAAGATTTCTTTAAATTGTTTTTCCCTCACAATGCTATCAGTCTTAATTTATAAAATAACTGTGAAGTGACTCTCACTAAAGGCTGAGGTGCTGGGGAGGCAGCAAAAAAGTGCAGAAGGTCTATGGGGCAAGAGACTGTTGCAGCTAAAAAAAAACAAAACAAGCATTTGTTAATGCCAAATGTTTGATGCTTGGTATACAATTTGTTTTTTTGCAGTTTTGACCCCCAATTTTGAAGATATTTGTTTTAGGATTCACCTTATAAACATGACATGTGCAATTTATAGTACATTGGCTGAAACATCATTTCACATCAGTGGTGAGAAAAAGCATCTTGTCCAGGATTTTAAAAATGACACGTCATGTTTATGAGGTGGTGTGCAAAAATGTCTATGTTTACAGGTGGGAATCAAAATATTGAAAATTAGCAAAGTTATGAGTGAGCACTGAAATAGTGTAATGTTCTGCCATAACCTGGGCATTTTATTGTATTTGTACACCAAAGTTTTTGCCCAAATTTTCAACATGGCCGTCATATGACCCCATCTCATGAACAAGGGCAGAGAAAAGTTTCAACTCTTGCCCAAAAGGTGGTTTCATCCAGCATTTGCAAAATCATCTTTCGGGGTGCGGAAACACATTTTGGCCAAGATTTGAAAAATGACAGCTGTCAGATTCATGAGGTACTGTAAATAAATGGCTTGTTGAAAATGTGGGGTCAAAATATTGAAAATTACCAAAGTTACAAGCCTGTGTTTGCAAATTTCAATGTAGGCTCATAACTTTGTTATTTTTTAATATTTCAACACCGAATTTTCAACATGGACTTCATATGACCCCGTCTCATGAACACAGGCTGCGAAAATATTTAACTCTTGCCCAAAAGGTGATTTCATGCAGCAATTTCAAAATCACCTTTTGGGGTGTGAAAACACATTTTGTCCAGGATTTGAGAAATGACAGCTGTCATATTTAGGTGGTGCTGTAAAGAAATGGCTAAGTTGAAAATTTGGGGTTAGAATTTTGAAAATTACAAAAGTTATGAGCCTGTGTTTGCAAATTTCACTGTAGGCTCATAACTTTGTTGTTTTTTAATATTTCAGCACCAGATTTTCAACATGGCCTTCATATGACCTAATCTCATGAACAAGTGCAGAGAAAATTTTCAGCAAACTAGCTAAAAGCATATCTCTGGGGCAAGTCCTTTGTACCCTGAAAAGTTCAGGCCAAAAACCCAAACCATTTTTTTAGTTATGAAGTGACAAAGAAACGGACATATCTGAAAAAGTAGTGTTGCAAACTGTGGCAGTACCCTAGTTCTTTTGACAAACAATGTCATAATTAAGCTGTTCAAACTAAGTTAGCCACATGAATAGAACTACCCCATGAGATTATGCATGCAAAATTTCATGCACATCAGTTGAAGGATTGCTATCTTATTAAGGTGCAAAATGTGCAAAACTGGAAACTACAAAAATGAAAAAAACATGTAAATGTAAGAATGGTTAAGACACAATATTTCAGAAACCACAAAAGTAATTCAAATGAAATTAGCAACAATAACAGATCTACCCCACGAAATTATGTATGAAAACATTCATGCATATCTGTTGAATGGTTGCAAAGTTATTAAAGTGCAAAGTATGCAAAACTGGATGATTGTTTGCCAAAATGGGAAAAACATGTAAATTTAAGGATATTTGAGACATAGTATCTTCAAAACCACACAAGTGATTCAAATGGAATTAAAGACATCAGCAGATCAATCCTATGAAATGATGCATGCAACATTTTATGCACATATGTTGTAGGGCTCCAGAGTTATTAAAGTACAAATTATACAAAACTGGAAGACTGTAATAGAAAAAAAACATGAAAGTTTGATGTTTGAGACACAATATCTCATAAATCACACAAGAGGCTCAAATTAAATTTATCACATTTTCAGACATACACCTGAGATTATGCATGCAAACGTTCATGAACATCTGTTTAAGGCTTCCACAGTTATTAAGGTGCAAGTATGCAAAACTGGAAGACTATCTGTGAAATGGGAATAAAACATGTAAGTTTAAGGATGTTTAAAACAAAGTATCTCAGAAAATGCACAACAGATTCACACGAAATTTACTCATCAAGAGATCTATCTTCAGAGCTTTGGCATGCCACATGTCATGCAAATCCATTGAAAGGTTACAAAGTTATTATGGTACAAAGTATCAAAACTGGATGACAGTATGCGAAAAGTACTTTCACTTTCATTATACATATAAATTTTCCCATAGGAATTAATGAGAATTAAAAATGTAATAACATTAGAACAGATTAATATTTTTTCACCAGTCCTTCAAAAGGCACATCTGTGACCCAAAGGTTTTCTACCCTGAAAATTTCAGACCACACATATAGAGACTAATGTATGGGCAACCATACACAACAAGGCTGTGTTTCCATCGAGGAGTTGAGATAACAGCGTATGAACCCTGAGAGTGAAGCTCAAGAGGTCCATGCTGTCATCTAAACCCTGAGAAGAAAACACATGCCGAGTTGTGTGTGGTTGACCATATTCTATTTTTTATAGCATATGGTTTTTTACACCGGAGTGACAGACCCCCACTGAAGTGAAAACAAAAAATCATGCCATTTCTTTTTTTCTACTCACATATCAAAATCAAATTTCCAGACTTTTGAAAGGTAAAAAGTATGACTTTGGGCACTGAGTGGTTAGTAAGCAGCTAGATGTAGAATAAATGAGAAATTCAAAATTGTATGACCTTTGAACTGTGCATAACAACTGTTAGGAATGCACATAACAACACTTTAGAATGCGCATAACAGTTTCTAATGTGCTTAACAAGGATTTTGAGCAGGATGATTTTTATACATAACAAAGGATAACCATATACTATAAAGGCATTTCTGAGATACAGGTGGACAAATAAATGTGAAAAAATGGTAAATTTAGGATTATTTGACAGTTTCCATCTCACAAACCACACAACACAGTTGCACGAAATTCTGCAGGTCAAGGGAACTACCACTGGAAATTATGCATGCCAAATATTGTGCAAATCCATTGAGTGGTTCCAAAGTTATTAAGGTTCAAAGTTTTGGGTTTACCATAGAAGTTTGCACTTAACCCTACTACTGTATACTGGCACTACCACACCAGTATAATTAATCTATCTATCTATCTATCTATCTATCTATCTATCTATCTATCTATCTATCTATCTATCTATCTATCTATCACTACAAGGTGAAGATTGAGGGATTGGGCACCCCCCAGTGTCAGTGTTGTCAGTGTTAATGTTTGTGTGTGGGTGTGTGTAGGGTGGTGGGTGCTGAGAGAGAAGGTTGGGTGGGGGGAAGTTACACGGGTGCCAGTGTTAGGATTTGATACAGCAGCTGCACACCAGTGATGTTGGTAGCAAAATTCCAGTGTGAAGGTGGTAACTGTTTTGAAAGCTGATCAGCAGTTTGCTGACGTGGTTTCATGCAAGTCAAAGGACAGAAGCCCTCTTTGATTGGAACAGCTTTGGTCCTCTGAAGTACACACAGTTTCAGCCCACAAATCAGTGAGTTGCATCACAAGCACAATGTGTCATCATTGGTCTAGACTGCTGAGCCCCTGGCATTGTGAATTGCAATTGGCCTGGCAGTGACACCCCCCCACCAAAATTCCCTTGCACTAATCACAAAACATTTGTTGCATGCACATCAAATGTAAAAACTACTTCTGTAGCAGAATTTTGTATGGGATCCAGGGCTGGTAGTAGTAGTAGTAGTAGTAAAGGAACAGTTGGTGGTGGTAGCAGTTGAATTAGTGTGGCCACATTTTTCTCTGCCTCATCTGTGGCATTCATGCTGGTGAGGGCTGGGGGTGACAGAGACAAGTACAGCGGTCCAGGAGGTAGCAAAATCTCTGG
Organism: Neoceratodus forsteri; assembly: GCA_016271365.2. Lineage (NCBI taxonomy): Eukaryota > Metazoa > Chordata > Ceratodontiformes > Ceratodontidae > Neoceratodus > Neoceratodus forsteri. Next base: position 2,519,333 of record CM057453.1, read on the forward strand.
CTCAGGTGCAGTGATTGAGAGAGGGAGGTTGTTGGTGTCCACATGACTCCTGCTGGTGGTGTGAGCATGAGTTTGATCGTTGTTTCCCATTCCCAAATAAGAGTGTGGGTCTTGACCTTGAATCAGGGCTTAAGAAGTGAGATCTGACTGTTGCACAGTCAGAAGTGACTCTTGCATTGCTGCAGACGAATATATCCATCCAAATGTCCTATATGTTCAAATTCTGTCAGCAGCCTAAGAATGTGTCTGCAACTAAAGATAAGGGTGAGAGACCCTGAAGCAAGTGAAGATGATGACAGGGCTCAGGAGGAGGAGTAGGAGGAGGAGGAGGACCATTTGGACCCCTTATGAAAAACAGAAAAGAGGAAGAGGAAGGGTGATGCTGCTGAACATGTGGGGCTTTGTAAACCAAAATCTCATACAACTTCAAAAGTTCCCCAATATTACAACAGTTGTTCCTCTTGCCAGTGTTGAGCCAGTTACAATGTGTGAGTAACCCTGTATCAGAGTACATAAAGCATCCTGAAAACACCTTTTTTCATCCCTCACCTGTTCTACTCCAACCACCATGTAAAATCAAGGGGTACAAAATCCCTAGCTTGAGATTTTTATATACTGGACCCAGCTGATGAAACTGTTGCTCTATCTCAGCTGTGTCAAGAGTGAGTTAGTCAAGGGCAAATAAGGCAGCCACCTAGACACTGGTGGGCAACAGATATACACCTAATGACCAAACTCCTGTTATGCTAGACTTAGCACCAAAAGGAGTACAGTGCAGGGGGTCCCTCCCTTATCATCTGCATTTGCAAATGTATCCAGAAGCAGCAGGGGAAATAGTCCCGGTAGAGGTAGTGTTAACTGAGGAGGACTACTACAGAGATGAGGAGGATTCTGTGGGACTGCCTAGTAACATGTGATACCTACTCCCCAAAAGGTACCAGCTTATCTACTGTACCCTAATGTCTATGAATGTACTCACTGTAACTAAAAATGTACTCATTACAAATTACTGTATTTTATACCTATGTAAGTATGTAAGTATGCATTTTAACTAATCCCGGGTCGCCCCTGAAAAAGGGACCTCTGGTCTCAGTGGGTTCACCCGGTTACCAAAATCTAAATAAAATAAAATAATAATGGTCATAGTAGAAGTGGTGGGTTTAATACTACAATACAGAGGCACCAAACCACAGCATCCCAAGTCCAGAAACACCAAATCATTGCTTTCATTTGTGCTGCACCACTGAAGCTCAAGGAGTCAAATACTGCTCCACCAGTGATGTCACAATGCCAAGTCCAGCTGTTTGGTAGCCCAGCACCCTGAAAGGTCCAGCCAATTCTGCACAGCATGTTTGCACATCATGCCAAATATCCATCCAGTCATGCTCTTTCACATGAACTGAATGCAGCAACAGCTGAAATGCTGGTAATTGATATATTGTCATTCTCTTTTGAGGAGAATGTTTGATTTACAAGGTTGATTGTGAATGCCTGTCCCAAATTTTAGATTCCCTTATGAACTTTCGTTCTCCACATGTGCCATTCCTGATATTTATGGGATGGTACTACACACAATAATGCATGTCCCACAGCATTTAGCATCACCATACAAACATCTCAATATGAATATGTGCACCAGTGGCCAAGCAGCTAGTAGCTTCTGTCTGTGCATTAAAGCTCACTGGGCACAGATACCTGGGGTAGTATTTGACTCTGTCGGGGGAAAAAAATGCACTAAGCCTAATTGCAGTGGTTGCAACACTTTGGATATTTGCCAGCATGCCATGCTGGTAATGAAAAGTGTTACTGGATCACACATGGATCAGAAAATGTTAAATTGCTCTTGACTGAGTTTAGTGAGTGGCTACACCCCCATTCACTTATAGCAGGTTTCACTGCAAGTGATAATTGCTTGAATGTAATGAAATGAACCAGTGATGGGGGCTGTCTTTGCATGCCATGCCTATCACACTGTCTTAATCTCACTGTGTAGGAGTTTTTAACATATCCTGATATCAAGTCCATGTTGATTGATGCCCATCTCATCTGTGCCCACTTTTATCATTCTGGAATTGCCCATGACCACCTCAGGCATATGCAAATCCAGAACAAAATGCCTCAGCACTATATTAAGCTGGAAATCTTCACTAGGGATGTGTGAGGGATGATTAGTGTTTCCTAAATACCATGAATAATGCACTACTCATTATTCAGATACAAATAATGAATAGTGGTACTATTATTCATATCTGGGAGATAAAAAAAGTAAAGCACAGACCCGCCTACTCCCCAGCCCAACTGTTTACAGATCTACAGTACCACATTCCCCATCACCCTCCTCCCTCCAGCACCCATAATTTAATGTTTAAAAAATATCCCATGATTGGCGACTGCATTAATGCACCCACCTCCATGACTGGCAGCCTTTTTTTGTAGCCCTTTTGTGCTTTTGTTTTTACGTACAGTATGTCCTAGATGGAAAGAAATAATCCCCCACTCCAGCAACAGCACCCAACTACCAAACTCCTCCCACCAGCACTTGTTTCCTAATTAGTGTTAGCCTCCCAGGCACAGGAAGGTGACTGACACAATCCACTCTCTTCCACGTCCAGACATGTTCTTGAGAATGAAAGTGCTCCCCAACTTTCTTGCATAGTAAAACAGCTGATTATGTGATTAGCTGTTTTACTATGCAAGAAAGCACTGGGAGCACTTTAATTCACAAGAAGACAGCTGGTCATGGAGAAGGGCAGATTGTATCAGTTGCTGTCTCGTGCCAAAGGGATCTTCTTTAATAAACATATGGGTGTGTGTGGGGGGGGGTTGAGATTTTGGTGTGCTGTCAGGGTGAGGGATTATTTCTTTCTGGCTAGGATATTTGTAAAAATAAAGTGCAAAAGCACTACAAGAAACAGTGGCTGGGTGTGGAGGCAGTTATGTTGTACTGTTTTCCCATCAGTAGATGCTTGTTTAAACATTAAATTGTGGGGGATGTGGGGGAGGGAGATGATGTGGGGGATGGGAGTTGTGGATCTGTAAACAGTTGGGCTGGGGATGAGGATGAGGATGAGGGCTGTTTTTCTTTCCCCCCTCGAGGGACATAAATAACAAATACGAATACCAAATTCCAAATATTTGCAGCCCCAAATAAAAATATTCTGCTGAATATTTGAAATAGGATATCTGTCCACCCTTAATTGTCATCAAATGGAACGTGACAAAATACATGATCGAGTGCTTTTACAAGCAGTACACAGCCATCTCTGAATATCTGCTGCATACAAGCCATGACAGTCCTTGAGTATCCATGTCTGACAACAGACCAGTGATGACAAATGGATGGCCTGATCATGATTCTATGGTCATTTGACCATGCAACACAGACACTGAGTGGAGACATCACCTGTATCAATCAGGCTATCCACTTCTATGAGTACTAAGGCAGATGCTGTTGACTGTACAGCAGGTACTGAAGGCAGGTGGTGATATGGGAAACCGTGCCTTAATGGAACACATGCTTCATGTCTAAGACTATAATACTCATATTTGCAGCATTCTGCAGTCTCAAGATTTTGGGACTGCCACCATGCTGGATCCACAATATACATGTGACCTGTCATTAGTACTTGAAAATGGGCACAATCAGGTCCAAAATTTAACAGATCTTCTAATAAGATGGGTTCTTGGGTGACATATGTTAATGTCACAGTTATATAAGGAATAACATGAAACTGAACAGAAACTGGTGTTGCTACCAGTTTGCATGGTAAACAAGCTGAGAAAACATGCAAGAAGACAGAAAAATAACAAAGAATATACTTTGGGATGTTTTGTATGATGTGGGAATTGAAGAGGTGGAGGAAAAGGAGTAGTACGCTGATGAGGCAGCAGGATTACAGGCAGCACAACAAATGTTGGATGCATAGTTGGTGGACACCAGGCAACTTACTATCGTGGAAGAGCCCTTTGCTATACTGGAGTAGCAAGGTCACTGATTGGCCAGCACTGACCTCAGTAGCAAATCTAATATTTGAGATGCCCACCCTCGAGTGTCACTATGGACCTGGTATTCAGTTTGGAAAAAGCCATTGTTTGGGACAGGGATACAAATCATCCCCTAGAAATATTGGCATGTTAAGATTCATTAAAATGAATGCAGGGCACATTTCACGCAACACAATCATGTTGGCGTTCCTACCACATGAAGGCGGCAGTGGTGGCAAAGATGAACTTGAAAAGCCTGAGGTTGTGGGTGTTGGCAAATTGCCTTCTACTGTGGTAGATGAAGCATGGATGGAGAAAGAATGCCCATCTGGGGACATCTACAGTCTGGAAGACTGTGAAGGCTGCTTCCTTGATGAGGATAACTGAAGCATGAAAAGAAATGTGTTCTTTCCATCCTTTCCTCCTAGTCAGTTGAATCCTTTTCTTTATGATTCAGTTTTGTTTTCCTGTCACTTTAGTTTTCCCCAGGTTATGCTGCTGTTCCCTATATCCACCCAGTTATCTGCCTCCCACCTTTCCCATGAGGTGTCTGTAGACAAACAAGAAAATCAGTGAACACTGCATCATTCAGTGCCAAGTTTGTTAACAATAACATTGGCCACCACTGCCTCCAATGCATGCATCTAGACTGAGAAACCTAGACTCTTAAGGTAGCTTTAATGCCATTGCCAGTCATGCAGACCATGCATTCTCCAGCAACCAAGATGCCATGTCCTCTTCCTCCTCCATTGGCCTGCTTGTGTCCTTCACATCCATCAACAACATGGGCCACCACTGCATTAATTGTATGCATTCAGACTGAGAAATCTGAACTCATAAGCCAGCATAAATACTGTTGCCATGCCAACCTCCAGTCAGTCAGCCTTTGAGCTGAACCTTCAGCCAGTCAGCCCATCAGGGCAGTAAGGCCTGAATTCCAGCAAAGTCCACCTTTGTCTGCTGTGATGCTAAGTTACTTTGACTGTTGTTCACATTTCTTATCCTCACTGCTGGTGGTGACTCTGTCCTCATACAGGAGGGGCGTCCATCATGCTTGCAAGACATTAAAATGTGTTTCTTTCCTTTTTGTCTCCCTCTCACTGCAGATCTGACCATTCACAGGGAAGACTGGCAAACCAGTTGCAAAGCCAGACATCTCACAAGGCACAGACATAAGTTGCCTCTTTCTCTACAACTCCTCTCTGTGGCACCATCATGCCAGTACATGCCATGGTCATCACTAATTTGAAAGCAAGTATCCTTATATGATTTTTTTTCTGTTTTAATATTTCTTTCCGCAAGTACACATTGAAACAGTGGCCAAATGAGACTAAATAATTTCTCTTTTCTTCTTCACAGGTAACAGGTATAGTAAGACTGGGAGTGGATAATGGATATAATGTGCAGCCATCACTGTGGCCAGTAAGACTACATAATTTCTCCTTTTTCTTCACAGGTGACAGGGATAGTAAAACTGGGAGTGGACAATGGATATACTTTGTGGCCACCATGGTGGCCAAGTGAGGCTAAATAATTTCTCTTTTTTTCTTCTCGGGTAGCACACATAGTAAGAGTGGGAGTGGACAATGGATCTACTGAGTAGCCATCATGGTGGCCAAGTGAGGCTCAATAATTTCCCTTTTTTCCTCACTGGTGACAGGTATAAGAGACTGGAAGTAGACAACAGATATACAGTACTGAGCAGTCACCACCATGGCCAAGTATGGCTAAATAATGTTTTTTACAAGTGACGGGTACAGTAAGACTGGGATGGAAGATGAATATGATATGTGTGGTCACTCACAGTGGCTAATGGAGTACAGTCTAAATAGTTTTCTCTTGTCTTTACAGGTTTCCTAATCTGCTGCCTTCTCACCAGCAAGCTCTGCCTCCTCTGTCTGGGGCACCTCTGTGTCATGTCAAGGCATGACCATCACTAATATGTTGGTAACTATCCTTTCCACAAGTTATTTTTTACTTTTAATTTTTGATTCTTTGTTTTATTTTACATGTGCAACACAATATGCAATATACTAGAGTCTAAATAATTTGTATCTTTTAGTCACAGGTTTCTCTTCATTTTGTCATGAATGCCTCCTCCTCCTTCTCCAGAGAGCATTCCATTGCTATCTTCTCCCCCAGTTCACTGATGTGGGCAATGCTGTAGCCTCATACTTGGACCTCCTCCTCCTCCTCCTCTAGCTTCTCCATCACTGTGTGTGGCCTTTTTAAAGTTAACCTGTTCTCTGTATTCAGTATAAAAAACAGTCATTGACCTGATGCTGACTGATTCTTCACTGCCATACAGCTAAAAATTACCTAAAACCAGAGACACAAGAGCAGAAAACAGAGAGTGACTTAAAAATAACATTTAAGAATTTAAAAACATAAAAATGGAACATGGAAAAACAAACAGATGAAATACTCATCTTCCCTGGTAGGAAATACTGCTAAATTAGATAATCAGATTTGTGCCAGACCCATGCATTAACAAGATTTCATCACCCTTGTGATAAATAAATGAAAATAGAGAAATAGGAACAAAAGACAGAAAAATACTGGGCTCAGTTTTAAGAACCCTCCCCCCCCACCGATCAGCACTATTTGCACCCCCCTTGGGCAAACTCTGGCAGCCCAAGGGACCCTGCACTGGATTTTAGAAAAAGAGTGATCCTGGTGCCAAAGTCCCTGAGGTTGGCACAGGCTGACAGCTACACTGATTAAAGGGCACATGAGAGGAGAATGCCATAACCCATGAGATGGGCTTGTGGTAACAGTGGCTAGTGATGGCTACCTGCTGGTCAGTTGCCCTGGTGTCTGGTGGGTTGGCCTGGGCATGCCTTGGGTCATAGGTGGGTGACACAATTTGAGTTGGGGGTGGAGATGGAACTTCCCCCAATGGGGCAAATGCATGACTACCACCTGCAATGCAGGTCCATGTGGGCGGCCAGATGTAAAAGTGCAACCATTGGGAGTGGGGGGTTGTGGGCTCATAGCTGCTATGGCCATCTGGCCACTCCAGTGGTAGGCTGGCAGGTGTCGGGGGCTGTGAGTGCACCTTCCCCAAGGAGCAGAGGGTCACCCCCAAATTGCAATGACTCCAAGAATGGCACATGGTAGGTTTATTTATTTGTCTTATTTATTTATTAAGATCTTGGATTAATACCTTTGAGGACAAGCTCATTAAATAGGGTTCCACATCAAGGCAAACTAGTATAAGACACATTAAACAAATAAGTAGGTTGCAACACAATTGTACAGGAATGGCAAGGTCCATGCACCCATTGTGGGAGGCTTGCAAAAATCCTACTTTTGGGGATAGTGCAGTTCTGCCCTTGCACAAGCACCTTTCTGCCATGGTGAACCCGTGAGGCCATTGCAAGGATGGTGCAAGCCTGCTTGGTGCAGGTGGTCCACCCAGTGGCACAGGGTGTCTAATAAAATTGGGACTGGCACAAGGTGTGGTATAAGGAGCTCATTGCACCATGTCTCCTTGATGCAAACCCCTTGTGCCAGTCCCAAGCATTTGAAAATCAAGCCCACTGTTTCTATTCACCCTCCACAACCACTTATCTTTGCTGGTAGGACACACAGAGATAATCGAAGATCAGCATCTTACCAAATTGGGACTTAAGCAAGGTGAAGCACAAGGAGCTCTTTGTGCAATGTCTCCTTGATGCAAGCCCCTTGCACCAGTCCCAAGCATTTAAAAATCAGGACCACTGTTTCCATTCACCCTCCACAACCAAAAAGTGAAAAATAAATATTTACCATTGCTGGTAGGCACACAAAGATATTCAAAAATTATTATATAGATCTTCCCCCCAAGCAGGCCTTACCATTGCATGAAAACATTTCTAGACTCTCTGGGCACTACAGTTTATAAGGACAGATGCTGTGGTGGGAGACTCATACAGTGCAGAAGCAGCATATTAATTCTGGGAGCCAATCCCACTTCATTTTCTCATGTGAAAATCTCTGGATATGAGAATGTATTAGACTGAGAATTTTTGGGCGCTGAGGTTGTTCACCTAAAGTGCATTACAAGAACTGTTGCCATGGGGCTGATACACAGCACAATATCATAGAGCAGCATGCAGCAGCCTGATATATATTTTTCTGGTCATTGAGAAAAATTCTGGGATCACGGAATTTCTGTATGTTGTGCTTTTCACACCATTTACCCTAAAGTGCATTACAAGAACTGTGGCAGTAGGACTGATGCACAACATGGCACCATGTTGCAGCATGTAGCAGCCTGACATATTTTTTTCTGGCTATTGAGAAAAATTCTGGGAGAGTTCAATTTCTTTACCATATATTGTATTTTTGCACCATCTCCACTAAAGTACATTACAAGAACTGTGGCTGTGGGACTGACCCACAGCATGGTACCATGTAGCAGTAGCAGCTGCAGCAGCAGCAGCTTGATGTGTATTTTCTGATCACTGATCAAAGTTCAGGAAGCACAGAATTTGTTGTGCTTTTTTGCACCATTTCCTCTAAAGTGCATTACAAGAATAGTGGTGGTGGTGTGACTCATACACAATGCAGTGTCATGTAGCAGTAAAAGCAGCCTGGCATAATTTTTTTCTTGTTGTTGAGAAAAGTCTCAGAGCACAGAGTTTATGTGTAATGTGCCTTTTGCACCATTTCTCCTAAAGTGCATTACAAGAATGTTGGTAATGGGACCGACATGCATCATGGCACCATGTAGCAGTAGCAGAAGCCTGATGTAATCTTTTTGGTCATTGAGAAAAAATCTGGGAGCACAGAATTTATGTACATTGTGCTTTTTTGCACGATTTCCCCTAAATTGCATTACAAGAATTGTGCCAGTGGGACTGACAAACAGTATGGCACCATGTAGCAACTTGCATCAGCCTGATATATTTTGTTCTGGTCACTGAAAAAAATTTTAAGAGTATAGAATTTTTGTATATTGTGCTTTTCACACTATTTTCCTTAAAGTGCATTTCAAGAACAGTGGTGGTGGGACTGACACACAGCATGGTACCATGTAGCAGCATATAACAGCCTGACTTATTTTTTCTGTTTAATGAGAAAAATTCTTGGACCACATAATTCATGTATATTGTGCTTTTTGCATCATTTCCTCTAAGAAACATTACAAGGACTGTAGCAGTCGGACTGCAATACAGTGCTGTACCATGTAGCAACATGCTGCAGTTTAGCATATTTTTTCTGGTTGTTGAGAAAAATGTTTGGAGCACAGAATTTCTGTGTAGTTTGCTTTTTGTACCATTTACCCTACGGTGCATTACAAGAACTGTGGCAGTGGGACTGACACACAGTGTGGCACCGCATAGCAGCATACCTGATATATGTTTTCTGGACATTGACAACAATTTTCGGACCACATAATTTCTGTATATTGTGCTTTTTGCACCATTTCCCCTAAAGTGTTTTACAAGAGCTGTGGCAGTGGGACTGACACATAATGCAGTACCATGTAGCAGTAGTAGTACATTACCACCATTTAATAATTTCTTGTTTGAGAGAACATTTTAAGAAGTAAGAAATGTATATATTGTGCTTGTGTACATGTATCACTGAAAGTGCTTCGCAATTCAGACTGTTTGGGAGGGCAAGTTGAACAGTGCAGCAGTAGCCAGCACTGCTTAATAATTTCTTGTTTGGAAAAAAATTCTGGGAAGTGAGAACAGTGAAAAAAGTGGCCATAAACAGGTAGGGAATCAGTCTGACAGGGTGACTGGGCAAGTGATACAGTGCAGCATCAACTGTTGTACTGAAAAAATAAAATTTTTCAGGGAGCAGACAGTTTTTAATATTGTGCTTTTTAAATATCTAAACAACTGCTCTACAACAACAATAGTAGTGAGAAAGAAGACTTGGTGCATAAATAGCACCATTAAAGAAAATATAGAGAGAAAAGAGAATGTGTTTAAGAAGGAGAGCAGTCAGACAGAAATCAAGATAAGAAAGAATGGAGTGAAACAGTAAGAGAGGCAGACAGGATAAGAGTTTATTTTTTTTGTGTGTGTGTTTAAACCTATACTTTTTTCCTTGTTAAAAATGACAGATGAAGAAAGACTAAGAAGAAACATAGAAACATAGAATTTGCTGGTAGATAAGGACCACTTGTCCCACCTAGTCTGCCCATTTTTCCCTGCCTATAGTATCACCACAGATCCTGCTTGGTCTCCAGTCCATTCACCCACCCCTTGCCTTTCCCTATGATTCCCTTATGCATATCCCATGCATTCCTGAACCCTACCACTGTTTTTGCTCAACAACCTCTGCAGGAAGACTGTTCCAAGAATCCAACATTCTTTCTGTGAAGAAGTATTTCCTCACATCTCCTGAATCTACCCCTTTCAACTTCTTATTGTGCCCCCTTGTCATTTGTTTCTGAAAAATACTTCCATGCTGTACCCCTGTGAGGTATTTAAAGGTCTCTATGTATGAGAAATGAGGTAGTATCTGATAGTCATGGCTAGGGACAGGGTGTAAAAGAGGCAGGATCAGTGAGGAGGACTAAAGAAAAAATGATTAAAAAAGCAGTATTTATGGAATATTTTTAAAGACCAGAGGGAAGAGCACCTGCATTGTTGGGACAGAGTTCAGACATTTCACTTAAGAGACACTTGCTGATTTTCAAGCCACTTCTGCAGCATTTCTTACATTAAAAACACTCTTGCCTGGATATTCAAAGTGGTTGCACAAGGCGCAAGTGAGTTGCGCTGGCGTAAGTACAGAAATGCGCCAAGGAGCCATATTCAGTGGGAGCCAATGCACAGCGCAAGATCCAGTGTGCCATTGCGCAATGATGATGAATGCAGGTGCAACTGCAGGGGGCATGTGTATGCATAACCAGCGCAGTGCAATATTGAACCATGGAACCGTGGCACAGGTGGGGAGCAAATCCAAGATGCGCTTAGCAGACTTGAGCCTATAAAAACCAGGTGCAAGCACACAGACAGCACTTGCACCAGGTAAGAGATGGAAGGAGAGAGAGACAGAGAGAGTGAGAGAAAGAGACGGAGAGAGAGAGAGAGGGGGAGGGAGAGAGAGAGACAGGTGGTAACACACAGAAAGAAAGAAAGAAGGAAAGAAAGAAGGGAAGGATGACAGAGCTGGACAGATAGAGGCAGCAACAGAGGGGGCATGACACGGGTGGCACAGGAAAGGATGAAGGGGCAGAGAGAGTGTGTGGAAGCGGCAGGCACAGTGCCAGGCGGTGCGCCAGGGTTTCACACAACCAGCAGCAGCAGCCAACCACCCAGGGGGTGATGAGACAGCAGGGGCCATGGATAGTGTGCCATACATGATGGAGGCCATAATGAGGGGTGTGAGGGGGCAGGCGGAACAGCGATGTGGCTGTGGAAGGGTCCGACGGTGGTATTCCCAACATAGGTGGTACCATGCCTGTATCTCATTCCAATATTACACCGACATGAAGATAGTGGGCCGATACCACCTGAATAGGGCAATTCTGAGGCAGATCTATGAGCTTTGCATTGAGGAGATCCAGGCACCCACTAGACGTAGTCATGCATTGTCAGTGGCGATGAAAGTCACAGCAGTCATGTGCCTGCTCACCATGGGCACCTCCCAGAGACCAACAGGGGACACCACAGACATAACCCAGTTGGTCACATCATGCCACCTCACACAGTTCCTCAACACTCTGCTGTCACGTGCTTCAGAATACATCCAACTCCCCAGCACATAGATGGAGTGTACAGCACCCATACAGGAGTTCCACAGGGTAGCACATATACCTGGCATGCTTGGGGCCATTGACTGCACCCATGTGGGCATCTACATGCCACCTGGCCTTGAGGACCCAGCATACATTAACAGGAAGGGGAGCCAGAACATCAACTGCCAGGTGGTGTGCGATGCCACAGGGTGCTTCACCAATGTCTGTGCCACACACCCTGGGAGTGCACATAATGCATTCATCTGGCACAGCTCTGTGCTGTGCCACAGATTTGAATGTGGGGACATCCCTGCAGGCCACCTAGTGGGTGAGTATCGGACAGGCAATGGGTGATGGGCAGGGCAGGCCATGGAACGGGGTGGGTGGGGGTACCTGGGCAGGCAAGGGACACAGCAAGGGCAGGCAGAGACTAACCATGTCCTCCTCCACACAGGTGACAGTGCCTACCTGTTGAGGTCCTGGCTGCTCACCCCCTACCGGTGCCCGTCGTCCCCAGCTGAAAAATGCTATAATGAGGCACACGCCAGCACACAGAACATCACAGAGTATGCATTTGGAATGCTGAAGACATGCTTCCATTGCCTAGACAGGTCTGGTGGTGCCCTACAGTACAGTACAGCCCCTCAAAAGCCTGTGGCCTATTCCTGGGCTGCTGCATACTGCACAACATGGCCATTGACTGTGGGATAGCTGTCGAGGCTGATGAGTGCGACAGTAGTGGGGATAATGGAGGCAACGTGCTGGAGGGTGGTGGACAGCCCCCCGCCGGATGCAGAGATCCAAGGCTCATGAGGCAGGCCCAACATCACCGCGACACTGTTGCACAGAGGCATTATGGTGCACCAAGGTAGGTGGTGCTACACACATGCATCATACACACACACATGGGTACAACACACAGGCAGGGGCAAGCATGGTGCTGGGCATGCACACACAGTGGCGTGGTTCAGATACATGGGAGATGGCGGCACACTACCACACACAACGGCACGCAGAAGCACACAGCAATGCACACACACACACACACACACACACACACACACAGGCATTGGACTGTGGCGAGGATCAGATGCATGGCACGGTTGCACAGGTGCAACCAGCGCAGGACAGCTCTCATCACACCCACACCCACATGGTTCAGTGGCCAGGCAAGCATGGACACAGATGGCATGTAGTGCGACACACAGGTGCCATGCCTGTGGTATGCACACACACACATGCCACCCATGCACACAATGGGCAGCAGTGGCAGACGGCAGACAGGGAAAGCCGCACATCAGGGCTGCCGCATGGTTCCCTGGCCACCATGGCCATGTGGGTGGCTGCACCTGGGCCGATCAGCAGCCGCTGGCTGCTAATCGGTGACAGGGGTGTTTGCAACAGTCCCCCAGGGGTCGACCCGTGGGACCATGACCGGGTCCGAGCGGGGGTGTGTAGGTACCCAAACAGGCCTGCCCCAGTCATGCCTGGGATACCATCACCAGATTCCGGCGTCGACAGTGATGGTGTCGCCTGACGTCGGGTACGTGGGGTGGACAATGCACTGCATGGGGTCCGCGGTGGCTGGCCACGCCCTGTGGCTGTCAGCAGCACAAAGCCATCTGTGACTGCCTGTGCAATCCGATCCATGGATGCAGTCATGGCCTCCTGCATGCAGTGTGCAATGCACTCCATGGAAGCCATCGAGGCCTCCTGAATGTGCTGCATCCCCACCAACAGTTGCACAATGCCCCCCTCTCGCGCTGCTCTGCCAACTGGCACACCTCTGTGCACAGTGCAAGCAGCCCAGTGGCAACCTGCACCTGTTGCTCAATGGAGCTTCCGAGCAAACGGGTGTGCTCTGCAGTTGGGTCAGCATCCTGGGCAACTGGGCAGGACGCTGACCCTCCAGTGGTGACCGACCATGCTGCACAGCCCCCCTCTCAGGTGGACGCTGCACACCGGGGTCCTGTTGGGGTGGGTCCCTACCTGGCACCCCAGCGGTGGACCCTGCATCTGGCTGTCCTGTGGCACCTGCAGCCCACTGCTGCTGCGCCTTCGGCCGCTGATCCATGCCCAGCACCTGTGCGGCCGCACCACCATCACTGCACGGCACCACTGTGGCATTGCACACAACGGCACCTGCAGTTGTGGCAGGCATCTGGTCCCCCACCAACAGGTCACTGGATATGATGCCTGTGCCTGGTATGGGTGTCTTCCCCACAACACCGCCCATGCTGCCCAGCCACATGATGAGGTCGTCATTGGTGTCGGACCCCACCCCAACCTGCATCTCCACGCATTGGATGCCATGTCTGGCGTTCTATAGGATCACATCCAGGGCCTCATCCGACACCATGCCCAGGACATCCAGCTGGACAATGGTGGTGTGCTGTGGTCTCCCAGGCCACCAGATGCCCATGGAGGTGGACAGCTGGTCATCTGGGGCTGTACCTACCTCCGAGCCAGCACTCCATCCTCATCTCGCAGGTGTGCCAGTGCTGGAAGACAGAACAGGTGAATCAGTGGGGCAGTGACCACATGTGCCCCCCACGTGCCCCCCCACATGTGCTCCCACCCCCACATGTGCCCCCTTCCCCATCCCCCATCATGCCACAGCATGCTGTGTGTTGCTGCCATACGTACTATGCAGGGATGGGCTGCCACCTGTCTGGAATCCACCGCCTGGCACACCCTCCATGGTGCTGCAGTGCAAGGTGGCCACCACCAGCTTCTCCTGCTCCATGAGCTGTGGCACATCTGCAGGCCCCCCTCTGGTGGCAGTCTGGGCTGCACAGATGGCCGCCACATTCTCCTTTATCCACCTCCTGTCACCATCAACCTAGATATACAACCATGTGCCCCTGACAGTACCGCAACATTCTGACTCCCCCGGCAGTTTACTGAGGCATGGTAATTTTTTCTTCCAAGCTTTTGACTTTGCCTCACCTCCTTCACCAGATCGCACACTACCAAATGTACCCACAAGTTCCATGTCTTGCCTATACACCGTCCCTTATTTTAAAACTTGGTAAATACTGGTGCATCTAAATGTTCCCTGCCATTATAAACACTCAGCAAAATCACCGTGTACCTGCATGTTCTCTGCCTGTTTATACTCTGTTCCTAGGACTAAACCTTGTAATATCTGTTGAACCTAATATGAGCCCAGCTTTGTAACTACTTTTGTACCTATGTTATTATTCCTGTATGTACTTGTCCTGGCTGTATTTTTCTGTAACTCCCCAGGTCGCATCTGGAAACGAGTGGTCCCCCACTCAGTATGCCTGCCTGGTAAATCTCTTAAATAAATAAATAAAATAAATAAATATTTACACAGTTTTATTACAAGCATTGTAGCTACATTAGCATTTTGTTATTTTAGTGTATGTGCGATTTCTATCTTAGCTGATTTATTATATTTAATTGGCTATCTGCTACCAAACAATACCCAATTTATACAGTGTTTTACTTTAATGAATCTTTTTTTTAGATTTATTTATTTTATGTTTCGTGCTGTTTCGCCGTCGCAAGGTCATGTGTCCATCTTGCTTAAATTGAGCATGTGCTGAGTGTGGCATTTAGATTCCACTGAATGTCATACTCACTAGCACACTCTCTAGCAGCACATCACGATGGTTGTGGATAGCTCTCTGTTGATTGACAAATTTAAATTAGCCTTGCTGGTAGATGTGCCTTGTCTGACAGACCAGCAATTTACCTGCATTTGGTTTGTGCTCGCTTTTGAAAAACCGCTGTATATCTGAAGGAGAGCAAGTAACTCCTGGGAATGGTCCTACAACTCTTTTTATGTTTGACAAAAGTAAGATGTTTTTCCAGTGTCTTTCTTATAGTAGGGTTGTGGTTGCTGAAAACTTGTCAGACTTCATTTTAGCTTGCTTTTGTGTGAAAGTGTGCTTTTATTTTATGAGAATTGATAATATCTGCTCAGTTTTTCATTCTGCTGGTTATTTTCTAGTGTTCTGCATGGAGAAAAGGCTGGACATCATTTTTCCATCATCTTTGCTCTAAAACAAGCCCTTATACTAGTACTTGCAGAGTTTATTTCGGACATCTTATCCACCAGGACTGCTGTGCCAAGAATGGTGCTTTGCCTAATAGTAGCTGTGTGCTGAACTATTTCCTAAACCAGAATAGCTGCTCCATAGAAGATACCCTTAAGGTAAATTGAAAACTCTTTTGCAACGCTGATGGAAGCGCTGGTGGACTCGCATTTTTTCCATCTTCAGAATTGCTCTTTGCTTGGACTGGTACTGGACTGGTGTGGTATTCCAGGGCTTTTTATATTTTACAATTTACGCTGGCCCTGATAGTAATATTGAGCAGTCCTATAGTTGCTAGTTGAATCAGCAGCTATTACATTTTGACTGTCTCTCACTGCTGCAGAAACTGTGAAACTTTATAATACATATCCTAAACTGTTAGGTTTCTCAGAGGGTATATTTTTATATGTATGTTAGTGATTTTGGAGTAATCTTTCATACGTTTTCTCTTTTGCAGGTTCTAGCTGAAAGTGGTGTTAGTTTTTTCCGTTTTACTTTACTTATTTAAGTATCCAAATTTTAATCTATACTTTTTTAGATAGTGTCACAGTCTGGAAGTGTACTGTATAAACTATAACAAGCGTGTGTCAATGCCGAATGTTGTCGCACTGGCATTGGCAGTGGGAATGGCATAGCTAGAGATGCATAGTGCTGTGATTTTGTGAATGTGTCTCAAAAGGTGATTTTGCACAGCGAGCACGCCATTGTGCGCCACAGCTGCGGAAACACATTTTGGGCAGGCTGTGAAAAATGGTAGCTGGACTGTTGATAACGAGACATGCACAAATGCCAGTGGTGAAAATGTGGCATGAAAATATTGCAGATTGACAAAGTTACAAGGGTGCGTGGAAACTGCGCAATGCATGCTTGCAACACAGTCATTGTATGGAGTTTCGGCACCAAATTTTCAACATAGGCATTTTAGAATGTCTGCTCATGAATAGTGTCACCGTCATTTCCTCAAACTGTCCCAAAAACTGATTTCACACAGCGGCTGTGCAATTCTGTGCCAGACATGTGAAAACACATTTCAGGCAGCTGCAGTGTTCATAAGGAGGTATGGAAAAATGCCAATGATGAACAGCTGGAGCGAAAGTATTACAAATTCAGAAAGTCATGAGCGTGCGTGCAAACTGTGCAATGCACGCTCATAAAACACTCATTTTATTGACTTTTGTTCCCAAATTTTCAACATAGGCATTTTAGGGCATCTGCTAATGAACAGTGTCACTGTCATTTTCATCATGTGTCTCGAACGCGGGCTTTCCACAGCGACCATGCTATTCTGTGCCGGAACTTCGAAAACAGATTTTGGTCAGGATGTGAAAAATGACAGCTGTACTGTTCATTAGGAGGTGCAGAACAATGGCACTTTAGAAAAGGAGTGAGAATATTAGAGGTTTGCGATCGTACGAGCGTGCATGCAAACTGCAACGTACGCTCATAACACAGTCATTTTATGGAGTATTGTCACTAAATTTTCCACACAGGCATTTTAGGACCTCTGCTCATGAACAGTTTTACTGTCATTTTCGTAATGTGTCCCAAACACTGATTTCACACAGTGAACATGCTATTGGCGCTGAAAGTGCGAAAACATATTTCAGCAAGGATATGAAAAATGACAGCTGTACAGTTCACAAGAAGGTGTAGTAAAATGCCAAATTTGAGAATCTGGTGTGAAAATATTGCGAATGCGCTAAGTTACGAGCGTGCATTGCACAGTTGCTATGCACCTCATAAAACAGTCATTTTATGGAGCATTGTCACCAAATTTTCAACACAGGCATTTTAGGACCTCTGTTCATGAACAGTATTGCTGTCATTTTTGTAATGTGTCCTGAACACTGATTTCGCACAGTGACTGCGCTATTCTTCACTGGAAGTGCGAAAACACATTTCAGCAAGGATGTGAAAAATGACAGCTATATAGTTCACAAGGAGGTGTGGTAAAATGCCAATATTGAGAATGTGGTGTGAAAATATTGCAAATGGGCTAACTTACGAGTGTGCATTGAGCAGTTGCTATGCATGCTCATAAAACAGTCACTTTATGGAGTATTGTTACCAAATTTTCAACACAGGCATTTTAGGACCTCTGCTCATGAACAGTGTCACTGTCATTTTCATAATGTGTCCCAAACACTGATTTCACACAGCAACTGTGCTATTCTGCGCCGGATGTGCGAAAACACATTTCTGGCAGGATGTGAAAAATGACAGCTGTACAGTTCACAAGAAGGTGTGGTACAATACCAATGTTCAGAATCTGGCATGAAAATAGTGTGAATACACTAACCCAGGAAGCGTGCATTGCATGGTTACTATGCAGCTAAATGAAACCAGTCATTTTTGGATTTTTCCCTGAACTTGCAACATAGGCTTTTTGAGAGCCCCTCTCATGAACAGTGGCACTGTCATTTTGTTACTCAGTCCCAAAAGGTGATTCTGTGCAGTGACTGCAAAATCACCTTTCAGGAATGAATAACGCCATGACAGTGCAAGAATTCATGAGAAGGGGTCCCAAAAACCCCATGTTGAAAATTTGGGGCCAAAATTCCCAAAAATGCCCCGAGATATGCATTAAAGTTGAAAACCCCCTATTCATTCCATTATACAGCTTACCAGCATTTCCTCAGTTCGCAGTCAGCTTTGAAGAGTGCAGATGTGTTCCCCGTCTACAGAAGATCATCGCACCGGACTCTGCAGGTAAGTATGGGGGTGAGGGCATTGAGGGAAACAGGGTGCACAGTGGGTGGAGTGCGAGGTGGGGGCATGAGACTATATGAGGGACAGTTTTCATTTTACAGGGTAAAAAAACAGAAAAAAACATTGCAGGACAGTTTTCATTTTGCAGGGCATTTGGCATGCTGGGGTGGGCTCCCAGCATGCCACCTAACTGTTTAGGGTGGTGTCAGTAGCCAACGGGGCATTGGGCACCCTCGTTGGCACACAATGGGGTGGAGGAAGTAATGCCAATGGGGTTTGGGCACCCCCATCGGCACACAAAGACAGCGGGGGGGCCGCGAGCCGAGGGGGATTGGGCACCCCTGACGTCAACAATTGGGGTTGTCCTGACTGGGTGGGCTCCACATCAGCACACAAAGATGGGGGTTAACTGACAGGGGGATTGGCACCCCCAAAGTCATCAGACGTTAGGCAGCTGCCTGCTCGTGGACCATGCACATAATGGCAGCAAGAAAAAGACCGCTCAGTATGATGAGCTTTGCTCAGATTGCAGCTGATCTTTTCTTAGATGTGCTCACCCCATTATGTATGCATGGTGTGGCGCCAGCATGCAGGCTGATTAGGGAATGTGGGACGCACCTACTGGTGCGTGTCCTGCATTCGCCCAACAGTGACCGTGCCTCTAAAGCTGCACTGTCCCACTATGTTGTCTTCACAAGCGCGCAGCATAAAAATGGTAAATACTAGGTTGCAGAGACTGCAAAATAGTTATCAATCACCCCTGCAAGAATTGGCAATACAACCTAAAAAAGGCTCTTCAAGGCAATCAAAAATCACTGTACATATGATGCCCTAGTTAAAGAAAACATCTACCCCAAGAACTGAGTCCCTGTTTGTGACTCAGGACCAGAATTTACAGGATAATCTTGAAAAGGGGAAGTGAATTGCCTTGCTTCTAATCTTTTAAGCCTTTCAAACAACAGGGAAAATTGTGAGGCACAGACTAAGGGAGTTAATTCTTTGGAAGGGGTCTCAATCTCTCCAACTATTCATGGTAACTTATTGATTGTTAATCCAAATTCAGGGGAATCCCCTGCTAAGTACGTAATTAAGACCTCTAATTTGCAAAGTGCAGAAGCCTCTCTAGCAGAGAACATACCTAGACAGGAAACAATCCTGATATAGTTCTCAAATCTAGAAAATTCACCTAAACTTTGGTGCTCAAGTAACAGTGAATATAGTGAGATTTAAAGGAATGAGAGTATAAACTCAAAATTGGGTGAAGCCATCAATAACCTAAAACAAACCATCAATGGTCTTAAACAAATAGAGGAATGCTCTGCAGCCCCAAGACTTTGTACCAACTGTGGTGTCAACATAGATCAAGCAACCTGTAATACTGATATTTTCAAACTTACTGTACATGTTTAAGTGAAGACCTAATACAGTTATTAAAAAAATACTTACAATGCTCATTTAAAATTAATGGTACAATTAGTTATTAATAAAGATATCTTGGAATATTTAAGGTAAGATGTTGCCATGAATAGGCTTAAAATTAATATGGTACTGCCCTGGAGAGACACAAGGGATGGGGACTGTTCCCTTCTTGGCAAAGAATCCTGCAATGCTCATATAGAACACTCAAATACAAACATTAGACCTGACTTTAGCATAGTTGAGATACCTTTCTGCCCTGTAACCAAGACTAAACCTAAGAGTCTGAAGAAGAAGAACAAACAGCAAGAGGAGAAAATAACTAAAGAGGATAATGATGTTGAGCAGATCCATATAATAAAAGAGGTCTCCTTTGAGTTAGATGATGCCCTACATGAGACAGAACTGCATCCCATAATACATCTGGAGAATGTTACTGGCAAAGGAAATTCACCAATTGAAATTGATTATATAATTAAATAGTACTTAATGACTGTACTATGCAGCCTGGAGCAGGAAGTTTCAAAACTTAATCAACAACTTGGTTAACCAACAAAGGAACAATCGATGTGTGTTATATCCTGTGAAGAATTAGAATATGCATACCCCCAGTAAATCTCATACCAAAAACTAGATTTCTATGTCACTTAATTTTAAAGTTATGAGCTATTTTGTAACCCTGATTTCACTACCTGGTCAAAAAAGCCTGTGTCAGTGAAGAGCTGATGATGATGTAACCTCGGGAACTCACAGTCTGGTACTCTCTGTCAGCAGGCTTATATGACATGTTTATCCAAAGTTGGAAAGATCATGTGCAATGGTTTTCAAAAGTAAAACAGGCAGCACCATTCAATAAATATTGTTTTATAAACTATGTGTGTTTCAGGTTTTGTAACAAAGCTGACAATTTTTTGTGGGGTGCCTTTTTGTTGTGGACCTTTTTTTCCCAGGGCTGCTGGATCCTGGTTCACAGCACACTGTTGTGAGGTTTGCAAACGGAATAAGTTTCTGATGTGGTGAAAGGCTGAGATTATTCACACCTATCATTCAATTGAGGCGATTTCTCAGGATGTCACTTTAAAACAATTATTCTATCTCCTTGTCAATGGGGGTGGGAGAGGCAATGCGGTTTTGAAACCTTAGTAGGGATTTGTAATTTAGCCAGCCCAATGTGTTCTCCCTGTCAGCCTGCTTTGACCTACATTCAGCCACTCCAGGGTTGCTGGATGCTGAGCATGCCCCCAGGCAACTGATGGCATTTGGAGTACTACTCTACTGTGTCTTTGCTGCTAGTATTGCAATGTTGGTAACTTCACTGCTTTTTTTCAGTGTCTGCTTTACAATAACTTTTAATAGGGACCTTATATGTGTTAATTCCTACTAGGGGTAGACATGTTTGCTGTGGTAAAATGATCAGTTAATTTAGAGTAGAACATAGATGAGCCTGAATGTAGGTAAAAAAAAACCAAAACAAAACAGCCTGACAGGGAGAAAACATTGGGCTGGCTAAATTAGAAAGTCCTAGTAAGGTTTCAAAATGGTATTGCCTCTCCCACCCCCATTGGCAAGGAGATGGAATAATTGTTTTAAAGTGCCATCATTAGAAATCCCCTCAATTGAATGATAGGTGTGAACGATCTCAGCTTTTCACCAGATCAGAAACATATTCAGTCTGCAAACATCACAACAGTGTGCTATGACCCAGCATCCAGCAACCCTGGAAAAAATGACCTCAACAAAATGGCCCCCAAAATATATTTTCAGCTTTATTACAAAACCTGAATCAGGCATAGTTTTAAGAGCAATGTTTATTGAATGGTGCTGCCTGCTTTACTTGTGAAAACCATTGGACATGATCTTTAGAACTTTGAAGGCACAGGTCCTGTAAGCTTGCTGATAGGGAGTAGTAGACTGTGAGTTCCTGAGATGACATCATTAGCAACTCTTTACTGACACAGGCTTTTTTTTAACAGGTAGTGAAATCAGTGTTACAAAATAGCTGATACCTTTAAAATGAAGTAATGTAGAAATCTAGTTTTTGGTATGAGATTTCCTGGAGGTATGCTTAATCTAGTTCTGCAATGTAGCAGAAGTGGTATCAGTTGCTTTTTAATACTTCTGGCCTAAAACAAAATATGGAAGAGATCATCCCACTTATGTGCACTGAAGTAAGATCAACCAAGAAAATTGTTTGAAAACACAACTCGGATGCAGATATAACTTTGATACTATCAAATTCTTTCCTCATCAGGGATTATGAAAAATTACTTATGAAGGATCTACAGTTGTTATCACAGTTGCTCATCCTTTTATTCTAGATATAAGGAACATCTTGGAATGTAAAACTGGCTTGCACTCATCTGTGACCATTAATTGGTTTGATACTGAGTACAAGCTGTTGAAAGTACAGATAAAGAAATTATATAACATCTATAAATATACAAGGGCTAAGCAGGATTTAATCAACCTAAACAGTTAAAAAAGGAACTATAAAAATTGAATAAAACAAAAAAATCAAACATATTAAAAAAAAATTGCAATTAATGTTGGGTACTGTCTTACAAAATAACTCTAAAGCCTTCTAGACTTTAGAGGCATGGGGCAGTAATAACTACAAAACAGAGTGTGATACATATATTGTAGAAGATAAATGGCTAGCACACTTCTCCTCCATATTTTTTAATCCGACAGAAGATATTCTTACTAGTGAAACTCTAGTTGTAAACACAACTTTCAATCCAATAACTCTAGATGAGATATTTCTTGCTATTGCCACCCATAAAAAACACATGGCAGCTGATCCTGATGGAATTCCTGCGGAGGTATTTTTGTGCTCATCCTCAAACTGGAGTAAATTTTTGGCATTTTTTTTCAATATGTGTATGATGACAAATACTTTACCTGACTCATCTAAAGGTGCTAACATAATACCCATTCATAAAAAAGGATGTCTTACTGACCCCACCATGTATAGACCCATATGTATTTTAGATGTGAATTTAAAGATTCTATCCAAAATTATTCTGGAAAGATTAAAAAGGGAGGTAGACAGTGTAGTAGGTCACAGGTGAACAAGTGGACAATACTGGTAGTCTGACACATGAGCAGTCTTTAAGTTTTCTAATTTATTTTCTTCTTCAAAAGTTAACTCACATCAGGACACAAATGTTACAGCAAACTGATACAACAGTAGAAATCAAAGATTACTCATAGTTTAATCCAACATCTTGGAGCAATTTGCAGAGCTTCCTGGAGTCTGCCTCTAGACCCAAAACATATCTGAATTCACAACCCAAAGAACAGTGCTCTTATACAGAAGAAACCAATCGTGTGATGAGCTACCACCACCTATTAACATTTAACTTATTAAATTCATTTAAAATTGTTTTAAACTTACTAGGATCACTGTATTCATTATCTAACACATAGTAATAACTATACAGTTTAACAGATTTATTTTAAACAACTTTTAAACATTTTTTATTTTAAACATTCCCTGAAGCACCACCCATCAATCACTGTAGCAGCATATAAGGGGTTAAGTTATGGCCGGACAGCACTATAGGGCACTGAGACATGGGAGAGACATGAAGCAGCAGCACTTTCCAAGCCTACTTAAACACAAAAACATGTAATTTCAAACATGCCTCTCTGTGTTTTATTATTACTTGAGCAGTTTTAATCTACTATATATTTTAACTGACTTCAAGCAGGAAGTAGTTCAAAATAATCTGCCTTTTAAAATCATTTTTGCAGCCTCCAACACAAAGCCTAAAACCATTACCCCAAATAAGTGAGTGTACTTAAAGAAATGAAACCGCAAGGGCACAGCAAAAGTAGAGAAAATGATACAGAGCAACCACATTAAAGTGCTGCTTCCCTTTAGTTTTTCATGTGGCTACATTTAGCTTCTGTTTACTACTCCTCTCATTAAACCCTACCTAATCCTTGACTCCAACATAACCTGACGGCTTTTATCAGGCTAGACACTAATTGCTTCTAAACAAATTATTTAACTCTCTCTCTCTCTCTCTCACAGAACATTTAAACACAGCAGCTGAAAGGAGCAACCTTAATGTTCAGCTGCTAACTTCTCTTTCTATCTCAGGAGTATCCTCAAGAATTAAAAAGACAGGGGATTCATTTACACTGACTGATTTATTTAAAAGAAGCGTGGCTTTTCTCCTTTTTCTTTTGATGACTGCCATTACCTAAGCCCCAAAACTAAAGCACGAATGAAAGAATATACGGCAGAAAACAGGAACCGCAGGGGCACAGTAAATGCAGCAAAATCATTATGGCAATACATGCAAACCAACTCTCCCCGCTGTCCTTCTCTTTCTATTAATCTAAAATTGACAGAATAACCTTTAATTCAGCGTCTACTCAAAAGCGCTAAATCTTTCACATTACACTTTACACGATAGCATATTACAAATCTCTGTTACTTAGCACATTTCTAAGGAGGGGGGTTCTTTAAAACTGCTGTTCTACACAGCCTGTCTGTGCAACACTGCTCACTATCACAGTTTCATAGCGTAACAGCTAGCAGGGCACTTGCAAGTACACAGAAGAGGGAGAAAATACTGAACGACTCACTCTAACTTCAGCCTACTCTTTACTATTTATTTTTAATACCTTGTTGCTGTCTATACTACACCTTGTTTAACTTAGTTTAAACAGTAAGACCTATATTAATTTATTTAATTCTATTTTTACATAATTATTTTACTGAAAAGGGACATTAAGTAAAATGCCAACACGAATGTTCCAGGGCCCCTCATCCTTCACAGAGCCACTCTGTGACAGAGAGAATTAGAGGATTAACAGCTTTTCAGGCAGGATTCAGATCCAATTATTCAACACTGGACAATATATATGTCCTGGACATTTAATCAAAAAATATGTAAAATTAAGACAACAAAAATGTTATACAGTTTTCATTGATTATTCCTTAGCCTTTGATTACTTATCAAGAAATAAATTGTGGAATATTCTTGTGGACAGGGGGACAGATTATAACTTAGTGCCCCTTATTTCCAAACTATATACTGATAATTGGGTCAAGATTCAACTTGGTAGGCTGGGAGGTCTTTCTGCCTCATTTAAAATCAATAGAGGAATGAGACAAGGGTGTGTGATGGCTCCCCTATTATTTTCATTATATAGAGAGAAAATGTTAGCTGAGTGTGAAAATACAAACACAGATTCTCCTAAAATCTTTTTCTGCTTTTGCACCTTACTGGCTTATGTGGACAATGTAGTCCTTTTTTCTCTCACCAAGACAGGACTACAAAGGAAACTGTCTATAGTAGATCAACTGACCTAAAGCTGAAAATTAATTTGAATGAATCTAAGGTAGTAATTTTAGTCAGAGAAAAAAAAGAGATTCAACCTTTTGGACTGTGGGCAAAGAAAAATGAGAAGTAGTTAAGAGCTATGCATGTCTTAGGATTCTAGTCCAAGAAAACTGCAATTGAACCTTACACATGGAATCAGTAAAAGAGAAACTTAAAAAGTCTGTAGTAGGGTTGGTATGTTTTAATACAAAATATGAGGGAATGACTATAAAACCATTAATACAGGTAATTAAGGTGAAATTTGATACCCGACTTCTTTACGGTTCAGATGTTTGGGACTATCAACATTTGTATAGACTAGTGTCCCTTTTATATAAATTTCTGTGGTCTATTTTGAAGCTAGGACTTTCCTGTCCTGCAGCTTACCTTAGATCCAAACTAGGCATTGTTAATACACAGTAGGTGCCTTAATTGAAATCAGGAAAGTCAACTATTGGATCAGGCTCACAAGACAAGATTACACCACTCTAGCACACTCAGCCTTAAAAGAAAAAGAAACTTGGTATAATCTGGACTACAAAGAAGAGTATTGGTTCACTACCCTACTGACAATATAAAAAAAACATAAATTGCTATATTTAAAACAGGTAGTTGAAAAGGGTATAACTTTAAGTCTAAAATACAACAAAATATGTCACAACCAGGAAAACAAATCAATGGAATTCTTTGAACTTGAAACTAATTAAAAAAATCTCACTATTCCAAATGGTTCTCACAAAATAATTACTATTTTGAGTTGAAACCGTATTTGGAATTAATAACTGACACAAAAATGAGAGCCACTCTTTTTAAATATAAATTTGAACAATGTATGAATAATATGCTGTTATTTCGGTATAAGAAAATGGTCTATTGTCTATAGAATTTGATTGCAGTTATGGAGGTGAGGAAAGCTTAGTACATATTTTATGGTACTGTTTTTGGTATGGTACTCAAACAGCTTATTGGTTGAGACCTTTTTTGAATGATTTATACCCAATTGATAAAACACTTCTTACAAATATTTTGTTTCATACAGAGGATGTTTGGACTAGTGAACATTTAGCAAAGTTTCTTTTTGCAATTGAAAAAATAAGAAAACAAACTACTGTTACTTGAGAGGGGTTATAAATGGATTAATCTCTAGCCCTCTATATTGTTTGCACTTTCTGTACTTTCAATCCAGTCTGTGTTTTTATATCCTTATTTAACAATGCCCTGTTATTTATTTACATTTTGTAGAATATTGTATTGAGACTTGAATGTTATGCTATGATTTTACTATGTGTAATGGCTTTCAAGCTACACAATAAACTTTATTGATGATGATGAATGCAAAGCTCAAGTTTATGTTGGCATCACACACCCAAGGAATGTGTAAAAATATGTTTCAACACTTTCCACATTTTATTTTTTGTAATCACTGGTTTCTAAATTGCATATTTAAGAGACACATTCTGTCCTATGAAGGAGACATAAAAGTGAATTTTTTGACAGTATCCTCACTCTGTTATACACACCATGTTTTAAACTGCTGTGTATAACAGACAATACTAGTACTCAATTTAAAATCAGCCCTTAACAGCAGTTATGCAGAGAATAATGCATGTGCTATGAGGATTTTTTCACACACCTGAGGTGTGTGTGATAATCCATAAACCCCACCCCAAGAGGAAAGCTTAAGGAGTTTATGAGATTATCACACACTGTGGGTATTTGAAAAATCCTCATAAAACAAATGTCATGCAGGCATTATTTTTTATAATAACCAGTACAAGATTTCAACAGAGAGAAAAACTGTGGTAGCATCACTATAATTAGGGTTGTTAAGATGTTTAACATTAAACCCCTAACTTTGCATCTTAATAGCATAGACCCTGTTCAAGGGATTTGCATGGCATTTTGCATGCACAGTCTTTGGGGGCAAGATCTCTTGACATGACAAGCTTTGTTCCAGTCAAATGTGTGGATTCTGAGATCTGAATAATGAATCAAATGAAACAATAGTTTTGTTTTGTTTGTTATTGTTTGTCATCACCTAGCATCCAGATGGTTTGGAATGTTGGTCTGTCATTTGCAGGGTAGAAAGAGCTTGTCACAGAGCAGTGGCTTTCATTGGTTTGATGAAACAATATTAATCTGTTCTACAGTTATAGATATTTTAACTGTTGTTACAGAGCATGCTCAGTATGATCTTTTGGATAGCTGTTTCATACAAAAAAAAAATTAGTCATATGAAAAAAGATTCTGTTTCATATGGAAGTATTCTTGTTTCATGAGAAAAAACTCTTTTTCATATGACCGCCAACTTATTTCCAATTTTTCCAAAAAAATAAATAAATTGAAAACTCATAAAAAGCATATCCTGCACAGAACCCAACACATGTATCTTGCTAATAAGGATTACATTAACTGGATTCTGCTGTTAATGTTTGGAAAAATGGCCCAGACATTTTTTAACACATTTTAAAAATTGCTTTTCATGAGATAATATTCATTTTTTGTATGGTCTCATGAAACAGGAATAGGGCCATACAAAGGAAGATTGCCTTCATACAAAAAAGAATTTGGACTTAGTTTTTTTGTTACATTCTTTTTTTCATATGAGGGCCAATCAAAACATTTGCAGCCTAATACAGAAATAAATGCTCTATGAACCTTGTATTATTTTCAATGTATAGCTACACTAGTATGATAGAATATGACCTACTGGTGTAATGATCAAACATTTTCTTTTGTAGGTACATGCTGAACAAAGATTGATAGGAGACGGTCATTTCAGAATGGAGAAAACTGAGATAAATAATAATAGTATTTGTTTATTTATACAGCATCTTTTCCAACTCCAAAGCGCTTTACAAGTTAAACAGAATAAAATAGGCATTAAAATCCACAGTCTCAACAAGATAAAAGATCAAATTCCAGATACAATTCAATTTTCTAAAAAGGCCATTTGCCAGAGGGAAGTTTTTAAACCTCTCTTAAATTCCTCCATGGCGGTGCACTTCCATAACCGATGGGGTAGAGAATTCCAAAGAGAAGGTGCAGCATAAGAAAATGCTCTAGAGCCAGATGATTAAAGATTCACCCTAGGAATCTCTAGCAACCCCTCGTCGGCCAAGCACAGTGATCAACCAGGGGAGTAGGGAACCAGAAGTTCTTTCAGAAAGTCCGGGCCCTGACTGTGAAGGGCTTTGAAAGTCAGTAAACTGACTTTAGAGGTGATCCACCACCATATAGGCAGCCAGTGCAGTTCGTGCAACACCGGAGTAATATGACAGGATCTACTAGAACCTGTCAAAACCCAGGCTGCTGTGTTCTGCACCAGCTGGAGGTAGTGAATTTCAACTCCTGAAAGCCCAAAGTAAAGGGGGTTGCAGTAATCTAAGTACGAGGAAACAAAGGTGTGGACCAGTGTTGGAAGGTCGTCAGACAGAACCAGGTGCCTAACTCTGGCAATATTCCCAAGATGGTAAAAGAAGGTCTTGATGACAGCGGACACCTGCAACCCTTAGTGTCAGTCTATCATCAAAGACCACCCCCAGGTTATGCACCCATTCAGAGGTTGGTAGAGAAATGCCACCAAGAAAAATTCCTGAAGGCACACCCACACCCAACCCCTCTATCTGTCGACCAGGGTCCACAACCAATACCTCTGTCTTTTCTGAGTTCAACTTCAGCCAGCTAGAATCCATCCACTCCTGGATTTCATTCAGTTATTAAAGACCAAGAGAGTGCCATCCTGGTCGGGTGCAAAAAACAGGTATAGCTGGGTATCATCTGCATAACACTGAAACCTCAGCCCATATCTTATTACAAAGTCTCCAAGGGGTAGCATTTACACCGCGAATAACATGGGTGACAGCACAGATCCCTGAAGCACCCCACACAACAAAGCATTGGTCCCGAGGAAAAGACCCTGGACACAACTCTTTGTGATCTCCCCATGAGGAATGATGGGAACCATCGAAGGATGGTTCCCGATATTCCACATAAATGCCTCAGGCATGCTATCAATACCATGTGATCCACGGTGTCAAAAGCTGAAGAGAGATCTAGGAGAACCAAGATGGAATGTCTCTTCTGATCTCTCACCCTCAGGAGATCATTAAGCACCCAGACCAGTGCTGTCTCGGTACTATGTCTTTTACGGAAACCAGACTGGAGGAGTTCATAGATGTCATGGATGGTTAAATGGTCCTCCAGTTGAGCTGCCACTACTTTCTCAATCACCTTCCCAACAAAGGGAAGGTTAGAGATAGGTCTGTAGTTAATGAAACAGTCAGGGTCCACAGCAGCTTTCTTCAAGAGTGGTGTCACCACCACCTCTTTCAGGGAGCTAGGGAACTCACCCAACTCCAGGGAGCACCAGACTAATCGCACAAGGACTGGACTGATGATATCAATACAACCTAAAATTAGGGAGGTCAGTCCAGGCTCCAGACTACAGCATGTAGGGTGCACACTCTGAATAATCCTCATGAAATCCACAAAATCAGGCCAATTGAAGGAACTCCAAGAAAACTGAGGTATAGCGAACTCGCACTGAGCAACCACAACTCCCCTAGAAGTTGATGACTGCAGATCTGCCCTGATGTTAACCACCTTATTTGCAAAAAATCGAGCAAGCTCCCCTCACTCTAATTGTGAAAAAGCTTTCTGAACTTTCAGACAGGCTGGGTTGCTCGGTCTGTCTACAGTTTGAAATAGCTGAGCTGGTCGATTCTGAGCAACCGCAATCTCCCTGGACAGGAATTCTGCCTTCTTAAGGGTGCTTGCAGATTGATAGACTGAATAATGGTCAATCAATCTAAGGTGATCGGCATCAAGTGCAGATTTATGCCAGCAACGTTCTAACCTTTGCCCCAGTCTCTGCATCTCCCTCAAAGTCCCATCAAACCAAGGGGACTTGGGGTAAAGGAAGTGGGGGCGCACACGGACAGGAGCAATAGAATCCAGAGCCACAGTGACAGCTGAATTATAGGCTGACACGAGGGTCTCGAGATCACTGCTCACCAACCCGTGGGACGATAGGTCAAGTACCGCAGCAAGGCCTTGGGAATTTATATTCCATAAAGGACGGTACCTAACCATCTCCACAGGGGTAAGCCTTCTAAGGGGGGTGCAAAAACTAAACCCCATGATGTAGTGATCTGACCAAATGACTGATTCCACCCCCATGTCAGAGGCTTCAATCCCTAGCTGGATTTGCTGTCACACAGGGGACCAGGCTTTAGATCAGCCAGGGAGCTGGTGGACAAACCTGTTGTTCTCCTAGGTCCCTGGGGGTTAGCTACTGTGTGGTCACTACCTGGGAACTGAAGGGGTGCAGTGATTATTTCCGGCGGTGGTCTCTTTGATGGAGTTTTGTAGGCCTCCATTCTGCTCCTGACTGTTGACCCTGGAATAATATTCTGCTGGAATAACAGCCTCTGCATATGGCATTTGCTTTTGTTCATTTTAATTGAGTGGATTTTATGTTTGTACTGCCTGCACTATTTGGAATATTCCTTACTTTGCTCCGGATTATTTGTTAATAATTTGAACTCTGCTATCCTGGACAGTGAGAGTGTCCTGATTCTGGTATTCCCTGGTGGTGAGAGGACCTGGTTGTCCACACTTCATTTATTTTTTTTGATTTTTGAAAGAAGATGTTTTGGATTTCAAACTGTTTTTTTTTTTTTTTTATTTACTGTGTGTAAACTTCAGATTTTCAACTTTGGGCAATGAGAGTGCCCTGACTTTTACTTCTCCCAGGCTGTGAGAGGACCTGGGGGGGGGAGGTATTCATAAGCTCCATCTTCTGCATATCCAGTGAGAGGGGGTTGCAGGAGATTTTATTTTGTTTTTTTGTTAGTTTCTCTTTTTTGTGCTCTCCAAGAGCCAAGTGTTGGATTAAATTAACCATGTAGTGGGAGGAAGGGTTTATTGATTGGTGAAAAGTTTATTTTATTTATTTTTTGGTTTGGGTGGTGAGAGAATCCTAATTTGTTATACGTTATGTATGTGTGAGGGGGGGATTTTAGATGTTTTTTGATTTAAGCTCGGACTTGATTTGTTTAATAGTAGGAGGGTGGTATTTTAAACTGTTTTGTTAAATTTTCTGAAATTTATTTTGGAATGGTTAGTGTTATTGTAATTAGGTTTTGTATTGTTTTTGGTTGTATAGTTGTGGCATGCGCTGGCCTCTAACCCCCAAGGTGGTGCACTACTCTTCCTCCTCTCTTTGTGCCCTTAACCATTTTTATTTTTTTCCTCTCCAATTTGAGACTTACTAGCGCTGTAGAGCACTGAGAATTATGCATAGGAGAGGGAGATGGGTGAGGAGTGGCAAACAGGGGAGGAGAGATGAAGGGGGTCACCGTATTAGGGTAGCTGGATCCAGAAGGCACCCTGGGGTGAAATGGAACCCAGATCATGGTTTGCCATGCCTGGTGCCCATACTCAAGGGCACTACCAAATTTGGTACGCAGATGGTCCGGACAGCCTCCGAGGTTCTTCCAACTCAGGCAGTGTTGTGCAATGCCAGGTCCATCAGGAACAAGACTGCTATTATTGCTGATCTTGTTGGTTCGGTGGACCTGGCTGTAAGAAAATCCAGGCCCCATATTGGAGGCTATTACTCTGGCTGGGTACTCGGTGATACACCGTCCAAGATTGGATCATTGGGGGGGGGTTGTGGTCTGTTTCAAGACTGAACTGGGCCTTATGAGTGTAGTAGCTGAGGATTCTGAGTCCTTTGAGTGTACAGTGATAGCAGGTGTAGGCATTCAAATCATTATCTACTGTCCACCCAGGAATGGAAAGCAATTCCTTCAGGAAATGACGGATTTTGTCATTGACATGGCATTTGAATCACCCAGATTGATGGTTCTTGGCAATTTCAATGCCTGGGTCGATGACAAACTCTTGCAAATTGGTCAGCACTTCCTCCAGTTAATGACTTCTCTGGACCTCACACAGGTGGTTTCCACTGCTACACATAAACATGGACACTGCCTGGACTCATCAGATACCTCCATATCAAAAGAATGACTCCAATGCAAATGCATGTGGATATGGTCAACAAACTTGGCCCAGAAGCCCTTCATATTCAACTGTCAAGAAATGGGCTTTTGAATTTAATTGTGGCAGAAGAAATGTTGAAGATGATCCCAGTTCAGGGTGCCCAAGGGAGGTAACCTCTGAAGAGAACATTGATGCAGTCCTTTAAGTGGTGATGAATGATGGACGAGTAACTATACAGCAAGTAGCCAGCTCCTTGAGCATCAGCTTTGGGGTAGTACAATCAATCTTGACCGAACACCTGGGCATGAGAAAAGTGTCTGCAAGATAGGTGCCAAGAATATTGACACCTAATCAGAAATGAGCCAGAAGGGACATGTCAAGCTAACTTTTTGCACAATACAAGAGGGAGGCAGCAAACTTTAACAGTTGTACTGTAACAATGGATGAAACCTGGGCTCATCATTTTGATCTGGCATATAAACAGCCAAACAAACAATGAAAACATCATGGGCTCAATTCACAAAGGACCCTTAGATTGATGCATGCTGTGACAAAAGGCAGCTTGCACCAAAGCATAGTTTGCCAGGGACCCTGCACCCAATTCACGATTGGTTAGGGTCCCAGTGGCAAAGTCCCATGGCTTGCAGCAACTGTGGCCATATACCAAACAGACAGTGCATCTGGATGATTTGCACATGCTGCTGGGTGGCTGTGCAGCAATAGTACCTGGACAGCATTCACTAGTGGCCTATCACCCCCCCACCCAAATCCCCATTTTATTAAATAAAACAAAAAATGTCCCTGGTGGTCTAGTGGACCCACCTCTTTGATCCCCAGATTTTGAAAAAAAAAAAATAGCCCCTGATGGTCTTGTGGACCCCCATCCCTGATTCCTGTTTATTTAAAATAATCATACTGTAGGTCCCTGGTGGTCTAGCAGCCTCCCCCATCTCTAATCACCATTTATTCAAAATAAACATATGTCCCTAGTAGTCTAGCAGACCCCCACACCCTGATCCCCATTTAGTGAAAAAAACCTAGAAGTCCCACCTCCTCACCCTGGCAGGCAGTGCCCTATGATCCCACTCCCCCATCCCTGAGTTGGCAACCAGCACAGCCTTCTGCTGTCCATCATGGCTGACCATTGATTGAGCTGTCAGGGTGCATGTCCTGTAGCTGTCAAGGAGCGCATACTGTTACAGCTGACTATACAGTAAGCACTCCTTTGACAGGTATAGATCACATGACCTGGCAGCTCAGTTTGTGGCCAGCCATGGTGGAAAGCAGAGGGCTGTGCTGGTTGCTGACTCAGGAATGGGGGGAGTGGGGTGGTGGGGCACTGCCAGTTGGAGTGGGGGTCCACTAGACCACCAGGGAACCATGTTTATTTTCATTAAACAGAGATTGGGGTAGGAGGGTCTGCTAGACCAGCAGGGACCTATGTATTTTTTAAAACAAAGGGGATCAGGGATGGGGGGGTCCACTAGACCACCGGGACCTCATTATTTTAATAGAAGGAGATTTGGGGCTTGGGAGGGAGGAACAATGGCACAATGGTGCAAGATAAAAAAAACTCACAAAGGACACACCTCTAAGTTTACTTAGAATAGCCCTGGCAGGTCTAAGGGTACATAGAAACTACTTAGAAACTTGCCCTCAGGGAGGGTTTTGTGAATCCCAAATTAGGCAATATGGCAGCCTACATCTGCTGCAAGCCCCCGAGTGCCATGCTGCAGCTGATTTTGTGCTGCAGGGATAGCACAAGCCTCCTTCAGTGCCTGCAGCCTGGGTTTAACACAGGTCATGTTTGTGAAGTGCTCTCAGGGCATCATTTGACACAAGCCACAACCTTGCACCATTCCTTGTGGCGCAAGCTCCTTGCACCATTCAGGGGAGCTTTGTGAAATGTCCCCATGCATCTCCAATGCCAAAGAAGTTCAAGCATGACATCTCAAGTGACAAAAGCATAGCCTCGGTCTTCTGCACTCAGAAGGTATGATTATGATTGACTGTCTTGAAAAAGGAAAGACAATAACTGGTGAGTACCATGCTGAACAACTGTGCAAGCTGAGAGAAGCCATCAAAGCCAAATGTCATGGAAAATGGAGGCGAGGTTTTTTGCTCTTGCAAAAACAATGCTTCACCTCACACAGCACAGGTTACAGTGGCTGCTGCAACAGAATGTGGGTATGAACTGCTTCCTCACCCACTCTACTTACCCGATCTTGCTCCTTCAGATGTCTCCCTGCTCCCAAAACTGAAAGCTGTACTCCATGGAAAGAGATTTGCTGATGATTAAAAAGGTGATAGCTGCTGCAGATGAGTTTCTGGGGGGCCAAGACATAGAATTCTACCATAAGGGAATAACAATACTAGACTGACGCTGGACTAGGTATATTGAACTGAAAGGAGACTGTTAAAAAATTAAATAATAGATTCATAGTGCATTTCTGTGTCAGGTCGCAAACTTTTTGATCGACCCTTGTATGACTTAATCTTTTTTCATGAGATTGTGTCATTCTCATGAAAAAAAGAGTCCTTCATGCAAAAAGAGAATTTGGCTTAGTTGTTTTTTACATTATTTTTTCGTATGCAGAAATCTTTTTTCTGTGAGAATGACACAATCTCACAAAAAAAGATTCTTTCATATTAAAAAAGAATTTGGACTTACTTTTTTTCCCCTCATTTCAACTTTAAGAAGACACAACTTCTTCAGTATTTGTGGTTAAGGGGCAATCTACATATCAAAAGAAAGGTCTTAATGAGTACTGCAACTCTAATCCTAAAAAATAATTCAAGGGCACTATAAAAAACATACACATTTAAAAATGACAATTTCCATAGGATAACACTGAATCTTTAAAGAGCAGCTGATGCCTTTGGGAAAACTTTGGAAAACATAATATTTAGACACAATTCTGCTTTTATGTCATATATCTTCCATACATTTCTCCTCACCATTATTTATTACTGAAGAAATTCCCACAAAAACAATTTTTTTTTTCCATTAGAGTTCATCTGCCTCTGTAGTTGAATCCTTACTTGAAATCATAATTCTTGGTTGTGACATCATAGTCAGTAGCCATGGGAATAACTGTGATGTCACAAATAGAGTATTTTGACATCAGGTTGGGAAAAAGCAATAGGAGGTGATGAACCCTCAAGGAACAGCTATCCTGTTTTCATACATATGACTCAGTAATATATTATCTGGATAAGAGATTGACAGCTTATGATAAATATAAGTTGCTTTGTGTCCAAATATTATGTTTTTCAAAGTACTTATCGAGGCATCAGTGGCTGTTTAACAAACTGTAACTTTGTTAATCTTTGGAGTTAAGGGACAATCTATATATGAAAAAAGGGTCTCAGTGAGGACTACAACAGTAACAGATAATACCTCCCCCCCCCAAAAAAAAATGTAAGGGCCATATCAAAGAACCATTATGATTCAAAATAAAAAGTGCATACAGTAACATTGCAACTTTAACAAGCATACATCCATCACTCTGTGGAGTTAAAGGAGCATCTATGCGTCAAACAAAGACTGACTGTCATCAGTGTTATGTCCTGATATTTTTCAGTTCATTGATTCACTCATTTGCTCTGTGTCTACTGAGAAAGATCTGTTACACAAACAAAATTAACAAAAAAAATTATATTGTCTGTTGGATTTTTGTGTGTTTCTTTGCTCGGGGCTACTGCCAAAGCAATTTGTTTATCTGGTCTGACATCTTCAAGGAAGAAGCAGTCTGGGTCACTGATGTGCCTTTTGATGATTTTGTGAAAAAACAGTAATTTGTTCAAAAGTTATTCAAATTTTAATTTTCCCATTATAGTCAAAGGGAAAAAAATAAATGTGCCTCTTGAAAGCTGTAGCTAGTACATTTTACTGTCATGCAGTGGCCATCTTGTTTTCAGTTAGTGAGGCAGAAAAATGTCTGGTGTTTAAATTTGGGACCCAATAGGTGAACACTGACAGCTGTGTTTACCTAGCTAGGCCCTGAGCAACACAGCACAACCCTTTATATGGGATAAAAAAAACAGAAATGCCTTTTCTGAGATCCCGCCCCCCCATAGTGTCACAAATTGTGATGGGACAGATGTGGCACTTTTGCAAATCATGAAAGTGTTGTGCCTGTTCCTTCACAAGATTTTGTGAAAGTGTCACAATGTGCGACACTACTGCATCAAAAAACAGCAATTCTTTGCCACCCCACCACATCTAAATGGTTGGATCTTTTGGGCTGAAATTTTCAGGTTGGCAAGCCCAGGTCCCACAGATGTGCCTTTTGGTGGTTTGGTCCCAAAAGAGTCAAGGGTCCCATAGTTACAGCATTCCGAAGTTGAGAAATTTCCCATAGGATAACATTGTGGCACTGACAGGGACTTTCAATGCCCATATCTCAAAAACTATTTGAGATACAAATTTTTCACTACAGGCAGCTTAGGCCACCTTTGAACCTTTGAAACCTTCAGGTGGACTAAGTCTGTGTGGAGATTTCAAAGTCATGATTACAACTGCAGTGGAATTTTTTTTTTATGGTTGCTACGGTTACTGAGATGTTGCCAAATTAGTGTTACAAGGGACCCTTTTCAGTACTATAGGGCTGCTGTATGCCTCCATACTTATGTGTAAGTGGGAGTGCAGGGCCCAGAGGGCCAGTGCGCACACATTCACATACAATTATGCAAAACATTGGCATTGTGAAGGGAGTGCAGGGCCCAGAAGGCCTTCACTCCCACAAACACACACTAGTTACCAGTTACATTACATTTTCTCAAAAGAAGGGCAATTCATTGCAAAAAATCTTTGTTAATGCATCAGTTAGAGTTAATTGCAAAGTAACTAAAGTTTGGGAATGCGATGTTAGGGTTACCACACCTACCACCCCATCAGTATCCTTGAGACATTATAACAGTATTCTTACTTTACAGTGGAGCATAAGGTTCTTTGGACCCTGTGCTACCATCTCTCCATTGAGACAGTATAATATTATCCTTATATTACAGTGGGACTGCAGGGTCTTTTGGACCTTGCGCTCCCATCCCTCCATTGAGACAGTATAACAGCATACATATGTTATAGTGGGAGCACAGGGCCCTTCAGACACTGCACTTTCATTTGTGCAAATTACATAACTTGTTCAAGACACTGTCGTATTTTGTGCGAATTACATAATTTGCACAAAATACAATAGTATCTTGTGAATGTTATGTAACTTGTGCAAATTACAACTTTTGTGCCTGACAGTATTGTGTGCATGTTATGCAAATTACAACTTTCCTGCCTAACATATACATTTTCCCATAGGAAATAATAGGAAATTAAAAGTTTAATAACCTTTGAAAGGATTATACATATTTTTTCACCAAACCTTCAAAAGGCAAACCTGTGAGGCAAAGGCTTTCTACCCTGACAATTTCAGACCATTACCTAAAGCTGTTTCTGAGATACAGATGGACAAATAAATGTAAAAAAAACTGGTAAATTTAGAAGTTTTTGATACTCTGTATCTAAAAAACCACAAAACTGATTCACACGACATTTGGGACATCAAGCTACCTTCCCACAGAGATCATTCATGCCAAATCTTTTGCAAATCAGTAAAATGGTTCCAAAGTTATTAAAGTTCAAATATTCAGGTTTAACATGTATTTTGTGCAAATTACATAACTTGAGAAAGACATTGTTGAATTTTGTGAAAATTACATAATTTTCACAAAACAGAACAATATCTTATGCAAGTTAAGTAACTTGTGCAAGTTACAACTTTTGTGCCTGGCACACACTGTACATTTTCCCTTGGGAAATAATGGGAAATTAAACGTTTACTAACTTTCGAGTGGATTGATATTTTTGCATTAATCCTTCAAAAAGCACATCTGTGAGGCAAAGGCTTTCTACTCTGAAAATTTCATATTACTACCTAAAGCCATTTCTGAGATATGGGTGGACAAGGAAATGTAAAAAAAAAAACAACTGGTAAATGTAGGGTTTTGTGATGCTCTGTATCTCAAAAATGACAAATCCAATTCACACAAAATGCGGCACATCAGGAGACCTACCAACAGAGATTATGCATGCCAAATATCATGCAAATCCACTGGAAGACTGCAATAATATTATTAGGGTGTAAAGTATGCTTAACTGGATGACATTGTGTGAAAAGTACTTTCACTTTCATTATTCATATAAACTTTAGAATAGGAAATAATGGGAAATTAAAATTTTTATAACTTTAGAACAGATTAATATGTTTTCACCAAACCTTCAAAATGCACATCTGTGACTCAACGGCTTTCTACCCTGAAAAGTTCAGACCACAACATAAAGGCAATTCTGAGATACAGGTGGACAAAGAAGTGTGAAAAAATTGTAAATTTAGGATTTTTTGACAGTTTCCATCTCACAAATGACACAACAGATTTGCACAAAATTCTGCACATCAAGGGACCTACCCCTGGAGATTATGCATGCCAAATTTCATGCAAATCTGTTGAGTGTTTCCAAAGTTATTAAGCTTCAATATTTTGGGTTGAACATAGAAGTTTGCACTCAACCCTAATATACTGGTGCTATCGTGCTAGTATATATATATATATATATATATATATATATATATATATATGCAAAAACTTCATTAATACATCAGTTAGGGCTGAAGTGATAAAAGTATAGAAATGAGGCATTAGAGTTGAGCCTACCCCCCACCCTACCCTTCCATTCTCCACCAGTTAGGCATCGGGTGCCATGGGGTCATTAGGCCCAACCTCATCCCATTCCATATGTAAATAGGCTGACACAGGTGCACATAGGAGAATGGTGTGAGTTTGGCCTAATCCCCATGGCACACCCTGATGCCTGTTGGTGTGTGGAGGATGGGGTTGTAGGGTGGGAGGGTTATGGAATCAGTCTTAATGCCTCATTTTCATACTTTTGTCATGTCAACCCTAACTGATGCATTAACAAAGTTTGTTGAAATTTATTTCCTCACTTTTTGAGATAAATAATGTCTTTATTTTACTATGGGAGTGCTCCCATCCCTCCATCCAGATAGTACAACAGTATCCATATGTCACAGTAGGAGCACAGCATCCTTTAGACCATGCACTACTATCCCTTCACAGATGCACATATGTATGTAGCTGTGAAAACACAAGGGTCTCTGGCCCCGGCTCTTCCACACATTAAGCTATGAGCAGGCATAGTGAAATTGCAACAAATAGTCATAACTGTGCCATCTTAAAATAATTTTCTCCCCAAATGTTCAACATAACCTTGTTATCACCTCACCTCACCGCATGTACCCAGTAAAGAAAACTTTCAAAACCCTGTCAAAATGTAATTCTGTACAACTGTAACACTGTTTTGCACCACAGGTGTGGAAAAACTTTTTTGGCAAGATTTAAAAAACTACAGCTGTACTATTCATGAGGTGGTATGAAAAAATGGTAATGTTGAAAATCTGGATTGAAAACAT
This sequence comes from Neoceratodus forsteri, assembly GCA_016271365.2. Lineage (NCBI taxonomy): Eukaryota > Metazoa > Chordata > Ceratodontiformes > Ceratodontidae > Neoceratodus > Neoceratodus forsteri. Next base: position 2,559,024 of record CM057453.1, read on the forward strand.
GAAAAGTTGGCAAAGTTACAAGTATGCGTAGAAACTATGTAGTGCACGCTTGTAACGCAGTCATTTGTTGAACTTTTTTCACCTAATTTTCAACATGGGCTTTTTGGGACCTCCCCTCATGAACAGTGGCACTGTGATTTTGTTAATCTATCCTAAAAGTTGATTTCGCACAGTGACTATGCCATTCTGCTCCACAGGTGGGAAAACACATTTTAAGTAGGATGTGAAAAATGACAATTCTACTGTTCATAAGAAGATGTGAAAAAATGGCAATGTTAAAAATCTGGAGTGAAAATATTAAAAATTAGTGAAGTTATGAGTGTGCATAGAAACTGTGCAATGCATGCTCATAATGCAGTCCTTTTTTTTTCTAAATTTTTCACCAAATTTGCAACTTGGGTTTTTTGGGACCCCACCTCATGAACAGTGGCACTGTCACTTTGTTAATCAGTCCCAAAAGGTGATTCCATGCCATGACCACAAAATCACCTTTTAAGACTGAAAATGAAATGACAGTGCCAGTGTTCATGAGTGAGTAAAACCATATTAATCTATCTCAAAATTCCTGAAAATGGTTGCGATATCAACCTAAGTTGAAACCCCATTTACTGCCATTATACAGTGCTTACCTTTGATTCTTCAGTTTGTGGTTCGGCTTTGAACAGTCCAGATGTGTCCTGGTCCAGAGAAAATCACTGCTCCTCACCTCCATAGGAAAGTATGGGTAAGGAAAGAAGAGCAAGGAGGTGGGTGTGCTGAGGGAGGGTGGGGATGGGGAGGGAGGACTGGTGAGTAGACGAGGGACCATTTTCTTTTTCAGGTTTAAAACAAAATTAAAGATGTTGGGGGATGGTTTTCTTTATTACAGGGACTCTGCATTGTTTGGGGACACAGGGAGTGGGCTCCCCAGTATCCCAATGTAGAGGGGGGTCACAAATAACTGCAGACACTGGGAGCAGGCTCCCCAGTGTCCCACACTGGCAGTGCTGGGGTTGCTAGTGCTGACATGGGGATTAGGCATGGGGTATAATTTTAAACTGTCTACTCAACCCCTCAACCCTAACTATAGAAGTGAGACTGCACCCCTATAATATATCATATATACATAGATAGATAGATAGATAGATAGGTAGGTAGGTAGATAGATAGATATGAGTGCATTAGATTGCATTAAGTTTTTTTGCAATGAATTTACTTACTTTTTCAGATAGCATTATCATATCCTTGTTTGTCTGGAAGTGCAGGACCCTCTGGGCCCTGCGTTTCCATCCCTCCACAGATGTGTATATCTCTGTAGTGGTAGAAGCACAGTACCCTCCAGGCCCTTCACTTCTATTTATTAGACAACAGTGGCACAATTATCAGCATAGCCATCTTACTACCCCACCTCATGTTTCCGGTGCAGAAAATTTTTGAATCCCTAGCAAAACATAATTCTGTGAAACTGCGGTGCCATTCCATGCTACAGGTACAAAAACATATTTTATACAGGATTTGAAAAATGATAGCTCTGATATACTTGAGGTCTGGTAATAAGAAGGCTATGTTGAAAATCTGGGGTAAAAATATTTATAATTTCTGAATTTACAAGCGGGTGTAGCAAAATTGAAATGAATGGTTAGAATGTTAGCATTTTTTCATATTTTAATCCCACATTTTGAACATAGTCTTCTTGTGACCCCACCTCATAAACCCCATAGGTGAAATTTTACTAATCTATGCCAAAACGCCATTCCCCACCACAGATGCGAAAACATGTTTCAGATAGGATGTGAAAATGACAGCTGTTTTGTTCATGATGTGATGTGAACAAATGGCTATGTTGAAAATCTGGACCCAAAATATTGAAAATTACCAAAGATATGCACATACGTAGAAACTTTTCAACAAGCTCTCATAACCTGAAGATTTTTAGGAATTTTTTCACCAAATTTACATTATTTTTGGGACCCCACCTCATGAACACTGGTGGTAAAATGTCATTATTCAATCCTGAAAGGTGATTTCACACAGTCACCACAAAATCAACATCTGGGCCCATATAATGAAATGACAGTGCCAGTGTTCATAAGGTTGGGTCCCAAAAAGGCCACGTTTGATGAAAAAATTCCTAAAAATGGCAAAGTTATTAACATAAGTTCAAAACATCATTGAAATACATTATACGGCATTTACCTTGAGTCCTTAGTTCACGGTTCAGCTTTTGAAGAGTGCAGATGTGTCTCAGTCCACATAATATGACAGCCTAAGTATAGGGTAAGGGGGGGTGGGGTGCTCAGTGGGAGGGTTGGGATGATGGGGGAGACAAGGGACCAATTTCTTTTTCAGATGTGAAAAACAAAGATGTGGGGGGGGACTTTTTTATTTTCAGAGGCTGAATAATGAATTAGAAATATTTTGGGACACATGTGGTGGGCTTATAAATGCCAACACTGTGATTGCCCCCCTGATATTGGCAAATAGACAAGGGACCAATTTCTATTTTTCAGATGTAAAAAAAAAAAAGATGTGGAGGACTTTTTTCTTTTCAGGGACTGAATAATGAATTAGAAATATTTTGGAACAAAGGGGTGGGCTCCCCAGTATCAACACTGCTGGGGGAGTCTTATAAATTCTGACACTGGGATTGCCCCCCCGATGCTGGCAAATATTAACATAACAGGCAGCAAGGAGGCATCTGACACTAGGGCTGGGCATCCCAGTATCAGATTATACAAATAAATAAATAATTTAATTAAGAAATAAATCATTAAGTATGGGGATCAGGGTGTGGATTATGCCACTGGACAGCAGAGAAAAATATGATAGGGTAGGGGGTACCACTAGATACCAGGGATAAGGGACACTGATCGACGGGTGGGGGGTGCCTCTAGACACCTGGGGAAAATGGCAGCTCACAGCTGAATCTGCAGCCAGCAGCATGAGTTTCAGCTGCAGCTGCAGAAGTCAGGAAAATTCTGCTGTTATACAGAGAATCCTGGAGAAGCACTCCTCTCTCGCTAAGATGGGCATCCAGGATTTTGGGTACCCAGAAAACTTGTTTCTTGCCAGAATTTAAAAAACAAATAAATGCCAGAATGTAGCTAAATGAGTCCTGTTTAACTGGGTTCTGTTTTTTTTAATCCATTTATTTTTATGTGTTTTCTTTCATTTGTTTCTCTCGCTAACTGAGAAAACGAAATGGCGGTAGATCGAAAAAGGATTTCCCACGTCTGTGAAAAAAATGAGCTCCTGCAAAAATAAATCCATTTTCATGCTGGACATCTAATTTTTCCCATTAAAAATAATGGGAACTTCAAAATGAAATCACTTTGAAATGGATTAATATTTTTTTCACCAAACCAGCAAAAGGCACATTTGTGAGGCAAATGCTTTCTACCCTGAAATATTCAGACCACAGTTTAAAACAGTTTCTGACATACAAGTGAATGAAGAAACAGCAAAATAAAAAAGCAAAAAAAAAAAACATGTAAATTTAAAGCAGCAGTGCAACGGGAAAAAGTTATTCCAAAAAGCTAATTTTCTGCTATGGTTATAAAATATATTGGCATAACTGTTGATTTGGGTTTTCTGGATGCTTCCTGTGCTGTGTACTGTGCATTTGCATTTTTGTCTGGACTCTTATCCTCCTCAGGTCTGCAGTATTATTTCTATACAAAAATGAGGCAACCATCTTTTTTTCTTGAGAAATAATTACCTTAAAATGTTCATCAAATTCTAAAATGATAATGAAAATGAAAATTTCACCATCAAAATAAACCAGAAGACATCTGGCATCAATTAGGATGAAAAAAGGTGTGGTCAAATTTTAACCCATTTTCGTTGCACTGTTGCTTTAAGGATTTTTAACACTCTGTATCTCCGAAACCACACCAGCATACACTATCTAAAATACGATAAACTAAAAATAAAACAAATAAATCATGTAAAATACAAAACTGGAACAGAAAGGGCATAAGCAATTCAAAGTTCCAAATAATAAAACAATTATAATGATATACAACAGAAAACAATGAGGTTATGTTAAGCATTTTCACTGTATAATAGAGGAGAGGTAAACTGTAACACTCTGGAGCAGAACCACACAATGAATTGAAATTGCATGAAGACCACTTAGCCAGTATCATGGGGAAATAGCTAGATTAAGAATAGGAAGGAGAGAGGAGGGGATGAAAGTTATGAAATGGGAAATTAAGGAAGAGTGTAAGGGAAGGAAGGGGTAGAGGAAATAGTGAGATAAATGAATAGGAGGGAAGGGAATGTAGGTCAGGAGCAATTGCAGGATGGGAAAATGTAGTTTAAGAGAAGGTTGGATAACAAGTCAGTGAATGGGGTGGAGCAGATGTCTAAGGGGAGAGAGTTCCAGATATTTGGGAAGTGATAGGAGAAGACAGACCATCCTAAAGTGGAAATTCAGGGAGGAAGGGAGGAAGGGAGAGGGTCCTGTAGGGGAAGTTGCAGAAGGTGTAGGTGGGAGTAGGAGTCATGGAGAGGAGGCTGTTTAGGTAGGGTGGAAGGGAGGCAAGCCAGAACTTCACAACTAATGAGGCACTATAGGCAAGTCATCTGACCTCAAATGTTGGGAAGGAGAGGGCAGTGTAGAGGACAGTTTAGACAGAAGACAGAAAGCAACAGATAAAGTTGAATGGGGTGTCCAATCTGGTGATGATGAATTTGGGAGCAACAATGTAAACTACATCTCTAAAGTCAGATATTGGGAGGATCAACTTCTAGATGATCTCACCATGGGCCTGAGCGGGGATGCAGCAATGGTACCTGTATAGAGCACCACATTTGGAATGCAGTTTTTTGTGGATATCATCTACATGCCCAGTGAAGTTGGGGTTCCTCTTGAGCCAGAGCCTGAGGTATTTAAATGAAGAGACATCCTTTAAACGGGACCCCTCAAGAATGTGGAAGAAAGGTATGGCTGTAAGCCTGGTGAGCCTTAACCTGTGCCAACGGTCATAGAGACCATTTGTTTGGCATTGAGGGACAGATGATTTGTGCAAGAACAGTGCTGGACATTATTGAAGGCCAGCTGGAGGCTGGACGCCACATCAGAGGGGGAGGTAACATACAAACATAGAAAGTGATGGCAGAAGGAGACCATACAGTCAATTTAGTAGGCCCATAGTACCGGAGGTATAGAAAACAGTATCATCCATGTACATGTGGCTATTAGCTGTTGAGCAGGTATCAGGCCAGTCATTCAGAAATATCAAGAAGAGAATTGATCTGAGCACCAAACCTTGAGGGACTCTGTTGTTGATGGGTGGGGTTGGGGAGTGGAAGTTGCCTAATTTCACTGATTGGGTCCTACCAAAGAGAAAGGAATGGAACCAGTTAGTGGCAGTCTCTGACAGATCAGCTGCTACAGGATTGTTGAGGAGAAATGGGTGGGCAACAGTGTAGAAGGCTTTGGCCAAGTCAACAAAGATGGCAGAGGTGATGCGGCCCTGATCCATGCCAGTGAGAATGGAGTTGGTGAGCCGGAGAAGGGAGGTCATGCTTAAGTGGGCCTTGCAGAAACCTGACTGGAAGGGGGTGAAGAAGGAAGAGAAATCAAGGGAAAGGGAAAGCTGAGCCAGTACCAGGTGCTCTTGGAGTTTTGCAAGGACTGTGAGTAGGGATATTGGGTGGAAATTACCTGGATTTAATGAGTTGCCAACTTTTGGGAGGGGGCAGCAGTGGCAAGCTTCCAGGCATCGGGGACAGTGGCCAGTGTAAAGGAGAGATTCAGAAGTTAGGTTATTGGGAGAGCAATGGCTTGAGCTGAGAGATGCAGGAGCTTACGGTCAAGCCCATCCATGCTTTTACCCTTATGAGGGTTAAGGGCCAGAACAGCTTTTAGGATGTCAGTAGGGGGGCAGATGAGAAGGAGAAACAGAGGGGGGACGACGTGGGTGTGGAAGGAGCTGGTGGATGAGCTGATGGGTGTAGGGATGCAAAAAGGGTGGAAGCACAGGTCAAAATAGTGTCACCTACCTTTAGGACTGGGGAAGGGGATTAGGCAGAGGGAGAATAGAGCATGGACTGCTCTCCAGAATGTGGAGGGGCTATTAACATTCTCCTGGTAGTTGGATGAGAAATACTCTTTTCGGCAAGTCTGATGGCCCTACTGCAGGCATTTCAGAGAGTCTGATATTTAAGCAAGTCACCAAGAAGAAACATATATATATATATATATGTGTGTGTGTGTGTGTGTGTGTATATCTAACAACAGTTATCGATGACTACTACTACACTAACACATAATCCCCCCCAAACATTCATAGGGTATGCACTGCACCCCGAAATTACATCCAAACTTCACCATGGTGCCAAATTCACAATAAAAGTGTGATCATCAGCAAAAATGCACCTAAGCTGTATCTCGCATTCCACTACAACAGTAGCAAATTTCACACAAAACCAACAAAAATTTAGTGACTCATGGGTAACAAAGTGAAAACCATATTTTTGCCTATATAAATGAACCACTGACACTTAAGAGGGACACTTAATATATTTCTTCCTTTGAAGTGAGCCCTACTTAAAACAATTACAGCAAAGCACATACATTGCTTTTCTGGGGGCATGGAAGTGCAGAGCACAGAGGTTCTTGCAATTTCACTGCCAGACGGGTGTGTGCAACTAGGAAGGAATGGGATGGATTTCGAGACCTACATGAATGAAGATACAATTCTACTATCTCAAAAAGTAAGGATATTCTTTGCAAAAAAAAACCAAAAAACTCCATGACCAAATAAAATGACATGGTTTGTTTTCTTCAGGCAGGGCCTATGGGTTGTTGGCAACATGTGGGGAGACACAGTTTTCTACGTTTGTCTATCTGAGTATGAGAAATGCATCAGTATTATTCTTTTAGAACTCTCTATTAAAAAAAAAATGTAACCTTTTAAAAAACATGTGTCTGTATATTTGTTTAATTTTGCCAGCAGGCAGCAAATAGCAATGAAAATTAAATATACACTGTAACAGTCACCAGTACTGTAGTAGTGAGTCACTGATCAAGTAGGTCAGGCCAGGGTACCCAAAAATTAAGTGGTGTCTTTCGTGACTAAGTGATGTGAAACAGAAGATTCATGTACAGGGTTGCACTCAAAATGTAAATGGCATCAAACAGAATATTCAATAACACTGAAAATTATTAAAAGCACTACAGGAAGTCACTGACAAAATGCTTCCTTAAACACAAACGTGAAACAGAAGATTCAGTAAACCAACAGGGATGCACCCAAAAATTAAGTGGTGTGATATGTGACTAAGTGACATGAAACAGAAGACAGGGTTACACCCCAAAATTAAGGGTATCAAAAAGAAGATTCAGTAACACTGAAATTCATCAAAACAGATACAGAAAGACATGACCCCCCCATACAAATCTGTATGGCACTATGACCTAGTAGTAGTCCAGGCACAGAGATGAGCAATACAGGGTCTGAGATGTGAAGCCCCACCCCCCTTCACAGTCTGCATGGAACTATGGCACAAAGATGGGCAACACAGAGTCTAGGGCAGTATGACCTTTCAGGACAGCACAGAGATGGGCAACACAGAGTCTGAGACGTGGGTGACGCTCCCCTATCAAAATACATGAGGTACTAAATAATCTAGTACTAGATCAGGCACAGACATCGGTAACATAGAGTCTGAGACATGATGCCCCCTTCACAGTTTGTATGGCACTATGGCATAGAGATGGGCAACAGAGTCTATGGCAGTATGACCTTTCAGAGCAGCGCAGAGATGGACAACGCATAGTCTGAAATGCAACACCCCCCTTTCACAATCTGTATGGCACTATGGCACAGAGATGGGTAACACAAAATCTAGGGCAGTATGACCTTTCAGGGAAGCACAGAGATGAGCAACATAGAGTCTAGGGCAACATGACTTTTTTTTGGGCAACACAGAGTCTGAGATATGGGTGACACTCTCTTCAAAATCTACAGCGCTACAAGCCCCCCTCAGAATTACTGAGGCACTCTGACCTTCAGTCAAAGTCCTCTCGTCTTATCTGACTGTTGAATTCACTGGTCTCTCTCAATACTCTCTCTCTCTGACTAAGAAAAACAGTTGTGTCATACGGTGTGGGTAGTCAGGATAACGACACAGGCAGACCAATCACTTTAGTGCATAAAAAATGCTGGAAGCGTTTATTTTATTTCTTCCATAAAATGTTCAGAACAAAAATAATAAACTAAAATAAAAAAAGGACAATTCTTACACAACAGTACTTGTTTCTTTAGTACTGCACACAGAGTAGATCCCTAGTGCCTTCTAGGTCCACCTCACACTGTGCGTCTCATCAAACCAGAATCTGGCACAGGTCTTCACATGTTCTCTCCCAAGGCTGAACTGCCTCTTTGCTCTCAGAAAAGAAGCTTTATACTCTTTGGTAGGGTCACCTGACTAGCCTCTTAACTTTTTTACATAAGAAAAAAATAGCTGGGTTAGTCTATACATCTGTGGTGACTCATCATACATTTTACAATAATTTTTCCCATTATTTGCATGTAAGGGCATATCAAAATTGGTTTACCTATAGCGCTTTGACAGCACTAGCGCCGACATCCCCTACAGCGACAGCAACAATGCCATCTGTCGGCATTGGAGCCACAGGGATGTTGGCACTCACAATAGGGGGCTGCGCCCTACGAACCCCCCCTTTGGGGGGCTCCTCCCCCACACATCCCTGGTCTCTGGGATTCTAACTCTGAGTCAGAGGTAGACTTTGGTGCAGGCAATCACCCAGTGAGGCAGTCCCAATCGGCACACAGACCACCACAGCAATGGACGGATTTTGCCTGATTCCTGTCTCTGTGGTGGTCTTCTCTGTTGAGGAGTCGCTGAGGTGATGGTACACCATCAAAACTGGTTAAGTAAGGACTATTATATCCAAACTATGCTTAATTATATATCAATATACACTGGTTCCCTCCTTAATTACCTTTGAGTGACAGGGAGATGTGTATATAGGGGGGACTGCAGAGGGCACTGTTCCCCTAAGTAAGATGCTATTTCATTCACTGGGAGCCAGATAAGCAAGCAAGTTCTGTTTATTTTTGTACCTGGCTGTTGAGTTACTTTGTTAACAAAATCCCTATATTTGTTTTATAAGGGGTAGAGGTGACTAGTAGATCCATGGCATCTCTATAATAAAACAGAAGGGACAAGGTTTTAAACTAGACTTTCCTTTAAAACCTTTCAGCCGCAAGGGTTAGCCTTTTTGTACTTGTTAAAAAGTTCATTTATAAACAACATCTCATTTATACAATATAGGTTTACTACCTAATAATAAGTGCTAGCGATGTAACTCACCAAATGGTGATCTTTTACATATACTATGGTCATGTAAACCTATATCTAATTTATGGCAAACTATTCATAACTTAGTTTCTGAAATTATCGGTCGTAATATCTTATTTGAACCTAAACTCTGCCTATTAGGAATTACAAACAATAATATAAATCTAACAAAATATCAGCACAAGTGCCTACAGATCCTATTCATGCAAGTTAAGAGGCTGACTTTAATGCACTGGAAATCCCATTTAACACCTACTCTTACTGACATCCTAAATAATCTGACTTATATTGCCTCTTTGGAAAGAATTTCATACCTGACATCAGATCGACTCAATGAGTTTTATCTGTGTTGGCAGGACTATTTAAATTTTCTTCAAACCCATAAGTGATGAACATCGCTAAATTTTCTTTTTCTCTTTTTAAATAGATACATTTTTTATGTATAGATCCAGTTGTATAATCAACCTCCTATGCAGCTCCTTATGTTTATTACAAAATTGATAACTACGCTAACCTGATTTCTTTTTTTTGTTATTACTTTCTCATTATAGTACAGGTTGTTAATTATGCCCTGAGTTAAGTAAATATACAAGACCCTTTCTTTTAGGGTGCAGTATATACAATTATTATATTGGTAATTTGTCATAATAATATGTTAAACATACTATTACTTGCATTACCTACTATAAAATGTGAACTTCTACTTGTTTCAGGTAACATATAATGTACTATGTGTTATGGATAAAGACTTAATAAACAAATTAACTGCAAAGAAAAAAGTTCATTTATTGGCGTTCCATTTTTGACCGTACTGTTGGACAGCACATCTGTCATTTAATCTATTTATAGAAGGGGGAAAATGCTATGCTAGTGAGGTGCGCTAGGAACACTTGGACCAGCGGCTTAAATTAACGAGTTTACTGGGCATCCGCCTGCTCCCTTCTGCTCTGAGCCAGAGTAGCCCTGAGGTTAGCAAGGAGTCAATATGTGCCTTTAAATATTTTACAATACAGTCTCCCTGCTTAGCAAGGCAAAGCACCTTTTCTTCTCACTGCTCAGTTTCACTCAGTGTGAACCAAGCAGAAAATTAAAATACTTTCACTTTTCCCTTTTTGGTCTCAGGCAGGTGGTTGAAATTAACAAGTGCCGCCTTGTCCCGTGATGCTGTTGCAGTCTATGCTCTTTTCTTGAGCAGAAAACAGTCTTTCCTTCTACTGCTCGGTTTCATTCAGTGTAAATCGAGCAAAACACATAGGAATTCACTTTCCATTTTCGTCTCTGGCAGGCGGCCGAAATGAACAAGCACCGCCTCGCCCTGAGACACTCTATTGCTGTCTACATCTACTGCTGAGCTTTTTCAAGCTCACAGACAGCAGTTCCTCAGAGTAGACAGGGGGATAACACAGAAAATGAACATTTATTTTTATTTTTTTAATACTGGATTCACTCCTTGAGTAAATTGCTAAAAGGGGCATATTTCTTTCTGCAAAAGTCAGCCACTCATCGGCTAAGGTAAAGTGGGATAAATACAGACAGCATAAAGCTGCATTATACAGACTAATCCCAGTACATCTCACTTTCAAAAAATAGCAAGCACAAGCAATAATTATCTTAGATAATTCCACAATACTGGGCATAGCAAAATAGCCCTTTCTATTAACGATCCTTATAAAAACACATTCCTTTTGATTGATTTCAAACCCCAATTTTCTTAGGGGCATCACATAATATTATTTTAATGTTTCAATTGTTTTTATGCCCAAAGGCAAAATTTTGCTTCATACCAGTTGCCATACACCTTCCAAGGTGTTTTTATACTTTACTGCACAGGAGTCTTCGTGGAAGGAATATCAATAAGCATAGATAAAAGACATAGCAGGAAGGTGAAAGAAGATAGAATGTACTACACTTGGTGGCCTACCTAGAGTAGTGTGAACAGAATAAAAGGTATAGCATTGGGGTTACTGTTGTGCAACAGAAGTTTGTTTAAATCAGAAGGAAAGGAGGTAGAAAAGATGTCCAACAGTCCAGTACACTAGAGTGTAGCCTGCCTCTGCCACAGGTTGTTTTATTATTTTACTGTGGAGTCTGCAACATCTGCACTCTGCTGCTGCCTACTCTGCACCCTGTCATTGAATTTCTTGGTCTCTGTCTACTCTCTCTCCTGCTTTCTAATAAAACAAAAAAATCTATTTTTTAATGAATGCTGCAACATCTGCAGCACTCTGCTGTTTTCTGCTGTTGAGTTCATTGGTCTCTCAGTCTCTTCTCTCCCGTTCCCTCTCCCTCTCCAACAAAATGTCCACAGTTTTTTGGGGGGGAATCAACACACACACACACACACACACACCTGTCTCTATTGAGTGCAAAGCCCCAAATGTGCTTGTTTCTTAGTTTCCTAGGGAGGTCCTGTGGTGGATGACACAGAAGATTGGCTAGAACGTGTCAATCACTGAACAGAGACCTTAATTTTTCGACTCCCTTCAGTGCCTCAGAATCATGAGTGTTTCCCTTTGTTGATCATGTGACAGTCCAGGGACTCGGGAGTCTTCGGCACATATTGCAGAAAAAAAAATGCTATTTTTTCTTGCACTTTTCTGCACCCTGCACTGCCTTTCCCATGCTGTAGTGGTGGTGAGAGTGTTATTCCGGACCGGACCCACTTATGAAACTGGGCCAACTTGGCAATCCAGGTTGAGCCATGAAATGTTTTGTTTTCCCAGTCAGAGCTAAGGGGTGCAAATGTCCAGGGGGGTTCAGAACTGCACCACAGCCAGTTCTCCCACTCCTAGCAAAATCAAACCTAATTTACTTGCATCCACATTACATACTTTGGAATTTGCACTTGAACAATTCTGCCTGATATGCTTTGATACACTAGGCAGTAGAGTGAGCAGTTAGTCCCTTTTCTGTACATTACAAAATATTTGCACAGCATGCTTATACACACTTAGTTACAGTATGAATCAAGGGGCAGGCATGATGGACTTAGCATCCACTATAATCTTGATTTTCTATGTTACTACAGTACTGTATGTTACCATGTTGTGAATATATTAAGAACATAGTGAGAGGGGCTCTTTCTCAGAGATATTTATAGTATGCAACCATACAGTGGCAGCTGGGATAGTTCAGTTCTTTGTACCAGCATGCAACTTAGCGTAACTTAGCTTTTTAAATGCTGTTCTAAGATTCTTTGTGTGTTTTATAATTGCTAACGTACATTAACTTGCAAACAAATTCTATAATCATTGCAATTTACTTCTAGCTACAAATTAATATTTTCATGTAATTGCAAGAAAGTGTTTTTATAGGAACGGTAGTAGGAAGCAATTAAAAACTGAAGCCTTTCTTAATTGTGTTTTGTAAGCTCATTTTTACACAAGTATGAAAAAACTATTAACTAGGTATAGTGCCATGTAATTTTTTCAAGGGAATTAAAGCTAGATAATACTGTGTCACACTGGGGTCACAGTTTCAAGTCACACATTTTAGAATGTTTTTTAAGACTGGTGATATAGACAGAAATGCTGGAATTGCTAATCTGGTAAAAGCAGCAATGATGGAAATGGGGGTGGGGGCTTACTTATAGGAGTAAAATTATGAGCCCAAGTCAGTTCCCATAGTGAAATGAAAAAGGACTGCTCCTATGGAAAATTTACCAATCAGATGACTTAAACTGGAATAAATGACATGTTAGAATGCAACATATAATGAGGAAATATGTCACCAGATCCATGTCATTTTCCTCCCCTTTGACAGGGGGAAATGGCTGTCCCCTAACTTATATTTCCCATCCTCTATGTGAAAAAAAAATTTCTGCGGTTTACCTTACAGCAAAAACATCCGGAGACCTGCTGATGAACGTACTCTTCTCCTGTATATGTGCCATCTCTTTCTTATTTTCAGGGAATTAGCAGAAAAGCCAAAAATAAGTCTTTTTAAATTACTGGTGCTGTGTAATGAGAACTAAATAAAGGCAATGTTTGCACTTCACTGCTCAAATACACAGAAGGTGTTATTATCTGAAGTCTGTGTTTTGATGTGTTGCTCTGTGGGCTAGCCTTAGTAGGTACAATATCTTATTTACATAAGGATACTATAATGGCATCATTCACAGACTATATAGAAAAATGCATGGGGAGTGGTGTGTGACATTTAAGAAACAAGCCACAACAGGTCATGGTTTAAAATATCTCTTTTGATGCATTCCCCAGGGACATAAGGACACAAGGCGAAAGGCTGAGTGGCATCATGGCTTTGGGAAGTACATCAAAATGCTTTAAAACATGGCCTGTAGTGACATATTGTGCTTGTAAAAGGGGGTTTTAAGGTTGTAGTATATTGAGATACACAGAAATATGGTTGTTTGCACTCAAATAAGTCATTGCACTTTTAATTAATAAAGTTGGAAAAAATCACTCCCACAAATTAATTTGTGAAGTTGTTGCAATTCAAGAAGTTAATCTACCTTGCAGAGGGCCAATTGGAAGAATAGGAATAACTTTGTGGATTTCAAATTTGATAACTCCTTCTAATTCTATTTCTTTGGTGCTATTTATGTAGTACACTAATACAGTTTGGTTTGTTTAAATGAAGTATTGTCATCCCATTTCTATATTATTTGTAATTATTTTGTTTAGTTCTTAAAGTGGCAGTGCTCTAGCACTTACACTAACTTGTTAAGTACCTCCATTGTGTGTCTTGTTAATCCCTGATGTGTTAAAAAAAGGAAAATAAAAAAATAAACTTTTTTGGAGTGGTTTTACTATAGCTATTATAAGTTTAGTAAATAGAGCTGTATGGAATGCAGAATTCCACAGGTGGAATTAGTGTAGAATGGAAATTCTGCTTCAGAAATGTTTTTTTCAGAATTTCTTTATGAATTCAGCAGAATTCTGAAGCATGCCTGTGTAAACTGTGACATTATTTTCCATGGATCACGTCAATCACATAATAATTTCCCATGGATTACAAAGGAAGGATCTGCAGTTTATGTAAACTGGGGATTTTTAATTTTGGAAAAACATCTCTCTCTTTTGAAATTCAGAATCCCACTGCCGATGGACTACCACAGAATTTTCTGACATTTTGTAGAATTCCATTCCATTTGAATTGGAACATTCTGCAGAGCTCTACCAGTAAACTGTTTTATTCAGATTACCCTGTTAATTCCTTGGGGGAAGTGTTGTCTGCTTCTGCTATTTAGCTGTACTGCAGGATTTCTTTACATTTTTTTTCCTCACAATGTTATTAATCTAAACATACAAAATGATTGGGAAGCGACTGTCAACTAAAGACTGAGGTGCTAGGGAGGTGGTAAAAACATACAGAAGTTCTGTGGGGCAAAAGGCTGCTGCAGCTAAAAAAAATTACATCTGCAGCAGCATTTTGTATTGGCTCCAGGGCTGGTAATAGTAATAAGGAAATAGTTAGCAGTGGTGCCAGTGGAATTAGTGTGGCCCAATTTTTCTCTGCAACATCTGTGGCATGCATGCTGCTGGGGGCTAGGGGTGGCAGCAACAAATATGGTGGTAGAAAAATCTCTGGCTCAGGCACAGTGGTTGAGAAAGAGGAGGTTGCTGGTGTCCCTCTGACTTGTGGTGGTGGGAGCATGATATTGATGATAGTTTCCCATTCCCAGACGAGAGTTTGGCTCTTGATCTTGAGTCAGAGCCGACGAATGAAGATCTGACTGTTGCTTAGTCAGAAGTGACTTAATTGAAAAATGCGTCTACAACTAAAGATGATGAGAGGGAGGCAGAGCCTGAAGAAAGTGAAGGTGATGACAGAGCTCAGGAGGTGGAGGATGATGATGTGAATCCCCCTACTAAGACCAGAGAAGAGGAAGAGGAAGGTTAATGCTGCTGAGCTCGTGGAGCTTTGCAAACCAATATCTCATACGACTACCTAAGTTCACCCCCCCATACTTCAACAGTTGATCCTCTTGCCAGGGTTGAGCCCATTAGACTGTATGAGTCACCCAGTGTCAAGGGGCATAAAGCATCCTCAAAAAACATCCTCCTCTCCCCTACCCTGCTCCACTCCCACCACCATGTAAAATCAAGAGCTACAAAATCCCTAGTCTGAGATTTTTATATACTGGGGCCAGCTGATGAAACAGTTATCTCTCAGCTGTGTCAAGAGTGATGTGGTCAGGGGGAAAAAAGAGCAGCCACCTAGGCACTGGTGGCCAACAGACATACACTTAAGGTCTAAACACCTGTTATACTAGACTGAGCACTAAAAGGAAGACAGTGCAGGGGGCCCTCCCCTTATCATCTGCATTTCCAAAGGCATCCAGAAACAGAAGGAGAAATAGTCCCTGTGGTAGGCTTCACCGAGGAGGACTACTACAGAGATGAGGAGGGTTCTGTGGGACCACCTAGTAGAGGTCATAGCAGTATTGGTGGGTTAGGTACTACCACACA
The DNA here is from genome assembly GCA_016271365.2 of Neoceratodus forsteri. Classification (NCBI taxonomy): domain Eukaryota; kingdom Metazoa; phylum Chordata; order Ceratodontiformes; family Ceratodontidae; genus Neoceratodus; species Neoceratodus forsteri. The sequence continues at coordinate 2,574,770 of CM057453.1, forward strand.
GAAGCACCAAACCATAGCATCCCCAGTCAAGAAGCTCCTCTAAATCACTGCTTTCATTTCAGCAGCTCCTGGGAAGCTACAGGAGTCAAATACTAACCCACCAGCCATTCTGCCATGCCAATTCCAGCTGTTTGGTAGCCCAGCACCCTGAAAGGTGCAGCCTGTGCTGCACAGCATGCTTACACGTCATGCCAAATATCCACCCAGTCATGTTATTGCACATGAACTGAATGCAGTAATAGCTGCAATGCTGGAAATTGATCTGTTGCCATACCCTTTTGAGGAGAATGTGGGATTTACAAGGTTGATGGTGTATGCCTGTCCCACATTGCAGATTCCCTCAAGAACTTACTTCTCCACACATCTCATTCGTGATAGTTATAGGATGGTACCAAACACAGTAATGCTGATCCTGTTGCATTCAGCATCTCCATACATACATCTCAGTATGGTTATGTGTACCAGTGCCCAAACAGCTGGTAGCTCCTATCTGTGCATTAAAGGCTATTTGGCACAAGTACCTGATGTAGTATTTGACTCTGTCAGGGGGAACAATTGTACTACGCCTAATTGCAGTGATTGCAACACTTTGGGTATTTGCCAGCATACCAAGTTGGCAATGAAGAGTGTAATTGGATCACACACAGATCAGAAAATGCTAAATTGCTCCTGACTGAGTTTGATGAGTTGCTGCACCCCGCATTCGCTTATAGCAGGTTTCACTGCACGTGATAATGGCTTGAATGTAATGAAATACATCAGTGATAGGGGTTGTCATACGTTGCCATGCATGGCACACTGTCTTCATCTCAGTGTGTGCAGGAGTTTTTAACATATCCTTATATCAAGTCCATGTTGACTATAGCCCATTTCATCTGTGCCCACTTTTTCCATTCCAGAAGGCCTGTGACCACTCCAGGCATCTGCAAATCCAGAAGAAACATCATTTGCACTGTGTAAAACTGGAAATCTTCACTAGGGATGTGTGACGGACGAATAGTATTTCCCAAATACCATGAATGATGCACTATTCATTATTTGGATGCAAATAATGTATAGTGGTGCTATTATTCATATCTGGGAAATCATAAAAAAGTAAAGCACAGCCTCCCCCTTCCCAGCCCAACTATTTACACATCTACAATACCACATCCCCCATCACACTCCTCCCCCCAGCACCCACAATTACATTTTCAAACAAGGATCCCACAATGGGTGATTGGCACAATCCACCCACCTCCATGGCCAGTCACCATTTCTTGTAGCTCTTTCTTGTTTTTGTTTTTGCAGTACGTATGTCCTAGTGTGAAAGAAAGAATCCACCACCCTGGCTGCAGCACCCGGCTTCCAACCTCCTCTCCCCAGCACCCATTTGAGACATGAGACAGAGATGGCTAACATACTTAATGACCATTTCTTAAATACATTTCAGAATTATGATAGCAAAACAGCTCCCCAAAATATGATACTAGGTTCAGATGTCTCCCATTCACAGTCCTACACAGCCAGTATAGTGTTATGCTTGTGCAACTGTATTAGTTTGGTTTTGGCCATTCACACTCTCTATTCCAGAAGAATTACCACCCTGTAGGGGTATGAAAGGCAAGGAACCCTCAGAGAGGGTTCTGCCCTAAGTCTGGATGGATTCACTGTGGCTAAAGGTTCTTAGAATCCCCTAAGAGAAGTGCTGCCACTGGAGGAGGAGGGGAGGATGGTGGGGCAAACAAAAAAATGCTTCACAATGAGGCTGAGAGGAGCTGCTCATATAGCTCAGGAAGTGGGAGTGGCTGGCTGCTTGGCCACCAAATTCTAGGCAAAGCCTTTCCAATTCACAGTCCTACACAGTCAGTATAGTGTTATGCTTGTGCAACTGTGTTAGTTTGGTTTTGGCCATTCACACTCTCTATTGCAGAGGAATTACCACCCTGTAGGGGTATGAAAGGCAAGGAACCCTTGGAGAGGGTTCCACCCCTAGAGGTGCCACAGGATGATTCCCATGGCTAAAGGCACCTTAGGAATCCCCAAAAGAAATGTAGTACAAGCACCCCAAAAGAATGAGGTGACATGAAGCATGTGAACAAGCAGTAACTGTGATGTAGGGGCAGTAACTGTAATGTAGTAGTAGAGAAGCATAGACAGTTTGATAACATAATGAAATGCCCAGGATTGTATTGGCTGAAGCAGGTTTGTATTGAGAATGACGGGATCCTCTAAGGAGAGAGGGAATGGCAGGGACACCATCCACCTCCATCCAACAGTGGAACCTACCTAAAGAAACTAGGGGACACTACTATGCTAATTAACAGTTATGACCTGTGGCAATGGAGGAGAGAAAAAACCCTATGAGGAGGATATCTCTGGGGATCCAAGACCTAGGTTGCCTTCCCTCCAGGCTTGGGATATTTTATTTAGTGATGGCTCTGCAGCTGCAATTTGGAAAACCCAATTAAGGGGAGGTGCAAAATATTCCAATTTGGAGGAAGGCTCTCACTTGAACCCTCTAGCAGGACCACTGTGGAAGGTTGCAAGAAAACTCTGCAACAATACGTGCAACCAAGGTGAAGGAGAAGAGCAACGACTGCTGAGGCACTCACCTAGCCTACCCACCCTAAAATCAAACCAGGTGAACCAGAGGCAGTCATAGGGAGAATGCGGTGAAGGTGCCTTGCTAAGAAATCCAGTAAAACCAATGGACAGCCATTATAGTGGAACACTAGAGCCAAAGGAGATCATAGTAACCACCCTTCACTGTTAGTCTTAAATTATACACCAGGAGCTGCTGTCGCTTAGCAGGCAGCTAAAGCTGAGCCCAGAGCAAGGACATTCCCAGCTATGGGCCAGGTGAGAAGGATCCCGCCCCAAGTTGGACACTCTCAATGATGTGGACTAAATGCAGAGTGAGAACTTTGGCTGCAGGAACCCTGCACCAATACAGAATGGCTGGCATACCCCAGAAATAGACTGAGAGCTGAAGCTGGTGAGCTGATTGAGCACTGGTGTGCTGAGATCATAGTGAGCAGTGAGTGCTGAGACCTTGCAGGTTGAATGCAGCAGAATCCCAGAGGCTGAAGCTGAGGGATGGCAGTAGGCATGAAGCAATGAGTTGCATAAGCAATGAGTATGTAAACAAGCTTGGACCTCTATGTAGGTCAGTAAACAGAGTAGTAATAAGTGGACCAGCACATAGGTCTGCATAACGTAGTAGCAATGAAACAGCACTGAATAGTGGGGCAAGCCAGCCAGCATTTAAAAGCCAAATCAAGATGACAAATACTCTGAGGATTTTCGGTGGTGAAGGCAGGATTTAGAACAGAAATAAGTAGCCACATGGGGCCACAACTCCCCAAACACCTCCCAGTCCCCGCCATAGGACAAAAAAGGAAGTGATGGAAGGCTGAGAACCACATGCAAATATTAAAGCTAGGTTAACAGCCTTAGCAGGAGCTTTTTGGCTGACCTCAGAGTAGAAAATGTTGAATTAATATAGAAGCAACAGCTGTATGGAGTACACTGAATTGCAAAACTGCAATAAAACATGGAGACAGAATTCTCTGAAAGCAGGTGTAGCCAGGCAGTGCAATGAAGCTGCAAGTAGAATAAGAGCATGAATGAGCAGCATAGCTAGGGTCAGAGTAATCCTGCATCAGGTGAAAATAATTGTGTATGCAACATGGAGCAGCTATGGTTGAGCTGAAACACACAGATAATGATCGCAGTTGCATTGCAGTAGTTTGAGAGTGGTGAGCAACAGTGTGAAAAAACACAAGCACTGGGTACAATAGTAATTTGAGTAAACAGTAGGCTGCAGTTGTAAGTAACTGAAATCAAGTAGTATGAGCTCAGAGTAGCAGTATGCTAGGAGCTTAGAAACAAAGCCCCTCACCCCAAAAGGCAAAACCAAATATGCATGAACACAGAAAACAGGGAACAAAACAGAAGCACACACGGCCGAAGGCAAAATACAAAACAGAAGCAGGAAAACAAACACAGAAGCCCTGCAGAGGCAAGCAGGGGCAGCAAGGTGGGGGGGGGGCACAGATCCCAGCCAGCCAGAGAGGCCCAACCAACTCAGAGGACAGATTGACAGTGCCTTCAGCTGCAAAGAAAAAAATGCTTCACAATGAGGTTGAGAGGAACTGCTTATATAGCTCAGGAAGTGAGAGTGGCTGGCTGCTTGGCCACCGAACTCCAGGCAAAGCCTTTCCAATTCTGTAGAGAATATCTGGGAAAAGGAAGTATATGATAAATTGAAGAAATTAAAGAAATATAAGTCCTGTGGACCGGATGGACTGCATCCCTTTTTTCTGAATGAAATGGCCAAAGAACTGGCAGGTCCTTTGGCAGCCTTGTTTAATCTATCACTACAGGCAGGGGATCCACGACGGGTCGTTGACAAAATATTTGTCAAATGACTCTACAGCGCAACTGGCAGGTCAACTGCATTTTGCAGTTGGGTGCTGGTTTGCAGAAACAACAAGTGTTGTCTTTGGGGAGCTTCATCCCCGAACCCCCCACGAGGGGGGGCCATGCCCCCCCCCGCATCCCCCCACTTAGGATTTTCAACTCTGAGTCGGAGCTGAGTCGGGGGTGCAGGACCCCCCTACAGACAGTGCCGGGTGCCAGCAGGTTCCCTACAGTGATGTGGTACTGTTGTTGCTGTAGGGGACTCCGCTGTCGACATGTTGACATCTGGGATGTATACCACAGGCAGGGACAGTTATGACTAAATGAAAACAAGCCCACATAACCCCAATACATAAATCTAGAGATAAGACAAATGTTGATAACTATCGTCCCATAAGTATTACATCAGTATTAGGGAAGATAATGGAAAGTCTTATAATGGAGTGTATTGAGGTTAACTTACATCAACTAGGGATTGTAGATATAACACAGCATGGGTTTGTCAGGGGAATGTCTTGTGTCACTAATCTATTGAATTTTTTTGAGCCTGTGAGTCAGGCAATTTATAATGGAATGCCGGTGGATGTTAGTATCTGGATTATTCCAGAGCATTTGATTCAGTTTCACATGTAAAGTTGATAGCCACTTTAAGGGGCATCAGAGTAAACAGCAAATTGGTTGCCTGGATTGTCTCTTGGTTGACAGGAAGAGAGCAAAAGGTGGGTATCCAGGGGCATTGGACCAAATGGGGAGACATGGTTACTGGGGTCCCACAGGGTTCAATATTGGGCCCGGTACTATTCAGAATATTTGTTTCAACTATGCAGGTCCAGGATGGTGCATGGCTGTGCAAATATGTGAATGATGCAAAGGTGGAAGCTATCGTCAATAATGACAAAGTGGTGCAAAAATTCCAGATACAATTAAGAATGTTAGAAATGTGGGCAGATGAACATGGATTGGCTTTTAATAACATAAAATGTAAGATTATGCACTTTGGGAAGAACAATAGGAAGGCGATATATAAGTTGAATGACAAGATATTGGAAAAAAAATGAATGTGAAAAGGACCTTGGGGTGTAATTACAGATACCATGAATTTTGACAAACATAATAAAGAATGTGTTAAGAAACCAAAAAGGGTGTTGGGAAATATACTTAGAAACATTGAAAGTAGAAGGGAGGAGGTCCTGGTACCTCTTTTTACCTCGATGGTAAGGCCAATGCTTGAATATGGCTCCCCTTTTAGTACCCCACAAAATAGAGAATGTGTAGTGGCCATGGAGAGAGTACAAAGGAAAGTGACCAGAAAAATTAGAAGGGTGAAAGGGTTGACATAGAAGGATAGGATGAGAGAGCTGGGGTTGTATTCAATGACATATTGCAGAATAAGAGGGGACTTATGTTATGCTTATAGGGCAGTGAATGATGACATTACCTGGGAGGTATCAGGCCTAAGTAGAAAAGAGATGGCAAATAGGGAGGTAAGAGGTCATCGGTATCAACTAAAAGGAGAATTTTATAGTTCAAGTTCAAGTTTATTTTAGGAAAACTCTGTTGAGCATGCTTATTCACAAGGAGGTCCTTTGACACAGATAGGTAGTTACAGATTGCATAATTGAAAAAACAGTACAAATTCAAGTACAGAATTATGGGCAAGCATTAACATGTTGCATAAAAATGATAATGACATAGAAAAATACAAGTAGAGAAAAAAGGTACAAAGTGCTTGTTTCGGAGTATCAAGGCAGCTAATTTCTAGATAAGTAAGAAAAAGAAGTGGGCTAGGGTTAGAGCAGTGAGCTAGGATTTAGAAGCAGCTGCATGTATCTTTTATTTTTGCTGCAGCCAACCTTTTAAATAGGCTGACAGGGACAGTACCTGGAAGCTTCAGTACACCTTGGAGCTGATTCCAGATAATTGGGAGTTCACTCGATATGGCCCGCTTGCCGAGTGAGGTGCGAATTCTCGGTACATCAAGGAGAAGGAGGTCATTTTTTCTAAGAGAGTAGGCACTAAGGGAAATATGGAAATGGGTTGTGAGATAGTTTGGGAGCTTGTTCAGGAGTAGCTTAAGAGTCCAGATACCAGCATGAAGCATTTGTCTAGTTGAGAGTGATGTCCAGCCAGCGGCTATGTAAAAATTGCAATGGTGGGTTGGGTAGGGTAGGTTTGTCATGAACTGTGTAGCATGGTGCTAGAGGATGTCTAGTTTGTTGAGTCCTGAGGCTGCTGTGGAGGAATAGATTAGATACGCATAGTCGAATAGCAGCAAGAAAGTGGCCTGGACAAGCCTAGTTCTGGTATCCAATGGGAAGAGGGACTTGTTAAGGAAGAAGAAACCTAGACTAATTTTTAGCCTCTTTGCCAGATCGTCAAGGTGGTCATGAAAGGAAAGCTTGTTGTCTAGCCACATACCAAGGTATTTGAATTTGGAGGTGATTTCAAGGGGTTCATCTAGGGCGGTTGTGATGAATTCTTTGTGTATGTTTGTATGGGAGGTGAAGGTGGTGTTTAGGGTAAAGATCATGGCCTTAGTTTTCTTGGCATTGAGGAGCAGTTTGGCATTGATTAGGTTGATTTCTAATTGTGCAAAGTCAGCTTGGAGTACATTCCTCACTTCAGCCAGTGTAGGGCCTGATGTGTACAGTACAGTATCATCAGCAAAGAAATGCAGATGGGACTAGGATATATGTGCCTCAAGGTTTTTGATCTACAGGGAGAAGAGGATGGGACCTAATATGGAGCCTTGCGGGACACCCCTGACAACTGGGAGGGAAGCAAAAAAGAGGCCACTGACTTTTTACTTTCTGGGTCCTTCCAGATAGGTAGCTGGTAAACCACTGGGCAGTAAGGGGGTGGCACCTACTTTTATTAGGCTTGAGACTAACAGATTGTGGTCAACAGTGTTGAACACTTTGCTGGGATCTAAAAATTCTGCACCAGTAACTTTCTTGGAGTCCATGGCTGTGATCCATTCATTGGTAACTTTGGCTAGAGCAGTGACAGCACTATGGTTGGGCCGGGAGCCAGATTGCGCAGGGTTGAGGATTGAAGATGATTCGATATGGAGTATTATTTGGAAGTAAACTACCTTTCAAGGACTTTGGAGAGGACAGGAAAGATTGAGATAGGACTACAAGGAGAGGGAACTGGTTTAACCGGAGGGTTGTGAGAACATGAAATGCACTGCCTGGGATGGTTGTGGGGGCAGCTAGTATGGCCTCCTTCAAATATCAGTTAGATAAATCCATGGGGGAAAGGAAGCTAGAATACATCCACTGTTAGTGGCAAGTCATATATGACCTATATGGCTGACAAGACTTGGAACAAACCTATGAACCTATTTCCTTATTAAAATACCCCAGGGCACAGGAAGGCAGCTGACACAATCCACCTTCTGCCATGTTCAGACATGTTCTTAAGCAAGAATGTGCTCCCTAACTTGCTCACATAGTAAAACAGTTGATTACGTGATCAACTGTTTTACTGTGCAAGAAAGCATAGGATCAGTTTCATTCACAAGAAGGTAGCTGGCCATGGAGGAGGGCGGATTGTGTCAGTCACCTTCCTGTGCCTGAGGGGGCTTATTTAACAAGCAAATGGAAGGTGGGGTGGTGGTGGTGGGTGGGATTTAGGTGCTGCTGCTGCTGAGGTGGGGGATTATTTCTTTCCAGCTAGGACATACATAAAAATTAAGCACAAAAGCACTGCAAGAAACAGTGGTTAGCCATCAAGGGAGGCTTGTTTGAACATTAATTTGTGGGTGCTTGGGGGAAGAGGATGGTGGGGGATGGGGGTTGTGGATCTGTAAACAGTTGGTCTGGGGAGGAGGACGGGGGGCTGTTTTTTACTCCTACCCCACTGAAACAAGAATAATGAATACGAATACTGAATTGCAAATATTTGCAGCTCCTAATACAAATATTCTGCTGAATATTTGAAATAGGGTATCCACCCACCCTTAATCATCACCAGATGGAACTCGACACTGTACATGATTGAGCGCTTGTACAAGGAGTACAGACCCATCTCTGAATGTCTGCTGCATACCAGCCGTGACAGTGTTGGAGTATCCATATCTGAGAACAGACTAGTAACAACAAATGGATGGCCTGATCATGATTCTATGGCCATGCAACACAGGCACTGAATGGGGACATCACCTGTATCGGTCAGGCCATCCACTTCTATGAGTACTGAGGCAGATGCTGTTGACTATACAGCAGGTGCTGGAGGCAGGTTGTGATACGGGAAGCTACACCTTAATGGAACACATTCTCCATTTCTAAAACTCTAATACTCACATTTGCAGCATTCTGTAGTTTAAAGATTTTGGGACTGCCACTATGCTGGATCCACATTATACATGTGGTCTCTCATCAATACTTGAAGGTGGGCAGGATCAGGCCCAAAATTTAACAGATCTTCTAATAAGGTGGATACTTCAGTCATGGATGTTAAAGTCACAGTTATGTAAGACATAACATAAAATTGAACTGAAACTGGGTGTTGCTACCGCCTCACATGGCAAAAGAACTGAGAAAACATGCAAAGTGACAGAAACGATAACAAAAAATCTACTTTGGGATGTTTTGTAGGTTGTGGGAATTGAAGAGGTGGAGGAAAAGGAGGAGACTGTTGAGGCAGCAGGATTACAGGCTGTGCAACACGTGGTGGATACATACAGTATTTGGTGTACAACAGTTGCCTTACCATCACAGAAGAGCTCTTGCTGTACTGGAGTGGCAAGGTCACTGATTGGAAAGCACACTGACCTCAGTAGCAGTCTAATATTTAGCAGCCCACCCTCGAGTGTGAGTGTGGACAGAGTATTCAGTTCGGCCAAAGCCATTGTTTGGGACAGGAATACAAATTTGTCCCCTAGAAATGTTGGCTTGCTAATATTAATTAAAATGAATGTGGGACACATTTCACACAACACAGTCATGTCTGCATACCTACCATATGAAGGTAACAGTGGTGGTGAAGATGAACCTGAAGAACCTGAGGTTCAGAGGTTGTCGACATTGGCAAATTGCCTTCTACTGTAGTAGACGAAAGATGGATGGAGAATGAATTCCCATGTGGGGACAACTACAGTCTAGAAGACTGTGAGAGCTGCTTCCTTGATGAGGTTAACTGGCGTATGAAAAGAAATGTGTTCTTTCCATCCTTTCCTCCTCGTCAGTTGAATCCTTTTCTTTATGATTCAGTTTTGTTTTTCTGTCATTTTATTTTTCCCCAAGTTGTGCTGCTGTTCCCTACATCCAACCAGTTACCTGCCTCCCACCTCTCCCATGTTACGTCTGTAGACAAACAAGAAAATCAGTGAACACTGCGTCATTAAATGCCAAGTTTGCCAACAATAACAGAGCTGTCAATCAATGTCAATGAGTGTGTACTGAATACATTACTCACTCATTCACAGCTCAGTCAGTGTCCAGTCATGGTGGAGAGAGGAAGGCTGTGCTAGTCACCAACTTGGGGGGAGTGGGGTCATGGGACACAACCTGCTGGGGTGGAGGAGTGGGGTACTAGACCACCAGGGAATATCTGTTAATCCACTTACTGGGGACGGGGAATGGGAGTTCACTAGGCCACCAGGTAAATGTTGCTGTTGACTATACAGGGAACTGGGCTTGGGGGGTTTACACTGTACACCACTAAATATGTTGACAATGTCAGATGGGTGATCGGGTGGGGGGAGGGACTGCTAGCCACCAGGGAGTGTCAATATGTGATATTGGCTAGGCGACTGGAGAGTGGGGACCACAAGACCACCAGGAAGTATCTATGTGATACTGGGCTGGTGATTGGCAAGGGAGAACCACTAGAGTACCAGGGAATATCACTATTTGATATCAGTTCTGTGATCAGTGATGATAGGGGGGAGGAGAAAACCACTATCACTAGTGAATACTGTATTTTTTTAGCTATAGGGCTGGCTATTGGTGATCGAGGGGGGCATCACTACCACCAGGGTATACTTCATTTTTTTCAACTACAGGGCCAGTGACTGGCAATCAGGGAAGAGGAAGGACCACTAGATCACCAGAGATATATGTTTTATAATTAACGGGATGGCAATTGGTGATGGGGATGGGGTGGGACCACTGGGGACATATTTTCTATTATCAGCAGGATGGTGATCAGTGATCAGGGAAAGATCACTAGACCACCAGGGACATATGTTTTATAATTAACAGGGCAGCAATCAGTGATCAGGGATGAGGAGAGACCACTAGACCACCATGCACATATGTTTTATAGTCAATGGCATGGCGATCAGCGATCAGGTAAGGGGAAGGACCACTGGACAACCAGGGACATATTTTTTTGTCAGCAACAGGATGGTGATTGGCAATCAGGGAAGGGGAAGGAAAACTAGACCACCAGGGAACTGTTTTGTTTAACAACAAGCCAGCGATCGACAATGGGGGAAGGGACCACTACCCTTCATGGACTGTTCATTTCTTCATTTCCTGGGATGGTGATCGGCGATGGAGGGGACCCCGCTATACACCTCAGCCTATGCAAATACCATATTTCACCATTTTGTAGCCACCTACATATAGTATCTGCCCTCAAATAGTAGCCGCATGCAATTTCTAAAGTTAGCAGCCCCCGATTAGTAGCCTGAGGTTGTATCTTGCCAAAAAGTGTCAATTCGGTCCCTGTATATGTTTAATGATGTGATAATCACTTAGGTTATCCCCCCTTGTCCATTTCCCATATTAATGATATAGCAAGACTGAATCGGGTTGCTACCACGGGGTCTCAGCGTCCTTGGATTTGCTATAACAATGTGGTAGCAATGCATCTGTACAACTGTGTCCTGCTACAAGCAAGCAAAGAGAATTACAGCAGACAGCTCTCTCAAAACAAAAAAAATTTTATTTTATTTTGTGTAGCAAGTAAAATTGGGGTTAAGGAAGTACTGGGGCTTCAATCCAGTTCGTCATCACTGTCAGGATCAGCATCTGCCTCAGCGTCGGCGTTTGCAGTTCAATTCTGAACTGCCAACCTCGGAGACCATAGCCTGCAGCCTTTCCTTGTTTTTCCACCACTCGTGGATCTGTTTTTTGTCTAGTTTCAGTGCCTCTGCTACAGGGCGATTGCCCTCCCACTCAGCCCTATTAACCACAGACAGCTTGAAATCCAAGTCGTAGCACTTACATTTAGCCATTTTACAGAACTAACAGCTTCTATTCCTGATAACAGCTCCTGACAACTGCAAGAGACCTAATGACACAGCTCACTTACATTACACGACAATTACTGTTTCCAACCGATAAGGTACCAAAATGACAGTAATAGAAGCCCATGATGGAAACATTACAGTATGCTTAATAATATAAGCCACCATTGAATAGTAACCACTCTCAAATTAAAGCCTTGAGTCAAAATTAAAAATTCTAATTGAAGCAGCGGCTTCAAAACGGTGAAACAGGGTAGGCCCATAATGGGCAAGCAAATGGCCACCTAATGCCTTGCATGCCCAATGTGCTCATTTGCATGGCTTCCTTTGTGACTAGGAAATAGTACCCCTGTGCTATTCATTGTGGGACCATTCTCCTGGCTGCATGTGAAGGGGTCCTACTGGGCTAGTGCTGGTGGTACTGGGGTAACCATTGCCTTAGACTAGTCCTATTCACAGTTGCATAGTATGGTGCACTATCCAACTGTGACTAGCACTTTTGGAAACCTGGGAAATTGCAAAGTGCAACACAAAATTTTGCATTGCCTTTGTGATTTTGTGTGATTTGGGGCCCTCGACTCTTAAGCTAGTGTAAGTGCCATCACCATCCGTGCAGAAAATGCATCCTCCAGCAATCAAGACACCACATCCTCCTCCTCCACTGGTCTGCTAATGTCCTCCATGCCTACCAACAACATGGGCCACCACCACCTCCCACCTCCCACCTCTGCTGTATGTATTCAGACTGAGAAACCTGGACTCTTAAGCCAGCATAAATGCTGTTTGCTGGCAGATCTTCAGTCAGCCAGCCCTCAAGCCAAGCCTCCAGACAGTCAGCCCATTGGGTCTGCAAGGCCTGAAGTACAGCAAAACCCACCTTTGTCTGCCATTATTGTAAGTTTCTTTGACTATTGTTTACACATCTTATCCTCACTGTTGGTGGGGACTCTGTTGTCATACAGGAGGGGCTTCCATCATGCTTGCGAGTCATTAAAATATGTTTCTTTCTTTCCTTTTGTCTCCCTCTTACTGCTGGCCTGACCATTCACAGGGATGACTGGCAAGCCAGTTGCAAAGCCAGACAGCCTGCAAGGCACAGACTTAAGTTGCCACTTCCTCTACAACTCCTCTCTGTGGCACCATCATGCCAGTACATGCCATGGTCATTACTAAGTTGAAGATAAGTATCATTACATGACTCTTTTCTTTTCTAATTTTTTTTAAAGGTTATCCTTCCACAAGTACACAGTGAAACAGTGGCCAAGTGAGGCAAAATAATTTCTCTTTTCTTCTTCACAGGTGACAGCTGGGAGTGAGTAATGAATATACTGTGCGGTCACCACAGTGGCTAGTGAGACTAAATAATTCCTCTTTTTTCTTCTCAGCTGACAGATATAGTAGGACTAGCAGTGGACAATGGATGTACTTTGCGACCACCACGGTGGCCAAGTGAGCCTAATAATTTCTCTTTTTTTCTTCAGAGGTAGCAGGCAAGCAAGACTGGGAGTAGACAATGGATACACTGTGCACCCACCATAATGTCCAAGTGAGGCTAAATAATTTCTCTTTTTTCTTTACAGGTGACAGGTATAGTAAGACTTGGAGGGTATACCATCCATAGGGTGATGAACATAGGTCATTGTAATGTGGGCATTGTGATTAGGTTGAAACCAATATGAGCAACTGGGATTTAGGGATGTGTTGCTCTGCACGTGTCTTGCAGTGTTTTAATGAGAGTGGTAGAAGATATTACCTGTAACTATAAGAAATCAGAGGTGTGGGTCAAAGCCCCCCATGAAGGGGATCAGTAGGGACTGCTTGGGTGGGCTATGCGGTGTTATTGTATGGTGACACAATTTGGTGTTATGCTTGTTCCTGGCGGCATTTGCCCTGCACTCTAATTTCCTGCACCTTGGGAAATTCACCCTAAGTGTGGGTAACCCAATGGAGTGGACAATGGATGTACTTCATGGCCACTATGGTGGCCAAGTGAGGCTAAATAATTTATCTTTTTTTCTTCAGAAGTAGCAGGCATAGTAAGACTGTGAGTGGACAAAGGATCCACTATGCGGCCACCACAAGTGAGGCTCAGTATTTTCCCTTTTTTCTTCACAGGTGACAGGAATAAGAGACTGGGAGTAGACAACAGATATACAGAACTGAGCAGCCACCATAGTGGTCAAGTGAGGCTAAATAATTTCCTTTTTTCTTCACAAGTGACAGGTATAGTAAGATAAGTGTGGTCATAAGTGTGGTCACCCACAATGGGTAATGGAGTAGAGTCTACAAAATTCTCTCTTGTCTTCACAGTTCTACTAGCCTGCTGCCTTCTCACCAACAAGCAAGACTTGTCCTCCTCTGCCTCCTCTGTCTGGGGCACCTTCATGCCATTTCAAGGCATGGCCATCATCAATGTGACGGCAAGTATTCTTTACACAAGTTATTTTTTCCTTTAATTTTCAACTTTTTGTTTCATTTCTCATGTGCAACACAATAGGCAGTATACTAGAGTTGAAATCATTTATCTTTTATTCACAGGTCTCTCTTCATTCTGTCATGAATGCCTCCTTCTTCTCTAGAGAGCATGCCATTGTTATCTTATCCTCCAGTTCACTGATGTGGTCAATGCTGCAGCCTCATACTTGGACCTCCTCCTCCAGCTTCTCCATCACTGTGTGTGGTCTATTTAAAGTTAATCCATCCTCTGTTTCCAGTATAAACACCAGTCATCAACTTGATGCTGCTGCCTGATTCTCCCTTGCCATACAACTAAAAATTACCTAAAACCGGAGAAATAGGAGCAGAAAACAGGTAGTAACTTAAGGATAACATTTACAAATTAAAAACCAAAAAGTGGAAAAAAAACAACAAATGAAATACTTAGATTCTCTGGTAGCAAACACTGTTAAATTAAATAACCAGATCTGGGTCCGACCCATGCAGCAACAGGATTCCTCACTCTGGTGATAAATACCTGAAAATAGAAAAAAATGGTACAAAAGATAATTAGAAAGACACTGGGCTCAGTTTTAAGAAGACCCCCCAATTTGCACCAACCCTCCCGCTGTGGCAAACTCGGGGAGTGCCAGGGACCCTGGGCCAGATTTTAGAAAAAGAGACGTCGAAAGTCCCTAAAGTTGCCAGAAGCTGACAGCTGCACCAACTAAACAATACATGGAAGGGGAATACCACAATCCATGGGACAGGCTTCCAGTAGCAGCAGACAGTGATGATGACCCACTGACTAGTTGCCATGGTGGCTGGTGGGTAATCCTGGGCATGCCGTGGCTCTGGATGACATGGGTTGGGAGGGGGGAGGAGATGGCAACTGCCCCCAATTGGGCAAATTTATGGATGCCATCTGCAGTTTAGGTCAGTTTTGAGGGAAGATGCACCATTGCCACCACATGGGAGTGTAGGGTTGCAGACTCATACCTGGATGGACCACCGGTTGCTCCAGTGATGGTCTGGCAGGTGTTGGGGGCTGTGAGACCACCTTCCCCAGAGGGGCACAGGGTTACCCCCCTCACCCAGTGATGGCTCAAGGAGTAGCACATGACAGGTTAGACCAGCTCTGGGGTGGTCTGGCAGCAGGATCCATGCGCCCATTGGGGGGATTGCAAAATCCCACTTTAGGAGATATTGCAGTGCTACCTCAGTGCAAGCCCTCTTCTACCATGGCACACTAATGTGGCTGTTGCAAGGATGGCACAAGCCCGGTGAACACAGGCGGTCCACATACTGGTGCAGGGTGCCTTACCAAACTGGGTTTTAAGCAAGGTGCAGTGCAAGGAGCTCTTTGCACAATGTCTTCTTGATGCAAGCCCCTTGTGCCAGTCCCAAGCATTTGAAAATCAGGTCCAGTGTTTCCCTTCACCCTCTACAACCAAAAAGTGATAAGTAAATACTTACCTGTGCTGCTAGGACACACAGAGATATTTGAAGATTAGCATCTGGATCTTCACCCCAAGCAGGCCTCATCATTTCATGAGAAAAGTTCCAGAATTTTGGGGCACTACAGGTCATGAGGACAGGTGCTGTGGTGGAAGAGTCACACAGTGTAAAAGCAGCTTATTAATTTAGGGATCCCATTCCATTTTGTTTTCTCATGTGAAAATTTTCAGACATGAGATTAGACTGAGAATTCCTGGACATTGAGGTTGATCTCCTAAAGTGCATTACAAGAACTATAGGAGGGGGTCTGACACACAGC
The DNA here is from genome assembly GCA_016271365.2 of Neoceratodus forsteri. Lineage (NCBI taxonomy): Eukaryota > Metazoa > Chordata > Ceratodontiformes > Ceratodontidae > Neoceratodus > Neoceratodus forsteri. The sequence continues at coordinate 2,590,588 of CM057453.1, forward strand.
ACAGTACCATGGAGCAGCATGCAACAGCCTAATGTATTTTTTTCTGGTCATTAAGGAAAATTTTGGGAATCACAAAATTTCTGTATATTGTGGTTTTCACACCATTTACACTGACGTGCATTAGAAGAACTGTAAAGGTGGGACTGATGCATAACATGACTCCATGTAGCAGCATGTAGCAGCCTGACATATTTTTTCTTGTTACTGAGAAAAATTCTCAGGGCATAGAATTTCTTTAGAGTACAGTATATTGTACTTTTTGCACCATTTCCCTTAAAGTGCATTACAAGAACTGTGGTGGAGGCACTAACACACAATGTGGTATAATGTAGCAGAAGCAGCAGCCTGATGTGTATTTTCTGGTCACTGAGATAAGTTCTGGGAGCACAGAATTTATTGTGCGTTTTGCACCATTACTGCTGAAGTGCATTACAAGAACTATGGAGATGGAACTGATATACAGTGTGGCACATTGTAGCAGTAGCAGCAGCCTGATGTAATTTTTCTGATCTGTGAGAAAAATATGGGAGCATAGACTTTCTGCATATTGTGTTTTTTTTGCACCCTTTCCCTTAAATTGCATTACAAGAACTGTGTCAGTGGGACTGACACATGGCATGTAGCAGCTTGCAGCAGTTGGAAGTATTTTTTCTGGTCATTGAGAAAAATGTTAGGAGTACAGAATTTTTACATATTGTTCTTTTTGCATCAATTCCCCTATAAAAAATTAAAAGAATTGTGGCAGTGGGACTGACACACAGCATGGTACCGTGTAGCAACATGCAGCAGCCTGACATATTTTTTCTGGTTGTTGAGAAAAATTTTGGGAGCACAGAATTTCTGTGTAGTATGCTTTTGCACCATTTACCCAACAGTGCATTACAAGAACTGTGGCAGTGGGACTGACACACAGTGTGACACCACGTAGCAGCATGCAACATCCTGACATATTTTTCCTGGTCATTGACAACGTTTTTTGGACCAAATGCATATGGTGATTTTTGCACAATTTCTCATAAAGTGTATTACAAGACCTGTGGCAGTGGGACTGACACACAGCACAGTACCCTGCAGCGGTAGTAGTACATTACCACAGTTAAATAATTTCTTGTTCAGGAGAAGATTTCAAGTAAGTAACAGAGGTGGGAGAAGTGCTCTCACTTTGCTATGCGAAGCACTTTCTGTATTAACCCCCAATTCACGTAGTGCTCCGCAATGCAAAGAGTATTACTCCAGCTTTATTTTTTATTGTGAAGTGCATTGAAACCAACGGAGTTCACACTTCTTCACCTTGTATTACTGCCTTCCTTTAATTTTAACTCGAATTGCCATTGATTTTAATGGACTTCACTTTACTTCACCTTTATATTGCTATTTGAGGTGAATTTTGCATTGATTCATGGGATGGCAGGTCACATGGGCTCTATATTGTCTTGCACAGCCTCAGTTCTGCTTAGTGTGTGTAGTGGAAAGCTGGAGACAGTTTGCTCTCAGAGCTGTGAGAATCAAAGCATCGATAAAACTTTAAAAAATCACTTTTGATCCAATTAGTTTGGTCCAAATTTAGTACATCGATTGTAGGAAACCCTACTGTGCTTAGATCATCGAGTGTTGATTGTTTTTCTGTGCATTTTGAATGTTAATTTAGAACATTCAGTCTGTGTGCTGACAGACACTGTTGAAGTGTGCTTCGGGAGAGGGACGTATCAGTGGTGGAGTGAGATTCACATGAGCATACCGCTCAACCTCCAGATGACCAAATCAGGGAGAGAGCCCCAGAAAATCAGGGACAACCAACGAAAATCAGGAACACTTCATTAACATAAAATTTGCTTAGTCGCACCCCAAATGGGTCACATTTCACATGTTGTCAGCTATTTATAGAGTTGTCTCACATGGAACATTTGGAAAGTATTGTTCTTTATTTCTTTGCCCAGATGTTATTGTGAACTATATAGAACATTTAAGACCAGTGGCAACAATATTTATTACTTAAGATGTTATTTTATTAGCCAAGAAAAACTCAGGTGTAACATTTAAAGTGCATTACATACATTATTTCTATTAGGCAGGGAACTGCAGCTGCTGCTTATAAAAGCAGTCTGCGTAGTTTACATATAGAGGATAGTGTGTTATCACTCATACACAACAAGGGTATTTTTCACTTGAGAGGTTCCATGGTAACTGGAGACCTCGAGAGCACAGCTCAAGAGGTTTCATTACCATGGAAACCTCGAGAGTTGAAAAATACCCTTGTTGTGTATGAGCAATCATATACAGTCTTTTTATAGTGTATGGTCACTCATAAGAAAACTGTAGTGACTTACTTTCAGATTAGGTGTGGTTTTCGGTTCCTCTGGCCTGTTTCACCACCGCGGCTGTTCTTAGCGCATCACTGGTCGCCCAATCGCGCATGCGCACCCAGCTTCCATGCATGCGCACCCACCTTCTAGGTGTTATGCTGCACTAGCTACATAGTTAGTACAGCACAACAGCTCTGATGATGTAGCTAGTGCAGCATAACAACACTGTTGGGAGCATGAATTTCCATGCTCAACGGTGTTCTACCATACACTATAAGATATTCTGTAACAAACATATCTTTATGTTGCAGTGATTGATGAGAAAGCATAACATAACTTAAATATTTTGCTGCTAAAACTAAGGTTCTGTGTGTATGCTATTTGCTGTCAGACTGTCTGATAGAAAATAGCAGACACAGAACCTTCAGTTTTAGCAGCTGAATCAATCATTCACTAAATTTTGAAATTATGCATTCTAAATTGCCACTATACTCAATATAATAAGGAGGAGGCGTACATGATTATGGCATCTCAGTCACCCTCAGACTGCTGCTGTGGTGCTACCAGTTTTCCCTGTACTGCTGTGACAATGCAACCTCCCCCCACCCTACCAGTCTGTCTGTGTCAGATTTGATCACTGACTGCCAGCCACATATGTTATGCACTCACTTAGTCACTTCAAGTTCTCTATCAAAGGACAACAACAACATTAGTCATCATTCCTTCAACTTAGCTTGGAGTCTAGACTAGAGTTTAGCAAAATGTAATCCAAAAGTAACCCATTCTAAAAGTGACTCTTATCTAAATATCAGTTTTATGTAATTCAAATCCAAGAAGTATAGCTGGGATTTATAATAACACATCTCCACTAAATATTTATGAAAGGCAAAAGACAGACAATCATTATAAAAACCAACACATCCTTTTGATCATAGCTGTTATTTAAAAGTTAAGGTCAGATTTCATCCGCCCCAGTCATGACCAGGGTCCAGGCCAGCAGCATTAAACTTGGGGTTGGGGAATGGAGACAGACCCATGAAACACACTGCATTAATTATTTTGAACATACCTAAAAAAAAAGAGGGTACAGTGGGACTGCTTTCTGTACCTTGGTGTACTGCTGTTGCTGCTGAAAAATGCACGGTTGGTTGGGTGACGGACTGGCAGGCGGGCTGGCCGATTGCTGCTGTCAGAGCACTCCAGAGTCCGAGGTCTGCGATCTGCCATGGAGTTTTAAATACTAAAAAGGTATCCACAGCTACTTTTGCTTGCCGGTAAAAGTAAGAGCTCTCAGTCAGGAATCAAAAATCAGATTCGGTAGGCAGGCAGCAGCGTTGGACTCGGCACAGGCAGTCTGCAATCAAAAAGCGGCACAGTACAGGAGCAGCAGTTGACTGAGCTCTCTTTCTCTCTTCCTCCATCAGGTGGGTGGTCAAAAAACAGTGGCTTCAATCTAAATTTTCTCTCCAGCGCTCTGGAACTCTCCTTGGCTGAATGAGTTCCAAGAGTACTGGAGAGGCTGCTTTATCCAGAGGTCGCAGACCTGAGGGGGGGACTCAAAAGTTCAGGACGCAAGGGGTGGAGGTGCCAAAATATGAATGCACTGAGCAGCATAGCGTGACTGGTTGTACAAGTGGTGACATCAGTGCTCTTGTTCTGTGCAGCACAGTTTCGGGACACAGAGAACAGTAGTCAGCGTGGACCACATGGCAACAATGGAATTTTGGCAAACAGTTGGCGTTTTCAGGGCAAGTCACAGTGAATACAGGATGGCGGGGCAGAATGGAAAAAACAGTCTAAATACGGGATGTCCTAGGCAAATCAGGACAGTTGAGAGGTATACACATGAGAAAGTCAGTCTTTCTGTTTTGCACTAGTAATGTGTATTAGTATTTGTGTGTTTATGTACACACAGTAATATGTGAAGTAATTTTTGATAATTATTTTCTGTTTGTTGTGGTGCAGTGCATATTTTCATTCTGTTTAAAAGATTTGGTTATACAGTGTACTAAACTGTTAAATTTTGTGTGCATTACCTGTAGTGTGTGAGTGTGTGTGTGTGCCATCAAGTCAGACACATTTTATTGTGCCACACAGTAATCGCAGCACTCTGAATCTGTTATCCATCTGCCATATTTTTACTGCTTCATTCTATCTAGGTAGTGGACTGCTGCTGAAGTGGTCCCCCCCAAACCGTAAAAGGTATTATTTTTCCAGTTTTGGATTTGTGTGACCACTGGTTAAGGCATTGTTGTGCCTGTGTGGCTGCTTCTCTTGAGTGCACAATCTCCATCTGTCTGTATATTTGCATCTGTTTAGGGCTCAGTCTGCATCTATATGCCGCAGTTGTTATTTTTTGGCTTCCCATCCACCCCAAAGTTCAGAAATCTAAATTTATTGTGAATTTTCTATGTAATCCAAAACAATGCCTGCAAAGAGATGTGGATTCAAAGATGTTGCTGCCCATAACACTCCTGCGACTGGCATGTGTGGCCATGGGCATGGTAGTACACAGCATAAGTGCATAGTTGATACCAGTAAATGGATTTCTCTATGTTTTTCACAGTGCAATCAGTTGCTTCAATGATGGTTGGAGATGCTGTTGTCCCTGCTGGTGGTGGTAGTGAAGTTGCTGATGGTATGAATATTGCCCCAAGTTCAACCCATGACAATGTAACAATGTAAAGGAGGCCAAATTTGAAGACAGAGAGGGGATGGATCAGGGGCAACATCAAGATGTATTTTTTCATGGAGAGGGCGGTGGATGCAAGGACAAACAAAAACTAATGCGCCACATTATGGTGTGACAGCAACAGTTGGAGCATGGCCATAATTTGGAGTTGGTGACCCTCAATGCATTCTAACCACTGCTCCAGGTTCACAACCCTGTTGTTCAGGTGGTCCACCTCACTCTATATCAGGCCCAAATAGGCCTGAATGGCTGGCATTCTTGCTGGGTTGTCAGTCTCCCCTGCAGGTTCTGGAGCAGCCCCTTGCTCCATGGCCCGACCACGCTTGACCTCAAGTGCAGGTGGAGGCCGTGCTGCCACCTGTTGCCCAGCAGGGACTACAGGTACATTCCGTCCCCGTTCAGCAACCATGGCCTCCCACTGCACACAGTGGTGGTTTGCAAGGTGGGTTCACTGCCCACCTGTACCCAGATGTCTCCACTCTCACAAAACCACTTTCTCCCTCACTAGGTAAGGTGAAAGTGAAAGTCTTTCACTGTCTTGCCTGATTAACTTCCTGCATGAACCATGTGGCCACCAGACTGTAACACATGTGATCTGTGGGCTGTTTCAATTATGACTCACTTTCCATTCAACAGAAACCAATGCAAAGTGAATGTGAAGTCACCTTAATGAGAAGTCATAATGGGGCAAAGTTATTATAAGGCGAAATAGTGTAATTCTATGCGGACTTTGCATTGCGTTTAGTGACGCTGTGTGGATGACTTTGCCCCAACTTCGCTGGCAGAGTTAAACTTCGCTGCATCTCTAGAAAGGAATGTAGATATTGTGCTTGTGCACATCTGTCAGTGAAAGTACTTCAGAATTCAGACTGTTCAGGAGGGTGAGCTGAACAGCGCAGCAGTAGCTACCACTGCTTAATAATTTCTTGTTTGGGAGAAAATTCTGGGAAGTGAGAACCGTGAAAACAGTGGCTGTGTGCACGGAGGGAATCAGTATGACAGGGTGAGTGATATAATGCCGCATGAACTGTTGGACTGAAAAAAAATATTCAGTGACAAGACAGTTTTTGGTATGGTGCTTTTTAAATGTCTAAACAACTGTTCTACAACAACAATAGAAGGGAGCGAGAAGACTTGATGCATAAATAGCACCATTAAAGAAAATATAGATAGAAAAGAGAATTTGTTTAAGAAGGAGAGCAGTCAGACAGAAATCAAGATGAGAAAGAATGGAGTGAAACAGTAAGAGAGGTAGAGAGGATAAGAGTTTAATTTTTTCTTGTATTTTAAAACCATTTTTTTTCTTGTAAATAAAAGAGGTGAAGAAAGACTAAGAAGAAACACAGAAACATAAGCTTTGCTGGTAGATAAGGACCACTTGGCCCACCTAGTCTGCTCATTTTACCCTAGCTATATTATCACCACAGCTCCTACTTGATTTCCAGCCCATTCACCCCCTTCCCTTGCCTTTCCCTATGATTCCCTTATGGCCATCCCATGCATTCCTGAACCCCACCACTGTTTTTAACCCACCACCTTCACTGGAAGACTATTCCAGGAATCCACCACTCTTTCTGTGAAGAAGTACTTCCTCATATCGCTTCTGAATCTACACCACTTCAACTTCTTATCATTCTCCTTGTCCTTGAGCACCTGTTTTTCTGAAAAATACTTACATACTATACCTTATTTTACCCATGTGAGGTATTTAAAGGTCTCTATCTATGAGAAAGGAGGTAGTATCTGATAGTTATAGCTAAGGATGAATGTAAATGAGGGAGGATAAGTGAGGAGGTTTGGAGAAGAAAGGAATGAAAAAAGCAGTATTTACGGAATATTTTTAAGGACCAGAGGGAAGAGCACCTGCATCGCTGGGACAGAGCTCTGACATTTCACTTAAGAGGCACTTGCTGATTTTCGAGCAACTTCTGTAGAGTTTCCTCCATTAAGAAACTCTGTTGCAAACATCCCTCATTTTTACTCAGAGTTGTGCTAGCTCCTGTCTGATGGTTGTTGGTGGTGCTGCAGGGTATTACCACATTACAACGACAGCAATGCTGTTAACATCCCCAACTCTGATGGGAACAATGCCAACAGTTGGCATTGTTCCCATTGGAACTAAGTGATTTTTTGTGGGGGGCTTCACCCCCCCGTACCACCCAGGTGGAGGCTGTGCCCCCACACCCCCCCCTCCAGATAGCCAACTCTGAGTCGGAGTTGGTTCGGAGTAGGGGTGCAACACCCGGAAAAAGAGCGGCGGTGTGAAGCAAGACCATCACAGCGATCTGGTGAGATCTGTTGCCATGGTGGTCTTTGCTATTGAAATGTCATTGTTCTGATGGCATACTGTGCTGCAGCTGGCTCATGACCATGCCCTCACTCTGGTTGCTGTTCCTGGGCCCACATCCCCATTGTGGATGTGGCCTAACTGTGCGTTTCCCCCCTCAGTGGCACAGAAGGATCACTGCCACCAACACCACCACTCACCATCTCCTTTTTTTCTGGCTTCCCACTGGCTCTGGTGGCAGATTTTCATGTGGGTATACTGCCCACTGGTGTCTAGATGGCTGCTCTTCTTCCCATGACTAACAAGTGTGTTGCAGATATTACATTTAACCACACTGTCATCATTGGGGTCCATGGTAAAAAATTCCCACACAAGTGAAGACCTGGGCCTCTTCCTTGAATGGGGGGCACTGAGAAGCCAGAAGATGATGAATGGCATGTGGTTCCTTGGTGGGGGGGGTCAGTCCGTGGTGGCAGTGGTACCATGGGGTAGGGGCACAGGAGAGTCAGAATGCTGCTGCACTGGGGGCTGCTACTGCAGAGATAGGGGAAATGGGGGCTGCTGTGCAACTGGGTGTTGGTGCTACAGCTGCACTGGGGGCTGTGGCACTGTGGGAGAGCTGCTGGATCACCCCTCCCACTGCCACTACCTTCTGCTTGTGGACCTGATGCTGTCTGGCACAGTTGTATGGCTTCACTAGGAGTCTGAATACAACTCAACCTATACTCCATCTCTAAAAGATTGAGAGAGAGAGAGAGAGAAAAAGAAAGAAAAGCCAGACAGAAACAAACTAAGGGAAACAAAAAGGAAACAGATCTATAAATAAAGATTATAATAACTTCTTTTTTTTTTTAGTCTTTTGGTAACCGGGTAAGGCCCACTAGGCACAAGTGCCTGTGTTCAGGGGTGACCTGGGAGCACTAGGCGGTTAAGAGACTTGTTCAGAGTCTAAAGCAATATAGGTAACATATAGCAGGAACAAAGATTAAAGTACTCCTAAAAGCTCTAAATTAAATTCGAATGAGAAAAAAAAGAATAAACACAAACTGTTACAATAAGGTAAATTGTGGATTTAGGTCACAGAATTTGCATTGAAAGGTTATCAAGCTTCTGTCTCCACTGACTAAAACAGCAAAAACCAAAGGAAACAGACTCACTGTATAGACATGTTTTATGTTATCATTGGGGGATGGCTCCGAGGTAATGTGAGGAAGTACTTCTTCACAGCGAGGGTTGTAGATGCATAGAATGGCCTTCCTGAGGAGGTCGTAGAATCAAAAACAGTGGGAGAATTCAAGAATGCATGGGACAGACATAAGGCAATTCTAGTGGGGGGTAGGAGGAAGTAGGCTGTTGGTTAACTAGGATTTGCAGCTTATCCGTTAGGAAGGGAAATGGGCAGACTAGGTGGGCCAAGCGGTCTTATCTGCCATCAGATTCTATTTTCCTATGTTTATCAGCTGAGCTCTTCCATGTACTCCTAAAAGCTCTAAATTAAATTCGAATGAAAAAAAAAGAATAAACACAAACTGTTACAATAAGGTAAATTGTGGATTTAGGTCACAGAATTTGCATTGAAAGGTTATCAAGCTCCTGTCTCCACTGACTAAAACAGCAAAAACAAAAGGAAACAGACTCACTATATAGACATGTTTTATGTTATCATTGGGGATGGCTCCGAGGTAATGTGAGGAAGTACTTCTTCACAGAGAGGGTTGTAGATGTATAGAATGGCCTTCCTGAGGAGGTCGTAGAATCAAAAACAGTGGGAGAATTCAAGAATGCATGGGACAGACATAAGGCAATTCTAGTGGGGGGTAGGAGGAAGTAGGCTGTTGGTTAACTAGGATTTGCAGCTTATCCGTTAGGAAGGGAAATGGGCAGACTAGGTGGGCCAGGCGGTCTTATCTGCCATCAGATTCTGTTTTCCTATGTTTATCAGCTGAGCTCTTCCATGTGACCTTGAGACACTTGTGTACCAGTAGCTTATTTTGACACAACTTTTCCCAAATGTACCTCCAAAGATCAGGCCCAACCTTAGTGTATGTGGTGCCCCTAGGCAAACTTACAAGTTGTGCCCCTCAGATTTTTTTAACTCTCCCAACAAAAATGGCATCCATAAGATCCCCATGCCATGTAGCTTGGTCTGATCCCAACCCATGTTCAAAGGCGTTCCAGCTGCAACTGGGCATTGACCAGGACATGGGCTGCGGTAACCTCTTTTGCTTTATTAACTCGCATTCAATGCATTTCAAACATGAAGTGACCCACGTTGGGAGGAACACTCACCATTCAACTTTTCTGATGACAATGACTTGGAAACACTATATCAATTTAACTTAATCCAAAGAAAAAGGGTCACGCACGCTGGCTAGGGTATGAACCATGCCAAGATGTTAACAAACCAAATGGAGACAGAGCATCATGGTGGGGTAATGGCTCCAAAATATGCTTCGCAGGTCAAAGCTTGACAGTAGACAGCAAAGAAGGCAGAAATGAATTAAAGGCTTGCACACATCCCTCCCCCACCAGTACAGCACCCAGTGCTGATGTAGTACCCAGGACAGAGCATTAGAGACTGATGCTCCCAAGCACCGTTGCACCCCCCCCCCACCAGGCTTCTTTTCACACCAGTTATCAAACTTATTTCCACACCAACTCCAAGCTGCTTAATGCTCAGACTGGCTAAACTTTAAATGAAAAGCTCCCATCCCGCAGCCTCCCTCTGAGGACTCTGCCTACCTTGTGTAGGTCACATAAGGAGCTTCATCCGCCGCTACTGTCAGTGCCATTTCAGTACTCCCCAATGCACAACCTACTCACTGTCACTCACCCACTCTACTCAGCACAAATGCACTACCACCACTCCACCTGACCCTCTTCACAACCACACAGCTCTAGCTGGCTGGCCCATTCATGTCCACCCACTGTCATGTACACCTACACCCGGCCCCACAGAATGCTTCCTATTCTTACAAATAGATCAGGGCCCTGCCAAGCAAGCTGGGCTCACAGGGTCACACTTTGCAGCCTTTGTTTTTTTGGGAAGTATTCTAGTTTCTGCAGTTTTTAGTCTGTGAGAGTTGTTTAGCAAAAGGGAATGGTGGCAGCTGGGTTGAGCTGGCATATGCTGGATAATTAGCTACTGCAGTGTATGAGTGGATCCCAAAGGAGGCACACTCTTTAGAAGGTGTTACAGGTCCCGGACAGCCACTGTCTTCCAGGTCACAGACAGCAGTGGTCCCACACATCCTGATGCATGCAGCACAGCACCACTCATAGGGATCAGATCTAGAATAAAAACTCACACGAACGATAAATTGCAGTTCATTTCCTAATGCTAGTAATGCTGTTTTGCTACAACCTGTATAGTGGTACTAAACAGAAATGCTGTATGACATTTCCAGCTAGAAAGATGGGGTTTTAGACTAAAACAAAAGACTGGAGATGGAGAGGGAATGAATGCTGTGACTGTGCTGGCCTGCCCTGTTTGGAATTACAGTTGAGCTTCTATCACAATATCATACAGAACTGAGATGCAAAGAAACTCACATGTAATTCCAGACAGGGCAGACTAGCTCAGGAGAGCATTTATTTCCTCTCCCTCTCCAGTCTTTTAGTCTGGCTGCTTCAGAATAATAGAAACACAGAATTTGACAGCAGATAAGGACTGCTTGGCTAAACCATTCATTACTGTCAATGACCTTGCTTGTCGACTCATCTCTAGGACTGTCTCAAATTGCTGCTGCCCTGCAGACCTGTCCATGTCCACACCAATGGACCCGATTGTGCTCTCTCTCTCTGACCTGCCCAAAGCCCATGACCCCAAATCTTCTAGTTTTAGTCTCGTCCTCTCCACTGGCCCACGCCCCATCAGCCCAGCTCTCAGCCTCTCTGGTCCACATCTCCCCTGACTGCTCAGGTGGTAAATAATAGTCCTGAGTCCCGCTCCAGATCCTGGCTTCAGCACAGTGAGTGCTGCTGAACCGATGATGCCTCGGCCACCCTCCCATCCAACTCATACCATATTTGTTCTCCCTCCATACTCCCACCTAAACTGCTGCTGCCAGTGCCTGCCAAGAAGAACCACTCTTAGTGGCTACAGCAGTTAAGCTCAGCCATCAGTCTCTCACCATCTGCTCTGTATCAGTTCTGCGGCTCTCCTTGCTGTTGGCATGGAGGGGGGGTGCAAAGAGAATTTGCTTTGCCTACATGGCTACACTCATTGAAACTTGTTTTGTCAATGGAACAGAACAGGGTTTTTTTCAGCACCCCCCCACCCAATGGGCTTTCTAGGCCTAGTTCACCTGTCCTTAGGGCTAGCCCTGACAAAATGAAGTCACAGGTGAAGTTGTCAAAGTTGAATTTCCTACTCAATAGTAAAAATTTGTGATTTGATTTGCTAAACTAAAGTTAACAAATTCACCTTAACTTTGTTGGTGAATTAAAACTTTGCAACATCTCTATTTTCAATAAAACAAAATGCATTAAATAGCCCTCTTTAACATAAATGTGACATATTCTGGTTGTTTAGACATGCAGACGAGTAAGGTAAAACCTAGTTGTGTCAGGTGAAGCTCCCTACAAAAATCTTCAAATATATGAGGAGGAACTCTGGCAGTGCTGAATACTGTTTGCTGTGGATACAGCTCAGCTGTGCTACAGTAGCTGCAGTTTAATGGGAAAATATTTAATCAATGGACAGAGAGGTGTAGTGATCTGTGATTATGTTGCAAATAACTAGATAATGTTGGATAGAACTTAGAAAGAAGATCTGGGGCCAGGCTTTATTCCAATTGGAGGTATGGATTCTAAGATCCGGACAGTGAAAGAAGTGACAAAAATCTGATTTTTTGCTGGTTTTTTTTTGGCATCACCTAGTGCCCAGATGGTTTGGAATTTTTTTCTGAAGTGTAGAAAGGGCTTGGTCCAGAGCGGTGCCATTCACTGGTTTGGTGAAAAAATATTAATCCATTCTAGAGTTATAAGACTTTGACATTTTGGTTTGGAGCATGCTTAGTATGCTCTTTTGGCTAACTCTTTCATATGAAAAAAGAATTTGGTCATATGAAAAAAGATTCTGTTTTGTATGGGGGTAATCTTGTTTTGTGATAAAAAATATGTTTTGTATGGCCGCCATTATGTTTCTGCTTAAAAAAAGGAAAATCACATTCTGCAGCGACATCAACACATGTATCTTACTAATTGGGACACCGTTAGCTAGATTTTTCAGTTAGTTTTTGGAAAAATTAGTCTTTTTTGGTAACCGGGTTAGGCCCACTAGGCACAAGTGCCTGTTTTCAGGGGTGACCTGGGAGCACTAGGCGGTTAAGTGACTTGCTCAGAGTCACACAGTATGCAAGTGGAGGTTGTGAGAATCAAACTCAGGTCTAGACTGCAGGATGTACTAAGCTCGTTCACACCTCTTTCCTCTAAACTCTAGGCTATACTGCCTGTTTTTAACACATTTTTAAAATATTTTTTGTGAAGCGATTTTATTTTTTTGTATGGCCTCACAAAACAAGAATAGGGCTATGCAAAAGAAGATTGCTTTCATACAAAAAAATAATTTGGACTTAGTTTTTTTCACATTCTTTTTTTGTATGCAGGAATCTTTTTTCATGAGAATGACACAATCTCACAAAAAAAGATTCCTTCATATGAAAAAATAATTTTGAGTTAGATATGTAGATACACAGAATTTGTTGTCAGATAAGTGCCGCCTGGCACATCTAGTCTGCCCATTTTTTCTACCTTTAGCTTATGTTGCATACAGTAGTTGCTCTGAGGTTTTCCCATACTTCCCATTTTTCTAGGGTTTCCTTGTGTGTGTCCCATGCATTTTTGAAATTTACTATCATTTTTGCCCTTACCACCACCCTCTCTATAAAGAAACACTTCCTCCCATTACACCTGATTTTTCCTCCCTCCAACTTCATCTCATGTCCCGTAGTTCTTGTCCATCTTCTTTTCTGAAAGATGCTACCCTCCTGTACCTTATTGATCCCTATAAGGTATTTATATGTTTTTATTATGTCCCTCTTCTCTCTTTGCATCTCTAGAGAAATCATATTAAGGTCTTTCAGCTTTTCCTCATATGATTCCTGGTGCAGCCCCTGTACCATTTTTGTAGCCCTTCTTTGAACTGCCTCCACTCTGACTATGTCCTTCCTGAGATGTGGCCTCCAAAACTGGACACTGTACTCCAGATAGTGTCTCACTAATGATCTGTATAGTGGCATCACCACCTCCTTTTTTCTGTTTGTGATGCCTCTCCCTATGTACCGCAGCATCCCACTGGCCCTTCTTACTGCCTTAGTTTCTTTTCACATTCTTTTTTCATATGAAGAAATCTTTTGTTTTGAGATTGTATTATTTTCACAAAAAAATAAAAATTCCTTCATACAAAAAAACAAAAGAATTTGTGTTTAGTCTTTTTTATATTTGTTTTTTGTGTGAAGGAATCTTTTTTCATGAGAATGACACAATCTCATGAAAAAAGATTCCTTCATATGAAATAAGAATTTGGACTTAGTTTTTGTCCCCACATTTCAACTTTATTTAGCCATAAGTATGTCAATATTTGTGTTTAAGGTACAATCTATATATCAAAAGAATGGTCTTAATGAGTACTACAAAACTAACACTGAATACACTACATTTAGTGACTCTATAAAAACATAAAATATTTTAAAATTACAATTCCTATAGATAACATTGCAACTTAATCAAGTTGCAATGTTATCCTATAGGAATTGCAACTTAATTAAGTTGCAATGTTATAATCAAGTTTTAAGCCTGTCACTCTTTGGAGTTATGGGACAACCTATATAATAAAAATAAAGGATCTCCATGAGTACTACAACAGTAACAGATAATACCCCCAAAAATTTAAGGGCCATATAAAAAAAAACATAAAGATTAAAAAAATGAAAAAAATGAAAATTCTCATAGGATAACATTGCAACTTTAACAAGCCATAACTCCATCAGTATGTGGAGTTAAAGGAGAATCTATGTATCAGAAAAGGTCATACTACTGCACTAACACATAATAACCCCCCCAAAAAACACTTAGTGGCAATATAAAAAAATAACAATTAAAAAATGAAAATTCCCACAGGGTAGCAGTGCAACTTTAAAAAGCCATTACTCCATCACTCTGTGGAGTTAAGGGATACTCTATATATAAAAAACAGAGTTTCAATGAATACTACAATGCTAACACATAATACCCTCCCAAAAAATGTAGGGGCCATATCAAACATAAAAACAAAACAATTAAAATTCCCATGGGATGGGATGGCCCACCAGTGCAGTTGTAGTGCTACTGCTTGCAATGCTGGTGAGCTGAGTTTGGATACAGGCTTGGGTTGTTGGAGGGCCAGCCGGGGGGAGGAGGATGGAGCATTCCAGGACCACTTGTCTCCTCTGGGGAGAGTGGTGGGAGCCATGGCTCAATGCATGACCGGCCTCTAGCAGCAGCTGGAGGATCAGCATGCCCGTGCTGTTTTCAGGGGGTGGTGAATGATGGACACTGGCCTTTGCTTTGGTGTCAGAGCACATCACATCTCCAGGGAGGCATCCAAGAACAAAATGCTGGCCCAGCACTACACTGACAAGGAGGATGAAGCATTGGCCTCTGCCTGCTGGCTCTGTGGTCTGAGGGTGGACTCAGATGGGGACAAAGGTATGGCTGCAGGGGGGTTTAAGTTGGGGGAGCCACTCCCACTTTGTCCCCACCTGGGGGGGTATGCCAAGGCTCCTTGGGGGGTTCTCCTCCTGGACCATAGGGCTTGGTGGGTTAGGTCAGGTGACAGTGCCAGGCTGTGGGTGAGAGAAAAAAAATTAAAATTAAATTCATATGGGATAAAACTACAACTTTAACAAGCCACAAGTCTATCAATAATTGCAGTTAAGGGACAATGTGTAAATATATATATATATATATATATATATATATATATATATATATATAAAAGTAACAATGACTACTATGACACTAACACAGAATTCCCCCTAAAGATTCATGGGGTATGCACTGTACCATAAAAGTACCTCCAGTCTTCACCATGGTGCCAAATTCACAATGAAAGTGCGATTGTCAACAACAATGCAGCAAAGCTGTATCTCATATTCCACTACAACAATAGCAAATTTCCCATTAAACCAACAAACAATTACTGACTTGTTGGTAACAAAGTGAAAACAATATTTTTGCCCTTATACAATGAACTGCTGGAAGTTAAGAGGGACAGTTAATATATTTTTTTCCTTTGAAGTGAGCCACAAAAAAAAAAAATAACTAAAACTAAGCACATACATTGCTTTTCTGGAGGAATGGAAGTGCAGGGCTCAGAGGGCCCTGCACTCTCAGAGCCAGAAGGATGTGTGCATCTATGAATGGATGGAAGTGCAGGGATCTCAGAGACCAGCCCTTCACTAGCCTGATAGATGTCAGGACTTGTGTGAATGAGGGTATGATTCTACTGTCTCAAAAAGTAAGGCAGTTCTTTGCAAAAAAGTACATTAATGCATCAGTCAGGGTTCAGATTAAACTGATAAAAGTAGGGATATTTGGTGTTAGGGAACCCTAACTCCCCACCCCCACCCCTAAGCAGGAAAAGAATAAAAATGTATGGTTTTCCCTCTCCTAACTATAGGCGAATCAGTGGTGGGGTGTTCCTTGCGGTTCCCAACCCTAATGCTCACCCCATTTCATGACCAAATAAGGTGACTTGTAATATGTTTTCTTTAGGCAGGGCCTAGAGGTTGTTGGCAGCATGTGGGGAGACACAATTCTGTACATTTGAAGGCTATATCACAATGGGGTGAGTGTTACGGTTTAAAACCCCAAAGGAGACCACACCCCTGATTTTGCCAAGAGTCAGGACAGTGAAAACCATAATTTTTTTTTGCTTTTTCTGCTTGGAGTGGGGGTGGGGAGTTAAAGTTGGAAACCCTAAAACCACATTTGCCTACTTTTGTCAATTTAATCCAAACCCTAACTGATGCATTAATGTAGTTTTTTGGAAACAATTATATATTGTTTAAAAACTGTATTACTACAGTACACAAGAAAGGCATTCTGTTTTACATACTATAGTTACATAGTAAAAAATAATTTTAACTGAAAGCAATCTATCTGAAAGGCTCTACTTCCAAAGAAAAGTAACATGGTTCTTTAAAGAGCAACAGTTCACGTCTCTATTTAATAAATTTCAAAAAAACTACATTTAGGCATCAATTAAGGTTACCTCTTAAAGCCACAAAAATAAGCAAATGCAACATAAGGGTAACAACGATTCTCTTGAGCCTTGCTAGATCTGTTTCTTAGGTTCTCAGTGATTATGCAGTGCAGGATCAGCATTGTTCTAACTTCTGCCCTGCCTTTACAGGCTCACAGAAATACTAATGTACCAATGCTCGGGGAAGAAGTACCACAATTAGTGACTGTGCCTTCAGCACCCAGTATCTTCCCTCCCTGGATGGAATGGTGCTAAATGGCAACATTACCTTAACCCCCTTGGGTGCCCAATCCAGCTCACAAGTTGAAGGGACACTGTCAACCCTTTTTGTATCATACTATTCAAAGTTGAAAACCCACATTTTATGATTGCCTACCTTCTCCTAAATTCATCGGTGTTGCTGGTGGTTTTATCTGCCTTTTTTTCCTTAGTAGAATTGAAATTCAAGGTAATTGTGTAATTATGCCGGTTTCAAATCCTTGATTTGCTCTTATTGCATACTTCTTGAACATTAGGAGCACACCAACTAGTGCAGCCATGAATGATACAATAGCCTCCTCTCTTCCCACTGCATCTTGGGTGGCTAGACTGTGTTGAGGGTGTTCTCAAGTCCAGGAATGATGCAATGGGAGTTGCTTAAGGAATGTAAACAAACACATTTTGGTGTGGTAACACCAGTACGATGGGCAGTCTGTTTTTCACTTTTTAAACAGAAAATAAATGAATCACTCAAACTACCAGCAACATCAGCACATTCTACACAATGCAAACAATAATAAAACATGTTTTTTTAAACTACGTACAGTTTGAAGCCTAAAGGGATTGACAGTGTCCCTTTAACTCCTCAACCCAGGTCACTGGTGTAGGAACACGGATCCA
Organism: Neoceratodus forsteri; assembly: GCA_016271365.2. Taxonomy (NCBI): domain Eukaryota; kingdom Metazoa; phylum Chordata; order Ceratodontiformes; family Ceratodontidae; genus Neoceratodus; species Neoceratodus forsteri. The sequence continues at coordinate 2,607,996 of CM057453.1, forward strand.
CTACAGGAGTCCGACAGAAATTTTGTCGAACACCCCGTCAGTGACACCTGCAGGTTGACCGCATTCTGCAGTCGGCTGCTGACTTGCTATTGCTGTCTTTGTTTTCTTCAGGGGGCTTTGCCCCCAGAACCCCCCACATGGGGAGCTGCACCCCTGCACCCCCCCACTTAAGGATTCTCAACTCCAGTTGGAGCTGATTGGGGGGTGCAGGACCCCCAACAGACAGCGCCGGGTTCCAGTGGGTCTCCACCGTGGCTAGGTGCTGTAGTCACTGTGGGGGACCTCGCTGGTGAAATGCCGCTGTGGGGTGGGTAGATGTAGGAAGCCAACATGCTACTCACTGGGCCATCGGGCAGTCTCTTGTGTATTTTCTGACTTTGCAATGTTCTTATTATAACATAATGATACCATGATAACAGACTGATTTCACAAACACAACAGTTGTGAAGTCAGCTGGGGGATACTCAGATGATTGTGAAACAGTGGATTAAATACTTGTTTGTCAACCTACCGGGCCAAAATCTCGCAGAGAACACTGCGCATGGAATACCGCGCATGGAATACCATGCAGAATACATCATGTAATGCTCTAGTGTGATAGGGTACACAACCCCGCAAGACAGATATGTTGTATGTGTGGTTATGTAGCCTATCATGCATTGGTGGGGAGGCAGAGTTAAGTGGAGGTGAAGACCTTTGTTTGGGAGGTGATCCACTGAGCTGCTGCCGTGGCTCAGTGGGATGAGCCACAGAAGTACAGGAGGGTGCTGTGCATCTGTGGACTGGGGCTCGTCTCCCGGTCCCAGACCTTTTGGAAACCACATTTTGCAGTTTTTTTTCTCCCCCGTGGTGTTTCTTCCTGTCCCCATGTTGAACCCCCCCCCCCGAGTTGATTATTTTAATAAGGTTGGAGGTCAGGGGGCACAGCACCCCATAAGGGGGAGTGTGGGTGGTGGAGCACCCTGCAGATAAAAAAACACATGTTTTTGTAGCTGAAATGCCTTTCTGCACTTTGTCTGTTAGGCAGCAATGTTTTTGCCGTATTCACAGCACGGTACATTGCTGCGCAGTGGTGTCATGTGATTTTATGACCCCGTGCCATCTGTGAAATATATTTAAAAAAACTGAGAAAGGGGCAAGGCCTAAAACCTAGCAAACACTAGCATTAAATGCCACTGCTATAAACACTGGAGTTGAACATCTTTTATTTTGGTAGCCACTGTCTCTTTAAAGTGAGAATCTGAATTTATTAAAGATTCTCATGCTATGCACTTGGTATGGTTTGATCAATAGTCTGATATAAGTATTTGGACAGGAAAAGCAAAGGCACATCTGCCACAATATTTCCTACCTTGGTGATTCAGATCCAAACCAGACCCACTTAAATGCTGTGTCACCATAAACAAGTCACTTTACCTCTCAGTGCTACTGTAAAAAAGCTGCATCCAACTGAAAATTAGATATTCCATCTCATCTGGTCTGTCCTGGTAATACTTAATCAAAATAGCATGCTTTTAAGAACTGAAGTCTAAGAGGACCACACAGCATAGCTGCGTTCTGCAGTGCTAAAAATGGCTTTAAGTGCTCTCTTAGGTGTTCAAGGGTACATTTGGAGAGACAACGTACCCAGTAGTAGCTTCTTCACTCAGCAGTGCACAATCATTAGGCAATGACATGTAGTACACAATGCTGAAGATAACATCTCTAAAGTCTAGGAGGATGGATGAAATGGACAATTAGTTGGAGCACAGAGTTCTGAGCCTGGAGGCACACATTTTAATGTTACCATTGTTTGATATTGAGCAATTCACTTAATCTCCCTTTGTTATTCTCTCTCTTTGTACTTAACTCACCACAGCTTTCCTTAACCTCCATTTGTCTCATTGAACCTCTCATTGCATGTCTAATGCTCCTGTAGTGTCTTATGTATTGGCAGCTTCGAACAGAGATGGGACAGGCATATGGGATTAATTAAAAATACTGCTGTTTGCAATTTCAAGTATGTTTTAAAAAATATGTGAAATTACCTGTTTCACTTTAATGCACTTTTCTTGAAAATTCACAGACATCCAATGATGTTCACTTTGGTGCTTTGTGTAACTGCAATATTTTCTTGAGACTTCGCACTGTCTAAATACTGAAATTGCACAATTCAAAAAAGCATGCAGTTTCCATATTGTGTTTTGTAGAAAATGCACACTTTCAATGTATTTTTTAAAACTGTGCATTTTTCGTGAGAATGCATGATTCTCTCCCTGCCAGGACGCAGGAAGCATATTTTAGTGAGCAGCATCTGAGCGACAGTTTGAGTGGTAGTTATGCATTGTAAGAACGATAGATACATATATAGATATAGATAGAAAGATAGATAGATAGATAGATAGATAGATAGATAGATAGATAGATAGATAGATAGATAGATATGTAGACTTAGACACCCCATATACCACCATGCATGCTAGGACACCCATCATTACAGCATAAGGTACAATTTGTATTTCTTTTACACTTGTTATTATGTGCTTAGGGACTGTTATCCAGCATGAATATTTGGTAGTCCTTGTGCACTACCTAGAGCTTTTTGCCTTGTTGCAATAGTCAGCATCTCTCATGAATTGCTGTATTGTTACTCAAAACTAGCTTCAGTTAGCTTTATCCTTATCAGTATGCATGTGCAAAACAAGTAATCATCTAACTGTCCTAGGTGTTTAATGCCTGTCAATAGAATTGCTGTATTCGGCTCTTCTGCCTTTTTTGGAGAGTCCATTACCTAGTAATGTTCTTTGTTATCTACAGTACAAGAATATATGTCAGACTGTTTTTCACTGAGTTTGTATGATGACACCATGGTGTTCGGAGGTTTCCGAACTCCCAGCAGGTATGCTGTCTCTCTCTATTTTCTGGAATATACTTTCCTCTGTGAAATCCAGGTCTAGACTCCTGCCATCCCACAACTGGAGACTGTGTCAGGACCTGTTCAGATGGAATCAAACCAGTATACCATAAGGTGTAGTAGCAGGTGAATGGATTTGGGATCATGGTAGGTGTTGGAGCCTTCGCCCCTTGTTCAACTTGTGGACAGTCAACTGAATGGGACCGCTGCATCCAGAAGATGCAGATGTTTAGTGGTAAGATTCGTGTTGAACTGGTAAGCCTTAGATTTTCAGTTAGCACAATAAAGGGAAACCCCCAACAATGGCCATTAATATTGAGCTCAAACTAGATGTCTTAAACTTTCTGACTTCCCATGGAGGTTTGAATGATTTTGCGCTGGATGTGAAATTGCAGACTGATCTGATACAGTACATCAGCAGACTGTACAAGGAGGTGAAGTCTGCAGCCAAAAAACATGACCAGAAAGGTGTTATGGTTGCTGCCCTATATGCTTTATTCCAAGCAATGATATCTAAAGTTCTAACTCTGAGAAAAGAGTTAGGTTCCAAATACAGGGAAGCAGGTGAGCACCAGAAAGATTTGGAACTCAAAAGTGTTAAGCAGGAAAAGGATAAAGAAATCCTTAGGTTGCAGGAAGAGAATGAGAGGTTGCAGCAAGATAAAATATATGTGCTACAGTTGAATGGTTTGCTTATGAGCGTGAATGATTCACTAAAGAGTGAGTATGAGGTGTTGGAGCCAGAGTCTGAGAGATGCCAGAATGAAGCAGCATAGGGAAGTTTGTGGTTTTAGCACCACATACAGATGTAACCCTGACCCCTGACACTTTATTCTTAAGCTAGCACCCCTTAGATAAATCCCTGGCATCTGTAGCTGGCATCCCCATACTTAGACTTGGTATCAAACCCTGGCTTTGGGAAAGTATACCTGGCTCACTATTTAGGACAAGGGGTTGGGGTCGGGTTAGAGATCCTGGATCCTGGGGAGAGAATTTTTGCTAGGCACATGCCAAATCTAATACCTGGAAGGATACCCAGTAAGTAAACACAGACGCAATAATTGCAATGTCCAAATGTTCAAATGGGATTCTTCAGTGGGTCTTTTATTTAGCTATAAAGATGGTATTGAAAAGATTTGGGTGGCCTCCACAGGCTTGCTACAGCTGGGCACTGACTTTAAACAGAAACAACCTGCTTGGCAGAACATAATGTTTGGCAGAACAATCTGCTTGGCAGAACATTCTTTTCCTGTGACCTCTATCCACCCACAGGTATGGGACATCGTATTTGTGAGACATTTTAACCAACTTTTGCAATCCCTCTGTATATTTTCCTGAGAAAACCACTTTGTTACTACAACACTGGTTAGCACTGAATTTGAAACTTGGCCTGCAGCCTGAGACATTACCCTTGTACTGTGAAAAAAACCAAAACATGACATTGTCCCTGAAACTCTGATTTAGTCCCTTGCTCTGGACTCTACACTTCTAAGCCAACCTGGCGTAATGACATTCTGTACCATGTGTACTCACAACTTTGAAGATGTGTCTTTGTTCAGACACTGGACCCATGGAAATGTTCTTATTCCCTCTTAGGAAGAAGAAATTGTTGGGAAAACTCCTCTTGAAACCTCTCAGGCATCTAGAAACCATCCTGGACTGAACATGGAATGGCCTTGCAATCCACATGAATTACCAGTCCGTTTTTCCTCCCCTCCCTGGGGGAGACAACAGGACTCCTGTTATGAAACAGTCTCCACTACTTCATTTGACAAGCTGGACAAGACTAGACTAGGGAGAGAAAATCAGGGCCCAGTAGGATGGAGCCCACAGCCAGAGAACTGCTCTTTCTTCTCACTTCAGACTCTCATTTCCAACTGATCAGTCTAACATTCCATCCCACACTCCAGCCAGCTGTGGCTTATGCTGCTGCAAGAGTTCTAAATGACCTCATCTCTCTCATCTCAGCTGAAGCTAAGTAAACAAGAGCATTAGTAGGTGAAAACCCATTTAACTGGCTAATCACCAGCTGCTCTTCCCTACCTAGCACTGGCACTGATGGGATTCTAGTAACCCCCAGGGGACTGGGTGGTTACACAGAGTTTTACAGAATCATGTCAGTAAGGGACCCGTCAAAGGCAGTAGGGATCATTCTATGTGTAGAGTTAAGATGACTAAATTACATCAGCAGTTGGAAGTACTTCAGGGTCATGTGAAAGTTATGTTGTTTGCCCTGCCTATCATGTTGAGGTCATCCTCCAATGATGACAGTTACAATAAGGGCATTACTTGGGACTCCAGAGGGTTGAGGCCTCACCCACCGGTACCTACATTAAATAAGAAGGACAAGAAGGAAGTGGAGGGCCTGATCATGAAGGCAATCTCAAAAGCTGGGATCTCTGACATGCAGGCCAAAGCACTGAAGGAAGCAATCAGTGACACGTTGAAGAGGGAGGTGGAAAAACAGATGCTCCTTCAGGGTGTGGCTACCACTGTGGCAGAGGCAGTCACTAAAACTATTGTCAGACAGGGAATGGGCCCCAGCACCCTGCAGTCAGCACAAGCCATCCAAAACATTGACAACAAAATTTGCCGTATGGCCCCTACTGACAATCTTAGCTACCATCTGGAAAAAGTGCAGCAGCACTGCCAAATGCTCAGCCTCTCACCGGAGAAACAAGTCCAGACTTTGAACAAATTGTGGACCTCACGTTGTGGGTAAAGTTGCCGGAAGTCATATGTAATGATGTCACAACCCCTTTTGACAGAGTTGCGGCTCACCTCTTGATGGCACATGACCCCAGGTGAAGCAGCGTGCTAAAGAGAGCTCAGCCCAATACGAGACTCACTTGTGGCTCGCCTACAGTACTGGCAAAGATTTAGCTGGTGTGCATTCTGACAGGGACTCAACTGGAGTACAAAGGCCTGTTTTTGAGAAACCTCCAGCCAACCATCCATGTAAAGGTGGAAGCCACCGTATTCCCTAGATGGGAAAGCTTGTGTGCAATCATGGGGTAGGTGGAGCGTGTGTGCCAAGTACACACAAAGGACCCTGGCTTGAGCCAAAAGTCCAAAGTGGCCGCCATACAGCAGAGTGTGTATTCTTCTACTCAGGATGAGGTAGAGGGTAAATCAAAAGACCCTCAACAAAACAATTCCTTGTACAAAAAGAAATATACAAAGGGAAATATTGGACAAAAACATCGGTCCAGATCTTCGTATAAGGATTTGTTGGCCCAGGTGGAATGGCTTTAGGTATATACAGCCAAACTTGGATCAGAATGGGCCATAGCAGCTATACCTGGAGCAGATCCCACCCCCACAACAGCACAGGATTCGGGGAGGGCAGTCTCTGTATACCGAAGTGAGAAAGATGCTCCGTGACTTGGATCCAGAGCTCTATGATGCCTTGCAAGCATGGAGGGAATCGGACTGATGGTGTCAGGCCCCAGTTTGAATACTCACTTCTTTTGTTACCAGTGACTCTGGTCACCTGTGTGTAGAAGTGCTGTTTGGGGGCCGCCAGCTTGAACTACTTCTGGATACAGATGCCACCATCTTAGTGTTACATCAGAACAATCCTAAACATTCTCACTGGTATAGAGGGGAAGCAACCTCTGCCCAGACCTTAGAGGGGACCGTGATTATAACCTACTGGTCCAAACCAATGCCAGCCAGCATCGGTACCTTAAAAGTACAGCACTGTTTTGACCTCATGATTCTCTCTCATCATCACTTGAGCAACCTGGGTGTCCATTTTCTCTCTTGATAGGGCCTTAATCATCTGCTACTCATTTCTGACTCACATGTCATAGCAGTAGTGAAGATGAATGACACAGAATATGATGTTACCCTCGTGTTCCAGCAACACCCTCTTTTTGATCAATTGAGGCCTATTTTGGAAAAACATCAAAAAGCTTTTGCAAAAAATAAGCATGACTGTGAATAAAAACCCTCATATGGGTAACTGGTGCAGACTCACCATGCCAAAGGCAGTACCTCTTTCCAGCAGAGGCAATCCCTTCCCTGAAGGCCACAATTGAATCCCTTCTGAAACAAGGGATCATTAGGTCTTCTGTATCCACAGCCAGTTCCCCACTTTGGCCTGTGAAAAAGCCCAACAATAGTTAGAGACTGACCATTGACTACAGAAAGCTTAATCAAGCAACCACAAGTTGTGTACCTACTGTGGCATCTGCCCCAAATATACCCAAGCTCCTGAAACCAGAACAGAAATGGTTCAGAACCCTGGACATTTCCACTGGCTTTTGGTCACTGCCATTGGCCCCTGAAAGCCAATATAAGTTTTCCTTCACCTTTGAGGGGCATTAGTACATGTGGACTTTCCTCCTGCAGGGATTTCATAATAGCCCCTTCCTCTTTCACATTCACATGAAGGGCACCCTACAGGGCTTTTCTTCCCTGGACTGCCTTTTGCAGTATGTGGATGGTCTTCTTTTGGCCACAGCAGTCTTGGAAAAACACCTACAACTCCTAGAGGAGCTCCTTGCACTTCTGCAATGGTCAGGCCTCCAGTGCAACCAGGCAAAGGCACAACTTTGTCTCTCTAAAGTTTCTTTCTTAGGTCTGTGCATTACTGTAGTGGGCAAGAGTCCGGCTTTGGATAAGGTTCAAGGTATTCATGATTTGCCCCTACCTAGTAGTGTCTCCACTCTTATTGATTTTCTGGGCATGGTCAACTACTCCTGAGACTTCATCTGTGATTTTGCGCAAAAGGCTGCCCCCCATACAAGTTACTGAAAAAGAATGTTTCTTGGTCATGGGGACCATAACACACAGCTGCTATTACTTCCTTAAAACAGGCATTGACCTCAGCTCCAGCTTTGGTCAGTCCTAACCCAAAGTTGTCATTCCATTTGGAAACTGCTACTTCAGACACTGCAATGCCTGCAGTGTTGGCACAAAAGGTACATAGGGTCCTTAGGTCTATTGCCTATGCTTCCCAGGTATTATCCCCAATTGAACAGAAGTACTCCCTCTTTGAAAGGCACCTCCTTGCTGCAGCCCGGGCTGTTAAACACTTCACTTACATCACAGGCCTTTGTCCTGTGGTGCTGCACACCAACCACCCCCCCACCACTTTCTGTTACCAGATCGAGTCAAGGATGGTAATGTCTCCAATACCAGATTGATCCGTTGGTCACTCCTCCTACAAGACAGAGACTTCTCTGTACACCCCACAAAGTTGCCATCTATTCTAGCACTTGGACTCTTTTACCAAGGAGACCCACATAAGTGTGGCCTAGAATCACCCACTTTTCCAGAACTAAGCCCTTTTTTCCTTGCCACTGACACTGCTTTGGCAGATACAGCAATACGCCGCATCTTTATTGATGGTTTCTATTTCTACCAAGAGGGAAAACAAGTGGCAGGGTTCAGGATTCTTGTCCTCTGCCCAGATGGTGACACCACTGAGGTATTCAAACAGTGTACAACTCAGTCCTCACGGTTTGCAGAACTGGTGGCAGCCATTGCCTGTGCCATGGAAATTATCCTCAGTAAAGTAGAGGAAGACACCATAATTTTCTCTAACTCAGCGTGGGGTGGGTTTTGGAGTAACCATGACTATGCTTCCTCAGATGTAACCCCTGTTAAACACAGAGACCTATCTCAGTATGATGACAGCTTACATGAAAACTTTCCTTTCAAGCTTTATATTCAGAAGGTAAAAGCTCACACAAGGTCTTCCCCTTTCTATGAGTATAATAACTGAGTGGATACCTTGGCCAAGACAGTTTCTCGGGGGGGGGGGGCATAGGTCATGCCATCCCATACCAAGACCCAAACCAAAACTGGGGCCCCACGTGATGGCCACACAGAAGAGGACCCAATAAGTCCCACTGGATCTGGCTGCAGCACAAATGACAGATCCTTAAATAAAAGTAGTATATGAGTACCTCTCCAAAGAAACTGAGAAAGAGATGTCTGGGCATAACCATTTCAAGAAACACTCTAAAAATCTCTTGCTCTCTGCAGACCAGAAGTTGGTCTTGTAAAACTCTCAGGACACAAAACTGTGGGTGATCCCCAGTAGCCCTGATTAGAGTTCATCTACCAAGTATATGACACACCCACAGGTGAACACCAAGGTGTAGACAAAACTCTACAAAGAGTAAAAACCATGGATTGGTGGCCTGGTCAGTCAGAAGACATCCAACATTATGTGGGCAACTTTATCACTTGTGCCACCCTGAATAACCCCATTACTGGCAAGAAAAATGCCAGGTTACTTCCACAGAGGTAATCCAGTCATTGGAATGCCATACAAATTGATTTCTTTGGGCCTTTGCCCATCACCACTAAGAGTAACAAGTATGCACTTGTGATCACAGATCTCTTTTCCAAATGGGTAGAAGTCTTTGCTTGTAGAGCCAATACCGCAAAGGCTACTGCTACGATCCTGGTAGAGCAGGTATTTTCTAGATGGGGCCTACCTCTCAAGGTAGACTCTGATAAGGGAGCAAGCTTCTTTTTTTTGCATTATTTCTTTTACCTCCTCTGATGCACCCGCCTATCATCCTCTCCTTTGGGCGGCCAAGTCCTGCCGTTGCTTCTTCAGTTGATCCTCCATCCAGCTGCTCCAATGCCCCCAGTTGCCCCGGATGTATCCCTTCGCCGGGGGGGGGGGCTCTCCCATATCCCACCGGGGCCCTCGGGAGGAGAGACCAGAGCACACATAGTGCTCCCTTGCATCTTTACTAGGGCCCAGAAATGCAGCCTGGAGGTTTCTCAGCTGGGAGATGCAGGGAGGTAGGCCGCCATCATCCAGATGGCAAGCATGCATTTTCCATGCTTTTTCTGGTCCCTCTTGTGCACCACTGCTTGTAGTACCCCCCGGTCTCCACTGGGGTCACTAACAGAGTGGGGCTACCCACCCAGCCCACCCCAGGAGAGGAGCAGTCCTCCGGATGCTCAATCCTCCCCTCCCCTGCCAGCCCCCAGTGACCTGGGTCCACTCCTGAACCCAGGTCACCGGCATGGTTCAAGGTGTGGCATCCAGCGCCTCAACCCTCTGTGCCACCGGGCCGGTGGGAGTAAGCTTCACTAGACAACTTATGTAGGAATGCCTGGAATTGCTAGGGGTCGAACAGAAGTTTTACATAGCCTACCGCCCCCAGTCTTCTGGACAAGTAGTGACAGCCAACAAGCAGATTAAGTTGATGCTGCTTAAATTTGCAAATGAAAATGGCAAAAAATTGAGAAACTCTGTTGCCCTTACTCTTAATAGCAATCAAAGCTACCTCTGATGCAGCAAGTCAGTGTACACCCTTTGAGGTGATGACAAGTCGGCAGATGAGACTGCTGGAACACTTGTGGTTTGATCTGAACATCCCAACCATGGACAGACTGTCAGCTGACACTTATATCAAACAGTTGAAAAACAATTTGATCCAAACGTACCACTTTGCTGCTCAAAACATGGGCCAGATAAGGTCCAAAATGTACTTTGATGAGTATGTCAAAGAAGTCAATTGGCAAGTAGGTGATCAAGACATGGTACTATAATATGGTACACCAGCCCATCCATTGTAAAACAAGTGGGCTGGCCCCTTCTACATCATGAACAAATTGAGCCCTGCTGTCTACCAAGTACAGCTGGCAAACCGTAAGAATCCCAAGCAAATCAACTGAAACTATACAAAGGTGTTTAATCCTCCTCCTTCCCTGGACTGGGGGGGTGGGATTTATATTTTTACCTATCCTTGCCTTGAGAAAGAGACATGCAACTTGGCTGACATAAGCTCAGTGTCTTAGGGAAAAGACAAAGAGGCTATTTGAATATACACCATAGAATGGTGGGAGACTCTGCATTGATGCACCACACAGGTTACAGTGCTGTCATATGATTTGGCAGCACTAAAATTTGCCATATATTAGTAACATCATTCTTTATAGCACTGTCACATGGTGCTAATGTTTGTATCTTAAAAGGAAAATAGTTTTCATTCATTACAATTTGACAGCACAAAAACTCACTGCATGGAGTGGAGAGAGATACTACATGGAAGCACCACATGAGGAGAAACCTGTACTTGGTATCAGGGTGGGAGAAATAAATCATTAAACTTCTAATAAAGAAGGTTCTGTCAGTGAGAAGTTGGATGTCAAAGAAGGTCTCCTGTGAAACACCAAATAAGATGTGAAAGAGGTGACTACAGTACACTAAATCTCAAAGAAAAAGAAGAGTCCCCTGTGGGTCTGCCAAATATCAAGTGGAGAGGATGAGGAGGAGTAGCCACCAACTGAGCCAGTATAACATCAGGTGGGAGAGAGACAACTGGAAGAGGAAGCATCTGGAGGGTAGACCCATCCATTCTTAGCACAGGAACCCATGCCGGCACAACAGAAGCTTGTTGGGCAGCCCCTCGACTCTAATGTTGCTACACTGCAGAGGGATGTAGTGTATTTTCACCACAGTATGGTGAGAATAGAGGGAACGCTGGATACCCAGCTCTGCAAGTTGCAGGACCAGGGCCAGTAATTGAAATGCTGAGCCACTGAAACATTTGTGGTGGGTGTTATATTCCTTCATGATAATTTTTAAAGTCTTTATATCTCAGTACGGTATATTTCTATCTCAATTGCCCCATTCCCATTTTGTTGTGTCTTTTGTTTCAAAGATTCAACAGAGACTGTGGCAGAGCCTGGGACTCATGGAGCAGGCCAGTTAACTCAAGAAACTGGTGGTGCCTGTGACATCCCTGAAAGTGATAAGTTTAATGTCTTATTCTTTCAAAATCATTTTAAAATGTTGCTTTTGTGAGAGAGTGAGCAAAGCTGTCAGAGTTCAATTTGCTTTGTCCTCATGCTGAAGAGACATGCAACTTGGTGTCTTAGGGAAAAGACAAAGAAAAGACAAAGAGGCTGTCTGAATTTATACTGTAGAGTGGAGGGAGACACTGCATGGAAGCACCACACAGACTGCAGTGCCATCATATGATTTAGCAGCACTGAAATGTGCCGTGTATCGCTAGTGCTGTCCTTTATAGCATTGTTACATGGTAATACTGTTTGTATCTCAAAATGAAAATAGTTTTCTGTCATTACAATTCAGCAGCACTGAAATTTGCTGTATGGAGTACAGAGAGACACCGCATGAAAGGGCCACATAGGGAGAAACCTGTACACTGGCTTGGTATCAGAGTGGTAGGAACAATTCATGAGACTTCTAATAAGGAAGGTTCTGTCAGTGAGAAGCTGGTTGTCAAAGTGGGTCTCCTGTGAAACAGCAAATAATTTGTGAAAGAGGGACCAAAGGTAAAGCCCATAGCCAAAGAGAGCAAAGTCATAGGGAGAAATAAGTACTGTTTATTTTAAGACAGACCATTTGGCCGGCCTGTAGCGCTGAGGGTTGAGGTGTTGGATGCCACACTTCGTGCCACACCAGTGACCCAGATTTGGGAATGAGCCTGGCCACCAGGGGTCAGCAGGGGAGAGACAGGATTAAGCATCCGGAGGATTGCTCTCCTCTCTTTTCTCGGGGAGGGAAGGATTGCTGTCCTGCTCATCGATCTCCTTCTGGCAGTGGCTGGAGGAGATGCAAGCTGGGAAGTGCACTGCCGATGTATGCCATCAGCGGGGAGGGGGCATGGAAAAAATGGAAAAATAAGGAGCTGGCAGGCTCCATGATGGTTCTCCTGTGCCTGTCCCAGCTCCCCAGATATCTGGATTTCACTCCAGGGGTGGGAGAAAGCTGGTTCCCCTTCACCTTGGCCTTATCTTTGGGGGGGGTCCCACGTGGGATTGCAGGGGAAGTCGGGCATGGAATGGAGAGCTGGAGACCAAGTCCCTCTGAGGAAAGAAATGATAGAAAACAAAAAGACAGACCATTTGTATATCGAAATCTGCTGAATAGCACATTCAGTGATGTCACAGATCACACAGCAGCCTGAGGAAAGAGTTCTCCTCCAGCCAGGGATTAAAACTTCTTTCCTTCTAAATAAAACAAGAACAAATTACTCAATATGCCTACCAGAGCCAAGGAGGAAAACAAGCAAACCAGATCTAGATCCCTGAAATCTAAAGTGGCCCAGGATGGATGCAGATCAAGAAACAACAGCCCAGATAGGAGCCACAGTGTGTCCCTTGCCAGCTCAAAAGGCCCAAGCTATGACACAGACTGTGAGGGAGAAAGACTGACATAAACTCAGGTTGAACTCCTAATGAAAGAGATCAAAGCCTCTCATAGGGAAAACAAGCAAGAATTATGTCAACTTAATGACTGACTTGACAGAGTTTAAAGTCAGGTACAGGAAACAGAGGAGCAGGCAGCAACTGTGGAAGATGTCACCATACAACTGGGGGCAGCACTTGAGTCACTCGTCCACTATACAGAGGCATTATAGGAAAAATGTGTGAACTGAAGGCCAGGTACAGGAGAGGCAACCTCCAGCTAAGAGGACTAAAAGAAGGCCTGAGACAGGCCACATGTGTGACTACTATACCGATTTACTAAATGACACGCTAGCTCTGCCACCAAAAATGGATATCCACACTGAAAGGACACATAAGGCTTTACTTCCCAAGCCAACAGTATGGACCCTCATGCCAGACCTAGACCCAGTCTGCTGAAATTTTCAAGTTATAGAACAAGGAGGATGTCTTTCATACAGCTTGGCAGAGAAAAGAGATTACCTATAATGGTTCTTATCTGTATCTTGACCAGGAGTACCCGCTATTCATTTAAAAAAAAACACCTTCAGTACATACCTATTATCAAAGCACAAAGCACCAAGCAGATAAAATTCCAGACCCCCTACCCCACCAGAATAAATACCTTCTGGGAGGAGGGAATAAAAATGTACCACTTTCCAAAAGATGCCTGAGAAGCCCTGCAAGACCATGAGATCCAGACAGAGGACAGAGCCCAAAACCTTCCAACAGGACCTCACCTGCCCAAAGAGTAGTGTGGATGACCATCCACAGACAACAAATCAAAGCTTTTGAACAACAAGCAGCAATCCACATGATTCAGGAAATCTGTGGCATATTATTGCTGGTGCGGGAATAAAATGGAAGAGGAAGGAAAGATACATACACAAGCTGTACAGACACTACAGATTTTTGACAATAACACAGCACCCCTGGAGAAAACAGGGTAAGATAAGAAACAACTGGCCTGGTACAAATGCCCCAAATGGAGAACACCCTGACCTTCCTGCCTCTAAAGGCCTACACACAGGCAACGACATAGCACCCTCAGACACTGTAACTTTGCATGACTCTCACAACCCTTTACAATACCACAGAGAGAGAGCAAACAATGGAACTACTGCCCTACTTCCAAAGCAGACTTATCATGCTTAAAGTGCCTTTTCTGAACTGCCATCTTGACTGGAATATTAAGCCGAACTAAGGAAAGGCCCACAGTACCTGCTGACTGATAATCAATTTGCAGTGCTGAAACCCGAAATTACCAAATCGCTTATGCACCCCTAAAAAGAGGTGCTTAAGTACTGAAAGAACACCAGAACTTTGGACTCTCTGGATCTTCTCCATCTTAATTGGACTCAAAAAACCATTTGCTCAACAGGCGAGGATACTTTGCTACAGGGAGAGAGTTGGTCGCAAAATGAGTGTGTTTCCAAGGGAACCAGTTGACGAAACAAGGAAGCACGAGGTGGAAACATGTAACATGCTGCAAACATAGGTTGAAAGAGGGAGAAGATCTAATCTAATAAGGTATGTTACTTCTGTTTAGTACATGGGGTAAAATGACCGGAGAATGGGGGGATCTAGACTGAGGGGACAGCAAAAAAGTGCAGGGGGATGGTGGGGGGTACAGAGACCCAGTCTCTATAGTGCAGCATGGGGGTCTGGGATGCCTGACCACCTGCACTACTTGCTGTGATCCCAGTCATAGGCACCTGCTCGTGAGACTCCCACCCTATACCGTGAGCTAAGTCTGCACCAGACAAACTTTAAGTTTATAGGTTCATAGGTTTTTTTTACAAGTTCAGTGAGCCGAAGCCCTTTCGTGAACTCTCCACCCTACTCATGGGCGGAAAGCATACTTCCTGTCACCCATATATTTGTCTAATCTTTGTTTGAATGTTTTTATATAGTTACTCTCCACTATTTGCTGAGGAAGTGTATTCCACATTGTTATTACTCTCTGCATGAAGAATTTACTTCTCTTAACTGTTTGATTATTTTCACCTAGTAATTTATGTACAGGTGATCTGGTTGTTTTTTTACCCGTGTGTTTTTTTTAAATTCCAAGGTTTCCATCATATACTGATCATTTATAACTTCATAGATAAGACAGAAGTCACCCCTAATTCGTCTATATTCTGTTGAACATAGATTAAGATTATTACGTCTTTGTTTGTATTCCAGGTGTTTTGTGGAACATAATTTTATTTGTTATCCTTCTTTGGACTCTCTCGGTCAGTTTCTGGGATCTTGTAGTCTGTGATGCACAAAACTGAACACAATACTCCAAATGAGGTTTGACCAGGCTTGGGTTAAGGGAAATGATGACACCACTGTTTCTACTTTTAATGTTGTTTAATATACAGCCTATAATTCTCTGACATTTTTTCAGTTTCATTTGTATGTCTGACGAATGGTACGTCATTAGTAATTAAGGCTCCTAAGTATTTTTCCTTGTTAACGTTTTGTAATATTGTGTTATTCAATTTGTACTGATAAACTATTTTTACCAGTGTGCATGACTCTGCATCTATTTACATTAAATGGCATTTTGTTGACCTCTGACCATTGAGTGAAATTGTCCAGGGTGTTCTGTATTAGCCTAGTGTATGCCTCAGATTGTACTATGCCCCCAAGTTTGTAGTCATCTGCATATTTGCACATCCATATATTCCCTGTTGTTTGAAAGGTAGAGATGAAGATGTTAAATAAGATTGGTCCCAAAACTGATCCCTGTGGAACTCCACTAGTCACCTGACCCCAGTTAGATAAATGTCCTTTGAAACTAATTCTTTGTGTTCTTTGATTTAACCATGATTCAGTCCAGCTAACAATGTTTGAATGAAGTTTAATTTTGGTAAGCTGCTCTAACAGCACTAAGTGTGATACTTTATCAAAGGCTTTGGAGTAGTCTAGGAATATTACATCCACAGGGGTGTTTTTATCTATGGCTGCATTAACTGGTTCAAAACAATGGATTAAATTAGACAGACAGGATCTTCCCAGAATAAACCCATGTTTGTGTGATGTCAACGATTCCTGTGTTGTGTAAATGTTTGACTATATGTTGTTGAAGCAGTCTTTCCATTAGTTTACAAACAACTGAAGTGAGGCTGATAGGTCTATAATTGCCCACATCTGCCCTATTTCCCTTTTTGTAAATTGGTGTTACTAATGCCTCTCGCCATTCCCTCAGTGTCTTACCTTTTTGGATAGAGACATTAAACATAACTGTGCAAGTTCATTTACAAGTTCCTTTAGGACTCATGATGTAATACCATCTGGGCCTGGAGAGCTGTTGGTTTTTAAGTAGTACTGAGAACACTAACAAAGCAAAAGCTGCATATCTAAAGAGAGGAGACCATTATGGGGGACGGGAGCTGCCTCACTAGAGACTACAATGTTGCTGGTTGAGAGAGATGCCCATGATCTGGACTGACTTCTCCAAAGCATTAATGGAATACCCTACAGCTCAGAGCTAAATCTGCACAAAAATAGGGTAATACCTCTTCACAAAGCAGTGGGAATTATAGGAAAAATGACAACACATTATAATGAACCCCACAGATTGGGACAACAAGGGTCGCATGCTGGAGAGATGTACTGCTCAGACAGGTTTCTACAAGTAGACCAGGGCATTGGAGGGTGAGGGGTGTAGTGTTTTCTGACTTTAATGTACAATCTTCTGTGGTATTTGTGTATATTTACTTTGGTGGACTTTCTCCTAGTAGGAGAGGCCCAAGTACTAGACCCCATAAATCGGGGCCAACAGTCCTCTATTTTTCCCTGGCTAGGAGCACCATGGAGGTGAGACGGTGCCCTAGAGGTCAAGGGAATATAACCAGTATTCTTATACCTTGGAAGAAGTTTTTGTTTATGAAAGTTATGTGTCTGTAATACTACAAATTTATTAGGTTAAAATGGAGGTACATATACAAACTTGGAGATGGGACCCTGGTGGGTGGAGGAAAAAAAAGGCACACCAATGACAAGATTGATGCAGTATTTGAGGCTTCATTACAACAGACCAGCCAGTTAGTGTCCTCACCTACAATGTCAATGGTCTCACCCACCCCATTAAGTGAAAGAAGGTACTAACTTATATATGTGAAACTAAAGCTGACTTCATACAGCTCCAAGAGACTCACATCTCAGAGGCAGAGCACAAAAAATTAGCCAAATTCATATTTCATCAAGTCCATTCCTCTTCATATAAAGCTGTGTGGAGGAGAGGTGTGGCGATAATGATCCTGAATTAGCTAGCCTTTGAGACCAAAGAAGTAATTGTAGATAAGTAAGGCAGGTAGTATTTCTCAAAGGAGTTTACAATGATCAGATGCTCACAATAGTTTTGGCCAGTGCAAAACCAGCCTCCAATTTCACTTTCTACAGAAAGCTCCTAACCCTAATTTTGGAACAGTCAGAGGGGATGCTGATATATGGGGGCAATATGAACCTCACATTTATCCTAAGGTAGATAGCACCTTGAGTATCCCCCACAAAGAACATGTGGTGGCTAAACATGTTAAAACTCTAATAGTAGAGCTCAGCTCATTGACGAATGGAGACAGCAACATGGCACATATGTTTTACTCTGCTGCCCATCAAATATACTCATGCTTAGATATATTCCTGTTGCTGAAGGAAACACATAACAGATTGACCAATTACTACATGGGTCTGATTGGACTATTTGATCACTCACCCCTTTTGATACACCTAAACATGAATTGTCAGAAGAAAGCTTCTTTCTGAGACTAAACAGTTCACTTCTACAGGATAGACAAGTACAGGAGCAAATCTCTAAATTCATGCAACAGGCAGCGAAGGAGAATACCTTACCCAAAATATCACCAGGGATCCAATGGGATATGATCATGGTCATGATAAGAGTGAAGTTAATAGCAATAGCAGCAGGGAAAAAGAAACACAGACAAGAAAAACAGAAAGCATTGGAAACCAAAATAATGGAATTGAAAGGGTTACAGCGAGTTAAATTTGATAGGCATTGAGGGAAGGAACTAGTGGCCATCAAAAAAGAGATAAACAGACTACCAGACTACAAAACGGAACAAAACCTCACGCATCTAAGGCAAAGATATTATGAGGGAGGTCCAAGGGAAATACAATTACTGGCATGTAGGCTGAGAGATCAGACAGCCAGGACATTCATCCCCAGGGTACTGCACCAGGGAACAGGGCTGACAGTCACCTAAACAGAACAAGTGGCAGAGGCACTTAAATACTACTACAGAACCCTATATAAAAACAGGTAAAATCAAACACAAATCCAGATAGATACAGACTTGGCACAACTGCACATTTCCAAAATAACCCAGGATCAAAACAAAGAAATGATGTGCCTCAGTATCGACAGATGAAATAATACAGGTCATAAAGGACAGTAAAACAAGAACATGCCTAGGCTCTGATGGCTTTTCTGCAGAATTTTATAAGAAATTTATAGGGGAAACTAACCCTCCTGAAAGCAGTACACCATGACACACTAGCAGAAGAATGAATCCTAGCACCATCGTAGAATTATGCAGTCATCTCTGCAATTCCCAAACCTGACAAGGACTCAAGACTTGAATAAATAGTACTGAAATAATGAATGCGGACTAAACAGGGTTTGTAGCAGGTAGGCAAGCCCCAAACAATGTCAGAAGAACCTTACACCTAACTGACCAAGTTAACTTCCACAAAATCCCATCTGTCACCCTGAGTATGGGTGCCAAAAAGGCATTTGACAAAGTAAACTGGAATTACCTGTACAGGGTCCTTGCCAGGTTTGTTTCTTCTCCAGTCCTTATTAACTACATACAGACCCTGTATCAAGTCTTCCAAGCCTGTGTCAGGGCCAATGACCACCTCTCCAATGGCTTTAAGTTAGGCCGAGGGACCATGCAAGGTTGCCCTTTATCCCCCTGTTTTTTTGTCCTGTACATACAGACCGTGGTGCAAAAAATCTGCCAAGACCCAGACAACAGAACAATTACAGTAGGCCCCATCAAACATAAGATAACCTTTTATGCTGATGACATGCTCCTGTACCTGTAAGTCCATCACACTTCCCTAAACAATGTCATGGCATTCATTAAAGAATTATAAAACACATTCAGGGTACACCCTGAATGAAACAAAGACAGAGGTCCTTACAATTAGATATACTCCACCCAGTGGACTGCAAAACAGACATCCAATGAAATGGGGGCTGCAAAAATTGAAATATCTAGGGATTTTTCTAAGAGCTGCAAACACCATGTTACATCAAGATAACTACATCCTTTTAATACATATGGTACAAAGGAGGAAGACATCAGAAGATGGTCTCTTTTCCTTCTCCCTATGTATTCTTGGCTACATACAGGCAATCAAGATGAAGACACTTCTCATATACCTCTACTTATTTCAATGTGCACTGTTGTATCAGACTAAACAATGGTTCACCAAGACTGAGAGAATGTTATATTAATTTGTGTGTGGGGGCAGACCATAAACCATGAGTCCGTAGCCCTCTTCTCATTATCAAAAAAAGAGTGGGACAGATGAGCACTCTTCAGATTGGAAAATTATTGGTTAGCAAATCAGATAAAATTGGTGCTGCAGTGGGACTCCATGCATTATACAGCCCACTGGAAAACAATAGAACTCACTTCCAGTATAGGGATCCCATTGTCTACCTTCTTATTTGATGACTGTCTTCCAAAATCTAGGGGACAGTTGCACCTGAGGGCATTAGAAATGCCTGGGACTGAGTGGCTAAACACAAGAGAATTGCTGCACAGCAATGGAGAAATAGGTGGCTGGCCTGGGACAACACCTTCCCACCAGGCAGAATAGATTCCCTGGCTCAAAAGACAAGGGAGTATAGGGCTACTGTCCCCACACCATTTTTTACAGGGATACATCCCCAGAACTGAATCCAGACAAGACTGAGGTGTTGGTGGTGGACCCGGGTCACCGTGCAGAGAAGTTGACTCCTGGGTTTCCCTCTGGCCTTGTGTTAGGGGGTAACCAGTTGAGACCTTCTGAACAGGTGCGAAATCTGGGCGTAATTCTTGATAGCCAGCTGACACTGAAGACACAGGTGTCAGCCATTGTCAAGTCTTCCTTTTACCAGCTGAGGAATATAGCCTGGATAAAACACCTTGTTCCACATGATGACCTTCCTGTGCTGGTTCATGCCTTTGTTTCTTTGCATCTTGATTACTGTAATGCTCTATATCTAGGGTTGCCGGGTGTGGATCTCCATCGCCTGCAGCTGGTGCAGAACGCTGCAGCCAGGTTGTTGACTGGGTTACCAAGAACTTGCCATATCACACCTGTGCTGCGTGAACTGCACTGGCTGCCAGTGCAATGGAGAATCACCTTCAAGGTCGCGTTGCTGACCTATAAGACCCTCCACGGTCAGGGACCGGGCTACCTGCAAGATATCCTTCGACCCTACTGCCCTCTCCGCCCACTCCGCTCTGCCAACGAGGGATTGCTAGGGACTCCCAGGGTTCAACTTCAGTCATCTGGGCCAGAGCTTTTTCTTTCATGGCCCCAACTCTGTGGAATTTTCTACCTCGTCGGATTAGAGAGTGCCAGTCCACACAGTCATTCAATGCATCTCTGAAGAGCTATTTATTTGAATTAGCCTTTGAATAAGTCTCCTACTGCATTTTAATTGTTTTTATGTTTGCATTTATTGTGATGGATGTTATTTTGCTATGTATCTGCACTTTGATATTTTGAAAAGTGCATCACAAATAAATTTTGATTTGATTTAATTTAACTTTTGAAGACTAGAAACCAGAGTTTAACTGGCAAAACACAGATTTCAAATAAGAGACTTCATGCTGCAAAGGTTTAGGCAACAAAAGCAGAACACATAAGCCTCACCAAAAGATGCCATTTTATTGTACAGGTTTTGGCTAGGAAAGACCAACTAAGTTGAGGCTTATTTCCAGGTGCATCCTGGGAGCACAAGGAAGTTAAGTCACTTGCTTATGATCACACAGTACACAAGTGGTGGCTGTGGGATTCAATCCAGTTCTCCACATTTGCAGATAAGTGCTCTTAACCACTACGCTAAACTGCCTCCCAAAGGCATAACACTAAATACTGTACACTCATATGCACTCTTCAACAAAAATGATTTATCTCACTCATCTACCAGTTCCTAATGCAAGTCACCAAAACCTAGGTGACACAAGTAAAAAAATAAATGGGAAATGGAATTAGACACCATTTGATGCTGTCCAGTCTTCCCTTTCTCTTTTGAAGTACCATTCAAAATCTTGAGTCGTCCTCAGCAGACAAATCCAAAAGGCCAAAAAAGACAAGATGGACACCACTTATGGTCTTGATATTCTTCCTTATTTAATTTCACACAGCCTTGGGGCAATGTTGTGTGGCATCACCACTTCCTCGGGCCCTCTGTGTTGTTTAAGCTATTTAAAAAATTTCTACAAAGAATTTCTTATCAATAAATTCCTTTTTGTTTTAAATTTAGCACCAGCACAGTGCACACCAGAATTCCACAAAATGTCCCACATATCTATTCACCCATGTGGTATCCCTTCGCTAAGCTACTATACAGTTCTCATACTGTTTATTTCCCCATATATTCAGTAGTGAGAAGTAGCAATCTTCCTAGCTACCTGCTATATAGTTGAATACCAGCTGAACTACATCAGTTACTCATAATATTCCATTCATATGCATATGTGTAAGTACAATGTTAACACCTTATAGAATTCAACTGCCATGTTTAAAAATTCTGTACCTCATATGCTTTGCTATTGGTTGCAATTTTTGTTCTGTTTTTCTTTCACTCTGGTCATTCTTATTATCTAAATATAAATATATATATAAGGTATATTCACTGCCTTTTGCTTTTTTATCAAAACAGCATAATGGTCCTCATTTCAGCTTTTAGCTAAATGATTTGCCTTTCTTATGACAAACTACACTTTCCCTAACTAGATGGCTGCATCCCTCAGCTTCTTACTTTACACTGTCACATCAGTTTCTTTTTCCTGGACAATTCATACAAAATAAGGTATTAACCCTCTGTTTAAACTTAATTAAAATATGTGCTTCCCTTCAATAAAACAACTATCTCTGAATTTGGGGATGTTCACGATGCCTCCAGCTGACTCCTACAGTATACAGGAGTGGTCGGCTGCTTGCACCTGTTATTTAAATGCTGCATTGTGGTGGTGGAGGAAAGACGTCAAGAGTGATGTCAGCACTGTCTCCGCCACACAATGTAGCCTCAGCTGCTGTACGAGTTCCATGGTGAAGGGGAAAGGGGGACACCAAGAAATGTTGACCCAAGGCTGTGTGGAGTTAAAATAAAGAAGAATATTGGACCTTAAGAGGTGTTCATACTACTTTTTTTGGTATTTTAGCATAAAAGGGAATCAGACACCTAGCTTACCCACAAGGAGTGGGAGCAAATTTTGAAAAGCTCCTTTAAAACAGTCTCTTCTCCCAGATGGTGTGAGTACTGCTGAAAGATTAAAATAGGCACTTTATCCAGATCAACCATAAGTACGTGAAAGAAAACACGGCAACATCAACAACCACATAGAAAACAGCTGAGTGGTAAATCACAATATGCCAAAAAAATGCAACTCAGACATAATGCTTATTATTAGCACACCACAGACACCATGGATCCAGCTTGGGGGTTGGAATGTGGAGGGCACAACTTGGGGAGTTACTATTCTAACTGAGGGGCACAACTCAGGAGGAATATTTAGTATTCCAACTCTGGGGGACACAACTCGAGTGGGGACATTATTCAACTCAGGGAAGGGATGCAACTCGGGGGGGTGAGAAGTTCAGGGGGGCAGATTAACTACAGTATTATAACTTCAGGGAGATGCAACTCGTGGAGGATGGCTGGTGTGACAGACACCAAAAAAACAAGAACAAGCTCCCAGAATGAAACCCAGGTCTGGTGAATGTAGCAAGCCCATTCACAGGCTGTCACTCTAACCTCTAAGCTATGATACCAGCATGGGTAGGCAGCACACACTATCTAACTTCAGTTGGTTGGCATGAGTGAAAACAAATACATGAATAGAGCTATAACATTGCCTCTGTTAAATCCATGTAGCTGTTTTCACTCATGTTAATTATGTCACCATGCAAGTCACTTTGCTAACATTTCAGCATGATGTTGACAGTAAACCCTTTATCAGACCTGCTATCAAAACCAAATGGGATAGCAACACCACAGAAGAGTGAGGGAGTGAGTGCAGATAGCCTATGGGGGATCCATAGTCATATATTTTGGACATGTGAGACTCTGGAACCATTCTGGGAAAGAGTGAAACAAAGACTGGGGGAGCTGTTCATACTACCCAGGGAGATTATGGAAGCCCATCTGATTCTAGGCCTCAAACCATATACTTTAAAAGGGAAATAGTCAGTATACCTCTGGAACATTTGTGTGGTAACAGCATTAAGGGCTATCACATAAAAATGGCTACAGAAAACACCACCAACTATACAGGACTGAGAAGAGGTGGTGAAAGAAATTCCTGAGATGGGGAGATTACCACATCAGGTTCAAGATGTTGAGGAGCATACATCAACATCTGGATAATGTGGGAAATTACAAAAGGAGCAGGCAACACACACAATGGGGAAACCAACCCTGCACCTGATGAGGATCTAAAGATATTTTTTAAAAACCAGGGGGGTGTAAGGAAACAAAAAGCAAAAAGGTCAAAGTATGAGAAAGCCCAGTGACTCCATCCAGCCAGTTGGGACAGATATCACTCCACTCCAAGAAAGGGAATTACAAATCAGATTAGATAACAAATTCATAACCTCCTTAGTTACCTTGTTACTGTATATGTTAATGAGAAAGAAAATAATTGCATGCACTTCGGGGAAACTCAATAAAGAAAGTTTAAAAAGAAATCTGTTGAATAAAAACAAATTTCATAGCCAAACCTTCAAAGACTGAAGTACACTCCAATCTGAGCGTGTACCCTTAAATGTTTGTCAATGCAGTCCATTTACAGTATACCCTGTCATCATCAGCTGCAATTTGATTGATATAAATGAAAATACCCAATAAATTTTATCACAAGGATTTTTTAATATCAATGTATTTATAGTCTGGAAAAATGCAGAAATGATTACTTCAAAAACATATTCACTGTATATCAGTCTTTCTCTGTATTACATAGAATTTGACGGCAGATAAGGACCGCTTGGCCCACCTAGTCTGCCCATTTTCCTACCTAACAGATAAGCTGCAGATCCTAGTTAACCAACAGCTTACTTCCTCTTACCCACCCCTAGGGCTGCCTTATGCCTGTCCCATGCATTCTTGAAGTCCCCCACTGTTCTTGACTCCACGACCTCCTCAGGGGGGCTGTTCCATGCATCCACAACCCTCTCTGTGAAATAATACTGCCTCACATTACCCCTGAGCCGTCCCCCCTCATAGGTGATGAAGAGCAACTGGGTCCATATTTTCTCCCAGATCCCAACTGCACCCACAAGGAAACCTTGCGGCAGGTGATGATCTGGTTTAGGCAGAAAAAAGTTTTAATGGCACTCCATAAATATCGAAAATCAGAGACTGAGTTTTGCTGGCAATGGGAGTTGTCAAAACTGAAAGTGAAGGAGGGACATACAAGAAAAAATCATGACTGTTCTGTTACCAGGTCCAACAGTGGATCCCCTGCACTCATGCATAGGGAGCAGGGAGAAGGGGTGTGCCATGTAAAGTGGTGAGAGGACACAAAACTTCAGGCTGTCACCCCAGCCACTGCCACAGCCCTCCACTGCTGCCTAGTGGACTGGGGTAGCACACAGTCCTGTATCCCATTACTGCCACACCCTGGTGGACAGTACAAATGGGTGCATGCACCAAGATATGGCTGATCCAGGCTGGTGTACCTGGTGCCATATCCACCTGGTACTATGCGATATAGTGAATACTGTGTAGTGCAAACATGCCCCTGACACACCCACAGCATGGTTCTGCATCAGGGTCTAGAGCGGCAGGCATGCAAGTGCCTTGCGTGCCTTTGGTGAATGCCGCTGGGGGTCCACGGGATTTCCTCTGCGTGGTATTCAAACTTAAGGTTGCCTACACACCTCGGATACACGACGCACAGGCAACTTAATTATTAGTGCATATGGCCCAATCAGAGGAGAAATGAGTACACCACAACCAGGAGAGGCATATGGAGATGATTGTTCATGAATTCAGGATTGAAGAATCTTGGGAATGATCACAAATCAGTCAGCATAATTCATAATGATAAGCTGGTTTTCAAAAAAGGACATGTTTGCAACAGGAAGAAGCAGTGGTACATCTTAACTTGGTGAGAGACTTAGGTCTGTTAAGTGAACAGAGTAGAGATGACACCAGACAGGTGAACAGCAGCACAGTTGACACGTTTGCAATCAACAGATCATAAACTGCTCACCTTTAAGGAATGCTCATGAATTAAGATAACATTTTTCATTTTGAAAGTCAATACTCAAGGAATACAAAAATTAAATGTAAGTCAGGACCTGCTTTGATTTTACTGAAAGGTGCCATTCAGGCTTTTTGAACATTAGCTCTGTCCAAGAGGATATGTTGCAGAAATTGTGCCATCAGCTGAAGGCAATCGAAAATTAGCTCAGTCCACTCACACATGCTGTAAAAATTGTGCCACCAGGTCCAGGCAATCCAAAAAATAGTAGCGTCCAATAGGACATGCTGAAAAAATTGTGCCATTAGGTTCAATTATGTAGTCCATTGAAGGGCTTACTAGTTCTTTTTTTTTCCTGAAAAATCTCACTCTTCTGACTTTTTCATATTATCAACTTTGTGGTCACTGGCAAATGTATTTGTTGACACCAGGTCATAAGTGTAACCTATCAGGGAATAATTTATTTTTAAGAAAGTAAATTTTTCCACATTTTCTAGCAGCAGCCCAGATCATGTATCTGTTGCCATGTCCCCTGAAGAGCTGTAGAGTCACTCTGAAAATACACTGGTTGGGGGACAGACCATGTATTTCAAGGCTACATGCCCAAGTGCTGGCCATACAGACATCTTGTTTTGCTAGTATTTTATGGGATCTTTTTTCCAGTAATTCTTTCTGCCAAATAGCAGTCAATCATAGTCTGGGCAATGATATATGAAAATGGAAGGTCTTGATTTTTCAGTTACAACAGCATCCAAGTGACCCAAAATTTGACTAGTGGGAGTGGAACAAATGGTAGCAATTGACTGTTTTGTAGCCTGATGGAGAAAAGAGGGCTGCAAATGTGCAGAAGGAATGGATGAATGGGCTGCATTGGTTGTCAGTTTTTTTTTCAAAATTAAATCTACTTCTTGCATGATTTTCACTCTGCAGTTTTGAAACATATTTGGCTCATGCTGTGGGAGCCATTTCATCTAGTACCATGGGTCTAGTACTGTTGCTATAATATAATGCTCTGCCTCCATGAATTCACAAAGTTTCTCATTATTTCTAGCTTTTTTAATCATCCTATGGATTATGTGTTTTTTTTTTTAGTCTGGCTGGCAGGTCCCCATCAGTGGCACAAGGTTCTCCCATCTGAAACTAGCTTTCTGGAACTTCCAAGTTGTCTTTGATTGCATTTAGATGAAATTAAATAATCTTAGTCAATGGGGTTATTTGGTTGAGTGTGGCACTGTTAGAACTCACTTCCCTAGTAACTTCATCAAAGGGCCGCCTGATCTTGATAAGAAGTTCTGAAATAGCTCCCTGATGAAGAATAATGTGCACATCAGCATCCCCTATGCTGTTCTCCAATGCATACTGTCTTACAACCTTTTTTATGGCTGCAGTGGGCGTAGCCCTGCAGATGCCTTGTGAGCACAATAGAGTAAAATGGAGCTTACCAGATACCAGCAGGACTTTTAAATAGTGGAGGTGGATGATAATCACTGCGTATCCACCACAATACTTTGTCTTATAAAAAAAAATCAGTCCCTTGCCCATCCCTATTAACTGCATTACTGCACATTCAGCCACTGATTCACTGGCACTGGCAGTAAGTTATAATGCAAGTTTCATCCTCTCTCAATGTTCCAGGGTTTAAAAATCAATGGCAAACATCCGAGATAACCATGATAAAAAGAAAAGTATCCATCTACAACCTATAACATCTGATGGGCAGGTAGTAGAAGTATGCTGCTGTACCCCTTAAATGTTAATAAGAAGCAAAGACTGCTCAGAACATGGCTGTTCCTAGAAAAATTATTAGTACAAATCTCATAATCCATTTGACAATGACAACTACTAAAAATGAGTGTATCTTAATAGTGAGAGTAAATGGGAGCAATTACCAATATCTGCTTGTGTTAGTGCTGTATTTGAAATCTATGTCCACAACATAAAATAAAATTCAAAAGGGTGTTGGATCACCGTATGCAAATCCATATATGAGTATTAATGATGGATGCTCTAAACCCTAATTCTGGACGTCTGTTCCATCGTCCATCCTTCCAGATTTTACAACCTCCAAGCGATTATATACATAATACCACTCCGAAGCATAGACTGCTCAGAATGTGGCTGTCCCTATAAAAAACATTAGTACAAATCCTGTAATCCATTCAACAATGACAGGCACTAACAATTTCTGGTCAGAGCCACTTCAGCTGCTAATGCATTAACTTGATAAGGGTGTTTCATGGGCTTAAATGTAAAGATGAATTGCTGTAGGCAGCTTTGTGTTTATATTTCATTTTTGATAAAGTTAGATCATTTATCTGGTTGATTCTGTGTTTCTCATGTTTAAAATGCAAGCGGCAAATGGATCTTGTACTATGCAGGGAAGGGGAAGGAGCTCCGCACTGAGGCCTTCAAGTTATGGTAGAAGAAATGGTGCAGAGAGGAGAGGTATGGCTACAATGGGCACTAAGGGCCAACCAGGAAGGATAAGAGCCTATACTGAGGTGATAGCCATCTTCCATTAAGGAGGTAACCATAGTCCTCAGTGCACAGTTTAAATGTTACTTCAATGGACATTTAAAGTAGCCAAGGGCAGTGATGAAAAAATGGGGAATGCAGAAAGTGGACCACCATAGGCTGAGATAGAGAGTAGGGAGATCCCAAGCAGGGGGTTAGAAAAGGAGTAAGGGGGGGGGAAAGAGCAGTCAAAGAAGAAAGGTGAGGAAGGAGGAACAATTGGGAAAAGGAGAAAGTGACAAGAAGAAAGCTGAGGGATGTCAAAATGGTGCAAGGTCTGCATCAGCAGCCCTATGAGAGGAAACTGAAAGAGTTCAATATGTACACCCTGGAGGAGAGGAGGGAGAGTAGGGGTATGATGGAACCCGTTAAATACTTCACAGGGGCTAATAAGGTACAGAAGGGAGGTATGTTTCAGATAAAAAGGTGCTGTAGAACAAGAGGTCATGATATGAAGCTGGAAGGAGGTAGATTCAGGAGAGATGTGAGGAAGTACTTCTTCACAGAAAGGGTGGTGGATTCCTAGAACAGCCTTCCATGGGAGGCAGTGGGGGTGAAACCAGTGGTGAGTTTCAAAAATGCCTTGGATATGCACAAAGTAACCCTTGGAGGAAGGAAGAGGATGGAAGAGACGGTGCTGTATATCAAGTTAGGTCTCCAGCAAAACTGATCATAATTAAAAATGGGCAGACTAGATGGGCCCAGCTGTCATTATCTCCCATCAGTTTCTATGTTTCTATGTATGGCTGGTTATACGATTCAAATGGATACAGTGTAAAATTATTAATATGCACAATGTCAGTACTGTAAATTGTGTGGTACAAATAATTCATGTTGTACTATGCTACACAGACATGATAATCAAATCAGTCATAATATATGCGTTGAGCAAGGGAGAAAAAAATCAAGGGGAACATGTGTAATGAAATATACTACTCAAAGAGTCCTGACACCATGATAAGTACATACTATATGAATTTACTGTATTATGATGGTACCCAGCTGTATACCTATGTTGAGTAAGATACAATATGGGATTTTATTTATTTTTAATAATCCAGACATTGTCTACACAGTAATGACAGATAAGCAAGGATGCTCTTTACAATTTTCAACCTTGTTTTTTTTTTTTTTGTTAATTCATTTTTGGAAAATCACTTGTAATGAGACTGCAATTCTGTTCACCAATTAACTTTTGGTTCGGAGGATGGAAGGAGGTGGAAGATTCAGTGCTGTAGATCAAGTTGGGTCTGCAGCAAAAGTGAACATAATTAAATATGGGCAGACTAGATGGGCCTAGCAGTCATTATCTGCCATCAATTTCTATGTTTCTATGTCTGACAGGTCATGTGATTCAAATAGCTACAGTGTAAAATTATTAATATGCACAACGTCGATACTGTAAACTATGTGGCACACATAATTCATGTTTTACTATGCTACACAGACACAATAATCAAATGGGTAATAGAGGACAGGGGAGCTGAGATAGCTAGGCGTTGCAAGCTCAGTGACAGCTAGAGATGTTGTGAAGTTTTACTCTGCCTGCGAATTCCCTGCGAAGTCACCAACTTCGTACCTTGAAACATTTTGCAAAATTGGCTTCTGGTTACAAAACTTCACCAGTAAACTTAAAAAATGTTGATGATAACTTCGACTTTTGTTAGTAACTTCAAAGTTAATGAAAAACATGATTTGTCACATGGTTCACTTATTGCAGGCCACATGGCAGACTCTAGCCAGGCAGGCAGGAAGTGAATGTTACACTTTCATTTTAGCAGTTGTAGCTGAAGGAGACAATCTCATAGACAGTCAGAGAATCTACAATAGCAATATATCTTTAGAGTTTAATATTTTTCACCATTCTGATCCTTATCTTTCTTTAATTTATTTTCTGCATTTATAAATTTTGTTCGTGTATCCTTTTGGTTTTTGCAGTTTCTCTACTTGTGTATGTGTGTTTCTGAGTTCTTCTGACTCTCGTTCTTTCCTTTTCTTTATTTTATTTTTTTTGGTAATGGAGGGGCTACATCAGGAGTCCAGAAAGGGTGGGGCTGGGGCAACAGTTATTCTCATCAACAGGCGTGCTTTAAACAGAGGCACTGCTGACCTCCCCCCCCAGATCAGGAAGGGATTTCTGCTGCTACAATACAGCAGCATGAACCGGAGCAGCAGGAATTGCAGCAGCAGGAAGCACAGCAGAAGCAGCACCCACAAAGTTCCCCACCCCAGGGGGAGCCCACCACCTCATCATCTGCTGCTCTACCCCCCCCAGTGTTCTGTAGTGTGAGACTTTGTTGATATGGACCCTGAAGATGGGACGGTGGCCATCTGTATAGTCTGTGGGTGCCATGTGAGGCTAGTGGAAAAAAGGGAGCCACCTTGGGACTGGCGGCCAGAGGACACACTTCTGCATCCACCTCCTGAATGAGCGGAAGGCCAAGGAGCACTAGGTGGTTGAGGCACACAGTGGTGCTGGTGGTAGTGATGACCATGGGGGCAATGTTGTGGAGCAGCAGGAGGTCAGCCGTAGTGCTGCTGTGAGTCAGCATGGCAGCCGTAGGAAGGACCACAGCAGTACTCGGCCTGTACCTCCCAGACAGCAGCCTGCACCATCATGTTATGGCAATGACCTCATGGCACCTGCCACACAGGGCAATGTGGCAGTTGCATGGGATAAGCTGCACATGCTGCTGCAGGAGTTCAACAACTTCTGGCAGGAAGTGATGGATCGGATGGATAATTTCACATCCAGCCAGGAAAGAATCCTCACTCTCCTGGCCAAGCTGCATGGTGGTGGTGGGCATGGCTCAGCTTCTGTCAGTGCTGGTGGGGTTCTCTGAGTGGTTGCCAATAACTGTTTATTTTATGTTTAGTCTTTCTGTAATCTGTGTTCTTAATTTCTCCACCCTCTAATCCCCCCAATGAAAATAAAAAAACACCCCAAAAATATAAAAAGTAAAATAAAAATATTTTTCTGTAGTTTTTATCTCTTCTTTCTCTATCCTCTTTTTTAGTTTTGTCTTGTTCTTTTGGATGTCCCTTGCCTGTCCTGTTCTGTTCTTTCTTTAATCTTTACACATGATGAACCACTTTCCTTCCTTTTGTTTTTGTTACTGATTCATGTATACTCCAGCTATCCACAAATGTCCAATATTTGCCACATTAAATTGTTTCCTGATGATATGTGATGGTGTGTGACTGGTAGTTGTGTGCAACCGCCAACCGCCCAAAGAAATGCAAAGCCATAACACAAACATGAGCTATTCTCCTGAGAAGTTCAACATAAATCTGTTTTAAGCAGTTAACATGTTTATTGCATTTGCCAGAAATGTCAAGTTGTGTCCCCAGAGAGAAAATGCTTCCCTTCTGTCAAATACTGTTGTCACACATACCTGAGTAGGTGGTGCAAACCACATGTGAAATTTGCAAGAGAATTTAAACATAATTATAATACTAAGTGTTTTTGGGCCTGCCACCCCCCACCACCACCACCAAACAGCACTGTGCAAGAAATGGAAAGTGGTGTCCCCAGAGAGAAAATGCTTCCCTTCTGTCAAAT
This sequence comes from Neoceratodus forsteri, assembly GCA_016271365.2. NCBI lineage: Eukaryota > Metazoa > Chordata > Ceratodontiformes > Ceratodontidae > Neoceratodus > Neoceratodus forsteri. Next base: position 2,639,584 of record CM057453.1, read on the forward strand.
ACTGTTGTCGCACACACCTGAGTAGGCGGTGAAAACCACATATGAAACTTGCAAGAGAACTTAAATATAATTATGGTACTAAGCATTTTTGGGCCTACTACCCTACCACCACAGCCAGCACTTTGCCAGAAATGTGAAGGTGTGTCCCCAGAGAGAAAAATGTTTCCCTTCAGTCAAATACTGTTGGTGCACACACATGAGAAGGTGGTGCAAAGCAGATGTGAAACTTTCAAGAGAACTTAAACATATTTCTCATACTAAGCATTTTTGGGTCTCCCACCCCACCACCACAGCCAGCACTTGCCAGAAATGTGAAGTTGTGTCCCCAGAGAGAAAAATATCAAGTGACTGTGTTTTTTACATTGAGAATGGAGTAAATAGCTTAAGGAGAGGGTGCTTTGCTGCTGCTGCTGCACGCTGCTGTTGTTCTGGAGTTGGAGAAACAGCCTCTTGCTCGTTGTGGATTTATGATGGCACAGAGACATAATGCACAGGTAAGTGCCTTTGTTTTCTTTTCATAGTAAGGGGGGGGTTATTGTTACTGTTCGTACTGCTCTTTCATTCATTTTCAGTTATTTGTGCTGATGACATCGTACAGCTGGACAGCAACAACATAGATGTTGTTGTCATACACAAGCAGCACAGCAATGGCCAGCCACGAAGGTAAGTATTTTTTTGTTTGGGGGGGACTTGCTTCTGTACTATAATTGATACATTGATTGTATTTATTAATCACTTCCTCTAATGTTCTTCCTTGCAGGTATTCCTTGTGCCTGTATTTTTTCCAATGATGGGCTTGATTCACCAAGCAAATGATGTTGACTGAGTGACCTCGAGCTGGAGTACATACTGACTTCCCACTTCCATCAAGCTTGATCCCTGGTATTGCATGCACCTTTCAAGGTGATCATTTTTTCCTTTTCCTTTTCTGGAAGTGTGGATATTTTCATTGGCAACTGCCGGATTCAATACTTAATATTTCCTGTTGCTGTTGTTATAATTTCAGGTACAGTATTTTCCAAAGTGTGTATGCACTGCGTTATACTTGACTTAACTGAGAAGACGGAGATGGCTTGCTTGCCTGCAGAATCTTTTCATGCACCATTTTATTCGAATTTCAGTCCAGATAGCACCTGTGAAGACAAGAAAGGATTTTTGTGAAGGAAAGTAGTGGAAAGGAAAGTAAAGAAAAGGGAAGGCAAGGAGAGGAATGGAAAGGAAAGGAAAGGAGAGGAAATGAAAGGTAAGGAAAGTAACGGAAAAACATTAAATGCCAGCAGGGACACAACAATCACTCTGGTTAAACTGCAATCAGGACAGTGATTTTTTTTCTAAATAAAGGTGTGCTGGCCGGGACTCAACAATCACTCTGGTTAAATCACAGTCAGGAGGACAGTGATTTTTTTCCTAGCACAGGTGTGCATGAAGGGACACATAAGGATCACTCTGGTTAAATCGCAGTCAGAAGGACAATTTTTTTCCTAAGACAGGTGTGCATGCAGGGACACACAACAATCACTCTGGTTAAATTGCAGTTAGGAGGACAATGATTTTTATTCTAAATAAAGGTATGCTGGCAGGGACATGACAATTACTCTGGTAAAATATGCAGTCAGGAGGACGGTGATTTTTTTTCCTAGCACAGGTGTGCATGCAGGGACACACAACAATCACTCTGGTTGAATTGCAGTCAGGAGGACAGTGATTTTTTTTTTCTAAATAAAGCTGTGCCGGCAGGGACTCAACAATCACTTTGGTTAAATCACAGTCAGGAGGACAGTGATTTTTTTTCCTAGCACAGATGTGCATGCAGGGACATGCTACAATCACTATGGTTAAATTCACAGTCAGGAGGACAGTGATTTTTTTTTTTAAATAAAGGTGTGCCAGCAGGGACACAGCAATCACTCTGGTTAACTCGCAGTCAAGAGGACAATGAGTTTTTTCCTAGCACAGATATGCACTCAGGGACACAACAATCACTCTGGTTAAATCACAGTGAGGAGGACAGTGATTTTTTTCTTAAGAAAAGACAGGGCACTGGCCCACTGATTTGGTTCTGAAGAAAGGTGTGCCTTCTAAATTGCACCTACCCTCCCCCACACAAGCCACCAAATCACTACTTCTCTATTAACAGAAAACTAAATACTTCAAGTAAAGAATACAGGAGAAAATCAGCACAAAAAAGTAATGTGTGTGCAAAGTGCACTCACAAACACAGTTTTGAAGAAATTTGACCATCAAAATGCTCTTTTGCATAACGTATTTAGATTTTGACTCTAAGCTACAAGCACAAGCTCTGCTCTTTAAGTCTCACTCCAACACACTACACTCACAGAATGACCAAACTAGCTTCTCATTGGTTGTTCAGCAACATGTAACCTCATATCCCATGGTACATTGCAAACTTCTCTTCTTATGCTGAACTTTGATGGTGAAGTTACAGCTTCGTGGATCTGGGACACTTCTACTATTAAGCAATAAGGCATGACCAGCGGTTAGATTAACAGTCTGGTAATCACCCTGAAAGTGTAATGTGGCAGCAGCGGCGGTGCCATATGCCTAGTGGGTGATTAATGATGTTAATCTAACTTCTGGAGTGTCTTATTGCTATTATAAAAACACACCAAAAGAAAAGAGTTTAAAGTATACTATTTCAATGTTTTCCTCATTTAGAGGGATATTTTTAATAAAATAGTTCTTCCACCAGCAGTTTAAGAATGCTGGTTCAAAATCAGAATGCATCATTCCACACATTCAGCAGGGCTAGAAGATAGAATCCTGACAGGAAGAATCCTTGTTCCATGGTGATCAGGCTGTACATGACAGTATAACATGGATTAATGTAAGGCTGTTGGAATCCTAACAGCCAATCAGATTGCAGCATTTCTGAGAACCTTTTTATAATTAACTTTAATGTGTTTCAAAGTTTTCAACTTTACAACTTTGTGTATCCGCCAATAGTCTTCATAGTCATACTTCAAAGCATGGAAAACATTGCGGAAAAGTGGAAATCCACAAACTTTAATGCGGAGTGAATTTTCCCAACTCCACACACATCTAGTTTTGTATTTTCCTGTAGGCAGAGTGCAGAGGGGTGCCCAGATTACTGCCATCCATGTAGAGTAGGATGTCATGCCTCTACACAACACTGAAGGTACAAAAAACTGATAAGAGCCTAATGTTTTCCTGTTTCCAAAGCTGTTTTCTCTAATACATGACAGTCATTACTAGGAATTCTGAGACAACAGGAGACATTGTACGACCATATATAGCTGTCTCATAATCATGTAAAATGGTCATTTTAGTTATCCCCCCAGGCATATATGTGTCTAGTTTTCTCTAGGTTCCTTATTCTCACAAAGGGCTGTGATAAGGAGTAAGAACTAATAGAAATTGTTATTGTCCATCTCCAAAGTGTAAAAGAATATGATGTGGGGAGGAGTACAAAATATTTCCCTTACACATCCAGCAAATTATGCTGTGCTGCTTCATGCCAGCTGAGTAAATGCTAGGGTCTAAAAACTGACAAAAATACACCAAGTGTTTTAGCCACTTCTGAACTGAATTAGCCACTCTACAAACATGACCTGATACTGCTTTCTTGCCTCTGTGACCCAAACATCGTGAGGTTCTCCACTGTTTGGTGCTGGAAATGGACTGACAGATATCATGTTCTAAAGGGCAATAAATAGAGATGTGCAAGCCAAATAATTTTCTGCAGAAATACCCCCGGATGTGTAGGTATTTGGGTTGCTAAACAGAAACGAGAATGCCAGCAAATTTCAGGATGTATTTGTGCTTTAAGTAAACCCACCACATGATTCTTTTGTTTTTTAAACATGTACTGTCTGCCTGCTGCTGTCTTACCTGATTGCCCTGCTGGCTGGCGATGGTGCTCCTCAGTCCCAAATCCAGACAGCCCAGAGCCTAGCCGGCAGTCACCTGATTACCACAGTCTGTAGTAATGTAGCTGCTGGCATTCAAAAATGCTCGCACTCGTCATAATCAGGAGCGAGCCAGGAAAGCCTCCAGGAGTGAATGATTGGCCAGATTTAGCCAGACTGACCAGCTAGGCAGCCTATAGCAGAAATAAGACTTCCTGTCAGTGCTGGCTATTGGCTGATGTAGTGAGGGGTCAGAGCTAGAAGTCTTCCTTGCACGGCACCCCTTGAAAGCAATGCCATTTTGCCACAGCTAGTGTTAAGGACAGTACATTGCTAGCCTTAGGCACTGCGCAGCTCGTCTTGGATTTTGGTTGTGTATTTTGGGTATTTTGGGGCTCATACTGCTTTGGGCCCAGCTTAAGCACCCATCCATGTAACAAAGGAGTAGGACTAAGGAGACATTAAAAATAAGCCAAAGAAATATAAAATAAATATAAACCATACTGCTGACTGACTGACTGCATGCAGTAAAGTCAGGTGTGGGGGAGGGGAGGGGAGGTGAGAGATCATTGTGGGGAGGGAAGAGGACAGCTGAAGACTGTGGGGGGAACAGTCTCACTCACTGTACTGAACTGTAATATTTTAAAACATAAAAAGGAAAAATGTGTTTAAATTCAGTGGGGTTGGGAACTTGTGGAGAGGGAGCTGATTCTCTGGGGCTTGTTGTGGGGACTGAGAAGATTGGAGAGAGTCAGAACAACTGAACTGATATATGGCAAAATAAATCTGAATCAAGATAAATAAGCATTTGTCAATGCCGAATGTTGTCTTGCTGGCATTGGCATTGGTAGTGCAGGAGTTAGAGAGATGCATAATAGAAATGGCAGTGAAGTATTGAACTGACGCCAACCCCACGCCCACCTTGTAGAGACTGACAGGCATTGAGGGGTGCCTTTGGGTCATCTGCCTTAATGCTCATGCCATTTCACCTCACCTTATCCTTCAGACACCGACAAGTGTCACGGTGTGCCTTGGGGTCTTTGGGCAATATGCTCACCTCATTCCATAAGGAAATACACAGAGATGGGTGCAGTATAGGAGAATGGGGTGAAATATGGGGCCAAACAGTCCAAGGCACACCTCAATGCCTGTCACTGGCTGCAGGATGGGGGTGGGGATGGAATGGTGTGAGCATTACGGCCGATATTCCCAAGTCACACCCCTGATGCCAGTCAGTCTCTACAGGGTGGGTTGTAATGGTTAGAAATCCTAACACCCTGGGTGTTTTCACTCCAATTTTTCAGCATGGGCTTTTTGTGACCCTACCTCATGAACAGTGGCATTATCAGTTCATTAGCCAAAAGGTGATTTTGCAAAGTGACTGCACCATTTGGCACCACAGGTGTGAAAAACATTTTGCACAAGATGTGAAAAATGACAGCTGTACTGTTCATGAGGAGGTGAAAATAAATGCCAGTGTTGAAAATGTGGGGTGAAAATATGAAAAATTGGTGAAGTCATGAGTGTGCGTAGAAACTGCTCAAACCATGCCCATAACACAATTATTTTGGGGATTTTTTAACCAGATTTTCAACATAGGCATTTTGGGACCTCCGCTCATGAACATTGGCACTGCAATTTTGTTAATCTGTCCCTAAACATGATTTCCCACAGCGACCGCGCCATTGTGCCCCAGATGTGCGAAAACACATTTTGGGCAGGATGTGAAAATGACAGCTGTACAGTTCATAAGGAGGTATGAAAAAATGGCAAAGTTGAAAATCTGGAGCGAAAATATTAAAAATTGTCGAAGTTATGAGTGTGCATGGAAACTAAACAATGCACACTTGTAACATAGTCATTTTTTGGAATTTTTTCACCAAATTTACAACAAAGGCTTTCTGGGACCCCACCTCATTTCATTAATCAGTCATGAATGATGATTCCGTGCAGTGACCAGTCTTATACTGCACCAAGTTAAATTGTGTTGGCGTTCATTTTTGAGTGGGGGATTGTGAGAAATGTCAGATGGTTGTCAATTCTGATCCACCTTTTCTTCTCCCTTGATGACAAAACTGCTGCTTTAAGAATATGGGCTCTGTAGACCATTATGATCCATCATATTTTCAATTAACCCCAACTTTTTACACCCTGTGGGTCACTGTCCCATATGGGAAAACTGACCTTCTCACTCCCCTCTGAGTACAGACCAAACTCCCTTTTTGTGTTAACAAATTTCTCCCCCAGTCTGCCACTTGCTTAGTGGCAGTGAATTTATGTAGCATTTTTTTAATTCTGCATATTTATGCAGTCACATAAATGCCTACTGACATCCTTTGTAAGCTTCCCTCTATCAATTTCTTCATATTTCCTCCAGTGTTTACATTTACTGCAGCAGTAAAGAGAATGTATTCAGTACCAAAAAATAAAAGCAAATTTGCTGGTGGGATTTCTGTTTAGATATCATTGTTAAGGAGAAGCTGCATTTTCAAAACAGGAATACCTGGAAGGATCTATCCGGTAATATCCGCATTATAGTTTTCCGGTAGTTGTTACTATCTTCTCCCTGTAGAGCAGCAGGCTGAGATGGTACATGATCTCAGTCTTCCCATACTCAGGGGTATTGACAGGATTGAACATATGGATATGTTCTCCAGCAGGACACAGGGACATGCTCTGAAGGTCACAGATGGTAAGTTTAGGGTTAACATTAGGAAGCATATTTTGTCCCAGAGGGCGGTGGCCTTCTAAAATGACCTGCTAATAGAGACTATAGACATGAAGATAGTTGAGCAGTCCCCAGTGTTGCCCATCCCTTAGCTTTTAGCAGCACTGAATCCGTCAGTGTGAGAACAGTTCACTGTCCTTGCTCCACTGTACCTACATATGTGGATAAACAGAAGGCTTCAGCCTCTAGTGCTGTCAGTCTGCCACCTTTCATCAGCACTAAATCTATCACAGTGCAGAAACCCTGGACTGTATGATCTACACTGCATTTGCCCCTGTGGAGTTTTAGAGGGCTTCAGTCTCCAGTGGTGTCAGTCACTTACTGTTCACTAGTCACACACTGTACCTGTCTCTGTGGATAAACAAAAGGCTTTAGTCCCCAGTTCTGGCAGTCTCTCACCATTCACCAGGACTAAATGCAGACAGTGAGGAAACCAAGCACTGTTCCTGCCCCCATATTGTAGCTATCTCTGTGGATTACCAGAGGGTTAAAGCTCAAGTAGTGTCAGTCCCTCACCTTTTACCAGCACTAAATTCATCACAGTAGCTGGGTGGGTGGAGGGAAGCCTGTACTGTACCTGTCCCTGTGGAAAAACAAAGAGCTTTAGTTTACTGTCTAGTGCTATCTGAGCTGTACCTTTTATGAGCATTAAATACAACAAAGTGGAAAAGCCAGCAGTGAACCCAATTCTGTAGATAAACAGAGGTGTTGTAAGCCCCAACCTTTCACTAGCACAGGATAGCAAATATACAAAGGTTGAATAGAAAAAATATAAAAAACAACAGAAGAATATGGTCTCAGATCCCAATAATGCCCATAGGAACAAGGGTCATAACTTAGCTTTGACTGTAGGGAGGAGGTGAGTGGTTGAACTTTTGCAGGAGAAAGAGTTGTTGTCAGGAGTTTCTGATAGAGTTCTGCAAAGACACACATGCATGCACGCATGCACGCACACACACACATTCTTCAGTGCCAATTTGCACACATTTCTTTTATACTGCAATAAGTTTTCAGTTTGCAAATGCATTCTTTTTTATTACAATATAAAAATGAAACAACCAGCAATATCAATGAGTCTTAAAGAAAGTAAGCAATCATAAAATGTTGGTTTTTACCTAAAAATAATATGATGAAAAAAGATTGACAGTGTCCCTTTAAGCCCAAATACCAGCTGCAACCACTGGCGGGGTGGGGGGGTGGCCTACACATGTTTTGAGTGATGATCTGTCTACTTTTCACATATTCTAGCACCATCACTGTACTATATACATTTTGCTTTCCTGTTTGATTACAGTCTATTGTTGCTCTGTATATTTTTACATCGGATTTGTATGCTTGTTTACTCCTCCACATGTCCCCATTCAGTAGGTCACTTCTGAAAATGAGCCTTATCTCAGCATGCTTATCACAGTTACCAAATTTTGAATCAATACCCACAACACTGGGTAAATGTACGGTAGGGAGGTGATGGGGCTAGGAGATAATGGGGCAGGGGGTGCATTGGCCAGAGGATAAAATCTTTATGGGGAGAGAAAAAAAGGAAAAACAAACATCAACGAAGAAAAAAAAATCCTGATCTGGCCATGTTCAGGCTCCCAGGTTCAAGGCAGCCTCAGGTCCTCATGTAAACAAAATTGGGTAGCTACGTACATGCATTGGCACATGGGCTCTGACCTCCCATTCATACACATATCGTCACACTTGGCAGTCTGTTCAAAAGAGTCACAGGACTGAGCTGCCACTGGAATCAAATCAAAGTGCTTTAAATTGTTCATGAGGCAAGCTGTCCCCTTTTGTTTTCTTTTTAATCATAGGAATATAACTTTTTCATGTCCATGCAGGCAGGAGATGAGGTTCCTTAGCACTGGCAGTGCATGTGGCCTGCCTTACACAAGTTGTTCCTCATTTCTGCTGGTTATTGAGTGGCTCCCATGTGCCCTGGAGGCTGGAGGTAATGCAGTTTGCCCTTTAAGGGGCAGACCAGGTTGTCCTGGTGCACCCCTCACCTTTCCATCAAGATGGTGTGCTCATAAGGGGAGGGAGGGAGGAAGGAAGATGAGAGACCAGGGGATAGAACAATGGCCAAGCAACAGGAAGGGGAGGGGGCAAGTGGAGGTACATAATGGACAGCACAGAGGTGGTTCAGCCACTTTTGCTGGAGTTTTGATCTACGTCGGAGCTGCAGCACTTCAGATTGGCAATCAAGGATTTTAAGTTGGAGTTGAGGTTTGTGCACTACAGACAAGAAGGTAAGACAAAAAAAAGCAAGTGGGCTATATATATATATATATATATATATATATATATATATATATATAAAGAAAAGGGAATAAAAGAGTATAGAGTATATACTGTATATATATATATATATATATATATAAATAAAATAAAAAATATAATAATGTGATACTCTAGGAAAGTGTTACTGTATTGGGATGCATTTAGAGAAAGAATTGTGAGGACCAATTACAGGTTGCTAAGAGTTCTGTTTCTGAATGGATAGTTTATATAATTTTGCACAGACAGGTTCTAGCGTTTGCTGCCTGGAGAGGTTAGCATTTGTGGCATGTAACTGAGTCATTGGGGGGAGTGGAAGAATGTTTATACGGCAAGGGATAGGCCTTGGATGCTATGTAGGGAAAGTGGGGCCTTGCATGATGGCAGAGAGAAGGTGTCCCTAGCGATGGCGAGTGCCGTATGGCCTCGAGGGCAACTTGCGTTGAATAGGCAACCTCTTCCCCGTTTGTGATAATTGGGGCTTTTAGGAGTGAAATCACAGGCAGAAGGAAGGCAGGGAGGGTGAGACAAGCAGGTAGAAGCACCTGCGAGCGATGACCATGTGGTGTGACGTCAGACGCCGTGGGTGCATGGCCATGAGAAGCAGCGCTTTTCTAAAGCACATGGCACAGTAGTTGGTGTCCCCTGGGTGTTCTTAAATGGTTTTTAAGTTGTTTTGAGAAGAATCACATTCAGAATTATGGTGTAGGGCATAGAGGCATTGGAGCACGCCAGGAGAACTTTTGGGAGCGGCGACCATGTGACGTCAGACGCCATGGGGTGCATTGCAGCGAGAGATAGCGCTTCTCTAAGCACATGGCCCAGCAGTGGTTTCCCCTCAGTCGGGATTTCAGTTGTGTCAAAAGGGACAGAAAGCTGATTAAGGGGTAGGGCAAGGAGGCAGAAGAGCATGGCAAGGAAGTGCCGTAGGCGGCAACTATGGAGCGTGATGTCAGACGCCATGGGTGCAACCACGAGGGACAGTGTGGTGAGGTGGAAGGTCCATTAGGAGGGGAGAGACAGCAGAGCCACACAAAAGTGGTGATACTGGGGGCCCCTCAGGAGAAAGGGGTGTGGGGGGGAGGCCCAGTGACCGCGTGGGGATCAATGAGGCAGGTGAAAATGGGTGGGGGGAGCAAGGACTGAACAGGCTTAGAAGGCCTGCAACCAGAGCTGTGCAAGAGCACATGGGGAGAGCACTTACAGGCCAGGAGGCCACAAGAGGAGGCACAAAGTGGGCAGCTTGGCCATAAAAGATCAGAGGCTGGCTGGGGGGGGCGTAGAAAGGGAGGCTAGGCCCGACGGGCCAGAAGCATTGCAGCGGAGGACACGGGGGCATAATAACAAGGGGGTGAGCACATAGGCTGGGAGGCTACGTGGCACACCCTGGGAAGGGGATATGCAGGGGGGATATGTCTAGGCCTGGAAGGCCACAGGAGGTGGTGCATGAGGTGATGTCTAGGCCTGGAAGGCCACAGGAGGTAGCGCATGAGGTGCTTAGTGGCCATGACTAAGAGGCCGGGTGGGCACATGAAGAGAGGTTTTGGTGGAGAGTATTAAAGGGGGAGGATAAACAATTTGAGGGCCAAGAGTGCAGTTTTAGTGTGTAAAAGGTGCATTTTTCTATGAGACGATGGGTTTCGGGAAGCAGGCCTGGCCCTGTGGGAGACTATAACAGGCAAGAACTTTTAATAATGGAATTTTCTTGTCCTTTTCTTCAGTTATATTTTACAGGAGCAAGAAGCAAAGAACATGGCACCAAAGAAGAGCAGGCCTTCAAAAGAGGGTGCCTACAGGGCAATAATGGAACTGGCAGAAAAAGCTAACAGACTGTGGAAGCTGGTGGAAGGAGAGGAGCCTGTGAGATCCGGGGAGGAAAGGAAAGTGGGGAAGGGAAAAGAGGGCAGAGGAAAATGGGTGGCTGAGCCACGTAGCCCAACCAGGGTGCAGACACCAATAGTGGGACATACCAGGGTGGCTGGCCCAGTACCTCTCTAGCCCGTTGCCCCGGCACCATCAGTACCTCCCCAGGACCAGGTTGTGGTTCTCGTAGTGGAGCCCACACCAGACCCCCAGTGCACAGTAGCTCCTCCACAGCTACATTTAGGGCAACCACCCCTTCAACCAATGGGGACCATGCTGGGAAACCAGGAGAACAGCAGGCAGGAAGGAATGGATAAGGCCACAGGTAACTCACCCGGCTCTGTAGGTGACAGCATTAAAGAATATATAAGCCAAATTGTTTCGGCACTTGGGACAGTGGGGTTGGGACAAAGAGAGTCAGCACTAGCCGAGATCAAGATAGAAAAAGAGGTGCTGAAAGAAAAAGAAGGGAGTGTAGAAAAAGGCGGAAAAGGAACAAGGGAGATAGGGGCTCCTGGGATAAGATTAGGGAAATATGTCCCTTTGGCCACAAGAGAAATAATATGGAAAGGAGAATATGTGGATATTTTCACTTTGGTAAGCTGGGAAGTGACAGCAAAATACAAGGAAACAGAGAATATAGGCGGCAGCGGTAGTTTTGTTAGGCAAGAAGGAGGAGGAGGACAGATTCATGAAAGGGAAGACTTGGGAAGGGTGGTTTGTAGGTTTTGCCACATTCTCAGCCATAGCATTGGAGAAGAGGCCTGAGCTGGTCATCCCACTCATTACATATTCATTGATAATCAGGAGGGTGAAAGCAAAAGGGGGAGTGGGGTGGATATACTATGATTAATTCTTTTGGCAGAGAATGGCGATGTATGGGGATGTAAGATGGGACACAAAACAACTAGACCTGTGGACAGACTATGTAACTGATCAGTCCACACCAGAGGGAGAGTTTGGCAAAAAAGGTGCTGTGCCACAGAGATGTTGCTGGGCTTACAAATAGGGCCTTTTGCTCCTGGCCACAATGCCGTTTCTGGCATGGATGTTTAAAATGTGGGAGATCACACTCAGCAAGCAGATGCAGGATGACATGGGTCCAGGGAGCTCAGGGACCTGTGGGGCAAGGTCAGATCAACAGTTTTTTTGTGAAGGGCAGGGGTATAAAGGGCAGACATGGAATAGAGGGGGAGGGGCAGGGGACAGGCAGATAGAGGGTTTCAGAACCACTGATCAGCAAGGACAGACATCAATCGGAGGGGCAGACCTGGATGAAGAGAAAGGAAAGAAGACAAGGAAGCAATTTAAAAAAGATTGAACCCCTATCAGGATAGAGGCCTGGAGAGAATGGATAGACAGATACCCGAATAGGAAAGCAGCAGAGATGATTAAGAAAGGTTTTGGTTCAGGTTTTTCGTTGCAGTGTGAGGGCCCAAGACAAGCAAGAGAGGCAAACAATCTGGCTTCAGCAACAGGGAAGGAAGAAATGTTAAGGATAAAAATAGAGAAGGAGAAGGCAGCAGGTAGAATAGAGGGACCATATGATAACCCCCCATTGCAGAATATGAGGATTTCTCCATTGGGTTTGGTTCCCAAAAAACAAGAAGTGGAATACAGGGTGATTCATCACCTATTCTTTCTGGAAGGTGATTCTATGAACGATTTTATCAGCGAAGAATATAGTAAAGTGACATATTCCACTTTGGAAGACGCAGTCCGGATCATCCGGGCAACTGCAGATGCATGGATGGCAAAGACGGACATAGAGTCCGCTTTCAGATTACTTCCGATTAGGAGAGAAAACTGGGACCTGTTAGGATTTAAAATTGGGGGACAGTACTATTTTGACAAAGCCATGCCCATGGGTTGTTCTATAGCATGTGCGACATTCGAAGCATTCCGCACATGTTTGCAGTGGATATTTCAGGAAAAAACGGGTTATAAAGCAGTGATTCACTATTTGGATGATTTCCTTTTTATAGGCAGTGGGAGAAGAGAGATGGGAAAAATTTAAGCCAGCTTCCAGGAGCTGTATAAAGAACTAGGGGTTCCATTGGCACCTGAAAAAACAGACTGGCCCAGTAAACTTTTAGAATTTCTGGGTATTGAGATAGATGCTCCAGGGGAAATATTTCGGCTGCCAGACAAAAAAAGTGGAAAAACTGAAGGAACTAATTCAGATGCATACCAGTAGAAGAAGAGTGCAACTAAAACAGGTACAACAAGTATTGGGACATCTGAACTTCGCGTGCAGGGCTATTGGGCCAGGGAGGGCTTTCACCAAAAGGTTAGCAAGGGTTACTGCTGGAGTGACCAGACCACACTATTGGGTAGACATGACAAAGGGAGTCAAGGAGGATTTTAAAGTATGGGAGAAATTCCTCAGGGACTATAATGGCTGCTCCTTCTGGCAGGAGGAATGGGTGTATAACACAGACCTCGAGGCATGGGGGTCTATCTGAGGGGCAGATGGTTCGCAGAACTATGGCCAACAGACTGGGTGAGGGATGGTAAGGTAAAGGATATAACATTGCTAGACATCATGCCCATCTGGGCATGCACCCTGGTTTGGGGGAAGAATTACGGAATCAGAAAGTGACATTCTGGTGTGACAATAGAGCAGTGGTAGAGGTCCTAAACAACAGGGGAGCCAAGTCAGAAACAGCCATGCAAGTTTTGTGACTTCTGGTGCTAAGGGCATTGCAGATGAACATGTAATTCAGAGAGAAACACATAGAAGGGGTACACAATACCCTGGCTGACAGCCTTTCCTGTCTGCAGCTGGATCGTTTCCGGAGTTTGACACCAACAGCGGAGGAGCAAAAAACGCCCATACCAACGGACATATGGGACATTGGAAAGAAGGAGCAGAACTGTTGTTCTGCAGTTCATGGGCACCACAGACTCTGAGGGCCTATGATGGGGCCTGGCGAGTGTTTCAAACATTCAGGGCAACACACCATATGGAGGTAAGTAGGCCACTCACTGAAGAGCAATTGGGGAAGTTCACCATAGAGCAATGGCAAAAAGGCACAGCCCACACCACAATGGGGGTCTACTTGGCAGGAATTAGTGTTATTTGCAGTCTAAAAGGGTGGAGGAACCCGACAAAATCAATGTTCATTAGAAGAATGATGCAGGGATGGGGTAGGTTAAAACAAGGGATGGTGGATAATAGAAGACCAGTAGAGGAACAGTGGCTGGCGAAACTAAAGGGTGTGTTACCAGCAATATGCAGATCAAAGGCTGAGGCCCAGCTATTTCACACGATTTATGTGGTAATGTTCACAGGGGCCATGAGAGTGAGTGAGGCAGTAGGCCATGGCAGGCAAGACAAGGAAGGGGGATTAGAATGGGAAGACATAATCTGGGGGTTGCAGGAGATACAGATCAGGATTAAGAGGTCAAAGATGGATCAAAGGGGACAGGGTTGAATGGTAACACTAAAGAAACATGTAGAGAGCACAGTGTGCCCAGTATAGGCTTTGTGGGCTTTCTCCGCCAGCATGGGAATAGGACAGGCAGATTATTTCTGCATAGTGACCGAAGTAGGGTCATAAGTTATCAAGTCACAGCATTACTCAAGAAAGGCTTGCAATTCCTGGGGGAGGATCCAGTTAATTATTCCTCCCACTCCCTGCAGATAGGGGCTGCCTCACAGTGGGCAGCGGCAGGCCAGACTGTGAATAATATTTTGGAAAAGGGGAGATGGCAGTCTGCCAGTTATAAGAGATACATTCGAACACTGCAGTGTGGAGACTAACGTATCAACAATGTTTTTGTTACAGATATGTAGCACATGGGGGGCAGGGAGAGGTGATATCATGGTAAGAAACTAAGACCATATATAAAGAAATTTATTTTGTTTAAACCCCATAGGAAGAGGGAGGAGCACAGAAGTCTGGATCTGCGGCCACTCCTATATTTATTGGGCAGAAAGGAGAGCTGAGAAAAAGGCTGGGGGAAAGCAGCTTTACCAAGATGTGTAACAATGTAGATTAGTTTGGCGTGGCATCCAGGGGATGAGATGGCCACAACTGCTCCCCACCTTGAAAGAGCTGAAGGAGCGGTGACCCATTCCAGACTTAATTATTATACATTTAGGGGGTAATGGCCTTGGGAGCAAGCCATGGCTGGGCACATACATGGGAAAAAAAGGGACCTAGAGACAATACAGCAGTGGTGGCCTAGGGTAAGCCTTGCCTGGTCTGATATGATGCCAAGGAGAGTTTGGAGACATGAGCACAGCCATAGAGCTGTGGATAGGGCCAGGAGAAAGAGGAACAGAAGGGTAGGGACACTGGTAAGGAAAATGGGAGTACAAGTAGTACTGTGGGGTGTGGAAGAGTGGGTAGAAGATTTCTACAGGTCAGATGGTGTGCACCTGTCAGACCTAGCCATAGACACGTTTAATAAAGAAATGATGGGTTTTATAGAAGCAAAGAGGAGGCATTTAAAAAATGGAAGATAAAAAAGAAAAAGGAGAAAGAAGGACTTGGAAGGAGGTTTCCCTGAGACATGGGAGAACAATACCCTAAGGAGGGAATGAGTCATCCAACGCATGAAAGCTGGCTAATGGGGAAAAGGGGGGAGGAGGGAGGGTGGGAAAGAAAAGGAATAAGAAGAAAAGAGGAAGAAGCTGAAGGAGAAATGCGGTCTCGGTTTTCACCGTTACCTAACAGAAAAGGAGAAGAAGAAGGCACCCAGGTTTTCACCTGGGGGGAAAAAAAAGAGGAAGAAAGAGGGATGATCAGAGATTGATATATTGATGAAAATAAATAAAATTGTGAGAGATATAAAAATGAAAGATGATGAACTAGAACATGGAATTATGATATATAAATAAATTAATTGCCGATCTGAGCACAACAACAAATAATGGTCTCTGTCTTTTAGTGAGGGAAAAGGGGGGGAATCCGGGACAATGGAGTTTTCCCTTTACGGGCAGACCAGGTTGTCCTGGTGCACCCTTCCCTTTCCATCAAGATGGTGTGCTCAGAAGGGGAGGGGAGGAAGGAGGGGCCAGAGGAAGGGAGGGGCAAGTGGAGGTACATAATGGACAGCACAGAGGTGGTTCCAGCCATTTTGCTGGAGTTGTGATCCTCCCACCCACCCACCCTACAATATAGAGCAAGAGGGAAAGGCAGTCAAAAGGGACTGTATGGTTGATCTGTCAAAGCTGGATGAAAGATGCGTCCGGTAGGACGGTTATTGGACTGCCAAAGGTGGATGGCAGGAAATAATATGGTTACTGGACTGCCAAAGGTGGATGGCAGGAAATAATATGGTTACTGGACTGCCAAAGGTGGATGGCAGAAAAAGGGGGAAAAAAGGGGGGGAAGAAAAAGGAATAAGATGAAAAGAGGAAGAAGCTAAAGGAGAAAAGCGTACTCATTTTTCACCGTTACCTAACAGAAAAGGAGAAGAAGAAGGCACCCAGGTTTTCACCTGGGGGGAGAAAAAAGAGGAAGAAAGTGGGATGATCAGAGATTGATATATGGATGAAAATAAATGAAATTGTGAGAGATATAAGAATAAAAGATGATGAAATGGAACATGGAATTATGATATATAAATAAATTAGTTGCCGATCTGAGCACAACAACAAATAATGGTCTCTATCTTTTTGTGAGGGAAAAGGGGGGAATCCGGGACAATGACCTTGTCCTCCAGTTTTTATGTAAACTGGTGTAGTAGGAAGCTGGGGAGCATTCTCTACCACAGACAAAGTAAAACGTGACAAACTCTCTCACTCTAGTGCTCCCCTTCCCACCCACAGGCTCTCCAGAGGAGCAGTAAAGGAGCATCGTTCCTGTCCACACTGTATCTGCCCAGCTACCCTGTAATGTACCTGCCCTGTACTCTACCTGCCCTGGACTCTGCCTGCCCTACACTGTACCTGCCTCACACTGTGACTGCCCCAAACTGTACCTGCTCTGCTCTTTTCCTCTCTCATGCTGTACCAGCCCCAGAACTCTACCTGCCTATGCACTGTATCTATCCAACACTGTTCCTGCCCATGCAATGTACCTGCCCCATGCTATATCTAGCCCCACACTGTTCTTGTCTATACTGTACCTGACCCACTCTGTACCTGCCTCCACACTGCATCTGCATCCACGCTGTAAGTAACAGAGGGTTTTCAGTCTCCAGTGCTGTCAGTCCCTCAAGTCATCTTGCACCAAGGACATTAAACACACCACAGTGTGGTGAAGCCTGGAATGTTCCTGCTCTGCTCATTGTCCTAAAAAAAACAAGCATTTGTCAATGCCGAATGTTTGCTTGCTGGTATTCACATTGGAAGTGCAGGAGTTAGACAGATTCAGAATAAGAATGGCATTGACATATTGAACTTCATGGCAAGCCCACCTCCACCCTGCAGAGATGGAAAGGCATTGGAGTATGCCTTTGGGTCGTCGTGCATAATGCTCATGCCATTTCACCTCACCCTATTCTGCAGACACCGACAAGTGTTGAGGTGTGCCTTGGAGTGTTTGGCTTTACAGTCACCCCAGTCCATAAGGACATATGCTGAAATTGGTGCAGTATAGGAGAATGGGGTGAACTCTGGGGCCAAAGAGTGCAAGGCACACCTCGATGCCTTTCACTGACTGCAGGGTGGGGGTGAAATGGCATGAACATTACAGCCAGCAATCAAAAGGCACACCCCTGACACCTGTCAGTCTGCACAGGGTGGGATGTTTTGGTTAGAAACCCTAGCGCCCCTGGAGTTTGTTGGTATTTGCACTACAAATTTTCAGCATGGCCTGTTTGTGACCCCCACCTTATGAAAGCATTTTGGACCTCTGCTCATAAACAATGGCACTGTGTTTTTGTTAATCTGTCTCGAATGTTGATTTCCCACAGTGACCATGCCATTCTGCGCCAGATGTGTGAAAACACAGATCGGGCAGGATGTGAAAAATGACAGCTGTAGCATTCATAGGGAGGTGTGAAGACATGACAATGTTGAAAATCTGGAGTAAAAATATTACAAATATCTCAAAGTTATGAGTGTGCATGGAAACTCTGCCATGCACGCTCGTAACATAGTGATTTTGTGGACTTTTGTCACCAAATTTTCAACACAGGCATTTTGGGACCTCCACTCATGAACAGTGTCACTGTCATTTTGTTAATTTATCCCAAACATTGATTTCCCGCAATGACTGTGCCATTGTGCGCTGGATGTGTGAAAACACATTTCAGCCAGGATGTGAAAAATGACAGATGTACTGTTCATAAGGAGGTGTGGGAAAATGCAAATGTTGAAAATCAGGAGTGAAAATATTAAAAATTCTTGAAGTTACAAGCGTGCGTGGAAACTGTGCAACACATGCTAGTAACACAGTCATTTTGCAAAATGTTCTAGCCAAATTTTCAACATAGGAATTTTGGGACATCTGCTCATGAACAGTATCATTGTTATTTTCTTAATCTGTTCCAAACATTGATTTCCTACTGCAACCACACCATTGTGTGCCACATGTGCAAAAACACATTTTGGGCAGGATGTGAAAAATGACAGCTGTACTGTTCATAAGGAGGTGTAAAAAAAGGCAATGCTGAAAATCTTGGGTGAAAATATTAAAAATTCTCAAAGTTATGAGCATGCATGAAACTGCACAACACATGCTACCAGTAACACAGTCACTTTAGAATTTTTCACCAAATTTGCAACATAGGTTTTTAGAACCCACCTCATGAATAGTAACACTGTCGTTTCATTACTTAGTCCCAAAAGGTGACTCTGTACAGTGACCACAAAATCACCTTTCAGGAATGAATAATGACATAACAGTGTCTGAATTCATGAGGTGGGGTCCTAAGAACCCCATGTTGAAAATTTAGCGCCAAAATTCACAGAAATGGCAGAGATATCCAGGTAAGTTAGAAAAAAAACATTTATGCCATTATACAGCTTACCAGAATTTCTTCAGTTCGTGGTCAGCTTTTGAAGAGTGCAGGCATGTTCCCGGTCCACTGAAGATTGTTGCACTGGCTTTAGAGGTAAGTAATGGGGTGAGCGGAGTGAGGGGAGGTGGGGTGCGCAGAGGGTAGGTGCGGGTTGGGGGAAGGGCAGCCGACAGTGAGGGACCATTTTGTACTTTTCAGGTAAAAATAAATAAATCAAAACATTGTGGAAAGGTTTTTTTTTTACAGGGAGATACCTGCATGCTTTTTTGGGGGACTGGAGCCGACAGGGATTGGGCACCTCTTCGACAAATACAAAAGGGTCTGTGTTTGGGGGGGAGACATGATGCTGAGGGGGATTGGGCACCCCAATCAGCAAACAAAATGTGTGGGGGACATTATACCGATGGGAAGTGGGCTCCCGTTGGCAAATGAACTGGGGAGGGGGCATGCCGACAGGGGGACAGGGCTCTCCCATTGGCTTTCATGGGGACTATGAGATGGACAGCGACTGCTGCCGCCATGTGTATTTAAATGTTACACCAGGCAAGGCACCACCCTGCAATGATGGGTCGCTCCCTCATTGCAGCAGCAAATTCATTTCAAGTTGGTAGCATACTTGCTGAACCATTGTCAGCAGCAGCATGCCACCGCATTGGGGAAAGAGGGCCAAGCCCCAAGATGCAGTGGGGTCATTGGCCACCACAGTGCCGCACCTCCAAAAACCCACTTTTCTCCTTAGCTGCCACATGATGTTTCTTGCTCATGCACGCAAGCAAACATAATAAATGTAAAACACTATAGAAATATGGGGAAGGGAGAAAGAGGGCACATGGGGATCTAGTTCCACAGAACAGGGAAACACTTGGGGACTACTACCCCCCTCAAAAAAAAAAGTACCATTGTTACTGTAAATAAATTATAGGTAATCTTTTTTTACCTCTACATATTGTTAGGACTTCAAGAATTAAGATGGGCTATACGTGAAGAAATCAGTGTAAAATCCAAATGTCAATTTTCACTTTTATTGTGTTACATACCAAACTACTAATACTGTTCTGTGCAAGAAAACAACTTATGTACCACATGTTCAAAGGTAAAGTAACCAGAAACTTGAAACCACTACTCCAGTTTTTTTCCCACATTCAGGAATGTGTGTAATGTCACTCAAAAACACAGGTTATTATTTTTAGGATTCTAACTCTGTATTTACACTCCAGAATGCATCACCAGGCTGTAGTGCTTGCCTGGATGCATCACATTGTGGATTGACCCTCCTAGTTCCATCACTGAGGCAAACATGCTGGGGGCAGAACAAAAAAGTTGCATTATTACTTTTTTGTTGACAGGGTAGGTACTACATACAGACATACATACATAACGACTGCTATTCTATTGTGACGAACAGGTAGTGGTAATCTTCGTCATTCTTCGATACTCTTGTGAAATTTGAATGTCAAGCAAAGAACTCTGAAGATTACCGCACTGTTCTTCATAATAGAGTTGCAGTTATTATTTATATAATAACTGGCCAGCAGTTTTTTTTTTTTGATTAGTCCTTTTTCTCACTTGGCCCCAGTCTGCCTACCTATGTCCTGGCATCCTAAGTTCTCTGGCTGCCATCCTGAGGACCCCAGCTCCTATTCAGGCCCACAGCTTCTACCCCCTGTGGCTTTCCCCCCCAGCGGTGGGGTGGTGGAGAGCTCCGCCATGCTCATCCACCAGGACTGGATCCAGAAATGTGCCATGGTGCCCTCGGAGCTGGGTGCCCCCATGGAGACAGCCATCAAGCCACTGCAATCTGGTGCTGTTTTCCCTGTTCTGGTCCCCCTTGCATGTGGGGTGTGCAATGATGCCAGTGGACAGAATGTACACACTTCCACATGTGCTCATCCTGGTGCCATGCCCCATCATGCCCGCTTATGTTGCCTGTGCCACTGCATTACCCCCAGCCTATGCTAGAGGCCACCAGTGCACTGGCAGCTGCAAACCCCCCACCCCAGAGAAGGAGAGCAGTCCATCAGATGCTCAATCCCTCTTCTCCCCCCCTGCTGACCCCTGATGACCCAGGTTCATTCCCGAGCCCGGGTTGCCAGCATGGCGCGAGGTATGGCATCCAGTGCCTCAACCCTCAGAACCACCGGGCCGGCTTGGTCAGCAATTTTTTGAATGGGCTGACTGAGTTATAATTTACCATTATAACTCATGGGTTATAACGGCAAATATGCGCCACATCACTTAAACAAGAGCCACATCCTGATTGGCTCTTCACTCTTTTTGGGCAGGCTATATGCAATCAGAAACATGATGGCACCTTGTCCCAGCACAGCGAGAACCCACCAGACATAGACTGTTTCTCATTTTTTATTTAATTTCTTTAAAAACAGTACAGCACCCCGAACACATATTTTTTTCTTAACAAAATCTATTTAGTTTATCCTGCCATTCCGACGGTGCATTGAAACACTTTCACTGTAAATAGCTCCGACCTCACTGACTGAGGTAAGGATGATTGCGGTTGCCATTCAAATCTATAACTCCAAAAACAAAGGCAAATTAAATATAAAAATGAGTAAACCAGCTGCAAAAAAAAAAAAAAAAAAAGGTGTGTCACTGAGTGTGTGTGTGTGTGTGTGTGTAAGTCAGGGAGTCACAGACATTAGATGAAGGCTAGAACAAATTGCTGCCCAGCAATTATAAATAATAAAGGATGGAAAGTGTGCTTAAATTCAAAATTAATGGCTGCCCTTGGTGTGGGATGGTTTAATAAACCCCCTGGGCTTCACCCTCAGGGTTTATGTAGCATCCCACACCTCGGGCAACCATTAATTTCTCAGTAAGCACACTTCCTCATCCATTATTGTATATGTAATGACATTTAACTCAGAGTCCAGTCACATAACTTACTATAATTATACTTCTCTACTAGGAACAAATAAGAAGCAACACCCATGTATGTGGGGTTGGGAAAACTTGTTCTGAATAATCCCAGCCATAATTATTTCTTCATAATCATCATCTTCTTCCTCCTCTTCCTCCTCCTCCTCATCATCCTCATCATCTGTATCAGCATCCTGTTCCTCCTCCTATTCTTTTGCAGTGAAAAAAATAGATTTAAGTCCTTTTGAACCACAAACTTTACATTGGGCCCATGCCACAAAATGAGTACTGGGGAACAAAGAATCTCTGTGTAAACAAGGAAATAGTTGAGGTGAAATGGCACTATTCTCAGATCAAACACAGGACAGAATTGAGCAGGGGAAGTACTTAAATGTCAGCAATTCAATCAACATTACTAACATCTTGTTAACTATCTTACATATTATTAATAACCTAATCCCACATTCTAACTAGTTAACATCTTTCATTATCCTATAATAAAAACTACTCCACTGTACAAAATATACTTGTTCCCTCAAGAGTTTAACCCCCCCTCCCAACAGTGACTCCACCCCTCGACCATGTGTGTGGACTTCTGGGGGGGGGTGCAGTTGGTGCTGAATTTGTTTTAGCTCACTCTTAGCAGTAAGCCCCCACCCAACAGGTTTCTTTAGATCCCCAGCCATCCCTGAAAAAAGCAACCCAGCCTGCCAACTAAGATCCACATTTCGTATCTACACATAGTCTTCAAAACTTTCCTGCAACTACAGTCTAGCTGCTAGAACTCCCCCAGTCAGCCAATATTTGCATAACTTACACCGAGTTCTGTATGGACAACCACACATACAGAGTTGTGTTTTCCTTGAGAAGTGAGACATCATAGACCAAGAGCAATGCTCTAGAGGTATGATGCAATTTCACCTTGAGTTGGAAACATCCTAATTGCATGTGGTTGCCCTTCCTTGTTATAGATTGTATGTATCTTCTGTCTAACTGTGTCTTGAATGGTGGTCAAATAAACAGAAAATAGCAAAGATTAAATTAATAGCTACATGAGCTGGTAACATTTCTAATATTTCATCTTTTCACGAAGGAGTTTAGTTTGGGTTTTTCAGTCCAGCTGATGACTTCCTTATGGGGTGGCTTGCAGTGTAGCATGAGGCATCTCAATAAACATTAGATTTGATGCTCCTGCATCACAGTAGTGACATAGCTAGTAACAACAGTGACATGCGGACATCACTGCTGTAGTATAATAGCATCTGACACTATAGTACATGTTCTAGTGTTGTGTATGAAAATCTATAAACTTCAAGATGCTGTTGAACCACAGTAGTGATGTCAGACTGCTGTTGTACCACAGTAGCTATGTCACTACTATGGTACAAGAGCACAACATCTAATGTCTATTAAGATCAATCAATCAATCAAACTTTATTTAACCAGGCAGTTACACCACTGAGCAAGCTCATTTTCAAGATGATCCTGGACACAGAGGACACTTTTGCTTACAGTAGACAACACTTCATATAAAAGTAGACATCGGTACAGGCAGTTACAATATACAAAATCAGTACTTGGATGAATCAGACATGTAAAGCAAGTGCAAATATAGGCATTTAAAGAGCAGCATACACAGGTTGCAGCTTATAGAGTACAAGTGAGGAGAGGAAGGAGGGACATAGAGAAGGGCAGTGGGAAGAAAGGGTATCAGACATAAAGTAGAGAGGGAAAATAGGGCAGCCTAATAGAATGAGGCCCCTCTGCGAAGCTAACTGATGAGAAGGGGGAGGTGGGGGGGGATGGTTGCCCTAAAGGGATGCTGGCCAACACGGGAAATAGGCGGCCCAGGATTACAGAGGTAAGGGACTCAGTTGAGCAGGGTAAAGCTTTACCTGAAACAATCACATGCCGTTTTCAGGCCTCTATAGAACAGCCCCCTAAATATAAAATGGCTGGGCAGCAGGGAGATTTTAAGTATTTTTTGCATGTTATTCCAAAGCACTGGTACAAAGGAGCTAATGGCAGTTGAGCCAAGACATGTCATTGTTTGTGGTAACTTAAGGAGAACAAAGGAGGAGTTCCTTAGTCTGTAGGTGCCCTTTGATCCTCACATTTGACATGTCACCTGTTAGCAAACTGAGCACCACAAGCACAGCCAGCATAACTACTAGACCAACCATAGCCCCTCTACCAACCACCACCTCTACAAGTTCCAGCCAGTCTCCTACAAACAGGTGGAGGACCTGCTCCTCCCGCTGGACACCAAAAAGAGTGCTGGTGCTGACACAGTACTGTGCTTGGGTCTGAAACCTGATTTGACTGGATTGAGGATTTTCTCATGATCCAAGTACTCCCTTAATTGAGAGTTTACAATTTTTTTCAAGTAGCTTGGATAAAACAGGAAGCAACAAAATAGTCCTATAGTTGTTCAAGTCAGTGGGGTCTCCTGACTTGAACAGGGGGATAATGTCCACGGTTTTCCAACTAGGCAGCAATTCCCCTTGGGATAATGAGCTGTTAAAGAGATGGGCAATTGGAGCTGCCAGATAATAAGAACCTGCTTTTAAGAAGAAGGGTTCAAATGAATCAGCACCGGTGCTCTTTCTGGTGTCCAGCTAGAGGAGCAGGTCCTCCACCTGTTTGTCAGAGACTGGCTGGAAATTGAAGAGGGGGCGGTCAGTAGGGGGGCTATGGTTGAGTCTAGTAGCTATGCTGGCAGTGCTTGTGGTGCTCAGTTTACTAACAGGTGACGTGTTGAATGTGAGGCCTGCTGTGACAAAGTGGTTATTGAGCTGATCGAGGGACCTGCAGTGTAGATGCATCATGCTACACTGTAAGTCCCTCATAAGGAAGGTCAGCAAGACTGAAAACACCCCAAGTGAACTGATTTGTTAAAGGATTGACAAATAAAATATTGCTAGCTCACTGAGCTACTACTTAAAGCAGCACAGCAATGAAAAATGATTTAAAAAAAAGGCTAGTTTCAGCTACAATTAAGAATGATATTAGCATACCTGTCAAATTTACTTGTCTAGGTACCTCCTATGCTGTGTACCATAAAACATCGTTTATTTACTACTGTACTAACCCTTGCCAAGTCTACAGTGTTATTTCTATGGAAAATGTGGTGGCCATCTTTTTTTAAGAAAAAAATAAATGAAAACATTTATAAAAATCAAATGTTGGTAGAATAAAAAAAATTGTACCAAATTAAACTGGAAAATGGCTGGAATCTTTTGCAGTGGAAAATGGTGGGGTCAATTTTTTGCCCAGTTTTGTTGCACTGTTGCTTTAAATCACACTACCCCTTTTTAATCCTAACCTGTTTGTTCCCATTTATTGGACTACAGTTCAAGACAGAGAAAGTATGCGCCTGCCCACCGGCACAGCGGAAGGATTACTGCTCGCAGTGTCAGTGACTCGGGTTTGGGAATGAACCTGGGTGGCTGGAGGACCAGCCGGGGAGAGGAGGATTGAGCACCCAGAGGCTGCTGTCCTCCTCCGGGGAAGGTGGGCTGCTTGTCCCGCCACTCTACCGCCACCTGGGTGACCATGGGTGGAGGTGCAGCGGGACAGCTGGAAGAAGGGAGGGAGGGAGGGAGGACGTCGGCCAGGAGCTGGAGCATTTGCACATCATGACGTGCTCCGCCCCTTGACTCCCCTGGCATGCCGATGTCCTGAGGGGTGGTCCAGAAACAAGGAAAACACCCCATCGCTATGGACATAATGGGATCTGGCTGCTCCAGATAACCCATAACCAGGCTCTTGGTAGGTGCCACAGCAGATCTCCTGACGCTTAGTAATGGACTGGAGGGGGAATTGGGGACCCCCTTCTCCCCACCCAGGGGGGTAGGTCGAGGCA